>JAYKYS010000001.1:40357500-42857500 GCA_036924285.1 Asterella californica
TCCACACTCTCTCCTATGACATCCCATGATGTCCAAGGATGACGAACTCCACGTGCCTCGCCCCCAGCCTTTGCCTCCACCGATCCGATAGGCAAAGAGCTCAAGAGTACTCGAGCAGTAACACCCGTCGATCGCATCCGACGCTGCTCAACCAATCCAAGGCTAACAATCCATGTCAAGCAATTCAAGTCCATTGCTTGACCCAATACTTGACGACGTGAAGCCTCCGACATCAAAGCTACTGCCGTCGTACCCGTAGCGAAACCCATCGCTCGCTCTCTCTCATCGGCATTGGGCTCCACCAACTACCGTAATTGAGCATCCCACACAAGCCCAGGTCCTCCATCTCTGTAAGCATGTGACGCTGGAAAGCTTACCAAAGTGGGTAATGCTATCATGGGCCGTCCCACTAGGTTCACCACTGCCATGGGTGACCTATCGACGACTCTCACTACTTGAGATCGTCGTCCTGCATCCAAGATGTTATCAGCCGTGATATGTGCTGGTCGTCTCACTCCATCGTGTGTTTGCTTAAGCACCTCTCTCGGTAACAAGTTCGTCCACCACAACCGTGGACGATGTGCACGAGATCCTACTCTCGCTGCATCCAACAACACTGCTGGTCCAACCCAAGACCGCACTTGGTGCACACTCGTCATCATCTGTGTACGAGCATCACCCAACAAATGAACATTCTCCAAGATGTACGTTGGAGAATCCACCTGATGCATCTGGAGATGTCGTAAGATCCGTAACATCTCCCAGAACATCCTAGATCGTGGGTCATGTAAACCCTGACCTCTCCCAGCACACGTGTGACCTAGACATGGCCATCCGGCTATCACCAAGTGAATGGTGCCAACAAACGTAAAATTCTTCGCCCCCAGCAGCAAAATATCCGACGGTAATGCTTGCTGGTATCCTCTAACAGCTGATATGGACAATAACTCAGGATATCTCGGTACCAAACGTGTCACATGTCGCAGTGGGATGCGTCTTGCAATCTCATCTCTCTCCACATACAAGTATCGCTGTACTTGTATACCTACCTGCAATACCGCAGCCAAACCTATGCTGATCCCTCCAAACAGCTCCAGCACACATACACCCTCCTCTGGATATTCCCACACAATGAGAGTCGTATCCAACGGTGATAAGGTCACAATGCCAGTAGCAAGAACAACCCTTTGTTCCTCTACTGGTGGTACAAAGGTTTCACTCCAAGCCTGCTGCACCAACTGATCAGCATACTGCTGCAACTCTCCACTCGAACTCCAGAGTGGAACATCCAAGGCAGATGGTACTAACGTAGACATACTAGGCATGTCCTCCACCTCCTCAAAGACCGGAGTGTCCTTTGCATGGGCATTGTCCTCCAACAACTCGCTCGACCAAATGATGACCGAACTGAACCCTGCAACGGATGCCATCGTCCCTGGTGTAGGCTCCGTCGTCCCAACTCTAGCACTGAACCGCACTGATAAGCGGCTCACTCGTCTCTCACTGGACTGCCAACCGGGTCTGTAAGATGTTGTCTCCGTCCAATAGTCGATCACAAATCTCATAGGGTACAACACAACACCTCCAACCAATACATCATAAGACTCTACGGCTGTAACGATGGCCTTGGTCCTCACCATAGAGCCATCTGTGGGGTGATCTGATCGAACTCTCATCGTCAACATCTCACG
Source organism: Asterella californica (assembly GCA_036924285.1). Taxonomy (NCBI): domain Eukaryota; kingdom Viridiplantae; phylum Streptophyta; class Marchantiopsida; order Marchantiales; family Aytoniaceae; genus Asterella; species Asterella californica. Next base: position 40,359,192 of record JAYKYS010000001.1, read on the forward strand.
TGTCATGTGTAGAGCCGTACCTCCTGATCCCCCTAGAGATGTCTGCAACTGGAATGGACATCTCTCCACCTCGGACTTCATTAGACCCAAACCAATACACGCCGCCTTTCCCAACATCAAAGGTTGGGCTCCAGAGTATAACAAGACCTTCTGGGGTCGATACACTTTTCCTAAAGGTGTCACCAAACAAAAGATACCACTTCTGTTGTCCAACAACACCACACCTGGTGCCAAACCAGCACAGTCAATCGCCGGCCTAGCTGGTAACTCATCTAACCTAGCAGCCGTCGCTTGCCAAGTACCACTGGTAGCTGTCCTGGTCCTTGACTCCATGGACACGTCTACTGCCTCTCGCTGAACTACTTCAGCACTAGAGGTAACTACATCCTCGCTCTCACTGAGCGTGGCCGCCAACTGGCACACATGAGCCAAGTTGACTCCCAATGCCCTCATATCCGTGGCTGAGAATAGTGAGGTTCGCAAAACTGCTGTAGCCGCCCCCAACATCGGGTTCGACGTCACATCCACAGACGTCGAGGATGGACTCACATCACACCCACTCCTGGATGTCGATGTCTCCCACTCTACTGCACCATCTGTAGTTCGTCTAGGAACCATAGATGTGGTCCTCAATGCCTCCGATAACGTGAACGACTGAGGAAGCCTGGCCTGTCTACCAGCCTCTCCGCGTTGTGGATCCAACTCCACTGACGCACCTCGTGACTCAGAGGCACGTACTGCACCTCTAGTCACTGCCGTAGATGTCTCAATATGCGCCACACCAGCCATGAAATTGAAGTCACCTCCTTCTCCTCCATAAGACGTGGAAGCCTCTGTTCCACCTGATCTCCGCTGGGCCATAGCCATACTAGCTATCCTCTGCTCCAACTGCTCAATCCGAGCAGCCATACCTGCTTCTAACGTCGTAGCAAGCGGTGGACCGACTGATCCTCTCCCAGGTGTTGGACCTCTACCTCCAGCTCGACCACCACGGCCTCCCTGAGCTCCTCCGCCTCGTCCACGATCAGCCTTCCCTTGCCGCAACTCGAGATGGAGATCAAAACAACGGTCACTACTGTGATCAGGTCGTCCGCAATGCTCACACTGCCTAGGTACTGCCTGAGACGTCCCTAACGTCTCATAACCTTTCCTCTGTGAATAGTCCTTTTGCTGATGAGGACCATCACACGTCAAGCAAAGACCCGCTTGCTGCTGACTAGAGAAGGATGGCATGGGCTTCTGTCCACTAGATCCTCCAACACTTCCCTGAGATCGTGACTGCTCCGCACGATCCTTACCACCACCGCCAGCACGCTGTTGCGTAGCCTGTAATCCTCGAGAAGAGGTGGTCGCTCCATGTGGTGTCTCCTTGCTGAACCCAGCAACCACCACCGTCTCCTCCACCATGTTGAGCTCAATCCGCTCAGCCAGACTAAAGACAACCGCCAACGTCGGAGCGGTATCTCTGAGAAGAGTAGCATCTCTAACTCTCCTACGCAGCTCCTGGTCTAGTATCCCATACCAGAACTTGACTGCCTGTGCTTCCGTCACTCCTTGGGTAACCCTGATCAACCGCCTCATGCGAGTAAACGTCTCGCGTATGCTCTCTCCAGTCTTCCGCTGGAACTCTTGCAGACTCCTCAACTTGTTGATCCGCACACCCTCATAGTTCTTCCTCAAACATTGGAAGAACTGAACCACAGGGTTAAACCCTGGTGGTATCCCGCTCACACTACCACCCGCTCCACTACTTGTGGACGCACCGCTGGTAGTAGTACTCCGTCACCTGTGGATGTACCACTGCTACTGGCACCTGAACTCGCAGGTGCTACGCCTCCAGAAACTGCACCAATAGTGATAGAAACGTAGTTGGGAGACCAATGTTGTCTCCACAACTCGATCTCAACACTGTAGTCTCACCTGAACTCATAATAATCGTCCATCGGCGGTCCCTCCAAGTGCTGGAACAAATCCTTCCACGCCATGAAAGGTGTAAACAGTTGTGGGTTCCGCATCTACTGCAGATCGCACCAACTGTCGAACTCCTGGATGAAGTCATCCAGCTCAATGATACCAACTGTACCCGAGTAACGTCGAGGCCCCTTCGTGGCCTCATAGATCTCATCCATGTCCCACAACAACGGTGTGGCGACACTAGACTCATCATCAGAAAACGCACTGTCTGCGTCTGACTCGTCCTCTGGAACAACCGACGGTAATGGTGTAGTGTCCGAGAAGTCCCCACCAGAACCTCCTGAGAACTCCGTGATGAGAGAATCTCGTTAACACACTCCCCAACCGGAATGTCGCAATCTCCGTCACCACCGTAACCACCACTTGCCTAACCCCGCTCCTACTGAGCTCACCTATCTCCTACTAGGACGGTCAAGGTAAGGGCAACCTGTATCTGCCATCACCACAGGCAGCCTCTCACGGTCTGTTGGTCGTCACTCCAACCGCACCGTGAGAGAGACAAAGATAGTCTGACTGGTCCGCAACTCCAGTCTCACTACCGACAACACACTGGAGTGAACTCACTCTGGAAATCGCCAACACAAGCAAACGCGGCGCACAAATAGGAAGCAGAATATGGAGGGGTTCCAACCACAAGAAGTCCAAACGATAACCCTCCACACTCACATAAAGAGAAATCCAGCCCCACCCAGACTTACGTCTCCTTGTCGGTGACCACATGCACAATATATGATCACCAACTGTCGTAATTGACACTGGAGGTCACTAACTAGATGTCCACACCTCTAGTAGCTCCAAAAACATCCAAGTGGTAGCTCTACTAGCTCACCCAAGACAACTACCACCAATTGTCTCTATACACGTCTCTACGGTATATGCAAGCACTACCACAACTATAGCTTACTCTTAATACTATGGGGTCGTCCTACCACTCCTCTAGGGACATGCGAGAAGGTCTCTTACTACTTTATACAAGTCCATAAGTACTTGCACGCATCCATGTAGGACACCAAGAGCTATTGGTCTAGTGGTAAAGCCAAAGCTAAGACTACAAAGTTAGGAGTCTAGGTCCAGGAATAGTGTTGGGGTGGGTGACCAGCTGATTTTACACTTCCCACACAACTGAAGCTTGGATACCTCTCTCACGCACGCCAGCAAGCTGGCTTGCGGCGGGCTCGGGCTCAGGCTCAGCTCCGCTCCGCTCCGCCTCCGCCTCCGCACTCACGTCTCCGCACTCACGCACCTCTACTCCTCGAAGCCTCGTAGCCTCGCTCTGCTCCGCTTGCAGTAGAGTAGAACAGGTACAACACACCACAAGAGACTCGGCTCCACCTCGAATTGCAGAAGATTGCACCAAAAGAGACTCCAAAACAGCAAAAACAGCTTGCGGGTGCACACAAGTAATCAAAATCTGACGTAAAACAGCAAGAACACCCAAAGCCAACCCGAACACCACCACAACAGATTCGCAAATGCACCATACACACTTCGCGAATGCACACACACACAAGATAACTCCTAAACTCGAGTTTTCACACGAAATTGCACCAAAATCTGACGTAACTAGCCTTTTTGTACTTTCGGGTGACACGGCAGCGAACTTCGACATGCCATAACTTCTTCAATCCTTGGCCAAACTCCACGAAACTTAGTGCACTAGAATCGTCTCTCCAATGCGCTTCCAAAGAGCCCACTCTGGCCCGTTTTGACAAGTACTCCGTCTGCCACACCCAAACGTGCAATCCGGCTCTAACAAGATACTTCAAGAACATTCCGCAAAATTTCTGCAGCGCTTCCGCATGACAGAAATCTCCACTCTACCCCAACAACAGCAGATCGATCTGCGACCAGCAATGTAACATTCGCCCACACATCTCGATCACAGCTCCAAACAATCAAGCACGAACAGCAACGCCTGAAGATACCAGCGGACGATTTCAGATCAGCGGGTTCTTACTGAACTCCATCTCGACCTGCACTCATTCTTCGAGTAATCTGAATAGAGAAATTACCATCTCCAACACTACAACAAAGATTACTCACAAACGGTCAAGCTAAACCCACTCTAAGCACAAAGAGAATCCGGGTTACACTCAACTAGACTATCCACCATAGCCTAGAGCTTGAAAGCTCAACTCGAAGAACTAAGGCCTCCAAGCTTTACTTGCGAAGTATACCCCTAGTGGGCTCTCCCCTCAACTCGCCCTAACGGCACTAATGGCTTTACCGGGATGCGCCACTTCGCACTCGATCAACCTAGCCAAGGTGCCAAATTGACGTGACAACTGTGTAAAGAAAGTACACGTTCATTACATACTGAACCTCTATTTCACTCAAGAATCGAGGCTAAATAAAATATGCATCCAAAGTGAACTTTCAGAGAAAAAAAGAGAAATGACAAGCGTGATTCAAGCACGCTGGAGAAAATCCAGAAAGGGGATTCGTACGGGTGGAGGTGCTGATTTTCATTAGATTATTTCATGAGTTCAGGAATTTCTCATCTATGTGTCTAATATAAACTATAAATAATAATATTTCTAGAGAAAATGAAAGAAGCACTGCAAACAGACTACGTCTAGAGACTTAGTAAAGTCAGTTCGAATCTCCTAGCATGCAAACTCACAGAAATGAAGAAAAATTATTCTATTCAGAACAGTTAGAGGTAAGCTTAAACAGAAGAAAAACATTGATTCTATTCAATTATTTGGAAGGGTGTCTTCAAGAAGTCATTAAATTTTAGAGGTAATCTTAAACAGAAGAAAAAATTGATTCGATTCAATTATTTTGAGGGGTGTCTTCCAGAAGTCATTAAACTGAAGTGTTCAGAGGAGTGTCTTTGAAAATAGTGCCCTACTTGATCTCCTAAGAGGTCCCAAGATTTGTAGATTCAAAAAATAATATTCCAAAATAAAAGCATTCGCATTGAAATACATAGAATGAACTCACCTGTAGGTGAATAGACATAAATCTTTTTTTGTTTCCGTAAAATATGCATGCAACATGAGGTTTTGCATATAAGGAAGAAACGACAAGCAGAAATTGCGCAGGGAAAATTCAAGGTTATCATTCTTTGCTGGAGGTGTTTGACTGTCAGTTCTTTCTGAATGCACTGTAATTGATGTGAGAGTGATAATTAACACACACAGATAATTTCTTTGAGTATCTTGATTGAACTCACTCTTTGTGTCTCAACTCGATATATGGGCGGGCTCTTTACGTCAGAGGTAGGATGCATTGGTGCATTACGCAAGAGATAATATATATTTGACATGAAGTGTAGTGTTTTCTTTTATATACTAAACTTACTACAGTGGCAAGACATTTCGTTTAGAGCTTTGACATCAAATCTGAAACGAGCTATCCTACTAATGGAAATTTGATAAACTCTGGAAAGATCAAAGGAATATAAACTATACTCTTTCAGAGAAAAACAAAATTATAATGTGTTCTGAGAAGAATTATAGAATTCTAACATGATGAACTATTTATGATGACATCAGAAATAATCTGTCTAGAAAAATAGTGACGTTCTAATACAACGGACAATCTAAGCTAAGGTGATACTACAATACCCACAATAAAAAATAAGGCGACACTACACTAATGACATGATAAAAGAAATATGCATACTTCTTGAGTTTGAGAGCAATAAAAAATAAAGTGATATTACAGTACAATACCGACAATAAAAAATAAAGTGATATTACACTAATGACATTATATACTACACTAATGACATGATAAATAAAATATGCATGCTTCTTGAGTTTGAGAGCAATCAAAATTAAAGTGATATTACAGTACAATTCTCGCAATAAAAAAACAATACCCACAATAAAATACAAAGTGATACTACACTAATGATATGATATACTACACTAATGACATGATAAATAAAATATACATGCTTCTTGAGTTTGAAAGCATTCAGAAATAAAGTGATATTACAGTACAATACTCGCAATAAAAAAAATACAATACCCACGATCAAAAACAAGGTGATACTACACTAATGACATGATAAATAAAATATGCATGCTTCTTGAGTTTGAGAGCAATAAAAAATAAAGTGACATTACAGTATTGACATGATAAATAAGTAATACTACAGTATTGACATGATAAATAAAATATGCATGTTTCCTGAGTTTGAGAGCATAGAGAAGCAAAAGTACAAGAAAAGAATAGATAAATAACTCTTGATGGAGCCTAGTTCAGGTAATGTCAAGAGTAAGTTCTGCATTCAGGTGCTACACAGAAATCTCAGTTAACAGCATGTCTCGTTTGTGACAAATGTTAAATACAAGTTTTATAATAAACTAAAATGGGGATTAAAATTTTCAGTAAATACTAATATTAAATATTAACTGGAGAAAGTGATGAGAGAAAGGAAGACATAACCCATAAAGCATGAGTAGACACGTAAGCTTCAAAAGGTACAAGAATGGGATCCAATGGTAGGAAAGATTAGATAATAAATTAAATATGTGTTTGTTTACTAAAATATATACATATAATATCAACTTTCGGGAGTTTTTGCCTGTTTGTTGTTATAAGAATTATATAAGATATGATTTATAAATGCTAAATGATGGATAGCCTAGAGACATAGAAAGATCTAAAAAAAAGCCAATAAAAAAATCGTTAACAAAAATACACCCAAGATTACACATGGGATAAACAAATCACATTCTTTTTGTTGTTACCTAACCCTTGCTTATTTGCTTCCTCCGTCAGAAGATGGAGGAGGTGATTATATGTATGCACGGGTCCCACCAGCAATGCCTCCACCTTGTTTCTCTTTGTTATCAATCACTTGGATGCGCTTGTGAGATACACTATGGTGTCGTTGAAACTATAAATACGAACCAAAGACGAATTATTTCAATTGTTGTGAAGGCTATCATTGTTTGAGCAGTTTAGTACTGAGATATTTCTCACGAATGAAGCTCGATGAAGTACCGTACACCCACTTCTGTTAGTAATCAGCCGTTCTAGATCTCTGGGTTAATTTCGAAACTACCCTAATAGAGGCTGAATGAATGCGGTGAATAAATAAGTACATAAATGAGCACTACTTATATTGGTAAAGGACTTGCTCCCTTGGGAACGGTACGGTTTATACGGATGTTAGGAACCTCAGGGCGGCAGAATGATAATAACGGGTACAAACATCGTACATACAGCATAACTGTGAACTTTATTGGTAGCGTCTTCCATGCATATTTATGCGTGAGGAGATGCGTGCATATAATTAATCCACATCTTCCATGTTTCGGAAAAGGAGAATACTCAAAAATATTTACTTTATCACTAATTTTTTTCAGGAAGAAAAGTTAATGATAAATTAAACTTGACAGAAAAATGATTTTGGACAAGATAACAATCCAGTCTTATGGTTATTGTTGCGTGCTGCAACAATAACCATAAAACATATGGGTTTTCTTTGAAAATTCCTACATGTACAGTTAACATATAATAGTTTAGTAAATATATTTAATTTAAATATATTTATAAAATTTCCACTAACACCTTGATGACACCCTACTGTAATGTTCGCTCTATTGACTTTTTTTTAGATATTTTATTTCTTTTAAGATTATTTTTCTTGTGTCCGACGAAAAATACAGTTTGGATGCATATTCATTTCTTTCATATTCCAAATGAATAATATGCAAGGTTTTTAATTGTGACCAACTTGTTTCTCGCGAAAGTTTCATCAGAATTAAAGTGAAATTTTAAAATAAAGAATCTATTGTTGTTATGCGATAACATAACTATACCATCGATCGTGAAAACTAGAAAAGATGGAAGGAATTTTTTGTCGTATAACAAAATAAACAGATGGAGTCATTGTAAAAACTGAAAAAAAAGAAAAAAAAAACAATGAAACCGGACAAATGGATTCGTCGTGAGAATCGGAAAAGACAAAAGAAAAATATATATACCTATATAACACATAAACTCACAATTCCATTGCAAGCGGAGCTCCTTGAAATGCTGCATTTAAGAATAATTTTCGTAAAGTTTATTTTTTCTTTGATGATAATATGTCATAGTTTGGATTGCACTTATGTTATGGGTTTATAGTTTCTTCGACGAAAACATGTCACAATTTAGATTACAATTGCAGTCAGTTTTGATTTAACTACTTAATCTCGTAACCATGTCCCCACCATATCAGAGAAGGCTAACTGGTGGTGAAGTGTAAAAAAACTGTGCAGAGAAATGAAAACAAGAGCAGCTACCAACTCCTGGTTCTTCCGAAATAGGTGAATATACTTCCAAAATAAAATCTCAGTGGCCTTTTACCGCTGGTCTATAAAATGTAGTATTTATCCTCTACTAACTCATGAGATCTGATTTTTGTTCTGGCATAACATCAGTGATAAATAATTCATATACCCAAAATGGAGACGAGTCTACCTTGGTAAAATTTTCCATCAATTTTACATTTGTCTTCGCGAGACCTCTGATTTGCATGAGATATATATAGGAACACGTGTAAAACATTTTATGGTGAAAACAGTGACTTTCCCGAACACTGAAGGTAACCTTAAATAGTTTTGAACCAGTGCAAGTACAAGGTGAGTAACAAAGAGTGGTTAACATGTACGCGAACTTGTTCAAAGAGTTAACGTAAATATGTATGACAGAGGGTGATCCCAAAAGGAATATGTAAGAAAAGCACATTTCCAAGATGATACCCCTCGTAAGTTGTTGCATGACGGATTCACGATAGATGTCAAATACTATATGCGATGCATTACGATCAGTGCAAAGGAACAGTTACAGCTGTAGAATAGAGCCGCAAAATCCCAACAGCAAAGGGACAAGTGAAGAAAATGATAACTGAAGAAGCATGGATAGATAATCCAGCTACAACCGAGAATAATCCACCTAATAATTTGCAACACCGTAGTGGACAAAAAAATATTCTAATGACAATTCTCTCAACAAAAGTCTCTCGAACACAGTTGTAGATAATGAATAAGTGAAAACAGAGATCACCTAACTACCACAACCACAAGATACACTCAGAGAATTCAACAAAGCACTCTTCTGTCGTGTGCATCTCAACCAGCTCTCTGTCTTATCAACACACGACAAGGAGGGTTAGAGCACTTCTATATATATATATATATTACTTGCATTTACTATTTGCATATATTTATAGTTAAGTGATGACGTATGACGTTTCAAATGTCACTAAATAAATAAATAAATAAATATATATATATATATATATTACTTGCATTTACTATTTGCATATATTTATATTACTTACATTACTATTTAGAGTTACCTGAGTGTGAGAGAAAGTCACTGTTTTTCCAGAAAGTTGCTTTACCCGTGTATCAATAAATAAATAAATATTATGTCAACAGGAATGACAAGACAATGACAGCTCACAGCTTATTCCTGTGACATGTCACAAGATTCTAAGCGACTTTTGTTTTTATGCAATGACAAACTTCTCAGTTACTTTCAAAGACGACCTCAACATTCATCTGGTTCTTACACTCATCCACATGTTCATTATGAACTTCACAAGATTCTAAAACTATTTTTATTTTATGCAATGGCAATCGTACCTTTCTTCTCGCCGGACGATCTTAACATTCATCTTATTTTACATTCACCCACATGCTCTTGTGAACTTCAGAAGATTTTTAGAAACTTTGGTCTTCCGCAACGACAATCTTACCTCAATATTCATCTTATTTTTATTTTTTGTTTCGAAGCGAGAGATCCAAAGTTTTACTGAGATGGCCGCATAAATGCAACAAAAATGGCTTCCCCTTCAGTCAACAACATTCATTTTATTGTTGCAATCATCTCCGTTTCTAGATTTAAGGATAAGAATACTTGTAAGGTCTTGTGTTCGGATAGCCTCACAATTTCATTACACACATAGCGTCTTGTTTCATATAAAATCCTAGAGGAGGAATCTGACACACGTTACACACGGAGACTTTTGCAAAACAAATGTAGATGACAACTCTGCAATGTCATCGCAAGCATAACATCTTGTTTCATGCAAAATATCCCAGAAGGGAAAGGTTCAGAGACACGTCAAAGTTACAACCTGCCAAGAAGATCATGCATTAACTGAATCTTGAAATACTTCGTGTGGAGACTTTGTCCACGAATGCCGTTTATCAGTCAATCTGCAATCCATCGCGCACATAGACACTTTGTCCTTACAAGTACGGACTAACATCTTGAATATTGTTCGTTAGTAAACGGCGGATTAGTGACTTGTCTCGTTGGCACTAAATTGCCTCATATATTTTAACTGTTTCTAAAAGCAACACTTAGAAATTATATCTTTCAAACAAGCAACAAAAACCGACAGAAGTTATCCGGGTAGGAACCACAGCATGCTCTAAAAGCGTACCTGAGGGGGATAGAAGAGAAGGCTGAACCCTTAAGACTACTAAGTGAACTCGCTATCGTACGAGTTGAGAACCCCTACAGTATCGTATAGAAGTCTCTTTTGATTAAACTGGACCCCGCATGCTCTAAAAACTATTGTACGGGATGAAGCTCGTACAATACCGAATTGAAGTCTCATTCGGTTAAACTGGACCCATGGTTAACCGTGTGAATCTGCTGACGCGCAAGATATCATTAGATGCTGTCAACACTACGCTTCCTACATAATCTACAGTAGATGACCGCACGAAACCTATAACAACTGAAATCAATGATTTTCCATTAAGCTTTCTCCACTCGCTATTGTAGGGGAAGTTGTGCTTTTGAACAAATAACCTGTAACCTGAGTTACAAACTCTTGTATCTAACTTCCAGTAACGAACCAGGCTCACCTGCTCGTAAAGCGGGAAAACAAAGCAAGCACACCTGCTCGTAAAGCGGAAATGTCCGGGCAACCATAGTTTCAAAACGTAACTAAGTTTGTTCCAACCCACAAACCCTCTCAGTCGTACTGTTTGAACTGGCATAACAGCACTAACATTGAAATAAAATTAAGGTGGACATGTATATCTAGTAAAAACCGATTTCAAACTCTCTTGACCCTCTCTGGAGCAAGAGTCCCTGAGGCTTTCTCATAGGCCTCTTCCAGTTGCTGCGCAAAACACAACAATCAAATCAACAAAGGAAGGTCATCAAGCCGGCACAGAGCACAAACAAATTGCCACTGATTTGCGAAAGGAGAGCAGAACCATTGACTAACTCACCACTAAGCCCGCCAGAATAGTAGTAACAGCTTCTGGTGTCATCCTATCGTGGAACAGAACACCCTGGACATAAACCCAGAACCGTATTAAGGCTGTAACTCCATGGAGCCGATCTGATTAAGTGTAATTATCAGACAAGCTAAGAAGTTTCAGTCCAGTGCACGGAACTTGCTTACATGTGGACTCTTCACCCACACAAATCACAAACAATCGTCAAACGTTTACCTCAAGGTGATCGTACTCATGTTGAAAGATGCGTGCTTGCCAGCCTTTTAAACTTATGGCAAATTTCTTTCCTTTCACGTCCTGGGCTTCTACCCTGACATTCAGGGGCCTCTGGAAAGACATATACATTTACTAAACTTAAAGCGACAATTTCACGACAGGACTGTGAGGAATAGACTCGTTGTCCTTGGTGGCTGTTAGGTCTTCGTCCCTCAAATAAACTTCAAAACGTCCCGGCGCAGTTGCCTACGTACAGCACGAATTTGCGTGGATTACCAGAGAACTGCATATATGTCAAGACCAGTCAGAAGTGTGTTCGTGCGTAACGTACCTCCACGTCAGCTTCCAGTTGAGGAAACGACAGACATCCTTCTTTGAATATATCACGCTGTTTACTATATTTCACAATTTTAGGATTTACAAGCACATACTCCTGCCCTTTACCCCTCTCTCCTTCAGGATTGTAAAGCATAAGCTGTACATTAACTCCGACTTGCGGGGCTGACAAACCAACACCATCTGTCCTGGAACGAAACAACATTCCCCACATAAGCAACAAACCTAGAAAAGAACCTAGAAAAGAACCGTCAGTGAGTATTTGCCTGCTCAATTCTTTGTTTGAAAGCTCTAGAAACATAATACCCAATCGTTATATAACGGCTAAGAATTGGAGCCCAGATTGCTCGTGGTCCTGACTCCAGCTGTAAGGCTGACAGGGAACTTTTAGAACTGCCAAGCATGGGGTAGTCACTGTAGTTTGGCTATATATCAGCTCAACACTGTCCCAACCAAGTTCTAGCTGAAACTCACTTGTACATAACATCGAACATCTCCGTCACCAATGCTTGCAATCTCTCATCAAAAACCGTTATTCTTTTATTCTTTGCCCTTAGCCTTGGATCAGGATACAGTATAACACCTAGGGGTGAATCAAATTCCACGGAGCCACCTGTACAGAGAAATAAAAGGTAAGAAAATTCATACTCATCACGTAGACTCATTGAGCTCATAACAGAGAGCTACTCTTAAGATCTCCTCTTAAGATCCAATCAGTACGGCTAATTCCCGTACATAAGGAACAAATGCTCTATACGGTACACCATATACCCCAAAGATTTGTTCAATTTTGTAACTATAACAGTAAGCGACTAAGAAAGACGATACCCAAGGAGCAACTGAGGAGACAACAGCATCACATTAAATCCCTACTGTGTCTATCTAAAAATGCAGCAGAACTGTATATAGCCGAATCCAAACTACTCCAGGCACATCGACAAACACTGTGAAAGACATATTACTCACTGTGAGCCTCGGTCTCTTCCCTCAGAGTCTGCAGCTCCGTCAGGAAACCCCTTCGAGCACCCGCTACCAGCAAATTCCCTCCCTCTTTTTCCTGTTTCCACAATCCTAACGCTAGTCCATTCTGCTTCCTAATCCAACCAAAATCTCCCCGCGCCAAATCGGCTTTCAAACCTTCTAGGCGCTTCAATCCATCATCTCCACACAATTCACAACTAAATTTCCTACCCACCTGTAACCTGCTGTGGTTTTCACGAGACCTAGAGTGCGCAGGCAAAATCTCGGCAGAAGAAAGCGGCGAGATCATTGTTGCCCATTTCGACAACCGAGCGACAGAAGTACTAGCAGCGGTGGACTGCGCGATAACCCATGGCCTAACAGACATTCCGGCACTCGTATACATCTTTGAGATTTGCTGGACCTGCAGTGAGGTCTATAAGCCTCAAAACTCGGTGTACAAATAGAACAATATTTGCCTCGAATTCAAAGTTCAAACAGCTGCGCGATCTCGAACAATAGTGAAATGTGTGAACGAAGAGTACAGGATCGGTTGGAGCGGAAGGCAGAAGACCTATTCACATGGCAGGAGGCTGTACGTCAGATTGACGTCCGACAAACACTAAAAGAAAACGTGAAAACCAGACGGAAACAGAATGTGAACGCGATCGAGAGAGAAGGTAACTTTCACGTAAGTCACTACTCTTATACACTCATCCTACTCTTACTCTTGCACTACTTCCCCGATCAACGAGACAAACAAAGAAGTCCGGACTCGACTGGCCAAAGACAAAGATCTTACTGGATCGTGGAGTTAAGGGATCGTGGAGCGGTTCGGTGACTTCTAGTTCGTGTCTAGCAACCGACCACCTAACGATTTGTCTAACTAATGAGCACGAATAATGCGAGGAGCGCTCTGGTAACCACACTAACCGATCCATAACGTTCCTTAACCTTGTCCCTCAAACCTCAAGGAATGGCATCCGGTCTCAGGTCCAAACGAAGTCCGACAAGTTCCTAGTTCAACAGCTTACTCGTCTTTAAAGAAGAACATCTCCCAAATGTCCCATGTCCCATGTCCCATCTCCCACACGGTCCTACCTCTTCTATCCAGATTTGCCTGACTAGCAGCTAATCGACAGTGGACTCAAAGACCTTGGCTGCCTGACATCAAGAATCTTCAACTTACATATTGCGCCCAAGACAGGAAATTATGTAGAAAATAAATCAGTGTAATACCTGCAGTAGAGGACTTGTAGTCGTTCTACTGTTAGTGCTTAGACCGCCCGCCACTGAACCATATCCTTCAGATTTCAGCTATATCAGTTTCATCAGAGAGCCCAATCACAATCATGATCACCAAGCACGTTGCAGGCCAGTAACAGTTCCACCTCAAGCCCTCTGGATGAACGGTGCTAAACACAACAGTAATTTGAGCAAACTGGTCACAGTTCCATGAGAAGGAAATCTCAATCTCAATCTTCACCAGTGAAGGAATGTTGAAAAGACGATACAGCCTCTGCGCAGAATACAAACCAATAGGCACGGAAACTACTGATATACTGGATTCACACCTAACATAACGGACACGAATTCCGAACAAGGACAAGGAATTAGGACAAGGAACTTTCCAGAATGATCTTCAGAGAACATATAATTCATCGACAATAGGTACAATTACAAATAACAAGGTCTTTGAGTCCACTGTCGATTAGCTGCTAGTCTAAATGAGACCCCATTTGTCTCATTATAACTAGAAAACGAAAAGATTAACTTACCGCACACAACAAGAGGGTCCTGAGCGTAACCCTTCAAAAAGCAACCTACACAGGACACAGGCAGAACAGTAACTGACTGGCCGGCGAATGTAAACAGTCAACTGATACTGAGCCACTGCATTCGCGGCGGGACCCTGTTACTGTCACGTTGTTGACACCGTGAAAAGTAGTCCTGGTAACAGTCAAGAAGCAATCTCTGCTGTAGAAGCAATCCCTAAAGCTGGATCTCTCTGCAATGAGTGTCTGTGAGCTAAGCACACATTTTCGCATACCATAACCTTACTTAAGAATGACAGTAACGATATGTCCTTTCCATTGCGGAAATCTTTAACATACGAATCAAAAAGTTACAACGTTGAAAATGCAGATTATGAACTGCAATTGTCCACACTGATTCAAAACAATAACAAACCTAGGAATAAAAAAGAGAACAAACTTCGTCTGATGTCTCGAAGGGAGGTTCAGTTAAGTTCCGGGAACTCGAGCGAAAAGATATGTATTATCACAACCGGGCATACCAATAACAGCCCAGCGAAGGCACGAATTACGCACAAACCAAATGATATATATACTCTGAACAGGAGTTGGAGTTGGATTGTCCTTGAACGTCGACCAAAGATTTAACATACAGAGACTACTCATTTTTATTCCCATCAAATGCACGCTACAAGGGAAGACTGCAACGGACTAATGCGTGACTGAAACGTCCGCTGAAATTTCCTTCGGCTCCGCTGAGGGGTCAAACCCTCAAAATACAGTTTTCATTCTTACAAGATACACCACGAGAGTAAAGCCTATGCTTACAGTTCCAATTCAGGTGACGAGTGGGATGAAGACGTTGCCGATGGGCGCACCACTGCTTCAAGAAGTGTTCCGTCTTCCGGGGAGAAGAACCACACCCACCTGGAATTCCGTAGAAACAACAATCTGTCAGCGAACGAACACACCACCTTCCCTCTCACAGATGACTAAAACCTCCGGCAGAACGGTTTTCAATCCAAGCAATAATTGCTGCCAGTCGGCGCCACAACATCCAGGTTCCCTTTTCTTCGTCACCGCCTCTATCGCATCTTTACCTCAATCCCTCTACCCTGAAGGTTTCTGCCAATTAGCTTAAGCATGTTCATTCTCAGCATCTCAAATAAATAAACATCATTGACCTTCTGCCGCCCTTACGTCTCCTTCCGACAAAAACTACTCGGACACAAGCCAATTCGAGTTACACCATTTCCCGTTTCCAGAACCCCGTGTAATGAAACTGATTGAAATCCTGCTCAATATGTCTGCCCACTAAACCTTATCCCGTCGCTTGTCCGTCACATCCACTCGCGCCCAGCAAAGTTCCGAGCCTGAAGGCTGTTTCGAATTTGGTGAACACCAAAACTCTACATAGTGAGGTAGCAGAGGAGACGCGGTTGATTGACTCCTTCAATTGCATGAAACAGAGTTGTCCCATAGAGTGTGATGCTACGCTAATAAGTGAGACGACTTCATATCCGTCCCCCGACTCAAATGTCGAATATGTATGTGTCTGACTGAATGGCTCTCTGCCACTGATAGGACTTCCTTAGGTCCTTCCCCACTTTCTTCCCTGTCGGTACTTCCACCTCCCACAGACTTTCCAGTCCTCTAGAAGTCCTGCACCTCTTTCTTATCACACGAGTCCACACCATAAAATTTCTCATGCTAACGCTCTCCTCGGGCCCCACTCTAGTCGGGGACTCACGGTCAGTCCAGATGCGCTCCCAGCCGCGGATCTCCAGCACCCGAAATTCACTACCCTGCCTCTTTATTTTCGTAATCGCCTCACCCTCAAGCAAGTCCCTGATTTCCATTCCTTCCTTACTGCCGAACCGAAGGCTCATCAACATTTATTGGAAAAACCCTTCAAGTAATGGGTTATGTCTCTTCGACATAGCCCCTACCCCACCTTTTACTCTCTTGTTGGCTCTATTCTATAGACCATTGGCATCGATACGATTTATATTCTAACTTGGAACAAAATGAAGATAATAAAACAACTAAAGTGAACTATTTATTTTACAAAAGTATAAATACGAGAGGGGACTATAATAACCGAGTAATCAAGAATAAATGGAGACATTAATCGAATTTTAGAGAGGATTTCTACCGTGTAAAGACAGTACACGTCAGTAACATAGTGAACCTGTATTTCACTCAAGAATGGAGGCTAAATAATATGTATGCAAAGTTACTCTGCCCAGGAAGCGCAAAACGAGGGGAAAATGAAAAAAAGAGATTTGCTGCTGGTGTCATGTCCGGTTAAGGTGTGAAATCAAAGTCCTAAGAAAACTATTTTCTCTCAACTTACTGCAAATATGGTTCTGGCAGCAACATTAGGTAGATCTTCGCAAGAGAAACAACATTTGTGTTTTTATCGTCGCGAATGGAGCAAAGACGAGAGAGTTACGAGCAATTTCACTTTTATGATTTTGAGACATCATGATGATGTGGCAAGTTGAGTGCTGATATGGCACTTCCTCTGACGCATCAGAAGCTAAAAAGTGCCACTGTGGAAATATCACATGTGTTCATTTTTTGCTGAGGTGTCACTTCTTGCTGAAGAGGCAGTCCACTGACTAGACGTACATGATGACGTGACACATGTCTGTGAATGCTTACATGATGATGAAAAGTGACGATATGACACTGATGTGGTATCATGTGAATAAGATTGATCTGAAGATTATTGACTGGATGGATGTAGAAGTGAGTCGAGTGGCTGATGTGGTAGTGCATGAGCATAACATATGACATCTTGCATGGATGTCATGAGATCCCATGCATGTGCACATGTGGCAGAACTTGGAGGTGACATGTGGACTTAGGTGGACTGCTTGTCAAAAAATATAAAAGCTGCACCGCCGAGATCATCTTAAGAAGATTTTGGGTTTAGCCGTCGACAGACTATCAGATTTCCTCCATGATTTTCGAGATGGTTGGATTGGGTCAGATGGGTCTTGGAAATCAGTTGATCACGGAGGAACTTGGAGATGCGTCTTGAAGTTAAACAGAGATGAAAGTGCAAATTTTCATAGGTTTGAGCATCACCACCTACAAGTTTACAAAGGAACTTCGAGACGCGTTCTGAAGTTTAACTGTGAAGAAAAGAGGAGATTTTAGCTTGGGAGGCATAACTCACTACTCGGGTGTATGTTTGGACCGTGTTTGGTATCGTTGGAACCAGCTCGACGAGAGAAAGGAGCAGGAGAGGTCAGATGGGTTAAAAAAATCAAGTTTTTCTTTAGTAACTTCAAGACGCATCTCGAAGTTGAACTAGGAAGAAATGAGAGATTTCGGCTTGGGGAGGTGTAACTCTTTGCTCGGGTGTCCGTTTGAGCTGTGCTTGGTATCGTTAGAACCGACTCAGCAAGGGAAGGAGCAGGAGATGTCAGATGAGTGAAACTATAAGTTTTCCTTAGTATAATTTTGGGATGCATCTTGAAGTTAAATTGAGAAGAAAGAGATGATTTAAGCTTGGGAAGACGTAACTATTTGCTCGTCTGTCCGTTTGGGCCGTGCTTGGTATCGTTGGAACAGACTCAACGAGAGGAAGGGCACCGCAAAGGGATGTGATAGAGGATTTGGTAAAAAAGATGAGAGACTTGCAGATTAAGCTAGCAATACTAAAGGAGAAAGGAGAGACGCCTGAAAACAAACCCACTCCAAGACAAAGATATCTACAAAGATGTGTTTGATGCGATAGCCTTGAACATCATCGAAAGGAGTGTGAAGACTTTGCTGATATCTTACGACAAGGAGTGATTTACTAGAAGGAGGGGAAGATTGTCTTGAAGGATACAAGTGAGATCTTCATAATTAACTTTGGAAAAGAGGAATGAGGTAAGTTTGAGAGGAGTATTTTGCACAGCATGCTAAAGCATCAGTAGAGGCTGCTACTTATGCGGTTGAGGTGGTGAAAGATAAAGATAGTACTTTTGAGAAGCAGGTAGAAGCGAGTGAAGTATGTAGTCATGATGTGATCACAATGGAGAAAGAGAAAATGACAAAGGACGAGCTACTCATGGTGACCATGGTAATCAGATGTGCTACTGGACGGAGTGATCCAGTAGATACAATGTTTTTACATGCTTACTTGCCCAAGAGCCAACATGAGGCTCTCATGGAAGAAAAGAGTAGGAGAGATGATGTAAGTCCTAATGAGGAGAGAAGTACTCTTAAGAGGCAGCTAGGAGGAGAGAAACCTCGACAAGACACTACACCGATGCGATAAGAGCTTATGGAGAAAGTCTCACCATCTATCCTAGAGAAATCAGAAAAGAGTAAGAAAAGTAAAATTTCTACCTACAAGCTGCAATCAGATATTAAAGCAACTACAGACTTGAAGGGAGTGTTAGAAGAGAGAGTGCTCAATGCGAAGATTGAGTTTACTTTACGAGAGATACTTGGAATTGCCAAGAGGGAGTTTCATGATGTCCTTATTGACACCATCAAACGAAAGAGACAATTGATAAGAGAGACGGCTATGACTAATGCTATAGACATAAGAATAATTGAAGAAGAGGAGCTAGAATGTTGCACCAACCGGGAGGTTCGATTTGCTATAGATGAAGAAGAGGAAGATGATAAATTTCCCAATCACTACACTTGGGGGCATTGGACTAGAGCTACTACGGAAACCTTGGTGAAGGTAGGAGATCTGGCAGATCTGATGGTTGCTCTCATTGATCATGGAGCTGAGATAACATTGTGTTTAAGGATCTCTACAAGCGAGGAAAGTGATCTATTGATACAGAGCATGGTTGGATGATCCGGGTAGCGAAGAACATACGAGGAGAACTCTATGGAGCTTGTCTTGATGTATAGTGAAGGTTGGAGATGTAGCTATTGAACATAACTTCTTTGTTCAAGACAGTACATAATATCCACTCATACTTGGTTAGCCTTACATTACTATTGTAAGGATGGAGACCAAGGTGTTGGATGATGGATCCGCTTATGCTCGAATTAGAAGTCGAGACGGTAAGAGACCAGTGCAGTTCTTGACTGTACCTCTTAATCATGAGCGCAACCCAGAGTACTTAAAGAGTGGTTCTCTACCTAGAGTCACTGAAGAGTTCAAGGATTTTTTCACAAGATCACTATAGAACGAGAGTATAGTGGTACCGATACACAAAAAAATGTACTTTCGCTAGCGGAAGGAAGTGTCTTTTGAACATGAGTTGTGAGATTTTCAGGGAGTGGGTTTGCTGCACATACACGACTTGCTGACTTGCAGAAGTGGGAATAGAAGGTTGTGCAAAAAACTGGAAAAGACCTGAAAAGAGTTTATGTGCTTGAAGAAGATGATAAGATAGAAAGTGTTTATTTGGATTGAGGTAAGGAGATTTCATGGATGAGCTTGCTATGGTTGAGCAAGAAGATGAGGATCATGTGGTGGAAGTACACTCTAGTGAGCTCTATACAACTATAGAATCATTCTTAGATCAAAGTTAGAGTTGAAACTAGGTACAAACCGGTGGACAAGAAGATGAAACTTGTTGCTCAGCCGTTACATAGTGATTCTAACCAGCAAGTCCAACAATCTTCGAAGGAGAAAAGCTTGAGAGATCTTAGCCGTGTTGGTCACAAGTTCACAGAAGCTACGCTCAAGGAGTTGAAGATTGGTTCTATAGATTTTCTTTTACCTGTGGAGGAGAATAGGTTTAAAGAGATGTTAACGAGGCATGGGAAAGCTTTTGCTTTTGAAGCTTCAAAAATTTGATGTGTAGATCTTAGCATTATGGCACCAATGATTATATTCACAATTCCACATGCTCCTTAGGACTTGAGGTCAATTTCTATACCTAGAGAGCATCTACTGAAACTCATACAGCTCTTGAAGGAGAAGATGCAGATGAAGATCTTGGTACCATCATTTGCATCATACTCTAGTTGTTGGTTTACAATATCAAAGAAGAGTGGTGCATGCAAGATATGCAACCTGTGAACCAAGTGATCATCAGAAATACAAGCATAGGACCTATCGTGGAGAAGTTGAAAGAAGTACGTTTTAGAAACAAAGACAGATTTGACAAGCGTCATCAGTTAAGACCGAAGGAGATTAAGGAAGGGGATTGGGTGTTGGTGTACGATAGTAGCTTGGACAACCAACATAGTGCGCTTAGGAAATTCTATAGGTGATGGTTTCGTCTGTACGTGATTCTTGACGTGCATGACAATGCCATATACTCATAAAGATAACTTGATGGGATAAAGCTTAAAGTTCACATTGCATGCAAGCGTGTGAAACTCTTCAAGAAGCGAGATGAGGAGATAAGCATGGAGGAAGTCGGAGCAGAGTTTGATCTCTTGGATGATGACAGATAAGATTTGGATGTCGAAGATATTGCTAAAGATAACATCAGTCAAGAGGAAGAAGATATAGTGTGATGCCAACCACAACTTTGTGAGTGTTGGCGCATATCGGAGGATGCGCAAGTCTAGAAGGGATGGATGTCGTGTTGTGATTCGTCTCTTGTGTGAAATTCGCACAACTTAGTTTCTTTTCTATGTCTCATGAACTTTATAGTGTAACTCGTCGAACGGTGTGATGGACACCACATCATGATTATCTATTTAAGTGATCTCACGATAATGAAACGTGCCGAATCAGCAATCTGTGCGTGTCCACTTCAGTTGTCTTTACCCGTCAAATTTGGATATAATGATGGTGAGTCAAGGGTTCATAAGGCATTTTCTCTTAGCGAGTGATTCGTGAAAGTTTCTCGATGGTCTGCATGGAGGAGGGAAGAACTACAAAAGTGGTGGTTATGACAAGAGGTCTAATACCAACTCCAGATCTTTCTTTCTCGAATCTATTTCACATCAAGCTCCATTACATCCATCGCGATCACTTTCGACAACGATTAGTTGTGTCGCGACCTTCATTCTCAAGATCGGACGCAGACGCGAACAACAGAACCCTAGCGGACTTGCGCTAGGTTGTGAACGCTGCGAGTAGGATTTAACGGCTTGGCCGGGAAGTCGGGATCAAATGAACCCTAAGTGGTTCTCTGAACCAAGGTTGGAACCTTGGGTTAGGACATAAGGGCCTACCCCAAGAGGACCCCGGACAAAAGCTGACCTAAGGGGGCGAGTATGGGAACGGTCTGAAACATGAGTCTGAGACATAGGTCTGAGACGTGGGTCCGAGACGTGGGACTTAGACGTGGGTCCGAGACGCAAATGAACCACAGGGTTCGAGTCTCGATCTGGACCACAGATTCTCGGAAAAATAAGTAAGTGTTGGAGCTCCAGCGATGTTTTAGGTCGTGGATGAAGCTCCACGTAAGATCTCGAGGCGAGTGAGTTATCACTGGAAAGGTCTTGTCAAGAGCTTTCCAGTGATATATAACACTCCTCGAACTGACCTCCGAGCTGGAAGTTATGCATGAACCACAATCGGGTTGTGGTATAATTTTCAGGGACCAAAGAGGAGGGCGGGTCGCCGATTCCCAGAAGTATATATGAGGGGGGCTCGATGCCTGGGTGGGCCAAGACGAGTCACCCGACCCCAGGGTTCAGCATGAGGTGATGATTGGGCCGGTTCCAAAGCACGTTCCTGTCCAGACTTGGACGTCTGGACTTAGGAACGTTGTAAAGACTAGGGCAAGACTACGGAACGAGTCGGCGGGTTAGACCACCGTTCGGGAGCCTAGACCCAAACGGACATCACGGACGATTGGACCGTTAGGTGAGCTGGAGGCACCGTTTAGGACCCTGGACTTTATGGGAAGTCCGCCCCAAGTCATCTTGTGACTTGCTCATGTTTTGAGACCGACCTAGGCGGGTCTAGGTCGGGACTTAAGAACTGCTGAGCTTGATGATTAGGGAGACGGTCCGGCTCCGATCCGGACCAAAATGAGAGAAGGTGAGTGATGCATGGACACTAACTTGTGATTGTGTTTGCAGGTTAGCGGTGTAAAGTTCGCGACCTACTGAGCAAGAGCTTCCGCTGGCGCAACAAGGCGATAGGTGCACGAAAAGTGATATCAGAGCCAACGCTTCGATAAGCGAGAACTTGAGGTAGCGGTTGAAGGCTAGACGCTTGAGGAGGGACGCGAGACATGAAGCGGATCAACGTTTCTAGGTGAACACTTGGAGCGATGACTGACCTATGATAGAGTTTCAAGAGGAAGACCAAGAGACGACTGACACCGGGACTCGAGCTTGCCTAGAGACACAGTCAGGGGACGACAACCGACAACCTTCGTCCCAAAATCAAGGGAGCACTGTACTAACTGCGGTATTAGTGCAGCAAGACGGAGTCTTGCCAGCGGTACCCAACGATTCGGACACGGGAAGTCAAGGAGCTTTGTTTGCGAAACTCATCAAGATGATGAAGACCATGCAGGAGGGTATGATCTCTAGGGATAAACGTATCGCTGAGCTTGAGGCAGGCCAAGGAAGTTCCTCGTCTACCAGGAAGCTTTGTAAGATGAATTTGCCGACCCCATTTTTAGGTATAAGACGGACTCCTAAGGTCAAGGATTTCTTAACTGAGTTGGATCTATACTTTGAGGCGCAACAGGCTAAGGAGTCTGACAATGTGAGAGCGGCGGTTACGTTCTGAAGGAACATGCGCTTCTCTGATGGACTGCATACAGGGATGAGCATGCCTTGACCGTCTCGGCGTTTGGTTGGAAGGAGTTCAAGGAGTTGCTCGCAAGACGATTCACTCTAGAGTATCGAAGGATTCGAGACGGTGTTGAGTTTGTGAGACTGAAGCAGACGGGGACCTTAAGTGCTTATGTACCCGAGTTGAGTGCCAAACAGACTCGTTCTCCAAGTGGACTGAGGAGACCAAAATATGTATATTCATTGGGGAACTCAAGTCCAGCTCGGAGAAGGCTCTCTTTCGGATGCCGAAGCTACCTGAGACATGTGCCGAACTTTTGAAGCTAGCAGAGCGAATTGAGGACGACGAAGTCCAGCAACAGAAACCTTTTGAACCACACAGCACGGACAAGTTCCAGAAGAAGAACAAGGGCTTCAAGCAATAGTGGGATGGGGGTGAGAAGGATCGAAAGGAATCTTTTTCCTCGGCAGCAAAGCGGCAGCAAACAGGAGTGAAACCTAAGGGGCAAACACCTTAGAAGGACAATGGCGTTAAGTTTACTTGCTACAACTGTGGCAAGGCGGGTCATATTACTAAGGGGTGCACGAAACATAAGATTAGTAACTGTAGCATGAATGCGTTTGTTGCAAAGGACTTGTTGGAGGGCCAGATGACGGTGACCTTGAGAACCACGAAGAAGACGTCGAGATTGATGTTTCTACAAGCCAAAGTTGCTAACCGTGATGTTACTTTTCTTGTGGACACAGGAGCGACTCACTCCTTCATAAGTCCAAAGTTGGTGAAGAAATGGGCTTGTCTACCTCCAAGGCAGACAAGCCTATTCAGGCGCGCTTTGCCAAGGGCAAGACGTACCAAACTTCTAAAGTGGCCTTGGACGTACGATTTGCGTGTGGGAAGTTGGAGTCCACAGAGAATTTCACGGTGTGCGAGATGGATGATATCCATGCGGTTTTGAGGAACACTTTCTTGGATAGGTTTGAAGTGGAACTTAGGCGGAAACCTTTAAGGTTAAACGTTGGAGTTAAAAGGTGGAAGCTGGGAGGGAGGCTGATTTAGAAAGCGCGGAAAATTGACGACTTTGCGGTGAATTTGATCAAAGGTAAACAGATGGACTTCAACGATGAGGTCATGTGTTTGATGCGGGTTGCGGATTTGATGGCGGGTGGCGGACAAGAGGAAACATCAAGAGACGCGACTAAACTTCCGGAGGTGCTTCGCAAAGTGATTAAGGAGTTTGAGGATGTCTTGACGGACGAGTTACTTGCTGAGTTACCTCCAAGGCGGGTGGTGGATCACAAGATCGAGGTCTTGCCAGGATCCGAATCTCACTTTCCAAAGCCCCTTACCGACTCAATCAGGTGGAACTCCTTGAGTTGAAAAGACAACTCGGTGAGCTATTAGCGCGGGGAATATTCGAACCAGCAAGTCACCTTATGGAGCCCCAGTTCTTTTTGCAAAGAAGAAGGATGGGAAGTTACGACTCTGCGTAGATTATCGTGCACTCAATAAGGTGACGGTGAAGAATAATAATTCTTTGCCAAGGATAGACGACCTCTTTGATAGGTTAGCGGGCGCAAAGTACTTCAGCAGGATAGACTTGAAGTCGGGATATTACCAGATCCGGATAGCTGATCTAGATGTTGAAGAGACCGCTTGTCGAACCAGATACGGATCATTTGAATTCGTGGTGATGCCACTTGGACTCTACAACGCCCCTTCGACGATCACTACATTGATGAACGCAATTTTTCATGAGGAGATGGATGAATTTGTCATCGTTTACATCGACGACATCTTGATCTACTCCAAAACCTTGGAGTCGCACGCGGAGTAGCTAAGGGTGGTGTTGACGAAGCTGCGGGAGCATAAGCTTTTTGTCAACGTTGACAAGGG
Organism: Asterella californica; assembly: GCA_036924285.1. Lineage (NCBI taxonomy): Eukaryota > Viridiplantae > Streptophyta > Marchantiopsida > Marchantiales > Aytoniaceae > Asterella > Asterella californica. Next base: position 40,384,163 of record JAYKYS010000001.1, read on the forward strand.
TGAGTTTGGTTTGGAGCGCATTAACTTCTTGGGACATGTCATTAGTGCAGAAGGAGTCGGTCCGGATATGCAAAAGGTGGACGCGATTGTGACTCGGGAGCCTCCGACTACAGTGAAAGAGATGTGGCGATTCTTAGGATTGGTGCAGTTCTACCGCAAGTATGTGAAAGGGTTTTCAAAAATCGTGAAGCCGTTGACGGACTGGACGGGCAAAGACGCACAGGTAAGTTGGACCAAGGAGGTAGATGATGCGTTTCAGACGATCAAAGCTATTTTTTCAAAGGCGTCAGTTTTGAAGCTGCCGGAGTTCGACAAACCATTCGAAGTGCATACCTACGGGAGCGACTATGCGATTGACGGAGTGTTGGTGCAAGATGGAAAACCTGTAGCGTACAAAAGCAAGAAGCTATCTCGGACAAAGAGTCGATGGTCGACTCATGAGAAGGAATTGTTTGCAGTGGTTCATTGCTTGAGGAAATGACGGCATTACTTAGGACTCCACAAAACCCAAGTGTATACTGATAACATTTCGCTCAAGTACTTTGAGACACAAGATCGGGTTACGCCAAAGCAACAATGGTGGCATGATACCTTGGCGCTCATGAACGTGGAATTAATCCACAAAGCGAGAAAGGACAATGTGGTTTCTGACGAATATCTTACATCGTCAACACAGATTTTGCGAGCTATGTATCCTAAGGAGTCAGACTTGGAGAGGCGAATACGCGAAGGCTATATGAGCGACGATCAAGCAAAGGAGTCCCTGGAACAACTCAAACGAGGAGTGAAGTTGCAGAACATGCAGCTAAGACATGGTTTACTCATGTTCAAGCAAAGTCGGGTTTATGTGGGACAAGGAAAACTTAGGACCAAGTTTTTAAAAGAATGTTATGATGCGCCCTTATCAGACCATAAAGACGAAAAGTCCACTTTAGCAGTGATAGCTAAAAGGTTTTATTGGCCCCACATGAAAGATGATGTTGCCCACTTTGTGAAACATGTGTAACATGTCAAGCGAACTGTGTTTCTTATGAGAAGAAACAAGGGTTGCTTCATCCTCTGCCGATTCCAGCCAGACCTTGGGAAAGCATTAGCATGGACTTTCATAACCTCTCTGTCTGACTCGAATGGATACAACGCGATTTTTGTGATAGTTGATCGGTTTAGCAAACTAGCGAAGTTTGCTCCGACCTAGGACACTGCAACAGCGTTCACGACTTCTCGGTTGTTCTTAGATACTTGGTGGCGTTCACATGAATTACCTCGGAGTATTATTTCAGATAGAGACTCTAAGTTCACCAGTGTCTTTTGGAAACACTTGTTCCAAAAATTGGGGAACCGTCTTTCATCCGCAAACAGATGGACAAACGGAACGAGTTAACTCGGTTCTGAATCAATACTTGAGGAATTATGTGAGCGCGGCCGAAAGTGATTGGGCAGAGTGGCTCAGTCTTGCGGAGTATTGTTATCATTGCACGAAGCATTCGGCAACCGGTAAATCGTCTTTCTTGCTGGCTTACGGACGTGAGCCAGAGGGGCCTCTTGACTTGACTCTTGCAGGAAGTTCTACATCGGCACGACCAAGAACACGGCAAACATCAACTGAAGAGTTGGTGGCGGCAATGCAGCGGCGCGAGGAGCAAGTAAAGAAGAACCTCGAGAAGGTGCAGCAACGGTATACGAAGCAGGTAAACAAGCATCGGCGACAAGTGAAGTTTCAAGAAGGCGAAGAAGTATGGTTAAGTACGAAAAACTTCACACTTCCGAAGGAAATATCGATAAAGTTTTCATCAAAGTTCGTGGGACCTTTTGTCATTGTCAAGAATCCGCACGAAGATGTCTATACGTTAGACCTTCCTTCCGAATGGCAGTTGCATCCGACTTTCCATGTTTTTTTATTAAAGAAATACTTCAAGGACGATTTGCGACCGGAGCGCAAACAGATTCTTAGACCTCAACCTGATATCGTGCAAGGCGAAGCAGAATATGAGGTGGAGTCCATTTTGCGATCTCGGCGCAAATCAAACCGGATGGAGTACTTGGTCAAATGGCGTGGTTACCATTGGAAGGAAGTAACTTGGGTACCAGAGGAAGATATCGCATAAGCGAGCGAAGTATTAGACCTCTTCAAACGGCGACAAGGACAACGAGGGCGTTAGCAAGATGAGGACATCTCCTTCCAGCGAGGAGTGAAGGAACGTCGAACCATACGAGTAGCAACTTGAGGCGATTTGGGCCGATGGACTTTGTAGCTTTGTCTTGTATTTGGAAATAAAAATTTGTTTCTGGAAATTTTGTCTATGTGTATTGGTAGTGCATGGCTATGACTAGTTCTGATCAGATGCCTAGGATGTTGTCAAGAGGAGGAACGAAGCACACTCAAAAGGAAGCGAGCTGGTTTGGATAAGCATCTATGTCAAGACTTAGGTTTACCGTAGCGTTGGCAAAGCAAGTATGAACTTTCATACTTGTCTTGGGGCTTGGGGTGATCTTGCTTTGTGGTTTTCTACAAAGTAAACTTAGTCGCGCGTCTAAGTCAAATCAGGTTGCGACAAAAAAGTGAGTTTCGGGGGACCTTGTAAGTAGGTGTGAGTACTTATAGTTAGCAAGTTAGAGTCTTAAGTAGAATGTTTAGAAATTGTCAACTAGTTTTGTTTAGGGTAAGCCAAAAAGGTAAGGCTTTTCTCGAGACTAGTTGGAATTTTCTAAGTGTTCTAGCGACAACTTAAGATTCAAGCCAACAAGGGAATTGCGGGTTAGTTACCAGAACGCAATTCTGACATCAAGGGGTTGGCTACTCATCTTGAACTTGGCGTTAACTTAAAAGATCATTGTTGATGAGGGCATCAACCTTCAAAGTGGGGGTGAGTGTCGGGATCCTCATTCTCAAGATCGGGCGCACACGCGAACAACAGAACCCTAGCGGACTTGCGCTAGGTTGTGAACGCTGCGAGTAGGACTTAACGGCTTGGCGGGAGAGTCGGGATCAGATGAACCCTAAGTGGTTCTCTGAACCAAGGTTGGAACCTTGGTTAGGACATAAGGGCCTACCCCAAGAGGACCTCGGACAAACGTTGACCTGAGGAGGCGAGTATGGGAACGGATCGAAACATGAGTCTGAGATAAAGGTATGAGACGTGGATCCGAGACGTGAGACCGAGACGTGGGTCCGAGACGCAGACGAACCACAGGGTTCGAGTCTGGGTCTAGATCACAGATTCTCGGAAAAATGACTAAGTGTTGGAGCTCCAGCGACGTTTTAGGTCGTGGACGGAACTCCACGTAAGATCTCGAGGCGAGTGAGGTATCATTGGAAAGGACTCGTTGAGAGCTTTCCAGTGATATATAACACTCCTCTAACTGACCTCCGAGCTAGAAGTTATGGCTGAACCACAATCGGGTTGTGGTATACTTTTCAAGGACCGAAGAGGAGGGCGGTGCCGCCGATCCCCATAAATATATATGAGGGGGGCTCGATGCCTGGGTGGGTCAGGACGAGTCACCCGATCCCAAGGTTCGGCGGACGGACTCTAGGGGCATGAGGTGATGGCTGGGTCGGTTCCAAAGCACGTTCCTGTCCAGACTTGGACGTCTGGACTTAAGAACGCTGTAAAGGCTAGGGCAAGACTAGGGAACGAGTCGCGGATTAGACCACCGTTCGGGAGCTTAGTACCAGACGGACATCACGGGCGATTGGGCCGCTAGGTGTGCTGGAGGTACCGTTTAGGACCCTGGATTTTATGAGAAGTCCGCCCCAAGTCATCTTGTGACTTGCTCATGTTTTGGGACCGACCTAAGCGGGTCTAGGTCGGGACTTAGGAACTGCTGAGCTTGATGATTAAGGAGACGGTCCGACTCTGGTCCGGACCAAACTGAGAGAAGGTGAGTGATGCATGGACACTAACTTATGATTGAGTTTGCAGGTTAGCGGTGTAAAGTTCACGACCTACTGAGCAAGAGCTTCCGCTCGCGCAACAAGGCGGTAGATGCGCGAAAGTTACATATTTGGCGATGAATTCATGAGGAAAGTGATGGATTTATAGCAACCGATGATCCTTCCGATTGTTGTCTATGGAGAGACTTGAGATCTGACGGTGTACATCTAGTTTTGACGAAGAATGGATCTCAACTACCTAGTGAACGTTTCTTTCAACATTCGGGTTGATATCCGGTGTCATTGCAAACCAACAAATCAATCATGGGGTATGGATCGTGAGGAACTTCGGAGAAGAGTATTTCAACCGAGTGATAGCTTCATCATTTTCTTTTATCGTACCTTTCATTATATATCATTTTCAAAATATTGACTTTGTATTAATCTGCAACTCAATTGTTCCATTCTTGTTAAGCGCTTCTTTGTAATTACAGTCCGTAGAGAATCCTTCGACGTGTCTCAAGATTTTTTGATATCTTCTAGTCTTATTGGTGTCTAGAGTTTCATTGGGTGTTATAAGTAGTTCTAATGGTAAAAGTTGAATGAAGAAAAGACAAACCAGAAGCTCTTTTGATCTCATTTATTTATTTTTGGACCAATTGTGGTCTAGCTGATACTCTTGATGTTTTCTGTGGTTTTGGGAAGCTTCAGATATCCATTCGCACGAAGAAGCATATGGTTGGAAAGCTCTCTACCAGGGCTACAATCAAAGCTGAAGAATCTAGTGATTTCATGGAGGATTGAGGACGCTATGATGGATTGAGTGCAAGGGGGTATAATTCATACCCACAGGGACGTTTCCGATTGTTCCAGGGTTTTGTGGTGAGTTCTGAGGAGCTGTCAGTTGGATTGGAGAGCTGACGACGAGTTGGTCGTTTTGATATCAATTTCAGCCAATTTTTGATCATTTTGGATTGTGAATCGATCCATTGAAGTTGAAAGAGTGTAGACATGATGAGACATGTATTGTGAACTATGACAAGCATGAGAAATTGACTATTTCTCGAATTTTGTGTCAAATCTAGGATTGAAGGATGCCTTATCAGTAAGATATTTGTGAAATTTTATCTCGAATGATCGAATAGGTTGTTTAGGGTCTTGGATCAAACTTATTATTGAAGTTAATTTATTATTAATCTCAAACCATAATAAGTTAGCACAGATTTTGGTTTGATCCATATATGAAAATTGGTTTGAGGTTTCGACCTGAAAATTATTTAGGATAGGAGTGAAGGGTCCAATAAAGCTTCTTATGAAATTTGGTCACAATTGGTTGACTGAATTGAGAGAACTGAGGTCTCAAAGTTCATAGAAGCTTCTGTTATTAGCGAATTTTGATTTTCAATCACATCTATTGTAATCTTTTGGTCCACAATAGATGTGACTCATCTATTGTGAACCAAAAGATCACATCTCAGATCAGATGATTTGTTTGGGTGGTGTGCGTGGTTCTAAGCTGTAGAAAGGAGTTCTTTGAGGTTCGGACCTTACGATCAAAAATTGATGATATCTCGGCTGTGGGGAGTCAGATCTAGAAGTTATTGGGGGGCTGAAACTACCATGCCTACATACAACTCGACATTGTGAAAGTGTGGGGCTGATTTCAACTCTTTGTGATGAAGAAGAACGGAGTAAGTCGTTGTTTGGGTTCTCGGAGCTGCCAGGTACCGCCAGGCAGCCACATCATTGGTGCTATGTTGTGATCTGAGTAGTGTCTTGAAGCATGCATGCTTTACCTTACTAGGATGCTTAAGAGATCAGGTTGTGTAGCAAGTTGTATTGGGACTCTATCAAGTTTGGTTGAGCGGTCGTGTAACATCTTTCGATTATATTAGATACAATTGTGGCGGTCAAACTGATGGATAGCTAGCGTCGTTGGAAAGCTTGTGGTGCCCACAGTTTGCAAGTTTTGAGATTTTTTCAAAAAATTTAAGTTAACGTCGTGTCTATATAATTGAATTAACCTTGTTACTTAAGTTTACACCCTACTTAGTAGGAAGATGATATAAAGACGGATTTTTGAAGCCAACTTCTTCCGAAGCCGCAAGACAGAATCTAGAAGACATACTGCGGAGTCTTCCAAGGAGGACCATGACTAGAACTGCGAGAGAAACCAACCTAGCACCAACTGGGTGAACTAGTAGGTGTTTGGTGTAACAAAAGGACAGCCACCTAAGCAGTATGTAGGACTAGGGCTGATAAGGCATTTACCTAAAAACACGGGTAGCTATGGAGTAGACAAAGAAGCTACCAGATCAAGAGAAGAGGCGGAGAAGCGTCATATTTCTTCTTCTCTACTCAAATTCAAACACATCGAGAAAGACATCAAAGGCACACACAAAGATATTTAATTGAGAGATTGTGAAGGCAATCATCTTCCATCAAGAAGAGAGCTCGAAGTAGAAGCAAACAAGATTCCTCAAAGATCGCAAGAATTAGAAACCTATGAATCGAAGATTGGAGCTTCATGTTGCAGGCATTAGAGCTCGAAGTCAAATGCGAAGACAAGGTCTTAGCAAGATGAAGTCATCGTGAGCAGAATCGAAGCACTCGCATCAGAAGTGCACGCATAAGACATTTAGGATTGGAGTAAAAGCGCATCACATTCTGCTGACGTATCTTAAGGTTCTTCTCACTTTTTCCCCCCTTCTCATCGTCCTCACCTTTCTGTTCTTATGTTTCCTCCTTCCTCGATTGTTTGCAAGATGCCTACCTATTTCTCCTCTCTCCTGTAGCTGTCCAATTTCTGAACAACCTTCTTCTCAATCTCACTTCCCGAAAATCAAATTTGATCTACCGCCCCCTTGCCTCGAAACCTTTTCTTTTGTCCATCAATTTTCCTACCCCATTGTACTTCTATCTCTGAATCCATGGACAAATGATTTGTTTGAAGGTCTAGATATTTCTAGAAGTCGAATCATATCAAGTAGCCTAGATTGGAATTGAATTGTGAGAATCTTGCTGTGACTCTCGAGTGGAATTGTGAGTTGATAATTGTTTCGAGAAGCAAGAAATTGAGAATTAGGCTAGTGCCTCCCAAGTTTTATGTCTTCTCAAATCCACATGTTCCTAGAAAACTAGAAGATTGGAAAGGCAGATAGAATCCGCGAGAAGATGTCAAAGTCCTCTACGGGTCTCTTCTGTCTAACCCGTAGCAGCTTGTTTCTTCTTCTTCCCAACTTTAGATCAGAATTGTGAGGAGTCTTGCTGGCAAAATCTGGAGAGCAATGTCAATGGTCACGTCTTCTCATTACGCAACAAGCTTCTTTTGAGAGTGTATGTGAGACGAGGAGTCGAAAGATACAGTGCGAACATTCGTTATCTGTTGTGCGAATAGATTGCATGCAGGAAGTCCGAAGATAGATGAGACCAATGACAAGAAGCCATGATAGCTGTCGTGTCTTTCTGTGGTGCTCACAATTTGCAAGATTGGAGATTTTTTCAAAAATTTTAAGTTAATGACGTGTATATATAATTGAAGTAACCTTATTTCTTAAGATTGCGCCTTGATTAGCAGAAAGAGTATCTTAAGAGAGTTTATGAGAAGAAGTCTACTTCTGGAGGGTGTCTTCTGGAAGACGGAAGCTAGAAGACAGAAGATGCTTTTGAGAAGACAGTGATGGTAACCACGGAGAGATACCAACCGCACACCAACTAGGTAAGGGGTAGGTATACCTACCATGTAGTCATGGCAGTAGTAGGTAGGTCTAGGATAGTCAAGCTATTACCTAATCGTGTAGAGAAGATACAGAAGCTGGAGGTGCATTAGCATCATAACACTCCTTGCTGCTTCTCACTTCAGGAAATTACTTCGATTCGAGAATTGGATAATACCTTGGAAGCGTGCAAAAGCAAATTGAATGGACGGAGTAGGAGAAGGCGTCTTTTACCCATGAAGCGCACTTGAGATGGAAGAGTGAGGGATCCTCACGAGATTAGAAGATTAGGAATTGAGGCTCGAGGTGGAAATTGAGAGAGAAGCTTCGGAATGTAGCACATCGAGATCGATTGTAAGAGCAGTGTAACAGCAGCTCAAGATGGAGATCACTATCGTCGCAAGAGTCCTTAGCCTTCTTCTGAACCTTTCATAGAGTGTACTTCTCACGTATCTTCTCATCTTCTGTTAGGAAGTAGGATGAATTGCAAGGTGAATTGTCTTCTTAGGAATCCATGCGATGTCTTGCTTAGTTAGGATCGCTTAGATATAGCTCGAAAGACGGGATGTACTTAAGAAGCACTTTTAGAATTTTGGAAGACAGAATAGCTATCATCTAGAAGACTAGATTCGTCTTCTGAGAGTGAAAGCTGGACTGTGAGGATCAAGTAAGGAATGAGCCTTAGGCTCACAGCAAGTAGGTGAGGTTTAGTGTAACAGAAGCTCGAACATGTTGATGCATCCTCAGGGGTTGGTGTTACCGTCAGCAGAGTTAGCCGAGGCCAAATCTTTCACCAAGGAGTTGGGCCTAGACTTCTTCACGTGGAACTAGAATCTCACGGACCAGGATATTCTGGAGGAGGTATGGGCAACATTATCTCATCGCAACCATGAACATATCAAGACAAGGATCGGTCGGAGAAGATCATCTTTCTGGACGGTGGAGTGGTGACGTAGAGCTTTCCACCGGTCAGAAGTAGAGAATCGTGGATATGAGTTGGAGAAGAAGATTATGCCGATGATCTCAGAGCAGTGACATGTACCTAGAAGTACTACGTGTCTCTTCCTAGAAGACAAACAGGGGAGGAACGGATGGAAGATAGAAGCTTACCGGGAGCTGAGGAAGCGTCAAGATTTGAATTCAAGATTTGATTGCAGAAGCTTTGTCTGTGTCTTCTGAGCAGTGGGTTTCCTCGAATTCATATCCAATTGTACATGACAAGCATTCTTCTTGAGTGGCTGTGATTGTTAGAAGATGTGCAGAGTCCAAGCTCGTCTCCTCCAGTGCAGCACTTCGGATCCACGTACGGTGTCGTGTCGTGGACCGGCTCCTATCTGAAATTCAGACTCGATGCTTGTCGCTTCAAAGACACTCATGAGAAAGACAAGCTAGGCCTCAGCTTACGAGCTTTTGGCACAACTTTGGATCTTCACTTTCATCACATAGACGGGTAGAGCTCATTGTCAGCTTTCCATGGGCATCTTGTCTACTTTATTTGGACACCTACTGGAGAAGTTACAAGACTCGAAAGATGGAGAAAACAAGCTAAGCCTCAGCTTACGGGCTTTTGGCACAACTTATGATCTTCACTTTCATCACATAGATGGGTAGAGCTCGTTGTCAGCTTTCCATGGACATCTTGTCTACTTCATTTGGACACCTACTGGAGAAGTTATGCGATTCGAAAGAAGGAAAAATCAAGCTAGATCCTAGTTTACTTGCTGAATGGGTATTTGCAACTTCAGGCGTTATATCAAAGACGCAAGGAGCTTGCTTCATTATTATTGAAGAGAACTGGTACGTATAGAGATTGGCGTAAAGAGGCAGCTTAAGGGGGCAGCTTGTTTCTGTGACCTATCGTGGACGTTTTGGAGAATTGGGAAGTCCAATACACGCTCGCAAGGTGTCATTGGGTTCAGATCTGCACAGGCTACGTGTGGGTTAAGACGGTTCTTGAAGAGACGGAACCGGGTGTGTGTACTGGGAGAAATTGAGACGCAAAGAAAGGATTTTGGGGAGCTTCAATGACCTGTGAAGGAGAGTTGGACCGTTCGGACCGTTCTGGAGTCCAAACTTGATGTCCTTTGATCCATCGGGATCAGAACAACGAGTTCTTCAGGAAATTGAAGACGATAACAAGTTTCTGTTTGTTCTGGACGGTTTTGGACGGTTTGGGACAGTTCTGGACAGTTTGGGAGTTCTGAGTGAAACTGGCTCGCAGGGAAACGCTTCCGTCAGGTTTACATCGTATGCGACATGAGATTGGGTTGTTCTTCGCAATCGGTGAGCCAAGCTTTTTGTTCTTAGTGCCTATGCGACCATGGAGTCTTCATCTACGCATAGGAGAAGACACTACGTGGATTAGATTGTTGGTTTGGGTGAGATGAGCGAGTTTGAGCCGCATGGAGTTCATTTCCGTCAGTTTTTTGCAACCTGCGACCAAATTTCTTGCGTGGTTTTGCAAGGAGAACTCCAAACAACTTGTTTGAAGTCTCGTTGGGTTCATGATAGCTAGATCTACTTGCCAGAGAAGACAGATATCAGATCAAGCGATTCGTTTGAGCGGTGTGTGCAGTTTTCAGCCGTAGGGAGGAGTTTTTGAATGTTCGATCACTTGCGATCAAAAACCGACGATATCTCGACTGTCGAGAGTTGGATCTGAAGGTTTTTTGGACCAATGGAGTCATGGAAGGAGACCCTATCGACATCTGAAGACTGTTTGACGAAAAGAGAAAGTTCCCAGAAAGACCTTTTTCGGTTTCTTGGCTACGGGTTTTGCTCTTTTGAGTTCGATTGAGATCTAGTTGGCTATATACAGCTTGTGGTAGCTATCTTTGGTTAAGAGCTTGTACATGGATGTGGTTTGGACTTGGGTTTCAATCGTGTGATACTGGTGCAGCTCTTTTTGTTAGCAAAGGGAAGTTTCTCTAGCTTTGAGCTACGCTTCGGTGGTTTTGGGTCAAGGTTGTGATTCAGGGGTTTGTTTTAGGGGCTTTGAAGCAGGTTACACACCGCTCTGGTCTGTTTCTCAGTTTTGTACTCTTAGGAGAAAGATCCAGCAGTGTACATACACTTGGAGTTGGAATATATAACAGCACTCGTTTTCGTGGTTGTCTTTCTCTGTCTTGTCTCTGTTCAGCACACAACATCTCCACAGCCATAAACCTCACGTTTTCCTGGACATCCTTCATGCAGTATCCGACACGATATAGGTGGTGAACTCGACGTGAAGGTCTGTGGTGGAGATTTCTTCTGTGTGTGAACTTTGAAGAAGAGATTGGCAGTCATGAGTGAGGATGAGAAAGGTGATGGAGATGGAGCTAGTTATTCAGGTGGGTTGCCGAAGGTGCAGTTGGATCCAGCGACTGCATTGATGTTCCAAGCTTTCACTATGTTCTTACGGCAGCAACAGTCTGATGAGAGGAAGGAAGCTTTGGCAACAAAGGCGCTACAAGCGGTAGTCAGCAGGATTGACCAGTTTGATGAGAGAGATGTCTCAAGATATCTGAGGCATTATGTGAAAGAGATGGAGCTGAACCGGGTCTCAGAAGATGAGATGATTGAGACGTTTGAGTTAGTAGCAGCTCTAGAGATTAGAGATCATGTTAAAATGCTAACGAAGCATTTTAACAAGGATTGGGAGATGTTTGCTCGTGCCTTGATGGATGAGTACTTCTTGGAGGACTCTGATCGAGTCACCAAGAAGTCATTCTTGGAGTGGGTTGAGCAACCAAGGAAGAGTTTATAAGCTACTGAGTTGCTCAGAGAGTTTGAGAAGCAGTTTTCACGGCTGACCAGGATGGAGAAGTTGACATTGCAGTCCAACAAGACAGAGCTATTTCTTCGGGCTGTAGATAAAAGTTGCAGGAGAAGCTAGAGGTACTTCTGGAAGATTGAGAGGAAGACGATGGATTGATCAATAGTTGGAAGAAGGTTGAGGAAGCTGTTGGTCTGCTTACCAAGAGGGAGAGGAGACGAGAGAAGGTTCCTGTTAGGAGACTGGCGCCAACACCTACAGTTGTAACACCTGTTCGTGTAGTCCGATCAGTGGTTCCTGTTGCTAGACATGTAGTACTAGTTGCTCCAGCTGTTCTAGTTGTTCAGGCATCTATAGTATCTTCGAAGAAGGATGATTCAAACCTTGAGGAGATTTTGCGTGGAATGCGAGATCTCCAGATCAAGCTCACAAGATTGGAAGAGAAAGGGTCTACAAGCGGAGCAAGACCGATTGAGAAGCAAGGCTGGATCCAGCGGTGTATCAGGTGCGATTGTATCGATCACTCACGCAAAGATTGTAAGGAGTTCACTAATATCTTACAGCAAGGGGTGATCTTCTGGAAAGATGGGAAGGTAGTTCTGAGGGATACTGGTGCACTTCTTCAGACCAACTTTGGTAGAGGAGGGATGAAGAAATTGGTTGAGGACCACCTATCAGCGCATGCACTTGCAATGGTGGAAGCTGAAACCTATGGCACAAGGGTTGAGGATCAAACTGAGAGAGGTTTTAACGGACATGAAACAAAAAGGGAAGATGGCACGTGAGACGTTGCTGAGAACAGCTGCTACGATCCGGAAGGATACTGGATGGGAGGATCCGATAGAAGCTCTATCGGTGCATGCTTACATCACCAAGAATCAACACGAAGCGTTATTGAAAGAGAAGAGAAGGTGAGATTCAGAGGATGCAAGGGAAGGAACTTCTTTCAAGAGACAGACTCGAGGGGAGAAGGTTCGTCAAGAGCTTCGAGATGTAGGAGCTCAAGATCTACTGATGGATGATGCTCCTTCTTCATCGAAAGAGAGAGCAAAGGAGTTTCAGAAGGAGAAGGGTAAGCCAGCTGCATACAAACTACAGTCGGACATCGAGGCTTCAACAAATTTGAAGGAAGTCTTGGAAGATCGCATTCTGAATGCGAAGGTGGAGTTTATCTTGATGGAAGTGTTGGGCATTGCTAAACGTGAGTTTCATGATGTCCATTGATATCATCAAACGGAAGCGATAGATTACGGATGAGACTGATTTATCACATGCCTTGGATACTATGATGTCTGTGGATGAGAAGAGAGAGCTTGTAAAGTGCAGTGTTTATTCTTCAAAGGAAAAAAGAGATCGAAGACGCAAGGTACATTTTGAAGATGAAGAGGAGGATGAGAAACAAAACTCGAGTCATTACAATCACAGTCACTGGGCTCGAGCTACAACGGAGATGTTGGTGAGAATCGGAGACTTGGATGAGCCGGTGGTTGCTCTTATCGATCATGGATCAAAAATCAACATCATGTCGAAGGAGCTATATAAGAAGAAGAAGTGGCTGATCGACACAGAGCATAGGTGGGTCATAAGAGCAGCCAACAACACAAGAGGAGACTTGTATGGAGCTTGTCCAGACATCAGAGTGCGCGTAGGTGATGTTGCTATCGAGAAAAACTTCTTTGTTCAAGAAGCAACATCATACCCGTTCATTCTTGATCAACTTTTCATCATAACAACTCGGATGGAGACAAAGGTACTAGACGACGGATCTGCTTATGCTAGGATCCGAAGTCAAGATGGGACCAGAGCGGTACAATTCTTGACTGTATCGTCCAATCACGAGCGCAATCGAGATCGTCTGAGGGAGAAACCGCTTCCAAGGATAAGTGAAGAATTCAAGGATTTTCGTTGAGTACCACTATAGAGCGGGATTGTGGTGGTGCGCAGGAGAATGTACTCTCGCTTGATGGAGATAGTGTCTTTTGTACAGGGTTTGTTGGGTTTTAAGAGTGTGGGATTGCTATTTACAAGAAGATAGAAGAGCTGAGGAGAAAATAACAAAAATATTTACGTGATGTTGAGTTGATGATGAAAGAGTTGGGTGAGCTAGAAAGGGATGAATGGATTTCTGGTGTTTATGAAGAGGATGGGTGGGAGGATCCTTTGCGAGAGATCATGTTTATTGGATGGGAGGATATGAATAAGGTTGTGCATATTCATTCAAGGGATGTTTATTCCGTGATCGAGTCATTCCGTGCACTTGAGGTTCGAGTTGAGATGAAGTACAAGACAGTGGATAAGAAGATAAAGCTCGTTGCTGGTCCTTTGCCAGATGATACTAACCAACAGATGGATCGAGCTTCAAGAGAGAAGAGTTTGAGAGATCCTGCAATGATAGGACACAAGTTCACAGAAAAGACTCTTGAAGATTGGATCTGATGGGTCTCTTCTACCAGAAGAGAGGATGTGCTTCAAGGAGATGCTTTCACGACATGAGGAAGCATTTGCCTTTGAACCACATGAGATCGGGTGTGTAGAACCGTACGTTGTTACCCCGATGGTTATCTTCACGGTATCGCATATGCCATGGAACTTGAGACCATTTTCAGTATCGCGGGCTCACTTGTCTAAACTAGTGGAGTTGCTGAAGGAAAAGATGCGGATGAAGATCTTGGAGCCGTCGTTTGCACCATACGATCAGATACGAAGTCTGTTATGGCTTGATGATAGTGTTCATAACTCTTGCATGTTAACTCACTAGAAAGCTGATTTTTTATCCGAATCTCTCTTCATAGTGGATCCATGTAACACAACACCGTGAAGTCATTCGTCGATCGATATATTCATGAATGAGACTGCATGTTTTATCATTTTGTCTGTCGTCATCTTTGTTGTATTATTGTACATCATGTCGCCTTCCTTGTCTGCTTCGTTGATTCCTTAGACGAAGTTCTAGTTCCCAAGAGTTCAATTCTACAGTCTTCCTCATGACTCAAGCAAAGGATATCTTCGACAAATCATAATCTCATTCACAAGCTCTGGTGAAACTATGCTCATCCTTGTGGTAGGTTTACTACGTCAAAAAGTAATTTCTGACTATGCAACAAGCTCTACGTAATGCTGAAGTTTATTTTATATTTACTCAAAGTCTTTCTCAAACCTCATTCTTCCATCGTAGCCAATCCACGACACAACATCCACCCCTTCTATAACATCTTAGAGCATGCATCAAATGCACACCCACAAATAATGTACGGATATATCATACAACCTCATCGTATGTTATAGTTTTGTTTGTATTCTTTGAAGGTTACAATATTAAAATGAGTATATTCATCCCTAAAACAAGTCTATGAGTCCAAACATAGAAGAAGAACTGTTGGAGCGTAACTTGAAACAAATAAAACACCCATTCGACAATAAAAAGCTTCACAATAGTGTTTCTCAACCCAAAGCATGATTCAAAATCCACCCACGTATTTGCGCACTTCCTGCAGCAGTACAACGACATTCGCATTCCGGAAGTCCAATAGAAGAAATAGGAAGATGGGAAGATGAGAGAAGATGGGGAAGAAGAGAAAATCCAAACAAGAGGAAACAAGAGAAAAAAGATAAATTAAGATTCTGATATGCTTCTAGTCCGGATCTTGACTAACAAGCCATCCCTGCTTGTAGTAATTTGAGGAGGAGGATCAAAAATCTGCTTATAGTTACACAGTCTTCCAATCGAGGATGTCGTCTTCTGCTGAGGAAAGAAGGCTTCCGGCTTCTTCTGTCTTTGCTCCAACTACTTTGTCTTCAAGGACCAATCTCTCATCGGACAGTCCATACGTGGATCCGAAGTGCTCTACTGGAGGAGACGAGCTTGGACTCTGCACAGCTTCTAACAATCACCGCCACTCAAGAACAAGACTTCTCATGCACAATTGGGTATGAATTCAAGGAAACCCACTGCCAAGAAGACACAACAAAGCTTCTGAAATCTAATCCCCGAGAAGAAGTTACATTGACTTCTAGAAGCTCACTCCATCCACTTCCTGTCACTACTCCTCGACACACCAACGTAGAAGTAGGACTACATGACGATGTCGTTCATTGTATATGCTGTCTGATACTGTTATCTCCATCCTCCGATCTCCTGCTCGTAGCAGAAGTGCAAACCTACCCTACGTGTAACCCAATTCTGCTCGTGCAGTGTACGTATGTCGTAGAGAGAAGCCTGGGAAGGCTACAAGGGGCATACACCATGTGATTAATCTAACCCCGTTGGAAATTGTAAGAGCAATCTGTGACAAAGAAGGGTAATTTGACATCTACGAAGCAAGGATAGTCTTCCGGAGGTGTTAGAAGCAGAGTTGAACACCCGAAAGCTAAGAATTACTTCGAGAAGACCGTGGTGAGAAGACTAGAAACTGTGACCTGGAAGCAGTAATCGTCTTCCCGGACTTCTCAGTGGATGATATTTTAGGTAGTATTTGTATGTATGGGTCTGTAGCACCTTTTGAAGGATCTAGAAGCCGTGTGGTTTTGTGAGAAGACGAGATTTCTAGACAAATCTCGCGTGTTTGTGAGTTTGGACAGATCTTAGAACTTAGAGGAGCGATACTAGTGTAAATTTTATTGGGGAACGAAATCTTTTATGCTACAATGGGCTAAAGGAGAAATCCTAAGACACTACAGACTCTGATTCTGAACTTTCGACACTAGACTCTTCAGAAGCAGATGATGCTTCCGAAGTTATCCGTTTCAATGGACTTGGACTTCGTGGAATACTTCTTCCACTTCCTAGACTTCTTCGAGATCTTTTTTCTATCTTTCGTCATATTCTAGGTAATGTTCGAGATTCCATACTGCTCTTCACACTTTTGTACCTCTACTAAGTCATCATCTCCTCTTCTTCTACAATACAACTCCATGTCTTGAGATAGTCCTCTCAAGTACCAGTCCACGGCTTGGTGAGCATATTAACATGGTCTTCCTTGGTTATGAGGGATGTGATTACTAGGAGGTCTTGGAACCTCTCAGTGTAGTCCCGTAGTGTCTCTTTCTTCTTCCGTTCCAACCTCTGAAGTTCTATGAGAGTCATCCTATCATAGCCCACTCCTCTGAATCTCTTCAGAAAAGTTGCCTTCAGAGTAGCCAAGTGACCATAACTAAATCATCATCCAAAGTTTTATTCATCCATTTCTTTCCATCCCTTACGATCAGACTAGGAAATACAAGAGTGTGTATGCATCATTGTCTTCCTTGTTGGATCGAGAGATGATCTCGAACATCTTGATGAAGTCATCATCATCATCGTGGAACTGATGATACTTCTGCCGGGTATGAGAAGCCCGTTGACGACCAGCTGATGCAGCTGCCAACTTCTTCCTCTGTCAAGCCGAGGTGGTGGAGATGATCTTCTTGAAAAGCCAGGTCTGTATGAGTCAGGAATGTCATCTTATGAGTCAGAGATGCTGTCGCTACCATCCTCTGAGATTTCTAGAGCAATCCCCTCTAGTCTCCCTTCACCTTGAGAAGCCTCTCCCGCACTTGAGAAGACGTCTTTTGCGTTACCGGGACCAAAATCAATCTTATAAACGAGGTCATCGGGTTGACTTCGGTCTTCTCCAAAGATAATGCTCGAGATGGAAGGCTCTTCCAAATCTACTGTTCGGATCTTTCTCAAGATATCCTCTGTTCTCTAGAAGCGGTTCGCTGGAGTGAGTGTACTCACTCAGGGTCTTTACCCACGTGTCTTCTGCTTCTTCTTCTGGTCGGAGATATCCATCAAAATGTTGAGAAAAAGTGTCACTCTTTCCTTCTTCTAGTACTTGACTTGGCAAGTTGAAGTTCTCCACAAGTTCAGAATGTCTCCTTTCTTGCTTCATGTTGCGTTCGGCTGCAGACTTCTATTCTCGTAAGATCTAGTCTTCCAAGAAGCTCTTGGAAGCGGAGAAGCGGTCTCCTCGAATTCCTCCTGATGTCTCGCATTCGCTTCTGGCTGTGGTTCTTGTCTTCTCAACAAGATAGAGTTCCACAACACACTAAAATTTAATCCAAGTTAGTCCCAATACAACCAACTACTGACACACAGATCCAAGAAGCTTAGAACAATCGTTACTAAGAAGAAATCCTCGACAGCGACGTCAAAAATACGAGGTTACTATATGTAGTATTCTATGATTTCTCTTTTAGTCCATGGTAGCATAAAAAATTTCGTTCCCCTAGAAGATTTACACTAGTTACGCTGCTCTAAGTTCTAAGATCTGTCCAAACTCACAAACGCTCGGGTTTTGTTTAGAAAGATCTTCTTCTCACAAAACCACATGGCTTCCAAACCCTTCAGAAGGCGCTATGGATCTTAACATACAATTATTACTTAAAATATCAAACAATTATCCACTGAGAAGTCTGGGAAGATTCTTCCCACATCACTTAATCCAATCCTTGTTTTAACCAACCGTTTCCATTTATGCATATGAACTCGTTGACATCTTGCGTGCATGCGTTGGACATCTCAATCGTTCATAACGAATGTCATCTCACAAATTGAAATCACAACTAGAGTGTTCATTTCGCTTGACGTTGTGGATAAATGTTTTTCCTAGAGACATGACATATAAAGCACAGCCAACTGCATCCAAGAATTTTCACTCGACTTTACAGTTTATTTTTATTGTACATATTTTTCTCGCAATACGATTAGGATGTATATATGTTCATGTCGTAATCATTTATTACATTCATCTATTATTTTTTTAAATCATACTCTCTCACCATAATATGTTGAATAGTTTCTTTATTCTTTCCATTCATGTTTTCTTTACTATTCTTGATTCGTCTCAAGATTATTCTTGCACTGACATACTAATTCAACTTCATATTATGCATCACAATTGCTATATATCTTAATCTTAATCATTTGTCTCATAACTATCCCGCTTTGATAATGATGATCCCTTTAATGATAGAAATAAGTCTTAAGTCCGTTTAATCTGACTAAATGTTTGTGTGATGTAGATAAAAGCTTCAGAAAAAATGCTATTACGTATCATGATTTGAGAATAAGATAGTTCGTAAATTGTTCTTTTGCAAAAGACTTTCATCAGATAATCCAAATTAACTTCATGTGGATCAGAGAGAATATCTGTTTGGATTTGTGGAAAGAATGGAATTTATTATGATTTATTAGTCACTTTTATTAACATTTATTAAAGTTAGTTCTTATTGTTTTGAAAATGAAGGGAACAATGAAACTCTGTCCTTAGAATTTATTTGTTTGTTGTAGTGTGCAACCATGTGCTGCCCAATGCAATATTGAAGTTTTGATTTACGGAGAAATGCAAATGATGAGTGAGACTGGAATAAATAATGAAAATGCATGTGAAGTTAAAACAGAAAACAAAAAATGGTTTTCATTTGCCGTCTTCTTCCATGTTCCTCTCAAATCGACGGTGAGCTATGCTAATGCATAGCAAAAAGATATCGTAGAATATATTCAAACCGTAAGTAGATAAAGCACAGGACCGCCCACGACATTCACATAAACAAGTTGAATTCACATTCTGGGAAGGGTTATGTTATAAATTAAAATTTACAAATTAAAATTTACAAATTAAAATTTATTTCATAATCTTTCTTCTTGGAACGGTAGGTAAAATTCAAAGCTTACAAATTAAATTTGTTTACTTGTGAGTGTCATAGATTTTTGTACCAGTGAGGTTCAAGTGAGTCACTTATGGGTTTTGTAGAGCTGAAGTGAGCATGTGTAATCAAGTTATCAAGTGGGTTATAAGTTTAATGAAGTTATTTTAGAAAACTTTGATACAAGTCACAATTTGCAAACCATGTCGAGCAGTACTTTACTCCGTGACTGTGTGCTATAGTACAGTGTATATTTCACTAAATTTTTCTTGAAGGTTGTTTTCACCAATAAAGAATCATGGACAACTGGCTATTTTCAGCTAATTGTCCATGATTATTTTGATTGTTTGTTTAAACGTTTTTCTTTTTCCTCTATTTTCCTAAAAATGCAGTTTAGATGCATATTATTTATTCACATAAACAAGTTTGGTGCCGTAGGTTATGCGGCTGTATGTCAATCAAACTCACAAAAGGTTGCCGGAGGTCTGGGATATTATATTGCCTACACTGAAAAGTTCCATGGGGCCCAAGTTGTATGGAAATATCGTTCATGTGAGGTTTAGGCTGGCACAGTGAACATGCTTTTCTAACATCTATCCTCGTGGAGTTGCGGGCGTCATATTCACTGTACCGATGAACTTTCCCGGCGCATAATAATACATCATCTGGGCTCTGGACGCTGGAGTTACCGCACATCTCCAGACGCTCAATGCGAATTCACTCGGAGATCCTCTCATCGTTTCTCCACTGCGAGTAAAAATGTATTGACATTATACCGACATTCCTGAACTGGGGTTCGGGGAAAGGGAGGGAGGTGCACGGCTAAGACAAGAGTCACAAGGGTATTCTGTCGTTAGACATCTACAGTAACACGAAGCTGACGACATCCGCCTTACAAAATCATTGCGTAAACTGGGAATTCCCTCCTCGGGGTTGCACACTGGGTGGCATAAGAGTCATGGCTGGTGTGGGATAGGCCGGGACTTGGAATTCCATCTCGAGCAGACCAACCGCGGACCAACGCAAGGTTCGTTTCTCGTAACCCCGGGCGAGAGAATTATACCTACCGGCACTGGCAAGAAAGGTAAATGATAGGGAAAAGAAAAGATAGCCAGGAAGAAATGGGATGAGGAACGAAATGGACAAAGATTGGCGTGTCCTCTAGCGCGGAAGGAGCTGGATCCACATATTAACCGGAGGATGGAGGCAAAGCCACATTCGTTGCATTCCTCGCAAGGCAAGGTAAAGGCAGGACAAATTGAATCGACAGTATAATATGTGAATAACCAAATACTGTATAAAGAAGTTGAGTGTTAGTTCAGGCTAGTATAGCGGCTAGGTTACAGGTATAGACTTGATCGGGCCGCTGAACCATTGTTTCTCTATAGCCAGACCCTGGTGATGTCGCTTCTTTGATAAGGCTCCAGACAGGCTACAATCGGTCACACGTTGACGTGGAGAGGTAGTGAACCAGTCATGTTCTTTATTTCTAAAATGAATGTGGTGTGAAAGGTAAGAACGCTCGCTGGTAGGACATGAAGGATACGGTCTCCAGTGCCAGGGAACCGGCTATTTACATGGCAAACGGTAAGGGCCTGATAAAGGAAGCGCCAAGGACTATACAGGACTACACCTGGTGACCTGGGCTAGGTTACCTCTGACCCAAAATGACTGAATGTCCGTCCGTGTGGAGGGGAATTTTCGTGCAAGAGTTATAGCGGACAGGATTGTGGGACCCATTGTGTGCCGAGCCTCTGCTTCCCACTCAGTAGGGAGAAGCAGAACCCATGGCTCGCGTCGGCACACCTGTGTCGCTTCGTTCATTTCTTCGTTTGACCAAGGTGTGGCTGGATTTAAACTTTTACGTCTTTCTGTGTCAAATTTATGGGATGGTTCTAGAGGGGACTCGTAGATTTAGGTCGAGTACTTCCCGAGCTTAGCATGCAGGTTCGGGGCTTGGAAGTTACCAGCACCAAAACGCGTGGAACTTGCAGCCTGTTGCTGCAACAGCAACTCACTCCATCCGGGAAGAGGAGTTTCGTGGAGAAAGCGGGTGACATGTAGCCAGGCACGGTGTTCCACTTACGATCGAGTACGCAGAACATGAAGTACGGTAGCGTAGCCGGCTCGATGTGGTCATATACATGCCGTCGCCGCGCCTGAATGGATGGAACTACGGTGGTGCATCCGGTTTTGAAGTGGCGGATGTGTCACTTGCACTGTAGTAAACGGAAAGCGTGACTCGTCAGGGTGACTGTCCGAGGACATGACGCAAAAGCAGCGGGAGGTGCATCCAAGCATCATAGCCGCTAGTATTAAATCCCTCGATGGTAACGAGCGTACGGAGAACATTGTTCCGAATGTCCATAGTGGGAAGAGTCAAGGCCTTGGCGTAGGATCTCGGGATCCTACGGTTCCGTGTCCCTAAGTCGGCGATTAGGAGCCACGAATAAGTGGAAAAGAATTGCTTGTCCGGTTTAATACTGGGAAATCTGCGTTAGGTACTGACTGTCGGATGCGGTTCCAAGTCAAATCTGATATAAAGACTGTCATTCACATCCGGTGACCAAGTGGCTATGTGAGTTAGTATTGGTACTATACAGAGAGAACTTAGTGAAGGTGTGCGGAAGGAAAAGTAGGACGACGGAGAGAGCATATTCCGTCGACGTTGGGTTGGGGTTAGCGTGGGGGTTGGGTTTGGAGTTGGCACGCGTTATGAGATGGCTATGGCGGTCTTCGTCGTCATCGTCCGTGCTGCTGGGGCTGCTCCTGCTGCTGCCGTCCTCTTCTCGCCTCCTCCCTCCTCTTGCTGGTTTTGCTTTATGAGATTGTGAGAAATAGGCTGGCTGGCCGGGCAGGCTGGCGATTGACCCTCTGCAACGCTCCTCCCTTCCCTTGCCTTCAGGACAGGGTTGGTGATTCTCTTCTGGATCTTTGCTCGCTCGCTTGCCTCGCTCGCGTTGAGGTGCTCTGCTCTTCCGTGTTCTTGAATTGAAATTGGTAGTGCTCTGGTGTTTGATTTCGCGTATCCTTGCCTCGTCGTCTCTGTGAGTGGTGCGTGCGTTACTGTTTGGTTCTCGTGTGCACTTGTTGGAGGAGGAGGGCGGGAGGCAGGAGGAAGGTAGGAAACGGAAGAGAGGCTGGACTGTGGGTTCAGGAACCATTATTTGATCAGGGCACATAGAAGAGAGAAGAAGGGGCTCACATAGAGTCGTGGAGATCTTTATTAGGCATCCTTTTGTTGAAGTTGACGTTTGCAGCAAGATTGTTAACAGGTTACCTTTCTTCTCCGTCATGCCGCCACTTTCGTTCACCGTTATACTCCAACCCTTGCTTTACTGAGTCGTCCTGCCCCACCTTGATATGCCGCCTCGTTCTACTTTGC
Organism: Asterella californica; assembly: GCA_036924285.1. Taxonomy (NCBI): domain Eukaryota; kingdom Viridiplantae; phylum Streptophyta; class Marchantiopsida; order Marchantiales; family Aytoniaceae; genus Asterella; species Asterella californica. The sequence continues at coordinate 40,406,521 of JAYKYS010000001.1, forward strand.
CGCGTCTAGGGCTGTCTCCCTTTTCTTTCAGTTCTGGACTCTTCCTTGACTTTTCTTTGGTGCAGCCACAACTGATTCTGTTTCATGCATATATTGTGGGACTGCTCGTTGCTTCAGGGTTTCCTTCAAGCTTGCTATCAACGACGGACCTTCAACTTCCTGCTATTGGAGAGTACCGACCCGTTAATTTCACGTGGTTTTGCCCCAGCGCCCTCCAGGATCTCTGTTGACTTGCATCGGGGAACTGATAGACCTTTGATTTGATCGGAGTTAGAAGTTTATACGGAGAAACACCGAAGAGTTAGATTCGCTAAGAAGTTGGAAAGCGCTTGGCGGTGCTGGTGCCCATGGCTTCGAAACGGATTCTTAAGGAGTTAAAGGATTTGCAGAAGGATCCACCGACATCATGCAGCGCTGGTAACATTCCTCGATCCTTAGTTAGAACAGCACGATTGCAGAGTTCCCAAGTCGCCTTCGCACATGCGAGATCTGTTTAGTCGGGAGCTGCTACATGCACGATGGTCATGCCATATTCACGAAGCTCATGTGATGTGCACAAAGCGCACTTGGAAACTGGTCATGGATCAAGAAGCCGGAAGCTGATTTCTGTCCATTCGTGCCTGGGCCCATGTGGCATATCAGGGTGGACCGACTTTGGCGGGTTCTTGACTAAGAGAGTTCAAGAGCAGTAGCGTTTGATTACTGTCACTGGGATTTGACGATTTGATGTTGATGCTTTTCCTTCAATCGAGTTTTGTTGATGCGGGTTAACAGTCTTGGATTCGATTTAGATAATTTGTACCATGATAGCTTTCTGTAGATCTGTCGGTCCGACCACAACTCCGCGAGTATTGTGTGAAACCTCAGCAGGTGATCGACGGTGTATCTGTTAGAAATCTTGCGCTCTAGTTGCCTCGCGAGCTTTGAGGGCTCGGATCATAGCCACTTTCCAGCGGCCACGCGACCGTAAGTGGGAGGTCTTCAATTCGCGACACTTACATCAAGCCTCATGAGAAGCGCCGCAAGGGCAGGTTTTCACCTCACGCTCTAGGCATTTCCTTCCCAGTCTCAGCCAAGTGCATACAGATTAGGTTTCGGTGAACGCTACTCTAAAAGGGGGCAGCTTGCCTGGTATGGCCTCCTTCTTTTGGTCAGTGAATGATTAAAGCTTATTTTCTCTGACTATCATGGTCGCCAGCGATCTTGTGGGAGTAGCCGGATATCTCCTGCTTGCTTCTCTTTCCATCCTTGATAATAGTAGCGAAGAATTTTCTGCCTGTCTTGCGACTTTGTTTCGTTCTCCGTAGAGATGTCCATGTTAAGACCGGTGGCTATCACGCACGGCCCCTGGTTTCCCCTCTCCGTTAGCTGGTCCAGTTAGCCTTGACATTTTCACATCGGTGCCCTCGCCATTCCGTGTATCGGGATGGTTTCCCTGAGATGCGATTTTGTCGCCGCGATCTTTTGTTCAGACTGACGGCGTATTCGGTTTTTCTTGTCAGCGGGGTTCTTTTAGCATGCGCGCCGCTTCTGACTGTCACGAACGGCTGCTAATTGTTGTTCATCTGCCATGTCACGAACGATATTTGAGGCTCTCTAACGGTGCCGAGTGATACGAAGATATTAGAGCTTATCGGACGATGGACGTTGCCTCGGTGCCCTGCCCTGCTCCGCGAGTATTGCTTCCCTACCGTGTCAGTACAGTCATAGTATTATATTGACGCCCCGGACTCTTTGGCAGTGACCAGTAGACCCCTACTGGGGGGTGGTTGGGGTTCTACAGAATATTCCCGCAAGCCAGTGGAAGATACAGTCATGTGATGATGCGGAGGTTTTTAGTTTGGCGCACTTACCTTACGAGTCAAAGTAATGTACTCCTTTGCCGTCTGGAACGGATGGAGAGTCTCCGTTGCCTACAAGTACGAAAGTCTGCCCATATAAGGGATGTTGGTGATGGAGGGCGGGCTTGCTTTGGTAGCTCGTGTCCTGTCATTTTGTTGAGAGGGCGGAAGCTTGATTTCGTGCTTCGACTCCTTCAACGTATTGATTGTCTCAGCCAACTTCATCTGGAAGTTTCGCTAATTGTTTTCACACCCTGTGTTTGACACATCATTAGAGTCTCCACGTACGTAGGGTGTAAGCCTGTGTGTTTATCTTATGGAAAGATGAGGTTGTTGTAGATATGTTCTCCCGAATTTGAATCCGTTTATAAATAGTCGCTTTACCTAGCTCTGTAGTTGAGGTATATATGCGGTCTCCCTGTGGGCGGAACAGAAAATGCTTAGTTAGTTCACCTTTGCATCTCCAGTGTGATAGGTGGTAAGGAATCGAATTCGCATGCTATGAATCAGGATTGCCCGTCATCAGTAAAGCTACTTCATGATTTCTAGATAATTCAGGTCCTGATGTTGCTCGGTTTGTTTTTTCCAGGACCGGTTGCCGAGGATATGTTTCACTGGCAGGCGACCATAATGGGACCTCCTGATAGTCCCTATGCGGGAGGAGTGTTTCTGGTCACAATTCACTTCCCTCCTGACTACCCATTCAAGCCCCCCAAGGTGTGCACTCGTGGCAATCCTGTTACGATCCTGTGTTGTTTATGCATGTGTGCTGGATGCCTGCTAAGAGTAATATCCATGTCTGGATAGATAGGAAATATTCATTTCTAGGATGCCTCTTGCATTTGACATGGGACTCAAATGCAGACTGATTCGGTTGTGTGTGGTCCCGTGAGGAACAGGTTGCATTCCGGACCAAAGTTTTTCATCCTAACATTAACAGCAACGGCAGTATTTGTCTGGATATTCTTAAGGAACAGTGGAGCCCGGCTCTGACTATTTCGAAGGTGAGTAGAGCCAAAGAATCGATTTTCTCGCTGTTACTGTTACTGTACTGTTTGTTGCGCCACACCCGTCCCAACAGTGCCGACACGATCGCTGTAAAAGTTATAATCGAAGGTTGTTGACTCTAGTTGTGGGCAGCTTTTGCGGTCAAGAAGTCTTGTCCGTCTGTGTGTCAAGTGTCAGTCTTATAGCTCAGCACTCAAAGTTCGGCCTTCCCTTCGGTGTTCAAGTGTTCTGGCCGTGCGTCAATGCCTGCGCAGAGAAGAGAAGGTACAATGTTTTGATGTTTCTTGCTCGTGCGTTCAGGTTCTGCTCTCTATATGCTCTCTGTTAACCGATCCGAACCCCGACGATCCTCTTGTCCCTGAGATCGCGCATATGTACAAGACAGACAGGGCAAAGTACGAAGCCACAGCTCGGAATTGGACACAGAAGTACGCCATGGGTTGAGCGACAGAGTGGCTTAGCCTTGCTGGGCTTTAGGTATGGACTGCATTAGTTCTTCGATTTGGGAAGATGGGTGGGGACTGGGAATGGTATAACAGCGGAGGTGTCTGGAGATTTCAACCATGACTTGGCTGGGATGGAGAGTTGGGAAATTGTTTGCTGCACCTCGCTGGCTTGCAACCTTTCGTACTGGCCAGGATAGGTCCAAACGCAATATTTTAATGTCCTCCCCTGTGTTCCCCACGGGGAAGCTTCAGGGTGGCCTGCTCTTGTTTGGGAAATGTTGACAGCTATCTAAAACACTGGTGGTTAAGGTAGGCAGGTCTATGTATGTCTAATGCCATTTCTTGCACATGTTGGTTCCATTCATTTGCTGTGGCGTGGGTTGAATCTGGCGCATTTTTAAGCTAAGTGAAATGGAACAGCTGACTGGGAGCTATACCTGGGGCTTATCTTTTTCTGCCAATGCAGTTCTCAAGCTTGCCAGAGCTGCTGTATTCCTGGTAGAACTGGCGAAGTTTTCCTTTTCTCTTTTGTTCTTTCCCTTTATGTATAGGAGGGACTACTTGTGGGGTTGTGATAAGATCAGTGTTTTGGTAGACTATACTTCAAGGTTTGCTTGAAGCACTATTTTGAAATGTACGCCTTTGATATACTCGATCATGTTTATTGTCCTGGGCAGTACGAATGCACTGCCTCTGATGAGGCTGCTTTTCGCTCATAGTTCATAGTGTGCTGACCGTCTCGACCTGTCGTTGCCGTGTTGCAAATTGTATCATTTTAACCTGCTGCATGGTCTAGAGTGGGACGAATGTGGATGACGTACATACTGTGGTCAACATCCATCGGTTGTGGTCATGGCATGTGGTAGGAATGGTTTTGTATGTAGTATCGAAGTAATTTTTACCGCCTCCTTGTATCGAGTCGCTTCTGGAGCATATCTTGGCACGAGTAACGTCTTGGTTGAGGCGATGGTTGATGGAGGCGTACGGTACTTCGTCTTGTTTCCTTGTAGTATCAGTGACCACATCCATCGTTTGTGTTCATGGCATATGGTAGGAATGGTGTTTTGCGTAGTGTCCAAGTATTATCGTTGGTTACGTTACTGATTCGTTTTCTTGTAGCAGTCACCGATAGTATATGTGCCTTCAGTTCATTGTAGCATCAGAAATTTCCTGTATAATCGTGTAATGTGGTATGTCGAGAATTGGATCCGAGGACTAAATATTTTCGAGTTATTCCCTGCGTGGAGATGTTTGGGCGTAACCACCCTTTATTTCTGTCGAGTGCATGTTGTTTCGAGGAGATCCTTCTTTCCTTACGGGCCACGTCCCGTAGTGTTCTGTGTTGTATTAGGGGGTGCCGTTTCATCGTTTTGGTCAGAAAATTGATGCGCGCGGATTTTGATTTCGGATCTTTTCTTTTTTCTTAACGGGCTATCCGGACAGTTAGTCACATCATTCACCTGCAGCAAACGTATTCTGTTTTTTCTTCATGTTGCGCCCGAGTTAATAGGTTGAGAAGCTACCACGGCGTGCTTTCACGGCACGGTCTACACCCAACCCACAATTTCTGTCCGCGGGCGACTCCCGACAGTGCCCGTCGGTGATGCCCGTGATATATTTCTTCTCGCTTTCACGACCTGCACAGAGTGAAATGACACCCCGTATTGTCAGACGGTTAAGAAGTCGCGTAGTGTATCTACTTCGGGGTTTTGGTAAAAATTATCCTTCTAAGCGGACACTCTAGAACTTAAGTGGGTATAGGTGATAGCCTAGGAATAGTGTCGCAACCCCTGTGAAGAAATTACATTGGCTTCTGGAAGCTTACTCCATCCACTTTTTGTCACTACACACTTTTTGTCGCTCGACACACCAGCTTAGAAGCTGGACTGCACCGAGTTCAACTTCAATCAATGTTTGTAGGACGTTAAATAAAGCGGAGAAAAATTACGTGTGTTGAGAAAATTTTAGGTACTTGCTAATACGAACTGTCGAGCGAGAGAGAATGGTAAACCCGTAGTGTTTATGAGTAAAGCCCCTCAGGTTCAGACGGTAATCTCACGGGTTTTCAGTAGACGCTAGTGAGATTCATCGTCACAGAAAACGGTGGTGCTGTGGGATATAATCTACTATAAATTCTGCACATATGATTATTTAGTGCTGTTATAAATCAAACGATTTCGTAAATTGATGTTTTCCGCGTGTAATAAGAACCCCCCAAATTGTATGACAGTAAACAAAGAAATACGCTTACAATGGAATCGAACCATAATGGATTTGTAAGGCTATGCAGTCAGCGAGTATTATCATAATATCTTTTACTCTCTTTTAAAAGTTATTGTCTTTTATCCCTAATCGTTCAATATTATGATTTAATAACTACGTTGTTACGCACAGGAGAATAGAATACACGTTAAGAAGCCACAGAACTTAGAAATGAATCCAAATAAATATAGTTGAAGATCCTCTAACTCCGACCATTCGTCAATTATGGTACTCTGTCTTGCTGTCAAATCTTTTTCATAGTACACTCATGTTCAGATATAAGCTACACTCTTGCCGTCAAATCTGGTTCAACCACATTCATATTACACCATATGCTTCAGGCACGGTATATCTCCTCGTAAAGGAGAGGTAACGCCTTGGGTAACGTTTTAGCCTTACATGCTTCAGGCACGTCATATCGCAGTACATTTCGTTGCATATTCACCTCCTCCATCTGATATGTTTAGTTTAATATCTAACCCTTTCGAAAAGAAAGGTTAGGTATTCAATTAATTTCAGTGTATTTTAATATATTAATGAGTATAGAATCTCTGTCTTGTATCTTCTGAAGAGTGGCTCTTTGGTCCAGATTTATGGGTTATCTTCTACTCTCCTCTTGTTTCTAGATATTTTCAAAAATAAAAATTGAAAAAATTGATTAAAAATAAAAATTTTATTTATATATTTTATGATTTTATATTTCATAATCTCCCTGATACATCTGGTATTATGACCCACATTTTTTGATTGTCGTGCCAGCTCTCAAAAAATCGTGTTGACATAAGAGAGAAAGAAATCATTTTTACATGTTTTTTTTCTTTTTCCTTTGGTCGCTTATTTGCTCGTGAGAGGAAACGTAACGCCTTGGATAAGTCCAAGGCGTTGGTATCGATTTGACGTATGTAGAGTAAAATAAGTAAAATAATCATTTAAAATATTTTACACAATAGAGTAACGCCTTGGATAAGTTGGTATCGATTTGACGTATGTAGAGTAAAATAAGTAAAATAATCCTTTAAAATATTTTACACAATAGAGAACTTCTGCCCCGGGATAACTGAACGCATGAACTCTCTTCGCGGTGGTCGCCCGAACCTAAACGACAATCAAAATTCTTTGGTCATTGTAAACTTTGACACCTTCAATTCGGACATGACAAAGTTGATCTCGTAAAATTGACATGTCCAAGTTGATCTCGTAAAACTGACAACAAGAGTGAGATTTGAAGTCGAAATCCAACACCAAGATAGACTGTCAAAGCTTGCTAAAATATGCATGTAACATTAACTTTTTATGGGGAACTCTTGCTCTCTTTTGGTTATCAGAAATACATAAGTGTTAATTAGAAAATTTAAACTCTAGAAAATTAAAATTTACATAAATTTTAAATGTTAAGAGACCCAAGAGACGCGAGAAGATCTCGACATAAATCATAAGAGAAACTACAAGCAAACCATCGAGCTCTTATGAGACATTTAATTTACTATCTACCTCTTCCCAACGAAAGGGTTAGGTAATAATAAATTAAATCCTTGCATCTTTCTCTCCGACAAAAAATAGAGGAGGTGAATAATATGCAAGGAAGACGCGAATATGTGCAGAGTAGTCCGATTGGAATTTAAAAGTTACACCGGAGATAAATACGAACATAAGCATCACGAATATTCTCCATGAGGAGCGCACCGGGTATATTAAGGGTTAAAATTGTTCTCCATCATTCAGACAACTTTGTCTAAAATTGTTTCGGTGATGCACGAAGATCTTCTACGGGCGATCTTTGACAAGCACTATCAGGGGTCTCAAACCTACCCCGTAAGGCTTGAGGTTGCATCCCGTAGTAGGTTCAGACGGGATTGGAGACAAAAACAAGCGGGTTCGTATCTGTCAAGAGACTTCATAACGTTTTACCGATATCAAGTTTATTTCCGTCTCTCGAAGATCAGTGTGTTTTTCTCTCTTTGTGTGACATATTCAATTTACAAATTGTACGAGAATTAAGCAAGTTTCAGATTAACACGTGCACTGGATAATCATGTCAAAATTTAAATTCTCGATTCGGATACAAGTAGGCTGCGGATTGCAAGTTTGAGACGCCTAAAAATTTATTCCTGTCAGTATATCACAAAGTTACTGTAAACTTTTCGTTAATATGACGTCACAAAGCTAATTGGTAATGATGTCTACGGACTCGAATACAAATCTCGAGACAAGTTTAAGAAACCATATTGAGCAGGATTTCAAAACGTTTGTCCTCAAGTGGAGAGCGGATAGCTATCCACTATGCCATCAAGACGTCGTGTTTGCTTTAGCACGGGAGAGCGGTCAGAGACGTCGTGTTTACTTTAGCACGGGAGAGCGGTCACATGACGTGAAGAGAACGTTGGTATGTCTTTCTGCGAGAGGATAAGTGAGAGCTGACTTATACATGATGAAAGAGGATCAAGTCTTAGTGACGGATGAGAATGTCACGAATCCGACACTGATCTGTACACGATGAAAGAGGATCAAGTCTTAGTGACGGATGAGATTATCACTGATCCAACAAGAGATTCAATGACGGCACAGGTGATTATCCATCCAAGGATGAACTACAGACGTGGAGACGACAACGAAACAAGAGCGAAGACGACCAAGTATAAAGGTATGCAGGTGCGATAAACAATCTTAGAGATACTGATAGCGAGGCTTAGCCCGAGTGTTCTTCCCTTCGGGGTGCTAGTTGCTTGGCCCTTCGGGTCCTTCTCTCCCTTGTAAGGCTTGATGGGGTCCTCCCATCCGTTTGCTATTCATTGGGTCGCGTTTTCAAAACGTTTCATTAGACCGGGGTTTCTGGAAACTGGAAATGGTGTAACTCGATTTCGCTTGTGTCCCAGTTGTTTTTGTCGGGAAGAGACGGTAAGGGCGGCAGACGGTCGGGGTTGTTGGTTCATTTGCATGGGTCGTGAGATGTTAGCGAAGATGACAGTAGATAGCAGATGCTGAGAATGAACATGCTTAAGATAATTGCAGAAACCTTCAGATAGAGGGAATGAAGTAAAGATGCGATAGGGACTGTGAGGTAGAAATGGAATCTGGATGTTGTAGGGCCGACCCACAGCAACTATTGCTCGGATTGAAGAAGTTTCTGCCCGGATGAGGACGTTTTAGTCATCTGTGAAGGTGGTGGATTACCCGCTGACAACCTGTTCCTTTTTGTTTGTATGCAATTACAGATCGGTGTGGTTCTCCCGGGAAGACGGAACAGTTCAAAAAGTCCTACGCTTTTGGTGCGCGTATGGGAGCCTCTTCATCTCACTCTTCACCTGAATTTGAACTGTGTGCAGGCCGTACTCTCGTGGTGTATTAGTGAAGTTGAAACCTATTTCCTTTGTATTTTATCGCACAGCGGAAAGCAAAGTTCCGCAAGCGGAAGTTTTGGTCGACCTTTCAGTCAAGCAGAAGTCCGTTGCAGTCTTCCCTTGTAGCTTGCAGTTGATGGGAATGACGACGAGTAGTTTTTGTCTGTTGACTCTTTGGTCGATGTGAGAGGACAATCCAACCCTTGTTCAGTGGATTATGTTTCTGAGGTAGAGATTTATATTACTTTGTTTGTGTGTAATTCGTGCCTTCGCTCGGCTGTTACCTGTATGCAGGGTTGTGGTAATACAAATCTCTTCCCTTGGGTTTTATTCTCCGCGGAGATTGTATTGTCCTTTCACTATTCCTTCACTTCACTGGTGAAGATTGAGATTGAAGTTTTCCTTCTCATGGCACTGTGACCAGATTTGCTCACATTACTGTTGTGTTTAGCACCGTTCAGAGGCTTGTGGTGGAAGGGTTTCTGGCCTGCAACGTTCTTTACCATTATGATTGTGATCAGACTCTTTGATGAACTGACCTAGCTGAAATCTGAAGGACATGGTTCAGTGGCGTGCAGTCTAACAGGCACAGTACACGATTACAAGTTGGTCGTGGTCTCACTCTGAAAATTCGTTGTACTTCCGGTATTACTGATCTCTTGCTGCATAATTTCCTGGCTAGGGCCCAGTATGTAAGTTGATATTCTTTGCTGTCAGGTAGCCAAGGTCTTGAGACAACTGTCGATTAGCCGCTAGTCAGAGCCTATCAGGGAAAGGATGATCGCTGCGCAAGAAACATTTTCTTACCCATAGCGTATTAGTCAACCTTTGTCAGTGAACCACCGTGGCATCAAATAAATGCAGTATAAAACCCTTCCTCTCCTTCTTTTCCTCTGCATCCTCTTGTACTCTTCTTAATCTTCTTTTTATTCTTCTCGTGGCGCTAAGAAAATTAGGAACTTAAAACTTTAGGTCTCCTTACTTTCCCAGTACACGCACTATCCTACCCCTTGCATGCAAGTGATTATATGAAGTTTCTTTATAGCTTTAGGTTGATGGTGGAGGTAAATAGCTTATTAGTGGGGAAGTACACACAGTGTTCTGCTTTACCCGTGTACCAATATACGCACACTATCCTGCTTCTTTTATGCAAGTGACTAATGAAGTTTTTTTATTGCCTTAAGTTGATGTTGGAGGTAAATAGATTATTAGTGGGGAAGTACACACACTGTCCTGCTTGCAAATGATTATATGAAGTTTCTTTCTTGCTTTAGATTGATGGTGGAGACAAAGAGATTATTAGTGATATAAGATAAATTTCATCAATTCTGGAGGTGTGCATAATGTGGTAGTTAGCCGTGTCGACCGGAAGAACAAAGAACAGGGAGCGAAGATTCGTACAGGATCCTTATCATACATATGCACACTTACAGAATTGATCAAATTTATTTATCTTATCGGTGTCTACTACCTCTATACCATCAACCTAAAGTAATCCGGAAACGTCATAATCACTTGTTTCGACAAGGCTAACCAACGGTTTCGGACTTCCTTTCCTTTGTTGCAGTTCTCAGTCCCGAAGAGAGAGATTGATGGATTAAGTTCTGCTTTGTCACAGAAAACGCACGCAATCATGGTGAGTCGCTTTTCGTCGACCTGTTAGAGTTCAGTTCGATTTTAATGAAGAGGTTGCTGGTTTTGAGGCAAGAAAATTGGGTTCTTTTGTTCTTTGTTGGATACGTCGCCGTGTAAGTCAGAATGTTGCAATTCGGGATGTTCAGCGAGTCGAAGACAAGTGCGAGGGATTGACAATCTGTTCCTCGTTTGACGCTTCAACGTTGAGTTGTTTGTTCCAGTTAGACCACTTAGCTGATGAAAGCTAGTTGGTGGCCTTTTACATCTTTTGGGGATATAATAAAGCTGCCTGTATTAGCTGTTTGCGGAGCGCTAGTATTATTTGAGTCGGTTTACTAGGATGTGTTTTCAACGCTGTCGAGAGTTGGAAGTAGGGATCGTCGGTACAACTTGATGTTCTCGCGTAGTCAAGTGCTGGTCAGTCATTCGACTCCCTGTTAAATGTCAGTTCTCATGGACGAATACATTTGTTCAGATCATTCGTTCTAATGTGTTCAACCGTATTTCAGGATGATCCGGAGCTAGCTGCTATTAGGCAACACCGCTTACAGGAAATGATGAAGGGAGCGGGTGGCGCTGCAGGGGTACGGCTGAATTATATTCTAGAATATCGGCTGATTACTTGATAATCCGTTTTGAAGGATCTCATTTGGAGCTATCTGAATCATGGTCCCGACACTCTATCAGGATTGTGGCTGATGGCTATTATAGTGGTCTTATTGTTAGATAATGGACTGTCAAGTTTTGTTTTCAAGCTAGACTTTATCCATATCGTAGTAACGATTCTTAAATTACTTCGTGCAGCTTCGAGCGTTAGAAATAGAAGGAAAAATATCCAAGCGCTGTTTCCTTCCACAAAACTTGCTGTATACGAGAAAAGATTTCATAAGATCTGTTGAACTCAGCACCTCGCGGTTCAGATAGAGATCCTGAACATTACATCCACTGCCCCACTCGTCTTTGATATTTTAGGGTTTTAAATTTAAGACGTGAAATATTCAGGATTTAAGTTTACAACCGCGTGAAATCTTCTGTTGAACCTTACTCTGCTGCGTTATTACTAGCCGTAGACACTATTAGAGTTCGGGAATGTGCCACGCACCGCAGTTATGCATGCGTGGGTTCAACCGTTATTACGGTAGTCACCTAGCGGTAGGGGCTCCATCATGATGTTTATGTTCATCATTCTCTTTCAAAGATACGTTGCTTAACTTGGAGATGGTATTGACACTCCTGTTGTTGTGGACTGTCTTGCTACAGTCTTCCCCACAGAGTCAAGAGCAACAAGAGGCCCAGGAGGAGCAGAAAAGGTCCGTGGAGCTCAGTTTTTTTCGAGATTAGACTGAAATAGAGAGGAGATTATAACACTATGTTCGACGTAATTCAAGGATAACCATGTTGTCCTGTCAGATGATAGGAAAATTATACATGTCCAAATACGTGCTTTAATTTCAGTATTCCTTCTCCAGATATTAGCTGGAAGAAGGGCATAGAGTAAGGGAGTTACAGGAGCAGGTCCTGTGAGATGTCCTCTGACCTTGGTATTTCTGCCACACAGGGAAGCTGAGGAACGCCGACAGATGATGCTGGCAAGAGTATTGTCCCCGGAGGCTCGGGAGCGACGTAAGGTTCTCTTGATTCGGAGCTTTCCCGGTTATAATAGGAATATAACGGTGATGTTCTAGACAAATTGCATGGGTGGATGAAATAGACAAGGATAAGCCGATAAGTCGCAGGTTGAATGGTGGGAGTTTAGGTATTGCCGCTGGATCAAGACAGGGATATTCTCGAATTTACTCTGTGGTGTGAGCTTATTGAGTTCATTTCGTGTTCAGTATCCAGAATTGCTCTGGTGAAGCCGGAGAAAGCAAGAGGCGTTGAAGACTTGATATTGCGTAGTGCTCAGTATGGAAAGATCACAGAGAAGGTCAGTCAACTCTACAATCGTGGTCACTTTTATCTGATTCTTTTTCAGGTCCTGATCAAATTCAAATTCTTTTGGAATGAGTCTGATGATAGTACGCAAACCCCGCTAAGTCTCATATAAGATCACTTATCTGTCTATTTCTGTTGAATGTCACGAGTAATATGTAGTGCATAGAACTGACTGTGCTGTTCTGACCAGATCTCTGAGGAACGTCTGATCTCCTTACTGGAACAGACTCAAAAGCAGACAACCAAAGTCACAGTAAGTGTCAAACATATGCAACCTATTCTTCCTCGTAATTTAGAGTAAAATACTCTTATGCTCGTTTCACTTCAACCACCTGTACCCTCTGTGTTGGGGCAGATCCAACGGCGGAAAAGCGTTCTGGACGACGAGGATTAGATGTCATAATAATCATCTGACCATTTCGTGGAAATGGTGGAAAGACTTAGTGAGGATCTGGAGCTAGTGAGGGCTGGGAGCACTACCGTAGTCCTCTGTGCGTTTCTTATCTTTGTACAACGCCTGTATATAAACGGTGGAGATAACACAACAATCAAATTTCACTCTATATGTTTCTTTTCAGCCAAGAAGCTCGTCCAGAAGTATGTAGTACAGGTTTAGCTATCCGTATTGGTTAAAGGTGATGCAGCACGAGCCCTTCTGAGATGAGCGTATGTTTTCTCTCTTGTTTACATTGAGTAGTTAACTGGTTGTCGCGGCAAGCCACCCGGAGGCTCGAGCAAGCCCGTGGCACCACAAAGTTATGTTGTGAGGTAATGCTCGTGGGATTTGAGTATGCTATCCTGGAACTAGATGGTACATCATTACCAAACGATTCTATGGCATTTGAGCAGGCATCGTACTTCCGCAGATGTCAACTTGCTGTCATAAAATCAGAAGAGCGTCTACTGAGCTAATGAGTTCGTCGTTAAAGTTGTGTTTCACAGCTTACGTATTCTGTAAATGCATTAAGTATACTGTACCGTATTGTATCTTGGGCTGATCAACTGGCTTTTGGAACATGGAACTGTGCTTGGTTGTTGCTCTGTGATTCCATCGGTTACTCTTGTAACTAAAGATGCATACTCTCCTCTTTTTCTTATATTGTTGGAGTTCTACACTTCGCTCTCACTTACTGCTATAACTCTTATCTAATGGTAAATCTGAACCCCATCTAGTACGAGTCATTGGCTCGTTCTTCCATACCAGCGGGTCATGCTCTTAGGAAATGTGCTGTTTGCTACACATTTCCAACCCTCTGTCCCTGGACAGTACACTTTCCCCTTAGAAGTCTGTAGTTCTAGCGTACGTTAATTCCGTCGCTCGTCTGGGTACGGACTTCTCTGTGTTTTATTCTCAAAGATACCTTTTAGTCTTGCATCGAGCTGCCACCCACATAGACGACGTACACCTCGTTCAAATTGTTTTCCCGTGATGGTAAGCTTTAAGTGTCACTCCCTTTTCTTGTCACTGCAGATTGAGAACACATTCAAGAACATATTTTCTGTTGTCTTTTCACATTACGCTTTCACATTAGATGGCTGACTGGCAGCAGTTATTACTTGGTCGGGCACCTCAATTTTTTTTCTCTCTTGGTCAGGCCCATGACGAGTAGTAGGCAGTCGTCGTGGCAGGACTCTTGAGTTGGACAGCTTGTATGTTTGACTTGGCAGTGATGAGGAAGAGGTGTTCAACAGTTTTCCTCAGCATATCAGACATCCACATCATTGAATATCCACGTCATCACACCATAGACATCTACGTCATCTTCAAGTACTCCATTTAATCATCCATTGCTGACATAGCAGTCCTAAACTGTCTTATATCAATCATGGACCTGACCAAGAGAAACTAGAAAGTGAGGGCCCGACCAAATAAGAACTGTCTATTACCAGTCATGGACCTGACCAAGAAAAACTAGAAAGTGAGGGCCCGACCAAGTAAGAACTATGGCGCATGGGCCTGACCAAGTTAATAATTGTGACTGGCAGGCTATCTATCTTCTCACTCGCATGATGTATGTTACTGCTTTTAAATACATTCATTCTTTGAAAGGTCCCACGCTTAACTTTTCAAAGTGGAGGGAGATTCACTTTTTCTTGACTTTATATGTTTAGACATGAATTTAGAGATATATATATACTCCTTTGAAATATTAGTTCGTGTCAAAGGCAAGAAAGAAGATTCTTTAACGAGAGAAGGAACAAAGCCGTGATTTACCAAAGGACAACACTGTATAAAAACGTGGTCGATTACGACTGTTTACTGTAAATTGAGAGCATTATTTCGCTTTTTAATTTCTATTGGTTGAAACTTCCTGACTGTAGCATGAATGAAAAGCAGATAAGAAACGTATGCGGCCTCCTTGCGGAAACGGGGTTTACGAGCCTAAAAATATTTAGCAAAGATTTTAGTTTTGGCGGGCATGTCAAAGAGAGAATCCATGAAAGAAATTTCTTCTCAACTAGGACCGAAATTTCACGAAATTTCCACGAGATCTCTCTGTGTCAATCCAACCTCGGTTCCCGTGATAGTCGTCTTGAGTTTAAGATATTTATTACGTTTTTATTATAATTGTGTATTTTTGGGTTGTGAATTTTAGTATTTTTCAATGCTCTCATGCCCGACGACACAGTAAACCCTGCAAAAACATGACGACAGGAAAGATCCAGAGATATAAACCTTGTGGAAACATGAGGAGGGAAAAATCCTTTCTGCTCGAGAGAGAATCTGGAGCATCTCGATAGTTTTGACACCCTTAGTCACACACAAAAACTAGTTTGTACTGCATCTGGTACATGTCATCACTATTGTCCTTCTAGACCAAGACCCTGTTAGAAGGAATGTACCGTTGTTGCCACACATTCCTGACCTGTCCCTAGGTATAGATTTTGCCACAAGAAGATGAACAATCTTAGCTACCGTAGCATTCGTCTCTTCATTCTATGTACTTTCTCTGGGTTTAAGTTCACAACTTACCCTCGTAGAGGTGTGTGGATGCTCCTTGTGCTTTCGTGTATATCGTGGATTGTAGTAATAGGACGACTGTCGTGTGTACTGTGGATTGTAGTAATAGCGAGTGTAAAAGTTACCATATAATATTCCTGCATTCGTGGATTGTAGTAATAGCGAGTATAAAAGTTACCATAAAATATCCCTCTACGGTTGAGAGTAAAAATAACATAATTATGTCACGTATAACTTTGTGTAGAATTGTCGTTCATTCTTTATCGTCCTTGTGAGTAAACAGTGTCTTTTTCAGTTTTTTCACTTCTGACACTGACAATAATGAACCTCGGGTCGGGGTAACAGTTTACGGGTCAAAAATCAAATTTCGTCTGTGCACTTCTTAACTAACCTCGAGCCCGAATTCTTCCTCTACAAACCACTCCTCTCTTGGATCGGAGGCAACGCACTCTGTCTCTCCTCTGCTGAACTAAACATTCGTCATACATTGAACTCGAAAACAGATGAACTAATTCGCTAAGGAAGAAATGTCACACGACTAATATGTTGGCTCTTGCCCCGTCTGGACAAGTCCTAAGGGCACAAACGCGCTTACACTTAGTTCTACACTGACTGCAGCACTACAGATCCAACACTGTCATCTGTGCATCTCCCGAACAGTCACTACTTCTATCGGGGTTCGCTCAAGAACTACCAAGTGCACACAAACTGTCACTATTTTATCGACGTTTTCTCGAGGTCAGTTAAATGTATACACACACTTCTGTCACTAACACACACACATCTCGCACCTCACTCTCTCTCTAGCTCCCACGCTCTTCGAGGTGCTCCTTGACCTTGTTCTCGTGGCTCGTAGTCCAACAATGCAAAAAAACGGCCAATCCCTCATGTCTTCTCCTGCCCTCCCCTCCAGTCGTTCCATCGTGTGACCGTTGGGGACCTCAAGGACGATAGCTCCTCCAAGATGAAAAT
This sequence comes from Asterella californica, assembly GCA_036924285.1. Classification (NCBI taxonomy): domain Eukaryota; kingdom Viridiplantae; phylum Streptophyta; class Marchantiopsida; order Marchantiales; family Aytoniaceae; genus Asterella; species Asterella californica. The sequence goes on from JAYKYS010000001.1 coordinate 40,422,920, forward strand.
CCAATCGTCATCCAATCGCGGATCTCCACGCGGCGGTAGGTTAGATCGAGAGAGGGTAGCGGTTAGATTCTGTCTCTTTCTATTGACTGCAAAGTCTTTTGACGACTGGAAGGATCCTCCAAGCTGGGAACTCAATCGTCGTCTAGTAGCGGGTCTCCACGTGGCGATAGGTTAAGTCGAGACGGGGTAGCGGTTGGTTATTCTTTTCTACTTCCTCCTCCACTCTTGATTCCGTGGAAACCGAAGTGTCATTGTCCTTGGTTTCTGCCCTTTAGGTTCTGCTTTAACGAGCGGACGCTTCCACTTCTTCTTCTTGTCCCTCGGGCTTCCCGCCCTCCTTGTGCGTGCTATGAGACGACGGTTCGTCTCTCGAGTACCTCCAGACTTCACGTCCCGTTGCGCGGATCGGTGCTTCTTCTTCTAGACCTGCGCGACACTTCGAATGTTGTGCACGGAGCTCTAGGTACGATGTACTTGGCCCGTACATGTGGGTTTCACCTCCCTTCTGCATAGGTTCGCGTGCGGGGCTTGAAGAGAAATAGTGCTTCTACAAAGCTCTCTAAAGCTATGCTTCATAGTTAATTAAAACTGCTACTGTAAATTCTTACTTGCCGGCTAGTGCTGACTAAGCTTCCGTGTTTTCACCTCTCGGGATTTATCGATATAATCACTGCCGTCTTGTGTACAAGGGTTAGCCCACATCGTTAGTGTTTATTGCTAACTGCTTATCTTATTGTCATTGATACTAAACCCGTGACTTGAGCTTCCCAACTTCCAAACATCTGGGTCTTTCAGTGTCCACACGCTGGACCCGTTCAGCCTAGTTCGGGAACTCGTCACACCAAACAGGAAAATAAATGCATCCTCGTATTTACCGCTTATCCATTTGCATGAGATCTGCATTTTACTCTGACTCCAGTCTCTCTTGTGGTCTTCAGAGGCAAGCTTTAATGTGCACTTATTACTTTAGTAGTAACTTTTACGTCAGGGTTTTTAGCCAACTCTCTTTACCTCACTACTATCTTGCGTACCTGAAGGGAGACGACGGAGCATTGGGACTACTTTGCGCCTATGTTCGCTATAGGGTGGTCAAATCCTACGCATTGCAGCGGTCTTTGAGCATCCCTCGCTCACTCATCAAATCCAACCCTCACTCCCAAAATCATCGTGGCATCAAGGACGGACGACTTGCGGGGTCTGCTCTCGGATAAACATGTGGTAGGGACGCACGATGAGTACCCAAGTTACTTTTATCAACGTCATCCAACTCTGGGCGATAATGCCGCGGCTTGTCCACTCCACTAACAGTTGTACCCTCTCGGGTTGAGAACTCGGATCAGGTACTCGTCTTTCATCCAGCACTCTGCTGATGGCCATGTCGGCCAACATCGGCAAGTGCTCTAGTACTGGTGTCCACTTATGAACCCTTCCCGACAACTATAGATCATCAGATACAAACTTCTTTAAGTTTGACACGTGGATGATGAGATGATAACTCTACATACTGGCCGGGAATGCTAAGTGATAGCTCATAGACGTCACACGTCTTAGTATGTCAAATGATCATGTCCATCGAGGAATGGAGTAGTTCTTGGTCTTCGACCTTATCTTGAATCTCTGAATCAGTTCACGTAACTCCATCACGTAATACCATCGACATCTAAGATGGCAAGATAACCCAGAAGACTATCTATTTGTCAATCAGAGGGCTGATCAAGCAAGTATTCATTAAAAGGGTGGATCGAGTTCGTCTTTCTTTCTGGGGTGGAGCAAGTAAAATAACTGGTTATTTCAATCCCCTGTATTTATGTAGAATTTAGTTCTAAAACCCTCAAAGTGCGTTCATGAAGCATCCATTTATAATACTGCGGAATAAAATTGAGTGTTCTCCGATAGTGAAGTGTTGATTACGTGGGCAAAAGAGAGATCCTAGTGAGCAAAAAGGACAAGGAAGAGTGTCACTTGAGAATTACACAATCTCCTAATGTCGCCAATTTGCTTTAATTATGGTTCCCTTGGAACTACTACAACATCAAGTACGTGTACACAGCCAATCCGTTTAAGCGTAATTATGATTACATCCAAAGCCTTGGCACTCATAATCTGTAATTACCATTTGCATCCTATGGATTGAAGTACAGATAGTGAGACTTGGGTCCACTCCACTCCACTCAACTCCTTCCTGCTAATCCGAATAGGCCTAAATTCTACATTTCACTTTGTAATCATTTCAGATACTTGTTAGACAGGTTTCAAACTGATGAGTGATATCTAACTCAAGATCTCCATTGTTGTGTGATGCCTTCTGTGGGTCCACATTGCTGATAACTAGACTTTATGTTAGCCCTATACCCAGAAGCTAGAAACTTGTCATAAATATACTAGACTCGTAGACAATAAGGTAAGGCACACGCCCAAAAGGCAATCGAATGGTCCATGTTGCTGACCTCGATCAGTAGTAGCACTACCTGAACAAACTCTGTGCAGACTTATGCTGTCGTGCAATCCAGATTAACTTTGGCAAGATTAACTTTCTAATCAAATGATTAGGCTAGAAACAAGCTATAGCCTCAGACAGAGGGAGAAAGGAGAAAGTAATGTTTTAGCTAACGCTAATAGCGATCAGGTGCTCAGAGTCTCAGACATGCTTTGACGCAAACCTCGCCCTACTTAACCTCTACGTACGGAATGTGTTTAGTGTTGAGTACGAAAGATTACCTGCCCGTAACGAAAGGGCCCACATAGATAGCAACTTGAATGAAGAAAGTAATGAACGTCCAATGGGTGGACTCATGTGCGATTTATGAAGTAGGGCCCAACACGACACTCAGCCGTCTAGAGTTAGTAGAGTTAACTCTGAGTTAACATAACAGCAAGAATGAAGTTTACTTTCACTCTGAAAGTGAGTGCTGATTACTAACTAATGACATGACTTGATCTGATTTGCGGTTTCCGTTCTTGTCTCGCTCGTGCCACGTGCATATGAAACTACAAGCTCTTCTCCTCCTGCATGCCTTCTCAAGTACACGGAAATAACAGTACATGGCCTTAGAAGTTCCTTATCTGAGTTGATAGCACACAGTAGAATTTCTGCCCAAAATCCTATTTTTGTCTCAAACATTCGTTCCCATCACGGCTCGCTTGATTTGATGGTTTCTGATGGGTACATCAGTGCGTGTCAAAGCTATAATCTTTTAAAATTTCACAAAGTCCGCATCGAGAGTTACGGCCGCGGCCAACTTCCTTCTCTTGCGAGCACCTCCTGAGACGCTCACAAGAGATGGCCGCGGCTGCTACTCCTCTGATCATAAAATAAATTAGTTACTCAAAATTATCTGTAGTTCTTTATTGTTTATTTTTCTCGATAAAATTTGCGACAAGGAAATCCGAACTCTAACCAAAACTGGTTCTGAAATTCTATTTCAGCCGCTGTAGAAGAGTTATGGCCCTTTTTCTTTTTGCAGTTAGAGAATCAAATTCCCCAGTTTTGGCATGCACAATTAATGTTCGTCAAAGCTAAAAAAGAAGATTTTCTAACGGGAAGAAGGAAAAACCTTAATTTATCAAATGTGCAGAACTGTGGATCGTTTATGGTCCTACTTGTGAATCGACCGTATTTTTATTTAATTTTACTTTTTTACTGTTTTGAAACTTAAAATAAACTCCTTGAGTATAAACTTTCTGCCGAAACTCATAGCCAAATTGAAAGAAAAGCAAACAAGAAAATCCCGTAGCCTTCTGGTCGAAGTCGTAGTCTCTTCTCGATCGCGGGCCAAGGATATTTAAGAAAGATTCTAGCTTTGACACGCCCTATACCTCTGACGCTGTGAAACCGTCAAATGTTGATGTTCTTTTGCGATTATTTCTCTTCTGTCATACGACAAACAGAAACCTCGACAGTCACTTGATTGCAGACCTTTGTACGGCACGGCCTGAGTTCTCAACGGAGAAAGGAGGAGGAGGAAAACCGGGAGTAATAAATTACCTCTTCTCAGCTCACTGAGTCACTGGTCAGAGACGTGTCTCCTCACTGGCGCAGAACACTCGAGAGAACTCGTTCTGAACTTACTTCACACAAACTTACTTACGACGACAATGCTGCAGCATGTCATGTTTGTTAGAGTATGCAGATCAGGTATAAAGAGCCAAAGTGAGACAAACAGGTATAGAAGAGATTCTAGACGAGAAGATACTCATACTGAAAGGAACGACGGACAACAACCTGGCAGATTGTTGTTACCATGTCCAATGAAGTCCCGAATATAGTGGATATTATGAACGACTTACCGAGTGCTAGTAGATCAAATTGGTTCCAGAAATTCCACCAGATGAACCAAATACCCCGGAATGAGAACAGCTTTGCAAACTTCTATGTACCGGTACAACGGAAAGAGTTCTTGCTTGCCAAGCTTGGAAATCAGGAATAACCGATCATATTGTAGTAGTAGATTTTATTCATGATGCTTTGCGACCCGATCGGTTCATACATCGATTTGCATTTCACATGTCCCCGAGTGTACGCAGTTAGCTTAGTCTACTCCGTCAGAGTTGAGGAAGGTCGAATCCAGATCCAACGGTTGTTGGAACTTGGTGTGTGACCACCAGACATTGTTGATTATATGAGAAAATTTGTAATTCTGTTAGTATATAATTAACATTTTCGAAATATTAAATATATAATACTACAAATCAAATAAATATTTAATTGTACTTTACTTTAGAGTTTTCGGTTAATTCTACGAAGAGGAGTTGAGTAACCTTTGCCTTTCAAATCGACGTGTTCAGTAGAAAACCAGGTACCATGTACGAAAGAGCATTGCTCTTTTCTAGAGCTCTGAATAGTTTCAACCCCAGTTTGGCTTTTGCGTGCGAGAAACACCCCACTAGAATCGCAACCATGCTGAGGAATCTTTCCTATCACTTAAAACATTTTGAAAAGAAATATCGCCCTCGCAGTGTATTTTTCCCGTCATTAATAGTTATTATTTCCCAGCGTGTACTTATGCTCCACTGGTGTGAACTTACGCCCCATGGGTGTACTTACGAGCACATAATATACATCAAAAGCGTACGATGCAAGAGAGAAGGAAAAGATAAAGTTGGAAACTCGAAAATCAATATACAGTGTGTGCGGATAGAGGGTTTCGTCATAGAAAAGAGAAACAGGAATAGATGTGCACATTACATTTATTAGTACGAGAGATTGCAAGTATAGACATGAAACCAAAAACTTATGATTAGTATGTTTAATATTTAAACGTAGAACATAGTCTATATTACTATTTATATAATGTACATCTCGATATTATAAAGACTTAGTCTTATCCGATGGATCAGAAAGACAAGTGTTGGATGAAGGTAGCTAAAAACCATAAATCAAACACTGCAAAACTTTCTTTCGATCATTATAAATATCATCGTCTTGAGACAAATAAAAAATATTTATAAGTTTAATTTATCATTAAACCCTTCGTAATGAAAAGGTTAGATGATAAATTAAACGCTTATATATTTTCCTCCTCCATAGAAAGATGGAAGATGTGAATATGCAAAGAAGTCTGTATAATATACGTTAAGTGTGAAAATAGTCCAAGTCTTGATTTTCTTCTAAACTTACTCCATACTGTAATAACGTCTGTAAAATTTGTGGACTATGGACTTTTCGTGACTCCCACTTCGGAAAGGCCATTACAGTCCATAATCCACTTTTGGCAGGGCGCTACTGCTTTTCATAAACGTTATATGGTGTTACCTAGATGGTGAACCCTATTCACAATTAAGAAGACCCCGTTAAGACTTTTGTTTCCTTGTTTTGTCTGTTAATTTATGGATGATTCTAGATAGTTGTTTAGTTTACAGAAAATTCTATTGTGATGCTATTTTGGAATACTCTTTCTATGAAAATTCATAAATTCAAAGTTGATTGAACACATAAACTAACTTGAAGTACAGCATTTTGGTATTTGTTATCTCGATTGAAACCTTCAATGAATGCAAACTTCTGTGTTTAGTGAGAGATTTGAAACCATTACTCTTTATTTAGCCATTGCAATGAAACTTATCAACGAATATACGTTTCATTCCTCATAGCTTCAATACGTTGATGTTTGAATACTAACTCAATCTATTGATCTAGTCCGAAAAAGATTTTAGAAGATTAAGAATGTTAGTTTTATCCGCTTGTATTTCAATCCCTTTAATTAATTTGGCGTTGAATTTCCTCTTTGGATCAGCTCCAAAATCAATATATTTTCCATATTTTAAGCATTACAATAGAGATGTTAAACTTAGCTCCAATGGTGATTATTTCTTTGACAGTTAGAAATAGTTTCGAGCACGGGCCATCCGAGCTCCGGATACCTCTAGAGGTACCTGCAGAAATGACCCGCACGTATTTTTGTGATGTCTGTGAAAAGTTCAACCGTAATATATATTCTATTGACAGCATCATAATGATACTATCAATTCAGTGTCAATGATAATGACGCTTATGATAATGATAATAATGCTGCTGATAATGACATATATCTTGTACAGATCGAAATAGGTTGTTTCTGCCTAATTTCTAGATCAAAACAGCTCAGGTCGAAACAGCTCGTTTCAACTTAAGAGTTAGGTGTTGTTTCGATCTAGAATGAAAAAAACAATTTTCAGAATACTTTATCTCAGTGCAACTTTCTGCACACAGGTCAGTTTGTGACATCTTTTATCTCGTTCCAAACATCACGAGAAGTGATTTCCAAGGCATAATAAAAACTATAGAATCCCCGAGATTCTAAATAGACAACAGCTTCAGTAGAACAAAGCAGATAGCAATGACCATCATATGTGAAAACATTTAGCACTTTTCACAAGTGTAAATCGTTGAAGGTTGCTGGTGACAACAACTGGAGATATCCAAAGTGATTATGCTGACATGGATTGTTTGGGGGAGCCAAGGTGTAACACAATCTAGTAGCCCGTCTGCCTTGGGTGATATTGAGTAAAATCTGCAAAGGTATGACAGATGCTTAGATCCCTTCTCCATTCTTTGTGTTCACTTTGAACCGCTGACTCTCTCAATGTAAACGAGGAACTCTACCAACTGAGCTAATTATCCTAATGTGCTCAATAACCCATTCTTTTTACTGCCAAGGATAGATCATAAGCTATAAGATTATGCATGAATTGATCAAATTATGCATGTAAACGTTAAAGAGGAAAGGTGCAATAAGCTTATAGTTTTATTGGACATGTAAGTTATCTTTTCATTGGTGATGTGGAACCATATAGATTTCTTCTTGCGAAACAGATCGTCATTCTCGAGCACCTCCTCCCAAGTCTTCATTGGAAGAAGAGTATTTGCTAAGTCTACTATTGAAATCATATGATTTAGAGCTAGCATTCAAATTTTACTGGTTTTCTGAAGATTTGGAGGTGGAGTCTTTTTTTGAACCAGATTTAGGTAGAAATCTATATGTGTCGACGTGAAAAACCTACACGAGCATATTCAATAAATGTTACTCACGTACGTATGCAAACAAGGAGAATTCACTATAGCAAATAAGAAGACACATTATTCTCACCTTCTTCACTTTTTCAAGTTTGAATTCAGACATGTAACTTTAAAACCTCTCCTCTAAATCCCACGGGTAGGAGTTACAGGCCGTGAACAAAGCTATCCTTCTATTTGCATTATAGATTAGGGTTAAAGAGTTATGGATATTATTCTTTCGTCAATTAAAGAATTTTTTTTTGATTTTGACATCCCTAGAAGGACCACTCAAACCCTGGTAGTAAAATATTCTCGTAACTCTCGTATAACTTTTTACATGTTTTTGATATGAAATTTACAGTTTTCTCATTTACGCAGTGTATGTTTGTACATGAAATCTCCTGAAACATCTCCGAAAATAATTGAATTATAGATGTTATGCAACCTTTGAGGAAAAGCTAACAGTATAGATTTACTTCTTCTCATCTGAATCTTATAAGTTTTATCACAAAAGAGTTTGAGTGACCTTATCAAAGACATTCAAACCTTAGCTATTAAATATTCTCCCATAAAGAAATATAGATTCTATTGTAAAATTCATAATCATTTGATGTATGCAGTGTATGCACATAAACGATATCTCCTTAACACCTTTGCAAATAAATGAATATAATGACTACATACGTTATGCAGTCCTTGACAAAACCTGACATTTTTCATTTTACTTGTTTTCATCCAAATCCTTTAATCTGGGTTACGAGGAAAGGTTTTGAATCATCTGATTAAGGGTGTCAAAGTTGAAACCTTTCTTGAAGATTTGAGACCCGCGAGAGGGAGTTACAACTTCGGCTAGACGCCTATAACTGTTTCCTGCAAACACCTCTAGAGCTGCATGTAGAAAAATGTCACAGGTGTTCTCTTAACAAACTTTCACTCCTTTTGCCCGTTCTTTTCTGCACTAAGAAATCTACTGTTTGAGTAATTATTGTAAATCCTGAGAGGTGGAAACACAGAAGCTTAGTCAGCAATGGCCAGCAAGTAGGAATTTACAGTAGCAGTTTTAATGAACCGTGAAGCATTGCTTTAGGGAGTTTTCTAGAAGCACCATTTCTCTTCAACCCCTACACGTGAACCTATGCAGAAGGGAGGAAGGTCGCCCATACTCACATGTATGGGCCAAGTACAGCGTATCCAGAGCCCCGTGCATGGCGTCTGAAGTGTTGCACATGTCCGGAAGATGAAGCGCCGACCCGTGCAACGTGACACGAAGCCTGGAGGTACTCGGGAGGTGAACATTCGTCTCAAGGTGCACGTAAGGAGAGAGAGAAGCCCGAGGGGCAAGAAGAAGAAGCGGAAGTGTTCGCTCGTTAAAGCGGAATCCAAAAGACGGAAGCCGAGGACAACGACACCCTGGCTTCTATAGAACCAAGAAGGGAGGAGGAGTAGAAAAAGACAACCAACTGCTATCCCCTCTCGACCTAACCTACCGTCACGTGGACACTCGTGACTAGACAACGACTGAGTTCTCAGCTTGGGGGAGTCTGTCAGTCGTCAAAGGACTTCGCGGTCAATAGGAAGAGATCGATTCCAACCGCTACCTCCTCTCGATCTAACCTACCACCGCGTGGAGACCTGCGACTGGACGACGATTGGGTTCTCACCTTGGAAGAGCTATCGTCCTCGAGGTCCACAACGATCACACAATGGAGCGGATGGAAGGGAGGGCAGGGGGAGGCAGGAGAGGTTGGCAGTTTTTTGACATTGTTGGGCTGCGAGTCACGAGAGCAAGGTAAGGGAGCATCTCGAAGAGCGTGAGAGCTAAAGGGAGAGTGAGGTGCGAGATGTGTGTGTTAGTGACAGAAGTATGTGTATACACTTAACCGACCTCGATAAAACATCGATAGAATAGTGACAAGAGTTGTGCACTTGACATGCGATTTGCACTTGACAATTGTGTGCACTTTGGTAGTTCTTGAGCGAATCCGATAGAAGAAGTAACTGTTCGAGAGAATGTTCGCAGGTTGGGTTCAGTGACAATATTGGAACAGTAGTGCCGCAGCCAGTGTAGGACTAAGTGTCTCTCCTGAACCCGCTGGTCCAAAGGGAACGAAGACCAGAGAGAGAGAGGTCAAAAGACAGGGGATTTTTTTGTCTAAGTGCGTTTGTGACCTTGAGACCTACCCAAACGGGGCAGGAGCCAACATATGAACCGTGTGGCATTCCTTCCTTAGCGAATTGGTTCATCTGTTTTTGAGTTTAATGTATGATGAATGTTTAGTTCAATAGAGGAGAGACAGAATGCGTTGCCTTCGATCTGAGAGAGGAGTGGTCTATCGAAGAAGGACTCGGACCCAGGGTTAGTTAAGAAGTGCACGGACGAAATTTGATTTTTGACCCGTAAACTATTGTCTCGATCCAAGGTTCATGATAGAGTGGTATCAGAGCTTTAGTTATCTCTACTAAGAGCAGAAGGAAAGATTAGACTCGAGCTTAGGAACCAAACGCATAGCGAGCACTGCGTGGAGCTACAAGCGAGTCCGAGCGAAAGTTGAGGCTTCTGAGTAGCCTAGACAGTTTGAACTAGCGTGATCGTCTGCAGGGTTCTGTCCGAAGTGGTCAAGCGCTAATCGATTCCTTGGAGAACTCCGCAAGTTTTGACTAAGTCATTGTTACGGAGGAATCTTTGATGAAAATTTCTTGTTTTCTGAGACTTAACCTCGAGAACCGAGAGTTTATTGTACGGTGCAGGCCCCGACCCGAAGTTCTTGAGAGGACCGAGGGCTAACGACAAGATTGATTTCCGTATTTAAATAAACCTAGACCTCTCCGAGGGAAACCTATGGTTAAAAGACCTTGAAGGAATTGACCACTCTGTACCGTTTGAACTCTGCCATAGATTTGAACACTCGGCTAATCAACCTGAGTATAGATCCTGTCGGGTAGCTTACATGGTATGCACTGCCCGTCAGTTTAAAAAGTCCATGAAAGATGTTGATGCGGCGTGATAGGTCGTATCTGATAAGAGCCCCGAGGAGATAGACGAGGAATGTCGAGTGTCTAAATTACCCGTACATCTGGAGATGCAGCGCCTCCTCACAAGGTACGCGCATCTCATGCAGGAAAAGCTACCAAACATCATACCACCTCGAAGAGCCATAGATCATAAGAAAGATCGGATCCCAGGAACAGTCCCACCGGTTGGAAGATGTAGGCGGATGCCCTTGAACTTTCTTCCAGGAATTGAAGACTCATCTAACCTAGTTAGTTGAGTAAGGCATCCTGAGACCTAGCTATTCACCCTACATAACCCCAGTAATGTTCGTATCCAAGAAAGAAGGCACCCTCAGACTCTATGGAGACTACACAGTGCTGAACAAAGTGACCATCAAGAACAAATATCCTATACCCTTGATGGACGAAACGATGGATAGTTTAGTGAAGGGAAGATACTTCACCAAGTTAGATTTACGTTCTGGGTACCACCAAATACTCATAGCCGAGGGTGATGAAGAGAAGACATCCATCATAACCCGCTATGGGCTTTATGAATACATTGTCTTATCCTTCAGATTGTCTAATGCGCATGCTACCTTCTGTAGATTGATGAATGACATCCTAAGAGACCAGCTAGACGATTCAGTCGTGGTGTACTTGGATGACATCATCATCTACTCCTCGACCTGGCAGCGACACTTGAAAGATGTTGAGAAGTGTTCAAGAAGCTGGAAAGAGAAAAGATGATACTTAAAGCCTCTAAGTGCTCATTCGGTCTGGAAAGAGTAGTATTCTTAGGCTGCTTGATCGACAAAGAAGGACTGCACATCAACAAGAAGAAGGTACAGTCCATTCAACAGTGACAAATAACCAAAACCGTGACCGAGTTGAGGTTGTTCTTGGGTTTAGCTTCCTACTTTCAGAAATTCATCCGAAAGTTTAGGCATATAGCTTCATCTATCTTCGATCTCCTCATAGATGCTAAAAAGCCATTCCATTGGAATCTGTCCCAACAGAAAGCATTCGAAGCACTAAAAAATGCACTCACTGAGACACCGGTATTCGTATTGCTTAAGTTAGAAGAGCCGTTCGAAATCCACACCCATGCTTCACAGTTAGCTATCGATGGGATACTCATGCAGAACGACCATCTCGTAGTATTTGAGTCCCATCGACTCAGTGAGCAAGAGACATGGCGGGAGACTCACGAGCAAGAAATGCTAGCCATGATATGGTGTCTGAAGCGGTGAGAGCAATACCTCTTGTCGAGTGAAGTCATCATAATCACGGACAACATTAGCAACACCTATTTCGCTACGAAGTCCAAGCTATCATTAAAATAACAGCGTTGGCAGTTGGAGTTTTCTCGCTACAACTTGACGTGGAAATACGCAAGGATAAAGAGAATACACCTGCTGATGCTCTGTCACGACAAGTCCAAGCTTTAACATCCACACCCCAGTCCAACCTTTTAGGGTTTGTACGTCGAGCTACCGCGCTTGATCCTGAGGCAACTGAGTGATCAAGACAACAAGCGGATGATCACGGTATGAGATACTTCGAGAAACGAGAAAGCTTGTGGTACTATAAGCGTCGACTGTATATCTCTCGAAGATCAGTGAGGACACGAGTCCTCTACGAGAAGCATGACGTACCCGTAGTTAGTCATAGAGGACAAGCACGTACATTGCACTAGATCCGACAGAAGTACTTCTGGCCTGGACTTAGTGCAGATGTACGTCGGTACGTAGAGAGTTATCTCGTCAGTCAGTAGACTAAACCGGAACATCAGAGACCCGTCGATTTACACAACCCATTTCTGTACATGAAAACCACTAGGAGAGTATAACCATGGACTTCATCGTCTAGTTATCTACCTCAGAAGGTTATGATTGTATCCTAACGGTGGTGGATCACCTAAGCAAAATGGCGCACTTCATACCGTGCACAACCATCATCTCTGCTCCAAAAGTAGCCAAGCTATTCCTCAAACATGTGTTCAAGTACCATGGCTTACCGAAAGAAATTATATCAGAAAATGATATAAGATTCTCCAGTGAGTTCTGGACCTCACTGTTCTCACATATGGGAACTCAGTTGAAGTTCATAGTCGCGTCTCATCCGCAAATGGACGGTCAAAACGAGAGGGTAAACCAAGTCACTGACAAGGAATTAGGAACTACATCCTTAGGGACCAAAATGATTGGATGGTGCACCTAGATCTAATAGAGTTCGAGTCGTCTACAATGAATTCGAACCACACCGCAACCAAGTACAAACCTTTCAAATTAGTGTATAGAGGGAACAAAACACCTTTGTCACATGCCTTGGCTCTGCAAACTCCCGAGTTCGAGAATACCTTACGGGAGAGTCCCTTGGACATTGCTGAGTTCTTAGGATAGCACTCGTATGCATCAAGCCAAGTAGAACATATTGAGGACACAAGCAAGTTACGTGAAGTAGGTTAACCTAAAGCGCACGACGTCCAGCTAAGCCCCAGAAATCCTCCAAATCATAAGACAGTGTAGCACATCAGTAATCATTGTGATTTAAAGTTAACATGTAAGTCTCACTCGACTTTGACATGGCGAGATAATTGGGAGGATTGTCTGCTGCCGGTCAAGGGGTTGATCAAGTAGATATTCACTAAGGCCTCAGGCGCACTTAGAGTTTTGTTGGCAAAAGTTTTTCCAGCCCTTAGGTTCGGTAATAAGCAGCATGAGCGCACATGATAGTTTTGTTTTTTCCAACAAGCGGGAGGCCTGAAACGTACAAACTGGGACTGATTCCTGCAGGCTCCATCATGATACCCTCTTTGAGTTTTGCACCAGCTCAAGAATGCGAGACTGTAACATAGGTCCACTATTGGATGATGTGGCTGGTGACTAGTGTGGTGCCCACAAATTACAGGATGCACGAATTTTTGAAATTTTTAAGAATAATAACTTGTTTGTATAACTGAAGAAGCGTTGTTACTTAAGGTTACGTCTTCCTTAACAGGAAGATGATCTTAAGAGCTATTTGTAATAAGAAGTTGACTTCTTCGGAAGACGACTGTCTTCGGAAGAGCGTCTTCTCAGTTGCGTCTTCGGAAGATGAGAAGACGGCGGAAGACACCTGTCTTCCAGAAGACAACACCGCGAAGGACCAACCACGAGTTTTTGGGTAAGACAGTAGGTGTACCTACTGGGGCGCACCGAATAGGTAGGTAGGTCAGGAAGACACCCAAGGTCGAGAACCCCTAATCTGCGGGGAAGATGCGTGAGGAAGCACATTAGACGCATTCCAACTTCTCGCAGCACAGCGCGTTTGAGAAGATCGATTGAGAGAGTGAGCTTCACGAGCTAGCATTGAGAGAAGAATCGAGTAAGACATCGAGGTAGGAGAGAACAAGTTGGCAGCTAGGCGAAGGGTGAAATCGAATCGCTAGAGCACAAACAGCAGAGAGAGCGAAGGCGTTTCTGTGGAGCTTCCGAGAAGTTGACAGTGGAGAGTGGCGAGTAGAAGCGAAGGGGAAATCAAGGTGTGGACCGAAATTGACAGCAGGTGCAGTCGAGAGGAGTCGCATTGAAAGCTAGTACAAGAGCCAGAAGCGCGCGGAGGTCGAAGGCAACTCGGGGAGCCGAAGAAGACTGTAGAGGTTCTTTCCCCTGTTCTTTCCCCTTCCCACCTCTTCTCGCCATTGTCTGGTACTCCCCGCGCTTCCTTGATTGTGTGCAGGCAGCCTGATCGATCACCCCCACCCCCCATTCTTTCTATTTGAGACATTGGGCGCGGAAGCGCTGCCCAATTTCTGTCAAGACATCTCCTTGCTTCTTCCCGAGCTCAATTCGAGTTTCCCTACTCCTAGTCTTCGAATTGGAGACCCCAACTATCAATTTCCCTACCCTACTATCTCTCTACCCCCGAAACTTGGAACAAAAGACGATTCGGAAGATGAGAACATCTTCGGAAGACGCTTCTTAAACTTGACTGTCTTCGGAAGACCGTCTTCGGAAGACTGTCTTCGGAAGTCGACTGAACACAATTCGTATCAAGAGTGGATTTGCTTTGCTTTTGTGTTTAGAGAGACTTGGTACGAATCCTGAGAGGTGTGGTGAGTTGTTTTGTTATTTCGAGAAGTTGGAAGTCGGGAACTAGACCTGTGCCTCCCGGTCTTCCAAGCTTCTCAGCTCCCCATCTTCCTAGAGAGACTAGAAGACTGGAAGGCTGGCAAAATGAGCGAGAAGACGCGATTGTCCATTCGGGTCTCTTCTGTCCGATCCATAGCAGCCGTTCCTTCTTCTTCCCGAACTTAGAAGAGAGTTGTGAGAAGTCTTGCTGGCAGAATCTGGAAGAAATGGTCGAGGGTCATGTCTTCCCATCATGCAGTAAGCTTCTTCTGAGTGCGTATGAGAGGTGAGAAGTCAGAAGAACAGAGTGCAGTTGTCTTGAGTCTGTTGTGAGGATAGATTGCGCGTAGGAAGACGAAGACAGGTGAGACCAGTGAAGGGAAGCCCGACTTCGGGAAGTCTTCCGAGAAAGACATTTAATCGGAAGCTGTCCCGAGTGTCTTCCCAGAGGCCACTGTCACCGCCGGAGCACGTAACCATCTTCTGAACCTTTCTTATACTCTACTTCTCGCATATCTTGTATCTTCTGATAGGAAGTAGGATGTAATGCAAGGTGGGTTGTCTTCTTGGTAATCCATGCGAGGCCTTGCTTAGATAGGATTGTTTAGATATAGCTCGGAAGACGAGAGCTATCTAGGAAGTATTGTTAGAATCTCGGAAGACGGAGTAGCTGTCTTCTGGAAGACTAGTTTCCTCTTCTGAGAAGTAGAAGCTAGACTGTGGGCATTCGGGAAGGACTGAGCCTTCAGCTCATAGTAGGTGCTTGTGGTTTAGTGCAACAGATCTTCCAGGTATGTCGATGCATCCACGGGGCTTGGTGTTACCAGCGGCAGAATTGGCTGAGGCCACTCCTTTCCTCAAGGAGTTGGGTCTCGACTTCTTCCTGTGGGATTGAAACCTCACAGATCAAGGGCTTCTGGAGGAAGTGTGGACAGCGTTACCATCGCGTAACCGTGTACCTGCGAAGGCAGGAGTAGCTCGGGGAAGACCGTCTTCCTGGACTGAAGACTGGTGGCGTAAGGCGTTTCACAAGCCTGAGTCCGAGAACCGAGGATATTGGTACGAGAAGAAGATCTTGCCTAGGATTGTGAGTTCGTGGCATGTGCCTGGGAGCACCACCTGCCTTTTCGTGGAAGACAGGCAGGGGAGGAACGGTTGGAAGATAGAATCTTACCGGGAGC
Organism: Asterella californica; assembly: GCA_036924285.1. Classification (NCBI taxonomy): domain Eukaryota; kingdom Viridiplantae; phylum Streptophyta; class Marchantiopsida; order Marchantiales; family Aytoniaceae; genus Asterella; species Asterella californica. Next base: position 40,438,681 of record JAYKYS010000001.1, read on the forward strand.
CGAAGAAGCGCCTCCTGGCGAAGTTATTTCTGCATCTCTTTCCCAAGGAGAAAGCGCAGAAGACAAGTTACTTAGGCGATCAGGACGTGGAGTTCCTGGAATCAGTGTGGGATGACAGAGTACCCATCTACTGGGGCGCGTACATCCACAACTACGTACAAACGGAGCTAGCATACTTGGGTACCCCGGCGGGAGGACACCTGACGCCCTTCCTCTGCTACTTGTATGTAGTCATGGGGGATCTTAGGGAAGATCAGCTGGCAGTGTATGGGCCAACGGAGCGACAGGAGGTGAAGGAGGAGACCTCGGAAGACGATGACCGAGAGGCAGCAGCAACGCCCCCTCCCACTCTGATGCTCCAGCTGAGGCCCGGCTCTCACCAGAAGACGCTTCTGGTGAGGGAAGATGAGTCTAGTGGGTCGGAAGATGCCACGCCACTGAGGAAGATGGGTCCCAAAAGTGTACAGAGGACACCCATCTCCCTCATTCACTCAGGATCGGAGTCCGACTCGGAAGAAGACCTGCTGAGTACCCGATCGGAGCAGAAGACTGCTTCTGCAACGCCTGGGAGTCTTCCGAAGACTCCAGAAGACAAAGGATGGATGGACGCTCCTGCTGCGATGCGAGGAAGCGCAAAGAAGAGAGCCGCTCCTGCCATGAGGAGTCTTCCACCCCGGAAGCTGAGAAGAGTAGCTTCTCCTCGTGCGCAGAAGATGAAGGCCGTAGTAGTGGAAGAGGCTTCCTTGCCTCTGGAAGACGAAGTCGACACCATGGAGCGAGTGGTGGAGATGAACTTGTCTTCCGTAGGAAGACGACTGGAGGAGTTCAGTGCCTACTTCCAGAAGGAGATCCAGCCCGCTATGGAGTTGCTGGAGAGGAGAACAAGGGCACATGAGAAGCCCTTACAACCTGGATTCGGCCTGCGTACCTTGCTGCGACAAGGGGAGGACCAGAAGAAGACGGAGTCGCTGGAAGCTAGCCTCCGCACTACGGAGAAGCTTACAGCCAGGTACAAGGCGGAAGCAGCCGCTTCTGCCAAGGAGCTGGTACAGCTTCGGAAGAGCAACCAGGAGTTGCAGGCGCGGGTACAGCAGCGCAATCAGGAAGTCGCCCGAGTGCGGGAGAAGATCACCGCCCTCGCAGAAGCGCAGACCATATGGAAGACGCAGCGAGAAGCCGCGGAAGCGCGAGCTGCAGCTGAGAAGACGCAGAGGGAAGCAGCAGAGGCCCGTGCGCAGAAGATGTTGGCACAGTCGGTGGAAGCGCTTCGGAAGAAGTTCAACTACACCGCGAGTAGGAAGTTACTTACCTTAGCTAGAGGATGGGACAGCGAGTCCAGAGCGATGTTGGTGGAATGCCGGGAGAGTATGTTCAGGTACTTGGATAGACAAATAGAAGGAGTGAAGACACTTTATGGTCTTCCCTCGCTTCCGACATCTGCAACCGCATCTTCCCACGCTCCAGCACCATCGACTGGATCCGAAATGGAGAAGGAGGAGTTCGATCTCGCTGTGCACTTGGTGGTGACAACGTTGGAAGACGAGAAGACTTCAGAAGACGCCCCGGAAGACAAGATGTCTTCTGGAAGACAGGAAGACGAGCCGTCTTCCCAGGTATTCCGCGTGGAGGAAGCGACTTTCTCGGATCCTCATGAGGTCCCCATGGTCCCTAGTCCCGCACCCGTGCCTCAGAAGACGGAAGAAGCACCGATCGACTCCGCTTCCCAGAAGACGCTTTTGTCTTCTGAAGCAGAAGCCGAAGCCGAGGAAGACGCAACAGCAGCGACAGCAGAGCCAAAGAGGAAGCCACCTCAATGACACCCGAGGTAACTGCAGGGCTTTCTAGCTTATCAAAAACCGCATTAGGAGCTCCGATAGGAGCAGATCAGGTAGAGATTGCCTCCGTGCAATCTGAGTAGTTAGTAACTCCATTTCCAAATATAGTAGAATCGAACATGCTATCTTAAGGATGGCAGTTTTCCCATGTAAAATTAGTTAGGACACCATGTGGCAGCATAGGTAGCGTAGGAAGGACAAGGTGGATGGCCAATTCGGGCAGGGGAACCGCTTGCATGTGAGGTGACAACCTCCTGTCAGCGCCTCTCTCTCCCTGGTGGTCGCCTCCCCTGGTTCTCATGGCAGCAACATAAGTAGGATAGTAGCGTAGGAGAAAGAGCTCTGCCAGTTCTGCCAGTTCTGTAGAATTCTGTAGTAACTGACATACACACCGATTCTACAGGCAGGCAGGCGAGACACATTAGAGCAGAGACAGTCTTAGCGCACCACACCCGTCGTTGGAAACATACGAATAGTCTTGGAATATACAGGAGGGGTCTGCATACTCGCACCAGCAGTGGGTCGAAGATGTAGATAGAAGTAGTGGACAGTCTAGGAACAGGGAACGGCATCCTCGTGCAGTCCTCGTGAGAAGTGTTCTTCTTGAGTGGCGGTGACTGTCAGCAATTGTGGAAGTGTAGCTTTACTCGTTCAGTAGAGCACTTGGGATCTACGTACGAACGGTCTTCTGGATAAGAGATCCCAGAAGGCAGAGCAGTCAGAGCAGCGAAGTGAAGAAGAAAGAAGCCTTCTTCTCGCAACAAAAGACGACATCCTCGAGTAGAAGACGGTGCAACAGTACTCACGTTTGTTGTCTTCCTCCCCAAACTATTACAAGCAGGGATGGCTTGTTAGTCAGGATCCGGACTAGAAGCCTGTCGGAATCTTAATTTACTCTTTTCATCTTGTTTTCTCTTGTTTGGCTTTTCTCATCTTCCCCTATCTTCTCCCATCTTCCTCATCTTCTTACCTTCTTCTAGTGAGTTTCCGATACTTCTATTGAGCTTCCGTGAAGGTGAATGTCGTTGTAGTGCTGCAGGAAGACAACTTCCGTAGGCAGAAGCCTGGGAAGGCTACAAGGGGCATACACCCTGTGAATGATCTAACCCGTTGAATTGTGAGTGTGCGAATAAGGTGTAACGACCGTTGCTAGTCGACTTCTGCGAAGTAGGACAGCCTTCTGGAGGTGTGAGAAGACGAGTTGAACCCCCAGAAGACGAGAATCGCTTCGGGAAGACGGTATCGAGAAGACCGGAAGAAGCAATCTGGAAGCAGGAAGATCGTCTTCCCGAGCTTCTCTGTGAATAGTTGTGTGGTATTGTAATTGGTAGTTGTTTGTTTGCGCCCAGAGCACCATTCGGCGTGTCTGGAAGACGTGTTGTTTTGTGTGGTTTTGTGAGAAGACGGGATTTCTAGGCAAAACCCGTGTGTTTGTGTGTTTGAACAGATCTTAGAACTTAGAGCAGCGTTACTTGTGCAAATCCTCTGTGGGAACGATATCTTGTATACTAAATGGGCAAAAGGAGAAATCTTTCGTCACTACATATAGTGAGGAACCATTTTTGGCGCCGCTGCCGGGGATTTCATCTTAGTAACTTCTGTTCTAAGCTTCCTGGATCTGTGTGTCATTAGTTAGGTTCATTTCGAACTAACTTCGATTGGAGTTGAATGTGTTGGGGGACTCTATCTTGCTAGAAGACGAGAACCGCAACCTGAAGTTGAAAAAGATACATCAGGGAGAGTTGGAAGAAGCCGCTTCCCTGCTTCCAAGAGTTCTTGGAAGACTCGATCTTGGAAGATTGCAGTGAGTGCAACCAGAAGTAGGAGAAGAAGACGTTCTGAATCTGTGATCGGTTGTTCAGTCATTTGGTCTTCCGGATCTAATGGTAGAAGAATAGAGACATCTGTTCTCAGTACTCTGGTGGATGCCTCCGACCGGAGGAAGAAGCAGAAGACGCACGGGTAAAGATCCTGAGTGGGTTAACTCACCCCAGCGAACCGCTTCTAGAGAGCAGCGGATATCCCTGAGACACCAAAGGAAAGAAGAAGAGCTCAGGAAGATCCGATCGGTAGAGTTGGAAGAGCTTTCCATCTCGAGCATAATCTTTGGTGAAGACAGAAGTCAACCGGGTGATCACGTGTATAAAGTAGATTTTGGTACTGGTTACTCGGAAGACGTCTTCCCAAGTGCGGAAGGAGCTTCTCAAGGTGAGGGAAGACTGGAGGAGATTGTTCCAGACGTCTCGGAAGGTAGCAGTGACAGTAGCTCTACTCAGAAGACGACCTTCGTGACCCAGACAGGCCTGGACCTTCGAGAAGACCATCTCCACCACCTGGACCTGAGGAAGAAAGAAGTTGGCAGTCGCACCAGCCGGCAGTCGACATGGCTTCCCACACTCGGCAGAAGTACCATCCGTACGACGACGATGATGCTGATGCAGACGACTTCATCACGATGTTCGAGACTATCTCTAGATCCAACAAGGAAGACGCTGATGTTGACAGACTCCGTGTATTTCCCAGTTTGATCGTAGGGAAGGGAAGGAAGTGGATGAGTAAGACGTTGGATGATGGTGTAGTAATGGCCGCTTGGGCTACTCTGAAGGCAGCTTTTCTGAAGAGGTTCAGAGGAGTGGGCTACGATCGTATGACCCTCATAGAACTTCAGAGACTCGAACGGAAGAAGAAAGAGACACTGCGGGATTACACCGAGAGGTTTGAAGATCTTCTGGATCACATCCCGCAGAACCAAGGCAGACCCGGCTACTGTGCTCAGCAAGCTGTGGACTGGTACTTGGGAGGATTGTCTCAAGACATGGAATTGTACTGCAGAAGAGGAGGAGGTGATGATTTAGCAGAGGTACAGAAGCATGCCGAGCAGTATGAAACCTCGAGCATCACTCGGAATATGACGAAAGACAAAGGGAAGACCTCGAAGAAGTCCAAGAAGTCAAAGAAGTCTTCCCGGAAGTCCAAGAAGAAGTCCAAGTCCACTGAAACTGATAACAGTGATTCGGAAGCAGCCTCTACTTCTGAAGAGTCTACTGTCGAAAGTTCAGAATCAGAATCTGAACAAGAGAAGAAGACGCGGAAGAAGAAGAAGGAGAAGACGCGAGCAAGGGAGGAAGTTGTGCAGAAGATGCCTCAAACTCAGATCATTCAGTCTGCACCTGATCCCCGCATCGATGAGGTTCTGAAGCAGTTTACCGACCTGAAAGTTCATCTTCTGAACCAGAAGGACAAGCGGAAGCAGCCTACAGCTTCCCGGACAAACCTTTGGTGCAACCTTTGTAACTCTTCTGGACACACCAGAGATCAGTGTACGCAGGACCAAGCTGTCAACTGGGCAGGATGGGAAGAAGACGATGAGGGATATCTACACGATCCCAGTGGGGAAACTTGCTATAGGATCGAGACAATACAACCCTTCACTCTTACGCCTCCCGCCCAATATAATCGTTTTGTACCGAGGGATAGAGCTAGCAATGTACAGACCAGGACACCCTGGCAGCCTTCTTCGTCACAACGACCTCTCAACCCTCTTCCTGGAGCGTGCAATAATTGTGGAGAGACAAGACACTGGTGGTCCACCTGTCCTCACCCGAGAAGACAGATTGGGCAAGTGCCCTTGTGTGGGAACTGTAAGGAAGCCGGTCATTTCACAAGGAATTGTCCTCAGACCTTACGACCCCGACAAATGGTGAGGTTTGCAGATACCACTCCTCCTGCAGAAGCAGCATCAACTTCTAAGCTCGAGTTAGCAGTGGTACAGCACATCACGGTAGAAGAAGAAGATCCTGGGGATTGTACGGATTGTCTTCATATCGAGGAAGACGAACCAGACCCCGGGAAGCGCGAAGGAAAGGAACATCAGCTGCAGAAGACGACTGCAGCTCAGAAGATGGAGACACCTGAAGAAGCGTCATCTTTCACTTTGACGGATGCTACCGTTTGGAATCCTGACCCGAATTCAGATAGTTGGCCTCCGGAGGAAGTCTTGGATGAAGCTGTGTTCAAGGTAAGTACCAGAAGCAAAGGGAAGTCAGAATCTCGTCAGAAGGACGTCAAGAAGAAGAAGCAGCGTAAGGAGAGGTCATCTTCTCCTGAGCAGCCGTCTTCTCCTACTTACGACCGAGAAGATCCGAAGTACTTTGCTCCTGACATTAGACAAGAGGTTGAAGCGATCATGCAAGAGGAGTTGGAGAAGAGACGGAAGATAGTACAGCAGCTTCCTACACCGACTACGGCAACACCTGTCTCACGGGAGCAGCCCGCTCGACGGTCATTTTGCGACCTGTAGCTAAGGTTGGATATCAGGTGTTGATAGGAAGACCATGGCTGTATGCTGCAAATGTGAATACCGACTGGAGAAGACATCGTTTGAGATTTTCCAATCCTACACCCAAGCCAGGTGAGAAGAGTAAGGTCTCGCTTCCTTGGATCAAGATTGGACACCAAGGTGAAACTCCGTCTACAACAGAGGGGTACACTTCAGAAGACTCGGCTGCGTCTTCTGACAGTGATGAACGGTATAATGAGTTTGTGGCAAATAACGTGTGTACTACAGAAGTAGCAGAGAAAGTAGAAGATGTGGTCTGTGGATACATTGAGTGCTACGAGATTGCGGAAGAAGAGCTTCCAAAAGATGAGAATACCGTCTTCTCTTCGGAAGATCCGACAGTTGGTCTTCCAGAAGACGAATCTGAACCAGAAGAAGCTCTCAAACCGGAATACTTTGGTGCCAGTGAGTACAGTCACACTGAAGGAATGGTAAACCCGGATGATCTCCAAGAGATGGAGGTTGCTCCTGGGAAGAAGCTGAAGCTTTCCAAGGTGATCGAGGGCCAGCAGTTGGAAGACTTTCGAGAACTTCTAACGGAGTTCCAGGATGTCTTCGCGTGGACCATAGAAGACATGAAGGGCATACCTCGAGAGTTGGGAGAGCATCGCATTGACTTGCTGGAGGGCGTTGTTCCTGCACGGCAGAGGCAGTATCGGCTCAACCCCAAGTACTCGCTTCTGGTGAAGGACCAGATTGACCAGTACCTGAAGGCAGGAGTCATCTTCCCAGTACTTAGCAGTGAGTGGGTAGCTCCTATTGTCATCGTGCCGAAGAAGCAGACATGGAAGATCCGAGTGTGTCAGGACTTCCGGAAGCTGAACTTGGCCACGAAGAAGGATCATCACCCTTTACCATTCACCGACTCTGTGTTAGACCAGGTAGCAGGACATGAGTTCTACAGCTTCCTGGATGGGTATTCTGGGTACAACCAAGTTTCAATCAGAGAAGAAGACAAGTCGAAAACCACTTTCACCACTGATTGGGGCACGTACGCGTACAACCAAATGCCGTTTGGTTTATGCAATGCACCCGTCACATTCCAGAGGTTGATGATTACCATCTTCAAGGAGTATCTTCGCACCTTTATGGAGATCTTCTTGGATGATTTCTGTGTGTTTGGATCGAGAGAAGACCACTTGATATTTCTAAGGAAGTGTTTTCTGAAGTGTAGAGAGCATCGTTTGGCTCTTCACCATGAGAAGTGCTTCTTTGGTATGTCAGAGGGGATCTTGCTAGGACATAGGATTTCCGGAAGAGGAATAGAAGTCGACTGTGCTAAGGTGGAAGTCATCATGAAACTCCACCCACCTGCTAACCTGACACAGTTGAGAAGCTTCCTTGGCAATGTAGGATACTACAGGAGGTTTATTGACAGGTACGCAGAGGTAGCAGGAAGACTCACTAAGTTGCTGAAGAAGGACGAACCCTACGTTTGGTCTTCCGAGCAGCAGAAAGCATTCGAAGAAATGAAGAGGCTTCTGTCGGAATCCCCTGTCCTACGGCCACCTGATTGAGAAAGAGTCTTCCACATTTATGTGGATGTTTCTGCTTTCGTCATCGAGGTGGTGTTGAGTCAGAAAGATGAGAAGAAGAAGGATTATCCCATCTACTACGCGGGAAGACAGCTCAGTGATGCAGAGAAGAAGTACTCGACAACTGAAAGGGAGTGTCTTGGCATGATTTACTCCTGTAGGAAGTTTAGACACTATCTTCTAGCAAACCCGTTCGTCTTCTATGTAGATCACTTCTCTTTGAAACATCTTGTAAAGAAAGCAGATTTGTATGGGAGGATAGCTAGGTGGATTCTCCTACTCCAGGAATTTACTTACACAGTTGAGTATAGGCTCGGAAGACAGCATGTTAATGCTGACTACCTATCCAGACTAGAGACAGAACGACGAGAAGATGAAGTGGAAGACGAGTTTCCTGACGAGAAGTTGTTTTCAGTTTTCGCAGAGACACTTTCATCTGAGAGGGGGCGTACCGCCTGCTTCCCAGAAGACGAGACTAGATCTTCTGATCCCGTCTTTGCGACTTCCACAGAAGAGTCGATCTTCAAGGACTTGAGGAAGTTCTTGGAAGACCAACTGTATCCCGAGGGATTGGATGCGGTGCAGAAGGCTGTCTTCTTACACAAGGCAGGACCTTACGCCATCTTCCAGGGTATCCTGTTTTGAAAGGGACATGACGAGAAGCTGAGAAGATGTCTCGAGCCGTCAGAGATAAAATCAGTGATCACAGGTCTTCACTACGAAGATGCTAGGGGTCACTACGGGCTGAAAACCACAGTGAAGAAGATGCTAGACGCCGGATACTGGTGGCCAACTAGACACTTTTCAGGAGATCAGGAAGTGCTTTTCGAGACACTTTTCAGGAGATCAGGAAGTGCGACGCATGCCAGAGGGTGGGAAGACCGACCGCTACAACAAGGTGGCCTCTTACCCCCATTCTTCCGTTTGCCCCGTTCGAAAAGTGGGGAATCGACTTTGTGGGTCCTATCGTCCCGATGGCGAGAAGAACACGAGTAAGGTACATCTTAATAGCTACCGACTATGCCACCAAGATGGTGGAAGACGAGACCACCAGAAAGAACGATGCCACAGTAGTAGCAAGGTTCCTTTGGCATAACATCATCACTAGGTACGGATGTCCGCTGGAATTGGTATCAGATAGGGGTACTCATTTCTTAAATGAGACTATCTCCCTCCTGACCCAATACTTCAGGATTAAGCATCGGAAGACGACGCCATACAACCCGAAAGCGAATGGGCTGACGGAGAAGTCGAACGGTCTTCTGTGTAACATCCTGAACAAGGTAACTGTTAACCATGCGTATGACTGGGACACGAAACTGCCATCTGTGTTGTGGACTTTCAGGATTTCACCTAAAGTCACAACCTAGAAGACGCCTTTCTACCTAACTTACGACATGACACCCATTGTGCCCATTGAGTTAGAGGTCCCAACATACCGGTTAGCCGTATCCGAACGCATGGGAGAAGAATAGAGCCAGGAGCAGCGTCTTCTGAACTTCGTAGAGTTTGAAGAAGACAGGAATGCAGCTTTGGAGAAGACGTACGAGGTGCAAGCGCAACGTAAGGTAAACTAAGATAGCAAGTTGAGGAAGGTGACTGTTGTGGATGGGGACTTGGTGCTTCTCTACGACAACCGCCATATTAAGTTTCCCAAGAAACTTCATCTTCGCTGGATGGGACCTTACCGTGTCTTAGAGGTCTTCGACAATGGCTCCTTGCAGTTGGAAGAATTGGACGGTACACTGATGACCACTCGTGTTAATGGGTGGCGCGTCAAGAAGTACTAGACGTAAACAGAAGTGCAGAAACCACTGATGTTTGCGGGGACGCAAACATTTGAGGGTGGGCGTATGTGGTGCCCACAAATTACAAGATGCACGAATTTTTGAAATTTTTAAGAATAATAACTTGTTTGTATAACTGAAGAAGCGTTGTTACTTAAGGTTACGTCTTCCTTAACATGAAGATGATCTTAAGAGCGGTTTGTAATAAGAAGTTGACTTCTTCGGAAGACGACTGTCTTCGGAAGAGCGTCTTCTCAGTTGCGTCTTCGGAAGATGAGAAGACGGCGGAAGATGAGAAGACGGCGGAAGACACCTGTCTTCCAGAAGACAGCGACAGCGAAGGACCAACCACGAGTTTTCGGGTAAGACAATAGGTGTACCTACTGGGGCGCACCGAATAGGTAGGTAGGTCAGGAAGACACCCAAGGTCGAGAACCCCTAATCTGCGGGGAAGATGCGTGAGGAAGCACATTAGGCGCATTCCAACTTCTCGCAGCACAGCGCGCTTGAGAAGATCGATTGAGAGAGTGAGCTTCACGAGCTAGCATTGAGAGAGGAATCGAGTAAGACATCGAGGTAGGAGAGAACAAGTTGGCAGCTAGGCGAAGGGTGAAATCGAATCGCTAGAGCACAAACAGCAGAGAGAGCGAAGGCGTTTCTGTGGAGCTTCCGAGAAGTTGACAGTGGAGAGTGGCGAGTAGAAGCGAAGAGGAAATCAAGGTGTGGACCGAAATTGACAGCAGGCGCAGTCGAGAGGAGTCGCATTGGAAGCTAGTACAAGAGACAGAAGCGCGCGGAGGTCGAAGGCAACTCGGGGAGCCGAAGAAGACTGTAGAGGTTCTTTCCCCTGTTCTTTCCCCTTCCCACCTCTTCTCGCCATTGTCTGGTACTCCCCGCGCTTCCTTGATTGTGTGCAGGCAGCCTGATCGATCACCCCCACCCCCCATTCTTTCTATTTGAGACATTGGGCGCGGAAGCGCTGCCCAATTTCTGTCAAGACATCTCCTTGCTTCTTCCCGAGCTCAATTCGAGTTTCCCTACTCCTAGTCTTCAAATTGGAGACCCCAACTATCAATTTCCCTACCCTACTACCTCTCTATCCCCGAAACTTGGAACAGAAGACGATTCGGAAGATGGGAACATCTTCGGAAGACGCTTCTTAAACTTGATTGTCTTCGGAAGACCGTCTTCGGAAGACTGTCTTCGGAAGTCGACTGAACACAATTCGTATCAAGAGTGGATTTGCTTTGCTTTTGTGTTTAGAGAGACTTGGTACGAATCCTGAGAGGTGTGGTGAGTTGTTTTGTTATTTCGAGAAGTTTGAAGTCGGGAACTAGGCCTGTGCCTCCCGGTCTTCCAAGCTTCTCAGCTCCCCATCTTCCTAGAGAGACTAGAAGACTGGAAGGCTGGCAAAATGAGCGAGAAGACGCGAGGGTCCATTCGGGTCTCTTTTGTCCGATCCATAACAACCGTTTCTTCTTCTTCCCGAACTTAGAAGAGAGTTGTGAGAAGTCTTGCTGGCAGAATCTGGAGGGAATGGTCGAGGGTCATGTCTTCCCATCATGCAGCAAGCTTCTTCTGAGTGCGTATGAGAGGTGAGAAGTCAGAAGAACAGAGTGCAGTTGTCTTGAGTCTGTTGTGAGGATAGATTGCGCGTAGGAAGACGAAGACAGGTGAGACCAGTGAAGGGAAGCCCGACTTCGGGAAGTCTTCCGAGAAAGACATTTAATCGGAAGCTGTCCCGAGTGTCTTCCCAGAGGCCACTGTCACCGCCGGAGTCCGTAACCATCTTCTGAACCTTTCTTATACTCTACTTCTCGCATATCTTGTATCTTCTGATAGGAAGTAGGATGTAATGCAAGGTGGGTTGTCTTCTTGGTAATCCATGCGAGGCCTTGCTTAGATAGGATTGTTTAGATATAGCTCGAAAGACGAGAGCTATCTAGGAAGTATTGTTAGAATCTCGGAAGACGGAGTAGCTGTCTTCTGGAAGACTAGTTTCGTCTTCTGAGAAGTAGAAGCTAGACTGTGGGCATTCGGGAAGGACTGAGCCTTCAGCTCATAGTAGGTGCTTGTGGTTTAGTGCAACAGATCTTCCAGGTATGTCGATGCATCCGCGGGGCTTGGTGTTACCAGCGGCAGAATTGGCCGAGGCCACTCCTTTCCTCAAGGAGTTGGGTCTCGACTTCTTCCTGTGGGATTGGAACCTCGCAGATCAAGGGCTTCTGGAGGAAGTGTGGGCATCGTTACCACCGCGTAACCGTGTACATGCGAAGGCAGGAGTAGCTCGGGGAAGACCGTCTTCCTGGACTGAAGACTGGTGGCGTAAGGCGTTTCACAGGTCTGAGTCCGAGAACCGAGGATATTGGTACGAGAAGAAGATCTTGCCTAGGATTGTGAGTTCGTGGCATGTGCCTGGGAGCACCACCTGCCTTTTCGTGGAAGACAGGCAGGGGAGGAACGGTTGGAAGATAGAATCTTACCGGGAGCCGAAGAAGCGCCTCCTGGCGAAGTTATTTCTGCATCTCTTTCCCAAGGGGAAAAGAGTACATCCACAACTACGTACAGACGGAGCTAGCATACTTGGGTACCCCGGCGGGAGGACACCTGACGCCCTTCCTCTGCTACTTGTATGTAGCCATGAGGGATCTTAGGGAAGATCAGCTGGCAGTGTATGGACCAACGGAGCGACAGGAGGTGAAGGAGGAGACCTCGGAAGACGATGACCGAGAGACAGCAGCAACGCCCTCTCCCACTCTGATGTCCCAACTGAGGCCCGGCTCTCACCCGAAGACGCTGCTGGTGAGGGAAGATGAGTCTAGTGGGTCGGAAGACGCCACGCCACTGAGGAAGATGGGTCCCAGAAGTGTACCGAGGACACCCATCTCCCTCATTCACTCAGGATCGGAGTCCGACTCGGAAGAAGACCTGCTGAGTACCCGATCGGAGCAGAAGACTGCTTCTGCAACGCCTGGGAGTCTTCCGAAGACTCCAGAAGACGAAGGATGGATGGGCGCTCCTGCTGCGATGCGAGGAAGCGCAAAGAAGAGAGCCGCTCCTGCCATGAGGAGTCTTCCACCCCGGAAGATGAGAAGAGTAGCTTCTTCTCGTGCGCAGAAGATGAAGGCCGTAGTAGTGGAAGAGGCTTCCTTGCCTCTGGAAGACGAAGTCGACACCATGGAGCGAGTGGTGGAGATGAACTTGTCTTCCGCAGGAAGACAACTGGAGGAGTTCAGTGCCTACTTCCAGAAGGAGATCCAGCCCGCTATGGAGTTGCTGGAGAGGAGAACAAGGACACATGAGAAGCCCTTACAACCTGGATTCGGTCTGCGTACCTTGCTGCGACAAGGGGAGGACCAGAAGAAGACGGAGTCGCTGGAAGCTAGCCTCCGCACTACGGAGAAGCTTGCAGCCAGGTACAAGGCGGAAGCAGCCGCTTCTGCCAAGGAGTTGGTACAGCTTCGGAAGAGCAACCAGGAGTTGCAGGCGCGGGTACAGCAGCGCAATCAGGAAGTCGCCCGAGTGCGGGAGAAGATCACCGTCCTCGCAGAAGCGCAGACCATATGGAAGACGCAGCGAGAAGCCGCGGAAGCGCGAGCTGCAGCTGAGAAGACGCAGAGGGAAGCAGCAGAGGCCCGTGCGCAGAAGATGTTGGCACAGTCAGTGGAAGCGCTTCGGAAGAAGTTCAACTACACCGCGAGTAGGAAGTTACTTACCTTAGCTAGAGGATGGGACAGCGAGTCCAGAGCGATGTTGGTGGAATGCCGGGAGAGTATGTTCAAGTACTTGGATAGACAGATAGAAGGAGTGAAGACACTTTATGGTCTTCCCTCGCTTCCGACACCTGCAACCGCATCTTCCCACGCTCCAGCACCATCGACTGGATCCGGAATGGAGAAGGAGGAGTTCGATCTCGCTGTGCACTTGGTGGTGACAGCGTTGGAAGACGAGAAGACTCCAGAAGACGCCCCGGAAGACAAGATGTCTTCTGGAAGACAGGAAGACGAGCCGTCTTCCCAGGTATTCCGCGTGGAGGAAGCGACTTTCTCGGATCCTCATGAGGTCCCCATGGTCCCTAGTCCCGCACCCGTGCCTCAGAAGACGGAAGAAGCACCGATCGACTCCGCTTCCCAGAAGACACTTTTGTCTTCCGAAGCAGAAGCCGAAGCCGAGGAAGACGCAACAGCAGCGACAGCAGAGCCAAAGAGGAAGCCACCTCAGTGACACCCGAGGTAACTGCAGGGCTTTCTAGCTTATCAGAAACCGCATTAGGAGCTCCGATAGGAGCAGATCAGGTAGAGATTGCCTCCGTGCAATCTGAGTAGTTAGTAACTCCATTTCCAAATATAGTAGAATCGAACATGCTATCTTAAAGATGGTAGTTTTCCCATGTAATATTAGTTAGGACACCATGTGGCAGCATAGGTAGCGTAGGAAGGACAAGGTGGATGGCCAATTCGGGCAGGGGAACCGCTTGCATGTGAGGTGACAATCTCCTGTCAGCGCCTCTCTCTCCCTGGTGGTCGCCTCCCCTGGTTCTCATGGCAGCAACATAAGTAGGATAGTAGCGTAGGAGAAAGAGCTCTGCCAGTTTTGCCAGTTCTGTAGAATTCTGTAGTAACTGACATACACACCGATTCTACAGGCAGGCAGGCGAGACACATTAGAGCAGAGACAGTCTTAGCGCACTACACCCGTTGTTGGAAACATACGAATAGTCTTGGAATATACATGAGGGGTCTGCATACTCGCACCAGCAGTGGATCGAAGATGTAGATAGAAGTAGTGGACAGTCTAGGAACAGGGAACGGCATCCTCGTGCAGTCCTGTTAGCTAGGCTGGTGTGTCGAGGAGTAGACGCAGGAAGTAGAGGGAGTGAGCTTCCTAATGCTATTGTGACTTCTTCTCGGGGAATAGATTGTGGATTTGAGTGCAGAAGCTTTGTCCATGTCTTCTGGATGGTGGGTTCATGGAATTCGCTCCCAATTGTGCATGGGAAGTGTTCTTCTTGAGTGGCGGTGACTGTCAGCAGTTGTGGAAGTGTAGCTTGACTCGTTCAGTAGAGCACTTGGGATCTACGTACGAACGGTCTTCTGGGTAAGGGATCCCAGAAGGCAGAGCAGTCAGAGCAGCGACGTGAAGAAGAAAAAAACCTTCTTCCCGCAACAAAAGATGACATCCTCGAGTAGAAGACGGTGCAACAGTACTCACGTTTGTTGTCTTCCTCCCCAAACTATTACAAGCAGGGATGGCTTGTTAGTCAGGATCCGGACTAGAAGCCTGTCGGAATCTTAATTTACTCTTTTCATCTTGTTTTCTCTTGTTTGGCTTTTCTCATCTTCTCCCATCTTCTCCCATCTTCCTCATCTTCTTACCTTCTTCTAGTGAGTTTCCGATACTTCTATTGAGCTTCCGTGAAGGTGAATGTCGTTGTAGTGCTGCAGGAAGACAACTTCCGTAGGCAGAAGCCTGGGAAGGCTACAGGGGGCATACACCCTGTGAATGATCTAACTCGTTGAATTGTGAGTATGAGAATAAGGTGTAACGACCGTTGCTAGTCGACTTCTGCGAAGCAGGACAGCCTTCTGGAGGTGTGAGAAGACGAGTTGAACCCCCAGAAGACGAGAATCGCTAGGGGAAGACGGTATCGAGAAGACCGGAAGAAGCAATCTAGAAGCAGGAAGATCGTCTTCCCGAGCTTCTCTGTGAATAGTTGTGTGGTATTGTAATTGGTAGTTGTTTGTTTGGGCCCAGAGCACCATTTGGCGTGTCTGGAAGACGTGTTGTTTTGTGTGGTTTTGTGAGAAGACAGGATTTCTAGGCAAAACCCGTGTGTTTGTGTGTTTGAACAGATCTTAGAACTTAGAGCAGCGTTACTTGTGCAAATCCTCTGTGGGAACGATATCTTGTATACTAAATGGGCAAAAGGAGAAATCCTTCGTCACTACAACTAGTAGAATTTCGCACTTCGCGCTCAAAGTTCGCGCTCGCACCTGCTTCTACTGCCGCGCTATATTTCTATTCAATTTTTTCCATGGCTCGAGCTTGAGTACTTCTGTGTGTTCATTTTGTGTCTACAGCGGAAGGACATGTGTGGTGTGCCAATCGCACTTCACGCTTTTAGTTCATGTTTATTCGTCTTCGCGCTCGCACTGGCTTCTACTGTCGTGCTATCTTTTCATTCACATTTTTCTGTTACTCGATCTTGAATTCCTCTGTGTATTTATTCTGTGTGTACTCAATCAGCGATTTGTGTTTGTTCAGTGAGAACAGTGGAAGGACATCTGTGGTGTTCATGGATCTTTACTTTCCTGAATCTCTGACGGCTATGGACTCTCAACTACCTGACTTCAGTCTACTGGATCCTCCATCGATCTCTACCGAGAATGTTTTTGGTGGAGACGAGAACCTCGATCCAGAATCAGGTAATGATCTTGCTGACTGTGCTATCGATTCGAGTCGACGTAGATGGGGCACTTGGAAGACTGCCATGTTGATTCAGGCAAAGAAGGAAGAGTGGATATTTTACGAATCAGCTACCGCACGTCAGAACATGAAGAGCGGGATGGCAAAATGGGATGCCATTTCTCAAGTTCTCTGAGAGCGAGGCGTTGTTGTGGATGCAAAACAGTGCAAAGGGAGATGGGATATTGTCTTTAATCAGTATAAGAGAGTACGCGATCACAACAAGATTACCGAGAATGCTCCATATTTCTCGCTTTCTTCGGAAGAGCGAAAGAATCTGGGACTTCCTGTCTCTTACGAGGAGGAATGGTTCATACTAATGGATTCATTTTATGGTTCTCGACCTTGCGTTTCACCACCTTCTATGGCTGATTCTTCTAGAGGCTCTCCGACGTCAACTGCTACAGAAGATGAGGAAGATCCTACCTCAATTCGTACGAAACGTAATTCACGTGATGGTCACAAAGAAGTGATGTTTGAAGGCATGGATAGAATTGACAATGTCATGCGTGAGCTTGAGGCGAATAGGCTGGTAGTGTCTCGTGAGAATAACGAGCGAAAGTTAGCACTGATCGAAAGAACGAATGATCATCTCTGTGATGTGTTCAGTGGGTTGGCTTCTGCCATAGCAGAGGCTGTGCATCAACGCCCTGGCTCTAATCTCTAACAACCTAGCAATAGCTAGTATCTTGTTTGAGCTTCATTTTGCACATGTGTTTGCGTTGCGGTGCACATGTGTTGAATGTTAATACATTTTCCTACGATCTTTGGATTTCTCTTCCACTTCATATCTCTCATTCTCATATTTTTGTCACATGCGAGAGGTCCGGATGGTTGGATGGTTCGAGTGTTGTGTCATGTGAGTGTCTGCTTGAAGATATATCGATAATTGTCCATGTTGAATGCACAAATCTAACCAGTGGTTGTTACGATACAGAATATGAGAACTGGAGACGAAGGTTGATGATCCTTCTGGCTTTGGCAATGATAACGTTCCATGCTATAAGACATTATCTCGCAGATATGATCACAGATAGTGACGACGAAGAAGAAGACGAGCCAATGTCTCTGCAACAACCTGTGAATTTCCCTCTCTGATATAATATTCTTGAACTCGATGTGTGGCCTTGTTCCTTTGATCATGGTGATCTAAGGTGGTGGGTGAAACGGAGGGATGTGATTTGGTTTGATTATTACTTGATGGAAGTGTACGAGGATGAACGGTGGGTTCGTGCTATGCGTATGTCTAAACCTACATTTCTGTGGCTTTGTGGAGAGCTAGCTCCCGAGCTAAGAAAACTAGACACGCGGTTCAGAAAAGTTGTTCCCGTGGAAGTCAGGGTTGGGGTAACATTGTATAGGTTAGCACATGTCGATCCATATTTTTTGATCTCTGAACGGTTTGGATTGGGTGAAACCACTGTTCGAGAAATCATCAAAGAGTCAGTGCCAGTTATTTGTACTGTTTTGAGATCTCGATATCTAAAGTGGCCTTCTGGATCTGAGATGGAGACAGTCATCGATGGCTTCTATCGAGTTTGCAAGCTGCCTAACATACATGGAGTAGTAGACTGTTCGCATATTCCCCATCAAAGCTCCACCAGGTCATGGCACTACCTTCGACTATAATAATCGAAAGGGATATCATAGTATCCAACTTCAAGGAGTCTGTGACTCTTCTGGATGCTTTATGGACGTGAGTTGTGGGATGCCAGGGTCAGTGAATGACCAGCGTATTCTTCGAGTTTCAGCCTTAATGTTTAAGGTGCAGGGTGGAGAGTATCTTCATGAGCCGGTGATGACTATTAATGCAGGTTTCACACTATATCCATATCTTCTAGGAGATAGTGGATATTCAAACTATGGATGGTTGATCCCACCCTATCCTACTCGTTCAAACATGCCTCCTGCCCATGCAATATTCAACGAGACACATGTTAAAGGTCGAAGCATCATCGAATAGGCATTTGGTATGTTAAAGAGCAAGTTCAAGATTCTTCACAATGACATCAGCAATGCAGTGGACTGTGCGTCACAGATAGTGCATTCTTGTTGTGTACTGCACAACGTAAGTAGTGAATCAACAGTAAGACTCATGCACGCCTTCTTTTCTGAAGATTGGCAGGTTGTAGGCGGTTTCCTTGAGAGGCCGAAGCAAGTTTCCAAGAAGGAGTTGGAGGACGAGTTTCCTGAGTGGCATTGAGTTTGTATGCAGTGGAGACAATACGCAGATGATGCTGAACTAGATGTGCCCTTCTCTTCTGTATTTGAGCTCTCGATGTGTATCATTGGAAGCAAAGCTGTGGTTGGTCATGTAAAGCAGAGGAAAGTAGTCAAAGAGTTGATCGGGTAACTTTTTTGTGTGAGAGATCTGTTCTCGATCGATGAAGGTTTGTTGGAAGCTGTAAATGCTGAGTTCCCATGTCCAGCTGACTGTCAAGAATGTGGGGTTCCTTGGGTCTAATGGATGCCCACTAGTGGTCTTTATATCGATAGTGTGTCCATTCCCTTATCTCGTTTATGGAGCTAAGCTGTTTTACTGATCAGCGCTAGCGCTCAATGCGATTCTATTTGGATCATGTACAGTCTTCAACATGATATTCAGAAGCAGTTGGGACGTTCGACTTTATGTTTATCGAGCAGTGGTCGTGAATTGTCCTTTTTGTCTTTATCAGTTCAAAGTTCCGCTTCCATTGTGTTAGCGATGTGGTGTTCCAGACTTAAGACGGTTTACTGTTTACTTGAATGTTTGTTTGGCGGAGGGTTCGCATTTCTGGGTCTATCTCCTTCTTAACACGTTGATATGCAAGCTCTTGTGAGTGATAGAGCTGACAACATTCCCAGTTAGTATGTAGAAAACATGTGACTATCAAGCAGGAGCGTCATTGAAGTAGAGCCATTATGTTTTCTCCTGAAGATACTGAAATAATACGGGCTTTCTGGGACCTCATACTTTCCGTGTCAAGGCAGCTAATGAAACCGAAGCAGCGTGTCAGCAGAGATTTACTGCCGATGAAGTAGATATTGCCGAATTACGGCAGCAGCTATATACTTCTGATGCGTTTATTCTATCCTAGAGTGGCCGTGGAATTAAAAGAGAATCTGAAAAAAGATCGTAAACCAACGTCAACATTGTAGTGATAGTTTTGTCCGCACACCGAGGTAGAATAGATGTTGAGAGAAGCTAAGTTTCAGATTAATACGTAATCTAATGTAATACTTTCGAGGTGAACCATTCTGAATATATATGGACTTTGCAGATCTTGACGTTCTGTCACCAGTCATCGTGCCCGGCAGTGAAAGGATTTCCGCTCGCTCACTCTCGCTGTCACACCCTGTCGCTCGCGCACTCTCTCTCTCTCTCTCGCTGTCACTCACCTTCAAAACATATGAAAGGAGTCACAAAGCATTCTGCCAAGTGTGTACTCTTCTTGGCTGACGTGTAATCTTGCAAAATGACACAAACTGTCTCGAAAAACTGAGGTAAGTGTGCTTGTATCAGTGGGCCCAAGTTCTCGGAGACAAAAACGTCTTTCAAACCTCAGAAAACTCAACACGCGTGAGAGGTCCAGCCTCCGTAAAAAACCAGAAACTTTAACTGATAATCTGATAGTGCGCCTAGGGCCTAAGAGCGTGTGGATAAAGTTTATCATTCCTTCTGGGGTGAAACAAGTAAATCTCTACTGAAATAACAGATCCTCATTACTTTCACGTTTTCATCTGATCTTGATTAACAACTTTTCCCATAAAAGCCACCATTGTTTCAAGCAGCCTCTTCTTTTTTATCCTTCCGGAAGGGTTGAGCAGAATGGGTAGCTTGAAACAAATTAGAGGTAATTAATTTCAATTAAAAAGTGCAGGTAATTAATCAGTTATTTTATACATATAAAACATTTGGTACATTCATGAGCACAACAGATCTACTTGAGGTGTGATCAAGCAAATTTCTGAAAATTTCTGAGTCGAAGATGGACTACAATGGTGAAACCTGTACCGTGGTGAGATAGATTTAACTTTGTAAAATGTGGATTACGGCACGATTGGGCTTATTGAAGTATGTAAACGGAAATGGGACAAAAATCTTGGATTTGTGACTTCCTCATCCCTCGAAAACCTACACTAATTATTGCAAATAGTGTTACCAACATTATTTAGTAGAGCGCTGATTTTAGAACACACCTTTGAATTAATGTTAGTAACACTAATTTCATAGTCACACTAATTAGAAAGTGGATTGAGATAGTGTTATCACTCTTTCTTTTAGCAAAATCAAGAAATTGAGAATGTAAAGCACTTCTTTATCTACTTCAACTCTCTCTTTTCTCTGTTTTCTAGTGTTAATCCAACTTGGAATTAGTGTTACTATCTTAATTTTTAGACCCGC
The DNA here is from genome assembly GCA_036924285.1 of Asterella californica. Taxonomy (NCBI): domain Eukaryota; kingdom Viridiplantae; phylum Streptophyta; class Marchantiopsida; order Marchantiales; family Aytoniaceae; genus Asterella; species Asterella californica. The sequence continues at coordinate 40,459,026 of JAYKYS010000001.1, forward strand.
TTGCAAATTAGTGTTATCAACACTAATTCGCCAGTCACACTATTTAGATCGTAACACTATTTGTACTAATTACTGTATTTCTCTTGCGATGAAAACGACTGGAGGATGCTGCAAGAGAACCACGAGTAAGCTCGAAAACCTACAGGGACTGGGAACCTAGAGTCCAACGTTTATGGGTTTTTAGCAAAGACGTAGCAGTCACCGAGACGCTTACTAAAATGGTCTTATTCATTTAGCGGACGCTAACCCGAACGAGGCTGACTGGGGCTGAGTGGCGCCATGAGTTGGACTCTCACCAAACCTTCTAAGGAGGACTTGAGTTAACATATGTAAAAGTAAGATTCACTAAGTGGCTTAGGAAAAAGAAGCAATTAACTAGTTGTGAAACATGGCCCGCCACAGCTGGAGGCGGTTCGCTCTATATTGGGGCGATGTTATATGGCCAGCTGCCATATAACATCCCGTCCGGCGTTCCGCCGTTTTGCGATACCTATGGGGGTGTTGATGTATGATCGGATTCTGATGGTACTCTAAACCAAGTACCGAAGTCCAGGACTCCAGTCGACGCATGCATTATTCTCATCATTCACATAATTCCCAGTTCGAGAAAGTTGACGTACCTCTCAAGCTCATGTCGCTTACGTATAACACTCGATCACTCATGTTGACCATTCATATTGTCCGGGACGTATTTGTAGCCGATCAGGTTATAGGTTATAAGTACGTGCATTATCAGAGGATTTAGGGCCTAATCAGGGTTCTGGACATGGTAGACCATGTCCAGAACAGAGGCTTGTACTAAATAAGGGCAACGTGTCATTCTGCTACAGTGCACGACAAGCGCCGGGCCTCTAGGGAGTCGTCAGGCCTACCGTAGCGGGAGATCCGGATCTGGAGACAACGGAGGGAGGGAGTCCGAGGGAGTCTGTGACTACAGTACTACGGACGGCCTAGCAAGCTAGAGCCGACGTATTGCGGCGTATAAAGAGCCTGGCTTTAATAGGAAACGAGCTTTAATGGCAGGAAAAGCTGCCTGCGGCAAATCGCCAACTTAATGATGCTAGAAAGCGCAAGCTATAGTCGCTTCGTTCGTTCGTTCGTTCTCTCATGCCGTCGTTCAGTGAGAGAACACGCGACCCAATGTCGTTCAGTCACATGGGAAGCTTTGCAAGCGGAGCTGCTTAAGTCGATCCTTCCTCAGGGAATGCCCCTTCAGGTCAGGTCCATTTTAGTTCGAGTCAAATGATTCGTTAGCTATTTCTGCATGAATATATGAGGCGAGCTGACTTTTCCAGTTTCTGAGTTTAGCAGCGGGCGTAGTTGAGTGATCATCACCACAGCGCTGTGCGAGAGTTAGAGGAGGCAGTTAGTGAACCAGAGCAGAGCCTGCTGTGCTTCATCATGTGCTCTCAGTTGGTTTTGCTAGTTTTAGCTAGGGCGTTATTTGTCTCTTGGCCTGTGGTGGGTGCAACTGTTCCCATCGCCTTCTTGCAGTCGGTCGGTCGGTCAGTCGGTCACGTGAAGTGCAGCAGGGAGAGGTAGAAGGGAAGGGAGCGAAAATCCTACATCGTGGGAGAAATACAGAAGCTAGGAAGTTCTGTAGTACTCTGTACAGTATAAGTGTATTACATACAGGAAGTCCACGTTGTATCCTGAACGTATGAGAATCGTCGCTATGGCTGCTTCTTCTTCTTTCACTCTCTCTCTCGCTCGTTATATGCAAAGGAAGCTTCAGTGAAGTGAGCAAAACTCTCGTGACTGGATTCTGGAATGGAGTTGAAGGGGTTTGATTCGAAACGGCCTGGCCTGGCCTGGTCCGCTCTTGCTCTGCTCTGGCCTGGTGGTTTCCCGCTCATCGATAAGACTCACCTTCTCCCTTGTCTGTCCTTTGACTACGATCATGACGCTTTGCTTTGACGACCCTGACTGCCCATCTCTAACTTCAAGATCATCAGTGTCCAGTGAGAGAGAGATGAGCTCGGCTCCTTTTCCCAACACTGTCCGAGCAATAAACTCTTGGGAGTATAAGTACCAGCTCAGCGGAGTCTGAGTTTAATCGTAGGTTCGTTTCACTTCCCAAGACGAGTAGGAAAATGAATTTATGAATCAATGAATGTATAGACAAACAGACGAACGAATTAAACTTTGGGGTGGGGAGTCGCAGCTGGAATATATGTCCAGGTAATTCAGGCCGTTTCCCACCGGCCAAAACGCCGTTCGAGCCACTGCGGCATGACTGGGACTGGGCCCTGAAAATTTAACTTTTTCACTCCTTCTCTAGACATACAACCCCTCGAGAATGTCTGTTGTAACGAGTCAGATAGGCCTCGCGAGTCAGACTCCCTCTCTCTCAGAGATACATACACACAGTCAGCAGGATGGTGGCACAGATAGTAGTTTCTTTGGAGAATGCATCGTGATTCGTGAGTTACTACTGCTGATGGGTTGGTCCCCCAACCAGTGTTCCAAACCACCTACATGTGCATAACCAGAAGCTTGAAAGCTGCAACTACAGTAGCTGTTGTTAAGTAACAGCACACGTGGGCAAAGAATTTTTATTTTTTGATGTTTTTCAGATTCCTCATATGTCAACCATGTCACTACTGGAACCTGTTTCAACGGTTCCTGTCTGAGCACCAGTTGGACACCAGACTAAGATTGACACCGTCAGCGATGTCTGCTGAATTCACGAGATTTGCACTGTGACCTGCAGAGAATCATTCCCGTGTGGGCTGCCTGGATCAGGGTTGACATAACCTGTTGTAGATATGCACGGGTTCGTTTCTATGACGCTCTTCTCAAGACAGCCGGAGTGGGGATCCCACAAGTACGTGTTGTGTTCGTAGTTTCAGTATCACAAGGTATGCATTTCTTCCCTGTCTTAGGTCTGTGGTAAAGATGTATATACCTAAAAGTTTCCGAACGAAGGCATTGAGGTGTTTGGGTGACTATATGGCCCACCGATCATCAGTAGGAAGCGCTGGTAGAACTCCTTCTGGACACTGATGTATGGCTTCGTATGTGCAGATACAAATATATTGTATACCCAAAGACCTGGAGGTTTAGGAGAAATCTCTTAACTTCGTCTTTCGCGCAGGCTAAGCAGCTAATGTAGCGGGTCAAAGCACTGGACACCACTGAGGACCCTCCTGCTTGGAAACTCCACCTTCCACACAGTACTAAAAATTCCGCATTTCCGTTGTCTTTCGTGGATAGAGCTTGCAGGTCTGAGTATGTGCTCGTGTGTGCATAGTGAGCTAGCTGTCTTATCTACTTCTGTTGTACATAGACATTCGCAGGTGGAATGAGCAAGATCCAACGATTGGTCCGAGCAGTCAATCTGAACTGGTGATATTATTCTGAGTGATGGTAAAAATGATAGAGAAAAGGCCCTACACGGATGTAAGCTGTACAGCAAATTGTTCACTACGTAATGTAAGGAGCTGCCCTTCCTGGGGGTGGAACGCCGTATAAAATGATGATTTCCTGGAAATCGGCCCGATAAGAGATGAAGAACTCTAGAGATTCTGAAGCACGAACGGATCTGAAGGTTGGGTAAGATGTACCTCCCTCAACTGCTCTTCCTGCTGTTGCTTTCGTGGGCTCCCTCTTTATGCTTGACGTCGTTTCGTCAGCGAGGTTGAAACCGAGCCACAAATTCCAGTTGCAAGTGTTAACTAACGGTGTGCGCGGTGGGCTGATCATCACGCTCATCACTTCACACTTCAGTGACGAGGAAACTCTCGGGGCCTTCAATTTCGGGAGCTCTCGAAATAATGAATTTGGAGGGTTGAGGTTTCTGTTGAGGAATCCCTAGTTATATAACGTTTGCTCTGCATAAGAGAAACAAGTATCAAAATGTAATCAGTCTATTGAAGTGAAAAAGTACCAAGACTCACTCGGTTAGATCGAGGGAAAACGTCTCAACTGGATGGACGGTCTGAACCTGCCCATGCTGCACCAGTAGTGCTGCTGCTGCTGCTGGGGCAACGTGTGTGGGCAGAACCTGAACATTCTGAGAGCAAGCACTCCGGAGGTTCGACATGAGCGCCAGCGAGACTATGAATGTAACACGATTAAGCTTCTCCATCTAGTGAGTCCGGATTGTCCTCGTGCTGTACCGTAGACAGAACGTGCACATTCTGTCCGCAAACGAAGGGCTGTTCACCAGTCGTTCATTCAGTCATTTCATCTCCTCTTGGTTACCGTCAAGTCTCCTCGTGCTCCTCTTTTCTCCCGTCTCCTGATGCTAACCCCGATCCCTAGAGCTAACTATCAGTGGTATCAAGATGGAGCTGCGAAGTATTCAGGTCTGTACAGGTTAATTAATCTTCGGCTTCACGAAGGCAGGCAAAGTCCGAGTCTCATGACTCGCTTGACCAGCGACTCGACTACTCTCTATCCAATTTCAAATTCCCGGGAAACCCAAAAGGGATGACCCTTTCGGGTTTCCCGGGAATTTGTACTCGAGCTGGAAGCTGGAACTGTGGCTTCTGTCTTAATAATTTGCAGGGGTCCGAGCAAAACATTTGAACTGTTGCTTTTAAGTCATGACTCGGCTCCGTAAGTATTCGGCTCCTCCGGTCAGAGCTCAGGCCAGACACTTATGGACTAGGGATCCGATTTCGGTAGGTGGTCCAGGAACAGCTGAGCTGTGAACATCTCGTAAACCTGCTTGAAGGATTGATAATGGCACTTCCAGGATGGATGAACGAGTCCGTGTGTCCAAATCACAAGCCCTTCCCATTCGCCTTTACTGAGCCGACGGCAAGCCCGGTCGTCGTCGTCGTCTCAGTCAAGGCAAGCAAAGAGAGAGAGGCTGGATACGAGAACGTCGTCGTCCAGGCCTCTCATGATCTCGTGAGTGGCTAGATGCCCGCCCGCCGGCCCTCGGTGAAAGAATCACAAGAGAATCGTGTCTGTTCAACTCTCCTGTCCAAAGATAACTGAACTGAAGAGAATCGTGTCTGTTCAGGACGACACTGGGTCATAATACGGTAGACTTGGTGGATAGTCCACAGCAACCTCCTGTCAGTCGAGCGAGCTCTCCAGAAAGGTGAGAACCGCAGTGCTTCTCAGTTAGCACATACTGTTCCAAGAACTAAAGCACGTCTAGCAGACTTGCGACATCGAAGCTTTACTCCAACGTGTGTTAACTCGGGGCCCCGACCAAACCCACCGTCGATCAACTATCACGCAGCTGCGGTCGGTAGCTCATACTAGGACGGTGCTTTTGTAATTGCGCGCAATTACAAAACAGTTTTTACAGTAACAGTTTTCTCCTGGGGCAAGAAATCAGTGAGCTAGCTAGCTAGGTTCTATAGATCACAATCATGTCGCGTCCTCATCAACACCCGTATCCGAAAAGTCTTCGAGGAACTGATAGAATATGCAGGAACTCTCGTTCTGATCAGGCATTTATGTCGGCGACTGATGTTTGGTGCTAAGAGCGATGATAAAACGAGTTAACGATTTAAGCTAAAATTCCTCGACTAAAAGCAGGTTAAGATGAGAGGACGAGAAGGTTAATTCAAAGCACCAGGTGAGTGTAACGACACCAGAGACCTGTTTCCTGATTGACTTCGATCACTGCACGACGTATATAAACCAACACACCAACCCCCACGCCACCACCTTCCCTTTCGGAAATAATCTCCCACTTCCGCCAACGAGACCAAGTCCGAAACACGCATCGTTTAACAACCGCCCGGCCGTGTACGTGTACTGTATCTGTCCGTCTACATGACCTCACAAAAGTTAGAACAACTCATCATCAGTCACGTTTCTTATCCGAATCATGGCATTTTCGATGTTTTCCCACAGAGCGCACACACACATACACACATACACACAGACTAGATGGATCGAAAGCTGGCGGTGTCTTCCAGTTCGGGCCGACGACAGACAGGTGTAGTGCAGCAGCTACCACAGCTAGCCAAGCTCAGCTCTCACATCGCTCCGGTACAAGGGAGATTGAGAGAGTCCTTCGGTGACAACAGATCTACTCCTCTTCGAGAATAGTGAAACTCTGCTCTCGTCTGCAGCCCGCTGACTGATGAAGGAAAGACTGGCCAGCCTCCCTCCCTTCCTCAAGGTCGGTGCAAGTTGCTGTGAGGCGCATGGTCTACACTTGGAAACCATGCACCTATGCAACTTTGGTGCGTGCGTGCGGGCAGTGCTGGTCCGGCAGCGTGAGCCAAACAGACAAATGCGAGAATTCCGTTGATGATCTTCGAGTGTGGTCATCAACTGCTCGCTCATCGCTCGAAATTCCAAGTCCCCAGCTTTTTCCTCGCGAATTCGGCTGACTGTCGCCCCGCTGCGCCGTCCGCATGGGCGGCTTGCACCGAGGGCCGAGACTGCCACTCGGATCATCATTCGTTAATCTGCAACTAGAAACTGGTCGCTTTACCCATTGAGATTAAAACCTACTATTTGCTGTAATCATGGTTTAGTGAAACTGCTGCCTGTACGGAAGGGGACGAATTGCATGCACAGACTGATCGAAGTGGGCGGACGAGACGAGACAGACAGACATGCACCCAGAAAAGGGAAAATCGACACTAGTCGACAAGAGTGTGCAAACAGAATCCGAACATGCCGTTATATACAAAACGCTCAGCAAAAAGCTCGACAAGAGTTGCAAAATGGCTGCGTTGCGTCTATCTGCTGCCTGCCGCCTGACCGACTGACAGACATCTATGTATATCGGTAGATAAACCTCTACAGTACTTGGGATTTCCTGCAGCACCAAAAACAACTCTCCTGTTGCTCGTCGCGTGCTTGGAAGGATCAAAATTTTGCCAGCCGATTCTTTTCTGCCTTTCCCTTCTTCAAAACTGGCTCCGTCCTGAGACTGAACCCTAAACCCCGCTGCTTCAGCTGCTGCCCTCGAAAGGGAAACGCTACTCGCATTTCCGAGAAGAATCAGCTCCTTGAAACAGTTCGCAATTCTCTCGAAACAGGATGATGATCATGGTAAGGTCGGTCAGTCACTATCATCGTCGCTATCGTCTCGTTGATCACCATCCTCGTCGTCTTCGTCCATATCCTCTTCTCCTCCTCCGTCTTCTTCTTCTCCTTCCTCTTCTTCCTCTTCTTCCTCCTGGCCTTCCCGCGTCAGTCCTCCTTCGAGGATAGTGCTGCCAAGCGACAGCTGCGTGGTGCTTCCGAGATATAGACCAGTATCCCCACCATCGTAGACGAATCCGACGAGAAGCCCTTGGCTAAAAACCATCCAGCCTCTCTCCCAGCTGTCTTCTTCCCCAAGTGATAGATGGACTCCGAAGGCATTCGAATCCCCAGCCTCTGCCGTGGGATGATGGGCCAGCAGGTAGTTCCGCGTGTTCAATCTCACGCCATTTTTCACAGCTTTGATGAGAGGATGGAATCCTTGCTCGTCCAGAAACATAAACCGCGAGGCCACGAGGTTGCTGTAGTAGTCCTTCCCGTCCACCATTCGGGAAGATTCATCGTTCTCGTCTATACCCAGAGTCTGCAAGATCAGCTCTACATTGGGGCCGTGATGCCACGACCAGTCGTATTCGTTCACATACACAATCTCAGAATCGTCGTGGTCGTTATGCACAGAAATTCCCACGTTCACTGCCCTTCGGAGAATATCTGCTCCATCCACATCTTCGTGAAAGCACACGAAACCGAAGCGCGTGTCTCCCATGAACGCAGGCTCCACTTTCCATCGCCCCTTCTTGGCAGCCACTTTGAAGCGAAATGCGTGCTGGACGATGTTGCGAGTGCAGCCAATTTCAGCAGGCTTGTCGCGGGTGTCAAACTTGAGAGAATTGAAGCCTTGAATCACCGTGTTCAATTGCCCCCACAGAAGCACCCCACTCTTGCACACAAAAGATGTGGGTGGTTCGACTTCCGAAATCAAGGCCGCAGGAGGTTCCCCTCCCGCAGCGTCCAGACTCGGAATGTGCATAGTTCGATGGTCGGAGCTCCGCAATCGATAACTGAACAGCCCCGTTGTGACGAACTGGAGTAACTTTGGCTACCTGTCAGGGGTCCAGAAAAATCTGGAACCCACAAGAGGCTTGCCTCGTTGCGTCCTGCTTGCTTGCTTGTTGCTCTTGCTTCTTCGTCTACTTCTTCCTCCTCTTGATGCTTGGGTTGGCTTGGCTGGCCTTCAAAGCTTTTTAACTGGCCCGATGGTACGTACGAAATCCGAGGTGTGCAAATGATCTCGCCACTTCACTCCGTTTTCTTTCTTTTTTCTCTCTCTCTCTTCTCCTCTCCCTCCCTGCGTGTTTGGAGCAAACCCGGGCTTTTATCGAGGCTATTAATAGCAGCCAGATCCAAAAAGCTTTCTAAATACTGCTACCGTAGTGCTACATGACATGGAGCGAAAACAGCGAGTGATTCAAGCTGACAAGCGCTCAGAAGTCCAAAACCGAAGGATGGATTGACTGAGAAACAACAAACAAACAAAACTCACTTTCGAACGTTTCGAAACGGACGCTTCTGGACGTACCAACTATACCCGCTTGGACCCAATGAAGCAAGAAAGGAACAGAAAAGTGTATAGCGTATTGAACTCTGCTACAGTTCTGAGGAAGGGAGGAAGGAAGCGATGTGTGTGAGTTGGGACAATGTAGGAAGTCTGAGACAATTTGAATGTTCGAACTCTCTCGCTTGGAAGAAGCCAAACTACAGTCTGTCTCCGTCTGTCTTCCCTTCCCTCCCTATCTAACTCTCTATCCGTGTTTGTACGTATCTATCTAAACTTGAGGAGGAGGGGCAGCAGCACGAGGAGTGGGAGGAAGAGGAGGAAGGGGGAAGCACAAGAAGAGGAAGAGAGTGTGAGCCTCAGTGAGGTCGAGTCAAGCTTCACTCCGCAGCCCGTGTGCCGGTCGCCGTCGGTGACTTCAACGGTCCGTCGGGTCGCGCCTTGGGTAAGTACAACCGTACAGACAGACAAACCAAGTGGAGGAAGGAAAATGGAAGTGGGGGAAGGAATGAATGCAGCCGACTTCGTCATTCATTTCCACAGTCGCACTCGAGCACTCCTTTCATGTGAGAGAGTTTAGAGAGAGAGAGAGACCCTTTCCTTTTCTTCCATTTCTTTGGTCTCCGCTGTCTTTTCTTTTCTTCTCTTCCCTTCTGTCGATTCGAATTGCCGATAATGCACATGCCGCCGTTGGATCGAACTCCTCTGAAACGAATTCTTTATTCCATGCAGTCAGTCAGTCATGGACGACAGAGGTATTGGTGCGTGCGTGCGTGGTGACATCATCATCTCGCACCTTCTCCCTCCCCTTGCCCTTCCCCTCCCGTCTCGGTTGAGCTCGAAGCGAGCAATCATGGGGGTTGGGACTGCTTCGATTCGGATCGGAGGAATCGAGCAATCCAATCTATTGTGCAGAAGTTTGCTGTTCGAGCGAAACTAGTAGGAGTGCTGTCGACGGAGAGCGTAGCTGCCGGCTGCTGGGGCTGGCAGGGGTTTGGAGGTTGGAATTGAAAGAACTCAGGCTGCGTATGTCGTTTTCCGACTGGAAGAAAAGCAGGAACGAACAGTCAGTGCTACGGTAGCAGTGGTGAGTGATCTAGACCTGTCTTCGATTACGTCGAGAGCAATCATTTCAGTCAGTGCTTAGTCTCCCTCTCTCTCCCTCTCTCTCTCTCTCTCTCTGCTAGGGAGTACTCCTGTCTAGATCCCTTCGTCGTGTAATCATGAGAGTCGAGCTTTATTCGATGAGCTTGCGTCTTGGATATGACGAGTGAGTGGGTTTCAGGCAGGCGGGCATTAGTCTCTGCATGTCTAGGCACCCCGTTCTGAAGAGCACGAACTGTCGATGTGATGATCATCTGATCCGAAAGACCGGGCTGCAAGTAAGTAAGCCGTGCCATGGCAGCGGTATGTGCGAGCGGGTTAAATTACGACGCGAGCATGCTCGATTGATAGATGCCGTGGTAGTGGCCATGGTGCTCGCCAAGCTTGACATATGTCGTCTATCTGTGGCGCCACGATTAGATAGAGACTGGGAGAGTAATTTCTTATTCATTTATTGCGTAAGTATGGAACTCGAGAGTCGAAACCCGACATCGAATACGAGCTTCTGATAACTCAGGCTCAGTTTTTCTCGGCAGGCCCCCTTCCCATCCCATCCCAACGATCGGGACTTAAACCTTCTGCTCGAGTGATGTGGCTCACTGCGAAGCGGACTGTCTGAGACCATCGAACATCTCGACCTCGACGGTGCAGTTGGTGATTCATCCGAAATTGTCGACTGGCTCGTTAGAGAGGGGGAAGTCTAAAGGGAACGATCAGAAAAGAATATGAATGTGGATATTAAGGGCAATCGTCGAATGGAGGTGTTTTGGATGGGAAGTTGCGTACCCTACTTTTTGGCGTGTGATACGTGAAGACATATGTCTGCCATGGTTTGAGCTCATGTCTGACAGAACGTGGAAATTGCATTTCGTGTTGAACTGAGACGGCGTGACCCTTTGACTTGAAATGGATGGGTCCAGCTGAGCGATCATTCGAGTCTGTTCTATTCCTAGAAGCACTAAATAATTCTTCTAATTGGGCACTTCCCATCCACTCTACTTGATGGGGATGATGGGGGCCACCTTACACGAAGAAGAAGCACATAGACAGATGACAGTTCTCTACTCTACTCTACTCTACTCGTCAGAAGTGGAGCAGAACATGAGGAAGACATGGTACCACCATTCCTGGCAGGGATGGCCCTCTTTCTTTCCTTTCTCTTGCTGGCTGAAGGCTGAAAGCTGACAGTATCTCCACTTCTAGTGTGTCTACTACTTACTACATATGCCTACTGTTCTCTTGCAGGCAATCAAAATGTTCGACCGTCCTCGTGTCATGGTCAAGTAATGATAATGATATACAGAATGATTGCAGGTTCCGTTCCGGGAAAGGGAATGTGTGTGTACTCTACTCTTTCGGAAAGTTACCGCCGCGTCCTGATCGAAACTTTTGTTGATGATTTTCAGCATCCATAGCTGAAACAGTCGTTCGCTCCATCAAGGAGCATGTGAGTCAACTTCTGACACAATCCTTCGCCGTCACAACTGTCACGGCGCTCTTCGGGTGAAAATGGGAATTGAGTTCTCCCACAAACAGAAAAGTGAATATTTTTAAAAAATTTCAGTACATGCATCGGCCGGGAATCGAACCCGGGTCTGTTCCGTGGCAGGGAACTATTCTACCCCTAGACCACCGATGCTTTTGTTAATGATGTGAAGATGAAAAATTCTAGTATAGAGATGCTGACGGTTCGTCTCGGTACCAGCTTACCAGGCAGGTGGATGGCGAATTTGTTATAGTGGCCCCGAATGCTGCGAGTTCGGGCTTTCTGGATATTGATTGACATATGCTGACGTGAACTGAACCGAACTGTGTTGCTGCTTGCTTGTCTTGAACCCTACTGTCATTTCAGTGCGTGTATCGGAAGGACCATTACTATCTAAGTAATACCCACTTGGTGCGATCACCATCGATGCCAATTGTTCTCTGTCGCTGAAATCTGGATGTGCTGGAGATGACATATGTACTGGACTTTGTTACTTTGTGTCTTCAGAACGAATCTTTTTCATCTCCAGAGTTCAGAGTCCAGAGTGTCCACTCCACTCCACGCTACGCTTCACGAGTCACGACTCAAACTTCAAAGCCTTTTATATATGCGCCAGTTGGGTCGAATATTGCGGAGGCTCGAGTCTCAACTCGCCCTCCTGCAAACAAGAGACTAGATTTAGCGAAATATCCACTACAATGTAGTTCGACACGAACCAAAACGCTTATTGTTATTCTACCGGATTGACCCACCATACAGAACGCGAAAGCCTTGCAAGTGGAATTGCGCAACAAGCTTTGCAAGAACTGTAGTTCTCTGCACGAGAATGACAGGAGGGAAAGACATTATATCCTCATTAATGGCTTCATTAACTACTGCAACGTCTTTGGCCGTGGCCGTCTAAATTCGATGACATTTTTGTCTACTTTGTACTACCGTAGTACTGCTACTACGGATGGCTCTACGGCCTACTCTAGACTCCCGAGTGGACGTACGTACTTGAAATCGTCGTTAGCGTAAGTCCTTCAAAACCCCAGGAGGAGTTACGGAAGTCAGAAGTGCGCTCGAATGGATTGTTGGGACAAATGTTCGCTTGGCACGACGCTATAGAGCCCGGTCGTAATCTGGAAGGACTCTGTGGCCACTGCTAGAACTGCTAGCAGAAGAGGACACGAACCATGAAGCTAGTTCCACTTGGAGGGCCTTCGTAGGACCACTTGTCACTAGAGTAGAAAATGGATTAGCAGGAAACAGCGTGAACTCTTTTGCGAGCAGATCCAGCTGTGGACCCGAATCGCACTGTACAGTTGAGCTCAGCTTGTACGACGCTTCGCTTGCGACTTCCCTTCCGAAACTCCAAAACAAAATTTATCGGCAGCACCCAGAACACACTGAGGACAGTTTAATACTACATCACGAATAAATTTCCCTTTCCCTGCTCAGGCAGGCAAGCAGGCCCAGTCTCAACGTACGTTTCCGAAGTCAACGGGCCAGGGCGAACTTCTCGCTGTAATGCTGCTTAAGAATCTGAGGAAAAATTCGACCATTGCTTGAAAGGTGTTTGTTTATTCTTTGACTTAAAACTGATGAGAACCATACTGTAGCCCAGAAATTCGAATTCCGCTTGACCCGAACGCGTACTTACCTGTACTCAAAACCCATATATGTATATGAACATCCTATCGAATATGTAGATATAGATATATGCTGTACGAAGAACTTTTACTGCTCAAAAGAGTTGCATTTTCGATCAGACCGCACTGCGAAAACTGTTGGAATATATCTCCTCCATCGAATACGTCATACATCCAGATCTGAAGGGGTCGTTGGGTGTTGAGGCCGCGGTTGGCCTTCTGAATTTTTCGGGGAGTTCAGATGCTGCAGCGAATTCGTGCTTGCTGCTCGTGATTTTAAGCTCTCAGAGTGCTGAGAAGGGCTCCCCCTTGATGATGCGTTCGTTACTAGTACAGTGGTAAATAAAGTTTTGCTAATGGCTAACTACTTTTGCTCAACATTGCCTTCTGACAGAACTTCTCTCCTCCTCCTACTTTTACATATACCAAATTGTTGAAATCGAGACAGCAACCATTACTCAAGCTGTAGCTCGCTAGATGAATGCATATCCTGAGAAACGGAAATATATACAAGTGGAGATGGCGAACCTCCATCTCATGCCTGAACTGGCTAAGAAACAAATTAGTTAACATTTGAAAAACTAAAAATGTTCAGATTAGGTCTATGAAGTTCGAACAGTGCACGACCAAGAGGATTAGTTAGAATGTCAGCAATTTGATCGTTACTCCTGACGCTACAGAGAGAAATTTCTGTCTTCTTTAATTATTGACGGATATAATGATATCTCGTCTCTATGTGTTTAGTCCGGCTAAGAAAGATAGGATTCTTAGCGATTTTACCACGGCTCTCATTGTCATAATGAATAACAATAGGATGAGGATGGCAACCAAGATCAGAGATAAGTCTTCCAAGCCAAGCTGTTTCTTTTGCGCCTTCAGAAAGCGCTATGTATTCGGCCTCTGTTGAAGACAGTGCAATCGTAGATTGTTTTCGACTGAACCACGTGATTGCACTGGTACCGAGCCGAAATACATAACCTGTTGTGGAATATCTTCCTTCCACATTGCCAGCCCAATCTGAATCAGTAAATCCGTTTACTGATGTAGTTTCTCCTTGTGAATAATAAATCGAAGAATCTATGGTCCCCCTTAAGTACCTGAGGAGTCTGCGCAGATGTGGTTTCTGGGGATGTGCCATAAATCTACTGAGAAATCCAACCACAAAGGAAATATCTGGACGAGTGTTTGTGAGGAAGAGCAATTTGTCCAAAATGCTCCAATAATTGGGGGAGTCTACCTCCTCTTTGCCCATGTCTGTCTAGATTTTAATGTTCTCAGTCATAGGAGTACGACATGGGTTAGAGTCTCTCATTTGAAATTCTTTCAAAAAAAGTTGTGTGTAGAGAGCCTCTTCATCGTCTGTTGAGACCTTCTTCTTTGCTCGAATGGTGAGTCGTAGCTCTTCAACAGTAAGTTTTGAAGATAATTCTTCGTAGCTGGGAAGTTTCTCTTGAGTGGTCAGATCTGTTACAAAAGACTCGAACTTCTCTGGTAAAGCATTGAGCACGATTGTGAAAATGGAATCATCTGCAATGGTCTCTCCAAGTGTACTCAGTTGGTTAGTTATCGATGCGATGTCCTGCATGAAACCCTCTATTTCAGCATCATCATTCATTGTTAGAGTGTTAAATTTCTGGCGGAGTAGAAGCTTGAGAGAATGGTTCGGAGAGTTAAAGCTCTTGGCTAGAATATCCCATCGTTCCTTCGCTCTCTTGTGCTTGGAGATGAGAGGAATAATCTTTTCTTTAACAGACAAGTTTATTATGGACCGAGCTCTGTTCTCCTTCTTAGTGGCATCTGTAAATGTAGAAGTACCAGTCTGAACAATCTCCCAAAGATCTTCCCGTTCCAGAATACTTTGGATTTTAATTCCAAATCAGATAGTTTGATCTACCATCTAATTTGTTGCTCTCGTAGAAAAGACTGTCGTATAGATGAAAGGCCATGGTGAGCTTGAAAAAAATTTCAAAGAAAAATAAAAGAAGCAAGATTCAGCCAAAAGATATTATAAAAATGGTTAGAAAAGAAATACTGAAGCAAAGTTAGTCCGACTGATGAGAACGTCTGGAGTAAAACTCAAGGATGAGTGCAGGAGTGGAACAGGGCTCACACTAGAGATGAAACCAAAAAAGTAGAAACAAATTCGGGGAGCAAGGCTCACATTGTGAGAACTTGATGGAGCAATGCTCACCGGTAAGTATGCAAGAGTGGAGCAGTGCTCACACTAGAGAACTCGAGTAGAAAACAGTTGTGGAGCAAGGCTCACACTATCCCGTGGTAGTCACGAGAAAAGACCTGCTCTGGTACCATGTTGAAATCGAGAAATCTCGCGTTACTCAAGCTGTAGCTCGCTAGATGAATGCATATCCCGAAACAAAAAATATATACAAGTGGAGATGGCGAACCTCCATCTACAGGCCATGTGAAGACCCAGAGGTAGCTAAAACCCAGGAGTGCAGTGCGCAGCCAAGTTCCGGCATGCACGTGAAATACCTCGAGGATGAGTGTGTAAGCTCTAAATACGCAACAAATAGCAGCAAGTGTTCATGTGGGTCGAAGACATCAGACCCTGGAAAGGAATGTAACAACAAATTCCATCATTTCTTTTCAGTGGGTGAGATGATATCACACGAAAGTCTTGTGTGCAGCAGCAAAACCAGTCCCGGTTCCGGGACCCGGAGGAGCAATAGCCGAGGTGACGAGAGTCGGGTCTTCTTGCCGGGCTTTCTTCTCGATGGTCAACCACTTTGCGAAGCTGCCAACAGAAAAGCAGTCATGTCAAAAACAACCACCAGAGTCTTGGGTCCAGATCGGGACATGCATGCCGTGCCCCCACTAGTACTACGGGCCTGCATCATGACTCTCTCTTTTCACTATCATCGATACGTACGTATACGTCGAGCATCGAAGCTGCCAGTTGGTTTGCGCTGTTGAAATCGGATGTTTCTGGGTGGAAAAATTTAGTAACCCGATTGAGGTGAAACTGAAACTCGAAGAATAAGAAGCTCCAAAGTCTCGAAGAAGAACAAGCAGAAAAACAAAACAACATACCAGCTAAGAGCTTCTCTGTTGTTTGTTCCCATGTAAGGCTTGTCCACCAATTCCCCGTCGGTAGCGCTTCTGTACTTCGCTTTTTCGTCGAGTAATTTGTTGGCTACGTCCACCAGGTTTTGCATATTCTTCGCCGATGAGTTATCCAAGGCCGCCAAGTCACCGTCGATAGCGCTCGTCTACAGCAGTGAAAATGAAGCACGCGAACCAAAGTTCATAATTCCTCTCGCTATCGCTAGCTCAGCGTCGATTTTCATGGCGTGGGACATAATTCAACCAGCTTCGCACATCTGTCCTTATCACAGTAGCACTGACCAGGCAAGAGACTACTTGTGCTAATGAGCTGATGAAGTTTCTAAACGGCAATATGACCTTCAGCGTAGAATGAAGACTCGAGACAAATGTTAACACTCATTTATAGTACTGAACTCTTGTTTAAGAGCCGTAATTACCTCGAGTCTCAAGTAGTTTTCTTCAACATCGTCTATCTGGAATCGTATGGCAATGTCGAAGTCGACCACATACGCACTACTGTTTTGGAACATTTGGATGATGGGTTGTTTGCCGTCGTTGAGAACCCAAGACAACGTTCCCCAGCCTGCCATATCCTTCGCGTCGTAGCTGACGGTTTGGTCACCCGTGCCGAAGGACAAGACGAGCAGATCTTTGTAACCCTATTCATAATCAATGACGATAGACACCACAAGAGAAACTTCGTCACCGTTCGTAGGGCCGTATACATCAGAATCCTTTGCCTATGAAAACGTATGCCTCTGGGAACGTTATGGGACCGAACTACTAGGTGCCGAAATCCGATAGATTTGGTGCGAGTTCTGGAAGGAATACAATTAGGAGGAGGACGAGGACGACGATGGGAGAAAGTGTTCAGTTCAAATACCGAGAAGTCTAATCGACCTCTGTGAGGCGAATCGCCAATAGTGAGGTCCTTGATGCTGTGCAGAATGGCAACCTCCGTCTGTGGCAAGCAAAGATCATCAAAATCTACCATGAAGGGGATCCCCAAGGATCGATACTCATAGACGAACCTGAAATTAATTAATGACCAAGGCAGAAACGAATTTACGACATCATTAGAACCTCAAGCTCTCTCTAGATCTCTAAGCTATAGCTAGTACACCGGCATTCTCTAGTGGTTGAATGGACCTTCCGTGTCGTGGGGCAGAATTGTCGACAGAAGTACTCACAGGGTTGTTTGCTGCGATCCCTCCGTCGACCAAGTTATACTGATGTGTCTTTCCAGCGCCACTGTCAGGATCGGACACCTCGAATTGGTGGGCTGGAAGGAAAGTTGGAGCAGCCGTGGTTCCCAAGCACACGTCTACTAATGAAGCATTGAATCTAGGGACTCTTTTTCCCTGCCGCAGTGACAACAGTCTCCCTCACTTCCCTACCCTGATGCTGCTTGTTATGATAAGCTCGTAGACGATAAAAGGAATTCCGCTAAACCAAAGAGACAAGGAGTACAAACAGACCAGGACGAGAAGAAGAAAGGCCATTAACGTACCACGACCGTGTTGAAGAAAACAGGCTGCTGAGTCTTAACATCGAACGACGTGATCATAACATCTGTTAATGCATCTGCTACTTTCAAGTCCTTGAAGTTGTCGACCAGAAGTTTCTTCAAAGGAGCAGCGCTGTATTTGGGCCCAAGAAAGCCTGTGATGGAGGAGAAAGCTCCACTGGAACACCCGAACATAGATAGTACCATTAGCATCAGAACAGAACTGTTCAAGTCTATAGACACCGAACATCTTTAATTTTATTGCTGGCGCTACTGGACTACGATTTGACAGCACAAGTTTTTGACGAACTTAGCTGCAAGAAAGCAAGTGCGGGGTTGGTGACTGAGTTCGTTCGTTCGGATCGGACTCACGGTTTCGGAAATATTGTAATTGACTCATCGATATAGAACTGCTTCACTTCCTTGGCCGTAAACTTTGGACGCTTCTTCTCATCTGGGGCTGTCAGCATGGCCGCTATGATACCTCCTGTGCTCGTACCTGCAACAATGTCGAAGTAATCTGCAATCCTCGCTTCAGGTCCGTCGAGAGCCTGCAAACGATGCACAAGTCAGTTCACCCTCAACTCTCTGCTACAGTAGAGAATGACCATCATATCACGTGAAGCAATGATCTACCGTTTCACGGTGGGGCTTGATGATCTCATGTGCATGTGAGTGTAAGGGCGATGAGAGCAAAGGGTATAATCGAGGAAGACTGAAGCACCTGAAGCTGCGATTCGAGATAGTCGAGACACACAGCTGGAATAAGACCTCGAACACCACCTCCATCGATGCTCAGAATCGTCAGCCTCTTGCCGGGAGTTCCTTGAGATTGAGGTAGCGTCCCATCAGCAGCCATCTTCTCGCACGGGACGTCGGTAGCAACGCCTTCCGTGCCTCTAGAAACCACCGCAAGGTTGCTGCCACCCCTCGTTCCTGTTGTGGACTTACTTCGAGATCTCATCCTCTGGATCAAAGACGCCCCCTTCGAAGGTGACTTCTTCTTCTCTCCCTACGCAGCAGCAAAAGTAATAAGCTCAAATTTCACACTTTCCTGCGGTCTATTCATTCATGTCGATCGAACAAACTTTCTTCATCGACAGCTTAATTTTCATCCACGCCATCATCTCGCTCGCGCAGCGTTCACGTCAGTAATCATGATCGCGGTTTGAACTCCTTTCCATCTTTTCATCGTCCTCATCATCATCGCCTTCATGAAATCATCGTCACAGCATTCATAACTTCCGGCTAAAGCGTGTTCGTTTGAACATGAGGACTCCAAATTGCAACGCGCTAAAAAACTAACCGAACGAGGGACCCACAGCAAAAGGAAGCTCCGAGAACCTCTAAGACATCTCCTTCTCCATGTGAGATGTCAACGTCGCGATGATTCTAACGGGCATTTTTGTGGCCTTCCCTTCCCATCCCTTCTCTTGGTGCGGTAGCCATCTGGGATCTACTGTCACAGTGGCATACTTCGAATTCTGGTGGTTCCATATGCAACACAGAAATACATAATCATTGCAAGGCTCATAACGGACCCACTACTACTGCGCATGCTTTCACTACCCCACACCACCATCATGTCCGCCTGCCTGGGACGGAGTCCGCTACAATGCAAGCACATGGCTTGTCAAACGGCGGCACCAAGTACGTACTCTTCTGGCAAGTAGGCACGCAACTGCAATGGTGTGCATGTCAGAATCGATCGAAGTTTATGTCGAGTGGACATAAACAGACAGTGCGACAAGACTCGATCGACTCATGCTCACAGCAGACAAGCAGTCAAGGAAGGAGGGAGGGAGGGAGGGAGGGAGGGAGGGAGGCAGACAGGCGAGGCCTAAAGCTAGAACGTAAAAGAATGAGCTCAGAAATTTCGCTGATCCCGTTGGCGAAACCAAAGAAAAGCAAGTACGTACAAACTGCGTCCGTCTTCCTTCAGCAGGTGATATTCGGTACCTAGAAGATGCAAGAGAAGATGACATTTGAGCAGCATTTACGATCATGGCAGTTTGCTACTTGCTACTTTCGAGGCTCGACCTTCTCCTTCAAGTCCATAACATGGCCGGGGTTTACTTTGCACGTGCCTGCTGGATTACTCTACGTACTCTAAAAACGTGAAGTTGTGTATGTATCCATCATGACTTTGCCACTGTCCCTAGAACGAAAACGAAAAATGAAGGTACATTCTCTGACCTCGAGAATGTACTCATTCATCCCTCGAACACACCACAGAGAAGGAGACCGATCGAGTGAGTTTTGCAGCCCCGTCGTATGGTCGGTGTGGACCCATCGAGTCAGTCAGTGAAGTGACTTGCGAAATCACCAAGTCCCCAGAACCCACCGACGAACGTAACGAGTGTCATAAAGTCGAGCTGAATGCAGAAACAAGGTATCTCTTCTAGCTACTACGGCTGTAGCAGCCCTGAAGGGACGTGAGAAGAATAAAAGAATGCACAGCATTCGAAGCCTCTATGTAGATTCTTCAGTTCAGGATGTGCGGAAGCTTTGGGAGTAGGTCAATGGTCACACCTCAATAGGCTCTACAACGCTCTTGGAGTCGTCCATGTGTGTGAAGGTTCGATCGAGCTCGCTGTAGACACTCCGATCCCAAGAACAATAACCCGCCCACTTACTCCACGTGCTTCGTATGCTTCTGCCTTCTTCGAGTTTTTGCTAATCTGTGCTGGGTTTTCAACTGTGCGTCGACTCATACTATCCTTCCCATCCACAGGGAACTAACAAAACTGTTCTATACCTCGCTGACCCTCGGAGTCGACCGAAGTTTCTGCTGTCCGAGAGAGTACTCGGTCCACTGTTCCAAATGGTGCATGCCCACGAGAAGATTTGATGGGTTCGAATCAGCAGTGCAAACCTGGGCCAACTGCAAGTGAAGCTTGAGTTTCATCAAACAGACCAACGAGCAGACTAGACTAGATCCATAGCAAGCGTCAGCCTTAACCGTTCTACCGCACACTTCACTTGTCAAATTGAATGTTCCCACTAGAAATGGACTTGTGATTGCATACGCTCTTCCTGCTGCAGCAGAGTAAAATCGCTATACAGGCGCGAACATATATTTCATTTGGGCAACCATTGCATTCTGCAAATCCATCCCCTTTATCCTCCAAGTCCACGTTGCACGTCCACTGCTCGCCAGAAACTATGTCGGTAGGCAGAACAAGTGAGCTTTAGGACATGGAAGCCTGCGGAAAAGTTAGATTCGAGTAGAGTGGACACGCGGGAATCTGTCTAGGCAAAGCTTTATCAATCTAGGTCCAGGTGTGTCCTTCTCTGCCTGTAGGGCCATAGCCTATTCGGCTCTGGTCAGTAATCATGTTTTAATCCTTCGAATTCTGCTAAAGACGGATGCATCGAACGCCTCGGAGTACTCACGCAGCTTTCCGGTGCGCCCTTGACGTTGATGGTGACGATGTCCTTTGAACCTTTTTAGGGCAATCACAAGAGGATGCCACATACATGTCCACTTTTGGGTTCATGCGCGCAGGGATCCATCGATCTGCCTGAGAAATCTGCATGTTTCTAAGCAAGATCCACTTGTTGTGTTTCGGACAGGCAGGCAGGCATGGGATCTACTTACCATTCTAGGCCATGAACATCCTAGCCCCTGTCCGACTCGGTTGGTCAAAGAGGTATGGGGAACGGTTCCTTATAAAGCACTTTGTAGAGACAGCAGACCCTATGGCCTCATTTAACAGTCAAGGAAAGGCCGAGACGAAGCAGTGAGCAGAGGTCGTTCAGGAAAGATCTGTATGACGAGGCCTTAAAGCGTAAGAGAGTCAACGACACACTGACTCTCCCACATGGTCGCCACATACACTACACGAACAGAACACGGAAAGAACAAGTAGGACCTTACGTTACGGTCTTTCAGAATAAAAGAGGATACAAGCAATTTGCATCGACATGACATTTGTTAGCAAAAACAAATGGGAGCTTATGAGGCTTCCGGAACGAAAGCAAATACAAACAAAGCCAAACTCAACATCACACTCTTCTTGTTCATGAAAACTGCTTCCGCTCATTCTCTCATTTGCATTCACATTATAACAGCTAGCAATACTCACGAAATTTCGCTCATACGTGAAAGAGACATAATACTCAACATCACATCTTGTCACAGGGAGTGCTTTGTTCATTCGCTCAACTGACTGACTTGAACTTGGTCATACCACTACCTACAACTTTCTAGAATATCGATGCTTTTCGGGCTAGAACCTAATGAAGAATTCCGAAACTCTGCCACTTCTTGTTCGAGTTAAAGAAAATGACAAGAATGGAGGTTGAGTATGGGGAGGACTCCGTTATTCTGCTAATCTGGGTCCTGGGGAGAATATTGCAACTACTTACAGTCCCATGAGGTTCGCCTAACACGAGACTTGTTGAAATGTTAGCTGGGGCGCTACTTCCTCCTTACCCCCTGCCCCACAAAGGACAGGAAAAGGAGAGAAAGCAAAGAGGCGAGAGCGACTTTCAGTCGTATGTATGCGTTATATATTCTGAACACTGTGTCGGCTGGTCTGGAGGATCCAGAAAATCCGAAACATGTTGCAAAGAACTCATTCTACCTTGGATTCGAGAAGCAGAGACCAGTCGAAGGCCCGCTCACGAGGCAAGCAAAAACTCCCGTTGACCTGCAGCCGTGAGTCATAATGCGATTGATAATCACACACTCATCATTAATAACCATTCGCTAAATTTGTGCTCTAGCCAGGACGACGAACTTCACTCAAGTTCGAGTGGACCACACGAAAGTTTATCGAGCAAGTTCAGTCTTGTGGTCTAGATTTAGCGAGTTGGGGACTTCTGACCTACGGATTCGATCGATTATTACGTATAAGTCACATTCTATAATGGTCGCAAGGTTTATTCTACCAAGGGCATCGAAAACATCTGCCTACAGAAAACCAAATGAGACTTGAGACTGCAGCTCACTGTCAGAGCGTGCAGAAACTGCACAAAAGTTCGACAGAGATGTTTCGAACGGCCGTGGACGAGAGAACTTACTACAAGTGACCGATTACGGCCGTGGCCGTAAATATTTTACAGGCCATCTTTCTTATCGGTTTACGTCCGGATAACGTTACTCTTTCTTATCGCCGTGGCCGGCGTTAAGAAACATCTTCTGCCAATGTTTGAGACGCCATGCCTGCTCCGTAGGGAAACGATGATACGAAAGTGACAGAAGGCTACCGACGGGCAAAAGAACTACGTCGTCAGGAAACACGTAATCATCTAGAGAGTAATCATGACACGGTCTCGCTTGGCTCTATATGATTGAGCCACTTGTCTCGACGTGAACTTGTGACGTGGAGGAAAATCTATATTGTACAGTACGTCGGTGGAAGCAATGCTCGGACAGAACCGGCATCCTTTGTAATCTCAACCGGCAGAAACTGAGAATTCCCGAGACAAGAGACTCGTCACCGGATTCTATTACCGACTGTAAAATGTAAAACTTTCGAATTTAGAACGATAAACAATTTGTCTCATCGGATTTTATACTGGTTATATTCAAAATGCATAGGATAAAAGACAAAGACGATTATAATTTATCGTCTTGGTTTTTTATCCTATGCATTCTGATTTATCATTATAATTTTTCAGTTTCATGCTGTTGGAAAGATAAGTCAAGTCGGATCAATATTGAATGCTTTTAATCATCAATTCGCAGTATGCCGATGGACACCGTCGACATGAAGAGTATGTGATTAGTGATCAAGTGTGATTATCTACAACCAACATTATGTTGGTCGGTAATCATAAATTCAACCCATGTTTTATTGAATTTTTTTTTGGGTTCGCAGAGTAAGGACAGTTGCATATAAACTCGAACTTCCAGCTCATATGAAGATTCATCCGGTTTTTCATGTATCCTTATTACAACGATATGCACCACAGCTCTAAAAATTCAGAAACTCACAAGAATCTCGACCTCTTCCTCAAATCATTGACGTTTATGAAGAGTTTGAAATTGATGCAGCTGGTCACTTTTCTTTATATTGGAGGGTGCTACAGGTCTTTACTTCACATAATTTTCCGTCGGATCTCAGTCAGTAGACGTGTAGTTACGCATATAGGCACATTCATAATTTCGATTTATCCGGTCGCTAAACCTAATGAAGGAGACATGTTACCCTGCTGGTCCCTTAATGCTGAACCTCTATGTTGAGCTTTGCCTGACTTGAGTTTCTGACATTTGATGCCTTACCTGCCTGGCAACAGCGCTAGCTACTTTGAGCTTGGAATCATGTGGACTTATGATCCGCACAATTTTATCTCGTTTGAACCACATTTCTGTTTTCTTCTGTTTGAGACTTGGGTCCTTTTGACGAATTGATTAGAGACTTTGATGGACTCTGAGCTCATCTCTAGAGTCTACAAGCATTCAAAGGATAAGTTGAAAATGACACGGAGAATGTGATCATGAATGATGCAAGTAGACCCTGAATTTGACAACTGGAAAGTTACTCTTGCTTGTTGTCTTGAGTTTTCAAGTCTTCGTCTTCTTTTTTCCAAACCCGATGAGGTAACCTACGGTTGTGGTCTTCCTTAGCTCCTCAGAGGAGAAGCTGCATGCCATAACTCGGAAGGGCAAGTCTGCACCGTCAGGAAAAGTGAGAAATAGAGTGTAGAATACCAAAAATCAGTTTCAAAATCAGAAAAAAAACAAAAAATTGGTAAGGCAAACTTGTGTCTCTCAAAACAGGTATTTTTTACCTGTTTCGTGTTTAATTTTTATTCAGACTTTGAAACTCTGTTTCTCACAAAATAGAGTTTCAAAGTCTGAATAAAAATTAGGAAAAAGCCAGAAGATAAACCGGTTGCCTGCCGAAACAGGTATGTTTTACCTGTTTCGCATGAAATAGTAGCTTAAAACCAGAAATAAATTAGAAAAACATGAAAAAATATACCCTTCCAAAATGAAACAAGACTTCAAATCAGAAGACGAGAAGACAAACATGTTTATCATGAAATAGGTCTTGATAAACTTATTTCTTGAGAAACAAGGTCTCAGAACTCCAAAAATATAACAGAGTGTTGTAAAACTAGTATTCTAAAACCAGGAATTAAATCCGACTTCCAGAATTTAGTGTCTGAGCTCGCCACTGAGTCTAAGGAAAAAATACAAATAGGCTAAAGGGTAAGTTTGGCATTATTTCTAGGTCTAGACAGCAGGTAAGTCTCCTTTGTCGTTCACCTGGACCACAACATAAATATTTATAAATTAAATCAAAGTGCATAAGAAACTTAACACTTTTAAAATACTGGAAAAAACCAATAATAAAAATACAAGGAGTGAAAATCAAATTTTAGAATAACTTAGATTACTAAAAGATTCTTATCATCATGTCGCTGGTTGCCCGCTGAATATGACCTCCTTCAACTCGATCTTCCATAAAGTCATCCTCTCGAAGAAAAGAATATGGTCTCCAAAAAAGTTTTGCACAGTAAACAGCTAAGCAATCTGGTCACGTTCTCGGAAGCCAAAGAGCCGCTCGTGCAGTTTTGCTTTCCACGATGTCGTCCGGGGCAGCAACATACGTGTGGTTGCCGTCATGTGCCGTATAGTAGTGTGTTGTGGTCGGCGTTGCAAGATCTTGATGGGCTGACGAGTGATGTTTTTTTTCCAATCCAAGCATGCGAGCCTCGTACGTCTTAGCATAATGAATCCAGTTTTGCCCGAATTTGTTTATCACAGATTTGAATATCTCTGACATATAGTTCTCTCGTGCTCGGGTGTAAAATCGCATCTTTGAGGATGTAATGACTGGCATCAAAAACTGCACCATAACAATGTGTGTGAGGGATTCTGCAACAATAACAGCCTGATGCCTAAACATGACATCATTTTGAGAGTTTGTTGTTTGCGAACCAAGAAAGTTAATTATTTGAACCAAAATACTTTTGCTGTTAAATTTTCTTTTGCAAAATAAAGTCTGTCAAGTCATAAAAAAATCAAAGCTTGCTAAGAACTTTACAATATCTAATTCGCTTCTAACAAAGTGTCCAGTATCAATAGAGAGAGAAAGCACTTTACAATTATACCTCATTCACTTCAAACAAACTGTTGTCTAGTATCAGTCGAGAGAGAAAGCAGTTTATAGTATCCAATTCACTTCAAACAAACTCTCGAGCTCAGTAGAGAAATATATTTTTAATTTTTCTCGAATATACTTTTAACCTGACATAGTTTTTCACAATCATAAAGGGAGAAGTTTTGCTCTTGTTCATGAATTGAACCCCAACGGAGGATCGAATTTGCACCTCCACATTAGGAAATGGAAGCTCTCCCCATCTAGCTCACGCTTGATGGGTTTGGTCAAGATGAGACTAAAGTTCTGTGATTTCTTATAACAAAACATAATATTCTCTCTATTGTAAAGTAAACGGGGAGAAAAAATGATAATATTATTTTCCATGCCTTTATACCCACATTGGGTAATCTTAATTTTTCCAGTTTTCTTGGTTTCTGACTACGTGGAAAAGTGATCGATCTGGATAACCCAGATACTAAGTATGAGAGAGGTTAAAGGGTGATACGTTATTGCTACTGCATTTCACAGAAAAATAATGTATTGTGAACTATTAATGACTTTCTCAAGAAAATACTGAGAGAGATAGACTAATTGAAAACGTTGTTATAACTAATGTATCTGTTCGAAAAATACATGGCAGAGTAGCAAAACCGGGAAATGAAAAGATAGTAGCAATAACATGAAGATGGTTCAGTGGATGAAAACATCTGCGACAACGAGGTTATTAAATCTCTTTTAAACTTAGCTGAAACATGTTTGTACAATATCGAGCTACCTTTTTGTTTGAAAGCCAGTAACATAAAAAAACTAATCACTCTAGTTTAATTAAAGAATGTATGAAAACTTTGCTACTGTTTACAAGGAGAACTCTTGAAACATCAAGCATTTTATTTCTAATCCATCAACTCGAGTAGTAATCTCATATATCTTTACATTTTTATTTGCTGGGGTACTAAAGATATACACGACAGACTTATTTTGTATTCTTGTAGTGTGTCGCAAGAAGGTACATTAATTATCACAAGGAATTGCAAAATATGTAATATCAGTATTGACATTGTTACATATTTATCACAAAAATAAAACAGGATAATGGAATATCCGAACTAACGAACTGCAGTAATAATAGTGTATCATCTGTAAGTTTTAGATTCTGTTGGTTACTTCCTTTGTAATACAGTGGCAAGGTTCTATTCCTACATGGACACATTAATTACGTTGTGTTTGTATTAGGGACACTCAAACCTAGCTTTTAGGTAACTTACGTAACTCTCGTAAAGGTTTTTATACGTTTTGCTTGTAAATCTTACGTATGGTATGTAAATTCTACCGTCACTTGACGTAAATAGTGTAAACCTGTAATGGCATATGCTGAATGTCGTCAAAAATATTTGATTCTAATTTATATCCTCATTCTGCAATCCTCGACAATGCTCGAGAGTTTACAATACTACTTCTCATCTGAACCCTGTAAAATTC
Organism: Asterella californica; assembly: GCA_036924285.1. Lineage (NCBI taxonomy): Eukaryota > Viridiplantae > Streptophyta > Marchantiopsida > Marchantiales > Aytoniaceae > Asterella > Asterella californica. Next base: position 40,485,829 of record JAYKYS010000001.1, read on the forward strand.
ACTATGAAAACATGTTTGGGTGACCCTTTGAGTCATTCCTGTATAAGTACATTCTTTACATATCTTCCATCTTCAGAAGAAAAGAATATCAAAGTAGTTTAATTTATCGTCTAACCCTTTTTGCGAGAAAGATTCAAATTAAACTTTACATAAAATTTATTTTTTGACAAGACAGCATACCGCTCTTATAGTTCTTGATGTGCGATTGAACCCACATGACTTATGGGTTGTCTCTAGGAGTTCCCGCATGTAGTTCTGAAAATATATTTTAATTTAGAAGACTTAATATTTTTTATTTAACACTTATAGAATTATACCTAACACCTCTTGAACAACTTACAATCTGAAATAACTTAATAGGTACACAAGTTCGATGAGACCTCACTATAGTTTTTAGTCTACTCGCATTTTTAGATTTTCCTCCTCTCTCTACATTTGTCTTTTTTCTCTGTAATGCCAAAAATTCACTTTCTATGCATATTTAGTAATTCTTGCGAGAACTCTTCAAAATCACACGACTAATAATCCATTCATTCACCAGCTAAAAATCCAAATGCAGTGAAGCCTTATATTTCCAGTCTTGAGATAGAGTTTTTGTTTCATTGCGGTAAACTTGGTTATTCAAATTCTCAGACGTTGGCAGAAAAAGATTACCGTAGTAAGGTACCTTAGTTGTAGTACAAGACTCTACTCATTTACCATGAAGATGGAATTCGTGTTCATCACGTTTAACTTGGTTATCCAAATTCTCAAGAACAAAAATATACATCCAAAGCGTACGTTTGATAAAAAAACGGAAGCGGACAAGCAGATCTTTCGCAAGTCAAAAATACAAGTGGTGGATAGAGCAGCAACTGTGAGCAGGGCGTTGGGGGTTGGTTTATAAATTTCTCAACCACAACAAAATTTATCTCTTGCTCTCTTATTATTATCAAAAAAATATATATACTAAGTAGATATAAAAAATTATAATATTTTATAAACATTATTTGTTGACCCATGCCTGGAAATACGAGGAGAGCAGGAGATAAACCATAAGTCTTGGTTGGACTGCTGTGCTTCAGAAGGTACAAGGAATCTCAATGGTCCTACAAGCCACAAGCTGGAAACGTGATTGTACCTTTTCCTCCAAGAATTTTTACCTGCTCTCATCCCATTCTCCACCAAGAATCAGGTCCGGTAAGCCTCTATGTTTATGAAGGTTAATCTCTAATCTCTCTATGGGAGATATGCATATGAAGAGGGAGAGGGAATATGCATTAATTTATTACTTAAATCTTTGGTCAAGATGGGTTAGGTAATAAATTTTTCTTATAATTAAATCATGACTATTTAGTACAAAGGTTCTGGATTTATACATTTGGAAGCGCGTCTAGGTGGGCTTGTTTTATAGGTTTTTTCTATATCTCTCCAGAACTCTAGGTGTAGATAATTCCAGAAGCTTTTATTTTCTCAGATTACCTTAAGTTAATCTAGACTTTATATGTAATATTTATATTTTCTATATTTTCTATTAACACTAATTGAACATTTCTTTAAAACTGATCGCGCATGAATATACTTTACCTTCATATGTCTATGACAATGCTCGACTATCGTCCCAATAGAGTTCTCAGATTCCGTTCTGTTCGCTTGTCCTCTTCCATTCCCTTCGTCAAAAGTCTAGGTTGCATGCAGTTTAGTCTCGCTCTGCTAAGACTAAACTGAGCAGTCCAAACCTAAGGTTTAACTTTGAAGTATTTAGTTTACTTCACTTTGCAAATATGATTGCTTAAGGATATGGAAACTCGAGGACAGTCCCAACTCTTGGGTGATTTTGGACCCTCCTCATGGAAAGGAAAGCAGTGGAAATCACTGAGATGAAAGTTTAACCTTCATCTAAACTCGAGCATGCTAACCAAACGCGACATCGATGGAAATAGAAAACATCTTCAATCATGATCATAATACTCAACTTTTTTGTGTGGAATACGACTGCGATCGACCTGCGAGAAATTTGCTTGATACCATCCCTAGTAGGTCGTTGAGCTTGATCACACTCTTGACTGGCTGTAGAATGTGAAACTAGTTACTTTGTTAATTTAGAGACATTTCAGACGGTACACGTCAACTTTTGGAGCATGTATCATCTGATTGAATTTAATTGCTAAATGATTTGGACAGTATAGGTATTTAGTCACACTTGAAAGTTATGAAATGAAAAGAAACAAGCCAAAGTAACTGGTTTTATTATCGACAACCAGGGGTCTAATCAAGCAATACAATGTTAAGAGGAGTGTGATCAAGCTCAATAGGATCAAACAAATTCTGAAAGGAGATGTGGACGTGATGAGTATCAGCAGAAGAAGAAACGACGCAATGAGTACCAAACGGAAGACCCAATCAAGCCGAACAAGGAAGAAAAGTGCCCCAAAGGACCAATCAACCAACACCTAGAAGGTGAAAAGAAAATCAACATAACTTTGCAATCCCTAGCTCTAAAGTGACTCACCGTTTCAAATATCAAATACCGATAAATAAAAAATCTTATATACAACTGGTGGACAAGAAGTGATATCATCTATTATAATTGTTTTCATATGTATCATAAAGAGAAAACACTTTCTAAAAAAACTTTAGAGCAATAGAAACACAGTATCTAAAATAAAAGTAAGTTGTTATTGTCTGTTGCTACTGTCTTGATATATTATTGCAGCTCGCTGATCTCGAGAAGCAAAGGGACTCGATATAGAATCTATTTGGGCTTTTTGTATTTTGATTTTCTTGTTTCTTTTTTCCTTTTCTTTCTGCAGATCTTTGTTGGGACTAGGAATGGAAACCCAACAGAGCCAAGTGGTGGGAGGAACGTACGGACGGTAAAAGTTTTCCATTATCCGTCTGGTATCAAAGTAAGTACGTATGACATTCTGTACTCTTCTGTTGGATGCCGTGGACTCTTTGTCTCTCCGGGCAAAAGCGAAAGCAAGGTCTTGCACTTTACTCTTTTTGAGACTTGCCTTTGGACAAAGCCTTTTCTTTTCTCTCTTCTTAGACTATTCATCATTACACTTAGATTCAACTTTCTCATCTCACAACGTTTTACCTCAGCATAGCCAAGTTCAGCCACGGACTCGTATGATTCTTACCAAAACCCTAAGGAAATACTGGGAGAATTGAGATACATATGTTTTCATATATAGCCGTTTAGAAGTTTTAGTGGAATAAATAACAAAATTACAATTTTTTTCTACTTTTCCGTGTTTACATAGATTTTTGGTCATGAAACCAAAAATTTTATTTAGTTTAGTTTATGAAACTAAACTAAATAAGAAATGGAAGCGTTGCAAATCAAGTAGTGTCAGTAGTGTAGTATGAGCATAATGTTCTTATTTAATTGATAGTTTTAAAGAAATACATTCAAATATTGTATTTGAATTATTTGGAGTTAAACTTTCTAGTTCTGTAAAATATGAATATCCAATTTTAGATGTTAAAGGCAGAGTATGAATACAAGTGCTCCGGTGGACCCAGAAGATCTTATTTTTCAGAGAATTGAGACATTAACCATTATGGTGACTAGTCTTCATCCCAATTTGGAATCTGTGAAATAAAGAATCAACTTATAGCTATCCACCAGCTTTACAAGTTATAATTCATCTCGAAACAAACTACTAAACACTAACAGAGAAATGTTAAGATGCAGATTTCTTAGTTTCTTGGAGCAAAAGAGAATATTTTTTTCAGATTCAAAATACACTGGGAAGGAAAAGGAAAGAATCTCTTTCCGGCTTTTATACTAATATACTCATACTCGAGGTTTAATAGAATCTTAAACAAATATCTACAATCCTTTACGTTCAGTAGTTCATACTTTCTAAGATTTAAGCTTTGTTGTTTTCAGATTCTAATATTTTTAAAATTTAAAATTTTACGGTTAGCTTATCAATGTATCAATAACTCAAGGAATTCATGCTCATCAACTGAATATTGATTAATTTAACAAATTAAAATAGAAATCATTAATATTTTTATTTTTCTTATTTCATTAAGTTAAAAATAAATAAATATCTTTTTATTCCCAACAGTTAAATTAAAACTTTTTAAGGATGTTAGTCGTCAAATCACTCCCACGGTAAATACTAGCGAGTTGTTTCAACCTCTCTAGAGTGCTTCTGAAAGGACTACTCACACTCATGAACTTGCTTATATCTCCAATCCACATACTGGTTAAAGTTAATATTCAATAATTTTAATAATCATGAGAGAAGTTTTTTAAAGCAATAATTCATAGTTCGTTTCTAAAAGTTTTTTTTTTTATAGATTGCTTCTATTTATTCTTAACTAATTTTCTGAAGTAATATTCTATATTTTTCAACCTCAAATTACTGATTTTTATATTTTTTTATCCTTTAGTTCACTACAGTAACTACAAAAGAGCACTTTACAATGCATTTCTCATCACAAAATACAAAGCAAAAGTGTTTTCTAAAAAGAATCGTGCGCATACTTGCGATACATATAACTCACTTTTACGATACTATGTGCATCACACTTAGGACGCATATAGCATCAAGTTTGCGATGCTTTTTGAATCACAAGTGTGACCATAACATGCGATGCGGACTTCATCACTACATTTTACGATGGTATATCAATCACAAGTTGCAATGTCCACAGTATCGCAATCATGATACATTTCTCTCGTCGCAAACGTGAGAGAAAAACGATACTCTAGGTCTTGCGGATGCGAATAACATCAAAATTGTGATATATTATGCATCACCAAGTGTGATGTTATACGCATCGCAAGTTTGAATTTAGAGCTAAAATAATGTGATTGTAAGTCAATTGCAAGTATAACGTTATATACCTCATAAATGATGCTTCACAAATGTGATGCTATTCGAGTCCCACGTCTGCGATAATATTTATTTCACAAATTTCAATGCAGAGTCTATCACAGTTCAGGATTAGAGTTATCTTTTCGAGCATATGCGACAGATTTTACATCGTAACATAATATACAATGAATTTTAGAATGATATTAATGTCGAGAGACACTGACATCCACGAGAACACGTATGCGCAAAGGATAAAAGATGCAAACGTGTTTTATGTAATATATGACGACAAAAAACATATGTATATGTATAAGATAGTGCTGTAACAACTAGCCAATCTAGAATGAAGCTCACCATCTAAATCTATGATCTACCTCTACGTCCATGTGTAGATCCATTTGTGGAACGGGACTCTCCGTCACTACCTTGACCACTACCTGAATCTCTATAATGTGCAGTAGGTAGAAAGTCAGATGTAACATGTGAAGCTGATTGAGACTTGTGTGCATATCCAGCACTAATCTCTTGTCACAGAATACATAAATTAAATAGATCTAAATACAAATCAAATAATTAGAAAGCACAAACTTCTAATACATTAGCGAGTTGTAAGAACTTACCGTGTTGTTCTAGCTAGACTTGGACATCGGCACCAGTAACCAACTCTTCAGTAGCATCCTCCTCCTACTGATCAGGAGAAAGTTTGTTTGTGGGACCTTGAGATCCTTCATCCATCTGCTGCCAAGTGCACAATTGTAAAAGGTTTTAGTACAAAAACATGAACACAAGTAAGATGGAAACTAGAAGACGAAGAGCAGTTACTACTTACCTTCTTGCTGTCAACATACACCCACATCTTCTGAGAGCCGTATATGTCATAGTAAGCAAGCTCATCAGGCTCAAGACATTTGTTCTCTTAAGAGACTGCGCTTTAAAAAACTCAATATATACAAAACTGTTAGTTAAGAAATTGAATCTAACATGCAAGCTAAAAGAAAATTGAATAGAAAAGAATAGAATAATATGAAAGGTTTTGCAAAAACATAAAAGAAGGAAAGAAGACCTACAAATTTGACTTTCTATGCTTTGAAAACCGTCCTGTCCATAAGAATACATGGAATTCTTTTGTTTGTTGACACGCTTGACAAGATCAGCAAATTTCTTGTCTGGCTCACCATATTGTTGGACCATGATCTAATACTAAGTCAACTTGTGGAAAATAATAATTTCAAAAGCACTAGTTAACCAAACAAACGTTACAACAACTAAACAAACAATAAAGATAGAAGAATAGGCTAAAGTCAGAATCTTACTTCTCCTTGAGATGCTCAGTCGCTGAAGTTGACATGACACCAAACTCCACCTCCTCTTGCATCACTTGGAGGTCCACCTCTATGTCATCCCCACAGCAATGTATCCAAATTGTCATACCTCATGTCTCATACTACATCTGCTTAGTCTCATGAAAATGGTATAAATCATAACATATTATGATTTACGTCGACTTCAGATAAGTAAATTCAGCTTCATGAGACTTAGGTTTTTGATGCGAAAGTTGAGGTTTGCGATACGGATTGCATCGCAAACCCTATCGATCAACTACGATGCTATCCGCATCGCAGTTTGGTTGTTGAGATTTTTTCCTAACAGTCAGTTTGTGATGGTATTTCGCATCACAATTACAATGTGTTTACCATGCAAGTTTACAAGTATCTCCGGTGAAACAATCAGAGATCAAGCATCCTCTTTTTGTCCCATTGGTGGACAAGATCATTTGTCATTGTATGAGGTGTAGAGGTGGGACTGTGAGACCAACTTTGACGGTCTGTGATCATGAGAGCAGATGGAGATGATATGATGGTGTCAGTTCATCTAGGATCTCAAGCCAGCGACCACCAGAGGTTCATAAAAAATTTGCTTATTGTAGTGCTACTCCTCGACCACCAATTGCACATCCGTTGAATGTTGGTAGAGCAATGGACGCATTGCAACGATCTATGTTAGGTTCTACTCCGAGACATGATGATAAGAGAGTAGCCTTGGAAGTGGTTAGAAGGTCAACTCTAGGTTTATCGTTCGTTCCTTCATCATCTCCCATCTCGTCGGATGTCATAAAGTGGATTCTACATGCTTTTAGGGGGGTCTGCCTTAGGTGATATGCAAGAGGTTTCTTCTTCATCTACATTTTTTCCCGTTGCTTTGGGATATTCAGAGTCTCAGTTAGAGCAGTTAGAGGGTGATTCTTCTACTAGGAACATGGCTCTCAACCCACAAAGATAGATGATAGATCCGAGATTCTTGGTGGAGAGGATGAGCAGCTTGTTTTGAGGTTATGCGATGATTAGATGCCTATTTGACCAACCCATTATTCTCATATGCTTGTCAAAGCACTTGAAGTACATAAGGAGGGGATAGGTTCCGTGCATGCATCTTCTCCTCGTCGCACACGTGCACGACGTCACATTCTGACATGTCGGATAGTTTGGTAGTTGCTAAGAGACACATGGATGTTAGACTAAGAGGACATGCAGCTGAGGTCTTGCGAGTTTCATCCTTCATCTTATGATATGCCTAGTGAGATCTCCATCGGTGTGGAGGTTGTTGTTTGGGGTCGTAGATGGATTGTGAGACAGAGCTCCTTGAGTAGTTATGCGAGCTTGGGAGTGTTTGCATGTGAAGACATCATTGCGTTCCCAAGCACGAGTCTAGATCAATGGTATGTCTTGTTTTCTTGTTGTGGTCCGATCTATTCTAGAGGTCAGTACAGATTTTGTAAGAAGATTGATACTTCGAGGCAAGAAGAGAGAGCGAGTAGACAAGGAAGTAAAATAGGAATGAGATGGGAGAGGCTTTGTGTCTCCGTGTATATATAGTGGAGGTGAGTACAAGAAAATGGTGGGTTAGCCCTCTAACTAACTGTAACTATCCTAACCACTCTGCCTAATGTTAGCCGTCGATCTACTAGAGCTTGACACTATATCAACACTCTCCTTCAAGCTTAATTCTACATCCTGTACTCCTAGACAATGTCTGAAAGCATCAAATTTATCTCTAGACAATATCTTAGTGAAGATATCGACAACCTAATCTCCTGTGCTCACATAACTGAGCTCAATCTCTCCAGCAAGCACCTTCTCTCTAATGAAATGATAGTGCATCTCAATGTGCTTCGTCCTAGCATGAAAAACATGATTACTAGCTAACTTCATGTTGCTAATGTTGTCTGTATATACAACAACAGGTTCTGTACACTCCACACCAATATCAGATAGTAGACATCGAAGTCAAATTGATTCGCATGTTGCATTCGTTGCTCCTCGGTACTCTACTTCTGTGGATGACAAAGCAACCATAGGTTGCTTCTTAGAAGCCCAGCTTATAGCAGCGCTTCCAAGTCCAAAAGCGTAACTTGACGTGGATCTCTTGTCGGCACTTCCTACTCAATCAACATCTATGTAGCCATGTAACAACAATGGTCCACCGTATCGATAGTGAAGTCCGTACTGCATCGAGAACTTCACGTAGCGAAGGATCCACTTGACAAATGTGATCTCAGTGGTGACTGCATGAACTGATTGATCGGATCGACAACAAGCTCAAGTTTGGTATGATGATCATCAGTTAGATAAGACTCTCAACCATCTGTCTGTACATACGTGAATCATCAAGTAACTCATCATCCTCTGCTCTTAGCTTTATCCCTTGCTCTAATGACATAGCAATGGGTTTGCAGTCAAGCATACCAAATCTCTCAAGCATACTGAGAGCATACTGTCGTTGTACAAGCCAAACATCCTTCTCATCTCTAATGAACTCCACAACAAAGAAGTACTTGAGTTCTCTTAAGTTCGTCATCTCGAACTCGAATTTCAAGTGATTCTTGATCTGAAAAATAAGCTCCTAATAGTTACCGGTAGTGATCAAGTCATCAACATAGATGGTGATCACAACAATCCGGTCTCGTATTCTTAATGAATACAAGATAGAGTCTGATTACAAAGATGGAAACCAAGAGACTGCAAGTAGGAATCGATCTTTGCATACCATGCTCTTAGTGCATGTTTCAAACCATAGAGGACCTTCCATAACTTACACACGAGAAGGGAACATAAGATCCTCATAACCTAGAAGTTGCTGCATGTAGACCTCCTCCTCAACATCGCCGTTGAGGAAGACGTTCTTCAAGTCCATCTGGTGCATCTTCCAACTTTTCTGAGTTGCAACTGCAACTGCGGTTCGAATAGTCACCATCTTCGCAACTGGAACAAAGACCTCCTCAAAATCCACTCCATGTTGTTGTGCATAGCCCTTGGCTATCAATCTAACCTTGTATCGACACACGGTATCATCCGAGTTGCGCTTGACCTTGAAAACCCACTTGGAACCGTTCGCTTTCTTATCCTCAAGTAAGTCCACCAACTTCCAAGTCTATTGGTGATGAAGCGCATCAAGTTCAGCTTCTATAGCACTTACCCATTTGGCTTTGTGCATCGTCTCCTCAAGTGAACTCGGTTCTTGTTCTTGAAGAACATTGATCTTTTAATTTTTAAACGATCAGTCTTTTTGATGAAGTGCAAGTATTTATGGATAAAATTCCTCCACATCTATCTGCTTTCGGACCTAGTTTCTTACGTCTCTCATCAAGCATGTGCACATAACAGATACATCTGAAAACTTTAAGGAAAGAGTAATCAAGCTTACTACCTGTGAAGACCTCCATCGGTGTCTGGTTGTGGACTGCCGCTGTAGAACGCCCGGTTCATCAGATACACCGCACATGAAACAGCTTCTGCCCAGTAAGGTCTAGGCATGATCTTCTCTTTCAACATCGCATGAGCAGCTTTTGCTATGTGTCGATTCTTGTGCTCCACAACTCCGTTCTGTTGCGGATTGTAACTACAGGTGTTCTGACGTCGAATGCCATGCTCACGCATATGCATCGAACTCTCCAGAAAGAAACTCGCCTCTTCCATCAGATCTCAGATAAAGGATAGATGCTCCAGACTATTTCTCCACCAACTTGCGAAAAGTTTGAAATGCTGACAGTACTTCGGCAGAGGACTTGTTTCTTAACAAATAGATCCAAGTATAACGCAAATGATCATCAATGAATGACACAAGGTACTAGAAACCGGTCATACTTGGCTGAGAAGCAGTCCATACATCAGTGTGAACAAGCTCCAGAAGCTTGTTCGTTCTGCTACCTGATCCCTTAAAGGACTGTCTAGCTTGTTTGCCGAACTATCATGCTGCACAGACTCCAGTGGACTCATTGGATTCAAATTTGGGCAAACCTGTAATCAGGTCAAAACTCAAAAAGCTTTTCAGCCTCTGAAAGTTCATGTGTCCAATTCGCTTGTACCAGATGTCAATATCAGACATCATTGGACCACTCTGTCCATACATGGCAACCTGTAACTTAGACGCATATGCATCTAGTTTAAACAGCCTACCACTCTTGCTACCTCGAGCTATGACAGTGCTATTTCAATCTTCAATAAAGTGCACTTGCAGACCCTGCTCTATCAACTGTCCTACATATAACATGTTTCTAGTCAACGTGGGTACATGTAAGACAGTCAACGTTTCGTATATCAATAAACGTTGAAGCAGGAATGTCAAGTAGAATGTAATTATTGTAATCAGCAACTGCTCGGAATAGACTTGCTCAGTGACTACATTGCCTTACTGGTTGCTGTTATCTTACTGGGAGTTGTTGTCGTATTGCTGTCTTTGATTATTCTGTCTCTTTTAGCACTGATTCGCATTGTGACCTTGCTTCTTGCAGTAGTTGCAGGAACCAGGCGCACGTCTTTGGTTGTTGAAAGAACCAGACTGTTGCTGGTTCTGTTGTTGCTGCTGCGACTGCTGTTGTTTTCCTTGACCTCGTCTACGTCAAACACCTTTTGCCACGATCCTTATCTCAAAATCCTCTAGAACCTGCAAAATAGAGAGATTCTTGCTGACCCGTTGAAGTAGAACTCTCCAATAGGTGCACCTCTTCTCCTAACATCATAGGAACAAGTTCATCAAACCGCGGAAGGGGTTCTCTGATCGAAATTGATGTTATGAACTATTTGTACTCTGCATGCAGTCCTTGCAATGTGATCTCGATCAAGACAGTCGGATCAATCTCGACTTTGGCAGAAGATAACTGAACTACAACTTGCTTGACATGGTTGACGTAGTCGTTAACGCACATCGACCTCTTCTTCACAGTATTGAATTGCTGCAACAATTGCAGCTTTCGCGTCTCTGTTCTTGACTGAAACAGACACGTGAGTGCATCCCAAGCTTTCTTGGGTGTATCACAATCCTGAATATGATCGATCATCGATGCTGAAACTGTCAGCGTGATGTAGTGAATCGTCTGATATGATCGCTTCTTCCACTCCTTGAATTTTAGATCAGAAATGGATACATCAGACGCTTTCTCCTCCTCAGTGATAAGATCTCATATATCTTGTCCCTGCAGGAAAATCATCATCCAGAACTTCCACACTTGGTAGTTGTTCTTATCGAGCTTCTCTCCAATGATCAAAGACACGGACCCGTCATAGCTGCAATGTAGAAATTGCTTCTTTCTGTACGTAGAAAACCTCACAGAACCTCCACGAAACTAGTCTGTCCACACCGCACGATCAAGAGTTATCACAAGTCACAACAAGGTAACTCCACGAACTCCTCCTACAGCGAGAATGAAGAAAGAACATGTCCGCGAACTGTAGGTGTACAAAACACAACGAAAATGACGACAAAACACACCAAGAAAGGTCAAAACTAGACCAAATGAGGTCAGAAATGGGCTCGCTATATCTTGAAATTTCACAAATTGGACCAGTATTTCTTTTGGACTCAAGTCTTAAAACTTTCGTTTTGGTCGAAATAGATCTAATTGAAAATCAGCTACTAGAAACTTCCAAATCGGCTGAAACTTGACGGAGTACACAATTCACACTTTCTGAACAAGACAGTCTTAGAAGGACCGTCGACAGATATCAGCGAGAAAAAATCGTCTAGGTCTCGAAAATCACGTTCAAAATTTTCGATGGTGAAAGAAAAAGTTTCGTCTAATCCGAACGCATCAGCAAGATAGTGCTCGACATAGGCACAACTCTAGCTGCTCTCTCCTATACTTCTCCATGCACAAATTCCATCTTGCTCATGAGCAAGGGACATACGCTCTCTACTACTCTGATACCATGTAGGAAGATCGATACGTCGAGACACTTCAAGAAGAGAGAGCGAGTAGACAAGGAAGTAAAATAAGAATGAGATGAGAGAAGCTTTGTCTCTCCATGTATATACAGTGGAGGTGAGTACAAAGAAAACCCTAATGGTGGATTAATCCTCTAACTAATTGTAACTATCCTAACCACTTCGGCTAATGTTAATCGTCGATCTACTAGAGCTTGGGACTATATCAACTGATTTTAGCAAGGGCACTGTCGTGTCTAGAGTCTAAACTTGTTGTCCTTGAATCCATCGAGATTAGAACACCGAGTTATAAAAGAAATTGAAGACTATTTGAAGTTTCATCGGGTGATTTGAGAGTTGTGAGGAAATTGACTTGCAGGGAGACGCTTACATCAGATTTTTGTTCACCTACGACTTGAGGTTAGGTTGTTCTTTACGATCGATGGATCAAAGTCTTCGTTCTTGGTGTCTTTGTGATCAAAGAGTTTTTATCTACGCATAGGAGAAGACTGTAAGCAGATCAAATTGTTGTGTTGTGTGTGGTGAATGAAGTTAAGTCGTAGTGGAATGATTTATATCAGTTTGTCGCTTCTTGTGATCACATCCAGAGTTTGGACATTTCTCATCGTTCTTTGCGAAGAGAACCCCGAACTACTTGTTTGGAGACTTATTAGGTGCAAGATAGCCAGATCCACCTATCAGAGAAAACGGATCTGAGATCAGACGATCAGTTTTGAGGTTGTATGTGGTTTTAAGCCGCAAGGAGGAGGTATTGGAGGTTTGTTCACCAGCGACAAAAAATCAGAGACACCTCGACTACTGAGAGTCAGATCTGAAGATTCTTGGAGCTAACGGAGTCAAGAAGAAAGACCCTATTGTTATCTGAAGACCATTTGATGAAAAGAGGAAGTTCTCATATAGGTCATATTCGATTCCTTCACTATGATTTTTGTCTTTTTGGACTCCTTATAGTTTTAATTTGTTTTGTGTGGCTTGTGGTAACTAGTTTTAGCTAAGGGTTTGTACATGGATGTTGGTTGGATTAGGGTTTGAATCATGGTGATACTGCTGCAAAGTTTTTTGTTAACAAAGTGGTGTTTTCTTCGCTTTGAGCTACGTTTCAAAGCGAAGGTTGAGATTCAGAGACTTGCTTCAAGAGGTTGGGTGTAGATACAATCCACTCAAGTATGTCTTGCCATGTAAGGCATTTAAGGCATGCCTTAAACCTTGTCCCTAGTGGCTAATTTTTGGATAAAAAAAGCATCATTTGATCTTCAAAATCTCTCCGAAAAGTTTCAGTGATTTTTTATCACTCTCACTATTTTAGTAGATTCTGCATCTATTCTCATACAGATTTAGACAAAATTAACTATTATAGCGTTTTATCAAAGTAATTTTCCTTTTAAATTGATAAGTAGAACTCTACTTATGACAAAACTCTCTCATTTTAAGAAACAACGTTCCGTTGCTCAAGTGTTGTTCTAAGACTTTTACTAAGAGTGGTGCATTTGCAAGATTCGTTGCAGGTTCTCGTGTTGCTTCATGTAACGAATATCTTTTTCGTTTCATCAAATAATCTATTAGTTGAAGACGAGTCTATTGAACATAGTCTCTGACAAGTTCAGAATCTCAAGACGAGAAAGAGCAACTGGACAATGAGAGATCTACAAACCACATCACGGAATGGACTAACTGGTTTCTTGATGTAGAGTACATGCATGACTTTTCCACATGACCCTAAAGAGACCACAAACTAGAGAGTATACTAGTGAATTTACTATAACCAAAGAGATGTCTGGACATGTGCCTCGCCCTACACATCATCATTAGTCCGACCTCTGTTATATACATTCGCTACTTTCTTACACCAAGTTAGTGCACCTGTAAACCACTGTGTGTTACTAACCTCATACTTCCCTAGGTTCAAAACTATTTTGGGGTTACCTTACTGCGTGGAAGAAGTTACTGGTTTTTCTGGAAACTGCTTCTTTCGCGTATCAAGATATAACCAGAGAGATAAAGTCTAGATCGAGTACGTGAAACATCAGCTTCAGTGAATCCGAAAGACCTAAACCATCCTTTTTGTCTACAGTGCCGGTTGAGATTTCCAGTCAAGTTACTGTTCTATGAACTTCATGACATGCTACAAGGGGTTGAATCTTTGAAAGCCCCCATCTGAGCATAGCATTTCGTAGGAGTTGATTCAGCAGCTCCTAGACCCGCTATTTGGGATGCATCATGCATGCAGCTAAGAAAACAAAGAAAGAGATATGGAAAATGAAATGTACTTCACACAAAAAAAAACAAGGAAACTAGTTCTGAAAGCCGACAAAAACTTCATTGTGATAGCTGCAGTGAAACTCGTGTTTTACTGCAGCTATCACAATGAAGTTCAAGCAACTGCTTCTAATCTACATAGCCAAGAAGAAAAGAGAGCTCCATGTAAATGATAAAATTTTTCTTTTTGGAATTTTTCTCAGAGTAAGAGGCAGAAACGCAAGCTATCAGTTCACACTCAAAGTCCCATAGGTATGCACGAGACGAAAATGCTTGGATAGTCTCGGGCGGCACCTAGTCATCAGAGGTAACAAAGGCCACCACAGCTGCACGATAATCAAGAAAAGCTTCTCACAGTTCTTGTGTGATGAAAGTTAAAAGACTGTCATCAAGACAGCCGTCCGAGACTATCCAAGCATCTTTGAACTCTTCGTCAGCCATCACCCTCCGTCTCTTGATCGTATGTGACATGGAGTCTATCTGAATCATAAGATAGCCCAAAGCGAACTGAGACGAAATTGAAACCAACCATTGAAACACACTGTCCAGAAAAACTCTTTGGAAGAAAGCACTCACAATATACCCCTTTGTCCAGAAAACTCTTCGAAAGAAAACACTCGCAATGTACGCATGAGAGCCTCAAGTGATCTAAGAGCGACTTTCCAAGATCTGACCCAGCCGTCTGAACTCTTGAACGAAGAGAAAGATTCAAGAATGCAAGAAAATAGACACAGTCAAGCTCAAACGTTGGTTTTCAAAGCCATGCAAAAAAGAGTGTCGGGAGCTTGAGAAACAAAGACAGAACTTGAAACAGCGAAGACATACGTCTAGTCAATGAAAACCTTAAAGAACCGTACATTGTGTCTCTAAGAATCTGGATATGATCAAAACTCAGAAAGAGAATGAGTCGTGCAAGCCAAAGGACTGAAAAACATAAAATAATGTGTTTCTTCACGAATGAAATGAATGTTGAGACTGATTGAACAGCATAAAGAAGTAGAGGCCCCCCACGAACAAAAACTTGCAACGCACCATGCGAATGCAATCCCACCACTGGACATACACCCACATGCAAAAAGAACGTGAGTCGTGACCCCACCACTGAACATACAGCCGCCTGCCTGATGAGACACTTAGATTATATTCACTTTTATATCATATGCATTTCATTTATCAAATAACGTGCTTTTAGATTTTGAAAAATAAGTACAACCTTGTGTCGGATAGTGAACTTGGATCTGACATGGAGTTGGTCTGGAATTCTGTGTTTAAGTACAAGGATCTCTTAGGTAGACTTCTGAAGAACTTTTTTGATTGTGAATGAAGTGTTATATTCTTTCTGCGATGAGACAAATATATTCTCAGTTCCATAATGAACTGCGAATGTATTTGTTTGAATGAAAATTTTATATTATTTTTACAATAATGAGACAGATAACATTCTAAGCTCTATAATGAATAATGTAACCTTCGAGTTCGGATTAAATGACTTGAATATAACCACTTATAACATCATTGTCAATGCCACTTTTGCAAACAAGTACCCAAATACAGGAGATAAAAGATTAAAATGGAAATAGATACTAGAAAACGACGGAGAATGATAATCGCCGCCCACGAAAGGATGAGCGGATTCATCTAACATCCAGCTGATATCAAGATTTCATTCTTCGAAAAGTGGAATAGTTTCCACGAAGTGTAGTGTGTCGAGTTTTTGCCTTCTTACTTTCTCGGGCGTCTGACAAACCTCAAAGGTCTGGAACTCAGTCTCTCCAAGCTCTTGTGCTTATCCACGAAATGTAGTGTGCATGAGCATTACACGACCAAATGGTATAACTCGAAATGCAAACGTACCCACGGAGTAGTGAAAGTGGTAAGGTGTTGATGTTCCGGTGCAATTTTGATCTGGTTATATGCGCTATAACCATCTCCAAAGTTGTATCATTCGTTTCCTGCCACTTCTTCCAAGATCTCGTCGATGAAAGGCAGAGGATAATAATCCTTCTTTGTGACAGCATTGAGCTTTTTGTAATCAACACATACCCTCAATTTGTCATTTTTCTTCTTTACGATCACAATCGGTGATACCCATTCAGAATGCTCTACCTCGTAAATGAACCCAGCAGTGTGCAGCTTCTCGATCTCTTCTTTCACCAGATCAGCAATCGGAGGACTCACTCTTCGTTGCTTCTGTCGCACCGGTTTGACCTCCTTCTCCAACTCGATACGGTGTTGCTCAAGTGTGACCTCCCTCAAATCCTTGCAACTAAATGTAAATACATGAATGTAGTTGCGAAAGATTTCTTCGAACCGATCCTTTCCTCTTTAGTAACATTTGATCCATAATGTAGGTAGAAATTCTTCTCTCCACCTCCTCAGGACTCAACGGTTCTTTGCCCCGATCTCTTTGCACTTCCGGAGAGAGGAAAAGATCCACTACATTCACACCCACATTTCATTCTTCTCTCTCCTCCTCCGATGAATTTTCAGATTCTGAATCTGAAGAATTGATACCCACATCAGAAGTAGTATCGACAACTTCTGACTCCCAATAGTCCGATGTGGTCGATCTGATTCTGACGTCCCAACTTGATCTCCGAGCAATGGAACTTTGATCCGGTGGTGATTCGGTCCAATGCGTAAATAACCTTTGTGCCAGTTATCTGTTGCATGTACTGCTCGAAGCCAAGGTCTTCCGAGCAACATTTCATAACTTGACTCTTTCAAGATTTGAAATGTCATGTTTACTTGCACTCCCATTACTAACACACAAACTCTCTCCAGCACTCCCAATGACCTAACTCGTTGTCTGTTAGCCATGCCAACCGTGATACTAGAAGGACGAGTTGGTACTAGATCCAGCTTCCTCATGAGTCGTTCCGAGATGACATTTACTGCCGATCCTCCATGGACAAGAACATCTGAGACATCTCTCCCATTGATACGAGTCTCTACTTTTGATGCCTTGTTGCACACCTCTCCTTCACTAGCATCTAAAGCACTCACGCCGACATAGAAGGATTTATCTTCTTTTTCCGACCTCGTCGAGAGCTTAGACCGCTACGAAGTTCTTTCCTCACTAAAGGATTCAGAGCAATCAACTGTCCCACAGTAATGTTTGCTCGTTGCTTACCCATGTCTTCCACCACATTGTACTTTGATTGCTCCATTGAAATTGTGAAATCAATATTTCTCAATTTCTCCAGCCGCTCTTTGGTTTTTGAAGAAGATTTGCTACTCTGAGTATTTTGACTTGGAGAGTCTTCCATCACGACAGGTTCTCCCTCGTCAAAATGCGTCCTCATCCTCTTCCTCTCTTGAGCCAACAGCTCTACAGATTGAAAACCTTCTCGTACATCTCGTGGCTCCAAGATGTCAATGCATGCTACACCCTTGTCCTTGCTTTGTGAAGTTGAAGCTCCATCTGTCGTTCCATCATTACGACTTGGACAATTACGTTGGAAATGTGATCTTCCACACGTAAAACATCCTTGGTTCGTGTAGTTACTTGGTGATCCTTGCGGTGGTCCATCTCTAGACTGATAGTTCTCATAACCTCGTGAGCCTCCTCCAACATTTGGACTCCGGTGTTGCAACAATTCACCATATTGATCTTCAAATCTGTCAGAGATTCTGTCAGACTTTTCAACTCATCACGAAAGTCGAGAGTAACAGATCTAGATGATTTATTGGCTGTAACCGCACTAGTAGGAGTTATCGGAGTCAGATTCTAAAATTGAACAGTCAGAACACTCGCAGGCATCAGAGTTGGCATGCTCAGCACTTGCACATCTCCACATGTTGCCCCAACAGTCATTGGTTGCAAGTCGTCACCATCCAGACTCTCTTCCATCCTGGTTGCGATCTTCACTGCATCAACCTTCGAAGTTGGTCTCTCATACCGCATTTGTGTTCGAATCTCCGGCCTCAATCCTTGTAGTGTGTCGAGTTTTTGCCTTCTTACTTTCTCGGGTCTCTGACAAACTTCAAAGGTCTGGAACTCAGTCTCTCCGCTTCTCTTCTGCTTATTCACCCATGTACACTCACGTGTACATGGGTGTTTATTATATGTTTCTAACCTTTTCGGTGAGAAAAGTTAGAAACATATATTAATGTCTCTATTAAATGACGCATAATGACAATTTCACTCCCGGACTTATACCTCCAGGAAGACCTCAGCCCGCTCTTCACTTATAGATTCTGTTTGGGTCAATTTGCTACTCCTGGAGAGATTAACATATAATTTTTATAAATAATTTTGATTTTTATTATAGTTTATTATAATATATTTTTATAACACTTACACGTTTTCTGATAAGAGAAAATGAAATTCACTGTACAAGGACGTTGGGGATGCTTATTCAGACCGCTTTTGTGGTGTCCAACATAACAAAGTCTGAATCCGGGGCTCTCTAAGTGAGACAAACTAGTCCACGGACCCTTATTCTTCGCGTTACGTGATTCATATTGGAAAGCTTCGGTACCCTCTTCCCGCAAAGCCAAAGCAGTACTAGGGGTGTAAAAGTTAACACAGAAGATTCCTTAACGCCGGAATGAAGATCAGCCGAAAATAAATCACGACCCGCTGTGATTTAAACTTTGTGTGGAATTTCTTTTCTCGATTATAATTGTTGATTAGTATATTGCCAAAATTGAAAATATTAGCTATAAATTTTTTGGCGATTATCTCAGGAGGTAGCCTTCAGGATTTCGGTCGTATGGACAACCGTAGCTTAAGAACCTTCGAAAAGTATTCTAATTTTGACGCACCCTATTTTATTCTTCAGGTCGTCTCGTAGTTTATAGTGTCGTTAAGTAACCTCAAGGATGTTTTTGAACAAACAAGCATACGCACTTAAATTTCTCAAATTTTTTGTTTTTGTTTGTTTTGAAAAAGATAAAAAAAAATTAATAACTTCTTATGCAAATTTATATTGATTTATAATTATTATGAACTATAAATCAATATAAACGAGTTTCAGAACGATCTAGACATAACCTATAAAAAAAGCAGGGACTCACGCGTTGCAAACACTAGAATCGTAATAACTTGCTAAAAAATACATATTAAGTATAATCTAAATACTATTTTATTACCCAATCTATCTTGACAGAAAGAGTAGTAATAAATTAGGTTTGCTGCTCTTTTCCCATTTCGGATGAAAGAGGCGAATAAACAAATATACATAAAAAATACATATTAACTATAATCTAAATATTATTTTATTACCTAATCTATCTTGACAGAAAGAGTAGATAATAAATTATGTTTTCTGCTCTTTTCCCATTTCAGATGAAAGAGGTGAATACACAAATAAACATATCAAAGTGTTGTGGTCAACATAGTCAGGAACAAAGACAAATGTGATTACAAAGGGAAAATTAATTGGGCAGATTTGCTCTCTGATAGAATGAGTTTGGGGAAAATACAATCGCAATAACAGAAGAAAAAATGATGAAGTGGATTTGCTCTTTGATGCGGTGGGCTCATGAATATTTTTGGAGATTATTTATGATCTTCTGCTTGACATCGTACTTATTACCTCTTTATTCTTTCTCTGTATGTTATCCACAAATATTAAGTGATAAATAAACCGACAGTTAGGATCTGATCCAAACAACCCATAATCAGATCACGTGCTTCCTAAACTACAAGACCGAGATCTCTAAGAGAATAAAAATATTTACATTTATAATAAATATTAATTTATTACTTCACCCTTTCCTAAAATATCATATAATAATCAATGAGCATGACACCCTCTCTCCATCTCCAAGTGAAGAGGGTGAATATATATATGCATGCTTCACTGATTTGAAGCAAATAAGCGCATGCTAAAAAGAAAGTGCGCAAACACCAAATGGCTCAGCTTGAGTGAGGATAACTGTGTAGAATGAAACAGAAGTAGACAACCACACTTCCCGAAGCGAAACCAAAACGCAAAAGAAAAGTTAAATTCGTGACAGGGATTGACTGGAAGTTGAGTGTGAATCTGTTTCAAATTCACAAATTCACTACATAGAAACGAAAGCATTTTCTTTAGACTATGTGAAGGAAATGAACGAACGAATTTATAACAGGTAAACCTGGCCAATCGGCGAATTTTCTCCTGCTATAGATCAATTATTCTTATAACTTTCTATCTTTAGTAATACTAGTCTTTTGCTTTTCACCTCTATAGAAAAGCTCACTATCCTTACACCGAACATTTTGCGGCGGGAGCGTACGATCCTGAAACGCATAAACGGAGTGTACACCTAAACCCCACTATAAATCACAGCGGACGAAAGTGTTATGATTTACTTTTTCTTAAGTAGGTTTAATTTAATGAGGGTTTGGTCATTAAATTACGATGGTGCGCGACTATATCATCATCTCCAACGGAGATGGGGGATATAGACCCGCACTAGAATAACTGTATAGATGAGACAAGAGCATTAGGAATTACTGTCACCTCCTGGATTGTTCTCTGTTAAGTAACTCAGAACCCAGAGAAAAGACATGTATTAAAACATCAGCTCTGGCCAACAGAATAGTACATGAGAACTTCCGGGTCTTCGGGACAAGAATCCAAAAGAACACGGTATTTAAATCCTGCAATTTCCGTGATCTGAGTATATACCAATCTCTGTGAGCAACGGTTGCCGAAGGCGACATTACTCAGACACACAAGCAAACGTTCAGAAGGCCACATGAAGACTGTTAATGTTCGACCATATGCAGCACCGTAACTGAAACCAGAAAGAAGTGAAAATGGGAAGTAAAGACTTTCTGAACTCTCTTTTAACACCGATTACGGTGGAGACACAACGGTAATCCAAGCCCTGCAACAGCTAGCACGAGGGCTGATGTTTCTACTGATAATTTTGGTGACAAGAAAATTCCTAAAATCAGCAAGGAGAACTGACCTAGAGTATACTAAATTACATCTTATACAATCTAGGTCCAGTGAAATCTCTGGACAGTCGAATGACTTCGAAGTCAAGCGAGTTACATCTCTTGTAATCTTCAGGACCCTGAAAAATCAGGCTCGCTTCGAAGATCAGTCGAGTCATATCTGGGACACCAGGAATCTGATCTGTAAGCCCTGGAAAAAGACGAGACAACCCGCTTAAGAAAAAACGCTGCTGGAACCAATCCCAGCAGCAAGGAAGGGGACGGCAACAGCCCAGCTCCAACACATGAACATGAGGGGGAACATGCTATTTTGAGCTTACCTATTTCTCTAATGTACACATGCTGGATGCTGGGGGGAAATTATCAATCCTTCCTTGGTCTGCAACCAGTTCCGTTATCAGTAAAAAGCATGGAACCACACAGGCCGCTTGCTCTCCTAACTAGTCCTGATGCAAGACTGAAGACAAATTTTTTGGGCCCTCGCCCTCGCTTTTTCTCACATGTCACTCCATTCATCCTCGTCATCATCATCTTCATCGCTACCCGCAAAAGCCTGCAGTGGACAATGAAGTAAAGGAGATAATGTGAGGTAACCAAACGATATACCACTAACTCGAACCAATTTGACTACCTTATTACCTCGTTATAACTTAATCTTGGGTAAGACTGTTCATAAGAGAAGAACAAGATCAGAACAATACCACATCAGCAATAACAGGGAATTAAGAAAATGATAAATCAAAAGTACGGGAAACGATTAACAGCCTTCCCCCGAAACTTGGGCAAGAATAAGGGGCTTAACCTGTCGAATCGCACTGGCCTTCTCTAGAATGGCAGCAACATTGATATTTGGTGCTGGTCGGGCTGCTGGAGGAGGTTCGGCCTTCTCCACCACTGTGTGCCTCAAGTTGAAAGACTGTTTCCATAACAGACATCTGTTAGTGCTCGCAAGCAACTTACAGACCGTCAGATTTTCTACATAAGCTTTCAAGCAGTTAAGGAACAGAACCCACATCGAGTTCCAGTACGAACAACCCACGCAAAGCAACGCACCTGAGCACGAATTTGCTCTAGCAAGTGACTTCGATCATCGACTTTTCTAACAGTTGGATTCTGCATAGTCTTGACCTTTTTGAGCTGCAAAGGAACATAATCTGGTTAGTCTAACAGGAGCCAGAAAAAGATTCTGCTTATTTCCATGAAGGACTATACCATAAGGACGATCATTTCTCAAAGTTCACCAATAATAATTCGCCGCAAGCAGTGTTCAACAATTCTTATAGCAAAGAAAAGAGGCAGCAAGTATGCTACTCACCTGGTTTCTATCGTGTGAAGTTATTGCCTCCAGAAGGGCATCCTGCACATTTTCACCTGCTGCTCCTCGCTTGGCTGCGGAAAGGGGAGGTGGAGGAAGTTCATGAAGAGGTCGAGAAGGTGGAGGGGGCGGGTGAGGAAGCTCATGCAGCTTCCTTTGTGAAGGATTGAACTCGCCATTGCCACCTTGACTTTTGGTTGGAGGGGTTGGAGCAGGAAGATTAGGCAGAGGTCTTGCACCTGGCGGTGATAGCTTCGACGGAGATCCCCGGAAACTAACTGACGGCTTTGAGGGTGGTGCTGGGGCAGGAGGAATGGTAGAAACAGCAAACGCTACAGTCCTAGGGTCAGAAGTTGAAGGAGGTAGCAGTAGGGGTCTCGAAGAAACTTGTTCACTGGTAGTCCTGACGGGTGGAAGTGGAGGAAGTTCACGGGGAAGTTTTAGAGCTGAAGAAGAGTCCGATTTCTTAAAGGGAGGTGATAAGCGAAGTTCATACTGACTCTTCAATATTGGATCCAAATCAAATGTGGTAGGTGCTGGCTGTGGCGGCGGTGGCGATGCCGAAACCAGAGAAGTTGAGAGATTGTCAGCTTCTGTTGAACGGGGCGGTGACGAAGCTTTGGATGGGACATCACTGTATGGGGCGGTATCGTCATATGATAAAGTTGAGGAGGAGGGGAAAGTATCTGAAAGCCTCGAAGGTCCTGGCATGGAAAGGTTATCACTCGTATATTTCTGGGGATATGAACGAGATAGCTCAGGCTCGGATTCAGATTCAGATTGAGGTAACAGCAGATCCTTCTTGAAAATCGCCCTGGATAGCGATGCAAGCTCCTGGAGGTTTTCTGATGAGGGTATAGCCGAGGAGAAGTCAGCTAGTAGTTTACCCGCTACTGTAGTCGAGAAATCCTCCGCAGAGCTCGTAGGTGATACAGGTGGAGAAAAGTCGGAATCCTCTGATGGTGCTGACTCCAAATGTGCATCCTCATCCGGATATTCTTCCTTCAAATGTGTTAGTTTTGGACTAGTTTCTGCAGCCTCCTCCTCTGACGAAGATGACGACGATGGTGGTCGACCAGGAGTTGGTCTTTCAGGCACAGGAGAAGCTGCAAACTCCGAACCCCCTGATCGGGGTGACACCGATGCTACAGGCTCCTCTGGTACAGCAATTGTCAATTTGACCTCAGGCTTTTGTAGATAGCCAGAGTCCAGTATAACTTTTGGTTCCTTCAGTGAAAAAGCAGGCCTCACCGACGGGTATGGGTCCTGTGCACGATTAACCACAGTCACTACTTCGGACTCCTGCGCTAAGATTTGTCCAGACCTTTGCTCAGGCTCCTGTACAATAAACGACGACTTCCGTGCAGGTTCCTTTGGTGATGCTGACGGAGAACTGTCTTGTTGCCCTTTCGGTGAACTGGAGCGGGATCTTGCCTGACCTTCCTGCGCTGCGCTGCATCTTCTTCCGGGCTCCATTGAGGTGGTTGAAGCCGCTAGTTCGGGCTCCCATCGAGAGCTCGACGACGATTTGACTTCAGCTTCCACTGGACAAGTGGATGAAGATGTCACTTCCGGCCCCCTTGCAGGAGCAGAAGATTTAACATCAACCACCTTAGGAGACACCGATGAAGATTTCGCTTCGCGCTCTGTTTGTGAATCGAACGAAGATCGAGGTAGGGGAGCCTTTGGAGAACTGGATGGGGATCTTACGTCATACTTGTTAAATGGGCTGGAAGGAGATGTAGGACTATCGGGGAACAGCATATCTGGCCACTCGAGAGGGGGAGGTGGTGGTGACCCGGATCTTGAGGTGGGCGACATGGAGAGGGCGAGTATGGGAACTGGGGAGGTTGGGCTCATCATTTCAGTTGCATAGCCCGGTCTGCTGACAAAAGCGGAGCGTGACTCTGGGGATGACAGGACATTGCGGGAAGTTCTCACCGGAGACAGTGAATGGAAAGCACTAAAGACGGGGGATTCAGGAGGTGAACCAGAACTCAATGACATGGGGCTCGAAGATGGAGACGGTACTTCCACTTCGATTGTAGGTGGTCCAGAAGACTGCCGAGAAAGAGTGGGCAAAGTTCTTGCGGAGAACTCTCCTTGAGACTGCCTGGCAACTGCTGCTCTAGGATCTTCCAACTGAGGCTTTTTGGCAGAATAGACCGACACCTTTATGTGCCTCTGCCGTTCTTCCTCTTGTCTACGCTCTTTTTGACGCTCCTCCAGTTGCCTTTGTTCGTCCTTTCTTCTTTCCTCTTCCTGTCGTATCTGCTCCACCCGAAGCTGCTCAAGTCGAGCTTGCTCCCTGCGAAGTTCCTCGCGTCGTGCTTGTTCCCGCCGGAACTCCTCCTGCCGAATTTGTTCCATCCGAATCTTCTCTTGTCGAATTCGTTCCCTTTCAAGTTCCTCGTTTCGAATTTGTTCCTTCCGGATTTCTTCCCGTCGCGCTTGCTCTTTCCGAAGTTCCTCCTGTCGAATTCGCTCCATCCGAAGCTCCTCTTGCAATTGTCCTTCCTTCCGCATCTGCTCCAGTCTGAGCTCTTCCTCTCTCTTTTTCTCCACCTCAAGAGCTTCCAATCGTTCCTGCTCTTTTTGAAGTTCCAACAGACCTTCGTGTATCCGTTGTCTCTCACTCTCTTCCTCTCGTTCTTGCTCACGACGTTCATCCTCCTGTATCTGCTCCAAGGTACGCTTTTCAATCTCCGCGACCATCTTGCTCACTTTCACGCTAGATACAGAATTGAAGGAAGAGACAGAACCTAACACGTGAGACTCTGCGAATTCCTCGTGTGAGTGGCCTTTCTTGTCAGAGCTTGGGGGTGAGCTCGAGCTCGAACTTGACCTCGAACTAGACCCTGTTTCACTGTTTCTCCTTACGTGAATTCTCGGAGGAGGAGAGACGACCTTGGTCATATCAAGTTTTTCAGTGGAAAGTCTGCCTGAGCTACCTCTAGACTGAGTCTTCGAGATCCCGGCCCGCTGCTCTCGAAGTGTTAAGGTTTCACTACTGGAACCTCTTGAGTGGGCTGATGAGACCTTGACCTCATCTTGTAAGGGTGAGACGCTGCCATCCTTGGCATCCGACATTTTATCAGAACCAGTATCCGCATGGTTCCTGGCTCTAGGCTCGGAGTCAGACTCCACTTCAGATTCCATAGTTGCAAGGGCGTCGACAAACTGATCTCCATCACTACCAGCTTCATCCCCATCCTTCACGTCCTCTTTCGGAGTCTGTGGATACAGCTGACGAGAAGGTGGAGGGTGTGGAGACAGCTGAGGTGCAGGTGGAGAAGTTCGAGACAACTGAGGCTTCTCCTCGACCACATCGTCACTGTAATCAACTTCCTCCCACTTTCTTGAAATACCACTACCGGCTTCACTGTCCATATCTCCCGCCTCTTTGTCCCGGATTCTGTATACTCCATCATGACGAGGAGGTGATGGCTCTTCACGTGTATGAGATCGCTCCGGTTCCATACTGGTCTGAGAGTCCATTCTGGAGAGACCGGAAGTCTGTGACTCCATTCTGGACAGAACGGAGTTGTGAGAATCCAGTCTCTGCAAACCTTCTACACTGCTCTGATATCCCAGTCTGTAAAGACCGTCCAGACTGCTATCAGATTCTAGTCTTTGGAGACTGGAAGAGCTGGCACCTGCCCTTGTTGAACCGTAACTTGCAGCGGGAGCTTCTGCAGGCGGTTTAAACCCAATGCTTGGGTTATAGTCCAAATTCTCTAAGGCGGGTGACTGTTCCCTATCTGCGACTGGCAGCTGCCACATCCTGCACAAGCACAGAAGAATTGTCCAACTGAGGAGCAAGTAGTCGAAGTTACTTGTTGGATAACTGGCCACTTAAGTTGCCCGTGGTACAACTCTCCCATAGAGAACTAGAGATGTGGACTGGAAACAACTTGGTGCAAGAGGGTGATCCAGAAACGCAATTAAGTGACATTACTCCAAGTTTCCATCGTGAGACAGAGATCCGAACCTTGGGTGAAGCTGATCGGCCCCTGGGGGCGCAAGTTCTTTGCTGTATTCGGGATTGAACCTTGCATGCAGCTGATCCACCGGAATACTCTCTTTCTCATCCAGATTTCGGCGTCGTCTACCCTTCTTCTCGAGCCAAGATTAAAACATAATAAACGACATACTCATGTTAGAATCAGCGTCGTAACGAAAACCTAGACAGTCAAGTCAAGAACAACAAAAGAAACTTTCAGACGCAGAATCGAAGTCTCACATGATGGTTATCAAGCTGCAAAAACCTAATGATGAAGTATGCTGTTCAAATTTATCACTTCAGTAGGATGATTGAGTTCAGTAAGGGACGACACAGAGGTATGGCACGTGTGATTCGTTGATGAGCGATGGCAGTTCAGGTATTGCGTTCGTGCTCATGTCTGTTGTCTCTGGAAATGTGAAGTACGGCGCACATTACCTGAGATGGTGCCCCTAGGTGGAAGTGCAAGGTAGTGACATGTACAACATCCAGTGCAAACGGATCGAAGCGAATCAAGATTCTAATGCAGAACAGCAAACGTGGGCTAAGAAGCAGCAAGAGCAAATTAAGTAGGGTCTAAAGTGCCTCAAGAGCGGATTAAGTACGGAATTACAAAAGCGCAAGGAAGTGAGATAGTGTACATGAATCCAAGAACAATCAGTAAACCAGCCAGAAGCGACGAGTCAAGCGAACGACCAGCCAGGGGGTGAACCCAAAATACATCAAGAACGTTATTGCAGAACAGTTCACGAACAATTTGCAGCACAAAGGTCACTGACACAGCTCTAGGTACTGAGTAGGTGTACACTCAAAAGAACCTAACTATCAAAAGTTACACGCAGAGCATGCAGGTAGAACTCACATCCCGCTGCATGCACCTTACCCTGTGCTCTGACTTCATCAGCACCCAGCAGAGGTTAGGCTACAGAAATTGAGGACTTTCCCAACTCAGCAGGGCCTTGTTGGTCCAGAAGTTTTTATTCAGTTCCGGGACTCTCAGGGCAAAGTATGGCCCACATATGTCAGTTCATGTGGATACCAGCGCAATGCAAGAACCACCCACACACATTTCGAGCGCAGAGAAGTACATAGTAAGGAGGATAGAGGAGGTTGAATGTACCCTAATGCTGAGCAACTTTTTAGCGAATACTTCTAAAACGCACACGATACCGAACACGCTCTCCGCGGGCTTCATGCGTCGGGCCTTAGGGTTCAGGTTGAGTGCTACAGGAGACAGACACAGCGACATGTGTAGCAAAGAGCACATTTCCAGAGACTGACTCCCCTGGTGGAAGCGCAGCATAGATGACATGTATTATATGCAGACCAAACTCATCTATGTGTATGATGTTTCTAATGGATTTGAGAAACTGAGGTCTAGAAGTGCGCAAGGATTAGAAAACCTCGGTAGAAATGTATAACCAAAGGCCAGAGTGTTGGAAATTTTAGCAAACAGAACATTTCCTGAAAGCAATGCCTTCAGGTGTATGGAAGAACACGATACATGCCTGTACTAGATGGAGTGCAAGCTGTTCTTGGCCTAAGGGAGGTATGGCAGATATATAACGGTCTATGGATATAGCAGCACAATGCAAGAGCTATCCAAACACACTTAAAGGTAAGCCGTGAATGAATGATGTTTCTAATGGATTTGAGAAACTGAGGTCTAGAAGTGCGCAAGGATTAGAAAACCTCGGTAGAAATGTATAACCAAAGGCCAGAGTGTTGGAAATTTTAGCAAACAGAACATTTCCTGAAAGCAATGCCTTCAGGTGTGTGGAAGAACACGATACATGCCTGTACTCTATAGATGGAGTGCAAGCTGTTCTTGGCCTAAGGGAGGTATGGCAGATACATAACGGTCAACGGAAATAGCAGCACAATGCAAGAGCTATCCAAACACACTTAAAGGTAAGCCGTGAAAACAGAACCTAGAGAAGTACACAGCCAGGAGAATGAAGGTATGGCAGATATACGTTGGTCCATGAGTATGCCTTAGTACACTGTAAAAGCAGTTTTCGGAGAAGCAGTATATACCTTATAGCTTGGTCCATGAGTATAGCAGTTCGATACAAGAACTTCCTCTCACAGTAACCCGCAATAACTGAACCCAGAGAAGTACATAGCAAGTAGCATAGAGGGGAGAGGCGTGGCAGATATACTCAATCACCTTCTCTCTTCGTGCTCTCTTGTCTCTTTGGGCTTTTTCTGCTTTCATCAATTCTGAGCTGGCCCATTCAGTTCTGAAGAACGATGGATCCGTATAACGTTTCAGGCAAGCTCCAGCTCCCGCAACATCAAATCTGGTAACAGAAGAAAACGAAAGAATGAATCATGGGTGGCCGAAAGTGGCGTGCAATCCTTGGCCGATTGGAATCCAAATCCTCCTGAGTACTGATGTTGGTTGATCTGTACTGATCCTAAGTTCAAGGATCCAAAATATGTGGGCATTTAAGATGATCTGTGCGTGTCAACTGATGTACCCAAAAACTGAAAGCTTAGATGGCAAAGTAGCGCACTTGTCCAGTTTAAAGAGTCGAGGAGGTCCTCTACACTCTTCATACGAACCCCGGATAAACCTTGGCAGGTCTCCTTGAGTGCAGTGATTTTGGTCGTTGCGGATACTTGCATGCCACTCGGCTCCTGCAGTTTGAAATACAGAAAACTTATGGTCTGTCCCATTCAAGGGCCGTCTTACTGTAACACAGCACTCGACTGGGAAGTGAGGAATGCTAAGAAGACGCGCGGACACGAGGGCTACACTTATTCACAAACTCAACCCTTCCAACTGTACGGGGCATCTTCAAAGATCAAGTTCAAAGCTAAATTTACCTGGTGTATAAGCAAAGCGAAGCTGGTTGGTCTCTGACAGCAAGGCTTTCTCCACCGCGGGCATTTCTGCCTCGAGTTGCTGGACTCGAACCAACAACTCATGGCCTCTCGAAGCGGTAGCCATAACCTCTTCATGGAGATCTCGAAATATATCCGCTGCGAACCTGAACGAATCCGAAAATCACTTGCTCAGCTTCGAGACTGGGCGCGTACAGGCTCAATGACCACAATGTGATGGCGGCAGCCAGTGTAACCGCCACCAGGAACAAGAACTGATCCAGGTAATAGTGGTGTGTTGGAAAACACACCGACAGTTTTCACGCTTCAGTATTTGACTCCAAATTACTTTTCAAATTAGAACCAGATTCCGGCAGGCTACTCGATAAGCATCAACAAACGCAACAACATATCCACTTTCATCATCTCAGTTGCGTCGAAGTCGCCGTATCGACTCTGTCATTCCCGTCAACCTCGGTCGCTGTTGCTGTAACTCCTCTGTAAGGGGCCAATCTACTATGTTCACAAACAAAATTAATCTTCAGATGGTTTGCCTTACTTTCATGATGAGCCTGACGAAAACACGGGCGTCCCGGTAGTACCACTGACAGAGAACTGCCTGAATATCACGAGACAGTAATACTTTTCCAAAGTGTTTCCACGAAGCCTGAGTTATTCGAATCTGATCTCACTGCCCCAGCACGTCAATCTCCACGGACCTCTTCACAGCACCAAGACCGGAAAAAAGAAAACACTTGTGCTTCGATGTTCTGAATCTGTTTAACCTAGAAAACCTTAAAGGCGGGACGGGTGCATGACCGCAGAATATCAAATCATCGTGCTCGACACGCTCCCCATTTCAGCTCGCCAAATGTCTTAACCAGAGAAATATCATTGGCAAAAAATAATTCTCAATCTATTTGTCTTGCTTTGCATAGACAGATCACTAACCATATTTGAACCTCGATAAACCCAATGTGAGCGTAACTGTCCATTGATAGTTGACGACAATAGTTCACACCAAATCCAGAAGTGACACTGAGATGACGCTAAAGAGATTTAGACCGAACTACGCGGGAATCTGACTGCTTACACGTAAGAAAATGAGGTAAAACTACCATGACGCAAAGCAAGCAAAACTAAGGCAAAGTCCAGGAACGTACTCGGCTAGGTCGCCGAGCTGACGGACAATGCCGACCAGACCTGCCATCGCCACTCCTTCAAGCAGGCCTTCGGGATCATCCTTCGATGCGGTTTTATACAGCTGCGGATTGGCGAGACTGTGCTCATTCCGGATTTCATACCGAATGAGCGGCATGGTTGACCCCCGCGTCCAGCCCAGTCGCACCTTCTTCCGTAAGCGCCCAGGCTCGCAAATCAAAACTGAAAATCGACTCAATCAGAATATCTCGATCCCACAATTCCCAGGATACTCAAAATCAGTGCAGGCCGATGCATCGACCTGCGCTAAGGTTTGTTCGTTCCTGAAAGGACTGATCCTGCGAAAAGGAGGAGCTCCATTCTCCCATCCGCCCTTCTGCCCTCGTCACGCATGGTCGGGGTCCAGGACTGACAGGGCAGCAGCTGCATTAGTGGCTAGGATGCAGAATGTAGCCTGCTGAGGCTAGCGCCAAAAACCTCTTTGTGGCTTCTACTCCTTGCTCATTTGCTTCTGATCTTGCGATTCTCGCCTGCCGGAGAGCAATACAAGGAACTTCCCCTGGCAGTAGTGCTAATGCAGTGTTCCTGAATCCTCTCTTGACTTTTCTGACGGGCCCTCCGGAGTTCGTGCTAGCGAAACCTCCTCTGTCGCTCTCCGTCTCTTTCTCTCTCTTCCTCCTCCCCTCCTCGTCCCCACCACCGCCAATCTTCCTCTCTCACCTCATGATGCGGATCACCTCCGCACATCTGACCAGTCTCCCTTTACCGATTCTGGCCTCACCTCAACGTACCTCACTGCTGCTGAAAGACGTCGACTCTGCTCCTTCAGGAGCCTTCTCCTCAGATCTGCTGCAGTGACTTGACTCCCAACAAAGTCCTCCGCTGCTTCTCTCTGATCCACTATCAGATCCCTTTCGGACTGGATTCCGAACCGGTCCTAGTCCATTCAATACGATATCTTGTAGAACAAACAGAAACAACCAACCGAACCCTATAAACGAATGGAGAAATATAATCCAGTACTAGGTGAAGCACAGAAAGCGAGGAGACAAAACAAAGGGGAGTATAAAAGCGTCAAGGCCACATAACAACAACAGTTACTACGTCTTTGCTAACTGAGCAACATGGTCTTGTAGTGTCGCTCGCGCTTCCTCGTGGTCGAACTAATCGTTAGCACCCTACTCTAGACAGATGTACAGTACTGTACCAAACAAGCACATCTATTTCCTCGGCTGTGCTGTGGGACAAAACGCTTTTACAGTACAAGATGACCCAGAACAAACCAACCGGACCGACTGCCCACGGCGAAGCACCCAAGTTCCCCAACTCACCCGTAACTACGGTCGTTCGTACAGTAGAACCGTAGAGGATTGTAGCGTACATAGATTGCGGTAGAATTGCAATGTGATTCGCAACTAGTCATTTCGCCGGGCGTACATTTATTGTGGGGACGATTTTGCTCCCCACTGAAATGAAGTTTACCCCCTTTCAGGAAACGTGAAGCCGATAGAACATAGTCAGAAAATGGATGAATACTGAGATCTGGTTCCACCGATTGCTGTCTCCGCTCGTCTAGTCCGTCAGAATCAGTTCGAGCGAACTCGGCGTCAACCTTTGCTCCACTACTCTTACCGAAGGGCCGAAGAAATTTCACGAAAATGGAGAACATGAGACAGAAATACACAGGCTGCTACATTGTCTACATGGGAAAAGTGTTAGCAGTCGTCTTCATTCAGTATATGCTTCCGAAATACGATAAGTTATGCGGCAAACCTTTTGGAACTCGTTATTCGAAGCGGACATGGTTCGAAGCGTGCTGCCTATTTACTCAACCTTTAGTGGTTGTTGACTAGATCAGATGTCACCCGGGAAAGTTATATCGGATCTTTTTCTTCTCTTTTCTTTTTGGCTCTTTGTGTATCATCGAGATAAATTTACTGTGACTCCTCTTTTCTTTTCACGAAAGCTGATGTAAAGAAATGAAAACCGCAAACTGCTATGCATATTGCATAGCAGTTGCGGTTCCGGCCAGGGAGCGGAAACGGACGATCGCGAGAAGCGGAGTTTAAATTCGCGTCGTCAGTAGGGCAAGGGGGTTGTGGGGAGCAGAAACGGATGACCGCGAAAAGCGAGGTTCAAATTCGGGTCCTCAGTAGTGCGCGGGGGTTGTGCATACCAAATGAACTCTGGAAATTTTTATTTGTTTATTGTTATCGGGATATGTATATATGTTAAATAAAATATATATATACTAAGTAAATATAAAAAATAAAATTTTTTTATAAATATTATTTGTTAATCCGTGTATGAAATCACGAGGAGAGCAAGAGAAGACTCATAAGTCTTGGGTCAGCTCTCGCGCTTCAGAAAATACAAGACCGGAGAGTTGTACATGTGAAAACATTAATTTATTGAGACGTTTGATTTAATACTTAACCCTTCCTGTCGAAAAGGTTAAGTATTAAACCAGACGATTATGCATTTCCCCCTCTTCCGAACTCGGAAGAGGTGAATAATAAGCAAGCCAATG
Organism: Asterella californica; assembly: GCA_036924285.1. NCBI lineage: Eukaryota > Viridiplantae > Streptophyta > Marchantiopsida > Marchantiales > Aytoniaceae > Asterella > Asterella californica. The sequence continues at coordinate 40,518,859 of JAYKYS010000001.1, forward strand.
CATCCTAAGGCGAATCGTGGTAGAGACTCGAGAGGGATAACTTTGGATGGGTGGAGAAACTAACTTGGAATGGAAACATTTAGTGCCGACCAGTATGAACTCGACTAGCAGTGCTCGGGGTTAACCGGAACTACTTGAAAGATTTAACAGAAGAACATCTGCGGGGGGTTGACAGCGGACCGGATTCCAACTCGTATGATTAGTATACTTTTGAGTTCGTTAGAACACCCGGTGGAATATTTCCGGTGACTCGTTCAAAAAGCCGGTAACCGGATCCCACTCGTATGAAAAGTGAAGTTTTGAGCTGGTTGGAACACCCGGTAGAATAATATCTGGTGATCCGTTTAGAAAAGCCGGTAGCCGCAGTGAAGATCCAGGACAGCTATGGAGGTGCTGACTGTAGCACATGAGTACGATACATGTACCATGTAACACCTGTACGAAATATAACTACCCGTCAGCAAATCGGGCAATGAAAGGGGTTCTCGTGGAAAAAGGCAGGGCAAAAACTGTGTGTAGAAAAAGGAAGGGGACGCCGGAGAGAGAGAGAGAGAGAGGAAGAGCACGCACGGGAGGAAAGAGGAGGGCTGACTGTAAAAGATGGAGAGGAGGAGAAATTGACGATGCTGGGTAGAATTGGTGAAGTAGAATAAACTAGTTTAGACGTAACTGACTGCTGAGTGAGCTTGGCTTTATACGTTAATTTCCTTTGGAATGAGACAAGTTGCTACGCTTGCAATATCATTTCCGAAACTATGCATTTGTCTGGTTCTGAACTCGGAACAATTGACAATTAGTTATGCAAATGCATAGCAAAAAGGAACCGGGCACTCTGACTGTGACCCTGGGATTTTATACACTGGGAAAGTACTGCAGTATCTGTTGGAGAAACCGTGGAAAATGACTTTGGTGAAAGTTACCCTTACGGTCCATTGTGTATTTTGTTCCGTAAACAAATCTGTTCGATTTTGGTGTGAGATTGGTGGTACTGTAGCTGGAAAGAGAGTTTATAGTCAACCATAGTCAGTCATCGTTCACGTAGTAAGCTTAGCAGTTCTTAGTAACGTTAGTCACAAAAGATCCCTCCACCTTCCAGTGAATCACGCTGTTGGATCTGACTGTTCAAAAGCCAAGACATCCAAGTTGAAGGCTAAACTCAAGAAGTTATGATCTGAATGTACCTTGTCATTCTTACTGTAGACTTTATTGAATATGCAGAGCACCTGCATATTTGCGATGGAGGAGGCAAATATCAACGCGTTTAATTTAATACCTAACCCTTCATGCAGGAAGGGTTAGGTATTAAATTTAACTCTGAGTAAACTATTAATTCACTCGGCCTTGAGTTCCCATTCAACTTTACATTTTTGACAAAAATTAAACTACATTACACGCCTCGTCCAGTTAAATTCGTTTTTCATCTTCGTTTAGGTACAAAAATTGAAAGTATTCGCAAGCCAGCCAGTTCAAAAACTCTGAAATGCAGCAGTTTATTTTATCCAGTCCTCTCCACAAATGTGTATAATAAAAAAGCGACAGTAGAACACGATTTTTATTACTCAGAAATATTTACAGCAAAGCAGTGCTTTATGTACTACTTCTGTCTACCTACAGTGCGTCTGTAGAAATGATCGCTGCCAAGGATAATAACTGGCAGCGATTATTTCAGTACGTTATTGGCAGCTCCGGACACCGCCAGCCTGCAGATATTGGCAATCTACTAGCTATAAACTACTTATTCGTGCAGTATTACTTTATGTAATATGTGTTACTGCAAATCTAGTAGCTATAAAATAAACTACTTGTACTTGCACTATTATTCTATGTGTAATGTTTTCTGTGTACAGTATGTACTAAACAGAAATTGGCTCGTCGACTTCGAAAGCTCGTCTGACATCCACGCGCCTGAGAAATACATCCAACAGTGGAATATATTCTGACAGTTGTTCATGCAGGTTCTAAACAACAACGGAAAGGTCTACTGCTGCTACAGCAACTTCTGGCCATGACTCCGCAGCTACAACGGACGGATCAGTCTGTGGATAAGGCTCTGCTTCTTTTGACGATAGCGTTCCATCTCCTTCGCTGTATCTTTTCCTGCACTGACCACATCGTCTATTGTCCTGTCAAAAAAATTTGTTCTGAACATCTTCTGCGGTCACTTCAGCAGGACACGAATACGATTTCCAAAGAGATTCTACTCTTCGTTCCTGTATTTCACCTTGGATCAGCCACCGAGGAGAAGCTCTATATTTTTCAGAGATTAGTATGGTTCTTAGACAAGTTCGGATGGTAGTACAGAAAGACAACAGTACTCTCAATCCTAACACACATGTATTTTCACCCATGTACACTGAACTGTACATGGGTGTACATATTAACTTCTAACCCTTCCGGAGGGAAGGGCTAAAACGTTAATTAATGTCCTCAGGAAATGACGCATTTTGATATTTAGTGTTCCGGTCTTATATCCCCAAGGACGCATCAGTCTGCTCTTCACTTATGGCTTCTCTTCGGATGAGTTGGCTATTCTGGGACTAGTTAACATATAACACTTATGAAATAATTTAATTTTTTATAATAACTTATAAGAATAAATTTTTATAACACTTACACGTGTTCTGATAAGAGAAAAGAAAAATTGACTGTACAAGGCCGTGGGAGATGATATTTGATGAGAGAACGACAGATTTAGATCAAAATCCGTTCGTCATCACGAGTTCGACGGGTGAACCCAGGAAATCAAGTTCCAGGAACCGAATATCACATGAAAGTGCAAGTTTTGACACCCCTCAACTTCTCCGTCTCCACGCCTCCCAAACACATTGCCGTCTGTCTGTCCATCCATCCCTACCTCTCAAACAGTACTCTGCTCGACTCTTCAGCTTCAATTCTGAAGAAAGAGTCCCGATCTGCAGCTGCTCTGTCTGTTCACCTTTTTTCTTGCAGTGGCTGTAAATGACAGACTCCTTCCTTGCTGGCTCCGCCCTCATCAGCTGAGCGTACCTTCCGGTGCTACAAGCCATGCCACACTGTCGTTCTGGTCTGATGCTGTTATTTCTAGCTTCTCTGCCAGCGATGGAGCCAATCCACAAGAGTCAAGGCAGAAATCCCCATTACAAGAACGAAATAAACCTGTAGAAAACTCGAAAATCTCCCCAGGAGAAGAAAGAGAACTCGGGGAAGCCCACAGTCCTCTATACGGAAGGAAGTGTGCCTCCAACCTTTTCAAGCTGGAAGTCGAACAAGTGACGAGGCAAACTCCCATTACATGGAGAGTAATGTACAGGACTCCAGGTCCAGTTTCATGGACAAGTAAACTTTGGCTTGTGATCCAATTTAATGGGATTCGTAGTAATCTATTTACGGTGCAATTTTATCGATGAAAGAAACTCGAGATACTGTGGTTTGTATACACTTGGTTTTGGAGGTTGTCGGTGTATCGAACATTAACGATGATAATAACAGAAATTTGGTTGATCACACCCGCAATGTCCTCGTTGATCTTCATCACTCCTCATAACGATATATTGTGTGATAACACCCTTGACTGATTATCACTTAAAAAATTTTTATTGAACTATTTAATAATTAAATATAAATATAATATAATATATGCTCAGAAAACTGATGTGTGCAATCTTACATATCACTACCATAACAAAGTGACTGGTTTTACAATCAATACCCAATCAAGTATTATACATATATAGTTAAAAAAAATGTGATCAAGTTAAACAAACCTACTGGGGTGTGATTAAGCAAATTTATGTGATAATAACCAAAGCATCCCCTCCCCTCCATGTAAATCCTAAGCTTCCCAGAGTCCCTAAAATACCGTATATTTTACCGTCCCTTCGGAGTGCGAGAAATACGCCGCAGTTGTGAATCCAGTCAAACTTACTTCACATTCAAATTTTCCATGACATCGATAGTAAGTTCACTAATCCCAAACGTTGAATGCTTGACACCAACCGCTGCTTGATGACTCAAGAGACTCCTCGATCGTAATCAAGAAAGGAGTGGGAAGAAAGGAAGGACGCGACCCAGTGAATAGCAAACGGATGGGAAGACCCCATCAAGTCTCACAAGGGAATGAAGGACCCGAAGGGCCAAGCAACAAACACCCCGAAGGGAAGAACATCGGAGCTAAGCCTCGCTATCAGTAGCTCTAGAATCGCCTGTCGCACCTATAATGTCGGAGACCAGAAAGTCAGTAACTCTACAAACAATTGGTGCACCTGAAGAGGCATGACCTACTGCGATTGCTCTCATGAGAATGGCTCCTGCTAAAGCTCTCTGTAGAGCAATGGAAACTCGGTGTCTAAAAAACGTGGTGCAGAAAGAAAGAGAAAGTGGTACCCCCTGACGTCTCTCATGATAGACCCTAGCACAGTCTCTCAGAAAGAAGTCGAACTCCAAGTGTGTCGATCCGTATATCTCCAAAGCTAAGGGGATGAAGCGATGTCCCACTTGCATACCCTTATACTTGGTCACCTTCGCTGCTGCCGCCACGCCTATAGCCCATCCTGGAGGATGGGTGATCACTTATGCCGCCACTGAGTCCCATGTCGGATCCATGATAACCACATCAGCCACTGAGATCTGATCCTCTCTCATCATGTACAAGTCAGCTCTCACTGATCCTCATGTCTGAAGGACATACCAACGCTCTCTCCACGTCATGTGACCGCTCTCCCGTGCTAAGACAAACACGACGTCTCTGATGACACGTGGGTAGCTATCCGCTCTCCACCATGAGGACATCGAGCAAGATGACGACCTGATGTGTCGAGCGAGACATCGCACTCGCAAGTGGATAGTGCCGAAGCAACAAGCTGGACCAAGCCTAGACGGAACCTCATCGCTGTAGAGAAGATAGTCGGTGCGAGTCGAAACGCTCTAATGCAAGGTCGAGCTATGAGCCAAGACCCTGCGCCCTTGCCCGAACAAGAGCGGAGTCGAGCTCTAGTATCCCGTGAGATGGAAGGATCCACTAAGAGAGCATGGAGAACCTGCTGAAAGTGGTGCCCCGTCAGAGAAGACTGTAGTTCGTGAGATCTATCGGTAGCTAAGGTATCAAATCGAGGGTGTGCCTTACGTGCCTCAAGAGTCAGGCCATCTCTTGCCTCACGGAGACACATCTGTAGTGGGTAAGCATCATCCTCCACCTCTGTCACGTAGCTCTCCAGAATAGGTCTATCTCGCACGAGAAAACGGCACAGAGCCAAGGTGCTGAGAGGGTCCAACTACAAAAAAAGGCTGCCGGAGCAGTCTCCTCCATGGATAATAAGCCCACCCCGCCACATGATATCGGCAAAGATGTCTGCCTACGTTGTCGTGATGTGAATTATTACACATAGTGAATAATTCATCTCTCAGTTAGAAGTTAGTCTCTCTGAGGGAAGTTAAGACCTCAGAGAAGTCGATTCTGGAGGAAGTGAGCATTCAAAAATCTGAAAACACCACGGCGTAGGTCTCGTCGCGCTGATCACCGTGGTATGTTCAAAAAGTGGAAAAGGAGTTGCAGGCAAAAAGTTACTTGGGGTTCTTCTACAAGATTTCCGATACCGAGAAATTTACCATAAATCTGAGTGAGTTCGAAAAATACTTTTTAGATTTTTCTCATGTAGATTGTAGTATGTAGTATTTGTTTAAAATTCGAAATGTACAAAAAGAGCATGTCTAGAGAAAGTTATGGCACTTCGTGTTAGCAACGGAAAGACAAAATACCGCAGCTTTCTAGCATATTAGCTTAGAAACTGACATTCAAAACCAATTGTGAGATCAGCTTCCGTGGTGTAGCTGAGAAACTTGTAGGGAGGAGGTCTCCGGATCAAATCCCTTCAAACTCACAACCGGCTTGGAGTAGGCTGGCCCCTTCGGGGGAATAGGAGGGGCACCAAGTTGCCAGGTGACACTGAAGGTTACGTAGGGTGGAGGAAAACCCAGAGGGGTGTACTCCAGAGAGAGAGAATTCTCAAAGCAGTATCGCATTATCGCAGTTTATCGATCATCGAGCAGTGTAGAGTTTACCGTGCGGGAGCTATCGAGTAGAGAAAAAAACAGTAGAGCTGAGGAGAGAAATTTTACATAGAGGTTACGTCTGGAGAGATTTTCTGACTGATGAGAGTTTTGACACCGAGAGATTGAGCTTAGTAGACAGAATCGAGTAGATAGGAGACCTACAACTTGTACGCACATTTTTCTGAAGAGAAAACATGAAGCTTCTAGGTGAACGCGTTGGTGCTTCACAAGAGCAGTTTTCTGATATTCTGAGTTACTGAGTGTGAGATTTTCAGTCTGATTGATCTGGAGTTGAAGATCTACTTGCATGCCATGTGGTTTATCTTGGCTAGATCGAGAACGTGGTGGTGTGTTTTTCTTGCGATCCATATTCTACGTGTAGTTTTCGCCCTCCTCTTCACGATCGTATCACATCTAGAAGGTTCTGCCCTTCCCAGGAAACTCTCGCCTCGACATACAATCTGGTGCTTCCACTGAGAGCTCTTGGGGTGATTGATTGAGAAGGTTGAGTTCCAAGACGGATAAGAAGATGGATCGAAAGAGCGGAAGCGCTGCTGCTGCTATCTCTACGACTGCTGCAGCACCTACTGTAGCCCCTGCGACTGCAGCGACATCTGCATCTGGCCTCGAAACGACTGAGATTCTGAAGACATTTGCGGCCCTGGTCCAACAGCATCTGATCGTTGGAGGGGGTGAGTTGAAATCTACCAAAGCTTTACAAGCGATAGTTAATAGATGTGGAAGGTTTGAAGGAAGAGATATTTCTAGATATCTGCGTGAGTACCGAGGAGAGATGGAACTGGTTAGAGTTACTGATATAGAGATGATATCCTGTTTTGAGTTAGCTGTAATTCCTGAGTTGCGGGACCAAGTTAGGGATGTACAGAGAAGAAATCTAGGTGTCTGGATGAGTTTCGAGCGATCTCTTCGAGAGGAGTTTCTCGAAGAAGATTCAGAAAGAGTTACTAGGAGAACGTTTCTAGACTGGGTTGAGCAGCAACCTGGTTGTATGATGGGCCTGAACGAGATGTTGAGAGAGTTTGATCGGAGATACCGGCAACTCTCAACTCTAGAGCGCATAACTCTAGATGCTAGGAGAACTGAACTTTTTTTGCAAGCTACCGATGATGCTACGGCAGATCGGTTATGCTTTGTGTTGGCTGATCGATCTGCTGAAGGAGAAAACGAGAAGCTTCTAGGTGAACGCGCTGGTGTTTCACAGGAGCAGTTTTCTGATATTCTGAGTTACTGAGCGTGAGATTTTTAGTCTGATTGATCTGGAGTTGAAGATCTACTTGCATGCCGTGTGGTTTATCTTGGCTGGATCGAGAACGTGGTGGTGTGTTTTTCTTGCGATCCGTATTCTGCGTGTAGTTTTCGCCCTCCTCTTCACGATCGTATCACAGCTAGAAGGTTCTGCCCTTCCTAGGAAACTCTCGCCTCGACAATGTGCGAGAGGTCCTGCCACACAGTCAAAAGTCCCCGGTCCTATGATGTCGTCAAACACCCCCATGATCTTCTTATCAAACTCTCTAAGGCGCGAGATGAAGATAGGAGATGGAGATACTATGCGGAGTAAGTAACTAGGACGCAGTGCAATGAAAGAGTAAAGAATACCAAAGGCAACTTGAGGATCTTCCAACATAGGGAGATCCTCAATATGCAAAACGTCCTCCGCCAAGGCAACATCTAAGAATCGAGAGACAAAGTCCTCTGTACCCACAAGTACTCCGAGGATGCGTAAACCATCTGTAGGGATAACAAATCCCTCCGGGAGCTGTAAGTCCGACGGTATACCTATGGGAGACCAAGCCTTGCACTTTGACACCTTCACCCTCAACCCTACCAAGGTCAATTGAGAGACAAGGTGATCAAAGGCAACACCGACTTGGTCCGCCGGATCTACGATATGCGTATCATCAGCTAGAGATGGAAAAACACAACCTGGAGCAGCCAAGGCGGTGGCCAAGAGAGCTCTGTAGTGAGCTAAGGCAAAGAGGGGTCCATCCAAAGGATCTCCCTGACGAGTACCTGCAGCGGAGCTGATGATTGAAACTCTCTCTATCGTAAGACCGTGCTCGTAGTAAAGAGAAGAAAGAGAACCATAGAACGATCGCACGTAGGGGACCAAACCCACCAGAGTTCCTTCGCCATCCATGAGCTCCTTAAAGATGGAAGCGCGAGAAATGCTATTAAAAGTGTTTTCCACGTCCACTTGTAGGACAACCCAATCGGGATGGATGTCCAAGAGAGCCCTAATGCCGAAAGACACAGACTCACAACCTCCCAGCTTCGCAACTCCAAACTGATGTGGGCAAAGGTGGTCCTGAAAAGTCTCTCGAAGTTGAAGGACAATGATACGACTGATAAGTCGTAAGAGAATCTCACCGATGGCTATCGGTCGAATCTCTCCACCATCCTTCGTCATGGCCAAAAGTCTAGCTGCCCCTAGTACTTGAGCTATAGATTGAGAAATATGTCCTTGAGCTACTGCTGCTGCTACCTGAAAAAGCTCCGTGAAATCACTAGAGGGGTCGTCTGTCTGAATACAATCCCGTAGGTGCTCGTAGACCATCCCAGACAGACCTCCAGAGGATAGACGTGGAGCTGTACACAAGGCCTGGACAAACAAAGATCTATCGAGACATAATGACTCCTCAGGCTGATAGTCCTGAACCTCAAGTGGTGAGGGATCACCAGATGAAGGGTGAAGGAGACGTAACGCAGCGATCGTCTCCTCAGTAGGACATGCCAATGACAAAGGATGCAGTGCTCCAGCAGCTCTACTGTACTCTCCAACCTGACCTAACATCCTACAGCGTCGTACGCGGACGGAAGATGAGACATCACGTGTAGAGGCAGACTCACTCCTACCTCGTACAGCACGGACTGATTCCTCCTGTAAGGTCGCTCAATCACCTACACGGAATCTCCGAAGACGGGCCGCCATCTCCTGATGTCCTCCTCTGCCACCTCGAGTATAACGGAGCACCAACGAGGAAGTAAGAGAAATAGTAACCACGCCGCCTCGTCCTTGGTGTTCCGTGCCAACATGTCGAGAGGTAGACGGAAGGTCTGTCTCACCTCGTCATGAAGAGCATGAGGTAACCGATGGAACAAACACGGACAAAGGAAACTCGTTTCGAACAAACTCAGAATAGTGTCAGAGTGGGCTCTCAACCACTCCCACGACTCTGGAGGAACTCCATGAAGAAGGACTAATGGTGTCATAATGACTGCACGTGTAGACCTCCGGTCTCGGCTAACCTGGGCATCCCATGTGGTCGTATCATAGCTCTTGTGCATCTTTCTCACATGAGATTTTATCCCTTGCGAGGTAAATAATTGATTGCACACCGGACATGGTGTGTCTCGAATCAGTCTCGATCTCATGAGAGAGAGAGTACCCATAGCTAAAAAAGAGATGATATCCGATCAAACGGTGTCGCGCTACTTGGCGGCTACATGCTTGACTTCTACTCCGACGCTTGAGTTTAGTAGTTCTAGAAGTTAGCTCATATTACTTCTAGTCCTTTATGTATATGTTTGACACCTTTGCATACGGTGTTAATACTATTTTGAGTCTTAGTAGGTTGATTACCATGTTGATAGGGCTTAAGCTCATGGGTTGTATTTGCGTGTCGCTTATGCACGCTTTCTAACTGATTTAAGTTATTTTTCGGAGCTGCGTGTCGTTTTAGGTAGTTTAAGTTTTACGCTGGCACTCTAGGGGGCTTGACGTGGTAGCCTATGAGTGTACATAAGTTACCGGGTAGTTTAAGGCACAAAAGGACAGTCAAGTGGAGCTATGAACTCCCATTGGTCCATTTTTGTCTTTTGTAAAACTTTAAGTTTAGAAACAGAGCTCTAGAGTGGATTTCGAGCAATTGGTGAGGGATCTGGGAAATCTGAGAGCACAGGGAGATAGAGCTAGTCATGCCAAGCACTTCCAGTGAAATTTTTGATGAGGCAATAAAGACGAAGTTATGACCAATTGAAGTTCGAATTGTGCTAGAATTGAATCACTTTTGTTGGATTTAGGGTTTTCAGTGTCACTCGCAGCAGATTTGAGGAAATTGCTTCAAAACTTCGAGGTTTTGTTCTCTACCAGTAGGGCTACGATTCCCCAAAAAGTTTCATATCGATTGAGCGACTGAGTAATTCAGGGCGGATGCTGAAGCTGAGGGGGTCTGAGAAGCTCTTAATCTAGAGCAGCGACTTCAGAGGAGGAGATCTGGAGTTCTGTGTACATTCAGGAGTCCTTACTTCACAGGGATGTTCAGCATCCTGTAGACTTCAAATACTGTGAGAATATTTTTAATTCATCAAGCCAATCTTCTGTTCTAGGTTGAAATAGTCATCTGGGTACCAAAAATTGCCATAATTTTCTTACTCAGAACTTTTTTGTCAACATATCGGTGCTAGAATTTGATCTCAGGGTGAAACTTCGTGTGTGTGTCCAGTAGTACCTCATTTACATGTAGGGGAAGTTTAGAAGTCTAAACCTTCATAGTTTTCCTCTCCTTGTGTGTCAAAGTTCACCGCCTAAACCTATTATTGCTAGTTAGACCTAAATTTCACTTTTTGAGCATATTAGAGGATCCTACACACCTGTGTGAGTGTTTATAGCCCCTGTTGTGACCTGAAAGCCAACCTCTTGAGTAAACAACCACAGCCAGAAGCCCGGCGTTTTCCTAGGTAGACGGATCACACTCCGACAACGGTAGTCGCAATAGAAACATGTCCAAAAAAAAGAGGAAATAGAAAAAAATAGAAAGACAGAAAAGAAAGACAACAGAAAAAAAGAAAAGAAAAAGAAAAAAAGAGACGAAAGAAAAAAGAACAATGAACCCTGATTTGTAAAGTCTCTCAAAAAACCCTAAAAAGAACACTCTGTAACCCTAAAATTTTAGAAAATCTGAAACTATTAAATACTCACTCATCTCTCCACTAAATGTGTCAAATCTAAGATCAAAAAAAAGAGAAAAAGAAAGTGGAAAAGAATATGTGAAAAAATCCCTCTAACAAACTCTGACACCCTCTCCCTCTCACTCTCAACCTCCCGCAGTCCCCCTCCGTCGCTGTCCGCCCCCGCCCCACTCTCCGCGCACTCTCCGCCAAAAGTGCAGCCAAGAAGAAGAAGAAACGATTGTCAACTTGTATTAGACTTCTCCTTAGAAAACAAGCACATCTGAGCATCTGGGTTTGTATAGCTAGTACTCAAACCACCTGCAGTCGATAATATTTTAGTTAGTGGTGGTTATGCTAGACCACCGGTGAACTCTTTTGCGTTCAGAATCATTTTCATATTATTACTCTCACGAGTGAACTTCGGTACTTACTTGGCGTTGGAAGTGTATTTCAGGATTCGGAGGAGACGTCAGCTAGCTACCTAGATGTAAACGTACTTGCAATTGTAAGATAACAATTATAAGCTCTACAATGTTGTAAACCATGTTTAGCTTTTCAGGCTACTGATTTGAATATATGCAGTAAGACTTTATGGTTTAGTCTACTTCTATAAGAAGAAGAAAAATAGAAACCATGTGTATAAGTGTAAGAGAAAAACAAAGAGCTACGCTTGCAATTTAATTGTGGAGCTATACATTAGCGATTAATCTAGAGCTAACGCAATTTCTTTTCAGGTTTCACAACCTCTCTTTCAATTATTCGTTAGTTAATACGAGAAAATACATTACATGATAAATTTCTCTCTTTTTTTCCTCATAATTGATGACTAACTTAGCAAGCTTGGCTGCAGCTAAGTCTGCGGAAAAGAAATAAATGATGATGTGGATAGCATACTGAATACTCTAGCTTCTTATTTTCAGAACAGCTCTAAACATAAGGCTAGTTTGGCTTCTTTGCAGGAGGTTTTGAACGATGCACGAAAGTGCATGAAGAGGTATCTGAAGATTCAATGATTTAGTCATTGATAAGCTATTATTACTGTTTGCGATAGCTATGAATCTGTTCTTGTTTACTTTCGTGATGTGTCTAAGGCTGATGACAATGTGACAAAATATTTTTTTCAAAAGTTGAGGTCTTTCTGAATGTTATACGTACTGTACTTTCTTGCTGATATTCGAAGGAGTCTTGCGAACTTGAACAAATGCTTTCACAGTTTTTCTGTAGACTGTTTTGATGTGAGATCTCTTGTAATGATCGCAATAACAGGGATTTGGATTATTTTTTTAGTCGAGACTACAGATCTAAATGCATGTATTTTGAACGAGGACACATTATATCATATTCTGCTGGAATATGATCCTCTAGGGGGTACTTAAAGCTTCCGTAGTCAGAATTGAGGGAGAAGACTTTCCACTCTGTGACTCTAGAGAAATATCGTCTGCGAAGAGATTTAGAGAATGTGCTACTTTTTTAGTAAGCATTTGCTTTCACTGTATGCTCTGCTTTAGAAGAAAAGTTCGAGGATAACTCAGTGATCAGTTATTTCAAGGTTCTTTATCCCTTTTGATATCTTCAACTGCCTTGGCAGTAAGAGAGTGGGGTGCTAAAGAGATAGATGCACTTTGTGATTTCTATGACCAAGATCGTACTTTGGATTCAGGTAGAACTGTGAAAGTTTTGATATCGTCTTCTGCTATTCTAGATGAATTTCGAAAGTTAAGATTCACTGTCGATCTCAGTGGTCAGATAAAAAATTTAACAAGTTGTGATTCATGTTGTCTGGCGATCTGGTCTATGAAAGACAGTATCATAATTTGTTTACTCTAACCAATATTGCACGCATCCAGTGTATTCTACAGCAATATGTGAGCAGGCATTTTCAGTCCAGAATTCCATCAAGACAAAATTCAGAAATAAGTTCCAGACTAAAAATCTTGAAGTCACATTGCGGATGAGTTTAGAAGGTCCTGAACTTTTTCCTCTTCCTGCGTGAAGTTACTAAGAACCCTCTCTGGAATACAAATTTTGTTTTCCAAGGGAGGTTGGACCTCCAGTCCCAGTTGGGAGATTTACGGGTTGAAACCTCGCAGGAAGTGTTAGAACTTTTTCTTCTCTCAAGTTCAAGGAACTGGATAATGCAAGAACTTATAATTTTACAATGTTCAAAGCGAAAGTGTTTACTCAGTTACTAAAGCAGACATTTCACAAAAAACGTGACCTCAAAGAATTTAGAGATCCGAAAGCAAAAAACAAAAGATTCAGATCAGAAAAACACTAATATGAATTGAGAATGTCGGAAATTTAAAGAAGAAAATATTATTCACAGAAGAATACGAAAGTTGTATAAATGTAGTCGGAAAATTTAATCTTTTCGTTAGTTCGTCCAGAAGATTCCGTACGTCTCGAAAGTCCACCGAAATAAACTCATTATTTAACCCAAAATACCGTCTCTAGCAAAAAACCTCCCCCAACACTGATGATGATATGATGCTTTGTATTTGTTTCTATGCCATGCTTCTCAGTCGAACGTTGTCTCCACTGAAAGTTGGAACAGGGGTCACTAGTCTGACCACATTCATGTCGTATGATTGTATGTATTTATTTATCTGATTCTCGTGGCAAGGAGTTTGAACTTTGAGGGAGAGAAGGATAATGATGGTACGAGGAATTGATCTTCAGTTGGAGCAGACAAGAATCTACCATTTAAGACCCCTATCCTAATTCTCTCAGGGACAATATGATCTGGCGATTCTGGTCTTTTACTCTGAGTGAGTGAGGAAGAGAATCACTTTCTCAACCGCTTTCTGTATTATCGTCATGATCTCTTGTCATGATTTCTGCTGTCAGTAGATCAAGATAAGCGAGAAACTCAAGCTTGCGTTGTATTATCATTTATCAATGAAACCTCATTATAATCACCCAGTTGTAACAGAGAAAAATGTCATAACAGGTGTGATTCTAACTATATATCATATATATGTCCTGATAATAGTCAAAATCGAATGTTAGTTTATATGTAAACTTTTCTAAATATTTTTCAAATAAGATGTCATATAATCTTATCATATTTAAATTTGTACCATCATAAAGTCTTGAACTTTCAGTTTGATTTTCTAACTTATCCAACAAAATATTTCTCATGATGTAAATTACAGGGAAAATCATAAATTAGTATATCAGAGTCACATACTTTGTGTAGATGGAGCATATTGGATCTTCAAGATTTTTATGATTGTCGTATAATTGTACAGTATGAATAATTAGATGTCAATAGTACAGAAAACCGTTTCTTGTAATATATATAAATCATATTGCATATTATACATTAATATCGAATAAGAAAATAATTTACATAGACGGTGTTAAAAGTAGTGATATCATATCCATGAATCCTTGTATATAAATATAACAAGTGGCTCTTCGAGTGTGATGTGAATAAAATTCAATAACATGATTAGATAGTTTCAGAATTCATTATTCATCATCCATAGACTTCATGAATATACAAGAGGCTTAAACGAACTGTCCGAGAATCACAAATAACTTTTGATGTTATAATATCAAGTTCAGAGGTGTATGTTTCTAATCAACTGAAAAAGTTGAGTCAACATTAAACAAGTTATAACATTACTTTGATAATCTTGAAAATGTCACTTTATGTTTTCTATCTATCATTTGCGTGAATAAATTTGAAGATAAAATTCAAATTTAAATCATAAAGTTAATATAATCAAATATGTAAATTTAATTATACTTGTAATTTAATAAAGCAAGAGATGTAGAAATTGGAAACCCATAAAAATAGTAAAAGATTTAAATTAGGAATAGATAATAGATACTTTTTAGGATAAAGAGAGTAAGAGATAACAAGAACCAACAAGGAACTAAGTTACAGCTTGAAATAACTTTTCAGGTAATTTTTTTACGATAAAATAATCAACAAGATAGAAATATCAACAATAATTCAGTGATAGTTCTGAATAACGAAACTGTATAGAAATAATCGAACAAACTACTATAGTATACTCAAACTGAACTATACAGTAACAAAAGAGCCTTCTCGAACAAATACGAGCAGAAGAAAGTGATACACACCCTTTATTTTTGAGTTGTAAAGTTAACTACACACATTTGAGGAATAACATTTACATGGCTACACTAAAGAAGGTTCAAAGCTAGAACCCCATATCCCCATTTGGATATTCATCTTCGACTCCCAAGATGATATTCTATATATGTATATAATTTATCGCAAAGATATCAGTCTTTGATGGTGAAGAAAACATTATCTCAAATTGACGTTAACCTTTATATTTTATATTTTAGTGCAATTTTAAATCTTCTATATCAAGTTTACTACTACTAATGTATGAATTTGTACTATAGTTTGGAGTTTTTCCTTTTTAGCTGCTAAACTCTTTGGTGTCGATTGATGATTACACAACATATCTTTGTTCTTGCATACGTAATATATGATATTTTTGCTAAGCGTCTGAAGTGTACACTAACCAGATGAAGATTCACACATCTTTTCAAACGTGTAGTAACACCATTGCGGACATCCATCATGGTGCTAGCACCATCTGAACTGAATCTCATGAATCGACTGGTAAATTACACTCAGATATCAATAGCATTATAGCTGGCGCAATGACATCCACGTCTTTCACTCAAATATATAACAAACCAAGAAATGCAGACTTCACTACCCCTCATCCAAAAAATGCAGAAAATCATCAGACGATCAGTACCGCTATGTCAGTAGACTCATCTATCATAACCTCGAAGAAAGAAGACTTCTTTATCTTAGCCAACACACGTTTGTGTAGGATTTGACTGATGCAAAATATTATCTCTACGCAGTTTGTGTCATCTTGGTACGTCGAAGTAGTAATATCATCAGTAATGAAACGAAGCATTTTACAGAGTTTAGAGAACTTTGAGAAAGAAATACTTTCTTTATCTATAAAGCAAGCTGCACAAAATAATGTCAACACTGCTATGTCACAAGTAGCTCGTGTTGTTGTCATGGTTGTCTCTAGAATCTTATTGCTCAACAGTTTGGCAGTAAGTATCGCCTTATGCTCTTGGGACTTCATATGATCATGAAATGCTGATGTCTTCACATTCTTCGTTCCTCTTGTAGCAAATTGTCCTCTTCCTCTACCTTCTTGACAGAGTTTATAAAACACTCGTCCAATAGAAAGATCAAAACGTAACCTCGAAGTCAAGAAGCCAAACATCCTTCCAAATCTTACAGTTACTCTTGATTTCTGCCAATTCTACTGCAAAAAAAGTTCTGGCACTACTCTCATCATCCTCTACATACTCTCGAGAAGATGCGGTTGCATTTTCAGATGTGAATTCATAATCAAAGAGTCTTTTCTGTCGCTTTGACATCACTATAAACTAAAGAGCTTAGATAAAAAAAACAACACTCACTTAAGCGTACAAACCAAGTCAATTTTGTCTCTCAAAGAAAGCTCATTGACATGTACTCATACGTTATACAACCTATACAAGCTAGACCTGGAAAGTTAGAGACTTAAGATTCCACCGATGCATCTTGCAACGGAACTTTACAAACAACTCATAAATCAAGAAAACAAGAAAACCATCGATAGCACCTTGCAACACAAGAGTTGATAGGAGCCTCAATCGATATCGCTCGGTCTGAGCACCGGATCTATACTCGCGATTGTAACAACGGAGATGAAAAAACTTTATGATTTCACCAAAGACTCGAGCACCGACCACACATAGACAACAAGAAGTAAAACTTTGACAAGAGCGATGAGAACCTGAAATCGTCTAAAAGCTCGTTAGACGCCTCATACACTAAATTTCAAAGTAAAAACAAGCATCGTAGTGAAAAAGAGCAGAAGACATAAAAAAATTGATTCTCTCAAACTTTGAAGTTTGCTGTATGTGGATTCAGAGTTAAGATGAGCGCGGTAGTGAAAAAGAGCGATCGGCAGTAGATGGAAATTGATTGTTCTTGGAGTCCAACCGTAAACCTTGTAATAAACTGATGAATGTCATCAAGTACTATCTCTCGAGTCTCGAGTACCTCAAGATGCAAATCAAAACAAAAATCAAAAAGCTATGGTGGCTGGAAATCCACGGTGAGTTGACAGACTCCTTTTGCAAAACATCACAGAGTCACAGCGTTCTTCATACAGTGTCCTCGATCAAACTCGTCATCAACCACATAAATGAAAGACTTGCTAACATACGTAAAAAGATCAGTCGGTAACTTCAGTCAATGAAGTTTGCGAACAAAATCTAGTTCTTCATTGACGTTCAAGACTCGAGTCTCGACAGCAAGTCGACAGCCAGGAGAGAAGTAACCTAAAATTTGAACTTGTGAGTGCCTCGCTTTGAGCCTGTGAATGCTTCGTTTCACTGAGAAGTAAGAATATACAACTCATGGAGTCATGGTAACGATGGATTACTGTACAGTGTACATGGAAGCAAAATACTTATCCACTTAAAACTGGAGCGGCCACATACACATTGTGCCTGACGGCATTTCCGTTTGTTACAAAAACTGAATCGAGCTTTTCCAACTGTTATATTTTGAGTTATTAACATTCCGAAAAGTTATTTTCTATATCAATTTTTTCCCGGAAACAACCTTCTGGAACAGAACATTTTCTGTGAATAAAAAGTGTTCTCTGTTTTTTTCCGGATTTTTGTTTAAATGTCGCGGTACTATTTCCGCCTTATTCCCCCCTTGCCTCGGAAATCGGCTTTCCCAACCGGAAACGGCACAACAAAATACCGGTACTCCCCGGACCTTGATCATCATGCGTACAATTTAATACTTCCACTAATAAACCAAAACGTCATCCACAGACTGCTGTGGAAAATACCAACGCCTCTAAGCTCACATGTAATACTGATTCGTGGCACTCAGGAACTCATCATATACTCTCGGAAGGGTCACGTCTAGTTCTCTTCTGTAGCAACTTACTACTGATCTCACTTCTAGAAAGCCTTTCCCTTAATTCATATAATATATATATATATTTCCGGGAGTACTTCTAGTTCTCTTCTGTACCAACTTACTACTGATCTCACTTCTAAAAAGCCTTTCCCTTAATTCACAATAAATAAATAAATAAAATTCATTCACAATATATTTATATATATATTGTTGTTACGATACTACCTGATGACTGGTACGACCTTAAACAACAAGTTCAGTGAACTCTAACCCTAATTATATTTCTTGGGTATCCAATAAATTAGACTAGAAAGCAAACAACCGAAATTTGAATAACGATTTCAGAGCGATGCTACATAAAATACAATGGGGCGCGCTATAATTTGGAAGAAATTTGAATATAACATAACATTGAAAAATGTATTTCTAATATATTTTTCATGGGGAGTAGCTGAAGACTTTCACCCTCTTCATAACTACTCATTCCAACATACTGATGAGGTTGATTAAGTTCGGAGCCAAACTGTGACTCAAATAGTTAAAATGGAGGATCAAACATGATCCATCAGTAAGCAATGCACTTGCGTTTGTCTTCCCAAATATCAGATTCAAACCTAGTATGACACTTGGTGAGCCTTAAGGATATATATAAATTCAGCGTTTCTGTAGAGGTCAGACAATTTCACACGTGTCTAATCGTCCTCTCAAATTGTCATCATTGCGTCTCCTCAGTCTATTCTCACGTTTGCTTGATCTCAAAGTTTTATCTAGTGGTAGCTAAATCTATTAAACCACAAGTGGCAGTATATTAGTGGTGGATATCCCGTCACTAATCATTTTACTCAGTGCTTAAGAAAAATAGACTCCGATGGACTCTCCCACCCAAATTGCACCCAGTTGGTTTGTGTTCAGTTGTTATCGTCTGCTCTTGATCTATGTATCAAAATGAGCATCATCCCCAGGTCTTGAAAATGAGCTGTGGATCTTCACAATCTGACATCGGAAGGCTTCACAGCAATCATCCAAGCAAGGAGCAACCTCCGGAAGAAGGAGAACCTCCGGAAGAGAATATTTGTAAAATTTGAAATTTGAAAAGTTTCCCTAACGAGACTCGGCTCTCTAGAGGAACTAAAAAATCCACAGAAGGACATGACTCCTAGAAAAAGATCTGAACACATTAACCGACCACACAGCTCACGAAACCAACAGGACACCATAGAAATGTTCGTAGCGACGGATCCTGTCGACCGACTGCCACCACCTCCTGTCATGCCAAGCTGACAGGAGGAGCGATCCTCCAACCTGAGCTCCTGGCCAGAGGGAGTGTGGAGAGATAAAGCCCTCTTCTTCCTTTTTACCTTGGTCTTTTTTCCATCCCACTTGCTTACTCTTCCCACTCTCGTCTTTTCCTCTTAGCATTTGTCACACTTTATTTTATTCTCTGTTATACAGTTCGGGTCTTTCTAACTGATGAGTTGTTGCTTATATTTACTTGTTTTTTTCTTGTTTTTTTCTTTTTTCTCTCTTTTGTTCTTTTTCTACTTTTAGAGATTTTATTTTATTTGTTTTTTCTCTCATTTAGTTGTTTGTTTGTAGTAGAAATGTGTAAGTCAGATTAATTTTCTCCACTATTGCATACTTTTAGTAAGATGGAGCTTGGTTACCCTAGCTGATTTTGAACCGGCCTTAGAGTGTATTCTATGCGTCCTAGAGACCGACACGCATATAGAGGATATTCGGAGGTCTCAACGGATATGATGAGAGTCTCCGAGTCATAGTTACGTAGGCATGTACAGATCATGACACCTTTGGGACCAGGAGTCGGACACGCTGATGTGTCTCACTTTCTGTTTGTAACCTCTGAGCAGCGGATAGACCAGATGGTTGGAGACGCTTAGCAAGTACTCGTAGATCCATATGTAATCTTAGAGGAGAGTGTTCTGGAGAGAGGAAGCGCATGAATAGTACAAAGATATTTGCTGATCTAGATGTGCTGCGTGCTATTGGTGTCCAACCCATGGAGATCAGATACAGTTCCTTCTAGTGTATTTGAATATGCTTGTGCAACCGGCTTTATATTCGTTGTATGTCATGGTTACATGTATTGTTGTATGTCATATGTATTACAAGTTGTTTGTATCATATAGCACGTATTGCATGGACAAGATGTCATTCATGCCGAGGACCATCATGGTGCGATTTCAAACTCTCAAATCTCACAAGCCTTAGATTCTCAGATTCTGATAGATAAAATCCACAGGGTCAATCGTCGATCCAAGCTCTCGTCGTTGAGTCTATGCTCCCTCTTTATGGATTTGTAACGCATCTTAGATTACGTGAGTTCTTTCAGATCTTTTGAGTGCGATGTCCTCATCACAAATACGAGCACTACTTTTCACCACTCATTATTTCAACTCTCCATCAGAGTTGGTCTTTGAAGCTAATATGTCTCAAAGACACATATATGGATGGAGGTCTACTGAGATGGAGATATATAACAACATCTCGGATTACTCATTGCTTTTACCATGCAGGATTATCAGCGGGTTTGGATTTTGAGAGCTAGATTCCGTTTTAAAGAGGTTGGGTTAGCCTCAATATCCAAAAGCATTTTTTTTGCATTTCAATCAGGGAAGCACCGCGAGATAAGTTGGATAGAGACGACATTAAATAGATGGACAATGTTGAAGGATGAGGTGTAGTCAGAAGTGCAAGCCAAGCATTTTTTGAACTTGTATGAGGTCAATGTTGGAGGTGCGTATTTTTGGATTCTTCTAGCTCTAGTTCTTATACACTGTTGACAATTGTTGAATGATCTATGTAGTTCTTCATCTGTGAGTGGATTGTTTGTAGGCAACTTCGTCGTGTTTGCCGACCTTAGGTACGATTCTACTCATAATGATTACAATAGCACTTGTGCGTTCATCGACTCTTAATCATATAAGGTGATAAGGTGAACATGACACGCAATGAGATCAGTAATAATTCTTGATTGATCGAGGATCGTGCGTTGATATGCATACAATAGTTGATTGCACGAGGTATTGTGTCAGACAAGGTAGTACACGATGACAAGTCATCAGTAGATGCAATATTGCTCAGTCACTGTATTGTGTCACAAAATGACATGTGACACAAGTGCAAGAACATGATCAAGAAGTTCTTGGTTGACTTGGAAATGAAGAACGCTTTCCAACGTGTGTGGAGGATGTGAGAGGACTATTGATCTTGAACTTCTGACCAAGAGGTAACTTATGACATGTAAAAATATTGTAACGTCGACCACAATACACTTCAACGCGTCATCGAATAGCTACTTCACGAGTGTTGCCTCCGCGGACCGTGGCTTGGAAGACATTTTTGAAAAAACGACTATTCGATGAGCGGACTCTACAAGAGTGATAAGTAGGTGCGTCGATTCATGCGAATATTGATATTTATTACGTCGAACTGAAATGGCTGTGGTTGAGCTTCCTCTGACTTGCATTTCTCATCTTTCATCATATCTCATCATCCAACAACGAGCACTAAGTTGCCATCGGTTTAGTGTGAGTTTGGATGTTTGTCGGCTAGATTCACTACTTATGCTCTCGGTAGGTTCCCTATATAGTCTACTAATTCAGTATTTTTGAAACATAATAATTTGATATATATATAGATATCTTTGATATATTTTGAGATCAGTTGTGGGATGTTGTGAACTATTACTCGA
Source organism: Asterella californica (assembly GCA_036924285.1). Classification (NCBI taxonomy): domain Eukaryota; kingdom Viridiplantae; phylum Streptophyta; class Marchantiopsida; order Marchantiales; family Aytoniaceae; genus Asterella; species Asterella californica. Next base: position 40,540,458 of record JAYKYS010000001.1, read on the forward strand.
GATAATCTTTAATTTTATTCTTTTCATAGATGGTTCACTGCCCATTTCGAATTGTCTTTAGTTTGCACGTTGTTTTAGACTTAGACGTTATAGAACCTCTAGTCTAGAAATGATATGAGACTATGAGTTCTCCAAAATATCTTCAGGAATGAAGAGAAAATTTTCTTGCCGTAATTATAAACATAGAAATATTCTTTGCTGTAAATTAACTATCTACCGAAACGGGTATATAATACATGTTTCGGCATGTTTTATAGCAAGTTCAAACTATATTTTTATTACCCATCGATTCAAGTATATAAAAATTATTTGGGCTGGTTCTATACCTATTTCCACCATGATATCTATACTTGGTGAAACATGTAATATAAACTTGTTTCGGTAGGTTCTATAACTTATCAAACCATGTTATTTTCTTCTGCTAAAACATGTATATAATATCTATTTCGACATGTTATTTATCTCTACTGAAACAAATATTATATACATGTTTGTTAGGTTATATAACATGTCTATTCCAGATATTATATACGTGGTAAAATCGATATTATAACTTATCAAACCAGGTGTCGTAATAGTTTAGCACCTCGGCTAGGTTGATTGAGTGCGTAGTGATTAGTCCCAATAGGGCTATTAGTGTCGTTAGGGTGGCTTCTTGGGCTAACCCCACTAGGGGTATACTTCGAAGGTAGGGCTTGTAGGCTTCAGTTCTTTGTGTTGAGCCTTCAAGCTCTTGGTTACAGTAGATAGTCTTGGTGGGCAGAACTTGGATTCTCTAGTGCGTAAAATGGGTGTGACTTGACTTTAGTGTTTGTGTATTGCCAATTGGCATGGTGGAGTGAGTAGCAATTCTTATTAATCGAAGAACTGAAGTCACGAGGTCTGATTGAGTGTTCTCATGTAGCGGATTTCTGTCGGTGATATCTCTAGAGTGTGCAGATCGTTAGTATCTTTGATTTGCGGATGCGCGCGTGCGTGGAGTGATTCTTTTTGGTCGTGTACTTGATCTCTGTTCATATTAGTAATGTGTGGGTCTATTCTTGGTCGGATTGGTGGTAGGGTAGTGCAAAAGCGCTGCCGAAATTTCTTGTGATAAGTTCTTGGGTCAATTTGAGGATCGATAAATACGCGTTAATGGACGTCAGGTAGGTATTGGTCAGAAATTGCTGGTGATGATGAGTATAGTAGGTGCGCACTAGGAAGATGATTCCAGGTTGATCCTTTTGGGAGAATATGTGGAGCACCAAGTTGAACCGTACCGTGAATGCAAGATGTCTCCGTCTACCCCTGCACAACTGCAGTCAGCTGGTGTGGATGCTAGAGGGAGATTACCACCGGATTTTGAAATGGACTTTATGCTAGAGAACTAACTTCTCTTCAGAGCGTCGGGATCATTAGTACAAATTCAGTGAGGTCTTCTAAGTCATAGGGTAGCGAGATGGCATCAAATATACTCCAAGTCGGTACAAATTCTTTTGTATAAAAAATACAGATCTCGTCATGTGAAATACTTGGGTCAAAAAATCAAGTGAAACTGATACCTGAGGTGATACTTATAACATTTCAAAGTTTAAAGGGGACAGAGAACAACAGTGGTGATAACTCAAGCACCATGTGTCAGAACGAGGTGATTCCAGTGGTCAGAGGTAGCCGTGGTGGAGTTACTCTGGGTGGAGGTGTCAAAAGCTGACTGTACAATTGAATCGGTGGCTGTCCGTACATAAGAGTATACGAAGACTTATGAACTAGTCTTCTTTCGTGTTGGATTTTATCAGTGATTTATTTTTCTGATGCCATCTGTCTACGGCAACTTTTATCCCTGCCAAGTGACAATAAAGGTTACGTATAATCTTCTTCGGTGACCACATGCACAATATATGACCACCAATTGTTATAAACTGTACCTAATATCACTAACTAGATGTCCAAACCTTCAGTATCTCCAAAAGTCTCTACGTGATAGCTCCACTAGCTCAGCTCAAGTCAACTGTCACCAACGTCTTCCATGCGCGTCTCTACGACATAGACAAACGTTATCATAATTACAGGTTCCTCTTAGTATTATGGGGTCGCCCTACCACTCCTCTAAGAATGTGCGAAAAGGTCTCCTACCACCTTAAACAAGTCCAGAAATACTTACACGCATCCTTAGAAGACACCAAGAGCTATTGGTCTAGTCGTAAAGCCAAAGCTAAGAGTAAATAGTTAAGCACCTCCTTCATGAATAGTGTTGAGATGAGTGATCTGATATTACTCACTCACATCACTAAAATTGAGCTTAGATTATGCACGTCAGCCTAACTTGCTAGCTCTGATCCGCTCAACACTCACGCACCACTGCTCCTCGAAGTCTCAAAATGCCTCCTAATACGTGCTCTCCATCGCGATACTCTCGCTCACTCTTTGCTCCACTCCGCTTAGAGTAGGATAGCAACTCGAGATCAAACGCGCACAAGCAGAAACACACCCCAAACAGCAACTTCGAACAACCCAACAAGGCAAAAATCAACATCAGATTTTTGACAACCCATGACCTTCTTTCCTCCGTAACTCACTCGATCTTTCACCAAATCGAATGATTTTTGATGCACTGGAATCAAGAGAGTTAGATATTTTAATTATCAACAAAACTTGTCTTATCTAAAGAAAATATATAACAAGATTGTTTTCACTGATAGGAAGTTTGTAACAATAACATTAATTAGCTCTCAACTTTATCTTACATATTCTCTTGTAGTTAAGACTCTAAAGTAACAACTTTATCTCTTTATATACTTAAATCATTTAAACTATGTTATGTTTCATGGAATAATAGAGGGTGTCAAAGTTAGGAACATTCTAAAAGATTTTGGATCTGAGAGAGTGAGTTACGACTTCGTCCAGATCTCGACAAGTATTTCATGCGGGCATCTCCGGAGGTATCCGTAGGAAAATACCGCGAGTTTTTCCTTAACGGCTCTTCACTTGTTTCACCCGTTTTCCTTTGTAATGAATTTTCCACTACTCTGGTTAATTATCTTGAGTGTTCTAACTGAAAAAGAATCAATGATAAAATCATGATGTATAGTCACAAGCACGATCTAGAACGAATCCGCTTATGTACAAAATTATCAATGACAATTTTACGGCCAGTTCTCTCTCCTCCGTTAAAGAATATTTCCTCTGAACTTTGATACTCTCCAATATCATCTTACATGTTTTTACTTTTAATATTATCTGCCAAAGTATTACCTTAATTCATGACTTGCATCTCTTCTCTTCAAGAAATACAACCCTTCATCAATTGATAACCTCTCTGTACATCTATAGTTTTTGATACTATTTCTCACATGATTTTTCATATCTTTTAAACTTTTCTGAATTGAAACACATCAGTCCAGTTATAGCGTTATAACTTCTGCAAATGTTCAAATCTACATAGGTTTCAGATCTTTAGATTTAAATAAATGTATAATTAATCCAAATATTTTCAATATTCTCTTAACTATATTGAAATATCTCATGAATTCCATCCTATATATTTCATATACCCTATATCTTAAAACATCTATAATTTCATTGTGATATTTTCAATATTATCATATATATCTAATTTAGTTATATATATGATAATACGATAATTATCTTCAAAATACGAACCAAAATGCAAATCAAAACAGAATCCACCAGCCAAGACTCCCACCACAACAGTCGTCTACCACCACAACTCACGACTCGAGTTCACAACACTTCCTCAAACTCCCACAGCAACCTTAGCTCACCACCAGAGAGACAAAGCCACTAGCAGCGGCGGTTGAGAGACTGGACGACAAAAAAACCCTAGACTGCAAACTCTCTGACCGAGAAGTACGCTACGACTCCTCCCAACATACGTTAGACTGATTGGAAGGAAATGCCACGTCGGCACCTTCTCCTTTTATACTATAACATGTGGTTTAACTACTATGTCGAAGCAAACGTACAAGGCAGAGGACAGGAATTGGCTTGATCACACCCCCAGTACGATCGCTGCGCTTGATCATACCCCTCTTAACATTTGGTTGCTTGATCACACCCCAACCTCCCATCGTCCGTCATGCCGGTACTCCGCGTCATGTAGATCAAGCCGCTATGCCAAGTCATATTGACAGTCTGACGTGGTGTGTACGTCATGTCACGATAGGGTAGTCTGACGTGTAGTGTGAGAGAACGATCTGTCTGACGTGGAGCGTGTCAGACTGTTTACTTTGACGTGGAGTATGGTCTGACGTGAAGCGTCTTTAAAGAAAGCGAGCAGGAAAAGACCGGACAATGCGAGAATGGCGTCAAAATGCATAGACAATATCGTCCGGTCAGTCTCACAATAATGCACGAGATGTATTTACTGATTTATCACACTCAAAATACGAGGTGATGCAAAGAAGAAAGCAATCGCAGATGATGATGAATGAAGATCGAGGAGACGAGGGTGAAAAGTTACGAGCGAAGGCGAAGGCAGTTCTTGTTACCGTTAGACGTGTTGATTAGAGAGTGTACACAGTAAGTCTTAAGCTTTCCGTGCACCGAGTAGTTTATAGAAATGATGTGTTCCCTCGCAGAATTCAAAGAATGTATCGACAATGTCTCTTCTCAATGGGTTTCAGCTTCCATTCAACGAATAATCAAGAACAAGCTGTCTGGTTTTGTCTCTTATGTTGCCTGCAACTTCTCGGGGTGTTATAAGCGTGTAAGTGAACCAAGCACGACAACGAGCTCTACTAAGAAAGTGTTGTATTTCAATCATTCGCAGCCAGGGCGAAAGACGTGGCACCCATGTGGTCAAAGGGGAAGCAGGAGACAATATTGATTTCATCTAAGATTGACTGATCACAGTGTGAAGGACGGTGCAGAAACCGCATTACCAATAATAATTGTGTGGACTGTTGACGAGAAACTTTTGGGCATGACAGCAGAGGAGTTCGAAGCACTAACTGTGGAAAAGCAAGATGAAATATTGAACACTGTGTGCTAAGGGAAGTGGCGTTTTAAAATTGGGTTGAATGCACAGCAAAATCGCTATACAATGTTTGATGTGGAGCTTGAGATGGAGCAACCGGATGAATTTCAAGATGCTGTGGAAGACCTTGCAAATGCAATGGATTGTTGTACTTTTTATCCATCTGTGGTGGAAGATTTTAAGTGCATATCGGAGAGTAACGTTCAACTTCTAGAGATAGAGAGGCTACATGACATGGCCTTGTTATTGATGGGGAGAAAAAAATGAGATAGATATAGTTGCAGAAAATATTGTTCGAGAAATGAACACTGTAATCGAACTGCAGAGAGAACAAAGAGAAGACCTTTCTGAATTTGGGGAAGCACTTCGTAAACTTAGAGAGTTGTAGACTTAGGAGAGTTGTAAGAAGTATGATGTATGGAGGAGTCTGGTTGTGAAAATTCAAATTTGGATATGGTAAAGAAACCTTTTCATGTGTAATTGTTCATTGTTGTGGTTCATTGCCCTTTGAGGTTATGTTCTCTTGTATTTCACTTCGAGTCAATGAGTTTCTCTCGTATGCCACTCGTGTTTGTGCATGGTGTTTCGCCCTGAGCTGTGTGTAATCTTCTTATCCTTACCTTCACCAGCTCGAGATGATACAGTCTGTATCGCACCTGTGCGGAGTGATACAGTCTGTATCGCACCTGTGCGGAGTGATACAGTCTGTATCGCTCCTACCAGGTTCCCCTACCAGGTTCCCTTATCCTTACCCTAGGAGCGATACACCCTGTATCGCACTCGTTGTGCAAAACAACGCATGTATCGCTTCGAGAAGGTGCGAAACAAATAATGTTTCGTTCCTGCGGGGCGATACAAGCTGTACCGCCCCGACGAGGGTACCCTTATCCTTACAAGCTCGAGGCGATACAACATGTATCGCCTCGACCAAGTACCCCTTAGTCTGGATCGCGGGCAGGAGCGATAGAAGCTCGAGGCGATATAGCTTGTACCGCCCCGATCAGGGTACCCGTGAGCCTTAGCCTCCCTGATCGAGACGATACATCCTGTGTCGCACTGCGCAAGAACGATACATGTAATGTATCACTCCGGCGGTGCGATACAAGTTGTATCGCATCGACGAGGATACACTTATCCTGACAACATCGAGGCGATACAGCCTGTATCGCCTCGACCAGGGTACCAGTGAGCTTTACCCTCCATGATCGGGGCGATACAGCCTGTATCGCTCCGCACATGTGCGATACAGGTAATGTTTCGCTCATGCGGGACGATACAAGCTGTATCGTCTTGACGAGAGAACCCTTATCCTTACAAGCCCGAGGCGATACAGTCTGTATCACGGCAATCAGGTGCGAAACAGACAACGTGTCGCTCCTGCAGGGTGATACAAGCTGTATCGCATCTCGTACGTACAAAACGTGTCATGTTTCGCATGTGATCGGAGCGATAAAGACTGTATCGCACCGAACAGGATACCCTTTCGTCCTGTTTTTCTCTGGTGTTTCCTTATAACCATAATTTATATGAATTCAAATTAATAATATTGTAACCATTGTATCGAAACTTTTATCAAAAGTTTTACAACTTTACTTCCAAGGAGTAGAAAATTGAAGTTCTCACTATTCTCACTTGAGAAGATGGAGGTAACTCATAGACATGCTGTGTGGTACTGCTCTCCATATTATATGTACTTCCTCTTTGGTAATATTGCTCCAATACTCTTGTAAAGCCCGAATTGGATCTTGAGCTTGAATCGGAGAATATCTAGTCCCCACATAAGAGACTATCTCCTCTGGACTACATCCCCAATGAAGAAACCAAGATAACAAAGTTGCTTCTAAATATCGTTCCTTATCACTATCGATGGTGAAAGGAGAAAAAGGAGGAGGATGGATAGCATTGAATGAATGATTTGTAGAATTCTTCATCGGACTATCATCCACCAGGAGAACATCTCTCGTGCTCAAGTTATAGCGATGAAGATACGAGAAATCTTTCAAGTATAAATGATTCCCGAACCCTGCTTCCCTCTTTGTGTTGTATTTGAAACACGACTCCTGAGCCAACACTCTACATACATGATAAAAGAGAAGAAGGCAATACGGAATGTATAAGAAGTAAGATAACTTTGATATAAATAACAAAAGATCTGCACAAAATAATGGAAGATAGCAGTGCTGTGTAGATGCAAATACCTTCCCAGTTGCAACTCGAGGGGGTAAATAATTCTTGCGGTCCATTGCATGTAGTAGAGTTGCAACGTTGACCAAAGTACGAGATGTCTATATGATAACCTGGAACTTATCGAGACAAATCTCCAAAAAAGCTTTCACTCCAGGTCGAGCCACATACATGTAGTAAATAGCAGTGGTAAACAAAGTAAGAGATGTCTCTCCAAATTATCATCGAAACATATCTAGATTAATATTTATACCAAGATGAACGGATAGTCACGTACCATATAGACGACTTAAGGGTATTCTCCACTACATATCTTTTCTCACGAGCCGGCATCAACTCCTCTTCGGTCCTCCCAACTTGAACCAAAAGACCATTCAAATCAAGAATAAGAGTCTACCGTCTTATGGTAGTAGGATGAATAAGACGAGGTAAGAACTCAGGGCACTCTTGTATACGAGCTATTTCTTCTTTTCCCACTAATATCTCGTAGTCCATAACTCCTAGTTCCAAAAGCTTTTCTGCAAGCTGCTCTTTTTTCGCATTGATGGTAGTGGTTAATGCTTCAAGTTCCTCCTTCTTCCTCTTGATGCTATAGTAGAGAATAATCTCTTCACCTGCCAAAATCATCTTCAGTTTGTGAACATTGTACATGCCCATATCATTTACAGCCAAGACTTCTTTGGACACATACATATCATTGTAGTACAATATTTCACATGTTTACACTAGTAAAGTCTCTAAAGTTTCCAAAATCGTAAATAATCCAGAAAGATAAAATAGAGGAAAAAGAACATCTCACTGTATGATGAGGTGGAGGAGCTCTCTGTGAAGATTGAGGGTCTTGACTTTGTTGAGAAGACGATGGATCTTCAACAGAGAGTTACACTTGATTAGAAAGACAACTTGTCTACTACTACAAAACTTTGAAAATCTTCAAAAAATACAAGTAATAAACAAATAGAGGAGGAAGCAAACATCTTACCTAGAGGACCTCGATGCAAAGACGAAGCATGTTGGATAGGCTCCTCCACTTGATGGGAACTCAAGAAGATACGAGACTCTGGAAGTATACCCGCATGTCTCATGAAATGGATCAGTATCATACCCACCCAAGTCTCTAGATGTCTACCAACTTCTCCTTACTCATATGCTTCTTCATGACGGATATCTCAGCATCTAAAGAGTCCAAGATGAATTCAGCCCAATCATAATCTTCTCCGCTCTCTTCTACTTTACTCTTCAAGTAAAGAGCTAATTGTCCATGTACTTCTTTTGGACGTCTACGAGCTAGAAGTATGCAATTGATGAGTTGAAAGACAGGTCTCCACTCTGGATATTCACACATCCATAACAAATATCTCTTCTCTTTCTCATCTTTTTCTGGGAACCAATCATCTATCAAAGCTCTCTTAACATTGTGGGGATGAGGTACTGTAGTTCTCATGGGTAGAACTAGTGATTCTCGAACAAAAGACTCATCCAATAAAATCTCATGTCCTTCAACTGTGGCACGATGAATAGTTGGATCATAAGTATCGATGAATTGTAGACAATATGATATCTGCATACATTGCAAAGTTTTAAAAACTTTTAAAGAGAAACACATACATGACAAGAAGAGGAAATAAGTGCACTAAGTACACCTGCATGTGTAGAAGGCAAGGGAAACATATAGAAATAGAAACAAGGGAAATATTTAGAAAGACTTACATCTGGACGAGGAAAGTCGAAAGAGATGTCACAAGTAATCCCAATCGATCTATAACCTCTTCTTCAACTCCAGATAATGCATTCTCAACCTCCTCTTTCAGCACCCAGCACCATTTTAAATGATACCTATCATCCTTGTAGTGATATTTGAACATTGAAGGTCCTTCTCTCATTTTCTCCAAAGCAGCTGAAAAATAACAGACAACAAGATAAGAGAGTACACTTCGCGAGGGGCGATATAGCCTATATCGTCTTCCGGCGGTAAGGGAGTACCCTTCACGAGGGGTGAAACAATTGGTGTATCGCAGCCTAGCGGAGCGATACAGCATGTATCGGCCCCCGCGGTAAGGGACTACCCTCCTGCAGGACGAAACACTACTTGTGTCGTCCCGCAGGAGCGAGACATGCTATGTTTCGCTCCTCAGCGAGGCGACACAGTCTTCATCGCCTCTGGCGGTAAAGGACTACCCTCCTGAGTGGCAAAACACTACTTGTGTCGCCCCGCAGGAGCGAAACATGCTATGTTTCACTCCTCAACGAGGCGACACAGTCTGCATCGCCCCCGGCGATAAGGGACTACCCTCCTGAGGAACGAAACACTACTTGTGTCGCCACTCTCCTCACTCTCTTCTCCTTCCTCTCCTCTCTATAGTCGCAAAAGTCTCACTCTCTTCGCTCTCCTCTCCTCTCAACCCTCGAGTGTAGTCGTTGAACTCCTCTCTTGCTCTCAACACTCTCCTCAACGTCCGAATGGTCCGAACCTTGTCACACAAGTTTCTGCGTCTTTTCTCTCCCCTCTTCACCTCGCTAGCTGTTCTCTCTTTATAGTTTATTGGTCACCCATGAGTTTCTTGTTCTCCAAGTTCAAAACAAGACTTGCTGATTCTCAAGAGATTGAACATAAGGGGAGAGATATATTGCACATCTCTCCACATATTTCTTAAAAGGAGATAGTGTACTTCTCTCCAGTGTATTCAACACATAATATATACACCACATAACAATGGGTGCTCCTTATTTCACACTGCTCTTGTCACAAATACAGGGCTATTTAGAAAATAATCATGATGGAACAACTCGAGAAATGATAATGAGTTAATCATCATATGCTCTTTGCTGAAAAACAATGTTGATAAACTGAAATACGAAAAAGAACAATGTACTACTACTATAAGAAACTACTAGTACTAAAAGATGTATCAGCAAAATAATGAATCTATAGCAAGTACTACTATATAATGTATCAGCATGTAATGTAACTACTCCCTACAGCGAATGTGGTGAACTCAATGAGTTTCTACTTCGGAAGAAGCTGTAATCGTCACATGAATTCCACTTTCTTCGACTTCATCTGTCCCCTCAGTGAACATCTCTTCGTCATCCGTGGGTGCATATAGCATAGGGCATGTTCTTCTATTGTGGCCTGGTTGATCACAGAGACTGCACTTCTCTGGAGCAGAACGAGGAAAATGTCCCAAGTCATGATGTGGACCTGTTTACTGGACTCGTCTTGCATCTTCGATGGCACATTGTCTCAAAAGCAAAATGTAATATTTGCTCATCCTTAATAGGATACTCATTCTCAATCGTTGTGGGTTCGGTAAGGTGACTTTCTTCCATTGGTGAAGAGACACGGGTACTACTCGTGGGAGGTAGATCTTCATTGTCATCTGCTGCAGATTGCGTGAATTGGGTGTTGTTATCAATCCGCGCCACTCTGTGTCTTCTCCTTCGTCTTGCCAAGGGCGGAGGTCCACAACTGTACATCAGTTGAAGATCATCAGTGAAAATAGTTGGCAACGCACTATGTCCATAGATTGAAAATAATGAGGAGCTATGCCAGATGTTATCCAATCTCGTTGTTGGGTTCCCACCAGTCTCTCTGTCAAAGACAATTACATGTCCACATGACCATCTCATCTCTTGGAGTTCTATACATGTACACTTTCCTGCACCACCTTGTGCTAGTTTCACCACATGTGTTACTCCATTGACATGGCCGCGGACTGTAGCCTCGAACGGAGAAGACACTTGACACAGAAAACCTTCTGCAGCATGCTCATTCTCCATAAGCCGAAGTAGAGCAAAACGAGTCAATACAATTGTTTCTTGCTGAAGCTGTATCTTTCGCTTAGTGAACTGCTGCATAATATAATACCATAAATCTAACAGGATCTTCAATGGAGCATTCCATCGGATTGGTCTCAGAGCATTATTCATACTCTCTGCCAAGTTAGATGCGACTTTCCCATAACGTGGTAGAGGAAATGCATATCGGCTATACCTCTCTGGTTGTATACTTCGTAAATATTCAGCCAGTTGTCTACCTCTTTCCCCTGATGCATCGAGCTTCTCAAGCACTTCATTGTACTTACAAATGAGACATTGTACATACAAATGAGGTAATAGCTGTAACTCAACCAACAAGTTCCTTCAATAATTGAGTGAGAAAAATTAAGGAAAGAGTATGGAGTGCCTTACATCTCTCTGGTCTTGGCGTACAAGCAATTCAGAAATGGTCTCTCTGCCTCTTTGCCAAACCTCGTCCGTACATTCATTAGGATGTGTTGCCCACAATGCCCGTGGACAACTTCAGGGAATACATCTGAAACAGCTCTTTCTAAGCACTTCTGTGTATCGCTGATTATTAACGTCTGAGGAGAAACAATACCATGTATCGAGTTGCGGAGATGTTGACAGAACCATGTCCAGTTTGCAGTGTCTTCTTGTGGTGCAAAGGCGAAGCCTAAAATGATTGCTTCATTTGCACCATCTAGCACTGAAGCTAGAAATATTTGGCATGGAAACTTTCTGGACTTGCTATGACAAGCGTCCAAACATATCACTTTTTGACACAAAGATAATATATCACGAGTGGCACTAGGACACACGTAGTATCTACTAAATATTGTTGTGTTACATTCCCAAGTACCCCAATCCACAACTGCCATGGGATCTACTTCAAGTATACGTCTACATACAGAAGGAATGTAATAGAAGGATGATGCTTGATTACCTTCCAACCAGTCCCGAGAATGCTCTCGACTCCTCTAGATCTGATAGTAAGGAGCCCTCTTATAGAATGTAGTTCGAAGATCTTCCATCAGATTTTGAATGGGAGTGTTCGGATCAATGACGACTCTGTTACACATAACTGCAGCAAGGAATTTCGAGTTCGATGCAGGTCCACGCCAGTATCCAGTCTGACTAGGACAATTGTGCTCTAAATCACAAATAGTAATAGTAATTCTTCCAGTGAACTTGCCCTTCTGTGCTCTAACTCGCCATTTGCATGGATGCTCCATATCACTATCCCGGGCAGTAGTCTCATAAAAGGTTGATCTCCCGGCTGATTGATATCGAAGTCTTTCACAACAATGATCATTAACTTATTCTTTTCTTGATTGACATTGTGGAGGTTCTGACCGACTAGCTGCAAGCTGCCTTACTGACGCTCGACGTCTTTGTGTATATTCGTGGAAGTTGCGAGGCTGACTGTTTCGGTGACTCATTTCAGCACTATTTGATGTTTCTGATCGTTCTTCGAATAATTTTCTACAACGAGCCTTCGCTCCATACCTGCACACTCTAACTCTATAGTTATGAAAGTTTTTCAATTTATGAATCGCTCGGCTATTTAAAAAAGACCAACAGTCAACGGCGAAATCGAACTCCTTAAAGGATTCAAATTCTGATCCGAGACACACTTTGCATGCAACGGCCCTCAAGGACTGCCTTGGAGTAACCGATTCATTCCTCTCGCATCGGCCATTTCTCGTCGTCATCTTTCTAGCACGCTCTCCTCAGCAAGATCCTCAGAAAGTACATCCATAGTGAAGCTCCTTTCATCATCTCCGAAATGCAATCCGTTTAAACAATCATCATTGTCGCTCTCAATATCGAGGTTCATAGCATTGCTTCGTTCACTCGTCATATCGTTATCTTTGAATCTGTCTTTCTTATACTCTCCACCGCCCCGCACTTCTGATCACTCTCCACTCTCCGCTTCGTCTCGCTCTGATCACTACTCTCGGATTTATTCTCAGATTCAGTTCACTGTGTTCTTTTGACCCGCCATTGTTAATGTACGGGTACCAGTTATGATCTGTTTCAAATATGTTATGATTTGTTTCATGCGCCAGGTCTCAAGTCACACTGTCTCTTTTCAGTTCTTTCCTGCGAAACACACCCACTCGTCAGACTGTACACGCTTGCCACGTCACCATGTAAACATACCACGTCAGACTGTGTACTCTGCGTTTTCACGTTCCACGTCAGATTGTAAACGCACGCACCATTTCAGACTGTCAGTATGACCTGGTGCACGCTCCACGTCAGACTGTCAATATGACCTGGCATAACGGCTTGATCTACATGGCGCGAGGTATCGGCATGACGGACGATGGGAGGTTGGGGGTGTGATCAAGCAACCAAACGTTAAGAGGGGTATGATCAAGCGCAGCGATCGTACTGGGGGTGTGATCAAGCCAATTCCTCGGGCAGAGGAAGACACGATGAACTTCGGACGAAGTTCTGCATCTGTGCTTAGTTAGTACTCCTGCAATCGCTTTATATCTCGTAATTATACGAGATTATTCGAAGAAGAATCACTCCTTGAACAGAGATTCCCACGGTACGTAACATGATTCCAACTGTGCTCTTCTCGTGCACTTGGTAGGTAAGAATCAATCACTCACATGGGCAGCCCCACGACGAAGGCCTCCGAACGCACAGGCCTGTTCACATGTCACTCACTCACATCCGGCTATTTTCAAGGCACGCTACTTTAATGATAATTTTCGTACTGCCGCTCTTTGTTCTTGCGTTTTCAAGACCGACAATTAGATGTCTTTTAATTCGGTTGATTTCTGCTGCTACCTGTAGCTCCATGTAATCCTAGTACCATTTACTTGGAGACTGGTAGAAATCGAGCATACACGTGATCTTTCGGGCGCCCGTTCGTTCTGTTACAGATTTTCTTTGGGAGACTTCTTGTTTTCACGGATAGCAAATCTCCGTAAATGTAAAATGTCGTAAACTTTGAGTCAGTTCCGCACTGGCAGTGAGGGAGGACAGCCGGCTGAAACTCCTGCCTGTTTTACCGTACCGTCCGAGCCCAAAGTTCCGTGAGGACTCGAAGCACACTTTTTGTTCAGCTGCAGTAGCAACGTTTTATAGGGGAATACAGGGGAATTCAGAGTACAGTGGTGTCGTTCTTGCACGGAGATGATCTTACTTACACTCTTGCAGTCAAATTGCGAACGAAGCAGGAAAGTGCTGATTGATTTCGAATGGTATGAGTGTTTTACCAGTAGTGATTAGCATCGCAGTCAACTCAGATCCGGAATCTGAACACGAAGCTGTTAGGGTTTTGACCTTGTCTCAGACGCTCCAAAGTGTCTCCGGAGTGACCCGAAGACGTACAGGTCGTTTAGGTTATTTTACAGAGGGGCTGTGAGATTATCTGAGAGATCTAAGAGAATGCTCTCAGATATCAGTGCCCGGGGTTTCTGCCCAAGAATGTAGCCCAACCTTCGAGGACCATTCCTAACCAAGTTGATATTTGAAAGGAGGGTTTCCTACGTTTGTTTATTTGAACCTCTAGAGAAAGGAAAAGGTAATTGATAGATTTCCATCTGATGATCGATGACAATTTGGAAAGAGCGCGCGCAAACTTCCGGATCCCATTTTTTCGCTCATCCAAGACGAACATCGACAGCGAGAAGTGCGAAATGGAGGCCGCATTACTCTTGCTCTTCCTCTCTTCCTTCAACCGGCAACCTGGTTGGTTTCTAATCATCCAAGTTTTCAGTTTCTGTATTACGAGTCTCAGAGGCCGCTCTCTGTGAACGACTCAGTAAACGAGGGATACTTCACGAATTGTTTGAACACGACCATATTGAGAGCCTGACAGAGAAGCGACTGCTGAAAATTGCAATTAATGACTGATTCAGGCTGAACGTTATCCAAATTAGTGAAGCTGCTGTGAGAAGTCCCCTTGGCCAATTTATTTCACCCGGTGTGGGAGCGTCGGAAGTTCAGAATCTACCTATCTTAAGGCTTCGAGCCACATGGGGCATGTGTGCTCCAGGTAGCTCGTCCATAAAAAGTTCGTGATAGATCCATGATAGAAGACCTGCAGGGTCAATGGCATAAAACACAGCTGACCAGAAGCACAAGGTCTCGTGGCAAAGTTTACGTATAATTTGCATTCAATGCTTGAACTGGCAATGCAGTATCCAGTAATGAGGATACACCAGTGTTCGTCGCCCATATCCCTTGTCACTTCATCTCAGTTGTCAAACGCAACGGTATTTACTGCAGAGGGTTTTAGTGCGGAAGATTGAGCTGCGAACGGAACGTGATAGGTTCATGATATCAAGCGACTGAAGTGTCGCTATGTCATTTCGGTCAACCTGCTCTATATTGCCTGCTTCTGCGTATGAATCGGCAGGTTCTAGGGTTTAAGGATTTACAACCCTAACCCTCTGATAAACGAGACTTGCAATCGCGCTGTGATGAGGTAAGGTAGTACTGCTTTGGTGTACAAGATCTCTGGAGGAGCAGTGAAGAAAGGAGGACCGGAATGGGAAAAGGCGGGGGTTTAGCAATGGCGCATGGGGAGTTCTTCCAATGCAAGGAGCTTCCTGGACGAGGGAGGGGACTTGTAAGTAGCACGAGAGTGCGCGCTGGGGAGATCGTGCTTAAGGATTATGCGTCGCTGCTGTACGTCGCTGCGACTGGTGCTCAGCGCTTCTGTGGCGCCTGCCTGCGCATTTGTCGTGGTCCAGATGTACCAGAGTGCGACGGCTCCGGTGTGTTGAGATTTTGCTCGTCTGAATGCAGTGCCTCGTTTCCAGAAGATCTCCACGCTGCGTTATGGCAGCTGAAGGAAGCTGAATTCGATTCAGAGAAGGAAAATCAAGCTCGGTTTCTTCTGGCGGCGTACCATCTCGCTCTTGTCTCGCCGAAGGAATTTGAGAAAGTATTGCTTCTGGAGGGCGAAGGGAAGGTGGATGACGAGGGTGCATCCGAACTGCACCCTTTCGTGCAAAAGGCTGTGCGCTTATGGCCATGGAAATCAGATCAGGAACTCTCGGCCAAACTGACAGCTGATCTATTGATCAAGGAGTCGCGTAATGCGTTTGGGCTCATGGCACCATGTGAGAAGCCTGGAGAGAGAACGGTGAGAGGGTACGGATTGTATACCACCGCTGCGTTCATCAATCACGAATGCCTTCCCAACTGTTGCAGGTTCGTTGGTGGGAGTCCGACACCCAGCATTTGATCTGATTTGATTCTGATTCTGATGGATTCACTATTCTTCTGCTGTATATTTCGATGAATCTTTAGTGACTGAGATCACGACAATTCGAGAAGCAGAACTTGAGCATTTTTAGTGGAAAGTGAGTTGAGGTTTAGAAGTTTGACTCTTGCTGAAATCTGTCACTAACTAGAACGACATCTGAGCCTGCTGTATTTCACCGTCCTGGAGTGAAAATCATTACTAATCGAGATCTGTAAGGATTGGGTTTGAGAGTCTTGTTTCTCTTGCACAAAACGTTCCTCCCCCTGAGAAGACGGCGGAGAGGCAGTCTCATCAAGACAGTTCCAGGTCTGATGGGGTCGTTCGTTTGTTGCTTTCACACAGATTCGACTACGTAGAGAAACCCGGTGACTCCAACACGGATATATACATCAGAGCAATGCACGACATTGAACTAGAGACAGAAATTACGATCAGCTACTTCCCCATCAACTGGCCTTACGAAGTAAGACAGGAAAGGCTGGAGAACGAGTATGGATTTAAGTGCGTTTGCGAAAGGTGTAGCACTGAGCAAAACTGGAGTGACGCCGAAGGTGAAGAAGGAAATTCTGGTGAAGAAGACGAAGAAGAAGAAGAGGAATTGCAGAACGTAACAGCGGAAAATTCCTCCCTTGAGAACAATGTTGAAGCACTCAGCTTGAAAACCTCAAAGCTGGCCACCAAGCAAGAAGACGAAGAGGAAGGGGAAGAAGAGGAGGCAGAAGAGGCAGAGGAGGATGACGACGATGAGGACGAGGATTTCCAGCATGCAATGTTTTTTGTGAAGTACTTATGTCCATTGGAAGAGTGCGGTGGTACCATGGCCCCAATTCCTCCCAGTTCAGATTCCAAGCAGCAGCAGAAATCAAATGATGACGATGACGAAGGGGATTTGTTCTTGACAATGGAGTGCAATATGTGTGACCATGTTCGGACTGGTGATGAGTTTCGCAAAGATTTGGAAGAGAACAGTATACTGGAATGAGACTTCGCTTAGAGCCTCTCGGTTTTGCACCTTCGTGACAGGCCTGCAGGACTTGCAAACCCTCCCCGTTTCTCTGGGCCCTTGCATACACTCTTCTGGTCGGTTCCTCCCACCTGTGGCTGAGGAAGAAATCAGGAGCTATTTCCACTCTCTTGAATTAACAGATCGAGAGTGTACCCTATTGCCCTCCCTCCTCCTCCAGGGTTGGTTCAGAGTTTAATCTTGGTGAGTTCTTGAAGGCGGGTTTGAACTCAGATCAATCGTCACTCTACTGAAAGGTACTGCTCACATGGGTCATGACTCTGTGTCTTCGGGCGAGCTAGGCAACCCTGAAAAAAACCTTGTTCGCTGGGAACTCCTCTTATGGATGGTAAGTAGAGAGATCGAGGTGGGGTTTGGTTAAACCAGAGCTGAAGCTAGTAGCCGAACTACTAAGTCAGTTTGTATCTTCAGCTTCAAGAGTTTGGAGCCAGAGTTTAAAGTATCAAACCGGAGCGTAAGTTTATAGCCTTTGTAATCAGAGGTTTTACAGCAGGAAGAAGACGGCCGTGCTAAGCAGTGAACAGTGCTGATTCATTCCGCACAGACTACAGTAGGGAGTGTTAGGATGGAGAGAACTTGGTCAAATTCTCTTTTACGATTTCTTCTATCCATGGGAGAATGTGTCTGTATAAAGATGGTGGTTGAACTGGGAGAGATCTTCGCGTTTGACAGCAGCTGCGCACGATGGAGTCCTAATAAGTGAAGATCTGCTTTAGGAACGGGTCAGAATCGAATAAGCCAGGAAAGGAAGAAGCGAGGCTTAGCGAGCACCAGTCAAGAGGATTCGACCAATGGCACACGGAGTATACAGGATTCTAATACTTTGTAATTTTTGTCAATTACGTTGATTTATTTCATTTATTCTGTAAAGCTAAAGGGGTTTAAAAGAAGACGATCAAGTCTTATAAATCGCTTTGAAATATATTCTCTTGTAACTATCTAAATTTCTTTCATAACTATCTTGGGTGTACAGTCATCGAGAGTTGAAACACGACTTACATTACCTTTTTGATGTTTTTATCCTGAGTATTTATTTAACTTATTCTGGCAGTGTTTAGGTTCTTTTATGGCTCAACTTGCAATGATAGTCATTTTAACAAATTTAAAACCACTATTGGGGTTAAAAATACCCCGAGTTAGTCAGGCATCCAGACACTAGAGCAGAGTGTTAGTGTAGTGGCATTGGGTGTTAGGAGCTTACCGTAGATGGACCTGCTAGACTGATCGGTTCTGTTTTTCCGAGGCTTAATTACACAACGTATATTAGTGTAACGAATGATTGCATTGTTCTTGAGAGTCAAAGTTCTTAGCGTCAGTTAACATGTCCATGGACGTTTTCTTCACCAAGTCTTCTCCCGTCATCTCGGAAATTAGAGCATCATCTGCCTTCGTTAAACCTGATAGGAGTCATCGTCGAAACGTGATTCCTGTAAATCGAGCGGGACTGTTTTCAAGAAGTTTACTCTTATGAAAGGAAATATTTTTTATCTTCCTCAACTTCAGGAACTTAAACCCTAGACTAAAATATGCATGCAAGATCAACTTGGGGGAATGGATGCAGTTGCTTGATAGTGTCGAGGCAGTAACCACAACTGCAAAAATGATGCGATTGAACAGATATCTGTCTAATCAGGTGGTGCGGTGTCAACCTTAAGCAAATCGGAAATATAACTCGTGTGAAGAAACGGAACACGTGTGATTTTTTAGGACGTCTTTGAGTTTAGAATTATCTTCGTTCATAGTCGAGATGAGTTCTCATAGATCTTGATATGTGAGTAGCTTCTTGTTTAACCAGTTCATTCTGACACTAGAGTTGCGCTTTTGTTCAACGAGGACATGTGAACTATGAACGTTTATTTCTCTCAAAATTTCGTTTGTATTGCTGTGCATCAGTCTTGTTCTGGCGTTTTCTGGTGTTCTTTTATGATCGCACCAACTCCGTGGTTAATACTCAAGGGATATGATAGCTACTGAGGTCTTTTCTGATCAAGGGGAGTGCGTTGCAAGAAAAGAACATAGATTTTAGATGGGTTGTGAAAGTATCGTGGAGTGTAGCTGACACTCGTAGAAATAGATAGAAAACATACATGCATACATTTGTCAATTGTGCAAATCACAGAAAGTTTCTCTGTGTTTAGTTCAGCGTGTGATTCAATTGCGGTTGAAATGGGCTTAGGAGTTACCTTCTTTTCGCATTTTTATACAGACTATTTCTCGAGGGCAACCACTTTCGTTATGTTTTATCTAGTTTTTGTTGTAGGTTGGCAAGAAAGAAAGCGATTTCTTGATGAGTTGCAACGGGTTATGTAGAGTACATGCAGGGACATTATCGATTTTCAAGCGTCAGTCTTCAGACTCACCGTGTCTTCTTAGGACTAAGACAAGAGCAGCAAATACATTCGATTGTCCAAATGAGAAGCACAGACTCTGTCTCTCTTTTGGTTATTGTAAAGCACCTCTCATCATTTGCTACAACTACAACAAATTCATCATTTGTTTCAACGATTCTAAAGCTTTTTGCAGGTTTGTGTTTTGATGTGTGAGCACAAGCGTCAAATCTGTCGAAGGAAGTTTTAGAAAATAGGTTTCGGATATGTATTTCAGCTTTTCCATGATTGATAATATTATTTCTTTGAAGATGTGAGAGACATAAACAAAAACAAGTGGTTTCATGTAGAGTCACCAAGTAAATAATGATGATATTCAAAAAATGAGTTTCTTTACTCCAAATGCTTTTATAATTCAGACTTCCGTAAACTACTCAAGTCTTGAAAAGAACGTGGCATTCTTACAAAACATAACAAAATTTTGTTCTTATGATCACAAATGATTTAACCGTTGATAGAATAGTTACATTTCTTGTTGAAATAAATTTCTTCATAGTGAAGTGGTCTCTGATTTTAAGAGATTAGAGTGTCATTTACCAACCCACACATCCTGGAAACCTCTTTGCAGTAAATTCACAAGTAACATGAGCTCTTTCTAAAAGTCATTTCACTTGATTTTTGATTTTGGACTCGAAAGCGATCATCATTCTTTTCGTGTAATTCACTATGTTACCATAAACTATCTCTATAGAAACAGCAATCGATCGAGATAAAATCTAATTCTTTTGTGCCCAAGCCTATCAAGAACAACCGCAAGTTGTAAACCCATTGGTGCTTGTTTCATTCTAGCATTATTCTAGAAAATAGGATGATCTTCAGTAAGATTCAATAGTACTGTGAAAGAATATATCCATTCTAGTCATCTGGCGAAACGTAGCATTAGAAAGATTGAAAAGAAAAGTTTCCATGAAATCTTTCGATTTGACAAATCCAGAGAGATTATCCGGATAGCGTGAGTTGCGTACAACCTTGTATAAATCTAAGACACCATAGATGGGACACTTGATCTGTAGTCCTCTAAAAGAAAGATTTTTGGTTAAATCTTTTGTGGGCACGGTTGGAGGTGCATGCTGCTGCAAATTGTTAATGAAGCTTCTGATCCGAGTCTCGTTGTGGTGGACTCATATGGACAGTCTCATGGTCCTTGAAGACTCCAGGGTACAGATAATATCATTTATCATTTATTTATCATTTTATAGTCTGAACTCAAATCATTTGAAGACTCACTATCATCTGTTGACTACAAAAAATGAACAGAATCGTCACTCGATTCTGAGCTTCCATCTCCAAGATACATTCTACTGTCTGCAGGAACTCTTTGCGTTCAAAAACACGGAGCATTTTTTAATCACGAAAGCAAACCACGGAATGTGAAAGCAAGTCACAACAAACATCCAGGGGTAAGTTTAACAAAGAAGACTTAGTTGATAAACGAACTAAACGGGTAGAGAAGAGTTTGATTTCCGAGATATTTGACATATCACTCTTGCTCGAAACTGATTTCAGTTTAGTTTGATTCATCATTAATTGTAGTTGTATACACCTCTCGCGAGGTGCGAAACTCAAACAAACTGACTCTTGAGCTCATAGACGAAGAAGAAATACTCATGGGCCATTCTTGCAAGCATCTCAAGAAGTGCTCATAAGAATTCTAACCGTTGACGGAAGAGGAGATAGAATCTTCCGCAGAGATTCTAACTTTAACACCTCTTAGTAGCTGGTTCTTCAGAATAGCTGGAACAACGAAGAGTCTAACCAAGTAACAATTAAAGAATAGTTAAAGGCTTGATCTGTTCTCAAACTTCTCCACTTTAAATAGGTGAGACCTGACCAGGTTACTTGACTGAACCAAGTCAACTAGTTTTGGTAGTAAAACTGGCCATACGGGATGAACAGAAAGCCAAGTTAACATTCACCCCATATTCTCCAGTGCAATCAAGCATTCGAGTGTACCGTTCAAGGGTTTAAACCTTTGCTATTCCACGTGAGAAAGCTAGTCTAATACATGAGCAAAGCTTGCATCACTCCTGACAACAAATAGTTGAAACAACATATGCTATTTGCGTTTCACGCAAGAGAATATATGCATCCCAAGCGAGTTGGAGAAGTTTGTACTTGCCTGTATACAATCGTTGGGTAGGTAAGTTAGAGGACAAAAAAGAAACTTTTATAGAGGCCAACTGTCTCTGATGTGACTGTATGAACTGGGAGGTCTAGTGCATTCTGAATTAAACTTTTGGGAGCATCTGTTTTCTGTTATAAGAGTTAAAAATTATATGTAAATGCTAAAATGAAAACCATCAATAATAAAACTACTTATAGGCACTACATTAATAATAAATCGAAAATTCTGACAAAATCAAAAAATAAACTATACACCAAAAGCAAACACACAGCAATTCCAAGAATATAACTTGGGAGCCTGTTACCATAAAAATATTAGTTTATGTAGACATCCATTTATTACCTCACTCTTCCATCATAAGATGGAAGAGGTGAGTAGCTACTATGCATGCTTCATCTTAGCAGGGAACCTACATCGAAGTATATCCTTGTAACATTCAAGTAAACACAAGAATTGATGGACAATATTCATTAGGTGTGAACACCAGAGATGGAGAACAACTCAAAAAGGTACAAGTCAAATTCCGGACACATAGCAGGCAGAGACCGTGCTCGGATCGAAACTTCAGTCTTGAGATGGGAGCGCTACGTGCGGCGGCGTTTCACCATAATCCGCTACTTGGGGTCCGATCCATGCGCACATGCATGCAACTATCGATATATGACCCAGTTGGGTCCCAATCATACAATTTAACTGTAGATAAATAACATAAAATATATGGATAGTGAGAAAGTTTCCGCATTATTGGCTTGAGCCAATTCTCAAAGAATATTGCACAATATATACAGTTACAAAGGGCAACGAATGACGTAACAATCCCCTCGGTGTTAATTCAAGCTTCGCCGCAACTTCTCTCCGTTGATGACAGCCGATAAAGGACTCGCGGGGTAGGCAAAAATGGGGTATTCCATCAGACCAGCCGACGACAATATCACACTCTATGAACTGATGAGCTGACAACTTGAGGGCCACTCTGAACTAGTCCGGGGGACAAAGGAAGGACCGCTGAAGGAGCCACTGAAGGCTTGGATTCTCGGTAGTGAATATTACCCACCAGATCTACACTCAGGGCATTCGGCTGATTCTCAGCTGTTCTATAGGAATCTCGCGCGTGCTGGAAGGGGAACAAGTTTGTAAGAGCGCATTTTAGAGACGCATTTTTCTCAAGACAACTCCTGATTTGGCTTCAGATTTAGCAACCTTACCGCCAACCGTTTTTTGCTTATACTTGCTCTGACGAGCCTGTCTCTCTAGTTGTCGCCGCTTCTTTTCCAGTTTCGCCCTATATCTTGCTTGTCTTTCCTTTTCCAGAGTACCCTGCCAAAAGACCTCACCCGTCAGCGGCCAGATCCAACGTTTATTTGGCCGTTCATCGTCGTATTCTTCAGCCAGATCCTCGTCCATACTCTTCAACAATTTTTTCTGGAAAAACTTTGCCCACATCAAGCCTTTCCGACCTTCAAGGTTGTGCTGCTCTCGCATGGCTCCGGTTTCCGGGTCCAAGTAGATCATCTTTCGGGCACTGTGATAAGCCCATACGTTGATGAGTCCTTCCAAGAGTCGACAATAGCAGTGTTGACCCTGTAAACAATGTGATTCATCTTCGGTTAGACGAGCGGTCAGTTCCAAGAACTTGGAGTAGTTTCCGGCTGCATTGACCACGATATAAGAGGCACTGGACAGTTCCAGCGACGGAGACACACACTACAAGCGAAGAACCCGGTTAGGTTAAACCGAATTCTGAATTTGCCACAACAGCCAGCAAAACGCAGGCCAAAGCACCTACGGTTAGTGGTTATGAGCATTTCACTCGATACAAATACCAAATGACAGTGGCAACGATGTATCACATACCTCAGCTTTCAACCTGCTCAAGCAACATTTTCCTTCGTCGTGGTGTTCCGTATAATGTTGAGAATCTAGGGCATCCACAAATATTCTGCAAAACCGGAAGGAAAATGCGGTCCCCACGGACCTTCCTATCAGCAAAGATTCCTAAACGGGACAGTGAAGCAGCAATATGGGAAACTTCCAGCATACCGGACAAAGCACAGGTTAAGAGACACATGCCTCGGAGTGGATGTAAAAGCACTTAAATCCTTCTAAATTGACATCTTGGATTAACAGGTGAGCTCTGAACAGGTCCCACGCTTACCTCGAGAACAGGACGAATTCCAGGAAGGACGACGTGGGCAGCGCCCAGCAATGTCTTGTGGACCAGGTACCACCATGTGACGGCATAGGAGGTAGGCGCATCCAGGTTGCGGGGAGCCCGTACATTTGTCTCCAAGTTTCTTGGAAAACATTCCTGTAAGAAACTTTCCCGGTTACTGCCAACTTTTGGTGTACGTCAACAAGTCTTGCTCAAACATCCACATAAGATTTCTGCGGAAATTTACTCCATAACGGCCCTATCGGAGAGATAAAACTAAGAGAGGACGTAAGCAGGGAGTCCGCGTAAAAGAAAACCGTTCGCAAACGCACCATAAACGAATCCAGGGTCAGATATCATAGACAACTAGGGTTGAGAACGATCAGATGACGTATTTCTGAACAAGTGACAGATGTTTGAAGCCAACATGCCCAAACATGGAAAAGGCTCAGCAACATGCCTGCAGTTGCCGCCGTTGACAGCATCGCACATAGCCCAGAAGTCATCAGGAAGCTGTGAATCCGACTGAGACCAGAAATAGAGAGCATCGCCGTCTAAACTCAAAGTCACTGCATGCAAGAGACTTGCCTCGGCTACTGGCTTAAGAGCAACCTGCGTAAGGTTTCGCATTAGGAATATTTCTTCAGCCGACATGTTAGGGAAAGCTGCAGTGTCCTGACTAGTCGGCAAAAAGACGAGGGCCCACTTTCGCTAGGTAACATTTCTTGCACACCGCAGGAACTGACAGTCTCAGGTGTGCTATCATGTCAACCACTTGTAAACGAACCATGTTAGGACAAGAAGAAATCAATGCGGAGCGACCGAAACTTTACTCCCAGCTTTTCCGCGGACGATGATAAATGTTGAATTAGTGGCCCATTTACCTTTTGACTTACTGCACGCCAAGGTTGGAAACCGATCCAGACGTTTCTATGAACTCGGTCAATAAAATTGGCCATGGCGAAGAAACCACCAAATTCACAAAGAACGTCGCGGTAGTAGGATTCATTTAGCAGTGGCAGCCGTGCTTGTCCGTCAATGTCATCCGCATCTGGTCTTTTTCCCTTGGTTGACTGCAAACAGAGTGTAATTCATATAATTTCCGTAACACAGAGGTTTCATTTGTTTCAACGATAAACAACAATTTTAAAGCATCCCTAAAGGTCTAGAAGCAGACACGCGAAGCTCCTAGTAACTTACAAGACTTAGACCCTGGTACAAAAGATGTTCACGATGCAAGAAACTCCAGGCACCAGATCCGCGGAACGTTTCGTACACGATGATGGGTTGGCCCACCCGTTCTAGCTCCAGACTGTCTCTTTCACGATGTTCCTCTTTCTGCAAACGGGTTTCTGTTTTCTTGACGTATTTGCTCACATCCTCAAATGAGGTGTGTACAGCCTCTAACCTGTCCATTATCTTTTTGACATCCAACAGTTTCAAGCGACAGAAAGTCAGTTCAAAACTGGGGCTTCCGCGTTTGTTCAGTGTCATCAGCTGCATGACAGAACATGAACGGGACAAAGCCTCTTGGCTAGCCGTCGACATAACGGACGAGCACCGGAGAACTAAGGGCTGCTCGTCAAATAAAACTTCAAATTCTGTACGGTTACTTCAAACAAATCTGATAAGCTCATTGAGCCAATTGTATCATACTACACGTAGTATGAATGGTTCTGAGTTGTTGGGAGGTACCTCTTCCTCTTCTACGCGTTCCTCTTGCTCTGAAGCAAGCGCTTCCCTCTCTTGTTCGACATCTTTCTCATCCAGCCAATCAAAGTCATCCAGAGAGAAACTGTCCGAGTCCATGGCTTCCCAGTCAGTTTCCAAGGGTTTTAGGTCGGTTTCAGCTTTCAAATAAAGCAGATCCTTCACGGTTGTGTTCTCCACCACTGTCGCTAGTTCACCTAGAAGGTCCCATCTCCAACCTTGAGGAATCAAAGCTTGTATATTGTCGGTTAAACGTGGTAACTGTGCGTCCTCGGGAAAGTCCAAGAGCTTTTCTAGCAAATGCCCATACTCGAGTACGGACTCCCCAGCAAGCAAGTCACGCGCTAAAGATTTTCCTTCAGCTGCAACTTTATGTGTCAGTTCGGAATTCGATCTCAAATCTGCAAGTACTCGTCCGAGGGCCTCTTCATCTCCGGCAGGAAACAGAAAGCCGCTCTGACCGTCAACGATCTGCGGAACAATTTCAGCTATCAGCAAAGTCCACTACAGCATCGCGTACGCAAAACATCGTCCATGAAACAAGAGCGACTTCAAATTTGCCTACGCGTTTGCTAATGGAGGCCTGGCCCTAAATGCAGAGATACTTTCAAGAGAGGGATCTGTATCTTGGCCAGGTAGGAAACTCACATGCTCATGAATGGCACCAAGATCGGGTGCAACGACAGGACGTCCGAAAGTCATTGCACGAACAAGAATTGGAGGAAAGGCATGCTCCTCCAAAATAGATGCATACACGACAGTATCTGCGATCCATAGCAGTCCGTGTACATCCTCATCGGTCCCTACATGCTGGACAAGTCCACTTGGCAAACCCACATGCTGAGCCATAACCTGCAGCAAAGTTTTTATGTTCACTTCAGCAACTTCTGAAGGTCATACTCTAAGCTGAATTTGCAGTGGAACAACTGCTAAAAAATGCTCTCCAATATCTAGGCGATATATACGAATATCAAAGAAAGTCAAAACGACTTGCCTGCAATGCATCTCTATACGCGCTCGTTGAATTGCCATGTCCTAGAACAAACATCCTCACAGGTCCCAACACGGCATCTTCTGGGTTTGAGGTTGATAATACAGAGCTCACTGCTTTGATGATCAAAGCATGCTCCATCCAGATGCCCTTGTAAACGCAAGGGCTTCCAACCACTACGATGGTAAACTCATCCGAACTTAGTCCAAACTTGGCACGAACATCTCGTCTTCGGTGCGTAATCATGTACTGCTCCGCCTCCCAGACATCCCATGGAGACCCAGCGATTACGAAGAACTTTTCGTTGTAGAACTCCTTGTACACCATCTGTTGCCATGCATCTCAGATTTACTGCGGATAATCATTACCTCAGACTAGGTATCCAAGTCTCTATGTATCAGACTGTTTGGCCCCTATGAGTGACATGGTGGAGGTGTTCATGGCTAGAACGCTGGCCCATTAGCCCGAAAGCAAAAGTCGATATTTACTTACCGGTAGATAGTAATTAGGAAACACAACAGCAGAACTCCTGTTAAAAACTTCTTGCCAACTGTCCAGGACGATTTTCAGCTCCATGGATGAGTTAAATCCAATCACTTTGTCAAGGACAACGTTCTCCTGGATTACCCAAATTACTGGTATGTCACCGAAGGGGTCCTGCGCAAGACTGTTATCAACAAGACATACTTGAGTGATTGAGTGCCCAATGTCAACGATCAAGTTCCCTCATCCCCGAGCTAGACGCGTACACTCAACAAAAGCTGCTTCCTCCTCGAACTAGCAATTGATGTTTTCATACAATAGTCCTTCATCACTAACAATGTTCAGTGTCTCCAGGTGCCCTTCCAGACTTAGGACACAAGGAAACAGAACACACCAGGCCGTAATACACGTCAACTGTTAGCTTTGGAGAGGTACAATAGCTACCATTCCGTGTAAGTTGTGAACTTCAGAACACCGAGCTCACCTCGTAAGTATTTTCTTAGCAGCCAGAGACACTGCGATAACACCTTCATATCTGGAAATAAGGTGAAATCGCGTCACTTTTGGCCATCAGACAAGGTGTAAATCATTCGACGGAAACAATACTCAACGTCAAGAAGCTTCAGAGTGCTACACTGAAGACCTGTTTGGCTACAATCGAGAATGCATCATAGAAGACCCGAAGCTTTACACAGACGGTCCTATATAGCCGCACTTAACGACGAGAACGTCACATATTCAACAGCGAGAAATTTACGTTGACCAGTCGACCGGGGAATTGTAAGTCTCATCCTCAGGCACAAGATTGACGCGTACACCGATATCATCCCATGCAGTTCGCAAATACCCATCCTGACGAGCATATAACTGCATGCGTACAGTCAACTCAACACAATCAACCCCGTAACAACGAAAACTGCCATGAATAAAGTACTACTATTCGTTGCTAACATATTTCGCTCGAATTGTGTTTACGTTAAACGTATATTCCATATCTATGCTGAAGAGAGCAGTATGAAAACAAACTGCTGAGTGTAAGTTTTACGCAATATTACAAGCTATCGTGCCAGCAATGACTACAAACAACTGGTCTTTAACTACCCAGCACCTTACAAAGCCGCTGAATCTGTGTACCACAAGAGGAATATGGGATGGGATTAGGGTGAAGTTTACAACCAAAATTTAGACTAAAGTTCGTCTATGAGTACACTCTCACAAGAAACAGTTATCAGATCCCACGCATCTGTGACGATGTTGTAAGAAAACTGAGTCAATACCTCCAGGTCGTAACCAAGCCACTGAAGGCCCCTTGCAATTGTCATTAGATACAGTGAGTCTGGTAATAATCCCAGATTAGGACATATCTGCTGACAGGAAAGGTTCATCCATCAGCCATGGTCACGACTGTCTCAAATCAATAAAAGCAAGTAACGCTCTTTTCATGGAGTTTTCATGGAACGACTCGAAGGAAGCGCAAACATAGGGCGGCAAGAAACTACTGCTGACTACAACGTCTCCATCAATGTTATGTGGTAAAGTGATTTTTTCGGAAAGCACTGGTTTCAGTCTAATCTTGCTTCTTCTAGTCTTATTAGACTTTACTTTCCACCCAATTAACTTCAGGAGCTGAAGGAAAGTGAACACCAGTCTTCCTTCTGAAGGAACTGAATACTAACAGCAAAGCTGGAAGACAGAAGATACTGCAACACTACTTCAAGAGTTGGCCACATTACCATGGCGAGGCGAGGAGGACGACGGGGAAACCGACCCAAGGTGGAAAGCTCTTGAAGAGACGATTTCTTGGGCAAGTGCTCTGTGAAATTCAGAGTCGCAAGCCACACGGCTCTTTCGCAGTAGGGACTGCCCTCGGTAACGTGCGTAAGCCTAACCTTGAAACTGTCAGAATCCCTAAAATAGTCTCCTTCGGGAACTGTCAAAAAATCTGTGTGCTTGAGAAGCATCATAATGGAACCTTGCATCAAGGTCGCAGCTACAAAACATGCTGCCATAAAAGTGATCAGCATTCTGATCAACATTAGCCTGCTTCTCCAGAAACAGCCACCTTCGCTTTTCTCCCCTTTGACAGACCTAGAGGGAGTGAGCTTTCCTTTAAATCCAGAGGAACCAGCCTCTCTATCCCTATCTCTTTCCCCATGCTCCAAATGATAGCCATTAGATGCGCCGTTAGGTGCATTTAGACGATCTGTTACACGATCTGGGGTGATGGACTGTGTTCGTTTCAGAGTAAGGCCCGTTCCTCTCATACTATCACGGCGATCATTCCAAGTGGTAACCCCACGGGAGGCTGGAGAACTCATATCTTGCATTGTAGCTTTAAACTTGATCAAATTCACAGAACTCGTTCACTATGCAAAAGTGAAACTACGACAAGTAGCAACTGCAAAAACTAAAATTTGTGAAGTCACCACAAAGATAGTGGATTGAACTCGATAAAAGAGCTGTGCTCTGCTAGAGATCCATAACATGGACAAAACCGATATAGACGGACAAGGAGAAGCTCTCGACCCAGGCACAGCCGACAGGGTTGTTAAGATACACGCAAAACGCCCGCCATTCTATTAGGTGACCTGAATTGAGACATCCTGACGCCAGCCTCCCCGCAATTCAAAGTTCTCTAACGGAACTTTTCGCCGCTCCTCAAACCTGAAACGCTTGTTAACCATCGCTCTCACCGTCTAGCCCTCACCTAAGTCTGATTCCGGAGCCATTCCTTCTCCTAATTCCAACGTCCACATGAAGATGATCTCCACCTCGTCTCACCCTCACAGAGACATTGTCCATTGCACTTAAATTGCGTCCAATACAGGACGATGCAGGTAATCCCGAATCATCCACCAACCGTCGCTTCAAGTGGAGCCCGCTTCGCCCATAACATGCTATATGGCCAACTGCCATGCCAACATCGTGAGTGAGTTCGCCTCCTGAGGATCATCGCCAGTCTCCTTTGTTGAATGCTTCTTTCAAGTTGTGCTAGACATCGCAGACAAACCGTATTATCTAGCCGACAGAATTCTTTCAGTATTCTGAAGCTGGATTCTTGTAGCATTTGGTCACGGCACGCATTCAGAACGTCAGTACCTAAAGTTTTCATCGAGTGAGCTCCGTAGCAACAACAGTCATCCAAGTGAATCAGAAATGAACTTGCAGAGCAGACATTTCACCGCGATAGGAACATTCACATCAAAGAAGTCGACTAAAAGATGTCCTCACATATCGGTCCGTCCCCAGACAGTTCATGATGGTCATGGGTCATCCTCTCCCATCGCCTTCTCCAGTCCCCATCCAGTGTCGCTCCGCACAGGATTGTGCAGAAGTCTTTTAGACTGGCGACCAAGGCCACGCACCATAACTTTTACCTCGCAGAGCCTGTCAACAGACAACAGCATCCCCGCAGGAAACGGCTTCAAATCACAGACAGTCGCGAAGAAGAGAGTAGAATTCCGTTCGAGAGTCGTAACAAGAAAGCAGGAGGGCAGAATTTCCAACAACAATGACGGGGCTATGCTTAACCAACCAACATTTCACGTGCAATGCCGCTACAAATGACTCGATGGTACCTAACAAACTGCCTCACCGATTGGAGTGAACACTCACTCACTCACTCACACAGACGCCGCGAGCAGACGGAAGGCCAAACGGACGACGATCACGTCGTTGATGAAGAAGAGGAAAGGGAGAAAGAAGAGTGAGGCAGACAAAGCGTTGCGCAACCATGAGGCGCAAGCAGACCAGTTTCATACGCAAACAGCTTCATAAGAAATCCCCGGAGCTTTCTCCGCAATCTACATCCTCTCAAGCCATACGAAAGAAACCAGTGCTGTCGCAGTTCGCTGGCTCGACAAACTCATTCCGGAAAACCGCCAAATGGATCCAACGGGAAGTGGACAGACATAAATTACATCGCGCTGCACACAACCTGCGCTACACGCGGAAAATCTCGAGAAAGAAAGCAGAATATACCCGCGCTCATCTGAAATCCCGTTTCGAGTGAGCAGGAGCGAATGGATAGCGCGAAAATCACCCAGCAACTTCAGTACGCCTGGATGTGCTCTGCTGGTCACTCCTCTGTGGGTCAGTGCTGCAGAACAGCAGAGCATAAACACCGGCTACCATGGTAAGGCCTAAAATAGCACACCACCCTTTTACCATACCATACATGCCCATGGCAGCAGCGGAAGCCGAGGATATGAGAGCAGAGAAGAGAAGAGAGTGCAACAGCAAGTGTGATACACTCCAGCAGAACATGGTGAGGGACAGCAGCAGTCGGATATGGGCCCAGGGCAGCGCAACGAGCCTCCTCTCAAGCCAGAGGAGGGCCCCTTTGCTGTTGCTGCTCCTGATCATCCGGGTTTCCGGCACGAGACATTGCGGGACCCCGTAAAGCCTGGCGTCTTCACTTTCCCATCAAATTTGTCGACCAGCGCTAGATCTTTTTACCATCCCCGTCAAATCTTACTTAGAAACCCCGCAGAGTCAATAGCGCAACCTCCAACCATCCGATCCCCATCCTACGGACTGCGCCACCCCAAGGATCCATAAGCGTATTTGACTTCTCCTTTGCACCTGCCATGCACGCACCTCCAGAGCAGCCTCACTCGCTCTATTGCTTTAAAGATCGTCATTCACTCTGTCACCATTCCTCCCTTCCATCCATTCATTCATGATACCGTACTATAAAGCTTTCTCGCGCGGTGGGACTAAGAAATCAAGTCACAGCGCTCTTCTCGTGACGTGTTCCTCGTCCGCTTACCTTTCGTGTTTATCTTGTGACAGGAACAGACACGAAATCCGCCTCTTCAGACGTTCTCACAAAATCTTTTCTCATCACTTGGTGCGGCTTTGCCTCGGTCGATAGATTCGATAGGATTAGGTAGATGATATGGTTCGATACGGACCTTGAAACTCATGAAACTTGTTTCTTTTGTTCCACCCCGAAAGCTTTCTACTGTCTCAGCATTTCTACACAATCGTATTTGCATTTGACTCTGAGTATGTATGTTAGAGCTGCTTTACCCTTTCTCTCACCCGCATGACCGAGGTCCTGAAATCTTCCCGAAGTCCAGGAAGAGGCCTTGAACCTAGTGGACACAGGCCCTTTGTTTACAGCAACAGGTCTTCCACATGCATGCAGTAGTGATTCAGTTGAATTGAGACAACAAATGCTCCCTGATCTAGTGGATCGGATGCTTAGTGCGGCTTTCCTCCTTTCCTCCTTTGCTTGTTCTTGTTCCTTTTTGTTTGTTTCGTTTCTTGGAGCACGTGTTGGTATCAACTGCCATGACATCAATTTATGAAACTTGGGAAGAAAAAAGAAGAAGGTTAAAATTAACCCGGTGAGTCCAGCTCTTCAAGTGTATCCGATTTTGAACCTGCAGGAAGGCCCTAGCCTTTCTTGTCTGATGTTACAAACTTCCATCGATATCAGGTATGAGAATAATGAAGGAGAAAGAAAACAAAGATAAGAGAATTCAAATGATCTACAGCAGCTTGATCATTATGAATAGGGGTAACGGATGAATGAATGAATCAGTGGTGTAGCGAAACGAGACAAGTTCTGCGCGTACAGCAGCAGGTACCTTGCATGCACAAAGCAAGCAACGGCATGGCTAGGTCACATGGCTTCTTCCGAAGTTATGGTCTACTGTCTGACGGCGGTCTAGTCTCACCATAACCCGTGAAGAAAAATTGGGACTTTCTCAGGAGAAGAAGGAGAAAAGGAAAGAGGCTCGTCAAATAGAAGGCACTAGCAGTGAGAAGCTTCGGGTACATGTCGGCGTGAGCGTTTTCACTCCTAAATGACCAGGCTATACAAAGCAAGCCGGACCAATATTGGACTAAACGTTCATACCTGAATCTTGAGCAGCATGAGCATGCAGTAGGACTTCAGCCAACAACATACGTGCTTTGCTAGGCATGAACACCGGTCGTATTCTTCGGGAGTCCAGGGAAGACTCGAGCAGAAGTGGAGGCAGGAAGGGCATGGAATGGGAGGTCGAGACTTGAAATGCTTGCCTTCAGAATGAACGGAAGGCGAATGGCTATATGGACCTGTAGTCGTTCGCAAAAATTGCTAAACTAAATGCGCGCGTGACGTGTCAAGCATTTAGTGTTAAGCTTTCTTTTAATTCAGTTTTAAACCAATTATGTCGGATAGTAACCAAATGTCGAGGGAGAAAAATCTACTTTCTCAGTCTACGTTTCTAATTCTGTCTGGTTAGACAGTGTTTTCCTAATATAACATGTCAGTCTTTCTTTGGAACTGTTGTTCAGTTATACTTGTTTGAATCTCGTTCATTTTTGCCATTTGATTTAGTCGTTAACTTCTGAAGCAGTTAGAGGGAATAGCAACATACAAATTCATATATGTGGGAAAAGTATAATATGCATGCTAGATCAAGTTCGGGGAATTTTTATTTCTTTTCTATGATCTATAAAATATAAATATTGCGTAAAAATCTGTAAAAATTTAAACAAAAAAAAATTTTATCTATCAAGTGATTATTGTACCTAGAGTTACGAGAAGGTCCAGAATAACTCATAAAGTGAACACGGAAAGACACGCTTCTGAAATTACAAGTGCGAAAGACGACTAATCAACTTACTATAATATTATCCATCCTATTAAATTTATTTATATATTATTTATCACCAAACGGGTTAGGTAGTTCCATTTCATATTGTCTTCTTTATCAGAGCAAAGTAGAAATCTAAGCGCGGTCTATACTGGCAAGAGTGTAATTTTTCTTCCGAAATTTTACGTCAAGAGTCAGACGGACTCCAACCTTCGCCAAACTTTGCGACTTTGGGGGGCTCACTGCACCTCGAGGAATTCTGAGCTACGAACATGCGAGCGTCAAATGGCAGACTTCCACAGCCTGTTGCAGTGCAAGTGGGGCGTGCGGTCCAGGCTGGACGCTGGAGATACTTAGAGTTGACTCTACTCCTATTCATTGCCCTCGTGCGACTCTGCATGAACCTTGATCGTCCGATGAAGTGGTAAATCACGATATATCACTATTACACTGCACGGCAGTGTAATTAATATGAGTAGAGTTAACGTGTTGCCTGGAGATGGGGGAGCGTTATGGGACATACATAATCTTATTGACACTCACGAGTCACGCCGTCTCTTTCAGAACTTGCTCGACTCACCTCCAAAAGCACTCTACACGTCCTCCCATCCGTTTGCTATTCACTGGGTCGCGTTTTCTGTCTCTCTACACGATTTAGGGTTGTTAATCAGACCCCGCCAAATCCTCATGCTGATCTTAGACAGAACTTTCCGCCTGCGGTATTCGGAATTTCGGGAGTCTCGGACCACCTCGCTGTGAGTCTTGTCAGTGTCACGGTGCCCTAACTTCACTCCTTATGGACGGACGCTCACCTTCCCTCCCACCACACTTTACTGACTAGAGTATTTCATGGCAGGGCCAGCTTTTCATCGACGAGGAAGATACTCGCGGAGGTGTTCATGCAGATCTGATAGGTGGCGATTCAAAAGTTAGAACTGGGAGCAAGCTTTACAACGACAGAAGTGAGAATGCAGTTGCCGATCCTTCACAGCTTTTCTGGCGCTACTCGTTCAAAATCGGACTAGCCTGTACGAAAGCCATCAGCTGAATGAGTAGACAAAGGAAGGACTAAGGAGTCGAAAGTTTGCAGTTCCGCGCAGACTTGAATGTTGTGGTTGGTTTTGAGCAAATGCAGTGGTATAACGATCATGGAAATTGCTCCATCCATCCACCCTTGGACTTCCTTGACCATCTCTTGACTGCAGCAGGGAGGGAAGAGAGAGAGCCTCGGCCCTCGCGGAGGGTGATCACTCACTGCGAATGAGGTTATTTCGCGAGGTACGGTAACGGGCGGAGAACGAAGAATTCCACCGCCATTGACTTGACTACCAACGACTTTCAACTGTGAAGCCCATGGATGGCATGGAAACAAGACCACCAACAACAAAAATCTGGACGATATAATGAGTAGGGAAAGCAAGCAAACGACTAGAGTAAAAGTAGAAAGCTTTGTGATTGTTTGTCTCCCCTATAAGGGAACCAGCCTCACTGTACAAGAATTATTGTCGTGCATGGAGAGGCTCATGCACAGCACCGCACACGCCCTGCGCTCGACTATTCTCTGCTTTCAACTTCCAAAATCCATAAACAATAATAATAGAAACAATGCTTTATCCATAGGGGCTTTTGTAGCCTCGTAGGTTATTCACTTTCTTCTCACTGGTCCATGGCCATCTAACCGTTGTCCCGTCTGTGATTCATGCCAGCGCATGCACCTTTTGCCGAAAGGAAAAAGGGAAGACTGAGCCTTGGGGTTCGACAAGTGGGCTGCATCTTTTGTTACGAGAGATCAGATCATTCCCATGCTACGGGTAAGTACAGACAGGTATAAAATTAACCTTCCCTGCGGCATTGTACACTGAATTTTATTTTTTCTTACCGAAAAACGTGTAAAATTTATTAAAAAGTATTATAATAAGTTATTGTAAACATTCATAAATGATATATATTAACCGGTATCGGAGTTTCCAACAGATCCAAATGAAAACCATAAGTGAATGCTTGACTGATATGCTGCTTGGGGCATATGTCCGAGACAATTATCCTCAAAAGGCATCATTTTGTGAAAACATTAATTTATTTCTGAATCTTTCTCGCTGGAAAGGTTAAAACATAATGAATGTACACCTCATTTATTTAAGTGTGCATGAGGTGAATAATATCCTCTTTCGTTGCATGCTCGATGAACTTTTGAGAATTTTTGTTTGTTAGATGTTATGGAGGAAATATATAAATGTTAAATGAAAAATATATATCAAGTGGAAAATAATTAAAATATTTTATAAATATTAACTGTTAATCTATACTTAGAAATGCAGAGAGACTCGGATATAAACCGTAGAGTATGAATAGACTGCTTCACTGCTAAAGATATAAGTCCGGTAATGTGAAACTATTTATATATTAATTTATAAAAAAATCAATTTATTATCTAATCTTTCTTGCAAAAAGGGTTAGTTAATAAATTGAACCCTTGGATATTTACCTCTACCATCTTTCGATGGAGTAAGTGAATATCAACCGGAGAGATGTTTATTCACGTTGTTATTCATTACTTCATATCTATATTAATAACAGTTGTGTCAAACTTCACTCTGTAAAATCCTCGACACGAATATGGTACTCGTAAGGATCTTGAACGAGAGAAGAGATATATATAGTACAAGTAACGAGAGAGATATGTATATATATCACGGGAACATGTAAAATGGCTTTATGGATGTGTGGTATTCACTAGATGGAGAGAAGAGATATATATAGTACAAGTAACGAGAGAGATATATATATATCACGGGAACATGTAAAATGGCTTTATGGATGTGTGGTATTCACTAGATATAGTTAGATTGTAATAAGGATCAAATATTAAACTTATTAGATCAATTATTTCTGATATGAATCAATAAAAACTCATAGTCTTTTTTCATTACTTTTGTTTCTTTTCCTTCTACCCTTTTTGTCATCGTAGTAATTATTTTTAGAAGATCATAATCGAAAACACTATTTTTTCTCAAAGACTTTACTCTGAAATGAGATCAACTACAACTCCTGAGTTTATAGTTTTATATTCTATTTTTCACCAGTCTACATCCAATTGAGTCTTCACGGGTTTGCATGCAAGTGAGTCTTGATTCTTCATTTTAGAAGTTTAAATTTAAATTGTTCTTTCTCATATCCCTTTGAACGGTAACTTGGCAAATTTTCCTCTTGCACCGATTCCTCTTTCTCTTCCTTACACGTCTTTACACACTAGTCTCTTAATTTCTACATGTCACTAATCATTTTTCACTGTAATATATTCTTCTGGAGTATATTCTAACCAACAGCAGCGCTAAATCTTTGCCCTCATCTCTCACTTCTCTTCTTCTGGGTTATTCTTCACTAAATCGCTTGGGATGCATATGGAGTTTGAAAATATGTAATTTAATTGTCGAAGGTTTTCGTAAAGTAATCAAAACTTCCACGGAAACTGATTTGAAGCACTCTTGTAATGCATATAGTTATGGGTATGTCATCAAGGCTTCTTTCCATCTTAATGTTATTAATATCTGCTTTCCAATGTAAGGTCAAAATACAATTCACATTGCTCTTTTCTCAGTTATAGTTCTTGGTTTTGGATCTTTAAGCATATTATTGTATGAAATACAAATTCAGTCTAATTCATCAGACTTTTAACTCCATGCATCGATGTGTGTAATCGTTTATATTTTCATCAGTGTAATTGTAGTACATCCCAAGCAATGTAAACGTAATTTATATCAATTTTTTCTTATCCTACTATTTTTAAATACTTTGAAGATAGACTAACAGTACTTATCATGATTATATGTATACTATCATCTATACGGTCTCTCTTTGTCTTCAAAAGAAATTCTTAGACTAAAGAGATTAGTTTTCAGATATCGCAAAACTAAAACTTAACGTAGGTAGAGAATGCATGGGTAATTTAACAAGTAAAATAAATTATTCAGTTTAAGTAAATTGAATGTAAAATTAGAAATTTATGTGGATAATTGTATTTTCCCTTGCATTTTAATATAAAATATACAAAGAATTTAGATTATTATAAATTAGAACCAAATAGAATATTCTGAAGCACACAGAGAGTAACAAAAATATTCTTTCCTTTATACTTTTACGGAAGGTTTAAAGAAAACACGCTACGTAATGAATAGCAAACGTATGGAAAGACCCTATCAATCCTTACAAGGGAAAGAGGGACCGAAGGGTCCTTAAACCGTAAATCAACGTCCCAAAGGGAGGAAAAACATCACTATCCGTAACTATAAGGTCACAGAAGAGGGAATAACGCAAAGAATTTATCATCTTATAAGAGGAAGAAGTGGCATATCAACACAAAGCATGGGTGAGTCATAAGAGCAACCAACAACACAAGAGAAGCTCTGTATGGAGCTTGTTTAGATGTTAGAGTGCGCATAGGTGATGTTGCTATCGAACAAAACTTCTTTGTTCACGAATCAACATCATACCCGCTCATTCTTGATCAACCTTTCATCACAGCAACTCGGATGGAGACGAGGGTACTAGACGACAGATCTGCTTATGATAGGATCCGAAGTCAGGATGAGAAGAAAGCAATACAGTTCTTAACTGTAACGTTAAATCATGAGCGCAATCGAGATCGTCTAAAGAGAAATCGCTTCCAAGGGTGAGTGAACTAGAAAATCATGGTGCAACTTCAAGATGACGGTCAAGTTGCGAACTTGAAGATGAAGTTGACTCGATGGGAAGTATGACGACAAGATGCTATGCATGCTGGACTCCTTGGTTGGTATCTCTGGTGCATACCGGAGGATGCACAAGTTTAGAGGGGGTGGATGTCGTATCATGGACCGGCTCCTACTTGAAAATCTATTTTCGATACTTATCATTATCGCTCCAAAGGACTAAAAATGAGCTTTTTATACAACTTCGGATCTTCACTTTCATTACATCAACTGATAGAGCTCTTTGTCAGCTTTCCATGGGCACTTCATCTATTTCATTTGGACCTCTAGTGGTGAAGTTACGAGACTCAAAAGTTGGAAAAATCAAGCTAAGTCTTAGCTTATGAGCTTTTTGCACAACTTTGGATCTTCACTTTCATTACATGAACCGATAGAGCTTGTTGTCAACTTTCCGTGACACTTCATCTATTTCATTTGGTCGTTCAATGATGAAGTTACGAGGTTCGGAAGATGAGAAAATCAAGCTGAACTATAGCTTACTATTGCTGATTGGGTATTTGCAGTTCGTGACACTATACTAAGGATGCAAAGGGTCTGCTTGTTCATTATCTGTGATAACTTTCACGTACGCAACTGATGTAAGGGGGCAGCTTAAACACGCCTCGCCCCCAACCTTTGCTTCCATCAACCTAGTAGACAAAGACCTCAGAA
Organism: Asterella californica; assembly: GCA_036924285.1. Lineage (NCBI taxonomy): Eukaryota > Viridiplantae > Streptophyta > Marchantiopsida > Marchantiales > Aytoniaceae > Asterella > Asterella californica. The sequence continues at coordinate 40,579,500 of JAYKYS010000001.1, forward strand.
GTACCCAAGCAGTAACACCCGTCGATCGCATTCGACATCGCTCATCCAATCCAAGACTAACAATCTAAGTCAAGCAGTTCAAGTCCATTGCTTGATCCAGCACTTGATGACGTGAAGCCTCCAACACCGAAGCTACTATCGTCGTATCGTAGAGTATTACTACCGTCATACTCGTATCATCGCTTACTCTTTCTCATCGGCATTGGACTCCACCAACTGCTGTAACTAAGCACAAGTCCAAGTCCTCTATCTCTGTAAGCATGTGACATTGAAAAGCTCACCAAAATGGAGCAACGCTGCCTTAGGTCATCCCACTAGGTTCACCACTATCATGGGTGACCTATCGACGACTTTCACTACTTGAGATCGTCCTCTTGCATCTAAGATGTCATTAACCGTGAGATGCGCTGGTCGTCTCACTGCATCATGTGTGCACTTGAACACCTCCTTCAGTAACAAGTTCGTCCACTATAAACGTGGACAATGTGCACGAGATCTCACTCTCGTTGTATCCAACAGTACTACCGATCCAACCCAAGACCGCTCCTAGAGCACACTTGTCATCATCTGTGCACGAGCATCACCTAACAAAGAAACATTCTTCAAGATGTACGCTAGAGAATCCACTTGATGCAATCGAGATGTAAGATCCATAACATCTCCCAAAACACAGTAGATCGAGGATCATATAAACCATATCCTCTCCCAACACGAGTGTGATCTTGATATGACCACTCGGCTATAACCAAATGAATGGTGTCAATAAACATGAGATCATGTGCTTCCAATAGTGAAATATCCGACGGTAATGCTTGCTGATATCCTTTAAGACTGATATGAATAAGAACTCAGGATATCTCTGCACCAAGCGTGTCATAGACGCAATGAGATGCGTCTCGTAATCTCATCTCTCTCCACATACAAGTATCGCTGTAGTCATATGCATGTATGCAATACCATAGCCAAACTTGTGTTGATCTCTCCAAATAGCTCCAGCACACACACACCCTCCTCTGGATACTGTTATACACTAGGAGTCGTATCCAACGGTGATAAGGTAACAAGGTCAGTAGTAAGAAAAATCCTCTACTCCTCTATTGGAAGTACAAAGACTTCACTCCAAGCTTGCTGCACCAGCCAATCAACATAGTGCTGCAACTCTCCACTCGAACTCCAGAGTGGAACATCCAAGATAGATGGTACTATCGGAATCATGCTAGACATGTCTCCCACCTCCTCAAAGATCAAAGTATTCTCCGCATGGACATTGTCCTCTAACAACTCACTCGGCCAAGTGATGACCGAATTGAACTTTACAACGGACGTCATCGTCCATGGTGTAGACTCCGTTGCCCCAATTCTAACAATGAACTGCACTGGTAAGTGGCTCACTCGTCCCTCACCGGACTACCAACGTGATCTATAAGATGTTAGCTTCGTCTAATAGTCGATCATGAATCTCATAGGGTATAACACATCACCTCCAATCAATACGTCATAAGACTTTGTGATCATAACGATGGCCTTGGTCTTCACCATAAGACCATCTGTGAAATGATCTGATCAAACTCTCACCGTCAGCATCTCGCGTGTCATGTGCAGAGTTGTACCCTCTGATCCTCCTAGAGATGCTTGGAGTTGGAATGGACATCTCTCCACCTCGGACTTCTTCAAATCTAAACCAATGCACGTCGTCTTCCTCAACATCAACGACTGTGCTTCAGAGTCTAACAAGACTTTTTACAATCGATACACCTTCTCTGAAGGTGCCACCAAATAGAAGATACCACATTGATAACTCATCCAACCTGACAGTCGTTACTTGTCAAATACCACTGTTATTCGTCATGGTCCTCGATTCCATGGACGCATCTACCGCCTCTCGCTGAACCACCTGGGCACTAGAGGTAACCACATCCTTTCTCTCATTGAGCATGACCGTCAACTGGAAACTGGAGTCAAGTTGACTCCTAATGTCATCATATCCGCACATGAAAATAGTAGTAGTTCGCAGAACTATTATAGTTTATGAACATAGTTCACAGAACTATTATAGCCTCTCTCAACATCAAGTTTGATGTCACATTCACTGACATCGAGGGTTGACTCGCATCACCTCCACTCTTGGATGTCGATGCATCCAACTTCATTACATCATCGGTAAGTCATTTATGAATCATAGACGTGATCTCCAACGTCTCCGATAACGTGAATGACTGAAGAAGTCTGGCCTGTCTACCAACCTCTCCGCTTTGTAGATCCAACTCCATCGACACACCTCGTGGTTTAGAGACACATACTACACCTCGAGTTACTACCGCAGATACCGCAATCTGTGCCAAACTAGCCATGTAGTCGAAGTCAAGTCCTTCTCCTCCATAAGACATAGAAGTTTCTACTCCCGAACTAGATCTCTATTGAGCCATAGCCATACTAGCTATCCTCTGTTCCAAGCGCTTATTTCGAGTAGCCATATCCACATCTGATGGCGTAATAGACGGTGAACCAACTGGTCCTCTCCTAGGTGCTAGACCTCTGTCTTCAACTCGATCACCACTGTCTCATTGAGCTCCTCTACTGGTCTATGATCAATCTTCTCTTGTCATAGCTCGAGATGGAGATCAAAACAACGGTCACTATTATGATCTGGTCATCCATAATGTTCACATTGCCTAGGCGCCGCATGAGATGTCTCAGAACATCTTGTATCCACCTCTCCTCTATGTGCATTCCTTTTGATTATGAAGACCATCACAAGTCTATCAAGGATCCGCTTGCTGCTGACTAGAGAAGGACGGCATGAGCTTCTATCCACTATGTCCTTCAACACCTCCTTGAGATCGTTCAACATGATCTCTATCCCCACCGTGTTGCTGCATAGCCTGTGGTATCCGAGAAGATGTGATCGTCCTATGTGACGCCTCCCTGCTAAACCTAACAATCACCACCCTCTCCTCTATCATGTTGAGCTCAATCCGCTTAGCCAAACCAAAGACAACCACCAACATTGGTGCGGTGTCTCTAATGGAAGTCGTATCTTTAACTATCTTGCGCAGCTCTCGATCTAGTATCTCATACAAGAATTACACTATCTGTGTCTCCGTCACCTCATGAGTAACGCTGATCAACCGCCTCGCGTAGACTCTCTCTAGTCTTTCACTGGAACTCTTGCTGACTCCTCAACTTGTTAGTCCGCGCACCCTGATAGTTCTTCCTCAAACACTGGAAGAACTGAACCACAAGATTAAACCTCGGTGGTATCCTGCTTGTGTACTACCCCCTGCTTCACTACTAGTGGACGCACCGCTGGTAGTAGATACTCTGTCACTCGTGGATGTACCACTACTACTAGCACTCAAACAGATGCGATGCCTCTCAAAATTGCGTCAGTAGTGATAAAAACATAGTTGGGAGACCAATGTTGTCTCCACAACTCAATCTCCACGCTATAGTCCCGCCTGAACTCATGATAATCATCCATAGATGGTCCTTCTAAGTGTTGGAACAACCTTTCTAAGTCATGAAGGGTGTGAAAAGTTGTGGGTTTCACATCTGCTGCAGATCGTTCCAACTGTCGAACTCCTGGATGAACTCATTGAGCTCAATGATACCCATCGTATCTGAGTACCATCGAGGATCCTTCATGATCTCATAGATCTCGTGCATATCTCACACAAAGGTGTGACGATACTAAGTGTACCTCCAACCATGTCCTCGTCTGAATCGGTGTTCTCCGCCGATGAGACCGATGCTAATGGTTGGTACCTCATAACACTCCGTGTGAATCCACTGCTTACTGCAGCTGAATCTCCACCGAAACCTCTGTGGATCTCCGTGATGACAACCTCTGTGTCAATCATGAACACCAAGCTATAACCAGAATGTCAAAATCTCGTCACCACACGTGATGCCAACCTGCCTAACCTCGCTCTTATTGAGCTCACATATCTCTTTCTAGGATGATCAAGGTAAAACAACATGTACTTGTCATCACCAAAGACAGTCTCTCACGGTCTGCTGGTTCACAAGTCCAACCTCATCATGAGAGAAATAGAGATAATCTGACTGATCCGCAACTCCAGTCTCACTACGGATAACACATTGGAGTGAACTCACCCCAGAAATCAAGCGCCAACACAAGCAAATGCGGCACACAAACATGAAGCAAAATATGAAGGAGTTCCAACCACAAGAAGTCCAAACGATAACTCTCCACACTCAAACATGCACAAAAGATAAACCCAGTCTCATTCGAATTGATGTCTCTTCTTCGGTGATCACATGCACAATATTTGACCACCAACTGTTATAAACTGTACCTAAGATAACTAACTAGATGTCCAAACCTCTAGTAGCTCCAAAAATCTATACGTGATAGCTCCACTAACTCGTCTAAGTCACTACCACAAACGTCCTCCATGCACGTCTCTACGGCATAAGCAAACGCTACCACAACTATAGCTTCCCCCTAGTATTATGATGTCGTCCTATCACTCCTCTAGGAACGTGTGAAAAGATCTCTTATTACCTTAAACAAGTCAAAAAATACTTGCACGCATCATAGAAGACACCAAGAGCTACCGGTCTAGTGGTTAAGCCAAAGCTAAGAGCTAAATAGTTAAGCACCTCCTTCAAGAATAGTGTTGGGATGGATGACTTGATTTTTTCTCACTCCCACACAACTTAAATTGAGCTTAGCTTACGCACACCAACAAGCTTGCTTGCTGGTCCGCCTCCGCCTCCGCACTCTTGCACTCTTGCACTCTGGTCTCAGGTCTCCGCACTCACGCACCTCTTCTCTTGGAAGCCTCTATACGCGCTCTCCACAGAGACACTCTCGCTCACTCTCAGCCCTACTTATAGTAGGGGAACAACTCGAGATCAAACACGCACAAGCAATAACACACCCCAAACAGCAACTTTGAACAACCCAACAAGGCAAAAATCTACCAAAACACACGTGCAAGCGAGTTTACATTAGATTTTTGACAACCTCCTGTCTTTTTTCCTCTGTAACTCACTCGATCTTTCACCAAATTGAATTATTTTTGATGCATTGAAATCTTCTTTCCAGCGCACACCTATTGCACTCATCGTCATCAGCAATTGCCGACCAATGTCTACTCGACGTCCGCTGACGTGTATCTGCCGACCCTCAAATTGATCCAAAAAATCTATCACAATAAATTTTGGCAGCACTTTCGCACTACCGCGTCACAAATCCGACCAAGAATAAGTCAACACACTACTTAATCAAACAGCGATAAAAAAATGACCAAACGAATCATTCCGTATACGTGCATACTTGCAAATCGAAAATATCAACAATCTACACATTCAAGAGATACAATTGGCAGAAATTCACGACTCGAGAGCACTCAACCAGACCTTACGACTTCAGTTCTTTGAGTAATAAGATTGCTATTCACTGCACAATGCCAACCACTAAAGTCGAGCCACATCCACTCTGCGCACTAGAGAATCCATGCTGCACTCACCAAGACTATCTACCGTAACCAGAAGCTTGAAGGCTCAACTCGAAGAACTGAAACTTACAAGCCCGACCTGTGAAGTATACCCCTAGTGGGGCTAGCCCAAGAACCCGTCTTAACGGCACTGACGGCCCTATCGGGACTAGCCACTACGCAACCGATCAAATTAGCCGGAGTGCTCCTGACGTGAGATTGATGATTCAAAATTGTCTATTAGCTATGCATAAATCTATTGTAGTAATTGTATCTCTATACTAGATGAATTTATAGGTTGAATATTGATATTCTTGTGAGAATAAATATTATATCAGAATGTAATAATTTCCATTTTTGATAGATTATCATCATCACAAGTTAAACCACATCATAAATAATCTGTAGAATTTGCTTACTTGGATTATTCTCCAAGCTTTGTTCACCAAATGTTGATATCTATATTATATCTTATTGAACAAACTTGCAAAAATCTAGTACTATAAATATTATGCAAAATGCTAGAAATATAAAAGCAAAATTCTGAATGTATATTGTACAAGTGATCTTTTTATCAGAACATTTTATCTTAGGACTGCAAATTCACGCTGAATATATATTGTATTAAACTTCAAAACTTCTATTTTAAAGTTCAACATAAGACAATATTTTGGAACTAGGTTAGAGGTTGGATAATTAGTACATAATAATTTTAGATAATTAGTAATGAATCATACAGTATACAACTATGGGAGAGCCTTGATTTAAATCCTGATTAAAAGATTTGATTCTCATAGAGTTATTCTATCAACAAAAATATTTGGATATAATGTTTAAATTCGTTATTCCCAAACCGTACACCCGCAGAGTGAAGTCCTCTGATTACCTAAGGTTATTGTTCTCTGGTCACCAAAGTTACATGACATATTTATAAGGATATCTAAGTTCTAAAATGAACTTTTTTCTTCTTATACAAAAGACAAGGAAATCTCACCTCCCCTTCCGGCTTTTGTCCTCTTCTCATTTCAACACCATCGACGGTTAGCTATGCATAGCAACAAGTGGCTGCTTATGCTTATGCTCATGCATATTCACTTCTTCCCTCTTCTGATACAAGGAAGACACATTTTGATCAAATTTCAAGGGTCTTGAGTATTCACTTCTTTCTTCTTCACATAGAAGAGGAAAATATGCTTGCTGGATGAACTCTGGGAACTTTTGCTCTCTTAATGTTATCTGAAATATATATATATATACTAAATATAACATATATACTAAGTAAATATAAATCATTAAATCATTTTATATAAGTTATCTGTTAGCTCATGTCTAGAAACACGGGAGATGAAAATAACCCATAAATCTTGACCCGAGTGCCGCGCTTCAGAAAATACAAGTCAGAGAATCCATAATCATTAATATACATTAATATACACTGAGGTTAATTTAATACCTAACCCTTCCTTCCGGAAGAGTTAGATATTAAATTATGCAACGATTTAAATATTCGAGCGAATTGTTTTATTGGAAAAACTTTGATCAGAAAGTAAAACATCTATTCACAACTATATTTTCACAACTAGAAGTTTATACTTGAGCTTTTTCTTCAAGACAGGTGTCTAAAGTCCGTCAGATAGTACTGTGATCTGTTGTTACACGGTCCAGCTTTCTCCACGGATGGATGTCTATGTTAGAGTGGGTTGGATGCAAGCAGTTCCTATGATATTATAGAAAATATATTCGTATCGGTTGCCAGACTTCTGTGCATATTTATGTTCACATTATTTTCCTCAACTCATAAAAGACTTATTTTCTTCAGTAAAAAAACCAAATTAGCACCCGATTTTCGCATTTGTCCTTTTGTGTTTCTCTGTTCCGGAAGTAACTTTGAATGCATACTTGCGGAAGTTACGTATTGGATTCGATCGCAGTTCATGATAACACTTTGATAATTACCCATCATGCGTTAACTTGATGAGGGAGAATCCCCATATCCTAACGTGGAGGTGTAAGCTCGATCCTCTGCACTTGTCTGATCGAGAGATGGAGGAAAACTCGAGGAGCTGCAGGATAGGGTTTTTCCTCCATCGTCATTTGGATTTTTTCGTTTTGTTGGGTATCACGTTCGGTAGAGCAAACTCCATGAGGAAAAATACCATGCTAAGAAAAAGAAAAGAAAAAGAAACCCTTCATCAATTTACTTGACAAAATAACATATACTGCACAGGTTCTATAACAAAAAACTTGACAAAATAGAAAGGTTGCAGCATTGGAGTTAATATATTCTATGCTAATTTCAGCTGGTTTTTAGTCCAACTCTGTTATGCAAAGCTGCTTCATGTACCGACAGCAATCCTTCCACCTAGCACAAAACGAGAGCGGCAAAATGCATCTGCGACTAAAATGGGGAGAGCAGCTGCGGCCAACTACAACAGTTCAGTCCAGGGAGCAGAAGTTGGAACTGCCCTAATGAGTAAAGTTTCGTGTTCTTCCATATCGTTTCAAGCTCTGCGGTCTTACAACGAGCATGCTTTTACTTGAAAGCTGCGAAGTCAGTAAGTCAGTTGGTGAGAAAGGGTCGGTTTCAAAGCAAGAAATAACGAGTGATTGTCGTGGGGAGGTACTACCCTACACACAGTTCACACTCGTTTCCTGAGGGTTCCTTCAAGGAAAACGGTGACGGCCAGTGAGCTCATCAGAGACCATTTGGCAGTGGAAGGGTGTACCAGAACGTGGAAGGTAGAGGAGAGTCAATGTGGAAGATAGACAAAGTCAATCCCCTCCGCGATATTCCTCCTCCATCCCCCACCATCATGAGCCTCAAAACACCGTACTGTACTCATACGACTTATGAATCGAGTTCCACGGTTGAACATGAACGAGTATTCAGTCCCTTGGCCGGCCGGCTGGCGATGAACGGGATAAGAAGGTCGTGGCTGTTTGCCCGGTGCAAATATAAACCAGAAGCATATGGTGAGCTTCCGTGTTTAGCTCTTCTGTCAAAGCTGGCTGGACTGCAAAAATCTCGTAACTTTGACAACCTCAAGCAGACTTGAGTACCATGTGCTCTCGTAGACTTAACGAGAGGAATGGAATACGACAAAGTTCTGGAACAGCCTCGAAGTATATGTACTGCTGCTGTTTGAACTCACTTTTGCATTCCGAAACATTGACACTATTCGCCTGATAGGATTTTGTTGGAGAGAGATTCCAACAGCAGACTTCCAAATCCAGCGTCCAAATCATAATCATTGCGCCTACTCTTCTCAGTATGATCTCGTCCTTTTCCATCTTCTTGACCAAATGTCTCCACTTACGACCTACATCCAGTGACGACCATGCTCAGAATTCACTGGAGTTCCAACTCGTGGGACGTCGAAGGAGCACGAAATTGGAAAGCATGATCCTGGATCCAGGACCGCTTGTTGTTCAGGGCATCCATCTTGTTCGTTCCTGGCCGAGTTATGACCGGGCAGAACTTTTTCTTCTTTCTTCATGTTCACGATGAACCTTTTCTTCTCTGGATGGACGTAAAATCGAACTCTGAATGTGACTTGCCTTAGCAGCATATCGGAGTGTGTTTACACTCTCTTGAAAGTCCTGCAAAGCACTCCAGAATAGGATTTAAAACCTGAACCAGTCCAGTAATTAAGAGTTACTTCTGCTTATGTGACCGCCGATATCTTGTCCACATGATTTACACGAATTACGCATCATGCTAAAATGGAATCAGATGGTTAGGAAAGAATGTAGGTACACACTGAGGAGAGAAGAAATGGTCACCTGTTCTGCAGGGGACAAATGGGCTATCAAGAAAGTTTTGTAGTTTCCTCCAAGAGAGTCTCGCAGGAGCCTTGTGAGAGATGAGTTCCGATATGACACAAACTTGGCATTTCTGGAGAGATTCAAGATCACCTGCTCTAGACATCCATCACAATGACAAGTCAAGCTGTCATTTTCATGAGGTGAAAGCTGGTGTCCCTCACAGATTGAAACTTTATGTAACGACAAAGAAGTGTTGTATGTTGACGAGCTTTCCAGCTCGAAAATGTGATTTTATTTTTGTCAATACTCTGAACTCGTTTACGGCAAAGTTCCGACAGCTCCGAAATTGTTACTGTAGAATTATAACAACCAACCCGTAGAAGCATTAGGTCAGGTACATATATTCACGAACGAAGTACCACTGATGCTTCGAACTCACATCGTTGAGATGAGCTATTGATCTGTTGATATACCGAGATTCATCCAGCCTTTCCAATGATACTCTCTTAGCAAGGGTAGGCTTTTCAGTTCCTGGTTCATACATTATCTATTCGTAAGAGAACAATGTTGTGTGCTAGCGATGCGTTAGCGATAAGCTGCGAATGATGGCAAGCTTATATTGTTCAAGAGAAACGGAAAATTGCCGAGGTGTTGTGTGCTTCAAAAGCTAAACCTAGCAAGTTGCTGCGCGTAATGCATGATACACCAGTTGACATCAATGGTACAGCTGTATTTCCATCGCTGTACCTGCGAGGTCTACCAGATTGATGAGGCGCATATTTGACCTCCTCCCTCCCTGGTCCTGTTCAGACAACAAGGACCGTCGGTAAGTTGAGAGAGAATGCTGCAGATGAGAAAGCAATGAGCTCTTCATTACAAACCGCTTGCCACTTGCGACACTGGTACGTCATCTGAAAATGCGCATGTCTTCTGAACCCTACTGCAGTCAGAACACATTCTGAGGCCATTGGTTTCCAATTTCCTTGTTTTTTTGCTGCGGCTGGTAGAAAATGTGAAGATATGCAAAATTCTGTTTGAAATTCATACTGCTTAGAGGACTTCCTCAGATGTGTAACTTCCTGTTTCTGAAGAGTTCAGTAATAAACCATGCCTTCACAAGCCTGATGGTGAAAACAGTGTGGCCACGATTCGAGAATCTGTTGCTTGGAGTAGGCCCTAAAGTCCTGCGAGCTGCTCCCTCCAAGATGATTTGGTCCATGTCGTCCCATGTGTACACATCCTTCCACAGTAATCCTTCCACGTAAGTACCCGAAACAGGATCCTCTCGTACTCTGAGAGACTCCTCCTTAATGGGCGGACAGTCGAAGCCAAGGCTTCGTGCACGCCTCGAGCTCGTCGAGGTTCCGGCGCCGAAACTGAAATGGCTCGCAGTGTCGCCGTCCATCGACTCTTCATACACGTTGTCGTTCAAGGAGGACCCCCATCTGCGTTCACTGGTTACAGATCCACACCTTGAAACTCCTGAATCAGCGCAGCCTTGCCATTCAGCCCTTGCGGTGTAAGGATCGACTTTCGAAGGAACAAGGAGGTCACGTATTCTCTCCTTATGAATTTCCAAGTAGCTGACCTGAAAGCACACCTGATGTGAGGTATATCGCGACCTTTGGATTGTGGTCGGAAGGTCGTGCAAAGATACTTTGTCTGGAACGGGGTGAGTGAACCAATTATTGACCGCATAATGTTCCATGGGATAGCGAAATTAAAACATAAACTGCTTAGAATCTGTACCTGAACTACAAACTTATTTCTGAACTTGGTGTTAACTTGATTCATCAACTCCTCTGCCAATCTTGGCATCTGGTTTGCATCAAGGGGGAACATGCATCTGGTCAGACTTTACAAATCAACCGTTCCGAGCCAATATCCTCTTGTTTCAGCCAATCAAGGTGCAGATCCCACTTAACGCCGTAAGCAGCAGGAACATATTTCCATCCCCACTTTAACTTCTCCGCATCAGATTATGTTTGGTCAAAACGCAGACATATGTAACCTGAACGTTTGCCCTCCTTATGCAGAGTCTCAGTTGACGTCTTGCTGTGAACTGGTAAGTAAAAGCCCGGACCAGATTCATAAGTCTGCTGATTCAAGCAAGGGCCAAATCAAGAGAACTGAAACAAGGTGTTCAAAACTTACGATACCACGTCCTTCCTCTGTGTCATCACCCATCATAGTGAAAGTTTTACCACTACCAACCTGACCATAAGCCATAATCTGCAGAAGAATGCAATACTATTAGTCTCCAGGATTTATCTCATATGAGAAACATCTACTGAATCCCCACTGACAGCGCTCTTACCTGGAGCACGAACATATAATCTGGAGACCTTTGTTGTGCTCAAAGAATTACCGGGATACACAAGCATCGTGACCGCAGTTTTCCTGAGGCTGTGTTCGAACCCATAAGGTTTGCTACCAGTCAATGAAGAGCATATTCAACTCTTTCAGCAGCGAACGGAGGAGAACAAGTCTGGGTTCTGGAAGCAGCTCTTGGCTCCTAAATGACATATTACAGTTGATAGGAACAGAAGGCAGTTCTTCGACACATCGGATCTTGCGTCCGAGAATGATAGCAAAGACGAATTAAGAATTGTTCCCATCCTGTTAGTGATAATCAAGTGCCAACATATTACTGAGGAGAAGAGCTTGAAGATTCACTGTTGTGTTGTAGCCGTCCAAAGCATAGTCCAAACAGGGTAAACCGATCAATTCGTACATCCGTTTTTGCGATTCTGCCTTTTTGTCCCATCGATGCTTCTGTAAGTAGCTGTCGTCGACAACACTGTCCACCTTATACTCCAACGACCCTGCATCGCGTAGTTCCTTGCTGCGCGTGCAGGCTTGTCTGAGTAACTCTGGATTGTTTACTTTAACCATAACCTTGTCTTCAGGCAGACACAAAATCTGAACGAGCAGTGCTATGGTAAGTTTGTGTATTCATGTGTGACAATACTTGTAAGTTTGAAAAGGAATAACGTGCAAACTTACTGTGACTAGAAAAAATAACCTTGGTCTTCTAACCACATATTCCCTCTAGGGCTGAGTCTAGGCTTCCATAAATAGAGCAGATACATGGAGCAAACAATGCTCACACTGAAATATTGCGTAGGGACCACCCGGACTTACGAGAAAAATCTGCATGTACCTGTTTCACAGGACAAAGCTTCTCATGTTCCGCAAATGGTCTCATGCGGACAACAACCTTCACCTGCGGAAAACAGCACGGAATAAGGGAATAAGCAAATACGGAACCTCTGAGGTCAAAAACGCCTAGTTAATCTCCTCCAAATGGGTTGACAACAGAACTGAGCTGCTCCAGGGGCTCCATCACCTACACGGATCAGGTGGGATGAATGATCACAGTACGTGGAAACAAGCACACTCCTGTGAGTGATTTCTACAGTTTCTTTTTGTACTTTCTTCTCGTAACGAGAACATACTTTCTCTCTGTGGTTGCAACCTCCTAAGTTAGCAGAACTCTCAGTGTTGGATCTCTCCAAGGATTCACCAGCCAACTTGGACAAAACTGAGCTCTCGCTAAGGGTGCGAGAAATTGGTGTAGAACGCTGGTTTCTCCTGTTCTTCACAGAGCGTCCATAATTTAAGAGTCGGTCAAAGAATGTCTCTGACGGAGCAGATCGTGCTGATTCGTTACAGGGGTCCTTTGACCTTCTAGGCTCGACCTTTTCCCAGTCAGGAAGTTGATCTGAGTTGATGCCCAAAATAAAAGATGATGCTGCCTTCTCCATCTCCAAAAATGTCGAACTTGAGAAAATACTGTCTTTCTGAGTGGTATCGTGCAAAACCTGTGAAGAATCAGTCACTAACATTCCTTCATTGCAGCATGGTCTGGAGGATACTCCTAACCCACGACCTCTCCTGGATAGAGTGCAGCAATCGGATCCAAAGCCTACAGCGTGCTCTACCACTTCATCCCCGTTTGCAAGTTGCTGATTTTCATTGTGTGCATGTCCTCCTGAACGTAGAGTTCCACCATGGACTTGTCCACATTCTGTAGTAGAGGCGACACTATGATCTACAGGTACGCTTTGCTCTTCTGCAACTCTGGTTTCTACATCGTTCAAGCCATATCGCTGCAATCGTGCAAAACACTCAGACGGCCAATTTAACGCCTCTGTAGCCTGACAAGGTACCTGAGTGTCTTCACTGGCGTCCACTGATTTGTTCTTACTCCTACCTCCTTCTAACTTTGGTCTCAATGGACAGTGATCTTCTTTTGTTATGTGAGCCGGGTCTGAAACACGTATCAACTTTGCTTCATCCCAGCCGTATTCTTGGAAGTACTCGGAAGCTGTTACAGATCGTTCTACAGTGCTATTACTAGCTTCAATCGACATATCTTTCCCACCCGTATCAATAATTTTAGGTGTTGACTTGTACAGTTGAGATCTTGCTGTTTCCATATCTGATGTTACAAACTGTACTGATGCATCTTCCGGTTCACCAAGTACCGCTGTACATTTATCAGTCGTGTTAACTTTCCGAAGATTCGCATGAACTGGCAGCACATTTCTCGTGTGCTCTCGGGTTTCAACATTCTCTTCGGTTTCCAGTTCATCGGTGTCCTTCCAGCCATTTAGACAAGGCTTTGGTGATCTGTAGCCTGTCCCCTCGATTGGTGATAGTTTGTGCCCTTCAGGGTACGATTCATGCCCCTGAGGCTTGGTGTAGGAATCGCGAGGTCTCAAGGATACTTCGCTTTCTTGAATCGTCATCTGTAAGAACGTTTCGTTGACTTTTAACCTTCTGTCTACCTCGCAGTGATCTATGTTAGCTTCCGAAAGTTCTCCACCAACCTTCTTACCTGTAACAGCTGAAATCTTTGGTGATTCACAATCCGACGTTTGTATAGCTCCCAGGGATGAACTTCTTGATTGACCGGCAAATTCACTGAAAATATCTGGCATGGTGAGAACAACTCCTTCCACACTCCCTTCCCAGGCATTCAGTGCTGTATCCGCCGCATCTCTTGGAACCAAGTTAGAGACACCTTTGGTACCAGAAACTAATCCCTCGATTTTGTTTTTTGCACTGTTAAGGGGCATAACTGTACTGCTGTTATGCTCACTGGAATCAGAGGAGCTAACCCCTCCTACAATCTTCTGTAAAGCGCGTGAAACTTTATCACAATCATCAGGTTGGACGAGTGCTTCCTCATTCTTTACTGAAGGTGTTGTGTTGGTATTTAGCTCCGTCCGACTGCTGGAAGCAAGCGGAGAATCACAGGGACTACAGGCACATGCTTCCCGGTTCTCCACTAAAGCATTTGAGTTGAGGCTTGGATCATCGGTACAATCATCACCACCGAGCACTCCTTGAACTTCTGGATTGCACGATTCGGCGCTTGGTTGATTCAGATCCGCGTTTGACTCCATCTCCTGAATCACATTTTGAAGATTTCCAAGGATCTCTTCCGGTGCGGATATATTCGTAGCAATATCATCACACTCCTCTGATCTCAAAATACTACGTTCTGAAGCAGCATCCGCACTGACATTATGCGGTTGGTTGTTATGGACTGAATCTAAGGTCGCTTCCAATCTTTCTTCCCATGACTTCGCTTCCAACTTGCTCCTTATCCTGAATAGGAAACCTTCGTGACGTTCACTCCAGCCCACTTCTATTGCTGGATTAGATGTGCATGGTAGCTCTTCGTCTTGAGACGCCTCCACACAGGGCAAACTCTGTGCTCACACAAGGGCAACGACAATACGAGAATCAAAAGCAACCTTTCAAAGGTTCTGTTCTGTCATCGCTGTTATGCGTCTGTAGTGTCCAGGAGCTAAGTAGTGACTTGACCTTGCACCTTCTCGTGCACGCATTCGCATCACGTAGATATACCAGAAGCAAATGGCTGCAAACTGGTTAGCATATAGCTCAGCTGCTCCTTTTGGTAGGGATTTGCTTAAAACGTTATGGTTGGATCTGAGTCGTGTTTGAATCCAGAACGAAGGTGTAAGAGGGGCGTACCTTCTCTTTACCGTAACTGCATCTTGAGAAAATACTTCCACTTGCGGAGCATGTTGAGTACATAGAGTTCGGACTCCCAGCGGACGAGCTACTCGCTGTTTCGTCGTTCTTCAGCTGTCGGACGTGCTCCAAGTTGTTGGCTCCCAAGCCTTCGCTTGTCTTCTTCATCCCCGCGAACTGAAGTGTTCATTGAGACAAGTTGGTAACCGTATCAGTTCCGGAGAACTCCAGAATCTACGATACAATCGTCTCACTCCAAGATTTAGGCGGGAGATAGGCTGCTTTCTCGGTCCAAAGGTGTACGTCCTAGTAACGAATATGCATTGAACGAATCCAAGTAGGGATTCGCGAAAGTCATCGGCAACTGCTCCACGACATGCAAAATATTTTCAATCATGGATTTTCTTCTGGCCCACGGAGAACTGGGCAGGAAACCATGGAATGATGATCTTAGCTATTCCTGTACCCGAACCATCATCCTTCCTCGTGTATTACAGAAGCAATAAACGACCAATGCTAGCTGTGTGAAGGAGACGTTAAATTGAACGATCCGAACAAGTTCGCCATGACGAGTTGATAAGTTAGACCTAATTCTGACCCGCTCCGCGCACATTTACGAGATCACAGACCCGAACTTTGATGTCGTAACTCAACTTTGACGCCACAACACGTGGGCTCGGGGTGTTAGGAAATCGCAAACCGCCAAGGGAACCCGATCTAACTCACTGGGGCAGCTCAATCAGCTTCTTCGATTACACATATGCTGCGACTCGCAGATGGGACGGCCCACACCTTTTACTCAAGACTCCAGACTTTGGACAGCATGAATGACAGAACAGGTGCCCACACTCCCTCCAGAGCGTCTTACCTCTTTCTCCACCGCAGCTTCGAGCATCCGAAGAAGCTCTTCCACATTCACGGCACCACCTTCAAGATCTACCTGTCCCGATTCATTCGCCATCTCGTCCCGGCGATTAATTTCCTCGCCCATCTCCTCTGTTTTCTCACGCGTTACCTACATTTGAATTAATGCTCTGGACACCAGAAGAGTAAGTCGAATCAAACCCAGGCGGTGGGTCTTACAAGCTGTCAGTCATCATGGCGGAAGTAGGCCTGCAGAAATGCTGTCTGATGTGCTGAGGTGAGCACAGGCAGGAAAGGACTTGGACCGAGTGTGAAAATCGGGGACAGAAATTGCACCGATCACATTAGACGAGCGATGTAGGTCGCAGTGAGCGTCAAATCCATGGCGCGTTACTAGGACGTGGACACGGACGGTTGGTCCGTATTTGGCGGACCATCAACTGTCGTACGTCTTCTGCTGCATGCTTCAGGAACCATCCGAAACAGGCAACGGACCGCTGGATTTTGCTTTTTATCAAGCCCTCCATCGCAGCCATTGCTCTGTAAAATCAAGGAAAAAGAATTACCCCTGTTCTGAATCGTTTCCGAGTTGTCTGCCTGGCAAACTCATTTACGTCTTGAGCCCCGCTGGATATAACTCGACGATGAAAAGTCAATGACGACAATAAGCTCCCAAAGATGAGCACGAGACTGCTGAGTCCATTCCATCCAAGGATTGAGGTTCATTTACTATACGGAGTTCAATATCGTACAACTGTTCCACTGCTAGACTACTACATGTCCAATCAAGATATAACCGATTAACAACCTGCTAGAAGCCGAAGGATGGGCACAACAGCCGCACAGAGTACAAAAGTTTCTGAATTGCTGGCCGTAAGATTGGAGAGAAACCCTCATAAAATGCTTACTACAGGTCTCTAATTTCTGACAATTTCGGCTGATCCAGCTGCGCATTCTCTACCAGACTACGTAAGCCCTCCTTCAACACGTCTACACCTTCCTCCAACACTGCACAAACGGGGTAGATTTCCGTGCTTGGAAACCTTCTCTTCAGCTCCTTTAGGGCTTCCGGGGCTCCTTCTTCATCAGTTTTACTGGCTACAACTACTGATGGACGCTTTGATAGCCCTTTCTGATATTGCTCCAACTCAAAGACAAGCTCCTTGATCTGGTCCCATGGTAAAGGTCCAGGATTTTCACCAATCCCAGCGGACAAGTCTACCACATATGCCAGAACTTTCGTACGTTCTATGTGCCTCAAAAAGGCATGGCCCAGTCCCCTATTTTCGTGAGCTCCCTCAATCAGCCCTGGAATGTCTGCCACAGTGAATGAGAAGTAATCTTCAAACTCTAGCTTGCCGATGTTGGGTCTCAGAGTAGTGAACTTGTAGTGCCCAGTGACAGGTTTAGCCCTTGAGAGTGAACCTAGAAGAGTACTCTTACCCGCATTCGGTGCTCCAACGAGGCCTACGTCAGCGATGGTCTTTAGTTCTAGAATCAAATCTGCTTCCGAACCAGGTCTTCCCTGCTCATGTTCCAAACTTGGTAACCCTTTTTCTGCTCCCCTTCCTCGTGCCATAGCTGCATTGCCTTTACCTCCCTCACCTCCATAAGCCAGAGTTACGCTTTGCCCAACTCCAACAAACTCTGCTACTGAGCTTTGAACGTACACGGGCCCTCGGTCATCCTCGTTACTATCTTCATCCTCATCTGTGGACTCGAAGTCCAGATCAGTGTCGCCATCTTCGTCTGACAGTCTCTCTTCATCCCTGACAGATTCAGGAGTAATTATTTCACTTTCTCCATCACCCGTAATTATACATTCCCGAGATGATACGCTCGTGCCTTGTTCATCTTCGTCTCTCCCGGAAATTTTATCAGCTGTTAAGTGAGGAGTTGGATGAACAAGCACTGCCTTCTTCTCCCAAAATGAGTCACCACTTCCCCACTCCTCCCACGTAAGTTCTTCGGAAACGTGCTGGTCTAGAGAGGGGAGAGAACCTCTCACAAGATGAACCACAGTGCCCACAGGCACCTGAACAATCTACACATGTTCAGATAGAATGTGTTAATACAATTATTGAACGACGGAACAGCGTACACTTGTAGCTGAGAAGATGTTCAGAGGCTGTTAATCACCTTATCGAGTCCACGACTTCCAACCTTCTTCTTGGAACTCCCTGCCCCACCTCTTCCTCCATTCTGCAAAGTAGTACGCAATGGAAATTAGAGACTTACCAACTTTTGTCCAAAAGCGGAATCACACTAGAATTTGCCAAAGTCGACAATTTGAAACGGTCAGAAAATGAAAGAAATTACTTTCAGTCCCCCAACCGGTTGACATGTACCAGATGGTGCTGAAGGTTGCTAAAATCCCAAGCTGCAGCAGAGCTGACTAGAATTACATCACCACCCTTTCCTCCACTGCCCCCTGGGCGCAAATGAGTTGAACATATCAGCCTACGCTCAAGGATGGCAAATGTAAGTTGGGGTTCTGATTCTAACACGCCTAAGGTCTTCGGAGTCCAATGATCAGTGTTATAACAGGACGTTTAACTGAACCCTAATCAGTGTTATTCACCCGACGATTCGCCGTAAGTCTGTTAGTTTCATTACCATCAGCAGAACCGTAACGAGCCTGTCGACTCTTGCGAAAACTGGTACATCCTGCTCCACCTTCTCCGCCCCGCACGTGTATTCGTATTTTGTCGATCATCTTGCGCTCCTGCTCCCATCAGGACTGTTTAGTCTTGCCATTCTCACTAACTCTGACCTGGATATCAAGCACCTTCGTACATAAAAATCTCCAAGCAACGAGCAGGACCCCGCAGACTAGTGACTTGAAGCGAATTCTATCATTAATTTATCACTCAACTCAATCAGCAATATATCGAACGTAATCATTGAGAGAATTACACACAGAAATAGTGCCCGCCGATTCTGCTGATAAAATATTTTCACCAACCTGAAGAGGCGTTTGCTTTTTCTTCTTCGCAGCAGCACCATTGCCGGTCGAGAAACCCCTCTGCACGACAAACGAGAGTGCGAGAGTTGGATTGAATTCCGATGTAATCCGCTGTTCACCTGCAGACCTGTACAACCCATCCCACCCTCCCGAGCGCAGGGCTTCGAATCTCCCATCGAGGCCACATGCAGGAACTGTAACCAACCAACTTGCCAGCCTCCGCATCACGAAACACCCCCGTTCCATCGTCGCTCCTCAAGCAGAAGCACCTCAACATCCACCCCAGCTTCATCAAAAGACTGAACAGGCTTTTATGGAGATCTCGAGATCGCTGACTTTCTATGCTCCTGCATCTCTCTCTCTCTCTCTCTCTTTTCTACAACACGGAAATCTGGCTCCTGCAGGGTCTAGGGTTTAACACGATGGGGTCCACTAACTCTGGAATGGTCGCCGTTGGTCGGGCCGGAACCTGGAGGGACGAGGAACCACCCTGTTACACCCGCTAGTTTGATGGCACGCACAACACTGTCCAAGTCCTTCGGCCCTAGAATTAGTCCGGTGCATCGCCAACAATTCTCACGACTGACTCCGGGCTACTTTTAGAGCTAAGCCTCTTTAAGACAGAATCATTTCTCATATTCGACACTTCTTCCTGGTGCAGTCGAACATTTCGCTTCATGGATTGAATGGACAGACACTCCATCAGTACCGACTGCTTCCTCGCTCTATACTGAAGAATCACAGAGTTTCAAGGAGCGCAATCTGAGGAATTCGTTCTAACGAATTCGTTCTGCTCTCGTTCTGCTCTCGTTCTTGCTCTTCTGACGACTGGATCTAGTCACAAGCGAGTAAGCCAGTTTCGTCGGCAGAAACTGCAATTTTTCAGTCGGGGTAGCTGCCCCATTATCGACTACCATTCTAAGACAATTTGCCGATGGGGGGAGCAAATCATCCAGAACTGTCGCCTGGGAAGAAACTTCTCCTTGAGCATTTATCCATGAAAGGTGAATGGGGTTTTAAACTCGGGGACATCCATAGCTTATGAAACGTTGGGGTAGAACTGAACTCGCACAGACCCTGGCGCATCCAGAGTCTAGCATCCAGCAATGTTCATCTTGGCTCCCAAGGTAATGCTCAAAAAAGTTACAAGGAGAGATGTCTACATGATGTAAATGTTCGGCGCAGAGAAGAAAATTTGAAGAAATGAAATGTTGGATGGATGTTGATATATATACTAACTCCCAGACACACCAGACCCCGTCGCGACCAAGACCGACGCTGCATCAACAAACAGATATACAAGCTTCGGAGTTTTTATGTCGGTTCAGGTGACACGGATATAGATGACCATATACAGAAATGCAAAGTACATGATGAGCAAGCTCAACCATGTAATGCATACGCACTCTCGTTCATGGGTCCGGGTTAAGAGGTCTCCTGTTTTCATACGAGCGGACGTTGTAACCGACAGGCAATGTCTGATAGTAAGCTCCGAGGATTTCAGTAGTTCCTCCGTATCATGTAAGCTACTACCAAGCAGGAGGCTGCTTTCCTTTATCTGCTTTGTCAGGAGTAGCATCTCCTGGACGATCTTTTCCTGCTCAATTTGATGTTCTGTGATGTTCAAACGTGAATCATCGTCCGAGTGCTCAACCTTGTCGCCTTCATCGTCGCCCTTAAAGTTCACATTTCCTACGTTAACATCCTTTTGGTCCAGATGTTGGGCCCTTGTTGAGGTTTCAGCACTATCTGTACCATTTTCCTGCCGCATCGTGCTTACGCTTTCAAGCTCGTGATCCAGATACTGGGAATCATCTGCGGTATCCGCGACATCATCTCGTATGTACTTCTGTCTTACTGTTCTTAGTCCCTCGATCTGGTGCTCCAGTTGCATGGGCTCCTCTGAGATATTTGCTTCAATTTCGTCTACACCTAAACAAATTTTCTTTCCTAGAATGTCAGCCTCTAGGTAATATGAATCCTCGACTTCTGATTCATCCAACTTGGGACCCGCAAGTAGCCCTGTATCAGGTGAATGCTTCCTCTTGAGACACGATGGAAATAATGGAAGATCTAAAGTTGATGGCCCGTGGGACAACTCCTGTACACCATCTGAAACTGAAGATCTACCACTTAGTTCTAGATCATCCGCAGAATTCAAGGATTCCCAAACACCGTCCAACTCAGTAACATTGAGCTTGTAGGCCACTTCATCAATGCATCTGGAATAGAAGAACTCTGCCTCAGTTTCATTGAAATGGGAAGAGCTTGACTCTGCAGTCTCCTTCTTCAGCGTAGCTAGCAGATTCCTCAGTGTCGTCACGTAATGAACCAGCTTGCATTTGTTCGTCTGCTGTGGTGTCGCTGCCAACAATCTCCTCAGCCTTATCTCTGTTTTGCTTATTCTCATTCTGCGCTTTCTCCACCTTCAACTTAAACATGCTCCGCAGTGCGAAGTTCAACTTCGATCTGTTTCATGATAGATCCAGTTCTACCCAGCCACAAACTCAACAAAAATATCATGTACAAGAATCCAGATTTACGACAAGAACAGATAAACTCCCTCTGAGTAGCATCTCGAAGCCCTGTAAAGAAGAAACTACGGACTGAAAACAACCCGTCCCTTCGCAGATGAAATTCCGTCCTGAAGTAAAGAATCCAAATTAGAGCCTCTTTAGAGGGTTAATATGCAGCTGGTATCTAAAACTACACCTCATACCATAGGTCAACCGCCACTAGCTATCTCAGTGCTGAATTCTGATAAACGTAATTACGCAGGGCATGAGACAGGAACCGGTTCATAGAACCGGGCCAACGAAAATGCAAACTAAAAGAGACAACCTACAGAGTGATGTTTCACCACTGGAACGTTACAGTAGACGCGGAAAGAAACATGCAAATTCCCTCTAACACTGATTTCCACGAAGAAGGCTCCATTCCACGAGAACAGAAGGACGGGCGCGGAACCTAGAAATCAAACAACAGAATTTGGAATCCCAAAGTTAACGACATGCTAAGACGGTAAACCATCATACATACCACTGGAACCTCGTGCCATTTTGATCTGACGTCAAGTCAAACACTGATTAGACATCCGCTAAAGACTCTATTTCGATCCGGTTCCGCCTTCACGAGGCTGGCAAAAGATCCTGACACAATCCATGCACTGCCGTAGCTCCTCTTCAGCCTACAGCAGTAATTCTATCACCGCATAACAACGAAAACGATCATTCGAAAAGAATGCTTTCAGGGCCAGAGATCTTTCACAACGTCAAAAACAACAAAATCCTCAAATGAACCTCGTTTCCCTTCCACATCGGTTGCAGAGGAACTTCGATGTACGTCACATAGCAACTTCACGGCGCCACTTGTCGAGACACATGAATGTTTGCAGGCTCTTCCGTAAGAGACTATACACGTGTTGGAGCGCCGCCAGTCCGTCCTCACAGGCTTATATATCCAGTATTAGGGTTTTTCTCTTTTCCTTTTCAGTCGTAAAACGATTTACCTCTTTTCTCCACTCCGTGACAGATAAACATAGAGTCGCTTTCGGTAGGAAGGACATTACTGTTCAGTAGAAAGCGCACGAGCGATTTCGGGATATAAAATCTTAAAAATTTAAACCCCCCAACTTCACCAAAGTTGAAGTTAGGATGGTTTTCTTTTCATGTAAAATATGGAGCGTAAACTTTCCATGAGGACTTAATTATTATTTTCTAATTAATGACGTACATTACTGTTCTCCGGAATTATGTTTTGCTCCTACCTGCAAGTAAAGGAATGTATTTTCCTCGTTAATGTGGCAGTTATTATGCTGATCAGAAAATAACTAACTTGGTGTCTATATATCAGTCGCAGAAAAGAAGCAATTTGGTGTTCATACAACGTACTCGGTGTCCATACATCATTCGGAAGAGAATTCCGATTTTCTGTTTTCTGTACACAGCAGCTGTATAGACAGAAGATTTGATTTACATTGAGCTCACTTAACACATATGTAAAAATCTTGTGTACACTGCAGTGTACTATTCGCTGGAGAGTACGTGTAACACCTTTTGCTTTTTCCCCAAACCAGATGGCATTCGGGCAGTGATTAACCAAAAAGTGGCAGCTGCATGGTCATAAAGCAAGCTCAAGGAGACTAGATAAAAGAGTGTCGCGAGCCCTAAAGGGGTCATTCTCAGTTTCAGTTTTTGGGAGAAGAGCACTCTTGGTGATGAGAAGAGAAGACTGTATTTTCAGAATAGAAAGATTGTATCTTGGAGTTCAGAAAACAGAGAGCATGCAAATCTGATTCCTTGGAGAGTAGACTTGGAGAGCAGATCTGGAGAGCAGACTTGGGGTGTTGATTAGATCGCTGACTTGGGGTCTGATCTGTTGAGTAACAAAAATCAGGGCGTTCAGACTGAAATTAGGTTCTCTGGTGAAGTCTTAGTTCTGGAGTTGCTGAGTAGTGAAGAATTGCCGGTCCAAGAGCGCTGCGTGACCTTGTTAGCAAGTAAATGCCATGTAATGTATATGAGCCCGTGAATTCCTCCATTCTGATAAGTAGGCTTGAGTTGTGTGCCAAAACTGAGTTGGGCGCATCTGGTGTCATGTTGACTTTATTTCGGTGTAATTGCTTTGCCTTCCTACTTCCTAGCATCTACTAGGTCTCCTAGTCTTGGCGGTTGCTCCTTGTGGGTCCTGGCGTTCCGACTTGATCACCAGTAGCGGAAGCGCTGCCCAAATTTTATGCAACCCAGGTCTAGAATAGTTCCACCTGTATTTAGTAACCTAAGATTGACCAGAGACCTACAAAGGACTAGTTGGTTATTCGAAACTCGTTCAACAGTTATTGAATCCTCTGTGCTTATTAGCGGATAGTTTAAAGAACTGGATCTGGAGACACAAATAAAGTATACAGGTCTCCAGGGAGGTTCACGTTCGGCAGTTCATTGGTTAGAGATTAAAGAATATGTTTAGAGTTCTGCGGTCGAACGTTACAGTTGGTATCAGAGCAGGCTCAAGTTGAGTCTTTGCTAAACACCATCGACAATGGAGGCTGTGTCGACCGAGTTGGACGAGATGAAAGCGTTGCTGAGAAAGTTGGAAGGCCGACTGGAGCAAGTAGAAGCTGAGAACAAGGTACTTAAGGCGGATTTAACTCAAGCAAAAGCGACACAAGAGAAGGAAGCGGAGGTTCCTGTACTGCAAATCGAGCAAGTCAAGGATTTAGCACTACCAGGTGAAGGAGCAGTTGATATTGCTCAAGCAGATAAGAATGAAGATGGGTCACAGAAGGTGCAAGAGAATGTTGCAGAAGGCAGCTCAGCCAAAGAAGGGCACAAGCGGAAAGTGAAGTGGGCTGAACCAGCGACACCATCAGCCTTCAACGGTGAGAAAAGCTTTTCCAGGTTTGAGTTATGGATTACTGAAATGGAGAATTACCTGGAGAATTTCGATGAGCGCAGTTGGTTCACCTATGCTGTTAGTAGACTAGAAGGAGAGGCTAAGGAATGGTATGGAGGTCAACAGCGGATGAGGAGTTTGAACGGTACAACTCCTATCTCCACTTGGCCGGAGCTGAAGGATGAACTCAGAAGACATCTGGTACCGATGGATGAAGCTACACAGTTTCGGCTGGAGCTCATTCATCTGAGACAGATAGGGAGTATCAGACAGTATCTCCAGCGATTTTCTGAGTTGGTTACTCGTTTGCACATGGTGGATCGCACCGACTTGCTGTTTCACTTGAAGAAAGGTCTGCAAGGTTTCTATGCTAGTGTGTTTGATAGCTGGGTTATGTTTCATAAGTCCGAGGACATGCAAGACTTGTTTGCATTTCTGGAAGCAGCAAAGAACACTAGGGAACGTAACTACACCGTGCAGCCCTCCAAGTTTCAGCGTGGAACAAGTGGTGGCGAGCCTAGTAGAGGATTTTGGCACAATCCTCAAGGACAGATAGCGTCCTCTCAGAATAGAGGTGGTAGAGGACGTGGTGGTGGAAGATTTGATGCAGCGGGAAGGAGGTTTCCTCGTGGGTCTCAACAGCAAGGAGTTACTCGTGGTCCTACTCAGACCCGACCTACTGGATCTTATGCATCCAATGCAGGATCCAACCAAGTTTCGACTTCAGGTGCTAGGAGCAGTGGAGCTAGCAGTGTTACACCTTCAAGGACGATCATCGGTTTTCGATGCGGACGGGATGGTCACATCGCTCGTGAGTGTCCTTCAACGTTCAACGACGAGCAACGTTCGTGGGTTGACAGCTGAAGAGACAACCAGTGTTGAAGAACCAGTTGAGGCGTCTACTGGAGCAGAGGTATGTGCTGATGAGCATTTGGTAGAACATGGAGATTTTCTGCCGTGGATTGAAGTGAAGATAGGAAACCAACAATGTTGTTTGCTTATAGATACTGGAGCAGATGTGAATGTCTTGGATGAAAAACTGGTCAGAACCTTAGGGGTGACTAGAACCAAGATCATGAGCCCATTGTTGGTAAGGTTTGTGCAAGGTAGCACAACCGTTACAGAAAAGCTCATGAGTGTTCCTATTACTGTGGGAGGGGTAACTAGGAGACATGAGTTTTTAGTTATGAGCTTAGGCGACACGATGGAAGGTATCTTGTCCTGGTCTTGGTTACAAGAGACCAAAGCCAAGCTAGATGTTCAAGAAGGGAACGTCATAGTCATGGATCGATGAGGCTTGGGTCAACCACATCCTTTGATCATCAAAGAGAGACCCAAGGAGCCAAACCATGCTGCTCGTAGGTTCCAACGAGCCAAGGTGGCATTTCAGATCTGCACGGCCAGACAGTTTGGAAAGCAGATCAAGTTGGTGGACGAAGCTTGGGTTGCAGTGATTTCTAAACCCAAGGTGGAGACGGATGAGGAAGAACGTGTTGCTGCTCTTCCCATACATCCTGATATGCAAGCATTGATTGAGAGATATTCTCACATAATGTCGGACCAGTTACCAACAGGACTTCCTCCGAGGAGAGCCTTGGATCATGCCATTGATCTGGTTCCTGGGGCTACACCTATTGCAGTGCCATCAAGACGCATGTCGTTTGATGAGCTAACAGAGCTGAAGACTCAGTTGAAAGAGTTGGTAGCTCAAGGTATCTTACGACCCAACATATCACCTTATGCTGCACCGGTGTTGTTCGTGGCCAAGAAAGATGGTGGTATCCGCATGTGTGCAGACTACCGTGCACTTAATAAGGTTACTGTCAAGAACAAGTATCCTCTTCCTCTCATGGATGAAACCACAGATCGGTTGGCCACAAGAAAGTACTTCACCAAGTTGGATCTTCGTTCTGGATATCATCAAATCCGGATCAAAGAAGGAGATGAAGAAAAGACGGCTATAAGGACGAGGTATGGCTTGTTTGAGTATACAGTGTTGCCGTTTGGATTGTCCAATGCACCTGGTACTTTCTGCAGGCTAATGAACGAGATCTTCAGAGATCTCTTGGATGAGAGTGTTATCGTGTACTTAGACGATATCATCATCTTCTCATCCACTTGGAATCAGCATCTAACAGATGTTGAAAGGGTGTTTAAGCGTCTAGAAGAACATCAACTCTACCTCAAGAAGAGCAAGTGCTCTTTTGGACAAGAGAGTGTGGTGTTTCTAGGATGTTTGATCGATGCGCAGGGTATTTATCCTAACAGGGCTAAGATTCAAGCCATTGTTGAATGGAAGAGACCTGAGAGTGTTCATGAGCTCAGATCTTTTCTTGGGTTAGCCACATATTTTCGGCGCTTTGTTTATCAGTTTGCGCATAAAGCCGCACCTTTGTTTGGCTTATTACGCAAGACTTCCAAGGTTGTTTGGAATCCAGCAGCTGAAAGAGCGTTTCAGGAGTTGAAACAAGCACTGACAGAGATGCCCGTGCTAGTTCTTCCAAAGATGGGAGAACCTTTCGAGGTTCACACAGATGCTTCTCAATGAGCCATTGGAGGAGTGCTGATGCAAGAAAAGCATCCAGTGGCTTACGAAAGTCATAAGTTTTCATAAACAGAGGCAAAATGGCCTGCTCATGAACAGGAGATGTTCACAGTTGTCCACTGTCTGAAACATTGGGAGCATTATTTGTTACCAAGCAAAGTTACTGTTGTGACGGACTGCGAGGGTAATACATACTTTCAGAGTAAACCTCGTTTGTCACGTAAACAACAGAGGTGGCAAGTGGAGCTTGCACGTTTTGATATCGAATGGCGGTATCAAAAGGGAAAGGAAAATATTCCAGCGGATTTGTTAAGCAGACGTGTCCATGCGTTAACAACCCAGGACACAAGTGAAGAGCTTTTGGATCGAATCAGACAAGCATTACCTGATGATCCTCAGGCTCAACGTTGGACCAGCCAACAAGAGAGAGATCCATTGGTACGTAATCTCTCATTTCGCAATGGCCTTTGGTTTTATAAGCAAACCAAGGTCTATGTTCCAGCTGGCGCTCTAAGGACACTAGTCATGCAAGAATGTCATGATTGTGAACTAGCTGGACATGGAGGACAGAATAGAACGTTACAACGACTTAAAGAGCAGTTTTATTGGCCAACCATGTTGGAGGATGTAATCAAGTACTGTAAACCCTCCGCGGTCCTATCGATCAACTACCCCCCGATCTCTCAACCTCCACGATCGTCATCCACGAATCTGCAACATGTCGGGCCTGTCTCTCACTCAGGGGTCACCTCTGATGGCTTTGATGGAAGCACACCATGAACTTGAAGGGAAAATGCTGAGTTCACTCATTCATACACCCACAAACTTATCAACTAAAAATCTCCTTAAACACATCAACTAAAATCCTCCATTCTAACGACGTCTCTCAAGTTCTCACATGCTAAAAATATCCCACACTCTCTATATTACTCAAGTTGTCATTACGACAATGTGAAAACAAGGATGAGGAGCTCTTCTCTACTCCTCTATTTATACATTCTAGGTTTTTACTTTGGTACCTCCGGTAACTCAGCCGTAACTACTTTTACCGGGTTTTACTAAGATATTACTTAAGGTAAAAGCATTGATCACATGGGCTTTTTACCTTTTCACATGAGCTTATTCCTTCAAAGTCAACAACTTCTAGAAGGATTCTGGAATATTCTCAAGGAATCTCGAATTTCCACCCCCCCTCTACACTAGGACCCACTAAAAAGGAAACATGTGGAATCTCTTCTTGTTTTTAATGCCCACAAAGTCCACAACTTTAATCCAACCACTAATATCAAGTCAAAAAGGAGATAAGGGATACTTTCCACCTCCTTTCTACCTTTTAGACAAGATGATAAGATAGTAGTGCTCACTCTTTAGCAAATATCTGAATTCTGCCAAAAGTACAGCTAAGTTTAACCATAACTAACTTTTAGATAGTCATGACTAACTTGATACATCCTTAAAGTACTTTGGCAGCCAATAAACATTCTCAACACTTAGTTATAACTAAACACCTTACTAATAGACAAACTTCCTGTGTGTAACATAGGTCGTTACATTTTACCCCCGGACTAAATTTTCGCTCCGTCCTCGGAGTGAAGAGAGAGCTTTCATCGATGAAACAACTTCAACTTGTCATGATTTACTCGATCAAATCTCCTTCCTCCCAGCTCCTGAAGGTCATATGTGAAGTTGCTCCACACCTTATCTACAACAAAAGGACCAAAATATCTCGGAAGAAACTTCTTCCTAGCCCTCTTGAATCTGATAGCATCATACAACATAACCCAATCTCCGACCTGAAAAGGTTTTACCTCCCTCTTGCCCAACCGTTTGTCGTAACTCTTCTTTTGATACGCCTGAGCTCGTTCCATCCGGATCATTGCTACCGCTCGGGTCTCTTCCAACTCCATGAGTTGCTCTCTTCTTGATCTGACCACGTCTTCTCCTCTCGACCTCTTCAACTTTCGTTGAATAGTTTGAAAAGTATCCAATTCGAATTGGATCGGCAACTTGGACTCCACTCCATAAACCAGTCGAAATGAAGAGTACCCAGTAGAAGTCTTTGTTGTCGTTCGGTACTCCCATAAGATGGCATGTAGCCTCTTATCCCAAGTATGTTTCGCAGTCTCAACACCAGCATCTTTGGCGAGCATCATACAAAGTGTAAGATTGGTCTTCTCCGCAAGACCATTGGCATTTGGTTTGTATGAGGTCGTTACTCGTGCCTTGATAGAAAAGTGTTGTAGCATAGCAGTAGTCATGCTCCCTACAAACTCTCCTCCTCTATCCGAGACCAACTCTAACGGACATCCAAATCTTGTGATGATCCTCTCCCATAAGAATCTACCGACTTCTGTTTCATTGGTCTCTCTCAAAGGTCTAGCCTCTACCCACTTGGTACAATAATCAGTGGCGACTACAATGTATCTATTGCCTCGAGGTGTCTTATTAAGAGGACCTACAAAGTCAATACCCCACTTCTCAAATGGTCCTAATATTAGAATTGATCTTAACGGAGGTGTTTTAGTAGACTTCAGAGCAAATGCTTGACATACGTCGCAAGTTTTGCAATAGTCTAAACACTCCTTGAAAATCCCTCTCCAGTGATAACCCGCATCCAAAATCTTGAAAGTTGTTATCTTACCAGCAAAGTGACCTCCGCAAACAGTGCCATCGTGAAACTCGTGCATCAGCTTGAACGCCTCCTTCTGACCAACTGCTCTCCTTAGTAAGCCATCTGCTCCTTGATGAAATAGAATTCACTCCACCATGGTGTAAGTTTTGCATCTCTTGATCAACGCGTTACGTTCTCGGGTATGCATACCTTCTGGAAAAGAGCCATCTACAAGGAAACTCCAGATTTCCTTGTACTCGTCCGGTATCTCCTCGATGCTTGTGATGGTCATCAGATGCTCGTCTGGAAATGAATCATCAAACGGTTCTTCTCCCTCATCATCATAAGCTCTCGACAAAAGATCAGCATTCGCATGCTTTTTCCCTGGTCTATCTTCGATCACATAATCGTATTCTGTTAGAAGGATCTTCCAACAAGCAATACGACCTTCGGCATTAGGCTTATTAAAGATATACTTTAAAGCCTTGTGATCTGTGACTATGGAAAATTTCCCTCCTAGCAAGTAGTGTCGAAATTTCTTCAATCCAAAGATCACCGCTAATCCTTCTCGTTCAGTCACGGAGTAATTCTTCTCCGCTGGAACCATCTGCCTACTAGCATAAGCTATAGGATGATCATGCTCATCTCCATCTAGCTGACTTAATGTACATCCGATTGCTACATTGGAGGCATCCGTATACAGAATAAATGCTTTACTCCACTCAGGTTTAGCAAGTATAGGAGCTGTCACTAATGCCTTTTTCAGCTCCTCAAATGCTTCCTTTGCCTTCTGATCATGCACTATTAAGTCGAAATCAACTCCCTTCTTCATGTACATAGTCAAAGCTATTGCTTTGTTTGAGAAGGAAAAGACAAACCTACGATAATATCCAACCATGCCAAGAAACTGCCTCAACTTTGTCAAGTTGATCGGAAATGGAAGATCCACAATCTTCTTCACCTTCTCAGGATCTACCGCAATTCCATTCTTGGAAATGATGTGCCCTAACAACAGACCTTCTTCGCAGCCAAAGATGCACTTCTCTGGATTTAGAGAAGCGTTGGCTTGCTCCAACCGCTGCAAAACTTTGATCACATGATCAAAGTGGTCCCCCTTTCGTCCGTACACACAGAAATCGTCAATGAAATCCCGAACAAACTTCTCTATGAATGGTTCAAACACCTTGTTCATGAACCTTTGAAACGTGGCCGGAGCATTACACAATCCGAATGGCATCACCCGAAATGCAAATGTTCTCCAAGGAGTAGTGAAAGTAGTCAACTGTTGGTACTCCTGTGCTATCTTGATCTGGTTATACCCACTATAACCATCACCAAAGCTGTACCACTCATGACCAGCAACTTCCTCCAAAATCTCATCTATAAATGGTAGAGGATAATAATCCTTCTTGGTAACTGCATTCAGCTTCTTATAGTCTATGCACACTCGCAGCTTACCATTCTTCTTCTTGACAATCACAATGGGTGAAACCCATTCTGAGTTCTCCACCTCATAGATGAAACTCGCCTCCTTCAACTTGTCTATCTCCTCCTTGACCATCATTGCCGTTGTGGGATTGACCCTTCTCTGCTTCTGTCGAACTGGTCTTGCGTGCTCCTCCAATTCGATTCGATGAGTCTCGAGAGTCACCTCCTTCAAATCCTTGTAGCTGAAAGCAAACACATGGATATATTTTCGAAATATATCTAGGAATCTACTTTTCTCTTCTTGAGTGACATTGATACCAAACTTCAGGGTAGAGAGTGTTCTCACAATCTCTGCCTCACTCAACTCTTCTTTGTCAGGATCTTTCTCCATTGCTGGTCGAGGCAACAAGTCAATAGCACTAAGCTGATGTAATGATTCATCTCGACCAAATCCTTCGTCCTCAGACGAGGATTCTTGATCGTAAGAATCTCCGATATCTACTTCTGATACACTCTGATCATCCTCCGTATCAGATTCCCAGTAGTCACTAGTGGGTCTATCAGAGTCAGAAGTCACAACTCCAACACCCGAGAGAGGAACTATCACTCTATGATCTCTAGGCCCAATCCGTAAGTATCCCTTGTGCCACCTATCAGTGGTGCGCACAGCTCTCAACCAAGGCCTACCTAGGAGCAAATCATAACTAGAGTCCTTCAACACTTGAAAGGACATCAACGTTTGAACTCCCATCACAGACACGACCACCTTCTCTAACACATCAAGAGGTCTTACCCGTTGCTTGTTAGCCATCCCCACGACAATGCTAGCCGGGCGAGTTGGTTCCATCCCCAACTTCTTCATCAACCTCTCCGATATGGCGTTGACAGCCGATCCTCCATCCACCAATACGTCAGAGACCTAGTGACCATTCAACCGGACTTCAATCTTTGAAGCCCTAGTGCATACCTCTGAAGCATGCACATCCACCACACCAACTCCCACAGACCTTGATGTCTTGCTCTTGGGTTTCTTCTTCTTGCTTCTCTTAGAACTCAGTCCTCCTCTGAGTTCCCTTCGTAAGCTGGGATTAAGTGCGATCAGTTGTCCAACAGTGATGTTGGCTTTCTGAGCACCCACATCTTCAACCACATCATATCCCGCTTGGGAAGATGAAATGGTGAAATCCGCCATCACCAGCTTCCTTCTTGGCTCCCTTGGTGTACTCGAAACATTACTCGAACGAGTACTTCTACTAGTTGATTCCTCCATGAAAACCGGTTCATCAGAAAATCTAGTTCTTTTCCTTTCTTGAGCTAAAAGCTCCACCGGTGCATGAGAAGAGTTTGAACTCTCTCCTTTCTCGTAGATGGGATCTCGCACGACATCGATAGTAGCCACCCCCTTGTCTCGTCCTTGTGATGGATTTCCTCCACCCACACATTCTGATAGCTTCGGCACCTCTTGCTCCGTTGTTAGGACAATTTCGCTGGAAATGAGAACCTCCACACGTCCAACAAGTGATTCCTCCAAAGTTACCTTGGTTGCCTCCAAAGTTACCTTGATTTCCTCGGTTGGGATTGTTGTCGTAACCTCTTTGACCTCCTCCTCCACCTTTGTTCCTCCATTCTCGTAACTGCACCACGTTTATCTTGAGATCCGCAAGAGTATCGGTGGTGCTCTTCATCTCGGCATGAAAATCAGAGGTGGCAGTAGACATCGTTGTTGGGACAAACGGTCTTGGCACCACCGTTGGAGTAGGAGTTGACGTTGAAGCAATCACCAATTGTGATGGTGCAGGTGCGATCGTTGTGACTACACCAGGAGTCGGAGTCGACACCAGAGCAGCATGATGAGGTTGGATGATATCTCCTTCATCCAAACTCTCTTCCATGTTTGTCGCAATCTTGATGGCCTCCGCTTTGGTTGCTGGCTTCTCGTACCTCACTTGGGTTCGAATTGAAGGCCTCAACCCTCCCACCAAGTTCTTGGTCAACATTGCTCCAATCCCCGCCATCGTTAGCTCCACATTGTCTCCACTCTTCCGTAGGACCGTCCGAAACCGTTGCTCCAACTTATCTACCCTTTCGGCATATTGCCGAACTTTCTCGTCGTCTCGTTGCTTCAAATGAGTAAGCTCCACCATGAGCTTCTCATAACTCTCTTCTGGAAGAAATTCTTCGATGAGTGCATTACTCAACGTCTCCCATGTGTCCTCAACTGCACCAGGTGTCTTGCTCTTCACTCGGTCTTCATACCACATAAGAGCAAAATCTTCTAAAAACTCTGGCAGTAACAACACCCATTCTTCCTTCCTTCTCACGTTGTTTCCGATGCAACCCCTTTTGAAATCTCGTACAAATGGTTCTACATCTTCATTGTCCTTCCCATGAAACACTGGTAACTTCCCCATCTTGTAACTACTCTTCTACACTTCCAATTTTTGTGCAATAACTACTCGCTAAAAGAGCACGAACATCACCAATTCCATTCGCGAATAATCTACCATAGGTAAAATAAAAGGAAATGGTTGTAACAACACCTCTTGTGCCATCTCTTCTCCCAAGGTAATCATGAGCCTGAGTCGCATCACCGTCTTCTCCACCATCCGAATGACGATCTCCATCACAACTCAGCTGAGTCCTCTTTTGAAGTCGACAACTTCTCCGTCTCAGCTCTTTGAGTCTCGTCCAACTTCTCGACTACTGACGTAAGTAGGGCAGCCACATCGACGCACTTGTGTCCTCTGGATAGATCACCCACTCCACAACTTGGACAAGGATCTTTGCCTAGAAGATGAATTGGCGCTGGTGACGATGGACCCACTCGAAGACTTAAATCAGTAAACTCCCGCTTCCCTTTAGCTCTCTCGGTTCTGATTCTAGTTGGACAATTCACTACTTTATGTCCCAACCCTCTACAGAAATAACACCACAAGTCGGTTTCTACTCTTCTCTTCGGAGATTCTACTTGAGGTTTTGTACTAGGGTTCTCAAACTCAACGATAACCTCTTTCGAGCTCTCTCCGACACTTACTATGACATCTAAACCTTGAGGAAGGTTTCTAAGTCTAACTTTCCAATCTTTTGAACTTCCACTCATGTTGCGTCTTCTCAACCATTAAGTGGACAAAATATCGTTGAGGAAAATAACTCTACATCACTTTCTTAACTCTTTCGAGCTTTATATTGAAAATCGTGTATTCTACATGCTATACACGAAATAAAATCCAATCTAAAATTAAGAGTCCATGATAATATCCTCATGACCATCGTCTGTACTAATCCTAGCAGACATCTTAAAGTCACTTTTGTAAGGATCACACTCTACTTCGCCATGAGCATTCGTGGCCTCCACAGTGAATGATACTTTGAACTCAACCTTCTTCACATCTGCGTCGATGCTCGCAGAAGCTTCTTGATATAAAGCAAAAATATCACCCCAATTGCAATAGAAGCTTGATCGCAACGCCTCTATACTTAACTTTGGCTTTTTCGTCTCCGTTATAACTCCCAAACGTCTCTTCTTCAACTTCGGCACTCGAACTGGATTCCCCATGAAATATCTTCAAGACCTCCTTGAATGCCGAAACGTATATCTCTTAGTTGGTAAGAGATCTCTCCAAGATTTTTGTGGTCTCCAGTATCTCACCCTCCAAGCTACTAAATCATGAAGTTTCAACAGAAACTTCCCTAATCAAAAGAGATGGTGATGACTGTACAAATTTTCAGAGAACTGAAATTTGTATATTTTCACTTCCCTCATGGTTGTCAACCCCCTCCACTTTGAAAAATTCTTTCTCCCTCTTCAGACCTCATCTTCTCATGATTTCTTTTGTCTTATATAGGTTATCAGCCAATCTAAAACACTGGAAAGTTTCTCAGGAAAATAAAATTCATAGAAAATCTGACACTGACTGTAAAATTTTTCCAGAGAACAGAATTCCTCAACTCTCACGAATAGACCCCCTCAACTTTGAAAAATCATTGCTCCCTCTCTAGACCATCTTTTCCTATGATTTCTTTTGTCTTAGATAGGTTATCAGCCAATCTAAAACATTGGAAAGTTTCTCAGGAAAATAAAATTCACAGAAAAGTTGACAGCGACTGTACAAATTTCCAGAGAGCAGAATTTCTAAACTCACAAATTTATCTCCTCTAATAACTTTTCTCTCCTCCTTCCTCTACAACTCTTGTTACACACTCTTTCAACTCTCCTCAAACCCTTTCTAAGTGAACAAGATGTAAAGAATGACTTCGAACGCGTCATATATCACTACGGGATACACGAAAGGTTCTAACGTTGCTAACATCGCGTTAGCTCTCTCTCCTCCCAACGTTCTCTCCATGTGCTCTCTCATAATCTCCTTTTGTCGAATATAGAACTGAACTCTAAACATCGTTCAACGATCCCTTCAAGTGAGGTCCCGGCAACGGAACCAAAAATGTAAACCCTCCGCGGTCCTATCGATCAACTACCCCCCGATCTCTCAACCTCCACGATCGTCATCCACGAATCTGCAACATGTCGGGCCTGTCTCTCACTCAGGCGTCACCTCTGATGGCTTTGATGGAAGCACACCATGAACTTGAAGGGAAAATGCTGAGTTCACTCATTCATACACCCACAAACTTATCAACTAAAAATCTCCTTAAACACATCAACTAAAATCTTCCATTCTAACGACGTCTCTCAAGTTCTCACATGCTAAAAATATCCCACACTCTCTATATTACTCAAGTTGTCATTACGACAATGTGAAAACAAGGATGAGGAGCTCTTCTCTACTCCTCTATTTATACATTCTAGGTTTTTACTTTGGTACCCCCGGTAACTCAGCCGTAACTACTTTTACCGGGTTTTACTAAGATATTACTTAAGGTAAAAGCATTGATCACATGGGCTTTTTACCTTTTCACATGGGCTTATTCCTTCAAAGTCAACAACTTCTAGAAGGATTCTGGAATATTCTCAAGGAATCTCGAATTTCCACCCCCCCTCTACACTAGGACCCACTAAAAAGGAAACATGTGGAATCTCTTCTTGTTTTTAATGCCCACAAAGTCCACAACTTTAATCCAACCACTAATATCAAGTCAAAAAGGAGATAAGGGATACTTTCCACCTCCTTTCTACCTTTTAGACAAGATGACAAGATAGTAGTGCTCACTCTTTAGCAAATATCTGAATTCTGCCAAAAGTACAGCTAAGTTTAACCATAACTAACTTTTAGATAGTCATGACTAACTTGATACATCCTTAAAGTACTTTGGCAGCCAATAAACATTCTCAACACTTAGTTATAACTAAACACCTTACTAATAGACAAACTTCCTATGTGTAACATAGGTCGTTACAGTACGTGCAGACTTGCTTGACATGTCAGCAACAACGAACTGAGCGGAGGAGACCTGCAGGATTGCTGAGACCGTTGTCAATACCTGATGGGCCTTGGGAGAGCATAAGTATGGACTTATGCACCGGTTTATCTGAGTCAGGAAGTTTTGACACTTTGCTAGTTGTCATCGATCGTTTCAGCAAGCAAGCTCACCTCATCCCTTGTAGGGAAGCAGTGACGTCAAAAGATGCCGCTGAACTATTCATTCGATATGTTTTTAAGTATCACGGGATGCCTAAAGATATTGTTTCAGACTTGGATAGGAGGTTTGTTGCTGAGTTTTGGAAGGGTTTGTTTCGAAGACTCGGAACTACCCTCAAGTTCAGTTCCTCTTATCATCCTAAAACTGATGGTCAGACGGAAAGGACGATACAGATAGTAGAGCAAGGGTTGAGAAACTATATCATGCGAGATCAGCGTGATTGGAGCGAGCACTTGGACTTGGTGGAGTTTACATATAACAACACTAAGCATTCAAGTACAGGATTTAAACCATTTGAAGTGGTTTATCGGGGCTCTCATGCACCTTGGACTCCTATAGCTCTGGCTACCAAGGGGCATGAAAACACAGGAAGGTCAAACCAGGATCCTCCAGATCTAGAGACTTTCATACGTGTTCAGGGTACTGTGTTTCAAGAAGCCAAGAAACACATGGAGAAGGCACAACAACGGTATGCCAAGTATGCAAACCGTGGTAGGCAAGATGTACAATTCGAAGAAGAGCAGAGAGTCTGGTTGAGAACCAAGAACTTCAGAATCCCAGCAGGGGTGGATTTAGCCAAGAAGCTTCTTCCAAAGTGGGCAGGACCATTCCTGATCGAGAAGAAGTTAGGTCATGTGACTTATAAGTTACGTTTTCCAGCTAGTATGAAACATTATCACCCCATCATTCATGTTTCTAACTTGAAAATGTTTCGTGAAGAACTATAATCGTTGCTTGGAAGATATCAAAAATGGCATCCAGTGTTAGAAGCATTACCAAGAGCTGATGATCTTGAGTTGATTGAGATAGTAGATCATCGAGCATCACCGAATCCAGATGGAGCTGGAGAACCCGTTACTCAATACCTATGTCGTTGGACAGGTAGAGTTCCGGGATTGGTAAGTGAAGCTTGGGAGTACCTAGATGATCTAGCATTGTACAAGTTTCAAGAACCACTGCGTAGATATTTTGTGAGACGACAGTCCGCAGTGGTCTCTTCCAGCTAAGCGGTGGATTGAATCGAGTCAAAAGAGTCATGCTTAAGGGCCCTTCAAGGACACTGGAACCGAGTAGATCTGGCCAATCTGCTCGTCTAAAGGTGAAGTTGTGGTCTGCTGACTTCTTATGACTATCGGATGTCAATCAGGTTTAGGCTGACGCTACTATGATATATCATAGTAAGGAGGTGGATAAAAGAAAACTGACGAGTTCACCACCTGGAAGCTAGGGTTCTGTCTCACCCGAAAGCTTCAATGAATGCTCGGTAATGGAGCATAGCTCTGAGAAAGAGCTTAACATTATCCTGGATGGGGTAATGTTCCTCTGGATTTGAGGAAGTGTTGTTCCTAATGTGGTATTGTAGATACCGCAGTTCAGTGGAAGAACTGCGTTTTGCTGGTTGGGGCGATTGTAACACCTTTTGCTTTTTCCCCAAACCAGATGGCATTCGGGCAGTGATTAACCAAAAAGTGGCAGCTGCATGGTCATAAAGCAAGCTCAAGGAGACTAGATAAAAGAGTGTCGCGAGCCCTAAAGGGGCCATTCTCAGTTTCAGTTTTTGGGAGAAGAGCACTCTTGGTGATGAGGAGAGAAGACTGTATTTTCAGAATAGAAAGATTGTATCTTGGAGTTCAGAAAACATAGAGCATGCAAATCTGATTCCTTGGAGAGTAGACTTGGAGAGCAGATCTGGAGAGCAGACTTGGGGTGTTGATTAGATCGCTGACTTGGGGTCTGATCTGTTGAGTAACAGAAATCAGGGCGTTCAGACTGAAATTAGGTTCTCTGATGAAGTCTTAGTTCTGGAGTTGCTGAGTAGTGAAGAATTGCCGGTCCAAGAGCGCTACGTGACCTTGTCAGCAAGTAAATGCCATATAATGTATATGAGCCCGTGAATTCCTCCATTCTGATAAGTAGGCTTGAGTTGTGTGCCAAAACTGAGTTGGGCGCATCTGGTGTCATGTTGACTTTATTTCGGTGTAATTGCTTTGCCTTCCTACTTCCTAGCATCTACTAGGTCTCCTAGTCTTGGCGGTTGCTCCTTGTGGGTCCTGGCGTTCCGACTTGATCACCAGTAGCGGAAGCGCTGCCCAAATTTTATGCAACCCAGGTCTAGAATAGTTCCACCTGTATTTAGTAACCTAAGATTGACCAGAGACCTACAAAGGACTAGTTGGTTATTCGAAACTCGTTCAACAGTTATTGAATCCTCTGTGCTTATTAGCGGATAGTTTAAAGAACTGGATCTGGAGACACAAATAAAGTATACAGGTCTCCAGGGAGGTTCACGTTCGGCAGTTCATTGGTTAGAGATTAAAGAATCTGTTTAGAGTTCTGCGGTCGAACGTTACAGTACGCAGAAAGAAAAACTGTACACTAGTACACTATACACAATGAAAATTTCTCCCGTTAAAGCTCTGTAGAGTACAGTATTATGCAGAGGTTTTCTGCAATACCTTCTAGGTGCATGGCAGTACGCTGGAGAGCATGCAGAAAACAAAAGTGTACACCTGGTGCAAAACATGGTAGGCTCTGTAGAGTATAGTAGCACGTAGAATATATAATGTACGCTGTGGACATTGTTTGAAAAGGTTGAAATACTGTAGAGTTGACGATGGTTTCATTCCTCATATGCTTCTTCTGCGTACAAAATGGTACAGTTCTAATGTTAAAATCTGTAACGTTCCAAGTAAAATATCTAAAGTAGAGGTTGACAATAAGACCTCCTACCTTTTTTGCCTCTGTTCGCTCCAAGATTCGGACGGAGGGCCCTGCAAAGCGGTAGGTAAGAAAGTTGTGTCTGCTCAAACTGTGATCGATGATGCTCAGTCGACGAACGGGGTGTCTGTTCATCTGCTTCATTGTTTTCCACTGCATCCACTGTGAAGTACATGCGACGGTGTTGTTGCTGAGAACAAAATATGTCATCAATATTCTTCATGACAACAATTTCAGGATGCACAATGACATTCCAGAGAGCATCGCTACGCGCTCGTTGGATTCAGTCACTTGCACGATGATGCGTACTTGTCAGATTTTATCATCATTCTGAGGCACGTTTTGAACGTTGTTCCCAGAGGATGTCTGATACGATATTTATTGTACTACAACGCTCTCTGTAAAATGTTATTGAAGTTTAATTTGACTCGATTTTTTGGATTCGGTGTACCTAGCAGCATGAAAAGCTCATCGCCGTCTGTCAATATGGATTCAGAAATGTTCTTCATACAGTAAATTTAATGTGCCTCAGACTTATCTTTCATACAATATCCTACCATCGTGACAAACGTGTGAAGTCTTTTGTTGTTTAGTCTGACACAAACGTGCACTTCAAAAGGTCTATCAAGACCTTTCTAACCCAAAACATAAACGATGCATTTTTTAATTTCTATTGGACTAGTAGCTTGCAAAGACAACACTCCTTGTACATGTAAATGTAGTAATGCTCCTCCTCTCTCGACTGAAAGAAGGCCACTTTCGCACTCCCTATGAAAAATACTGAAAAGAATGGACCAACGGGTCATATCTAAGTCACTTCTTGTCTGACCAACAGTTAATTATACTTCATGCGCTTTTCTCAAAGCTTTGTGAGGGTTGCTGACTGAGAAAGAGTTCGTGCGGTAAGCGCGAGCGGCTCGTCTCATGAACATTAGACTGGGAATGTTTACAGCAATCTAAGGCATCAGATGTAAGAGATATGCTTACACCCGAGTCGAAATAAGATAGAGTTTTGATCATCACAAATGTAGTGAACACAATAAAGGTGATAAACAGCGTGAACAACAGGTTTAAGCAGAGTTGAGGATCTCGTGTACATCTAA
The DNA here is from genome assembly GCA_036924285.1 of Asterella californica. Classification (NCBI taxonomy): domain Eukaryota; kingdom Viridiplantae; phylum Streptophyta; class Marchantiopsida; order Marchantiales; family Aytoniaceae; genus Asterella; species Asterella californica. The sequence continues at coordinate 40,619,962 of JAYKYS010000001.1, forward strand.
ATATTTAGGATAACAAAATAGCACGGAATGACGATCACGAAGGATCAACCAGTGATCTTGTAATTCAATGTAATGAAAAGGTCCGGTCAAGGCATAGCAGTAGGAGCGACTAGTAGTAAAAGTGCGGAAGATGAGAACGTAATCCAATGCTGGAAGTAAGAATTCGGGAGGTTCCAGACAATGCTGCAAATCTATGTAAATGTAATCTTTTTTTCGATACAATTGTACGTCATCAAAAGAAAGACGACGCGAAATGATAAGAGGAAACGGCGATAAGGTAAGTGGCAGATGCAATCTATCTAAGAGGTAAGAATGTTACGCTTCAACATGAAAGCATTGTGCATCATCTAAGTTGAGGATGGACTATACGTCGATCATGGGAGGAGTAGGAGGACTGGGAGGAGTGGTAGGAATTGAAACCAAGAGACTGTCATCATCGGCACACGAAGACTGGACATGAAGACAGATTTACATTCCAAAACTGAGAAATAACATAGAGGAGTAGGAGAGGAGACGCTTAGTGGAAGTAGCATGCACATCGGTCAGGAAGCAGCCTCCCATGCAGTGATCAAAGAAGGCCAGCGAAAGAAGAAGATTCAGACCCCCGCACATAGCAAAAAATAACCAAAAAAAGGACAGCAACGATATGATAGAAAAGTACCGATATCGTAACAATTGGCAGATTGTCCGAACTGAGCAAGCAGCACCTCCGACCAATGATCGAAGAAAAGCCAAGCGGAAGAAGATGATCCCTGTTTCCGTAGACGGCAGCGATATGTTAAGAAGGACCCCGCCATTAAGCGGCAATTGGCAGGTCGCAGAATGAGATGACAACGGAAGAGCAATGATACACAAGAAGTTGACCTGCCCCGATAACGATGCAGCACTTGCTATACATTGATATGATAGAGCTGCAGTGCACTAGCCCGTGAAGAAAGATCAATACAATATTTCTTCCGACCTGGTCAAACAGATTAGAAACATATATCTAACTTCCAAGCATAGTATCCAAATGCATCCCAAGCAAGAAATATCCTTCTAAACATGAATTTTACTAATCACCACATTAAATGTGTACTCTTGTGAATATATTTCAATTTCTTATAATTTATATAAAATATAAATCTCTTTCTTACGGAAACATTTTACTGATGTTAATTTTGAACAAAACGTAAGTATGTCCGTGTTGACAGTAGGTTATTGCTTTGCTTAACAAATCAGAAACTATAACGGATGTTATTTCAGAACAGAATTTCACATTTGACTTTGTGAGCGAGCATAATAAGCATGCTCAATGAAGAGCATGCTTATATGCTTGGTTCACATTGTGCGGTAGAGGACAAGCGGAAGTTTAGCTATTTCTAAAAGCAATGATTGGACGGTTAGGTTAAGCGACTTAGGTTATTTTCACGAATTGTGTCGTGCTCGTCTTTGGAAAAATTATTTTATTTGCATGTGGCGGTGTGGTCATTTCTATCGCTAAATGGGGGTTATATCGTGGGGCCGCTCATTGCGTCGTCTGCTTGCTCAGTTTGTTTGCTCGGTAATGCAGAAAGCTGCCGTCTGTGTTTTCGTTTCATGGCGAGGTCACTCTCCACTTCGCTTCTTGCAGCCTGCTTGGCGGATTCTGCCATAGCAGCGAGGTCGCTTGTTCATAAATCGTCTAGTACACATCTTGGATATTGTTGTGTCCTTGTTAGATACTCTCTCATAAATGTAGCAACATTGATTAAGTATGGCATATGATGATTTGGAAACGCATGTACGGGTTACAAATCCATCCAAGTCTAGGGTGGATAAATAAATAATAAAAGCTGCTTTATCAAGTATGCATAGAACTCTGAAAACTCAAGAGCAAAGATAAAACCCCATGAGAAATTTACAGAAAAGGACAGAAAGAATAGAGAGACAATGTCAAATGAGATAGTGAGGAATTTGGATTGTTGTGCGCATACACATCATTACACAACATATATCGCTGTCTAAACTACAAAATACATACACATAACAAGCACAAAATGTCATACACATACACAAGTATATCACAATCGTTTCCCTTGCTGACGGTTTGGTCCCTCGAACTCCAGATAGTCATCTGATCCAACTACGTGATATGCACCATGGATACGAAGATCAGGAGATCAAGTGTTACGTCACCCCATCGTTAGTTGCATGTCTGCAATCCATATCACGTGAAGATCGAATGAACTACCTCGTTAACTGCAACGAGGACAATATACACCGCCCTTGAAGAACTATGGTGTCAAACATGACATGTGTCAGCCTCTCGAACAACCATCACATAACAACATAATGATCGTTCCACTAGCAGATCCACATAACATACACCTCAAGTTTGTACGTACAGTCGTCAAGCTTATATCCATAGAACCATCGATGTTAAGAAGATGACATGGCACGCAATTACGCACATGATCCTTCCAACCTACACCATCACGACGCCTTTTAACACAAGAACACCAGAAGGTAACACCTCATGCACTCGTAAGATAGTGCGTCATGTAGTCACATTCAATGTCGTCGATGTTGTTTGCTACAAATACTGGTAATCGCCAAGGTGGAACCTCTGTGGTCGATAACCTCCTCCTCGAATAGTCGCATATCGTAACATATCTCTATGCTGAGCAATCGACAAGTTCTCAAATGTCATCAGCATAACTCGCTGAAACATCTCAACTCGTCAAGAACATACTCTCATCCACATATTCTGATCATCAAGGTTCACAACCTCAACAAAATCACAACGGATGGTCGTAGATAAATCTGATTCTCGGCTGTATAGCAGAAAGTATGATAAGAAGGATGTCAAGGATGCTTGTCAACTAAAACGATACCCCATAGCTAACCATGGTAACTGAAGATCCCAGTTTCCATGATGACCCTTCCGCAATCCTCTCTTCATCATCTGAACAACTCTTTCTGCCAAGCCATCAGTCTCACGGGATCTCCAGATGTACTACGGTGATCAATCAACGCCTCATCACACAAGGTCTGAAACTCATAGTTTAATCAAGGTCACCCTAATCAGTCAATACTTCGGCTGGTGCACCAATATGACTCAACATTCGATCTAGGAAATCATAGGGTACACCCTCCTTTCCTTGTCCGGTAGTCCCACCAACTCAATCCACTTGGAGAAGTGCTCCACTATCATCAACACATATTGGTTGTATCGTATGATCAACGATAAAGGTCCCAAAAAGTCCCTACTTCAACGATAATCCAACCCCATAGTGGTGAGGATGTAACTGTGAAGTAGGAGCATTGAATGATGCTCGTACTCGATTACATATCATACATCATGTCACAAACTGCTGCACATTGGTGTGCATACCGCATCATCAATATTATCCTTGGAGAAACTATACGTACGCTTCATTCCAAAATCTCAACTCCTCGTGAAAATGTCAAACTAATTGTGCTCTATGCGACAGATGGACAACACGCACCTTATCATCTTTCCACATGAAGAACGTGTTTTCTTTCATATCAAAATCTCTTCGTTCGGTGAAAAACATGATCTTGCTCCTTAGCACTTATTGTGCCCACCACGATGCAAGTACATAGATATTCCATAACCATCACATCATCATGAATATCTCGATGATCCCTCAATATATTGTTATTTTCTGGATCGGAGGACTTCTGTATCTGTAAGATGGGGCTCTAGAGTGAACTCAAAACTCGAATGCCCGTGGAGGTGCATTCGCATCACTTTTATAGTGAGAGAAATAATACAGAATAAGCTTCTGGCCAATGCTGGCCTCTCAAAGTGAGCACACTGATCGCTGATGTGGCTTACATGTAGCCTTAGATCCGAAACATCATCTAGAGGGTTTAGAATGAGCTACGTAAGAGCTCGCTGGAATCGTTCTCGAAGCTTCCTTCTGGAAGTTTCCCGGCGAACTTTTGGCACTCTCGTCTATTGATAGAAGTACTCTTTTGTTGCATGTATTCTCAGGCCAACTTAGCCGTAACTAATTCTTCTACCAAACCAATTTCCCCTCTAGTTGATAAGTAGAGTTCTACTTATTACAAACCTCCTCCCTTTTAAGAAGCAACGTCCTCGTTGCTCAACTGTTGTTCGAAAGCTTTCACTATGAGTGGGACGTGTGCCAAATTGGTTGCAAGTTCTCATGTTGCTTCATGTAATGGATATCTTTTTCATTTCACCAAATAATCTATCCGTGGATGACGAGTCTCACGAACACGTTTCTTTAAGATGCGTTTCACTTCAAACTCTTCCTCGTCATCGATAATTTAAGGAAGAGGTCGAGGGTTGAATTTACGGCTGCCGATCAGAGTAAGATTGGTTGTGGATAACCAAACTTGATCACCAATCGTGAACTCTTCATGCCAACGATGTCCATCGACATATTGCTTTTGTCGATTCTGAGCAACTTTCTTTTTCGTGGTTGGTCGAAAGTGGATCATCTTGCTGAGCTTATCTTCGAAGACGACTATAGAGTCAAAACCGGAACTGGTCATGGGTAGTTCACACACTAAGTCCATACTAACATGTTCTCAACGTTTGGAAGGGATCGAGAAGAGTTGAAGAATATCGGCGGGTGCTTGATTTGTAGTCTTATTTTGTTGACACATTGCACAACTCTGAGTATATACTGTAACATCCTCTGCCATCTTGGGCCAATAGAACACTCGTTGGGCTACTTCTAGTGTCTTTTCTGCCCCCATGTGTCCTGCAATGACTAAATCGTGACATTCAGTTAGTATGGTGGTAGGTAGTTCTAGATCTTCTGGGATCCATAACTTTCCTTTATGGAATACCAAACCATGGCTGTGGGTGATGGTTCTTGAAGGTTTGGCTGCTACAATCTGTGCATCCGATCTTGTGTATTCGATCAGTTTTGTCTAGAAGTCAGAATTCATCTTGACTTCAGAGACTATGTTATGCACAGTAGACATACAGGTTAATGCATCAATGATTTGCTTCTTGTCCTCAACATACGTGATGGTCATGTTGAATCGTTGTCTCCATTCTGCCCAACGGATTTGTCTCTTTGAGAGATCCTTCTGCGTCTCCAAATAGACTAAAGGTTTGTGGTCTATCTCGACCACAAAAGCCTTCTCCCCTAGATAGTGCTTCCAATGCTTCATAGCGAGGACTATTGTCAGTTCTTCTCTTTCGATGGTGTGATAGTTTTGTTCTGCTGATAACAACTTCCGAGAGAAGTATGTAATTGGATGCCAACCATCCTCCCATTCTTGCTACAACATCGTCCCTACTGCCGTGCTTGATGCGTCCGTTGCTAACTTTATAGGTTTCTTCGGATCGTACCACTTGAGGATCGGAGCACGTAGTAGTGTGGTCTTCAATGCTTGAAAACCTACTTCTTGCGCTGTTCTCCACACCCATTTCTTTCCTTTGCCTAACAGAGCAGTTAATAGTTGTGCAAGCTTGACAAAATGCTTAACAAATCTACGATAAAATCTTGTCAATCTCAAGAAGCTCTTAAGTTGCGTCTGATCTTCTGGAGCCTTCCATTGTTGGATGACAGCTATTTTATCTATCATTATTTGTATACCTTCTGCACTCACTTTGTGTTATAAGTAATCCACATCCGTCTTGCCAAATTCACATTTTGAAATTTTGACGTACAATTTATTTTGGCGGAGTACTTGGAGAACCTCTCTCAAATGATGCACATGTTCTTTCATAGTTTTGCTATATACTAGGATGTCGTCAAGAAATACAACGACTGATCTATCTAAGTAAGGACGAAATATGTCATTCATCAGACCATGAAGGTGGCTGGTGCATTTGTGAAACCAAATGACATCACTAAGTATTCGAAGTGACCATACTTTGTTCGAAAGGCAGTCTTCTCCACATCTTCATCAGTAATTCGAATCTGGTTATACTCGCTCCGTAAGTCTAGCTTCGTGAAGTATTTTGCTCCTTCGAGTTGGTCGAACAAGTCATCCATCCGAGGTAGTGGATACTTATTCTTCACCGTTTGTTGATTGAGTGCTCAATAATCGATGCACATCCGTAGGCTGTTATCCTTTTTCTTCACAAAAAGGACTAGAGCTCCATATGGTGACACGCTGGGCTGGATAAACTCTTTCTGCAACATCTCCTCTATTTGTGCCTTGCACTCCTTCAATTCATTTGGTGCTAGTCTGTATGGGACCTTACAAGGAGGGGTGCTCCCTGAAATCACCTCGATTTTGTGATCAATCCTTCATTTTGGTGGTAGCCCTGAAGGAAGATCATCGGAAAAGACATCCTCATATTCTGCTATCACATCTATCAAGCTTTCTGGAATCTGTCTGTCGAGTTGTGCACTCGAGACCTCTCTTATTAAACCCAGAAAACAGACATCGCTATTACGTATCGCACTCGTATCTATTACATACAAAGACAAGTTCTGTCTTCGAGATCTCACTCTATCTCCGAAGATTTTTCACTGTTTGGTTTTCATCACTTTTCTTCGCCAATCCACTTCAGGATTATATTGCTCCATCCACAGCATACCCAATATTACATCATAACAGACTAATTTGATCACCCACCACTCAATATCTTCGTGATATTCACCTAAAGGAAGTTCTATCTTCCGGGGTAGAGATTCAATCTTCTCGGTTTGTCCATTGGGTAGTTCCACCTCTTCATTCTCATCACTTTCTAACTCCATTCCCAACTTCATAGCAGTCGATGGAGACAAAAAATTCTCTGTTGCACCAGGATCGATTAGTACTCTCACATGGGTCCCTTCCAAGACTCCATCTGTGACAATCAACTGCGCATTTTTTTTTTCAATCTCCTTCTCCTTCCCTCGTCTTTCTTCTCCCTTCTTGCATCAGTAAGGCCGCAAGGTGCATTTACTGGTGTTCTTCGTTTCTCAGTCTTGTCTCAACTTCTTCATTTCCTTCTTTCTCGTTCAGATGATTCAGAGGTCGACGATATGGAGGTCTTGGGTCTCTAGAAAAACAATTTTGGCAATTTGCAGCTATGTGACCGAATCATCCACAGTTGTAACATCGACGTTGCTCCAGTTGAGGTGCAGCATTCTTGACACCTTCTCCTCTAGAAGCTCTCCGACGTCTTTCTTCTGGCTGTCCTCGACGATCTCCACCTTGAAATTATCGTGGCTGATACCGGATGTTGTCAAGCTCCATGGGTGTCGGACCGTTTGCATATTGGATTTCGGGTAGATTCTGGTGATTTGGTGGAATCATCACTTCTCCTCCTAATGCTCCAACAATTCTTTGAGCGCAAGCGATGGTCTCAAAAACCGTGAGTGGATTTTGCACCATTACTTCTTGTCGGATTCTTTTCTTCAACCCCTCTTGAAATTATCAAGAGCTTCCACTGGACTCATATCAGTGATTGCAACTTGCAAGTCGAGGAAGGCTTCTACATACTCTTGAAGGGTTCCCTTCTGTTTCAATCCTCACATCCTCGTTCGAGCCATTTGCACAGAATCCACAGATTGAAAATTCTTCAACAGACCTTCTTGCATTGCAGTCCATGTTACTGTTCTCCTTTTCGTCAACACCGATCTCTCTCATGATTCGTTGACCTTTGTATGGTTTAATGTTACATGTCTTCTCATCCGTAGTAACAGAGCATCTTCATCATCGACTAGAGTTCTAACGATCTGTGTCACGGGTTCTCTTGGTGCAGCTTGCTCTACCACCACCGATATTCCTTGAGACGATCCTCCTCTTCCAACATCTGTCATACTCTGACCTCCGAGGTTCAACTTCTTGCTCTGTAGTGCTTCAACCGTCATCTTCATCTCCCCAAATTCGCTCAGCATACCTTGCATCAATTCCTGCATCACCAACTCTAGATTTGGAGGTTGCGGCTCCATGATCACGCTCTCTCTCTCTAACAGCACGAAAGTGTCAGAATTTTTCCTTAATACAGAGTTATGACAATCACTCGGAAGCGTTCATACACTACATATACTACAAAAGGATGGGAGAATCGAATATCTCACGGTAGAAATCCTCACCAAAATTTCTAATCACAAACTCTCTATGTAACGGACATCTACAGACATAGCGGATCTCCACCCACGTGTTGAAGGGAACAAGAACGGGTAGGTTTAGATCCATGCTCACTAAATCAAGATATAGACGTCAAATCTCAACTGACTACATAGTCACTACTGGAAGAATCACCGGGATTGGCGAATTCATTACTTGACCCATGAAATCCTCACCGAAATGATAGACAAGATACACTCGAAAACGCTCACAACGCAGATACATAAGCTTGATGTGGAAAGGATTCAAGAATGATAATTCTGGAGCTAGAAATCTATCCCCATCCACCACATAGCTCTCTTGACCCTTTGGACGCACTCAGAGTTCCAATTACCAAGTACCTCGATCAATGGTCCTTCTAAGAGGGGTAATCCGTTCTCTTAGAGTTCCCTGCTCTGATATCATTGTAAGATGAGGCTCTAGAGTGAACTCAAAACTCGAATGCCCGTGGAGATACATTCGCATCCTTTATATAGTAAGAGGAATAATACATGATAAGCTTCCAACCAATGCTGACCTCTCAAAGTGGGCACACGGATTGTTGACGTGGCTTACATGCAGCCTTAGGTCCGAAACATCATCTAGAGGGTTTAGAATGAGCCACGTAAGAGCTCGCTGGAAAGTTCTCGAAGCTTCTTTCCAGAAACTTCCTTCTGGAAGTTTCTCGGTGGACTTTTGGCTCTCCCGTCTATTGATAGAAATACTCTTTTGTTGCATGTATTCTCAGACCAACTTAGCCGTAACTAATTCTTATACCAAAGACTTCTACCAAACCAATTTCCCCTCTAGTTGATAAGTAGAGTTCTACTTATTACACTATCTATGCCCTGACTCACGAGAGCTATCACTCGATCCTTCAGAACTAACATACACAAAAAGGCCGATGCATGCCAACCTGACACCACCTCCTCATCTGCCAACGAGCTCTTGTATCATCCTTCTAAATCGTACATGGATTTTTACTCAAACCATATGTATCTCCGTTCACTGTCTCCGATCTATGAACTACACGGAAGTCGTACTCTTGCAAAATCAGAGCACACCGTGCAAGCTTCCTTGTAAGCTTGTCAAACTTCATCAACCACTTGAGCGGCTGGTGATTAGTAATAGAGTGAAAGGGTTCTCGAACAGATAACACCAAAAGTGTGTCACAATCCACACAACAGCCAAACACTCTCCCGCGTATGAGCTATACTTCGACTCCATTGAATTGTTGGAATGACTCCCATACGCCACGACGAACTTCCTTCCCTCATCATCCTTTTGTGTCAGTATCGCTCCAAGTCCCAGAATACTCCAATCAGTGTGTAGTTGAAACAAACATCTCATAATAGATCTCTTCAAGATGGGAGCATATGTCAACTTATCCTTAAGCTCTAGAAAAGCTCGCTCTAGCTCATCTCCCCATTGCCACTCTTGGTCCACCTTTGTTAACTTGGTCAAAGACTTCGCAATTGCATTGAACCCCTGCGGTCACATACTAACGATAGAAGTTTACCAACCAACAAATACTCGAACTCGACTCATATCTATGGGACGAGGAATGCATATAATCACTTCAACCTTTGTTTGTTGTACTCTCAACCCACTTGGAGAGATAGTGTGACCAAGGTACTCCACTTGATCTTGCAAGAACTTACATTTCTTAGGATGTAACCTTCAAACCATGAGCTCTCAACCGCTCACATATCAACTGTAAATTTCTCTCGTACTCCTTCACTGTAGCACTATAGACTGAAATGTCATCAATGTAACACCAAACAAAATCTAATCCTGTTAAGATTCTGTCCATAATCCTATGGGACTCAGCAGGTACGTTCTTCAAGCCAAATGGTAAGAATCTTCATTGATACAAACCATACTTGTCGTGAAGATCAATCCCTCAAAATGATATCTTGGTCTTATCTTCCTCTATGATCGGCAACTGAAGATATCATGCTCGAAGATCCAATATACTAAAGACTTCAAAGATCTCCTCTGATGTAGGCATGGTATACTTATCGGACTTCGTCTGTAGATTGGTATGACGGTAGTCTCCACACATCCGTCTATTAGTGTATCGTCATACATATCCTTCTTGGCTGACATAACGGTGACAAATGCATACTTTCCATAAGATATCTCCACCAAACCAAGCTCAAACAAGTCATGAGTCCGACTCATGATCAATGCTCTCTCCATATCATTGTATCTATAAGAGCGTCGAAAGATTGACGTGTCTTAGCAACTCAATCTGTATATCTTGTCCCTTCAAGGTACCCAAATCTTTCATACTGAAGGCTAAATAATTCCTGTAACCCCTCAGGAGATTGTGTATGCTCCGTCTCTCTCCTCCTATAAGCTTAGCTCCAATCTCAAGCTCCCAAGTATCCTCTGTCATCACACTAGAGATAGAGGACGAAGCAATTGGTTGTTATTTAGCAACATCATGAGCAGACCTCTCTTGCTCACCATCAATGGACTCAATCGCATCCACACAACAACCTTAGCAGCAATCTCCAAATGATATCTTGTCATCTCAAACGATGTCCATGAATGACTATCTCTTCTTACCTCGCCCCTAGTCTTTATCTCTATCGTCTTGATAGACAAAACGCTCACAAGGATATGAGCAGTAATACCTGTCGATCACATCCGACGCTGCTCAGTCAAACCAAGACTCATAGTGCAAGTCAAGCATTTCAAGTCCATTGCTTGATCCAACACATGACGACGTGCTCTCTTTGACACTGAAGGTATAATCGTCGTACCTGTTAGAAACCCTATCACATGCTCTCTCTCATCGACATTGAGCTCAACAACAACTGCAAACTAGTATTGTCCATACTAGTCCAAGACTTCCCTCTGTGTGATAATTGCGTCACGTGACGCAATGAGACTCGTCTAGTTGTCTCACCTCTCTCCACATACACATATCGACGTACTCATATGCCATCTGCAACACCACTGCCAACCTAGTGTTGATCTCTCCAAATAGATCAAACACACACACACATCCTCCTGAGGATATTGTCAAACAATGGGTGTGGTATCCAAGGGCGACAAAGTGACAAGTCTAGTGGGTGAAACATCACTCAACTCTCTCACTGGTGGTACAAAAGCTCCTTTCCAAGCCTCCTCTACCAACTGATCATCATACTGCTATAATTTCTCACTCGAACTCCAAAGTGAGACATCTAAAGTCAAAAGAACTATCCCACTCATATTGGATAAGGTCTCCATCTCCTATGGTATCAAAGTTTCCTCTACATGTGCATTGTCCTCCAATAACTCACTGGGTCAAGTGTCAACTGAACTGTATGTTGTCATAGTCCTTGACTGAGCTGCACTAACTCTCCCGCTAAACCGTACTGGTAAGTGGTTCATACGTCCCTCACCAGACTGCCAACCTGGTCTATAAGAGACAGTCTCCTCCCAATAGTCAATCGTGAAACCCATGAGATAAAACACCGCCCCACCAACCAACACACCATAAGACTCTACACATGTTACAATGGTCTTGGCTTTCATCATCGAGCCATCTGTGAGATGATCCGAGTGAACTCTCACTATCAACTGCTGACATATCATGTATGTGATCGACCTCGTCGATCCTTCGAGAGATGTCTGAATTTGGAATGGACACCTTTCTATATCAATCTTATGTAAGCTCATAGCAATAGCTGTTGCTTTTCCTAACATCAAGGCTGCGCTCCAAAGTCCAACAAGACTCTATATCTGATGTTCTTCATTTAATATCTTCTGCATCGATACACCTGCTCAAAAGATGCAACTATGCAAAAGACACAGTTGGTGTTGTCCAACAAGATCACACATGGTGTCAACCTAGCACGCTCAATCGCCAATCTAATTGGTAACTCATCCAACCTAGTAGTTGTCGTTGTCATGTGTCACTGTAGCCGTCTTGATCCTCGAGTCTATGGACCGGTCTACCAAATCACCATCACTCACCTCCGTAATGGAGGACACAACACCATCGTTCTCACAAAGCATGGCCGCCATTCGAAATACTCCACTGTGTGATGTTCGTACACCTACCTAATCTACACCATCAGTAGAATTGCTAAGAATCATAAAAGAGGTCTTAGGCGCCTATGATAATGTAAATAATCGAGTATCTGAGAACATTTGCCAACCGACAACAAATCCACTCACGAATCAAGCCAAACCCACTCTGTGTTCGCAAGGAATCCAAGTTCTACTCACTAAACGCATCTATCATAACTAGGTGTTTGAAGGCTCAACTCGAGGAAAGTGAGAAACTACAAGCTCCAACTCAAAATACACTCCTTGGTGATCTCAATCCAAGAAACTCCACTAACGATACTAACGGTGCTAACGACACGTGTCACTTCACACTCGGTCAAACTAGCAACTGGCAAAAATGACGTGACAGGATGGACCTAGAGAGCTAGAGAGAATTATCATCTTTTAAATGGTTAAAGGTCTCCTCGACCTCTATATTTTATTTTTCTTATCCGTGTCCGTCTGATGTACAGGTCCTAGCTCTCACTCCTGTTTGTTTTTTCCTCGACCTTTGCATAAAGAACTGAGGTCTTCTCACAAGATCAGTCAGTCGTTCGGTTCTCAGGGGGAAAAGTGTTTCTCGTGAACTGTTTCAAACTAAGTTGTGCGAAATCCACTTGAGGTTTTTGAAGGGATGTTTTTTTACTACTCGGAGCGTGCATGTAGAATTCTTCGGAGGTTCTCATATCTTTTGGATATTTCAAGCACAGGATGAATTTGTTAAGTCAAGATATGAGACTCATTTGCAAGTAATTAATACTCGTCTGAAGAATGATCATCTTACATTTGCAGAAATAGTGCACAACGACACTATTACAATTAGAGTTTGTGTTGACTAGTAAAATGATTTTTCTTACCGTCTCAACAATGATAACCTGCTCTTCCTGTTTGGTCCAAGTCACAAGTACATAGCACGAAGAAGTCTCCACATAATGAATATTAAAAAATAAATTAAAAGAAGGAATAAACATATTCAAGAAGCTTGGAAATATCATCAAATGAATGAATGAATCGACAACATAAATACGTCTTAAATATTAATTAACAAACAAAATGCACAGATGAAAGACATGAGAACACCCATATACAATCGACGAAGTACATAAAACATTATAGTGCCTCCAATAATGAATCAAACAGAACATACAATAAGTCGAGAACAAATGGTTGATGCAGACTAGTGCTAGATCACATCGAAAGATGACCTCCATATCATCATTGATCATAAAGAAGAAACTTTCAAAAAGTCTAAACTGCTCTAAAGGATCACCCTCCCATACAAAATAAAGTGGTTAAGTTCTCTAGTACTTCCTATGCTCCTTCTACTGCCCATTTTCCGATAAGAGAAAATGAATTTCAATGTACAAGGCCGTGGGGAAGGATATTCATTTCGTGTTTGAACCGAGATTTCTCTTGGTATCTCATCTGCGTGAAACAAATTCATGTATGAACGCTTCAGCAAAATGTTGTGGAGCAAACAATATTCATGCACAATTGCTAGAGCTCACTCCACCGGAGAAATGATCCCAAGATCCAAAATATACCATTTTTGTTTTAGAAATTTCATTGCTCGTTCTAGCACCATACTACGGACATATGCGTCGTTCAAAATACTTTCATTGTCTGATGTTTTTGATCCCACTCTGAACTATATGGGATCGTGAATCACCGATGTGGTTGATATTCAGAGTCCTCTAGAAGAGAAAGGAGGAGCATGTAACCATCATTGATTTGTACCAAGGGAGAAGCTAAGTACTGTCCGGTTATGTTAAAAGGTTGATTTTTTCAACAGTCGCTTGTCGTGCACAAAGCCAAGCATTCTCACAAATATGTCTAAAAACATGCTTTCGCTCTACTCTGTTCCTTACATGAGTAAAGAATAGAATCCATTTTGATTATAATAATAGACGACCAACTCTCGTCATGGTAATGATCATATGAGAATATGTGTTTCATCAATTGCTCCGACCCAATTAAGTAGACCACGTATGTTGTAAAAACCCTCACTCACTCTCAAAATATCAGCATCTTATGGTCCAGTACAAGTAGTGACAGTCTAGAACTTGAAACAACATTTGTATGCTCCGGACACTATAAACTTCACAGTGGATTCTCTTACATCAAACATCTCACTGATAGCAAAATAAATGCTCGCATGGACTAATCAATATATTACGATACCTAGCCTCACTTGAACCGACATTGCTCGACAAAAACTAGTGTCTATGTGCTCTAAAGAAGTACCTACTTGCTCTAGAAACCAAAAAAAAGAGTTGACTTGGGCATTCACACAAATTGCATCTATATTTTTTCTCCATACATCGGATAATGCTCAAACCATGCTGCTAATCTATGCTTCATCCACCATTGTATTTCATTTTTCTCCAACACATACATCAGCACAATAAGACTAGTAAACTATAATTAGCATAAGAAGGCAGAGTTTTAAGTCTATCGTCGTAAAATGTATATCAGACCGTGCTTCATCTAATGAAGGTGACAAGTCATTCGCTCGTCTGTCACTGGAGCTCATTGATTGAAATGACTCATTATCAAAACGTACATTCTAATCTTTGATCTTTTTGTACTCTTCTAAAATGATGTCTCATTTTGACTTCATCTCAATGGCGTCAACTATAACTCTTCTCATATTCATTTTTCTCTAAGATACTATTGTCTTCCAGAAAGATTCACATCGTGTCAAGCAGTGGTAAAGTTCTTTCCGCTATATCGAATTAAACCATAAACTCTACAGCTTGTGCGGTCCCTCTCGCTACGATATCTTGCCATTTGGCAGTTGTAGTCACTATTAAACCAGCCACTCAATCGATATGAAGCTTTTTGTGAAATCGTAGCCCTGCTGGCAGAGAACACAACCTCGAAGTTTTGAAGCAATTTCCTCAAATCTGCTGCGAGTGACACTGAAAACCCTAAATCCAACAAAAGTGATTCAATTCTAGCACAATTCGAACTTCAATTGGTCATAACTTCGTCTTTATTGCATCAAATCGATCAAAAATTTCATTGGAAGTGCTTGGCATGACGAGCCCTCTCTCCCTGTGCTCTCAGATTTCAAAGATCCCTCACCAAATGCTCGAACTCCACTCTAGAGCTCTGTTTCTAAATTTAGAGTTTAACAAAAGACAAAAACAGACCAATGGGAGTTCATAGCTCCACTTGGTTGTCCTTTAATACCCTAAACCACGTGGCAACTTAGTTTTACTCATAGGCTACCACGTCAAGCTACCTAGAGTGCCAACGTAAAACTTAAACTACCTAAAACGACACGCAGTCCCGAAAAATAACTTAAATCAGCTAGAAAGCGTGCATGGGCGACAAGTAAGTACAACCCATGAGCTCAAACCTATCAGCATGGAAACCTTAAGTTATGTAAATTGAACGTCATAGACAAGTAAGAAGTCACTTGCACAAGCGCACAAATGCTTGAACAAGATAACTAGCATACTATCAGCCTACTAGGACTCAAAATAGTGTTAACACCGTATGCAAAGGTGTCAAACATATACATAAAGGACTAGAAGTAATATGAGCTAACTTCTAGAACTACTAAACCTAAGCGTCGGAGTAGAAGTCAAGCATGTAGCCGCCAAGTAGCGCGACACCGGAGTCTTCTCGGCTTCCAGTGCTGTCACTACCAAGTGCACAGCGAGGTCGAACTCCTCCTTCTCCATTCCGGATCCAGTAGATGGTGCTGGAGCTTGAGAAGATGCAGTTGCAGGTATCGGAAGCGAGGGAAGACCATAAAGTGTCTTCACTCCCTCTATCTGCCGATCCAAGTACCTGAACATGCTCTCCCTGCATTCCACCAACATTGTCTTGGACTCGCTGTCCCATCCTCTAGCTAAGGTAAGTAACTTCCTACCCGCGGTGAAGTTAAACTTCTTCCGAAGCGCTTCCACCGACTGTGCTAGCATCTCCTGTGCACGAGCCTCCGCTGCTTCCCGCTGCGTCTTCTCAACTGCAACTCGCGCTTCTGTGGCTTCTCGCTGCGTCTTCCATGTGGTCTTCTCCTCGACGAGGGCGGTGATCTTCTCCCGCACTCGGAGGACCTCCTGATCGCGCTGCTGTACACGCGCTTGCATCTCCTGGTTGCTCTTCTGAAGTTGCACCAGCTCCTTGGCAGAAGCGGCTGCGGCTCCGCCTTGTATCTGGCTGCGAGCTTCTCCGTGGTGCGGAGACTAGCTTCTAGCACTCTGTCTTCTTCCAGTCTTCTTCCTGTCGCAGCAAGGTGCGCAGATCAAATCCAGGTTGCAAGGGCCTCTCTTGAGCCTTCGCTCTCTTCTCCAGCAACTCCATAGCCCGACGCTTCGGTGAGCGAGAACTTGAGGTAGCGGCTGAAGGCTGGACGCTTGAGGAGGGACGCGAGACACGAAGCGGATCAGCGTTTCTAGGTGAACACTTGGAGCGATGGCCGACGACGGATAGAGTTCCAAGAGGAAGACCAAGAAACGAAGAGCGGCTAACGGGAACAGATCGACTCGAGCTAGCCCCGAGGCACAGTCAGAGGACGACAACCGATAACCTTCGCCCCAACGTCAAGGAAGCCCTGTACCAGCTGCGGCACCGGTGCAGAAGATGGAGTTTTGCCAGCGGTGCCCAACGATTCAGACGCGAGAAGTCAAGGAGCTCTGTATGCGGAACTCATCAAGATGATGAAGACCATACAGGAGGGTATGGTTTCCAGGTATAAACGTATCGCCGAGCTTGAGGCAGGCCAAGGAAGTTCCTCGTCTACCAGGAAGCTTTGTAAGACGAATTTGCCGACCCCGTTTTCAGGTATAGGACGGGCTCGCAAGATTAAGGATTTCTTAACTGAGTTGGATCTATACTTTGAGGCGCAACAGGCTAAGGAGTCTGATAAGGTGAGAGCGGCGGTTACGTTCCTGAAAGACCATGCGCTTCTCTGGTGGACTGCATACAGAGATGAGCATGCCTTGACCGTCTCGGCGCTTGGTTGGAAAGAGTTCAAGGAGTTGCTCGCAGGACGATTCACTCTGGAGTATCAAAGGATTCGGGACGGTGTTGAGTTGGTGAGACTGAAGCAGACGGGGATCTTAAGCGCTTATGTGCGCGAGTTCAGTGCCAAGCTGGATTCGTTCTCCAAGTGGACTGAGGAGATCAAGATATGTATATTCATTAGGGGACTCAAGTCTAGCTCAGAGAAGGCTCTCTTTCGGATGCCAAAGCTACCAGAGACAAGTGCCGAACTTTTGAAGCTAGCGGAGCGAATTGGGGACGATGAAGTCCCGCAACAGAAACCTTTTGAACCTCGCAGCACGGACAAGTTCCAGAAGAAGAACAAGGGCTTCAAGCGATAATGGGATGAGGTTGAGAAGGACCGGAAGGATACTTCTGCCCCGGCAGCAAAGCGGCAGCAAACAGGAGTAAAACCTAAGGGGCAAACACCTCAGAAGGGCAATGGCGCTAAGTTTACTTGCTACAACTGTGGCGAGGCGGGCCACATGCTAAGGGGTGTACGAAACCTAAGGTTAGTAACTGTAGCATGAATGCGTTTGTTGCAAAGGACTTGTTGGAGGGCCAGATGACTGTGACCTTGAGAACCACAAAGAAGACGCCGGGACTGATGTATCTACAAGCCAAGGTTGCTAACCGTGATGTTACTTTTCTTGTGGACACAGGAGCGACTCACTCCTTCATAAGTCCAAAGTTGGTGAAGAAGTTGGGCTTGTCTACCTCCAAGGCAGACAAGCCTATTCAGGTGCGCTTTGCCAAGGGCAAGACGTACCAAACTTCTGAAGTGGCCTTGGACGTACGATTTGCGTGTGGGAAGTTGGAGTTCACAGAGAACTTCACGGTGTGCGAGATGGTTGATATCCATGCGGTTTTGGGGAACACTTTCTTGGACAGGTTTGAAGTGGAACTTAGGCGGAAACCTTTAAGGTTAAACGTTAGAGTTAAAGGGCGGAAGCTGGGAGTGAGGCTGATCCGAAAGGCGCGGAAGATTGATGACTTTGCAGTGAATTTGATCAAAGGCAAACAGATGGACTTCAACGACGGGGTCATGTGTTTGATGCGGGTTGCAGATTTGATGGCGGGTGATAGGCAAGAGGAAACATCAGGGGACGCGACTAAACTTCCGAAGGTGCTTCGCGAAGTGATTAAGGAGTTTGAGGATGTCTTGACGGATGAGATACCTGCTGAGTTACCTCCAAGGCGGGTGGTGGATCACAAGATCGAGGTCTTGTCGGGATCAGAACCACCTTCCAAAGCCCCTTATCGACTCAATCAGGTGGAACTCCTTGAGTTGAAAAGACAACTCGGTGAGCTATTAGCGCGAGGATATATTCGAACCAGCAAGTCACCTTATGGAGCCCCAGTTCTTTTTGCAAAGAAGAAGGATGGGAAGTTACGACTCTGCGTAGATTATCGTGCACTCAATAAGGTGACAGTGAAGAATAATTATCCTTTGCCACGGATAGACGACCTCTTTGATAGGTTAGCGGGCGCAAAGTACTTCAGCAGGATAGACTTGAAGTCAGGATATTACCAGATCCGGATAGCTGACCCCGATGTTGAGAAGACCGCTTGTCGAACCAGATACGGATCGTTTGAATTCGTGGTGATGCCATTTGGACTCTGCAACGTCCCTTCGACGTTCACTACATTGATGAACACAATTTTTCGCGAGGAGATGAATGAGTTTGTCATTGTTTACATCGATGACATCTTGATCTACTCCAAAACCTTGGAGTCGCACGCGGAGCAGCTAAAGATGGTGTTGACGAAGCTGCGGGAGCATAAGCTGTTTGCCAACATTGACAAGAGTGAGTTTGGTTTGGAGCACATTAACTTCTTGGGACATGTCATTAGTGCAGAAGGAGTCGGACCGGATATGCACAAGGTGGATGCGATTGTGACTTGGGAGCCTCCGACTACAGTGAAGGGGATGCGACGATTCTTAGGATTGGTGCAGTTCTATCGCAAGTATGTGAAGGGGTTTTCAAAGATCACGAAGTCGCTGACGGACTGGACGGGCAAAGACGCACAGGTAAGTTGGACCAAGGAGGTGGATGATGCGTTTCAGACGATCAAAGCTATTTTGTCAAAGGCGCCAGTTTTGAAGCTGCCGGAGTTCGATAAACCATTCGAGGTGCACACGGACGCGAGCGACTATGCGATTGGCGGAGTGTTGGTGCAGGATGGAAAACCAGTAGCATACGAAAGCAAGAAGTTATCTGGGACGGAGAGTCGTTGGCCGACTCACGAGAAGGAACTGTTCGCGGTGGTTCATTGCTTGAGGAAATGGCGGCATTACTTGGGACTTCACAAAACCCAAGTGTATACTGATAATATTTCGCTCAAGTACTTTGAAACACAAGATCGGGTGACGCCAAAGTAACTACGGTGGCATGATACCTTGGCGTTCATGAACGTGGAATTAATCCACAAAGAGGGAAAGGACAATGTGGTTCTTGACGCCTTGAGTCGCAAGGAAGAATATCTTCCATCGTCAACACAGATTTTGTGAGCTATGTATCCTAAGGAGTCAGACTTGGAGAGGGGAATACGTGAAGGTTACATGGGCGATGACCAAGCGAAGGAATACTTGGAACAACTCAAGCGAGGGGTGAAGTTGCAGAACATGCAGCTAAGACATGGTTTACTCATGTTCAAGCAAAGTCGGATTTATGTGGACAAGGAAAACTTAGGACCAAGTTGTTAAAAGAATCTCACGATGTGCCCTTATCAGGCCATAAAGGAGAAAAGTCCACTTTAGCGATAATCGCTAAAAAGTTTTATTGGCCCCACATGAAAGACGATGTTTCCCACTTTGTGAAAACATGCGTAACTTGTCAAGCGAATCGTGTTTCTTATGAGAAGAAACAAGGATTGCTTCATCCTTTGCCGATTCCAGCCAGACCTTGGGAAAGCATTAGCATGGACTTCATTACCTCTCTGCCTCACTCGAATGGATACAACGCGATCCTTGTGATAGTTGATCGGTTAGTAAACTAGCGAAGTTTGCTTCGACCTTGGATACTGCAACAGCGTTCACGACTTCTCGGTTGTTCCTAGATACTTGGTGGCGTTCACATGGATTACCTCGGAGTATTATTTCAGATAGAGACTCCAAGTTCACAAGTGTCTTTTGGAAACACTTGTTCCAAAAATTGGGGACTAAGTTAAAATTTAGTACCGCCTTTCATCCGAAAACAGATGGACAAACAGAACGAGTCAACTCAGTTCTGAATCAATACTTGAGGAATTATGTGAGCACGGACCAAAGTGATTGGGCAGAGTGGCTCAGTCTTGCGGAGTATTGCTACAATTCCACGAAGCATTCGGCAACCGGCGAATCGCCTTTCTTGTTGGCTTACGGACGTGAGCCAGAAGGGCCTCTTGACTTGACTCTTGCAGGGAGTTCTACATCGGCACGACCAAGAACACGGCAAACATCAGCTGAAGAGTTGGTGGCGGCAATGCAGCGACGCGAGGAGCAAGTAAAAAAGAACCTCGAGAAGGCGCAGCAAAGATACACGAAGCAGGTAAACAAGCATCGGTGGCAAATGAAGTTTCAAGTGGGCGAAGAAGTATGGTTAAGTGCGAAAAACTTCACACTTCCGAAGGAAATATCGGTGAAGTTTTCATCGAAGTTCGCGGGACCTTTTGTCATTGTCAAGAATCCGCACGAAGATGTCTACACGTTAGACCTTCCTCCCGAGTGGCAGTTGCATCCGACTTTCCATGTTTCTTTATTAAAGAAATACTTCAATGATGATTTGCGGCCGGAACGCAAATAGGTTCTCAGGCCTCAACCTGATGTCGTGCAAGGCGAAGCAGAATATGAGGTGGAGTCCATTTTACGATCTCGGCGCAAATCAAACCGGATGGAGTACTTGGTCAAATGGTGTGGTTACCATTTGAAGGAAGCAACTTGGGTGCCAGAGGAGGAGCTAACACATGCAAGTGAAGTATTAGACCTCTTCAAACGGCGACAAGGACAACAAGGGCGTTAGCAAGATGAGGACATCTCTTTCCAGCGAGGGATGAAGAAACGATGAACCATACGAGTAGCAACTTGAGGTGATTTGGGCCGATGGACTTTGTAGCTTTGACTTGTGTTTGGAATAAAGATTTTGTTTCTTGGAAATTTGTCTAAGTGTATTGGTAGTGCATGGCTATGACTAGTTCTGATCAGATGCCTAGGATGTTGTCAAGAGGAGGAACGAAGCTTACTCAAAGGAAACGAGCTGGTTTGGATAAGCATCTAAATCAAGACTAAGTCTTGATGTCAAGACTTAGGTTTGCCGTAGCGTTGGCAAAGCAAGTATGAACTTTCATACTTGTCTTGGGGCTTGGGGTGATCTTGCTTTGCGGTTTTCTAACTGCAAAGTAAACTTAGTCGCGCGTCTAAGTCAAATCAGATTGCGACCGGAAAGTGGGTTTCGGGGGACCTTGTAAGTAGGTGTGAATACTTATAGTTAGCAAGTTAGAGTCTTAAGTAGAATGTTTAGAAGTTGCCAACTAGTTTTGTTTAGGGTAAGCCAAAAAGGTAAGGCTTTTCCCGAGACTAGTTGGAATTTTCTAAGTGTTCTAGCAACAACTTAAGACTCAAGCCAAGAAGGGAATTGCGGGTTAGCTACCAGAACGCAATTCTAACGCCAAGGGGTTGGCTACCCATTTTGAACTTGGTGTTAACTTAAAGGATCATTGTTGATGAGGGCATCAACCTCTAAAGTGAGGGTGAGTGTCGCACCCCTCATTCTCAAGATCGGGCGCAGACGCGAACAACAGAACTCTAGCGGACTTGCGCTAGGTTGTGAACGCTGCGAGTAAGACTTAATGGCTTAGCCGGCAAGTCGGGATCAGATGAACCCTAAGTGGTTCTCTGAACCAGGGTTGGAACCTTGGATTAGGACATAAGGGCCTACCCCAAGAGGGTCCCAGACAAACGCTGACCTAAGAAGACGAGTCTGGGAATGGGCTGAAACATGAGTCTCAGACATAGGTCCGAGACGTGGGTCCGAGATGCAGACGAACCACAGGGTTCGACCCTAGGTCTGGACCACAGGTTTTCAGAAAAACTGCTAAGTGTTGGAGCTCCAGGGACGTTTTAGGTCGTGGACGGAGCTCCACGTAAGATCTCGAGGCGAGTGAGGTATCATTGGAAAGGTCTCGTCGAGAGCTTTCCATTGATATATAACACTCCTCGATCTGACGTCCGAGCTGGAAGTTATGACCGAACCACAATCGGGTTGTGGTATAATTTTCAGGGACCAAAGAGGAGGGCGGGGCCGCCGATCCCCAGAAGTATATATGAGGGGGGCTCGATGTCTGGGTGGACCAGGACGAGTCACGCGACCCCAGGGTTCGGCGGGCGGACTCTGGGGGCATGAGGTGATGGTTGGGCTAGTTCCAAGGCACGTTCCGATCTAGACTTGGATGTCTAGACTTAGGAACGACGTAAGGGCTGGGGCAAGACTAGGGAACGAGTCGGCGGGTTAGACCACCGTTCGGGAGCCTAGACCCAGGCGGACATCACGGGCGGTTGGGCCGCTAGGTGTGCTGGAGGCACCGTTTAGGACCCTTGACTTTATGGGAAGTCCGCCCCAAGTCATATTGTGACTTGCTCATGTTTGAGACCGACTTAGGCGGATCTAAGTCGGGACTTAGGATTGCTGAGCTTGATGGTTAGGGAGACGGTCCGGCTCCAGTCCGGACCAAACAGAACTAAGGTAAGTGGTGCATGGACGCCAACTTGTGATTGTGTTTGCAGGTTAGCGGTGTAAAGTTTACGACCTACTGAGCTAGAGCTTCCGCTGGCGCAACAAGGCGGTAGGTGCGCGAAAGCGCCCCAGTAGATGGGTACTCTGGTATCCCACACTGCTTCCAGGAACTCTACGTCCTGATCTCCCAGGTACCTCGTCTTCTACGCTTTCTCCTTGGGGAAGAGATGCAGAAACAACTTCGTCAGAAGTCGCTTCTTCGGCTCCCGGTAAGATTCGATCTTCCACCCATTCCTACCCTGCCTGTCTTCTACAAAAAGACAAGTGGTGCTCCCAAGCACATGCCACGTACTCACGACCCTGGGCAAAATCTTCTTCTCAAACCAATACCCTCGGTCCTCGGAGTCTGGTCTGTGGAAAGCCCTACGCCACCAATCTTCAGTCCAGGAAGATGGTCTTCCTCGAGCTACCCTTGCCTTCGCAGGTACACGGTTGCGGGGTGGTAACGCTACCCACACCTCCTCCAGAAGTCCCTGGTCTGCGAGGTTCCAATCTCACAAGAAGAAGTCGAGACCCAACTCCTTGAGGAAAGGAGTGGCCTCGGCCAATTCTGCCGCTGGTAACACCAAGCCTCGCGGATGCATCATCATACTGGAAGATCTGTTGCACTAAGCCACAAGCACCTATTATGAGCTGAAGGCTCAGTCCTTCCCGAGTGCCCACAGTCTAGCTTCTACTTCTCAGAAGACGAAACTAGTCTTCCAGAAGACAACTACTCCGTCTTCCGAGATTCTAACAATACTTCCTAGATAGCTCTCGTCTTCCGAGCTATATCTAAACAACCCTATCTAAGCAAGGCCTCGCATGGATTACCAAGAAGACAACCCACCTTGCATTACATCCTACTTCCTATCAGAAGATACAAGATTCGCGAAACATAAAGTGCATGACAGGTTCAGAAGATGGTTGCGGGCTCCTGCGGTGACAGTGGCCTCTGGGAAGACATCCGGGACAGTTTCCGATTCAATGTCTTTCTCGGAAGACCTCCCGAAGTCAGGCTTTCCTTCACTGGTCTCACTTGTCTTCTTCTTCCTACGCGCAATCTATCCTCACAACAGACTCAAGACATTTGCACTCTGTTCTTCTGACTTCCCACCTCTCATACGCACTCAGAAGAAGCTTGCTGCTTGGTGGGAAGACATGACCCTCGACCATTCTCTCCAGATTCTGCCAGCAAGTCTTCTCACGACTCTCTCCTAAGTTTGGGAAGAAGAAGGAATGGCTGCTATGGGTCGGACAGAAGAGACCCGAAACGGACCCTCGCGTCTTCTCGCTCATTTTGCCAGCCTTTCAGTCTTCTAGTCTCTCTAGGAAGATGTGGAGTTGAGAAGCTTGGAAGACCGGGAGGCACAGGCCTAGCTCCCGACTTCCAACTTCTCGAAATAACAAAAGAACTCACCACACCACTCAGGATTCGTACCAAGCCTCTCTTAACACAAAAGCAACACAAATCCACTCTTGATACGAATTGATTACAGTCGACTTCCGAAGACAATCTTTCGAAGATGTTCCAATCTTTCGAAGCGTCTTCTGTTCCAGGTTTCGGGAGGAGAGGAGTAATCGGGTAGGGAAATTGATAGTTGGGATCGTCAATTGGAGGACGAGGGGTAGGGAAGCTCGAATTGAACTCAGGAAGAAGTAGGAAGATGCCTAACAAAAATTGGGTAGCGCTTCCGCACCCAATGTCACAATAGGAAAAATGGGATGGAGATAATCGATCAGACTGTCTGCAACCAACCGGAGAAGCGCGGGGGATACCAAACAAAGGTGAGAAGAAGTGGGAAGGGGAAAGAACGTGGGGAAGAACCTCTATAGTCTTCTTCTGCTTCCCGAGTTGCCTTCGACCTTCTGCGCGCTTCTGGCTCTCGTCCTAGCTCCTAATGCGACCCCACTGAGCTGCCTCCGTCGTCAGCTCCAGTGTACGCCTCAATCGATCGAGCCACCCACCTCCGATTTCACTCAGCTGCTTCCAATGTCAGCTTCCGGGAGACTCTCAAGAAACGCGTTTCACTCAGTATGCTTCCTGCGCTTTAGCAATTTGACCTCGCCTTCTTGCTAGCTTCTAATCGCTATGTCCTCACTCAATTTCTCCTTGTTGATTTCCTCACTCGAAGCTCACCTCGCTAATTTCGATCTTCGGGAGAGCGTGCTTGCTGCGGGAAGTTGGAATGCGCTAATGCGCTTCCTGCGCATCTTCCCCACAGATTAGGGGTTTCGACCCTAGGTGACTTACCTAACCTACCTACATGTTCGGTGCGACCCAGTAGGTACAACTACTCCTTTACTGAAAAAGCCGTGGTTAGGCCTTCGCGGTCGTTGTCTTCCGGAAGATGGATGTCTTCCGCCGTCTTCCCGTCTTTCGCCGTCTTCCGTCTTCCGAAGACGCAACTGAGAAGACGCTCTTCTGAAGATGGTCGTCTTCCGAAGAAGTCAACTTATTATTACAAACAGCTCGTAAGATCATCTTCCTGCTAAGGAAGACGTAACCTTAAGTAACAACGCTTCTTCAGTTATACAAACAAGTTATTAATCATAAAAATTTTAAAAATTCATGAATCCTGTAATTTGTGGGCACCACATACGCCCACCCTCACATGTTTGCGTCCCCGCAAACATCAGTGTCTTGGCACTTCTGTTTACGTCTAGTACTTCTTGACACGCCACCCATTAACACGAGTGGTCATCAGTGTACCGTCCAACTCTTCCAACTGCAAGGAGCCATTGTCGAAGACCTCCAAGACGCGGTAAGGACCCATCCAGCGAAGATGAAGTTTCCCGGGGAACTTAAGATGTCGGTTGTCATAAAGAAGAACCAAGTCTCCATCCACAACGATCACCTTCCTCAGCTTGCTATCGTAGTTCACCTTACGTTGCGCTTGTACCTCGTATGTCTTCTCCAAAGCTGCATTCCTGTCTTCTTCAAACTCTACAAAATTCAGAAGATGCTGCTCCTGGCTTTCTTCTTCTCCCATGCGTTCGGATACGGCTAACCGGTAAGTTGGGACCTCTAACTCAATGGACACAATAGTTGTCATGCCATAAGTTAGGTAGAAAGGCGTCTTCTGGGTTGTGACTTTAGGTGAAATCCTGAAAGCCCATAACACAGATGGCAATTTCGTGTCCCAATCATACGCATGGTTAACAGTTACCTTGTTCAGGATGTTACACAGAAGACCATTCGACTTCTCCGTCAGTCCATTCGCTTTCGGGTTGTACGGCGTCGTCTTCTTATGCTTAATCCTGAAGTATTGGGTCAGGAGGGAGATAGTCTCATTTAAGAAATGAGTACCCCTATCTGATACCAATTCCAGCGGACATCCGTACCTAGTGATGATGTTGTGCCAAAGGAACCTGGCTACCACTGCGACATCGTTCTGTCTTGTGACTTCGCCTTCCACCATCTTGGTAGCATAGTCGGTGGCTATTAGAATGTACCGTGCTCGTGTTCTTCTCGCCACCAGGGCGATAGGCCCCACAAAGTCGATCCTCCACTTTTCGAACGGAGCAAGCGGAAGAATGGGAGTAAGAGGTCACCTTGTCGTAGCTGTCGGTCTTCCCACCCTCTGGCACGCATCGCACTTCCTGATCTCCTGAAAAGACGCCGGATACATGATCGACCACCAGTATCCGGCGTCTAACATCTTCTTCACTGTGATTTTCAGCCCGTAGTGACCCCCATCATCTTCGTAGTGAAGACCGAAGATCACTGGTTTAATCTCTGAAGGCTCAAGGCATCTCCTTAGCTTCTCGTCATGTCCCTTCCGGAACAGGATACCCTGGAAGATGGCATAAAGACCTGCCTTGTGTAAGAAGACAGCCTTCTGCTCCGCATCCAATCCTTCGGGATACTGTTGGTTTTCCAAGAACTTCCTCAAGTCCTTGAAGATCGACTCTTCTGTGGAAGTCGCGAAGACTGGATCAGAAGATCTAGTCTCGTCTTCTGGGAAGCAGGCGGTACGCCCCCCCCCCCCGGATGAAAGTGTCTCTGCGAAAACTGAAAACAACTTCTCGTCAGGGAACTCGTCTTCCACTTCATCTTCTCGCTGTTCCGTCTCTAATCTGGATAGGTAGTCAGCATTAACATGTTGTCTTCCAGGTCTGTACTCAACTGTGTAAGTAAATTCCTGGAGTAGGAGAATCCACCTAGCTATCCTACCAGACAAATCTGCTTTCTTTACAAGATGTGTCAAAGAAAAATGATCCACATAGAAGACAAACGGGTTGGCTAGAAGATAGTGTCTAAACTTCCTACAGGAGTAAATCATGCCAAGGCACTCCCTTTCAGTTGTCGAGTACTTCTTCTCTGCATCACTGAGTTGTCTTCCCGCATAGTAGATGGGATAATCCTTCTTCTTCTCATCTTTCTGACTCAACACCACCCCTATGGCGAAAGTAGAAACATCCACATAGATATGGAAGACTCTTTTCCAATCAGGTGGCCTTAAGACAAGGGATTCTGACAGAAACCTCTTCATTTATTTGAATGCTTCCTGCTGCTCAAAAGACCAAATGTATGGTTCGTCCTTCTTCAGCAACTTAGTGAGTCTTCTTGCTACCTCTGCGTATCTATCAATAAACCTCCTGTAATATCCTACATCGCCCAGGAAGCTTCTCAACTGAGTCAGGTTAGCAGGTGGGTGAAGTTTCATGATGACTTCCACCTTAGCACAGTCGACTTTTGTACCTCTTCCAGAAATTCTATGTCCTAGCAAGATTCCCTCTGACATACCAAAGAAGCACTTCTCAGGGTGAAGAGCCAAACGATGTGAAAATTTCAAAAAAAACACTTCCTCAGAAATATCAGGTGATCTTCTTTCGATCCAAACACGCAAAAATCATCCAAGAAGATCTCCATAAAAGTGCGAAGATACTCCTTGAAGATTGTAATCATCAATCTCTGGAATGTGGCGGGTGCGTTGCATAAATGGCATTTGATTATACGCATACGTGCCCCAATCAGTAGTGAAAGTGGTTTTCGACTTGTCTTCTTCTCTGATCGAAACTTGGTTGTACCCAGAATACCCATCCAGGAAGCTGTAGAACTCATGCCCTACTACCTGGTCAAACACAAAGTCGGTGAATGGTAAGGGATGATGATCCTTCTTCGTGACCAAGTTCAGCTTCCGGAAGTCCTGACACACTCGAATCTTCCCTATCTGCTTCTTCGGCACGATGACGATAGGAGCTACCCACTCACTGCTGAGCACTGAGAAGATGACTCCTGCCTTCAGGTATTGGTCGATCTGGTCCTTCACCAGAAGCGAGTACTTGGGGTTGAGCCGATACTGCCTCTGCCGTGCGGGAACAACGCCCTCCAGCAAGTCAATGCGATGCTCTCCCAACTCTCGAGATATGCCCTTCATGTCTTCTATGGTCCACGCGAAGACATCCTGGAACTCCGTCAGAAGTTCTCGAAAGTCTTCCAACTGCTGGCCCTCGATCACCTTAGAAAGCTTCAGCTTCTTCCCGGGAGCAACCTCCATTTCTTGAAGATCATCCGGGTTTACCATTCCTTCAGTGTGACTGTACTCACTAGCACCAAAGTATTCCGGTTTGGGAGCTTCTTCCAGTTCAGATTCGTCTTCTGGAAGACCAACTGTCGGATCTTCCGAAGGGAAGACGATACTTTCTTCTTCTAGAAGACCAACTGTCGGATCTTCCGAAGGGAAGACGATACTTTCGTCTTCTGGAAGCTCTTCTTCCGCAATCTCGTAACACTCAATGTATCCACAGATCACATCTTCTGCTCTCTCTGCTACTTCTGTAGTACACAAGTTATTCACCGCAAACTCATTATACCGTTCATCACTGTCAGAAGACGCAGCTGAGTCTTCTGAAGTGTACCCCTCTGTCGTAGACGGAGTTTCACCTTGGTGTCCAATCTTCTTCCAAGAAAGCGAGACCTTAGTCTTCTCACCTGGCTTGGATGTAGGATTGGGAAATCTAAAATGATGTCTTCTCCAGTCGGTATTTACATTTGCAGCATACAGCCAGGGTCTTCCTATCAACACTTGATATCCAACCTTAGCTACAGGTCGCAAAATGATGTAAGTGAGGTAAAAAGATACTCCACCAATTATCGTCAAGACATCTTTCAGTTGCCCCAAAGGTCGTCTTCTGGTCTGGTCCGCCATTCTGAGGATTCTCGGAGTAGGCTAGAACTCAGTGAAGCCTAGGGCATGCGCCGTTTCTTCAGTCATGATGTTAACTCCGGAGCCGGAATCAATGGGTACCTTCTTCAGAAGACAGCCATGGATCTCCATATCAAGTTCTGGGGCTCCCAAGTCCTCATGCTCTATCCTAAGGATCGGGGTGCTCTGGGGAAGTCTAGCTGTCCTCCTCTTCCTCGATCCTCGAAGCACAGATTGTAACAACTTCCTGTAACCAGCGTTGTCATCCAACAGCTGTTGGAAGGTTACATCCGTCTTCTGATTCCACAAGTCTCGCAAGAAGTCGTAAGGAGATCTTTTCATAAGAGTGACTGGTGTTTCCAACAGAGAAGATGTAGTAGCTGCTTCCTTGGGTGGAAGACCAGAAGAGTATCTTCCCTCGACTGGAGGCTGTTCCCGTGAGACAGGGGCTGCCGTAGTCGGTGTAGGAAGCTGCTGTACTATCTTCCGTCTCTTCTCCTGCTCTTCTTGCATGATCGCTTCAACTTCTTGTCTAATGTCAGGAGCAAAGTACTCCGGATCTTCTCGGTCGTAAGTAGGAGAAGACGGCCGCTCAGGAGAAGATGACCTCTCCTTTTGCTGCTTCTTCTTCTTGATCTCGTTCTGACGAGATTCTAACGTCCCTTTGCTTCTAGTACTTACCTTGAACACAGCTTCATCCAAGACTTCTTCGGGAGGCCAACTGTCTGAATCCGGGCTAGGGCTCCAAACAGTGCCATCCGTCAAAGTGAAAGAAGAAGCTGCCTCAAGTGACTTCGTCTTCTAAGCTGCAGTCGTCTTATGCAGCTGAGGTTCTTTTCCTTCGTGCTTCCCGGGGTCTGGTTCGTCTTCCTCGATATGGAGACAATCCGTACAATCTCCTGGATCTTCTTCTTCTACGGTGATATGCTGTACCACTGCTAACTCGAGTTTAGAAGATGATGCAGCTTCTGCAGGAGGCGTGGTCTCTACAAATCTAACCATTTGTCGTGGCCGTAAGGTTTGAGGACAATTTCCTGTGAAATGACCGGCTTCCTTACAGTTCCCACACAAGGGCACTTGCCCAATCTGTCTTCTCGGATGAGGACAGGTGGACCACCAGTGTCTTGTCTCTCCACAATTATTGCACGCTCCAGGAAGAGTGTTGAGAGGTCGTTGTGATGAAGAAGGTTGTCAGGGTGTCCTAGTCTGTACATTGCTAGCTCTATCCCTAGGTACATAACGATTATATTGGACGGGAGGCGTAGGAGTGAAGGGTTGTATCGTCTCGATCCTATAGCAGGTTTCCCCACTCGGATCGTGTAGGTATCCCTCGTCGTCTTCTTCCCATCCTGCCCAGTTGACAGCTTGGTCCTGCGTACACTGATCTCTGGTGTGCCCGGAAGAGTTACAAAGGTTGCACCAAAGGTTTGACCGGGAAGCTGTAGGTTGCTTCCGCTTGTCCTTCTGGTTCAGAAGATGAACTTTCAGGTCGGCAAACTGCTTCAGAACCTCATCGATGCGGGGATCAGGTGCAGACTGTATGATCTGAGTCTGAGGCATCTTCTGCACAACTTCCTCCCTTGCTCGCGTCTTCTCCTTCTTCTTCTTCCGCGTCTTCTTCTCTTGTTCAGATTCGGATTCTGAACTTTCGACAGTAGACTCTTCAGAAGTAGAAGATGCTTCCGAATCACTGTTATCAGTTTCAGTGGACTTGGACTTCCTCTTGGACTTCTTAGAAGACTTCTTCGACTTCTTGGACTTCTTTGAGGTCTTCTCTCTATCTTTCGTCATATTCCGAGTGATGCTCGAGGTTTCATACTGCTCGGCATACTTCTGTACTTCTACTAAATCATCACCTTCTCCTCTTCTGCAGTACAATTCCATATCCTGAGACAATCCTCCCAAGTACCAGTCCACGGCTTGCTGAGCACAGTAACCGGGTCTTCCTTGGTTCTGAGGGATGTGATCCAGGAGATCTTCAAACCTCTCGGTGTAATCCCGCAGTGTCTCTTTCTTCTTCCGTTCGAGTCTCTGAAGTTCTATGAGGGTCATCCGATCATAGCCCACTCCTCTAAACCTCTTCAGAAAAGCTGCCTTCAGAGTAGCCCAAGCGGCCATTACTACACCATCATCCAACATCTTACTCATCCATTTCCTTCCCTTCCCTACGATCAGACTAGGAAATACCCGGAGTCTGTCGACATCAGCGTCTTCCTTGTTGGATCTAGAGATGGTCTCGAACATCGTGATGAAGTCGTTCGTGTCAGGATCATCGTCGTACGGATGGTACTTCTGCCGAGTGTGAGAAGCCATGTCGACTGCCAGCTGGTGCGACTGCCAACTTCTTCCTCCCTCAGGTCCAGGTGTTGGAGATGGTCTTCTCGAAGGTCCAGGCCTGTCTGAATCACGTAGGTCGTCTTCTGAGTCAGAACTACTGTCACTGCTATCCTCCGGGACATCTGGAACAATCTCCTCCAGTCTTCTCTCACCTTGAGAAGCTTCTTTCGCACTTGGGAAGACGTCTTCCGAGTAACCAGTACCAAAATCTACTTTATACACGTGATCACCCAATTGGCTTCTGTCTTCTCCAAAGATTATGCTCGAGATGGAAGGCTCTTCCAACTCTACCGATCGGATCTTCCTGAGCTCTTCTTCTTTCCTTTGGTGTCTCAAGGATATCCGATGCTCTCTAGAAGCGGTTCGTTGGGGTGAATTTATCCACTCAGGATCTTTACCCGTGCGTCTTCTGCTTCTTCCTCTGGTCGGAGGCATCCACCAGAGTACTGAGAACAGATGTCCCTCTTCTTCTACCACTAGATCCGGCAGACTGAATGTCTAAACAACCGATCACAGGTTCGGAACGTCTTCTTCTCCTGCTTCCTGTTGTACTCACTGCAGTCTTCCAAGAAACTCTTGGAAGCGGAGAAGCGGCTTCTTCCAACTCTCCCTGATGTATCTTATCAGCTTCTGGTTGCGGTTCCTGTCTTCTAGCAAGATAGAGTCCCACAACACATTCAACTACAATCGAAGTTAGTTCGAAATGAAACTAACTACAGGCACACAGATCTAGGAAGCTTAGAACAAAAGTTACTAAGATGAAATCCCCGGCAGCGGTGCCAAAAATGGTGCTCACTATATGTAGTGACGCAGGATTACTCCTTTTGCCCATTTAGTATACAAGATATCGTTTCCACAGAGGATTTGCACAAGTAACGCTGCTCTAAGTTCTAAGATCTGTTCAAACACACAAACACACGGGTTTTGCCTAGGAATCCCGTCTTCTCACAAAACCACGCGTCTTCCAGACACTCCAAAAGGTGCTCTGGAACTAAACAAACAACTACTAACTAAAATATCACACAACTATTCACAGAGAAGCTCGGGAAGACGATCTTCCTGCTTCCAGGTCACTTCTTCCAATCTTCTCCATACCGTCTTCCCGAAGCGATTCTCGTCTTCTGGGGGTTCAGCTCGTCTTCTCACACCTCCAGAAAAATGTCCTGCTTCGCAGAAGTCGACTAGCAATGGTCGTTACGCCTTATTCTCACACTCACATTCCAACGAGTTAGATCAATCACAGGGTGTATGCCCCCTGTAGCCTTCCCAGGCTTCTGCATACGGAAATAGTCTTCCTGCAGTACTACAACGACATTCACCTTCACGGAAGCTCAATAGAAGTCTCGGAAGCTCACTAGAAGAAGGTAAGAAGATGAGGAAGATGAGAGAAGATGGGAAAGATGAGAAAATCCAAACAAGAGAAAATAAGATGAAAAGAGGAAATTAAGATTCCGACAGGCTTCTAGTCCGGATCCTGACTAACAAGCCATCCCTGCTTGTAATAGTTTGGGGAGGAAGACAACAAACATGAGTACTGTTGCATCGTCTTCTACTCGAGAATGTCGTCTTCTGCTGTGGGAAGAAGGCTTCTTTCTTCTTCACTTCACTGCTCTGACTACTCTGTCTTCTGGGATCCCTTACCCATAAGACCGTTCGTACGTAGATCCCAAGTGCTCTACTGAACGAGCCAAGCTACACTTCCACAACTGCTGACAGTCACCGCCACTCAAGAAGAACACTTCTCATGCACAATTGGGAGCGAATTCAAGGAACCGACCATCCAGAAGACACGGATTAAGCTTCTGCACTCAAATCAACAATCTATTCTCCGAGAAGAAGTCACATTGACATTGGGAAGCTCACTCCCTCTACTTCCTGCGTCTACTCCTCGACACACCAGTCTAATCAACAGGACTGCACGAGGATGCCGTTCCTTGCTCCTAAACTGTCCACTACCTCTATCTACATCTTCGAACCACTGCTGGTACGAGCATGCAGACCCCTCTTGTGTATTCCAAGACTATTCGTATGTTTCCAACGACGAGTGTAGTGTGCCAAGAACTATCTGTCATGTGTCTCTAATGTGTCTAGTCTGTCTGAACCAAAGAATCGATATCGGTGTGCAGCAGCTAGCTCCATTCCTACGCTGCAATCCTACTTATGTCGCTGTCGTGAGAATCAGAGGAGGCGACCACCAGGGAGAGAGGGGCGCTGACAGGAGGTTGCCACCCCACATGCAATCGGTTCCCCTTCCTAATTAGCCATCCACTTTGTTGCCTACCCTTCCTATGCTGCCACATGGTGTCCTAACTAATTTTACACTGAAAACTGCCACCCTTAAGATAGCATGTTTGTTCCTACTAAATCTGGAATTGTCACCCTTCGGTTACTAGCTACTCTGATTGCTCCGTGGCAATCTCTACCTGATTTGCTCCTATCGGAGCTACTA
Organism: Asterella californica; assembly: GCA_036924285.1. NCBI lineage: Eukaryota > Viridiplantae > Streptophyta > Marchantiopsida > Marchantiales > Aytoniaceae > Asterella > Asterella californica. The sequence goes on from JAYKYS010000001.1 coordinate 40,653,714, forward strand.
GCTCGGCTTCTTATGGACTGGGAAGCCCTGCGCTTACCTCGGGTCTCAATGAGGTAGCTTCCCTCTCATCGCTCTTCGTTGGCCCTGCTGTCGCTGCGGCTGCGTCTTCCTCGACTTCGGCTTCTGCTTCGGAAGACGAAAGCGTCTTCTGGGAAGCAGAGTCCAGTGGTGCGTCTTCGGTCTTCTGAGGCAGGGTGCGGTACTAGAGACCATGGCGACCTCATAGGGATCCAGGGAAGTCGCTTCCTCCACGCGGAATACTTGGGAAGACGGCTCGTCTTCCTGTCTTCCGAGGCGTCTTCCGGAGTCTTCTCGGCTTCTAGTGCTATCACTACCAAGTGCACAGCGAGGTCGAACTCCTCCTTCTCCATTCCGGATCCAGTAGATGGTGCTGGAGCTTGAGAAGATGCAGTTGCAGGTATCGGAAGCGAGGGAAGACCATAAAGTGTCTTCACTCCCTCTATCTGCCGATCCAAGTACCTGAACATGCTCTCCCTGCATTCCACCAACATTATCTTGGACTCGCTGTCCCATCCTCTAGCTAAGGTAAGTAACTTCCTACCCGCGGTGAAGTTAAACTTCTTCCGAAGCGCTTCCACCGACTGTGCTAGCATCTCCTGTGCACGAGCCTCCGCTGCTTCCCGCTGCGTCTTCTCAACTGCAACTCGCGCTTCTGCGGCTTCTCGCTGCGTCTTCCATGTGGTCTTCTCCTCGGCGAGGGCGGTGATTTTCTCCTGCACTCAGAGGACCTCCTGATCGTGCTGCTATACACGCGCTTGCATCTCCTGGTTGCTCTTCCAAAGTTGCACCAGCTCCTTGGCAGAAGCGGCTGCTTTCGCCTTGTATCTGGCTGTGAGCTTCTCCGTGGTGCGGAGACTAGCTTCCAGCGACTCCGTCTTCTTCCGGTCTTCTTCCTGTCGCAGCAAGGTGCGCAGACCGAATCCAGGTTGCAAGGGCCTCTCTTGAGCCTTCGCTCTCTTCTCCAGCAACTCCATAGCTGGCTGGATCTCCTTGTGGAAGAAGGCGCTAAACTCTTCCAGTCTTCTTCCTACGGAAGACAAGTTCATCTCCACTACTCGCTCTGAGGTGTCGACCTCGTCTTCCAGAGGCAAGGTAGCCTCTTCCACCACAATGGCCTTCATCTTCTGCGCACGAGAAGAAGCTACTCTTCTCATCTTCCGGGGTGGAAGATCCTTCGTGGTAGGAGCGGTTCTCTTCACTGCACTTCCTCGCATCGCAGTAGGAGTATCCCTTCTTCTCTTGTCTTCTGGAGTCTTCGGATGACTCCCAGGTGTTGCAGCAGCGGTCTTCTGCTCCGATCGGATACTCAGCAGTTCGTCTTCCGAGTCGAACTCCGATCCTGAATGAATGAGGAAGGTGGGCTTCCTAGCTACACTTCTAGGACCCATCTTCCTCGATGGCGTGACGTCTTCTGACCCACTAGACTCGTCTTCCCTCACCAGAAGTGTCTTCTGGTGAGAGCCGGACCTCAGTTGTGACATCATAGTGGGAGGGGGAGTTGCGGCTGCTGCTCGGTCATCGTCTTCCGAGGTCTCCTCCTTCTCCTCATGTTGCCCTGTTGGTTCATACTCCGCCAGCTGATCTCCCCTAAGATCCCCCATGGCTACGTACAAGTAGCAAAGGAAAGATGTCAAGTGTACTCCCGCCGGGATACCCAAGTACGCTAGCTCCGTCTGTACATAGTTGTGGATGTATGCGCCCTAGTAGATGGGTACTCTGGTATCCCACACTGCTTCCAGGAACTCTACGTCCTGATCTCCCAAGTACCTCGTCTTCTGCGCTTTTCCCTTGGGGAAGAGATGCAGAAACAACTTCGTCAGAAGTCGCTTCTTCGACTCCCGGTAAGTTTCGATCTTCCACCCATTCCTACCCTGTCTGTCTTCTACAAAAAGACAAGTGGTGCTCCCAAGCACATGCCACGTACTCACGACCCTGGGCAAAATCTTCTTCTCAAACCAATACCCTCGGTCCTCGGAGTCTGGTCTGTGGAAAGCCCTGCTCCACCAATCTTCAGTCCAGGAAGATGGTCTTCCTCGAGCTACCCCTGCCTTCGCAAGTACACGGTTGTGGGGTGGTAACGCTGCCCACACCTCCTCCAGAAGTCCCTGGTCTGCGAGGTTCCAATCCCATAGAAAGAAGTCGAGACCAACTCCTTGAGGAAAGGAGTGGCCTCGGCCAATTCTGCCGCTGGTAACACCAAGCCTCGCCGATGCATCGTCATACTGGAAGATCTGTTGCACTAAGCCACAAGCACCTACTATGAGCTGAAGGCTCAGTCCTTCCCGAGTGCCCACAGTCTAGCTTCTACTTCTCAGAAGACGAAACTAGTCTTTCAGAAGACAGCTACTCCGTCTTCCGGGATTCTAACAGTACTTCCTAGATAGCTCTCGTCTTCCGAGCTATATCTAAACAACCCTATCTAAGCAAGGCCTCGCATGGATTACCAAGAAGACAACCCACCTTGCATTACATCCTACTTCCTATCAGAAGATACAAGATTCGTGAAACATAAAGTGCATGACAGGTTCAGAAGATGGTTGCGGGTTCCTGCGATGACAGTGGCCTCTGGGCAGACACCCGGGACAGTTTCCGATTCAATGTCTTTCTCGAAAGACCTCCCGAAGTCAGGCTTTCCTTCACTGGTCTCACATGTCTTCTTCTTCCTACGCGCAATCTATCCTCACAACAGACTCAAGACATTTGCACTCTGTTCTTCTGACTTCTCACCTCTCATACGCACTCAGAAGAAGCTTGCTGCTCGGTGGGAAGACATGACCTTCGACCATTCTCTCCAGATTCTGCCAGCAAGTCTTCTCACGACTCTCTCCAAAGTTTGGGAAGAAGAAGGAATGGCTGCTATGGGTCGGACAGAAGAGACCCGAAACGGACCCTCACGTCTTCTTGCTCATTTTGCCAGCCTTTCAGTCTTCTAGTCTCTCTAGGAAGATGTGGAGTTGAGAAGCTTGAAAGACCGGGAGGCACAGGCCTAGTTCCCGACTTCCAACTTCTCGAAATAACAAAAGAACTCACCACACCACTCAGGATTCGTACCAAGCCTCTCTTAACACAAAAGCAACACAAATCCACTCTTGATACGAATTGATTACAGTCGACTTTCGAAGACAGTCTTCCGAAGATGTTCCAATCTTCCGAAGCGTCTTCTGTTCCAGGTTTCGGGAGGAGAGGAGTAATTGGGTAGGGAAATTGATAGTTGGGATCGTCAATTGGAGGACGAGGGGTAGGGAAGCTCGAATTGAACTCAGGAAGAAGTAGGAAGATGCCTAACAAAAATTGGGCAGCGCTTCCGCACCCAATGTCACAATAGGGAAAATGGGGATGGGGGTAATCGATCAGGCTGTCTGCAACCAACCGGGGAAGCGCGGGGGATACCAAACAAAGACGAGAAGAAGTGGGAAGGGGAAAGAACGTGGGGAAGAACCTCTACAGTCTTTTCTGCTTCCCGAGTTGCCTTCGACCTTCCGCGCGCTTCTGGCTTTGGTCCCAACTCCTAATGCGACCCCACTGAGCTGCCTCCGTCGTCAGCTCCAGTCGGATCTGGTCTACGAGGTTCCAATCCCACCGGAAGAAGTCGAGACCCAACTCCTTGATGAAGGGTTTGGTCTCTGCCAACTCTGCTGCCGGCAACACCAACCCTCGAGGATGCATCGACATACTTCAAGCTCTGTTACACTAAGCCACATGCACTTACTGTGAGCCGAAGGCTCAGTCCTTCCCAAGTCCTCACAGTCTAGCTTCCACTCTCAGAAGACAGCTATTCCATCTTTAGGTAGGGACCTCTAACTCGATGGGAACAACGGATGTCATCTCATAAGTTAGGTAGAAGGGCGTCTTCTGAGTGGTGATCCTAGGTGAAATTCTAAAAATCCATAACACAAATGGAAGCTTCGTGTCCCAATCATAAGCGTGGTTAACAATTACCTTATTCAAAATATTGCAGAGAAGATCATTCGACTTCTCTGTCAATCCATTAGCTTTCGGATTGTACGGTCGTCTTCTGATGCTTGATCGTGAAGTACTATGTCAAGAGGGAAATAATCTCGTTCAGAAAATGAGTGCATCTGTCTCACACCAATTCTAACGGGCATCCATATCGGATGATGATGTTGTGCCAAAGAAACTTGACAACCACTGCAGCGTCGTTCTCCTTGTGGCTTCGTCTTCCACCATCTTCATGGCGTAGTCTGTAGCTATCAGTATATATCGTGCTCGAGTTCTTCTAGCCACATGAGCGATTGGCCCAACAAAGTCGATTCTCCATTTTTCAAAGGGTGCTAGAGGTAAAATGGGAGTAAGAGGTCACCGTATAGTAGCTGTCGGTCTTCCCATCCTCTGGCATGCATCACATCTTCTGATCTCATGAAAAGTGTCTCTGTACATGGTTGGCCACCAGTAGCCAGCGTCCAACATCTTCTTCACCATCGACTTCAGTCCATAGTGACTCCCAGCGTCCTCATAGTGAAGACCCGTGATCATTGTCTTAATCTCTGAGAGCTCGAGGTATCTCTTCAACTTCTCGTCATGTCCCTTCCTAAACAGAATACCTTGGAAGATGACATAAGGACCTGCCTTGTATAACAAGACGACCTTCTGCTCGACATCTAATCCTTTTGGGTACTGTTGGTCTTCCAAGAACTTTGTCAGGTCCTTGAACATAGATTCTTCTGTGGAAGTTGTGTGAAGTTTTGTTTTTGTTAATTAATTGATTAGTTGTAAAGTAAATAAGAAGAATAGGTGGTAGAAGATAAAAGATATGAGTAGAAGAATGTTAATTAGAAGTTTAGTGAAGAATCTTTGTTCTGGAGGAATCTTTGAAGTTATGAAAACGTATGGGATAGGACTTTCTCATGGTTGAATTCTTCAGACGAAGAGCTTTCTAACCATATGTTGTGTCAAGCAAATGAAAGCTGAACAACGAAGTTACAGCAGGTTGAAGATGTGGCACAGTTAGAGAAGAACGACCTCGCAGAACTGCGAGCGCCGAAGAGCATCAGTCAAGCTGAGGAAACCTTAACTTCGGCACGTGTGGAGAAGCCATCACGAGATATAAGTAGAATAGTTCCGATCATTTGTCTTATTGCCAAACACGATTGGAAGGAGCGGAGCGCGCCGCATTCTCTTACCTACGGAGTACATCGACTTCTCGAAGTGAGTTAGTGGCGAGGAAGTGAGTTAGTGACGTAGAAGCCATTTTCTTCGTACCTCATTGGGACTTCTCAGATTAGTAACCTAGTACTTCGATACATGCGAGGGATGCAGACGTCCAAGCCGCCGCGCCTGTGGTGCCCACAAATTACAGGATTCATGAATTTTTAAAATTTTTATGATTAATAACTTGTTTGTATAACTGAATAAGCGTTGTTACTTAAGGTTACGTCTTCCTTAGCAGGAAGATGATCTTACGAGCTGTTTGTAATAATAAGTTGACTTCTTCGGAAGACGACCATCTTCGGAAGAGCGTCTTCTCAGTTGCGTCTTCGAAAGACGGAAGACGACGGAAGACGGGAAGACGGCAGAAGACATCCATCTTCCGGAAGACAGCGACCGCGAAGACCTAACCACGGCTTTTTCAGTAAAGGAGTAGTTGTACCTACTGGGTCGCACCGAGCAGGTAGGTAGGTTAGGTAAGTCACCTAGGGTCGAAACCCCTAATATGCGGAGAAGATGCGCAGGAAGCGCATTAGCGCATTCCAACTTCTGGTAGCAAGCACGCTCTCCAGAAGATCGAAATTAGCGAGGTGAGCTTCGAGTGAGGAAATCAGCAAGGAGAAATTGAGTGAGGACATAGCGATTAGAAGCTAGCAAGAAGGCGAGGTCGAATTGCTAAAGCGCAGGAAGCATACTGAGTGAAACGCGTTTCCTGAGAGTCTTCCGGAAGCTGACATTGGAAGCAGCTGAGTGAAATCGGAGGTGGGTGGCTCGATCGATTGAGAGAGGAGGTTTGGACAGCATTGCCTCCTCGCAATCTTGTATCTGCGAAGGCAGGAGTAGCCCGAGAAGACCATCTTTCTGGACAGCGGAATGGTGGCATAGGGCCTTCCACAGGCCAGAAGCAGAGAACCGAAGGTATGAGTTAGAGAAGAAGATCTTACCCGTGATCTCGAGAAAGTGACACGTGTTGGGTAGCACAACTTTTCTCTTTCTGGAGGACAGATAGGGAAGGAATGGATGGAAGGTCGAAGCTTACCGGGAGCCGCGGAAGCGTCTTCTGGCGAAGCTCTTCTGACGAAGCGTCTTCTGACGAGGAGGCGCAGTGAAGAGAACTGCTTCTGTCGTGAGAAGGGATCTTCCACCCCGGAAGATGAGAAGAATAGTGTCTTCTCGTGCGCAGAAGCAGAAGACCACAGTGGTGGAAGAGGCATCCTTACCTCTGGAAGACAAGGAAGACACCTTCGATCGGATTGAGGAGATGAACCTGTCTTCCGCGAGAAGAAGGTTGAAGGAGTTCAGCGCCTTCTTCCATTCGGAGATTCAGCCAGCTATGGAGTTGGTGGAGAAGCGCGCAATGGCTCAAGAGAAGCCACTGCAACCTGGATTCGGTCTGCGCACCCTGATGCAGCAGGAAGAAGTCCAGAAGAAGGTAGAAGCGCTAGAAGCTAACCTCCGCACCATGGAAAAGCTTGCGGCGAAGTACAAGACGGAAGCAGCCACTTCTGCCAAGGAGTCAGCACAGTTGAGGAAGAGCAACCAGGAGTTGCAGGCACGTCTATAGCAGCGTGACTAGGAGGTTCTGCGGGTCAGAGGTAAGATCATCACCCTTGCAGAGGAGAAGACAACGTGGAAGACACTACGGGAAGCTGTAGAAGCACAAGCTGTAGCAGAGAAGACGCAGCGGGAAGCAGCAGAAGCTCGCGCGCAGGGATTGCTAGCACAAACGGTGGAAGCACTTCGCAAGAAGTTCAACTTCACCGCGGGTAGGAAGCTTCTCACCCTAGCTAGGGAGTGGGATGACGAATCTAGAGCGATGCTAGTGGAGTGCAAGGAAAGTATGTTCCGTTACCTGGATCGGCAGATTGAGAGTTTAAAGACGCTTTATGGTCTTCCTTCGATTCCACCACCAGCGGCTACATCTTCCTATGCTCCAGGACCAGCGATCAAGTCAGATTTGGAGAAGGAGGAGTTCGACCTCGCTGTGCACTTGGTAGTGACAATGTTGGAAGCCGAGAAGACTACAGAAGAAGTCCCGGAAGACAAGGTGTCTTCTGGAAGACAGGAAGAAGAGTTGTCTTCTCAGGTGTTTCGAGTGGAGGAGGTGACTTCCTCGGACCACTACGAGATCACCACAACTCCCAGTGTCAAACCAGTATCACAGAAGAGCGAGGAAGCGCAAGTCGACTCAGCTTACCAGAAGACGCTTCCGTCTTCCGAAGCCGCACTAGCTGAGCTTGCCACGAATGTTGAGGAGGAAGCCACCTCAGTGACACCCGAGGTACTCGTAGGTCTTCTCATCTTATCAGAAGCCGAGTTAGGAGTTCAGGTAGGAGTAGATCAGGAAGGGATCATACCCAGCGAATTAGAGTAGACAACAAGTCAAGAAGACAGGTGACTTGTCTAATTTTGGTAAGAACCAAAATTGCTATCTTAGGAGGTGGCAGTTTATTGCGCCTCAAGGTGGTAGTATAAGTTAGAAGGCAGAGTAGGATTTCACACACACGTACACACTTGTGACAAACATGTGAGGCACATTGTACACACACTACACCCAATGTTAGAGACATACGAATAGATTGGGATTACATCGGAGGGGTCTGCATCCTCGCTTCCAGTAGTGGATCAAAGATGTAGATGGAGGTGGTGGACAGTTTAGAGCAGGGAACGACATCATCGTGTAGTCCTGTTGGTAAGCTGGTGTGTCGAGGAGTAGGAGCAGGAAGTAGAGGGAGTGAGCTTTCCAACACCAATGTGTCTTCTTCTCGGGGAATGGATTTTGGATTTGAGTGCAGAAGCTTTGTCTGTGTCTTCTGGGCAGTGGGTTTCCTCGAATTCACACCCAATTGTGCACGGGAAGCATTCTCCTTGAGTGGCGGTGATTGTTAGAAGCTGTGCAGAGTCGAAGCTTGTCTCATCCAGTGGAGCACTTAGGATCCATGTACGAACGGTCTTATGGGTAAGCGATCCCAGAAGATGGAGTAGTCGAAGCAACGACAGAAGAAGAAAGAAGCCTTCTTTCCACAGTAGAAGACGACATCCTCAAGTAGAAGACTGTGTAACTGTAAGCAAATTTGTTGTCTTCCTCCCCAAATTACTACAAGCAGGGATGGCTTGTTAGTCAAAATCCGGACTAGAAGCTTGTCAAATTCTTAATTTCTCATTTTCATCTTGTGTTCTCCTGTTTGGATTTTCCCTTCTTCTCCATCTTCCCCCATCTTTCCATCTTCCTATCTTCTTCTAGTGAACTTTCGAGACTTCTATTGAGCTTCCGTGAAGGTGAATGTCGTTGTAGTGCTGCAGGAAGACCGTTTCCGTAGGCAGAAGCCTGGGAAGGCTACATGTACCTTGTATACAATACACCTTGTGATTGATCTAACCCGTTGGGATTTGGAAGAGCAATGTGTGACAGACGTTGCTAGTTCGACTTCTGCGAAGCAGGAGCAGTCTTCTGGAGGTGTGAGAAGCCGAGTTGAACCCCCAGAATTCGAGAATTGCTTCGGGAAGATTGTGTTGAGAAGACTGGAAGAAGTGACCTGGAAGCAGGACGCGTCTTCCCGAGCTTCCTTGTACATAATTGTGTGATATTTTAGGTGGTAGTTGTTTGTTTAGGTCCAGAGCACATTCTGAAGGGTCTGGAAGCCGTGTGGTTTTGTGAGAAGACGGGATTTCTAGATAAAACCCGTTGTCGCGCCATTTGGCGGCTACATGCTTGACTTCTACTCCGACGCTTAGGTTTGGTAGTTCTAGAAGTTAGCTCATATTACTTCTAGTCCTTTATGTATATGTTTGACACCTTTGCATACGGTGTTAACACTATTTTGAGTCCTAGTAGGCTGATAGTATGTTAGTTATCTTGTTCAAGCATTTGTGCGCTTGTGCAAGTGACTTCTTACTTGTCTATGACGTTCAATGTACATAACTTAGGATTTCCATGCTGATAGGGGTTTGAGCTCATGGGTTGTACTTACTTGTCGCCCATGCACGCTTTCTAGCTAATTTAAGTTATTTTTCGGGGCTATGTGTCATTTTAGGTAGTTTAAGTTTTACGCTGGCACTCTAGGGGGCTTGACGTGGTAGCTTATGAGTGTAGAAAAGTTACCAGGTAGTTTAAGGCACAAAAGGACAGTCAAGTGGAGCTATGAACTCCCATTGATCCATTTTTGTCTTTTGTAAAACTCTAAGTTTAGAAACAGAGCTCTAGAGGAGAGTTCGAGCAATTGGTGAGGTATCTTCGAAATCTGAAAACACAGGAAGAGAGAGCTCGTCGTGCCAAGCACTGTCAGTGAAATTTTTGCTCGATTTGGATCAATAAACAAGGAGTTATGCCCAATTGAAGTTCGGATTGTGCCAAAACTGCATCACTTTTGTTGATTTTAGGGTTTTCGGTGCCAATTGCAGCAGAATTGAGGAAATCACTTCAAAACTTCGTGGTTGCGTTCACTGTCAGGAGGGCTACGACTGTCCAAAAAGTTTTGAATCATTTGAGTAATTGAGTAATTCAGGGCGGCCGCTGAAGCAGAGGGGGTCTGAAAAGCTCTTAATCTAGAGCAGCGACTTTAGAGAAGGATATCTGGAGTTCTACAAACATTCAGGAGTCCCAACTTCACAGGGATGTTCAGCATCCTGTAGACTTCAAATACTGTGAGAAGATTTGAAATTCATCGAGCCAATTCTCTATTCTATGTCTGAATAGCTGTCTAGGTACCAGAAATTGCCATAATTCTCTTATTCAGAACTTTTCTGTTCATATCTCTGTGCTAGAATTCAATCTCAGGCTGAAACTTCGTGTGTGTGTTCAGTAGTGCCTCATTTGCATGTAGGGGAAGTTTAGAAGTCTAAACCTTCATAGTTTTCCTCTCCTTGTGTGTCAAAGTTCACCGCCTAAGCCTATTACTACCAGTGAGACCTAGATTTCGCTTTTTGAGCATATCAGAGGATCCTACACTCCTGTGTGAGTGTTTATAGCTCCTGTTGTGACCTGAAAGCCAACCTCTTGAGTAAACAACCACAGCCAGAAGCCCAGCGCTTTCCTAGGTAGACGGATCACACTCCGACATACTCTCTTTTTGGTGAACTCGACGTGAAACACCTAGGGTGGGAGTTTTCTTGAGAGTGTTACAGGATCAGATATCATGGCCAACCAAGGATTCATCAAGTGGAGCTGCTGCTGCTGCTCAGCAACCTGTTCAGTTGGATGCTGCTACGATGAAGATGTTCCAAGCTTTTTCCATGTTTATGCAGCAGCAGCAGAGCACAGAGAGGAAGGAGGTGTTAGCAACCAAGGCGTTGCAATCTGTGGTGCATCAGATGGATCAGTTCAAGGGGACAGATATTTCCAAGTACGTGCGATACTATGCTAGGGAGATGGAGGTGAACAAGGTACCTGAGAAGGAGATGGTGGAGAACTTTGAACTTGCTGTTGTGCCTGAGATTCGTGGACGTGTGAAGGAGCTCAAGCAGCAGCAAGGACAGAGTTGGGAGAGTTTTATGCGAGCTTTGAAGGAGGAGTACTACACTGAAGATTCAGAGAGGGTGACCAAGAGGACATTCTTGGAGTGGGTGGTTAAACCTAACAAAGGTTTGTCTGTAAATGAGTTGTTAAGGGAGTTTGATCGTCAGTATGCTCAGCTTTCTAGGACAGAAAAGCTTACACTAGAGGTTGAGAAGACCGAGCTTTTCCTACAAGCAGCGGACGTGACTATTCAGGAGAAGCTTGAGTTGTTGCTGGAAGACAAGAGTGAGGAGAGAGGATTAAAGACTGATTGGAAGGAGGTCGAAGAGGCTGTTTCTTTGCTGGCCAAGAGACAGAGAAGAAGGGACAAGGTGGTGGTAAGTGAAGCAGCACCTCTGATAATTCCTGTCAAGCAGTTGCCTACTAAGCCCGCTTTGGTAATTGCTAGAGAGGAAGACTCACCGCTTGATGAGTTGATTAAGGGTATGAAGGAGCTTAAGCTTAAGCTCACTAGGTTAGAAGAGAAGGAGCAGAATGTACAGCCAGCTATGCAGAGACCTCAGATGAGAGAGGGTTTTGTTCATCGTTGTATATGGTGTGATAGCTTAGACCATGTAAGAAGAGATTGTGGAGAGTTTTCAGATGCATTGAGGAAGGATCTAATCTTCTTCAAAGATGGTAAGATCCATCTGAGAGAGACTGGGATGATGTTGGGAACCAACTTTGGCAAGGGTGGTATGAAGAGACTTGTGAATGAGATATCAGCATCACATGCTGTTTCTCTTGTGAATGCTGCTACTTGTGGAGTGAAAGTGGAGATGGAGAGAGAGAAAGGGACTACTGGGTTGTGGTCTGATGTAGTGCGGTCCGTAGCTAGAACAGAGCTAGACAAGGATGTGCTACGAAGGGTTGGCAACTCAATTCGAGAAGCTACAGGATGGAATGATCCTGTGGATACTATGTCAGTGCATGCTTATGTTGCAAGAAGTCAGCATGAAGCTGTACTAGAAGAAAAACGCAGGAGGGAGGATGCAGGTGAGGCTTCTACAGCCAAACGACCTGCTACAAGGAGTGAAAGGTCTAGACCAGAGACAAGACAGGAGACAACACCTACTCGGGAGGAGACTATGGAGGATCTACCACCTACAACACCAAAGGAGAAGGAGAGAAGCAAGGAGAAGGGTAAGATGCCTGCATACAAACTTCAGTCTGACATTGAGATTGCTACAGACTTGAAGCAGGTGTTAGAGAACCGTATCTTGAATGGAAAAGTTGAGTTTACTTTGGGTGAGATTCTTGGGATAGCAAAGCGTGAGTTCCATGAGGTTATTATAGATATCATCAAGAGGAAACGTCAGATCTTGGGTGAAGCAGCTACGCTTAACGCTCTAGGGACCAAACTGTCGGAGGATGAGGAAGATGAGATTGCTGGTTATTGCTCTCAAGTATCAGAGGGGAGATCAGATCAGCACGTGAGGTTTGAAGATGAGGTGGAAGCATCGCAGAAGAGCCATTACTCTCACAACCATTGGGCAAGAGCAACCACTGAGACCTTGGTGAAGTTAGGAGATCTAGAGGAACCTGTGGTGGCATTGATTGATCACGGCTCAGAGATTAATCTGATGTCTAAGGAGCTGTACAAGCGTGGAAGGTGGCCCATAGACACCGACCATGGATGGCTTATCCGTGCTGCCAACAACCAGAGGGGAGAACTCTATGGTGCTTGTCTCAACATCAAGGTAACTGTGGGTGACATCAGTGATGTTCAGAATTTCTTTGTGCAAGACATGTCAACCTATCCTATCATTCTAGGGCAGCCTTACATTACTGCTGTTAGAATGGAGACACGAGTTATGGATGATGGTTCAGCCTATGCTAGGATACGTAGTAGAGACGGCAAAAGAGCTGTTCAGTTTTTGACCGTTGCTGCAGAACATGAGAGGAATCGTGATAGCTTGAGAGATCGTCCACTACCTAAGATTACTCAGGAGTTTAGAGAGTCTAGGGGTTTTGGCAGAGTACCATTGAAGAGCGAGACTTCAACGGTACAGTAGAGCTAGGATTCTCGCCTGATCCAATAGAGCAGGAAGCTTTATCCACTGGCTTCTTAGGACTGACATCATGTGGATCAGTGTGTTATAGGAAGGTTGAGAATCTGAAGAGGTTTGAGAGGCAACATGTGAAGTATGTACAACAGTCTTTGTGGGATAGTGGAGAATTAGCAGAAGATGAATACATATCTGGAGTGTTTGAAGAGCAGTATTTGGTAGATACTATAGGGGAGTTGAAATCTATAGTAGAAAGTTCTATAGATGATGTAGATAGAGTGGTGAGAGTGAGCTCCAAGGAGCTTTATGATGTAATTGATAAGTTTATAGATCGGCAAGAGGTGTATGTGGAGACCAAGTACAAGTCAGTGGCAAAGAAAGTCAAACCAGTGGCTTTGCCTTTACCACTTGATTACAATCAGAAGATGGAGCAAGCTGCACGAGAACCGACGCTCAGAGGACCGAGAAGAATTGGGCACCAGTTCACAGAAACAACACTGAAGGAGCTGAGGATTGGAGGTGATGGATTTCTTACCGAGCAAGAGAAGAAGAGCTTCAGGGAGATGCTATCTAGGCATGGTAAGGCGTTTGCATTTGAATCACATGAAGTAGGATGTGTAGATCCAAGTGTAGTTGTACCTATGGTAATCTTTACTATACCGCAGGTGCCTTGGAATCTACGTCCTATCCCTGTGCCTAGAGCTCATCTGCCAAAGCTGATAGACTTGCTCAATGAGAGGATTAGGATGGGTATCTTGGAACCATCTATAGCTCCCTATTCTAGTAGATGGTTTACTGTTCCGAAGAAGAGTGGAGCTTTGAGATTCATTCAAGATATGCAGCCAGTTAACAAAGTGACTATCAGGAATATGGGTATAGGACCTATTGTAGACGAGTTTGCAGAGGCTTTTGCTGGTCGTGCTATCTATTCAATGGGAGACTTATATTCAGGTTACGATCAGTTTCAGTTATCCTCTGAGAGTAGAGACTTGACTACAATGAGGACACCTTTGGGGTTACTAAGGATGTGCACCTTACCGCAAGGTGCTACCAATTCGGTAGCACATATGATGAATGGCATGAACAAAGTTTTGAGGGACTTCATTCCTGAAAAAACTATGCCATTCCTTGATGATGTGCCGATCAAAGGGTGTGATGAGGAGGAGAAGAATGAGGTAAAAGATCAGAGGGGGTGCCGTAAGTTTGTTGCAGATCATATAGCGGACTGTGATAAGATACTGAGTCGACTGGAGGAGGTTCATTTGACGTTATCAGGAGCCAAGTCTGTATTTGGAGTACAAGAGGTGTTAATAGTGGGACATCTGTGTGGATCTTATGGTCGGAAACCTTGTCCAAACAAGGTTGATGCCATCCGAAGGATGAAGGAGACATGTGGATCGGTTACCGAGGTGAGAAGGTTTCTAGGTGCATGTGTGTTTTATCATATATGGATTCCACACTTTGCACATGTAGCAGATCCATTGTACAAGCTGCTGAGGAAAGGGCAAAGATTTCAGTGGCAAGAGGAGCAAAGCGAGTCTATGAGGAAGTTGAAGGATCTTTTGGCTTCACCACCAACTCTACGGAAGGTAACATATGAGTTGGGCAGATCTGTTATCCTTACTGTTGATACTAGTCCTATTGGCATTGGATGGGCTGTAGGGCAAGACGATGAGGATGGAAATAGATATGTGGTGCGTTTTGGTGCTAAGGTATTGAGTTCACGTCAGAGAGACTACCCTCAGGTCAAGAGAGAGCTATGGGGAGTAGTTACTGCGATGAAGAGTGATAAGGAATACTTGATAGGAGCACCTGTGGTTGTGGAGACAGATTGTTTACCTCTCTTGGGAATGATTACTAGCTGTACAACTCCAGATATTGCTATGTTGAGGTGGATAGCATATATCAAGTCCTTGAACCCAGAGTTTAGACATATTGCAGGAAAAGACAATCCTGTGGCAGATATGTTATCAAGGGCTAGGTATTACGATGAGAAGGAAATGATAGATGACCAGGAGGATGTGGGAACAGAGTTCTATTCTAGTGCTCTTGCTAGAAGAGATAGAAGTTGTTTTGCAGCCTCGTTGGAGTTTTTTGAGGAAACTATGTATGATGGCGAGTGGTTGGATCTTGGGCGCTATTTGAGTTCATTGGAAAGGCAAGAAGGCTGGTCTGATGCTGATTTCAAGAGGATCCGTAGAACAGCTTATGGTTACTTTTTACATGGAGGACATCTATGGAAGCGCCCTAAGCTACAAGGAGGTATACCGCAGCGGGTAGTATGTGACTTGGAATTGCAGCAGAAGCTGATCAAGGAGTTCCATGAGAGTTTATGGGCTGGTCATAGAGTAGTTTGGGCTACATTTGCCAAGATGAAGGAAAAGTATTGGTGGAAGGGTATGTATAAGGATGTAGTACAGTTTGTTTCATCCTGTATACCTTGCCAGATGTACTCCAATGTACGCCATCGTGATGGATTGCATCCTACTTATCCTTTAGCCATTCATTATAAATGGGTAGTTGATCTGGTAACTATGCCATTTGGACTTGGACAAATGAGGTATCTAGTCTTGGCTAGAGAAGATCTATCTAACCAAGTCGAAGGCCGTGCCCTGAGGACGAAGACCACTGCTAGTGTCTGCCGCTTTCTACTTGAAGATGTTATTTGTAGGTATGGGTGTGTGGGAAAGATCACTGCAGATAGGGGTGAGCTGGATGCACAAGAAGCAGTTGAGTTCTTCAAGCGATTGGGAATCAAGTTGGCGTTAACCACTGCTTACAATCCTGAAGGAAATGGCAAGAGCGAAAGAGGTCATCCGCCAATCATCAAAGCTTTGGTAAAAGCTTGCAAGGGTAAGATCCGTGAATGGCCTAGACTGCTACCATTTGCTTTGTGGGCAGATCGTACAACTCATCGTACCGTTACAGGTTACATGCCAGCAGAATTGATACTAGGGCAAAAACCTGTGATGCCGATTGAGGAGGTTGTGCCTACTTGGAATGTTTTGCCATGGGAAGATGGTAGAAGTACGGAGGATCTTCTTGCATTAAGGATCCAGCAGTTAGAACGAAGACCTGAGGATGTTGCCAAAGCTGTGGAAAGGTTAAAGATTGCTAGAGAGAGAAACAAAGACAGATTTGATAGAACGCATAGATTACGACCCAAATCAGTTAAGGAAGGTGATTGGGTGTTAGTCTATGATAGTAGTCTTGATAATCAGCATAGCGCTATCAGAAAGTTTTCCAAGAGATGGTTCGGACCTTATGTGGTGTTAGAAGTTTATGATAATGCCACGTACTCTTTGAGAGAGTTAGATGGTGCAGTGCTCAAGATACCAGTCGCAGGGAAGAGAATCAAGCTCTTTAGAAGGAGAGGGGACGACCAGAACATTGCAGAGCTTACTGAGGATGAAGCTGAAGACTCAATGGAGGTTGAAGATGAATTTGAAGCTGAAGCTGAAGAGTCTTGATCTAGATCTGGCACATACCGGAGGATGTGCAGGTTCAGAGGGGGTGGATGTCGCGCCATTTGGCTGCTACATGCTTGACTTCTACTCCGACGCTTAGGTTTGGTAGTTCTAGAAGTTAGCTCATATTACTTCTAGTCCTTTATGTATATGTTTGACACCTTTGCATACGGTGTTAACACTATTTTGAGTCCTAGTAGGCTGATAGTATGTTAGTTATCTTGTTCAAGCATTTGTGCGCTTGTGCAAGTGACTTCTTACTTGTCTATGACGTTCAATGTACATAACTTAGGATTTCCATGCTGATAGGGGTTTGAGCTCATGGGTTGTACTTACTTGTCGCCCATGCACGCTTTCTAGCTAATTTAAGTTATTTTTCGGGGCTATGTGTCATTTTAGGTAGTTTAAGTTTTACGCTGGCACTCTAGGGGGCTTGACGTGGTAGCTTATGAGTGTAGAAAAGTTACCAGGTAGTTTAAGGCACAAAAGGACAGTCAAGTGGAGCTATGAACTCCCATTGATCCATTTTTGTCTTTTGTAAAACTCTAAGTTTAGAAACAGAGCTCTAGAGGAGAGTTCGAGCAATTGGTGAGGTATCTTCGAAATCTGAAAACACAGGAAGAGAGAGCTCGTCGTGCCAAGCACTGTCAGTGAAATTTTTGCTCGATTTGGATCAATAAACAAGGAGTTATGCCCAATTGAAGTTCGGATTGTGCCAAAACTGCATCACTTTTGTTGATTTTAGGGTTTTCGGTGCCAATTGCAGCAGAATTGAGGAAATCACTTCAAAACTTCGTGGTTGCGTTCACTGTCAGGAGGGCTACGACTGTCCAAAAAGTTTTGAATCATTTGAGTAATTGAGTAATTCAGGGCGGCCGCTGAAGCAGAGGGGGTCTGAAAAGCTCTTAATCTAGAGCAGCGACTTTAGAGAAGGATATCTGGAGTTCTACAAACATTCAGGAGTCCCAACTTCACAGGGATGTTCAGCATCCTGTAGACTTCAAATACTGTGAGAAGATTTGAAATTCATCGAGCCAATTCTCTATTCTATGTCTGAATAGCTGTCTAGGTACCAGAAATTGCCATAATTCTCTTATTCAGAACTTTTCTGTTCATATCTCTGTGCTAGAATTCAATCTCAGGCTGAAACTTCGTGTGTGTGTTCAGTAGTGCCTCATTTGCATGTAGGGGAAGTTTAGAAGTCTAAACCTTCATAGTTTTCCTCTCCTTGTGTGTCAAAGTTCACCGCCTAAGCCTATTACTACCAGTGAGACCTAGATTTCGCTTTTTGAGCATATCAGAGGATCCTACACTCCTGTGTGAGTGTTTATAGCTCCTGTTGTGACCTGAAAGCCAACCTCTTGAGTAAACAACCACAGCCAGAAGCCCAGCGCTTTCCTAGGTAGACGGATCACACTCCGACACCGTGTGTTTGTGTGTTTGAACAGATCTTAGAACTTAGAGCAGCGATACTTGTGCAAATCCTCTGTGGGAACGGAGGATAAATACTAAATGGACAAAAGGAGAAATCATGCGTCACTACACAGGATTAGAGATTTTTTGAAATTTTTATAGTTAATGATAGATTTATATAATTGAAATAACCTTATTACTTAAGATTGTACCTTGCTTAGCGAGAAGATGGTCTTCAGGGACTTTGTAAGGAGAAGTCGACTTCTTTTGAAGTCGAAAGATAGACGTCTTCCGGGAAGACGTCTTCTAGACAGTGTCTACCGGAAGACAGAAGACGGAAGACAGAAGCTGGAAATCGGAAGACGAACATCTTCTGAGAAGACAATGATTGTGACTTCGGGGGTACCAACTACACGCTACATAGGTAAGGGGTAGGTGCACCAACCAAGTAGTCACTGTAGTAAGTAGTAGTTAGGTCGAAGTAATTGAACTCCATTACTTAAATCACGCAGGGAAGATACGGATCGGAGGCGCATTAGCACAGAACACATTGGTTGCTTCCCGCTTTCATTTTGCTTCGATTCAAGCATTGAGGGTCGAGATTGATGACATGTAGGATCGAATTGAAGAGAGGCAACAAGCGAAGGCGTCTTCTAGCCAAGAAGCGCATTCGAGTTGGGAGAGTAAGGAATCCATGAGGAGTTGGGAAATCAGAAATCGAGGGTTGAGGTAAGAAATCGGTAGAGAAGCTGTGGAGTGCAATAGCGAGCTCGAATGCAGAAGCAGTAAGACGCAGCTCAAAATTGACGACAGAAGCAGGGTCGTGGTACCACATTAAAGACAGAATTCAAGAGCGGAAGCACATTAAAGACTGAAGAAGCAGCCAGAAGCAGTACTGAGGTTCTTCTCATGTTCATTCTCTTTCCTCACCGCTTTCCGTCTCTGAATTGATGTTACCCACACTTCTCCACTCGTTTGCAGGAAGCCCATCGATCAATTTTCCTACCTTAAACTTTCTTCGGATAGAAAATTGGACGTGAAAGTATTGTCTAATTTTTGTCAGCCGTCTTCCCACTTCTTTCTGAGTTGAAATCGAGCTCCTCTGCTTCTCATTCCGAAATTCAATGCTCTGACTATTCCTACCCTACTGTTTCTCTGTTTCAGAATTCATGGATAGAAGACGCTTCTGAATGTCTGAACATCTTCGGAAGACGACTGTTTGTAAATTTGTATCGAGTAGATTAGATTGGATTGGATTGAAATTTGTTCGAGAGAAGTTTGATACGAATCCTGAGTGAGCTTGCGAGTTGATTGCTGTTTCAAGAAACAAGAAACTGGGAACCAGGCCTATGCCTTTCCAATCTTCCTGACTTCTCAAATCCACATCTTCCTAGAAAGACTAGAAGACTGGAAAGGTTGGCAGAATGCGCGAGAAGACGTGAGGGTCCTTTACGGATCTTTTCTGTCTGACCCATAGCAGCCTATTCCTTCTTCTTCCGGAACGTAGAAGAGAGTTGTGAGAAGCCTTGCTGGTAGAATCTGGAGAGAATGATCAAAGATCATGTCTTTCCGTCATGCAGTAAGCTGAGAGTGTATGAGAGTTGAGGAGTCGGAAGAACAGAGTATGAATGTTTCGTGTTTGTTGTGAGGTTAGATTGTTTGTCGGAAGCCGAAGATAGGTGAGATCAGTGATGGGAAGCCTAACTGCGGGAAGTTTTCTGAGTACGTCAGTTAACCAGAAGCTGTCCCGGGAGTCTTCCTGGATGTCATTGTCATCACAAGAGTCCTCAGCCTTCTTCTGAACCATTTGTATAATCTGCTTCTCACGTATCTTGTTATCTTCTGTTATGAAGTATGATGAATTGCAAGGTGGATTGTCTTCTTAGGAATCCATGCGATGCCTTGCTTAGTTAGGATTGTTTAGATATAGCTCGGAAGACGAGAGCTACTTAGGAAGCACTGTTAGAATCCCGGAAGACGAAATTGTTGTCTTCTGGAAGACTAGGTTCGTCTTCTGAGAGTGGAAGCGAGACTGTGAGGACCGGGTAAGGACTAAGCCTTCAGCTCACAAGCAAGTATGTGTGACTAAGTGTAACAGAAGCTCGAAACATGTCGATGCATCCTCGAGGGTTGGTGTTACCGGCAGCGGAGTTGGCTGAGGCCAAACCTTACATCAAGGAGTTGGACCTCGACTTTTTTCTGTGGAACTGGAACCCCGGTGAGAGAAGATGACTCTAGTGACACAGAAGACGTGTCGCTATGGTGCCCACAATTTACAAGATTCACAAATTTTTGAAATTTTTAAGGTTAATAACTTGTTTGTATAACTGAAGAAGCTTTGTTACTTAAGATTACGGCTTCCTTAGAAGGAAGATGATCTTACGATCTTTTTCGTAATTAGAAGTTGACTTCTTCGGAAGACGGTCATCTTCTGGGAAGCATCTTCTCAGTTGTGTCTTCCGAAGACGGAAGACGGCGGAAGACGGAAGACACGTATCTTCCGGAAGACATCGACCACAGAAGCCTAACCGCGTATTCCCCAGTAAAGAAGTAGGTGTACCTACCAGGTAGCACCAGGAAGGTCAGGTAGATCAGGAAGTTCGGGTAGGTTGAGGACCCCTAAACTACACGAGAAGATACGAAGCAAGTGCATTAGCGCAGGAACCCTACCGCTTCCCGCATCGAGGTCGGTTTGTGCCTGGAAGATCGAATTGAGAGAAGATTGAATTGAGAGGTGATCGAATTGAGTGAAGGTCAGCAGAGTGAAATTGAGTAGAGCCAAGATCGATTCGCAGTTAGAAAGAAGACGAGGGCGAATTGCTGAGGGCAGGAAGCACATCGAGCTGAAGGAGTCTTCTGTAGACTCTCGGAAGCAGACATTGAAGGACGGCTGAGAAGAATCGGAGGTGGAGTCTTGTTCGATTGAGGAGTGGCAAGACATTGACGGCAGCAGCAGCTTTGTGGAGTAGAATTAGAGCTGGGGTCGGAGCCGGAAACGCGCAGAAAACTGAAGACACTACGGAAGTAGACAGAAGATTGTTTGAGGTTCTTCCCATGATCTCTTCCCTTCCACCATGCTTCTTGCCTCTTTGTGAAGCCTTGGCTTTTCGTTTTGTTAATTAATTGATTAGTTGTAAAGTAAATAAGAAAAATAGATGATAGAAGATAAAAGATATGAGTAGAATAGTGTTAATTAGAAGTTTAGTGAAGAATCTCAGTTCTGGAGGAATTTATCGAATCTATGGAGACACTTGAGAGATGACTTCCTCATAGATGAATTCCTCGGGCGAAGAGCTTTCTAACGATAATGTTGTGCGAGGCAATCGGAGGTCGAATGACGAAGTTACAGTACACCGAAGAAGGATAGTCGTGAAGAGGAAAATCCTAACTTTGGCACGTGCGGGAAAGCCTATCACGAGATATAAGCCAGGTAACAAAGCCATTTACCTTATTGTTTTACTATTCCCAGAGCGATAGCAGGGGCGCAGCGCATCGCATTTTCCGATCGTCGAAGTATCTCTACTTCGCCGAAGTCAATGATTGGCGAGGAAGCCAATTTGAGAGGAAGAGCTCGGTTACGGACGAGGAAGAGATTGCGACAAAGAATCCATTTTTGGCGAAGAGTGTTGCAGTGATCATAGGGATGCGAGGGATGCAGACCACTAAGGCACCGAGGCTCCGAGCACTGGAACTTAATCGAACGGCTCTTCGTCGCTATGAGAAGGAGCTTGAGGAGATGGGATTAGCATTCCTCTTACTTCCTTGTGGAGGATGGTCTCCTCGAAATTGGTGCACGAGTTGAAGGTTTGCAGACAACATCCGGCAGACGACAACTATGGGCGACCTTGTAACTGGACCGAAGATCACTGGTCCGATGTCTTAGGAATTGACTATGCAGGCAGGGAGGGCGATCTTCTCTTCGACAGTGTATCAGCCGCAGCTTCGCCCGAAGCAGTGAAGAACTTCCCCAAGCTCTTCAAGGAATTGCCCCAGGGGAGGAACGGTTACAAGACGAGCGATTATGTTCATCCGAAGAAGAGGGAGGTTGCTGATGCGATCATGGTAATCTTCCGACCACGAAGAACGACTTACATGTCAAATTAGCAAATCAACTTCATCTAGCAGCTCTTCGTCGGGAAAAGAGCGCATTGGACGAGGATCTTTCATCGTCATGTGCAGAAGCTCTGGAAGGAAGAAGACATGATTTACATAGGACCATTTGTCTCGGTGTTTTACCTGGGAATGAGACTGTTATCGATCGAAGAACAGAAGCGATTAGGCTTCATTGTAGCAGCCGAAGAAGACGAATTCGAGGTGGTACAAACTCCAGTCAGAGATGCACAACTCGAGAAGTTCTTTGATGAAATCGTGGCCGAAGAAGCAAGAACCGAAGTAGCGGCCGACACAGCGCAGAGGCAAGACGCGTCGACTTCAGCAGCAGTTCTAGAGAAGGTAACCGAAGCAGTGAATCCAGCCGAGGATGACGATGTGGTCGAGGTATCTCCTCCGATCCGCAGAAGTGGAAGGAAGAAACCGTTGGAAGAGACACTGAGCTCTGCACAGAAGTCGAGAAAGAAGATGAAGATGACCAAGACAGTCTGTGCAGATGGTGAAGCAGCTGAGGAAGAGGAAGCCGAAGAAGGAGATACTCCTCGGACGGAGAAGGACGCTGACACTACACCGAAGACTACTCTTTCTCTATCAACGATAGGAGAAATAGAGCAACTCACTTCTTCGGCGAAGTATATCCAGGAGGTAGTCGTGCCACTTCTGCACAGCTTAGAAGAGAACCGCAGAACATACGAGGAGGTTATCGGTCGGAAGCTGAACCTAGCGGAGTTAGTGCAGACGATGCACTTCGGCCGAGGTAACTGGAAAGAGGAGAAAGAGAACCTACGCACAGCACTCCTCATGGCGCAGAAAGAGACACAAGCGAAGGTCGAGGAGTTGAAGAACAAGACATCGGAGAAAGAGGTTCTTCTTCGACAGAAGTTGGAGCAGGAGAAAGTACTTTCTCTGATGAAGAAGCAATTGGACGAGATGCGCGTTCAGAGGGATCGAGCTCACGACGTGGTCGCGGAGATGACTAAGGAGATTGAGTACTCGATGCGTCGACTAGCATCGGCCGAAGAGCTCAACGCTCAACTTCGGAGTAGGATCGAACCGACGCTGAAGAACTATTTCGCCGTCGAGATGGATACTGAGGAGCTGGGATTTCTTTGTCAGATTAGGGAGGAGTTTGTAGCTACAGACGCAGAGGGTACTTCGGCAAAGAACCGAGTAGCTAGGCTAGGCCAATGGGTAGTTAGAGAGCTTAGGGAGGTTAGAGCAACCGTAGAGTTCTCAGTTTGCGAGATAGGTAGAGAGTTAGCGATAGGAAGCGGTGTTGTTCCTGGTGTCGTTTCAGGCACAGGACCTTCATCCGGCGGACCAGAAGTGCTCCCGACTTCTTAGGAAGAAGATCCGTCATCTTCGGGAAAATCTGTATATAAGCGCTGTGTTGTTCGTGCTCAGTACCTCTATGTGTTTTATCATTTTTGAATTTTCTATTTCCTGAGTTTGCGGAGCCATTGTGTGTTTTGTCAACTTCGGGGATTTACCTACGAAATATCGTAGTTTACTGTGGTAGGAATTAGTCTGGGTGCCGAAGGATTTGCTGTCGACATTTGAAATCAGAGTAGAATGTTTACGGCGAGGACTGAGAATACACCAGCATCTGCGAGGTTAGTTTGCTACGAAGACGTTTTTGGGCGAAGTTGACTTTGGAGGAAGTTGTTCTTTGGTGAGAGCATTTTGGAAAAAGTTCAGTCTGGTACTTCGACAGAAGAAGAGTCTTCTTCGCCAGAGTTTTCCGAGAGCAGTAGTACTGAAAGTAACTTAGTGTGAAGATACTTAGTGTTTATCGTGTTAGAGGCTACCTAGTCGCACTTCAGCCGTACTTCCTTGTGTGACATTTCCGTCCGTGGCTCTGTTTCTCTGTTGTTCATCTGTTTCTTGAGGTCCATGACCTGTTCAGTATCCGTTATGTTAATTGTCAAGATTATCAACTCTGTCTTGTTGGATAGACCTGAGTTTGATCTCTACTGGGACTGATTTCTGTCCGTGAGAATAAAAGACAACTATAAAGAATCACCTTTGTCACATGTTTACTACTTTTGGATGATCTTTACTTGCATATCTGTGGGTTCGATCCTTAAATTACTACTTTCGAGCATCTTTTGGTTTTCTTGTGTGTTACACTCTTGTTTGGTATCCCTCGAGCTTCCCCGGTTGTTTGCAGGCAAACTGATCAATCGATTCCTCTTCTCGCATTTTTCCTTCTGTGAAATTAGACGCGGAAGCGCTGCCCAATTTTCGACAGTCATCTTCTAGCTTCTTCGCGAGCTGCAATCGAGCTCCCCTGACTGTCGTTTTCAAATTCGACCTCGCAGCTATCAATTTCTCTACCCTACTGCACCTCTACTCCCGAATCCCTGAACAGAAGACGCTTCGGAAGATCTGAACATCTTCGGAAGACGCTTCTGGATTCTGAACATCTTCGGAAGACGCTTCTGAATGTCTGAAGTCTTCGGAAGACGACTGTGTACAATCCATATCAAGAGTGGATTGGATTTTCTTTTGTGTTAAGAGAAGCTTGGTACGAATCCTGAGTGACTTGGTGAGTTGTTTGTTGTTTCGAGAAGCTGGAAGTTGGGAACCAGGCCCGTGCCTCCCGATCTTCCAAGCTTCTCAAATCCACATCTTCTTAGCTCGAGACTAGAAGACTGGAAAGGCTGGCAGAATGCGCGAGAAGACGTGAGGGTCCTTTACGGGTCTCTTCTGTCCGACCCATAGCAACCAATTCCTTCTTCTTCCCGAACTTAAAAGAGAGATGTGAGAAGTCTTGCTGGCAGAATCTGGAGAGAATGGTCGAGGGTCATGTCTTTCCATCATGCAGCAAGCTTCTTCTGAGTGTGTATGAGAGGTGAGAAGTCAGAAGAACAGAGCGTGAATGTCTTGTGTCTGTTGTGAGGTTAGATTGCGTGTAGGAAGCAAAAGACAGGTGAGACTAGTGAAAGGAAGCTTGGCTTTGGGAAGTCTTCCAAGAACGTTATTGAATCGGAAGCTGTCCCGGGGGTCTTCCCACCACTGTCACCGCAGGAGCCTGCAACCCTCTTCTGAACTTGTCATACACTCTACTTCTCGCATATCTTGTATCTTCTGTTAGGAAGTAGGATGTAATGCAAGGTGGGCTGTCTTCTTAGGAATCCATGCGAGGCCTTGCTTAGTTAGGATTGTTTAGTTATAGCTCGGAAGATGAGAGCTACTTAGAAAGCACTGTTAGAATCCTAGAAGACGGAGTAGTTGTCTTCTGGAAGACTAGATTCGTCTTCTGAGAGTGGAAGCTAGACTGTGAGAACTTGGGAAGGACTGAGCCTTCGACTCACAGTAAGTACGTGTGGCTTAGTGCAACAGAGTTTCAAGTATGTTGATGCATCCTCGAGGGTTGGTGTTACCGGCAGCAGAACTGACCGAGACCAAACCCTTCATCAAGGAGTTGGGTCTCGACTTCTTCCTGTGGGATTGGAACCTCGCCGACCAGGGTCTTCTGAAGGAGGTTTGGGCAGCATTATCGACCCGCAACTGTGTATCTGCGAAGGCAGGAGTAGCTCGAGGAAGACCATCTTCCTGGACAACAGAATGGTGGCGTAGGGCTTTCCACATGTCAGAAGCAGAGAACAAGGAGTACGAATTGGAGAAGAAGATCTTACCCATGATCTCAGGGAAGTGACATGTGCCTGGAAGCACAACTTGTCTCTTCCTGGAAGATAGGCAGGGAAGAAACGGGTGGAAGGTTGAAGCTTATCGGGAGCCGCAGAAGCGTCTTCTGATGAAGCTGTTCCTTCATCTCTTTCCTAAGGGGAAGGCGCAAAAGACGAGGTACCTTGGAGACCAGGACGTGGAATTCTTGGAAGTCATTTGGGAAGGACTGCCTATCAACTGGAGCGCGTTCTTCCACGCATATGTGCAGGCGGAGTTGGTGTACTTAGGCACCCCAGCAGGAGGACATCTTACTCCATTCTTTTGTTATCTGTACGTAGTCAAAGGGGATCTCACGGAAGATCAGTTGGCGAGATATGGGTCAACAAGGCAGCACGAGACGAAGGAGGAGACCTCGGGAGAAGACGATCGAGCAGCAACAATGACTCCTCCTCCCACTCTGATGCCGAAGATGAGGTCCGGTACTCATCAGAAGACGCTTCTGGTGAGAGAAGACGACTCCAGTGGGTCAGAAGAGCGACACCACCAAGGAAGATGGGTCCTAGGAGTGTACCTAGGAAGACCACCTCCTTCCCGATCATTCATTTTGGATCGGAGTCCGACTCACAGGAGGAGCCCTTGAGTGCCCGAGCTGCGCAGAAGATCGCTTCTGCAACACCATGGAGTCTTCCGAAGACTCTAGAAGACGAAGGTTGGATGGATACTCATACTGCGATGCGAGGAAGCGCAGTAAAGAGGACCGCTTCTGCCATGGGGAGAGATCTTCCACCCCGGAAGATGAGA
The DNA here is from genome assembly GCA_036924285.1 of Asterella californica. Taxonomy (NCBI): domain Eukaryota; kingdom Viridiplantae; phylum Streptophyta; class Marchantiopsida; order Marchantiales; family Aytoniaceae; genus Asterella; species Asterella californica. The sequence goes on from JAYKYS010000001.1 coordinate 40,679,828, forward strand.
AGAGTAGCTTCTTCTCGCACGCAGAAGTAGAAGACCATAGTGGTGGAAGAGGCATCCTTGCCTCCGGAAGACAAGGAAGGCACCTCCGATCGAATCGTGGGGATGAGTCTGTCTTTCGCGGGAAGAAGACTAGAGGAGTTCAGTGTCTTCTTCCACTCGGAGATCCAGCCAGCTATGGAGTTGATGGAGAAGAGAGCGATGGCTCAAGAGAAGCCACTACAGCTTGGATTCGATCTGCGCACCCTGATGCGGCAGGAAGAAGGCCAGAAGAGGGTAGAAGCGCTGGAAGCCAACCTCCGCACCACAGAGAAGCTCGCAGCAAAGTACAAGGCGGAAGCAGTCGCTTCTGCCAAGGAGTTAGTGCAGCTGTGGAAGAGCAATCAGGAGTTGCAGGCACGTTTACAGCAGCGTGACCAGGAGGTTCTGCGAGTGCGGAGCAAGATCGCCGCCCTTGCATAGGAGAAGACGACATGGAAGACACTGCGGGAAGCCGCAAAAGCGCAGACTGCAGCCGAGAAGACGCAGCGGGAAGCAGCGGAAGCTCGTGCGTAGGGGATGCTATCTCAATCGGTGGAAGCGCTTCAGAAGAAGTTCAACTTCACCGCGGGTAGGAAGCTTCTTATCTTAGCTAGAGAATGGGACGACGAGTCCAGAGCAATGTTGGTAGAGTGCAAGGAGAGCATGTTCCGGTACTTGGATCGACAGATAGAGAGAGTGAAGACATTCTATGGTCTTCTCTCCATCACCCGCAACTGCATCTTCCCAAGCCCTAGCACCATCGACCGGATCAGACTTGGAGAAGGAGGAGTTCGATCTCGTTGTCCACTTGGTAGTGACAGCGTTGGAAGCCGAGAAGACTCCGGAAGAAGCCCCGGACGACAAGATGTCTTCTGGAAGACAAGAAGAAGAGCTGTCTTCCCAAGTATTTCGAGTGGAAGAAGCGACTTCACCGGACCCCTATGAAGTCATCATGGCTCCCAGTGTCGAATTAGTGCCTCAGAAGAGCGAGGAAGCACAAGTCGACCCAGCTTCTCAGAAGACGCTTCCGTCTTCCGAAACAGAAGCAGAAGTAGCAGCAGAGCCAGCGACGAATGTTGAGGAGGAAGCCACCTCAGTGACACCCGAGGTAATTGCAGGGCTTCCCAGCTTATCAGAAGCCGAGTTAGTAGTTCAGGTAGGAGTAGATCCAATGGAGATTGCATCTGAGCAATTAGAGTAGGTAGCAAAGCGCAGAAGACAAGTTGACTTGTCCAAACTTAGTAAGAACCGAACATGCTATCTTAGGAGGTGGCAGTTTTAGTGTAATATTAGATAGGTGACCATGTGGCAGAGTAGGCAGCGCAGGAGTAGTAAGGTGGATGGCTAATTAGGAAGAGGAATTGCTTGCATGTGGGGTGGCAGCCTTTTGACAGCGCCCATCTCTCCCTGGTTGTAGTCGAGGATGGAGAGGATTCCCTCTACGCCTCAAGGTAGATGCATAAGTAGGATCACGTGCAGATTTTCGAGACACATATGCCTCACTGTGAGTAGGAACACATTATACACACATGAGAGTGCACTAAGTACATTAGTAATTTTTGTGTACTGTGCGCGCACACACTACACCCGATGTTAGAGACATACGAATAGATTGAGATTATACCGGAGGGGTCTGCATGCTCGTTGTTAGGGGTTCGAAGATGCAATGGTTCGAAGATGTAGATGGAGATAGTGGACAGTTTAGGAGCAGGGAACGGCATCCTCGTGTAGTCCTACTGGCTAAACTGGTATGTCGAGGAGTAGGAGCAGAAAGTAGAGGGAGTGAGCTTCCCAACACCAATGTGTCTTCTTCTCGGAGAATGGATTGTTGATTTGAGTGCAGAAGCTTTGTCTATGTCTTCTGGATGGTGGGTTTCCTTGAATTCACTCCCGATTGTGCATGAGAAGCATTCTTCTTGAGTGGCGGTGACTGTCAGTAGTTGTGCAGATTCGCAGCTTGGCTCGTCCAGTGGAGCACTTCGGATCCACGTACGGACGGTCTTATGGGTAAGGGATCCCAGAAGACAAAGTAGTCGGAGCAGCGAGAGAAGAAGAAAGAAGCCTTCTTCTCACAACAAAAGACGACATCCTCAAATAGAAGACTGTGTAACTGTACGCACGTTTGTTGTCTTCCTCTCCAAACTATTACAAGCAGGGATGGCTTGTTAGTCAAGATCCGGACTAGAAGCCTGTCGGAGTCTTAATTTCTTATTCTTATTTTGTTTTTCTCTCGTTTGGATTTTCCCTTCTTCCCCATCTCCTCTCATCTTCCCCATCTTCTTACCTTCTTCTAGTGAGCTTCTGAGACTTCTATTGAGCTTCCATGAAGGTTAATGTCGTTGTAGTGCTGCAGGAAGACCGTTTCCATAGGCAGAAGCATGGGAAGGCTACAGGGGCCATACACCCTGTGATTAATCTAACCCGTTGGGAATTGGAAGAGCAATGTGCGACAGACGTTGCTAGTCGACTTCTACGAAGCAGGAGCAGTCTTCTGGAGGGTCTTCCCAGAAGTCGAGAATTGCTTCGAGAAGACGGTACTGAGAAGACCGGAAGAAGTGACCTGGAAGCAGGAAGTATCTTCTCGAGCTTCTCTGTGAATAATTGTGTGATATTTTAGTTAGTAGTTGTTTTTTTTAGGTCCAGAGCACCTTCTGAAGGGTCTGAAAGCCGTGTGGTTTTGCGAGAAGACGGGATTTCTAGGCAAAACCCGTGTGGTTGTATGTTTGAACAGATCTTAGAACTTAGAGCAGCGTTACTTGTGCAAATCCTCTGTGGGAACGATATCTTTTATACTAAATGGGCAAAAGGAGTAATCATGCGACACTACAGTCGCCGTCAAGGAAGATGAGACCTAGGAGTGTACCTAGATCCGAGTCGAATTCCCAAGAGGAGAAGCCGAGCACCAAGATCGCACAGAAGACAACTTCTACAACTATAGGGAGTCTTCCGAAAACTCCAGAAGCTGAGATATGAGTTGACATTCGGACTGCGACTCGAGGAAACCTAACAAAGAAGATCGCTCTTGCGATGAAAAGAGATCTTTCACCCGGAAGATGAGAAGAGTAGCATCTTTTCGTGCACAGAAGCAGAAGACCACAGTGGTAGAAGAGACATCATTGTCTCTGGAAGACCAAAAGACAAGATGTCTTCTGGAAGACAGGAAGCAAAGGTCTCTTTCCAGGTGTTTCGAGTGGAGGAGGTGACTTCTTCTGACCACTGTAAGGTCACCTCATCTCCTAGTGTCGAATAGGTGTCTCAGAAGAGCCAGGAAGCGCAAGTGGACTCCGCTTCTCAGAAGCCTCTTCTGTCTTTAGAAGCCGCCTCAGAAGCCAACATCACGAACATTGAAGAGGAAGCCATCTCAACCGCATCCGAGGTACCAGCAGGGCTTTCCTCTTTATCAGAAGTCGAATTAGGAGACCAGGTAGGAGAGGATCCAGTGGAGATCACACTTGACGATTAGGAGTAGACAACAAGATAAAAAGACAGTTGACTTATCTAATTTTAATAGGAAGTGGAGTTGACTTCTTTTGTATTTTTAGATGATTGTCCATGTGACGAGATAAGCAACGATAGGAGTAGGAAAGTAGTTCCAAACTAAGAAGAAAATCGAAGCCTTGGGAGGTGGTGGTCTTCTGACAGCGCTCCATTTTTCTTGGCTGTGAGTTGGGATTGGAGAGGATCTCCCTCCCGGAGATAGTATAAGGTTGATGCTTAGGTAGGATTTCACACACATTACACATTAGGATGCATTGCTACACACACACATACGTACTCTACACGAAGCAGAGTTGGATTACACATAAAGTAGGTCTACACTTTTCGCTCCCAAGATTGAGTGATGTGGACAGCAGTAGCATACAACATAGAACAGGGAACGACATTCTCGTGTAGTCCTACTTCTAAGCTGGTGTGTTGAAGAATAGTGACAAGAAGTGGAGGGAGTGAGCTTCCCGAAACTAATGTACCTTCTTCTCGAAGAATTGATTTCAGATTTGATTGCAGAAGCTTTGTCTGTGTCTTTTGGGCGATGGGTTTACTCGAATTCACACCCAATTGTGCATGAGAAGTCTTCTTCTTGAGTGGCGGTGATTGTTATCTACCAGACAAATCTGCTTTCTTCACGAGATGTTTCAAAGAAAAATGATCCACATAGAAGACAAACGGATTGGCTAGAAGATAGTGCCTAAACTTCCTACAGGAGTAAATCATGCCAAGACACTCCCTTTCAGTTGTAGAGTACTTCTTCTCTGCATCAATGAGTTGTCTTCGCGCATAGTAGATGGGATAATCCTTCTTCTTTTCATCTTTCTGACTCAATACCACCCCTATGACGAAAGCAGAAACATCCACATAAATACGGAAGACTCTCTTCCAATCAGGTGGCCTTAAGACAAGAGATTCGGACAGAAATCTCTTCATTTCTTCGAATGCTTCCTGCTGCTCAAAAGACCAAATGTACGGTTCGTCCTTCTTCAGCAACTTGGTAAGTCTTCCTGCTACCTCTGCATACCTTTCAATAAACCTCCTATAGTATCTTACGTTGTCCAAGAAGCTTCTCAATTGAGTCAGGTTAGCAGGTGGGTGAAGTTTCATGATGACCTCCACCTTGGCGCAATCGACTTCTATACCTCTTCCAGAAATCCTATGTCCAGAAGACAGCCATGGATTTCCATATCAAGTTCTGGGGCTCCAAAGTCTTCATGCTCTATTCTTAGGATCGGGGTGCTCTGGAGAAGTTTAGCTGTTCTCCTCTTCCTTGATCCTCGAAGATTGTAACAGCTTCCTGTAACCAGCGTTGTCATCCAAAAGCTGTTGGAAGGTTACATCCGCTTTTTGATTCCACAAGTCTCGCCAGAAGTCATAAGAGGATCGCTTCAGAAGAGTGACTGGTGTCTCCAACAGAGAAGATGTAGTAGCTGCTTCCTTGGATGGAAGACCAAAATGGTGTCTTCTCTCGACTGGAAGCTATTCCCGTGAGACAGGGGCTGCCGTAGTCGGTGGAAGAAGCTGCTGTACTGTCTTCCGTCGCTTCTCCAGCTCTTCTTGCATGATCGCTTCAACTTCTTACCTAATGTCAGGAGCAAAGTACTCCGGATCTTCTCGCTCGTAAGCAGGAGAAGAAGGCCGCTCAGGAGAAGATGACCTCTCATTACGCTGCTTCTTCTTCTTGATCTCCTTCTGACGGGATTCTGACTTCTCTTTGCTTCTGGTACTTATCTTGAACATCGCTTCATCTAGGACTTCTTCTGGGGGCCAACTGTCTGAATCCGGACAAGGGCTCCAAACAGTGCCATCCGCCAAAGTGAAAGAGGAAGCTGTCTCAAGTGGCTTCGTCTTCTGAGCTGCAGTCGTCTTCTGCAGCTGAGGTTCCTTTCCTTCACGCTTCTCGGGGTCTGGCTCGTCTTCCTCGATATGGAGACAATCCGTACAGTCCCCAGGATCTTCTTCTTCTACCGTGATGTGCTGTCCCACTGCTAGCTCGAGTTTAGAAGCTAATGCGGCTTTTGCAGGAGGTGTGGTCTCTGCAAATCTAACCATTTGTCGTGGGCGTAAGGTCTGAGGACAATTTCCTGTGAAATGTCCTGCTTCCTTACAGTTTTCACACAAGGGCACTTGCCCAATCTGTCTTCTCGGATGGACCACCAATGTCTTGTCTCTCCACAATTGTTGCATGCTCCAGGAAGAGGGTTTAGAGGTCGTTGTGATGAAGAAGGTTGCCAAGGCATCCTGGTCTGTATATTACTAGCCCTGTCTCTAGGTGTATAACGATTATATTGGGCAGGAGGAGTAGGAGTGAATGGTTGTATCGTCTCGATCCTATAGCAGGATTCCCCACTAGATCGTGTAGATATCCCTCATCTTCTTCTTCTGTGGTGCCCACAAATTACAGGATTCACGAATTTTTGAGATTTTTGAGATTATAAACTGAATTGTATAACTGAAGAAGCGTTGTTACTTAAGATTACGGCTTCCTTAGCAGGAAGATGATCTTAAGGGCTGTTTGTAATAATAAGTTGACTTCTTCGGAAGACGACCGTCTTCGGAAGAGCGTCTTCTCGCTGGTGTCTTCGGAAGACGGCGGAAGACGGAAGATGGCGGAAGACGGAAGACATCTTCGGAAGCCTGACTATCTTCGGAAGACGACTGTGTACAATTCGTATCAAGAGTGGATTGGATTTGCTTTTGTGTTAAGAGAGGCTTGGTATGAATTCCGAGTGGCTTGGTGAGTTGTTTGTTATTTCGAGAAGTTGGAAGTCGGGAACTAGGCCTGTGCCTCTCGGTCTTCCAAGCTTCTCAAACTCCACATCTTCCTAGAGAGACTAGAAGACTGAAAGGCTGGCAAAATGAGCGAGAAGACGTGAGGGTCCATTACGGGTCTCTTCTGTCCGACCCATAGCAGCCTATTCCTTCTTCTTCCCGAACTTAGAAGAGAGTTGTGAGAAGTCTTGCTAGCAGAATCTGGAGAGAATGGTCGAGGGTCATGTCTTCCCATCATGCAGCAAGCTTCTTCTGAGTGTGTATGAGAGGTGAGAAGTCAGAAGAACAAAGTGCAAATGTCTTGAGTCTGTTGTGAGGATAGATTGCGCGTAGGAAGAAGAAGACAGGTGAGACCAATGAAGAGAAGCTTGACTTCGGGAGGTCTTCCGAGAACGTTATTGAATCGGAGACTGTCCCGGGTGTCTTCCCAGAGACCACTGTCACCGCAGGAGCCCGCAACCATCTTCTGAACCTTTCATATACTCTACTTCTCGCATATCTTGTATCTTCTGTTAGGAAGTAGGATGTAATGCAAGGTGGATTGTCTTCTTAGTAATCCATGCGAGGCCTTGCTTAGTTAGGATTGAGTAGATATAACCCGGAAGACGAGAGGAAGTTAGGAAGCACTGTTAGAATCCCGGAAGACGGAGTAGCTGTCTTCTGGTAGACTAGGTTCGTCTTCTGAGAGTGGAAGCTAGACTGTGAGGACTTAGGGAAGGACTGAGTCTTCGACTCACAACAAGTACGTCACTTCTTCCAAGGAGTTAGCGCAGCTGAAGAAGAGCAACCAGGAGTTGCAGGCGCGCTTACAGCAGCGTGATCAGGAGGTTCTGCGAGTACGAGGTAAGATCATCGCCCTTGCAGAAGAAAAGATGACGTGGAAGACACTGCGGGAAGCCGCAGAAGTGCAGGCTGCAGCCGAGAAGACGCAGAGAGAAGCAGCGGAAGCTCGTGCGCAGGGGTTGCTAGCTCAGTCGGTGGAAGCGCTTCGAAAGAAGTTTAACTTCACCGCGGTAGGAAGCTCCTTACCTTAGCTAGAGAGTGGGACGAGGAGTCCAAAGCAATGTTGATGGAGTGCAAGGAGAGTATGTCTACAGCAGGTTGTGCTGTTGCTGTTGGAACCACCGTAGGCTCTCCTTGAGAGCCAATTCCATCTTGACCAAGAGTCCCTTGAACAGGAGCACCTTGAGCAACAGCTACACCTTGTACGACAGCACTGTGATCCATCTTCTCAATTCAGTCAATTCTCCAAATCAATCATCCCAATAGCTCTCAGTGGAAGCACCAGATGACGTGGTGAGGGTCTTTCTTGGGGAGGGCGGACCTCCTGACTGTGATCGATCAAAGAAACGACCAGAAGAGAAAAACAGGTAGTCGCTGACGATGAGATCTCCAAAATCCTGCTTCTCGCGTCCACCGACTACAAAAACAAGCACTCCAACACACCTTGGATACACAGATAGGTCTCTCAAGATTCAAATAACTTTATTTCAGTGTCGCTGCACCATCAATCTCTTCAACTGTAAAGAAAATCTCTCTCTCTCTTCTTCTCCTGCGTACCTCTCTCTCCCATCAATTAGTTCTCAGCCAAAAGTCTACCAAGTACGTCTCAATCTGAACCTAATAGTGAAATTCAGGCCCCTGAATCTTATTGTTCTCTTTGCCCCAACTGAAACTCTCAGAAATTTGATCCAGCGTCGATCAAAAGTCCTCTGTAGATTTTCAAACGATCTCTCTCAATAAAACTGCCTCTCGAGAGTAATTTCTCCTCAGAACAGTTTATTAGACAACGTCCAAGCTTAAAACTCCTGCCCTTCTCCCTACGATGATCTCCCAATTCAATCTGTCAACAATTTGATCTTCTCCCAGCCTCCTAGCTTCTCTTGCGTGTCCTCAACTCCCAATCCCTAATCCTCTCTCAGAAAAATCCTTTGCAAACTATCTCCGATCCCAAGCCGCCGCAGGTATTTAACCTAAAAGTTAAGGCCCCAGCTTAAGCTGCCCTCTGCTGTCTTTATAAGCGCAGTCACTTATCAGAAGCAGTGCCTTAGCTAAGCTGCCCCCCTGCTGTCCTTATGCGTACAGAGCTTTATTTACAAAGTTGGCCCCTTTTTAATACAAGTTTCACAGTGTCTCCACAAACTCTACCCCTTCACTAATAAAGGTTCTCATAGTCTCATTCCTCATCGCAAGCCGACTCGATGGTTATTTAACAAAATTAACAAAATTATCGATGGTTATTAATTAGCAAAAGTTTCCCGTGCTCTTGATGTCATCTTGATGCCATCTTGAATATACTACAAGCCATCAATGTAGGCCGAAGCCCCAACACGTATGAGGCTGTCCCACAAGGCTTACAATCCCCTCCCATATGCGCACAAGGTATCTCTCATAGTATATTCAGGATGGCATGCGGAGGCTTAGGTCAGGAAGCCCACGATTAAAAGAGATATCGGTCTCCCACCCCTAGATATGCTGGACGTGACTGCATATCCAACATAGACTCCCTTCTAGTAGGCCAACATGCCGAAATAGGAACCAGAGGCCAGGAGGGATTGATCCTGAGACCACTTCCCTCCTAGGCAGGCGCCTTATCACTGGGATGGTCTTTGGTTCCGTTCAAGAAGGTAAAATTTTCTGTACATATGTTTTCTTGAGGAAATTTTTCTGTAAAGTCTTTACTAGCCTTTTCTACGCTAACTTCTCTATACAACTCCGTTTTTATTAAACAAGGAGTCAAAACTATAGTACTTGTGAACACCTACACACTCACGCTATCAAATTCTGAGTTTGAGTCACGAGCCAGAATCGACGGATTTCCCTCTTTCGCATATTTCTCAGTCTAAAACACGTACTAACTATTGCTTAAAACACTTTCTGTCAAAACTGGAAGCATGAGGTCGCTCTCCTCGTCGAGCTCTGCGTTCTGGAAACTTTCGCCCTCGTTCAGGGTGATATTTCAACCCAAGCTAGGGAGCAGCTTGCCAAGCATAGCCCCAGCTTAGCTCTTGCCCAGCTTGAAAAGCTAAGGCGCAGCTTCCTGAACAAATGCTGGTTGAGTGTCTTCTGAAGCTCCGTTTCATCATCTTGAACGTCACGCACTACGACAACGAGCACAAGTTTGATGATGAGACAATGTCGAGACTGTAGTCAAAAGCATAAGGACATGACCTCACAAGTTTGATGATGAGACTAAAGATTGAGACCATGGTCGAAAATCTGAAGACACAAGTTCACAGGTTAGGAATCGAGGATGATGGACACATGGAGACACGAGCTCATGGACTAAGGATTGAGACGCTGGTCGATTGAGGTGATGGTTTGGACTCTGAAGCATGGAGAAACAAGCTCACATGCTACAAATCATAGTCACCCATACGCTTTCTACCATCATTTCAGCCTTGAGAATGATTGCAATGGAAATGGATGAAAATGAAAATGTTAGATAATTTTGACAGTTTGAGCTCCTGTCCTCAAGCTTTCTGTTAGCGCTTCGATCTTGACAATCACCCCAATGGAGATGGATGAAAGAGAAAGCGCTGAAAAATTTTGACTATATGAACTTGTGTTCTCATGTTTTTTGATTCGATCTTGATAATGTCCGCAATGGAGATGGATAAAAGAGAAAGCGTTGGATAATTTTCTCTGCTTGAGCTCGTGTTCCCATGCTTTCTGCCGTTGCCTCAATCTTGACAATGGCTACAATGGAGATGAAGTAAAGCGAAAGCGCTGAACGTTTGGAGTAGTGGTCGAACACATGGGTAGAGTTTTAGCACTGACAATGTCGGAGATAATTTCTTTTGTCTGTTGTTTTGATTTGATAATGCTTCTACACGATTTTGTTTTGCAGTGCTGTAAAACAGGTCCAACCAAGGTTTAGATATGAAAGAGACAATTTAGATAACTGGTAGAGGTCCGTTGCATGGAGTGATGCAAACCGTACATATAAACTTACTATATTGAAACAATAAGTTTTCTGCAACCGGCCACTCAACTCAATTATCGTACTCTGAAACGACTAATTCTCTTACTATGAAACAACTTAATATCCTATTTCAATATCTTATTCTCACATTGATCATCAGTACTAGTGATCAAACCTATTATTCTTATTCTCAAAACTTTTTTACCTTCCACTCTCAACATTCAGAGACCGAACTCTCAAAGTATCTCCAAACCGTTATACTTTGTCTCAAACTATCTCAAAACTGTAATGCATTCTCTCTAGCTGTTTCCATTAAATGGTTTGTTGTGTGAAATTGTTCTAAATCAGCTTTTCTGATCCGATTGTAGATTGTATTGACGATTTTTCTCATGAGAACTATGTTCGGAGTACATCAGACTGAAAATATTTCATTAGGTTTGAGTAGAAATGAGAAGAAGATTTTGTCCCACAAAACAAAAGGCAATTAATTTAAGAAGTGAGAATTCTGGTTTAATTTAATTTAGATAATGATCCATAATTGACTATTCTAGAGAGACGTATCCGGTCTTCATATAGCATGTTGTTACAAAAAAAATGCAGTATTAGCAGTGAGCTTCTGAATTAGCTCTAAGAAGCAATGATGTTAATGTATAGGTTGGTTTTATTCTCAAATCAAAGAATTATTCCATCCTTAATGTAGAGAAACTAAAGGATATTTGCATATAGCATGTTGTTCAATAAAATAATATTTATATAATAAAATAATATTTATACCAAGATAACATACATGTAACTTTCTCGAGATTAATATGATAAATATCCAAGTTTGGACAAAATTTTGATTATCAAAATTTCACTGAAATTTCAAAGATTTCTTTATTTTTAATTTGAATTCCTTTAATTATTTAAAATACGGACAGACATGAACGAACAGAGGCCTAACCATCAAAATGTAGACAGTTTTTGTTAGTGAAAGATGATTGTGGATATTTTCGCTAACAAGCTGAATTGCCGATGAGCCATCTATCGTTCGGATGATAACGCTAAACCGCCAATGAAAGACCAATGGTCTAGATCGATCAATATGATCTTGTTTGTCGGCAAACAGATAATCTAGTCCACCAGTGAAGCATCTACCAACCTTCATCCGATTAGTTGACTGTCTAGATTGATTGATCGATCTAGGCTGCCGGTAAATGGATCTCCTCCTACGTCCATGAATTATCTACCGAGGACAACAGTTTGTCTAGATCCGTGCGACCCGTCGTTTGTAAGCGATCTGTCGACAGAAGAGGAGTAATAAAGGTTCTCTCCTCCTCCTCCTCCTCCTCCTCCTCCTCTCTTTAATCTCATCGTCTCCCTTCTCCTCTCTCATTCTTCTCTCTTCACTTCTTCTCTTTTGAACTGCTCTACTTATCAGAATTATTTTGCCTTCCTTTCTTTCTTCTCATTGCGATAGTAGATAGTCCTCATTATATTGTTAGCTACATGAGCTACACTCATGTGTTCACTCACGTTAGGGTGATTTGACCATTGAGCTAGTAATATATTGAGAAGTAGTGGTGAGTATGCGGTGCAGTTATTGGAGAGAGTTACATTCTTTATATTGTTAGCTACATGAGATGCACTCACGACCTTCATTTAGATTAGGATGATCTGATCATTAAGCTGCGAGATAGTGACGAGTGTGTGGTGCAATTATTTGAGAAGAATAACGTTCTTTGTATTGCTATGTACGTGGACTGCACTCATGATCCTCATTTGAGTTAAGGTGATCTGATCATCGGACTGGTGGTATATTGAGCTGCGGGCAATGAGTGTTAGTATGAGTTTGTGGTTGTGGTTGTGGTTAGAGTTGGAATTGGACTCTTGGAGGTGGTGTAACATCTACAGTTACTATGCTAAGGTGTTGCGGTTTAAGCTCTTATCTTTGCAATGACATCTTCTTGTGAAAGAAGATAGAACCTGCAGTTCTAGAGATAACATCCACACTGATGAAAAAAGAAGAATTATCAAATGTATAGTACAAATGTCCAGCAGAATAATCATCAGCTAGGGATAAAAAAGATCAAGCTTCACAAACATAGTACTTTTCTCGTCAAAGAGAAATAGAATATTTCATCATTCATGGATGGTATGTTTTCTTCAATCAGTGGTCGAATCTATTTGTCGACAAGGGTTCTACACACTAGGATCTTTAGATGAATTAATCAGATTTAAGAGTGTGTTAATTACCAAAGTATTTGAAGCGTATATTGTTGCTTCTGCCGATTTGGAGGTACCATCATTGGAACATTTTCTTGATGAAGTAGAAAATCGATTGCATAGATGGTTGGATTCATTTTCTTAAAATTGATTTGAGAAATATGATCCTTGGTTGACAAGCGCGGAGTTCAAAGCTTGGATCGAAGAAACAACTGAGCTAGCATGGACACTCAACTCAATTTTCAAGAGAACTGAAACTCAAGAAAGATTCTTAGAGAGAGCTCAAATTTGGCAAGACTAGTTTGCTGCCGGAAAGCCTCTAGATGTCAAGAACAACAAATCATATAGCTACAAGATGAAGATGTGTGAGCCAATATTTGACAATATGATCCCTTGGATATCATCCGTACATTCAGTTACCAAGTGTGACCAAACCACAAGACTTGGTAGAGGAATCTATGATGATTTATACAAGTGTGGAATCAGAGATGGAGCTTTGGTAAGTCAACTTGGGGTAGTGTCAATGATGGCATATGTGGTCAAGAAGCCCAAAAGCTCCTCTGAGCATAAAAGAATCCACGAGTTGGTGAAAGAGATGACAACTTTCACCGTTTGTAATCCAGATATTGTTCGATCAGTCGTTGCATTGTACGACGAGGATAACCCTATTCTCATTTTTCCATCTTGGAATGGTAGAGATATTTGAGAAGTGGATGCGCAATGAAAGAACCATAAGTGGAAAGTTGTTACGTGATAAAAAAGTTCAAATTAGACTGCCCAATGATGTTATAGATAGATTTCAATAGGACAAACTGAATCTATTTCATGTTTCTGAAAATGCTGTATGGAGATGACCTCTACAATATGGAGCACTTTAGCATTCATGCATTCCAAGAAATCGTTGCATTGTGACATCCATCTAATGAATATATTTGTTCATTTTACTTGTGAGATTTTGAGAGTAGAACTTTCGAACAGTAGAGACACTCTTTCACGTGCTCTTTTGATATTTGTTGGCCTAAGAGATCTTATTCTTTCTCAACGTATTGATAAAGCTAGAGGACTTCAAGGCTTGTGATACTAGATAGAGAAGAAGAACCCACGTGCATGGATAGCACCCGAGGTTGTTCATGTGAAAGCTAGACATGAACCGAGAGGTCCGAACACCTCATTACACCTAACACAAAACGTGTAAAGCACAAGGTTTGTCCTTTTACATCATTACTTGTACAAAAGATATCGTCCTCGAGAGAATTGGAGTCAAAACATTGCAATAAAACTGATCATAAATATGTCTTGGAGGTCAAACTCACAACTTCCTCCTTAAACAACCAAAACCCACAAAAATTCTGTGCATATTGCTCTTTGTCACAGAGCCTTCCTAAGCTACTCGGTAACATGTTTTCACTTTGAAAATCTACTCAGAATCCTCCCAATGAAAAGTAGATTTTGATCTCTAGTATGTCGACCTCCACTCTTATTGTGAGATCTATGTCAATATATACATTATATACTTGAACTCAGTTGGTGTCATGAGCACCTTCCTCACTCAGAAAAATATGTCATCAATTCCATGCTGGGTATAGAAACGGATCTCTGTGAGACATACGTTGTCGTGTTGTGGATCGACTCATATATGAAAATCCAAATTTGATGCTCGCTCCAAAGATGTCCATTGGACTAAAATGAGCTTCTTACACAACTTTCGGATCTTCACTTTCATTGCACCAAGTGATAGGGCTCGTTATTAGCTTCTCATGAGCACTTCATTTATCTCATTTTGACGTTTAATGACAAGCTATGAGGTTCGAAAGATAGAAAAGTCAAGCTAAGTCCAAACTTATCAATGTTGGCTGGGTATTTGCCGTTCCTGACGCTATACTAAGGACACAAAAGGGCTGCTTGACCATTATCTTTGAAAATCTCATGTACTGCGAACCGACATAAAGGGGTAACTTAAAGAACTAGCTTGTGTCTACGACTTGTCGGAAGACGTTTCAAAGGATTGAGAGGTCCAATGCATGCGCACAAGGTGTCATTGGGTTCAGATCTGTGCAGGCTATGTGCTGGTTAAGACAATTCCTGAAGAGACGGATCGTGGATGTGTTTTAGGAGAAAATGAGACGTAAGAAAGAGAAATTGGAGTGCTTCAATGACATGCAAAGGAGATTAGACCGTTCGGACCGTTCTAGATCCAAATTTGATGTCTTTGGATCCATCGAGATCAAAATAATGAGTTCTTCAAGAAATTGAAGACGGTATGAAGTTTCATCAAGCGATTTGGAGGATGTGAGAGAAATTGGCTCGAATGACGTTTATGTCATATTTTTGTTCTCTTACAATCCGAGGTTGCATTGACCAATGAGTCAAGCTCTTCATTCTTGATGCTTATGCGATCAAGTGGTCTTTATCTACGCATAGGAGAAGACCGTACGTAGATCAAATTGTTGTGTTATGCATGATGAGTGAAGTTAAGTCGCAAGAGAATGATTTACATCAATTTTTTGCTTCTGATTTTACGCTGATTTCATACGATCAAATTTCTCATCGTTCTTCACGAGGGGAACTCTTAACTACTTATTTGGAGAGTCGTTGAGATCAAGGTAGCCAGATCTACCTATCAGAGAAGACGGATCTCAGATCAGTCGACCCGTTTTGCTGGTGTACGTTGTTTTAAGCTGCAAGGAGGAGGTTTTGGAGGTTCAGTCACCTACTACTATAAATCAGAGATACCTCGACTATCAGGAGTTGGATTTGAAAGTTCTTGGAGCCAACAAAGTCAGGAAGGAAGACCCTATTGATACCTAAAGACTGTTTGATGAAAGAAGAAAGTTCCTAGATAGATCTTATTCGGTTCATTCGCTACGATTTTCATCTTTTCGGACTCGTTAGAGTTCCAGTTTGTTATGAGTGACTTGTGGTAGCTAGTTTTAGCTAAAGGCTTATACATGGATGTTGTTTGGATCAAGGTTTGAACAGTGTGATTCTAGTGCAAAGCTTTTTGTTAGCAAAGGTTGAGATTCAAAGACTTGTTTTTTAAAGTTGGGTGTAGATTAGAGATCACTCAGATCTATTTTTCAGTTTTGTGTTCATAGAGAAAAAGAAACGGAAGTGTATATAAAATGAGGGTTGGTATATCTTGTGAAGCTTATTCTCGTGGTATTTTTCTCTTTCTTGCCTTTGTTGAGCATACGATATCTCCACAAATCTGTTAGGTACTACAACTACTTGCTATTAGTTCTAGGAGTCTGAAGATCCAAGAGTAGCAAGGAATCAGACCTAGGTTACAACTCTTATGTGTAATCTTGAGTCTATCTTCTTCAGTAGTGGATTTAATATCTGCATGTCTTTTGTGGGTCTTTCATGTATATCTCTGAGTAATCTATGTGTTTGCTTAGAAGTCAGCTATGTGTGCATAGGGTTAGAGGTGTGTTAACCATACATGAAGAGAGAGAGAGCAAGTGGAGTTGAGAGTCTGGACAATAGGATGCTAAGTACCAAGAGTGTTGTTAAGTCAACATTCTGTTCAGCCAAATGAAGTGGTAAGTGTAGTGGAAGATTACCAAGAGGAAATTAATACGTCTGAGAGGACTATCATAACTCAGAGTCTTGATCTATCCACCCACTCAGCAAGGAGAGTGAACCAACAATTAGCATTCATTCTTGTCAACATAGTCTTCATAGAGACTTTTTGCCACGGCTGAGCACTCATCTCCAACACAACCTTGTCGACTGCTTCTCTTGGCTAATCAACTACAACTATGCTCCTCTCTGCTGTTGTTGCCTGCTTCTGGCTTAAAAGGACCAAGTGCTCCAACTCTTTTGACGCTCACGCTGCGTCTTTAAGTCCATCTCAAGAACAGTATCTGTAGTGATTGTTAGATGTCAACCTCCCTCACAATCTGCTCCAAGTGTTGAAGTATTGTCTTCTCCACTCCTTAGCCTACAGTGTTGAGAGCACTGCAGGTTTGAGAGATACTATCTCTGGCTGCTATCTTTTGCAACTCCTCAGTGGTGAGAATTGTCTCATGCTGTAGGTAATCTTTTGATGATGCATAGATATCACAGGAGGCAAGAATAGTAGAGGTAGGAGTCTTGCTGCTACCTCTCATGGAAACACCCTTGTTCTTGGTGCGCCTCTGGGGTGTGTGAGAGCAACACTTTCCGAGCTGGTAGAGTTCGATAATGACCTCCAATAGTTGCTGCTCTGAGTATGTCCTTCCGTCCTTGAGAAGGTCCAATGATCCAACAAGGTATCAAAGTCTAAGATCTCTTTGCTCAAAGTGGCAAGAGCTCTCTCTACCTCTATCTCTATTTCGTCTGAATCATCTCCAAGGAAGGGAAGCTTGGCTTCGAGAAGTTTTCCGAGAACGTTATTGAATCAGAAGCTGTCCCGAGAGTCTTCCTAGAGGCCATTATCACCGCAGGAGCCCGCAACCATCTTCTGAACTTTTCGTATACTCTACTTCTCGCATAGCTTGTATCTTCTGTTAGAAAGTAGGATGTAATGTAAGGTGGGTCGTCTGCTTAAGAATCCATGCGAGGTCTTGCTTAGTTAGGATTGTTTAGATATAGCTCGGAAGACGAGAGCTACTTAGGAAGCACTGTTAGAATCTCGGAAGACGGAGTAGTTGTCTTCTGGAAGACTAGATCGTCTTTTGAGAGTGGAAGCTAGACTGTGAGAACTTGGGAAGGACTGAGTCTTCGGCTCACAGTACGTACGTGTGGCTTAGTGCAACCGAGTTTCAAGTATGTCGATGCATCCTCGAGGGTTGGTGTTACCGGCAGCAGAATTGGTCGAGGTCAAACTCTTCATCAAGGAGTTGGGTCTCGACTTCTTCCTGTGGGATTGGAACCTCGCCAACCAGGGTCTTCTGGAGGAGGTTTGGGCAGCATTACCGCCTCGCAACCGTGTACCTGCGAAGGCAGGAGTAGCTCGTGGAAGACCATCTTCCTAGACAGAGGAGTGGTGACGCAGGGCCTTTCACAAGTCAGAATCTGAGAACCAAGGTTGTTGGCTCGAGAAGAAGATCTTATCCATGATCTCGGGGAAGTGGCATGTGCCTGGGAGCACATCTTGTCTCTTTCTGGAGGACAGGTAGGGAAGAAACGGATGGAAGGTTGAATCTTACCGGGAGCCGCAGAAGCGTCTTCTGACGAAGCTGTTCCTTCACCTCTTTCCTAAGGAGAAAACGTAGAAGACGAGGTACCTTGGAGATCAGGACGTGGAGTTCTTGGAAGCAGTGTGTGCCGGAGAGAATGTCAAATGGGGCGCGTTCTTCCACGCTTATGTACAGGCAGAGTTGGTGTACTTGTTGATATAATCCCAAGCTCTAGTAGATCGACGGCTACCATTAGCCGGAGTGGTTAGGGTTGTTAGAGTTAGTTAGAGGGCGAACCCACCATAAGGGTTTTCTTTGTACTCACCTCCACTATATATACAGAGAGAGACAAAACCTCTCTCATCTCATTCTTATTTTACTTCCTTGTCTACTCGCTCTCTCTCTTCTTGGAGTGTCCTCGAAGTATCGATCTTTCTACATGGTATCAGAGTTGGTGAGAGCATGTGTCCATTGCTGATGAGCAAGATGGAGATTGGAGTATAGGAGAGAGCAGCCGGAGTTATGCCTGATGTCGAGCACTATCCTGTTGATGCGTTCGGGTGAGGCGAAACCGTTTCTTTTGCCACCAGAAACTTTGAACGCGATTTCTTCTCTGTATATCCCTAACTTGGTCCCGCAACTCCAAGATTACAGCTAACTCAAAACTGGTTATCATCTCTATATCAGTAATTCTAACCAGTTCCATCTCTCCTCGGTACTCACGCAAATACCTAGAAATATCTCTACCTTCAAATCTGCCGCATCTATTCACTACCGCTTGCAAAGCCTTGGTGGATCTTAACTCACCCCCTCCAACGATCGGATGTTGTTGGACCAGGGCCGCAAGCGTCCTCAGAATCTCAGTTGTGTCGAGACCAGATGCAGATGTTGCTGCAGTCGCAGGAGCTACGGTAGGTGCTGCAGCAAACGTAGATGCAGCAGCCGTAGAAGTAGCACCAGCAGCGCTTCCGCTCTTCCGATCCATCTTCCTCTTCGTCTTGGAACTCAACTTCACGGTCAATCACCCCAAGAAGCCTCTCAGTGGAAGCACCAGATTGTATGTCGAGGCGAGAGTTTCTTGGGAAGGGCGAACCTTCTAGCTGTGATACGATCGTGAAGAGGAGGACGAAAAATCACACACGAAATACGGACCGCAAGGAAACAAACCACCACGTTCTCGATCCAGCCAAGATAAAACACACGGCGTGCAAGTAGATCTTCAACTCCAGATCATGCAGATTGCAAGACTCACGCTCAGTAACTCAGAACATCAGAAAACTACTCCTGTGAAGCACCAGCGCGTTCACCTAGAAGCTTCCCGTTTTCTTTTCAGAAAAGATGCACGTACAAGTTCTTGGTCTCCTCTCTACTCTATTCTGCTCTCTACTCTCAATCCCTCGATATCAAAACTCTGATCAGACAGAAGTTCTCTTCAGATGTCACCTCTGTGTAAAATTTCTCTCCTCAGCTCTACTGTTTCTCTCTACTCGATAGTCTCTGCACGGTAAACTCTACACTGCTCGATGATCGACAAACTGCGATAAAGCGATAATCCTGAGAATTCTCTCCCTCCGGAGTACACCCCTCTGGGTTTTCCTCCACCCTACGCAACCTTCAGTGTCACCTGGCAGGGGTAAAAGACGCCCTAAACAGATGGCAGCAGAAAAATAAATCACTGATAAAAAATCTACACGTAAGAAGACTATTTCACTAAGCTTCGCATGTTCATCTGTACGGACGGCCACCGAGTCGGTCGTACAGTCAGCATTTGACACCTCCATCCATTTCAAAACCCGGTGGTAATCTCCCTCTAGCATCCACACTAGGTGACTGCACTAGTGCAGGGGTAGACGGAGGCGTCCCGCATTCACGGTACGTTTAAGGGACATCTAGTGTCCCGCCCCTAGGCAACTTGGTGCCCCTCATATTTCCCCAAAGGGGCCAGCCTACTCCAAGCCGGTTGTGAGTCTGAAGGGATTTGATCCGGAGACCTCCTCCCTACAAGTTTCTCAGCTACATCACGGAAGCTGATCTCACAACTGGTTTTGAAGACCAGTTTCTAAGCTAATATGCTAGAAAGTGCGGTATTTCGTCTTTCTTTTGCTAACACGAAGTGCCATAACTTTCTCTAGACATGCTCTTTTTGTACATTTCGAATTTTAAACAAATACTACATACTACAATCTACATGAGAAAAATCTAAAAAGTATTTTTCGAACTCACTCCGATTTATGGTAAATTTCCCGGTATCAGAAATCTTGTAGAAGAACCCCAAGTAACTTTTTGCCTGCAACTCCGTTTGTAACTTTTGAACATACCACGGTGATCAGCGCGACGAGACCTACGCCGTGGTGTTTTCAGATTTTCGAATGCTCACTTCCTCCAGAATCGATTTCTCTGAGGTCTTAACTTCGCTCAGAGAGACTAACTTCAAACTAAGAGGTGAATTATTCACTATGTGGAATAATTCACATCACGACATCCACCCCCTCCAAACCTGCACATCCTCTGGCATGTGCCAATCTCTTCATCCTTCTGTCGTTTCATCATCCTCATCACTCTCCTCCGCCTCAGCCTCTTCAGTAGCCGAGACGTCTTCATCTCTTGTCATCCTCTACTCAGACTCCAAAAAGTTGAACAAATCTACTGATCCTCCATGTTGTTTGAACAACTTCACTCGTTTGCCAGCCACAGATAGTTTCAGAGGAGAACCATCCAGCTCACGTAAACTATAAGTGGTATTCTCATAAACATCTAGCACAATATAAGGCCCGAACCATCTTCGCGAGAACTTACGAAGTGTAGAATGCTGGTTCTCTAGTGTGCTATCATACACCAGAACCCAATCACCAACACGTATTGGCTTTGGTCGTAGTCGGTGAGTCTTGTCAAAACGCTCCTTGTTTTTAACTCGAGCCACCTTCAGCTTCTCTTGCGCCTCAGCAAGATCTTCCTCCCTTCGTTCCAACTGCCTAGTTCGCAAAGCAAGGAGTGAAGTATGATCTATACCATCTTCCCACGGTAGCGTAGCCCACGTAGGAAAGTCCTCTTCAGTAGGCATAATCGGCTTCTGCCCCAACATAAGCTCAACTGGCATATAACCAATCGTGGTACAGTGTGTAGTTCTATCAGCCCATAAAGCAAATGGAAGTAGTCTTGGTCATTCTCTAGGCCTACCATCACATGCTTTTACTAAAGCGTGAACGATAGAAGGGTGTCCTCGTTCACTCTTACCAATCCCTTCTGGATTCATGGCAATAGTAAGTCGAAGCTTTACTCCATAGCGAGCAAAGAACGCCTTCGCTTCTGCACCTCTCAACTCGCCCCTATCTGCTCGTAATCTTCCAACAGACCCATAACGACAGATTATATCTTCAAGCACGAATCTACATATGTTCTCTGTAGTCTTCGTGCGCAGGCTCGTCCCTCCATGTAGTTGGAGAGATCCTCTCGAGCCAACACCAAGTAACGCATCCCCCATAGTCCCGGTGGCATCATCACAAGATCAAGGACCCACGAAAAATGAATACTAGGTGGGTAGGTAGGTACAAGTCCATCTCTGTAACGGACTTTAGAGTAGAACTGGCAGTACAGACACGACCCAACAAAATCCACCACGTCTTGATACAAACCCTTCCATCAGTATCGCTCCTTCATCTTCGTGTAGGTAGCCCAGACTCCGCGGTGTCCAGCCCACAAGGTATCATGAAACTCCTTAAGCAGATCCAGCTTCGTCGGTTGATCATCTACCACTCTAGCCAGCATCCCATCTCTTCTCTTCGGACGTTTTCACAGATAACCTTCACGTAGAAGGTAACCGTACGCCTTTCTTCTGATCTCTTTGAACTCTACGTCACTCCATCCTTCTCGTCTGCATAATAAACTCAGATAGTATCCGATATCGCGGAACTCTTCCGTGTAGAACTCCTCGTAGAACGGCAGTGGTTCCAAGTATGAAGTCTGCTGACCAACTTGGCACCAAACGTCTCTCGTCTCTTCATCTTCGACTTTTGCAATCATCTCTTCCTCATCTATATAACGAGCCCTAGATAACATATCTGCAACAGGATTATCCTTTCCTGCTATGTGCTTCAGCTCGGGGTTCATACTCCAGATATAAGCAATCCATCGTAGCATTGCTATGTCTGGAGTATTACAGTTTGCTATCATACCTAGCAAAGGCAAACAGTCTGTTTCTAGTATCACACGTGCACCTATCAAGAACTCTCGGTCTACCTTCGTAGCAGTAACAGCTCCCCACAACTCACGCTTCACTTGAGGATAGTTACGTTGTCTATCTGTTAAGATCCGAGCCCCAAACCTTGAAACAAACCGCACGTCTTCTGCATCTTCTTGACCGACTGCCCATCCAATCGCCTTTGGACTCGTGTCAACAGTCAGTATGATAGGTCTTCCGCTCTCGTAGCTAAGTCTCCTTAGTACAGGTGGAGACTTCAGAATCTCTTTCAGCTGCTCCATCATCTCGTGATGTTCTTGCCGCCAAGTAAACCTCTTTCCCTTCCTCAGGAGTGCATACAGAGGCTCGGCAATGTGTGCATAATGAGGAATACTCACACGAAAGAACACACAAGCTCCTAAGAATCATCGAACCTCAGTGATGTTGGTACAGTCTGCTATCCTCGCTATAGCATCTACCTTCTTTGGGTTCGGTCTTCCAAAAGTATCGCATAAGTGACCAACCACCACAATCTCTGACATTCCAAAACGAGATTTGGTACCTGACAGAGTGAGGTGTACCTCTTCCAAGCGCATCAGAATCTTCTCCACATCTCGGATGTGGTCTGCAACGAACTTTCTACAACCATCAGCACTCATAGTCTCGTCCTTGTCCTCCACCGGACAGTCTTTCATGGGGATATCATCAAGAAATGGGATAGTAACCTCAGGTACAAACTCTCGTAACATCTTATGCATCGCGTTTTGCATATGAGCTACTGAGTTTGTCGCACCCTGAGGAAGAATACACATCCGCATCAACCCCAAAGATGTACGTATGGTAGTCAAGTCTCTACTCTCCAAAGCAAGCTGAAACTGATCGTAACCTGAAAACAGATCTCCAATAGAATAGATAGATCTTCCAGCAAATGCCTCGGCTACTTCATCAACCACAGGTCCTGTTCCAAGATTTCGAATCGTGATGTTGTTAGCAGGCTGTAAGTCTTGGATGAAGCGTAAAGCTCCTGTTTTCTTAGGTACTGTGAACCATCGGCTAGAGTACGGAGCCATAGATGGTTCAAGAATACCCATCCGCATCCTCTCCTTCAGTAACTCAATCACCTTCGATAGCAAGGCACGAGGGACTGGAATCGGCTTCAAGTCCCAAGGTACGTGAGGAACAGTGAAGATAACCATCGGAGCTATCACACTAGGATCCACACAACCAATCTCTCCAGCTGAGAAAGAAAATGTTTTACCATGGCTAACTATCATCTGCTCAAAAGCTCGTTTCTCCACTTCAGTCAAGAAGCCACCCCCTCCTATCTGGAGCTGCTCGAGTGTCTCTTGAGTAAACTCGTGTCCTATCTGTTTAGGATCTCTCAGTACAGGCTCCGTGGCAGCTAACTCCATTTGTTGTTGTGAGTCAACAGGTAATTGAGTCGCCACTGGTTTCACCTTCTTCGCTACAGTTTTGTATTTGGTGTGAACCTCTGCTTCTTCACGAGAGCCACACCAGCAGATTGCATCCTTCCATCCACTCTCCAGTCTCGGATGAGGACGAGATCGTAAGCACGAGACAACCTCCTCATAGATTTTACGAGAGTGGATAGGGATCACCACCCTTCCTCCCATCTCTTGCGCCATCAACCTATCTACATCATCCAGTCAACGAACAAAAGACTGTATACCTACAAACTCCTCGTTCAGAACCAGAAATCATCTCACCTTCGTTCAGAACTCCTGTACAGTGCAGATTTTCTGCATACTTCTCCATCTGCCTTCTACTCTTCTCAGTCAGATCCTCTATTCGTGTGAACTCACTCCAATCATCAGAACTGCAAGTCATCAAACCAGATTTCCAACTATGTACAGTGTAGCTGTTTTCAGAATCTTGAGCAACCTCTTCATCAGTCTGCTGTGACCCCACAGGCTGCTCAAGCGAGATCATAGTAGTATCAGATCCATCACTCTCGATATCCCGTCCTACAAGAGTGGTTTCAGAAAATCCTTGCCCCTACAGATAGGAGAATCTCTCAAAGTCTGTCGGTTTCGTTCGTGGTTCGTACGAACGGTCAAAAACTGCACAGAACGTCTATCATCTGGACTACGGATCCTAGCATAGTGAGATCTGTCATCCATCACCTTCGTCTCCATTCTAACTGCGGTGATATAAGGCTGACCAAGAATTACAGGATGCGAAGCAGAAGACTGCACGAAGAAGTGCTGATCTACCTCCACATCACCTAGCTTCACTCTCACGTTGGGACAAGCGCCATATAACTCACCCTTCTGGTTGTTTGCAGCTCGTAGCACCCAACCATGGTTCAGTTCGATAGGCCACTGACCTCTTTCGTACACCTCCCGTGACATGATGTTGATCTCTGAACCGTGATCAACCAAAGCAGCAACAGGTTCAAGACTTCCAAGGCGAACTCGTGTAGCAGTCGTAGCACGAGCCCAGTGCCTTTTTCTGAAGTCGCTATCAGTAGCCGGACTCTCATCGCCAGCTTCATCATCATCAAACTCAACAGTGTTGGTACCAGCAACTAATGCTTCTTGCTGGTACTCTGTATCATCAGCCTCCTGAAAATGCACCTTGCCGAATTTTGTATCATTTACAGAAGATCCTATAACATCAATCATCTGACTTTCTACTTGCTCGGACATCACCTGCCTCTTCCGCTTAATGATGTCGATGATCAGCTCGTGAAACTCCCTCTTCGTGATACCAAGAACCTCCCGAAGAGAAAACTCGATTCGCGCGTCAAGTATTCTCTGTTCCAAGATGCTCTTGAGATCAGTTGAAGTCTCGATATCAGCCGCCAACTTATAAGCCGGTCCCTTCCCCTTCTCTTGGGCAGTAAACCGTCTACCAGCAGTCGTTGGCTCCTGCTGGGATCTCTGCACGTCCTCCATCGGACCTGGTGCAGGTGGAGGAGTTGCAGAAGTAGATGGGACGTCTTCTGGAGGGGCTGCTCGCCTCCTTGTGACCCTCCGTCTATCCCCAGTCTCTTCTGGAACTCCAATATCAAGTTCAGAGGCTTCTCGCCGCCTCTTTTCCTCTACAGAAGCATCCTGTCAGTGAACGTGTCTATCCACGTCCAAGAATGCTTTGATAGACGCAGCATCAACAGGATCTCCCCACCCTGTGACCCTACGGATAGTTTCTGCTCCTCTCTTCAGTACTTCAGAAGGAACTTGAACAGGTTTCTTCTCAGTAGTCCTATCTAGCAACGTAGGACTAGAAGAAACTTCAATGTGACCGGCATATACATCAGGATTTACCGGTGGTGCCATCAATGCATGTACAGTTGCAGCAGCTGTAATCTGAGGTAGACTCCTCATGCCTCCTCGTCCAAACTGCGTGCTTAGCGGCTCTCCAGTAGAAGAAAGGTGCAGCCTACCGTTCTGGTAGCGAACCACACCATCTCGCAGAGCAGCCGTGAGCTCTTGACAATCCCCTCGGAAATGATCTTGATTGTCACACCAGATACATCTACGAACAGGAGCACCTCTTGGACGTGCAGCAGCAGGCGCCGGCGGCTGCTCTCTCTGCAATCCAGCTAGCTCCACCTTCAGTTCTCGCATCTGCCGAATCAGGTCTTCGATCTGGTTCTGCTGTCCATGGTTCTCTGCAGGTCTCTGAACTGGTGTCCTTTGTGCAGGAACTGACACCACTGGTATCAAAGGTACTGCAGCCGATACAACAGGTCTAGGAGCCGGAGCAAGAGCCGGAGGTTGCTGTACTTGAGGAGCAGTGCGAGGTTGAGCGGTCACTTCTGCAAGCGGACGTCCTCCCACAGCCACTCTTCCCCTTCTCTGTCTCGTTATTACTGCCACAGCATCCTCAACTCTTCCCCAATAGGTAGTAACTCCTCCTTCAGCCGATCGGTCAGTCAACATAAAGCATAACCGATCTGCCGTAGCATCATCGGTAGCTTGCAGAAAAAGCTCAGTTCTCCTAGCATCTAGAGTTATGCGCTCTAGAGTTGAAAGTTGTCGGTATCTCCGATCAAACTCTCTCAACATCTCATTCAGACCCATCATACGACCAGGTTGCTGCTCAACCCAGTCTAGAAACGTTCTCCTAGTAACTCTCTCTGAATCCTCTTCGAGAAACTCCTCTCGAAGAGATCGCTCGAAACTCATCCAGACACCTAGATTTCTTCTCTGTATATCCCTAACTTGGTCCCGCAACTCAAGGATTACAGCTAACTCAAAACTGGTTATCATCTCTATATCAGTAATTCTAACCAGTTCCATCTCTCCTCGGTACTCACGCAGATACCTAGAAATATCTCTACCTTCAAAATCTGCCGCATCTATTCACTACCGCTTGCAAAGTCTTGGTGGATCTTAACTCACCCCCTCCAACGATCGGATGCTGTTGGACCAGGGCCGCAAGAGTCCTCAGAATCTCAGTTGTGTCGAGACCAGATGCAGATGTTGCTGCAGTCGCAGGGGCTACGGTAGGTGCTGCAGCAAACGTAGATGCAGCAGCCGTAGAAGTAGCACCAGCAGCGCTTCCGCTCTTCCGATCCATCTTCCCCTTCGTCTTGGAACTCAACTTCACGGTCAATCACCCCAAGAAGCCTCTCAGTGGAAGCACCAGATTGTATGTCGAGGCGAGGCGAGAGTTTCTTGGGAAGGGCGAACCTTCTAGCTGTGATACGATCGTGAAGAGGAGGACGAAAAATCACACACGAAATACGGACCGCAAGGAAACAAACCACCACGTTCTCGATCCAGCCAAGATAAAACACACGGCGTGCAAGTAGATCTTCAACTCCAGATCATGCAGATTGCAAGACTCACGCTCAGTAACTCAGAACATCAAAAAACTGCTCCTGTGAAGCACCAGCGCGTTCACCTAGAAGCTTCCCGTTTTCTTTTCAGAAAAGATGCACGTACAAGTTCTTGGTCTCCTCTCTACTCTATTCTGCTCTCTACTCTCAATCCCTTGATATCAAAACTCTGATCAGACAGAAGTTCTCTTCAGATGTCACCTCTGTGTAAAATTTCTCTCCTCAGCTCTACTGTTTCTCTCTACTCGATAGTCTCTGCACGGTAAACTCTACACTGCTCGATGATCGACAAACTGCGATAAAGCGATAATCCTGAGAATTCTCTCCCTCCGGAGTACACCCCTCTGGGTTTTCCTCCACCCTACGCAACCTTCATTGTCACCTGGCAGGGGTAAAAGACGCCCTAAACAGATGGCAGCAGAAAAATAAATCACTGATAAAAAATCTACACGTAAGAAGACTATTTCACTAAGCTTCACAGGTTCATCTGTACGGACGGCCACCGAGTCGGTCGTACAGTCAGCATTTGACACCTCCATCTGAAGTAACTCCACCACGGCTACCTCTGGCCACCGGAATCACCTCGTTTTGACACGTGGAGCCCGAGTTATCATCATTGTCGTTTCCCGGCCCTCTTTAACTTCGAAGTGCCGTAAGTATTGCCTCAGGTATCAGTTTCACTTGATTTTTCGACCCAAGTGAATAATATTTCGAACTCTACATTTTTCTACAAAAGAATTGGTACCGACTTGGAGTATCTTTGATGCCATCTCGCTCCCCCAGGACTTAGAGGGTTGCGTAGTCAGCATTTGACACCTCCATCCGAAGTAACTCCACCACGGCTACCTCTGGCCACCGGAATCACCTCGTTCTGACACGTGGAGCCCGAGTTATCATCATTGTCGTTTCCCGGCCCTCTTTAACTTCGAAGTGCCGTAAGTATTGCCTCAGGTATCAATTTCGCTTGATTTTTCGGCCCAAGTGAATAATATTTCGAACTCTACATTTTTCTACAAAAGAATTGGTACCGACTTGGAGTATCTTTGATGCCATCTCGCTACCCTAGGACTTAGAGGGCCGCAACCGAATTCGTACTAGTTACCCGGACAACCCGAAGGTGAGAGGTCCATTTCGAAACCCGGTGGTAATCTCCCTCTAGCATCTACATTTTTCTACAAAAGAATTGGTACCGACTTGGAGTATCTTTGATGCCATCTCGCTACCCTAGGACTTAGAGGGCCGCAACCGAATTCGTACTAGTTACCCGGACAACTCGAAGGTGAGAGGTCCATTTCGAAACCCGGTGGTAATCTCCCTCTAGCATCTACATTTTTCTACAAAAGAATTGGTACCGACTTGGAGTATCTTTGATGCCATCTCGCTACCCCAGGACTTAGAGGGCCGCAACCGAATTCGTACTAATTACCCGGACAACCCGAAGGTGAGAGGTCCATTTCGAAACCCGGTGGTAATCTCCCTCTAGCATCCACACTAGGTGACTGCACTAGTGCAGGGGTAGACGGATCCCGCATTCACGGTACGTTTAAGGGACATCTAGTGTCCCGTCCCTAGGCAACTTGGTGCCCCTCATATTCCCCCGAAGGGGCCAGCCTACTCCAAGCCGGTTGTGAGTTTGAAGGGATTTGATCCGGAGACCTCCTCCCTACAAGTTTCTCAGCTACACCACGGAAGCTGATCTCACAACTGGTTTTGAAGACCAGTTTCTAAGCTAATATGTTAGAAAGTGCGGTATTTCGTCTTTCCTTTGCTAACACGAAGTGCCATAACTTTCTCTAGACATGCTCTTTTTGTACATTTCGAATTTTAAACAAATACTACATACTACAATCTACATGAGAAAAATCTAAAAAGTATTTTTCGAACTCACTCCGATTTATGGTAAATTTCCCGGTATCAAAAATCTTGTAGAAGAACCCCAAGTAACTTTTCGCCTGCAACTCCGTTTGTAACTTTTGAACATACCATGGTGATCAGCGCAACGAGACCTACGCCGTGGTGTTTTCAGATTTTTGAATGCTCACTTCCTCCAGAATCGACTTCTCTAAGGTCTTAACTTCGCTCAGAGAGACTAACTTCAAACTGAGAGGTGAATTATTCACTATGTGGAATAATTCACATCACGACAGCGCTAACAGTCTCAGCATCGATGATCGGTCACATTCAGGCGATACGTCCAAGAAAGCTTGGGATGCACTCGTTGTCGTGTTGTGGATTGACTAGGGTGTGAAACCACCACTTATCCTTCGTACGTGTTTGGTGTTGAGGAGCCACTGGGACCTTATCGTGTCAAAAGATAAGGCTCCACGTGGACGATCCGTGTACTCTTCGCTGAGTGGAGATAAGAGTAGTACTCTTGTCGTCACATGGGAGATTGATGTATAAGAAGAGAGGTGTGCGGAGCTTGAGATATAGAGGGTAGAATATCCAAGTCTAGTGGAGTGTGATCAGTATCATCGGATGAAGTAAGCGGCGGCAGTGCGAGTGATAGGCATGAACGGAGAACCCTTTCGTGCTCCTGATCTTCCACTTGCGCATCCATTCGTCATTAAGATCCATTGTCTGCCGCGAGATCACTTTCGAGTATTTATGGTAGCTCATTGAGGAGAGTCGTTTATGGCTGCGGTGATGGCTACTCCGGATCCTATCGTTCTGCCCATTGTCACGTACAACGCTGTTTGGGATCTTACTGTCTACATCTTGCTCTGATGTGATATGGATCCTCCGTTGGATCTGAACTTCCCAGCGAGAGTTCCGTTCAACACTTGGGTTACGATGTTACAATCGACCAAAGGTGGCGCATCGTGAGTTTGTCGTGAGGAACTTCGGTGAGGATTATTACAACCAGATAATAGCTTCATCTGTTCCCTTTGTAGTTCCGTTTATTGTCAACCGTTTTAGAGTCGGGATTCTGACTCTCTATTGAGCGTAATTTGTACTTCGTGTTTACGTGCTTCGTGGCCGACGACATCGTCAACGGCACGTGTTTGTAGTTTGTTCAATATAAACTTTGAGGCCTAAATGGTACTCTTGGATAAAAATTCGTTCTTTCTGTGTTTGTCATGTGAGTGAAGACAAAAACTTTTTTGTCAACTTGTTTCTCATTGGTCGAAAGTTTGACCAATCACCTTCTACCAAGTTTCTTTCACGTTTTGAGGGTTAGAGGCATTTCCCGTGGTCCATTCGCGGAGTGTGAGATATGGTTGGAAAGCTTGGGAGACGAGGATGCCCGTAGACTCAATGGTTGCTGGATTTGAAGCGCAGATGAGAAAGTTTTGATCAATTGAAGCTGAGGGGGTCAAATTCGTGACCAATTTCATTTCCGTGAAGTCTTTCTCACTTTCTGGGAGTTCTGTGAGGTTGCTGGAGATGAATTGACTGTTGCTGGAAAGCTCTCGAGATGGGCTTGCCGATGGACTCCGAGATCGATCGATTCCAAGCCGGAGTGAAAAAGTTATGGCCAGCTGAAGTTGGATGTCTCAAATCGGAGGCTATAATAGTAGGCGACTGTAAACATGAGACATTGAGAGAGATATGGAGAGTTTGAGGTCGAATTTCGATATGAAACCTTCCAGGGTCTGAGAAGGTACAGTCAGCTACCTACCTGTGAAATTTGAGACCATTTGGATTATTGGGTTGAAGGGAAACGTTGTTTTTGTGCACAAGGGTCTGCATATCACCTTGTGTCATTGACAAAAAGGGCTTGGATCATTCCAAGAGTTTGGTTGAAGATCTGCTGGTGAAATTTTACAGAGTGGTAGTGATGGTGACACATTAGCTTCCTGAGAAGTTTGAGCTGTTTTGATCGAGTGGTTTGTGAGGAATCGAACAGCAAAGTTCTATTAAAATAGTATCATGTTATAGAAACAGCGAACTTTGGAAGGGCATAGATGCCAACTCAGAGATGATCTCTCTGCATGTAATACCTTAATAGAGAGATTATTCTACAGGCTATCTGCTGGCCTTGGTTTCATCTCATTCTGAGCTGTGGTTGAGGAGTGACAGCGAGTTAAAGTTGAGAGGTTCTTGCTCCGAAAGGCGCAAGAGTTAAGATTCTTTGGAGAACAGGTCGGCCTGGAGGTTTTGCCGGTGCTTCAGAGCACTTGATAATGGGTATGGAGAGTTGTTGACTGTATTTCCTGTGTTTGGATCCTCTCCATACTCGCATGCCTGTTTGTACGCCCAGTTGGTTTGGTTTGGTTTGGATTTGTGTGCGGGCGTTGCGCTTAGTTTCTTTTTCTATTAGGAGTGCTGGTATTTCTCTTGTGGTGAGGCTGGAGTGATGACCAGCAGACCCAAGAGTGCTTGCGGTG
Source organism: Asterella californica (assembly GCA_036924285.1). Taxonomy (NCBI): domain Eukaryota; kingdom Viridiplantae; phylum Streptophyta; class Marchantiopsida; order Marchantiales; family Aytoniaceae; genus Asterella; species Asterella californica. The sequence continues at coordinate 40,710,654 of JAYKYS010000001.1, forward strand.
ATGGCAGGAACAGGTTGCCCGTGCTTGTTACCCCGGTTCTATTCCTAGTCGAGTAAGAGAGAGATCTGCCGAGAGGACGTGAGGATATCGTACCGAGATAGGTTCAGAGTGTACTTGGAGGTCAGAGAGAGGTTTGGGTGGTTGCTGGTTCTGAGTCACGGAGTGCGACACGTACTCTCTACAGCTAGATACCCGGTGTATTCCCAGATAAGAAAGCACGTCACACGACAGTGCGTCTGTTTCAGTCGGGAACAGAGGCGCGGAAGCTGCAATTGCTGCAGCAGTTCAACACCGTGAAGAAGGGGTCGATGTGCATCAACGACTACGTGAACCATGTCAAGCTGCTCGCGGATCAGCTATCTTTTGTCAAAGTCAAGATTGATCCCACTGTCTTGATCGGAGCCACATTGTAGGGACTACCTGCAGAGTAAAAACAGTTCATAACATCGATTTCGACCAGAGAACCCCTTCCACGGTTTGATGAACTTGTTCCTATGATGTTAGGAGAGGAGATGCACCTACTGGGGAGTTCTACTTCAACGGGTCAACAAGAATCTGTCTATTTTGCAGGTTCTGGAGGATCTCGAGGTAGGGGTCATGGCAAAGGTGCTGGACGTGGACAAGGTCACGGACAGCAACAACAATCGCAGCAGCAGCAGAACCAGCAACAGTCTGGTTCTAACAACAATCAGAGAAGAGCGCCTGGTTCCTGCAACTACTGCAAGAAGCAAAGCCACAATGTGAATCAGTGCTACAAGAAGCAGAACGATCGGAGACAACACGACAACAACCCCCAACAAGGTAACAGCAACCAGCAAGGCTATGCAGTCATTGAGCATGTCTATTCGGAGCAGTTGCTGATTAATACGCATCAGAGTTATGCGGCTTTCGAGCCACATATTGATTAGGTGATCGACTCCGGCGCCATCAGTCACATGACTCCCCATCGGGAGTGGTTTAGTTCACTCGAGTCTGTGGAGACTCCACAGTTTATGGTGACAGGAGATGACACCAAGCACAAGATCCAGCACAAGAGTAACATTCCACTTGACATTCCTGCTCCAACGTTTACTGGTATATGGAATGTCTTACATGTACCCACGTTGACTAGAAACCTGCTATCTGTAGGACAGTTGATAGAGCACGGTCTGCAAGTGCGTTTCAATAAAGATGGATGCTTTATTGAAGATTCGAATGGCACTGTCATAGCTCGAGGTATCAAGAGTGGTAGGTTGTTTAAACTAGATGCATCTGCACCTAAGTTACAGGCTGCCATGTATGGACAGAGTGGTCCAGTAGTGTCCAACATTGACATCTGACACAAGCGAATTGGACACATGAACTTTCAGAGGCTGAAAAGTCTTCCGAGTTCTGACCTGGTTACAGGTCTGCCCAAATTCGAATCCAGTGAGCCCACTGGAGTCTATGCAGCATGTCAATTCGGCAAGCAAGCTAGATAGCCCTTTAAGGGATCAGGTAGTAGAGCGAACAAGCTTCTGGAGCTTGTTCACACTGATGTATGGACTGCTTCTCAACCAAGTATGACCGGTTTCCAGTACTTCGTGTCGTTCATTGATGATCATTCGCGTTATACTTGGATCTATTTGTTGAGAAACAAGTCCTCTGCCGAAGTACTGTCAGCATTCCAGACTTTCCGCAAGTTGTTGGAGAAACAGTCTGGAGCATCTATCCTCTGTTTGAGATCTGATGGAGGAGGCGAGTTCCTTTTTGGAGAGTTCGATGCATATCCGCGTGAGCATGGTATTCGACGCCAGAAGACCTGCAGTTACAGTCCGCAGCAGAATGGGGTTGCGGAGCATAAAAATCGACACATAGCAGAAGCTGCTCGTGCGATGTTGAACGAGAAGACCATGCCTAGACCTTACTGGGCAGAAGCTGTTTCATGTGCGGTGTATCTGATGAACCGGACGCCTACAGCGGCAGTCCACAGCAAGACACCGATGGAGGTCTTCACAGGCAGTAAGTCTGATTACTCTTTCCTTAAAGTTTCCGGATGTGTCTGTTATGTGCACATACCTGATGAAAGACGTAAGAAACTATATCCGAAAGCAGATAGATGTATCTTCCATGGTTATGCTTCTGATACGAAAGGATATAGGTGCTACAATCCTTCGTCCAAGCAGTTCTATATCAGTAGAGATGTCGTTTTTGATGAGCTACAGTCTTGGTTTGCACCTGCACCTGTCGTAGCCATCCTTGTACCTACTGTAGAACCAAGGAGTCAGTCCACTGTAGTACCTCAGAGTAGTACGTTGAGTGGAGGATCTGGAGAAGTCACTGATTCCATATCAGAATCTGTTGCACATAGAGCTGTTGTTAACGTTGGAGTCCACGTAACACAGCCTAGCGGAACTAGTGTAGTTTCTACACAGGATGAGCGCGTTGTCGGAGTGTAATCCGCCTACCTAGGAAAGCGCCGGGCTTCTGGCTGTGGTTGTTCACTCAAGAGGTTGGCTTTCAGGTTACAGCAGGGGCTATAAACACTCACACAGATGTGTAAGATCTAGTAATATACCCAGAAGGCGAAATTCAGGTCTAGCCGGCAGTAACAGGATCCGGCGGTGAACTTTGACACTCACGGAGAGGAAAACTATGAAGGTTTAGACCTCTAAACTTCCCCTGCATGCAAATGAGGTACTACTGAACTCACAGACGAAATTTCAGCCTGAGATCAAATTCTGACACGGAGATATGAGCAGAAAAGTTTTGAGCAAGAAAACTACGGCAATTTCTGGTACCTAGCTGGCTATTTCAACCTATAACAAGTGTTTGGCTCGATCAATTTCAAAGTTTCTTACAGGATTTGCAGTCTACAGGGTGTTGAACATCCCTGTGAAGTTGGGACTCCTGAATGTACACAGAACTGCAGATCTCCTCCTCTGAAGTCGCTGCTCTAGATTAAGAGCTTTTCAGACCCCCTCAGCTTCAGCGGCCGCCCTGAATTACTCAGTTGCTCAATCGATATGAAACTTTTTGTGAAATCGTAGCCCTGCTGGCAGAGAACACAACCTCGAAGTTTTGAAGCAATTTCCTCAAATCTGCTGCGAGTGACACTGAAAACCCTAAATCCAACAAAAGTGATTCAATTCTAGCACAATTCGAACTTCAATTGCTCATAACTCCGTCTTTATTGACTCAAAGCGATCGAAATTTTCACTGGAAGTGCTTGGCATGACGAGCCCTCTCTCCCTGTGCTCTCAGATTTCGAAGATCCCTCACCAAATGCTCGAACTCCACTCTAGAGCTCTGTTTCTAAATTTAGAGTTTAACAAAAGACAAAAATGGACCAATGGGAGTTCATAGCTCCACTCGGTTGTCCTTTAGTACCCTAAACCACGTGGCAACTTAGTTTTACTCATAGGCTACCACGCCAAGCCCCCTAGAGTGCCAGCGTAAAACTTAAATTACTTAAAACGACACGCAGCCCCGAAAAATAACTTAAATCAGCTAGAAAGCGTGCATGGGCGACACGCAAATACAACCCATGAGCTTAAGCCCTATCAACATGGTAATCAACCTACTAAGACTCAAAATAATGTTAACACCGTATGCAAAGGTGTCAAACATATACATAAACGACTAGAAGTAATATAAGCTAACTTCTAGAACTACTAAACTCAAGCATCGGAGTAGAAATATAACATGTAGCCGCCAAGTAGCGCGACATCCACCCCCTCTGAACCTGCACATCCTCCGGTATGTGCCATCCAGATCAAGACTCTTCAGCTTCGGCTTCAAACTCATCTTCAACCTGCATTGAGTCTTCAGCTTCATCCTCTGTAAACTCTGCAACGTTCCAATCCTCTCCTCTCCTTCTAAAGAGCTTGATTCTCTTTCCTGCGACTGGTACCTTGAGCACTGCACCATCTAACTCTCTCAAGGAGTATGTGGCATTATCATAAACTTCTAACACCACATAAGGTCCAAACCATCTCTTGGAGAACTTTCTGATAGTGCTATGTTGATTATCAAGACTACTATCATAGACTAACACTCAATCACCTTCTTTCACTGGTTTGGGTCGTAATCTATGCGTTCTATCAAATCTGCCTTTGTTTCTCTCTCTAGCAGTCTTCAACCTTTCCACAGCTTTGGCAACATCCTCAAGTCTTCGTTCTAACTGCTGGATCCTTAATGCAAGAAGATCCTCCGTACTTCTACCATCTTCCCATGGCAAAACATTCCAAGTAGACACAACCTCCTCAATCGGCATCACAGGTTTCTGTCCTAGTATCAATTCTGCTGGTATCATTCTTTCGCTCTTGCCATTCCCTTCAGGATTGTAAGCAGTGGTTAACGCCAACTTGATTCCCAATCGCTTGAAGAACTCAACTGCTTCTTGTGAATCCAGCTCACCCCTATCTGCAGTGATCTTTCCCACACACCCATATCTACAAATAACATCTTCAAGTAGAAAGCGGCAGACACTAGCAGTGGTCTTCGTCCTCAAGGCACGGCCTTCAACTTGGTTAGATAGATCTTCTCTAGCCAAGACTAGATACCTCATTTGTCCAAGTCCAAATGGCATAGTTACCAGATCAACTACCCATTTGTAATGAATGGCTAAAGGATAAGTAGGATGCAATCCATCACGATGACGTACGTTGGAATACATCTGGCAGGGTATACAGGATGAAACAAATTGTACTACATCCTTATACATACCCTTCCACCAATACTTCTCCTTCATCTTGGCAAATGTAGCCCAAACTCCTCTATGACCGGCCCATAAACTCTCATGGAACTCCTTGATCAGCTTCTGCTGCAATTCCAAGTCACATACCACTCGTTGCGGTATACCTCCTTGTAGCTTAGGGCGCTTCCATAGATGTCCTCCATGTAAAAAGTAACCATAAGCTATTCTACGGATCCTCTTGAAATCTGCATCAGACCAGCCTTCTTGCCTTTCCAATGAACTCAAATAGCGTCCAAGATCCAACCACTCGCCATCATACATAGTTTCCTCAAAAAACTCCAACGAGGCTGCAAAACAGCTTCTATCTCTTCTAGCAAGAGCACTAGAATAGAACTCTGTTCCCACATCCTCCTGATCATCTATCATTTCTTTCTCATCGTAATACCTAACCCTTGATAACATATCTGCCACAGGATTGTCTTTTCCTGCAATATGTCTAAACTCTGGGTTCAAGGACTTGATATATGCTATCCACCTCAACATGGCAATATCTGGAGTTGTACAGCTAGTGATCATTCCTAAGAGAGGTAAACAATCTGTCTCCACAACCACAGGTGCTCCTATCAAGTATTCCTTATCACTCTTCATCGTAGTAACTACTCCCCATAGCTCTCTCTTGACCTGAGGGTAGTCTCTCTGCCGTGAACTTAATATCTTAGCACCAAAACGCACCACATATCTATTTCCTTCCTGATCATCTTGTCTTATAGCCCATCCAATGCCAATAGGACTAGTATCAACAGTAAGGATAACAGATCTGCCCAACTCATATGTTACCTTCCGTAGAGTTGGTGGTGAAGCCAAAAGATCCTTCAACTTCCTCATAGCCTCGCTTTGCTCCTCTTGCCACTGAAATCTTTGCCCCTTCCTCAGCAGCTTGTACAACGGATCTGCTACATGAGCAAAGTGTGGAATCCATATATGATAAAACACACATGCACCTAGAAATCTTCTCACCTCGGTAACTGATCCACATGTTTCCTTCATCCTTCGAATGGCATCAACCTTGTTCGGACAAGGTTTCCGACCATAAGATCCACATAGGTGCCCCACTATTAACACCTCCTGTTCTCCAAATACAGACTTTGCTCCTGATAAAGTCAAATGAACCTCCTCCAATCGACTCAATATCTTATCACAGTCAGCTATGTGATCTGCAACAAACTTACGGCACCCCCTCTGATCCATTACCTCATTCTTCTCCTCCTCAGCACACCCTTTGATCGGCACATCATCAAGGAATGGCATAGTTTTTTCAGGAATGAAATCCCTCAAAACTTTATTCATGCCATTCATCATATGTGCTACAGAATTGGTAGCACCTTGTGGCAAGGTGCACATCCTTAGTAACCCCAAAGGTGTCCTCATTGTAGTCAAGTCTCTACTCTCAGAGGATAACTTAAACTGATCGTAACCTGAATATAAGTCTCCCATTGAATAGATAGCACGACCAGCAAAAGCCTCTGCAAACTCGTCTACAATAGGTCCTATACCCATATTCCTGATAGTCACCTTGTTAACTGGCTGCATATCTTGAATGAATCTCAAAGCTCCACTCTTCTTCGGAACAATAAACCATCTGCTAGAGTAGGGAGCTATAGATGGTTCCAAGATACCCATCCTAATCCTCTCATTGAGCAAGTCTATCAACTTTGGTAGATGAGCTCTAGGTACAGGGATAGGACGTAGATTCCAAGGCACATGCGGTATAGTAAATATTACCATAGGTGCAACTACACTTGGATCTACACATCCTACTTCATGTGATTCAAACGCAAAGGCCTTACCATGTCTAGATAGCATCTCCCTGAAGCTCTTCTTCTCTTGCTCAGTAAGAAATCCATCACCTCCAATCCTCAGGTCCTTCAGTGTTGTTTCTGTAAACTGGTGCCCAATTCTTCTCGGTCCTCTAAGCGTCGGTTCTCGTGCAGCTTGCTCCATCTTCTGATTGTAATCGAGTGGTAAAGGCAAAGCCACTGGTTTGACTTTCTTTGCCACTGACTTGTACTTGGTCTCCACATACACCTCTTGCCGATCTATAAACTTATCAATTACATCATAAAGCTCCTTGGAGCTCACTCTCACCACTCTATCTACATCATCTATAGAACTTTCTACTATCGATTTCAACTCCCCTATAGTATCTACCAAATACTGCTCTTCAAACACTCCAGATACGTATTCACCTCTTGCTAACTCTCCATTATCCCACAAAGACTGCTGTACATACTTCACATGTTGCCTCTCAAACCTCTTCAGATTCTCAACCTTCCTATAACATACTGATCCACATGACGTCAATCTCAAGAAGCTAGTGGATAAAGCTTCCTGCTTTACTGGATCAGGTGAGAATCCTATCTCTACTGTACCGTTGAAGTCTCGCTCTTCAATGGTACTCTGCCAAAACCCCTAGACTCTCTAAACTCCTGAGTAATCTTAGGCAGTGGACGGTCTCTCAAGCTATCACGATTCCTCTCATGTTCTGCAGCAACAGTCAAAAACTGAACAGCTCTTTTGCCGTCTCTACTACGTATCCTAGCATAGGCTGAACCATCATCCATAACTCGTGTCTCCATTCTAACAGCAGTAATGTAAGGCTGCCCTAGAATGATAGGATAGGTTGACATGTCTTGCACAAAGAAATTCTGAACATCACTGATGTCACCCACAGTTACCTTGATGTTGGGACAAGCACCATAGAGTTCTCCCCTCTGGTTGTTGGCAGCGCGGATAAGCCATCCATGGTCGGTGTCTAGGGGCCATCTCCCACGCTTGTACAGCTCCTTAGACATCAGATTAATCTCTGAGCCATGATCAATCAATGCCACCACAGGTTCCTCTAGATCTCTCAGCTTCACTAAGGTCTCTGTGGTTGCTCTCGCCCAATGGTTGTGAGAATAATGACTCTTCTACGATGCTTCCACCTCATCTTCAAACCTCACGTGTTGATCTGATCTTCCCTCTGATACTTGAGAGCAATAACCAGCAATCTCATCTTCCTCATCTTCCGACAATTTGGTCCCTATAGCGTTAAGCGTAGCTGCTTCATCCAAAATCTGACGTTTCCTCTTGATGATATCTATGATAACCTCATGGAACTCACGCTTTGCAATCCCAAGAATCTCACCCAAGGTAAACTCAACCTTCCCATTCAAGATACGATTCTCTAACACCTGCTTCAGGTCTGTAGCAATCTCAATGTCAGACTGAAGTTTGTATGCAGGCATCTTACCCTTCTCCTTGCTTCTCTCCTTCTCCTTTGATATTGTAGGTGGTAGATCCTCCATAGTCTCCTCCCGAGTAGGTGTTGTCTCCTGCCTTGCATCTGATCTAGCCCTTTCACTCCTTGTAGCAGGTCGTTTGGCTGTAGAAGCCTCACCTGCATCCTCCCTCCTGCGTTTTTCTTCTAGTAGAGCTTCATGCTGACTTCTTGCAACATAAGCATGCACTGACATAGTATCCACAGGGTCATTCCATCCTGTAGTTTCTCTAATTGAGTTGCCAACCCTTCGTAGCATATCATTGTCTAGCTCTGTTCTAGCTACGGACCGCACTACATCTGACCACAACCCAGTAGTCCCTTTCTCTCTCTCCATTTCCACTTTCACTCCACACGTAGCAGCATTCACAAGAGAAACAACATGTGATGCTGATATATCATTCACAAGTCTCTTCATACCACCCTTGCCAAAGTTGGTTCCCAGCATCATCCCAGTCTCTCTCAAATGGATCTTACCATCTTTGAAGAAGATAAGATCCTTCCTCAATGCATCTGAAAACTCCCCACAATCTCTTCTTACATGGTCTAGGCTATCACACCATATACAACGATGAACAAAGCCTTCTCTCATCTGAGGTCTCTGCATAGCAGGCTGTACATTCTGCTCCTTCTCTTCTAACCTAGTGAGCTTAAGCTTAAGCTCCTTCATACCCTTAATCAACTCATCAAGCGGTGAGTCTTCCTCTCTAGCAATTACCAAAGCGGGCTTAGCAGGCAACTGCTTGACAGGAATTATCAGAGGTGCTGCTTCACTTACCACCACCTTGTCCTTTCTTCTCTGTCTCTTGGTCAGCAAAGAGACAGCCTCTTCAACCTCCTTCCAGTCAGTCTTCAATCCTCTCTCCTCACTCTTGTCTTCCAGCAACAGCTCAAGCTTCTCCTGAATAGTCACGTCCGCTGCTTGTAGGAAAAGCTCGGTCTTCTCCACCTCTAATGTAAGCTTTTCTGTCCTAGAAAGCTGAGCATACTGACGATCAAATTCCCTTAACAACTCATTTACAGACAAACCTTTGTTGGGCTTAACCACCCACTCCAAGAACGTTCTCTTGGTCACCCTCTCTGAATCTTCAGTGTAGTACTCCTCCTTCAAAGCTCGCATAAAGCTCTCCCAACTCTGTCCTTGCTGCTGCTTGAGCTCCTTCACACGCCCACGAATCTCAGGGACAACAGCAAGCTCAAAATTCTCCACCATCTCCTTCTCAGGCACCTTGTTCACCTCCATCTCCCTAGCATAGTATCGCACATACTTGGAAATATCTGTACCCTTGAACTGGTCCATCTGGTGCACCACAGATTGCAACGCCTTGGTTGCTAACACCTCCTTCCTCTCTGTGCTCTGCTGCTGCTGCATGAACATGAAAAAAGCCTGGAACATCTTCATCGTAGCAGCATCAAACTGAATAGGTTGCTGAGCAGCAGCAGCACCTCCACTTGATGATCCTTGGTTGGCCATGATATCTGATCCTGTAACACTCTTAAGAAAACTCCCACCCTAGGTGTTTCACGTCAAGATCACCAAAAGAGAGTATGTCGAAGTGTAATCCGCCTACCTAAGAAAGCGCCGGGCTTCTGGCTGTGGTTGTTCACTCAAGAGGTTGGCTTTCAGGTTACAGCAGGGGCTATAAACACTCACACAGATGTGTAAGATCTAGTAATATACCCAGAAGGCGAAATTCAGATCTAGCCGGCAGTAACAGGATCCGGCGGTGAACTTTGACACTCACGGAGAGGAAAACTATGAAGGTTTAGACCTCTAAACTTCCCCTGCATGCAAATGAGGTACTACTGAACTCACAGACGAAATTTCAGCCTGAGATCAAATTCTGACACGGAGATATGAGCAGAAAAGTTTTGAGCAAGAAAACTACGGCAATTTCTGGTACCTAGCTGGCTATTTCAACCTATAACAGGAGTTTGGCTCGATCAATTTCAAAGTTTCTTACAGGATTTGCAGTCTACAGGGTGCTGAACATCCCTGTGAAGTTGGGACTCTTGAATGCAACAGAACTGCAGATCTCCTCCTCTGAAGTCGCTGCTCTAGATTAAGAGCTTTTCAGACCCCCTCAGCTTCAGCGGCCGCCCTGAATTACTCAGTTGCTCAATCGATATGAAACTTTTTGTGAAATCGTAGCCCTGCTGGCAGAGAACACAACCTCGAAGTTTTGAAGCAATTTCCTCAAATCTGCTGCGAGTGACACTGAAAACCCTAAATCCAACAAAAGTGATTCAATTCTAGCACAATTCGAACTTCAATTGCTCATAACTCCGTCTTTATTGACTCAAATCGATCGAAATTTTCACTGGAAGTGCTTGGCATGACGAGCCCTCTCTCCCCGTGCTCTCAGATTTCGAAGATCCCTCACCAAATGCTCGAACTCCACTCTAGAGCTTAACAAAAGACAAAAATAGACCAATGGGAGTTCATAGCTCCACTTGGTTGTCCTTTAGTACCCTTAACCACGTGGCAACTTAGTTTTACTCATAGGCTACCACGCCAAGCCCCCTAGAGTGCCAGCGTAAAACTTAAATTACTTAAAACGACACGCAGCCCCGAAAAATAACTTAAATCAGCTAGAAAGCGTGCATGGGCGACACGCAAATACAACCCATGAGCTTAAGCCCTATCAACATGGTAATCAACCTACTAAGACTCAAAATAATGTTAACACCGTATGCAAAGGTGTCAAACATATACATAAACGACTAGAAGTAATATAAGCTAACTTCTAGAACTACTAAACTCAAGCGTCGGAGTAGAAATATAACATGTAGCCGCCAAGTAGCGCGACATCGTGCTATTGCAGCGTATGTTTGACTCATCCAGATATGTGGATCTTCCACATCCACTAGATACTTTGTCCCAGACCTTGGCGTCTACGTCAGATCAGTTGCAAGGAGAGGTGACTAGTGCACCGATTACCTCTCGCAGATCTGAGCGGGCAAAACATCCAGTAAGTAGGTATATGCATGAAGGTTTTCTTGCTGCGCACCATGCATATATGGCCAATGTTCTTCAAGAACAAGAACCGAGTTCGCTTGAGGAGGCGATGCACAAGGCCCAATGGATAAGTGCTATGGAAGCTGAACTTGTTGCGCTTCTTCACGAACAGACTTGGGAGTTGGTAGACTTACCTCAGGATAAGAAAGCGACTGGTTGCAGGTGGGTCTTCAAGGTCAAGCACAACTCGGATGGTACCGTGTGTCGGTACAAGGCCAGATTGGTAGCTAAGGGCTACGCACAGCAACATGGAGTGGATTTTGAGGAGACCTTTGCTCCTGTTGCGAAGATGGTGACTATTCGAACAGCAGTTGCAGTTGCAACTCAGAAAGGTTGGAAGATGCACCAGATGGACTTCAAGAACGCCTTCCTCAACGACGATCTTGAGGAGGAGGTCTACATGCAGCAACCTCCTGGTTATGAGGATCATATGTTCCCTTCCCGTGTATGTAAGTTACGGAAGGTTTTCTATGGTCTGAAACAAGCACCAAGAGCATGGTATGTAAAGATCAATTCTTACTTGCACTCTCTTGGTTTCCATCTTTGTAGTTCAGACTCTACCTTGTATTAATTGAGAATACGAGATCGGATTGTTGTGATCACCATCTATGTTGATGACTTGATCATTACCGGTAACTTTGAGGAGCTTATTTCTCAGATTAAGGATCACTTGAAATCCGAGTTCGAGATGATGGACTTAGGAGAACTCAAGTACTTCCTTGCTGTGGAGTTCATTAGAGATGGGAAGGATGTTTGGCTTGTACAGCGACAGTAGCTCTCAGTATGCTTGAGAGATTTGGTATGTTTGATTGCAAATCCATTGCTACACCATTAGAGCAAGGGGTAAAGCTAGGAGCAGAGGATGGTGAGTTGCTGGATGATCCACGCATGTACAGACAGATGGTTGGGAGTCTTATCTACTTGACCATCACCAGACCTGTAACGACCTATGTTACACATAGGAAGTTTGTCTATTAGTAAGGTGTTTAGTTATAACTAAGTGTTGAGAATGTTTATTTGCTGCCAAAGTACTTTAAGGAGGTATCAAGTTAGTCGTGACTAGCTAAAAGTTAGTTATGGTTAAACTTAGCTGTACTTTTGGCAGAATTCAGATATTTGCTAAAGAGTGAGCACTACTATCTTGTCATCTTGTCTAAAAAGTAGAAAGGAGGTGCAAAGTATCCTTTATCTCTTTTTTGACTTGATATTAGTGGTTGGATTAAAGTTGTGGACTTTGTGGGCATTAAAAACAAAAAGAGATTCCACATGTTTCCTTTTTAGTGGGTCCTAGTGTAGATGGGGGTGGAAATTCGAGATTCCTTGAGAATATTCCAGAATCCTTCTAAAAGTTGTTTACTTTGAAGGAATAAGCCCATGTGAAAAGGTAAAAAGCCCATGTGATTAATGCTTTTATCTTAAGTAATATCTTAGTAAAACCCGATAAAAGTAGTTACGGCTGAGTTACCGGAGGGTACCAAAGTAAAAACCTAGAATGTATAAATAGAGGAGTAGAGAAGAGCTCCTCATCCTTGTTTTCACATTGTCGTAATGACAACTTGAGTAATATAGAGAGTGTGGAATATTTTTAGCATGTGAGAACTTGAGAGACGTCGTTAGAATGGAGGATTTTAGTTGATGTGTTTAAGGAGATTTTTAGTTGATAAGTTTGTGGGTGTATGAATGAGTGAACTTAGCATTTTTCCCTTCAAGATTCATGGTGTGCTTCCATCAAAGACATCAGAGGTGACCCCTGAGTGAGAGACACGTCCGACATTTGCAGATTCATCAGTGGCGATCGTGGAGGTTGAGAGATCGAGAGGTAGTTGATCGATGAGATCGTGGAGGGTTTACATTTTTGGTTCCGTTGCCGAGACCTCACTTGAAGGGATCATTGAAAATGTTTAGAGTTCAGTTCTATATTAGACAAAAAGAGTTTATGAGAGAACACATGGAGAGAACGTTGGGAGGAGAGAGAGCTAACGCGATGTTAGCAACATTATAACCTTTCGTGTATTCCGTAGTGATATATGACGCATTCGAAGTCATTCTTTACATCTTGTTCACTTAGAAAGGGTTTGAGGAGAGGGTGCAACAAGAGTTGTAGAGAAAGGAAGAGAAAAAAGTTATTAGAGGAGAGAAATTTGTGAGTTTAGAAATTCTGCTCTCTGGAAAATTTGTACAGTCGCTGTCAACTTTTCTGTGAATTTTATTTTCCTGAGAAACTTTCCAGTGTTTTAGAGTGGCTGATAAGCTATCTAGGACAAAAGAAATCATAGGAAAAGGTGGTCTAGAGAAGGAGCAATGAATTTTCAAAGTTGAGGGGGTTTATTCGTGAGAGTTGACAAATTCTGTTCTCCGGAAAAAGTTTACAATCAGTGTCAGATTTTCTGTGAATTTTATTTTCCTGAGAAACTTTCCAGTGTTTTAGAGTGGCTGATAAGCTATCCAGGACAAAAGAAATCATGAGAAGATGAGGTATGAAGAGAGAGAAAGAATTTTTCAAAGTGGAGGGGGTTGACAACCATGAGGGAAGTGAAAATATACAAATTTCAGTTCTCTGAAAATTTGTACAGTCATCGCCATCTCTTCTGATTAGGGAAGTTTATGTTGAAACTTCATGATTTAGTAGCTTGGAGGTTGAGCTAATGGAGACCACAAAAATCTTGGAGAGATCTTTTACCAACTAAGAGATATACGTTTCGGCATATAAGGAGGTCTTGACGATACGTCATGAGGAATCCAGTTCGAGTGCCAAGGTTGAAGAAGAGACGTTTGGGAGTTAGAACGGAGACGGAAAGGCCAACGTTAAGTATAGAGGCGTTGCGATCAAGCATCTATTGCAGTTGGGTTGCTATTTTTGCTTTATATAAAGAAGCTTCTGCGAGCATCGGCGCAGATGTGAAGAAAGTTGAGTTCAAAGTATCATTCACTGTGAAGGCCACGAATGCTCCTAGCGAAGTAGAGTGTGATCCTTACAAAAGTGACTTTAAGATGTCTGCTAGGATCAGTACAGACGATGGTCATGAGGATATTATCATGGACTCTTAATTTTAGATTGGATTTTAATTCGTGTATAGCATGTATAATACACGATTTTCAGTATAAAGCTCGAAAGAGTTAAGAAAGTGATGTAGAGTTATTTTCTTCAAAGATATTTTGTCCACTTAATGGTTGAGAAGGTGCAACATGAGTGGAAGTTCAAAAGATTGGGAAGTTAGACTTAGAAACCTTCCTCAAGGTTTAGATGTCATAGTAAGCGTCGGAGAGAGCTCGAAAGAGATTATCGTTGAGTTTGAGAACCCTAGTATAAAACCTCAAGTAGAGTCTCCGAGGAGAAGAGTAGAAACCGACTTGTGGTGTTATTTCTGTAGAGAGTTAGGACATAAATTAGTGAATTGTCCAACTAGAATCAGAATCGAGAGAGCTAAAGGGAAGCGGGAGTTTACTGATTTAAGTCTTCGAGTGAGTCCATCGTCACCAGCGCCAATTCATCTTCTAGGAGAAGATCCTTGTCTAAGTTGTGGAGTGGGTGATCTATCAAGAGGACACAAGTGCGTCGATGTGGTCGCCCTACTTACGTCAGTAGTCGAGAAGTTGGACAAGACTCAAAGAGCTGAGACGGAGAAGTTGTCGACTTCACAAGAGGACTCGGCTGAGTTGTGATGGAGATCGTCATTCGGATGATGGAGAAGACGGTGATGCGACTCAGGCTCATGATTACCTTGGGAGAAGAGATGGCACAAGAGGTGTTGTTACAACCATTTCCTTTCATTTTACCTATGGTAGATTATTCGCGAATGAAATTGATGATGTTCGTACTCTTTTAGCGAGTAGTTATTGCACAAAAATTAGAAGGGTAGAAAGAATAGTTACAAGATGGGGAAGTTACCAGTGTTTCATGGGAAGGACAATGAAGATGTATAACCATTTGTACGAGACTTCAAAAGGGGTTGCATCGAAAACAACGTGAGAAGGAAGGAAGAATGGGTGTTGTTACTGCCAGAGTTTTTAGAAGATTTTGCTCTTACGTGGTACGAAGATCGAGTGAAGAGCCAGACACCTGGTGTAGTTGAGGACACATGGGAGACGTTGAGTAATGCACTCATCGAAGAATTTCTTCCAGAAGAGAGTTATGAGAAGCTCATGGTGAAGCTTACTCATTTGAAGCAACGGGACGACGAGAAAGTTCGGCAATATGCCGAAAGGGTGGATAAATTGGAGCAACGGTTTTGGACGGTCCTACGGAAGAGTGGAGACAATGTGGAGTTAACGATGGCGGAGATTGGAGCAATGTTGACCAAGAACTTGGTGGGAGGGTTGAGGCCTTCAATTCGAACCCAAGTGAGGTACGAGAAGCCAGCAACCAAAGCGGAGGTCATCAAGATTGCGACAAAGATGGAAGAGAGTTTGGATGAAGGAGATATCATCCAACCTCATCATGTTGCTCTGGTGTCAACTCCGACTCCTGGTGTAGCCACAACGATCGCACCTGCACCATCACAATTGGTGATTGCTTCAACATCAGCTCCTACTCCAACGGTGGTGCCAAGACCGTTTGTCCCAACAACGATGTCTACTGCCACCTCTGATTTTCATGCCGAGCTGAAGAGCATCACCGACACTCTTGCGGATCTCAAGATAAATGTGGTGCAGTTACGAGAATGAAGAAACAAAGGTGGAGGAGGAGGTCAAAGAGGTTACGACAACAATTCCAACCGAGGAAATCAAGGTAACTTTGGAGGCAACCAAGGTAACTTTGGAGGAATCACTTGCTGGACGTGTGGAGGTTCTCATTTCCAGCGAAATTGTCCTAACAACGGAGCAAGAGGTGCCGAAGCTGTCAAAATGAATGTGGGTGGAGGAAATCCATCACAAGGACGAGACAAGGGGGTGGCTACTATCGATGTCGTGCGAGATCCCATCTACGAGAAAGGAGAGAGTTCAAACTCTTCTCATGCACCGGTGGAGCTTTTAGCTCAAGAAAGGAAAAGAACTCGATTTTCTGATGAACCGGTTTCATGGAGGAGTCAGCAAGTAGAAGTACTCGTTCAAGTAATGTTTCGAGTACACCAAGGGAGCCAAGAAGGAAGTTGGGGATGGCGGATTTCATCATTTCATCTTCTCAAGCGGGATATGATGTGGTTGAAGATGTGAGTGCTCAGAAAGCCAACATCACTGTTGGGCAACTGATCGCACTTAATCCCAGCTTACGAAGAGAACTCAGAGGAGGACTGAGTTCTAAGAGAAGCAAGAAGAAGAAACCCAAGAGCAAGACATCAAAGTCTGTGGGAGTTGGTGTGGTGGATGTGCATGCTTCAGAGGTATGCACTAGGGCTTCAAAGATTGAAGTCCGGTTGAATGATCACTACGTCTCTGACGTATTGGTGGATGGAGGATCGGCTGTAAACGTCATATCGGAGAGGTTGATGAAGAAGTTGGGGATTGAACCAACTCGTCCGGCTAGCATTGTCGTGGGAATGACTAACAAGCAACGGGTAAGACCTCTTGGTGTGTTAGAGAAAGTGGTTGTGTCTGTGATGGGAGTTCAAACATTGATGTCCTTTCAAGTGTTAAAGGACTCTAGTTATGATTTGCTCCTAGGTAGGCCTTGGTTGAGAGCTGTGCGCACCACTGATAGGTGGCACAAAGGATACTTACGGATTGGGCTTAGAGATCATAGAGTGATAGTTCCTCTCTCGGGTGTTGGAGTTGTGACTTCTGACTCTGATAGACCCACTAGTGACTACTGAGAATCTGATACGGAAGACGATCAGAGTGTCTCAGAAGTAGATACCGGAGATTCTTACGATCAAGAATCCTCGTCTGAGGACGAAGGATTTGGTCGAGATGAACCATTACATCAGCTTAGTGCTATTGACTTGTTGCCTCGACCAGCAGTGGAGAAAGATCCTGACAAAGAAGAGTTGAGTGAGGAAGAGATTGTGAGAAGACTCTCTATCCTGAAGTTTGGTATCAATGTTACTCAAGAGGAGAAAAGTAGATTCCTAGATATATTTCGAAAATATATCCATGTGTTTGCTTTCAGCTACAAGGATTTGAAGGAGGTGACTCTTGAGACTCATCTAATCGAATTGGAGGAAAATGCAAGACCAGTTCGACAGAAGCAGAGAAGGGTCAATCCTACAACAGCAATGATGGTCAAGGAGGAGATAGACAAGTTGAAGGAGACGAGTTTCATCTATGAGGTGGAGAACTCAGAATGGGTTTCACCCATTGTGATTGTCAAGAAGAAGAATGGTAAGCTGCGAGTGTGCATAGACTATAAGAAGTTGAATGCAGTTACCAAGAAGGATTATTATCCTCTACCATTTATAGATGAGATTTTGGAGGAAGTTGCTGGTCATGAGTGGTACAGTTTTGGTGATGGTTATAGTGGATATAACCAGATCAAGATAACACAGGAGTACCAATAGTTGACTACTTTCACTACTCCTTGGGAAACATTTGCATTTCGGGTGATGCCATTCGGATTGTGTAATGCTCCGGCCACGTTTCAGAGGTTCATGAACAAGGTGTTTGAACCATTCATAGGAAAGTTTATCCGTGATTTTATTGACGATTTTTGCGTGTACGGACGAAAGGAGGATCACTTTGATCATGTGATCAAAGTTTTGCAGCGGTTGGAGCAAGCCAACGCTTCTCTAAATCCAGAGAAGTGCATCTTTGGCTGCGAAGAAGGTCTGCTGTTAGGGCACATCATTTCCAAGAATGGGTTTGCGGTAGATCCTGAGAAGGTGAAGAAGATTGTGGATCTTCTATTTCCGATCAACTTAACAAAGTTGAGGTAGTTTCTTGGCATGGTTGGATATTATCGTAGGTTTGTCTTTTCCTTCTCAAACAAAGCAATAGCTTTGACTATGTACATGAAGAAGGGAATTGATTTTGACTTGATAGTGCATGATCAGAAGGCAAAGGAAGCATTTGAGGAGTTGAAAAAAGCATTAGTGACAGCTCCTATACTTGCTAAACCTGAGTGGAGTAAAGCATTTATTTTGTATACGGATGCCTCCAATGTAGCAATCGGATGTACATTAAGTCAGTTAGATGGAGATGGGCATGATCATCCTACAGCTTATGCTAGTAGACAGATGGTTCCAGCGGAGAAGAATTACTCCGTGACTGAACGAGAAGGATTAGCGGTGATCTTTGGATTGAAGAAATTTCGACACTACTTGCTAGGAGGGAAATTTTTCATAGTCACAGATCACAAGGCTTTAAAGTATATCTTTAATAAGCCTAATGCCGAAGGTTGTATTGCTCGTTGGAAGATCCTTCTAACAGAATATGATTACGTGATCGAAGATAGACCAAGGGAAAAGCATGCGAATGTTGATCTTTCGTCGAGGGCTTATGATGATGAGGGAGAAGAACCGTTTGATGATTCATTTCCAGACGAACATCTGATGACCATCACAAGCATTGAGGAGATACCGGACGAGTACAAGGAAATCTGGAGTTTCCTTGCAGATGGCTCTTTTCCAGAAGGTATGCATACCCGAGAACGTAACGCGTTGATCAAGAGATGCAAACCTTACACCATGGTGGAGGGAATTCTGTTTCATCAAGGAGCATATAGGTTACTAAGGAGAGCAGTTGGTCAGAAGGAGGCATTCAAGCTAATGCACGAGTTTCACGACGGAACTGTTTGCGGAGGTCACTTTGCTGGTAAGATAACAGCCTTCAAGATTTTGGATGCGAGTTACCACTGGAGAGGGATTTTCAAAGAGTGTTTAGACTACTGCAAAACTTGCGACGTATGTCAAGCATTTGCTCTGAAGTCTACTAGAACACCTCCTTTAAGATCAATTTCAGTATTAGGGCCGTTTGAGAAGTGGGGTATTGACTTTGTAGGTCCTCTTAATAAGACACCTCGAGGCAATAGATACATTGTAGTCGCCACTGACTATTGTATCAAGTGGGTAGAGGCTAGACCTTTGTAACACACAAGAAAACCAAAAGATGCTTGAAAGTAGTAATTTAAGGATCGAACCCGCAGAGATGCAAGTAAAGATCATCCAAAAGTAGTAAACATGTGACAAAGGTGATTCTTTATAGTTGTCTTTTAGTCTCACGGGCAGAAATCAGTCCCGATAGAGATCAAACTCATGTCTATCCAACAAGACATAGTTGATAATCTTGACAATTAACAGAACAGATACAAAACAGGTCAGGGACCTAAAGAAACAGATGAACAACAGAGAAACAGAGCCACGGACGGAAATGTCACACGAGGAAGTATTGCTGAAGTGCTACTAGGTAGCCTCTAACACCATAAACGCTAAGTATCTTCACACTAAGTTACTTTCACTACTACTGCTCTCGGAAAACTCTGATGAAGAAGACTCTTCTTCTGCCGAAGTACCAGATTGAACTTCTTCCAAAATGCTCTCACCAAAGAACAACTTCCTCCGAAGTCAACTTCGCTCAAAAACGTCTTCGTAGCAAACTAACTCCGCAGATGCTGGTCTATTCTCAGTCCTCGCCGTAAACGTTCTACTCTGATTTCAAATGTCGACAGCAAATCCTTCGGCACCCAGACTAATTCTTACCACAGCAAACTACGATACTTCGTAGGTAAATCCCCGAAGTAGACAAAACACTCAATGGCTCCGTAAACTCAGGAAATAGAAAACTCAAAAATGATAAAACACAAAGAGAGGTCCTGAGCACGAACAACATAGTGCTTATATACAGATTTTCCCGAAGATGACGGATCTTCTTCCTAAGAAGTCGAGAGCACTTCTGGACCGTCGGATGAAGGTCCTGTGGTTGAAACGACACCAAGAACAACACCGCTTCCTATCGCTAACTCTCTACCTATCTCGCAAACTGAGAACTCTACGGTTGCTCTAACCTTCCTAAGCTCCCTAACTACCCGCTGGCCTAGCCTAGCTACCCGATTCTTAGCTGAAGTACCCTCCGCATCTGCAGCTACAAACTCCTCTCTAATCTGGCAAAGAAATCCCAGTTCCTCGGTATCCAATTCGACGGCGAAGTAGTTCTTTAGTATCGGCTCGATCCTACTCCGAAGTTGAGCGCTTAGCTCCTCGGTCGAAGTTAGTCGACGCTTCGAGTCATCGATCTCCTTAGTCATTTCCGCGACCACATCCTGAGCTCGATCTCTCTGAGTGCGCATCTCGTCCAGTTGCTTCTTCATCAGAGAAAGTACTTTCTCATGATCTTTCTCTTGATCCAACTTTTGTCGAAGAAGAACCTCTTTCTCCGATGTCTCGTTCTTCAACTCCTCGACCTTCGCTTGGGTCTCCTTCTGTGCCATGAGGAGAGCTGTGCGTAAGTTCTCTTTCTCCTCCCTCCAATTACCTCGGCCGAAGTGCATCGTCTGCACTAACTCCGTTAGGTTCAGCTTCCGACCGACAACCTCCTCGTATGTCCCGCGGTTTCCTTCCAATGAATGCAGCAGCGGCACAACTACCTCTTGAATATACTTTGCCGAAGAAGTAAACTGCTCTATCTCTCCTATCGTCGATAGAGAAAGAGTAGTCTTCTGTGTAGTGTCAGCACTCTTCTCCGTCTGAGGAGTGTCCCCTTCATCGGCTTCCTTAGTCGCTTCTTCGTCAGCTGCTTCATCATCGGCACGGACTGTCTTCGTCATCTTCATCTTCTTTCTCACTTCTGTACAGACCTTGGTGTCTCTTCCAACGGTTTCTTCCTTCCACTTCTGCAGACCGGAGGTGATATCTCGACCACATCTTCGTCTTCGGCCGGATTCACTTCTTCGGTTACCTTCTCTGGAGTTGGTGCTGAAGTCGATGCCTCCTGCCTTTGCATTGTCTCCACTGCTACTTCGGTTACTGCTTCCTCGACGATGACTTCGTCGAAGAACTTCTCGAGTTGTGCATCTCTGGCTGGAGTCTGTACCACCTGAAATTCGTCTTCTTCGGCAGCTGCGGTAAAGCCTAACTTCTTCTGCTGTTCGGTCGATAGTAGTCTCATCTCCATGTAGAACACCGAGACAAATGGTCCTATGTACACTATGTCATCCTCGTTCCAAAGCTTCAGCACATGACGATGAAAGATCCTCGTCCAATGCGCTCTTCTTCCGGCAAAGAGCTGCTCGATGAAATTGATCTGCCAATTCGACATGTAAGTCGTTCTTCGTGGCCGGAAGATCGCCATGATCGCATCAGCAACTTCCCTCTTCTTCAGCTCGTAGTAATCGCTCGTTCTGTAACCGTTCTTCCCTTGAGGTAATTCCCTGAAAAGATTTGGGAAGTTCTTCACTGCTTTGAGCGAAGCAGCGGCAGAGACACTGTCAGAAAGAAGGTCACCCTCCCGACCTGCATTGTCAGTTCCCAAGACACCGAACCAGTGATCTTCGGTCCAGTTACAAGGTCGCCCATAGTTGTCATCGGCCGGATGCTGCTTACAGACCTTCAACTCGTGTACTAACTTCGAGGAGACCATCCCCCACCAAGGAAGCGCCCTAAGCTACAAGGAGGTGTACCACAGCGGGTGGTATGTGACTTGGGATTGCAGCAGAAGCTGATCAAGGAGTTCCATGAGAGTTTATGGGCCGGTCATAGAGGAGTTTGGGCTACATTTGCCAAGATGAAGGAAAAATATTGGTGGAAGGGTATGTATAAGGATGTAGTGCAGTTTGTTTCATCCTGTATACCTTGCCAGATGTATTCCAACGTACGTCATCGTGATGGATTGCATCCTACTTATCCTTTAGCCATTCATTACAAATGGGTAGTTGATCTGGTAACTATGCCATTTGGACTTGGACAAATGAGGTATCTAGTCTTGGCTAGAGAAGATCTATCTAATCAAGTCGAAGGCCGTGCTCTGAGGACGAAGACCACTGCTAGTGTCTGCCGCTTTCTACTTGAAGATGTTATTTGTAGGTATGGGTGTGTGGGAAAGATCACTGCAGATAGGGGTGAGCTGGATTCACAAGAAGCAGTTGAGTTCTTCAAGCGATTGGGAATCAAGTTGGCGTTAACCACTGCTTACAATCCTGAAGGGAATGGCAAGAGCGAACGAGGTCATCCGCCAATCA
Organism: Asterella californica; assembly: GCA_036924285.1. Lineage (NCBI taxonomy): Eukaryota > Viridiplantae > Streptophyta > Marchantiopsida > Marchantiales > Aytoniaceae > Asterella > Asterella californica. The sequence goes on from JAYKYS010000001.1 coordinate 40,732,693, forward strand.
TCAAAGCTTTGGTAAAAGCTTGCAAGGGTAAGATCCGTGAATGGCCTAGAATGCTACCATTTGCTTTGTGGGCGGATCGTACAACTCATAGTACCGTTACATGTTACATGTCAGCAGAGTTGATACTAAGGCAAAAACCTGTAATGCCGATTGAGGAGGTTGTGCCTACTTGGAATGTTTTGCCATGGGAAGATGGTAGAAGTACGGAGGATCTTCTTGCATTAAGGATCCAACAGTTATAACGAAGACCTGAGGATGTTGCTAGAGCTGTGGAAAGATTGAAGACTGCTAGAGAGAGAAACAAAGGCAGATTTGATAGAACGCATAGATTACGACCCAAACCAGTTAAGGAAGGTGATTGGGTGTTAGTCTATGATAGTAGTCTTGATAATCAGCATAGCGCTATCAGAAAGTTTTCCAAGAGATGGTTCGGACCTTATGTGGTGTTAGAAGTTTATGATAATACCACATACTCTTTGAGAGAGTTAGATGGTGCAGTGCTCAAGATACCAGTCGCATGGAAGAGAATCAAGCTCTTTAGAAGGAGAGGGGAGGACCAGAACATTGCAGAGCTTACTGAGGATGAAGCTGAAGACTCAATGGAGGTTGAAGCTGAAGCTGAAGAGTCTTGATCTGGATCTGGCCCATACCGGAGGATGTGCAGGTTCAGAGGGGGTGGATGTCGCGCTACTTGGCGACTACATGCTTGACTTCTACTCCGACGCTTAGGTTTAGTAGTTCTAGAAGTTAGCTCATATTACTTCTAGTCCTTTATGTATATGTTTGACACCTTTGCATACGGTGTTAACACTATTGTGAGTCCTAGTAGGCTGATAGTATGCTAGTTATCTTGTTCAAGCATTTGTGCGCTTGTGCAAGTGACTTCTTACTTGTCTATGACGTTCAATGTACATAACTTAAGGTTTCCATGCTGATAGGGGTTTGAGCTCATGGGTTGTACTTACTTGTCGCCCATACACGCTTTCTAGCTGATTTAAGTTATTTTTCGGGGCTGCGTGTCGTTTTAGGTAGTTTAAGTTTTACGCTGGCACTCTAGGGAGAGTAGCCTATGAGTAAAACTAAGTTGCCATGTGGTTTAGGGTACTAAAGGACAACCAAGTGGAGCTATGAACTCCCATTGGTCTGTTTTTGTCTTTTGTTAAACTCTAAATTAAGAAACAGAGCTCTAGAGTGGAGTTCGAGCATTTGGTGAGAGATCTTCAAAATCTGAGAGCATAGGGAGAGCGGGCTCGTCATGCCAAGCACTTCCAGTGAAATTTCGATCGATTTAATGCAATAAAGATGAAGTTATGACCAATTGAAGTTCGAATTGTGCTATAATTGAATCACTTTTGTTGGATTTAGGGTTTTCAGTGTCACTCGCAGCAGATTTGAGGAAATTGCTTCAAAACTTCGAGGTTGTGTTCTCTGCCAGCAGGGCTACGATTTCACAAAAAGTTTCATATCGATTGAGTGACTGAGTAATTCAGGGCGGCCGCTGAAGCCGAGGGGGTCTGAAAAGCTCTTAATCTAGAGCAGCGACTTCAAGGAAGGAGATCTAGAGTTCTACAAACAATCAGGAGTCCCAACTTCACAAGAGTGTTCAGCAAGCTGTGAACTGCAAATCCTGTAAGAAACTTCGAAATTGATGAGCCAAACTCCTGTTATAGGTCGAAATAGCCATCTAGGTACCAGAAATTGCCGTAGTTTTCTTGCTCAAAACTTTTCTGTTCATATCTCCGTGTCAGAATTTGATCTCAGGCTGAAACTTCGTCTGTGAGTTCAGTAGTACCTCATTTGCATGTAGGGGAAGTTTAGAAGTCTAAACCTTCATAGTTTTCCTCTCCGTGAGTGTCAAAGTTCACCGCCGGATCCTATTACTGCCAGCTAGACCTCAATTTCGCCTTCTGGGTATATTACTAGATCTTACACATCTGTGTGAGTGTTTATAGCCCCTGTTGTAACCTGAAAGCCAACCTCTTGAGTGAACAACCTAGCCAGAAGCCCGGCGCTTTCCTAGGTAGACGGATCACACTCCGACATACTCTCTTTTGGTGAACTCGACGTGAAACACCTAGGGTGGGAGTTTTCTTGAGAATGTTGAAGGATCAGATATCATGGCCAACCAAGGATCATCAAGTGGAGGTGCTGCTGGTGCTCAGCAACCTGTTCAGTTGGATGCTGCTACGATGAAGATGTTCCAAGCCTTTTCCATGTTTATGCAGCAGCAGCAGAGCACAGAGAGGAAGGAGGTATTAGCAACCAAGGCGTTGCAATCTGTGGTGCATCAGATGGACCAGTTCAAGGGGACAGATATTTCCAAGTACGTGCGATACTATGCTAGGGAGATGGAGGTGAACAAGGTACCTGAGAAGGAGATGGTGGAGAACTTTGAACTTGCTGTTGTCCTTGAGATTCGTGGGCGTGTGAAGGAGCTCAAGCAGCAGCAAGGACAGAGTTGGGAGAGCTTTATGCGAGCTTTGAAGGAGGAGTACTACATTGAAGATTCGGAAAGGGTGACCAAGAGAACGTTCTTGGAGTGGGTGGTTAAGCCTAACAAAGGTTTGTCTGTAAATGAGTTGTTAAGGGAGTTTGATCGTCAATATGCTCAGCTTTCTAGGACAGAGAAGCTTACACTAGAGGTGGAGAAGACCGAGCTTTTTCTACAAGCAGCGGACGTGACTATTCAGGAGAAGCTTGAGCTGTTGCTGGAAGACAAGAGTGAGGAGAGAGGATTGAAGACTGATTGGAAGGAGGTTGAAGCGGTTGTTTCTTTGCTGACCAAGAGATAGAGAAGAAGGGACAAGGTGGTGGTAAGTGAAGCAGCACCCCTGATAATTCCTGTCAAGCAGTTGCCTACTAAGCCTGCTTTGATAACTGCTAGAGAGGAAGACTCACCGCTTGATGAGTTGATTAAGGATATGAAGGAGCTTAAGCTTAAGCTCACTAGGTTAGAAGAGAAGGAGCAGAATGTACAGCCTGCTATGCAGAGACCTCAGATGAGAGAAGGCTTTGTTCATCGTTGTATATGGTGTGATAGCCTAGACCATGTAAGAAGAGATTGTGGGGAGTTTTCAGATGCATTGAGGAAGGATCTGATCTTCTTCAAAGATGGTAAGATCCATCTGAGAGAGACTGGGATGATGTTGGGAACCAACTTTGGCAAGGGTGGTATGAAGAGACTTGTGAATGAGATATCAGCATCACATGCTGTTTCTCTTGTGAATGCTGCTACCTGTGGAGTGAAAGTGGAGATGGAGAGAGAGAAAGGGTCTATTGGGTTGTGGTCAGATGTAGTGCGGTCCGTAGCTAGAACAGAGCTAGACAAGGATGTGCTACGAAGGGTTGGCAACTCAATTAGAGAAACTACAGGATGGAATGACCCTGTGGATACTATGTCAGTGCATGCTTATGTTGCAAGAAGTCAGCATGAAGCTGTACTAGAAGAAAAACGCAGAAGGGAGGATGCAGGTGAGGCTTCTACAGCCAAACGACCTGCTACAAGGAGTGAAATGACTAAGCCAGAGGTAAGACAGGAGACAACACCTACTCGGGAGGAAAATATGGAGGATCCACCACCTACAACACCAAAGGAGAAGGAGAGAAGCAAGGAGAAGGGTAAGATGCCTGCATACAAACTTCAGAAGGGTAAGATGCCTACATACAAACTTCAGAAGGGTAAGATGCCTGCATACAAACTTCTTACTTTGGGTGAGATTCTTGGGATTGCAAAGCGTGAGTTCCATGAGGTTATCATAGATATCATCAAGAGGAAACGTCAGATTTTGGGTGAAGCAGCTACGTTTAACGCTCTAGGGACCAAACTGTCGGAGGATGAGGAAGATGAGATTGCTGGTTACTGCTCTCAAGTATCAGAAGGGAGATCGTATCAGCACGTGAGGTTTGAAGATGAGGTGGAAGCATCGCAGAAGAGCCATTACTCTCACAACCATTGGGCAAGAGCAACCACAGAGACCTTGGTGAAGTTGAGAGATCTGGAGGAACCTGTGGTGGCATTGATTGATCACGGCTCAGAGATTAATCTGATGTCTAAGGAGCTGTACAAGCGTGGGAGGTGGCCTATAGACACCGACCATGGATGGCTTATACGTGCTGCCAACAACCAGAGGGGAGAACTCTATGGTGCTTGTCCCAACATCAAGGTAACTGTGGGTGACATCAGTGATGTTCAGAATTTCTTTGTGCAAGACGTGTCAACCTATCCTATCATTGTAGGGCAGCCTTACATTACTGCTGTTAGAATGGAGACACGAGTTATGGATGATGGTTCAGCCTATGCTAGGATACGTAGTAGAGACGACAAAAGAGCTGTTCAGTGTTTGACCGTTGCTGCAGAACATGAGAGGAATCGTGATAGCTTGAGAGATCGTCCACTACCTAAGATTACTCAGGAGTTTAGAGAGTCTAGGGGTTTTGGCAGAGTACCATTGAAGAGCGAGACTTCAACGGTACAGTAGAGAAAGGATTCTCGCCTGATCCAGTAGAGCAGGAAGCTTTATCCACTAGCTTCTTATGACTGACATCAGTGTGTTATAGGAAGGTTGAGAATATGAAGAGGTTTGAGGGGCAACATGTGAAGTATGTACAGCAGTCTTTGTGAGATAGTGGAGAGTTAGCAAGAGATGAATACATATCTGGAGTGTTTGAAGAGCAGTATTTGGTAGATACTATAGGGGAGTTGAAATCTATAGTAGAAAGTTCTATAGATGATGTAGATAGAGTGGTGAGAGTGAGCTCCAAGGAGCTTTATGATGTAATTGATAAGTTTATAGATCGGCAAGAGGTGTATGTGGAGACCAAGTACAAGTCAGTGGCAAAAAAAGTCAAACCAGTGGCTTTGCCTTTACCACTCGATTACAATCAGAAGATGGAGCAAGCTGCACAAGAACCGACGCTCAGAGGACCGAGAAGAATTGGGCACCAGTTCACAGAAACAACACTAAAGGAGTTGAGGATTGGAGACGATGGATTTCTTACTGAGCAAGAGAAGAAGAGCTTCAAGGAGATGCTATCTATGCATGGTAAGGCGTTTGCGTTTGAGTCACATGAAGTAGGATGTGTAGATCCAAGTGTAGTTGCACCTATGGTAATCTTTACTATACCGCATGTGCCTTGGAATCTACGTCCTATCCCTGTACCTAGAGCTCATCTACCAAAGCTGATAGACTTGCTCAATGAGAGGATTAGGATGGATATCTTGGAACCATCTATAGCTCCCTACTCTAGCAAATGGTTTACTGTTCCGAAGAAGAGTGGAGCTTTGAGATTTATCCAAGATATACAACCAGTTAACAAGGTGGCTATCAGGAATATGGGTATAGGACCTATTGTAGACGAGTTTGCAGAGGCTTTTGCTGGTCGTGCTATCTATTCCATGGGAGACTTATATTCAGGTTATGATCAGTTTCAGTTATCCTCTGAGAGTAGAGACTTGACTACAATGAGGACACCTTTGGGGTTACTAAGGATGTGCACCTTGCCACAAGGTGCTACCAATTCTGTAGCACATATGATGAATGGCATGAATAAAGTTTTGAGGGATTTCATTCCTGAAAAAACTATGCCATTCCTTGATGATGTGCCGATCAAAGGGTGTGCTGAGGAGGAGAAGAATGAGGTAAAGGATTAGAGGGGGTGCCGTAAGTTTGTTGCAGACCATATAGTTGACTGCGATAAGATATTGAGTCGACTGGAGGAGGTTCATTTGACTTTATCAGGAGCAAAGTCTGTATTTGGAGAACAAGAGGTGTTGATTGTGGGGCACCTATGTGGATCTTATGGTCGGAAATCTTGTCCAAACAAGGTTGATGCCATTCGAAGGATAAAGGAGACATGCGGATCGGTTACTGAGGTGAGAAGATTTCTAGGTGCATGTGTGTTTTATCATATATGGATTCCACACTTTGCACATGTAGCAGATCCGTTGTACAAGTTGTTGAGGAAGGGGCAAAGATTTCAGTGGCAAGAGGAGTAGAGCGAGTCTATGAGGAAGTTGAATGATCTTTTGGCTTCACCACCAACTCTACGGAAGATAACATATGAGTTGGGGAGATCTGTTATCCTTACTGTTGATACTAGTCCTATTGGCATTGGATGGGCTGTAGGGCAAGACGATGAGGATAGGAATAGATAGGTGGTGAGTTTTAGTGCTAAGGTATTAAGTTCACGGCAGAGAGACTATCCTCAGGTCAAGAGAGAGCTATGGGGAGTAGTTACTACGATGAAGAGTGACAAGGAATACTTGATAGGAGCACCTGTGGTTGTGGAGACAGATTGTTTACCTCTCCTAGGAATGATTACTAGCTGTACAACTCCAGACATTGCTATGTTGAGGTGGATAGCATATATCAAGTCCTTGAACCCAGAGTTTAGACATATTGCAGGAAAAGACAATCATGTGGCAGATATGTTATCAAGGGCTAGGTATTACGATGAGAAAGAAATGATAGATGATCAGGAGGATGTGGGAACAAAGTTCTATTCTAGTGCTCTTGCTAGAAGAGATAGAAGCTGTTTTGCAGCCTCGTTGGAGTTTTTTGAGGAAACTATGTATGATGGCGAGTGGTTGGATCTTAGACGCTATTTGAGTTCATTGGAAAGGCAAGAAGGCTGGTCTGATGCAGATTTCAAGAGGATCCGTAGAACAGCTTATGGGAACTTTTTATATGGAAGACATCTATGGAAGCGCCCTAAGCTACAAGGAGGTGTACCACAGCGGGTGGTATGTGACTTGGGATTGCAGCAGAAGCTGATCAAGGAGTTCCATGAGAGTTTATGGGCCGGTCATAGAGGAGTTTGGGCTACATTTGCCAAGATGAAGGACAAGTATTGGTGGAAGGGTATGTATAAGGATGTAGTGCAGTTTGTTTCATCCTGTATACCTTGCCAGATGTATTCCAACGTACGTCATCGTGATGGATTGCATCCTACTTATCCTTTAGCCATTCATTACAAATGGGTAGTTGATCTGGTAACTATGCCATTTGGACTTGGACAAATGAGGTATCTAGTCTTGGCTAGAGAAGATCTATCTAATCAAGTCGAAGGCCGTGCTCTGAGGACGAAGACCACTGCTAGTGTCTGCCGCTTTCTACTTGAAGATGTTATTTGTAGGTATGGGTGTGTGGGAAAGATCACTGCAGATAGGGGTGAGCTGGATTCACAAGAAGCAGTTGAGTTCTTCAAGCGATTGGGAATCAAGTTGGCGTTAACCACTGCTTACAATCCTGAAGGGAATGGCAAGAGCGAACGAGGTCATCCGCCAATCATCAAAGCTTTGGTAAAAGCTTGCAAGGGTAAGATCCGTGAATGGCCTAGAATGCTACCATTTGCTTTGTGGGCGGATCGTACAACTCATAGTACCGTTACATGTTACATGTCAGCAGAGTTGATACTAAGGCAAAAACCTGTAATGCCGATTGAGGAGGTTGTGCCTACTTGGAATGTTTTGCCATGGGAAGATGGTAGAAGTACGGAGGATCTTCTTGCATTAAGGATCCAACAGTTATAACGAAGACCTGAGGATGTTGCTAGAGCTGTGGAAAGATTGAAGACTGCTAGAGAGAGAAACAAAGGCAGATTTGATAGAACGCATAGATTACGACCCAAACCAGTTAAGGAAGGTGATTGGGTGTTAGTCTATGATAGTAGTCTTGATAATCAGCATAGCGCTATCAGAAAGTTTTCCAAGAGATGGTTCGGACCTTATGTGGTGTTAGAAGTTTATGATAATGCCACATACTCTTTGAGAGAGTTAGATGGTGCAGTGCTCAAGATACCAGTCGCATGGAAGAGAATCAAGCTCTTTAGAAGGAGAGGGGAGGACCAGAACATTGCAGAGCTTACTGAGGATGAAGCTGAAGAATCAATGGAGGTTGAAGTTGAAGCTGAAGAGTCTTGATCTGGATCTGGCCCATACCGGAGGATGTGCAGGTTCAGAGGGGGTGGATGTCGCGCTACTTGGCGGCTACATGCTTGACTTCTACTCCGACGCTTAGGTTTAGTAGTTCTAGAAGTTAGCTCATATTACTTCTAGCCTTTATGTATATGTTTGACACCTTTGCATACGGTGTTAACACTATTTTGAGTCCTAGTAGGCTGATAGTATGCTAGTTATCTTGTTCAAGCATTTGTGCGCTTGTGCAAGTGACTTCTTACTTGTCTATGACGTTCAATGTACATAACTTAAGGTTTCCATGCTGATAGGGGTTTGAGCTCATGGGTTGTACTTACTTGTCGCCCATGCACGCTTTCTAGCTTATTTAAGTTATTTTTCGGGGCTGCGTGTCATTTTAGGTAGTTTAAGTTTTACGCTGGCACTCTAGGGAGAGTAGCCTATGAGTAAAACTAAGTTGCCACGTGGTTTAGGGTACTAAAGGACAACCAAGTGGAGCTATGAACTCCCATTGGTCTGTTTTTGTCTTTTGTTAAATTCTAAATTAAGAAACAGAGCTCTAGAGTGGAGTTCGAGCATTTGGTGAGGGATCTTCGAAATCTGAGAGCATAGGGAGAGCGGGCTCGTCATGCCAAGCACTTCCAGTGAAATTTCGATCGATTTAATGCAATAAAGATGAAGTTATGACCAATTGAAGTTCGAATTGTGCTATAATTGAATCACTTTTGTTGGATTTAGGGTTTTCAGTGTCACTCGCAGCAGATTTGAGGAAATTGCTTCAAAACTTCGAGGTTGTGTTCTCTGCCAGCAGGGCTACGATTTCACAAAAAGTTTCATATCGATTGAGTGACTGAGTAATTCAGGGCGGCCGCTGAAGCCGAGGGGGTCTGAAAAGCTCTTAATCTAGAGCAGCGACTTCAAGGAAGGAGATCTAGAGTTCTACAAACAATCAGGAGTCCCAACTTCACAAGAGTGTTCAGCAAGCTGTGAACTGCAAATCCTGTAAGAAACTTCGAAATTGATGAGCCAAACTCCTGTTATAGGTCGAAATAGCCATCTAGGTACCAGAAATTGCCGTAGTTTTCTTGCTCAAAACTTTTCTGTTCATATCTCCGTGTCAGAATTTGATCTCAGGCTGAAACTTCGTATGTGAGTTCAGTAGTACCTCATTTGCATGTAGGGGAAGTTTAGAAGTCTAAACCTTCATAGTTTTCCTCTCCGTGAGTGTCAAAGTTCACCGCCGGATCCTATTACTGCCAGCTAGACCTGAATTTCGCCTTCTGGGTATATTACTAGATCTTACACATCTGTGTGAGTGTTTATAGCCCCTGTTGTAACCTGAAAGCCAACCTCTTGAGTGAACAACCACAGCCAGAAGCCCGGCGCTTTCCTAGGTAGACGGATCACACTCCGACAACGGGAAGCCGCAGAAGCGCATACTGCAGCAGGTAAGACGCAGCAAGAAGCAGCAGAAGCTCGTGTGCATGGGATGTTAACTCAGTCGGTGGAAGCGCTTCGGAAGAAGTTTAACTTCACCGCGGGTAGGAAGCTTCTTACCTGAGCTAGAGAATGAGACGATGAGTCTAGGGAGATGTTGGTAGAATGCAAGGAGAGCATGTTCCGGTACTTGGATCGGCATATAGAGAGAAAGATACTCTACGGTCTTCTCTTGATCCTGCCACCCGCAACTGCATCTTCCCAAGCCCTAGCACCATCGACCGGATCAGACTTGGAGAAGGAGGAGTTCGACCTCGTTGTCCACTTGGTAGTGACAGCGTTCGAAGCCGAGAAGACCCGGAAGAAGTCCGGGAAGACAAGGTGTCTTCTGGAAGACAAGAAGAAGAGCTGTCTTCCCAGGTATTTCGAGTGGAGGAAGCGACTTCCCCGTACCCCTATGAGATCACCATGGCTCCCAGTGTCCAACTAGTGTCTCAGAAGAGAGAGGAAGCACAAACCGACCCAGCTTCCCAGAAGACGCTTCCGTCTTCCGAAGCAACAGCAGCAGAGCCGGCGACAAATGTTGAGGAGGAAGCCACCTCAGTGACACTCGAGGTATTTGCAGGGCTTCCCAGCTTATTAGAAGCTGAGTTAGGAGTTCAGGTAGGAGCAGATCACATGGAGATTGCATCCGAGCAATTAGAGTAGACAGCAAAGCACAGAAGACAAGTTGACTTGTCCAAACTTAGTAGGAACCGAACATGCTATCTTAGGAGGTGGCAGTTTTAGTGTAATATTATATAGGTGATCATGTGATAGAGTAGGCAGCTCATGAGTAGTAAGGTGGATGGCTAATTAGGAAGAGGAACCGCTTGCATGTGGGGTGGCAGCCTTCTGACAGCGCCCATCTCTCCCTGGTTGTGGTCGAGGATTGGAGAGGATTCTCTCTACGCCTCAAGGCAGATGCATAAGTAGGATTGTAGAGTAGGCATTATACACATTATACACACATGAGAGGGCACTAAGTACATTAGTAATTTTTGTGTATTGTGCGCACACACTACACCCGATGTTAGAGACATACGAATAGATTGAGATTACACCGGAGGGGTCTGCATGCTCGTTGCGAGCAGTGGTTCGAAGATGTAGATGGTATGTAGTGGACAGTTTAGGAGCAGGGAACGACATCCTCGTGTAGTCCTGCTGGCTAAACTGGTGTGTCGAGGAGTAGGAGCAGAAAGTAGAGAGAGTGAGCTTCCCAACACCAATGTGCTTTCTTCTAGGGGAATGGATTGCTGATTTGAGTGCAGAAGCTTTACCTGTGTCTTGGAAGTAGTGGGTTTCCTTGAATTCACTCCCGATTGTGCATGGGAAGCATTCTTCTTGAGTGGCGGTAACTATCAGCAGTTGTGCAAATTCGCAGCTTGGCTCGTCTAGTGGAGCACTTCAGATCCACGTACGGACGGTCTTATAAATAAGGGATCTCTGAAGACAGAGTAGTCGGAGCAGCGAGAGAAGAAGAAAGAAGCCTTCTTCCCACATCAGAAGACGACATCCTCAAGTAGAACACTGTGCGACTGTACACACGTTTGTTGTCTTCCTCCTCAAACTATTACAAGTAGGGATGGCTTGTTAGTGAGGATCCGGACTAGAAGCCTGTCGGAGTCTTAATTTCTCATTTTCATCTTATTTCTCTCTCGTTTGGATTTTCCCATCTTCCTCATCTTCCCCATCTTCTTACCTTCTTCTAGTGAGCTTCCGAGACTTCTATTGAGCTTCCGTGAAGGTGGATGTCGTTGTAGTGCTGCAGGAAGACCGTTTCCATAAGCAGAAGCCTGAGAAGGCTACAGGGGGCATACACCACGTGATTAATCTAACCCGTTGGGAATTGAAAGAGCAATGTGTGACAGACGTTGCTAGTCGACTTCTACGAAGCAAGAGCAGTCTTCTGGAGGTACGAGAAGCTGAGTTGAACCCCTAGAAGCTGAGAATTGCTTCGGGAAGACGGTATTGAGAAGACCGGAAGAAGTGGCCTGGAAGCAGGAAGCGTCTTCCCGAGCTTCTCTGTAGATAGTTGTGTGATATTTTAGTTAGTAGTTGTTTGTTTAGGTCCAGGGCACCTTTTGAAGGGTCTAGAAGCCGTGTGGTTTTGTGAGAAGACGAGATTTCTAGACAAAACCCGTGTGTTTGTGTGTTTGAACAGATCTTAGAACTTAGAACAGTGTTACTTGTGCAAATCCTCCGTGGGAATGATATCTTGTATACTAAATGGGCAAAAGGAGTAATCTTGCGACACTACACTCATCCACTTCTCAATATTCTTTTTGTTCCAAGAAGGAAAAATGAGGATGAGGTTCTCCTCGTCATATAAGATTACAACGAGTCGAAAAATCCCAAGATGACTAACCGTGAACGCAATCATCTCTTTCACTAACTCATTAATGTCTTTTCATTGAGACAAGTTTTTAAGCTTTTTGGTGACATAATCCAACACTGCTGTTGGTCCAAGTTGAGCCGCTAATGCCACATCACTAATTCCACACATCACTATACTCCTTCGTCAAATCTTGTAGTTTGGTCGAGTCTCGTGATTAAATGTATCAATGGTATCCAATGTATCACATTTGTCCAAAATGGGTTCACACATCTTCATCTTGTCGTTGTAAGATTTATCGTCTTTGATCATACGAGACTTTCTAATATCGAACTATCCTTGCCACTGCACCGTTCTTTCTCGAAATCTATCTTGAGTTTCTTTCTTCTTGAAAAGGGAGTTGAGAGTCCATGGTAACTCTGTAGTTTCTTCCATCCAAGTTTTGAACTGCTTGCTTCTCAATCACTCATCGAAAACTCGAACCATTTGTAAGGAACGTCATCCAACCATCCATCCAATTGATTATCAACCTCATCAGGAAATTGTTTCAATGGTGGACATTCGGATCAACACAAGCTACGGCATAAGCTTCTAGTGTCGTGTTAATTAGCACACTCTTGAATATGATAAACTCATCCAAATATCTTGGTGTGTAGAAAGAGATTCTACAATCATCTTTTTCAAAGAGACGATGAATTATATACTCTTTGGAAAAACTAGACGAACCAAGAATGATGAAAGAGTTTATTCAAATGAGCACAAGCATCGGATTCCGCGGCTGAAATTTAACTCTTTTTCTTACTCCCCGTTGTCTCTTTAGTCAATGTTGTAGACTCTATTCCTCTCGTTTCTTCTCCACGCTATTTCTTCCTAGATCTTTGACTCAAAGAAGTTCACGCCTCTGCTCATATTGCACATGCAACAACTCTTTTTCCTCCATGGATTATTTATCTTCTTTATGTGATGATGTCATTGGATAGTTCTCTGGACTTGATCTCATCTCGAAAGATCCTTATAAAAACTTTATCTCTTCGTACCACCTCTATCGACGCTCAATATACCACTAGCTCGATGATCAGATCACCCTAATCCAAATGAGGATCGTGAGTGCAGCTCGCATAACTAATAGTATAATGATGAAAATAAAATAAAATAAAAATAATTTTCACAGGAAGATAAATACTCTAGAGCAATGAATGAATGGAACTAGTGAAGAACCCATAAGTGAGAAGGAAAAAAAAGAAGAAAATGAAGAAAATGTGAAGAAGATAAATAAGAATGGAGAGGAGAAGATACATAGAGAGAGAGAGAAGAGGAGGAGGAGGAGGAGGAGGATCGCAGTTAGAGTTATGAAAACCCTAATTGTATGGATGTGATCTGACGGGTCGTCACCCTCATGGCAGACCGTCACGATAGAGTGGAGGACGACTGGTTCACGGTGAGTTGTCGACGACCGGATGACGAGAGATGAGGGAGTGGCGAACTGCTCGGGACGGATCACCGGCAAAGTGACGGGCCATCTATAACTCCGATGGAGCACATCGTTGGGAGGTGATAGTCCGTCATATCTTGAATCTGACGGTTTAATCGCCGGCTTGCATCCTACATTCATCCTCGGTAATGTTGTCCACCAGCATGCTGACACGGTGGCGATGAAGTCGCCGTTGAAAAACCACCATCAAAGACCACAACTGTCAGTAAACCATTCACTTTTTGACGGTGTGAGTTACATTCGTCTATTTTTCATGCTTTTTAAATAAACAATAAAATTCTCAAATTTACAATGAGGTTGATCAACATTTTGTCAAAATTATCATAACCAAAATGTTGTCACGAAATTCAAGAAAACAGGGCGTATAAATAAAATCCTAACTATACAAACTTGCAATATAAATCATATTGCTGAATATTTTATCTGTAAATGTTTCTAGCATTTTTACCAAATTGGTCAATCCATTTTCTCGAAATAAATATAAACTTTAACCTTTGCAAAACATATACATTGTAATGATTAATCAATACTTCCCTTTCTTAGGACTTCTAGAAGATTGTCCTTTCAAAAGAAATTACCTTTGCACAGAAATGACCTTGTGTATTTCATCATCTTCCGATGAAAGTAATAAAATTAGCCAGAAACAAAGGAGTCACAATATTTTAGTATCGGGGACGGAAGTAATGACGTATTATCTCTTATCATGCTTATTCATCCTAGCGAGGTGGGAGTTCTGACACCGCCGACATCATCGATTATTTTCACTAACAGCTTATATTATCACAAAATAGTCCTGGACTTTTATGTTTTTTCCGGTCTTGCTCTATCCACATTTTTACAGTAATCAAAGTGCTCTGCCGAGAAGCGAGAAACAAGGCTCCTTGCTGGGTGCCCTTTTTCCGGTCCTTCCATCGCACAATATTTTTTCCATACAATACTTCTTCTGCCGAGTATTCATTCATGACGTTTTACTGCCACAATTACAGATTTCTACTTCACCAACGAACTTTGGACAAGGTCGATACTGTATTTACACAGGTCAGGAATTTACATTGGTGACCAAGCTTCTTCGTCTTCGAGCTACAGTGTAACATATATGGAAGAAAAACCTTGACTGTAACTCTGTCTTTACACAGGTCCGCAGCCACCGTAACGAAGTGTAAAAGTAACCTGCCCAAGCTCCAGTGGAACATATATATACGTGCAGCATAGGTGCGGGAAACTAAAACCTAAACTGTAACTCTGGATTTACACAGCCACTCAACCTCCACCTGTTTACAATATAACTGCAGGGAGCGCCAGCTTGAACCGAAGTTACATTGTGGATATACAAGTGAAGTAGCAGTAGGGCCTGTCATATAAACTCACTGTCTACTCCTCTCATGTCCTACTATCCGAAAAACAGAGAAGCAGATGTTGGCTGTCGACGACCGAACATACACCACTTCCACTTCCACTTTGAGATTTTACTGCATAGGCAACCGAACAAAGAAGAGAAGCAAACAATGATCCAAAGCACGATCTCCTGCCATGAAGTGCAGAGGACCCAGCCGAAACCCCCAGTCCCACCTGCAATGTCGTCAACGGAAGCAGCCAAACCAAAAGATAGAGCATAGAGCATAAGCGCTTGTGCTAAAATGATCTGAAAACAACACATCTATCACCCGCAACAGAACCATACAAACCTCCGCGACCGAAGTTGCTAGCGAGTCGATCGAAATATGCAAGACGAAACCTCCGGTTCCACATACAACTGACGTAGCAGCAAAGACAAAGCAAAAAAGAAAGCAGCAGTTCCTCTAAACTGACCCGATGGAACCCAGCGAAGACGATCGAAAGCAGCATCCCCTGCCGACACAGTCGAAACACGCAGTACAACTAGTCTAAACGAAGCCCGCCATCGCTCCAAACGTACTGAACAGCGGCAAGCAAGGGAAAAAGAGAAAGAAAACGTGCATGATGCAGCCCTTCTGCTAAAACGAGACCAGCAGCTAGCGAACGAAAGACAACGAACAAAAAAGACAAGCGCGCATCGACGAAACAGCCCTTCCGCTAAAACGACACGACGAACTGTTAACTCGGCAGCCGCTGTGGAGGCAAGAAAGAAGATAAGTGCGCGAATCGATAAACAACCCATCCACTTAAACGACCCCCGCTTAAATGCTTGAAGGAGTGAAGTCTGCATGCCGCTGTGGAGACAATGTGCCGCGAAAAAAAGATTTTCCGTGTCCGCCGATAATGCCGTCACATTTCTTCTCGTTTTCTTCAGATTACGGCTACATTCGTGGCAGCCAACAGTTCTTTTCTCTTCACGTCCATCCTCGCCGATCTGCCGTTGGGATGATGATTAACTTCAGAAAATGTTACAAGAAATCACCAACAACAATAATATAACTTAATATTCGATGATTTAAGCTGAAAATCAAGGCGCAGATTACCGGGAAACTTGGAAAATCGACGGTCTGCAACTGTTCGTGTGAATTTGAAATCACTGGGACGGTTACGATAATTCATGTTGACACATGCTGCTTACGTCATAACGCAGTTCTACAATTCCGGCTAAACTTGCCGGCCAAATATAGTCAAACTTGCCAACCGCAAAATAGTGAAATGAGATTAGAGGCTTTTTCATAGGAGCGTTTCGTCAGAATGTCAGGAACTCTGATAGCTTTACCTTAGGATGTTTTTACAAAAACTCAACCCGAATTCACCGAGGTAAACACCATACTAACGAGGTACTGTTTTTCATTCTGACTTGTTTCTAGATAATTATATATTATTAAATCATGTTATTCAGAAAAGAAATTCTCAAAATTAACCCATCCGAATCCCATCATTTCATTACTTTTTATTGTGACTAAATACTTTCGTCATTTCAACATAAACACATATCAGACGATAAATGCTCAGAAAGTTGATGTATGCACTCCGAAATATCATTTGTGTGATAAAATGATTAGTTTCACAATCAAAAGTGTAATCAAGCAAAACATGGTTAAGAAGAGTGTGATCTAACAAAACAAACCTACTAAGGTGTGATAAAATAATCTTTCCGTTTTTATGGAGTAAGAAAAATACCCTAAATTTTAGTATAATATGAACAGTAATATGTAATAATAATATTCAGTATATTTCAATATATGAATCCCTATAAACAAATTCTCTTCGACAGTTGCCCTAAAATATTAGCAGAGAACTTTGACACGCCCTACTTCGCCCCGGTCATGTTTCTCAGAGCAATCAGCACCCGTGATTTCCCCGGTCCACACGCCGGACAGCGACTTTGGTCCATTTGCGGTCACCTTCAGTTAGTGGGCAATGATAAAGCAAGCGCGCGTGATATAGAGTCGGGGTTTGTTGGCGTGCAGTGTGGATGATAAAGGAAATATTTGAAAGTTGGGCAGTGCTTTCGAAGCCCGCGCGGGAACAGCTCACTACGAGCTTCACTCAGGTTTGACTATCCAAATTATCCCTTCCCGCCAGCCAAATCTGGAGGAGGGCAGTGGGACTACCTTTCCCGCTAACGTGGGTACCGACCAACGTCTCTTTGGTCCGGGAGCAAGATGGCGATCAGTAGTATAGCACAACGGCGAGAAACGGACCTTCCGGACTTCGCCGCTAAAACTTAACGGTTCCAAAGCCAAGGTCCGGTTAGACGGGGGTTAGTGACGTACGTGGCGGTATATTCTGGCTTCGCGTAAGACCGATGGGCGAATCACTGCCGTCGTTTCCGTATTCAAAATACACTGCAATAATCGTTGGTTAGTGCAACGGCTAGTTCTTGCTCCCCTGCTTTGCTCGACCTCCCTTCTTCATCCATCGGTCATAATCTATGGCTTCAGCTGAGAGAGATTCATCACCACTCTCCGCGTATCGAGCTCTCACCTCCAGCTCCATATCTTGTCCTCCCGTCTCTTTTCTCGCGCCTCTAGGAAGCATTCCTTCTTCCTGTGCTCTAGCATTTCTTCTTCTCTCACAGAGGCCATCTCTCAAGCATTAGCATTTTTACATCTCGTTCTCTGCGTTCCCTGCTTCTGCTCTGCACTCTCTCTGCACTGCATGTAGCATTGTCTATATCTCTTGCAGCTCGATACTTGCTCACCAAGATTCGTCTCGAGCATTTGGGCACGCTGTCGATTCTCAGCTTTGCTTAATTGTCGAAACTGAGGGTAACCCTCAGATCTCGTTCCACGGGCAGCAATCGATTACCTTGTACGCAAGTTTGTCAAAATTTTCTCCGGATGGAAGCTGTGTTCTGACCGGAGGAGGATCATTTCGTCCATCGTTGAGACCTGCCTCGTGCCCAAGGCCCCACAGATTGAATCGGAAGTTGAGTGCGAGGGTTCCATGGACAACTATGAGAAGCTGGAGAAGGTCGGCGAGGGTACATACGGCAAGGTTTATAAGGCTAGGCACAAGAAAACCGGGCGTCTCGTCGCGTTGAAAAAGACCCGGTTGGAGATGGAGGAAGAGGGCGTTCCTTCTACCGCACTGCGAGAAGTTTCGCTACTCCAGATGTTGTCACAGAGCATCTACGTCGTTCGGTGAGCTGAAAACTTTAACCTTCCATGTCCTAGCTTGTTCATCGATTCACTCGTTTTGGAGGTCCGAAATCTTGTCTTGAACTCGAATAGGTCTCGGTCCGTCTGTAGTACCCCTCAATTTCAAACGTTCCGAACTAGCAGAACTATTTTGCGAGCTCTGTTCCTTGGAGCTCTCTCCTACAGAACCCCGCAGTGTATCCCATTTTCAACTAGACTTTCCCGCTCGAGCATTTAACACCTGTTTATCCATGTCTGCATGGAACGACGAAAGTTCAATCGGATATCAACATCTATAGACAGACAGACGATAGCAAGAAACCCATATCCTCAGATGAGTAATAGTCAGCGGATTTTACGATTGTATTCGATTCCAGGATTCATCACCTCCGCAAGACACACTACAGGTTCCCCTGAGTTCATTATGTTTGATAGGTTGCACTCTGAGCTGGTCATCTAGTACACTGAGAAAGAATAGATGTCTATGCGCTCCCATCGATTTGCAGCTGAACTTCTCTACACGGGCTTATGGATCGAGTAACCTGCCTGTAGATTGCTACACTCGTGAATTCTCGCCATGACCTTGAGTCCCTTTCTTGTCGAAATCTTCCATCATTCTGCGCTTTCCCTGTTCACGATTTTGACCCCACTTAGCTGTTCCTCGACGGTCGATACGGTTGAATGGAATAACAGTGTTGCGATTCGACTGTAATGAGACGGCAGGTGATCGAATGCCTGACTTTTGGCTTCACCATCAGTTTGCATTTCCCTTCTGAACCTTCTTTCTTCATGATTCAGGTTGTTGTGTGTCGAGCACGTCGACAAGAAGGGAAAGCCCCTTTTATACCTCGTTTTCGAATATCTCGACACAGACCTCAAGAAGTTCATCGACACTCATGGTCGTGGGTCCAATTCGCGACCGGTCCCGCCCAAAGTCATTCAGGTTGAACCCTGAAACGTCAATCGGTTGGTCTTGAGTTGACGGATTGCTTCGCTCGTTTCACCCCGCTGCATATTAAGAACGATCGTAGAATTCCGCTCTCTGTTATGAAAACCTGGAGTCCCTGTAACGTTGATTTCTGAGCGCAGAGCTTTATGTACCAACTCTGCAAAGGTGTGGCACACTGTCACAGCCACGGCGTGATGCACCGTGACCTCAAGCCACAGAATCTTCTGGTCGATAAGGATAAGGGACTCCTGAAGATTGCCGACCTTGGGCTTGGCCGTGCATTCACGGTTCCCCTGAAGAGTTATACTCATGAGGTCAGCTCGGTTCTGAAGATTTCAAGTTCCGTCAACATATAATTCTCTGGCATTACTTTCTTCTTCTAATATGTATTGACAAGCATCCACTTCTCGCAGATTGTAACATTGTGGTACAGGGCCCCTGAAGTTCTTCTGGGTGCCAGCCATTACTCCACACCTGTCGATATCTGGTCTGTCGGTTGCATCTTTGGTAAGGTCCTTGGTTCCAGTTCTTCTCTTAAATATTCAGAGCTATATCTTTGATTGGATTCAGCCACACAAGCTTCTGTGTCGTCTTAGCCGATCCGTGTTAAATGTGTGCAGCTGAAATGTCCCGTAAGCAGCCACTCTTTCCGGGAGACTCCGAGCTCCAACAGTTGCTACACATTTTCAGGTAGACTGACGAGATTCTGGGATTATCTCCTCTCGTTCTCGCATTCGTCTCTATTCTGTCGATCTGATGGGTTTGCTAAATTTGGCTGTTTTGTTGGTCAGGCTGTTGGGTACCCCAAATGACACAATCTGGCCCGGAGTCCAGAAGCTAAGGGACTGGCATGACTATCCCCAGTGGCAACCACAGAACCTTGCTCGCGCCGTTCCCGATCTCGACCCTAAGGGTTTGGACCTCCTTCGTGTAAGTTTTCCTCCAAGATATCCCTTCGCGTTCACGTTCCATCCTTAGCTGTTTGATTTCTCAACTCATGTTTCATGTGTTTGGCTCATGCAGAAGATGCTGCAGTACGAGCCTGCGAAGCGAATTTCAGCGAAGGCGGCCCTGCACCACGCATACTTCGACGATCTGGACAAGTCGCAGTTTTGAAGCGGTTAGCCTGGATTCACACATTCGGATGCCAGTTCATCCTCACTACTCGCCTAGTAAATATCAAGATTCTCTGACTGCGTCTGTTCAAGGGGATGGACGTGCGTACATTGTGGAAACCTCTGTATGCTGCTGGAAGAATGATGGGCTTCCTGGTATTAGGCATTGTAAATTAAGTCAGGTGATTAGACGCCATTGACAGTCTACCATTTCGATGGGAACTCTTAAGCTTCAAGCCTGCTGATCTTGCAGACTTGCTGCTCGTGGAGGTTTTACGATGAAGGAAGGGCAGTCTTGGCTGTCGTGTTGCTGATTTCTGTCACATAAATCGGTGATAGAGATGGATCAGTTGGTCTGATCTGCTTATATTAGTGTAGAAAGAGGATCGGGTGGTTCTAGCTCAAGAACCCTTATGTTTTAATATTCTAGCCTACCGACCACCCACTACGCCTTTGCCTGCAGAATGGAAAATAGAATTAACTACTGGAGGTTTTCAGGTAACCTCGTCCTGTGATGTAATAGTCCAAACAAGAATGTTGGCGAAACGACGCCCTCTTGATTAATTTTGACAACAAGAAATTGAGAGTGTCTCTTGCAATCACCCCTTTCGTCTACTCTTCTAATTTTAGCAGAAGTAATTCTTGAGAATGCAAAACAGTTCAGATCCACAGGTTTGTCTTCAACTAGCAATCGTTTGTAGTTTGATTTGTCAATCACCTAGTTGAACATAGCCGATAAAAAAGTGTACATTACACACTTACAGCATACTACTAAATACGATTTCGTCTAGTTACACTTCCTGATGAGATCTTATTACCTAGTACTAGCTTCACGTTTTTCACCTAACGCAACGGTAACACCGACGGAGAGGAACCTTCAATCTAGACCCGACCACTAACAAAGTTATCCAAAAATTGTTATCCAACAATCTCGTAACGTATGAAACCATACTAAAGACGGGTGAAGTCTAATCTTTCCAGATCGCATCCATTCCCGTGGTCGTTGGTAAACCTATACTCAGCACCATTAACTGCGCAAGTAATATTTATCAGTGTTATTATTACTAATTAGTATTTACTTGTTCTCGCTTAATCACGTTGAGAAAGAGGAGTACTGATCAACAATGCCCAAGATTCAATGGCCCACAGTCAGTGACTGCTAATGGATATAGTTTGAGTACAACACAGTAAGATTCAACTCGCTCATAACCATCAACAACCATCAGACGGTAGTGGAAGGGATAGTTTGTTAAGGAAGAATATACACTTCTCACCTTCGTATCCACCACTAACAGGATCGTCGGCAAGTAACAGCGGCGTATCGAGATCAATATACCTGCTCATCCGACATAAACGGAGTTTGAGGTTAGATACCTAAAGGGGGCAAGAAAGATGCTTTGATATGACCCCACATAAAAGTATTGTGACGTGAGAGTACCACGAGGCCGAAAGAGAAATAAGATATGGAGGATAGAAACGTTATACACATCATAAGTTATGCAACTTATGATTTCCACTTTGCAAGGAATACATGCCAGGATGAAGGGATCCAAACCTGAAGCATCCTAAACCTGCGGCAATATGCCCGGAGAAACCCATAGCAAGTCGTGTTTCCACCATACCGCCAATCATTAATCCCAGTCCAGCTTGCTTCACCAATTCTATGACTTCCATAGCTTCTAGAAGGTCCATTTTGACCAACTTAATGTTTACAACTTCAGCCAACCCTCTCTGTATGATGAGCTTCGCATCACTGACGTTTCGACAACTCTCATCAGCTGCTACAGGAACCCCGTATATATTTCTTGCTATCTTGCTCACATGGCCAAGTCCCTCCCAGTCGTCCCTCAAGACCGGTTGCTCAAACAGACATGGTGTCAACCCTTCCTCTGTTCATAACAGCACTTCTCATCATAACAGAAATGGAACATCCATTTTGTTTTCAACAACTAGAAGCTGCAAGCTCAAACTATAAGATTTCAGCGTTCACGGAGAATAGAATATTAAAATATTCTAATCCTAACGTCAAGAAAATAAATCCTCTAAAGAACCTACCTTCCAACCTTTGAAGGACTTCAAGTGCAGACTGGGCATCATAACCACAATTGGCATCCAAGATAAGGGAGCACGACGAGTGCCCTCGTCGGATTGCTTTCAATAGGACGATGTCCGAAGAAATAGCTCTTCCACCTACTTTGGTCTTGATTGTAGAGAACCCTCTCGTAGCGTAAATTCTAGCTAGCTTTTCAGCTTCTTCCGGAGGACAAATCGGTATCTGGAGGGGAAGTAGTCAGAACTGGGCTTAGATTTGGAAACAGCCAACTGAGAAAGGTGCAAAGCTTCAATTATGAGAACGTTATGTAGAAACAGAGTATTTATGGAACTATCACCAAGCAGTAAACATTAATTTAGTCACGTCTACACCATTAAGAGAAACTTTCCTCTTCTTACTTGAAAACCAATCTCAGGAAACACTTCAAGAGTTTGGAGAGCTGCATACCTTGCTGGTGCAGATCGTCGAATTTCAACTAATAATGACAATTTGAGCGCAAACATAATGTTTACCGTGATATCAGTGGTGACGGATGCTCCGTGTCCACCGAAATACTTCCAGAGAGGTACCTGAAGGCTGCGGGCTACAGCATCTACCACCGCCATTTGCAAACCTGCTCTTACCTTCAATCAACAGTCTGTAGAAGTCAACTCACGCCATCAGGGGTTGTTTATTCTCTTGAACCCTCAAAACAGGACAGGGTTACCAGAGTTCTGCTTTGTAACTTACAGACGAGAACTCGTGTCCAGGGCAAATTTCAGAGAGTGCTTCCAGAAGCCTTCTCAGCGGGAGCTTGCTTTGGGCTTTCAGATATTGACAAGCCTCTGCTGCCTTTCTGAGGGCCGTGGGTTGGTCCTCCGCTGTGACCGGAGGCAGAATTGAAGCTTCCCCCAATCCAAGACTTCCATCTGTCAGCTTCACTCGGATCGCCACATTTCGTACGACTTCCAGCTTCGTTGTGGCAATTGTGAACGGTGCAAGCAGTGGCACATTCAGCTCAGTTGCTTCAGCTAGCACAACATCGACCAAATACGAATCCAGCGAGTCATTCCAAGGACTTGAAGAAAACGCCCGGAAATGTTCCACCTGTCTACCGCCCCTCAATTGACTAGAGGCCATGACGAAGGTGGTACTTTCCAAACTCCATCGGTGTTTTACATACATGGACTTATGAGTATATTGCCTTATAACTCTCTTGAACGAGGGAAACGACGTTATGGTGGCCACCCTGCTGGCCAGAGTACAACTTGGAACTACCTTGTCCTGACAATTTACCACACAACTGGAACTCATGACCAACTGAATTAATCTGTATGATTCCGCAATCTTGTCTCCTTCTCAGAAGCCCATAATCAACTAAGATGGAACACTCCGTCCATCAACAAGTTTATCTCCTATATATCTTAGAACGCCGTGAATTTCCATATCGGGAGTAGGTAGCTATTGGCGTGGCGCGCTCCTTGGGCTCTGTACAGATGCAAATCCGTCAAGCACGATAGACAGATAACATAGATGAAACAAATTTCGGTCACGCGTTCTGCTGCGGTTCAGTCCAGCTTTACGAGTAAGTGCGTACAATCTCCGCCCATCGCTGAACACCGGAACTCGTCCAAAAATTCAACAGACCAAGGCACTGAATTGCCCGAGCCTGAAACAGCGCCAACAGATTTACAGTATTACTCTCGACCAGACAGAAGAAAATCTTTGTTCATCAATCCCGGTGGTAGTCTTGCAAAAATGAGCACTTCCTCCCTGTAAAGCCCATGCACTAGATTGATCTTTCCGTATCAAGAAGCTTTCATGCTTCTGGTGCCCGCCTTCTTTGCCTTCGCTTGTCGATCCGACTAGTTCCAGAAGAACCCACGCAAGCCTGAAAACAGCCTGACAGCAAGCTGACTTGTACTTCTGCGATGAGGGACACACGTGTGGGTCAGAATCTTTCCGTGTGCGTTCCTGCTTTCGACAGCTTGTGCAGCCACCACGCATACCGCGACGAGCAAGATTCTCCGACAGCCATCAAAGGGAATCTCTTTCCACTCTGGAACTTGGAAGCAACCACGTACGTCACCGCAGTTTCCGAACAAGATGCAGCGCAGTGGCTGCGCCAGAAAGCGTCTGGATCATCCGCGTGCCGGAACTCTCTAAAAGTTCGTCATCCATCTCTTACGGAGTCGGTCTCTTTCGCTAGAAACGCTCTTCGTGGTTGGCATAATGCTGCCGCGCTTGAACTTCACATAGGTGTGCGTTTTCCTGAATTTGGAGTGAGTTGTACCAGTAAATAATTTACTTACAACCTCATCCTTCATACATATCTCATGGATAAAAGTCTATCATTCTGATGAAGTGGTATTTTTATTTACTAAACTTGCTGTAACCAGTAAACACAAAGTTAAGAGGGTAGAGTCAAATCCGGAAAACAGATTAGAATTGCGGTCAAGTCATTTTTTTGATAAATTTATTATTAATCATCTTTCACGTTCGAGTTTAAGAAGTAACACCGTCATCTTATTTCCATGAACGGACAGCGAGAAGTTTAGTAAATTCTATTAAACCGTAAATCGTGCAGAAATGTAAAAGAATGCTTTTTTATATTCCCGTAAAACTCCCACAAGTTTTGTCATCTTCTGAGACTTTTCCACATCTACTACTAACCGCTAAGAGGACAACATCATCAATTTCTATCCTCCGCTGAATTGAACAGACTTGACCAGTTTGAGGCGATATCTTACAGTTATTATTACCTCGTGGTTTTCTCACGGCTTATTGCTATAAAAATACTCATTTTCGATACACTTTAGCTTTATGAAGATGGAAGAGGTGAATATGTAACACTTTTCATGTATGATATAACTTTTTTTTTTAGAAAGATTCATAGTTCAATCTGGGAAAAAGTTTGAAAATTTATGTAATTAATTTATTGGCTACTTGGTCAAGCATCTCATCATTAAGTTGTCGAGTAATATGTTCCAAGCCGAAGATGGTGCTATAGAGAATTCGCACTTGGAGAAGAACTAAATTAACTTAAAATTATATTAAAAGTACTCGTGTATTTATATTTTCTTTTTTCACCAAAGATGTACATGTGAACCTCTATGGTTAGTGACTTCTGCTCTTTAATTCAACCTCAAAGAAGGAACCTTTGAGCATGTTTCATTACTTCATGTTTCTTATTCACCTCATGTACACTTCACTTCAGTGTACATGAGGTGTACATTAAATAATGTTCTCAGTAAACGGCGCTGAATTACAATCTCTACCCCGGACTTATACTCCCAGGAGCGCAGCAACCAGCTCTTGACTTATGGGTTTTCTCCAGATGCGTTGGCTACTCCAGGACTGACTAACATATAATATATATAAGTGATTTTGATTTTTTATTATAGCTTATTACATTATATTTTTATAACACTTACATGTTTTCTGCTAAGAGAAAACGATTTTCACTGTACGAGTACGTTGGGGATGCCTATGAGCATGTCCGTCTTTAAATCTGTCGGACATGCTCAAAGAAGAGTTATCTAATGATACCAATTTCATTTCGAACACACGTTTTCCTCAAAAGTTTCTCATCCCAATTCTTCATTTTACTATAGATCTCAGTAAAATTTTACCAACGATGCCAGAAACATCCATAATAGAGCTCGGTAGACCAAGTTAGGGAATTTGAGAGTACTTTTCTAGACATCAAATGCACAGCTGACAAACATGTACAAACTCTATACGATCTATACGAAAGATCTCGACGATAGTTCTCTATTGACACAAAAACGATCTAAACCCAATCTCCATAGAAAAATATAGATTCTTCTTAAGATCCACCAAAATGAACGGTAAACTACAAAGGCACTTTTATAGTTTACCGAGATTCTAATATGCAAATGTGACACCTCGAGTTTACAAGCATCATGTGAATATGCATGCAATCTGAATTTCTGGGAACAATCTGTTCTCCTTTTTGTTATTATATAAATATTAAATAAAATATATATACTAAGTAAATTTAAATAATTTAAATATTCTATAGATATTATTTGTTAGTCTAGGTCTGAAAACACGAGAAGAGCAAGAAAGAATCAATAAGTCTTGTGTGGATCGTAGCGCTTCAGAGGATACAAGTCCGGGAGACTGTACTCATGAATACGTAACTTTAATCAGAGGTTTAATTTAATACCTAACCCTTCCGACCGGGTTAAGTATTAAATTAAACATGCATTTCTCCTCTTCCGAACTCGGAAGAGGTTGAATATGCACGCTTCTCAGAATAGAATCATAGAATGTGTATAACTTTTTTCATGTGACTTGGTTTGTGATGATCCGAAAACTAATTTAGATTCGCAATAAACTCTCGCATGGGTGAAGTCTAGTTCGCATTTGCAGTAAGATGGCAAAATTTGTTTCGGAACCCTAGTCTCAAAAGCTTTTCTCTGCAGAAAACAAATAAAAGATGACAACTTTCTTTAGGTGAATTTATTTTTCCTAAACGTCTCTTCCCTTTTGTTTGAGAATGGCACCCAAACATAATATGACTGAGAGAAATAAACAACAAATAAAGCAACTGATTTTCTTACAACATGTCAGGTCAAAATATCTTGCAGCCAATCAACTTGGCAAATTGTCGTGATTTTAAATAGAGATGTGGATCAAGGGAAGTGCTGGCCTTGACAAAAGAGTTCATAAAGGACTGCTGATCAGTAATATAACCAAAAGCACGTTCATATGAGGAAGCGTGGTCTGTCACTGCCTGCTGAGGACTTTTTGTTTGGTTTTTTTTTGTCTCTTTTCGCTGTGGGGCTTTCTGCAGCCGTATGCTGCTGCCTTTGCACAGCATGAGTCCCCCGCCAAGAGGACTCGACCCCACGGCCTGCTGAGGACTACTTCACCCTACTTCAGAAGCATATCACACGTGGCACCCGTGGATATGCACAGATTAATTTATTGCTAAAAGAGTTAGGTAACAAATTAAGTATATATTATATTAATATTTATGTAATGATGATATCTTGGACTTGTACTTTTTGAAGTGCGCGAGCCTGCACACGTTTTATGGGTTTCTCGTATCACTCATATTCAATCACCGTTTAATACCTATCAGTATTATTGTTTATTTTCGAAAATTGTTAATAATATTTATTTTTTTATGATTATAAATCGAAAATAGGTTTTATGAATATAAATCGAAAATAGGTATCAACTGAGATTAATCTATCAAAGAGAATGTATGTGCATTACATGAATCCAGAATCTACTCTACTCACGACACGACCCAATCCATGGACATCAGGAGTTCTGTTTCTATCTTTCTGCTGGTCTTCTTGCTTGCATCCACTCTCAACCTACTTCAGAAATCGCAACCAGCGTTGTACACGTCTCATGCTTGGATAGTGAACATATATTCATGAAATATGCATGCAAAATGAACTTCTGCAAACCTTTTTTCGCTTGTTGTTATCTGAAAATATACAAGTGTTAAGTGAAAATCCTATACCAAGTTGATAACAAAAATCAAAATATTTTGTAAACATTAACGGTTAGTCCAAACCAAGAAATGCAAGAAGACCCGGACATAAACCATAAGGTAGCCTACCGTGCTTCTAAAGATACAAGTTCGAGAACCAGTAACTATTTATATATTAATTTATTGTGACTTTAATTTATTACTTAATCTTTATAGCAAGAAATATTAGGTTATAAATTAAACTGTTGAAGATCTGCTTCCTCCTCTACGGGTGACTCCTCAAAAGTACCTCCTCAAAAGTGAGGCACATTTGCATATCATATTCAAATCTTCAAAAATTTAGAAGAGAGGAATATACACAGGCGGTTTAATTTGTTACCTAACCCTTTCGCATGGAAAGTGTTAGATAATAAATTAAATCTCTCAATAACTTCCTGATTATTTGCTTGTAGTCTCCCAGATATATACGATTTTCAGCAAGTTCGTGTCTACTTGCCTTACGGGTTTGTTAGGTAATAAATTGATTTATTGATTTATTGATTATTTGAGCCGAGCAGGCTGCCACACTTATATCATCCAAGGTCAGTCATGATCCCCCTGCACTTATTGGTTAAGTCTGGCTCCTTCTCCACATGTTGATCCAACTAACATGTAATAATTAGAGAAAAGTTTGATTATTTTATCTACTTAGGATACAATATTATCTAACATTTGTATCTTTCTCATTAAGGGAGCAAAAGTTCCACAGAAGTTAATCAAGCATGTATTTTATTAGATATGCATATTCATCATATAATATATACATTTTGTTTAATTAATTATCTAACCCTTCCGATGGAACGTGTTAGATCATACATTAAATCTCTCAATAACTTCTTGCTTATTTGCTTGTAGTCTCCCGAATATATATGGTTTTCAGCACTTTCACGTATATTTACCTTATGGGTTATATCAGTATATTTCAGTATCTCCAGGTTCATCTAACATTTAATGTTTATAATTTTTTTGATTATTTTACTAAGAAATTTCTACTTAACATATATATGTTTTCCAATAACATCAAGTGAACAAAGTTCCCCAGAAGTTAATCTTGCATATATATATTATTTTCCCTCCTCCTCGAAAGATGGAGGAGGTGAATATGCTTGCTAGAGTTTTCAGTAGAGACCAATGATAGAGACCAAAAGGAGTGGACAATTCCAAGAAGAGTGGAATGCAGCTGTCCTAAACTGCAAATACCAACACTTGTCTCCAGCGCACAACTGGAAGCATGTTTCTGAAAGCTATATACACTACATGAACATGCTCAGTAAGTTATAGTCTGAATAAGTCATTGGCAGACAATGCTCGTTTTTTATTTCTAAACGTACAATGATGGAGTTATATGAAGGTAATGTCACTGTTACAAGTTATAACAGAGCTGGAGGTGTTACATATTTCATCCACTCATAGAGAGCACTCCTAATTCTAACGAAAAATATAAAGAAAGAAAAAAGTAAAAGCAGTTTATACTTCTAACGAAGTCTCATTCTCCACATGTATACATTTGAATATGTTGTTTTCGCATAAACTTGAAAAGATCCGGATTCTACAAGGTAAACATTCTCGTACAGACTTGAAGGAATATTGCTTCCCACTACGTCCAAAATGATGGTTATATTTAACGTAGAGAGATGTAAATAAATAAATAAATTTCAATCCCAAGATGTAGATGTGAGTATAGTACGGAGACTAGGCTATGATATGAGAAGTATACAAATTCACCTCGTTCATGTTCAGATGGAGGGGTATTAATGTATGTTTAATGTATGATCAAATTTATTATTTTTTTAAAATTAGGTCACTAACTAATATATAGAAACTAAATATTAGAGTAATATGGTGATCATTTTAAATACTTCAGTTACATATTTAATGTTAATACAGCGGCCAACCGTAACATAGATCATCCAGTTTAAATAGAGAATTCTAATTTTTAATGATTTAAATTTAATTCCTTAAATTCAGAACATTGCTGAGATCCATTCTTCTCTTGAACTTGGCTTCTCTCCCTATGGGTTTTTTTCCTTGACTCCACTTCTCTCTGCATGGTAAATAAATGACATACGATATTCTAAAAGTTACCATTTCGAAACCCGTCGCTACGCTAGAAATCCAAGCAATCGCTTGCAATATTGTTTTTATTATAACAATCATCCTTATCTTTTTCCATGTCTCCAACAATAAACTCACGAAGTATGCTTTCTTGACATATCT
Organism: Asterella californica; assembly: GCA_036924285.1. Lineage (NCBI taxonomy): Eukaryota > Viridiplantae > Streptophyta > Marchantiopsida > Marchantiales > Aytoniaceae > Asterella > Asterella californica. The sequence continues at coordinate 40,762,280 of JAYKYS010000001.1, forward strand.
CTTTTGTTTAGATATTAAGAACTCATTTCGTAGAGTAGATAGTGCATAATGTCTTATATCTGCACTTTGCAATTGTCTGCTTGTACTTTGCTCGTTGTCCCTAGCTTACTTGTCATAATTTGAACATATTAATGTTCAAATTATATTAATATGTTATTGAACATATTAATATAATTCGAACTTATATTAGTATTTCAAACTAAGAACATTAATACATTCTTAATTTGAATATATTAATGTTCAAATTAATATATGAACATAATATTAATAATTCAAATTAAAAAGAAATTAAACGTTGTTTAAACTATACTCCGACCTATAAATTTGATAATAACCATTTCACTGTACAGGCCAATCACGCGTCAGATTTTCCTTTCTTTCTAAACGTTTTTTCTTTTCTTTCGGGGACCCCAAGAGCTCAGGTTGCATGCATATTTATGTGGTTATGGGAGTATGTGAATAATGAGGTAAATCATGAAAACTTATTACCACGAGTTTTTTTATAAGGAAAGACACTTACTGAATTCTTTACCAAAGATAAAATTTAAGTTGTGACCAACAACTTTCTACTCTCTTTCCAATTTTAAAAATACCTTGATAAGGTTGCATGAACGCACTTTCACGCTTCCTTAGCCCCAAGATTTGAACGCAGTCTTGATCAGTCCCTTACTGAGAACCAAGATTTGGGCGCAGTCTTGATCAGGGCCTTATTGAGAACCACGTTGACAACCGAAACTTGGTTTATAACGTTAAAAAATACCAGTTAGAAGTATAAATATTAGAAATAACATAATAAATCTTCAAATAAAACAAATCAAGCCACTCCAGGAAACATAAAGCAAGCTGCCCCTCCAATCATAAAAAGTAACATACTGCAAGTTTGATACCACATAGCATAACAGAGGGTTAGGTGATAAATTAAACACATTTACTATTATCTCATTTGGATTCACTTTTTACTTTTGCTGACATTTTCAGTTGTTTACCCTTGTTTACCTTTCTTTTCTTTGCGATTCTTACTGCGTGCCGTATTTCATATTTCCCGAATGGTGTCCGTCTTTATTTCTGTCTCTTTTCTTTGCGTGTCTCCATGTCCTAAGAATATATCAAATATGCATTTAGGATGACTTCTGGAAACTTTTGTTCGCTTCCTGTTATCGGAGAACTATTTAAATGTTAAACGAAAATAATATATCAAGCTAATAAAAATAATAAAAATAATATATATATATTAACTATTATTCCATGCTTAGACACAAAGAAGGACCTGGATATAAACCATAATGCATGAGTCTGCTATCACATTGCTATAAGTACAAGTCCAGGAACTTATAATTATTTATACATTAATTTACTACGAGTTTAATTTATTACCTAACCCTTCTTGGATATTCTTCCCGTTTTAGAATATATCAGAATTCAGTTGATTCACTGAAACGACAAGCCTTAAAAGCATCCTGCGAAGGTTTTTCAAGGTTTAATAACGGAGCACTTTGCAGGTTGTTGATGCGAACAACTGGAGATATCTGAGTTGAATTTGTTTATCGTTTGCCCATATACTCTTTCTTTTGCACAGAAATTCAAATATACAACTCAAATGAACCTCAGAACGAGGATGCGGAATGAGAAAAAATGATTTCATGAATAAAAAATATAACGTCTTTTTTGTTAGTCGCATGACTGTTTGCCCGTGAATGTTTGGGTGGAAAAAATAACTTTTCACGAGTGATTATTCACAAGTCATGTGACTATGTTTCTTTTTGGCGAGGTGAAAAATTAAATTTTCGTCTTGCCGCTCGCTGACAAGTATGAACTGTACTCTTGAATCATCGGGTTTTCACAGCAAGGAAGGTAGAATAAACTATAAGTCAAAGTGAACACGAGGAAAGAAAGTAGAGCATAAAAGCACTATCTTCGGTTCAACCAAGCAATCATTTGTTTTAAATCAATACTTTGATTTATCATAAACCTTTCGCGGGGAAGGGTTTGATGATTAATGTATATGCACACGAGAGAGTGGTGTCACATTCCTTGCACTATGATGTTAGTAAAAGTTTATACCTATTTAAAATTATTTCTCTTGTAACTTTAATTGTCTGAAACTTTATAGAGGGAAACAATTTTGCGTTCATTACTCTTTAACTAGGAAAAACTATCTATTATACTCCATGTACTCTTTCCATCTTTGAAACTTTGCATATTTTTCTTGAATTAAGTCTATTATGTTAAGCCAAAGAGTGATAAATAATATCTATGCATTCATGGATTTGCATGGTGATAAGGCAAAACCTCAATGGTAAACACTCTTCTTTCTTAACTACAGTCGCAACTCTCTAAGTGCAGTACCAATAAGTTCAGTCCTCGGACAAGTGCATACTCTCTATCTATTCCTCAAAAAAATATACGGACAAAGTGCAATATTGTCGATATGGATTAGTGCAAGATGACCTGAAACCAAATCTGCTACAGACAGATCTGTAAGTGCAAACCTCTGACTAATGCAAGATTGCAGTATTGCACTTATTGATCAAATTTGTGTTCTTGTCCAGAGCAAAGAGTGAGTAGAGCAGTGAGGTCGCTTTTTTGTGTTTCGACTGAAAGTGACCGTACTCAATAAGAGACGAATCATCACCAAAATCACAGTAGACATTTCCTTCTATGCCATGGTATTATACAGAACTCAAAAGGCTATCTCTATGTAAAAAAACAAAGCTCTCCCGAGCCCGTTTTACCTAAACCTTCACTTTAAAAGAGTTTAATCAAACTTAGAATGAAAATATACTTTTTTCATTTTTCCCACAACTTTCTTTTATAGTAAAGTTGAATCGTATCGACAAATATTTTTCATGGTTTTATTTTTCAACCAAGTGTCATATAGAGAGATAGTACAGTTTAATTTTTCATCTAAGTTCAAAAGATTAATAATATCATGAGGCTGGTATAACCTGTCTACTCTCACGAAGAGAAAGTCCACGTCAGTCATTCTGATTCTGATTACGTCAGTCATTCTGATTCTATTCTCACAATCTCATCCATATTATATAAACAAATACCTAGCAAAAAGAAAATTTCCAAAACTTCATCATTTCAATCTCACCTCACAAAGTGAACTGAACTTTACCATTGAGAACCATCCTTCCTTCTTGCCAAAACCGCAGGATGCATGCATAGATATATTCACTCTATCTTCTGATGGACGAGGCAAGTATGTAAGGATTTAATTTATTATTTAACCTTTCTGTTGGAAAAGATTAGATAATTAATTAAATACCTCGTTAAACTTGATTCTTTGCTGGTGTTCTCTGGATTTATACAGTTCGAATCGCATCCCCTTTTCTCCCCTTGTGGGTTATGTCGAGATCTTCTTGTGTATGTGGGCGCTTCTAATATTTACAGATATTTGATCTTTTAGATTAGTTTAATCTATTTTCTATTTTCTATTTATGTATTGTCGAATAATATATACATATAAATATTTGGTAGTAATGAAAATATTAATACTAAATAAATATTACATAGTTAAACATTAATATCAATTAAACGGACAATACTTCTCCGAAAGTTCATGTTGCATGCATATTTTATTCAAGTAGCCTATAGTTGCACAAACACAACATCGACTCAGAGAGGTTTCTGAACACGGAGTAACTAAAAGCCCTTGACTGGCAAGGACTACCTGACGTGGAAATGTGCCGAAGCGTGCGTTGTCACCTTTATCTCATCTGCTTATTGACACCTTGGCTGATGGCGTCTCCACATCCGGGGGTTCATCTTGTGTTGTTACTGTGCATTTAATTTGAATAGCTGTGCGTCGAACCTGAGAAATCCGGGAAGATGCGGAAGATGGAGATAGTTTGTCGTATACTACTTAACCTACATGCATTTTGAAGGTATACCCTCGTGTTCTACCAAATTCATAGCCCCGCAATCCATCGCGAAAGCACCTTGTTTTCTTGGAGCTTCACATGGTGCAGAAGAAGTCAGATTCAATGTCGTCGGCGTGTAGAATCACTAGTTACCTGCATGCTGTTCGTGTTTGTGGTAATTAGGTATTGACTGCAAACCTACTCATTACCTACTGTAGTAGTGCGAAGTCAGTTAAATGAATTTGAGCTGAAGGTTCATCTGGACTTACTACATGGATCTGTTATGCTCGTTGCTTGCTATTATGGGCTCTTACTGTTATGACTACGGTAGATGCATACTGTCTTCTCAGTTCTTAAGCATTGTTGAGGTATAACAGTTCAACAATTCGTTATTCAATCACTAAAGTCCTCGGATAGACGATTCTATAACTTGCATAGATTTTCTGATGCATTGAGATGATCAAATACGAAGAGATGAGATCAGTTTTTTTCACTCCATAAACAGGCCAAATCTATACCGCTATTCCGTAGTACCAGGTTCTACTTTGGAAATATGCTGTTTTCTACACATCCTCAATTCTCTATCTCATGTGCAAATTTCGCTAAACTATCATTAGCTTATAACATGCACATGTCCATTCATCCCCACTTTCTTGCGTAGCGCTACTTCACGTATAGAAAGAATAGCATAATATCAACATCGAGGGAAGAAAAGATCTTCCCTCACGTACGAACGGAAAGATCGGAACTTTGTTTTAGAACAGCCTCATTTCCAAGGTATAAGATGATGGGAGCATGCCAAATCTTCACCATCGGCAACCAAAACCGCGTCGCATTGGATTTTCAGTCAATTGCACAGTTGCTGTAAACGCAGTACAGTATGTCGTAATTTTCGCTCAAGGCCTGGGAATGCGATCGTTGTTCCCGGGTCGCCATCTCCTCCAGGAAGATGTAGCAAGCAGACATAAATGCAGAACTCGTCCTCATCTTGGCAAGATTTGGAGAAAGGAGGAATCTTTGGACACATTTTTCCGTTCGGACAAGAAGCACGATCAGTCCGTCAGAGTTGTGTCAGAGAAAAACGGATCAAACGCAAGTCATAGACCCATCACTCCTGCATTAATTCATTCCGTGATGCTGGCTACCGTAGTGCGGAGGAAGAACATGTCTAGGGTTTATGTCTCATTGTTGCGGTATTCGTCCACTTCAACTATGGCATCTGCGACCTCGCTGAGCTTGCCAGCGCGCAGCAGTGGCGTCGTTGCGATCGCCAACCGCGCTTCATCACATCCTGCTCGTGAAAGATTGTTTTCCTCGAGGGCGGCCCAGTTTAGTGGACTTGTGCGTTTGTTACGCCCTCACTCGTCACTGATTCTTCTGTCTGGGTTGTCCTCTCCACGAACCCGCAATGGCTCCAGGTGCATGCATCTGGGACGTTGAGTGTCGTATACTTAAGTGGACTTGTTTTCTCTTTGGGTGTAGACGAGGTTGTCGGGATCTGTGGGGGTGGCAGCAGCTCTTTTCGCTGTGTCGAGACCGCACTTCTTTTGGGCTAGTCGAGGGCGCAAGATGAGCGAAATCGCTCCCTCCGCGTCTGCTCCCGCTGAAGGTACTGCCCCGAGTAAGGCTGGAATTGCTGACTCTAATGAGCTGCTGAATTCGCCTGTCGTTTCTGTGGATTGGCTCCATCAGCATCTCAGTGACCCGCACTTGAAGGTAGTAAAGTAAAGCTATCCCCGTAGTGCATGAATGTTGGGCCCGTGCATATTGTAAATCCATCAACTTCTCGGAGGATTATGACAGATTATCTCTAGCATATGCTGTCCTTTCAGCATTTCAAGCCTCTAGAATCCTGAGAATTAATTTAGCAAATCTCTTGCTGTTGAGATTCAGGCCTAGAACAGAATCCACTCACACTGCGTTTCTGGGACTGAGACTGTTGCAACTCCTTTCGACAGTTCCTTAAGTTGAGCTTTTGCGTTGAATCATTTCAGGTTCTGGACGCATCCTGGTATATGCCCGGTGATGGAAGAAATCCTCTCAAAGAATACCAGGCAAGTATCTGCAGCTGAGTGTGGTGAAATGAATTGTCGGATGATCTTATCTGCACGTCACGGCTGTAAGAAGTAAGGAACAAATATTTGAGGAAGAAACAACTCTTCGGACGGTAGCTTCATCTAGCGCAATTTTTGCTTGGGGCCAAAGGATGAGGCTGTCAACCGGTCTGAGACGGCATTTTGCGGTTAAAATCTGTTAGTATTGACGGGTCTGAAGTTGGTCACTGTTTCATTTTGCAGGAATGCCGCATACCAGCGGCACTTTTCTTTAACGTGGATGGTGTTGTGGATCCAACTTCAGATGTATGTCGACCTCAGTAGGGTTATACGAGTCAATTACTTTCACCTGTCAGTGGAGTTAATTTCACCCGGATTTGCTTGCTTTGCATCAGTAATTGGCTTTCTAGTCTCTTAAGTTCTGTAAACATTGCAGCTGCCACACATGCTACCAACCGAAGCGGCCTTTGCTGCTGCAGCAACGGCACTGGGCCTCTCAAATGAAGACAGATTAATTGTCTACGATGGCAAGGGAATATTTAGCGCTGCCCGTGTTTGGTGGTGAGTACCATCTCGCTTTAAAGTTGGCTTTCACTCACTGACCAGACTCAGTAAAGCTCCGCACGAAAGAGAGTGAGGTGTATTAGGATCAGTCAGATTGGCTGTGTCGAACTGGTTGATTCTCACGGGAACCGCAGCTTCATATTCCCGAACTAGCAGCTCTACATATGATCGGTTCCCAACGAATGGAACGATCTTATATTTGCTCCACGTAGCAAGTTCTCTGTCAACACAGGACAGGGCAGAAACGAGAGCAGAAAGTCAGGTATCCGAGAACTATGTAGAGAGTGGTGCCACAAAAAGTGATGGTTGCTACGGAGCACAGAACCGAACGGAACGCATTCTGACGAGGAATGGGGTCCACGTAGGATGTTCAGAGTTTTCGGCCACGAGAAGGTGTGGGTTCTGGACGGAGGGCTGCCCAAATGGCGAGGAAAGAATTACCCTGTTGAATCTTCCGTCTCTACGGATGTTCTGGCAAAAATTGAGTCAGCAACCAGTTCTGTCAAGAAGGTCTATAGCCAAGAAGAGGTAATATCCTGCTCCGGGCGAATTATGTCCCCACCTCTAGTGCAAGATCTGAGCCTTTGGTTCCTAGATTGAGAAACCGTTATCAGCCTAAAAGCTATAGAACTTTGGGTTTGAGGTCTGGCTTCTGAACTCGGTGAGTGACATGGCGGAAGGTCATGAAATTTCGATGTGCCACACAGGTTGAACCGAGCACGTTCAAAGCAGAACTTCAGGGAGACCTTCTATGGTCGCTTGATAAGGTGCACTTGCTCAATCACACTACCCACCAAAGTTAGGAGAGCTTCTTCAGAAGATAGTGTACGTATTTAAATGCATGCATTTTTAGACCACAGTACGTTGGAACAGCCGTATTTACCGCTGAGAGATGTTGGAACCTTCATCTGCGACAGGTCCAGAGAAATATTGGGGAGAAAACGTATCAGCTTGTCGATGCTCGCAGCAAGGGAAGGTGTGTTCCTTGTGCATTAGATGCATACTGTGCAGCTTGGATTTATGCATTAAATGGGAACGTTGTAAATACTAATCGCTTCCCTTGTAATGGACGGGGCGTGTTTTCTTATAGATTTGACGGCACTGCACCTGAGCCACGCAAAGGCATTAGAGGTGGTCATATTCCTGGAAGCACCTGCGTTCCATTCCCTGAGGTGAGTCACGAAGGGCAAGCAAAAATAAAGCCTCTCGGAGGTGCACACATAGGTCTCCGCGGTACCAAGTCTCGAGCACCCTGCAGTTAGTGTATTAATCAGAGATGCATGAATGCAGGTGTTGAGTACCGAAGGCACATTGCTCGGAGCGGAAGAGCTAACTGGCAAATTCGAAGGAGCAGGTATATAGTGTGGCACATATTTGTACACAGGAAGTGGTTTTACTTTGCTTGACGTAGAGTCTGTACAGGGAACTGACCTTCATTTTACTACCTAATGCTCTTAAGTTGGGCCATGTACAATTGTGAACTTTCTTTCAGGTGTGTCTTTGGGTTCTCCAATCGTGACATCATGTGGCACGGGAGTCACGGCTTGCATTCTTGCCCTAGTAAGTACTGAATGCTTCTGTCGCGTTTCTTCTGCTAATACCATTTTCTTACTTCGGCGAGAACGGTGAGACTGTGTTGATGATGGACGTGATGGTTCCGCAGGCTCTTCACAGTATCGGAAGGAGAGATGTACCTGTCTACGACGGATCGTGGACAGAGTGGGGTTTGTCGGCTCATACGTCGGTCGTCACCAACTCACCTGCAAGTACCTGAAATTCCAGATAGCCTAAATTACAGGAGGTTGCAATTCTCCCCCGAGTGTTTTCTATTCGAACGGATCAACTGCTGGCATCGATATTGTGCAAGCTTCTTTTTCAACTCCCTAAGAGTTGAAAAAGAAGTCGTTAACCACATGAGTGTCTGATTGGAAAAGCATCACTGTTTGAAGTATAGAGAACACGGGAAGATACTTGTTGGTGAAAATCTTGATATCAACTCGGCAAGCTACAAAGCACCAGTGGGGATGTAGAGAGCAGAGAAAACTACACGATGTTATCAAAGCGCCGATGAACATGTTTGGAACAAGAACTTCTCCAAAAGTTACAGATTTGGTCAGCATCTCTGGTCGCTAAACACCAGTCAAGATATACTGCAAATATATCTTCTGTTTAAAATAGTGTTCGGTATTTTGAGGTATCAAGAACCGATACAATTGAGAAAGATACGACAGATAACATCTGTTTGCACAGATCTACTCACCTGGCTCACGTGGAAGTGGCAGTCGAATATATACCCGTCCACTATCGAACATATATGAGGGGTAGGTAGATTCTGAATGATACTAAATTCCACCTTGTCATCTGCATGGGCGAAAAGACGAGTGAATAATGGTATGACTTTTGTTGTTGTTTTCATAGGGCGATGCAGAGGAAAGAGGAAAGACGTGGATGCAAATGAGAAGACCATTGTGAAAGAGAACAAGGAGAGGAAACAGTGGGAGAGGAGGACTAAGGCTTCGAAGCCCAATATGAAAATCTTTCAAAGAAGCTTTCACACAAAGTGGATGGTGACCGAGAGAAAGAAGAAGAAAGAGGGAACGCGAAGTTTAAATGTTAATATGTATCTCTTTATGTAGTTTTAGGATAAAAATTGCGGAGTCTTGGTTAGTTGTTTAGTCTTAAAACATCACGAAATTGTTTCCAAAGTATGACGAGCAGTTGAACATCGTCTTAAGATAAAAGAGTACAACATCACAGGGGAGATCCAAGAATATTTAAAGGAGAAAATATTTCTCAATGGGAGGACGACATGTGCGGCGTTGAGTAAAAAGAGCAGGTTATCTTGTTAGAATGTTGATTTAATTCTTTAACAATAATTTGCTAAGGACTATTAGTGACTTTTGTTTTCGAAATCAAGCGCTTTTGAGGTTGTCGTCAAATGATCTTACCATAGTTGAAAGATCCTTTTGTTGATATGTTGTTTGAGTCTAGATAAAATATTATTTTGATTTTCGAGTAGCTCTACGCTAAGATAAACTCTTTAGTTAAATGTTCAACTAATTCATTATTGGGTATATCTTTGTTTCTGGGTAAAACCAGTGCAGTGAAGAAGTTTTTGTTTTGATTTGTTTTTTAGTGGAGCTATTATTCCTGTGTGGATTACACCACGCTTTGCAGACCTCTCTCGCGAGTACTAGGTCGTCCATGAGAACCAGGAGATCGGGGTTTACTTCCTATACTGAACTGACAAGCCAACCCTAGCCATCAGTCGGGGTTAAACCTCCAACTTGGACCTTTAGAAGACGGGATTGGATGTATATTCATCCTCTTCCGAGTTCGGAAGAAAGGAAAATACATGTTCGTTTAATTTAATATCTAACTTTTTTGATATTAAATTAAAGTTTGATTAAAATTATATATTCATGAGTACAGTACTCAGGACTTATATTTTTTGAAGCACGAGGATCCAGTCTCCATGTATGGGTTTTTGTTTGTTCTCTTCGTGTTTCCAGACATGAACTAACAAATAATATTTATAGAATATTTTAATTATTTATATTTACTTAATATATATATATTATTTAATACTTATATAATTCTCTGATAACAAAAGGAAAACACAAGTTCCCAAAAGTTCAAATTGCATGCATATTGTCTTTTATCACATCGTTCTTAATTCAGAGTACTGATTTTTTAGTGTACTTTTAATTTTTGTATAGTTTATGTTGTTAGTACAGTGAATGTTTAATTACGAAAAAAAGGAAAACTTGTGAATATTGCTTATAAGTGTAGCTTAACAATATATCTTTTTTTCATTTGTTATTTATTAAGGAGTGAGTGTAAGTCACTGAGGAAATCTCCAAATGTTACTGAGCTCGAGAGGTTGAGCTATGGCGTAGTAGGAAGTAACTATGAGTGAACAATGGTCTATCAAGTCAACTAGGTTATAGATGACCATAGTAGTTAGATGAGAGGTACAACCTACCATGTTAGGGATCCGGAGAATCACGTGAGTTATTTTCGGAGGATAACCAACTACATGGTTGAGTAGTTAGTAGGGAGTGGATTAGAGTAGTTAGTTAACATAGGTTCGTTAGGAAAAACCACCATGGACAAAGAGGAGCATAACTTTTAAGTGGGATCTCTTCGTTTGCATGAGAGGAGATAGAGTCATCATCTCTAAGTTCACAGTAGATCGTCTTGATCTATTTTCACCCAACCCAACCTAGATCAAAAATCACAGAGTAAATTTAGCAGTCTATCGACATATACTCAAATTTTTTTTGAAATGATCTTTGTGATGCAAATTTTATACTTTTGACAAGCAGCGCATCTACACTTATGTGTCATCTCCACGTCTTGCCACATGTGCACATGTAGACGATCACATGGCATCCATGTAAGACGCAACGTGTCAACTCGACATATTGTCACATCAGCAACTTGAACCACTTTGACAATCACTCAATAAGCATTCTCCACATCAACTTTATCCACAATGATTCACATAGCATCATATCGTCATGTGTTCTCACCAAATCAACATGCACAAACACGTGTTAGTGCCATGTCAGCCCTCGTTGTCATATCATTGTCATGTCAACATATCAAACCTCGGCAAAAAGTGCCACATCAGCAAAAATCAACACGTGTCAATTTTTCACATTGCATTTTTTAGTTTTGTACACATCACAAAAGTGCCACATCTGAACCTTAAAAAATGAAATGGCCGTGACGATCTCATCTTGACTCCGTTCATAATGAAAATTATTAAGACCTATACAATGTCAAAACCATGTTTGTAATAAGTTGAGATAATAATATTCTCATGATCTTGTTTTCACGTCTTGTTTAGCTGATCCAATACATCAATGACTAACAGTGACAGACAATTTGATTTTCAGCAAGAAGCTTTTGGACAGGAAGCTCATGGGAAGCGAAGGACGGAAGGCATAGTGATCAAGCTTAGAGGAATCGGTGACAATCACTGATTACTCTACCCAAAATACTTCAAAACTAATCAACATTTTGTTGCGTGTCGAACTGCAACAATGTTTGCATTGCACTAGGATTCAATATTATTCAACGATCTTTGCTCTTGCTCTCAATCGTCCGCTTCTCAACTCAAGCATCATGCCTTGATGATTTCAAACCGCTTATCTCCGTCAGCCTCCTATCTCTTTACAATGTCATTGTAAAGAGACAATTGTCTATGTCATCTTTGTAAAGTCGAAGTGGACGCTGTGAGCTTGGGTGGAGGTGGTCCACAATCTCCTGCCGATAAGGTTTGACCAATTACTGAGTACGGCGTTGGGGTCCGATCAAGTCCAAACATGGCACAGAGGTCTGATCAAGTAAATAACTGAATTTTTGAGCATCATAAATGTCATAGGAGTGTTGTAAACCAAATGTCATTTGATGCACTAGGCAATTATTGTGGTAAAAGATAACTGCTATTTCTGCTAAGTCATTGAGCAAAGATCTATTTCTAAAAATAAGAGGTTCTAAAGTTAAATGGATATATTTCTAAACGACTGGGAGAAAAAAATCCATAACTTCTCAACATCTAGTTCTATATAGACTGCTTTAGATCACATTTATGAGTTGATAATGTGATCTCTTCGTTAAATCACTTTTTATCTTTGACAATGAAATCATAACTCTGAATAGTAAATTTATTTATTGAAAAAACAAACAGGAGAAATGAATGAAACCAAGTAAAATAATGTTCGTGGTGTTTTATTATGACACCCTCGAAGATGCACTCTAAAATTATTTGTAAAAGCTTGATCAAAGTAGGTACTCTCAAATAATCTTTAGTAAAGGTTCTAATTTTGACACCGCTAATAGATAAATTATTGTGTTTTACTAATCCTGTTATAGAAGTTAGCGCTATATCTTTTGTATTATTTATAGTTATATTTGTAAGGGTGGGTATAAATACCAATGTAGAGCCAAACAACGAATCATTTCAACGATTGTATGTGCATCTATGTTCATGAAGGTCCATAGCTTTTATATGATTGATCATCAAAACTTTACTTCGTGTAGTTGTATAGAGTATGTTCTGTACGGTTGTCAAAGACGGTAATACTTGATGTATATGATGTGAGACGGAGTTGTAAGAATCCTCTCAAGAACATGCATGAAGATTTCAATAATATGAGGTGTACTGGTAGTAAATCCGATCATAGTATAGGTCTTTTTGGAGGTCATTTCTTAAAAACTTCTATAAAAATCTCCGCATATAGTATGAGTTTTCATCGATTGTAATCTAATGAGCTTATAGTATGTTTGACACTCTAATCTTACAAGACATGACATTCTTCGTTTATTTTGAGATAAGTAAACTTGATGCATGTCAACTTTACTTACCTCGTTGGACACTAAGCATGTGTGGTCTTGACAGCGACATAAACTTGCAGAGCCACTTGGTACTGTAACGACCTATGTTACACATAGGAAGTTTTTCTATTAGTAAGGTGTTTAGTTATAACTAAGTGTTGAGAATTTATTGGCTGCCAAAGTACTTTAAGGATGTATCAAATTAGTCATGACTAGCTAAAAGTTAGTTATGGTTAAACTTAGCTGTACTTTTGGCAGAATTCAGATATTTGCTAAAGAGTGAGCACTACTATCTTGTCATCTTGTCTAAAAGGTAGAAAGGAGGTGGAAAGTATCCCTTATCTCCTTTTTGACTTGATATTAGTGGTTGGATTAAAGTTGTGGACTTTGTGGACATTAAAAACAAGAAGAGATTCCACATGTTTCCTTTTTAGTGGGTCCTAGTGTAGAGGAGGGGTGGAAATTCGAGATTCCTTGAGAATATTCCAGAATCCTTCTAGAAGTTGTTGACTTTGAAGGAATAAGCCCATGTGAAAAGGTAAAAAGCCCATGTGATCAATGCTTTTACCTTAAGTAATATCTTAGTAAAACTCGGTAAAAGTAGTTACGGTTGAGTTACCGGGGTACCAAAGTAAAAACCTAGAATGTATAAATCGAGGAGTAGAGAAGAGCTCCTCATCCTTGTTTTCACATTGTCGTAATGACAACTTGAGTAATATAGAGAGTGTGGGATATTTTTAGCATGTGAGAACTTGAAAGACGTCGTTAGAATGGAGGATTTTAGTTGATGTGTTTAAGGAGATTTTTAGTTGATAAGTTTGTGGGTGTATGAATGAGTGAACTCAGCATTTTCCCTTCAAGTTCATGGTGTGCTTCCATCAAAGCCATCAGAGGTGACCCCTGAGTGAGAGACAGGTCCGACATGTTGCAGATTCGTGGATGACGATCGTGGAGGTTGAGAGATCGGGGGGTAGTTGATCGATAGGACCGCGGAGGGTTTACATTTTTGGTTCCGTTGCCGGGACCTCACTTGAAGGGATCGTTGAATGATGTTTAGAGTTCAGTTCTATATTCGACAAAAGGAGATTATGAGAGAGCACATGGAGAGAACGTTGGGAGGAGAGAGAGCTAACGCGATGTTAGCAACATTAGAACCTTTCGTGTATCCCGTAGTGATATATGACGCGTTCGAAGTCATTCTTTACATCTTGTTCACGTAGAAAGAGTTTGAGGAGAGTTGAAAGAGGGTGCAACAAGAGTTGTAGAGAAAGGAGGAGAGAAAAGTTATTAGAGGAGATAAATTTGTGAGTATAGAAATTCTGCTCTCTGGAAAATTTGTACAGTCGCTGTCAAATTTTTTGTGAATTTTATTTTCCTGTGAAACTTTACAGTGTTTTAGATTGGCTCATAACCTATCTAAGACAAAAGAAATCATAGGAAAAGGTGGTCTAGAGAGGGAGCAATGAATTTTCAAAGTTGAGGGGGTCTATTCGTGAGAGTTGAGGAATTCTGTTATCTGAAAAAAAATTACAGTCATTGTCAGATTTTCTGTGAATTTTATTTTCCTGAGAAACTTTCCAGTGTTTTAGAGTGGCTGACAAGCTATCCAGGACAAAAGAAATCATGAGAAGATGAGGTCTGAAGAGAGAGAAAGAGTTTTTCAAAGTGGAAGGGGTTGACAACCATGAGGGAAGTGAAAATATACAAATTTCAGTTCTCTGAAAATTTATACAGTCATCACCATCTCTTCTGATTAGGGAATTTTCTGTTGAAACTTCATGATTTAGTAGCTTGGAGGTTGAGCTACTGGAGACCACAAAAATCTTGGAGAGATCTCTTACCAACTAAGAGATATACGTTTCGGCATACAAGGAGGTCTTGAAGATACTTCATGGGAAATCCAGTTCGAATGACGAGGTGGAAGAAGAGACGTTTAGGAGTTCGAACAGAGACGGAGAAGCCCAGTTAAGTATAGATGAGTTACGAACCCGCATCTATAGCACTTGGGGTGCCCTCTTTACCCTATACGAAGAAGCTTCTGCGACCATTGGCACAGATTTGAAGAAAGCCGAGTTTAAAGCATCATTCACTGTGGAGTCCACGAATGCTCCTGGTGAAGTAGAGTTGGATCCTTACAAGAGTGAGTTCAAGATGTCTGTTGTGATTAGTACAAACAATGATGAGGAGGATCATATTTTCGATAGTTAATTTTAGATTAGATTTTATTTCGTGTATAGCATGTATAATACACGAATTCCAATATAAAGCTCGGAAGAGTTAAGAAAGTGATGTAGAATTATTTTCCTATATGATACTTTGTCCACTTAATGGTTGAGAAGGTGCAACATGAGTGGAAATTCAAAAGATTGGAAAGTTAGACTTAGAAACCTTCCTCAAGGTTTAGATGTCATAGTAAGTGTCGGAGAAAGTTCGAGATAGATTATCGTAGAGTTAGAAAACCCTAGTACTAAACCTCAAGTAGAATCTCCGAGGAGAAGAGTAGAAACCGACTTGTGGTGTTATTTCTGTAGAGGGTTGGGACACAAAGTAGTGAATTGTCCAACTAGAATCAAAACCGAGAGAGCTAAAGGGAAGCGGGAATTTACTGATTTAAGTCTTCGAGTGGGTCCATCGTCACCAGCGTCAATTCATCTTCTAGGAGAAGATCCGTGTCCAAGTTGTGGAGTGGGTGATCTATCAAGAGGACACAAGTGCGTCGATGTGGCCGCCCTACTTACGTCAGTAGTCGAGAAGTTGGACGAGACTCAACGAGCTGAGACGGAGAAGTTGTCGACTTCAAAAGAGGACTCGGCTGAGTTGTGATGGAGATCGTCATTCGGATGGTGGAGAAGACAGTGATGCGACTCAGACTCATGATTACCTTGGGAGAAGAGATGGCACAAGAGGTGTTGTTACAACCATTTTCTTTTATTTTACCTATGGTAGATTATTCACGAATGAAATTGGTGATGTTCATACTCTTTTAGCGAGTAGTTATTGCACGACGATTAGAAGAGTAGAAAGAGTAGTTACAAGATGGGAAAGCTACCTGTGTTTCATGGGAAGGACAATGAAGATGTAGAACCATTTGTACGAGACTTCAAAAGGGGTTGCATCAGAAACAACGTGAGAAGGAAGGAAGAATGGGTGTTGTTACTGCCAGAGTTTTTAGAAGATTTTGCTCTTACGTGGTATGAAGACCGAGTGAAGAGCCAGACACCTGGTGCAGTTGAGGACACATGGGAGACGTTGAGTAATGCACTCATCGAAGAATTTCTTCCAGAAGAGAGTTATGAGAAGCTCATGGTGGAGCTTACTCATTTGAAGCAACGGGACGACGAGAAAGTTCGGCAATATGCCGAAAGGGTGGATAAGTTGGAGCAACGGTTTCGGACGGTCTTACGGAAGAGTGGAGACAATGTGGAGTTAACGATGGCGGGGATTGGAGCAGTGTTGACCAAGAACTTGGTGGGAGGGTTGAGGCCTTCAATTCGAACCCAAGTGAGGTATGAGAAGTCAGCAACCAAAGCGGAGGCCATCAAGATAGCGACAAATATGGAAGAGAGTTTGGATGAAGGAGATATCATCCAACCTCATCATGCTGCTCTGGTGTCAACTCCGACTCCTGGTGTAGTCACAACGATCGCACCTGCACCATCACAATTGGTGATTGCTTCAACGTCAGCTCCTACTCCAACGGTGGTGTCAAGACCGTTTGTCCCAACAACGATGTCTACTGCCACCTCTGATTTTCATGCCGAGCTGAAGAGCATCACCGATACTCTTGCGGATCTCAAGATAAATGTGGTGCAGTTACGAGAATGGAGGAACAAAGGTGGAGGAGGAGGTCAAAGAGGTTACGACAACAATCCCAACCGAAGAAATCAAGATAACTTTGGAGGCAACCAAGGTAACTTTGGAGGAACCACTTGTTGGACATGTGGAGGTTCTCATTTCCAGCGAAATTGTCTTAACAACAGAGCAAGAGGTGCCGAAGCTGTCAGAATGAATGTGGGTGGAGGAAATCCATCACAAGGACGAGACAAGGGGGTGGCTATTATCGATGTCGTGCGAGATCCCATCTACGAGAAAGGAGAGAGTTCAAACTCTTCTCATGCACCGGTGGAGCTTTTAGCTCAAGAAAGGAAAAGAACTCGATTTTCTGATGAACCGGTTTTCATGGAGGAATCAGCTAGTAGAAGCACTCGTTCGAGTAATGTTTCGAGTACACCAAGGGAGCCAAGAAGGAAGCTGGGGATGGCGGATTTCACCATTTCATCTTCCCAAGCGGGATATGATGTGGTTGAAGATGTGAGTGCTCAGAAAGCCAACATCACTGTTGGACAACTGATCGCACTTAATCCCAGCTTACGAAGGGAACTCAGAGGAGGACTGAGTTCTAAGAGAAGCAAGAAGAAGAAACCCAAGAGCAAGACATCAAAGTCCGTGGGAGTTGGTGTGGTGGATGTGCATGCTTCAGAAGTATGCACTAGGGCTTCAAAGATTGAAGTCCGGTTGAATGGTCACTACGTCTCTGACGTATTGGTGGATGGAGGGTCGGCTGTAAACGCCATATCGGAGAGGTTGATGAAGAAGTTGAGGATGGAACCAACTCGTCCGGCTAGCATTGTCGTGAGGATGGCTAACAAGCAACGGGTAAGACCTCTTGGCGCGTTAGAGAAGGTGGTCGTGTCTGTGATGGGAGTTCAAACATTGATGTCCTTTCAAGTGTTAAAGGACTCTAGTTATGATTTGCTCCTAGGTAGGCCTTGGTTGAGAGCTGTGCGCACCACAGATAGGTGGCACAAGGGATACTTACGGATTGGGCCTAGAGATCATAGAGTGATAGTTCTTCTCTCGGGTGTTGGAGTTGTGACTTCTGACTCTGATAGACCCACTAGTGACTACTGGGAATTTGATACGGAGGACGATCAGAGTGTCTTAGAAGTAGATACCGGAGATTCTTACGATCAAGAATCCTCGTCTGAGGACGAAGGATTTGGTCGAGATGAATCATTACATCAGCTTAGTGCTATTGACTTGTTGCCTCGACCAACAGTGGAGAAAGATCCTGACAAAGAAGAGTTGAGTGAGGCAGAGATTGTGAGAAGACTCTCTACCTTGAAGTTTGGTATCAATGTCACTCAAGAAGAGAAAAGTAGATTCTTAGATATATTTCGAAAATATATCCATGTGTTTGCTTTCAACTACAAGGATTTGAAGGAGGTGACTCTCGAGACTCATCGAATCGAATTGGAGGAGCACGCAAGACCAATTCGACAGAAGTAGAGAAGGGTCAACCCCACAACTGCAATGATGGTCAAGGAGGAGATAGACAAGTTGAAGGAGGCGAGTTTCATCTATGAGGTGGAGAACTCAGAATGGGTTTCACCCATTGTGATTGTCAAGAAGAAGAATGATAAGCTGCGAGTGTGCATAGACTATAAGAAGCTGAATGCAGTTACCAAGAAGGATTATTATCCTCTACCATTTATAGATGAGATTTTGGAGGAAGTTGCTGGTCATGAGTGGTACAGCTTTGGTGATGGTTATAGTGGGTATAACCAGATCAAGATAGCACTGGAGTACCAACAGTTGACTACTTTCACTACTCCTTGGGGAACATTTGCATTTCGGGTGATGTCATTCGGACTGTGTAATGCTCCGGCCACGTTTCAAAGGTTCATGAACAAGGTGTTTGAACCATTCATAGGGAAGTTTGTTCGGGATTTCATTGACGATTTCTGTGTGTACGGAAGAAAGGAGGACCACTTTGATCATGTGATCAAAGTTTTGCAGCGGTTGGAGCAAGCCAACGCTTCTCTAAATCCAGAGAAGTGCATCTTTGGCTGCGAAGAAGGTCTGCTGTTAGGGCACATCATTTCCAAGAATGGGATTGCGGTAGATCCTGAGAAGGTGAAGAAGATTGTGGATCTTCCATTTCCGATCAACTTGACAAAGTTGAGGCAGTTTCTTGGCATGGTTGGATATTATCGTAGGTTTGTCTTTTCCTTCTCAAACAAAGCAATAGCTTTGACTATGTACATGAAGAAGGGAGTTGATTTTGACTTGATAGTGCATGATCAGAAGACAAAGGAAGCATTTGAGGAGCTGAAAAAGGCATTAGTGACAGCTCCTATACTTGCTAAACATGAGTGGAGTAAAGCATTTATTCTGTATACGGATGCCTCCAATGTAGCAATCGGATGTACATTAAGTCAGCTAGATGGAGATGGGCATGATCATCCTATAGCTTATGCTAGTAGGCAGATGGTTCCAGCGGAGAAGAATTACTCCGTGACTGAACGAGAAGGATTAGATGTGATCTTTGGATTGAAGAAATTTCGACACTACTTACTAGGAGGGAAATTTTCCATAGTCACAGATCACAAGGCTTTAAAGTATATCTTTAATAAGCCTAATGCCGAAGGTCGTATTGCTCGTTGGAAGATCCTTCTAACAGAATACGATTATGTGATCGAAGATAGACCAAGGAAGAAGCATGCGAATGCTGATCTTTTGTCAAGGGCTTATGATGATGAGGGAGAAGAACCGTTTGATGATTCATTTCCAGACGAGCATCTGATGACCATCACAAGCATCGAGGAGATACCGGACGAGTACAAGGAAATCTGGAGTTTTCTTGTAGATGGCTCTTTTCCAGAAGGTATGCATACCCGAGAACGTAACGCGTTGATCAAGAGATGCAAACCTTACACCATGATGGAGGGAATTCTGTTTCATCAAGGAGCAGATGGGTTACTAAGGAGAGCAGTTGGTCAGAAGGAGGCATTCAAGCTAATGCACGAGTTTCACGACGGAACTGTTTGCGGAGGTCACTTTGCTGGTAAGATAACAGCCTACAAGATTTTGGATGCGGGTTATCACTGGAGAGGGATTTTCAAAGAGTGTTTAGACTATTGCAAAACTTGTGACGTATGTCAAGCATTTGCTCTAAAGTCTACTAGAACACCTCCGTTAAGATCAATTCCAGTATTAGGGCCGTTTGAGAAATGGGGTATTGACTTTGTAGGTCCTCTTAATAAGACACCTCGAGGCAATAGATACATTGTAGTCGCCACTGACTATTGTACCAAGTGGGTAGAGGCTAGACCTTTGAGAGAGACCAATGAAACAGAAGTCAGTAGATTCTTATGGGAGAGGATCATCACCAGATTTGGATGTCCGTTAGAGTTGGTCTCAGATAGAGGAGGAGAGTTTGTAGGGAGCATGACTACTGCTATGCTACAACACTTTTCTATCAAGCCACGAGTAACGACCTCATACAAACCAAATGCTAATGGTCTTGCGGAGAAGACCAATCTTACACTTTGTATGATGCTCGCCAAAGATGCTGGTGTTGAAATTGCGAAACATACTTGGATAAGAGACTACATGCCATCTTATGGGAGTACCGAACGACAACAAAGACTTCTACTGGATACTCCCCATTTAGACTGGTTTATGGAGTGGAGTCCAAGTTGCCGATCCAATTCGAATTGGATACTTTTCAAACTATTCAACGAAAGTTGAAGAGGTCGAGAGGAGAAGATGTGGTCAGATCAAGAAGGGAGCAACTCATGGAGTTGGAAGAGACCCGAGCGGTAGCAATGATCCGGATGGAACGAGCTCAGGCGTATCAAAAGAAGAGTTACGACAAACGGTTGGGCAAGAGGGAGGTAAAACCTTTTCAAGTCGGAGATTGGGTTATGTTGTATGATGCTATCAGATTCAAGAGGGCTAGGAAGAAGTTTCTTCCGAGATATTTTGGTCCTTTTGTTGTAGATAAGGTGTGGAGCAACTTCACATATGACCTTCAGGAGCTGGGAGGAAGGAGATTTGATCGAGTAAATTATGACAAGTTGAAGTTGTTTCATCGACGAAAGTTCTCTCTTCACTCCGAGGACGGAGCGAAAATTTAGTCCGGGGGTAAAATGTAACGACCTATGTTACACATAGGAAGTTTGTCTATTAGTAAGGTGTTTAGTTATAACTAAGTGTTGAGAATGTTTATTGGCTGCCAAAGTACTTTAAGGATGTATCAAGTTAGTCATGACTAGCTAAAAGTTAGTTATGGTTAAACTTAGCTGTACTTTTGACAGAATTCAGATATTTGCTAAAGAGTGAGCACTACTATCTTGTCATCTTGTCTAAAAGATAGAAAGGAGGTGGAAAGTATCCCTTATCTCCTTTTTGACTTGATATTAGTGGTTGGATTAAAGTTGTGGACTTTGTGGGCATTAAAAACAAGAAGAGATTCCACATGTTTCCTTTTTAGTGGGTCCTAGTGTAGAGGAGGGGTGGAAATTCGAGATTCCTTGAGAATATTCCAGAATCTTTCTAGAAGTTGTTGACTTTGAAGGAATAAGCCCATGTGAAAAGGTAAAAAGCCCATGTGATCAATGCTTTTACCTTAAGTAATATCTTAGTAAAACTCGGTAAAAGTAGTTACGGTTGAGTTACCGAGGGTACCAAAGTAAAAACCTAGAATGTATAAATAGAGGAGTAGAGAAGAGCTCCTCATCCTTGTTTTCACATTGTCGTAATGACAACTTGAGTAATATAGAGAGTGTGGGATATTTTTAGCATGTGAGAACTTGAAAGACGTCGTTAGAATGGAGGATTTTAGTTGATGTGTTTAAGGAGATTTTTAGTTGATAAGTTTGTGGGTGTATGAATGAGTGAACTCAGCATTTTCTCTTCAAGTTCATGGTGTGCTTCCATCAAAGCCATCAGAGGTGACCCCTGAGTGAGAGACAGGCCCGACATGTTGCAGATTCGTGGATGACGATCGTGGAGGTTGAGAGATCGGAGGGGTAGTTGATCGATAGGACCGCAGAGGGTTTACAGTACACACTTCTCAAGATCCAGTATAATCATACAACTAGTGCCACATATAAAAGTACATTTGTACACTAACCTCACATCCCAACTAAATAGCAAATCCGTGATCATCTATAACATCCTAGTTTTCTTACACTTCTTTTTCATTATTAAAATATCAGAGCAGAAACATCTACGTCTTTTGGTGACATCATTGCATACAGAGGCCTAGTCCATATCAGTCTACATTTAAAAAATATATTATTTCACGTCTCTAAGTATGATTTAGATCAACATGCAATGATGATTTGAAGGACACTCATATCCAACGTAATCCTCCATTGCTGAGGATCGACATGCACCGATGATTGAAGAACACCCAGAGATCAAACTTGGGAGCTAAATGTGAGATTTGAACCCCAGACCTCCTATTGCCAGGAAGTTGAGATAACCAACTCTCCTACATTCTTTCATGTGCAATAAACTATGTTAGTAAATCTTATCTCTTTCCTTTTAGTTGGTTCACATCTCTTTTACTACTTCAAACTTACATATCTCTCTCGATGTATACCCGTTCTAAATGATAGAAGTCAATAGACATACTATGCATCACAATCTATCCATACACTTACTTGGACTCAGATGTTAGCCAAGCATATGCTTACCATGCAATTTCTTGTTTCTCATTCCTTTTGTAGATCTTATAACCTCCCAAATCACATAACTTTGTTAGCAAGATCTCGTTTTCTCCAACATAGGTCTTGCTCTGCTCAGATCAGCGGGTTCTACAACTTGATATCACAAATGATGGATTGGATTTCATTATATAACTTGAATTATAATTTATACAAGTTGTTGATGTGTGTTAAAAATCTCATTTGCAATATTATCTTTATTTTCTATGTCATTGCTTTATTTCTTATATTCACAAGTTGAAACTCACTTAGATTAATGAGTCTCAAAGTTTGATGCATACATTTAATTCTGTATTCAAATAATGATGGTAAATATAGAATGTTGGAGAGAATGGCAACTCTGCTGAGGAACAAGGACCAGTTCAAACTTTATACGGAAGTAACATTTAGTATAAGAACCCAGTAAAGTAAACGGAAAGTCCTAGAAAAAATAGCTAACATATGCTGGTGTGTTAACTTGAAACGTCAAGTTAATGTAACTCTGCAACCTGAAGGGACTAACAAATTATCCAAGTGAGAATGTGAAGTAAATCGCACATTATCTAAGATGTGTGTCTTTAGGTATGAATATGAGAAGACACGTTTTGTTCAAAAACATAATCATTTCTAGTTTGTGTACAGCAGAGCCTGATAATCTTCAGCACAATAGCGAGTTTTGAACTATATTAATTAATTATAGTGTTGTGACAAATCAGAATTCTGAAAGAGGTCTGATATTAGAAACTGTAAAATCTTCTCTCTTGTCTGTTATCTGCACAAATCTTCTTTGGGCTTGTCTATTCTATTCGGTGCTCTTTCAGTTAGACACGAAACTGTGTATGCGGTTACCCCTAAGATTTGTTTGTACAATCCCCGAAATATTACGTGGTGGTGAACTCTCCAGCCAACTTGTGGTCTCCCTTCCGATGTAAGAGTTCCACGCCAAGATATCTTCACCTCAAGAAAGGTGTTACCTTGCGTGGACCCTAAGGGTGGTCCACTTTGTCTTTATTATTATTGTTATTTCGAATGTTGATTGATTTGATTTGTCTATCTTTTAGATGTTATTTAGACATTCGAGAAGAAAACATAATACACTACTAAACATAATTTTGAACTGAGGAAAGAACAAACGCTTTTTCTAGTTAGATTACTATTCCAGCAAGGCAAAACAATGTAAGCTTTCTTCAAAAATAAGTTGTTTGATCTAAAGGATGCATGAATCACACACGTCGTGTGGTTAAATAGACTACAGGTTGTAGCCAACCATATGTAACAATTATTAAAGTGTCTTGGTGTTTCCAGAAGAAGGTAAGAAAAGTGTCCTTGGGCCCTGACTTCTCATACTCTATAGTTCTTACATGCAAACAAACAAATTTTTTATATCTTTACAAAAAGTTTTGGAAAAAATTTAACTTTTAAAGTTTAACTTTTTAGTAATTATATTTTAATTCTTTTTAATTAGAATCACAGAATATTTTTAATTTATATGTACCTTCATATATTATAAAGTGTTTGAAAATTTATTTTCAAGATTTTATTGCATTTTCTATCAAAGATTTATAGCACCTATCCAAAACATGTATTTTATTATGACTATTGATACAAGATTTGCACTTCTGGAATGCAAATTTATCATATTAAATAAATTTTAGTTATATACATATTTTATGTTATTAAATTAAATTCATATTTATATTAAAATCTTTTAAAAATATATTCAAAAGTTCTCACGTAGTTAATAGATTACATACATTCACAGCTCAGGGAAAGTGATGCTGCAGTTGCTAAAAAGAGTAAAGAAAATAAAACTCCTAGTTAGAGTGTCATAAAGAATGACAATGATGATCAAGACCTCCACGAGAGACCTCATCTTGAAGTGGAAGTAAGAAGAGCATGAAGCGGTGGGGAAACAAAACAAAGGGACTGACACTGGAAGAAACGGAACAGGGAGAGGAACGACTAATATTTTAAATTCGACCATTCTTTCTTGCAAAGAGAATCCATATTAGAAGAAGCTCGATATGCTTGGAGATCACATCAACATGGAGCGATCGATAATAAAAAAGAAGTGGGATCTATAATGGAGGAGGATGAGAAACTTTCTTAGAGATGCAAGGGCGGCAAGAGATAAAGACCTGGAAGAACCAAGAAAGTTAATGCAAGAAAAGAAAACGTCAATATCTACAAAACCTTCCGAAGAAGAAATGGAAGACTTAGGAAGTGTAGTAGACCATATGATGAAAGAACATATGATGACGGTTCTACGGAGAAAGTAGAGTAGGATGCGTTGGATCAAGGAGGTAGAGTAATCCAAATACTTATTTGCACTGTTGAGGACAGAATAAACAAGGGAAGAAATTAAATATCTGCCACAAAGCGATGAGTGTTACATCTGATCCAAAACTGATCATGCGCAACACTGAACATTTCTACAAAGATATTTTCACAAATGAAGAGGAGACTGAAGAGTTGGAAAGAGGAGAACTTTCATCATAGAGTAGGGTAAGAAAGCTAAGAGAGTGGAAGAAGAAGCTAGAACTAGAGCCAACGGATGAAGAAATCGAACACACAATGTGGGAAATGCAAGAGGATAAAGCTGTGAAGTCACTAAAAAGTGTTGGAAGTTCATAAAGACATACTGCAATGGAATGATTCTAAAAGTATGGAGAATTGTGAAGATCCCGACAGACAACAATAAAGTGGTTTTGATATTTCTTTAATTCCAATTATATAGTGTACAAATGTAACCACGACATACTTTGACTTCACTTTGATTATAACATTTAGATGAATGTAAAAATAATGATCCCGAATATATTCTTTTTGACATATTCAAGGTTTTGGAAACAATCTAAGAAACTTTCTTGGCAAGAGACTTCATCTTGACCTTGTTAGGAAAATCCACTTGAAGACTTCAAATACATTTCTTAATCAAATACGTTTTCATGACGATACCACCACCTACACAATTCTCAACCCTCCATGGCTATGAGATGCAGACGGTGTTGTGTTATGGACGTTGTAGTGTGAAAAGTTATCGCATGACCAATGGAGAACAAGTTAACCTCTTGCTTGGTAAGCTGCACCCTAACTAAGCTAAGTATGTGGTTAAGCTACACCTTAGATAAGCTGAGCTTGAGCTTAATAGAGGAAGTTTTCTGAAAACAGAAAAGCACAAGCAACTCATAAACTATTCAAACAGTTAATGATCGTTGCAATTTTGGGGTAATCAGATTCAAAGAAAACCTCTAAAATTTAAAATCACTAGAGTTCCATCACAAAGGGTTTCACAAAAAGAGACTTAAGGACAGTTAAGGGGGATTGAATCCAGTGCACCATCTAGTTTATTTTCACAACTTGTTTCATGATGAGAATATGAAAGAACTTAAGGATTATTGTCCACTCCTCGAGAAATCTGTCCATAATGAAACATGCATATCTATGCATACCTAAGGCATTCGTCGAGTGCACGATCAAGTTAAGCATGTAATAGAAGGACTTCATGACACATATAGATGTGATTAGTTCTCTTTGGTATAAGTTTCTCACAATCCACTCGCTCTCGAATCTCACTACTTTATGTCTAAAGAATTTTGCAAATAAGGACCACGATATGTATCAAGTAGCAAAGGTGGATTATTAGAGCTCGAGTATCTTGAGTTGCACATCGCTGACTACTTGGTAAGTTCAAGAAGGGCATGTTCGTCCTCGTCTCCTCTACGGACATTTACTGGCTTATTCATCTATGCTCTTTTCGATATTTGTATTTATATGTTTTTTTTAAGACACAACCATTAATGCGTAGTCTTTGCTTGGTCTAGTGAGAAATGAATAATAAATATACCCCTAACTTCTTCAGAAATTAAATCTAATTTCAGATTTCTTTCAATATGAATGGGATCTTATTCCAATGTGCATGTGATCTAATTCTTGATAAACTCTTCATCAGTGAATTTTATAGTAGAGACGAGGGATTCGACTCATGCACTCTTATGTCTAAACTGAAGTTGTTGTCAATGTTCCAGATGGTGTATATAAATAAGCTCTGCGAACAGATTATTAACATCAAGTTGTATCTCCACTTGGTGTTTTGTCTTACACTCTATAATGTATAACACGAGTTACAGATGACGTCTTACTTGACTGGTCTTTTCAAAATTATTTTACCATTTTATAATTAGATGTGCAGCGATGCCAGTATAATATAACGCAGAGTAGCTAAGTTAAAAAGAACAGATAACTCAGCCATTTTTCACCTCGAGCAAAAGAGAAGACTCCACCAATCGTAACAGTATATTTTAACCCACAAACCATGCTTGTCTTTTTCTAGAAAAGAACTGCAAAGTTGATCTTTGCAATTTTGATCATAACTTAACTCAACCGGGGTGTCACTCAACGGATGTATATCGGACAATTACTTGCTCAAGCTCATATACATATTCATGTGGTTTTACATTTGGTAAGTTAATCAATAGATATCTGAACAAGCACGTCTCCTTGAGCTTTGAAGGAGATCGTTTTTACTCAAAACTAATAATACAAGATTTCCTTAGAAAAGTATATGTCTAGTCTATCGAGAGATCCTCTTGAATGGGCTTCTAGAAGATACATCATGTCCACTTCTCGGTTAATAGGAAGAGAAAGATATCATACTAGTGTTTATACTTGGAAACTAGTCTCAAATAAGATCCTACCTCTATTTAGCGAATATAAGCAATTCGCCTTTTCCATCTGAAGATCGAGGAGGGTTGCAAGATTAATTTATTACTTAACATATTGATTGTATTGACGTTTGTAGTCAGTAAGTAATCGGACTTATTCACTTATGGGTTTATGTTCTGACATTTCCGTTGTTCCCCGTATGACTAACATTTAATAGTTAAAGATTAATTTCTATTTTCATTTAAACTTATTATATGATTTATGTGTAATAATCATAGCTTTTACGATAAAAGAAACCACGCAAAAGTTCCTCAAAGGTGGTTGAGTATGCTTATCGAGCTATTAGCATACATACCTTAATGTTATGTATATTCACCTCTTCCATCTTCCGATGGAAGAGGCAAATATATAGGAGTTTAATTTGATACCTAACCCTTCCAGCAGGAAGGGTTAGGTATTAAATTAACTTCAGTGTATATTAATGTATTAATGGAATTTCGGACTTGTACCTCCTGAAGTGCGGCATTCGATCAAGACTTATGGGTTATTTCCTTCTCTCCCCGTGTTTCCAAGCATAGATAACAGATATCTTTTATAAAATATGTTAATTTGATATACTTATTTAGTATTTATATTTTATTTAACATATATATATTTCTGGTATCATTACGCGAGCAAAGGTTCTCAAAGTTCATCCAGCATGCATATCGGAGACGTTACACCAAAAATATCATTACAGCACCCTCTCGTCTTATCCTGCAGTTCAATTTTACCTCCCAAAACTTCCGTTTGTCGTGTTCCTCCGTTCTTCTCTTCTGGACATTTCTATGTATGTTTTGCATAAATACCTTTGCTTGCTTCGCTAATCTAAGACATGGTGACTGTGCTAAATATCTACCACTCGTAGTCGATCAAATATTTTTGACCAGATAATTTGTTTGTTCTCTCACAGTTATCTTCAGCGATATTATTGAACTTTATGCCGTGCTTGTACGACTTCTAGTTTTAAATTAATTATACTTATGTTTATTTAGCTACACTGCCAATATTCATAATGATGCTGCAGAGAAAGATAAATATTGATACACATTACTTGTGGCAAAACACTGGATCGCATTATTATCGATATTATCATCAAATGCGATGACGTAGATGAATGTGATAAGATTACTAATGTGATTATGGATATACAGTACTTAAAAGATGTATGGTAATACAAATTTATGATTTAAAAGGTAATTTATTTAGAGATATTTCAGAATTTATAATCTCATGAAATAAATAATAGATGAGGGAATCAAAAGATCATTTGTACATGTTATAAGTTCTGAAGTTCTGAACTTTCTCTCCAAAATATATCAAAGCTTAAAAACGGATTTACCATATATTGATGAAGTCTACGAATGAGGTTGTTAAAGATAATAATAAAAACTAGTGTAAAATTCTTCGAAAGAAATATTTATTTCAGTCAATAATTGTATACATGTCTGTAAACAAAGGAGAGCATTTACAGCATTTCTCTTCTTGTTTCCGACTCTCATATTTCTCTTTCCTCTAGATCTACATTGTTATTGATTACTATTTAAAATGAACCAACAACTTGTCTAGTATGCTCTAACAAGTTCGAGGCAAGTGATCATAAGAAGAAACAAGAACGCAATATTCATCTCATCATTTAAAAGTATTTTCTGTTTTAGTTAATTACGCAGTCCAGTATGAGCAGTTGAATCGCTCTTTGTCTGAAGCAATTTACGAGCTTTTTCTTAGGCGCAATGGCACATTACAAGACTGCCATGCATTGGCTCTTAGTCAGATTCAAAGTCTCATCCCCATGGCCAGTAAAGCTCAACGGCCTAGTGAGTGAACCCATGGAACCTGGAAGGGTCAGCCTCAAAAACGATGCAAATATACCCAGCTTAGAAGAACCCAAGTGGTCAATACTTGATATGAACGATGGATACGTCCAACGATGGAACAGCACAGAGTTCGAGACTGTAGTGATTCCAGTGGTCCCAATACCTCAAGGGAAATATCACAAAAGACTCTAGCTTTTCTCTTCAGAGTAGGTACGATATTCTATCGATTGCAGAACCCATTGTCTGTTTCTTGTTGGCTCTATTCTGTAGAGGCATTTGCATCGATATGCAACTCTACATTCGGATGTGGAAGCAAATACGAATAGTCCATAAGTGGGAGTGGAGTAGAGGAATAGAGATTATTGGGTATATATGAGAGAAACCAGCCAAGGTGTAAGTAAGTGTAAGTACAATATAAGATGATTCAGTTGTGTAATAAGGAGAGTTATTTTGACTTAAGAATGGAACCAAGAGTTGCACTACAGCAACCTGGTTTACACAGTACTGTAGTTGTATCATGTCTCTCTCGACATTCCTGGCGTTGATGGAGCAAAGCTCGTCGCTTCACACCTATTACCTTCCCGCTTGCATTTTCAAGACTTTTAGGTTCGGTAGTGAGTGGGATCAGCTTCAGACTTGTTTCCACTGTTGCTACGTTTCCTCAGTTTTCGCGGAGAAAAGCTTAAAACTTGTACATGAATAATAGAAACTCGAGCGGTAACTTGTTGGGTTTTTCCTTCATTCAGTTAAGGAAAACCCGTGATAAAGAAAATACTGATTGTTATCTTTTTCAGGTTTGTTTTTAGCTTTACATTTGTTCATCATGAAGTTAACTCTACCAAACTTCAAACCCAACACAGAGGAGAAAATTTACTCTCATTCCGTTGTTCATGAGTTGAACCCCAATTACCAGCTATGGTTTTCCCCATCCCTCGGTCAGAGAGATGTCAAGCATGCACCTTCACGCCGGGAGGTGGATACTCTCCATATCAAGCTAGTGCATGATGGGTAGGACGATACTGGTTTTTGGCATAGTTATTTTGTGCAGCAATACCAATTGACAAAGCTACCGTTATGATGACTTTGCAGATCAGATGTTGGCTTGTTGAGACTTTTTTGAGTACATGAGGGACTGTTGTTAGAATATTGTTACATGCATTAGGAGGTGCCAAACTTAAACAAAGAGATTCTAAAATGAGAAGAAAGAGAAAAGCTATAATTTACCATCGGATAACTTCATACAGAACCATAGATCGTCAAAATATGTCCTTATGAGTTGACAGTATTATTTATCCTGAGCCATATGATCAATAACGGTACAAGCTGTGACAAGAAGAAAGTTCATAACAGCAGCATGTCTCGCACCAAGTCCTAAAAGATGCATCAGCTGCACGTACGGAGGAAGGTGTGACTTTGAGATCTTGATCATCCCTCCTGGGTCCTATGGATATCCTCTAGGTCTATGTCTATGTCCCGGTGGAGGCTGAACTCTAGGTAACATCGTGAAATAAGTATAGATCTTATGGGTAATATTATATAACTTATCAGTCTAGAGGTTCAACCTATCATTCTTGAGGTGCTCTCAAATCAAATAAAAAATAACTAAAAATAGAAGAATGACAAATCAAATAAAACCACTCTTCAAATAGAGTATAAAGGAAACTTAAGTTATTCAAATATTTTCAAAGTAGAACAAAAAGATTGGATAAACTGGTACTACAAGAACTTGAAATAAATTCCAAGTGCTACAAAGTAGATTAAGGAGAAGAGATAAAAATAGAGATAGTTTTCAAATGAAGATGGTCAGAAACGAAAAAGACAGAATGAGAAGTGAGGGGTGTGAGGTGCGACGAAATAGAGGAGAGGAGTTTCAGAAATCGTTGGAGGGGCCCTCCAATACACAACTAGCTGCTTGCCGCAGGCTGTCATAGATCTAGTAGCATCTTGTCAAAAATAAAAAATCTAAGAAAAAGATTCTTATTTCTAACAAACTAGAAAACCACAGTTGGTGGAACAACCTCCTTGAGCTGTTACGGTTCATCATCTTCCGCTCCTTGTCAATGCTCTCTTCTGGCTGAGTTTGTCCTTATGTAATTTTTTGCTGTTAGAGTACGAAGAACTTCTGATAGCAGAACTTTTTGAAATTCAAAAATAGGAATCTTTTATGATATTTCTTCACATTAAAAAATCTTTGGTAAATCATACTGTCAAGTCAGACTTCAGATTCAGGTGGTCTTGATCTCAAATTGTAGATCTTGGCATGCAACACGTGATCGTATCGCTATTTGTGAGAAGTGTGTCTGATATGTCAAGTCAAAATAAACGTAGTGAACACCAAATTGTCTTCTCCAACCAAAAATGAGTTTATTTACATCTTATATGCTGCATCTAGAAGTGTAATTACAACAAGACTCTCGGAGTCCGTGGTTCCTAAACTCTCGCTCTAAACCAAAATCTATCAACGTAAGTGAGAAGTACTTAGAAATCCTTTCACAATGATATCAAACTTGTCTCCAATGGACTTCTTTATATACAGCCATCACAGAAAAGAAGTGATCACGGATCACTTCTCCCAACTAACCCAAAACATAATAGCCACCAGCAGAACTCTCACTGATGAAACCAAGTCCAAATCTAAATATCTTGGTGGCATCAGAAAGATCTCATCTTTATCTTTCCAACGGTGTCAAGATCTCTCCCCAACCGAGTCCCATAACTTTAACTTCGTTATCGTAGTGCGTGACATTCCACATGATGAAACAGAACTTCAGAAGACACTCAACTGACTTTTGTTCAAGAAGCTGCGTCTTAGCTTATCAAGTTGGGCATGGGCTAAGCTGGGGTTATGCTTGACAAGCTGCCCCCTAGCTTGGGTTGAAATATCACCCTCAAGGGAGCGAAAAGTTCCAGAATGTGGAGCTCGCTGAGAGGAGCGACTTCATGCTTTCGGTTGCGAGAAAAAACGTCTTAGGTAATACTTAGTACAAGTCTGAAGTTATGAAAAGTACGAAAGAGAGAAATCTGTCGGTTCTAGCTCGTGTCTCGAATTCAGGTCGAACAGTGTGAGTGCATAGGTGTTAACGGGTACTATAGTTTTGACTTCTCATTCACTAAAAATGTAATTGTACAGAGAAGTTGGTGTAAGAAAAGCTAGTAAAGACTGTATATATAATTTCCTTTAGGAATATGTACCAACTATATTTGCTTTTTGAACAGAAACAGAGACCATCTCAGTGATAGGACGTCCACCTAGGAAGAAAGTGGTCTCTGGATCAATTCCTCCGGGTCTGTCTTTCCTATTCCGGCATGTTGGCTCCTGGAAAAGAATCTATGTTGGATATGCAACCACGTCCTGCATATCTAGATGGGAGAGATCAGTATCTCTCTTAATCGTGGGCTTCTTGGTCTAAGCCTCCGCATGCCATCCTGATTATAGCATGAGAGATATCTGGTACGCATATGGGGGGCTATAAACCCTGTGGGGTGACCTCATAAGTGTTGGGACTTCGGCCTACATTGGATGACATGTGACTATAACCAAGATGGCATCAAGAGCATGTCACACTTTTATTAATCAAGGGCTCAGCTTGGCAAGGGGTCTGCTTGATTGTTACATAAATAATAAGAAGGGCCTAGCTTAGCAGGGGGGTCTGCTTACCTGATAAGTACGTCTACTTATAAGGACCCTAGCTTAGCAAGGGTGTTAGGGTTTTTGAAGAAAACAAGCGACGTTGTGCGGAAGGAGGATATTCTACTTTTTTTCACGAAAGAGCCGTCGAGTCGTGCAGGAGGAAGCCTAGGGTTGAGGAGATCAAATTTCGGAGAGAATTGAATTGGGAGGTTGACGTAGAGAGGGGGACAAGTGTTTAAGAGCTTGATCTTCATCTATTATACTGTTTGGAGTCAAAACTACCTTTAGAGTGGACAGGAGACAATCTTATTGAGTGGAGATCGGTTTGATAGTCTGTGGAGGACTTTTGATCGTCATTGGATCAAATTTATGAGAGATTTTAGTTGGGAGGCTATCGTAGAGAGAGGAATAAGAGTTAGGGTATGAATTTCATCTACTAGACTGGTTTGAGGTGAATCTGACGAACAGAAAACATTTATTTGAGTGGAGGAGGAAGACTGGGACTGAGAAGATAGGATTTCTGAGAAATTCAGTTGTAGAACAGTTGCAAGTAAGGAAATAAAGTATTGAGAGTTCAGATTTCTTCTATTGTTGCGTTTCAAGCTGGATCAATCTTCTGGTGAATGAGAATTGATTCTGTTTAGTAGTAATTGACTGTCTGACGGAGTTTGATATTTGTGAGAGGCTTTTGACCATTGTGAACAACCAGCTTGGCTCTTGTCTTCTTATTCAATCTTTAGCTCCATTCCGAGAAATCGATCACAGTTAGAAGGCTCGCCTTTCCATAGAAGGACTCTCCTGGACATAAATCTGGAGCTTCGACTTAGAGTCATCTTGAGGTGATTGATCACAGAGTTTGAGATTTTCATATAAAGAAGAGATGGATTGCAAGAGCGGAAGTGGTGCTATTACCTCTACGGCTAGAGCATCAACATCTACTGCTGCATCTTCAACTGCACCTACGTCTTCTGTAGCAACTGTAGCACTGGGTTTGGATATTGCTGAGATACTGAAGACGCTTGCGGCCTTGGTTCAACAACATCTGATCATCAGAGGGGGTGAGTTAAAATCTACAAAGACTTTGTAGATGATTGTAAATAGATGTGAAAGATTTGAAGGTAGAGATGTTTCCAAGTATCTTCGTGAGTACAAAAGAGAGATTGAGCTTCTGAAGGTGATCGATGTGGAGATGGTTGACAATTTTGAGTTGGTTGTGGTTCTTGAGTTGAGAGATCAAGTTAGAAATGTATAGAGAAGAAATCTTGGTGTTTGGCCGAGTTTTGAGAGAGCTCTCCGAGAGAAATTTCTTGAGAGAGTTACTAGGAGGACATTTTTGGATTGGATTGAGCAACAACCTGGCCGTTGGATGGGATTAAACGAGTTTTTGAGAGAGTTCGATCAAAGATACCGACAGCTTTCAATGCTCGAACGAATAACCTTGGATGCTAGAAGGATAGAGTTCTTCTTGCGAGCCACTGATGAGACTACAACAGATCGATTATGCTTCATGTTAGTAGATCGATAGACTGAAGGAAGTGTTACTATGGATTGGGGGAGAGTTGAGGATGCCATGGATGTTCTAACAAGGTAGAGACGAGAGAGAGTGGTTATAGAGGGACGACCGCTTGCGGAAGTGATCTTTCAACTCTATGCTACTCCTCAAGTACACAACTTCTGACTCTTGCTCCTAGACCTGTTGTTCCTGCAGTAGCGCCTCTAGTGCCAATTGTGCTAGTTCCTGCATAGAGAGCACATGTCCAGAGACTGACTGAAGTAGAGAAGAAAACTTTGAGCATATGATTGTCAGTCATGGTAGAGCATTTTCTTTCTCAGTTGAAGAGATTGGTTGTGTGGATCCTATTGTGATACTCCCGATGGTTATCTTCATTGTTTCTCATATACCTTAGGACTTGAAGCCGATTCTAGTCCCTCGTGCTTTGCTGCCAAAGCTCATTGAGCTATTGAAGGAGAAGATACAGATGGGTATTCTTGAGCCATCCATGGCTCCGTACTCTAGCCGATGATTCACGATGCCTAAGAAGTCAACGGCTTTGCGCTTTATCCAAGACTTTGGAGCCTGTCAACAACATCATGATTCGGAACGTGAAGACATGACCTTTGGTTGATGAGGTAGCTGAGGCGTTTGCTGGGAGGTCGATCTATTCTATCAAATATCTATTTTCAAGTTATGATCAATTTCAACTTGCCTTGGAGAGTAGAGACTTGACTACCATGCGCACACCTTTGAGATTGATGCGGATGTGCACTCTTCCTCAGTGAACGATAAACTCAGTAGCACATATGCAGAACGTGATGCATAAGATGTTACGAGAATTTGTACTTGAGGTCACTATCATATTTCTGGATGATACTCTTATGAAAGGTTGTCCGGTAGAAGACAAGGACGAGACTATGACTTCTGACGGTTGTAGAAAGTTTATTGCAGATAATATTCGAGATGTGGGCCGGATTCTAACACGTATGGAGGAAGTACACCTCACTCTATCATGTACTAAGTCTCGTTTTGGAATGTTAGAGATTATGGTGGTTGGTCATTTATGTGATACATTTGGAAGAAGACAATCCAGAGAAGGTAGATGCTATAGCAAGGATAGCATACTATATCAATATCACTGAGGTTCGACGTTTCTTGGAAGCTTGTGTGTTCTTTCGCATGAGTATTCTTCATTATGCACAAACCTTTGTATGTGCTTTTGAGAAAGGAGAAGAGGTTTACTTGGCGGCAAGAACATCATGAGATGATGGGATGGCTGAAGGAGATTCTGAAGTCTCCACATGTACTAGGGAGACTTAACTATGAGAAAGGGAGACTTGTGATACTAATTGTGGACACGAGTCCAAAAGCGATTGGATGGACAGTTGGTCAGAAAGATGCAGATGGTGTGTGGTTTGTTTCTAGATTTGGAGCTCGAATCTTGATAGACAGACAACGTAATTATCCTCAAGTAAAGCATGAACTTTGGGGAGCCGTTACTGCTATGAACGTAGATCGAGAGTTCTTGATTGGTGCTCATGTGGTTTTAGAAACATATTGTTTATCTTTGCTTGATATGATAGCAAATTGCAATACTCCAGACATAGCAATGTTGAGATGGATTGCTTACATCAGGAGCTTGAACCCTGAGCTGAAACACATAGCCGGGAAAGAAAATCCAGTAGCAGATATGATATATAGGGCTTGTTACACAAATGAGGATGAGATGGTAGTAGAAGTTGAGGACGAAGAGAAGAGAGATGTTTGGTGTCAGGTTAGTCAGCATACTTTGGATTTGGAACCACTGCCGTTCAAAGAGAAGTTCTACACGGGAAGGTTACGTGACATTAGATTCTATCTGAGTTCTTTAAACAAAGAAGAGGGTTTGAGTGATGTAGAGTTCAGAGAGGTAAAGAGGAAGATATATGATTACTTGTTGCGAGATGAGTATCTTTGGAAGCGTCTAAAGAGAAGAGATGGAGCACTTCTACGAGTTATAGATGATATGCAGACCAAGCAATAGGTGATGAAGGAGTTCATGACACCTTGTGGGCCGGATATTGAGGAGCTTGGGCTACCTACACAAAACTAAAAGAGTGATACTGGTGGAAAGGACTTTATCAAGATGTGATGAACTTTGTGAGTTCATGCTTGCATTGTCAATTTTACTCAAGGTACGTTACAAGGATGGCATGGTACCAACTTATCCGTCTAGTATCCACTTTCAATGAGTTCTTGATTTGGTAGTGATGCCTCACGAATTATGAGGTATGAGGTACTTGGTGTTGGCTCGAGAAGATCTCTCAACTTTGTGGAAGGATGAGCTCTGAGGACGAAGACTTCAGAGAGGATATGTAGGTTCGTTCTTGAGGATATTATCTGTAGATATGGATCTATAAGGAGATTACGTGTAGACAGAGGAGAGTTGTGTGATACAGAAGTGAAGGAGTTATTTGCCCAACACTGAGTAAAACTCAAACTCACTACTGTCATGAATCCGGAGGAGATTGATAAGAGAGAGCGAGGGCATCCATCGATTGTTCAAGCCCTGGTAAAGACATGTGAAAGTAGACATAGACAATGACATAGGTTGCTCTCCTTTGCTCTATGGGCTGACAGAACGACTCGTTGCACTACTATTGGATACATGCCCATTGAACTAATGTTGAGTCAAAAGCCGATTATGTTGACAGAGGACTTTCCTACATGGGCTACTCTATCGTTGGAAGACGGAATGGATCGTGTACAACTTCTTGCACTTCAAAGAACATAGAGAGGAGGATCTTATAGAGGCACAATAGAAGCTGAAAGAGGCTCGTCTCAAGAATAAAGACAGGTTTGACAAGACCCACAGGCTCCGACTGAAGCCCACATGCTGGAGATTAGATTTTGATGTATGACAGTAGGCTAGAGAACCAGCACTCTACGGTTCGGAAATTTTCTAAGAGGTGGTTTGGTCCGTAAGTTGTCTTAGAAGTGCATCAGAATGCTAGTTATTATTTGCATGAGCTTGATGGTACACCTCTAAGGCTTCCTGTCGCCGGCAAGCGTATCAAGTTGTTCAGAAGAAGGAGGAATATGTTGAGCTAGCCAAAATTTTGGAGTCAGATCAGATGATGGATGTTGATGCAGATTTGTTATCAGACAAAGGCGCTGAAGACGTTGAAGAGGACGATGATAATTTAGAGAACCTTGGAGACTAGTGGAAAGGTTGACACATACCGGAGGATATGTAGGTTTGGAGGGGATGAATGTCCTAGTGCATGACATTCCACATGATGAAATGGAACTTCAAAAGACACTCAATTGGCTTTTGTTCAAGAAGTTGCACCCTAGCTTATCAAGCTGGGCAGGAGCTATGCTGGGGCTATGCTTGACAAGCTACCCCCTAGCTTGGGTTGAAATATCACCCTCAAGGGAGCGAAAAGTTCCAGAATGCGGAGCTCGCTGAGACGAGCGACTTCATGCTTTCGATTGCGAGAAAAAGCGTCATAGATAATAGTTAGTACAAGTCTTAAGTCATGAAAAATGTGAAAGAGGAAAATTTGTCGGTTCTAGCTCGTGACTCGAATTCAACTTTGACAGTGTGAGTGCGTAGGTGTTAGCGGATACTATAGTTTTGACTTCTCATTCATTAAAAACGGAGTTGTATAAAGAAGTTCGGTGTAAGAAAAGCTAGTAAAGACTGTACATATAATTTCTTTTAGGAATATGTACCAACTGTATTTGCTTTTTGAACGGAAACATAGGCTATCTCAGTGATAGGGCGTCCACCTAGGAAGAAAGTGATCTCCGGATTAATTCCTCTTGGCATGTGTTTCTTATTCCGGCATGTTGGTCTCTTGGAAGAGAGTCTATGTTGGATATGAAGCCACGTCTTGCATATCTAGGGACGGGAGACCAGTATCTCTCTTAATCGTGGGCTTCCTGACCTTAGTCTTCGCATGCCACCCTGGTTATAGCATGGGAGATACCTGATGCGCATATGAGAGGACATGTATACCATGTGAGATGATCCCATAAGTGTTAGGACTTCGACCTACATTGGATGGCTTGTGACTATAACCAAGATAGGATCAAGAGCATGTCAAACTTTTATTAATCAAGGGCTCGGCTTGGTAGGGGGTCTGCTTGATTGTTACGTAAATAATAAGAAGGGTCTAGCTTAGTAGGGGGTATGCTTATCTGATAAGTACGTCTACTTATAAGGACCCTAGCTTAGCAAGGGTGTTAGGGTTTTTGAAGAAAACAGTCGACGTCGTGTGAAAGAAAGATATTCTACTTTTTTCCAAGAAGGAGCCGTCGAGTCGTGCAGGAAGAAGCCTAGGGCTGAGGAGATCAAATTTCTGAGAGAATTCAATTGGGAGGTTGCTGTAGAGAGATGGACAAGTGTTTAAGAGTTTGATCTTCATCTATTATACTGTTTGGAGACAAAACTACCTTTAGAGTAGACAGGAGATAATCTTATTGAGTGAAGATTGGTTTGATAGTCTATGGAGGACTTTTCATCGTCGTTGGATCAAATTTATGAGAGATTTCAGTTGGGAGACTACCGTAGAAAGAAGAATAAGAGTTAGGGTCTGAATTTCATCTACTAGACTGGTTTGAGATGAATCTGACGAACAGAGAACATTTATTTGAGAGGAGGAAGAAGACTGGGATTGAGAAGATAGAATTTCTGAGAAATTTCAGTTGTGAAATTGTTGCAAGTAAGGAAATAAAGTGTTGAGAGTTCAGATTTCTTCTATTTTTGCGTTTCAAGCTGGATCGATCTTCTGGTGAATGAGAATTGATTCTGTTGAGTAATAATTGAATATCAGACAAAGTTCAATATATGTGAGAGGCTTTTGGTGGTTGTGGACAACCAGCTTGGCTCTTGTCTTCTTATTCGATCTCTATCTCCATTCCGAGAAGTCGATCACAATCAGAAGGTTCGCTTTTCCTGAGAAGGACTCTCTCGACAACGCTCAGTCAAAGTTACTGTTTTGTATAGTTTTTTACTTCTACGAATGACAAAACTCAAGAAGTGATGTGGAGAAGTGATCAATCTCAAAACTCCTTTTTGAATTGTGCCACCTTCTCGCTACTGGGCAAAAACCCAAGGCATCTAATGAGGAAAATGTGATGTTCTAGCTTTTTAGCTTTTGTCTCTTATCACAGAGGGTTTTCGTACCATCATCTTCACGCACGCCCTGCTGAAATGACGCCAACAACGACTGTATTTAAATCCACTACGACACTCGACTATTAAGACCGGCGTTCTTGGATGGTCAAGTTCACTCTCTCTCTGTATCAAAGTACGAAGAGAGATGAATTAATGCGGTGACATTCAAACAGACGTGTCTTCGGATGCAATATGCGTTCAAAATCTCAAAATTCTATAATTCACATTACATATCACATTTCATTGCATACTTCACTATTGCAAGAGCCAAGATATCCGTTGCTGAGAGTCATAAATTTTTGTTTGGTATTACTTCGAAGAAACCACCACCGAATCTGTGAGCTCCTCCTTCCATGCAAATGTCTTACTCGAAATGTTACTTTCAGAGAAGGCAAGAGAAGGAAAGAGATCCTCCGACCGGAATGAAAACCGAATCCACGTCCATCCCAATGCCCTCCTCAAAACTACGTTTGTTCCGAAGAAGACAAGAGAAGAAAAAGAAGAAAATCTCATGTAAGTCAGCCCCTTCTCTTTCTCTTGGGCAGTAAACTGCCTAACAGCAGTCATTGGCTCCTGTTGAGATCTCTACACGTCTTCCATCGGATCTGGTACAGGTGGAGGAGTTTTAGAAGTAGACGGAACATCCTCTAGAGGAGCTGCTCAACCGAATTCAGATTTTCAACAAAATGATAAAAAAACTGACCTTTCATAGAAGCTTCCCGTAGCGTAAAATCAGGTGGAGATTGGCACTAACACACTAATGCGGCTGTCAAACACTATGTGAAGAAGGTGATGATCCCCAGCATCCACTTCAGACTCTACGCATTTATTACTACCGTCCTTGCTGTCAGATACCATATGATTTCGAAGTTCAACTCATAATAAAATGAACGGTGAAGCCAAACACCACGCACTCAACTTTTCACAAGAAACAGGCGGTGAATAAAGTGTAAGTACTAAGAAGGTAACCACTCACTTATCTTCAAGTTTGAACGTATAGAGGGAGCCACTGGCGCGAGTGCCGGATCACCAGTAGTTCACCTGGCATAAAACATGCATGAATCACGTAACGAAAGTTAACCTTTTAGCGGCGGATCGATGAACGTCTAGAGAGCGATTGAAGGGAAAGATTGCTTACGTTTCCAAAGTTATAAAGGAACCAAATTAAGCCACTCTCTTCCGTGGAACTGCGATCAATTTGAACTTAGTTTGATTTCATCATTTTGTCAGGCGGACAAAATGATGAAATCAGACTAAGTTCAAATACTTTTCTGACGTGGTCAACCCCCCAACCCCACCCCCCCGCCAGCCTGTTCGTATACTTTTTGGTACTGCTGCTGCTTTCTTCATCCACTTTTCCTTGAGCTGAACTAGAGATCAAATTGCTTGTTATTAAATACCGTATTTGTAATCCAGTCAAGGAACAGTCTTAACTTTAGCAAATCACTCCGGCTTCTTCGCAGACGAGGTAAGCGAGTGTATCGGGCCGACTTTGTAACGTTGGATACAAGTTTGACGTTGTCCTGTCATTCTGCCAATCATATGGCGGGTGTTTATACTGCTAGCGTAGACTCCGACAAGACAGTTCCAGGACTTGGGCTGTGGACAGATGAGGCCAACTACCACTCTCGGATACAGATATCACAGACTCGCAGTGGATATCCATGGTTTCCCGATCGATCGTTCGAGACCAGGCTTAATTGGCTGGCAAACAAGTCATGCACCTCGTGTATCACTGCAGTCACTAGTACACCGAAGATAAAAGCTCAAGTGATAAACATAAAGATCTTTTCAGGTAAAAATTGCACATTCCGTGATGCAAATAACTTGCATAAATCAAGAACTGAGATCCAGGATCCGGGACTCTGTCGTTCTCTACTTATTTGCTTCTTGACCAAACTTTTGACTACTTCACCCGCAGGATGGTGTGAAGCGTTCAATTTATAGAGGGGAAGCCGGAAAGCATTTGGGTGATGTGCAAACAAAAGTTGGCAATTAACCTTGAAGATGGATCTCTTAACCTCTCGTCGTCGATGCGAAGGAAGTCGAGTCATGCAACAGAATTGTTCCCCAGTCAACTAGTGCTCCAAGACAAGAACAATCTTCTTTCAGTTCACTCTTTCTTCCCCGATGATCATGGAACTCCAATCCGCGTGCATGACTAAGTTGTTCCATTCGCACCACCCATACGATCAACGTCTTTTATCCTCACATATAAGAGACGCCATAACGAGAAACTCAATAAAGTTCCGTAGTAGTCTTCTCCCTTCTTGGGAACAGCGTACCACGGAGTCATTTTCCTTGACGAGAAGAAGACACAGCCTAAGACAACAGCTTTGCATAAAACTAACTCAAGCCTACGTCGCAGATGTTTACAGGCTCCCGAGTATACCTCAAGCAACAGCGCTGGCAGCAGCAGGTGAAAGCACTCATCGATCAGTCACTCAATGGATGATTGATCGATCATACGCGCTCCTGTGGTTTACTGTGGGTGAGGCCTACATACTGTCACCTGCCGTCATCACACGCAACCTTCTAGAATAGCTTCGCTCACCACGCTTTCTTCCTGCCGTCAACCGTCCAGTAGTCTCGGTCAGACAATTTAGGGAAATGAACGTTCAGGGAAATCAGTGCGTCACTTTCCAACGGTGGGAACCAACGGCGCCCGAGAGACGTTCGTTTATGGGTGCAGTCACTTTCCGCTCCGGGTCGACCTATGATAAACGTGACGGCGACGGCAGGTTACTGTCGCGTTTGACTTCTCCCAGTCGGGTTTCAGACGGCGCTCTAGTATCGACTTGTCCCCGCTCCACGTGGTACCGTCAATATTATGTCGAGGTGAAACGTTACATTTATTGATTGGTCATATCAACCGGCGGTTTTAGCGCATATGTAACGTCCACTTCGGCAGTGTTTTCTCCCGCAAGCAAGCTCTCGAGGAGCAGAAAGGAAACAAGGTGGTCGAGGAGAGGAAAAAGAGAGAGGAAAGGGCCGTGAGAGGGCGGAGCGGAGCTTTCATGAACGAACCATCTTCTCCGAGGACGTGGAAGGAGAGAAGGAAGGACAGGAACGGGCGAGGATTCACCTGCAAGGGAAGGAAAGGAAATCATAAGAGGTCGGTCGGTTGATGTTGATGCAATTGACGGGAAACGTAGTTATAGGGTATCAGTTAGCCGGATGATGCTCCCCATATCATCGGAGAATCTTTGGCCGGAAGGGAACGGAAGAGAACGACGTTTCTGAAGTTTCGGAGGAGGTTTCCCTGGAAGGCAGGAGTGAATTGCAGCCCAATAAAGGTCGTCTAGCGCGAGAAGTATGAGGCCGGACAGGAAGAAAGAGAAGATGGTTTGTTACAACACGGTGCCACCACCGAGTGCTCACTCGAGTAACAATGGGTCTGTCATACCTTCGGCTGGTGTTTCTTCTGCACCGGTGTCTGTTAAGCAGGAAAAGCCTTCGTACAATGCGGTCCCGCCTCCTCCCAATTTGTACGGATCGTTGCCTTCTGTATCTTTTGAGAAGGTTAAGGGTCTTGTCTATGGAACCGGAAATCCCTCTGAAGGAGAGAAGAAGGGGCGAAGGCGACCAGGCCGGAAGTCAAGACAGGTTGCAGACTCGAGCGCTTACAATACGACGAGCCTGAGCGATGTCTCGCTCACATCAGGTATCTTACACCACCTGGGGTGGTGCTTAGTGGTTATACTCCGTTCGGTTTATGTTGTGGCTGCCGTTTCTCATTACCTACTGTCTGTTCGCAATTGTAGTAATTTGCGGAATACCTGTAGTCCCATTGAAGGTGTACCGAGTGTATGCCCTTCATGGTAACCAAGTATCGGGGATGAAGCTGCAAGTGGGCCCGGGGACTTTCAACGAGGTTGAATAAGTGCCTGGCGATACTTGATACCGTCACCGCGGCTCGTGCATGTCTCATTTGTCTAGCTTAGCTTCAGTTGCCGTCAAACTTTTCCATCTCTATCTGATGGTCTTCTTCATGCAAAGTTCGGCAACGTATAATCTCGTTGTGGTAGGGATTGTAGAGCCGTATATTTGTGGTGGTTGTATCCGGGCGCCGGAACTAGTTTGCTTTCATCACCACAACGAGGTGATCCTCGCATACAAGCACGTACGCCTGTTATAGACATGCTTGGTGAACTTGGTACTGATCATTTGTACTTCTCGCGAGCAAGTTATAGTTCCTGGTTGGGTTATAGAGTGATATTCGGTGGTGGAACATCGCGACGGATGCGCTCTGGAGGTGTTCTCATGAACGTCCCATAAACATAGTCGCCGGTCTCTCTCGGATGGGAAGTGCGTCCCTTTCATAAGAGGACTTGATAACTCAAGCCGATTGCATCGCCTTGTCCTGGCAATGATGGTAGTTTGGGGGCGTATGGAACTCCAAGTACGAAGTGTGTTAATGCTTGTCGGCTTTCGTCTGAAACTTGGAGTGGAGGTTTCATTGCTTGCTGTGTGGTTCTCTGAAGTTGGGTGCATGCTTATATTCTGTATTCAGTGTGCTTTTGAACTCAGGTATAGGTGAACAAGATCTCACCTCGTCTTGTCTCGGTGGCATGCAGGAAAGTATGATGGTAATGGCTCAGTAGAACAGCTCTCTCACGAATTCAGTAAATCCTCATTGTCAAGTAATCATATGCCAAGCCCGAGCCCAAGCTCCATGCCCAACCCCAATTTCAGAGTGAAGCCAGTACACGATGTGTCCTCCGCGTTACACACGAAGTGTAACGGGACAATAGAGTTGAACAAGGTTGATGCACTCAACCTGGACCGCGTCTCGACAAAGTCCTCCCAAAGCGACGATCGGAGTAGCATCTCTTCTAAAAGCTGTACTGTATCGATCTCTTTAATTTCGGATATAACAGCCGTAGGAGATTCTGGAGGATTACTGAAGGCAAAGACCCCTCCAATAGGCATACCGAAAACTAGGGGGAAGGATTCAAGCAAGAATGCGAGGATCCAGGCTGGACCTTGTCCCAAAAGGCCTGCATCTCTAGGAGTAGATCCTAAGCAAGGTGGTCAGAAAGGTTGGAGAATGTGTCCATCATCCCTGACTACTTCCAGCAGCAGTGGAAGTTTCGAAGCGCAGAACAGTTCTGGTATATCTGGCCAGTCAGGGGATAAGTCTGGATCTACTCCTTCCCCGGGAAGCACTTCAGATGGAGGGCTCCTGCAAAATCCGCACTGGTGGCCAGGGTCTAGTGTTCAGGAACCACCGGGTAGACTTGTGCACTTGCCCTCTGGTAAAGCCTCGGTTGGAGGCAGTAACGGGACAAGTAATGGACCAAGTTCGTCTCGATCTGGCCATTTTAGTGAGCACTTATCAGCTGAAGAGGCTGTACAAGCTATCGAGGTAAGCATGTCCCAATACCAATTTACCGACTGTTTAATCCACTCAACGAGACTTTTCGGAGCTTTCTTTCGTTTGTCTTTTCAGTTGTGTAGTTGCTCTAATTCTAAGCCGTTTCCTGCCGAACTAGCTTCGGAAGGTCGCAAAGTTCACCTCGTCGAGTATTTTCTTGCTATTCTCAACAAGCTTGTCCTAGCAGGCCGGGCGCGCTTTCAGAGGAGTGCTACGCGTGAATCCACACTATCGGAGTGAGGTGAGTTTATCTTTCGACTTTTCTACGGGTCTACTCTCCTCTCCTCGGGGTTCGTTGTTGGGAACAGAGTGTAACGAATCATGCATGTTTCATTACTTTGTTTGTAACAAAGGGACTCTGCAGCTCAGCAACTTGCGGGCTATAAGTAAGAACGTTTGAGCGTCGATGACACTGATCAGTAGA
Source organism: Asterella californica (assembly GCA_036924285.1). Classification (NCBI taxonomy): domain Eukaryota; kingdom Viridiplantae; phylum Streptophyta; class Marchantiopsida; order Marchantiales; family Aytoniaceae; genus Asterella; species Asterella californica. The sequence continues at coordinate 40,807,218 of JAYKYS010000001.1, forward strand.
TTATCTGTCTTTGAGTTCGCGATTAAAAACTTCACCGATTTCTTCAGTGTATGTGGATAGTGCTCACCTCTATACCAGTGTATATTATATTTTTGAGTAATTTATGTTTTTGAGTATCCCTAGTCTATCCCTCTCGTGCCTCGCTGATTCGGAGAAATTGTACCGATTAACCGCAGGCGTATGTGACTCTTGAGGGGGTCCCGCTGGATATTCTTATCGACGGGCTTTCCGCTCAAAATAGAGGGGTATATGTCGTAACCGTTGCTGAACTTTTCGGGCTATGTATTGTATTAGTTCTTTCTTGAAGTATTCAGTTTCTGACGCTTGTAACTCCAGTTGGTTTGTTCCCGAAACGCGTTGGTGGTGACTTATTTGAAGGTTCTCATCTGTGTGTGCAGATGGAGGGTGACGTTGTTGCAGTGCAGCTGAATCCGTCTTCTGGGTGGCCTCGGCTGAAAGGCTCCAACAAGCAGCAGAGCAGCGGCAGCACAGGGGGTGATGATTCTGTTCATAAAGTTGGGCCTCTCGCTGATGACCAGTTGAGGACTGAAGGTCCGAACGTTGTTGCGGATTGTGACGAAATCGCCTCTGCGGCTCCTAGTACGATCCTAGAAAGGAACGGTTGGGATGCGGGTCTTCACTCTAGCTCAGAGGACATTGACGATCCATCAGCATGGAATAGACATCTTATTTCTCTGCGGGATTACAGTACTTCGAAGCCAAAGGCGAGTGATCGTAAAGACAACTCTCAGGCGTCAACGTTGGCTCTGGAGATGAGTGGGAAGCAGAGTAAAATATCAAAGGGTCAGGGGCTATCAAGAACTGAATCGGTTTCAAGATCAGAAACTTCTGGTGGAGGAGCGCAACTCTCTGCTTCTTTGACGAGTATAGCAGCAGTGGTTGCATCCATGCCTAGCAAACGACCTACAGGTAAAGTCGTGGCGCTTCTTGGAAAATCAATGCGGCGAGAAGCAGTTATAGGCTTCGTCGAAGTGCAGGGAAACAGCTGTGGAGCTCGGAGTTCCGTTGCTGGAAGCGAATGTAGTTCGCAAAAATCTGGCAGAAAGTTGTCGGGTCGGAGTGGTGGCAGCACCATGACATTTGTGCCCGTTGACAGTCGTTTCCCGAAGATGATAATATATGGGAGTGGTATACCAGAGCATCTAAGCAAGCGGCAGAAGGAAGGAGATCCTACGCTTAGCAGCGAGCTTGTTGTTACTCGAGTAGAGGAATGGAAAGCTGACAGCGCTCTCCCTCGGGCTTCAATTAAACAGAGTTTGGGTCCTGGAGGTACCATCGAAGCGCAAACTGCAGCAATCCTGTTTGAAAACGCAATTCATAGTGCGGACTTTCCTGAATGTTGTTTTGCCTGTCTACCTGAAGTTCCCTGGAGCATACCTCAGGAAGAAGTAAAGAAGAGAAAGGATTTACGAGCACTCAGAATCTTTACCATCGATCCACCAACAGCAAAGGACTTGGATGACGCTTTGTCTGTTGAGCGCCTCGGTGATGGAGTATTGCGAATTGGTGTACACATCGCTGATGTTTCCTTTTTTGTTGAGTCGGATACAGCTCTTGACACGGAAGCTCAGAATCGATCTACCAGTGTATATCTTATCCAGAGGGTTCTACCAATGCTACCCCCGCTTTTGTGTGAGGAGCTCTGTTCTCTAAATCCCGGGGTTGATCGTTTAGCTTTTTCCGTGATGTGGACGGTGGATTCTTCTGGCGATGTACTGGATCAGTGGATAGGGAGGACTATCATCCGTTCTTGTGCAAAATTGACTTACGGGCATGCCCAGGAGATGATTGATGAGAAGTTTGGCGCTGGGGATGGTACTAACAGCTTTTCCAGTGTCGAAGGTCCCGCACCTCTTTTGTACGGAGATCACAGCTGGTCAGATGTCGTGGACGATGTCAGGACTCTTCATGCGATAGCGAAGAGAAGAAGAGAATCTCGCTTTGATGGTGGTGCGTTGAAGCTAGAGAACTCGAAGCTCGTATTTTCTCTTGACGATGATGGTGAACCCTGTGACAGCATGATGTACCAGCATCAGGATTCGAACTTTCTGGTGGAAGAGTTCATGCTTCTAGCGAACATGACAGTCGCTAGAGTGATTTCAGGTGCATTCCCCGAGCGTGCTTTGCTAAGGAGGCACCCGGAACCCAGTGTTCGGAAGCTGAAAGAGTTTGAAGACTTTTGTAACAAGAATGGCTTTCAGCTTGACACTTCGTCGTCTGGTGCCCTCCATCTTTCTTTGGAGAGCATGCGAGAAAGTTTCCAGGATGACCCTGTTTTATTCAACATATTGATGTTGTATGCCACGAAACCTATGCAGCTTGCGAAGTATTTCTGCACCGGGGAGTTGAAAGGCAAGGAGGATGACTGGGGTCACTATGCCTTAGCAGTACCTCTTTACACTCACTTCACATCTCCGATCCGCAGATATCCAGATCTTGTGGTGCATAGAACGTTGGCTGCAGCTCTTGAAGCCGAAAAGGTTCTAGGTAAAAATTCTTTTTCATCTGATAGAGCTGAAGATGAACACGGCAACGCAGATGCAGCTTATCTTCGTTGCTTCACAGGTCCCAAGGTGGACAGGAATATGACTGATTCAGAGATAGTGCAAGAAGCTCTAGTTGTGGCCGCGGAAAGGCATAAGATTCCTAAAGTGGCTGAGCTCTCTTTGGTGGCTGCACACTGCAATGAGAGGAGAATGGCTTGCCGTAATGTGAAGGAAGCCAGTGACAAGTTGTACTTATGGTCTATGGTGAAGAAAAAACAGGTATGTACATGTTCTTTCTGGAATCACCCTCTGCAGCACTGTGCATACGTGTAGCTTAGCGTGCTAGCTGATTCGGTAGATTTCTCATTGATTGGCCCATAAACACCAGAAATATATTTCGGTCATGGGGTATAGTGGCGCAATGCAAGAACTACCTCACATACGCTTGAGGTCCGAAAATAATCATATCAGTTAAGTTCATAGTAAGGAGCGAGTAGACTGGATGAATGCATGCTAACCTTGTGCATCTGTCCAGCGAATGTTTTAACCGGGGGACTGTCCGTAATCTAGTTAAATGCTCCACTTTAGGATACTTCAGCACCAAGTATCCTTACCTCTGCAGCTCAGAATCTCTAAATTGCCACGTTTTTTGTTCCTGAGTACAACTGGTAGTGTGAGTTGTGTTGCTTAAAAGTGAGGTTTATTGAGAAATATGCGTATAATGGTGCTTGACGAATATTTTTTCTTCGGTGGTCATGATAAACAGGGAGTACTCTCAACTGCCAGGGTGTTGGCACTGGGTCCGAAGTTCATGTCTCTCTACGTCTGCAAAATAGGGGTAGGCTCTTGGTTACCTCGTACTTTGGCAATTTTTCTTCCCCATTTATGACTGGACTTTCCTGAAATTTCCTTGCCGGAAAAGGCTGTAATAGGTAGATTTAATAATCGTCAGCTGGAAAGTACTCCCAAATTGAAGTTCCTGAGATTCTCGAGGTATTCTTATGTACATACTCACATTGCAGATGGAACGACGCATTTATTATGATGAGATAGAGGGTCTGAATGCTGAATGGTTTGAGGCCACCGGAACGTTGGTACTTAGCCTTTCCTCGGAGAAAGTGGCCAACAGAAAGCCTGGTCCTGCTAGAGGAAGGCCGCACAGAACAGTTGCAGATGTGGCTTTGCTGGTGAATCCAACAGATTCGATTTCAACGAACTCTGAGGAAGAAACATTTGAAGATTTGATACGTGAGGTGGAGGATCGTCTCGCCGGGAAAATAATCACAGAAGAAGAGTGTGGTGCAGTGGAGAAAGATGATAGTGGAAGTGAATTGGCGGTTGAACCTGCAGTTCTTCCACTAACGTTGCGCTGGTTTTCCTCAGTACCAGTATCGATACACGCCGTCGGTGGTGAAAGTCGACCACTGGATATTGCCGTTCGACTTTATGTGAGCTCTTACGCGACCTGAGACGGTTCCAGAGATCAACCTGAAAGTGCAGGGAACTGCGCATGTTGGGTGCTTGTGAAGTTCTACCCTCCTTTCGTGTCTTGATTCTCTGAGCATCACAGCCAATCTTCTATTCGTGGTAGTTTTCTGTCAATCAAACTTCTACTTCTGTCAACCTCTTAACTCTTTCCGCAGACATGGGTGGTCATGAAGCATGCACCATGCTGACTCTAGAAAGTGGAAACTGCAAAAGCTGGCGCTTTGGCAAAAAAGTAACTAAGCGGAGTCGTTCCAGTACCTCCCTCTGCAACTCCGACAAGAGAAAGAATACTGTAGATAGCGGGGCAACGGTTTATCCGGCCACCTACTTCCTTTCAACCTAGTAGTGCTTCTCGATTAGTTCCTGATAACCTGTGTCTCGGTGAGGTTAGCATATCAGAGTTGCTCCTTGTTCTCATTTTTCTCCCTCTTTCTCTCGGGTATACCGTTCCAACTAGTCATTCAGCTGAGCCTACTCTACCTTAGGTCAGGGTTCTAACGTTGCGGCGTTCTTCCCTGGATGGTTGTTTCCTTCTTGGTCTCCTCCATCTATTCTCTGTCTCTGTTAGGTCACGTGCCGGGTATGGTGGCTGTGGGCCATAGCAAGCCCTTACCAAGGAGCGATATATCTCCTTTGACCCCAAGGTCATCAAAGAGTTAAAAAACACGTGACTGCGTTGCTACACTGTTTTGTTATGTCCTCTAAGGGACTGACTCGTGGGGAAAGAGGTCGATGCTGCAAGTTTGAAGGCAAACTTTGACTCATCTCCTCACGTTCGTGTTCTAGTCGTCATTTGCGATGTTATATGTGCTGTTCTGTTTTTCTACTGGTTTGAGCACTCTTTAACCAGCGGTGAACTGTGGCGAGTACTCTCGTTTACACCACTGTATTACCCATCTTCAAGATCCCTGTTCTCCGATGACAAGGCACCTGGTTAACAATTAACTCTTTCAGGACTAGGCTTTTCCTATAACAACAGACTGTCGTTCTAGTGATGTCCTTCCTCTTTCCCAGACAGTGTACGGTGTACATAAACTGATTCCTTTCTCTATGCATTTGATCAGCCATTCTTTTTCCAGTCTTGTAAGTCGTGCAAAAGACTGGTTTATCCTTTGTCTCCGGAGTTTCATATGGGTATGACAAAGGTTAGTGCGAGGGGCTAGTTTGTCTTCCGAAAGGCATCCAGTAAATACTGAGAGTATTGTTCCTTGCATCAGAAGAAGATTGTCGTCATCGCAGTTGTATTTTTTCCAACATCTGCTGAGCTGATGAATAGTCTTTGAACTGGGAAGTCAATGATATGTCCCTCATGACATTGTGAATACGGTAGTTGCACCCGAGTTGGTCCTCCTTTTTCTGTGGCCACTCAGATGGTGTAGGTTATTGCAAATCTGTCATTCTCCTCTCTTCAAGCAAGGACTAGTCTACTTGAATCGCGGAAGTGGCAGGTGAGAAGATCTGAAGGAAGACGTCGATCGTATGTGGAAGTGGTGTAGTAGGTGGTGAGAATGCATGAAGAGGATCGGTCGAAAGATTTCGACTTGGAAATAAGGAGATCCATACTCCCCAATAAAGACGTTTCCGAGGAACTTTGGACCTGTAACACCTGGATTGTATGGTAATGTTTGCACTGATGTTGGTTGACATTTTCGTACTTGCGTACTTGCGTAAATGCGTTTTTGTTGTTACCGGTATGTTGCAGCTCCAGGTTGCGTGTAAATCTTGTTTGATGACCGCATAGCTTAATGGTATATAGCCTATCCTTGCTTATGCTGTTAAAGGTGCTTCAGACCTATACTAAACAATCATACGGAGGGTATGTTGGATGTCCGTTGGCCATGGCCTTGGGCATACTAGCCTATCACTACACGATGACCAGGGGTCCACACAAAAAGTGTTCCAAACTGGATAGAAAATCTGGACCGACGAGGAGCCTGCAGAACCTGAAAAGGAGTCTACTTATGTAGCCACCTGTCATTTGTCATATATGAGACCTATACTGGTGGAGTCCCTTCGCGGTGGATGGTGTCGATGAAGTCGGAATCAAGGTTGACGCGCATGGTAGGGAATCGTGGATGCCTCCATGTCGGTTGCTTATTGGGCAGTGCGTATGCGTGTACTCATCTTCTAAGTATCTACTCCCGGTTGCAGTGAATCTTGGGGGCGGAAGCTGCCCTACAGCTTTGAGATTGGAACATGGATCCTTGTTTGTTGCTTGCTCGGTGGTGATGGTTTTTTCCCCAATTTGGTCATGACCGTGTCGGCGTCTTTTACATCTAGCTGTCTCCTTTCACTTTACTTTGCTCAAACTATTGTTGGCGCATACTCGATTTGCTCTTAACTGGTGCTATCTTTACAGCGCAGATTCTTCACATACTTCTTGCTAAGCCTTTGTTTCATGTCAGCCCTCAGGTATTCTGTTGTGTTGCGAGGATCATACACAACAGAATACACAGGGTGCTCGCAGAGTAGTAGGAGTAGTACTGGAATATGTTCTAATCAATGTCTAGTAGGTCCTTATGTGTGTATGTATCAGTGTAGGATTAGTCTGTTACATCTTACCAAGATGGTGAACCCGGGGCATACTTGTTCGCCAAAACAGTGGACAATTTTGACTTAGATTCGCTCAGATCTCTTTGCTCTGCTGTTGCGCTTCTCGGTACATTCGTTCTATCTTTTCGCTTACTGTACTGTTTCGGGCTACGGGTTGGCTGGTTACCCTAGAGTTGTCCCGTGATTAGGCCTTGTATCGTCGTAAGCAGTGCAGTCGTAAGTATCAGAGACTGCGAGGAGCATGCAGAACTCGTGCAATCTTGAGATGGAAGATCTAAAATTGCAGGTTTCTTAGGGATTGCGTCACCACGAGAGGCATTCCAGGGAGGAGGCGAGCAGGGCATGTCAGAAGACTGGAGAAACTCGGCACGCTCATCGCCCGTTCTACGTTCAGCACTCATCCAGGTCTGTGCCGGATACCTAAACACGTGGAGCTTTGATATGCCCTAACAGGGCGCATCAAAGCTCACCTGTTTAGGATTTCTGGACAAACCCGGATAGGATTTTATGTGAGCTTGTGAGCTTGTCGGCCTTCTTGTCTCTTTCTGGGCACTTCCTGTTCCCCTTATCTTGTTCTAAAATTCGCTACAGACTAGTACAGAGGAGAGAATCGACCTGGAACATTGAAGTCCTCGATCCTATCATGTTTAGAATCCTATTTATGAAGTAGATTCGTAGTCGTACATTTGAGACGATTCTGGTGCGGATGGAATGTCTGCCATGTTCTGTTAATTTCCCGGTTTGTATATACAAAAGTCTGCACTTAAAAGAGGGTAGTGGACATTTTTGTTCACAACATTGCCCGAAGTTGAGCAGTAAGCATAGAAAGCACTACGCCCCAGGACCTGGCATTTTCGTCGACTGGCAGGGACTCACGAATACTAGACGTTCGACCGAGAGCGAGAGCTTCACCATTTTATATCGTTTATCATTACGTACGCCATTGACGCAATCGGACGCAATCGGAGGAGAACACAAAGTTAATGTGCGCTGGAGGAAAATCCGTTTTGTTTAGTTTCCCTTGGGTCTTCAAATTTCGGAAACAATTGCGCGTAATTCTTTAGTAATTTACGTGATTATGGTAACATCAGATCGCAGTCCGTATGTACACTCAGCCTGGACGTGGTACATTTGGATGAATTCTTTGCATGTCCTGGAATGGGAGGTATGTAGTGAGACATGTACACGAGATAGTACTTGATCGTTAGGAGAAACGGTACTATTCGGTAAATTTCTAGATAAGTGTTTAAATTCTTGACTCTTTGAACCTGCGTTATACTCAATAGAGCGTGTCGTACTATAACTCTCTGTGGTTCCAGTCGTCCAGTGTGTGAGTAAATTGTTTGATACAATCAAATCTGAGAAAGTTCACCCAATGTATCGATTAGAATGATTCGGCACTTTGACATATTGTTCTTTTTAAATTGAATTTTCATATTTTTTCAAACTTGAACACGAAATTATCACCTAGGTATTATTTTCTCAACTTAATTTTCACACGTAAAGTTCGTTAATATTATTCTTAAAACAAAAAGTTGAAAAGATATAGGGCCTATACCTTTTATTCTCGAAAAGGCCTCTGGATTTATTTCAAACTGTTTATACTGAGTTGATTGAGTTCAGTAAACATCATGTTCGCTCATGAATTTTTGATTGGTTCATTGACCAGACATTGATTTGATTGTTCGTCCGCTGTTAATTTGCGACCCAGATGTGAATCTTATGCTTATATTTATATTTACTTGTAACACATATAATACATGTTGCAAACATTTTGATGCTGCCATCTCAACATACTTATGACATCCGCAAAATATTCATGGTATGACATTCGCAAAATATTCAGTACAAGAGTAACATAACAAATTTTGACTCATCCAGACAGTCAATTAGAACAATCTAGAAAGTGAGTTTGTAAGATTAGGCTGATTCACGCAGTAGTCATTTCAATGTGCAGTGGAGGCAGATTAAGGAAGTGAGGAAGTACGGTCGATGTCGATCGATGATAGCTTTATTTGCGTCTGTAGGTCTGTTCTGGAGATGTTTAGTTCAGTTCACGAGTTTAGGTTGTTCAACACACACTTTAACTCGCATGTTAAGATTGATTCGATAAGTGGACAGCTAGGATACAGTTATCAAATTCAGGAAGGATAATTAATTTATGTGTTTAGGCCGAATCGATAAATATAAAATTTAGTGCGTGAGTTAAGACCGATTAAGGAAGCTAACTGTTTAATGGTCGAGGTTTATTCAAGAAAACAGAGTTGTGAGAGGGAGTTTATGTCACGTTCATGAATCGAAACCGTCCACAGATGTTTGTATGTATACCATAAGTTTAATCTAATTCCTTCCGGTGTGCAGTGCATTCAAGCTAGGAGTTTTAATGGTGGTAATATATATGTAGATACATGTGAGATTTAACTATAAATTACATCATTCTACGCTTGTGAACTAACTTGTGAATTCATGCTCGATTGATTTTTAAATTTGAAATATTCGATTGTATTTTGGGTTGATAAAAGTGCAACCAGTTTTGAATGTTCTAACAACGCCTCTTGGGTTTTGTTTTCTAGAGCTATGTTTTTAGAATCTAGTGTTCGAATCCAGTGTGCTGGATTTGTAAGCCAGCCAACTCTTGAATGAGATCTTAATCTTCTTGGCTCAAGCTTTGTACCATCTACTTCTCCACTCGAGCTTCTATACCACCATCTGTGCGACTTTCAAGTAACTCGAGAAGAAGGTTAAGTGACATTGGATGTCATGACAAATAATTTAACTTCTAGAGGATAAACGTGAGCAGTGACATGGATACTAGAGGTTTTTAGCTAAAATTGAGTAATTCAGGGCGGCCGCTGAAGCCGAGGGGGTCTGAAAAGCTCTTAATCTAGAGCAGCGACTTCAAGGAAAGAGATCTGGAGTTCTACAAACAATCAGGAGTCCCAACTTCACAGGAGTGTTCAGCAAGCTGTGAACTGCAAATCTTGTAAGAAACTTCGAAATTGATCGAGCCAAACTCCTGTTATAGGTCGAAATAGCCACCTAGGTATCAGAAATTGCCGTAGTTTTCTTGCTCAAAACTTTTCTGTTCATATCTCCGTGTCAGAATTTGATCTCAGGCTGAAACTTCGTCTGTGAGTTCAGTAGTACCTCATTTGCATGTAGGGGAAGTTTAGAAGTCTAAACCTTCATAGTTTTCCTCTCCGTGAGTGTCAAAGTTCACCGCCGGATCCTATTACTGCCAGCTAGACCTGAATTTTGCCTTCTGGGTATATTACTAGATCTTACACATCTGTGTGAGTGTTTATAGCCCCTGTTGTAACCTGAAAGCCAACCTCTTGAGTGAACAACCACAGCCAGAAGCCCGGCGCTTTCCTAGATAGACGGATCACACTCCGACACCGGAAGACGCCCCGGAAGACAAGAAGACGAGCCGTCTTCCCAGATATTCCGCGTGGAGGAAGCAACTTCCTCGGACCTCTATGAGGTCGCCATGGTCCCTAGTACCACACCCGTGTCTCAGAAGACCGAAGACGCACCACTCGATTCTGCTTCCCAGAAGACGCTTCCGTCTTCCGAAGCAGAAGCTGAAGTCGAGGAAGACGCAGCCGCAGCGACAGCAGGGCCAGCGAAGAGCGATGAGAGGGAAGCTACCTCAGTGACACCCGAGGTAAGCGCAGGGCTTCCCAGCCCATCAGAAGCCGAGCTAGTAGCTCTGATAAGAGCAGATCAGGTAGAGATTGCCACGGAGCAATCAGAGTAGCTAGTAATCGAAGGGTGACAATTCCAGATTTAGTAGGAACAAACATGCTATCTTAAGGGTGGCAGTTTTCAGTGTAAAATTAGTTAAGACATCATGTGGCAACACAGGAAGCGTAGGCAACAAAGTGGATGGCTAATTAGGAAGAGGAACCGCTTGCATGTGGGGTGGCAACCTCCTGTCAGCGCCCCTCTCTCCCTCGTTGTCGCCTCTTTTGATTCTCACGGCAGCGACATAAGTAGGATTGTAGCGTAGGAATGGAGCTAACTGCTGCACACCGATATCGATTCTATGGTGCAGGCAGACTAGACACATTAGAGACACATGACAGATAGTTCTTGGCACACTACACCCGTCGTTGAAAATATACGAATAGTCTTGGAATACACAGGAGGGGTCTGCATGCTCGTACCAGCAGTGGTTCGAAGATGTAGATAGAGGTAGTGGACAGTTTAGGAGCAGGGAACGGCATCCTCGTGCAGTCCTGTTGACTAGACTGGTGTGTCGAGGAGTAGAAGCAGGAAATAGAGGGAGTGAGCTTCCCAATGCCAATGTGACTTCTTCTCGGGGAATAGATTGTTGATTTGAATGCAGAAGCTTAATCCGTGTCTTCTGGATGGTGGGTTCCTTGAATTCGCTCCCAATTGTGCATGAGAAGTGTTCTTCTTGAGTGGCGGTGACTGTCAGCAGTTGTGGAAGTGTAGCTTGGCTCGTTCAGTAGAGCACTTGGGATCTACGTATGAACGGTCTTATGGATAAGGGATCCCAGAAGACAGAGTAGTCAGAGCAGCGAAGTGAAGAAAAAAGAAGCCTTCTTCCCACAGCAGAAGACGACATCCTCGAGTAGAAGACGGTGCAACAGTACTCACGTTTGTTGTCTTCCTCCCCAAACTATTACAAGCAGGGATGGCTTGTTAGTCAGGATCCGGACTAGAAGCCTGTCGGAATCTTAATTTCCTCTTTTCATCTTATTTTCTCTTGTTTGGATTTTCTCATTTCCCCATCTTTTCTCATCTTCCCCATCTTCTTACCTTCTTCTAGTGAGCTTCCGAGACTTCTATTGAGCTTCCGTGCAGGTGAATGTCGTTGTAGTGCTGCAGGAAGACTATTTTCGTAGGCAGAAGCCTGGGAAGACTACAGGGGACATACACCCTGTGATTGATCTAACCCGTTGGAATGTGAGTGTGAGAGTAAGGTGTAACGACCGTTGCTAGTCGACTTCTGCGAAGCAGGACATTCTTCTGGAGGTGTGAGAAGACGAGCTGAACCCCCAGAAGACGAGAATCGCTTCGGGAAGACGGTATCGAGAAGATCGGAAGAAGTGACTTGGAAGCAGGAAGATCGTCTTCCCGAGCTTCTCTGAGAACAGTTGTGTGATATTTTAGTTAGTAGTTGTTTGTTTAGTTCCAGAGCACCTTTTGGAGTGTCTGGAAGACGCGTGGTTTTGTGAGAAGACGGGATTCCTAGACAAAAGCCGTGTGTTCGTGTGTTTGAACAGATCTTAGAACTTAGAGTAGGGTTACTTGTGCAAATCCTCTGTGGGAACGATATCTTGTATACTAAATGGGCAAAAGGAGTAATCCTGCGTCACTACAGCGCCTTCGGGCACTAGATGTCAACCAAGCGGGACTTCGCCGCTACGAGAAGGACTTGGAGGAAATGGGCTTATCGTTTCTTCTACTTCCTTGGTGGGGAATGGTCTCAGCGAAGTTAGTGCATGAGCTGAAGGTGTGAAGGCACCATCATGTGGATGAATCGTATGGAAGGCCCTGCAACTAGATCGAAGCACACTCGTCCTCCGTCTTGGGTATAGACGATGCGGGGAAAGAAGGCGATCTTCAAACGCAAACGCCTTACCATGCCTAGATAGCATCTCTCTGAAGCTCTTCTTCTCTTGCTCAGTAAGAAATCCATCACCTCCAATCCTCAGCTCCTTCAGTGTTGTTTTTGTGAACTGGTGCCCAATTCTTCTCGGTCCTCTGAGCATCGGTTCTCGTGCAGCTTGCTCCATCTTTTGATTGTAGTCGAGTGGTAAAGACAAAGCCACTGGTTTGACTTTCTTTGCCACTGACTTGTACTTGGTCTTCACATACACCTCTTGTCGATCTATAAACTTATCAATTACATCATAAAGCTCCTTGGAGCTCACTCTCACCACTCAATCTACATCATCTATAGAACTTTCTACTATAGATTTCAACTCCCATATAGTATCTACCAAATACTGTTCTTCAAACACCCCAGATATGTATTCATCTCCTGCTAACTCTCCACAATCCCACAAAGACTGCTGTACATACTTCACATGTTGCCTCTCAAACCTCTTCAGATTCTCAATCTTCCTATAACACACTGATCCACATGACGTCAATCCTAAGAAGCTAGTGGATAAAGCTTCTTGCTCTATTGGATCAGGCGAGAATCCTATCTCTACTGTATCGTTGAAGTCTCGCTCTTCACTGGTTCTCTGCCAAAACCCCTAGACTCTCTAAACTCTTGAGTAATCTTAGGTAGTGGACGGTCTCTCAAGCTATCACGATTTCTCTCATGTTCTGCAGCAACGGTCAAAAATTGAACAGCTCTTTTGCCATCTCTACTACGTATCCTAGTGAGTTTCTTGGGTGAGTTTCTCACTGAGGAAGAGAGAAAGCGTTTTCATGAGATGTTGAGAAGGCATGGAAAGGCTTTTGCTTTCAGTGCAGAAGAGATTGGATGTGCAGATACGAGTGTCGTAGCACCCATGGTGATCTTCACAATACCACATGTGCCTTGGGACTTGAAGTCTATACCAGTGCCACGAGCTATGTTGCCAAAGCTTGTGGAATTGTTGAAAGAGAAGATACGCATGGGTATTTTAGAGCCATCAATGGGACCTTACTCGAGTCGGTGGTTTACTGTACCTAAGAAGTCAGGGGCTCTTAGGTTCATCCAAGACATGCAACATGCTAACAAGGTGACTATTCGAAACATATGAGCAGGACCCATAGTAGATGAAGTTGCAGAAGCTTTTGCTGGTCGTGCTATCTACTCGATTTGAGATTTATACTCTGGGTATGATCAGTTCCAGTTGGCAATGGAGAGCAGAGATCTCACCACCATGCGTACTCCGCTTGGGCTTGTAAGGATGTGTACATTACCGCAAGGAGCGACAAACTCTGTTGCGCATGTGCAAAATGCAATGAATAGGATTTTGAGAGAATTCATTCCGGAGAAGACCATACCTTTCATAGATGATATTCCTATGAAAGGGTGTGCGGCCGAAGACAAAGATGAGAAGCTGACTGAGGATGGATGTCGAAGGTTTGTGGTTGATCATATTCACGATGTGGAGATGATCTTAACAAGGCTTGAGGAGGTAAATCTCGCTCTTTCAGCAGAGAAGTCGAGCTTTGGAGTACCAGAGATTGTTGTTGTTGGTCATCTTTGTGGAGCTTTTGGTCGACGTCCAAACCCATTAAAGGTTGATGCCATTGGGAGGATGAAAGATTGTGTCAACACCACAGAGGTCAGGAGATTCTTGGGAGCTTGTTTGTTCTATCGAGTGTGGATTCCTCATTTTGGTCACATGTCTGAACCGTTGTATGAGTTGCTGAGGAAGCGAAGGAGGTTCACTTGGGGTGAGGAGCAGAGGGTCGCTATGGTGCGACTAAAAGAAGCGTAGAAATCACCACCAGTTCTACGACAGCTGAGCTATGATTGTGATAGACCCATAGTCGTTACTGTTGATACTAGTCCTATCGCTATAGGTTGGGCAATAGGGCAGGATGATGGTGAGGAAAAGAGGTTTGCAACAAGATTTGGTGCTCGCATACTTTCGGATCGACAAAGGAGATACCCTCAAGTCAAACGAGAGCTATGGGACGTTGTAACTGCAATGAAAGCTGAGAAGGAGTATCTCATTGGAGCACATGTACTACTTGAAACTGATTGCTTACCTCTGTTGGGAATGATAGCAAACTGCACAACACCTGATATTGCTATGTTACGTTGGATAGCTTACATTAGGTCGTTGAATCCAGAGTTGAGGCACATAGCAGGGAAGATGAACTCGATGGCAGACATGTTGTCTAGAGCTAGGTACTCTCAAGAAGAAGATATGGAGGCGGAAGATATGGATGAAGATGATGCAGAGGAGGGGCAAGTTCTACAACTATCAAGCGAGGACCGGAGTCGCTTGGATGGTGTTCTTCCTTTCAGGGAAGAACTCTACTGTGGGAGGCTCAAAGAAATCGGACGCTATCTAAGCACTCTTCAGAAGTATGAAGAATGGACGGAGAAAGTCTTCAAGGAGATACGACATCAGGCCTATGGCTATCTATTACGAGATGGATATCTGTGGAAGAGACCAAAGAGGAGAGATGGAGTACCCTTGAGAGTAGTGGATGATGCAGAGACCAAGAAACAAGTACTCGAACAATTTCATGATACCTTATGGGCAGGTCATCGAGGTACATGGGCGACCTTTACCAAGATCAAGGAGAGGTATTGGTGGAAAGGATTGTATCGAGATGTAGAGAAGTTTGTTGGGTCATGCATTGAATGTCAATTCCAATCCAAGATTCGGTATAGGGATGGATTGAGACCCACATATCCCTTGTCCATTCATTTCCAATGGGTTTTGGATTTGGTTGCCATGCCACCAGGAATTTGGGGCATGCGTCATTTAGTTTTGGCTCGGGAAGAGCTATCTAACTTTGTAGAAGGGAGGGCTCTACGCACCAAAGCTACTGAACCTGTCTGTCGATTCATATTAGAAGATATAGTTTCTAGATATGGAAGCGTGGGGAGAATCCGTGCAGATAGAGGAGAGTTGAATGCAGATGAAGCACGTGAGTTCTTCAACAGATATGGAATATGATTGAAGTTGACCACTTCGATGAACCCGGAAGCGAATGGGAAAAGTGAACGAGGGCACCCACCAATCATCCAAGCATTGGTGAAAGCGTGCAGGGGGCGTCATGGGGACTGGCCTAGACTTCTTCCTTTTGCGTTGTGGGCTGATAGAACTACTCATAGTACTGTCACTGGTTACATGCCCACAGAATTGATGACCGGTCAAAAACCTATCATGCCAGCAGAAGGAGACGTTCCTACTTGGGTATGTCTACCTTGGGAGGATGGTTCTGATAGGGAAGGACTGTTAGCACTACGAATTCAGCAGCTTGAGCGACGTGAGGAGGACCTCGAAGAAGCATTGGTCAAACTCAAGGAGGCGAGGTTGAAGAACAAGGAGCGGTTCGACAAGACACATCGACTGCAAAAAAAGCCGATCCGCGAAGGTGACTGGGTCATAGTATATGACAACAGTTTGGATAACCAACACAGCACTATCAAGAAGTTTGCACGACGTTGGTTTGGTCCTTATGTTGTTGTTGTCGTTCACGACAATGCCACATATGGTTTGCGAGAATTGGATGGTACACTCTTGAAGTTACCCATTGCTGGTAAAAGGGTCAAGGTCTTCCGAAGACGTGAAGGATTTCTTGATTTCGATGAACTTCTCGAGTCTAATTCTCATCTTTCCAGACCTTATGCGAGGGAAGATGATGATGAACCTGACAATTCGGAGCACGATGAGGGATACGATGATGACTATGGATAACAAGTTGGCACATACCGGAGGATGTGCAGGTTTGGAGGGGGTGAATGTCCTGTTGTGGGACCAGTTAATATGTAAATTACCCGTATAAGTACGTTTTGCACACAGTTGTAGAAGTTGTGGTGTAATGGGATCTAAAACATTGCTCTTATGAGCTTAGAATGCTCTATTATCTGCTGGGGGTCTCCATGGGGCAGAAAAGGACAAGGTTGAGTCCTTTAACTTCCCATTGGTCCACCCAAAAGTGAAGATAACTTGTCATCTACCTAAGTGTGCGCTCTGGGAGGTTCGGGGCACTTTGACGAGGGATTTTGGAGATCAGAGGGCATGGGCGGAGAGCTCTCGACGGGAGGGATTTTGGAGATCAGAGGGCATGGGCGGAGAGCTCTCGACGGGAGGAGCAATCTGACCACAAATTTCACTCGATTTGGAGGTCCAGGGCATACGTTATGGCGATTTGAAGTTCATAGAGTGATGAGAGTACAAGAGTTTCTCTTCCGATTGTAAGATTAAGGGGTTTGAGTGATTGAACCGTCAGATTGAGACCAGATTTCATGAGCTTGTAGTCTGTCAGCTGCTGAAGCTCTGACCACAAATTTCACCACCGGATGTTCTGCGGATTGAGCGCAATGGCGATTTGAAGGCGACGGGGTGCAGAAAGCTGTCAATCTGAAGCAGCGAGTTTGCAGATTTATGGAGGACGATCAGAACGGTCAAATCGGCTCAAATTTCCTGTGTAGTGAGTTTACCTTCTGAATTGATAGCACAGGAAGTTGGAGTGGAAGTGGACGGTTCATTTAGTCGAAGAAGCTTCTGTCCTGAATCTGAGATTGGAAGTGCGTGTTAGTTTCTGTGGATTTGTGTTAATTGTGGGAGGAGATCTAGCCGTCAGATCTTCCTGAAATTTGACCTGCAAGTAGAGATTTTAGTATCCTACCTACGTGGCAAGTTTGAGAGGAGACTGAGCTGTAGATCTGTACCTATCATGTGTGAAAGTTCGCTGGTTTTTCTGTCGAGTTGTATCGGCAACGATATCTACTCTAGGTCTCGAGTTGTTAGCGACAGCTGGCTGAAAAGTATCCAGTGCGACATTTGTATTGCTTTGGGGAGTATTCTAGGCGTAGATATGACTTTAGCGACCTACGTTGTATCCACGTCATGTGGTTGTTAGGTTCGCACTCAACGTGGCAAAGTGCGATCCTTGACCTGTAGAGTCGACTACCTGTCTAGCCTAGTCTCCAGTTTTTGGGACACGTTACGGTGTATGCATTAGAACCTTTCACCCAGAAGACCCACACGTGGATGAGTATGACGGCACCAAACATGCGATGTGCATGTGTGCCACCTCATCGGTCCGTGAGGCTTGGGTTGCTTGGTTAGGGAGCTTGCACCTATCCTTGTTTTGTGTTCGAAACTTTTAAGCAAAGGGGAGTGACCTGTGTGGGGGCATTCGACCTGGGGAAAAATCCAAGAGATTGTTCGTGGAGAGATCGTGGTGATCCTATGAGATTGAATCAGAGTTTTATGGATCGATATACCTTTGTAGTTGGAGTGCACATGTTGTGAGAGATGGACGAAGGACTCTACTTACCGCCCAGATTCCCTTTTCGAAACCCTTTCTCGATTAAACTGATGTATATGGAACGAGTTCACTTTCAACAGTTTCTGATAGGATCCTTCGGGCATAACTTTACCGCGCAAGTCATGCTCTCGCCTGTTCCTATGATCTTACCTGTTGTCACTTACGGCCAAGAATGGGATCTCACCGTCTTTATTCTCATCTAACGAAGGATGGATCTAAATCAGCTCCCTCCTGTAAACTTTAACACCCAGTGCGAGATAAGACACATCTGTCGACCCAAAGCCATGTACGAAGCCCTAGTAGTGAGAAACTTCGGAGAGGAATACTACCGAGAGATCATGTCATCACATATCCCGTTTGTCGTACCCATGATCATCCAACGTTTTCGTGTAGTTATCTTGACCCTTTACTGAGAGAAAGAAAGTGCTTAGTTATCGAGGAAGTTAGAGAGAAATCTACGAGATACTAGTCGCTCTGCTGTGTATCGATCGCTAACCACAGCCAGAAGGTACGCCCTTGCTCAAAGGAAAGGCTCTCGCTACGACAACAGTTCTCTAACACCTGCTTCAAGTCTGTAGCAATCTCAATGTCAGACTGAAGTTTGTATGCAGGCATCACCCTTCTCCTTGCTTCTCTCCTTCTCCTTTGGTGTTGTAGGTGGTAGATCCTCCATAGTCTCCTCTCGAGTAGGTGTTGTCTCCTGCCTTGTCTCTGGTCTAGCCCTTTCACTCCTTGTAGCAGGTCGTTTGGCTGTAGAAGCCTCACCTGCATCCTCCCTCCTGCGTTTTTCTTCTAGTACAGCTTCATGATGACTTCTTGCAACATAAGCATGCACTGACATAGTATCCACAGGGTCATTCCATCCTGTAGTTTCTCGAATTGAGTTGCCAACCCTTCGTAGCACATCCTTGTCTAGCTCTGTTCTAGCTACGGACCGCACTACATCTGACCACAACCCAGTAGTCCCTTTCTCTCTCTCCATTTTCACTTTCACTCCACACGTAGCAACATTCACAAGAGAAACAGCATGTGATGCTGATATATCATTCACAAGTCTCTTCATACCACCCTTGCCAAAGTTGGTTCCCAGCATCATCCCAGTCTCTCTCAAATGGATCTTACCATCTTTGAAGAAGATAAGATCCTTCCTCAACGCATCTGAAAACTCCCCACAATCTCTTCTTACATGGTCTAGGCTATCACACCATATACAACGATGAACAAAGCCTTCTCTCATCTGAGGTCTCTGCATAGCAGGTTGTACATTCTGCTCCTTCTCTTCTAACCTAGTGAGCTTAAGCTTAAGCTCCTTCATATCCTTAATCAACTCATCAAGCGGTGAGTCTTCTTCTCTAGCAATTACCAAAGCGGGCTTAGCAGACAACTGCTTGACAGGAATTATCAGAGGTGCTGCTTCACTTACCACCACCTTGTCCCTTCTTCTCTGTCTCTTGGTCAGCAAAGAGACAGCCTCTTCAACCTCCTTCCAGTCAGTCTTCAATCCTCTCTCCTCACTCTTGTCTTCCAGCAACAGCTCAAGCTTCTCCTGAATAGTCACGTCCGCTGCTTGTAGGAAAAGCTCGGTCTTCTCCACCTCTAATGTAAGCTTTTCTGTCCTAGAAAGCTGAGCATACTGACGATCAAATTCCCTTAACAACTCATTTACAGACAAACCTTTGTTGGGCTTAACCACCCACTCCAAGAACGTTCTCTTGGTCACCCTCTCTGAATCTTCAGTGTAGTACTCCTCCTTCAAAGCTCGCATAAAGCTCTCCCAACTCTGTCCTTGCTGCTGCTTGAGCTCCTTCACACGCCCACGAATCTCAGGGACAACAGCACGCTCAAAGTTCTCCACCATCTCCTTCTCAGGCACCTTGTTCACCTCCATCTCCCTAGCATAGTATCGCACATACTTGGAAATATCTGTACCCTTGAACTGGTCCATCTGGTGCACCACAGATTGCAACGCCTTGGTTGCTAACACCTCCTTCCTCTCTGTGCTCTGCTGCTGCTGCATGAACATGGAAAAAGCCTGGAACATCTTCATTGTAGCAACATCAAACTGAATAGGTTGCTGAGCAGCAGCAGCACCTCCACTTGATGATCCTTGGTTGGCCATGATATCTGATCCTGTAACACTCTTAAGAAAACTCCCACCCTAGGTGTTTCACGTCGAGTTCACCAAAAGAGAGTATGTCGGAGTGTAATCCGTCTACCTAGGAAAGCGCCGGGCTTCTGGCTGTGGTTGTTCACTCAAGAGGTTGGCTTTCAGGTCACAATAGGGCTATAAACACTCACACAGATGTGTAAGATCTAGTAATATACCCAGAAGGCGAAATTCAGGTCTAGCTGGCAGTAATAGGATTCGGCGGTGAACTTTGACACTCACGGAGAGGAAAACTATGAAGGTTTAGACCTCTAAACTTCCCCTACATGCAAATGAGGTACTACTGAACTCACAGACGAAATTTCAGCCTGAGATCAAATTCTGACACGGAGATATGAACAGAAAAGGTTTGAGCAAGAAAACTACGGCAATTTCTGGTACCTAGCTGGCTATTTCAACCTATAACAGGAGTTTGGCTCGATCAATTTCGAAGTTTCTTACAGGATTTGCAGTCTACAGGGTGCTGAACATCCCTGTGAAGTTGGGACTCCTGAATGTACACAGAACTGTAGATCTCCTCCTCTGAAGTCGCTGCTCTAGATTAAGAGCTTTTCAGACCCCCTCAGGTTCAGCGGCCGCCCTGAATTACTCAGTTGCTCAATCGATATGAAACTTTTTGTGAAATCGTAGCCCTGCTGGCGGAGAACACAACCTCGAAGTTTTGAAGCAATTTCCTTAAATCTGCTGCGAGTGACACTGAAAACCCTAAATCCAACCAAAATGATTCAATTCTAGCACAATCCGAACTTCAATCGCTCATAACTCCGTCTTTATTGACTCAAATCGATCGAAATTTTCACTGGAAGTGCTTGGCATGACGAGACCTCTCTCCCTGTGCTCTCAGATTTCGAAGATCTCTCACCAAATGCTCGAACTCCACTCTAGAGCTCTGTTTCTAAATTTAGAGTTTAACAAAAGACAAAAATGGACCAATGGGAGTTCATAGCTCCACTTGGTTGTCCTTTAGTACCTTAAACCACGTGGCAACTTAGTTTTACTCATAGGCTACCACGTCAAGCCCCCTAGAGTGTCAGCGTAAAACTTAAATTACTTAAAACGACACGCAGCCCCGAAAAATAACTTAAATCAGCTAGAAAGCGTGCATGGGCGACACGCAAATACAACCCATGAGCTTAAGCCCTATCAACATGGTAATCAACCTACTAAGACTCAAAATAGTGTTAACACCGTATGCAAAGGTGTCAAACATATACATAAACGACTAGAAGTAATATAAGCTAACTTCTAGAACTACTAAACTCAAGCGTCGGAGTAGAAATATAACATGTAGCCGCCAAGTAGCGCGACAACGTGCTGAAGTCAGGGTTTCCTTAGCTTCACTAAAGTACTTCGGCGCTCGTAGTATTACGAGGTCATTCTTCTTCAACTTCGCCACATCTTCAATCTGCAATAACTTCGTCGTTCTGACTCCATTTGTCTCACACAACACATCGTTAGAAAGTTCTTCACCCGAGGAACCCAACTATAAGAAAATCTTATCCCAACTGTCTTCATAGATTCGATAGATTCCTCCAGAACAAAGATTCTTCACTAAACTTCTAATTAACACTATTCTACTCCTATCTTCTATCTTCTATTACATATTCTTCTTATTTACTTTATAACTAATCAATTAATTAACAAAAATGAAAAATCAAAGCTTCACAAGTAGCCCAAGTGACCATAACTAAATCATCATCCAACGCTTTACTCATCCATTTCTTTCCCTTCCCTACAATAAGACTAGGAACATTAGAAGAAGATAGGAAGATGGGAAGATGAGGGAAGATGGGGAAGAAGAGAAAATCCAAACAAGAGGGAACAAGATGGAAAAGAGAAATTAAGATTCTGACAAGCTTCTAGTCCGGATCCTGACTAACAAGCCATCCCTGCTTGTAATAATTTGAGGAAGAAGATTACAAATCAGCTTACAGTTACTGATGCTAGGATCTACACATCCAATTTCTGAAAGTTCAAAAGCAAAAGCTTTCTCATGCCTCGTTAACATCTTCCTAAACTTATTCTCATCCACAAATAAAAGAAAATCTGTAGAACCAATCTTCAACTCCTTGTGCGTAGCTTTTGTGAACTTGTGACCAACCCGGCTAAGATCTCTCAAGCTTTTCTCCTTCGAAGATTGTTGGACTTGATGGTTACAATCACTAGGTAACGGCTGAGCAACATGTTTTACCTTCTTGTCTGCTGTTTTGTACCTAGTCTCAACTCGAACTTCATGATCTAAGAATGACTCTATAGCTGTATAGAGCTCCCTAGAGTGTACTTCCACCACATGATCCTCATCTTCTTGCTCAACCATAGCAAGCTCATCCATGAAATCTCCCAACCCCAACTCCAAATAAACACAATCTATCCTATCATCCTCTTCAAGCGCACAAACTCTCTTTAGGACTTTTTTAGTTTTTTGCACAACTTCTACTCCCACTTCTGCAAATCAGCAAGTCGTGTATGTGTAGCAAACCCACTCCTAGAAAACTCACAACTCATGTACAAAAGACACTTCTCTCTGCTAGCGAGAGTACCTTCTTTGTGTATCGACTACTATACTCTCGCTGTATAGTGACCTTGTGAAAATATCTTTCAATAATTCTAGGTAGAGAACCACTCCTTAAGTACTCTCGGTTGCGCTCATGGTTAGGAGATACAGTCAAGAACTGCATTACTTTCTTACCGTCTCGACTTCTAATCTGAGCATAAGCGGATCCATCATCCAACACCTTGGTCTCCATCCTTACAACAATAATGTAAGGATGGCCGAGTATGATTGGATATGATGTACTATCTTGAACAAAGAAGTTCTGTTGAATAGTTACATCTCCAACCTTCACTCTTACATGACGACAAGTTCCATAGAGTTCTCCTCATGTGTTTTTCTCTGCCCGGATCATCCAATCATGCTCGGTGTCAATTAGTCACTTTCCTCGTCTATAGACATCTTTAGACACAATGTTAATCTCAGACAATGATGACGATCATTAGATCTGCCAGATCTCTTACCTTCACCAAGGTTTCCGTAGTAGCTCTAGCTCAATGTCCTCAAGTGTAGTGACTGGGAACCTTATCATCTTTCTCATCTTCATCTATAGCAAATCAAACTTTTTTGTTCGTGCAACATTCAACTAACTCTAGCTCCTCTTCTTCCGTTATTCTTGTATCTAGAGCATTAGTCATGCCGTCTCTCTTGTCAATTGCCTCTTCCGCTTGATGATGTCAATAATGACATCATGAAACGCCTTTTTGGCAATTCCAAGTATCTCTCATAGAGTAAACTCAATCTTCGCATTGAGCACTCTCTCTTCTAACACTCCCTTCAAGTCTTGTGGTGCCCACAATTTACAAGATTGGAGATTTTTTAGAAAATTTTAAGTTAATGATGTGTCTATATAATTGAAGTAACCTTATTACTTCAGACTACATCTTGCTTAGCGGGAAGATGATCTTAAGGTGAATTCATGAGAAAAAGTCAACTTCCGAAGCCGGAAGACAGTGACTACAACCGCGGGAGGACCAACCGTGCACCAACTAGATAATGGTAGGTATACCTGTGCAGTCACCATTGTAGTAGCTAGGTCTAGGACAGTCGAGCCATTACTTAATTGCGAAGAAGAGACAAGGAAGCTGGAGGCGCATTAGCACCCAAGCTCTATTTGATGCTTCTCGATTCGGAAATTGATCTCGATTTAAGAATTGAGGAGGACAATAGAAGCGCGTAGAAGCAAATTGAAGTGAGTGAGTAAGAGAGGACGTCTTCAAGCAGGAAGCGCACTAAGGTAGAAGAGTTGGGAGTCCTCAAAGGACTAGAAGATTAGAAATTGTGGGTCGAGGAGGAAATCGAGAGTGAAGCTTCGAAGCGCAACAGATCAAGTTCAATTGTGGAAGCAATGTAGCAGCAGCTCGAGATTGGAGGCAGAAGCAGGATCGTGGCAAGACATTGAAAGTGAAATCGAAGTCTTAAAGTACGTAGAAGACCGAAGAAGCGATCAGAAGCGTAGCACATTAGAAGCAGTACTGAGGTTCTTTTCATGTCTTTCCTCTTCTCCATCGCTTCCGTCCTCTGTTCTCATGTCTCCCACGCTTCTTCGATCGTTTGCTGGAAGCCTATCGAACCTTCTCCATCCCTGAATTTTCTCTGAGAAGATTGGACGCGGAAGCGCTATCCAATTTTCGTCAGCCATCTTCTTCATCTCTTCTCGAATTGAAATTGAGCTTCTCCTTCTTCCCATGTCAAAATTCGATGGTATGACTATCAATTTTCTTACCCTACCGTGCTTCTGTCCCAGAATCTGTGGACAAAAGACTTGTTTGAATGTCTGGACATTTTTGAATGTTTGCAATTCACATCAAGTAATTGGATTGGATTGGAATTGGAGTTGTGAGAAGCTTGATGTGAATCCAGAGTGAACTTGAGAGTTGATTGTTGTTTCGAGAAGCATGAAATTGAGAATCAGGCCTGTGCCTCCCAAGCTTCCTGACTTCTCAAATCCACATCTTCATTGAGAGCTAGAAGATTAGAAAGGCTGGCAGAATGAGCGAGAAGACGTGAGGGTCCTTTATGGATCTCTTCTGTATGACCCATAGCAGCCTGCTCCTTCTTCTTCTCGAACTTTAGAAGAGAGTTGTGAGAAGCCTTGCTTGCAGAATCTGGAGAGAATTATCAATGATTGTCTTCCTGTTAGGCATCAAGCTTCTTCTGAGAGTGTATGCGAGGTGAGGAGTCGAAAGACAGAGTGCGAGTGATCCATGTTTGTTGTGAGGTTAGATTGCGTGTAGGAAGCCGAAGACAGATGAGACCAATGATGAGAAGCCTGATTGCGAGAAGTCTTCTGAAGACGTTAGTTAACCAGAAGTTGTCTCGGGAGTCTTCTTGGAGGTCATTATCATTGCATGAGTCCTCAGCCTTCTTCCGAACTATTCATAGACTTCGCTTCTCACATATCTTATCATCTTCTATTATGAAGTAGGATGACTTGCAAGGCGGATTGTCTTCTTAGGAATCCATGCGATGCCTTGCTTAGTTAGGATTGCTTAGATGCGCCTCTGTCCCAGAATTTGTGGACAGAAGACGCTTCTGAATGTCTGAACGTCTTCGAAAGACGACTGTTTGTAAATTCGTATCAAGAAGATTGGATTGGATTGGAATTTGTGTTGAGAGAAGCTTGATACGAATCCTGAGTGAGCTTGCGAGTTGATTGTTGTTTCGAGAAGCAGGAAATTGAGAACCAGGCATGTGCCTCCCAATCTTCCTAACTTCTCAAATCCGCATCTTCCTAGAGAGACTAGAAGTTTGGAAAGGTTAGCAAAATGCGCGAGAAGACGTGAGGATCTTTTATGGATCTCTTCTGTCTGACCCATAGCAGCATGTTCCTTCTTCTTCCCGAACTTAGAAGAGAGTTGTGAGAAGCTTTGCTGGCAGAATCTGGAGAGAATGGTCGAGGGTCATGTCTTCCCGTTACATAGCAAGCTTCTTCTGAGAGTGTATGCGAGATGAGGGGTCGGAAAACAGAGTACGAATGTTCCGTGTCTGTTGTGAGGTTAGATTGCATGTAGAAAGACGAAGACAAGTGAGACCAATGATGGGAAGTCTGACTGCGAGAAGTCTTCTGAAGACGTCAGTTAATCAGAAGCTGTCCCATGAATCTTCTTGGAGGTCACTGTCACCCAGGAGTCCTCAGTCTTCTTATGAACCTTTCGTTGACTTTGCTTCTCGCGTATCTTATTATCTTTTGTTAGGAAGTAGGATGAATTGCAAGGTGGATTGTCTTCTTAGGAATCCATGTGATGCCTTGCTTAGTTAGGATTGCTTAGATATAGCACGGAAGACGAGAGGTACTTAGGAAGCACTGTTAGAATCCTGGAAGACAGAATAGCTGTCTTTTGAGAGTGGGAGCTGGACTGTGAAGACTTGGTAAGGACTGAGCCTTAGGTTCACCGCAAGTATGTGTGTTTTAGTGTAACAGAAGCTCGAACATGTCGATGCATCCTCGAGGGTTGTGTTACCGACATCGGAGTTGCTGAGATCAAAATCTTACATCAAGTAGTTGAGCATCGGCTTCTTTCTGTGGGATTGGAACCTCGCGGACCAAGGTATTCTAGAGGATGTCTGGGCAGCATTGCCTCTGTGTAACCTTGTACATGTGAAGGCAGGGGTCGCTCGGGGAAGACCATCTTCTTGGACAGTGGAGTGATGGCGTAGAGATTTTCACCTCCTCGAAGTAGAGAACCGCGGGTACGAGTTGGAGAAGAAGATGTTACTGATGATCTCTGGGAAGTGGTATGTACCTAGAAGCACCACATGTCTCTTCCTAGAAGACAGACAGGGGAAGAACGGATGGAAGGTAGAAGCTTACCGGGAGCCGAGGAAGCGTCTTCTGGGAAGTGGTATGTACCTTGGAAACCAAGACGTGGAGTTCCTGAAAGCTATCTGGGAAGGACATGTCATCAATAAGGGCGTCTTCTTCCACGCATACATCCAGGTCGAGGTAGTGCACTTGGGCACCCCAATAGGAGGGCATCTTACTCCCTTCTTTTGTTATCTGTACGTTGTCGTGTCGTGGACCGGCTCCTACCTGAAATACAAACTTCGATGCTTGTCGCTCCAAAGACACTCATGAGAAGACAAGCTAGGCCCCAGCTTACGGATTTTGGCACAATCTCAGATCTCCATGTTCATCGCATGGATGGGTAGAGCTCCTTGTCAGCTTTCCATAGGCATCTTATCTACTTCGTTTGGACGCCTAGTGGAAAAGTTACAGGACTCGAAAGATGGAGAAAATAAGCTAAGCCCCAGCTTACGGGTTTTTGGCACCACTTCGGATCTTCGTTTTTATCGCACCAGTGGATAGAGCCCCTTGTCAGCATTTCATAGGCACTTTGTCTACTTCGTTTGGACGCATAGTGAAGAAGTTACAGGACTCGAAAGATGGACAAAACAAGCTAGGCCCCAGCTTACGAGCTTTTGGCGCAACTTCGGATCGTTACTTTTATCGCATAGATGGATAGAGCTCGTTGTCAGCTTTCCATGGGCATCTTGTTTATTTCGTTTGGACATCCAGAGAAGAAGTTATGCGATTCGAAAAAAGGCAAAATCAAGCTAGGCCCCTAGTTACTTGCTGACTGGGTATTTAGGGCTCCAGGCGTTATATCAAAGACGCAAGGGGCCTGCTTCTTATTATTGAGAGTTGAACTTCGTACGTACAGACTGTTGCAAGGGGGCTGCTTAAGGGGCTTGCTTGTTCCTGCGACTTGTCGGTGGATGTTTTGGAGAATTGGGAAGTCCAATACACGTGCGCAAGGTGTCATCGGGTTCAGATCTGTGCAGGCTACGCACAGGTTAAGACGGTTCTTGAAGAGACGGATCGTGGGTTGTGTTCTGGGAGAAATTGAGACGCAGGGAGCAGAATTGGGGTTTTCAGTTACTTGTGAAGGAGAGTTGGACCGTTCGGGCCGTTCCGGAGTCCAAACTTGCTTTCCTTGAATCCATCGGGATCAAAACAACGAGTTCTTCAGGAAATTGAAGACGATACAAAGTTTTATCGGGCGGTTTGAGAGTTGTGAGAGAAATTGGCTCGCAGGGAAGCGCTTGCATCAGGTTTTCATCGCCTGCGACCTGAGATTGGATTGTTCTTCGCGATCGGTGAGCCAAGCTCTTCGTTCTTGGTGCCTACGCGATCAGGGAGTCCTCATGTACGCATAGGAGAAGACTGTAAGTGAATTGGATTGTTGGTTTGGGTGTGGTGAGCAAATTTGAGCCGCAGGGAGCCGATTTACGTCAGTTTTTTGTAGCCTGCGACCAAATTTCTCGAGTAGTTTTGCAAGGGGAACTCCAAACGGCTTGTTTGGAGTCTTGTTGGGTTCAGAGTAGCCAGATCTACCTACCAGCTAAGACGGATATCAGTTTAGACGATCCGTTTGTGCGGTGTGAGCGGTTTTAAGCCGCAGAGAGGAGTTTTTGAAGGTTCGGTCACCTGCGACCGAAAATTAGCGATATCTCAACTATCGGGAGCCGGATCTGAAGGTTTCTTGGGCCAACGGAGTCAGGGAAGGAGACCCTATCAACATTTGAAGATCGTTTGGCGAAAGGAGAAAGTTCCCAGATAGGTCTTTTTCGGTTCCTTCGCTACAGGTTTCGTCCTTTTGAGTTCGTTAAGGACTTAGTTGGTTGTGTATGGCTTGTGGTAGCTAGCTTTAGCCAAGAGCTAGTGTGTGGATGTGGTTTGGACTTGGGTTTGGATCGCATGATACTGTTGTGGCTCTGGTTGTTAGCAAAGAGAAGTTCCTCTTGCTTTGAGCTACGTTTTGGCGATTTCAGACTAGGGTTACGTTTCAGGGGTTTGTTTTAGGGCTTCTGAAGTAGGTTACAGACCGCTCTGGTCTTTTCCTCAGTTTTGTGCTGTTTGGAGAAAGAATCGACAGTGTACATACTTTCAGAGTGGTATATATCGCAGCATTCCTTTTTCGTGGTTGTTCTTCTCTGTCTTGTCTCTGTTTGGCACACAGCATCTCCACAGCCAGGAACCTCGCGTTTTCCTGGACATCCTTCACGCACAAAATATCCGACACGATACGGTGGTGAACTCGACGTGAAGGTCTGGGGTGGAGATTCTTCTGTGTGGAACTTTGAAGAAGGGATTGGCAGTCATGAGTGGGGATGGGAAGGGTGATGGAGATGGAGCTAGTGGTTCAAGTGGGTTGCCGAAGGTGCAGTTGGATCCAGCGACTGCATCGATGTTCCAAGCTTTCACTATGTTCTTACGGCAGCAACAATCTGATGAGCGGAAGGAAGCTTTGGCAACAAAGGCGCTACAAGCGGTGGTCAGCAGGATTGACCAGTTTGATGGAAGAGATGTCTCAAGGTATCTGAGACATTATGTGAAGGAGATGGAGCTGAACCGGGTCTCAGAAGATGAGATGATTGAGACGTTTGAGTTGGCAGCAGCTCCAGAGATTAGGGATCATGTTAAAATGCTAACGAAGCATTTTAACAAGGATTGGGAGACTTTTGCTCGTGCCTTGATGGATGAGTACTTCTTGGAGGACTCTGATCGAGTCACCAAGAAGTCATTCTTGGAGTGGGTTGAGCAACCAAGGAAGGGTTTACAAGCTACTGAGTTGCTCAGAGAGTTTGAGAAGCAGTTTTCACGGCTGACCAGGATGGAGAAGTTGACGTTGCAGTCCAACAAGACAGAGCTATTTCTTCGGGCTGCAGATGAGAAGTTGCAGGAGAAGCTAGAGGTACTTCTGGAAGACCGGGAGGAGGACGATGGATTGACCAGCAGCTGGAAGAAGGTTGAGGAAGCTGTTGGTCTGCTTACCAAGAGGGAGCGGAGACGAGAGAAAGTTCCTGTTAGGAGACTGGCGCCAACACCTACAGCTGTAACACCTGTTCCTGTAGTCCGATCAGTTCCTGTTGCTAGACAAGTAGTACCTGTTGCTCCAGCTGTTCCTGTTGTTCCGGTTGTTCCAGTTGTTCAGGCACCCATGGTATCTCCGAAGAAGGATGACTCAAACCTTGAGGAGATATTGCGTGGAATGAGAGATCTGCAGATCAAGCTCACCAGATTGGAAGAGAAGGGATCTACAAGTGGAGTAAGACCGGTTGAGAAGCAAGGCTGGATCCAGCGGTGTATCTGGTGCGATGGTACTGATCATCCGCGCAGAGATTGCAAGGAGTTCACAGATATTCTGCAGCAAGGAGTGATCTTCTGGAAGGATGGGAAGGTAGCGTTGAGGGATACTGGTGCACTTCTTCAGACCAACTTTGGTAGGGGAGGGATGAAGAAGTTGGTTGAGGACCACCTATCAGCGCAAGCAGTTGCAATGGTGGAAGCTGGAACTTATGGCACAAGGGTTGAGGATCAGGCTGAGAGGAGTTTCAACAAGCAAGTTGAGCCAAGTGAGTTGTGGTCATCTGCCATCTCCATGAAACAGAAAGGGAAGATGGCACGTGAGACGTTGCAGAGGACAGCTGCAACGATCAGAAGGGATACTGGATGGGAGGATCCGATAGAAGCTCTATCGGTGCATGCGTACATCGCCAAGAACCAACACGAAGCGTTGTTGGAAGAGAAGAGAAGGCGAGATTCAGAGGATTCAGGAGAAGGGACTTCTTCAAAGAGACAGACTCGAGGGGAGAAGGTTCGCCAAGAGCTTCGGGATGCAGGAGCTCAAGACCTACCGATGGACGATGCTCCTTCTCCATCGAAGGAGAAATCTCAGAAGGAGAAGGGTAAGCCGGCTGCGTACAAGCTACAGTCGGATATCGAGGCTTCAACAGACTTGAAGGGAGTCTTGGAAGATCGCATTCTGAATGCGAAGGTGGAGTTTACTTTGAGAGAAGTGTTAGGCATCGCCAAGCGTGAGTTTCATGATGTCATCATCGATGTCATCAAACGGAAACGACAAATTACGGGTGAGACTGGTTTATCACATGCTTTGGATACTAGGATGTCAGTGGATGAGGAGAGAGAGCTTGCAAGGTGCAGTGTCTATTCTCCTGAGGAAGAAAGAGATCGAAGGCGCAAGGTGCATTTCGAGGATGAAGAGGAGGATGGGAAGCGGAGCTCAAGTCATTACAGCCACAGTCACTGGGCTCGAGCTACGACGGAGACATTGGTGAGGATCGAGGACTTGGATGAGCCGGTGGTTGCTCTGATCGATCATGGATCAGAAATCAACATCATGTCGAAGGAGCTGTACAAGAGGAAGAAGTGACCGATCGACACAGAGCATGGATGGGTCATAAGAGCAGCCAACAACACGAGAGGAGACTTGTATGGAGCTTGTCCAGACATCAGAGTGCGCGTAGGTGATGTTGCTATTGAGCAAAACTTCTTTGTTCAGGAAGCAACATCATACCCACTCATTCTGGGTCAACCTTTCATCATAGCAACCCGGATGGAGACAAAGGTACTGGACGACGGATCTGCGTATGCTAGGATCCGAAGTCAAGATGGGAAGAGAGCGGTACAGTTCCTGACTGTACCGTCCAACCACGAGCGCAACCGAGATCGTTTGAGGGAGAAGCCGCTTCCAAGGGTGAGTGAAGAGTTCAAGGATTTTCGTTGAGTACCACTATAGAGCGGGATTGTGGTGATGTGCAAGAGAAGGTACTCTCGCTTGATGGAGATAGTGCCTTTTGTACAGGGTTTATTGGATTTTCAGAGTGTGGGATTGCTGTCTACAAGAAGATAGAAGAGCTGAGAAGAAAAGAACAAAAACATTTGCGTGGTGTTGAGTTGATGTTGAAAGAGTTGGGTGAGCTAGAAAGGGATGAATGGATTTCTGGTGTTTATGAAGAGGATGGGTTGGAAGATCCCTTGCGAGAGATCATGTCTATTGGATGGGAGGATATGGATAAGGTCGTGCAGATTCATTCAAGGGAGGTCTATTCGGTGATGGAATCATTCCGTGCGCCGGAGGTTAGAGTTGAGACAAGGTACAAGACAGTGGATAGGAAAGTAAAGCCAATTGCTGGTCCTTTGCCGGAAGACACCAACCAACAGATGGATCGAGCTTCAAAGGAGAAGAGTTTGAGAGATCCTGCAATGATAGGACACAAGTTCACGGAGAAGACCCTTGAAGAGCTGAAGATTGGATCTGATGGGTCTCTTCTACCAGAAGAGAGGATGTGCTTCAAGGAGATGCTTTCAAGACATGGGAAAGCATTTGCTTTTGAGCCACTTGAGATTGGATGTGTAGATCCGTACGTTGTTACCCCGATGGTTATCTTCACGGTACCGCATGTGTCATGGAACCTGAGACCAATTCCAGTACCGCGGGCTCACTTGCCCAAACTAGTGGAGTTGCTGAAGGAGAAGATGCGGATGAAGATCTTGGAGCCGTCGTTTGCACCATATTCAAGCAGATGGTTTACAGTACCAAAGAAGAATGGGTCGCTGC
Source organism: Asterella californica (assembly GCA_036924285.1). Taxonomy (NCBI): domain Eukaryota; kingdom Viridiplantae; phylum Streptophyta; class Marchantiopsida; order Marchantiales; family Aytoniaceae; genus Asterella; species Asterella californica. Next base: position 40,838,787 of record JAYKYS010000001.1, read on the forward strand.
GGTTCATCCAAGACATGCAGCCAGTGAACGCAGTAACAATCAGAAATGCTGGGGTGGGACCGATTGTGGATGAGTTTGCAGAAGCGTTTGCAGGAAGAGCGATTTACTCAATGGGAGATCTTTACTCGGGGTATGATCAGTTTCAACTAGCGGAGGAGAGCAGAAGCTTCACGACAATGAGGACACCTTTGGGGTTGGTTAGGATGTGTACCTTACCGCAGGGAGCTACCAACTCGGTAGCACACATGATGAACGGGATGAATCGAGTTCTAAGGGACTTCATCCCCGAAAAGACGATGCCATTCTTGGATGACATCCCCATCAAAGGATGTGTGGAAGATGAGAAGGATGAAGCATTAGATCAGAGGGGGTGTCGGCGATACGTCACTGATCACATCGCAGACTGTGAGAAGATCTTATCTCGACTTGAGGAAGTTCATCTTACACTGTCAGGTGCGAAGTCTACATTTGGAGTTAGAGAGGTTTTGATCGTTGGTCATTTGTGTTGATCGTTTGGTCGGAAGCCAGATCCGAACAAGGTGGATGCGATTGGAAGGATGAAGGAGGTTTGCAACTCGCTGACAGAAGTAAGAAGATTTTTGGGTGCTTGTGTATTCTACCACATTTGGATTCCTCATTATGCGCATGTGGCGGATCCGTTGTATGGATTGTTGCGTAAGGGTCATAAATTCAGATGGGAGGAAGAGCATACTGATGCGGTAAGGAAGCTGAAGTCTTTACTATCATCTCCTCCAGTTCTGGGAAGGATTGATTACAAGGGTGCTAGGCCGGTGGTTCTTACTGTGGATACAAGTCCAGTTGCAATTGGATGGGCAGTCGGACAGGATGATGAGGATGGAGACAGGTTTGCGGTTAGGTTCGGAGCGAAGGTGTTAAGTGCTCGACAACGTGCTTACCCGCAAGTGAAGAGAGAATTGTGGGGTATTGTTTCAGCTATGAAAACTGAGAAAGAGTATTTGATTGGAGCAGTAGTGGTGGTTGAAACTGATTGCTTGCCATTGTTAGGGATGATCATGCATTGTTCAACTCCTGATATTGCGATGTTACGATGGATCGCATATATCAAGTCGTTGAACCCGGAGTTTAGACATATCACAGGGAAGGATAATCTGATGGCGGATATGTTATCTCGGGCTCGATATGATGGGGAAGATGAGATGGTAGAAGACATTGACGACGTGGGTACAGAGTTCTATTCGATTGCACAGACAGGAAGAGAAGATGAGTTGTTTGTTGAAGGGTTGTATGATGGTGATTTGCTTGATATCGGGAGATACCTTAGTACGATGGTTAAGCAGACAGGTTGGACAGATGAGAGGTTTCGGAGAGTTAGAAGGAAGGCCTACAACTTCATGTTGCAGGATGGGTTTCTTTGGAAGTGATCGAAGCAAAAAGGTGGAGTACCGCTACGGGTGATTTGCAACAAGGAAGATCAGCAGAAGTTGCTCAAGGCGTTCCATGAGAGTCTTTGGGCTGGACATCGAGAGATTTGGGCCACTTTTACAAAGATGAAAGAGCGGTATTGGTGGAAAAACATGTACAAGGATGTTGTATCTTTTGTGGAGTCTTGTTTGACATGTCAGATGTATTCGAATATCCGACATCGTGACGGATTACATCCAACTTATCCGTTGGCGATCCACTTCAAGTGGGTGGTAGACTTGGTGATTATGCCGGTTGGATTATGGCAGATGAGATACTTGGTACTTGCTAGAGAGGATCTTTCAAATCAAGTCGAGGGTAGGGCGCTTCGGACGAAGACAACTGAAGGGGTATGTAGATTTCTCTTGGAAGAGGTTGTTTGTCGGTATGGATGTGTGGGAAAGATCACTGCAGATCGGGGAGAGCTAGATGCACATGAGGCTCGTGAATTCTTTGCAAGGTGTGGGGTGAGGTTGTCACTGACAACTGCTTACAACCCCGAAGGGAATGCCAAGAGTGAACGTGGTCATCCACCCATTGTGAAGGCTTTGGTGAAGGCTTGCAACGGAAGGGTGCGCGAGTGGCCTCGACTCTTACCATTTGCGCTATGGGCAGATAGAACGACGCACAGCTCGGTGACAGGTTACATGCCGGTGGAACTCATCACAGGTCAGAAGCCTATCATGCCGATTGAAGAACATGTTCTGACATGGAGTGTGTTACCTTGGGAGGACAATTTGACTAGAGAAGAGCTTCTTGCTATTCGAATTAGGCAGTTAGAGAGAAGACCAGAGGATATCCAAACTGCTTTGGATAGGCTGCGAGAAGCACGGTTGAAGAACAAGGTCAGATTTGATGAGCGACATCGTTTGAGACCTAGAGAAATCAAGGAAGGTGATTGGGTGTTAGTCTATGACAACAGTCTAGACAACCAGCATAGTGCACTCCGGAAGTTTTCCAGAAGATGGTTTGGTCCGTATGTGGTGAAGAAGGTTCATGACAACGCAACTTACGCCCTGCAAGAGTTGGATGGAACAAGCTTGAAGATACCAGTGGCAGGTAAACGCGTCAAGATTTTCAAAAAGAGAGATGAGGAGTGTGAAGCCTTGGTTTTTCGTTTTGTTAATTAATTGATTAGTTGTAAAGTAAATAAGAAGAATAGATGATAGAAGATAAACGATATGAGTAGAATAGTGTTAATTAGAAGTTTAGTGAAGAATCTCAGTTCTGGAGGAATTTATCGAATCTATGAGACACTGAAAGATGATTTCCTCATAGATGAATTCCTCGGGCGAAGAGCTTTCTAACGATATGTTGTGCGAGGCAAACGGAGGTGGAATGACGAAGTTACAACAGACCAAAGATGTGTCGTAATTCGAGAGAAGAACATCGCCGCACTGCGAACGCCGAAGAATGACAGTTGAGAAGAGGAAAACCCTAACTTCGGTACGTGCAGGAAAGCCTATCGCGGGATATAAGCAAGGTAACAAGTTGTTTACTTTACTGTTTTACTATTCCCAGAGCGAGCGATAGCAGGGCGCAGAGAGCCGCATTTACCGAACGCCGAAGTACATCAGTTACGGGCGAGGAAGCCAATTCGCGAGTGATCGGCGAGGAAGCCAATTTGCGAAGAAGTACATCAGTTACGGGCGAGGAAAGGATTGCAGCGAGGAATCCGTTTGTAGCGAAGCTTGTTGCAGCGATCCTCGGAATGCGTGGGATGCAGACAGCTAAGTCGCCGAGGCTCCGAGCGTTTGAAGTTAATCGAGCGGCTCTTCGTCGCTATGACAAGGAGCTCGAGGAGATGGGGTTGGCATTCCTCTTACTTCCTTGGTGGGGGATGGTCTCTTCCAAATTGGTACATGAGTTGAAGGTCTGCAAGCAGCATCCGGCCGATGACAACTATGGACGACCGTGTAACTGGACCGAAGATCACTGGTTCGGCGTCTTGGGGACTGACGATGCAGGCAGAGAAGGCGATCTTCTCTTCGATAGTGTGTCCGCCGCTGCTTCACCCGAAGCAGTGAAGAACTTCCCGAATCTCTTCAGGGAATTGCCTCAAGGGAGGAATGGTTACAGAACGGGCGATTACTGCGAGCCGAAGAAGAGAGAAGTAGCAGATGCGATTATGGCGATCTTCAGACCAAGAAGAACAACGTACATGTCGAATTGGCAGATCAACTTCATTGAGCAGCTCTTCGCCGGAAGAAGAGCACATTGGGCAAGGATCTTTCATCGCCATGTGCTGAAGCTGTGGAACGATAACGACCTAGTCTACATAGGACCCTTTGTCTCGGTGTTCTACATGGGGATGGGATTGCTATCGCCTGAACAGCAGAAGAAGTTGGGCTTCACCGCGGCAGCCGAAGAAGATGAATTCCAAGTGATACAGACTCCAGCCCGAGATGTAAATCTCGAGAAGTTCTTCGATGAAGTCATCGCCGAAGAGCCGAGGACCGAAGTAGCAATGGAAACAGCGCAGAGGCAAGACGCGTCGACTCCAACACCCGTTCCAGAGAAGACGACCGAAGAGGCAACTCCGGCCGAGGATGATGATGTAGTAGAGGTATCTCCTCCAGTGCGCAGAAGTGGGAGGAAGAAACCTCTGGAAGAGACACCGAGGTCGTCACAGAAGTCGCGGAAGAAGATGAAGATGACAAAGACAGTTCGCGCCGATGATGAGCCAGCTGATGAAGAAGCAACTGAGGAAGCTGACGAAGTCGACACTCCTCGAGCGGAGAAGAGTGTGGACACTACGCCAAAGACTAGTTTTGCTCTATCGACGATGAGTGAGATAGACCAGCTTACTTCTTCGGCAAAGTACATCCAGGAGGTGGTCGCACCACTGTTGTACAGCTTAGAGGGAAACCGCGGGACATACGAAGAAGTGGTCGACCGGAAGCTGAACCTAGCAGAGTTGGTACAGACGATGCACTTCGGCCGAGGGAACTGGAAGGAGGAGAAGGACAACTTACGAGCAGCTCTCCTCATGGCGCAGAAGGAGACCCAGGCGAAGATGGAGGAGTTGAAGAACGAGAAAGCGGAGAAAGAGGTTCTTCTTCGGCAGAAGTTAGATAGAGAGAAGGAACATGAGAAGGTTCTTTCTTTGACGAAGAAGGAGTTGGACGAGGTACGACTTCAGCGGGACAGGAATCTGGATGTCGTCGCACAGATGACAAAGGAGATCGAGGATCTGAAGCGGCGCACCGTCAAGGCCGAGGAACTGAGTGCTCAACTTCGGAGCAGAGTCGAGCCGACATTGAAGAACTACTTTGCCGTAGAGATGGACGCCGAAGAGCTGAGTTTTCTCCGCCAGGTTAGAGAGGAGTTCTTAGCTGCAGATGCGGAGGGTACTTCAGCTAGGAACCGGGTAGCTAGGCTAGGACAGCGAGTAGTTAGGGAGCTTAGGGAGGTTAGAGCAACCGTAGAGTTCTCAGTTTGTGAGATAGGTAGAGAGTTAGCAGTAGAAAGCGGTGTCGTTCCTGGTGTCGTTTCGGACACAGGACCTTCATCCGACGGTCCAAAAGTACGCCCGACTTCTTAGGAAGAAGATTCGTCATCTTCGGGAAAATCTGTATATAAGCGTTGTGTTGTTCGTATTCAGGACCTCTATGTGTTTTATCATTTTTGAGTTTTCTATTTCCTGAGTTTACGGAGCCATTGAGTGTTTTGTCTTCTGCGAAAGATTTACCTACGAAGTATCGTAGTTTGCTGTGGTAGGAATTAGTCTGGGTGCCGAAGAATTTGCTGTTGACATTTGAAATCAGAGTAGAATGTTTACGGCGAGGACTGAGAATAGACCAGCATCTGCGGAGTTAGTTTCCTACGAAGACGTTCTTGGGCGAAGTTGAATTCGGAAGAAGTTGTTCTTTGGTGGAACACTTAGAAGGGGGTTCAGTCTGGTACTTCGGCGGAAGAAGAGTCTTCTTCGCCAGAGTTTTCCGAGAACAGTAGTAGTGAAAGTAACTTAGTGTGAAGATACTTAGCGTTTATGGTGTTAGAGGCTACTTAGTAGCACTTCAGCAGTACTTCCTCGTGTGACATTTCCGTCTGTGGCTCTGTTTCTCTGTTGTTCATCTGTTTCTTGAGGTCCCTGACCTGTTCAGTACCTGTTATGTTTGTTTGTCAGGATTATCAACTCTGTCTTGTTGGATAGATCTGAGTTTGATCTCTACCGGGACTGATTTCTGCCCGTGAGAATAAAAGACAACTATAAAGAATCACCTTTGTCACGTGTTTACTACTTTTGGATGATCTTTACTTGCATCTCTGTGGGTTCGATCCTTAAATTACTACTTTCGAACATCTTTTGGTTTTCTTGTGTGTTACAAGGAGGTCGATCTAGCAGATATCTTGACGGAGTTTCAGTTTGAGGATGAGGATTATGCAGAAGATCTTGAAGGTGAGGTTGGTTACGATGGGAAGTAGGGCGATAAGCCGGTCCACTCCTTGGTTGGTATCTCTGGTGCATACCAGAGGATGCACAGGTTCAGAGGGGGTGGATGTCGTGTCGTGGACCGGTTCCTACCTGAAATACAAACTTCGATGCTTGTCGCTCCAAAGACACTCATGAGAAGACAAGCTAGGCCCCAGCTTACGGATTTTGGCACAATCTCAGATCTCCATTTTCATCGCATGGATGGGTAGAGCTCCTTGTCAGCTTTCCATAGGCATCTTATCTACTTCGTTTGGACGCCTAGTGGAAAAGTTACAGGACTCGAAAGATGGAGAAAATAAGCTAGGCCCCAGCTTACGGGTTTTTGGCACCACTTCGGATCTTCGTTTTTATCGCACCAGTGGATAGAGCCCCTTGTCAGCCTTTCATAGGCACTTTGTCTACTTTGTTTGGACGCATAGTGAAGAAGTTACAGGACTCGAAAGATGGACAAAACAAGCTAAGCCCCAGCTTACGAGCTTTTGGCGCAACTTCGGATCGTTACTTTTATCGCATAGATGGATAGAGCTCCTTGTCAGCTTTCCATGGGCATCTTGTTTATTTCGTTTGGACATCCAGAGAAGAAGTTATGCGATTCGAAAAAAGGCAAAATCAAGCTAGGCCCCTAGTTACTTGCTGACTGGGTATTTAGGGCTCCAGGCGTTATATCAAAGACGCAAGGGGCCTGCTTCTTATTATTGAGAGTTGAACTTCGTACGTACAGACTATTGCAAGGGGGCTGCTTAAGGGGCTTGCTTGTTCCTGCGATCTGTCGGTGGATGTTTTGGAGAATTGGGAAGTCCAATACACGCGCGCAAGGTGTCATCGGGTTCAGATCTGTGCAGGCTACGCACAGGTTAAGACGGTTCTTGAAGAGACGGATCGTGGGTTGTATTCTGGGAGAAATTGAGACGCAGGGAGCAGAATTGAGGTTTTCAGTTACCTGTGAAGGAGAGTTGGACCGTTCGGGCCGTTCCGGAGTCCAAACTTGCTTTCCTTGGATCCATCGGGATCAAAACAACGAGTTCTTCAGGAAATTGAAGACGATACAAAGTTTTATCGGGCGGTTTGAGAGTTGTGAGAGAAATTGGCTCGCAGGGAAGCGCTTGCATCAGGTTTTCATCGCCTGCGACCTGAGATTGGATTGTTCTTCGCGATCGGTGAGCCAAGCTCTTCGTTCTTGGTGCCTACGCGATCAGGGAGTCCTCATGTACGCATAGGAGAAGACTGTAAGTGAATTGGATTGTTGGTTTGGGTGTGGTGAGCAAATTTGAGCCGCAGGGAGCCGATTTACGTCAGTTTTTTGTAGCCTGCGACCAAATTTCTCGAGTAGTTTTGCAAGGGGAACTCCAAACGGCTTGTTTGGAGTCTTGTTGGGTTCAGAGTAGCCAGATCTACCTACCAGCTAAGACGGATATCAGTTTAGACGATCCGTTTGTGCGGTGTGAGCGGTTTTAAGCCGCAGAGAGGAGTTTTTGAAGGTTCGGTCACCTGCGACCGAAAATTAGCGATATCTCAACTATCGGGAGCCGGATCTGAAGGTTTCTTGGGCCAACGGAGTCAGGGAAGGAGACCCTATCAACATTTGAAGATCGTTTGGCGAAAGGAGAAAGTTCCCAGATAGGTCTTTTTCGGTTCCTTCGCTACAGGTTTCGTCCTTTTGAGTTCGTTAAGGACTTAGTTGGTTGTGTATGGCTTGTGGTAGCTAGCTTTAGCCAAGAGCTAGTGTGTGGATGTGGTTTGGACTTGGGTTTGGATCGCATGATACTGTTGTGGCTCTGGTTGTTAGCAAAGAGAAGTTCCTCTTGCTTTGAGCTACGTTTTGGCGATTTCAGACTAGGGTTACGTTTCAGGGGTTTGTTTTAGGGCTTCTGAAGTAGGTTACAGACCGCTCTGGTCTTTTCCTCAGTTTTGTGCTGTTTGGAGAAAGAATCGACAGTGTACATACTTTCAGAGTGGTATATATCGCAGCATTCCTTTTTCGTGGTTGTTCTTCTCTGTCTTGTCTCTGTTTGGCACACAGCATCTCCACAACCAGGAACCTCGCGTTTTCCTGGACATCCTTCACGCACAAAATATCCGACACGATAACGTGTCCAAGGGAGACCTAAAGGAAGACCAGTTGGCTAAGTATGGACCAGCGGTATAGCGTGAGGTGAAGGAAGAGACCCCGGAGGAAGAAGAGATAAAGTACAAAAGAATCTGTTTGTAACACAATTTTCTACAACTTCTACGTATCTTTGGATCGTAGCAAACTTTAATCTTGAATCGAAAAAGTACAAGATCACTTGTGCTAGAAGAATAGATAGAGAACATTTGGGTTGAAAGATCAAGGTTTAGAGCCAACCTGTTCAAGCCACATACCTCTTGTGGTGTCCACAAATTACAGGATTAACGAATTTTTAAAATTTTTATGATTAATAACTTGTTTGTATAACTGAAGAAGCGTTGTTACTTAAGGTTACATCTTCCTTAGCAGGAAGATGATCTTACGAGCTGTTTGTAATAATAAGTTGACTTCTTCGGAAGACAACCATCTTCGGAAGAGCGTCTTCTCAGTTGCGTCTTCGGAAGACGGAAGACGGCGGAAGACACCTATCTTCCGGAAGACAGCGACCGCGAAGGCCTAACCACGAATTTCCAGGTAAAGGAGCAGGTGTACCTACTAGGTAACACCAAGGTGGTAGGTAGGTCGAGAAAGACACCTAGGGTCGAAACCCTTAATCTGCGGGGAAGATGCGCAGGAAGCGCATTAGCGCATTCCAACTTCCCGCAGCAAGCGCGCTTGAGAAGATCGATTTCAGAAGAGTGGGCTTCGCGAGAGGAAATCAAGTGAGGAAATCGAGTGAGGTGAGGACCAGTTGGCAGCTAGGCGAAGGGCGAGACCGAATTGCTGAAGCACGGAAGGCAGGGAGCGAAGACGTCTTTGTGAGCTCCCGAGAAACTGACATTGGAGAGTAGCTGAGTAGAATCGAAGGTGGAATTGAACAGCGGAAGCAGCCGTGTGGAGTCGCATTGGAGCTAGGACCAGAGCCAGAAGCGCACGAAAGGTCGAAGACACCTCGGGAAGAAGGCAGAAGACTGTAGAGATCCTTCCCATGTTCTTCTCCCTTCCCACTACTTCTCGCCTCTATTTTGTGTTCCCCGCGCTTCCCCGGTTGGTTGCAAGCAGCCTGATCGATTACCTCCATCCTCATTTTTCCTATTGTGATATTGGGTACGGAAGCGCTGTCCAATTTCTGTCAGACATCTTCCTACTTCTTCATGAGTTCAATTCGAGCTTCCCTACCCATCGTCCCCAAATTGACGATCCCAGCTATCAATTTCCCTATCCTACTACCCCTCGACACCCGAAACCTTGAACAGAAGACGCTTCAGAAGATGGGAACATCTTCGGAAGACGCTTCTTAAACTTGACTGTCTTCGGAAGTCGACTATAACCAATTCGTATCAAGAGTGGATTTGTGTTGCTTTTGTGTTAAGAGAGGCTTGGTACGAATCTTGAGTGATGTGGTGAGTTGTTTTGTTATTTCGAGAAGTTGGAAGTCGGGAACTAGGCCTGTGCCTCCCGGTCTTCCAAGCTTCTCAACTCCACAACTTCCTAGAGAGACTAGAAGACTGAAAGGCTGGCAAAATGAGCGAAAAGACGTGAGGGTCCATTTCGGGTCTCTTCTGTCCGACCCATAGCAGCCATTCCTTCTTCTTCCCAAACTTAGGAAAGAGTAGTGAGAAGACTTGCTGGCAGAATCTGGAGAGAATGGTCGAGGGTCATGTCTTCCCACCGAGCAGCAAGCTTCTTCTGAGTGCGTATGAGAGGTGAGAAGTCAGAAGAACAGAGTGCAATTGTCTTGAGTCTGTTGTGAGGATAGATTGCGCGTAGGAAGACGAAGACAGGTGAGACCGGTGAAGGGAAGCCTGACTTCGGGAAGTCTTCCGAGAAAGACATTGAATCGGAAATTGTCCCGGGTGTCTTCCCAGAGGCCACTATCACCGCAGGAGTCCGCAACCATCTTCTGAACCTGTTATGCACTTTATGCTTCACGAATCTTGTATCTTCTGATAGGAAGTAGGATGTAATGCAAGGTGGGTTGTCTTCTTGGTAATCTATGCGAGGCCTTGCTTGGATAGGATTGTTTAGATATAGCTCGGAAGACGAGAGCTATCTAGGAAGTACTGTTAGAATCCCGGAAGACGGAGTAGCTGTCTTCTGGAAGACTAGTTTCGTCTTCTGAGAAGTAGAAGCTAGACTGTGGGCACTTGGGAAGGACTGAGCCTTCAGCTCATAGTAAGTGCTTGTGGCTTAGTGCAACAGATCTTCCAGTATGTCGATGCATCCTCGAGGGTTGGTGCTATCAGTAGCGGAGTTGGCCGAGACCACGCCCTTCCTCAAGGAGATGGGTCTCGGTTTCTTCCTATGGGATTGGAACCTCGTAGACCAGGACTTCTGGAGGAGGTGTGGGCAGCGTTACCACCTCGCAACCGTGTACTTGCGAAGGCAGGAGTAGCTCGAGGAAGACCATCTTCCTGGACTGAAGATTGGTGGCGCAGGGCTTTCCACAGGCTAGACTCCGAGGACCGAGGGTATTGGTTTGAGAAGAAGGTTTTGCCCAGGGTCGTGAGTATGTGGCATGTGTCTGGATGCACCACTTGTCTTTTCATGGAAGACAGGCAAGGTAGGAATGGGTGGAAGATCGAATTTTATCGGGAGCCGAAGAAGCGACTTCTGGCGAAGCTGTTTCTGCATCTCTTCCCCAAGGAGAAAGCGCAGAAGACGAGGTACCTGGGAGATTAGGACGTAGACTTCCTGTGTGGGATAAAAGAGTACCCATCTACTGGAGCGCATACGTCCACAACTATGTACAGGCGGAGCTAGCGTACTTGGGTACCCCGGTGGGAGGACACTTGACACCTTTCCTCTACTACTTGTACGTAGCCATGGGGGATCTTAGGAGAGATCAGTTGGCAGAGTATGGGCCAACAGGACAACAGGAGGAGAAGGAAGAGACCTCGGAAGACGATGACCGAGCAGCAGCCGCAACTTCCCCTCCCACTCTGATGCCACAGTTGAGGCCCGGCTCTCACCAGAAGACGCTTCTGGTGAGGGAAGACGAGTCTAGTGGGTCGGAAGACGTCACGCCACCGAGGAAGATGGGTCCTAGAAGTGTACCTAGGAAGCCCACCTCCCTCATTCATTCAGGATCCGACTCGAAAGAAGAACTGTTGAGTACCCGATCGGAGCAAAAGACCGCTTCTGCAACACCTGGGAGTCTTCCGAAGACTCCAGAAGACGAAGGATGGATGGGCGCTCCTGCTGCGATGCGAGGAAGCGCAACGAAGAGAGCCGCTCTGAGGAATCTTCCATGAGGAATCTTTCACCCCGGAAGATGAGAAGAGTAGCTTCTTCTCGTGCGCAGAAGATGAAGGTCATTGTGGTGGAAGAGGCATCCTTGCCTCTGGAAGACAAGGTTGACACCTCAGAGCGAGTGGTGGAGATGAACTTGTCTTCCGCAGGAAGAAGACTGGAAGAGTTCAGCGCCTTCTTCCACAAGGAGATCCATCCAGCTATGGAGTTGCTGGAGAAGAGAGCGAAGGCACAAGAGAGGCCATTGCAACCTGGATTCCGCCTGCGCACCTTGCTGCGACAAGAAGAAGACCAGAAGAAGACGGAGTCGCTGGAAACTAGTCTCCGCACCACGGAGAAGCTCGCCGCCAGATACAAGGCGGAAGCAGCCGCTTCTACCAAGGAGTTGGTGCAACTTCGGAAGAGCAACCAAGAGATGCAGGCGCGGGTACAGCAGCGCGATCAGGAAGTCCTCCGAGTGCGGGAGAAGATCACCGTCCTCGCCGAGGAGAACACCTCATGGAAGACGCAACGAGAAGCCGCAGAAGCGCGAGTTGCAGTTGAGAAGATGCAGCGGGAAGCAGCGGAGGCTCGTGCACAGGAGATGCTAGCACAATCGATGGAAGCGCTTTGGAAGAAGTTCAACTTCACCGCGGGTAGAAAGTTACTTACCTTGGCTAGAGGATGGGACAGCGAGTCCAAGGCAATGTTGGTGGAATGCCGGGAGAGCATGTTCAGGTACTTGGATCGGCAGATAGAGGGACTGAAGACACTTTATAGTCTTCCCTCGCTTCCGATACCTGCAACTGCATCTTCTCAAGCTCCAGTCCTATCGACTGGATCCGGAATGGAGAAGGAGGAGTTCGATCTCGCTATGCACTTGGTGGTGACAGCGTTGGAAGCCGAGAAGACTCCAGAAGACGCCCCGGAAGACAAGATGTCTTCAGGAAGACACGAAGACGAGCCGTCTTCCCAGGTATTCCGTGTGGAGGAAGCGACTTCCCCGGATCCCTATGAGGTCGCCATGGTCCCTAGTCCCGCACCAGTGTCTCAGAAGATGGAAGGAGCACCGGTCGACTCTGCTTCCCAGAAGACTCTTCTGTCTTCCGAAGCAGAAGCCGAGGAAGACGCAGCAGCAGCGACAGCAGGGCCAGCAAAGAACGATGAGGAGGAAGCCACCTCAATGACATCCGAGGTAAATGCAGGGCTTTCTAGCTTATCAAAAGCCGCGTTAGGAGCTCCGATAGGAGCAGATCAGGTAGAGGTTGCCTCCGAGCAATCAGAGTAGATAGTAACCAAATTGACTATTCCAGATTTAGTAGGACCAAAACATGCTATCTTAAGAGTGGCAGTTTTCAGTGTAAAATTAGTTAGGATACCATGTGGCAGCATAGGTAGCGTAGGAGCAACACGGTGGATGGCTAATTAGGAAGGGGAACCGCTTGCATGTGGGGGTGACAACCTCCTGTCAGCGCCTCTCTCTCCCTGGTGGTCATCTCCCCTGGTTCTCATGGCAGCGACATAAGTAGGATCGAAGAGTAGGAGATAGAGTTCTGTAGCTACTGCACACACATATCGATTCGATGGTGCAGGTAGACGAGACACATTAGAGCAGAGACACAGGATAGACAGCTCTTCGCACACTACACCCGTTGTTGGAAACATACGAATAGTCTGGGAATACACAGGAGGGGTCTGCATACTCGTACCAGCAATGGTTCGGAGATGTAGATAGAGGTAGTGGACAGTCTAGGAACAGAGAATGGTATCCTCGTGCAGTCCTGTTGACTAGACTGGTGTGTCGAGGAGTAGACACAGGAAGTAGAGGGAGTGAGCTTCCCAATGCCATTGTGACTTCTTCTCAGGGAATGGATTGTGGATTTGAGTGCAGAAGCTTTGTTCATGTCTTCTGGGTGGTGGGTTTCCTTGAATTCGCTCCCAATTGTGCATGGGAAGTGTTCTTCTTGAGTGGCGGTGACTGTCAGCAGTTGTGGAAGTGTAGCTTGGCTCGTCCAGTAGAGCACTTAAGATTTGCGTACTGATGATCTTATGGGTAAGGGATCCTAGAAGACAGAGTAGTCAGAGCAGCGAAGTGAAGAAGAAAGAAGCCTTCTTCCCGCAACAGAAGACGACATCCTCGAGTAGAAGACGGTGCAACTGTACACATGTTTGTTGTCTTCCTCCCCAAATTATTACAAGCAGAGATGGCTTGTTAGTCAAGATCCGGACTAGAAGCCTGTCGGAATCTTGATTTCCTCTTTTCATCTTGTTTCTCTTGTTTGGATTTTCTCTTCTTCCCCATCTTCTCTCATCTTCCTCATCTTCTTACCTTCTTCTAGTGAGTTTCTGAGACTTCTATTGAGCTTCCGTGAAGGTGAATGTCGTTGTAGTGCTGCAGGAAGATCATTTCCGTAGGTAGAAGCCTGGGAAGGCTACAGGGGACATACACCATGTGATTGATCTAACCCGTTGTAATGTGAGTGTGAGAGTAAGGTGTAACAGCCGTGCTAGTCGACTTCTGCGAAGCAGGACAATCTTCTGGAGGTGTGAGAAGACGAGCTGAACCCCCAGAAGACGAGAATCGCTTCGGGAAGACGGGTATCGAGAAGACCGGAAGAAGTGACATGGAAGCAGGAAGATCGTCTTCTCGAGATTCTCTGTGAATAGTTGTGTGATATTTTAGTTAGTAGTTGTTTGTTTAGTTCCAGAGCACCTTTTGGAGTGTCTGGAAGACGCGTGGTTTTGTGAGAAGACGAGATTCCTAGACAAAACCCGTGTGTTTGTGTGTTTTAACAGATCTTAGAACTTAGAGCAGCGTTAGTTGTGCAAATCCTCTGTGGGAACGATATCTTGTATACTAAATGGGCAAAAGGAGTAATCCTGCGTCACTACATATAGTGAGCATCATTTTTGGCGCCGTTGCCGGGGATTTCATCTTAGTAACTTCTGTTCTAAGCTTCCTAGATCTGTGTGCCATTAGTTAGGTTCATTTCGAACTAACTTCGATTGTAGTTGAATGTGTTGTGGGACTCTATCTTGCTAGAAGACAGGACCCGCAACCAGAAGCTGATAAGATACATCAGGGGGAACTAGAAGAAGCCGCTTCTCCGCTTCCAAGAGCTTCTTGGAAGACTCGATCTTGGAAGACTGCAGTGAATACAACGAGAAGCAGGAGAAGAAGACGTTCCGAACCTATGATCGGTTGTTTAGGCATTCGGTCTCCCGGATCTAGTGGTAGAAGAAGAGGGACATCTGTTCTCAGTACTCTGGTGGATGTCTCCGACCAGAGGTAGAAGCAGAAGACGCACGGGTAAAGATCCTGAGTGGGTAAATTCACCCCAGCGAACCGCTTCTAGAGAGCAGCGGATACCCCTGAGACACCAAAGGAGAGAAGAAGAGCTCAGGAAGATCCGATCAGTAGAGTTGGAAGAGCCTTCCATCTCGAGCATAATCTTTGGCGAAGACAGAAGCAAACCAGGTGATCACGTGTATAAAGTGGATTTTGGTACTGGTTACTCGGAAGACGTCTTCCCAAGTGCGGAAAAAGCTTCTCAAGGTGAGGAAAGACTGGAGGAGATCGTTCCAAACGTCTCGGAAGATAGCAATGACAGTAGTTCTGACTCAGAAGACGACCTTCGTGATTCAGACAGGCCTAGAACTTCAAGAAGACCATCTCCACCACCTGGACGTGAGGGAGGAAGAAGTTGACAGTCGCACCAGCCGGCAGTCGACATGACTTCCCACACTCAGCAGAAGTACCATCCGTACGACGATGATGCTGACGCGGACGACTTCATCACGATGTTCGAGACATCTCTCGATCCAACAAGGAAGACGCTGATGTTTTCCCAGTTTGATCGTAGGGAAGGGAAGGAAGTGGATGAGTAAGATGTTGGATGATGGTGTAGTAATGGCCGCTTGGGCTACTCTGAAGGCAGCTTTTCTGAAGAGATTCAGAGGAGTGGGCTATGATCGGATGACCCTTATAGAACTTCAGAGACTCGAACGGAAGAAGAAGGAGACACTGCGGGATTACACCGAGAGGTTTGAAGACCTCCTGGATCACATCCCTCAGAACCAAAGAAGACCCGGTTACTGTGCTCAGCAAGCTGTGGACTGGTACTTGGGAGGATTGTCTCAGGATATGGAATTGTGCTGCAGAAGAGGAGGAGGTGATGATTTAGCAGAAGTACAGAAGCATGCCGAGCAATATGAAACCTCGAGCATCACTCAGCATATGACGAAAGACAGAGGGAAGACCTCGAAGAAGTCCAAGAAGTCAAAGAAGTCTTCTAGAATGTCCAAGAGGAAGTCCAAGTCCACTGAAACTGATAATAGTGATTCGGAAGTATCTTCTACTTCTGAAGAGTCTACTGTCGAAAGTTCAGAATCAGAATCTGAACAGGAGAAGAAGACGCAGCGAAAGGACGAGAAATATCTACACGATCCTAGTGGGGAAACCTGCTATAGAATCGAGACGATACAACCCTTCACTCCTACGCCCCCCGTCCAATATAATCGTTATGTACCTAAGGATAGAGCTAGCAATGTACAGACCAGGACGCCCTGGCAACCTTCTTCATCACAATGACCTCTCAACCCTCTTCCTGGAGCGTGCAATAATTGTGGAGAGACAGGACACTGGTGGTCCACCTGTCCTCATCCGAGAAGACAGATTGGGCAAGTGCCCTTGTGTGAGAACTGTAAGGAAGCCGGTCATTTCACAGGAAATTGTCCGCAGACCTTACGTCCCCGCCAAATGGTTAGATTTGCAGATACCACGCCTCCTGCAGAAGCTGCATCAACTTCTAAACTCGAGTTAGCAGTGGTACATCACATCACGGTAGAAGAAGAAGATCCTGGGGATTGTACGGATTGTCTCCATATCGAGGAAGACGAACCGGACATCGGGAAGCGCGAAGGAAAGGAACTTCAGCTGCAGAAGACGACTGCAGCTCACAAGACGAAGTTACTTGAGACATCTTCTTCTTTCACTTCGGCGGATGGCACTGTTTGGAGCCCTAGCCCGGATTCAGACAGTTGGCCTCCCGAAGAAGTCTTGGATGAAGCAGTGTTCAAGGTAAGTACCAGAAGCAAAGGGAAGATAAAATCTCGTCAGAAGGAGATCAGGAAGAAGAAGCAGCGAAAGGAGAGGTCATCTTCTCTTGAGCGACCGTCTTCTCCTACTTACGACCGAGAAGATCCGAAGTACTTTGCTCCTGACATTAGACAAGAGGTTGAAGCGATCATGCAAGAAGAGCTGGAGAAGAGACGGAAGATAGTACAGCAGCTTTTTACACCGACTACGGCAACACCTGTCTCACGGGAACAGCCTCCAGTCGAGAGAAGACACTCTTCTGGTCTTCCACCCAAGGAAGCAGCTACTACATCTTCTCTGTTGGAAACACCAGTCACTCTTCTGAAGAGATCTCCTTACGACTTCTTGCGAGACTTGTGAAATCAGAAGGCGGATGTGACCTTCCAACAGCTGTTGGATGACAACGCTGGTTACAGTAAGTTGTTACAATCTGTGCTTCGAGGATCGAGGAAGAGGAGGACAGCTAGACTTCCCCAGAGCACCCCGATCTTAAGGATAGAGCATGAGGACTTGGGAGCCCCAGAACTTGATATGGAGATCCATGGCTGTCTTATGAAGAAGGTACTCATTGATTCCGGCTCCGGAGTTAACATCATGACTGAAGAAACGGCGCATGCCCTAGGCTTCACTGAGTTCTAGCCTACTCCGAGAATCCTCAGAATGGCGGACCAGACCAGAAGACAACCTTTGGGGCAACTGAAATATGTCTTGACGGTAATTGGTGGAGTATCTTTTTTCCTCACTTACATCATTTTGCGACCTGTAGCTAAGGTTGGATATCAGGTGTTGATAGGAAGACCATGGCTGTATGCTGCAAATGTAAATATCGACTGGAGAAGACATCGTTTGAGATTTCCCAATCCTACACCCAAGCCAGGTGAGAAGAGTAAGGTCTCGCTTCCTTGGATCAAGATTGGACACCAAGGTGAAACTCCTTCTACAACAGAGGGGTACACTTCAGAAGACTCAGCTGCGTCTTCTGACAGTGATGAACGGTATAATGAGTTTGTGGTGAATAACTTGTGTACTACAGAAGTAACGGAGAGAGCAGAAGATGTGATCTGTGGATACATTGAGTGTTACGAAGTTGCAGAAGAAGAGCTTCCAGAAGACGAGAATACCGTCTTCTCTTCGGAAGATCCGACAGTTGGTCTTCTAGAAGACGAAAGTATTGTCTTCCCTTCGGAAGATCCGACAGTTGGTCTTCCAGAAGACGAATCTGAACAGAAGAAGCTCCCAAACGGGAATACTTTGGTGCCAGTGAGTACAGTCACACTGAAGGAATGGTAAACCCGGATGATCTTCAAGAGATGGAGGTTGCTCCTGGGAAGAAGCTGAAGCTTTCCAAGGTGATCGAGGGCCAACAGTTGGAAGACTTTCGAGAACTTCTGACGGAGTTCTAGGATGTCTTCGCATGGACCATAGAAGACATGAAGGGCATACCTCGAGAGTTGGGAGAGCATCGCATTGACTTGCTGGAGGGCGTTGTTCCCGCACGACAGAGGCAGTATCGGCTCAACCCCAAGTACTCGCTTCTGGTGAAGGACCAGATCGACCAATACTTGAAGGCAGGAGTCATCTTCCCAGTACTTAGCAATGAGTGGGTAGCTCCTATTGTCATCGTGCCGAAGAAGAAGACAGGGAAGATCCGAGTGTGTCAGGACTTCCGAAAGCTGAACTTGGTCACAAAGAAGGATCATCATCCTTTACCATTCACCGACTCTGTGTTAGACCAGGTAGCAGGACATGAGTTCTATAGCTTCCTGGATGGGTATTCTGGGTACAACCAAGTTTCAATCAGAGAAGAAGACAAGTCGAAAATCACTTTCACTACTGATTGAGGCACGTACGCGTACAATCAAATGCCGTTTGGTTTATGCAACGCACCCGCCACATTCCAAAGATTGATGATTACAATCTTCAAGGAGTATCTTTGCACTTTCATGGAGATCTTCTTGGATGACTTTTGTGTGTTTGGATCGAGAGAAGACCACTTGATATTTCTAAGGAAGTGTTTTCTGAAGTGTAGAGAACATCGTTTGGCTCTTCACCCTGAGAAGTGCTTCTTTGGTATGTCAGAGGGGATCTTGCTAGGACATAGGATTTCCGGAAGAGGTATAGAAGTCGACTGTGCTAAGGTGGAAGTCATCATGAAACTCCACCCACCTGCTAACCTGACTCAGTTGAGAAGCTTCCTTGGCAACGTAGGATACTACAGGAGGTTTATTGACAGGTACGCAGAGGTAGCAGGAAGACTCACTAAGTTGCTGAAGAAGGACGAACCATACATTTGGTCTTCTGAGCAGTAGGGAGCATTCGAAGAAATGAAGAGGCTTCTGTCGGAATCCCCTGTCCTAAGGCCACCTGATTGGGAAAGAGTCTTCCATATCTATGTGGATGTCTCTGCTTTCGCCATAGGGGTGGTGCTGAGTCAAAAAGATGAGCAGAAGAAGGATTATCCCATCTACTATGCGGGAAGACAACTCAGTGATGCAGAGAAGAAGTACTCGACAACTGAAAGGGAGTGTCTTGGCATGATTTACTCCTGTAGGAAGTTTAGACACTATCTTCTAGCAAACCCGTTTGTCTTCTATGTGGATCATTTTTCTTTGAAACATCTTGTAAAGAAAGCAGATTTGTCTGGTAGGATAGCTAGGTGGATGCTCCTACTCCAGGAATTTACTTACACAGTTGACTACAGACCTGGAAGACAACATGTTAATGCTGACTACCTATCCAGATTAGAGACGGAACTACGAGAAGATGAGGTGGAAGACGAGTTCCCTGACGAGAAGTTGTTTTCAGTTTTTGCAGAGACACTTTCATCTGAGGGAGGGCGTACCGCCTGCTTCCCAGAAGACGAGACTAGATCTTTTGATCCAGTCTTTGCGACTTCCACAGAAGAGTCGATATTCAAGGACTTGAGGAAGTTCTTGGAAGACCAACAGTATCTCGAGGGATTGGATGCGGAGCAAAAGGCTGTCTTCTTACACAAGGCAAGACCTTATGCCATCTTCCAGGGTATCCTGTTTCGGAAGGGACATGACGAGAAGCTAAGGAGATGCCTTGAGCCTTCAGAGATTAAACCAGTGATCACAGGTCTTCACTACGAAGATGCTGGGGGTCACTACGGGCTGAAAACCACAGTGAAGAAGATGTTAGACGCCGGATATTGGTGGCCGATCATGTACCGAGACACTTTTCAGGAGATCAGGAAGTGCGATGCGTGCCAGAGGGTGAGAAGACCGACAACTATGACAAGGTGACCTCTTACTCCCATTCTTCCGCTCGCTCCGTTCGAAAAGTGGGGGATCGATGTGGGACCTATCGCCCCGATGGCTAGAAGAACGCGGGCACGCTATATCCTAATAGCTACCGACTATGCTACCAAGATGGTGGAAGGCGAAGCCACAAGGAAGAACGATGCCGCGGTGGTAGCCAGGTTCCTTTAACATCATCACTAGGATTAAGCATCAGAAGACGACGCCGTACAACCCGAAAGCAAACGGACTGACGGAGAAGTCGAACAGTCTTCTGTGTAACATCCTGAATAAAGTAACTGTTAACCATGCGTATGATTGGGACACGAAATTGCCATCTGTGTTATGGGCTTTCAGGATTTCACCTAAAGTCACAACCCAGAAGACGCCTTTCTACCTAACTTATGGCATGACACCTATTGTGCCCATTGAGTTAGAGGTCTCAACATACCGGTTAGCCGTATCCGAACGCATGGGAGAAGAAGAAAGCCAGGAGCAGCGTCTTCTGAATTTCATAGAGTTTGAAGAAGACAGGAATGCAGCTTTGGAGAAGACATACGAGGTGCAAGCGCAACGTAAGGTGAACTACGATAGCAAGTTGAGGAAGGTGACCGTTGTGGATGGGGACTTGGTTCTTCTCTATGACAACCGACATCTTAAGTTCCCCGGGAAACTTCATCTTCGCTGGATGGGTCCTTACCGTGTCTTGGAGGTCTTCGACAATGGCTCCTTGCAGTTGGAAGAGTTGGACGGTACACTGATGACCACTCGTGTTAATGGGTGGCGTGTCAAGAAGTACTGGACGTAAACAGAAGTGCAGAAGACACTGATGTTTGCGGGGACGCAAACATGTGAGGGTGGGCGTATGTGGTGCCCACAAATTACAGGATTCACAAATTTTTAAAATTTTTATGATTAATAACTTGTTTGTATAACTGAAGAAGCGTTGTTACTTAAGATTACGTCTTCCTTAGCAGGAAGATGATCTTACGAGCTGTTTGTAATAATAAGTTGACTTCTTCGGAAGACGACCATCTTCGGAAGAGCATCTTCTCAGTTGCATCTTCGGAAGACGGGAAGACGGCGGAAGACACCTATCTTCCGGAAGACAGCGACCGCGAAGGCCTAACCACGAATTTCCAGGTAAAGGAGTAGGTGTACCTACTAGGTAACACCAAGGTGGTAGGTAGGTCAAGAAAGACACCTAGGGTCGAAACCCCTAATCTGCAAGGAAGATGCGCAGGAAGCGCATTAGCGCATTCTAACTTCCCGCAGCAAGCGCGCTTGAGAAGATCGATTTCAGAAGAGTGGGCTTCGCGAGAGGAAATCGAGTGAGGGAATCGAGTGAGGAAATCGAGTGAGGTGAGGACCAGTTGGCAGCTAGGCGAAGGACGAGACCGAACTGCTGAAGCACGGAAGGCAGGGAGCGGAGGCGTCTTTGTGAGCTCCCGAGAAACAGACATTGGAGAGTAGCTGAGTAGAATCGAAGATGGAATTGAACAATGGAAGCAGCCGTGTGGAGTCGCATTGGAGCTAGGACCAGAGCCAGAAGCGCGCGAAAGGTCGAAGACACCTCGGGAAGAAGGCAGAAGACTGTAGAGGTTCTTCCCATGTTCTTCTCCCTTCCCACTACTTCTCGCCTCTGTTTTGTGTTCCTCGCGCTTCCCCGGTTGGTTGCAGGCAGCTTGATCGATTACCCCCATCCCCATTTTTCCTATTGTGATATTGGGTGCGGAAGCGCTGCCCAATTTCCGTCAGATATCTTCCTACTTCTTCATGAGTTCAATTCGAGCTTCCTTACCCATCGTCCCCAAATTGACGATCCTAGCTATCAATTTCTCTACCCTACTACCCCTCTACACCCGAAACCTTGAACAGAAGACGCTTCGGAAGATGGGAACATCTTCGGAAGACGCTTCTTAAACTTGACTGTCTTCGGAAGTCGACTATAACCAATTCGTATCAAGAGTGGATTTGTGTTGCTTTTGTGTTAAGAGAGGCTTGGTACGAATCCTGAGTGGTGTGATGAGTTGTTTTGTTATTTCGAGAAGTTGGAAGTCGGGAACTAGGCCTGTGCCTCCCGGTCTTCCAAGCTTCTCAACTCCACATCTTCGTAGAGAGACTAGAAGACTGAAAGGCTGGCAAAATGAGCGAGAAGACGTGAGGGTCCATTTCGGGTCTCTTCTGTCCGACCCATAGCAGCCATTCCTTCTTCTTCCCAAACTTAGGAGAGAGTTGTGAGAAGACTTGCTGGCAGAATCTGGAGAGAATGGTCGAGGGTCATGTCTTCTCACCGAGCAGCAAGCTTCTTCTGAGTGCGTATGAGAGGTGAGAAGTCAGAAGAACAGAGTGCAATTGTCTTGAGTCTGTTGTGAGGATAGATTGCGCGTAGGAAGACGAAGACAGGTGAGACCGGTGAAGGGAAGCCTGACTTCGGGAAGTCTTCCGAGAAAGACATTGAATCGGAAATTGTCCCGGGTGTCTTCCCAGAGGCCACTATCACCGCAGGAGTCCGCAACCATCTTCTGAACCTGTTATGCACTTTATGCTTCACGAATCTTGTATTTTCTGATAGGAAGTAGGATGTAATGCAAGGTGGGTTGTCTTCTTGGTAATCCATGCGAGGCCTTGCTTAGATAGGATTGTTTAGATATAGCTCGGAAGACGAGAGCTATCTAGGAAGTACTGTTAGAATCCCGGAAGACGGAGTAGCTGTCTTCTGGAAGACTAGTTTCGTCTTCTGAGAAGTAGAAGCTAGACTGTGGGCACTTGGGAAGGACTAAGCTTTCAGCTCATAGTAAGTGCTTGTGGCTTAGTGCAACAGATCTTCCAGTATGTCCATGCATCCTCAAGGGTTGGTGCTACCAGCAGCGGAGTTGGCCGAGGCCATGCCCTTCCTCAAGGAGATGCCCTTCCTCTCGGTTTCTTCCTATGGGATTGGAACCTCGCAGACCAGGGACTTCTGGAGGAGGTGTGGGCAGCGTTACCACCTCGCAACCGTGTACCTGCGAAGGCAGGAGTAGCTCGAGGAAGACCATCTTCCTGGACTGAAGATTGGTGGCGCAGGGCTTTCCACAGGCCAGACTCCGAGGACCGAAGGGTATTGGTTTGAGAAGAAGGTTTTGCCCAGGGTCGTGAGTACGTGGCATGTGCTTGGGAGCACCACTTGTCATTTCATGGAAGACAGGCAGGGTAGGAATGGGTGGAAGATCGAATCTTACCGAGAGCCGAAGAAGCGACTTCTGGCGAAGCTGTTTCTGCATCTCTTCCCCAAGGAGAAAGCGCAGAAGACGAGATACCTGTGGTGCCCACAAATTACAGGATGCACGAATTTTTGAAATTTTTAAGAATAATAACTTGTTTGTATAACTGAAGAAGCGTTGTTACTTAAGGTTACGTCTTCCTTAACAGGAAGATGATCTTAAGAGCCGTTTGTAATAAGAAGTTGACTTCTTCGGAAGACGACCGTCTTCGGAAGAGCGTCTTCTCAGTTGCGTCTTCAGAAGACGGGAAGACGACGGAAGATGAGAAGACGGCGGAAGACACCTGTCTTCCAGAAGACAGCGACCACGAAGGACCAACCATGAGTTTTCGGGTAAGACAGTAGGTGTACCTACTGGGGCGCACCGAATAAGTAGGTAGGTTAGGAAGACATCCAAGGTCGAGAACCCCTAATCTGCGAGGAAGATGCGTGAGGAAGCACATTAGACGCATTTCAACTTCCCGCAGCACAGCGCGCTTGAGAAGATCGATTGAGAGAGTGAGCTTCGCGAGCTAGCATCGAGAGAGGAATCGAGTGAGGACATCGAGGTAGGAGAGAACAAGTTGGCAGCTAGGCGAAGGGTGAGATCGAATTGCTGGAGCACAAACAGCAGAGAGAGCGAAGGCTTTTTCTGTGGAGCTTCCGAGAAGCTGACAGTGGAGAGTGGCGAGTAGAAGTGAAGGTGGAATCGAGGTGTGGACCGAAATTGACAGCAGGCGCAGTCGAGAGGAGTCGCATTGGAAGCTAGGACAAGAGCCAGAAGCGCGCGGAGGTCGAAGGCAACTCGGGGAGCCGAAGAAGACTGTAGAGGTTCTTTCCCCTGTTCTTTCCCCTTCCCACTTCTTCTCGCCATTGTCTAGTACTCCCCACGCTTCCTTGATTGTGTGCAGGCAGCCTGATCGATTACCCCCACCCCCCATTCTTTCTATTTGAGACATTGGGCGCGGAAGCGCTGCCAATTTCTGTCAAGACATCTCCTTGCTTCTTCCCGAGCTCAATTCGAGCTTCCCTACCCCTAGTCCTCAAATTGGAGACCCCAACTATCAATTTCCCTACCCTACTACCTCTCTACCCCCGAAACTTGGAACAGAAGACGATTCGGAAGATGGGAACATCTTCGGAAGACGCTTCTTAAACTTGATTGTCTTCGGAAGACTGTCTTCGGAAGTCGACTGAACACAATTCGTATCAAGAGTGGATTTGCTTTGCTTTTGTGTTTAGAGAGATTTGGTACGAATCCTGAGAGGTGTGGTGAGTTGTTTTGTTATTTCGAGAAGTTGGAAGTCGGGAACTAGGCTTGTGCCTCCCGGTCTTCCAAGCTTCTCAACTCCCCATCTTCCTAGAGAGACTAGAAGACTAGAAGGCTGGCAAAATGAGCGAGAAGACGCGAGGGTCCATTCGGGTCTCTTCTGTCCGATCCATAGCAGCCGTTCTTTCTTCTTCCCGAACTTAGAAGAGAGTTGTGAGAAGTCTTGCTGGCAGAATCTGGAGGGAATGGTCGAGGGTCATGTCTTCTCATCATGCAGCAAGCTTCTTCTGAGTGCGTATGAGAGGTGAGAAGTCAAAAGAACAGAGTGCAGTTGTCTTGAGTCTGTTGTGAGGATAGATTACGCGTAGGAAGAAGAAGACATGTGAGACCAGTGAAGGGAAGTCTGACTTCGGGAAGTCTTCCGAAAAAGACATTGAATCGGAAGCTGTCCCGAGTGTCTTCCCAGAGGCCACTGTCACCGCAGGAGCCCGCAACTATCTTCCGAACCTTTCTTATACTGTACTTCTCGCATATCTTGTATCTTCTGATAGGAAGTAGGATGTAATGCAAGGTGGATTGTCTTCTTGGTAATCCATGCGAGGCCTTGCTTAGATAGGATTGTTTAGATATAGCTCGGAAGACGAGAGCTATCTAGGAAGTACTGTTAGAATCCCGGAAGACGGAGTAGCTGTCTTCTGGAAGACTAGTTTCGTCTTCTAAGAAGTAGAAGCTAGACTGTGGGCATTCGGGAAGGACTGAGCCTTCAGCTCATAGTAGGTGCTTGTGGTTTAGTGCAACAGATCTTCCAGGTATGTCGATGCATCCGCGGGACTTGGTGTTACCAGCGGCCGAATTGGCCGAGGCCACTCCTTTCCTCAAGGAGTTGGGTCTCGACTTCTTCCTGTGGGATTGGAACCTCGCA
Source organism: Asterella californica (assembly GCA_036924285.1). Taxonomy (NCBI): domain Eukaryota; kingdom Viridiplantae; phylum Streptophyta; class Marchantiopsida; order Marchantiales; family Aytoniaceae; genus Asterella; species Asterella californica. The sequence continues at coordinate 40,863,797 of JAYKYS010000001.1, forward strand.
GATCAAGGGCTTCTGGAGGAGGTGTGGGCAGCGTTACCACCGCGTAACCGTGTACCTGCGAAGGCAGGAGTAGCTCGGGGAAGACCGTCTTCCTGGACTGAAGACTAGTGGCGTAAGGCGTTTCACAGGCCTGAGTCCGAGAACCGAGGATATTGGTACAAAAAGAAGATCTTGCCTAGGATTGTGAGTTCGTGGCATGTGCCTGGGAGCACCACCTGTCTTTTCGTGGAAGACAGGCAGGGGAGGAACGGTTGGAAGATAGAATCTTACCGGGAGCCGAAGAAGCGTCTCCTGACGAAGTTATTTCTGCATCTCTTTCCCAAGGGGAAAGCGCAGAAAACAAGGTACTTAGACGATCAGGACGTGGAGTTCCTGGAATCAGTGTGGGATGACAGAGTGCCCATCTACTGGGGCGCTATCGTATAACGTGTTTTTCTGTCCAGGAATACACGGGGTATATGGCTGTGCAGAGGTATGTGGATTGACAAGCTTGGATCTAGATCTGGATGTTTCCACTCAAATGTTTCACTATCTACTCTTCTAGCCTGAGTGACCTTGTATCCGCTCGTCTCAAGTTTAAAGCTTGCTACGATCCAAGGTTACGTATAGGTTGCATAAACTTGTGTTACAAACAGATCTTTTGTATTCTAACTAAAAATAGAACTTTACTTTTTGTCTTTTCTCCTCTTAACTTTTCCCTTAGAACAAATTTTTACTCTCCAAGGAGACACAAGACATCAAAAACACTCTAAGACCTCAGAAAATCCTTCAGATATGTCGATGGATTCTTCGCGGTCCGTAACTACACAGAAGCGCTCAACCAGAACGAAACCAGTGAGCCGCAGACTAATACAACGTCAATATTACAACTTGGAAACGTTCTACAATAAAAGGTATGACAAAAGGAAACGGTGAAGCTATCACTCGATTGTAATATTCTTGCCCGAAGTTTCTCACGATCCAAGCCCCATGATTGATCTTCGGTCTGCAATGGCACCGGACATCGACCCAAAGATTGAAAAGAACGTTCGATGGATAGTTGAGATCCATTGTTCCTCACAACAAAATGTACACCGTCATATCCCAAGTCTCTCCGTATGTTACGATTGGAAGGATCACCGGAAGCTGTAACTCCATCACCCTCCCCATGAACTCATCATTAAAGTACGCAACTAACCACTGTCGAAAGTGATCGCGATGGATGCAATGAAGCTTGATGTGAAACGGATTCTGGAAAGGAAGATCCGGAGCCGGTAACACACCTCCGTCCATAACCACCACTCCTGTAGTTCCTCATTCCTCCATGCAGACCACCGAGAACCCTTACGAATCACCCGCTGAGAGAGAATGGCGTATGAACCTTCGACCCACCATTTTATACACAAATGCGGCGACAAGGACCACTAAAGTGAACGCGCACAGATCGATGACTTGGCACGTTCCTCTACCGTGCGATCACTTAAACAGATAATCACAAACGCGACACTCATCACACCGTTCGGCGAGTTACGCGATACGATTCACGAAACACGAAAAAGAAACACAACATAGGTTACACAGGAATTTCACACAAGAGCCGAACCACAACACGACATCCATCCCTTCTAAACCTGCGCATCCTCTGATATGCGCCAACACTCACAAGTTGTGGTCGGCATCACACTATATCTTCATCTTCTTCACTGATGTTGTCGTTGGCAATATCTTCGTCATCCAAATCTTCTTCGTTATCATCCAAGATATCAAACTCTGCTCCGACTTCCTCCATGCTTATCCCTTCATCTCGCTTCTTGAAGAGTTTCACACGCTTGCCTGCAATGGGAACCTTGAGCTCTGTCCCATCAAGCTCTCTTAGTGAATATGTGGCATTGTCAAGCACGACAAGAACCACATACAGACCAAACTATCGCTTAGAGAATTTTCTTAGCGCACTGTGTTGGTTGTCCAAGCTACTATCGTAGACCAACACCCAATCTCCTTCGGTCTTAATCGATGACGCTTATCAAATCTGTCTTTGTTTCTCAAGCGCGCCTCTTTCAGCTTCTCCAATGCAATCTCTACATCTTCAGGTCTTCTCTCTAGTTGACGGATTCGGACAGCAAGAAGATCTTCTGTAGACATACCATCCTCCCAAGGTAGAACACTCCAAGTGGGTATGTGCTCCTCAATGGGCATGATAGGTTTCTGCCCCTGCATCAACTCCGCCGGCATATATCCCGTAACTGAACTATGAGTCGAACGATCAGCCCATAATGCAAACGGAAGAAATCTTGGCCATTCTCTTGCCCTCCCCTTGCAAGCTTTCACAATAGCTTTCACAATAGGAGGATGACCACGTTCACTCTTCGCATTACCCTCCGGATTGTAGGCTGTGGTGAGAGCTAACTTCACACCACATCTCTTGAAGAACGCTTTAGCCTCATCATTGTTCAGCTCCCCTCGATCAGCCGTGATCTTCCCAACACAACCATATCTACAAATCACATCTTCCAACAAGAATTTGCAGACTCCCTCTGTGGATTTTGTCCGTAAAGCTCGCCCTTCCACTTGGTTGGACAAATCCTCACGTGCCAAAACTAAGTATCGCATCTGTCATATACCAACTGGCATAATAACAAGATCTACTACCCACTTATAATGCATTGCAAGTGGATAAGTAGGATGTAATCCATCTCGATGCCGAATTCCTGAATACTCTTGACAAGTTTGGCATGTCTCCACAAATTGAACTACATCTCTGTACATGTTACGCCACCAATATCTCTCCTTCAGCTTTGTAAAGGTGGCATAAATACCTCTATGTCCTGCCCACAAGCTCTCATGAAACTCCTGCATGAGTAACTTCTGCATGTCAACCTTGCACACAACCCTTTGTGGCATCTTACCACCTTGCTTAGCATGTTTCCACAAATAACCACCTTGTAGCAAGTAGTTATAAGCCTTCCTCCTGATTTGTTTAAAGTGGGCATCACTCCATCCTGGCTGTCTAGTCAACAGGCTTAGATAGCGTCCTATGTCTATCCATTCTCCTTCATATAGCTCCTCCATGAATGGTTTCGAATGCTCACTCTCACCTCCTTGAGCTCTACAGAAAACAGTAGTACCAACATCTTCTGTATCTTCTATCATCTCCTCCTCATCCTCATACCTCGCACGAGATAACATATCAGCTACTGGATTGTTCTTCCCCGCTATGTGTCGGAACTCAGGATTTAAGGACTTGATGTAAGCAATCCAGCGTAGCATAGCAATATCAGGAGTGTTACAGTTTGTAATCATCCCTAATAGTGGTAAACAATCTGTTTCTACTATTACTGGCGCTCCAATCAAATAGTCCTTTTCAGCTTTCATAGCTGTAACTACTCCCCATAACTCTCTCTTCACTTGAGGATAGTTTCTATGTCGCTCACTCAACACCTTTGCTCCAAATCTGACTACAAACCGATTCTCTTCTTCATCATCTTGTCCTACTGCCCATCCAATGGCTATCGGACTAGTATCAACAGTAAGTATCACTGGTTTGCTATCCTCGTAGCTCACACGACGAAGTACAGGTGGAGAAGATAACAATTGCTTCAATCTCTGAATCGCCTCAGTATGCCGCTCTTCCCATGCAAACCTCTTGTGCTTTCTCAACAGATCGTAAAGAGGATCAGCCACATGTGCAAAATGTGGAATCCACACATGATAGAAGACACAAGCTCCAAGAAATCTTCTCACCTCTGTTGTTGAACCACAAGTATCCTTCATTCGTCGTATAGCATCCACTTTATCAGGATCAGGCTTGCGTCCAAACCATCCACATAGATGCCCCACAATCACAACTTCTCGCACTCCAAATGAAGACTTAGCACCTGATAGTGTCAAGTGCGCCTCTTCAAGTCGTGATAAGATTTTATCACAATCTGAAATGTGATCAGCAACAAAGTTTCTACACCCCTTCTGATCCATTGTCTCATCTTTTTCCTCCTCAACGCATCCCTTAATTGGAATGTCATCCAAGAAAGGCATGGTCTTCTCAGGAATGAACTCACGGAGAACCTTGTTCATCCCGTTCATCATGTGCGCTACCGAGTTTGTTGCTCCTTGTGGTAGTGTGCACATTCTGACCAACCCCAACGGTGTCCTCATGGTGGTGATATCTCTACTCTGTTCAGCAAGTTGAAACTGATCGTATCCAGAGTAAAGATCTCCTATAGAGTAAATAGCCCTCCCAGCAAATGGTTCAGCAAACTCTCCGACGATAGGTCCTATGCCTGTATTTCTGATGGTCACTTGGTTCACAGGTTGCATATCTTGGATGAACCGTAATGCACCACTCTTCTTTGGTACTGTAAACCAACGACTAGAGTATGGTGCAAACGATGGTTCCAAGATCTTCATCTGCATCTTCTCCTTCAAGAGCTCTATGAGTTTTGGTAGATGCGCTCTAGGTACAGGAATTGGCCTCAAATCCCAAGGAGCATGTGGAACTGTGAATAGGATCATTGGCGCCACAATGCTAGGATCTACACATCCGATTTTTGAGGCTTCAAAAGCAAAAGCTTTCCCGTGCCTAGTTAACATCTCCCTAAACCTATTCTCCTCCACAGACAAAAGAAAATCTGCTGAACCAACCTTCAACTCCTTGAGCGTAGCTTCAGTGAACTTGTGACCGACCCGGCTAAGATCTCTCAAGCTTTTCTCCTTCGAAGATTGTTGGACTCGCTGGTTAGAATCACTAGGTAATGGCTGAGCAACAGGTTTTACCTTCTTGTCTACCGTTTTGTACCTAGTATCAACTCTAACTTTAGGATCTACGAATGACTCTATAGCTGTATAGAGCTCCCTAGAGTGTACTTCCACCACATGATCCTCATCTTCTTGCTCATGCATAGCAAGTTCATCGATGAAATCTCCCAATCCTAACTCCAAATAAACACCTTCTATCTTATCATGCTCTTCAAGCACACCAACTCTCTTTAGATCTTTTTCAGTTTTTCGCACAACCTTCTGCTCCCACTTCTGCAAGTCAGCAAGTCGTGTATGTGTAGCAAATCCACTCCCAGAAAATCTCACAACTCCTGTACAAAAAGCATTTTCTTTCTCTAGCGAGAGTACCTTCTCCAGTGTACCACTATGTCCTCGCTCTATAGCAGTACTTGTCAAAAATCCTTGAACTCCTCCGTGACCTTAGGCAAGGAGCCACCCCTCAGATAGTCTCTGTTTTGCTCGTGGTTTGCTGATACAGTTAGAAACTGTACCGCTCTCTTGCCATCCTGACTTCTGATCCGCGCATAAGCAGATCCATCATCCAAAACCTTGGTCTCCATCCTCACAGCTGTAATGTAAGGTTGACCGAGTATCACCGGATATGATGTACTATCTTGAACAAAGAAGTTTTGTTCAATAGTTACATCTCCCACCTTCACTTTCACATCAGGACAAGCTCCATAGAGTTCTCCTCGTGTGTTGTTCGCTGTTCTGATCATCCAACCATGATCTATATCAACAGGCCATCCACCTTGCTTGTAGATGTCCTTAGAGACAATATTGATCTCTGATCCATGATCAATGAGAGCAACCACCGGATCTGTCATCTCTCCTACCTTCACTAAGGCTTCGGTAGTAGCTCTAGCCCAATGTCCTCTAGTGTAATGACTAGGGACCTTGTCATCGTTATCATCCTCAAACCGAACCTTGCGGTTGATGCAGCATTGAGCTAGTTCTAACTCTTCCTCTCTTGATATCCTTGTGTCTAATGCATTAGACACAGCGGTTTCTCCTGCCAATTGTCTTTTTCGTTTGATGGTGTCAATAATGACATCATGAAACTCCTTCTTGGCAATCCCAAGGATCTCTCGCAAGGTAAACTCGATCTTGGCATTGAGTACTCTCTCTTCTAGTACTCCTTTCAGATCCGTAGCAGCTTCAATATCAGACTGAAGCTTGTATGAAGGAGATTTACCTTTCTCCTTACCTCTGCTCTTCTCTGACTTCTCGAGAGTAGAGGATATGACCTCTTCCATAGTCTCCTCTGGTAGAGACATGATCTCCGGTCTGAACTTTTCTCCTCTTGTTTGTCTCTCGAGAGCTGTTCTCTCTTCGCTAGGGCCTGCTTAATCTCGTTTGCGCTTCTCCTCCATGAGAGCCTCATGTTGACTCTTCGCCAAATAAGCGTGAACATACATTGTATCCACGGGATCATCCCATCCAGTAGCACCCCTGATTGCCGTGGCTGTTCTGAGCAACTCCTCCCTTGCCATTTTCCCCCTTTTGTTCGTGCTTACCGCATGGCTCCACATATCAAGAGTATCTCCATGCTTCTTAGAAACACTTCTTTCTCGTACTACCTCAACTCCATAAGTAGCAGCTTCTACCGACGCAGTAGCATGTTGAGATAAATACTCCTCCAGTACTTGCTTCATTCCTCCTTTCCTGAAGTTGGTTCTAAAAATCTCTTCGTTATCCTTCAGAGCAATCTTTCCTTCTTTCCAATAGACTACTCCATCTCGTAGAGTTTTGGCAAAATCACCACACTCTCTTCGAGCATGATCAGAACTATCACACCAAATGCATCTCTGTACATAATCTTGCTTAGGAGCAAGTTTGGTATCATGTGCTCCTCCCTTCTCTTCCAACCTTGCTAACTTGATCTGCAAGTCCCTCATCCCTTTTACCAACTCTTCCATAGCATCTCTTTGCGGTGCAACTTTCGGGACAGGAATAGTAGGAAGTGGAACTTGAGGTACATGCACAATAGGTGCTTGCACATTGGATACCATTGGTTGCCTACGAGGTACTATGATCGGCGGTGGTCTCTCGTCTTGTCTTACCACCACCTTCCCTCTCCGGTACTCTCGTTTGGCAAGTACACTCACTGCTTCAGAGACTTTTCTCCAGTCAGTCGTGAGTCCGTTGACTTCCATCCTATCTTCCAGAAGCAGCTCCAACTCCCTTTGTAATTCATTGTTGGCTGCTTGTAGAAACAACTCCACCTTGTCGTTCTCCAATGTGAGCTTCTCCATCCGAGACAACTGAAGGAATTGTCTCTCATACTCCCGAAATAGCTCTGTGGCAACAAGCCCTTTGTTGGGTTTGTTTACCCACTCCATGAATGACTTCTTAGTCACTCGGTCTGCATCTTCTAAAGAATACTCTTCTTTCAGCTGAAGAGTAAATCCTTCCCACGTAGCACCATGAGATCGGATGATGTCCTTCATGTGCTCTCGTAGTTCAGGTACGACAGCAAGCGCAAATGTACTCACCATCTCTCTTTCAGGCACCTTGCTCAACTCCATCTCTCGGGAATAGTACTTTAGGTACTTGGATATGTTCTTCCCGTCAAACTGATCTAGCAACCCCACAACAGATTGCAAGGCTTTAGTAGCCATTGCTTCTTTCCGTTCAGTGGCTTGCTGTTGTTGCATTACCAACGCGAATGCCTCAAGCAATCGCATATCAGACCGTGAAAGCTTGGTCACCTTTGGTGCCTCTCCAGATGTAGAAGCCTCATCTACGTAATGACCCAACCCTTCAATGTCCATGGTGGCAAAACCACGCACGTACCTCTCACCCTAGACTTTTCACGTCGAGTTCACCAGCTATCGTATAACGTGTTTTTCTGTCCAAGAATACACGGGGTATATGGCTGTGCAGAGGTATGTGGATTGACAAGGTTGGATCTAGATCTGGATGTTTCCACTCAAATGTTTCACTATCTACTCTTCTAGCCTGAGTGACCTTGTATCCGCTCGTCTCAAGTTTAAAGCTTGCTACGATCCAAGGTTACGTATAGGTTGCATAAACTTGTGTTACAAACAGATCTTTTGTATTCTAACTAAAAATACTCAGATCTGTATTATCTAACTGAAGTTATTCATCTATAGCACTGGAAGCCTGACTTCTGAATAGCTCCCCAGCGACGCTAACTGACCATCAATCCAACGATCACAACTTCATAGTACAATCAGAAGATACTAAGATCACTCAATCAACTTGATAGAGTATCGATACAACTTGCTGTACACCCTGGTCTATCAAGTATTCCAGCAAGGTAAAACATGCATACTCCAAAACACTATTCAGATCTCAATATAGCATCAACGGCGGTAGTACCTGGCAGCTCCGAGAACCCAAACAGCGGCTTAAGACTTATGGTGGCTCCGTTCTCCTTCATCACCAAGAGCTGAAATCAGCCCCACACCTTCCAATGTCGAGTTGTATGCAGGTATGGCAGTTTCAGCAACAAACTCCTCTCCAAATTGTTCAAAAATGATCAAATTGACAATAGATGATACCGAAAAACCCGAAACTGCTAATAAAAGAAGTATTTTTGAACTTTGAGACCTCAGTCCTTCCAAACCACTCGACCAATGATGATCAAACTTCACAGGAAGCTTGATTGGACCCTTCACTCCTACCCTGAATAATTTTCAGGTCGAAATCTCAAACCGATTCTCAGATATGGATCAAACCGTAATCTGTGCTAACTTCAGAGCTTTACAGACCCAGGTACATTTGATCCAAGATTCTGAACAAACTACTCTACCATTTGAGGTGAAACTTCCCAAGTATCTTACTGATAAGGCATGCTTCAATCCTGGAAAGTTTCACTCAGAAATTCGAGACAGAATTTAAGCAATAGCAACCTATCCATGGCTATCACAGTTCGCTGTCCCCGCCTTATCCCGTCTGCTCTTCTCAACTTCAATCGGTCGGTTCAGAATCCAATTCGATCAAGAAACTGATGAAATTGATATCAAAACGACCACCACGTCGTCAGCTCTCCAACCCAACAGACAGCTCCTCAAAACTCCTCGCGAGTCTCTCGGAACAACCAGAAACGTAGCAGTAGGTACAAATTTCACCCCCCTCCACTCAATCGATCATAACGCGCTCATACTTTCATCAAATCGATCGATTCTTCAGCCCAGATTGTAGCCCCGGTCGAGAGCTCTCCAACCATACCCTTCGTTTCGCAAATGGACCTCTGAAGCCTCCAGAAACCACAGAAACGTCGCGAGGATCAGCTAGAACACCATTGGTCCAAAAGTGGACCAATAAGAGCAAAAAGAACTTTACTTTTTGTCTTTTCTCCTCTTAACTTTTCCCTTAGAACGAATTTTTACTCTCCAAGGAGACACAAGACATCAAAAACACTCTAAGACCTCAGAAAATCCTTCAGATATGTCGATGGATTCTTCGCGGTCCGTAACTACACAGAAGCGCTCAACCAGAACGAAACCAATGAGCCGCAGACTAATACAACGTCAATATTACAACTTGGAAACGTTCTACAATAAAAGGTATGACAAAGGAAAACGGTGAAGCTATCACTCGATTGTAATATTCTTGCCCGAAGTTTCTCATGATCCAAGCCCCATGATTGATCTTCGGTCTGCAATGGCACCGGACATCGACCCAAAGATTGAAAGGAACGTTCGATGGATAGTTGAGATCCATTGTTCCTCACAACAAAATGTACACCGTCATATCCCAAGTCTCTTCGTATGTTACGATTGGAAGGATCACCGGAAGATGTAACTCCATCACCCTCCCCATGAACTCATCACCAAAGTACGCAACTAACCACTGTCGAAAGTGATCGCGATGGATGCAATGAAGCTTGATGTGAAACGGATTCGGGAAAGGAAGATCCGGAGCCGGTAACCCACCTCCGTCCATAACCACCACTCCTGTAGTTCCTCACTCCTCCATGCAGACCACCGAGAACCCTTACGAATCACCCGCTGAGAGAGAATGGCGTATGAACCTTCGACCCACCATTTTATACACAAATGCGGCGACAAGGACCACTAAAGTGAACGCGCACAGATCGATGATTTGGCACGTTACTCTACCGTGCGATCACTTAAACAGATAATCACAAACGTGGCACTCATCACACCGTTCGGCGAGTTACGCGATACGGTTCACGAAACACGAAAAAGAAACACAACATAGGTTACACAGGAATTTCACACAGGAGCCGAACCACAACACGACATCCACCCCTTCTAAACATGCGCATCCTCTGGTATGCGCCAACACTCACAAGTTGTGGTCGGCATCACACTATATCTTCATCTTCTTCACTGATGTTGTCGTTGGCAATATCTTCGTCATCCAAATCTTCTTCGTTATCATCCAAGATATCAAACTCTGCTCCGACTTCCTCCATGCTTATCCCTTCATCTCGCTTCTTGAAGAGTTTCACACGCTTGTCTGCAATGGGAACCTTGAGCTCTGCCCCATCAAGCTCTCTTAGTGAATATGTGGCATTGTCAAGCACGACAAGAACCACATACGGGCCAAACTATCGCTTAGAGAATTTTCTAAGCGCACTGTGTTGGTTGTCCAAGCTACTATCGTAGACCAACACCCAATCTCCTTCTTTAATCTCCTTCGGCCTTAATCGATGACGCTTATCAAATCTGTCTTTGTTTCTCAAGCGCGCCTCTTCCAGCTTCTCCAATGCAATCTCTACATCTTCAGGTCTTCTCTCTAGTTGACGGATTCGGACAGCAAGAAGATCTTCTGTAGACATACCATCCTCCCAAGTTAGAACACTCCAAGTGGGTATGTGCTCCTCAATGGGCATGATAGGTTTCTGCCCCTGCATCAACTCCGTCGGCATATATCCCGTAACTGAACTATGAGTCGAACGATCAGTCGAACGTACAGACGGAGCTAGCATACTTGGTTACCCCGGCGGGAGGACACCTGACGCCCTTCCTCTGCTACTTGTATGTAGCCATGGGGGATCTTAGGGAAGATCAGCTGGCAATGTATGGGCCAACGGAGCGACAGGAGGTGAAGGAGGAGACCTCGGAAGACGATGACCGAGAGGCAGCAGCAACGCCCCCTCCCACTCTGATGCCACAGCTGAGGCCCGGCTCTCACCAGAAGACGCTTCTGGTGAGGGAAGATGAGTCTAGTGGGTCGGAAGACGCCACGCCACTAAGGAAGATGGGTCCCAGAAGTGTACCGAGGACACCCATCTCCCTCATTCACTCAGGATCGGAGTCCGACTCGGAAGAAGACCTGCTGAGTACCCGATCGGAGCAGAAGACTGCTTCTGCAATGCCTGGGAGTCTTCCGAAGACTCCAGAAGATGAAGGATGGATGGGCGCTCCTGCTGCGATGCGAGGAAACGCAAAGAAGAGAGCCGCTCCTGCCATGAGGAGTCTTCCACCCGGAAGATGAGAAGAGTATCTTCTTCTCGTGCGCAGAAGATGAAGGCCGTAGTAGTGGAAGAGGCTTCCTTGCCTCTGGAAGACGAAGTCGACACCATGGAGCGAGTGGTGGAGATGAACTTGTCTTCTGCAGGAAGACGACTGGAGGAGTTCAGTGCCTACTTCCAGAAGGAGATCCAGCCAGCTATGGAGTTGCTGGAGAGGAGAGCGAGGGCACAGGAGAAGCCCTTACAACCTGGATTCGGCCTGCGCACCTTGCTGCGACAGGGGGAAGACCAGAAGAAGACGGAGTCGCTGGAAGCTAACCTCCGCACTACGGAGAAGCTTGCGGCCAGGTACAAGACGGAAGCAGCCGCTTCTGCCAAAGAGCTGGTACAGCTTCGGAAGAGCAACCAGGAGTTGCAGGCGCCGGTACAGCAGCGCAATCAGGAAGTCACCCGAGTGCGGGAGAAGATCACCTTCCTCGCAGAAGAGCAGACCATATGGAAGACGCAGCGAGAAGCCGCGGAAGCGCGAGATGCAGCTGAGAAGACGCAGAGGGAAGCAGCAGAGACCCGTGCGCAGAAGATGTTGGCACAGTCGGTGGAAGCGCTTCGAAAGAAGTTCAACTACACCGTGGGTAAGAAGTTACTTACCTTAGCTAGAGGATGGGACAGCGAGTCCAAAGCGATGTTGGTGGAATGTCGGGAGAGCATGTTCAGGTACTTGGATAGACAGATAGAAGGAGTGAAGACACTTTATGGTCTTCCCTCGCTTCCGACACCTGCAACCGCATCTTCTCACGCTCCAGCACCATCGACTGGATCCGGAATGGAGAAGGAGGAGTTCGATCTCGCTGTGCACTTGGTGGTGACAGCGTTGGAAGACGAGAAGACTCCAGAAGACGCCCCGGAAGACAAGATGTCTTCTGGAAGACAGGAAGACGAGCCGTCTTCCCAGGTATTCCGCGTGGAGGAAGCGACTTCCCCGGATCCCCATGAGGTCTCCATGGTCCCTAGTCCCGCACCCGTGCCTCAGAAGATGGAAGAAGCACCGGTCGACTCCGCTTCCCAGAAGACGCTTCTGTCTTCCGAAGCAGAAGCCGAAGCCGAGGAAGACGCAGCAGCAGCGACAGCAGAGCCAGCAAGAGACGAAGAAGAGGAAGCCACCTCAGTGACACCCGAGGTAACTGCAGGGCTTTCTAGCTTATCAGAAGCCGCATTAGGAGCTCCGATAGGAGCAGATCAGGTAGAGATTGCCTCCGTGCAATCTGAGTAGTTAGTAACTCCATTTCCAAATATAGTAGAATCGAACATGCTATCTTAAGGATGGCAGTTTTCCCATGTAATATTAGTTAAGACACCATGTGGCAGCATAGGTAGCGTAGGAAGGACAAGGTGGATGACCAATTCGGGCAGGGGAATCGCTTGCATGTGAGGTGACAACCTCATGTCAGCGCCTCTCTCTCCCTGGTGGTCGCCTCCCCTGGTTCTCACGGCGGCAGCATAAGTAGGATAGCAGAGTAGGAGATAGGGCTCTGCCAGTTCTGCCAGTTCTGTAGAATTCTGTAGTAACTGAACATACACACCGATTCTACAGGCAGGCAGGCGAGACACATTAGAGCAGAGACAGTCTTAGCGCACTACACCCATCGTTGGAAACATACGAATAGTCTTGGAATATACCGGAGGGGTCTGCATACTCGCACCAGCAGTGGGTCGAAGATGTAGATAGAAGTAGTGGACAGTCTAGGAACAGGGAGCGGCATCCTCGTGCAGTCTTGTTAGCTAGGCTGGTGTGTCGAGGAGTAGACGCAGGAAGTAGAAGGAGTGAGCTTCCCAATGCCATTGTGACTTCTTCTCGGAGAATAGATTGTGGATTTGAGTGCAGAAGCTTTGTCCATGTCTTCTGGATGGTGGGTTCATTGAATTCGCTCCCAATTGTGCATGGGAAGTGTTCTTCTTGAGTGGCGGTGACTGTCAGCAGTTGTGGAAGTGTAGCTTGACTCGTTCAGTAGAGCACTTGGGATCTACGTACGAACGGTCTTCTGGGTAAGGGATCCCAGAAGACAGAGCAGTCAGAGCAGCGAAGTGAAGAAGAAAGAAGCCTTCTTCCCGCAACAAAAGACGACATCCTCGAGTAGAAGACGGTGCAACAGTACTCACGTTTGTTGTCTTCCTCCCCAAACTATTACAAGCAGGGATGGCTTGTTAGTCAGGATCCTGACTAGAAGCCTGTCGGAATCTTAATTTACTCTTTTCATCTTGTTTTCTCTTGTTTGGCTTTTCTCATCTTCCTCATCTTCTCCCATCTTCCCCATCTTCTTACCTTCTTCTAGTGAGTTTCCGATACTTCTATTGAGCTTCCGTGAAGGTGAATGTCGTTGTAGTGCTGCAGGAAGACAATTTCCGTAGGCAGAAGCCTGGGAAGGCTACAGGGGGCACACACCCTGTGATTAATCTAACCTGTTGGAATGTGAGTGTGAGAATAAGGTGTAACGACCGTTGCTAGTCGACTTCTGTGAAGCAGGGCAGACTTCTGGAGGTGTGAGAAGACGAGCTGAACCTCCAGAAGACAAGAATCGCTTCGGGAAGACGGTATCGAGAAGACCGGAAGAAGCAACCTGGAAGCAGGAAGATCGTCTTCCCGAGCTTCTCTGTGCATAATTGTGTGATATTTTATTTGGTAGTTGTTTGTCTAGTTCAAGAGCACCATGTGGCGTGTTTGGAAGACGTGTGGTTTTGTGTGGTTTTGTGAGAAGACGGGCTTTTTAGGCAAAACCCGTGTGTTTGTGTGTTTGAACAGATCCTAGAACTTAGAGCAGCGATTACTTACGTAAATCTTCTGTGGGAACGATATCTTGTATACTAAATGGGCAAAAGGAGTAATCCTGCGTCACTACATATAGTGAGCACCATTTTTGGCGCCGCTGCCGGAGATTTCATCTTAGTAATTTCTGTTCTAAGCTTCCTGGATCTGTGTGCCATTAGTTAGGTTCATTTCGAACTAACTTCGATTGTAGTTGAATGTGTTGTGGGACTCTATCTTGCTAGAAGACGGGAACCGCAACCAGAAGTTGATAAGATACATCAGGGAGAGTTGGAAGAAACCGCTTCCCTGCTTCCAAGAGTTCTTGGAAGACTCGATCTTGGAAGATTGCAGTGAATACAACGAGAAGCAGGAGAAGAAGACGTTCTGAACCTGTGATCGGTTGTTCAGTCATTTGGTCTTCCGGATCTAGTGGTAGAAGAATAGAGACATCGGTTCTCAATACTCTGGTGGATGCCTCCGACCGGAGGAAGAAGCAGAAGGCGCACGGGTAAAGATCTTGAGTGGGTTAACTCACCCCAGCGAACCGCTTCTAGAGAGCAGCGGATATCCCTGAGACACCAAAGGAAAGAAGAAGAGCTCAGGAAGATCCGATCGGTAGAGTTAGAAGAGCCTTCCATCTCGAGCATAATCTTTGGCGAAGACAGAAGCCAACCGGGTGATCACGTGTATAAAGTAGATTTTGGTACTGGTTACTCGGAAGACGTCTTCTCAAGTGCAGAAGAAACTTCTCAAGGTGAGGGAAGACTGGAGGAGATTGTTCCAGACGTCTCAGAAGGTAGCAGTGACAGTAGCTATGACTCAGAAGACGACCTTCGTGACCCAGACAGGCCTGGACCTTCGAGAAGACCATCTCCACCACCTGGACCTGAGGAAAAAAGAAGTTGGCAGTCGCACCAGCCGGCAGTCGACATGGCTTCCCACACTCGGCAGAAGTACCATCCGTACGACGATGACGCTGACGCGGACGACTTCATCACGATGTTCGAGACCATCTCTAGATCCAACAAGGAAGACGCTGATGTTGACAGACTCCGTGTATTTCCCAGTTTGATCGTAGGAAAAGGAAGGAAGTGGATGAGTAAAACGTTGGATGATGGTGTAGTAATGGCCGCTTGGGCTACTCTGAAGGCAGCTTTTCTGAAGAGGTTCAGAGGAGTGGGCTACGATCGTATGACCCTCATAGAACTTCAGAGGCTCAAACGGAAGAAGAAAGAGACACTGCGGGATTACACCGAGAGGTTTGAAGATCTCCTGGATCACATCCCGCAGAACCAAGGCAGACCCGGCTACTGTGCTCAGCAAGCTGTGGACTGGTACTTGGGAGGATTGTCTCAGGATATGGAACTGTACTGCAGAAGAGGAGGAGGTGATGATTTAGCAGAGGTACAGAAGCAGGCCGAGCAATATGAAACCTCGAGCATCACTCGGAATATGACGAAAGACAAAGGAAAGACCTCGAAGAAGTCCAAGAAGTCCAAGAAGTCTTCTCGGAAGTCCAAGAAGAAGTCCAAGTCCACTGAAACTGATAACAGTGATTCGGAAGCAGCCTCTACTTCTGAAGAGTCTACTGTCGAAAGTTCAGAATCCAAATCTGAACAAGAGAAGAAGACGCGGAAGAAGAAGAAGGAGAAGACGCGAGCAAGGGAGGAAGTTGTGCAGAAGATGCCTCAAACTCAGATCATTCAGTCTGCACCTGATCCCCGCATCGATGAGGTTCTGAAGCAGTTTGCCGACCTGAAAGTTCATCTTCTGAACCAGAAAGACAAGCGGAAGCAGCCTACGGCTTCCCGGCCAAACCTTTGGTGCAACCTTTGTAACTCTTCTGGACACACCAGAGATCAGTGTACGCAGGACCAAGCTGTCAACTGGGCAGGATGGGAAGAAGACGATGAGGGATATCTACACGATTCCAGTGGGGAAACTTGCTATAGGATCGAGACGATACAACCCTTCACTCCTACGCCTCCCGCCCAATATAGTCGTTATGTACCGAGGGATAGAGCTAGCAATGTACAGACCAGGACGCCCTGGCAGCCTTCTTCATCACAACGACCTCTCAACCCTCTTCCTGGAGCGTGCAATAATTGTGGAGAGACAGGACACTGGTGGTCCACCTGTCCTCACCCGAGAAGACAGATTGGGCAAGTGCCCTTGTGTGGGAACTGTAAGGAAGCCGGTCATTTCATAGGGAATTGTCCTCAGACCTTACGGCCACGACAAATGGTGAGATTTGCAGATACCACGCCTCCTGCAGAAGCAGCATCAACTTCTAAGCTCGAGTTAGCAGTGGTACAGCACATCACGGTAGAAGAAGAAGATCCTGGGGATTGTATGGATTGTCTCCATATCGAGGAAGACGAACCAGACCCCGGGAAGCGCGAAGGAAAGGAACATCAGCTGCAGAAGACGACTGCAGCTCAGAAGATGGAGACACCTGAAGAAGCGTCATCCTTCACTTTGACGGATGGTACTGTTTGGAATCCTGACCCGAATTCAGATAGTTGACCTCCGGAGGAAGTCTTGGATGAAGCTGTGTTCAAGGTAAGTACCAGAAGCAAAGGGAAGTCAGAATCTCGTCAGAAGGACGTCAAGAAGAAGAAGCAGCGTAAGGAGAGGTCATCTTCTCCTGAGCGGCCGTCTTCTCCTACTTACGACCGAGAAGATCCGAAGTACTTTGCTCCTGACATTAGACAAGAGGTTGAAGCGATCATGCAAGAAGAGCTGGAGAAGAGACGGAAGATAGTACAGCAGCTTCCTACACCGACTACGGCAACACCTGTCTCACGGGAACAGCCTCCAGTCGAGGGAAGACACTCTTCTGGTCTTCCACTCCAGGAAGCAGCCACTACATCTTCTCTGTTGGAAACACCAGTCACTCTTCTGAAAAGATCTCCTTACGACTTCTTGCGAGACTTGTGGAATCAGAAGGCGGATGTAACCTTCCAACAGCTGTTGGATGACAATGCTGGTTACAGGAAGTTGTTACAATCTGTGCTTCGAGGATCGAGGAAGAGGAGGACAGCTAAACTTCCCAAGAGCACCTCGATCCTAAGAATAGAGCATGAGGACTTGGGAGCCCCAGAACTTGACATGGAGATCCATGGCTGTCTTCTGAAGAAGGTACCCATTGATTCCGGCTCCGGAGTTAACATCATGACGGAAGAAACGGTGCATGCCCTAAGCTTCACTGAGTTCCAGCCTACTCCGAGAATTCTCAGAATGGCGGACCAGACCAGAAGACGACCTTTGGGGCAACTGAAAGATGTCTTGACGGTAATTGGTGGAGTATCTTTTTACCTCACTTACATCATTTTGCGACCTGTAGCTAAGGTTGGATATCAGGTGTTGATAGGAAGACCATGGCTGTATGCTGCAAATGTGAATACCGACTGGAGAAGACATCGTTTGAGATTTTCCAATCCTACACCCAAGCCAGGTGAGAAGAGTAAGGTCTCGCTTCCTTGGATCAAGATTGGACACCAAGGTGAAACTCCGTCTACAACAGAGGGGTACACTTCAGAAGACTCAGCTGCGTCTTCTGACAGTGATGAACGGTATAATGAGTTTGTGACGAATAACGTCTGTACTACAGAAGTAGCAGAGAAAGTAGAAGATGTGGTCTGTGGATACATAGAGTGATACGAGATTGCGGAAGAAGAGCTTCCAGAAGACGAGAATACCGTCTTCCCTTCGGAAGATCCGACAGTTGGTCTTCCAGAAGATGAATCTGAACCAGAAGAAGCTCCCAAACCGGAATACTTTGGTGCCAGTGAGTACAGTCACACTGAAGGAATGGTAAACCCGGATGATCTCCAAGAGATGGAGGTTGCTCCTGGGAAGAAGCTGAAGCTTTCCAAGGTGATCGAGGGCCAGCAGTTGGAAGACTTTCGAGAACTTCTAACGGAGTTCCAGGATGTCTTCGCGTGGACCATAGAAGACATGAAGGGCATACCTCGAGAGTTGGGAGAGCATCGCATCGACTTGCTAGAGGGCGTTGTTCTTGCACGGCAGAGGCAGTATCGGCTCAACCCCAAGTACTCGCTTCTGGTGAAGGACCAGATTGACCAGTACCTGAAGGCAGGAGTCATCTTCCCAGTACTTAGCAGTGAGTGGGTAGCTCCTATTGTCATCGTGTCGAAGAAGCGGACAGGGAA
Source organism: Asterella californica (assembly GCA_036924285.1). NCBI lineage: Eukaryota > Viridiplantae > Streptophyta > Marchantiopsida > Marchantiales > Aytoniaceae > Asterella > Asterella californica. Next base: position 40,881,939 of record JAYKYS010000001.1, read on the forward strand.
GATCCGAGTGTGTCACGACTTCCGGAAGCTGAACTTGGCCACGAAGAAGGATCATCACCCTTTACCATTCACCGACTCTGTGTTAGACCAAGTAGCAGGACATGAGTTCTACATCTTCCTGGATGGGTATTCTGGGTACAACCAAGTTTCAATCAGAGAAGAAGACAAGTCGAAAACCACTTTCACCACTGATTGGGGCACGTACGCGTACAACCAAATGCCGTTTGGTTTATGCAATGCACCCGTCACATTCCAGAGGTTGATGATTACCATCTTCAAGGAGTATCTTCGCACCTTTATGGAGATCTTCTTGGATGATTTCTGTGTGTTTGGATCGAGAGAAGACCACTTGATATTTCTAAGGAAGTGTTTTCTGAAGTGTAGAGAACATCGTTTGGCTCTTCACCCTGAGAAGTGCTTCTTTGGTATGTCAGAGGGGATCTTGCTAGGACAAAGGATTTCCGGAAGAGGTATAGAAGTCGACTGTGCTAAGGTGGAAGTCATCATGAAACTCCACCCACCTGCTAACCTGACTCAGTTGAGAAGCTTCCTTGGCAACGTAGGATACTACAGGAGGTTTATTGACAGGTACGCAGAGGTAGCAGGAAGCCTCACTAAGTTGCTGAAGAAGGACGAACCATACGTTTGGTCTTCCGAGCAGCAGGAAGCATTCGAAGAAATGAAGAGGCTTCTGTCGGAATCCTCTGTCCTACGACCACCTGATTGGGAAAGAGTCTTCCACATTTATGTGGATGTTTCTGCTTTCGCCATCATGGTGGTGTTGAGTCAGAAAGATGAGAAGAAGAAGGATTATCCCATCTACTACGCGGGAAGACAGCTCAGTGATGCAGAGAAGAAGTACTCGACAACTGAAAGGGAGTGTCTTGGCATGATTTACTCCTGTAGGAAGTTTAGACACTATCTTCTAGCAAACCCGTTCGTCTTCTATGTAGATCACTTCTCTTTGAAACATCTTGTAAAGAAAGCAGATTTGTCTGGGAGGATAGCTAGGTGGATTCTCCTACTCCAGGAATTTACTTACACAGTTGAGTATAGGCCCGGAAGACAGCATGTTAATGCTGACTACCTATCCAGACTAGAGACAGAACGACGAGAAGATGAAGTGGAAGACGAGTTTCCTGACGAGAAGTTATTTTCAGTTTTCGCAGAGACACTTTCGTCTGAGGGGGGGCGTACCGCCTACTTCCTAGAAGACGAGACTAGATCTTCTGATCCCGTCTTTACGACTTCCACAGAAGAGTCGATCTTCAAGGACTTGAGGAAGTTCTTGGAAGACCAACAGTATCCCGAGGGATTGGATGCGGAGCAGAAGGCTGTCTTCTTACACAAGGCAGGACCTTACGCCATCTTCCAGGGTATCCTATTTCGAAAGGGACATGATGAGAAGTTGAGAAGATGTCTCGAGCCGTCAGAGATAAAATCAGTGATCACGGGTCTTCACTACGAAGATGCTGGGGGTCACTACGGGCTGAAAACCACAGTGAAGAAGATGCTAGACGCCGGATACTGGTGGCCAACTATGTATCGAGACACTTTTCAGGAGATCAGGAAGTGCGACGCATGCAAGAGGGTGGGAAGAACGACCGCTACAACAAGGTGGCCTCTTACCCCCATTCTTCCGCTTGCCCCGTTCGAAAAGTGGGGAATCGACTTTGTGGGTCCTATCGCCCCGGTGGCGAGAAGAACACGAGCAAGGTACATCTTAATAGCTACCGACTATGCCACCAAGATGGTGGAAGGCGAGGCCACAAGAAAGAACGATGCCGCAGTAGTAGCAAGGTTCCTTTGGCATAACATCATCACTAGGTACGGATGTCCGCTGGAATTGGTATCAGATAGGGATAAAGTGCGAGTTCCGAAAGCGAATGGGCTGACGGAGAAGTCGAACGGTCTTCTGTGTAACATCCTGAACAAGGTAACTGTTAACCATGCGTATGATTGGGACACAAAACTGCCATCTGTGTTGTGGGCTTTCAGGATTTCACCTAAAGTCACAACCCAGAAGACGCCTTTCTACCTAACTTACGGCATGACACCTATTGTGCTCATTGAGTTAGAAGTCCCAACATACCGGTTAGCCGTATCCGAACGCATGGGAGAAGAAGAGAGCCAGGAGCAGCGTCTTCTGAATTTCATAGAGTTTGAAGAAGACAGGAATGCAGCTTTGGAGAAGACATACGAGGTGCAAGCGCAACGTAAGGTAAACTACGATAGCAAGTTGAGGAAGGTGACTGTTGTGGATGGGGACTTGGTGCTTCTCTACGACAACCACCATATTAAGTTCCCCGAGAAACTTCATCTTCGCTGGATGGGACCTTACCGTGTCTTAGAGGTCTTCAACAATGGCTCCTTGCATTTGGAAGAGTTGGACGGTACACTGATGACCACTCGTGTTAATGGGTGGCGCGTCAAGAAGTACTGGACGTAAACAGAAGTGCAGAAACCACTGATGTTTGCGGGGACGCAAACATTTGAGGGTGGGCGTATGTGGTGCCCACAAATTACAGGATGCACGAATTTTTGAAATTTTTAAGAATAATAACTAGTTTGTATAACTGAAGAAGCGTTGTTACTTAAGGTTACGTCTTCCTTAACAGGAAGATGTGTGAAGCCTTGATTTTTCGTTTTGTTAATTAATTGATTAATTGTAAAGTAAATAAGAAGAATAGATGATAGAAGATAAACGATATGAGTAGAATAGTGTTAATTAGAAGTTTAGTGAAGAACCTCAGTTCTGGAGGAATTTATCGAATCCATGGAGACACTGAAAGATGATCTTCTCATAGATGAATTCCTCGGGCGAAGAGCTTTCTAACGATATGTTGTGCGAGGCAATCGGAGACCGAATGACGAAGTTACAACAGACCAAAGATGTGTCGTAATTCGAGAGAAGAACATCGCCGCACTGCGAACGCCGAAGAATGACAGTTGAGAAGAGGAAAACCCTAACTTCGGTACGTGCAGGAAAGCCTATCGCGGGATATAAGCAAGGTAACAAGTTGTTTACTTTACTGTTTTACTATTCCCAGAACGAGCGATAGCAGGGCACAGAGAGCCGCATTTACCGAACGCCGAAGTACATCAGTTACGGGCGAGGAAGCCAATTCGCGAGTGATCGGCGAGGAAGCCAATTTGCGAAGAAGTACATCAGTTACGGGCGAGGAAAGGATTGCAGCGAGGAATCCGTTTGTAGCGAAGCTCGTTGCAGTGATCCTAGGGATGCGCGGGATGCAGACGACTAAGTCGCCGAGGCTCCGAGCGTTTGAAGTTAATCGAGCGGCTCTTCGCCGCTATGACAAGGAGCTCGAGGAGATGGGGTTGGCATTCCTCTTACTTCCTTGGTGGGGGATGGTCTCTTCCAAATTGGTACATGAGTTGAAGGTCTGCAAGCAGCATCCGGCCGATGACAACTATGGGCGACCGTGTAACTGGACCGAAGATCACTGGTCCGGCGTCTTGGGGACTGACGATGCGGGCAGAGAAGGCGATCTTCTCTTCGATAGTGTGTCCGCCGCTGCTTCACCCGAAGCAGTGAAGAACTTCCCGAATCTCTTCAGGGAATTGTCTCAAGGGAGGAATGGTTACAGAACAGGCGATTACTGCGAGCCGAAGAAGAGAGAAGTAGCAGATGCGATTATGGCGATCTTCAGGCCAAGAAGAACAACGTACATGTCGAATTGGCAGATCAACTTCATTGAGCAGCTCTTCGCCGGAAGAAGAGCACATTGGGCAAGGATCTTTCATCGCCATGTGCTGAAGCTGTGGAACGATAACGACCTAGTCTACATAGGACCCTTTGTCTCGGTGTTCTACATGGGGATGGGATTGCTATCGCCTGAACAGCAGAAGAAGTTGGGCTTCACCGCGGCAGCCGAAGAAGATGAATTCCAAGTGATACAGACTCCAGCCCGAGATGTAAATCTCGAGAAGTTCTTCGATGAAGTCATCGCCGAAGAGCCGAGGACCGAAGTAGCAATGGAAACAGCGCAGAGGCAAGACGCATCGACTTCAACACCAGCTGCAGAGAAGACACCCGAAGCAGTTACTCTGGTCGAAGACGAAGATGTAGTCGAGGTATCTCCTCCGATTCGCAGAAGTGGAAGGAAGAAACCTCTGGAAGAGACGCCGAGGTCTGTGCAGAAGTCTCGGAAGAAGATGAAGATGACGAAGACGGTTCGGACCGAAGATGAAGTAGTTGAAGAGGCGACCGAGGAAGCCGAGGAAGGGAGTACTCCTCAGATGGAGAAGGACGTTGCCACTACACCGAAGAGCGCTGTTTCTCCATCGACAGTTGGTGAGATCGAGCGATTAGCTTCTTCGGCGGACTACCTCAGGGATGTAGTCGTACCGCTACTACACAGCTTGGAAGCGAACCGCGGGACCTACGAGGAAGTCGTCGGTAGGAAGCTGAACCTGGCAGAGTTAGTGCATACGATGCACTTCGGCCGAGGTAATTGGAAGGAAGAGAAGGAGAATCTGAGAGCTGCACTTCGCATGGCCCAGAAGGAGGCGCAGACGAGGACCGATGAACTGAAGAGTGTGACATCAGAGAAGGAGGAACTTCTTCGACAGAAGATTGATCGCGACAACGAGCATGAGAAAGTTCTGTCTTTGATGAAGAAGGAGTTGGACGAGGTACGACTTCAACGGGATAGGAACCTGGATGTTGTCGCGGAGATGACGCAGGAGATCGAGGATCTGAAGCGGCGCACCGTCAAGGCCGAGGAACTGAGTGCTCAACTTCGGAGCAGGGTCGAGCCGACATTGAAGAACTACTTCGCCGTAGAGATGGACGCCGAAGAGCTGAGTTTTCTCCGCCAGGTTAGAGAGGAGTTCTTAGCTGCAGATGCGGAGGGTACTTCAGCTAGGAACCGGGTAGCTAGGCTAGGACAGCGAGTAGTTAGAGAGCTTAGGGAGGTTAGAGCAACCGTAGAGTTCTCAGTTTGTGAGATAGGTAGAGAGTTAGCAGTAGAAAGCGGTGTCGTTCCTGGTGTCGTTTCGGACACAGGACCTTCATCCGACGGTCCAGAAGTACACCCGACTTCTTAGGAAGAAGATCCGTCATCTTCGGGAAAATCTGTATATAAGCGTTGTGTTGTTCGTATTCAGGACCTCTATGTGTTTTATCATTTTTGAGTTTTCTATTTCCTGAGTTTACGGAGCCATTGAGTGTTTTGTCTTCTGCGAAAGATTTACCTACGAAGTATCGTAGTTTGCTGTGGTAGGAATTAGTCTGGGTGCCGAAGAATTCGCTGTTGACATTTGAAATCAGAGTAGAATGTTTACGGCGAGGACTGAGAATAGACCAGCATCTGCGGAGTTAGTTTCCTACGAAGACGTTCTTGGGCGAAGTTGAATTCGGAAGAAGTTGTTCTTTGGTGGAACACTTAGAAGGGAGTTCAGTCTGGTACTTCGGCGGAAGAAGAGTCTTCTTCGCCAGAGTTTTCCGAGAACAGTAGTAGTGAAAGTAACTTAGTGTGAAGATACTTAGCGTTTATGGTGTTAGAGGCTACTTAGTAGCACTTCAGCAGTACTTCCTCGTGTGACATTTCCGTCTGTGGCTCTGTTTCTCTGTTGTTCATCTGTTTCTTAAGGTCCCTGACCTGTTCAGTACCTGTTATGTTTGTTTGTCAGGATTATCAACTCTGTCTTGTTGGATAGATCTGAGTTTGATCTCTACCGGGACTGATTTCTGCCCGTGAGAATAAAAGACAACTATAAAGAATCACCTTTGTCACGTGTTTACTACTTTTGGATGATCTTTACTTGCATCTCTGTGGGTTCGATCCTTAAATTACTACTTTCGAACATCTTTTGGTTTTCTTGTGTGTTACATATAGAAGACTGAATAAATTTTGGTGCCGCTGCCGGGGATGCGAATGCTGAAATTATCCAAGATCAGTGAACAGAAGTCCAGAGACATGTATGTCGACGGGCAAGCCTGATCCTCCTGGAAACGTGCAATCTGAGAGAGACAAGAGGCGAGAAAGACGAGCAGAATATCGAGAACAGATTCTGGAAGAAGCTCGTCGGTTGAAAGAAGAGCATAAGAAGAGAGAACGAGGTTGGAGAACACCTAACTCAAAAGAATGGAAGAGGAAGGAACCAAGCCTTGGTGAATCAAGTTCACCCCGGACACCAAAGTCATTACCTCCAACCCCTTTCGAATCTGCTCAAAGAGAACTTGACTTCGAAGAAGTTACCACTCGGCTAAGTGCTGAGAACGAACATCCAGAAAGTGAAGTAGGGTGGAAACCTTTCCCCGAAGTCAATACCGTTTTATATCCGCAGTTGTTTACTCCTGACCCAGAGATAGGAAGTACTTCTGCAGATCAAGACCAGTTTACTTCTTCGAATGAAGAAGCTGCGACTAAGGCAGTAGAAGCTGTTACTACCTTAGTGGAACTTTTACAGGCGCAGGAACTTATTCCTCAAGCACTGGTGCGGGAAATCCTTCCGTTAACTCCAGTGACTCAGAAAGACAGCGCTGCTCCTTACTTACAGCCAACCACAGGACCGTCCATATTCAAGAAGAGACAAGCCCAAGCAGCTGCTGCTGCGGGTATTGCCCCTGCTGTCCTCGTGCAAGCTGCAGTACCAGCGCCGATTCGAGCCCCTGCCAAGATAGCAACTCAAGTTCCAAGGGCTCCTTTTGTTCGAAGTATGGCAGGCCAACCTATCACGAAACATGGTTACCCAAAGTTCAGAGGAGGATCTTCAGATGACGATGAGGATGCAGATGCTTACATTAAATTGTTTGAATCTGTATCTGTCACTAATAAGGAAGATGCTGAACCAGATCGGCTGCGAATCTTTCCGAGTCTTCTCAGGAAGAGAGCACGCAGCTGGTACAATCATGCAAATAGAGTACCAGGAGACATCGATACTTGGGACAAGCTGAGGACAAAGTTCCTAGAGCGATTCCGGGAAATTAGGTACAATCGTCAAGTTTTAGGAAAGCTGACCAGACTGATCAGAGGAAAGAAAGAGAGCTTAAAAGATTATGTTCAAAGATTCTACAATCTACTGGACAGAATACCGAGGATGGGTACAGCCAACCCATACTCTATGGATCAAGCCACAGAATGGCTAGTTACAGGCTTACCGATTGAGATGGAGATCTGGTGTCGCAGAGGAAAGATGGACGCCATCGAAGAGGTTGTTGCTTCAGCAGAAGCATTTGAAGCGTCCACCCTCGGAAGTAAAGGAGGATGGATAAAAGGGAAGAAGAAAGGAAAGAGAGAAAGGAAGGAAGGTAAAACGACTCGGAGGAAGAAGCAGAAGAAGGGTCGATGAGTCTTCTTCGGCCGAAGCCGAAGAGTCTTCATCGGCGAGTTCATCTTCTTCGAGCGAAGAAGAACGAAGAATGAAACGTATTTCTTCGTCCAAGGAAAAGAAAAGCTCGAAGGAAAAGAATGGGAAGAAAAAGGGAGATAGTAATCAACTCATGGAGGAGATGATAAAAGGGTTTGCGGATCTGAAAGTGCAGATGATAGGGACTCCTGACAGGAGGAAGTCACCTTCGGCATCACGACCGAGCTTATGGTGTACGACCTGTGGGAAACAAGGGCATGCCAATACAGAGTGTACAAACGCAAGGTCATTTCAAGCGTCACATGTAGAATGGGCACCCGCATTCGAGTCATATTATAGTTCATTCTTTATAGAGACTCCAGATGATGTGTATGGAGTACAATCCATACCACAAGCAACACCACCCCAATCTCCCAGACCTCCTCAACCTTCTCCGATAACTCCTATCCAACCCATATCCATTTCTAGATTTGTACCAAGAGAGAGGGCACAAAATGTGTCTCAGAAACACTTAATGACTCCAGCAGGAGCCAATAAACCACCACCCCATGGGTCTTGTTTCAATTGTGGTAGTACAGAACATTGGTCACCCAATTGTCCACATCCGAAGAAGCATCTAGGCTATGTAGCACTGTGTGCAAAATGTCATCAACCAGGACACGCCACGGCAGATTGTACCAATCCACCAGTGGAGAAGAGAGGGGTGCGCTTTGATCCCAAAACAGAACGTCCTGGAGAAGCTCAACTGCACAAGGTAGACTTGGAAGAATGGAAAGCCGCTGGAGATGAAGGATGGCCACCAGAAGAAACTTGGGTTTGTAAAGTGGACACCAGAAGCTCTTTCAAGACCAAGCGAAAGGCAGAAGAAGCGCCCATAAAGACTCAATCGAAGAAAGAGCTGAAGAAGCAGAAGAAGGCTGCGGAGAAAGCCAAGAAGAAGATTGTTGAGGAGGAAACTGAGGAAGAGGAAGAAGAAATACTGAAGAGCGTAAATCCTCCGAGACTACCAGTTGACATTACGGACGAAGTCCGCGAACTCCTGAAGAAGGAGTTACTACGAGCAGGAACTTCGGCAAGAGAAGCTGATACAACTTCGGCCGAAGTACCAGAACAATCAACTTCGTCCGTACCTAAGATTTTTCGTTCTTCGGCCACTGAAGACAAGACTGCAGCCAAGAACGAGGAGGTTCCGAAGAAGCACAGTCGACCGGAACCTATGAAGAAAGAACCTGTGGCAGTACCACACTATGATGTGGTAGCTGATCTAGAAACACAGAAGGCTAACATAAGTTTCAAACAGCTGATTGAAGATAATAAAATTTACAGAAAATTGTTACTTCAAGCACTGAAGAAACCCACTAAAGCAAGAAGATCAAAGTTGCCTTCTCTGTTTCACATCGAGGCAGAAGACCTAGGATCTCCAGAAGTGGAAGTGGAGGTTGCAGGCTGTGTAATTAGGAAAGTGCCAATTGACTCCGGATCAGGAGTCAACATAATGACAGAAGATACGGCACACGCGTTGGGTTTCAGTAAGTTTGAAGAAACTCAGCGGGTGTTACGACTGGCAGATCAAACGAGAAGACGACCACTTGGGCTACTGCGCAACATTCCCACCTTGATAGATAACACATCAGGGCGAAACAGAGTCGACTGATGAGGGTTATACTTCAGGATCTGATTCATCAACAAGCAGCGCAGAAGAAAGGAAAGGAGACCCTTATTCGATGGTCAACTATCTACAGTGCTATGAAATTGACGAAGAAGAAGATATGAACGAGGCCGAATAGCAATCACAGCTAGGTCACGGGAGTGCAGAGACCAGTCATACAGATGGTATAGTCCTTCCAGGAGCATCCCAAGACCTACTAATAAGCGAAGGTAAGAGCCTCAAGATTTCTGTTGTGGTACAAGGAGAAGAGTTGGAAGTGTATCGTCAGATGCTGATCCATTACCAAGATGTCTTCGTCTGGACTGTGGAGGACATGAAGGGGATACCTGCACAGTGGGGAGAACATCGTATCGACCTCATTGAAGGATCAGTACCTGTACGACAGAGGCAGTACCGACTCAACCCAAAATACTCTTTGATGGTTAAAGACGAGATAGATAAGTACCTAAAGGCAGGTATTATTTTTCCTGTGTTAAGCAGCGAATGGGTAGCACCCATAGTAGTGGTACCCAAGAAGCAAACAGGAAAGATAAGAGTCTGTCAAGATTTCAGAAAGCTGAATGCAGCAACCAAGAAGGATCATCACCCTTTACCTTTTACTGATACCATTTTGGATCATGTATCTGGAAAGGAATGTTACAGTTTTCTGGATGGGTTTTCAGGGTACAATCAAGTGTCCATAAGAGAGCAAGATAAGGACAAGACTACCTTTACTACAGATTGGGGCACTTATGCTTATCACAAGATGCCTTTTGGACTATGCAATGCACCAGCTACTTTTCAGAGGATGATGACCTCAATTTTCCAAGATTATTTGCGAAAATTTTTAGAGATCTTTATAGATGATTTTTGTGTTTTTGGCACACGTGAAGAACATGCAGCGTGTTTAGCCAAGACCTTTCAGAAGTGTAGGGAAGCCAGACTTGCATTACATCCTGAGAAGTGTTTCTTCGTGATGACTGAAGGAATACTTCTTGGACATAGAGTATCAGGTCGAGGCATAGAAGTAGATGTAGAGAAAGTTAAAGTGATACTATCCCTACAGCCCCCTACTGACATCAGCGAGTTGAGAGCCTTCCTAGGACATGTTGGATATTACAGAAGGTTCATCAAAGATTACGCCATACTTGCTGCGCCACTGACAGAATTGCTGAAGAAGACGACAGAGTACCATTGGCACGAGAAACAGCATGAGGCGTTTGAAACGCTGAAGAAGAAGTTGGCAGAAGCACCTGTCATGCGACCCCCAGACTGGGAGAGACCTTTTCAAGTGTATGTAGACACTTCTGCGTTTGCTATTGGAGTGGTGCTCAGTCAGAAAGATGATGAAAAGAGAGACCACCCAATCTACTATGCGAGTAGACAACTTTCAGCAGCAGAAAAGAACTACACCACTACTGAACGTGAAGCGTTGGGAATGGTGTACTCAGTAAAGAAGTTCAGACATTACCTTCTTGGCTATGAGTTTGTTTTTCATGTGGATCATTATGCATTGAAGCATCTAGTACAGAAGTCAGACTTGTCAGGAAGGATAGCAAGATGGATGTTGTTACTTCAAGAATTCACTTTCACAGTTCAGACCAGACAAGGGATTCATCATGAGAATGCTGATTACTTGTCTCGACTGAGAACGGGAGAACGAGTGGATACAGTGGCAGATGACTTCCCAGATGAGGAATTGTTTCAGCTGACCGTAGCACCTGCTACGAAGTACTATGATCTGTACAGATATTTACAGACTTTGCAGTGCCCAGAAGAAATGGACGCTGAACAGCGAACAGTCTTCATACATCAGGCGGGACCCTACGAGATGAAGAACGGGATATTGTTCAAAAGAGGGCCTGATGAAGAACTTCGAAGATGTCTAGAAACGCATGAGATACCACAAGTGGTAGGAGCACTACACTCGGAACCTGAAGGTGGACACTATGCACTGAGAAACACTGTGAAGAAGATCCTCTCAGCTGGATACTGGTGGCCAACGATGTACAAAGATGTTCAGGAGATCATCAAGAAGTGTGATAACTGTCAACGAGTGGGTAAGCCTACGCCAACCACTCAGTGGCCGTTACATCCGATACTCCCATTAGCACCATTCGAGAAGTGGGGGATTGATTTTGTAGGACCTATACAACCTGCAACACGCCGCACAAGAAGAAGGTACATACTGATAGCTACTGATTATGCAACGAAGATGGTTGAAGCAGCAGCTACCAAGAAAGACGATGCAGTCACTGTGGCTGAGTTTCTGTACACACAGATCATTACTCGATATGGATGCCCACTGGAGTTGGTGAGTGACCGAGGTACACATTTTTTAAATAAGATGATAGAAGAACTGACAGATTACTTTGGTATAAAACACCGGAAGACAACACCGTACAACCCAAAAACTAATGGATTGACGGAGAAGTCTAACGGAGTGTTATGCAAGATTCTGAACAAGGTGACAGTGAACCATGCATATGATTGGGATACAAAGTTACCGGCTGTCTTATGGGCATTTCGGAATGCAGAGAAGATTACAACTCGACAAACACCATTTTTCCTAACATATGGCATGATACCGATTATGCGAGTTGAATTTGATGTGCCTACTTACAGAATCCTGTCTGAAGATAGATTGTCAGTGGAGGAGAGCCAACTGTTACGGCTCAAGAGTCTGATTACACTTGAGGAAGACCGTGAAGAGTCTAAACGACTAACGGAAATCATTCAAATGAAGCGGAAAGAGAAGCACGATAAGAAGATCCGCAAGGTGGACATCAAGGATGGTGATTAAGTACTGCTGTATGACAGTAGGTACACCAAATTTCCAGGGAAGTTACACTTACGTTGGATGGGTCCTTACAAAGTAACGCGTCGTTATAGTAATGGTTCGGTTCAGTTGGAAGAACTCGATGGAACATTGTTAGCCACCCGAGTCAATGGGTGGAGAATTAAGAGATACTACTCTTAAGTGTTCGCGGGGTCGCTTCACAATTGAGAGGGGGAGTATGTGAAGCCTTGGTTTTTCGTTTTGTTAATTAATTGATTAATTGTAAAGTAAATAAGAAGAATAGATGATAGAAGATAAACGATATGAGTAGAATAGTGTTAATTAGAAGTTTAGTGAAGAACCTCAGTTCTGGAGGAATTTATCGAATCCATGGAGACACTGAAAGATGATCTTCTCATAGATGAATTCCTCGGGCGAAGAGCTTTCTAACGATATGTTGTGCGAGGCAATCGGAGACCGAATGACGAAGTTACAACAGACCAAAGATGTGTCGTAATTCGAGAGAAGAACATCGCCGCACTGCGAACGCCGAAGAATGACAGTTGAGAAGAGGAAAACCCTAACTTCGGTACGTGCAGGAAAGCCTATCGTGGGATATAAGCAAGGTAACAAGTTGTTTACTTTACTGTTTTACTATTCCCAGAGCGAGCGATAGCAGGGCACAGAGAGCCGCATTTACCGAACGCCGAAGTACATCAGTTACGGGCGAGGAAGCCAATTCGCGAGTGATCGGCGAGGAAGCCAATTTGCGAAGAAGTACATCAGTTACGGGCGAGGAAAGGATTGCAGCGAGGAATCCGTTTGTAGCGAAGCTCGTTGCAGTGATCCTAGGGATGCGCGGGATGCAGACGACTAAGTCGCCGAGGCTCCGAGCGTTTGAAGTTAATCGAGCGGCTCTTCGCCGCTATGACAAGGAGCTCGAGGAGATGGGGTTGGCATTCCTCTTACTTCCTTGGTGGGGGATGGTCTCTTCCAAATTGGTACATGAGTTGAAGGTCTGCAAGCAGCATCCGGCCGATGACAACTATGGGCGACCGTGTAACTGGACCGAAGATCACTGGTCCGGCGTCTTGGGGACTGACGATGCGGGCAGAGAAGGCGATCTTCTCTTCGATAGTGTGTCCGCCGCTGCTTCACCCGAAGCAGTGAAGAACTTCCCGAATCTCTTCAGGGAATTGCCTCAAGGGAGGAATGGTTACAGAACAGGCGATTACTGCGAGCCGAAGAAGAGAGAAGTAGCAGATGCGATTATGGCGATCTTCAGGCCAAGAAGAACAACGTACATGTCGAATTGGCAGATCAACTTCATTGAGCAGCTCTTCGCCGGAAGAAGAGCACATTGGGCAAGGATCTTTCATCGCCATGTGCTGAAGCTGTGGAACGATAACGACCTAGTCTACATAGGACCCTTTGTCTCGGTGTTCTACATGGGGATGGGATTGCTATCGCCTGAACAGCAGAAGAAGTTGGGCTTCACCGCGGCAGCCGAAGAAGATGAATTCCAAGTGATACAGACTCCAGCCCGAGATGTAAATCTCGAGAAGTTCTTCGATGAAGTCATCGCCGAAGAGCCGAGGACCGAAGTAGCAATGGAAACAGCGCAGAGGCAAGACGCATCGACTTCAACACCAGCTGCAGAGAAGACACCCGAAGCAGTTACTCTGGTCGAAGACGAAGATGTAGTCGAGGTATCTCCTCCGATTCGCAGAAGTGGAAGGAAGAAACCTCTGGAAGAGACGCCGAGGTCTGTGCAGAAGTCTCGGAAGAAGATGAAGATGACGAAGACGGTTCGGACCGAAGATGAAGTAGTTGAAGAGGCGACCGAGGAAGCCGAGGAAGGGAGTACTCCTCAGATGGAGAAGGACGTTGCCACTACACCGAAGAGCGCTGTTTCTCCATCGACAGTTGGTGAGATCGAGCGATTAGCTTCTTCGGCGGACTACCTCAGGGATGTAGTCGTACCGCTACTACACAGCTTGGAAGCGAACCGCGGGACCTACGAGGAAGTCGTCGGTAGGAAGCTGAACCTGGCAGAGTTAGTGCATACGATGCACTTCGGCCGAGGTAATTGGAAGGAAGAGAAGGAGAATCTGAGAGCTGCACTTCGCATGGCCCAGAAGGAGGCGCAGACGAGGACCGATGAACTGAAGAGTGTGACATCAGAGAAGGAGGAACTTCTTCGGCAGAAGATTGATCGCGACAACGAGCATGAGAAAGTTCTGTCTTTGATGAAGAAGGAGTTGGACGAGGTACGACTTCAACGGGATAGGAACCTGGATGTTGTCGCGGAGATGACGCAGGAGATCGAGGATCTGAAGCGGCGCACCGTCAAGGCCGAGGAATTGAGTGCTCAACTTCGGAGCAGGGTCGAGCCGACATTGAAGAACTACTTCGCCGTAGAGATGGACGCCGAAGAGCTGAGTTTTCTCCGCCATGTTAGAGAGGAGTTCTTAGCTGCAGATGCGGAGGGTACTTCAGCTAGGAACCGGGTAGCTAGGCTAGGACAGCGAGTAGTTAGAGAGCTTAGGGAGGTTAGAGCAACCGTAGAGTTCTCAGTTTGTGAGATAGGTAGAGAGTTAGCAGTAGAAAGCGGTGTCGTTCCTGGTGTCGTTTCGGACACAGGACCTTCATCCGACGGTCCAGAAGTACACCCGACTTCTTAGGAAGAAGATCCGTCATCTTCGGGAAAATCTGTATATAAGCGTTGTGTTGTTCGTATTCAGGACCTCTATGTGTTTTATCATTTTTGAGTTTTCTATTTCCTGAGTTTACGGAGCCATTGAGTGTTTTGTCTTCTGCGAAAGATTTACCTACGAAGTATCGTAGTTTGCTGTGGTAGGAATTAGTCTGGGTGCCGAAGAATTCGCTGTTGACATTTGAAATCAGAGTAGAATGTTTACGGCGAGGACTGAGAATAGACCAGCATCTGCGGAGTTAGTTTCCTACGAAGACGTTCTTGGGCGAAGTTGAATTCGGAAGAAGTTGTTCTTTGGTGGAACACTTAGAAGGGAGTTCAGTCTGGTACTTCGGCGGAAGAAGAGTCTTCTTCGCCAGAGTTTTCCGAGAACAGTAGTAGTGAAAGTAACTTAGTGTGAAGATACTTAGCGTTTATGGTGTTAGAGGCTACTTAGTAGCACTTCAGTAGTACTTCCTCGTGTGACATTTCCGTCTGTGGCTCTGTTTCTCTGTTGTTCATCTGTTTCTTGAGGTCCCTGACCTGTTCAGTACCTGTTATGTTTGTTTGTCAAGATTATCAACTCTGTCTTGTTGGATAGATCTGAGTTTGATCTCTACCGGGACTGATTTCTGCCCGTGAGAATAAAAGACAACTATAAAGAATCACCTTTGTCACGTGTTTACTACTTTTGGATGATCTTTACTTGCATCTCTGTGGGTTCGATCCTTAAATTACTACTTTCGAACATCTTTTGGGTTTCTTGTGTGTTACAAGATGATCTTAAGAGCCGTTTGTAATAAGAAGTTGACTTCTTCGGAAGACGACCGTCTTCTCAGTTGCGTCTTCAGAAGACGGGAAGACGGCGGAAGATGAGAAGACGGCGAAAGACATTTGTCTTCCAGAAGACAGCGACTGCGAAGGACTAACCACGAGTTTTCGGGTAAGACAGTAGGTGTACCTACTGGGGCGCACCGAATAGGTAGGTAGGTCAGGAAGACACCCAAGGTCGAGAACCCCTAATCTGCGGGGAAGATGCGTGAGGAAGCACATTAGGCGCATTCCAACTTCCCGCAGCACAGCGCGCTTGAGAAGATCGATTGAGAGAGTGAGCTTCGCGAGCTAGCATCGAGAGAGGAATCGAGTGAGGACATTGAGGTAGGAGAGAACAAGTTGGCAGCTAGGCGAAGGGTGAGATCGAATTGCTGGAGCACAAACAGCAGAGAGAGCGAAGGCGTTTCTGTGGAGCTTCCGAGAAGCTGACAGTGGAGAGTGACGAGTAGAAGCGAAGGTGGAATCGAGGTGTGGACCGAAATTGACAGCAGGTGCAGTCGAGAGGAGTCGCATTGAAAGCTAGGACAAGAGCCAGAAGCGCACGGAGGTCGAAGGCAACTCGGGGAGCCAAAGAAGACTGTAGAGGTTCTTTCCCTTGTTCTTTCCCCTTCCCACTTCTTCTCCCCATTGTCTGGTACTCCCCGCGCTTCCTTGATTGTGTACAGGCAGCCTGATCGATTACCCCCACCCCCCATTCTTTCTATTTGAGACATTGGGCGCGGAAGCGCTGCCCAATTTCTGTCAAGACATCTCCTTGCTTCTTCCCGAGCTCAATTCGAGCTTCCCTACCCCTAGTCCTCAAATTGGAGACCCCAACTATCAATTTCCCTACCCTACTACCTCTCTACCCCCGAAACTTGGAACAGAAGACGATCGGAAGATGGGAACATCTTCGGAATACGCTTCTTAAACTTGACTGTCTTCGGAAGACCGTCTCCGGAAGTCGACTGAACACAATTCGTATCAAGAGTGGATTTGCTTTGCTTTTGTGTTTAGAGAGACTTGGTACGAATCCTGAGAGGTGTGGTGAGTTGTTTTGTTATTTCGAGAAGTTGGAAGTCAGGAACTAGGCCTGTGCCTCCCGGTCTTCCAAGCTTCTCAACTCCCCATCTTCCTAGAGAGACTAGAAGACTGGAAGGCTGGCAAAATGAGCGAGAAGACGCGAGGGTCCATTCGGGTCTCTTCTGTCCGATCCATAGCAGCCGTTCCTTCTTCTTCCCGAACTTAGAAGAGAGTTGTGAGAAGTCTTGCTGGCAGAATCTGGAGGGAATGGTCGAGGGTCATGTCTTCCCATCATGCAGCAAGCTTCTTCTGAGTGCGTATGAGAGGTGAGAAGTCAGAAGAATAGAGTGCAGTTGTCTTGAGTCTGTTGTGAGGATAGATTGCGCGTAGGAAGAAGAAGACAAGTGAGACCAGTGAAGGGAAGTCTGACTTCGGGAAGTCTTTCGAGAAAGACATTGAATCGGAAGCTGTCCCGAGTGTCTTCCCAGATGCCACTGTCACCGCAGGAGCCCGCAACCATCTTCTGAACCTTTCTTATACTCTACTTCTCGCATATCTTGTATCTTCTGATAGGAAGTAGGATGTAATGCAAGGTGGGTTGTCTTCTTGGTAATCCATGCGAGGCCTTGCTTAGATAGGATTGTTTAGATATAGCTCGGAAGACGAGAGCTATCTAGGAAGTACTGTTAGAATACCGGAAGACGGAGTAGCTGTCTTCTGGAAGACTAGTTTCGTCTTCTGAGAAGTAGAAGCTAGACTGTGGGCATTCGGGAAGGACTGAGCCTTCAGCTCATAGTAGGTGCTTGTGGTTTAGTGCAACAGATCTTCCAGGTATGTCGATGCATCCGCAGGACTTGGTGTTACCAGCGGCCGAATTGGGCGAGGCCACTCCTTTCCTCAAGGAGTTGGGTCTCGACTTCTTCCTGTGGGATTGGAACCTCGCAGATCAAGGGCTTCTGGAGGAGGTGTGGGCAGCGTTACCACCGCGTAACCGTGTACCTGCGAAGGCAGGAGTAGCTTGGGGAAGACCGTCTTCTTGGACTGAAGACTGGTGGCGTAAGACGTTTCACAGGCTTGAGTCCGAGAACCGAGGATATTGGTACAAAAAGAAGATCTTGCCTAGGATTGTGAGTTCGTGGCATGTGCCTGGGAGCACCACCTGCCTTTTCATGGAAGACAGGCAGGGGAGGAACGGTTGGAAGATAGAATCTTACCGGGAGCCGAAGAAGCGCCTCCTGACGAAGTTATTTCTGCATCTCTTTCCCAAGGGAAAGCGCAGAAGACAAGGTACTTAGGCGATCAGGACGTGGAGTTCCTGGAATCAGTGTGGGATGACAGAGTGCTCATCTACTGGGGCGCGTACGTCCACAACTACGTACAGACGGAGCTAGCATACTTGGGTACTCCGGCGGGAGGACACTTGACGCCCTTCCTCTGCTACTTGTATGTAGCCATGGGGGATCTTAGGGAAGATCAGCTGGCAATGTATGGGCCAACGGAGCGACAGGAGGTGAAGGAGGAGACCTCGGAAGACGATGACCGAGAGGCAGCAGCAACGCCCCCTCCCACTCTGATGCCACAGCTGAGGCCCGGCTCTCACCAGAAGACGCTTCTGGTGAGGAAAGATGAGTCTAGTGGGTCGGAAGACGCCACGCCACTAAGGAAGATGGGTCTCAGAAGTGTACCGAGGACACCCATCTCCCTCATTCGCTCAGGATCGGAGTCCGACTCGGAAGAAGATCTGCTGAGTACCCGATCGGAGCAGAAGACTGCTTCTGCAATGCCTGGGAGTCTTCCGAAGACTCCAGAAGATGAAGGATGGATGGGCGCTCCTGCTGCGATGCGAGGAAGCGCAAAGAAAAGAGCCGCTCCTGCCATGAGGAGTCTTCCACCCCGGAAGATGAGAAGAGTATCTTCTTCTCGTGCGCATAAGATGAAGGCCGTAGTAGTGGAAGAGGCTTCCTTGCCTCTGGAAGACGAAGTCGACACCATGGAGCGAGTGGTGGAGATGAACTTGTCTTCCGCATGAAGACGACTGGAGGAGTTCAGTGCCTACTTCCAGAAGGAGATCCAGCCAGCTATGGAGTTGCTGGAGAGGAGAGCGAGGGCACAGGAGAAGCCCTTACAACCTGGATTCGGCCTGCGCACCTTGCTACGACAGGGGGAAGACCAGAAGAAGACGGAGTCGCTGGAAGCTAACCTCCGCACTACGGAGAAGCTTGCGGCCAGGTACAAGGCGGAAGCAGCCGCTTCTGCCAAAGAGCTGGTACAGCTTCGGAAGAGCAACCAGGAGTTGCAGGCGCGAGTACAGCAGCGCAATCAAGAAGTCACCCGAGTGCGGGAGAAGATCACCGTCCTCGCAGAAGAGCAGACCATATGGAAGACGCAGCGAGAAGCCGCGGAAGCGCGAGCTGCAGCTGAGAAGACGCAGAGGGAAGCAGCAGAGACCCGTGCGCAGAAGATGTTGACACAGTCGGTGGAAGCGCTTCGAAAGAAGTTCAACTACACCGCGTGTAGGAAGTTACTTACCTTAGCTAGAGGATGGGACAGCGAGTCCAAAGCGATGTTGGTGGAATGTCGGGAGAGCATGTTCAGGTACTTGGATAGACAGATAGAAGGAGTGAAGACACTTTATGGTCTTCCCTCGCTTCCGACACCTGCAACCGCATCTTCCCACGCTCTAGCACCATCGACTGGATCCGGAATGGAGAAGGAGGAGTTCGATCTCGCTGTGCACTTGGTGCTGATAGCGTTGGAAGACGAGAAGACTCCAGAAGACGCCCCGGAAGACAAGATGTCTTCTGGAAGACAGGAAGACGAGCCGTCTTCCCAGGTATTCCGCGTGGAGGAAGCGACTTCCCCGGATCCCCATGAGGTCCCCATGGTCCCTAGTCCCGCACCCGTGCCTCAGAAGATGGAAGAAGCACCGGTCGACTCCGCTTCCCAGAAGACGCTTCTGTCTTCCGAAGCAGAAGCCGAAGCCGAGGAAGACACAGCAGCAGTGACAGCAGAGCCAGCAAGAGACGAAGAAGAGGAAGCCACCTCAGTGACACCCGAGGTAACTGCAGGGCTTTCTAGCTTATCAGAAGCCGCATTAGGAGCTCCGATAGGAGCAGATCAGGTAGAGATTGCCTCCGTGCAATCTGAGTAGTTAGTAACTCCATTTTCAAATATAGTAGAATCGAACATGCTATCTTAAGGATGGCAGTTTTCCCATGTAATATAAGTTAGGACACCATGTGGCAGCATAGGTAGCGTAGGAAGGACAAGGTGGATGACCAATTCGGGCAGGGGAATCGCTTGCATGTGAGGTGACAACCTCCTGTCAGCGCCTCTCTCTCCCTGGTGGTCACCTCCCTTGGTTCTCACGACGGCAGCATAAGTAGGATAGCAGAGTAGGAGATAAGGCTCTGCCAGTTCTGCCAGTTCTGTAGAATTCTGTAGTAACTGAACATACACACCGATTCTACAGGCAGGCAGGCGAGACACATTAGAGCAGAGACAGTCTTAGCGCACTACACCCATCGTTGGAAACATACGAATGGTCTTGGAATATACCGGAGGGGTCTGCATACTCGCACCAGCAGTGGGTCGAAGATGTAGATAGAAGTAATGGACAGTCTAGGAACAGGGAAAGGCATCCTCGTGCAGTCCTGTTAGCTAGGCTGGTGTGTCGAGGAGTAGACGCAGGAAGTAGAGGGAGTGAGCTTCCCAATGCTATTGTGACTTCTTCTCGGGGAATAGATTGTGGATTTGAGTGCAGAAGCTTTGTCCATGTCTTCTGGATGGTGGGTTCATTGAATTCGCTCTCAATTGTGCATGGGAAGTGTTCTTCTTGAGTGGCGGTGACTGTCAGCAGTTGTGGAAGTGTAGCTTGACTCGTTCAGTAGAGCATTTGGGATCTACGTACGAACGGTCTTCTCGATAAGGGATCCCAGAAGACAGAGCAGTCAGAGCAGCGAAGTGAAGAAGAAAGAAGTCTTCTTCCCGCAAGAGAAGACGACATTCTCGAGTAGAAGACGGTGCAACAGTACTCACGTTTGTTGTCTTCCTCCCCAAACTATTACAAGCAGGGATGGCTTGTTAGTCAGGATCCGGACTAGAAGCCTGTCGGAATCTTAATTTACTCTTTTCATCTTGTTTTCTCTTGTTTGGCTTTTCTCATCTTCCTCATCTTCTCCCATCTTCCCCATCTTCTTACCTTCTTCTAGTGAGTTTCCGATACTTATATTGAGCTTCCGTGAAGATGAATGTCGTTGTAGTGCTGCAGGAAGACAATTTCCGTAGGCAGAAGCCTGGGAAGGCTACAGGGGGCACACACCCTGTGATTAATCTAACCTGTTGGAATGTGAGTGTGAGAATAAGGTGTAACGACCGTTGCTAGTCGACTTCTGTGAAGCAGGGCAGACTTCTGGAGGTGTGAGAAGACGAGCTGAACCCCCAGAAGACAAGAATTGCTTCGGGAAGACGGTATCGAGAAGACCGGAAGAAGCAACCTGGAAGCAGGAAGATCGTCTTCCCGAGCTTCTCTGTGCATAATTGTGTGATATTTTAGTTGGTAGTTGTTTGTCTAGTTCCAGAGCACCATGTGGCGTGTTTGGAAGACGTGCGGTTTTGTGTGGTTTTGTGAGAAGACGGGCTTTTTAGGCAAAACCCGTGTGTTTGTGTGTTTGAACAGATCCTAAAACTTAGAGCAGTGATTACTTACGTAAATCCTCTGTGGGAACGATATCTTGTATACTAAATGGGCAAAAGGAGTAATCCTGCGTCACTACAGTACTTGGGAGATCAGGACGTAGACTTCTTGGAAGCAGTGTGGGATAAAAGAGTACCCATCTACTGGGACGCATACGTCCACAACTATGTACAGGCGGAGCTAGCGTACTTGGGTACCCCGGCGGGAGGACACTTGACACCTTTCCTCTGCTACTTGTACGTAGCCATGGGGGATCTTAGGAGAGATCAGTTGGCAGAGTATGGGCCAACAGGGCAACAGGAGGAAGAAGGAAGAGACCTCGAAAGACGATGACCGAGCAGCAGCCGCAACTCCTCCTCCCACTATGATGCCACAGCTGAGGCTCGGCTCTCACCAGGAGACGCTTCTGGTGAGGGAAGACGAGTCTAGTGGGTCGGAAGACATCACGCCATCGAGGAAGATGGGTCCTAGAAGTGTACTTAGGAAGCCCACCTCCCTCATTCATTCAGGATCGGAGTCCGACTCAGAAGAAGAACTGCTGAGTACTCGATCGGAGCAGAAGACCGCTTCTGCAACACCTGGAAGTCTTCTGAAGACTCCAGAAGACGAAGGATGGATGGGCGCTCCTGCTGCGATGCGAGGAAGCGCAACGAAGAGAGCCGCTCCTGCCATGAGGAATCTTCCACCTCGGAAGATGAGAAGAGTAGCTTCTTCTCGTGCGCAGAAGATGAAGGCCATTGTGGTGGAAGAGGCATCCTTGCCTCTGGAAGACAAGGTTGACACCTCAGAGCGAGTGGTGGAGATGAACTTGTCTTCCGCAGGAAGAAGACTGGAAGAGTTCAGCGCCTTCTTCCACAAGGAGATCCAGCCAGCTATGGAGTTGCTGGAGAAGAGAGCGAAGGCACAGGAGAGGCCCTTGCAACCTGGATTCGGCCTGCGCACCTTGCTGCGACAGGAAGAAGACCAGAAGAAGACGGAGTCGCTGGAAGCTAGTCTCCGCACCACGGAGAAGCTCGCAATCAGATACAAGACGGAAGCAACCGCTTCTGCCAAGGAGTTGATGCAACTTTGGAAGAGCAACCAGGAGATGTAGGCGCGGGTACAGCAACGCGATCAGGAAGTCCTCCGAGTGCGGGAGAAGATCACCGCCCTCGTCGAGGAGAAGACCACACGGAAGACGCAGTGAGAAGCCGCAGAAGCGCGAGTTGCAGTTGAGAAGATGCAGCGGGAAGCAACGGAGGCTCGTGCTCAGGAGATGCTAGCACAATCGGTGGAAACGCTTCGGAAGAAGTTCAACTTCACGGCGGGTAGAAAGTTACTTACCTTGGCTAGAGGATGGGACAGCGAGTCCAATGCAATGTTGGTGGAATGCCGAGAGAGCATGTTCAGGTACTTGGATCGGCAGATAGAGGGACTGAAGACACTTTATGGTCTTCCCTCGCTTCCGATATCTGCAACTGCATCTTCTCAAGCTCCAGGCCCATCGACTTGATCCGGAATGGAGAAGGAGGAGTTCGATCTTGCTGTGCACTTGGTGGTGACAACGTTGGAAGCCGAGAAGACTCTAGAAGACGCCCCGGAAGACAAGATGTCTTCTGGAAGACAGGAAGACAAGCCGTCTTCCCAGGTATTCTGCGTGGAGGAAGCGACTTCCCCGGACCCCTATGAGGTCGCCATGGTCCCTAGTCCCGCACCAGTGCCTCAGAAGATGGAAGGAGCACCGATCGACTCCGCTTCCCAGAAGACGCTTCTGTCTTCCGAAGCAGAAGCCGAAGCCGAGGAAGATGCAGCAGCAGTGACAGCAGGGCCAGCAAAGAACGATGAGGAGGAAGCCACCTCAATGACACCCGAGGTAACTGCAGGGCTTTCTAGCTTATCAGAAGCCGCGTTAGGAGCTCTGATAGGAGCAGATCAGGTAGAGGTTGCCTCCGAGCAATCAGAGTAGATAGTAACCAAATTGACTATTCCAGATTTAGTAGGACCAAAACATGCTATCTTAAGGGTGGCAGTTTTCAGTGTAAAATTAGTTAGGATACCATGTGGCAGCATAGGTAGCGTAGGAGCAACACGGTGGATGGCTAATTAGGAAGGGGAACCGCTTGCATGTGGGGTGACAACCTCCTGTCAGCGCCTCTCTCTCCTTGGTGGTCATCTCTCCTGGTTCTCATGACAGCGACATAAGTAGGATCGAAGAGTAGGAGAAAGAGTTCTGTAGCTACTACACACACATATCGATTCGATGGTGCAGGCAGACGAGACACATTAGAGCAGAGACACAGGATAGACAGCTCTTCGCACACTACACCCGTTGTTGGAAACATACGAATAGTCTGCGAATACACAGGAGGGGTCTGCATACTCGTACCAGCAGTGGTTCGGAGATGTAGATAGAGGTAGTGGACAGTCTAGGAACAGGGAACGGCATCCTCGTGCAGTCCTGTTGACTAGACTGGTGTGTCGAGGAGTAGACGCAGGAAGTAGAGGGAGTGAGCTTCCCAATGCCATTGTGACTTCTTCTCGGGGAATGGATTGTGGATTTGAGTGCAGAAGCTTTGTTCATGTCTTTTGGGTGGTGGGTTTCCTTGAATTCGCTCCCAATTGTGCATGGGAAGTGTTCTTTTGAGTGGCGGTGAATGTCAACAGTTGTGGAAGTGTAGCTTGGCTCGTCCAGTAGAGCACTTGGGATCTGCGTACGGACGGTCTTATGGGTAAGGAATCACAAAAGACAGAGTAGTCAGAGCAGCGAAGTGAAGAAGAAAGAAGTCTTCTTCCCGCAACAGAAGACGACATCCTCGAGTAGAAGACGGTGCAACTGTACACATGTTTGTTGTCTTCCTCCCCAAACTATTACAAGCAGGGATGGCTTGTTAGTCAGGATCCGGACTAGAAGCCTGTCGGAATCTTAATTTCCTCTTTTCATCTTGTTTTCTCTTGTTTGGATTTTCTCTTCTTCCCCATCTCGCATCTTCTTACCTTCTTCTAGTGAGTTTCTGAGACTTCTATTGAGCTTCTGTGAAGGTGAATGTCGTTGTAGTGCTGCAGGAAGATCATTTCCGTAGGCAGAAGCCTGGGAAGGCTACAGAGGGCATACACCATATGATTGATCTAACCCGTTGTAATGTGAGTGTGAGAGTAAGGTGTAACAGCCGTGCTAGTCGACTTCTGCGAAGCAGGACAATCTTCTGGAGGTGTGAGAAGACGAGCTAAACCCCCAGAAGATGAGAATCGCTTCGGGAAGACGGTATCGAGAAGACCGGAAGAAGTGACCTGGAAGCAGGAAGATCGTCTTCCCGAGATTCTCTGTGAATAGTTGTGTGATATTTTAGTTAGTAGTTGTTTGTTTAGTTCCAGAGCACCTTTTGGAGTGTCTGGAAGACGCGTGGTTTTGTGAGAAGACGAGCTTCCTAGACAAAACCCGTGTGTTTGTGTGTTTTAACAGATCTTAGAACTTAGAGCAGCGTTACTTGTGCAAATCCTCTGTGAGAACGATATCTTGTATACTAAATGAGCAAAAGGAGTAATCTTGCGTCACTACACCTCTACATAGTCATATACCTAGTGTATTCCTAGACAAAAAACACGTTATCGACAACGTTCTCCAAGATGTACGCTGAAGAATCCACCTGATACATCTGGAGATGTCGTAAGATCTTAAAACATCTCCCAAAACATACTACATCGTGGATCATGTAAACCCTGACCTCTTCCAACACGCGTGTGATCTTGACATGACCACTCGACTATCACCAAGTGAATGATATCAATAACCGTGAGATCATACGCCTCCAGCACTGAAATATTTGATGGTAATGCTTATTGATATCTTTTGACGGCTGATATGGACAACAACTCAAGATATCTCTACATCAAACGTGCCACATGACGCAATGAGATGCGTCTCGCAATCTCATCTCTCTCCACATACAAGTATCGATGTACTTGTATGTCTGTCTGCAATATCACAGCCAAACTTTTGCTGATCTCTCCAAACAGCTCCAGCACACACACCCTCCTCTAGATACTGTCATACAATAGGAGTCGTATCCAATGATGATAAGATCACATGACCAGTAGTATGAACAACCTTTTGTTCCTCTACTGGCGGTACAAAGGCTTCACTCCAAGCCTACTACACCAACCGATCAGCAATACTATTACAACTCTCCACTCGAACTGCAGAGAGGAACATTCAAGGCAGATGATACTATTGTATTCATGCTAGGCATGTCCTCCACCTCCTCAAAGACCGTAGTATCCTCCACATGGGTATTGTCCTCTAACAACTTGTCCGACCAAGTGATTACCAAACTGAACCCTGCAATGGATGCCATCTTCCTTAGTGTAGGCTCTGTTATCCCAACTCTAGCATTGAACCGCACTGGTAAGCGGCTCACTTGTCCCTCATCAGACTGTCAACCTAGTCTCTAAGATGTTATCTCCGTCCAATAGTCGATCACGAACCCCATAAGGTATAACACAGCACCTCCAACCAATACGTCATAAGACTCTGCGGCTATAACGATGGCCTTGGGACTTGAGACCAATTCTTATACCTAGAGCGCATCTATCAAAACTCATAGAGCTCTTGAAGGAGAAGATGCAGATGAAGATCTTGGAACCATCATTTGCACCATATTCTAGTCGTTGGTTTACAGTACCAAAGAAGAGTGGTGCATTACGATTCATCCAAGATATGCAGCTTGTGAACCAAGTGACCATCAGAAATACAAGCATAGGACCTATCATAGAGGGCATTTGCTGGAAGGGCTATTTACTCTATACGAGATCTTTACTCCGGATGTGATCAATTTCAACTTGCTGAGCAGAGTAGAGATATCATCACCATGAAGACACCGTTGGGGTTGGTCTGAATGTGCACGCTACCACAAGGAGCAACAAACTCGATAGTGCACATGATGAATGGGATGGACAAGATTCACCAAGAGTTCATTCTTGAGAAGATCATATCTTTCTTGGATGACATTCCAATTAAGGGATGGATAGAGGAGGAGAAAGATGAGACAATGGATCAGAAGGGGTGTATAAACTTTGTTGCTAATCACATTTCAGATTGTGATAAGATTCTATCACGACTTGAAGAGACACACTTAACACTATTAGGTGCCAAGTCTTCATTTGGAGTGCGAGAAGTTGTGATTGTGGGGCACTTATGTGGATAGTTTGGACGCAAACTTGATCATAGTAAAGTGGATGTCATACAACGGATGAAGGATACTTGAAGCTTGTGTCTTCTATCATGTGTGAATTTCACATTTTGCACATGTGGCAAATCTTCTTTATGATCTGTTTAGAAAGCACAAGAGATTTGCATGGGAGGAGAAGCATACTGAGGTGTAGAGCTCGCTTTTTCAATTTTTGATGGAATATGCTTGAAAGTAGAAGTTTGTAGAAGAAACAATGAAGTTAGAAGAAGAATAGTTCAGTTTTAGTGAAGAAGATCATTTGTGAAGAGAAGAACTTTCTTAAGAGGGTCTTCGAGAAGAGAATTCTTGAGAAGAGGAACTCTTCAAAAGAAGACCTTCGTAGGAAGATCTCTGCAGAGAAAAGATGAAAAGAAGGAAGACTTCGAGTCTCTTCAAGAGCAGTTAGTAGAATTCATAGAGGAGCATTACGAAGTAGAGTAGGTTAGGACAGACTATCTTATCGAAGAGTGACAAGAATCGCTAGGGGCGAAGACGAAGAGAGTCTACGCATTCCTTTGTCAGATCTGTAGCGATGAATGAGAAGCGACTTCGGCACATGTGGGTTGTTTGAACCAAGTATATACTCAAAAAATCGGTTCATTATTCAAATATGTTTTTAGAGCACTGTGATTTTTTATTTTCGGAGTGCTCTAACAGAAGCTGGAAGCCGGAAGATGGACATCTTCCGAGAAGACAGTGACTGCGACTTCGGAGGTATCAACTACACGTCACATAGGTAAGGGGTAGGTGCACCAACCAAATAGTCATCGTAGTAAGTAGTAAGTAGGTCGAAGTAATTGAACTCCATTATCTAAATCACGCAGGGAAGATACGGATCGGAGGCGCATTAGCATAGAGCACATTCGCTGCTTCCCGCTTTCATTTTGCTTTGATTCATACATTGAGGGTCAAGATTGGGAGCACGTAGGATCGAATTGGAGAGAGGAAACAAGCGAAGGCGTCTTCCAGCCAAGAAGCGTATTCGATTTGAGAGAGTAAGGAATCCCTGAGGAGTTGGGAAAATAGAAATCGAGAGTCGAGATAGAAAATCCATAGAGAAGCTGTGGAGTGTAGTAGCAAGCTCGATTGCAGAAGCAGTTAGACGCAGCTCGAAATTGACGACAGGAGCAGGATCGAAGTATCATATTGAAGACAAAATTGAAGAGCGGAAACACACAGAAGACTGAAGAAGCAGCCAAAAGCAGTACTGAGGTTCTTTCCATGTTCTTTCTCCTTCCTCACCGCTTCCACACCCTTCCACACTCGTTTGCAGGAAACACATCGATCGATTTCTCTACCCTAAACTTTCTTATGAGAAAATTGGACGCGAAAGCGCTATCTAATTTTCGTCAGCCGTCTTCTCGCTTCTTCCCGAGTTGAAATCTTTGCTTCTCATTTCAAAATTTGATACCTTGACTATCAATTTTCTTATCCTACTATGCCTTTGTTCTATAATTCGTGGACAGAAGACGCTTCTGAATGTCTGAACATCTTCAAGATGACTGTTTATAAATTCGTATCGAGTAGATTGGATTGGATTGGATTGAAAGTTGTGTCGAGAGAAGCTTGATACGAATCCTGAGTGAGCTTACAAGTTGATTGTTGTTTTCGAGAAGCATGAAATTGAGAACCAGACCTGTGCCTTCTCAATCTTCTGACTTCTCAAATCCACATCTTCCTAGAGAGACTAGAAGATTGGAAAGGCTGGCAGAATGCGTGAGAAGACGTGAGGATCCTTTACGGGTCTCTTCTATCTGACCCATAGTAGCATGTTCTTTCTTCTTTTCAAACGTAGAGGAGAGTTGTGAGAAGCCTTGCTGGCAGAATCTGGAGAGAATGGTCAAGGGTCAGAAGATGGTTGCGGGCTCTTGCGGTGACAGTGGTCTCTGAGAAGACTCCCGGGATAGCTTCCGATTCAATATCGTTCTCGGAAGACCTCCCGAAGCCAGGCTTCCCTTCACTGGTCTCACCTGTCTTCTGCTTCCTACACGTAATCTATCCTCACAACAGACACACGACATTCGCACTCTGTTCTTCTGACTTGTCACCTCTCATACGCACTCAGAAGAAGCTTGCTGCATAATGAGAAGACATGACCATCGACCATTCTCTCCAGATTCTGCCAGCAAGACTTCTCACAACTCTCTTCTAAGTTCGGGAAGAAAAAGGAAGAGGCTGCTATGGGTCAGATAGAAGAGACCCGTAACGGACCCTCACGTCTTCTCGCGCATTCTGCCAGCCTTCCAGTCTTCTAGTCTCTCTAGGAAGATGTGGATTTGAGAAGCTTGGAAGATCGGGAGGCACATGCCTAGTTCTCAACTTTCAACATCTCGAAATAACAAAACAACTCACCAAGCCACTCGGAATTCGTACCAAACCTCTCTTAACACAAAAACAAATCCAATCCACTTTTGATACGAATTGTACACAGCCGTCTTCCGAAGACAGTAAGGCTTCCGAAGCGTCTTCTGAAGATGTTCAGGTTACAAAAACGTCTTCCGAAGATGTTCAGATCTTCCGAAGCGTCTTCTGTTCAAGGTTTCAGGAGTTGAGGAATGGTAGGGTAGGGAAATTGATAGTTGTGATCTCTAATTTGAGGACGATGGTAGGGAAGCTCAAATTGCACTCGGGAAGAAGCAAGAAGATGGCTCTCGAAAATTGGGCAGCGCTTCCGCGCCCAATGTCTCAGAAGGAAAAATGTGAGGAAGGAATCAATCGATCGGGTTGCATGCAAACAACCGGTGTCGCGCCATTTGGCGGCTACATGCTTGACTTCTACTCCGACGCTTAGGTTTGATAGTTCTAGAAGTTAGCTCATATTACTTCTAGTCCTTTATATATATGTTTGACACCTTTGCATATGGTGTTAACACTATTTTGAGTCCTAGCAGGCTGATAGTATGTTAGTTGTCTTGTTCAAGCATTTGTGCGCTTGTGCAAGTGACTTCTTACTTGTCTATGACGTTCAATGTACATAACTTAGGGTTTCCATGCTGATAGGGGTTTGAGCTCATGGGTTGTACCTACTTGTCGCCCATGCACGCTTTCTAGCTGATTTAAGTTATTTTTCGGGGCTACGTGTCGTTTTAGGTAGTTTAAGTATTACGTTGGCACTCTAGGGGGCTTGACGTGGTAGCCTATGAGTGTAGATAAGTTACCAGGTAGTTTAAGGCACAAAAGGACAGTCAAGTGGAGCTATGAACTCCCATTGGTCCATTTTTGTCTTTTGTAAAACTCTAAGTTTAGAAACAGAGCTCTAGAGGAGAGTTCGAGCATTTGGTGAGGTATCTTCGAAATCTGAGAACACAGGAAGAGAGAGCTCGTCGTGCCAAGCACTGTCAGTGAAATTTTTGCTCGATTTGGATCAATAAACAAGGAGTTATGCCCAATTGAAGTTCGGATTGTGCCAAAATTGCATCACTTTTGTTGATTTTGGGGTTTTCGGTGCCAATTGCAGCAGAATTGAGGAAATCACTTCAAAACTTCATGGTTGCGTTCACTGTCAGGAGGGCTACGACTGTCCAAAAATTTTCGTATCATTTGAGTAACTGAGTAATTCAGGGCGGCCGCTGAAGCAGAGGGGGTCTGAAAAGCTCTTAATCTAGAGCAGCGACTTTAGAGAAGGAGATCTGGAGTTCTACAAACAATCAGGAGTCCCAACTTCACAGGGATGTTCAGCATCCTGTAGACTTCAAATACTGTGAGAAGATTTGAAATTCATCGAGCCAATTCTCTGTTCTATGTCTGAATAGCTGTCTAGGTACCAGAAATTGCCATAATTCTCTTATTCAAAACTTTTCTGTCAACATCTCGGTGCTAGAATTCAATCTCAGGCTGAAACTTCGTGTGTGTGTTCAGTAGTGCCTCATTTACATGTAGGGGAAGTTTAGAAGTCTAAACCTTCATAGTTTTCCTCTCTTTGAGTGTCAAAGTTCACCGCTTAAGCCTATTACTACCAGTGAGACCTAAATTTCACTTTTTGAGCATATCAGAGGATCCTACACTCCTGTGTGAGTGTTTATAGCTCCTGTTGTGACCTGAAAGCCAACCTCTTGAGTAAACAACCACAGCCAGAAGCCCGGCGCTTTCCTAGGTAGACGGATCACACTCCGACATACTCTCTTTTTTGGTGAACTCGACGTGAAACACCTAGGGTGGGAGTTTTCTTGAGAGTGTTACAGGATCAGATATCATGGCCAACCAAGGATCATCAAGTGGAGCTGCTGCTGCTGCTCAGCAACCTGTTCAGTTTGATGCTGCTACGATGAAGATGTTCCAGGCTTTTTCCATGTTCATGCAGCAGCAGCAGAGCACAGAGAGGAAGGAGGTGTTAGCAACCAAGGCGTTGCAATCTGTGGTGCACCAGATGGATCAGTTCAAGGGGACAGATATTTCCAAGTACGTGCGATACTATGCTAGGGAGATGGAGGTGAACAAGGTACCTGAGAAGGAGATGGTGGAGAACTTTGAACTTGCTGTTGTCCCTGAGATTCGTGGGCGTGTGAAGGAGCTCAAGCAGCAGCAAGGACAGAGTTGGGAGAGCTTTATGCGCGCTTTGAAGGAGGAGTACTACACTGAAGATTCAGAGAGGGTGACCAAGAGAACGTTCTTGGAGTGGGTGGTGAAGCCTAACAAAGGTTTGTCTGTAAATGAGTTGTTAAGGGAGTTTGATCGTCAATATGCTCAGCTTTCTAGGACAGAAAAGCTTACACTAGAGGTGGAGAAGACCGAGCTTTTCCTACAAGCAGCGGACGTGACTATTCAGGAGAAGCTTGAGTTGTTGCTGGAAGACAAAAGTGAGGAGAGAGGATTAAAGACTGATTGGAAGGAGGTTGAAGAGGCTGTCTCTTTGCTGACCAAGAGACAGAGAAGAAGGGACAAGGTGGTGGTAAGTGAAGCAGCACCTCTGATAATTCCTGTCAAGCAGTTGCCTACTAAGCCCGCTTTGGTAATTGCTAGAGAGGAAGACTCACCGCTTGATGAGTTGATTAAGGGTATGAAGGAGCTTAAGCTTAAGCTCACTAGGTTAGAAGAGAAGGAGCAAAATGTACAGCCTGCTATGCAGAGACCTCAGATGAGAGAAGGCTTTGTTCATCGTTGTATATGGTGTGATAGCCTAGACCATGTAAGAAGAGATTGTGGAGAGTTTTCAGATGCATTGAGGAAGGATTTGATCTTCTTCAAAGATGGTAAGATCCATCTGAGAGAGACTGGGATGATGTTGGGAACCAACTTTGGCAAGGGTGGTATGAAAAGACTTGTGAATGAGATATCAGCATCACATGTTGTTTCTCTTGTGAATGCTGCTACCTGTGGAGTGAAAGTGGAGATGGAGAGAGAGAAAGGGACTACTGGGTTGTGGTCTGATGTAGTGCGGTCCGTAGCTAGAACAGAGCTAGACAAGGATGTGCTACGAAGGGTTGGCAACTCAATTCGGGAAGCTACAGGATGGAATGATCCTGTGGATACTATGTCAGTGCATGCTTATGTTGCAAGAAGTCAGCATGAAGCTGTACTAGAAGAAAAACGCAGGAGGGAGGATGCAGGTGAGGCTTCTACAGCCAAACGACCTGCTACAAGGAGTGAAAGGACTAGACCAGAGGCGAGGCAGGAGACAACACCTACTCGGGAGGAAACTATGGAGGATCTACCACCTACAACACCAAAGGAGAAGGAGAGAAGCAAGGAGAAGGGTAAGATGCCTGCATATAAACTTCAGTCTGACATTGAGATTGCTACAGACTTGAAGCAGGTGTTAGAGAATCGTATCTTGAATGGGAAGGTTGAGTTTACCTTGGGTGAGATTCTTGGGATTGCAAAGCGTGAGTTCCATGAGGTTATCATAGATATCATCAAGAGGAAACGTCAGATCTTGGGTGAAGCAGCTACGCTTAACGCTCTAGGGACCAAACTGTCGGAGGATGAGGAAGATGAGATTGCTGGTTACTGCTCTCAAGTATCAGAGGGGAGATCAGATCAGCACGTGAGGTTTGAAGATGAGGAGGAAGCATCGCAGAAGAGCCATTACTCTCACAACCATTGGGCAAGAGCAACCACTGAGACCTTGGTGAAGTTGGGAGATCTAGAGGAACCTGTGGTGGCATTGATTGATCACGGCTCAGAGATTAATCTGATGTCTAAGGAGCTGTACAAGCGTGGGAGGTGGCCTATTGACACCGACCATGGATGGCTTATCCGTGCTGCCAACAACCAGAGGGGAGAACTCTATGGTGCTTGTCCCAACATCAAGGTAACTGTGGGTGACATCAGTGATGTTCAGAATTTCTTTGTGCAAGACATGTCAACCTATCCTATCATTCTAGGGCAGCCTTACATTACTGCTGTTAGAATGGAGACACGAGTTATGGATGATGGTTCAGCTTATGCTAGGATACGTAGTAGAGATGGCAAAAGAGCTGTTCAGTTTTTGACCGTTGCTGCAGAACATGAGAGGAATCGTGACAGCTTGAGAGACCGTCCACTGCCTAAGATTACTCAGGAGTTTAGAGAGTCTAGGGATTTTGGCAGAGTACCATTGAAGAGCGAGACTTCAACGGTACAGTAGAGATAGGATTCTCGCCTGATCCAGTAAAGCAGGAAGCTTTATCCACTAGCTTCTTGGGATTGACATCATGTGGATCAGTATGTTATAGGAAGGTTGAGAATCTGAAGAGGTTTGAGAGGCAACATGTGAAGTGTGTACAGCAGTCTTTGTGGAACAGTGGAGAGTTAGCAAGAGATGAATATATATCTGGAGTGTTTGAAGAGCAGTATTTGGTAGATACTATAGGGGAGTTGAAATCTATAGTAGAAAGTTCTATAGATGATGTAGATAGAGTGGTGAGAGTGAGCTCCAAGGAGCTTTATGATGTAATTGATAAGTTTATAGATCGGCAAGAGGTGTATGTGGAGACCAAGTACAAGTCAGTGGCAAAGAAAGTCAAACCAATGGCTTTGCCTTTACCACTCGATTACAATCAGAAGATGGAGCAAGCTGCACGAGAACCGACGCTCAGAGGACCGAGAAGAATTGGGCACCAGTTCACAGAAACAACACTTAAGGAGCTGAGGATTGGAGGTGATGGATTTCTTACTGAGCAAGAGAAGAAGAGCTTCAGGGAGATGCTATCTAGGCATGGTAAGGCGTTTGCATTTGAGTCACATGAAGTAGGATGTGTAGATCCAAGTGTGGTTGCACCTATGGTAATCTTTACTATACCGCATGTGCCTTGGAATCTACGTCCTATCCCTGTGCCTAGAGCTCATCTGCCAAAGCTGATAGACTTGCTCAATGAGAGGATTAGGATGGGTATCTTGGAACCATCTATAGCTCCCTATTCTAGCAGATGGTTTACTGTTCCGAAGAAAAGTGGAGCTTTGAGATTCATTCAAGATATGCAGCCAGTTAACAAGGTGACTATCAGGAATATGGGTATAGGACCTATTGTAGACGAGTTTGCAGAGGCTTTTGCTGGTCGTGCTATCTATTCGATGGGAGACTTATATTCAGGTTATGATCAGTTTCAACTATCCTCTGAGAGTAGAGACTTGACTACAATGAGGACACCTTTGGGGTTACTAAGGATGTGCACCTTGCCACAAGGTGCTACCAATTATGTAGCACATATGATGAATGGCATGAATAAAGTTTTGAGGGATTTCATTCCTGAAAAAACTATGCCATTCCTTGATGATGTGCCGATCAAAGGATGTGCTGAGGAGGAGAAGAATGAGGTAAAAGATCAGAGGGGGTGCCGTAAGTTTGTAGCAGATCACATAGCTGATTGTGATAAGATACTGAGTCGACTGGAAGAGGTTCATTTGACTTTATCAGGAGCCAAGTCTGTGTTTGGAGTACAAGAGGTGTTAATAGTGGGACATCTGTGTGGATCTTATGGTCGGAAATCTTGTCCAAACAAGGTTGATGCCATCCGAAGGATGAAGGAGACATGTGGGTCAGTTACTGAGGTGAGAAGGTTTCTAGGTGCATGTGTGTTTTATCATATATGGATTCCACACTTTGCACATGTAGCAGATCCGTTGTACAAGCTGCTGAGGAAGGGGCAAAGATTTCAGTGGCAAGAGGAGCAAAGCGAGTCTATGAGGAAGTTGAAGGATCTTTTGGCTTCACCGCCAACTCTCCGGAAGGTAACATATGAGTTGGGCAGATCTGTTATCATTACTGTTGATACTAGTCCTATTGGCATTGGATGGGCTGTAGGACAGGATGATGAGGATGGAAATAGATATGTGGTGCGTTTTGGAGCTAAGGTGTTAAGTTCACGGCAGAGAGACTACCCTCAGGTAAAAAGAGAACTATGGGGAGTAGTTACTGCGATGAAGAGTGACAAGGAATACTTGATAGGAGCACCTGTGGTTGTGGAGACAGATTGTTTACCTCTCTTGGGAATGATCACTAGCTGTACAACTCCAGATATTGCTATGTTGAGGTGGATAGCATATATCAAGTCCTTGAACCCAGAGTTTAGACATATTGCAGGGAAGGATAATCCTGTGGCAGATATGTTATCAAGGGCTAGGTATTACGATGAGAAAGAAATGATAGATGATCAGGAGGATGTGGGAATAGAGTTCTATTCTAGTGCTCTTGCTAGAAGAGATAGAAGCTGTTTTGCAGCCTCGTTGGAGTTTTTTGAAGAAACTATGTATGATGGCGAGTGGTTGGATCTTGGGCGCTATTTGAGTTCACTGGAAAGGCAAGAAGGCTGGTCTGATGCAGATTTCAAGAGGATCCGTAGAATAGCTTATGGTTACTTTTTACATGGAGGACATCTATGGAAACGCCCTAAGCTACAAGGAGGTATACCGCAGCGGGTGGTATGTGACTTGGAATTGCAGCAGAAGCTGATCAAAGAGTTCCATGAGAGTTTATGGGCCGGTCATAGAGGAGTTTGGGCTACATTTGCCAAGATGAAGGAAAAGTATTGGTGGAAGGGTATGTATAAGGATGTAGTACAGTTTGTTTCATCCTGTATATCCTGCCAGATGTATTCCAACGTACGTCATCGTGATGGATTGCATCCTACTTATCCTTTAGCTATCCATTACAAATGGGTAGTTGATCTGGTAACTATGCCATTTGGACTTGGACAAATGAGGTATCTAGTCTTGGCTAGAGAAGATCTATCTAACCAAGTCGAAGGCCGTGCTCTGAGGACGAAGACCACTGCTAGTGTCTGCCGCTTTCTACTTGAAGATGTTATTTGTAGGTATGGGTGTGTGGGAAAGATCACTGCAGATAGGGGTGAGCTGGATGCACAAGAAGCAGTTGAGTTCTTCAAGCGATTGGGAATCAAGTTGGCGTTAACCACTGCTTACAATCCTGAAGGGAATGGCAAGAGCGAACGAGGTCATCCGCCAATCATCAAAGCTTTGGTAAAAGCTTGCAAGGGTAAGATCCGTGAATGGCCTAGACTGCTACCATTTGCTTTGTGGGCAGATCGTACAACTCATAGTACCGTTACAGGTTACATGCCAGCAGAGTTGATACTAGGACAAAAACCTGTGATGCCGATTGAGGAGGTTGTGCCTACTTGGAATGTTTTGCCATGGGAAGATGGTAGAAGTACGGAGGATCTTCTTGCATTAAGGATCCAGCAGTTAGAACGAAGACCTGAGGATGTTGCCAAAGCTGTGGAAAGGTTAAAGACTGCTAGAGAGAGAAACAAAGGCAGATTTGATAGAACGCATAGATTACGACCCAAACCAGTTAAGGAAGGTGATTGGGTGTTAGTCTATGATAGTAGTCTTGATAATCAGCATAGCGCTATCAGAAAGTTTTCCAAGAGATGGTTCGGACCTTATGTGGTGTTAGAAGTTTATGATAATGCCACATACTCTTTGAGAGAGTTAGATGGTGCGGTGCTCAAGATACCAGTCGCAGGGAAGAGAATCAAGCTCTTTAGAAGGAGAGGGGACTACCAGAACATTGCAGAGCTTACTGAGGATGAAGCTGAAGACTCAATGGAGGTTGAAGATGAATTTGAAGCTGAAGCTGAAGAGTCTTGATCTGGATCTGGCACATACCGGAGGATGTGCAGGTTCAGAGGGGGTGGATGTCGCGTCATTTGGCGGCTACATGCTTGACTCCGACGCTTAGGTTTGATAGTTCTAGAAGTTAGCTCATATTACTTCTAGTCCTTTATATATATGTTTGACACCTTTGCATATGGTGTTAACACTATTTTGAGTCCTAGCAGGCTGATAGTATGTTAGTTGTCTTGTTCAAGCATTTGTGCGCTTGTGCAAGTGACTTCTTACTTGTCTATGACGTTCAATGTACATAACTTAGGGTTTCCATGCTGATAGGGGTTTGAGCTCATGGGTTGTACCTACTTGTCGCCCATGCACGCTTTCTAGCTGATTTAAGTTATTTTTCGGGGCTACGTGTCGTTTTAGGTAGTTTAAGTATTACGTTGGCACTCTAGGGGGCTTGACGTGGTAGCCTATGAGTGTAGATAAGTTACCAGGTAGTTTAAGGCACAAAAGGACAGTCAAGTGGAGCTATGAACTCCCATTGGTCCATTTTTGTCTTTTGTAAAACTCTAAGTTTAGAAACAGAGCTCTAGAGGAGAGTTCGAGCATTTGGTGAGGTATCTTCGAAATCTGAGAACACAGGAAGAGAGAGCTCGTCGTGCCAAGCACTGTCAGTGAAATTTTTGCTCGATTTGGATCAATAAACAAGGAGTTATGCCCAATTGAAGTTCGGATTGTGCCAAAATTGCATCACTTTTGTTGATTTTGGGGTTTTCGGTGCCAATTGCAGCAGAATTGAGGAAATCACTTCAAAACTTCATGGTTGCGTTCACTGTCAGGAGGGCTACGACTGTCCAAAAATTTTCGTATCATTTGAGTAACTGAGTAATTCAGGGCGGCCGCTGAAGCAGAGGGGGTCTGAAAAGCTCTTAATCTAGAGCAGCGACTTTAGAGAAGGAGATCTGGAGTTCTACAAACAATCAGGAGTCCCAACTTCACAGGGATGTTCAGCATCCTGTAGACTTCAAATACTGTGAGAAGATTTGAAATTCATCGAGCCAATTCTCTGTTCTATGTCTGAATAGCTGTCTAGGTACCAGAAATTGCCATAATTCTCTTATTCAAAACTTTTCTGTCAACATCTCGGTGCTAGAATTCAATCTCAGGCTGAAACTTCGTGTGTGTGTTCAGTAGTGCCTCATTTACATGTAGGGGAAGTTTAGAAGTCTAAACCTTCATAGTTTTCCTCTCTTTGAGTGTCAAAGTTCACCGCTTAAGCCTATTACTACCAGTGAGACCTAAATTTCACTTTTTGAGCATATCAGAGGATCCTACACTCCTGTGTGAGTGTTTATAGCTCCTGTTGTGACCTGAAAGCCAACCTCTTGAGTAAACAACCACAGCCAGAAGCCCGGCGCTTTCCTAGGTAGACGGATCACACTCCGACACCGGGGAAGCGCGGGAGATACCAAACAAAGACGAGAAGCAGTGGGGAAGGAAAGAGAACATGGGAAGAACCTCTACAGTCTTCTGTCTTCTTCCCGGCCTTCCTTCAATCTTCTGCACACTTACGACTTCGACCCCAGCTCCAATGCGACCCCACTAAGCTGCTGCTGCTGCCAATGCCATGTCACTCCTCAATCGAATAAGGTTCCTCCTCTGATTCCTCGCAGCTGCCCTTCAATGTCTGCTTCCGGGAGTCTTCAGAAGACTCCTTCAGCTCGATGTGCTTCCTACTCTCAGCGATTCACCCTTATCTTCT
This sequence comes from Asterella californica, assembly GCA_036924285.1. Lineage (NCBI taxonomy): Eukaryota > Viridiplantae > Streptophyta > Marchantiopsida > Marchantiales > Aytoniaceae > Asterella > Asterella californica. The sequence continues at coordinate 40,919,890 of JAYKYS010000001.1, forward strand.
TCCTAGCTATGAATCGATCCTTGCTCCACTCAATTTCACTCTGCTGCCTTCACTCAACTCGATTATCCTCCAATTCGATCTTCTAGGCCAAAGCAACCTCGATGCGGGAAGCGGGTAGTGTTCTGCGCTAATGCGCTGCCTTCGCATCTTCTCACGCAGTTTAGGGGTTCGCAACCTAGATGACCTACCTGACCTACCCACCACCTCGGTGTTACTGAAAATGCGTGGTTAGGCTTCCGCGATTGTCGTCTTCCGGAAGATACGTGTCTTCCGTCTTCTGCCGTCTTCTGTCTTCCGCCGTCTTCCGTCTTCGGAAGACACAACCGAGAAGACGCTTCTCGGAAGACGGTCGTCTTCCGAAGAAGTAAACTTCTTATTACGGAAAAGGATCGTAAGATCATCTTCCTTCTAAGGAAGCCGTAATCTTATGTAACAAAGCTTCTTCAGTTATACAAACAAGTTATTAATCTTAAAAATTTCAAAAATTCGTGAATCCTGTAAATTGTGGACACCACATACGCTGTCGGAGTGTAATCCCTCTACCTAGGAAAGCGCCGGGCTTCTGGCTATGGTTGTTCATTCAAGAGGTTGGCTTTCAGGTTACAACAGGGGCTATAAACACTCACACAGATGTCTAAGATCTAATAATATGCTCAGAAAGCGAAATTCAGGTCTAGCTGGCAGTAATAGGATCCGGCGGCGAACTTTGACACTCACGGAGAAGAAAACTATGAAGGTTCCCCTACATGTAAAGGAGGTACTACTGAACTCACACACGAAGTTTCAGCCTGAGATCAAATTCTGACACGGAGATATGGACAGAAAAGTTCTGAGCAAGAAAACTACGGCAATTTCTGGTACCTAGCTGGCTATTCCGACCTATAACAGAAGATTGGCTCGATCAATTTCAAATATTCTTACAGGATTTGGAGTCTACAGGATGCTGAACACCCCTGTGAAGTTGGGACTCTTGACTGTACACAGAACTCCAGATCTCCTCTTCTGAAGTCGCTGCTCTAGATTAAGAGCTTTTCAGACCCCTCCAGCTTCAGCGGCCGCCCTGAATTACTCAGTCACTCAATCGATGCGAAACTTTTTGGGAAATCGTAGCCCTGCTGGCAGAGAACACAACCTCCAAGTTTTGAAGCAATTTCCTCAAATCTGCTGCAAGTGACACTGAAAACACTAAATCCAACAAAAGTGATTCAATTCTAGCACAATTCGAACTTCAATTGGTCATAACTTCATCTTTATTGACTCAAATCGATCGAAAATTTCACTGGGAGTGCTTGGCATGACGAGCTCTATCCTCCTGTGCTCTCAGATTTCGAAGATCCCTCACCAAATGCTCGAACTCCACTCTAGAGCTCTGTTTCTAAATTTAGAGTTTAACAAAAGACAAAAACAGACCAATGGGAGTTCATAGCTCCACTTGGTTGTCCTTTAGTACCATAAACCACGTGGCAACTTAGTTTTACTCCTAGGCTACCACGTCAAGCCCCCTAGAGTGCCAGCGTAAAACTTAAATTACTTAAAACGACACGCAGCCTCGAAAAATAACTTAAATCAGCTAGAAAGCGTGCATGGGCGACACGCAAATACAACCCATGAGCTTAAGCCCTATCAACATGGTAATCAACCTACTAAGACTCAAAATAGTGTTAACACCGTATGCAAAGGTGTCAAACATATACATAAACGACTAGAAGTAATATAAGCTAACTTCTAGAACTACTAAACTCAAGCGTCGGAGTAGAAATATAACATGTAGCCGCCAAGTAGCGCGACCTCTGAACCTGCAAATCCTCCGGTATGTGCCATCCAGATCAAGACTCTTCAGCTTCGGCTTCAAACTCATCTTCAACCTGCATTGAGTCTTTAGCTTCATCCTCTGTAAACTCTGCAACGTTCCGATCCTCCCCTCTCCTTCTAAAGAGCTTGATTCTCTTTCCTGCGACTGGTATCTTGAGCACTGCACCATCTAACTCTCTCAAGGAGTATGTGGCATTATCATAAACTTCTAACACCACATAAGGTCCAAACCATCTCTTGGAGAACTTTCTGATGGTGCTATGCTGATTATCAAGACTACTATCATGGACTAACACCCAATCACCTTCTTTAACTGGTTTGGGTCGTAATCTATGCGTTCTATCAAATCTGTCTTTGTTTCTCTCTCTAGCAGTCTTCAACCTTTCCACAGCTTTGGCAACATCCTCAGGTCTCCGTTCTAACTGTTGGATCCTTAATGCAAGAAGATCCTCCGTACTTCTATCATCTTCCCATGGCAAAACATTCCAAGTAGGCACAACCTCCTCAATCGGCATCACAGGTTTTTGTCCTAGTATCAACTCTGTTGGCATGTAACCTGTAACGGTACTATGAGTTGTACGATCTGCCCACAAAGCAAATGGTAGCAGTCTAGGCCATTCACGGATCTTACCCTTGCAAGCTTTTACCAAAGCTTTGATGATTGGCGAATGACCTCGTTCGCTCTTGCTATTCCCTTCAGGATTGTAAGCAGTGGTTAACGCCAACTTGATTCCCAATCGCTTGAAGAACTCAACTGCTTCTTGTGAATCCAACTCACCCCTATCTGCAGTGATCTTTCCCACACACCCATACCTACAAATAACATCTTCAAGTAGAAAGCGGCAGACACTAGCAGTGGTCTTTGTCCTCAGGGCACGGTCTTCGACTTGGTTAGATAGATCTTCTCTAGCCAAGACTAGATACCTCATTTGTCCAAGTCCAAATGGCATAGTTACCAGATCAACTACCCATTTGTAATGAATGACTAAAGGATAAGTAGGATGCAATCCATCACGATGACGTACGTTGGAATACATCTGGCAAGGTATACAGGATGAAACAAATTGCACTACATCTTTATACATACCCTTCCACCAATACTTTTTCTTCATCTTGGCAAATGTAGCCCAAACTCCTCTATGACCGGCCCATAAACTCTCATGGAACTCCTTGATCAGCTTCTGCTGCAATCCCAAGTCACATACCACCCGCTGTGGTACACCTCCTTGTAGCTTAGGGCGCTTCCATAGATTTCCTCCATATAAAAAGTACCCATAAGCTGTTCTACGGATCCTCTTGAAATCTGCATCAGACCAGCCTTCTTGTCTTTCCAATGAACTCAAATAGCGCCCAAGATCCAACCACTCGCCATCATACATAGTTTCCTCAAATAACTCCAATGGAGCTGCAAAACAGCTTCTATCTTCTGTAGCAAGAACACTAGAATAGAACTCTGTTCCCACATCCTCCTGGTCATCTATCATTTCCTTCTCATCGTAATACCTAGCCCTTGATAACATATCTGCCACAGGATTGTCTTTTCCTGCAATATGTCTAAACTCTGGGTTCAAGGACTTAATATATGCTATCCACCTCAACATAGCAATGTCTGGAGTTGTACAGCTAGTAATCATTCCTAGGAGAGGTAAACAATCTGTCTCTACAACCACAGGTGCCTATCAAGTATTCCTTGTCACTCTTCATCGCAGTAATTACTCCCCATAGCTCTCTCTTGACCTGAGGGTAGTCTCTCTGCCGTGAACTTAATACCTTAGCACCAAAACGCACCACATATCTATTCCCATCCTCATCGTCTTGCCCTACAGCCCATCCAATGCCAATAGGACTAGTATCAACAGTAAGGATAACAGATCTCCCCAACTCATATGTTACCTTCCGTAGAGTTGGTGGTGAAGCCAAAAGATCCTTCAACTTCCTCATAGACTTGCTTTGCTCCTCTTGCCACTGAAATCTTTGCCCCTTCCTCTGCAGCTTGTACAACGGATCTGCTACATGTGCAAAGTGTGGAATCCATATATGATAAAACACACATGCACCTAGAAACCTTCTCACCTCAGTAACCGATCCACACGTCTCCTTCATTCTTCGAATGACATCAACCTTGTTTGGACAAGGTTTTCGACCATAAGACCCACATAGGTGTCCCACTATTAACACCTCCTGTTCTCCAAATACAGACTTTTCTCCTGATAAAGTCAAATGAACCTCCTCCAGTCGACTCAATATCTTATCGCAGTCAACTATATGGTCTGCAACAAACTTACGACACCCCCTCTGATCCTTTACCTCATTCTTCTCCTCCTCAGCACATCCTTTGATCGGCACATCATCAAGGAATGGCATAGTTTTTTCAGGAATGAAATCCCTCAAAATTTTATTCATGCCATTCATCATATGTGCTATAGAATTGGTAGCACCTTGTGGCAAGGTGCACATTCTTAGTAACCCCAAAGGTGTCCTCATTGTAATCAAGTCTCTACTCTCCGAGGATAACTGAAACTGATCATAACCTGAATATAAGTCTCCCATTGAATAGATAGCACGACCAGCAAAAGCCTCTGCAAACTCGTCTACAATAGATCCTATACCCATATTCCTGATAGTCACCTTGTTAACTGGCTGCATATCTTGAATGAATCTCAAAGCTCCACTCTTCTTCGGAACAGTAAACCATCTGTTAGAGTAGGGAGCTATAGATGGTTCCAAGATACCCATCCTAATCCTCTCATTGAGCAAGTCTATCAACTTTGGTAGATGAGCTCTAGATACAGGGATAGGACGTAGATTCCAAGGCACATGCGGTATAGTAAAGAATACCATAGGTGCAACTACACTTGGATCTACACATCCTACTTCATGTGACTCAAACGCAAACGCCTTACCATGCCTAGATAGCATCTCCCTGAAGCTCTTCTTCTCTTGCTCGGTAAGAAATCCATCACCTCCAATCTTCAGCTCCTTCAGTGTTGTTTTTGTGAACTGGTGCCCAATTCTTCTCGGTCCTCTGAGCGTCGGTTCTCGTGCAGCTTGCTCCATCTTCTGATTGTAATCGAGTGGCAAAGGCAAAGCCACTGGTTTGACTTTCTTTGCCACTGACTTGTACTTGGTCTCCACATACACTTCTTGTCGATCTATAAACTTATCAATTACATCATAAAGCTCCTTGGAGCTCACTCTCACCACTCTATCTACATCATCTATAGAACTTTCTACTATAGATTTCAACTCCCCTATAGTATCTACCAAATACTGCTCTTCAAACACTTCAGATATGTATTCATCTCCTGCTAACTCTCTACTATCCCACAAAGACTGCTGTACATACTTCACGTGTTGCCTCTCAAACCTCTTCAGATTCTCAACCTTCCTATAACACACTGATCCACATGACGTCAATCCTAAGAAGCTAGTGGATAAAGCTTCATGCTCTACTGGATCAGGCGAGAATCCTAGCTCTACTGTACCGTTGAAGTCTCGCTCTTCAATGGTACTCTGCCAAAACCCCTAGACTCTCTAAACTCCTGAGTAATCTTAGGCAGTGGACGGTCTCTCAAGCTATCGCGATTTCTCTCATGTTCTGCAGCAACAGTCAAAAACTGAACAGCTCTTTTGCCATCTCTACTACGTATCCTAGCATAAGCTGAACCATCATCCATAACTCGTGTCTCCATTCTAACAGCAGTAATGTAAGGCTGCCCTAGAATGATAGGATAGGTTGACATGTCTTGCACAAAGAAATTCTGAACATCACTGATGTCACCCACAGTTACCTTGATGTTGGGACAAGCATCATAGAGTTCTCCCCTCTGGTTGTTGGCAGCACGGATAAGCCATCCATGGTCGGTGTCTATGGGTCACCTTCCACGCTTGTACAACTCCTTAGACATCAGATTAATCTCTGAGCCGTGATCAATCAATGCCACCACAGGTTCCTCTAGATCTCCCAGTTTCACTAAGGTCTCTGTGGTTGCTCTCGCCCAATGGTTGTGAGAATAATGGCTCTTCTGTGATGCTTCCACCTCATCTTCAAACCTCACGTGCTGATCTGATCTTCCCTCTGATACTTGAGAGCAATAACCAGCAATGTCATCTTCCTCATCTTCCGACAGTTTGATCCCTAGAGCGTTAAGCGTAGCTCCTTCACCCAAAATCTGACGTTTCCTCTTGATGATATCTATAATAACCTCATGGAACTCACGCTTTGCAATCCCAAGAATCTCACCCAAAGTAAACTCAACTTTCCCATTCAAGATACGATTCTCTAACACCTGCTTCAAGTCTGTAACAATCTCAATGTCAGACTGAAGTTTGTATGCAGGCATCTTACCCTTCTCCTTGCTTCTCTCCTTCTCCTTTGGTGTTGTAGGTGGTAGATCCTCCATAGTCTCCTCCCGAGTAGGTGTTGTCTCCTGCCTTGTCTCTGGTCTAGCCTTTTCACTCCTGGTAGCAGGTCGTTTGGCTGTAGAAGCCTCACCTGCATCCTCCCTCCTGCGTTTTTCTTCTAGTACACCTTCATGATGACTTCTTGCAACATAAGCATGCACTGACATAGTGTCTACATGGTCATTCCATCCTGTAGTTTCTCGAATTGAGTTGCCAACCCTCCGTAGCACATCCTTGTCTAACTCTGTTCTAGCTACGGACCGCACTACATCAGACCACAACCCAGTAGTCCCTTTCTATCTCTCCATTTCCATTTTCACTCCACACGTAGCAGCATTCACAAGAGAAACAGCATGTGATGCTGATATCTCATTCACAAGTCTCTTCATACCACCCTTGCCAAAGTTGGTTCCCATCATCATCCCAGTCTCTCTCAAATGGATCTTACCATCCTTGAAGAAGATAAGATCCTTCCTCAATGCATCTGAAAACTCTCCACAATCTCTTCTTACATGGTCTAGGCTATCGCACCATATACAACGATGAACAAAACCTTCTCTCATCTGAGGTCTCTGCATAGCAGGCTGTACATTCTGCTCCTTCTCTTCTAACCTAGTGAGCTTAAGCTTAAGCTCCTTCATACCCTTAATCAACTCATCAAGCGGTGAGTCTTCCTCTCTAGCAATTACCAAAGCGGGTTTAGTAGGCAACTGCTTGACAGGAATTATCAGAGGTGCTGCTTCACTTACCACCACCTTGTCTCTTCTTCTCTGTCTCTTGGTCAGCAAAGAGACAGCCTCTTCAACCTCCTTCCAATCAGTCTTCAATCCTCTCTCCTACATCTTGTCTTCCAACAACAGCTCAAGCTTCTCCTGAATAGTCACGTCCGCTGGTTGTAGGAAAAGCTCCGTCTTCTCCACCTCTAGTGTAAGCTTCTCTGTCCTAGAAAGCTGAGCATATTGACGATCAAACTCTCTTAACAACTCATTTACAGACAAACCTTTGTTAGACTTAACCACACACTCCAAGAACGTTCTCTTGGTCACCCTTTCTGAGTCTTCAGTGTAGTACTCCTCCTTCAAAGCTCGCATAAAGCTCTCCCAACTCTGTCCTTGCTGCTGCTTGAGCTCCTTCACACGCCTACGAATCTCAGGGACAACAGCAAGTTCAAAGTTCTCCACCATCTCCTTCTCAGGTACCTTGTTCACCTCCATCTCCTTAGCATAGTATCGCACGTACTTGGAAATATCTGTCGCCTTGAACTGGTCCATCTGATGCACCACAGATTGCAACGCCTTGGTTGCTAATACCTCCTTCCTCTCTGTGCTCTGCTGCTGCTGCATAAACATGTGAAAAGCTTGGAACATCTTCATCGTAGCAGCATCCAACTGAGCAGGTTGCTGAGCAACAGCAGCACCTCCACTTGATGATCCTTGATTGGCCATGATATCTGATCATATAACACTCTCAAGAAAACTCCCACCCTAGGTGTTTCACGTCGAGTTCATCAAAAAAAGAGAGTATGTCGGAGTGTAATCCGTCTACCTAGGAAAGCGCCGGGCTTTTGGCTGTGGTTGTTCACTCAAGAGGTTGGCTTTCAGGTTACAACAGGGGCTATAAACACTCACACAGATGTCTAAGATCTAGTAATATGCTCAGAAAGCGAAATTCAGGTCTAGTTGGCAGTAATAGGATCCGGCGGTGAACTTTGACACTCACGGAGAAGAAAACTATGAAGGCTTAGACTTCTAAACTTCCCCTACATGTAAAGGAGGTACTACTGAACTCACACACGAAGTTTCAGCCTGAGATCAAATTCTGACACGGAGATATGGACAGAAAAGTTCTGAGCAAGAAAACTACGGCAATTTCTGGTACCTAGCTGGCTATTCCGACCTATAACAGAAGACTGGCTCGATCAATTTCAAATATTCTTACAGGATTTGGAGTCTACAGGATGCTGAACACCCCTGTGAAGTTGGGACTCTTGACTGTACACAGAACTCCAGATCTCCTCCTATGAAGTCGCTGCTCTAGATTAAGAGCTTTTCAGACCCCTCCAGCTTCAGCGGCCGCCCTGAATTACTTAGTCACTCAATCGATGCGAAACTTTTTGGGAAATCGTAGCCCTGCTGGCAGAGAACACAACCTCCAAGTTTTGAAGCAATTTCCTCAAATCTGCTGCAAGTGACACTGAAAACACTAAATCCAACAAAAGTGATTCAATTCTAGCACAATTCGAACTTCAATTGGTCATAACTTCGTCTTTATTGACTCAAATCGATCGAAAATTTCACTGGGAGTGCTTGGCATGACGAGCTCTATCCTCCTGTGCTCTCAGATTTCGAAGATCCCTCACCAAATGCTCGAACTCCACTCTAGAGCTCTGTTTCTAAATTTAGAGTTTAACAAAAGACAAAAACAGACCAATGGGAGTTCATAGCTCCACTTGGTTGTCCTTTAGTACCATACACTACGTGGCAACTTAGTTTTACTCATAGGCTACCACGTCAAGCCCCCTAGAGTGCCAGCGTAAAACTTACATTACTTAAAACGACACGCAGCCTCGAAAAATAACTTAAATCAGCTAGAAAGCGTGCATGGGCGACACGCAAATACAACCCATGAGCTTAAGCCCTATCAACATGGTAATCAACCTACTAAGACTCAAAATAGTGTTAACACCGTATGCAAAGGTGTCAAACATATACATAAACGACTAGAAGTAATATAAGCTAACTTCTAGAACTACTAAACTCAAGCGTCGGAGTAGAAATATAACATGTAGCCGCCAAGTAGCGCGACAACGCCCACCCTCACATGTTTGCGTCCCCACAAACATCAGCGCTTCAGCACTTCTGTTCACGTCCCGTACTTCTTGACACGCCACCCATTTACACGAGTGGTCATCAACGTACCATCTAACTCTTCCAACTGCAAGGAGCCATTGGTGAAGACCTCCAAGACTCGGTAAGGACCCATCCAGCGAAATAAAGCTTCTTAGGGAACTTGAGATGTCGATTGTTGTAGAGAAGAACCAAGTCCCCATCTGCGACGGTCACCTTCTTCAGCTTGTCATCATAGTTCACCTTACGTTGCGCTTGTACTTCGTATGTCTTCTCCAAAGCTGCATTCCTGTCTTCTTCGAACTCTACAAAGTTCAAAAGACGCTGCTCCTGGCTTCCTCTTCTTCCATGCGTTCTGTTACGGCTAACCGGTAAGTGGGGACCTCTAACTCGATGAACACAATAGGTGTCATGCAATAAGTTAGGTAGAAGGGTGTCCTCTGGGTCATGACTTTGGGTGAAATCCTGAAAGTCCATAACACAGATGGCAATTTCGTGTCCCAATCATACGCATGGTTAATAGTTACCTTATTCAGGATATTACATAGAAGACCATTCGACTTCTCTGTCAGTTCGTTAGCTTTCGAGTTGTACGACGTCGTCTTTCGATGCTTTATCTTGAAGTACTGGGTCAGGAGGGAAATAGTCTCATTTAAAAAATGAGTACCTCTATCTGATACCAATTCGAGCGGACATCCGTATCGAGTGATAATATTGGGCCAGAGGAATCTGGCTACCATTACGGCGTCGTTCTTCCTTGTGGCTTCGCCTTCCACCATCTTGGTAGCATAGTCGGTAGCTATCAAAATATACCATGCTCGCGTACTTCTAGCCACCGGGGCGATAGACCCAACAAAGTCGATTCCCCACTTTTCAAAAGGAGCAAGCGGAAGAATGGGAGTAAGAGGCCACCTAGTAGTAGTTGTTGGTCTTCCCATCCTCTGGCACGCATCACATTTCCTGATCTCCTGAAAAGTGTCTCTGTACATGGTCGACCACCAGTATCCGGCGTCCAACATCTTCTTCACTGTGATCTTCAGCGCGTAGTGACCCCCAGCATCTTCGTAGTGAAGACCCGTGATCACTGGCTTAGTCTTTGAAGGCTCAAGACATCGCCTTAGCTTCTCGTCATGTCCCTTCCTAAACATGATACCCTGGAAGATGGCGTAAGGACATGCCTTGTGTAAGAAGATAGCCTTCTGCTCCGCATCCAATCCCTCGGGATATTGTTGGTCTTCCAAGAACTTCCTCAAGTCCTTGAAGATCAATTTTTCTGTGGAAGTCGCAAAGACTGGATCAGAAGATCTAGTCTCGTCTTCTGGGAAGCAGGTGGTACGCCCCCCCTCAGATGAAAGTGTCTCCGCGAAAACTGAAAATAGCTTCTCGTCAAGGAACTCATCTTCCACTTCATCTTCTCGTCGTTCCGTCTCTAATCTGGATAGGTAGTCAGCATTAATATGCTGTCTTCCAAGCCTGTACTCAACTGTGTAAGTAAATTCTTGGAGTAGAAGAATCCACCTAGCTATCCTACTAGACAAATCTGCTTTTTTCATGAGATGTTTCAAAGAAAAATGATCCACAAAGAAGACAAACGGATTGGCTAGAAGATAGTGCCTAAACTTCCTACATGAGTAAATCATGCCAAGACACTCCCTTTCAGTTGTAGAGTACTTCTTCTCTGCATCACTGAGTTGTCTTCCCGCATAGTAGATGAGAAAATCCTTCTTCTTCTCATCTTTCTGACTCAATACCACCCCTATGGCGAAAGCAGAAACATCCACATAAATATGGAAGACTCTCTCCCAATCAGGTGGTCTTAGGACAGGAGATTCGGACAGAAGCCTCTTCATTTCTTCGAATGCTTCCTGCTGCTCAGAAGACCAAATGTACGGTTCGTCCTTCTTCAGCAACTTGGTAAGTCTTCCTGCTACCTCTGCATATCCTGCCCAAGAAGCTTCTCAACTGAGTCAGGTTAGCAGGTGGGTGAAGTTTCATGATGACCTTCACCTTGGCGCAGTCGACTTCTATACCTCTTCCAGAAATCCTATGTCCTAGCAAAATTCCCTCTAACATACAAAAGAAGCACTTCTATGGGTGAAGAGTCAAACGATGTTCTCTACACTTCAAAAAACACTTCCTTAGAAATATCAGGTGATCTTCATTCGATCCAAACACACAAAAATCATCCAAGAAGATCTCCATGAAAGTGCGAAGATACTCCTTGAAGATTGTAATCATCAATCTCTGGAATGTGGCGAGCGCGTTGCATAAACCAAACGACATTTGATTGTATGCATACGTGCCTCAATCAGTAGTGAAAGTGGTTTTCGACTTGTCTTCTTCTCTGATTGAAACTTGGTTGTACCCAGAATACCCATCCAGGAAGCTGTAGAACTCATGTCCTGCTACCTGGTCTAACACAGAATCGGTGAATGGTAAAGGATGGTGATCCTTTTTCGTGGTCAAGTTCAGCTTCCGGAAGTCATGAGTCACTCGGATCTTACCAGTCTGCTTCTTTGGCACGATGACAATAGGAGCTACCCACTCACTACTAAGTACTGGGAAGATGACTCCCGTCTTCAAGTATTGGTCGATCTGGTCCTTCACCAGAAGTGATACTTGGGGTTGAGCCGATACTGCCTCTGTCGTGCAGGAACAACGCCTTCCAACAAGTCAATGCGATGCTCTCCCAACTCTCGAGGTATGTCCTTCATGTCTTCTATGGTCCAAGCGAAGACATCCTGGAACTCCGTCAAAAGTTCTCTAAAGTCTTCCAACTGTTGGTCCTCGATCACCTTGGAAAGCTTCAGCTTCTTCCCAGGAGCAACCTCTATTTCTTGAAGATCATCCGGGTTTATCATTCCTTCAGTGTGACTGTACTCACTAGCACCAAAGTATTCCGGTTTGGGAGCTTCTTCCAGTTCAGATTCATCTTCTGGAAGACCAACTGTCGGATCTTCCGAAGGGAAGACGGTATCTTCGTCTTCTGGAAGACCAACTGTCGGATTTTTCGAAGGGAAGACGGTACTTTCGTCTTCTGGAAGCTCTTCTTCCGCAACTTCGTAGCACTCAATGTATCCACAAATCACTTCTTCTGCTACTTCTGTAGTACACAAGTTATTCACCACAAACTCATCATATCGTTCATCAATGTCAGAAGACGCAGCTGAGTCTTCTGAAGTGTACCCCTCTGTCGTAGAAGGAGTTTCACCTTGGTGTCCAATCTTGATCTAAGGAAGCGAGACCTTGGTCTTCTCACCTGGCTTGGGTGTAGGATTGTGAAATCTCAAACGATGTCTTCTCCAATCGGTATTTACATTTGCAGCATAGAGCCATGGTCTTTCTATCAACACCTGATATCCAACCCTAGCTACAGGTCGCAAAATAATGTAAGTGAGGTAAAAAGATACTCCACCAGTTACCGTCAAGACATCTTTCAGTTGCCCCAAAGGTCGTCTTCTGGATTGGTCTGCCATTTTGAGGATTCTCGGAGTAGGCTGGAACTCAGTGAAGCCTAGGGCATGCGCAGTTTCTTCAGTCATGATGTTAACTCTGGAGCCGGAATCAATGGGTACCTTCTTCAGAAGACAACCATGGATCTCCATATCAAGTTCTGGGGCTCCCAAGTCCTCATGCTCTATCCTTAAGATCAGGGTGCTCTGGGGAAGTTTAGCCGTTCTCTTCTTCCTCGATCCTCGAAGCACAGATTGTAATAGCTTTCTGTAAACAGCGTTGTCATCCAAAAGCTGTTGGAAGGTTACATCGCCTTCTGATTCCACAAATCTCGCAAGAAGTCATAAGGGGATCGCTTCAGAAGATTGACTGGTGTTTCCAACAAAGAAGATGTAGTAGCTGCTTCCTTGGGTGGAAGACCAGAATGGTGTCTTCCCTCGACTGGAGGCTGTTCCCTGAGACAGGGGCTGCCGTAGTCGGTGGAGGAAGCTGATGTACTATCTTTCGTCGCTTCTCCAGCTCTTCTTGCATGATCGCTTCAACTTCTTGCCTAATGTCAGGAGCAAAGTACTTCGGATCTTCTCGGTCGTAAGTAGGAGAAGAGGACCGCTCAGGAGAAGATGACCTCTCCTTATGTTGCTGCTTCTTCTTGATCTCCTTCTGACGGGATTCTGACTTCCCTTTGCTTCTGGTACTTACCTTGAACACCGCTTCATCCAGGACTTCTTCTGGAGGTCAACTGTCTGAATCCGGACGAGGGCTCCAAACAGTGCCATCCGCCAAAGTAAAAGAAGAAGTTGTCTCAAGCGACTTCGTCTTCTGAGCTGCAGTCGTCTTCTGCAGCTGAGGTTCTTTTCCTTCACGCTTCCTGGGGTCTGGTTCGTCTTCCTCGATATGGAGACAATCCGTACAATCTCCAGGATCTTCTTCTTCTATCGTGATGTGCTGTACTTCTGTCAGACCCAGGTGGTGGAGATGGTCTTCTCGAAGGGCTAGGTCTATCTGAGTCACGAATATCGTCTTCTAAGTCAGAGCTGCTGTCGTTGTCATCCTCTGAGATGTCTGGAGCGATCCTCTCCAATCTTTCTTCATCTTGAGAAGCCTCTCCCGCACTTGGGAGGACGTCTTCTACGTAACTAGACCCAAAATCTACCTTGTAAACGTGGTCACCTGGTTGGCTTCTGTCTTCTCCAAAGATAATGCTCGAGATGGAAGGCTCTTCCAAATCTATTGTTCGGATCTTCTTAAGCTCTTCTTCTTTCTTTTGGTGTCTCAGGGATACCCGCTGCTCTCTAGAAGAAGCGGTTCGTTGGAATGATTGTACGCACTCATGGTCCTTATCCGTGCATCTTCTGCTTCTTCCTCTGATCAGAGGTATCCACCAGAGTACTGAGAAGAAGTGTCACTCTTCTTCTAGTACTGGATCTGGTAGGCTAAAGATCTGAACAACTTGTCATAGGTTCGGAACGTCTCCTTCTCCTGTTTCATGTTGCACTCACTGCAGTCTTCCACGATCGAGTCTTCCAAGAAATTCTTGGCAGCGGAGAAGCGGCTTCTTCCAAATCCCCCTGATGTCTCTCATCAGCTATGGCTACGATTCCTGTCTTCTAGCAAGATGAAGTTCCACAACACACTAACGTACAATCCAAGTTAGTCTCAAATGCAACCAACTACTGGCACACAGATCAGGAAGCTTAGAACAATCGTTATTAAGATGAAATCCTCGACAGCGGCGCCAAAAATACGAAGTTACTATATGTAGTGTCTCATGATTTTTCTTTTATCCCATTATAGCATAAAAGATTTCGTTCTCCAAAGAGATTTATAGTAGTATCGCTGCTCTAAGTTCTAAGATCTGTTCAAACATACAAACGCACTAGATTTGTCTAGAAATCTTATCTTCTCACAAAATTACATGGCTTCCAGTCCTTCAGAAGGTGCCCTGGACCCAAACGTACAACTACTACTTAAAATATCACACAATTACCTACTGAGAAGTTCGAGAAGACGCTTTTTGCTTCTAGATCACGGCTTCCAGTCTTCCCACGATGGTCTTCCTGAAGCAATTCTCGGCTTCTAGGGGTTCAATTCGACTTTGACATCTCCAGAAGACTATCCCTGCTTCGTAGATGTCAACTTACCAATGTCTGTCACACATTGCTCTTCCAATTTCCAACGGAGTTAGATTAATCATAAGGTGTATATCTCATGTAGTCTTCGCAGGCTTCTGCCTATGGAAGCGGTCTTCCTGCAGCACTACAACGACATTCACCTGCACGGAAGCTCAATAGAAGTCTCGAAAGCTCACTAGAAGAAGATATGAAGATGAGAAGATGAGGGAAGATGAGGAAGAAGAGAAAATCCAAACAAGAGGGAACAAGATGGAAAAGAGAAATTAAGATTCTGACAAGCTTCTAGTCCGGATCCTGACTAACAAGCTATCCTTGCTTGTAGTAATTTGGGGAAGAAGACCACAAATCGACTTATAGTTACACAGTCTCTTACTCGAGGATGTCGTCTTCTGCTGTGGAAAGAAGGCTTCTTCCTTCTTCTGTTGTTGCTCTGACTACTCTGACTTCAGAGATCAATCTCTCATAGATCAGTCCGTACGTGGATCCGAACTGCTCTACTGGATGAGACAAGCTTGGACTCTGTACAGTAGCTAGGTGGATTCTTCTACTCTAGGAATTTACTTACACAGTTGAGTACATGCCTGGAAGACAAAATGTTAATGCTGACTACCTATCCAGATTGGAGACGGAACGACGAGAAGATGAAGTGGAAGATGAGTTCCATGACGAGAAGCTATTTTCAGTTTTCGCAGAGACACTTTCATCTGAGGGGGGACGTACCGCCTACTTCCCAGAAGACGAGACTAGATCTTCTGATCCAGTCTTTGCGACTTCCACAGAAGAATCGATCTTCAAAGACTTGAGGAAGTTCTTGGAAGACCAACAGTATCTTGAGGGATTGGATGCGGAGCAGAAGGCTGTCTTCTTACACAAGGCATGTCCTTACGTCATCTTCCAGGATATCCTATTTAGGAAGGGACATGACGAGAAGCTAAGGCGATGCCTTGAGCCTTCAGAGACTAAGCCAGTGATCACGGGTCTTCACTACGAAGATGCAGGGGGTCACTACGGACTGAAGACCACAATGAAGAAGATGTTGGACGTCGGATACTGGTGACCGACCATGTACAGAGACACTTTTCAAGAGATCAGGAAATGTGATACGTGCCAGAGGGTGGGAAGACCAACAGCTACTACTAGGTGGCCTCTTACTCCCATTCTTCCGCTTGCTCCTTTTGAAAAGTGAGGAATCGACTTTGTTGGGTCTATCGCCCCGGTGGCTAGAAGAACGCGAGCACGGTATATTTTGATAGCTACCGACTATGCTACCAAGATGGTGGAAGGCGAAGCCACAAGGAAGAACGACGCCGCAGTGGTAGCCAAGTTCCTCTAGCACAACATTATCACTCGATACGGATGTCCGCTGGAATTGATATCAGATAGGGGTACTCATTTTTTAAATGAGACTATTTCTCTCATGACCCAGTACTTCAGGATAAAGCATCAGAAAACGACGCCGTACAACCCGGAAGCTAACGGACTGACAGAGAAGTCGAATGGTCTTCTATGTAATATCCTGAATAAGGTAACTGTTAACCATGCGTATGATTGGGACACGAAATCGCCATCTGTGTTATGGACTTTCAGGATTTCACCCAAAGTCACGACCCAGAGAACACCCTTCTACCTAACTTATGACATGACACTTATTGTGCCCATCGAGTTAGAGGTCCCTACTTACCGGTTAGCCGTAACAGAACGCATGGAAGAAGAGAAAAGCCAGGAGCAGCATCTTCTGAACTTTGTTGAGTTCGAAGAAGACAGGAATGCAGCTTTGAAGAAGACATACGAAGTACAAGCGCAACGTAAGGTGAACTATGATGGCAAGATGAAGAAGGTGACCGTCGCAGATGGGGACTTGGTTCTTCTCTACGACAATCGACATCTCAACTTCCCTGGGAAGCTTCATCTTTGCTGGATGGGTCCTTACCGAGTCTTGGAAGTCTTCACCAATGGCTCCTTGCAGTTGGAAGAATTAGATGGTACGTTGATAACCACTCGTGTAAATGGGTGGCGTGTCAAGAAGTACTGGACGTGAACAGAAGTGCTGAAGCACTGATGTTTGCGGAGACGCAAACATGTGAGGGTGGGCGTATGTGGTGCCCACAATTTACAGGATTCACGAATTTTTGAAATTTTTAAGATTAATAACTTGTTTGTATAACTGAAGAAGCTTTGTTACATAAGAGTACGGCTTCCTTAGAAGGAAGATGACCTTACGATCTTTTTTCGTAATAAGAAGTTTACTTCTTCAGAAGACGACCGTCTTCCGAGAAGCGTCTTCTCGGTTGTGTCTTCCGAAGACGGAAGACGGCAGAAGACGGAAGACACATATCTTCTGGAAAACACGTATCTTTCGGAAAACGGCAACCGCGGAAGCCTAACCACGCATTTCCAGTAAAAAAGTAGGTGTACCCACCAGGTAACACCGAGGTGGTGGGTAGGTCAGGTAGGTCATCTAAGTTGCGAACCCCTAAACTGCGTGAGAAGATGCGAAGGAAGCGCATTAGCGCAGAATACTACTCGCTTCCCGCATCGAGGTTGCTTTGGTCTAGAAGATCAAATTGGACGATAATCGAGTTGAGTGAAGACAACAGAGTGAAATTGAGTGGAGCAAGGATCGATTCATAGCTAGGAAGAAGACAAGGGTGAATCGCTGAGAGTAGGAAGCACATCGAGCTGAAGAAGTCTTCTGAAGACTCCTGGAAGCAGACATTGAGGGGCAGCTGCGAGGAATCAGAGGAGGAACCTTATTCGATTGAGGAGTGGCACGGCATTGGCAGCAGCAGCAGCTTAATGGGGTCGCATTGGAGCTGGGGTCGAAGTCGTAAGTGTGCAGAAGATTGAAGGAAGGCCGGGAAGAAGACAAAAGACTGTAGAGGTTCTTCTCATGTTCTCTTTCCTTCCCCACTGCTTCTCGCCTTTGTTTGGTATCCCCCACGCTTCCCCGGTTGTTTGCAGGCAACCCGATTGATTGATTCCTTCTCCACATTTTTCCTTCTGAGACATTGGGCGTGGAAGCGCTGTCCAATTTTCGACAGCCATCTTCTTGCTTCTTCCCGAGTGCAATTCGAGCTTCCCTACCCATCGTCCTCAAATTAGAGATCACAGCTATCAATTTCCCTACCCTACCATCCCTCAACTCCCAAAACCTTGAACAGAAGACGCTTCGAAAGATCTAAACATCTTCGGAAGACGCTTCTGTAATCTGAACATCTTCGGAAGACGCTTTGGAAGCCTGACTGTCTTCGGAAGACGACTGTGTACAATTCGTATCAAAAGTGGATTGGATGTGTTTTTGTGTTAAGAGAGGCTTGGTACGAATTCCGAGTGGTTTGGTGAGTTGTTTTGTTATTTCGAGATGTTGGAAGTTGGGAACTAGGCCTGTGCCTCCCGATCTTCCAAGCTTCTCAAATCCACATCTTCCTAGAGAGACTAGAAGACTGGAAGGCTAGCAGAATGCGCGAGAAGACGTGAGGGTCCGTTACGGATCTCTTCTATCCGACCCATAGCAGCCTCTTCCTTCTTCTTCCCGAACTTAGAAGAGAGTTGTGAGAAGTCTTGCTGACAGAATCTAGAGAGAATGGTCGAGGGTCATGTCTTCCCATCATGCAGCAAGCTTCTTCTGAGTGCGTATGAGAGGTGAGAAGTCAGAAGAACAGAGTGCGAATATCGTGTGTCTGTTGTGAGGATAGATTGCGTGTAGGAAGCAGAAGACAGGTGAGACCAGTGACGGGAAGCCTGACTTCGGGAGGTCTTCCGAGTATGATATTGAATCGGAAGCTGTCCTGAGAGTCTTCCCAGAGGTCACTATCACCGCAAGAGCCCGCAACCATCTTCTGAACCTGTTACACACTCTACTTCTAGCAAATCTTGTATCTTCTGTTAGGAAGTAGGATGTAATGCAAGGTGGGTTGTCTTCTTAGGAATCCATGTGAGGCTTTGCTTAGTTAGGATTGTTTAGATATAGCTCGGAAGACGAGAGCTATTTAGGAAGCACTGTTAGAATCCCAGAAGACGGAGTAGTTGTCTTCTAGAAGACTAGATTCGTCTTCTGAGAATAGAAGCTAGACTGTGAGAGCTTGGGAAGGACTAAGCCTTCGGCTCACAGTAAGCGCGTGTGGTTAGTGCAACAGAGTTTCAAGTATGTCGATGCATCCTCGAGGATTGGTGTTACCGGCAGCAGAACAGGCCGAGGCCAAGTCCTTCCTCAAGGAGTTCGGTCTCGACTTCTTCCTGTGGGATTGGAACCTCGCCGACCAGGGTCTTCTAGAGAAGGTTTAGGCAGCATTATCGTCCCGCAACCGTGTACCTGCGAAGGCAAGAGTAGCTCGAGGAAGACCATCTTCCTGGACTGAGGATTGGTGGCGCATGACCTTTCACCGGTCTGAATCTGAGAACCGAGGGTATTGGCTCGAGAAGAAGATCTTACCCAGGATCTCGAGTGAGTGGCATGTGTCTAGAAGCACAAATTGTCTCTTCCTGGAGGACAGGCAGGGAAGAAACGACTGGAAGGTTGAATCTTACCGGGAGCCGCAAAAGCGTCTTCTGACGAAGCTGTTCCTTCACCTCTTTCCTAAGGGGAAGGCACAGAAGACGAGGTACCTTGGAGATCAGGACGTGGAGTTCCTAGAAGCAGTGTGCTCGGGAGAGAATGTCAACTGAGGCGCGTTCTTCCACATTGTCGAGGAGAGTCCTTCTCAGGAAGGGCGAGCCTTCTGGCTGTGATAGATCACGAGATAGAAGTAGAGATTGTATACCAAGACAAGAGCCAAGCAGGAGATCGCAACGGCTGACATCACTCACAGAGACTATGACTATAGATCACTTACTACTGAACAGATCAAGTCTCAAGTCTCAGGAGACAAATCCGCCTTCAGACACAACAGATAGGAGAAACCTGAACTCAGGATGCTTTGTTTCTCTTTCAAACACACTCAATAGTCCTCCACATATATCAATTTACAACCTATCTCTACTCAACTCCTTACGTTGACCACCGCAAATGTCAAACGGTCAATTTCCACTCAACTAGTCTTCTCTCCAGCAGATTTCTCTCCAGAACCTACAACCGATGAAGATTTGAAACTCCAACGCCTTGTATCCCCCTACGACATCTTCAGCACTGAAATTTCTCAGAAAACCTGACCTTCTCAGTCTCGGTCCTCCTCCTCCACTCAAATAATGTTCTTTTCCACCAAATTCACCTCAACTCAAGCCTAATAGGTGAAATTCGGACCCCAAACTCTTAATCTTCTCTCTGCGTCAACCTCTCAACTGAAAACTATCAAGAATTTAATCCAGCGTCAATCAAGAGTCCTTTGCAGATGATCAAAACGATCTCCTTCAATAAAACTGCCTCCTGTCCGATCAGAAGTAATTCTGCCTCCAACCTGTAAATTAGGTAAAGTCTCAATCTCCCAAACACTTGTCCGTCCCTCTGCCACGATCACCCAATTCCTTAATTCAGTTCTATCAGAAAAAATTGATCTCCTCAGCCTCCAAGCTTCTCCTTCCCCTTTAGCTCCCAGCTCTCTGTAAAAGAATCTCCTCAAAAAAAATCTCTCTGATCTCCAGCCGTCGCAGGTATTTAACCTAAAAGCTTAAGGGCCTAGCTAAGCTACCCCCCCTTGCTGTCCTTATAAGTACAGTCGCTTATCACAAGCATGCCCCCAGCTTAAGCTGCCCCCCTACTGTCCTTACGTACCAAACTCTTCTTGCAAAACTGATCCTCTTTTAAATAAAAGTGCACAGCTGCCTTTGTAAAGCAGACTCCTTCACTGTAAAACGTCACACTGTTTTCTTTGCCATTGCTAAACCGACTCGATGGATAAATAACAGATTGACAAAAGTTTCCCGTGTCACCCTGAATATACTACAAGCCATCCAATGTAGGCCGAAGCCCTAACACTTATGAGGCTGCCCCACAGGGCTTACAGCCCCCTCATATGCGCACCAGGTATCTCCCATAGTATATTCAGGATGGCATGCGGAGGCTTAGGTCAGGAAGCCCACGATTAAGGGAGATACCGGTCTCCCGCCCCTAGATATGCAGGACATGGCTGCACATCCAACATAGACTCCCATCCGGGAGGCCAACATGCCGGAATAGGAACCCAAGGCCAAGGGGATTTGATCCTGAGACCTCCTCCTCCCTAGGCAGGCGCCCTATCACTGGGATGGCCTTTGGTTCCATTCAAAACAGTTAAATTTTCTGTACACATGCTTTTACTAAGAAGTTTTCTTGTAAAGTCTTTACTAGCCCTTCCTACTCTAACTTCACTATACAACTCCGTTTTTAATGAATAAAGAGTCAAAATTATAGTACTTGTGAACACCTACACGCTCACGCTATCAGATTCTGAGTTTGAATCACGAGCCAAAATCGACAGATTTCTCTCTTTCATACATTTCTCAATCTAAAACCCCGTACTAACTACTACTTAAAACACTTTCTGTCGAAACTGGAAGCACAAAGTCACTCTCCTCGCCGAGCTCTGCATTCTGATGCTCTTCGACCTCTTTCAAGGTGATATTTCAGTCTAAGCTAAGGGGCAGCTTGTCAAGCATGGCCCCAGCTTAGCTCCTGTCCAGCTTGATAAGCTAGGGCGCAACTTCCCGAACAAATGCAGGTTGAGTGTCTTCTGAAGTTCCATTTCCGCACCTTGAACGTCATGCACTACGACATTCACCCCCTCCAAACCTGCACATCCTCCGGTATGTGCCAACTTTTCCACTAGTCTCCAAGGTTCTCTAAATCGCCGTCGTCTTCTTCGACGTCCCCTTCGTCTTCTTCGGATAGCAGATCTGCTTCGGCATCCATCATCTGATCTGACTCTAGAAATTCACCTAGCTCAACGGATTCTCCCCTTCTTCTGAACAACTTGATCCGCTTGCCAGCAACAGGAAGTCTTAGATGTGTACCATCAAGCTCCTTTAAAGAATAAGTAGCATTCTGATACACTTCTAAGACAACATACGGACCAAACCACCTTCTAGAAAATTTCTGAACTGTAGAGTGCTGATTCTCTAATGTGCTGTCATACACCAAAACCCAATCTCCAGCATGTATGGGCTTCGGCCGGAGCTTATGGGTCTTGTCAAACCTGTCTTTGTTCTTGAGACGGGCCTCTTTCAGCTTCTGTTGTGCCTCTATAAGATCCTCCTCCTTATGTTCTAACTGTCTGATTCGAAGTGTCAGAAGTTGTACACGATCCATTTCTTCCTCCCATGGTAAAGTAGTCCATGTAGGAAAGTCCTCTTCTGCTGGCATAATCGGCTTCTGACCCAGCATCAGTTCAGTGGGCATGTACCCAGTAGTAGTGCAATGAGTCGACCTGTCAGCCCACAGAGCAAAAGGAAGCAACCTAGGCCACTGTCTATGCCTACCATCACATGCCTTTACCAACGCTTGAACAATCGACGGATGCTCTCTCTCGCTCTTATCAATCCGTTCCGGATTCATAGCAGTAGTGAGTTTCAGTTTCACTCCGTGTTGGGCGAAGAACTCCTTTGCTTCCGTACCACGCAACTCTCTTCTGTCTGCACGCAATCTTCCTATAGATCCGTACCTACAGATAATATCTTCAAGAACAAACCTACATATCCCTTCTGTGGTCTTCGTCCTCAGAGCTCGTCCTTCCAAAAAATTGGAGAGGTCTTCTCGAGCCAACACCAAGTACCTCATACCCCATAACCCATGAGGCATTGCTACTAAATCAAGAACCCATTGAAAATGGATACTGGGCGGATAAGTTGGTACCAGGCCATCCTTGTAACGTACCTTTGAATAAAATTGACAGTGTAGGCATGAGCTTACAAAGTTCACCACATCCTGATAAAGTCCTCTCCACCAATATCTCTCCTTCAGTTTTGTATAGGTAGCCCAAGCTCCCCGATGTCCGGTCCACAAGGTGTCATGAAACTCCTTCATCAGCCATTGCTTGGTCTGCTGATCGTCTATAACTCGCAAAAGTGCTCCATCTCTTCTCTTTGGACGTTTCCAAAGATATCCATCTCGCAACAAGTAATCGTATGCCTTCCTCCTTATCTCTCTGAACTCTACATCACTCAAACCCTCCTGTCTGTTCAAAGAACTCAGATAAAGTCCAATGTCACGTAACCTTCCCGTGTAGAACTTCTCTTTGAATGACAGTGGCTCCAGATCCGAAGTTTGCTGACTACACCAAACATCTCTCTTCTCTTCGTTCTCCACCTCTGCAAACATCTCATCCTCATCTGTGTAGCGAGCCCTAGACAGCATGTCTGCAACTGGATTCTCTTTCTCGGCAATGTGTTTCAGCTCAGGGTCAAACTCCGGCAATCCATCTCAACATTGCTATGTCTGGAGTACTGCAGTTTGCTATCATACCAAGCAAGGACAAACAATCTGTTTCTAAAATCACATGAGCACCTATCAAGAACTCCCGATCTACCTTCATAGCAGTAACAGCTCCCCATAGTTCTAGCTTTACTTGAGGATAGTTACGTTGTCTGTCTGTCAAAATTCGGGCTCCAAATCTAGAAACAAACCGCACACCATCTGCATCTTCTTGACCAACTACCCATCCAA
Organism: Asterella californica; assembly: GCA_036924285.1. Lineage (NCBI taxonomy): Eukaryota > Viridiplantae > Streptophyta > Marchantiopsida > Marchantiales > Aytoniaceae > Asterella > Asterella californica. The sequence continues at coordinate 40,943,109 of JAYKYS010000001.1, forward strand.
TCGCCTTTGGACTCGTGTCTACAGTTAGTATCACAGGTCTTCCTCTCTGATAGTTAAGTCTCCTCAGTATGGGTGGAGACTTCAGAATCTTCTTCAGCCGTTCCATTGTCTCATGATGCTCTTGTCGCCAAGTAAACCTCTTCTCTTTTCTCAAAAGCGCATACAAAGGCTCGGCAATGTGTGCATAATGAGGAATATTCACGCGAAAGAACACACAAGCTCCCAAGAAACGTCGAACCTCAGTGATATTCGTACAGTCTGCCATCCTTGCTATAGCATCTACCTTCTCTGGGTTCGGTCTTCTTCCAAATGTGCCACACAAATGACCAACCACCATAACTTATGACATCCCAAAACGAGACTTAGTACCTGATAGAGTGAGGTGTACCTCCTCCAGACGTGTTAGAATCCTACCCACGTCATGAATATGATCAGCAATAAACTTCATGCAACCATTGGAAGTCACAGTCTCATCCTTGTCTTCCACCGGACAGCCTTTCATGAGAATGTCATCCAGAAATGAGATATTGATCTCATGTACAAATTCTCGCAACACCTTATGCATCACGTTTTGCATATGTGCTACTGAGTTTGTTGCTCCCTGAGGAAGAGTGCACATCCGCATCAATCCCGAGGGAGTGCGCATGATAGTCAAATCTCTACTCTCCAAGGCAAGTTGAAACTGATCATAATCTGAAAACAAATCTCCAATAGAATAGACAGACCTCCCAACAAACGCCTCAGCTACCTCATCAACCACAGGTCATGTTCCTACGTTTCGAATCGTGATGTTGTTGGCAGGCTGCAAGTCTTGGATAAAGCGCAAAGCCCCTGACTTCTTAGGCACCGTGAACCATTGGTTGGAATACGGAGCCATGGAAGGCTCGAGGATACCCATCTGCATCTTCTCCTTCAATAGCTCAATGAGCTTTGGCAGCAAGGCACGAGGGACTGGAATCGGCTTCAAGTCCTAGGGCACATGAGGTACAGTGAAGATAACCATCGGAGCTATCATACTAGGATCCACACAACCAATCTCTTCAGCTGAAAAAGAAAATGCTCTACCATGACTGACAATCATCTGTTCAAAAATCTTCTTCTCTACTTCAGTCAAGAACCCACCCCCTCTTATCTAGAGTTGTTCGAGTGTTTCCTGAGTAAACTGGTGTCCTATTCGTCCAGGATTTCTGAGTACAGGCTCAGTGGCGGCTGACTCCATCTGCTGTCGCGAATTAACAGGCAATTGGATCGCCACGGGCTTCACCTTCCTCGCTACAGCTTTATATTTGGCGTGTACTTCTGCTTCCTGACGAGAGCCGCACCAGCAGACTGCATCCTTCCATTCATTCTCCAGTCTCGGATGAGGGCGATATCGCAAGTACGAGACGATCTCCTCATAGACTTCAGGAGAATGGATGGGGATTGTCACCCTACCTCCCAACTGTTCTTCCATCTTACTTACTTCATCTAGCCAACGAACAAAAGATTGTACATCGATAAACTCTTGATACACACCAGAAATCACTTCATTTTCCTCTAGAGCTCCTATATAACGCAGATCAGCTATACGTTTCTCCACTTGCCTCCTATTCCTTTCAGTCAGATCTTCTACTCATGTAAACTCACTCCAATCCTCACAACTCAAACTCAACAACCCAGATCTCCAACTTGGTACTCTATATACATTCTCAGAACCTCGAGCAGCCTCTTCATTAGTCTCCTGTGATCTCTTGGGCTGCTCAGGCGGGATCATAGTAGTCCTTGATCCTTCACTCCTGTCTTCCCGCTCTACAAGAGTGGGTTCTAAAAACCCTTACTTCTACAAATAGGGGAGTCTCTCAAGGTCTGCCTGTTTCGCTCGTGGTTTGACCGAACAGTCAGAAATTGAACAGAACGTCTGTCATCAGGACTACGGATCCTAGCAAAGTGTGACCCATCGTCCATCACTTTGGTCTCCATGCGCACTGCAGTGATATAGGGTTGACCAAGAATGACTGGATACGAAGCAGAAGATTGCACAAAAAAATGCTGATCTACTTCTACATCACCTATCCTCACTCTCATGTTAGGACAAGCTCCGTACAACTCTCCCTTCTGGTTGTTAGCAGCACGCAACACCCATCCATGATTCAGCTCGATAGGCCACAGTCCTCTCTCATATATCTCTCGTGACATGATATTGATTTCGGATCCGTGGTCAACTAAAGCAGCAATAGGTTCAGGCAAACTCCCAAGACGTACCCGTGTGGCAGTTGTAGCACGAGCCCAATGCCTCTTCTTGAAGTCATTGTCAACAGTTGGGCTCTCCCCATCAGCTTCATCATCATCAGCTTCAATAGTGCTAGTTCCAGCAACTAACGCCTCATGCTTGTACCTCTTGTCTCCAGTCTCCTGAAAATGCACCTTCCCAAACTCCACATCATTTACAGAAGCTCCTATCACATCTATCATTTGGCTCTCTACCTGCTCAGATATGACTTGTCTCTTTCGCTTGATGACATCAATAATCAGCTCATGAAACTCTCTCTTTGCGATACCAAGAACTTCTCGAAGCGAAAACTCAACCCGTGCATCTAATATCCTCTGCTCCAGAATGCTTTTAAGATCAGTGGAGGTCTCAATATCTGCAGCCAGCTTGTAAGCAGGCCCTTTCTCCTTCTCTTGAGCAGTGAACCTTCTGTCAGCAGTCGTTGGTTCCTGCTGTTGTCTCTGTACGTCCTCCATTGGATCTGGAGCAGGTGGTGGAGCCTAGGGGGTAGACGGGACATCCTCTGGAGGAGCTGCACGCCTTCTAGTGATCCTCCGTCCCTGTCCCTCTCTTGTCTCCTCTGGATTCCCAGTTTCAAGCTCAGAGGCATCTCGTCGCCTCTTCTCCTCCACAGAAGCGTCCTTCCAGTGAACATGCTTATCTACGTCCAAGAAATCTTTAATGGACGCTGTATCTACAGGATCTTTCCACCCTGTGACTCTACGGATAGTTTCCGCTCCTCTTTTCAACACCTCAGAAGGAGCCTCAGTACCGCTCCTCTCAAGAGACCTATCTAGCAAAGTAGAGCTGGAAAAAACTTCAATATGCCCAGCATACACATCAAGATTCATCGGTGGTACTGTTACTGTAGTTACTGTTGCAGTTGTAGCGACCTGAGGTAGACTCCTCATACCTCCTCACCCAAACTGTGTGTTCAATGGCTCTCCGGTAGAAACAAGGTGCAGCCTATCATTCTGGTAGCGAACCACACCTTCTCGTAGAGCAGCTGTAAGCTCTTGGCAATCTCCTCGAAGATGATCTGGACTGTCACACCAGATACACCTACACCAGATACATCTACGGACACTCTTCGTCATTGCTAAACCGACTCGATGGATAAATAACAGATTGACAAAAGTTTCCCGTGTCCTTGATGTCATCTTGATGCCACCTTGAATATACTACAAGCCATCCAATGTAGACCGAAGCCCTAACACTTATGAGGCTGCCCCTCATATGCGCACCAGGTATCTCCCATAGTATATTCAGGATGGCATGCGGAGGCTTAGGCCAGGAAGCCCACGATTAAGGGAGATATCGGTCTCCCGTCCCTAGATATGCAAGACATGGCTGCACATCCAACATAGACTCCCATCCGGGAGGCCAACATGCCGGAATAGGAACCCAAGGCCAGAGGGATTTGATCCTGAGACCTCCTCCTCCCTAGACAGGCGCCCTATCACTGGGATGGCCTTTGGTTCCGCTCAAAACAGTTAAATTTTCTGTACACATGCTTTTACTAAGAAGTTTTCATGTAAAGTCTTTACTAGCCCTTCCTACTCTAATTTCACTATACAACTCCGTTTTTAATGAATAAAGAGTCAAAATTATAGTACTTGTGAACACCTACACGCTCACGCTATCAGATTCTGAATTTGAGTCACGAGCCAAAATCGACAGATTTCCCTCTTTCATACATTTCTCAATCTAAAACCCCGTACTAACTACTACTTAAAACACTTTCTGTCGAAACTGGAAGCGCAAAGCCGCTCTCCTCGCCGAGCTCTGCATTCTGATGCTCTTCGACCTCTTTCAAGGTGATATTTCAGTCTAAGCTAGGGGGCACCTTGTCAAGCATGGCCCCAGCTTAGCTCCTGCCCAGCTTGATAAGCTAGGGCGCAGCTTCCCGGGTTGAGTGTCTTCTGAAGTTCCATTTCCGCACCTTGAACGTCATGCACTACGACAACATATATGTACATGCGGAGTTGGTGTACTTAGGTACTCCGGCAAGAGGACATTTTACTCCATTCTTCTGTTACTTGTACGTGGCCAAGGGGAATCTCACGGAAGATCAGTTGGCGAGATATGGACCAACAGGGCAGCATGAGACGAAGGAGGAGACCGCGAGAGAAGACGACCAAGCAGCAGCGATGACTCCCCCTCCCACTTTGATGCCGCAGATGAGGCCCAGTACTCATCAGAAGACGCTTCTGGTGAGGGAAGACGATTCCAGTGGATCAGAAGACGCGACACCACCAAGGAAGATGGGTCCTAGGAACGTGCTTAGGAAGATCACCTCCTTCCCGATCATTCACTCTGGATCGGAGTCCCACTCACCGAATGAGTCACTGACTACCCCAGTTGCACAGAAGACCGCTTCTGCAACACCAAGGAGTCTTCCGAAGACTCCAGAAGACGAAGGATGGATGGATACTCCTACTACGATGCGAGGAAGCGCAGTAAAGAGAACCGCTTCTACCATGGGAGAGATCTTTCACCTTGGAAGATGAGAAGAGTAGCTTCTTCCCGTGCGCAGAAGCAGAAGACCATAGTGGTGGAAGAGGCATCCTTGCCTCTGGAAGACAAGGTTGACACCTCTGATCGGATTGTGGAGATGACCCTGTCTTCCACGGGAAGAAGACTTGAAGAGTTCATTGCATTCTTCCACTCAGAGATCCAGCCAGCTATGGAGTTTATCGAGAAGAGAGCGAAGGCTCAGGAGAAGCCACTACAGCCTGGATTCGGTCTGCGCACCCTAATGCGACAGGAAGAAGGCCAGAAGAAGGTGGAAGGGCTGGAAGCCAACCTCCGCACCACAGAGAAGCTCGCAGCAAAGTACAAGGCGGAAGCAGCCGCTTCTGTCAAGGAGTCAGCGCAGCTGAAGAAGAGCAACCAGGAGTTGCAAGCGCGTTTACAGCAGCGCGACCAGGAGGTTCTGCGAGTGCGGGATAAGATCACCGCCCTTGCAGAGGAGAAGACGAGATGGAGGACACTGCGGGAAGCCGCAGAAGCACATACTGCAGCCGAGAAGATGCAGCGGAAAGCAGCGGAAGCTCGTGCGCAGGGGATGTTAGCTCAGTCGGTGGAAGCGCTTCGGAAGAAGTTCAACTTCACCGCGAGTAGGAAGCTTCTTATCTTAGCTAGAGAATGGGACGACGAGTCCAGAACGATGTTGATAGAATGCAAGGAGAGCATGTTCATGTATTTGGATTGGTAGATAGAGGGAGTGAAAACACTCTATGGTCTTCCCTTGATTCTGCCACCTGCAACATCTTCCCAAGCCCCAGCACCATCGACTGGATCCGACTTGGAGAAGGAGGAGTTCGACCTCGCTGTCCGCTTGGTAGTGACAGCGTTGGAAGCCGAGAAAACCCCGGAAGAAGCCCTGGAAGACAAGATGTCTTCTTGAAGACAGGAAGAAGAGCTGTCTTCCCAGGTATTCCGAGTGGAGGAAGCGACTTCCTCGGACCCCTATGAGGTCACCATGACTCCCTATGTCGAACTAGTACCTCAGAAGAACGAGGAAGCACAAGTCGACCCAACTTCTCAGAAGACGCTTCCGTCTTCCGAGGCAAAAGCAGAAGCAGAAGCAACAGGAGAACCAGCGACGACTATTGAGGAAGCCACCTCAGTGACACCCGAGGTAATTGTAGGGCTTCCCAGCTTATCAGAAGCCGAGCTAGTAGTTTCGATAAGAGTAGATCAGGTAGAGATTGCCTCCGAGCACAAAGTAGGCAGCAACCGTAGAAGACAAGTTGATATTTCTAAACTTAGTAAGGCCTGAATATGCTATCTTAGGAGGTGGCATTTTAGTGTAAATTTAGTTAGGTAGCCATGTGGCAGAGTAGGAAGTGCAAGAACAGGAAGGGGAAACCGCTTACATGTGGAGGGGCATCTTTTCTCTGTGGTGGTTCCTTTTTTTTCCTCGTGGTAGATGCATAAGTAGGATCGAAGAGTAGGATTTTGGACACATTACACACATTAACACTGAGCACAGTAAACGCTCTTGAGAGGCGCACTAAGTAAGTGGTTGTGTACTGTGCGCACACACACTACACCTGATGTTAGAGACATACGAATAGATTGAGATTATATCGGAGAGGTCTGCATGCTCGCTACCAGTAGTGGTTCGACGATGTAGATAGAGGTAGTGGACAGTCTAGGAGCAGGGAACGGCATCCTCGTGTAGTCCTGTTGGCTAGACAGGTGTGTCGAGGAGTACGAGCAGGAAGCAGAGGGAGTGAGCTTCCCAATGCCAATGTGACTTCTTCTCGAAAAATGGATTGCTGATTTGAGTGCAGAAGCTTTGTCCATGTCTTCTGGATGGTGGGTTTCCTTGAATTCACTACCGATTGTGCATGGGAAGCATTCTTCTTGAGTGGCGGTGACTGTCAACAGTTGTGTAGATTCGCAGCTTGGCTCGTCTAGTGGAGCACTTCAGATCTACGTACGGACGGTCTTATGGGTAAAAGATCCCAGAAGATAGAGTAGTCGGAGCAGCGAGAGAAGAAGAAAGAAGCCTTCTTCCCACAGCAGAAGACGACATCCTCAAGTAGAAGACTGTGCAACCGTACTCACGTTTGTTGTCTTCCTCCCCAAACTATTACAAGCAGGGATGGCTTGTTAGTCAGGATCCGGACTAGAAGCCTGTCGGAGTCTTAATTTTTGATTCTTATCTTGTTTTTCTCTCGTTTGGATTTTCCCATCTTTTCTCATCTTCCCCATCTTCTTACCTTCTTCTAGTGAGCTTCCGAGACTTCTATTGAGCTTCCGTGAAGGTGAATGTCGTTGTAGTGCTGCAAGAAGACCATTTTAGTAGGCAGAAGCCTGAGAAGGCTACAGGGGGCATACACCCTGTGATTAATCTAAATCGTTGGAATGTGAGAGAGAGAGCAAGATGTAACAGCCGTTGCTAGTCGACTTCTACGAAGCAGGAGTAGTCTTCTGGAGGTGTGAGAAGCTGAGTTGAACCCCCAGAAGCCGAGAATTGCTTTGGGAAGACGGTACTGAGAAGACCGGAAGAAGTGACCTGGAAGCAAGAAGCGTCTTCCCGAGCTTCTCTGTGAATAGGTGTGTGATATTTTAGTTAGTAGTTGTTTGTTTAGGTCTAGAGCACTTTTTGGTGAGTCTGGAAGACGCGTGGTTTTGTGAGAAGACGGGATTTCTAGACAAAACCTGTGTGTTTGAACAGATCTTAGAACTTAGAGAAGCGTTACTTGTGCAAATCCACTATGGGAACGATATCTTGTATACTAAATGGGCAAAAGGAGTAATCCTGCGGCACTACATATAGTGAGCACCATTTTTGGTGCCGCTGCCGGGATTTCATCTTAGTAACTTCTGTTCTAAGCTTCATGGATCTGTGTGCTAGTAGTTAGTTTCAGTTCGAACTAACTCCGATTGTAGTTGAATGTGTTGTGGGACTCTATCTTGCTAGAAGACAGGAATCGCAACCAGAAGCTGATAAGATACATCAGGGGGAACTGGAAGAAGCCGCTTCCCCGCTTCCAAGAGCTTCTTGGAAGACTGCAGTGAGTACAACAAGAAGTAGGAGAAGAAGACGTTCCGAACCTGTGATCGGTTGTTCAGACATTCAGTCTGCCGGATCTAGTGTTAGAAGAAGAGGGACATCTCTTCTCAGTACTCTGGTGGATGCCTCCGACCAGAGGAAGAAGCAGAAGACGCACGGATAAAGATGCTGAGTGGGTACATTCACCCCAGCGAACCGCTTCTAGAGAGCAGCGGATATCTCTGAGACACCAAAGGAAAGAAGAAGAGCTCAGGAAGATCCGATCAGTAGAGTTGGAAGAGCCTTCCATCTCGAGCATAATCTTTGGAGAAGACAGAGCCATCCGGATGACCACGTGTATAAAGTAGATTTTGGTACTAGATACTCGAAAGACGTCTTCCCAAGTGCGGAAGAGGCTTCCTAAGGTGAAGAAAGACTAGAGGAGATCGTTCCAGACGTCTCAGAAGGCGACAGCGACAGTAGTTCTGACTCAGAAGACGACCTTCGTGATTCAGACAGGTCTGGACCTTCGAGAAGACCATCTCCACCACCTGGGCCTGAGGGAGGAAGAAGTTGGCAGTCGCACCAGCCGGCAGTCGACATGACTTTCCACACTTGGCAGAAGTATCATCCGTACGACGATGATGCTGACGCGAACGACTTCATCACGATGTTCGAGACCATCTCTCGATCTAACAAAGAAGACTCGGATGCCGACAGACTCCGTGCGTTTCCCAGTTTGATCGTAGGGAAGGGAAGGAAATGGATGAGTAAAATGTTGGATGATGGGTTAGTAATGGCTGCTTGGGCTACCCTGAAGGTAGCTTTTTTGAAGAGGTTTAGAGGAGTGGGCTATGATCGGATGACCCTTATAGAACTTTAGAGGCTCGAACGGAAGAAGAAAGAGACACTGCGGGATTACACCGAGAGGTTTCAAGACCTCTTGGATCACATCCCTCAGAACCAAGGAAGACCCGGTTATTGTGCCCAGCAAGCCGTGGACTGGTACTTGGGAGGATTGTCTCAGGATATGGAGTTGTACTGCAGAAGAGGAGGAGGTGATGATTTAGTAGAAGTACAGAAGCACGCTATCGTGTCGGATATTTTGTGCGTGAAGGATGTCCAGGAAAACGCGAGGTTCCTGGCTGTGGAGATGCTGTGTGCCAAACAGAGACAAGACAGAGAAGAACAACCACAAAAAGGAATGCTGCGATATATACCACTCTGAAAGTATGTACACTGCCGATTCTTTCCCCTAACAGCACAAAACTGGGGAACAGACCAGAGCGGTCTGTAACCTACTTCCGAAGCCCTAAAACAAACCCCTGAATCACAACCCTAGCCTGAAATCGCCGAAGCGTAGCTCAAAGCAAGAGAAACTTCTCTTTGCTAACAACGAGAGCCACAACAGTATCACGCGATCCAAACCCAAGTCCAAATCACATCCACACACTAGCTCTTGGCTAAAGCTAGCTACCACAAGCCATACACAACCAACTAAGTCCTTAACGAACTCAAAAGGACGAAACCTGTAGCAAAGGAACCGAAAAAGACCTATCTGGGAACTTTCTTCTTTCGCTGAACGGACTTCAGATGTCGATAGGGTCTCCTTCGCTGACTCCGTTGGCCCAAGAAACCTTCAGATCCGACTCCCGATAGTCGAGATATCGTCAATTTTCGGTCGCAGGTGACCGAACCTTCAAAAACTCCTCCCTGCGGCTTAAAACCGCTCACACCGCACAAACGGATCGTCCAAACTGATATCCGTCTTCGCTGGTAGGTAGATCTGGCTACCCTGAACCCAACAAGACTCCAAACAAGCCGTTTGGAGTTCCCCTTGCAAAACCACTCGAGAAATTTGGTCGCAGGTTGCAAAAAACTGACGTAAATCGGCTCCCTGCGGCTCAAATTCGCTCACCACACCCAAACCAACAATCCAATTCACTTACAGTCTTCTCCTATGCGTACATGAGGACTCCCTGATCGCGTAGGCACCAAGAACGAAGAGCTTGGCTCACCGATCGCGAAGAACAATCCAATCTCAGGTCGCAGGCGATGAAAACCTGACGCAAGCGCTTCCCTGCGAGCCAATTTCTCTCACAACTCTCAAACCGCCCGATAAAACTTTGTATCGTCTTCAATTTCCTGAAGAACTCGTTGTTCTGATCCCGATGGATCCAAGGACAGCAAGTTTGGACTCCGGAACGGCCCGAACGGTCCAACTCTCCTTCACAGGTAACTGGAAACCCCAATTCTGCTCCCTGCGTCTCAATTTCTCTCAGAACACAACCCCCGATCCGTCTCTTCAAGAACCGTCTTAACCTGTGCGTAGCCTGCACAGATCTGAACCCGATGACACCTTGCGCGCGTGTATTGGACTTCCCAATTCTCCAAAACATCCACCGACAGGTCGTAGGAACAAGCAAGCCCCTTAAGCAGCCCCCTTGCAACAGTCTGTACGTACGAAGTTCAACTCTCAATAATAAGAAGCAGGCCCCTTGCGTGTTTGATATAACGCCTGAAGCCCTAAATACCCAGTCAGCAAGTAACTAGGGGCCTAGCTTGATTTTACCTTTTTCCGAATCGCATAACTTCTTCTCTGGATGTCCAAACGAAATAAACAAGATGCCCATGGAAAGCTGACAATGAGCTCTATCCATCTATGCGATAAAAGTAAAGATCCGAAGTTGCGCCAAAAGCTCGTAAGCTGGGGCCTAGCTTGTTTTCTCCATCTTTCGAGTCCTGTAACTTCTTCACTATGCGTCCAAACGAAGTAGACAAAGTGCCTATGGAATGCTGACAAGGAGCTCTATCCACTGGTGCGATAAGAACGAAGATCCGAAGTGGTGCCAAAAACCCGTAAGCTGGGGCCTAGCTTATTTTCTTCATCTTTCGAGTCCTGTAACTTCTCCACTAGGCGTCCAAACGAAGTAGACAAAGTGCCTTTGGAAAGCTGACAAGGAGCTCTACCCATCTATGTGATGAAAATGGAGATCTGAGATTGTGCCAAAAGCCCGTAAGCTGGGGCCTAGCTTGTCTTCTCATGAGTGTCTTTGGAGCAACAAGTATCGAAGTTTGAATTTCAAGTAGGAGCCGGTCCACGACACGACATCCACCCCCTCTGAACCTGTGCATCCTCCGGTATGCACCAGAGATATCAACCAAGGAGTGGACCGGCTTATCGTCCTACTTCCCATCGTAACCAACCTCACCTTCAAGATCTTCTGCATAATCCTCATCCTCAAACTGAAACTCCGTCAAGATATCTGCTAAATCGACCTCCTCATCTCTCTTTTTGAAAATCTTGACGCGTTTACCTGCCACTGGTACCTTCAAGCTTGTTCCATCCAACTCTTGCAGGGCGTAAGTTGCGTTGTCATGAACCTTCTTCACCACATACGGACCAAACCATCTTCTGGAAAACTTCCGGAGTGCACTATGCTAGTTGTCTAGACTGTTGTCATAGACTAACACCCAATCACCTTCCTTGATATCCCTAGGTCTCAAACGATGTCGCTGATCAAATCTGACCTTGTTCTTCAACCGTGCTTCTCGCAGCCTATCCAAAGCAGTTTGGATATCCTCTGGTCTTCTCTCTAACTGCCTAATTCGAATAGCAAGAAGCTCTTCTCTAGTCAAATTGTCCTCCCAAGGTAACACACTCCATGTCAGAACATGTTCTTCAATCGGCATGATAGGCTTCTGACCTGTGATGAGTTCCACCGGCATGTAACCTGTCACCGAGCTGTGCGTCGTTCTATCTGCCCATAACGCAAATGGTAAGAGTCGAGGCCACTCGCGCACCCTTCCGTTGCAAGCCTTCACCAAAGCCTTCACAATGGGTGGATGACCACGTTCACTCTTGGCATTCCCTTCGGGGTTATAAGCAGTTGTCAGTGACAACCTCACCCCACACCTTGCAAAGAATTCACGAGCCTCATGTGCATCTAGCTCTCCCCGATCTGCAGTGATCTTCCCCACACATCCATACCGACAAACAACCTCTTCCAAGAGAAATCTACATACCCCTTCAGTTGTCTTCGTCCGAAGCGCCCTACCCTCGACTTGATTTGAAAGATCCTCTCTAGCAAGTACCAAGTATCTCATCTGCCATAATCCAACCGGCATAATCACCAAGTCTACCACCCACTTGAAGTGGATCGCCAACGGATAAGTCGGATGTAATCCGTCACGATGTCGGATATTTGAATACATCTGACATGTCAAACAAGACTCCACAAAAGATACAACATCCCTGTACATGTTTTTCCACCAATACCGCTCTTTCATCTTTGTAAAAGTGGCCCAAATCCCTCGATGTCCAGCCCAAAGACTCTCATGGAACGCCTTGAGCAACTTCTGCTGATCTTCCTTGTTGCAAATCACCCGTAGCGGTACTCCACCTTTTTGCTTCGATCGCTTCCAAAGAAACCCATCCTGCAACATGAAGTTGTAGGCCTTCCTTCTAACTCTCCGAAACCTCTCATCTGTCCAACCTGTCTGCTTAACCATCGTACTAAGGTACCTCCCGATATCAAGCAAATCACCATCATACAACCCTTCAACAAACAACTCATCTTCTCTTCCTGTCTGTGCAATCGAATAGAACTTTATACCCACGTCGTCAATGTCTTCTACCATCTCATCTTCCCCATCATATCGAGCCCGAGACAACATATCCGCCATCAGATTATCCTTCCCTGCGATATGTCTAAACTCCGGGTTCAACGACTTGATATATGCGATCCATCGTAACATCGCAATATCAGGAGTTGAACAATTCATGATCATCCCTAACAACGGCAAGCAATCAGTTTCAACCACCACTACTGCTCCAATCAAATACTCTTTCTCAGTTTTCATAGCTGAAACAATACCCCACAATTCTCTCTTCACTTGCGGGTAAGCACGTTGTCGAGCACTTAACACCTTCGCTCCGAACCTAACCGCAAACCTGTCTCCATCCTCATCATCCTGTCCGACTGCCCATCCAATTGCAACTGGACTTGTATCCACAGTAAGAACCACCGGCCTAGCACCCTTGTAATCAATCCTTCCCAGAACTGGAGGAGATGATAGTAAAGACTTCAGCTTCCTTACCGCATCAGTATGCTCTTCCTCCCATCTGAATTTATGACCCTTACGCAACAATCCATACAACGGATCCGCCACATGCGCATAATGAGGAATCCAAATGTGGTAGAATACACAAGCACCCAAAAATCTTCTTACTTCTGTCAGCGAGTTGCAAACCTCCTTCATCCTTCCAATCGCATCCATCTTGTTCGGATCTGGCTTCCGACCAAACGATCCACACAAATGACCAACGATCAAAACCTCTCTAACTCCAAATGTAGACTTCGCACCTGACAGTGTAAGATGAACTTCCTCAAGTCGAGATAAGATCTTCTCACAGTCTGCGATGTGATCAGTGACGTATCGCCGACACCCCCTCTGATCTAATGCTTCATCCTTCTCATCTTCCACACATCCTTTGATGGGGATGTCATCCAAGAACGGCATCGTCTTTTCGGGGATGAAGTCCCTTAGAACTCGATTCATCTCGTTCATCATGTGTGCTACCGAGTTGGTAGCTCCCTGTGGTAAGGTACACATCCTAACCAACCCCAAAGGTGTCCTCATTGTCGTGAAGCTTCTGCTCTCCTCCGCTAGTTGAAACTGATCATACCCCGAGTAAAGATCTCCCATTGAGTAAATCGCTCTTCCTGCAAACGCTTCTGCAAACTCATCCACAATCGGTCCCACCCCAGCATTTCTGATTGTCACTGCGTTCACTGGCTGCATGTCTTGGATGAACCGCAGCGACCCATTCTTCTTTGGTACTGTAAACCATCTGCTTGAATATGGTGCAAACGACGGCTCCAAGATCTTCATCCGCATCTTCTCCTTCAGCAACTCCACTAGTTTGGGCAAGTGAGCCCGCGATACTGGAATTGGTCTCAGGTTCCATGGCACATGCGGTACCGTGAAGATAACCATCGGGGTAACAACGTACGGATCTACACACCCAATCTCATGTGGCTCAAAAGCAAATGCTTTCCCATGTCTTGAAAGCATCTCCTTGAAGCACATCCTCTCTTCTGGTAGAAGAGACTCATCAGATCCAATCTTCAGCTCTTCAAGGGTCTTCTCCGTGAACTTGTGTCCTATCATTACAGGATCTCTCAAACTCTTCTCCTTTGAAGCTCGATCCATCTGTTGGTTGGTGTCTTCCGGCAAAGGACCAACAACTGGCTTTACCTTCCTATCCACTGTCTTGTACCTTGTCTCAACTCGAACCTCCGGTGCACGGAATGATTCGATCACCGAATAGACCTCCCTTGAATGAATCTGCACGAACTTATCCATATCCTCCCATCCAATAGACATGATCTCTCGCAAGGGATCTTCCAACCCATCCTCTTCATAAACACCAGAAATCCATTCATCCCTTTCTAGCTCACCCAACTCTTTCAACATCAACTCAACACCACGCAAATGTTTTTGTTCTTTTCTTCTCAGCTCTTCTATCTTCTTGTAGACAACAATCCCACACTCTGAAAATCCAATAAACCATGTACAAAAGGCACTATCTCCATCAAGCGAGAGTACCTTCTCTTGCGCACCACCACAATCCCGCTCTATAGTGGTACTCAACGAAAATCCTTGAACTCTTCACTCACCCTTGGAAGCGGCTTCTCCCTCAAACGATCTCGGTTGCGCTCGTGGTTGGACGGTACAGTCAGGAACTGTACCGCTCTCTTCCCATCTTGACTTCGGATCCTAGCATACGCATATCCGTCGTCCAGTACCTTTGTCTCCATCCGGGTTGCTATGATGAAAGGTTGACCCAGAATGAGTGGGTATGATGTTGCTTCCTGAACAAAGAAGTTTTGCTCAATAGCAACATCACCTACGCGCACTCTGATGTCTGGACAAGCTCCATACAAGTCTCCTCTCGTGTTGTTGGCTGCTCTTATGACCCATCCATGCTCTGTGTCGATCGGCCACTTCTTCCTCTTGTACAGCTCCTTCGACATGATGTTGATTTCTGATCCATGATCGATCAGAGCAACCACCGGCTCATCCAAGTCCTCAATCCTCACCAACGTCTCCGTCGTAGCTCGAGCCCAGTGACTGTGGCTGTAATGACTTGAGCTCTGCTTCCCATCCTCCTCTTCATCCTCGAAATGCACCTTGCGCCTTCGATCTCTTTCTTCCTCTGGAGAATAGACACTGCACCTTGCAAGCTCTCTCTCCTCATCCACTGACATCCTAGTATCTAAAGCATGTGATAAACCAGTCTCACCCGTAATTTGTCGTTTCCGTTTGATGACATCGATGATGACATCATGAAACTCACGCTTGGCGATGCCTAACACTTCTCTCAAAGTAAACTCCACCTTCGCATTCAGAATGCGATCTTCCAAGACTCCCTTCAAGTCTGTTGAAGCCTCGATATCCGACTGTAGCTTGTACGCAGCCGGCTTACCCTTCTCCTTCTGAGATTTCTCCTTCGATGGAGAAGGAGCATCGTCCATCGGTAGGTCTTGAGCTCCTGCATCCCGAAGCTCTTGGCGAACCTTCTCCCCTCGAGTCTGTCTCTTTGAAGAAGTCCCTTCTCCTGAATCCTCTGAATCTCGCCTTCTCTTCTCTTCCAACAACGCTTCGTGTTGGTTCTTGGCGATGTACGCATGCACCGATAGAGCTTCTATCGGATCCTCCCATCCAGTATCCCTTCTGATCGTTGCAGCTGTCCTCTGCAACGTCTCACGTGCCATCTTCCCTTTCTGTTTCATGGAGATGGCAGATGACCACAACTCACTTGGCTCAACTTGCTTGTTGAAACTCCTCTCAGCCTGATCCTCAACCCTTGTGCCATAAGTTCCAGCTTCCACCATTGCAACTGCTTGCGCTGATAGGTGGTCCTCAACCAACTTCTTCATCCCTCCCCTACCAAAGTTGGTCTGAAGAAGTGCACCAGTATCCCTCAACGCTACCTTCCCATCCTTCCAGAAGATCACTCCTTGCTGCAGAATATCTGTGAACTCCTTGCAATCTCTGCGCGGATGATCAGTACCATCGCACCAGATACACCGCTGGATCCAGCCTTGCTTCTCAACCGGTCTTACTCCACTTGTAGATCCCTTCTCTTCCAATCTGGTGAGCTTGATCTGCAGATCTCTCATTCCACGCAATATCTCCTCAAGGTTTGAGTCATCCTTCTTCGGAGATACCATGGGTGCCTGAACAACTGGAACAACCGGAACAACAGGAACAGCTGGAGCAACAGGTACTACTTGTCTAGCAACAGGAACTGATCGGACTACAGGAACAGGTGTTACAGCTGTAGGTGTTGGCGCCAGTCTCCTAACAGGAACTTTCTCTCGTCTCCGCTCCCTCTTGGTAAGCAGACCAACAGCTTCCTCAACCTTCTTCCAGCTGCTGGTCAATCCATCGTCCTCCTCCCGGTCTTCCAGAAGTACCTCTAGCTTCTCCTGCAACTTCTCATCTGCAGCCCGAAGAAATAGCTCTGTCTTGTTGGACTGCAACGTCAACTTCTCCATCCTGGTCAACCGTGAAAACTGCTTCTCAAACTCTCTGAGCAACTCAGTAGCTTGTAAACCCTTCCTTGGTTGCTCAACCCACTCCAAGAATGACTTCTTGGTGACTCGATCAGAGTCTTCCAAGAAGTATTCATCCATCAAGGCACGAGCAAAGGTCTCCCAATCCTTGTTAAAATGCTTCGTTAGCATTTTAACATGATCCCTAATCTCTGGAGCTGCTGCCAACTCAAACGTCTCAATCATCTCATCTTCTGAGACCCGGTTCAGCTCCATCTCCTTCACATAATGTCTCAGATACTTTGAGACATCTCTTCCATCAAACTGGTCAATCCTGCTGACCACCGCTTGTAGCGCCTTTGTTGCCAAAGCTTCCTTCCGCTCATCAGACTGTTGCTGCCGTAAGAACATAGTGAAAGCTTGGAACATCGATGCAGTCGCCGGATCCAACTGCACCTTCGGTAACCCACTTGAACCACTAGCTCCATCTCCGTCACCTTTCCCATCCCCACTCATGACTGCCAATCTCTTCTTCAAAGTTCCACACAGAAGAATCTCCACCCCAGACCTTCACGTCGAGTTCACCACCGTATCGTGTCGGATATTTTGTGCGTGAAGGATGTCCAGGAAAACGCGAGGTTCCTGGCTGTGGAGATGCTGTGTGCCAAACAGAGACAAGACAGAGAAGAACAACCACAAAAAGGAATGTTGCGATATATACCACTCTGAAAGTATGTACACTGCCGATTCTTTCCCCTAACAGCACAAAACTGGGGAACAGACCAGAGCGGTCTGTAACCTACTTCCGAAGCCCTAAAACAAACCCCTGAATCGCAACCCTAGCCTGAAATCGCCGAAGCGTAGCTCAAAGCAAGAGAAACTTCTCTTTGCTAACAACCAGAGCCACAACAGTATCACGCGATCCAAACCCAAGTCCAAATCACATCCACACACTAGCTCTTGGCTAAAGCTAGCTACCACAAGCCATACACAACCAACTAAGTCCTTAACGAACTCAAAAGGACGAAACCTGTAGCAAAGGAACCGAAAAAGACCTATCTGGGAACTTTCTTCTTTCGCTGAACGGACTTCAGATGTCGATAGGGTCTCCTTCGCTGACTCCGTTGGCCCAAGAAACCTTCAGATCCGACTCCCGATAGTCGAGATATCGTCAATTTTCGGTCGCAGGTGACCGAACCTTCAAAAACTCCTCCCTGCGGCTTAAAACCGCTCACACCGCACAAACGGATCGTCCAAACTGATATCCGTCTTCGCTGGTAGGTAGATCTGGCTACCCTGAACCCAACAAGACTCCAAACAAGCCGTTTGGAGTTCCCCTTGCAAAACCACTCGAGAAATTTGGTCGCAGGTTGCAAAAAACTGACGTAAATCGGCTCCCTGCGGCTCAAATTCGCTCACCACACCCAAACCAACAATCCAATTCACTTACAGTCTTCTCCTATGCGTACATGAGGACTCCCTGATCGCGTAGGCACCAAGAACGAAGAGCTTGGCTCACCGATCGCGAAGAACAATCCAATCTCAGGTCGCAGGCGATGAAAACCTGACGCAAGCGCTTCCCTGCGAGCCAATTTCTCTCACAACTCTCAAACCGCCCGATAAAACTTTGTATCGTCTTCAATTTCCTGAAGAACTCGTTGTTCTGATCCCGATGGATCCAAGGACAGCAAGTTTGGACTCCGGAACGGCCCGAACGGTCCAACTCTCCTTCACAGGTAACTGAAAACCCCAATTCTGCTCCCTGCGTCTCAATTTCTCTCAGAACACAACCCCCGATCCGTCTCTTCAAGAACCGTCTTAACCTGTGCGTAGCCTGCACAGATCTGAACCCGATGACACCTTGCGCGCGTGTATTGGACTTCTCAATTCTCCAAAACATCCACCGACAGGTCGCAAGAACAAGCAAGCCCCTTAAGCAGCCCCCTTGCAACAGTCTGTACGTACGAAGTTCAACTCTCAATAATAAGAAGCAGGCCCCTTGCGTGTTTGATATAACGCCTGAAGCCCTAAATACCCAGTCAGCAAGTAACTAGGGGCCTAGCTTGATTTTACCTTTTTCCGAATCGCATAACTTCTTCTCTGGATGTCCAAACGAAATAAACAAGATGCCCATGGAAAGCTGACAACGAGCTCTATCCATCTATGCGATAAAAATAAAGATCCGAAGTTGCGCCAAAAGCTCGTAAGCTGGGGCCTAGCTTGTTTTCTCCATCTTTCGAGTCCTGTAACTTCTTCACTATGCGTCCAAACGAAGTAGACAAAGTGCCTATGGAATGCTGACAAGGAGCTCTATCCACTGGTGCGATAAGAACGAAGATCCGAAGTGGTGCCAAAAACCCGTAAGCTGGGGCCTAGCTTATTTTCTCCATCTTTCGAGTCCTGTAACTTCTCCACTAGGCGTCCAAACGAAGTAGACAAAGTGCCTTTGGAAAGCTGACAAGGAGCTCTACCCATCTATGTGATGAAAATGGAGATCTGAGATTGTGCCAAAAGCCCGTAAGCTGGGGCCTAGCTTGTCTTCTCATGAGTGTCTTTGGAGCAACAAGTATCGAAGTTTGAATTTCAAGTAGGAGCCGGTCCACGACACGACAACGCCGAGCAGTATGAAACCTCGAGCTCGGAACATGACGAAAGACAGAAGGAAGACCTCGAAGAAGTCCAAGAAGTCAAAGAAGTCTTCTAGGAAGTCCAAGAGAAAGTCCAAGTCCACTGAAACTGATAACAGTGATTCTGAAACATCCTCTACTTCTGGAGAGTCTACTGTCGAAAGTTCAGAATCTGAATCTGAACAAGAGAAGAAGACACGGAAGAAGAAGAAGGAGAAGACACGATCAAGGGAAGAAGTTGTGCAGAAGATGCCTCAGACTCAGATCATCCAGTCTGCACCTGATCTCCGGATCGATGAAGTTCTGAAGCAGTTTGCCGACTTGAAAGTTCATCTTCTGAACCAGAAGGACAAGCGGAAGCAACCTACGACTTCTCGGCCAAACCTTTGTAACTCTTCTGGGCACACCAGAGATCAGTGTACGCAAGACCAAGTTGTCAATTGGGCAAGCTGGCAAGAAGACGATGAGGGATATCTACACGATCCCAGTGGAGAAACTTGCTATAGGATCGAGACGATACAACCATTCACTCCTGCTCCTCCCACCCAATATAATCGTTATGTACCTAGGGATAGGGCTAGTAATGTACAGACCAGGACGCCCTGGTAACCTTCTTCATCACAACGACCTCTAAACCCTCTTCTTGGAGCGTGCAACAATTGTGGAGAGACAGGACGCTGGTGGTCCACCTGTCCTCATCCAAGAAGACAGATTGGGCAAGTGCCCTTGTTTGGGAACTGTAAGGAAGCTGGGCATTTCACGGGAAATTGTCCTCTGACCTTACGTCCACGACAAATGGTTAGATTTGCAGAGACCACGCCTCCTGCAGAAGCTGCATCAGCTTCTAGACTCGAGTTAGCAGTGGTACAGTTGACAGTCGCATCAACCGACAGTCAACATGACTTCCCATACTCGGCAGAAGTACCATCCGTACGACAACGATGATGATATGGATGAGTAAAGCGTTGGACGATGATTTAGTTATGATAACTTGAGCTACTCTAAAGACAACTTTTTTGAAGAGGTTCAGAGGAGTGGACTATGACCGGATGACTCTCATAGAACTTCAGAGACTCAAATGGAAGAAGAAAGAGACACTGCGGGATTACACCGAGAGGTTTGAAGACCTCCTTGATCACATCCTTCAGAACCAAGGAAGATCCGGTTATTGCGCTCAGCAAGCAGTGGATTGGTACTTAGGAGGTTTGTCTCAAGAGATGGAGTTGTATTGTAGAAGAGGAGGAGGTGATGATTTGGTAGAAGGATGCAGAGCAGTATGAAACCTCGAGCATCATCCAGAATATGACAAAAGACAGAGAGACGATCTTCGAAGAAGTAGAAGAAGTCAAAGAAGTCTTCTAGGGAGTCCAAGAGGAAGTCCACTAAAACTGATAACAGTGCTTCGGAAGCATCATCTGCTTCGGAAGCATCATCTGCTTCTGAAGAGTCTACTATTGAAAGTTCAGAATCAAACTCTGAACAGGAGAAGAAGACACGGAAGAAGAAGAAGGAGAAGTCACGATCTAAGGAAGAAGTTGTGCAGAAGATCTCTCAGACTCGGATCATTCATTCTACACATGATCCCCGGATTGATGAAATGCTAAAGCAGTTTGCAGACCTGAAAGTTCATCTTCTGAACCAGAAGGACAAGCGGAAGCAACTCATGGCTTCCCAGCCAAATATTTGGTGCAACCTTTGTAACTCTTCCGGACACACCAGAGATCAGTGTACACAAGATCAAGCTGTTAACTAGACAGACTAGGAAGAAGACGATGAATGATATCTACACAATCCAAGTGGAGAAACCTGCTACCGGACTGAGACGGTACAACCCTTTACTCCTACTCCTCCTAATCGTTATACTCCCATAGACAGGGCTGGTACTGTACAGACCAGGACGCCTTGGCAACCTTCATCACAACGACATCTAAACCCTCTTCCTGGAGCTTGTAACAATTGTGGAGAGACATGACACTAGTGGTCCACTTGTCCTCATCCCTGAAGACAGATTGGACAAGTGCCCTTGTGTGGGAATTGTAAAGAAGCAGGACATTTCACAGGGAATTGCCCTCAGACTTTACGCCCACAACAGATGGTTAGATTTGCGAATACCACACCTCATGCAGAAGCAGCATCAGCTTCTAAGCTCGAGTTAGCAGTGGTACAGCATATCTCTGTGGAAAAAGAAGATCTTGGAGATTGCACGGATTGTCTACACATAGAGGAAGACGAACTAGACCCTGGGAAGCGCATAGGAAAGGAGTCTCAGCTGCAGAAGACGTCTGCAGCTCAGAAGAAGAAGACACATGAGAAAGCGTCATCTTTTATCTTGGCGGATGGCACTATTTGGAGCCCTTTCTCGGATTCAGATAGCTGACCCTCAGAAGAAGTCATGGATGATGCAGTATTCAATGTGAGTACCAGAAGTAGAGGGAATATCGAATCTCGTCGTAAGGAGACCAAGAGAAGAAACAACGTAAGGAGATCACCCTCTCTAGAGCGACCTTCTTCTCCTGCTTATGACAGAGAAGATCCGAAGTACTTTGCTCCTGACATCAGAAAAGAAGTTGAAATTAGAATATAAACCTCAAGATGCTAATGGAGTATATCTTCATCTCCAATCGATTGAAACAATGAAGCGATCATGCAAGAAGAACTGGAAGAAGCGACGGAAGATCGTACAGAAGCTTCCTCCACCGACCACGGCAGCCCTTGTCCCACCGGATCAGCTTCTACTCGAGGAAAGACCCGCTTCAGGTTTCCACCTAAGGAAACATCTCCTAAGCCTTCCCTGTTAGAGACTCCAGTCACTCTTCAAAGCGATCCCCTTATGACTTCTTACGAGATTTGTGGAATCAGAAGGCAGATGTAATCTTCCAACAGCTTCTAGATGATTGCAGGAAGCTGTTACAGTCTGTACTTCGAGGATCAAGGAAAAGGAGAAAAGCGAAACTTCTCCATAGCACTCCGATCCTTAGGATAGAGCATGAGGACTTAGGAGTCCTAAAACTTGATATGGAGATCCATGGCTGTCTTCTGAAGAAGATACCTATTGATTCAGGCTCCGGAGTTAACATCATGACGGAAGAGACTGCGCATGCCCTAGGCTTCATTGAGTTTCACCTACTCCGAAGATTCTCAGAATGGTGGACCAGACCAGAAGACGACCCTTGGGACAACTGAAATATATCTTAACGGTAATTGAGGGAGTATCTTTTTCCTCACTTACATTATTTTACGACCTATAGCTAAGGTTGGATATCAGGTTTTGATAGGAAAACCTTGGTTGTATGCTGCAAGTGTAAATATCGATTGGAGAAGAGATCGTTTGAGGTTTCTCAATCCTACACCTAAGCCGGCGAGAAGTCCAATATCTCACTCTCTTGGATGAAGATTGGACATCAAGATGAAACTCCTTCTACGACTGAGGGATATACGTCGGAAGACTCAGCTGCATCTTTTGACAATGATGGAAGACATGATGAGTTTGTGGTGAATAACTTGCGTACTACAGGTACCACAGAAGAAGCAGAAGTGAACTGTGGATACATTGAGTGTTATGAAATTGCGGAAGAAGAGCTTCTAGAAGACAACAGTATTGTCTTCTCTTCAGAAGACCAGTTAGCTGATCTTCTAGAAGCCGAAAGTACAGTCTTCTCTTCAGAAGACCAATTAGCTGATCTTCCAGAAGCCGAAAGTACTATCTTCCCTTCAGAGGATCAGTTAGCTGATCTTCTAGAAGTCGAGTCAGACTTGGAAGAAGCTCCAAAACCGGAATATTTTGGTGTTAGTGAGTACAGTCATACTGAAGGAATGGTGAATCCTGATGATCTTCAAGAAATGGAGATTGCCTCAGGGAAGAAGTTGAAACTTTCCAAGGGTGATCAAGGACCAGCAGTTGGAAGACTTCAGAGAACTCTTGACAGAGTTCCAAGATGTCTTCGCATGGACCATAAAAGACATGAAGGACATACCTAGAGAACTGGGAGAGCATCGAATCGACTTGCTGGAAGACGTTGTTCCTGCACGATAGAGGCAGTATCGACTTAACCCTAACTACTCACTTCTAATGAAAGATCAGATCGATCAGTATCTGAAGGCAAGAGTCATCTTCTCAGTGCTTAGCAGTGAGTGGGTAGCTCCTATTATCATCGTGTCCAGGAAGCAGACAGGTAAGATTAGAGTGTGCCAGGACTTCCAGAAGCTAAACTTGGTCACGAAGAAGGATCATCATCCTTTACCATTCATCGATTTTATGTTAGACCAGGTAGCAGGACATGAGTTCTACAGCTTCCTGGACGGGTATTATGAGTACAACCAAGTTTCAATCAGAGAAGAAGACAAGTCGAAGATCACTTTTACTACTGATTGGGAACTTACTCATATAACCAAATGCCGTTTGGTTTATGCAACGCGAGATGAAGAGATAAGCATGGAGGAAGTCGGAGCACAGTTTGATCTCTTGGATGATGACGGAGAAGATTTGGATGTTGAAGATATTGCTAATGACGACATCAATCAAAAGGACCAAGATATTGTGTGATGTCGATCATAATTTTACGAGTGTTTGTGCATACAGGAGGATGCGCAGATTTAGAAGGGGTGGATGTAGTGTTGTGGTACGACTCTTATGTGAAATTCTCGTAAAAACTATGATGTGTTTCTTTTTTGTATTTCGAGAACTTTTTCGCATAACTCACCAAACGATGTGATGGGTGCCACGTCATGATTATCTATTCCTGTGATAGCACGGTAGTGAAACATCTCAAATCAGCAATCTATGCGCGTTTACTTCAGTGGTCTTTGTTGCTGAAATATCGACCTAGACGTTGAAAGGAACATTAGCTGGATAGTTGAGATCCATTCTTCGTCTTAACAAGATGTACATCGTCAGATCCCAAGTCTCTTCGTATGTAACAATCGGAAGGATCATCAGAAGTTGTAAGTCCATCACCAACATCAGGAGGGTGTAAGTTCACCCTCCTGATGAATTCATCATCAACATATGTAACTAACCATTGTCGAAAGTGACCACAGTGGATGCAATGAAACTTGATGTGAAACGGATTCGAGAAAAGAAGATCGAGAGCCGTTATTAGACCTCTATCCATAACCACCACTCTCGTAGTTCTTCACTCCTCCACGCAGACCATCGAGAACTCTCACGAATCACCCGCTAAGAAAAATGACTCATCATTTATATTCGGTGTCATTGCAGATCAAACATCAATCATGGAGCATAGATTGGTACATACGGAGAGACTTTGAGGAAGAGTATTTCAACCGAGTGATAGCTTCACCGTTTTCTTTTGTCGTACCGTTCATTGTAGATCATTTTTAGGTTGTAATGTTGACTTTGCATTAGCTAGTGACTCTATTGTCTCATTCTAAGTTGAGCACTTCTGCGTATTTATGTTCCGCAAAGAATCCTTCAACATGTGTCAAGGATTTTATGACTTCTTCTAGTGTTATTGGTGTCTAGTGTATCCTTGGGTGTTACAAGCCATTCTAGTAGAAAAAGTTGAGTGAGGAAAAGACAAACTAAAAACTCTTTTTGCTCTCATTGGTCTACTTTTGGACCAATGGTGTTCTAGCTAATCCTCGTGATATTGTTTGTGATTTTGGGAGGTTTTTGAGGTCCATTCGCACAAGGAAGGATATGATTGGAAAGCTCTCGAGCATGGCTACAATCTGGGCTGAAGAGACGAGTGATTTCATGGAAGATTGAAGACGTTATGATCGATTGAGTGGAGGGGGTGAAATTCATATCCATTACTTCGTTTTTGGTCATTCCGAGAGATTTGTGAGGAGTTTTGAGGAGCAGTCAAATGGGTTGGAGAGCTGATGACGAGATGGTCGTTCTGATATCAATTTCAGCTGATTCTTGATCGATTTGGATTGTGAACCGATCGATTAAAGTTGAGAAGTGCAGACGTGATGAGACGAGTATTGTGAACTGTGACAGTCATGAGAGATTGGCTATTTCTCGAGTTCTGGGTCGAATTTTTGAGTGAAACTTTCTAGGATTGAGGGATTTCTTATCAGTAAGATATTTGGGAAGCTTCATCTCGAATAATCGAATATGTTGTTCAGGGTCTTGGATCAAATGTACATGGGTCTGTAAAACCCTTAAGTTAGCAAAAACTACAGTTTGATCCATATCTTATACTTGGTTTGAGGTTTCGATCTGAAAATTTTTCAAGGCAAGAGTGAAGGATCCAATAAAGCTTCCAGTGAAGTTTGATCATCATTGGTCGAAGGGTTTGAGAGAACTAAGATCTCAAAGTTCATAGAAGCTTTTGTTATTAGCGGGTTCGAGTTTTCGATCATATCTATTGTCATCTTTTTTTAGTTGCTGTCGGTCTTTCCACCCTCTGGCAGGCATGCATCACATCTTCTGATCTCCTGAAAGTATCTTTGTACATGGTTGGCCACCAGTAGCCGACGTCCAACATCTTCTTCACCGTCGTCTTCAGTCCATAGTGGCCCCAGCGTCCTCGTAGTGAAGGCTCATGATCATCGTCATAATCTCTGAGGGTTCGAGGCATCTCGTCATGTCCCTTCCTAAACAGAATACCCTCGAAGATAACGTAAAGGCCTACCTTGTGTAAGAAGACGGCCTTCTGCTCGGCATCCAATCCTTCTAGGTACTGTTGGTCTTTCAAGAATTTCCTCAAGTCCTCAAAGATAGATTCTTCTGTGGAAGTTGTGTAAACAAGATCAGAAGATCTTGCCTCAGCTTCTGGAGAGTAGGCGGTACTTCCCTCAGATTGTGACGTCTCTGCAAAAACTTGGAATAACTTCTTGTCAGAGAACTCGTCTTCTACTTCGTCTTCTCGACTCTCCGTCTCCAATCTAGATAGGTAGTCAGCATTGACATGCTGTCTTCCAGACCTATACTTAACCGTGTAAGTAAATTCTTGAAGTAGGAGAATCCACCTAGCTATCCTACCAGACAAATCTGCTTTCTTCACTAGATGCTTCAAAGAAAAATGATCCACATGGAAGACAAATGGATTAGCTAGAAGATAGTGCCTAAACTTCCTACAAGAGTAAATCGTGTCAAGACGCAGAGAAGAAGTACTCCCTTTCAGTTGTCGAGTACTTCTTCTCTGCGTCACTGTCACATCTAGGCTGAACTTCAACCTGTGTTCGAAGTTGTCTTCCCGCGTAGTAAACGGAAAAATCCTTCTTCTTCTCATCTTTATGGCTCAGTACCACCGCTATGGCAAAAGCGGAGACATCCACATAAATGTGGAAGACCTTTTCTCAATCAGGTGGTCTTAGGACAGGAGATTCTGACAAAAGCTTCTTCATCTCCTCGAAGGCTTCTTGCTGCTCAGAAGACCAGACGTAAGGTTCGTCCTTCTTCAACAATTTGGTAAGTCTTCATGCTACTTTTGCATATAGGTCAATAAACCTCCTGTAGTATCTTATGTTGCCCATGAAGCTTTTCAACTGAGTCAGGTTAGCAGGTGGGTGAAGTTTCATGATAACTTCCACCTTAGCACAATCGACTTCTATGCCTCTTCCAGAAATCTTATGTCATAACAAAATCCCTTCTGACATCCCAAAGAAGCACTTCTCAGGATGTAGAGCCAAACGATGCTCTATACACTTCAGAAAACACTTCCTCAAAAATTTCAGATGATCTTCTTTCGATCCAAACACACAAAAATCATCTAAGAAGATCTCCATGAAAGTTCGAAGATACTCCTTAAAGATCGTAATCATCAATCTCTGGAATGTGACAGAAGTTTGGGGCTTCCAGTAGAATGATTTGTAACACCAAAGGATACACAATACACCTATAACACTAGAAGAAGTCATAAAATCCTTGAGACATGTTGAAGGATTCTTTGCGGAACGTAAATTCGTAAATCTGAAGTTGCAATCCCAGATGCCGATGGGTTGAGTCGTAACCCACGCACGAGTCAGCAGGATCATACTAGAGCTCGATGGCATGACGAGGTTGATGAAGAGATGATGCCAGGGTGGCATGCATCTGCTTTTCTTTATGTATTGATCATGAACTCTAGTATGGAGGGTCAAGTCGTATCTTTCTCAAGTCGGAGAATAGATTGTGAATCTCTGAATCCTGAGGTTGGAGATGGTGTTCCAGACCAGCGAGATATTCATGACGATGTGATAGTAATGGAGTATTTACGTACTGGTGTGGTGGTAGACACAATAAGTGCCAAGGAGCGAGATCGCGTCCTCCAACGAGCAAAGAGATTTCGACAAGAAAGACGACATGTACTTCGAATGTGAGACGATGAGAGAAATACGGATAGTGTCACATCCATCCCAGATGGCACAGTTAGTACGACATGTTTGTGAGGAGTTGAGACATTTTGTAGTGAAGCATACACGTAGCTTACTCCAAGGACAATATTGGTGGCGTGGTATGCACATCGATGTGCAGTAGTTCGTCACACAATGTGTGATTTGTGATCGAGTATGAGCATAATTTAATGCTCCTACTCCACAGTTAGACCCTTTGTCGATTATGGGATTGGGTTACTGTTAAAGCTTGGATTTGCAGGATCTTTACCGTTGATTGTACGTCATCACCGATATGTGTTGGTGATGGTGGAGCACTTTCCCAAGTGGATTGAGTTGGTGGTATTACCGGACAAGACGAGTGAGAGGATAGCGTATGCATTCTTAGATCTAGTGCTGAGTCGTTTTGGAGCACCTGCTGAAGTGCTAACGGATCAAGGTATAGAGTTTCTTGATGAATTTCAAGCCTTGTGTGATCATGCGCTGATTGATCATCGGACTACATCTCGAGATCATCTTGAGGCAGATGGTTTGGCGGAGAGGGTTGTTCAGACGATGAAGAGAGGATTACGCAAGTATGGCTTGTAGAAGGACCACTTGGGAGACTTGGATGTGCAGTTACCATGGTTGACTATGGGCTACTGATTTAGCCGGCAAGCGTCTTTGGTTTCCTTCTCACAGTATTTTCTATTGTATGATCGAGATCCAGATCTATGTTCTACCAACATGATTCTGCTGAGGTGCTAAACCTTGATGATCCGGATATGTGGGTGAGAGCATGTTTTTAACGAGCCGAGACATTTCAAAGAGTAATGCCTATGGCTTTTGAGAACCTAGCTATTGCTCAACATAGAGACACGTTGCAATATGCGACTATTTGAGGAGGAGGTTATCGGCCATCGATTCGTATGTTTCATCTTGATGATTATACCTATCTACAACAGACTACATTGACTATGTTGGATGCGTATGATTTTACGAATGAGTGAGGTGTTATCTTTTGGAGTACTCGTGTTAGAGGGCCGTTGTCGTGTCTTGGACCGGCTCTCATCTGAAAATCTGTTTGCGACACTTATCATTATCGCTCCAAAGACACTCATGAGACTAAAAATGAAGCTTTTGGCACAACTTCAGATCTTTACTTTCATCGCATCAATAGGTAGAGCTCATTGTCAGCTTTCCATAGGCACTTTGTCTACTTCATTTGGACGCCTAGTGGAGAAGTTACGAGACTCGAAAGATGGGTAAAACAAGCTAGATCCTAGCTTACGGGCTTTTGGCACAACTTAGGATCTTCAATTTCATCGCATCAATGGGTAGAGCTCGTTGTCACCTTTCCATATGCACTTTGTCTACTTCATTTGGACGCCTAGTGGAGAAGTTACGAGACTCGAAAGATGGGAAAATCAAGATGGGTCCTAGTTTACTTTTGCTCACTGGGTATTTGCAGCTCAAGGCGCTATACTAAGGACGCAACTGCTGCTGGACGGACTGCTTTCTCATTATCTGTGAGTTCTTGTACGTACAGCGTCTGATGTAAGGGGGCAGCTTAAGGAGCTAACTTGTTTCTACGACTTGTCGGTGGACCGCCAATCAGCCCACAAAGTCGAATGATCAACCCGCGCGGTTTGGAGAATATAGAAATCTAATGCATGCGCGCAAGGTGTCATTGGGTTCAGATATGTGCAGGCTACACGTTGGTTAAGACGATTCGTGAAGAGGCGGATCAAGGACTGTGTTTAGGGAGAAATAAAGACGCATGAGAGGTTTTTTGGAGGCTTCAGTGACATGTGAAGGAGTTCTAGAGTCCAAACTTGCTGTCCTTGGATCCATCAGGATCAAAACGTCGAGTTCTTCAGGAAATTGAAGACGATATGAAATTTCATCAGACGATTTGAGAGTTCTGGGTGAAATTGGCTCGTAAGGAAAAGCTTCCCTCAGTTTTTTGCCGCTTGCGACCTGAGATTGGTTTGTTCTTCACGATCGGTGAACCAAACTCTTCATTCTTGGTGCTTATGCGATCAGGGAGTCTTAACCTACGCGCCCGAGAAGACCGTGTGTGGATTGGATTGTTGGATTGGGTGTGGTAAGCAAGTTTGAGCCACAGGGAGTCGATTTACGTCAGTTTTTTTGCATCTTGCGGTTAAATTTCTTGCATGGTTTCACGAAAGGAACTCCAAATGGCTTGTTTGGAGTCTCATTGGGTTCAGGGTAGCTAGATCTACCTACCAGAGAAGATGGATATCAGACCAGACAATCCGTTTGGACGGTGTGTGCGATTTTAAGCCGCATGAAGGAGTTTTGAAAAGTTCGGTCACTTACGACTGAAAATTGAAGATATCTCGGCTGTTGGGAGTCGGATCTGAAGGTTTTCTGGACCAACGGAGTCAGGGAAGAAGACCCTATCGATATCTTAAGACCATTTGTTGAAAGGAGACAGTTCTCAGATAGGTCTTTTTCAGTTCCTTCGCTACGGTTTTCGTCTTTTGTTGGAGTTCTAGTTGGTTATGTACAGCTTGTGATAGCTAGCTTTAGCTAAGAGCTTGTACATGAACGTTGTTTGGACTTGGGTTTGAGATTCAAGGACTCGTTTAAGAGGTTTTACATCAGATTACAGACCGCTCTGGTTTGCTTCTCAGTTTTGTGTTCTTAGGGAGAAAGAACCGGCAGTGTATATACGTTGAGAGTTGGTATATATTGCGACGTTCGTTTTTGTGCTTGTGTTTCTCTTTCTTGTCTCTGTTCAGCACACTACATCTCTACAGCCAGGAACCTCGTGTTTTCCTGGACATCCTTCACGCTATCCGACACGATATAGTGGTAACTCGACGTGAAGGTATGAGATGGAGATTTTTTCTATGTTTGAACTTTGAAGAAGAGATTGGCAATTATGAGTGGGGACGGGAAAGGTGATGGAAATGGAGCTAGTGGTTCGGAAGGATTGCCGAAGGTGTAGTTGGATCCGGCGACTGCATCGATGTTCCAAGCTTTCAAGATGTTCTTACGACAGCAACAGTCTGATGAGCGGAAGGAAGTTTTGGTAACAAAGGCGCTTCAAGCGGTGGTCAGCAAGATTGACCAGTTCGGTAAGAGAGATGTCTCAAGTTATCTGCGTCATTATGTGAAGGAAATGGAGCTGAACCGGATAATAGAAGATGAGATGATTGAGACATTTGAGTTAGCAGCAACTCCTGAGATTAGAGATCATGTTAAAATGCTAACGAAGTATTTTAACAAGGATTGGGAGACATTTGCTCGTGTCTTGATGGATGAGTACTTCTTGGAGGACTCTGATCGGATCACCAAGAAGTCATTTTTGGAGTGGGTTGAGCAATCAAGGAAGGGTTTATAAGCTACAGAGTTATTCCGGAAGTTTGAGAAGCAGTTTTCTCGGCTGACTAGGATGGAGAAGTTGACGCTGCAATCCAACAAGACAGAGTTATTTCTTCGGGCTGCAAATGAGAAGCTTCAAGAGAAGTTGGAGGTACTTCTGGAGGATCGGGAGGAAGACGATGGCTTGACCAGTACTTGGAAGAAGGTTGAGGAAGCAGTTGGTCTGCTTACCAAGAGTGAGCGAAGACGAGAGAAAGTTCCTGCACCAACACCGACTGTTGTAGCACCTGTTCCTGTAGTCTGATCAGTGGTTCCTGTTGCTAGACAGATGGTATCAGTTATTCCAGTTGTTCAGGCACTTGTAGTATCTCCGAAGAAGGATGATTCAAGCCTTGAGGAGATAATGCACGAAATGTGAGACCTGCAGATCAAGCTCACAAGATTGGAGGAGCAAGGATCTACAAGCGGAGAAAACCTGTTGGGAAGCAAGGTTGGATCCAATGATTTATTTGGTGCGATGGTACTGATCATCCACACAGAGATTGCAAGGAGTTCACTGATATCTTGCAACAAGGAGTGATCTTCTGGAAGGATGGGAAGGTAGCGCTGAGAGATACAAGTGCACTTCTTCAGACCAACTTTGGTAGAGGAGGGATGAAGAAGTTGGTTGAGAACCACTTATCAGCGCAAGCAGTTGCAATCATGGAGGCTCGAACCTATGCCACAAGGGTTGAGGATCAAGATGAGAGAGGTTTTAACGAGCATGTTGAGCCAAGTGGATTGTGGTCATCTGTCATCTCCATGAAACAGAAAGGAAAGATGGCATATGAGACCTTGTTGAGGACAGCTGCTACGATCAGAAGGGATACTAGATGAGAAGATCCGATAGAAGCTCTATCGGTGCATGCTTACATCACCAAGAACCAACACGAAGCGTTGTTGGAAGAGAAGAGAAGACGAGATTCAGAGGATGCAAGGGAAGGAACTTCTTCCAAGAGACAGACTTGAGGAGAGAAAGTTCGTCAAGAGCTTCGAGATGCAAGAACTCAAGATCTATCGATGGATGATGCTTCTTCTCCATCGAAAGAGAGCGAAGGAGTTACAAAAGGAGAAGGGTAAGCCGGTTGCATACAAACTATAGTCGGAGATCGAGGCTTCAATAGACTTGAAGGGAGTCTTGGAAGATCACATTCTAAATGCGAAGGTGGAGTTTACTTTGAGGGAAGTTTTGGGCATTGCTAAGCGCGAGTTTCATGATGTCATTATCGACATCATCAAACGGAAGCGACTGATTACAGATGAGATTGGTTTATCGCATGCCTTGGATAGTAGGATGTTTGTGGATGAGGAGAGAGAGTTTGCAAAGTGCAGTGTTTATTCTTCGAGGAAGAAAGAGATCGAAGGCGCAGGGTACATTTTGAGGATGAAGAGGAGGATGGGAAGCAAAGCTCAAGTCATTATAGTCACAGTCACTGAGCTCGAGCTACGACGAAGATGCTGGTGAGGATCGGAGACTTGGATGAGCCGGTGGTTGCTCTAATTGACCATGGATCAAAAATCAACATCATGTCGAAGAAATTGTACAAGAAGAAGAAGTGATCAATCGACATAGAGCATGGGTGGATCATAAGAGCAGCCAACAACACAAGAGGAAATTTATATGGAGCTTGTCCAGACAGTAGAGTGCGCATAAGTGATGTTGCTATTGAGCAAAATTTCTTTGTTCAAGAAGTAACATCATACCCGCTCATTCTTGATCAACCTTTCATCACAGCAAGTCGGATGGAGACAAGGGTCCTGGACGACAGATCTGCTTATGCTAAGATCCGAAGTCAAGACGAGATCGGACGGTATAGTTCTTGACTGTATCGTCCGATCACAAACGTAATCGAGATCGTCTGAGAGAGAAACTGCTTCCAAGGTGAGTGAAAAGTTCAAGGATTTTCGTTGAGTATCACTATAGAGCGGGATTGTGGTGATGCACAGGAGAAGGTACTCTCGCTTGAAAGAGAAAGTGTCTTTTGTACAGGGTTTGTTCGGTTCTTAGAGTGTGAGATTGCTATTTACAAGAAGGTAGAAGAGCTGAGAAGAAAAGAACAAAAACATTTGCGTGATGTTGAGTTGATATTGTAAGAGTGGGGTGAGCTAGAAGAGGATGAATGGATTTCTGGTGTTTATGAAGAGGATGGATTGGAGGATCCTTTACGAGAGATCATGTCTATTGGTTGAGAGAATATCGATAAGGTTGTGCAGATTCATTCAAAGGAGGTCTTTTCGGTGATTGAATCATTCCATGCACCTGAGGTTCGAGCTGAGACGAAGTACAAGACAGTAGATAAGAAGGTAAAGCCAGTTGCTGGTCCTTTGTCGATGACACTAACCAACAGATGGATCGAACTTCAAGGGAGAAGAGTTTGAGAGATCCTGCAGTGATAAGACATACGTTTACGGAGAAGACCCTTGAAGAGTTGAATATTGGATCTGATGGGTCTCTTCTACCAGAAGAGAGGATGTGCTTCAAGGAGATGCTTTCACGACATGAGAAAGCATTTGTCTTTGAGCCACATGAGATTGGGTGTGTAGACTCGTATGTTGTTACTCTGATGGTTATCTTCACAGTATCACATGTGTCGTGGAATCTGAGACCAATTCCAGTACCGCGGGCTCACTTGCCTAAACTGATGGAGTTGCTGAAGGAGAAGATGCGGATGAAGATCTTGGAGTCGTCATTTGCACCGTATTCGAGCAGATGGTTTACGGTGCCTAAGAAAAATGAGTCGCTGCGGTTCATCCAAGACATGCAACCAGTGAACGCGGTAACAATCAAAAATGCTGGGGTGAGATCGATTGTGGATGAGTTTACTGAAGCGTTTGCAAGGAGGGCGATTTACTCGATGAGAGATCTTTACTCAGGATATGATCAGTTTCAACTAGCGAAGGAGAGCAGAAGCTTCACGACAATGAGAACACCTTTGGGGTTGGTTAGGATGTGTATCTTATCACAGGGAGCTAACAACTCGGTAGCACACATAATAAACGGGATGAATAGAGTTATAAGGGACTTCATCCCTGAAAAAACGATGCCGTTCTTGGATGACATCCCATCAAAAGATGTGTAGAGGATGAGAAGGATGAAGCATTAGATCAGAAGGGGTGTCAGTGATACGTCATCGATCATATCACACACTGTGAGAAGATCCTATCTTGACTTGAGGAAGTTCATCTCACACTATCAAGTGCGAAGTCTACATTTGGGATTAGAGAACTCTTGATCATTGATCATTTGTGTAGATCGTTTGGTCGGAAGTCAGACCCAAACAAAGTAGATGCGATTGGGAGGATGAAGGAGATTTGCAACTCGTTGACAGAAGTAAGAAGATTTTTGGGTGCTTGTGTATTCTATCACATTTGGATTCCTCATTATGCGCATGTAGCGGATCCATTATATGGGTTATTGCATAAAGGTCATAAGTTCAGATGGGAGGAAGAGCATACCAATGCGGTACGGAAGCTGAAGTCCTTACTATCATCTCCTCTAGTTTTGGGAAGGATTGATTACAAGGCTGCTAGGCCGGTGGTTCTTACTGTAGATACAAGTCCGGTTGCAATCGGATGGGTAGTGGACAAGATGATGAGGATGGAGACATGTTTACGGTTAAGTTCGGAGCGAAGGTGTTAAGTGCTCGACAACGTGCATACTCGCAAGTGAAGAGAGAACTATGAGGTATTGTTTCAGTCATGAAAACTGAGAAAGAGTATTTGATTGGAGCAGTAGTGGTGGTTGAAACTGATTGTTTGCCGTTACTAGAGATGATCATGAATTGTCTGACTCCTGATATTGCGATGTTGTGATGGATCGCATATATAAAGAATCTCAATATACATATATTGGGTTGTATCGCGAGTTTTTGAAATTCAAAAGAAAAATTGGTCGGGCCTGGTATATCAAGTCATTGAATCCGGAGTTTAGACACATCGCAAGGAAGGATAATCCGATAACAGATATGTTATCTCGAGCTCGATATGATGAGGAGGATGAGATGGTTGAAGATATTGACGACGTGGTTGCAGAGTTCTATTTCGATTGCACAGACAGGAAGGAAAGATGAGTTATTTGTTGAAGGGTTGTATGATGGTTAAGCAGACAGGTTGGACGGATGAGAGGTTTCGGAGAGTTTGAAGGAAGGCCTACAACTTCATGTTGCAGGATGAGTTTCTTTGGAAGCGACCGAAGCATAAAGGTGAGATACCGCTACGAGTGATTTGCGACAAAGAAGATCAGCAGAAGTTGCTCAAGGCGTTTCATGAGAGTCTTTGGGTTGGACATCGAGGGATTTGGACCACTTTTACGAAGATGACAGAACGGTATTGGTGGAAAAACATGTACAAGGATGTCGTATCTTTTGTAGAGTCTTGTTTGACATGTCAGATGTATTCGAACATCCGACATCGAGATGGATTACACCCGACTTATCCGTTGACAATCCACTTCAAGTGGGTTGTAGACTTGGTGACTATGTCAGTTGGATTGTGACAGATGAGATACTTGGTACTTGCTCGAGAAGATCTTTCAAATCAAGTTGAGGGTAGGGCGCTTCGGACAAAGACAACTGAAGAGGTATGTAGATTTCTCTTGGAAGAGGTTGTTTGTCGATATGAATGTGTGGGAAAGATTACTGCAGATCGGGGAGAGTTGGATGCACATGAGGCTCGTGAATTCTTTGCAAGGTGTGGGGGTGAGGTTGTCACTGACAACTGCTTACAACCCCGAAGGGAATGCCAAGAGTGAACGAGGTCATCCGCCCATTGTGAAGACTTTGGTGAAGGCCTGCAACAGAAGGTGGCGCGAGTGACCTCAACTCTTGTCATTTGCGTTATGGACAGATCAAACGACGCACAGCTCGGTGACAGGTTACATGCCAGTGGAACTCATCATAGGTCATAAACCTATCATGCCGATTGAAGAACACGTTTTGACATGGAGTGTGTACCTTGGAAAGACAATCTGACTAGGGAAGAGCTTCTTGCTATTCGAATTAGGCAATTAGAGAGAAGACTTGAGAATATCCAAGCTGCTTTGGATAGGCTACGAGAAGCACGACTGAAGAACAAGGTCAGATTCGATCAGCGACATCGTTTGAGACCTAGGAAAAATCAAGAAAGGTGATTGGGTGTTAGTCTATGACAACAGTCTAGACAACCAACATAGTGCACTCCGGAAGTTTTTTAAGGTGATGGTTTGGTCCGTATGTGGTAAAGAAGGTTCATGACAACGCAACTTACTGTGAAGCCTTTATTTTTTGTTTTTGTTAATTAATTGATCAGTTGTAGACTAAATAAGAAGAATAGGTAGTAAAAGATAGAGGATAGAAGTTGAGTAGTGTTAATTAGGAGTTTAGTGAAGAAGATTTGCACTTGAAGAATCAGTTGAAGTTGTGAAGTAAGTTTGGATGGAAGTTTCTCATAGGTGGATTCTTTGGACGAAGAGCTTTCTAACGATATGTTGTGCGAGGCAAACAGACTCAGAATGATGAAGTTACTAAGGATTTAAGAATCGACAAAGTCGATGAGGAATGACTTCTTCGTACTTCGGCCGGCGAAGAACTTTCTTCATCTTCGTACTTCATGACCTACTTCGTATCATATTCAAACTTGGAGGCGAAGAAGGAGAACACGGCGAAGTCTGAGAAGTCAAAAACCTGACTTCGGCGCGTGACGAGGTACTTCAGCAGAAGTTGGAACAAGGGAAAGAGCAAGAGAAGGTTCTTTCACTTGTAAGGAAAGAGTTAGATGAGATGCGTCTGCAGAGGAATCGGAACCAGGACATTGTCACAGAGATGACCAAGGAGATCGAGGATCTAAAGCGACGATGTGTTAAGAACGAGGAGCAGACTGCACAACTTCGGAGCAGGGTCGAACCAACACTGAGGAACTACTTCGCCACCTACTTGGATACTTCGGAGCTGAAGATTCTTCAGGATATTAGACAGGAGTTAGGAGCAGCAGATATAGAGGGTTCTTCGACGAAGAACCGAGTAGCTAGGTTAGGACAGAGTAGTTAGAGAACTCTGAGAGGTTAGAGCAACTGTTGAGTTTTCGGTTAGCGAGATAGCTAGGGAGTTAGCGATAGGATCTGATGTTGTTCCTGGTGTCGTTTCGGACACAAGACCTTCATCCGTCGGTACAGATGTACACCCGACTTCTCGAGAAGAAGATCCGTCATCTTAAGGAAGATCTGTATATAAGCGTTGTGTTGTTCGTGCTCAGTACCTCTGTGTGTTTGTTATTTCTGAGATAGGTCTTTTTCGAATCTTAAGATTGGTGTGCGATGGTTGTCCGAGAGGAAAAAGTTCTCAGATAGGTCTTTTTCGGTTCCTTCGCTACGGTTTTTACCTTTTTGAATTCGTTGGAGTTCTAGTTGGTTATGTACA
Source organism: Asterella californica (assembly GCA_036924285.1). NCBI lineage: Eukaryota > Viridiplantae > Streptophyta > Marchantiopsida > Marchantiales > Aytoniaceae > Asterella > Asterella californica. Next base: position 40,980,104 of record JAYKYS010000001.1, read on the forward strand.
GCTTGTGGTAGCTAGCTTTAGCTATGAGCTTGTACATGAACGTTGTTTGGACTCGGGTTTGAATCGTGTGATACTGAGATAGCTCTTTTTGTTAGCAAATGAATGTTTTTCTTGCTTTGAGCTACGCTTCGATAGTTTTGGGTCTGGGTTGAGATTCAGAGACTCGTTTAAGAGGTTTTACAATAGATTACAGACCGCTCTGGTTTGCTTCTCAGTTTTGTGTTCTTAGGGAGAAAGAACCGGCAGTGTATATACGTTGAGAGTTGATATATATTGCGACGTTCGTTTTCGTGCTTGTGTTTCTCTTTCTTGTCTGTGTTCAGCACACTACATCTCCACAGCCAGAACCTCGTGTTTTCCTGGACATTGTACGCACGGGCTTGAGGTGTATGTTGTGTGGTTCTGCTGGTGAAGCAACTCGTATGTTGGTGTGCGATGGTTGTTTGAGAGGTTGACACATATCGTGTTTGACTTCACTTCTCAGTGTCATTCTTATTGGACGGTGGGTTTCTCATCGATATATATAGCTGGGATAGTCGATTAGATCTTTGCGTAGTATGGATTGCAAATAGACGACTAACAATGAGACAATGTAGCATCCGGCCTCCTGATCCTTGCACCCAAGAAGGTGTATATCACGTAGTTGGGATATAGGACTGTTTGGAGTTATCTGAGACCCTGGAGTTATCTGGAGCTATCTGGAACATAACCGTCAATTAGGGAACGATTGTGGTAACTTGTGCATGTGTATGACATCGTCCATATGTTATGTATATGTGTGGTGTACGTTTGATACCAATGTATGTTGTGCAACAATGTGTATGCGCACGACAACTGTCATGTCAATTTAGCATCCCGGTTAGGTTGACCGAGTGCGTATTGGTTAGTCTTGATAGGGCCGTTAGTGCCGTTAGGACGGGTTCTTGGGCTAGTCCCACTAGGGGTATACTCCGCATGTAGAGCTTGTAGATTTTAGTTCTTCGAGTTGAGCCTTCAAACTCTTGGCTATGGTGGATAGTCTTGGTGAGCGTAATCTGGATTCTCTTATGCACATAGTGGATTTGACTCAACTTTAGTGTTTGTTTAGTGTCGGTTGGCATGATGGAGTGAGTGCAGATCATTTATTATTATGATGTACTTGTGTATGTGTTAACATCCTCCATGTGTTATGTGTATGTGTGGTGTATTTCTTACAGCGACGTATGTTCTGTAACGATGTGTATGCGAACGACAAATGATGGGTCGAGGGTTCTTAAGACATTCTCTCTTAGCATGTGATTCGTGAAGGTTTCTTGGTGGTCTGCATGAGGATTGAAGAACTATAAGAGTGGTGGTTATGGACGGAGGTCTGATGTCGACTCCAGATCTTCTTTTCTCGAATCCATTTCACATCAAGCTTCATTGCATCCACTGTGATCACTTTCGACGGTTAGTTGCATATTTTGGTGACGAATTCATGAGGAGGGTGATGGACTTACAGCTTCTGGTGATCATTCTAATTTTTATATACGAAGAGACTTAAGATCTGACGGTGTATATCTTGTTGTGACGAATGGATCTTAACTACCCAGCCAACGTTTCTTTCAACGTCTGAGTCGATATTCGATGTCACTGCAGATCAAAGATCAATCATGGGATATGGATCGTGAGGAACTTTAGAGAAGAGTATTTCAACCGAGTGATAGTTTCAACGTTTTCTTTTGTCGTACTTTTCATTGTATATCATTTTAAGTGAGAAAAAGACAAACCAAAAGTTCTTTTTGCTCTCATTGATCTACTTTTGGACCAATGATGTTCTAGCTGATCCTCGTGATGTTTTTCTGTGGTTTTAAGAAGCTTCAAAGGTCCATTTGAGCAAAGAATGATATGGTTGGAAAGCGCTAGAAAAGGGCTACAATTTTGGCTGAAGAATCGAGTGATTTCATGAATGATTGAGGGCGCTATGATCGATTGAGTGGTGAGGGATGAAATTCATATCCACTGTGACTTTTTTGATTGTTCTGAAAGACCTGTGAAGAGTTTTTCAGCGCTGTCAGTTGGCTTGGAGAGCTGACGACGAGCTAGTCATTTTGATATAAATTTCAATCGATTCTTGATCGTTTTGGATTGTGAACCGATCGATTGAAGTTGAATGGTGCAGATGTGATGAGACCGGTATTGTGAACTATGACAATCATGGAGGATTGGTCATTTCTCGAGTTCTTGGTATAAAGATATCTGGAAACTTTCATCTCAAATGGTCTAAAAGATTGTTCAAAGTCTTGGATCAAGTGTACCTGCGTCTGTGAGGCTGAGCAACTAGGAAAGTCATTGAAGTCTGATATATCAATTGTTGAATGTTCGGAAGATATGTACAATGTATATAGATGGCAGTCTGGTTTGTCGTGCGCATACACATCGCTACACAACATACATCGCTGTCAGAGGTACACCACACATACACATAACATGGACGATGTCATACACATACACAAGTGTACCACAATAAATCTGTATGAAGAGATTACTATCTCCAACACTACAACAAAGATCACTCACAAACGGTCAAGCCAAACCCACTCTAAACACGAAGAGAATCCGGGTTACACTCAACTAGACTATCCACCATAGCCTGGAGCTTGAAGGCTCAACTCAAAGAACTAAGGCCTCCAAGCCCTACCTGCGAAGTTTACCCCTAGTGGGCTCTCTCCCCAACTCGCCCTAACGGCACTAACGGCCTTACCGGGATGCGCCACTTCGCACTCGGTCAACCTAGTCGAGGTGCCCAAACTGACGTGACAGCTGTCGTGCGCATACACATCGCTACACAACATACATCGCTGTCAGAGGTACACCACACATACACATAACACATGGACGATGTCATACACATACACAAGTGTACCACAATCGCCCCCCTAACTGGCGGTTAGGTCCCTCTAACTCCAGATAGCTCCATATCTCAACTACGTGATACACACCTTCATGGGTGCAAGGATCAGGAGGCCGGGTGCTACATCGCCCCATCGTTAGTCGCCTGTCTGCAATCCATATCACGCAAAGATCTAATCGACTATCTCCGCTATATACATCGAGGACAAACCCACCGTCCAGTAGGAACGACACTGAGAGGTGGAGTCAAACATGACATATGCCAACCTCTCGAACAACCATCACACACCAGCATACGGGCTGCTCCACCAGCAGACCCACACAACATACACCTCAAGCCCGCGCGTACAACTGCTAAGCTTGGGTCAACGGTACCATCAATGTTGGGAAGATGACATGGCGCGCAATTACGCACATGGTCCTTCCACACAACACCATCACGGCCCTCTAACATGAGTACTCCAGAAGGTAACACCTCTCGCACTCGTAAAATAGTGCGCCCTGCGGTCACATCCAACGTCGTCGGTGCAGTCAGCTGTAGATAGATATAATCGCCAGGATGAAACCTGCGAATCGATGGCCGATAACCTCCTCCTCGGATAGTCGCATATCGCAACGTGTCTCTATGCTGAGCAATCGCTAGGTTCTCAAAAGCCATAGGCATAACTCTCCGAAATGTCTCTGCTCGTTGAGAACATGCTCTCACCCACATATCCGGGTCATCAAGGTTCAGCACCTCAGCAGAATCACGACGAATGGCCGAAGGTAGATCTGGATCTCGGCCATACAATAGAAAATACGGTGAGAAGGAAGCCAAAGACGCTTGCCGGCTGAAACGGTAGCCCATAGCCAACCACGGTAGCTGCACATCCCAGTCTCCCAAGTGGCCCTTCTGCAAGCCATACTTGCGCAATCCTCTCTTCACCGTCTGAACTACCCTCTCCGCCAAACCATCAGCCTCAGGATGATCTCGAGATGTAGTCCGATGATCAATCAGCGCCTGATCACACAAGGCCTGAAACTCACCAAGGAACTCTGTACCTTGGTCTGTCAGCACTTCAGCTGGTGCTCCAAAACGACTCAGCACTCGATCTAAGAACGCATACGCCGTTCCTTCACTTGCCTTGTCCGGTAATGCCACCAACTCAATCCACTTGGAGAAGTGCTCCACCATCACCAACACATACCGGTGGTGACGTACGGTCAACGGTAAGGGTCCCGCAAAATCCAAACTCCAACGGTAACCCAACCCCATAATCGGTAAGGGGTGTAACTGTGGAGTAGGAGCATTAAACGATGCTCGTACTCGATCACAAACCACACATCGTGCGACAAACTGTTGCACATCGATGTGCATACCACGCCACCAATACTGTCCTTGGAGTAAGCTATGCGTACGCTTCACTCCAAAGTGTCCCAACTCCTCATGGGCATGTCGTACTAACTGTGCCCTCTGGGATGGATGTGGCACTATCCGTACTCTCCCATCACCCCACACTCGAAGTACATGTCGTCCTTCTCGTCGAAATCTCTTCGCTCGTTGAAGGACACGATCTCGCTCCTTGGCACTTACTGTGCCTACTACCACACCAGTACGTAGATACTCCATCACGGTCACATCATCATGGATATCTCGCTGGTCTAGAACACCATCTCCACCCTCAGGATCTGGAGACTCATCATCTACTCTCTGACCAGAGAAAGATACGACTTGGCCCTCCATACTAGAGTTCATGGTCAACACACAAAGGAAGGCAGATGCATGCCACCCTGGCACTATCTCCTCATCAACCTCGTCATGCCATCGAGCCCCAGTCTGATCATGCTGACTCGTGCACGGGTTGCGACTCAACCCATCGGCATCTAGGTTCGCAACTCCAGGTCTATGTACTACCTGGAAGTCATACTCCTGTAAGATCAGAGCCCATCGTGCAAGCTTCCCTGTAAGCTTGTCGAACTCCATCAACCACTTGAGCGGCTGGTGATCAGTGATGAGAGTAAAAGGGTTCCCAAACAGATAACATCGAAAGTGTGCAACAGCCCACACTGCCGCCAAACACTCTCTCTCATACGAACTATACCTCGCCTCCGCTGAATTGTTGGAGCGACTGGCATACGCCACCACGAACTCCTTTTTCTCATCATCATGCTGAGTCAGCACTGCTCCAAGTCCCAACATACTCCAATCGGTGTGCAGTTGGAAAGGACGCCCCCTAACGGGTCTTCTCAAGATGGGAGCAGATGTCAACCTATCCTTGAGTTCTACAAAAGCTCGCTCCTGCTCATCTCCCCACTGCCACTCCTGGTCCACCTTCATCAGCTTGGTCAACGGCCTCGCAATTGCACTAAATCCCTTCACGTATCGACGATAAAAGTTCGCCAAACCAACAAATGCTCGAACTCGACTCACATCTGTGGGGCGTGGGATACGTGCAATAGCCTCAACCTTCGTCTGTTGAACACCCAATCCACCTGGATAGATGGTGTGGCCCAGATACTCTACCAACTCTTGGAAGAACTTACACTTCCCAGGGTGTAACTTCAATCCATGAGCTCTCAACCGCTCAAACACATCCTGTAAGTGTCTCTCGTGCTCCTCCACCGTAGCACTATAGACTAAGATGTCGTCAATATAACATCTGACAAAATCCAATCCTGCTAGGATTCTGTCCATCACCCTCTGGAACTCAGCAGGGGCGTTCTTCAACCCAAATGGTAAGAACCGCCACTGATACAAACAATCCTTGCCGTGAGAGTCAATTCCCCAGAATGCTGTCTTGGACTTATCTTCTTCTCTCACTGGCAACTGATGATACCCTGCTCGAAGATCCAAAGTACTGAAGACCTTCACATGCCCTACTGCATCAAAGATCTCCTCAGGTGTCGGCATGGCATACTTATCGGACTTCGTCTGCCTATTGATAGGACGGTAGTCCCCACACATCCGTCTATCCGTGTAGTTGCCATACATATCTTTCTTGGCTGGCATAACTGTGGCAGATGCATACTCTCCATGTGACATCTCCACCAACCCAGCCTCCAACAAGTCTTGAGTCCTACTCTGGATCAAGGCTCTCTCCATGTCACTGTACCTGTAAGGACGTCGAAAGATTGGCGTGTCATTAGCCAAGTCGATCCGTATACCAGGTCCTTTCAAGGTACCCAAATCCTTCATACTGAAGGCAAAACAATTCCTGTAGCTCTTCAGGAATCTTTGGACTCTTCGTCTCTCCTCTCCTATAAGCTTGGGTCCAATCTCCGGTTCCCAAGTATCCTCTGTCACCATGCTAGAGGTAGAAGACGAAGTCGTTAACTGCTATCTTGCAGCCTCTGGAGCAGTTTCCTTCTGCTCACCACCAACAACCTCCACCGCTACTGTGCGTAAGACTTCTGCAGTTCTAGCTGCAAGCTCCACACTGTCTCCTACGACATCCCATGATGTCCAAGGATGACGAACTCCACGTGCCTCGCCCCCAGCCTTTGCCTCCACCGACCCGGTAGGCAAAGAGCTCAAGAGTGCTCGAGCAGTAACACCCGTCGATCGCATCGACGCTGCTCAGCCAATCCAAGGCTCACAATCCATGTCAAACAATTCAAGTCCATTGCTTGACCCAATACTTGACGACGTGAAGCCTCCGACACCGAAGCTACTGCCGTCGTACCTGTAGCGAAACCCATCGCTCGCTCTCTCTCATCGGCATTGGGCTCCACCAACTGCCGTAATCGAGCATCCCACACAAGTCCAGGTCCTCCATCTCTGTAAGCATGTGACGCTGGAAAGCTTACCAAAGTAGGTAACGCTACCATGGGCCGTCCCACTAGGTTCACCACTGCCATGGGTGACCTATCGACGACTCTCACTACTTGAGATCGTCGTCCTGCATCCAAGATGCTATCAACCGTGAGATGTGCTGATCGTCTCACTCCATCGTGTGCGCGCTTAAGCACCTCTCTCGGTAACAAGTTCGTCCACCACAACCGTGGACGATGTGCACGAGATCCTACTCTCGCTGCATCCAACAACACTGCTGGTCCAACCCAAGACCGCACTTGGTGCACACTCGTCATCATCTGTGTGCGAGCATCACCCAACAAAGGAACGTTCTCCAAGATGTACGCTGGAGAATCCACTTGATGCATCTGAAGATGTCGTAAGATTCGTAACATCTCCCAGAACATCCTAGATCGCGGGTCATGTAAACCCTGACCTCTCCCAGCACGCGTGTGACCTTGGCATGGCCATCCGGCTATCACCAAGTGAATGGTGCCCACAAACGTAAGATCCTGCGCCCCCAGCAGCGAAATATCCAACGGTAATGCTTGCTGGTATCCCCTAACAGCTGATATGGGCAACAACTCAGGATATCTCTGCACCAAACGTGCCACATGTCGCAATGAGATGCGTCTCGCAATCTCATCTCTCTCCACATACAAGTATCGCTGTACTTGTATACCTGCCTGCAATACCGCAGCCAAACCTGTGCTGATCCCTCCGAACAGCTCCAGCACACACACACCCTCCTCTGAATACTGCCACACAATGGGAGTCGTATCCAACGGTGACAAGGTCATAGGACCAGTAGTAGGAGTTACCATTTGTTCCTCTACTGGTGGTACAAAGGCTTCACTCCAAGCCTGCTGCACCAACTGATCAGCATACTGCTGCAACTCTCCACTCGAACTCCAGAGTGGAACATCCAAGGCAGATGGTACTAATGTAGACATGCTAGGCATGTCCTCCACCTCCTCAAAGACCGGAGTATCCTCCGCATGGGCATTGCCCTCCAACAACTCATCCGGCCAAGTGATGACCGAACTGAATCCTGCAACGGATGCCATCGTCCCTGGTGTAGGCTCCGTCGTCCCAACTCTAGCACTGAACCGCACTGGTAAGCGGCTCACTCGTCCCTCACCGGACTGCCAACCTGGTCTGTAAGATGCTGTCTCCGCCCAATAGTCGATCACGAACCCCATAGGGTACAACACAGCACCTCCAACCAATACATCATAAGACTCTGCGGCTGTAACGATGGCCTTGGCCCTCACCATAGAGCCATCTGTGGGATGACCTGGTCGAACTCTCACCGTCAACATGTCACGTGTCATGTGTAGAGCCGTACCTCCTGATCCTCCTAGAGATGTCTGCAATTGGAATGGACATCTCTCCACCTCGGACTTCTTCAGACCCAAACCAATACACGCCGCCTTTCTCAACATCAACGGTTGGGCTCCAGAGTCTAACAAGACCTTCTGGGGTCGATACACTTTCCCTGAAGGTGCCACCAAACAGAAGATACCACTTCTGTTGTCCAACAACACCACACCTGGTGCCAAACCAGCACGGTCAATCGCCGGCCTAGCTGGTAACTCATCTAACCTAGCAGCCGCCGCTTGCCAAGTACCACTGGTAGCTGTCCTGATCCTCGACTCCATGGACACGTCTACCGCCTCTCGCTGAACTACTTCAGCACTAGAGGTAACTACATCCTCGCTCTCACTGAGCGTGGCCGCCAACTGGAACACTGGAGCCAAGTTGACTCCCAATGCCCTCATATCCGTGGCTGAGAATAGTGGGGCTCGCAAAACTGCTGTAGCCGCCCCCAACATCGGGTTCGACGCCGCATCCACAGACGTCGAAGATGGACTCACATCACATCCACTCCTGGATGTCGATGCCTCCAACTCTACTGCACCATCGGTAGGTCGTTTAGGAACCATAGATGTGGTCCTCAACGCCTCCGATAATGTGAACGACTGGGGAAGCCTAGCCTGTCTACCAGCCTCCCCGCGTTGTGGATCCAACTCCACTGACGCACCTCGTGGCTCAGAGGCATGTGCTGCACCTCTAGTCACTGCCGCAGATGTCTCAATCTGCGCCACACCAGCCATGAAGTCAAAGTCACCTCCTTCTCCTCCATAAGACGTGGAAGCCTCCGTTCCACCTGATCTCCGCTGGGCCATAGCCATACTAGCTATCCTCTGCTCCAACTGCTCAATCCGAGCAGCCATACCTGCTTCTGACGTCGTAGCAGGCGGTGGACCGACCGGTCCTCTCCCAGGTGTTGGACCTCTACCTCCAGCTCGACCACCACGGCCTCCCTGAGCTCCTCCGCCTCGTCCACGATCAACCTTCCCTTGCCGCAACTCGGGATGGAGATCAAAACAACGGTCACTACTGTGACCAGGTCGTCCGCAATGCTCACATTGCCTAGGTACTGCTTGAGACGTCCCTGATGTCCCTGACGTCTCAACACCTCTCCTCTGTGGACAGTCCCTCTGCTGATGAGGACCATCACACGTCCAGCAAGGACCCGCTTGCTGCTGACTAGAGAAGGACGGCATGGGCTTCTGCCCACCAGATCCTCCAACACCTCTCTGTCATTGTGGAGGTTGTTGGTGGTGAGCAGAAGGAAACTGCTCCAGAGGCTGCAAGATAGCAGTCAACGACTTCGTCTTCTACCTCTAGCATGGTGACAGAGGATACTTGGGAACCGGAGATTGGACCCAAGCTTATAGGAGAGGAGAGACGAAGAGTCCAAAGATTCCTGAAGAGCTACAGGAATTGTTTTGCCTTCAGTATGAAGGATTTGGGTACCTTGAAGGGACCTGGTATACGGATCGACTTGGCTAATGACACGCCAATCTTTCGACGTCCTTACAGGTATAGTGACATGGAGAGAGCCTTGATCCAGAGTAGGACTCAAGACTTGTTGGAGGCTGGGTTGGTGGAGATGTCACATGGAGAGTATGCATCTGCCACAGTTATGCCAGCCAAGAAGGATATGTATGGCAACTACACGGATAGACGGATGTGTGGGGACTACCGTCCTATCAATAGGCAGACGAAGTCCGATAAGTATGCCATGCCGACACCTGAGGAGATCTTTGATGCAGTAGGGCATGTGAAGGTCTTCAGTACTTTGGATCTTCGAGCAGGGTATCATCAGTTGCCAGTGAGAGAAGAAGATAAGTCCAAGACAGCATTCTGGGGAATTGACTCTCACGGCAAGGATTGTTTGTATCAGTGGCGGTTCTTACCATTTGGGTTGAAGAACGCCCCTGCTGAGTTCCAGAGGGTGATGGACAGAATCCTAGCAGGATTGGATTTTGTCTGATGTCTTTGAGTAATCTGTATGAAGAGATTACTATCTCCAACACTACAACAAAGATCACTCACAAACGGTCAAGCCAAACCCACCCTAAACACGAAGAGAATCCGGGTTACACTCAACTAGACTATCCACCATAGCCTGGAGCTTGAAGGCTCAACTCAAAGAACTAAGGCCTCCAAGCCCTACCTGCGAAGTTTACCCCTAGTGGGCTCTCTCCCCAACTCGCCCTAACGGCACTAACGGCCTTACCGGGATGCGCCACTTCGCACTCGGTCAACCTAGTCGAGGTGCCCAAACTGACGTGACAGGTTTGATCTTGATGGATGGAGTCCGTTTGTACAAGTTGAGGATCTAGAAGAAAATACACAAAATGGGTGGTGAGATAGATGTCAAAATCACTAAGCATTGGAGTTCTGGAGGATGGTGACATAGTTTCTGACCTACTTGAACAATTTGTGTGTGTACAGTCACTTGCAAGTTGAGTTGGCTGGAAGATATGAGCAGATTGCTGGAAAAAGAAGATGATACGTCGTGATCCTTGTTCACTCTCGATGAGTGTATGAGGAGATAACTGCATACATGTAGTTCCTTCTTCATTTTAAGCTGAAGAGTATAAGTGGAGGAAGAGATATAAGTTGTTGGTGTGCACTTCCTCAAGAGACGGAGGTACACATATAGTACAAATTTGTAGCAAAGGAGGTGAAGCTTGTGGCTACTCAGCTACTTGCTGACACACGTAAAATTTGAATGGACTAGACAGCTTGGCTACGAATATAAAGCCAAACTGGATCATTTTTGGGTTCATGGAAGGACCACACCTGTCTAGAATTCGAAGAACGGAGGTGTTTGCCGTTGTTTTCTTTGTTTAATCACGTGGATTCGATCGTTCGAGTGAGCTTTGGCATGAGATTTGACTCTGATTATCGTACAATGACCAAGATCAGTGGAAATTTCACAATCGTAGGGATAAACGTGGATGCAAGAGAAGGTGGACTTCCACGAATTAAGCTCCAGAACAAATTGAAGAGGTAAAACTCATGAATTTTCTCAGAATTTTACTGTTATCTCATTGCATGAAAGTTGTCAATTTGAGGTGTCGAAATGTAGTCAAGTGACTTATCAATGACAAGGGGAGTTAGTAGGTACTGAAATCATTCTGTGAGATCATAGACATGTATGTCATCTGTTTATTGAGGAGATGTGCGAGAATTCCAAATAGTAGAGGGTGATTATTTGACTGAGGCTGAGAAGTGAGTCTTTGAGCAGATGATAATAAGTCATGGTAAAGCGTTTTCTTTTATAGCAAAGAAATTGGTTGTGTGGAACTCAAGGTTATTAAGTCTATGGTTAATTTTAAATTCCTCACATGCCTTAAGATCTAATATCTATTCAGTCCCCGTGCCTCGCTATCTAAGCTCATTGACTTATTGAAAGAGAAAATGCAGATGGAGATATTAGAACTGTCTATAGGTTCATACTCTAGTCGATGACTTATTGTACCAAACAAATTGAGAGCCTAGTGCTCCATTCAGAACTTGCAACCTGCGAATAACGTGATCATTCGTGTTGATGAGATCATAGAGATGTTTGCAGAGAGAGCTATTTATTCGATCAAGGACTTGTATTCAAGATATGATCAGTTCTAGCTGGCTATCATATAGATTAAACTACAATGCATACGTCTTTAGGGTTGATGTGGACCTTCTTCAAGATGCAAAGAACTCTATAGCTCACATACAGAACGCAATGCACAATGCATTGCACAAGTTCGTACTTGAGATTATCTATCCTCTTTCTTGACAATATGATCTTGGTAGGCTAGTATGGAGACACTAGCAAGAGAACAACTAACTTAACTAACTTAATTGTAAGAGGTATTGTAACTTTGATAGACGAACAGCTAGTCTAGTGTGAAGACACTAACATTCGACATCTTGCCTAACTGTAAAAGACATTGCTCGTATAGTGTGAAGACACTAACAAACGAAAGACTCGTCTAACTATAAGAGGCATTGTGATCGTAGTAGACGAGTAACTCATCTTAGTGTGAAGACACTAACATACGAGTAGCTAACCTTACTAGAGTCACGACGCTGGTAAACGAGAAGCTCACCTAATGTGAAGAAAAAATAAAAATGAAGTCAAAATTGTACAAGTTTGCAACCCCGTTGTGCGTGATGCTAACCAGCTACGATAATAGTCATGATCATATACACGCATTTTGTTTCAAGAACTTTAGAGTATAAAACCATAGAACCAACAATATATGAAGATGTTGTCAATACAAACTACGTTCAAAGGAAATCACTCTCCCGTACTAAATGAACATGAATGAACATGAAGTGAGCATGTAGACTAGTAACTCATCTTAGTGTGAAGACATTAACATACAAGTAACTAACCTTACTATAAGAGTCTCGACGCTGGTAAACGAGAAGCTCACCTAGTGTAAAGAAAAAGTAAAAATAAAGTAAGAATTGTACAAGTTTGCAACCCTGTTGTGCGTGATGCAGACCAACTATTGTAAAAGTCATGATCATATACACTCATTTTGTTTCAAGAACTTTAGAATATAAAACCATGGAACCAACAATATATAAAAATGTACCTATACAAACTACGTTTAAAAGAACTCCCTTCCTAAGTGAGCATGTGTAATGAATGCACCAAATTTAATATCATAAATTTACTAAACTAATATATAAAAATAACATAAAACCATGAGAAAAATACAGATGTCTCCCCATCACTTTTCCCTTGCTCATAACTTGGACCATCGACTATGTCATGTGCGGTGCTTTCTCCAACATCAAATCAACTTTTAACTTCATAGCAAGAACTTTGCAGTGAGAGGTCTCAAGAGCATGAACAATAGGAATCTGTAACCAGAATCAAATCTATGGCATGAAAATACTCCCAAAAGTTATGAGGTTAATGAGATGCATCATTTTAAGACCATCCGAATAAGTATCTAACTTTCTCATAAGATAGCGCTTACGGCCACGGTATGATTTTGGGAGAAAACGGCTCCCCTACGCCAAACCTGTTAGATTTGTGACCATAGGGACTCTCTTGTAATCTTATACAAACTAGAACGAGACTCTCAAACTTCACCTCCTACAAAGAAAATACCCATGCTTGATCCAAGAATCAAAAGAATATAATACATATATATCGATATCTTTTGATCTCTTTATGTTATAAAAATATTCTAATTATTATAAAAATATTCTAAATTAAATTTAATGAAAAACTAAATGTTAATTTAAATATTAAATGTTAATTTTCGCAGAAACAACGTAACGTTAAGAAAAAACCCATAAACGGAGTGCAAGACTACGATTGGGAGGGTACGATTGCGAGACCTTACTGAACTAAAACAATTCATTCATAAATACATTATTTTATTATCTAACCCTTCCCGTCTGAAAGGTTAATAAATTAAACTTGAAGCACTCTTCCATCTTCAGATAGCCCTCTTCCATCTTCAGATGGGAGAGGTGAATAATAATTATCCATGAGAAGATATATCGAATTTCACTTGACACTCCCATCGACAGATTGGCATTACAGAGCACTTAAAACAAAAGAGTACGCTTGGAATCAAGTTGGGATAGCTCTGCCCAAGCAAATAGACAAAGTTGGAAGAGTTCTGCCAACCACTAGTATGCACTTGGGCAAGACGGAACAAGTCATCTCTTATGAACAGTAAGGCAGAGGTGAAGATCACTCCTACAGAGCATAACTTGAAGTGGTGAAGGTCACTTTCCATCATAAAGATGGTCTATCTAAAGAAAAGTAAGACTTGCTCTCTCCTCGATCCTCACTCAAGAGTTCTAGTTACCAGTAGCTAATGATTTGGAGCAGAAGTAGAAATGATGTGGACTGATGATGATTTTGGAGGTGTTCTCTAGTGAGAGAACACCTCCAAAATACAGCAGCGCTCAACCTTCATTCAACAGAGAAGGAAATGAGAGTACACGCGGGTACAAGTTGAAGTCCATCCACTCACCGATAGAGAAGGATGCCTTAGCGAGGATCCACTTCATGTTCACAAGTAACATCGTCAAAATAATATTCTTTACACTTGGAATGTTCCAAAATAAAGTAGTGTAAACCATTACGGATACTACTTAGAACCTAAGTGACAAAACGAACACAATCATTGCCCATATGGTTGATAAAAACTTAAACCTCACGAGGACTCTCCAAAACCATTTCGACCAACAGGGATTGGTGACACATTAGGCTTCACTGAAATGAAATCCAAGGATTTGAAAGGCATACTCCAGAGGGTTGCTAGAAGGCTCTCCTTGAGGGGATCTTTACCTACTGATATCACCTGAGTGGACCTCAAGAATTAGAAATTATAGAGGGTTGTTGTAAGACCCCAATAATGGGGTGGAAAACAGCCTTTCGAACCTCGAGCCTTGCATAGGATTACAAAGGGTAGGATCATTACCACGACTACAGTGCGTAGCAACCCCTGGACAATAAGTTGCAGGAAAAATTTATGCTCACATCCTAACGCCAATTTCTTGAGGTTGGTCGAATCGGTGTGTCTGTACTCGTGGCAGCACTTTTTCCACGTCCTTGTGATTGATCGCTGGTATCCTCTTTCTGACCGTTCTGAATGACATTTCCCAGGAGAAATGTTACTATTGGAGATAAATATGATAAAACTCCAAAGTTGGCCGAGAAACCCCATATTTACACAAAGCAATTCCAGGAGGAAAAAGTCTGCACAGAAGGAAAGTACCAACCTGAACAGGAACAACTGGGGGCTTTCGAGACTGCTGCTTCCTCGATTCAGACTGAGACTGTGTCACTCGATGGAGGCGATGCTGGTGCTGCATATGCTCAAACTGTTGCAATCTCGCGTCAAAGTTGATTGAACTAGCTCCATTTCTGGAATCCAAGGTTATTGATCCTTCATCAGCTTGAGAAGCACTCTGTATCGCAGGGATGTGTGAAAGTATCTGAGCATAAGGTCCACCAGAAGCCGTGCGTCTAATAGCACTCAGTCCTGGGAAACCGTCCAGGCCAGATGAAGGAGGTTGCAGTTGCAATGGAGAGTTCATAGGGATAGTCTTCAGCCGAGTGCGTAAAATCTTGAACGCTGAGCTTTGCTGTGCACAAAATGATGACGTGAATAAGGCAAAGAACTCCAAGGCCACAGTAATAGATAACATTGGCTACACAAAGTTCCTAATCTACTCGGAGGCAGTCTTGCAAATTGACTTTCACCTTTGCACTTCGCACAGAAACACAGGAAGTTGAACTGAAAGACTAGTAGTCCCGATGAAAATAGGGAGAAAATATTTGCAGGTTAAGTTTTAAAACTTCCAGAATGAACTTTGAAGTTTTAACTTGTGCATATGGTCGCATGAAGCTCTGTGACAAACGGACGTGCTAGTGAATTAAAGCACGTCTTAAGACAATTTCATAAAGCAAATGACATTCCTCACGGAAGTGATAACTCTTAAAGAGCCCTTCAAGGACTTGAAAAGTAGTGCAGGCCAATTTGCAGTTTCCTCACTGACGTGATAACTCTTAAAGAGCCCTTCAAGGTCGTGAAAAGTAGTGCAGTGCAGGCATAATACAAGTCAATCTGAAAGAGTGCTCCCATGTGATGCGGAAAACTATATGACACTTCCCAAGAACGGTAAGCATTGTAAACTGCCGCACTATTAATATACCATAGAACACCTCAAACAGAAACTTGCATATCATGCGGAACCTCTTCTTCGTGTAAACATACAGAAAGTCCAAACGATAGCGTCTTCGCACAAGTCAAGCAACAATGACATGCCTTACACTACCTCTTTGAAACCAAGGAAAAAGCTTCACCAAACTATATCAAGCAGTAGGCAGTAAAGACTTTCAATATTAGTCCCTTAAAGTCACCGAATCGTGAATATTTCGTTCTGTGGACAGGAGCGCAATGCGAGAACTACATATACATACTTAAAGTAATCCGTGCATGTCGAACCCAGAGAAGTACATACCACGAAGAATGAAGAGTGAATGTACCCTAGAATTGTTACTTCTTTAGCGAAAAGTTCCAACCTGGAGACGGAAACTCCGGAATGTGCAGCGAATAGAATATTTCCAGAAAGAAGGCTCCCTGGTAAGGAAGACCAATGCAGATCACCTATACCAGATCAAGTCCACACTAGTACGATCGCGACCTGACCGATCAGGAAATGCGAGGTCTAGAACTGAGCTTACATTCATAAAGAGTACGTGAATCATCTATCCTGGGAATCTAGAATATAAGGGACAGAATGAATCCATTACCGAGATAATGTAGTAAAGCTCCTATCATTCCGTGCATCAAGTCCCTAATTTTTAAGGCTAATACATATCAAGCACAGAACAAGGTGGGTGTAAGGAAGCATACATTTAGCGAATGAAAACATGGATAGCCTGGTGGTGAGCCATCTAACATAACAGGCAAGGACCCCAGAAAAAGTACAATGCTGAACTTGAATAAGATGTATATTCAAGATCTGCGCTGTGGAAGGAAGACGGGGGCGGGGTTTTGAGCGGGCACAAACATAGTCAGAAAACAATTTGATAAGTCAAGAGCAGAGGGCAGAACCTCACCCATAGTAAAGAACGAAGAGGGGATGTACATCTTAGTTATGACTGTAAAAGGCGGAAACAGACTTAGGCCCATGATCCATCACCCTGTAGCTGAAAGGTCATCAAATCGTGTATAGCAGCATAGGGCCACCACAACCCCACAAATTACAGTTCCAAGTAAGAGGGAGAGACCCGCCCAAATCTAGAAACCTGAAGGTACTATTATCAGGCTCATTACCTGCGGAAGCAGCATGAGCAGTCCATATAACGTCTTCAACAGAGCTGGGTATCTGCCCGGTTCAAGGAGCTACAAAAACAAGGAAGCAGAAAGATAAGCAATGAGTGGTACATGTCGGGTAGAAGTACCCCCAACAGTATATCAGTAGTAGGGTTGCCTTTTCTAGCTCCCAAACGACAAATGCCAAAAACTTAGACATAAAGCAGGAAGAACAATTCGAGTTTTACAAACAGATGTACCTGCAGTCGAAGATAGGCGAAGACTGGTGTCTCCAGCAACCGAACGAGCTTGTCCACTTGAACGAGAAGATTGACACTGATGTCCGACTCACCAAGCAATTGAATGAGAGAGCTCGCATGGGGATATGCCTGTTAAAGAAGAAACCAAAATGTTAAATTTCCGTCTAGATTTGTCGGATTACTCTTTCAAAGGATGAATCTTCAGAATATAGGACCAAGGTTGAAGTATTCCTATATGCAACAATGTTCCGGACCGAGATCAGTATTCTGAATACAGGAAACAGACAGTAGACGCCAGAGAGGAAGCTGCACAAAGATGAAAATCACACCCAGGACAGAAACTCTGCGACTATATTATGGCAAGGCAGACTCCAGTGTGTCTACAATGAGTATATGAACCCGAGACGAGACAAACCTGCGCAAGTAAGCAGAGGCTTACGGTGGCCATGGGTGAGTGGCACCATGACGCGTAAAGAGCAGCGAATAAGTCGCTGCCAGACGTACTTGTCAAGGACATCTTCAAAAGACCCCTTAGATTTGAAAGCTCCGGTGCGGTCAGCAGAATCAGGTTCAAAGCCTGTATTCCAACAACAGCGTGAAGTAAGAAACAGTGGCTCAATCCACAGAACCAATACACGAGATAAATTACGAATCCGGAGGAAGTCTACTGAAGTATACGAACCTGGACCATGATGGTAGCAAACTCTAAATCAGCTTCTCCTTCAAGAATTGTGGCTAAGACACGATAGACCTTTTCCGCATCAAGCAGGGTACAGAGACGCCGTACTGCTAGGGTTCCCCTCCTGCCAGACCACATGTCAACCAACAGTCAAACAAGACGTCCGTCTGGCCCAAAGTAAACACGTATACAAAACCACAAAGTAACTCTGCACACTGATATCCATAAAGCACGCTATGCCAGAAACTATACCGAACTCAGATGTAATGGCGTACTTTTCGAGGAGAGAGTGCCGGAGTTGGAACCGATGAACGAGAAACACCATCAGATGTCGAAAATACTGAGAATCTCTGGCTATACAGGCTTGAACCTCCAAAACCAAGAGCACTACCTGTAAAACCCGAGTCACACAAAATCTCCATCACACCTTCCAGCCAAATTACTTCACTTAAACATGTTCATCAAGAGTACTAACTATCTCTACATCCGCTCTACTTCTCATCCTCTCAGGAAAAGCTCGAAACTGCCTTATTCTCTAAGTGCTCAGTAACTAATACTGGCACTAGATAGATAGAAGTGGTTAAAAGTGTAGATCATGAGGCGGGCTAATGTAAATAGCTCCCCACCTATCAGAGAAATCTAGGAGGCGGGAGGAACGTAGTGTGCTTTTAGTCTCTATCTGACACTTCTCTAAATGCCCAACGCATTTGCATCCTTTCATGAACTGTTGGCGCAGTAACCCAGACCAAACTCGATGCATAACTCGGGTATGTCTCATCTAATAAGAGGAAGGAAAGAAAGGAAGTAGCCCCTAAAATAAACCTTCTCCTATCAGTGGTGTCAGTGCTAATCCTAAGTAGATCGCTGTTGACCGATGGCTAGTTTGGCCAGCACGGAGATGTTATAATCTATATGCGGTAGACGTTCGAGCTTAATGCCAAGAAACGGAGAGTGGTCTCGTTTATAGAAGACATTGGAGGTGAAAGTTTAAAATATATAGAAGTTACAATCAGGTAATACGTCCAGATTTATTGCTAACTAAATATATAAGTAGAAAACAAATATGTAGGCGACTTGGCGGGAGGTGCTCGACGTATAATGTCATTTTCTTTTCTTTTTATTCCGGGACCTTCCAGTTAAAAAACCCTTTGAAACCCTGTGGGGAGTAGTATGGAAGTGGCGGCTGGCAACCTCCGTACCTGTCCTCGCGACCCAAGCGGCACTTGAAACAACCTCCGTAAAGCAAAAAAAGTAAAAAGAAAATTCGTTAAAATAGTTTGAGAGGTATGTAGGCCCAGATTGACTGCAAGAAGGCTACGCAGAGCCACCGAGACAGGTCAGTAAGGGACGTGGAGGAGGCAGCGATAATGAAACGAGGTGTGACAGGCGTCTTGTGGAATTTCCAGGCAGCGCAGACGAAAGGCAGTTTGTTGAAGGAGGGTTTTTTTATAAAACCCTGATCCGGCAGGAAAGAAGACTGCCGACCTAGGATGTCAGTAGCAGAGGAGTACACAGAAGCATAAGTGCCAGACTTGAAGCTCCATAAGTGCAGTTTGAACGTAGAACTAGCTCTAGATAAAATAAACACTGAGAAGATCCACGACTGGCCTCATGTGGTTGTACAGGGTTTTGGGTCCCAGAGGCACATACTTCGTCCGATGTATCCGAGAGGGAATCGAGGAGCTCTGGGTATAGAGTATCGAAGAAGGACAGCACCTGCGTCCAATCAAATGTCCATATCAGTTAGTAGTCGAGAACCGAATGATTCCATGTTCGTCATATTCCTGGCCTATCATCAGCCAGCTACATGAACAGCTATACAACCATCTGACCAAAATTACCGGACCTAACCATGAGCTCACCTCCGTTCTATATCTTTCCAACAATACCGAGATCCAACGCAAGGCTTCGAGCCGCGTTGCTTCCCACTCGCTTTTGAGCTGGCTGAAAAAAAGACTTCGTTGGTTAGCACCTCAGACGTTCCAAGCGGAATCCACGCGCACCTAAGTTGTCAAATCCAATACACTACCTAAATCCCCTCGGCATATAACTTGATAGAACCCAAGTCTTGGACATTCCGAGCATTCACCTTCTAGGGTCAAAACAGATCTAAGTCAACATCACGGAAGTGATATACGATCAAGATCAGCAAGAGGTTCTGTACGCAGTCGCTCTGGACACAAGATGCTCGTCTATATCTCTGGATGTGCAAAGGGAACTTGTAGAACCACGGAAAACTGGAACGGACTAAAGACAGCTGGCAACCTTGTAGCAACCTCCAGTACAGTTTCAATGTTAAAACCATCTCCAGGATTTGCCTTGATCTCGCGGAGCTCCTCATTGGTTTCCCTTGCAACCTAGTCAATCCCAGTACCACTGGTTCTTATAAATATTCTGTTACAATAATGTTCACTGCAATTTTACAACTTGATGTCCTGAAGACCTCTGTCTTACGCTTACAATGTAAGCGCACTGATGCGTGTCAACTTACCACTCTAATTTTCTCGTCCTTATCAGAGATACACGGCAGTATTGCGCCCAAAATAGAAGGAAAATAGGGAACAAGTTGCTCTCCACTCAGTTTAACGAACTCATTCACCTGCAGAGCATGAAATGAGAACAAAATCTTAGAAAAAGACGATGAAAAAGCCGTAAAGACAACCGTTTCCGTTCACACAGAATGCATCCTTTGCTTATCACCAAGAAACGCTTTGCTGTCCTTAAAAAACGAGTACTATATCTGGTTCACTATCATCCAAAAGGTACGACTTGCCACCATTCCGTTGAATCCCATCCTGTGATTTCCGGTAAAGAAATACGAACCCATTGGAGAGAAGTAAGACGAGTAAATTCATCTGCAGACTGCGCCCTCTGCAACAGTATCTCAGCCATTTTGCCGTACTCGACTGACTGCTCACATCAAACAAAGGAAGAAGCAAAGTCAAGCTGAAGTGTGTACGCTGCAACAACAAGTGTCGCGAGCATTCTTGAAAAGGTTTCTACTAAAGCAACACGTCCAATTTAAACAGGTATAAACTAACTACGTCAAAGGCCTATCTCCAGACACATTTCACTGCAAGTCCCAGAGTAAGCGTAGTAAATGACTTCACGACGCGATGCTGTATGGTGAAAGCATCCTAAGGGCCACATGTTTTATCACATCCATCTCGATTAAAGAAATGTCTCAAGCAGAGAGTATTCCTTACTGGAGCATTCTTTATCTCCTGCAGGAATTCCCGAAGTGCAGCGTCTGCTTGTTGTCGAATTTCATGGCTCGGATCACTTAACATGTTGAAGAGACCTAGAAGAGTTTTGCATAAATACGACCAACGTATGTGTCAGATACTAAAATCTTCACAGGCACACAAACTTTGCAACGATAGCATGGGGAGCACACTAAGTTGCTACGCACCATCCAGAAAGTCTGGCAGAAAGCCGAGCATATCTATGTCCGGCACGCTGTCCAGTACCGTAATCCATCCCACCAGAAACTGCCGTACGTATGGATTCAGCACATTCATCCGCTCTCTCAATAGCTGAATAAACTCTTCGATACTGCCAAAACAGCAACATCCTCTCAGAAAAACCCATACGTTTATACCGCCGAACATCACGAAGACTAGACGTACTGTCTAACGTAGACACAACTTAAGTTACAGACTGATTTTCAAAACATACAACTGGTAACCTTGTTTATCCACGACTCTTGAAGCGTCGTTTATCACCAACGGGAGCTTAAGAGCAAGGCCGTCATTCGGTAAACACGAAATGATTATTGACCGAGGACACAAGTTTCAAGTTGAGACATGAATGAACACTATCACTGCTCAACGAGAGGATGGCATGCGCTCCAGAGTGTTTAAGCAAATTCTTTTAAGGGGCTCTTAGAACCTGAATTGGTCGCTCTCGGTCACAATGTCCTGCAATGACCCACAAAATTGATGTCAGCCAAGCACAGGCAGAAAAAAAATTCATCGCTCATAATAACACGTCCTTCAAAGGCCACCACAAGGATCACCTACTCGCAGATAAATTTTATGGTGAGCGTAGTTCTCATATAAACTGATTGTACAAGCCGGAAGCTCATACTAATCCTTGCAGTGGCACTTCCGAACAAAGAATGTAGAATCTAGTAAGTATACCTTGATAAGCCGGTCCAACAGATGCGCGGCTTTTTTCACATTTGGGTCACTATCCGCTGACAGTTTGCACAACGCATCGAACACAACATTGAAATACACGATAAAGTCGCCGCGTGTAACCTGCACATTAACAATTTCCTTAGTCCTACTCAATAATCACCTCTCAGTTGATATGAGGTCCGATAAAGTTCACAAAGAACCATCTCTCAAAAGAAGTTTGCACCTTCGCAATGTTGTACAGTGCTTCACAAGCGTAATACCGAACCCTACTGTCCTGGTCTGTGAACGCCTTCAGGACAGGGTCCACGATTTTCTGTCGACAACCACAAATCGTGTAAGTATTAGACCTAGTTAGTCGTACAAAGGTCCTGTACAATAACGTTCTTCACAACGATTAACGAACTAACCTCTAACAGCTTTTCGAAGGCAAAGCTCGTCGTGAGCTCAGGATACATATGCTCTATCAAGTGAAAAGAAATAGCTTACCTCAAGATGCTGACTAGCATCACTCGCCAAGCCTACTGTAGCTGCCGCAAGACCGATCAATCCACCCTGATAAAAGAGGAGTTACGAGCTTGAGAGTTAGAGCGGCTTACGTGGAACGTTAAAAGAGTTACGCAAATTACAACTTGGCGAAAATAACAAACCGAGCTAAACGCCACCAACCTTCCGATTGTTGGTTATCGCAGACCCTTGGCTGCCTTCGACGTAAACTCTTAGTGAATCTACAATATGTCCTATCTTGTCGTGTTCCCCGGCAGCAGCGTAATTTCTGACAGCCCCTTCCACCTACATCAGGTGAAAGTGAACATTAGTGATTAAAGCATTCTCTCCCTAAGCTACCACACACCTTATTCGACAGATACCGTCCGACATATTTGGTCCAGGAGTATAGCAGCTCGATGCAAGAACTATCCTCACACACTTAAGGTAACCCGCAAACACTGAACCCAGAGAAGATGAACTCATTAAACGAGCATGCTATTAGCCTTCCGACCACCTTAGAGCCCACGCCTGACCGACTGTGCTAACCCAGAGAAGTACACAGTAAGTAGCATGGAGGGGAGCGAATGTGCGCGAACTTTAGGCATTAAATTATCTTCATACGTCGAGAATGGCAGATATGCTCAAGGACCACTCTCTAGTATAGGGGTATCACGCAATTAGCCCAGCCAAGTACACAGTGAGAATCAATTAGGGGCCGAATGTGCGCTAACAATGCCGAGCGGAGTTAGCGAACTGTTATATAACCTGACGGTGTGCCGATTGAAATGTGTAATCCGAAGCACATTTCCAGAATAGGTTCCCCTCGGTATGTAGTCTGAATTCGAGTAGACAATGACGAGAACAAATGCAGTATGCTTCAAAGGCTAAATGCAAACCCCAATGCAGAAATGAAGACAAACTAGATTTCTACTGCAATGTTGAAAGAAGCGAAGTTCTCAAAGCAAAACATAGATACCGCTTAACCATAGAATCCATTGCAAGAAACGAAGGCTATCGAAGCAGAACGTAAATACCGATAACCATAGAATCTATAATGCAGGAGTTGAGGAGCACGGATTTAGCGAGTGAATACAGGAGAAGGCAGACAGAGGTAGTAAAAGAAGAGCCTGTATTTGCCCGTCCATCACTGATGCACTTGGGTACTGAGTAGGTGTACACCCAAGAACTTAATTACCACAATATGCACTTGGAGAATGCAGCAGAACACACTCCAGTCGCATGCACCTCAACCTGCTCTCTGACTTCATCAGCACCCAACAGAGAGGGTTAGGCTGTAGATGAGTTGGAAACAATCAGATGAAGATTTAACCGACTCATCAGGGCCTTATCGGTCCAGGAGTTTCTGTCCAGGAGTTTCTGTTCAGTTCCGGGACATCTGTTAGACATTAAGTTAGCGAATACTTTAACCAGGGGACAGACAGAATGTGTAGCACAGAGCACATTTCCAGATATGGTTCCCCCTGCAGGGTACGGAAGTGGAATGTAGATGACAGGTATGTATGCAATGGTCATTGTTTTGACAAAAACAAAAGTAAACGGTTATGCTAGAAGGTAGTGCAGACAATCTATACATAAGTCTCTTCTAGTGCAGAAGAGAAACCGAGGTCTAAAAGTGCACAAGGAGGTAGCACTTATCATGACGCAAACAAGAATGAATGAACGAACTATATCAGTAACCTATCAGTAACCTAAGAACGGAACAAAGGAGAGAGTGCGCATCTGTGCATAAACCTGAACAGGGCAATCGACGAGCATAGGTCCTCGACCCGTAAAACACGTAAAACATTCGAGAAGTTATATTCATACGTCGAGAATGGCAGATGTTCTCAAAGACCACTCTCTAGATGATTTGAGAACTTAGCGAATGTGTATGACCGAGGTTGGGGCAAAGGGGAAATGCGTAGGGAAGGCACATTTCCAAGATGGTAACCCCAGGTAGGGACGTGCAGGACAGATGACAAGTACAAAATGCGAGCCTAACGATCTGAGCGAGAGAGCAGCTATAACTGTAATATAGAACCATAAGCGGAAAAACAGAGTGCATGGAGGGCAAGTTATCTAGATAATGACAAACATAAGCGTACACAAAACACAATATGCCTCATCTGGAGAAGCAAACATGAGGCATCCAGGAATAATCGAACCAGCATTTACAACACCAGATTGTCAAACCATGAAGCAACCATGAAGAAGGTAGAGGTTAGATGCAATTCTTCCAACAAAAGAACCCATGCAAGTACAAGGTGAGCAACATAGAGTGATGAACATGTAAGCTAAGTCAGTTGGAGAAGTCACAACACCAGATTGTCAAATCATGAAGCAACAAAAGAACCCATGCAAGTACAAGGTGAGCAACATAGAGTGATGAACATGTAAGCTAAGTCAGTTTGAGAAGTCACAACACCAGATTGTCAAACCATGAAACAACCATGAAGAAGGTAGAGGTTAGATGCAATTCTTCCAACGAAAGAACCCATGCAAGTACAAGGTGAGCAACATAGAGTGATGGACATGTAAGCTAAGTCAGTTTGAGAAGTCAGCAAAAATATATATTGGTAAACGGGTAAGCAGCATTCTGAGAAACAGTAACTTCGCCCGCACACTTAGGTAACCCCCAAATAGTTTTGACATGCAAGTACAAAGTGAGTAACAAAGAGAGGTAACATGTATGCTACTTGGTTTGATAAGTCAGCGAATGTATATAACCGATCGGGCAAGAGGAAATGTGTAGGGAGAGCACATTTCCAAGGTGGTACGCCCGGTGGCTGTAAGACAAAATATAAATACAAATTACGATGCCTAAAGATCTGAGCGAGAAATTATAATTATAATATAGAGCGAAAGTCGCCAACCAGAGAACATGAAGGGCAGGTTATCTAGAAAACGACGAACATAAACACAAGATACATCGTCTGGAGAAGCAAACAGGAGGCATCCGGGAATAATCGAGCCAGCAAACACAACACCAGAATGTCAACCATGAAGAAGGTAGAGGTTAGAAGCAATTCTCCTAACACAAGTCACGGACATAGCTTAGCAAAATTACAAGTTAGCAAAAATACATATAACCGAGGTCGGACCAAAGGGAATGTGTAAAGAAAGCACAATTCCAAGATGGTACCCCCTGGTAAGCAGGTGCATGATAGATGTCTAGTATAATACGCGATGCCTAACACGTAGGGAGTATACCATCTGATATATGATTCGTCGGGATTGTGACATGCGGCGCACATTACCTAAGATGGTGCCTCTAGGTATGGAAGTGCAAAGTAGTGACATGTACAGTATGCAGTGCAAGCTGATAGAGACGAAATCAAAAAATATACTGCAGAACTGGAAGCCTGGGCTAAAATACAGTAAGAGTGAAATGAGTAAAGCGCCTCAGCTGCCAATAAAGTAAGGGATTACCAAAAAGCCGCGCAAAGAAAAGAGCTAGTGTATAAAGTTCAAGAACAATACGTACAAGAAGTCGGCAGTGACGAGTGAAATGGAAAGACCAGTCGGGCAGAAGAATGTACGAACAATTTTTGCACAAATGTCAGCGCAGCTGTAGGTGTACACTCAAGAACCTAACTACCACATGATACACGCAGAGCATACAACAAAACACTCTCCCGTCGCATGCACCTCACCCTGCTCTCTGACTTCATCAGCACCCAACAATGAGGGTTAGGCTATAAACCATCTGATATATGAATCGTCCGGGAGAATGGCAACTCAGCTAAGGAGCAGGAACCACGCTCAAAGACAAAGGTAACCCCCAGTAGAATAACCCATTGAAGTACATAGAAAGTTCTAGAAAAGAGGTAACTTGGAGCGTCAAGTTAGCGTAACTCTTGAACCTGAGAGGACTGACCAGTGGGAATGTGAAGTGCGGCGCACGTTACCTGAGATGGTGCCCTGAGGTACGGAAGCGCAAGGTAGTGACATATACAGTATGCAGTGCAAGCTGATCGGAACGAAATCTAATGCGGAACTGAAACCTGGGCTAAAATACGGTAAGAGTAAATCAGTACAGGGCCTTATGGCGATAGAAGTATGGGATCATAGAAACCGCAAAGAAGAAGTTAATGTACGAAAGTCGGAAGTGACGAGTAAGATAAGGAGAATCAGTCCGAAGAACATACGAAAAATTGTCTGTACGAAAATCACTGACGCAGCTTGTTGGTAAATGAGTAGGTGTACACTCAAGAACCTAAATACCACAAGATGCACGCACGTTTCTGTAGAACCAACCCAGTCTTTCTTCTTCGCGTAGATTCTCGATGATAATCTTTGTGGAGAGAGATCGCTGCCGGCGAGATTGTAACGGGCTCCTAACCCGAAGAAAGAATATATTAGTTTCTCCTCCTCCGAATATCCACCAACGAATGAGCACCAACACCAGGTGGCTATATCGCTTACTGCTTCAAAGAGTGGCTGCTGTCCAGACACGCTAGTTGCAGATGATACTCGTATTAACCTCTAAGCAGGAATGCCTGATTTAGTCAGGCTTTACTGCTCCTGGAGAAGAAACTTTATCTTCTATGTTCCTGACGGTAACCAGCCATATTACTAAACGCTCCCGTGGCACCTATATCGACAATTCACAACAGACAGGACAGGACAGCTGCACCTTCCGAGAAACGACCGTACATTGTATGAGCTCGAGACAAGAACTAGAATGCGCATTAGGGATAAAGGAACCCCCTTACACAACTGCAGTGATATAGAACGCGATTTTGCTTTCGATTGCTGTGCAGGGTTGACACACCAACGGCGGCTACTTTTGGATTTTGTCTGGTCCACGATTACCCTAAATTAGCTAAATCGTTAACCAAACAGATCCAAAGACTTTTCAGCTTATCGAGTACTGACTGTTGACAGCACCCTCCATTCGACATTCCTGTCTTCACGACTGAACTTAGTGCTTACAGAAAGCTTCACGGCGGAACATGGCACGACTTCGACAGATCCTCCTGGTATCTAATGTACGGCATCGATGACAATTACCCCTCGGTAAACCCCCAATTCCTTTTTCGGACACTTTCTTGGTTCTCTTGTATTCTGCCTTTCGTAAGATATCAAAAAGCCTGATATGGCCTGGCGTTACGTCGAGGAAATTCGTTTTATCTCAAAAGCAATATCATTGAACAAAAAGTTGAAGAAGTTGCTCAGATTCGAAGTCTTCAGAAGGCAGAAACTTACTTCCAAGGCAGCATTCTTGCGCTTCTCATACAACTTGTCAGATATGTTGCGCTGCACGGATGCGGAAAGGTATTCCCAACCCTTAACTCCCTCTTTCTCCGGCGTCGTCATCTCGTTAGAAGTATTACTCACCACAGACGCTACCAATCCGAATCTTGTCTGCATACATCCGCCTTCATTCTCAGCCTTTACCGAATGCCTAATGGCGTGCCTCAGTCAAACACTACATATCCCTGTTTAGCCCTTCGTCGCTTCCTCTATGACTCCTTTAAGCAGTCGCTCGGACGAAACTTGTACCAATTCAAACTTCTTCCTCACAAATGGCTCTACTTCTTCCTTCAGACAGGCGGAAGACCTTACTAACCGTGCTACTGTTCCTCGTGTCGTGGCGCTCAGTAATATGGAGGACTGATGAAACCTGAGGCTACTGTCTAGGCCCTAGGTGAAGTTCTTGAAGAGTCTCTCTAAAGATAATGTACATGCCCCCATTCATGGAATCCTGTCCCGTGCATGTACAAATCGTTACAGGTCTCCAGCGCCTAAGCGACCGAACATGAATGTACAACGAATGCTTTTCTGAGCTGGTATTCTTCATGACTTGGTGACCTTTAGCAAACTCTACTCAGCTGATCATACCTTCAGACTCCGAGCACGCTAAGGATAATGCAAACGGATAGGCTACAATACGTGTGTGGCGAATTAATCATGACATTTACAGGACTGCAATAATCTCTCGATCACAAGGTGAACAGTATACAACTCTTCAGGCGCTTACAAATACGTCTGTTATCAATCTGAAAAACATGGATGGGGTAATTCTGCCAGGCCATAGCTCGTCAACACTTGAACCCAAGAGTCCTCTTCCCGCAACTGGAGCCCCTCCGATGTTCATGTAGAACTCCCGGCCTAAAGAAACGGACCTACTGCCATCGACTGCAGCCTCATCCCGACCTCTTATATGTACAGGAATCTGCTCTTTGTTATATCGAAGCAAGCCGGCAAGCGCCTGGGGTTCCCGCGAGCCACCTTCCG
Organism: Asterella californica; assembly: GCA_036924285.1. NCBI lineage: Eukaryota > Viridiplantae > Streptophyta > Marchantiopsida > Marchantiales > Aytoniaceae > Asterella > Asterella californica. The sequence goes on from JAYKYS010000001.1 coordinate 41,008,699, forward strand.
CTTCCCCTAGTGATATTTACAACCACTTGCGCAGTCCCAATCCTGTGGTTAATGCAAAGTTTGCAAGAATTAACGAGCAAGAAGTCCTCCCAAGCCGAAGCTTGAGACTCGGATGCTGCCCACCAGTGCCAAGTCCTCGAACGCTCAACTCAAGTCCACCCCGATTTCATCCTTCAGGCGGAGTGCAGCAGGTAAAACTCCCAGTCGGTTGGAAAGCCTGTCGCAGAAGACGTGATTCACAACGAAATTCTTGCGATCGCACTCGAATCACAAGAAGCCAAGCTCGAGCCAGACAGTTCCCTGTTAAGCTCTACGATATTCCAGGAGACCGAAGCCGGTTAATGCCTTGTTTAGCAAAAACTATTCACAACAATACAATTTTCTCCCTGCTTTAGTTAGTGATTCAAATGTACAGCCAGTACGAATGAGTTCAGCCTCCTCATGCTTCTGCAACAGCTGCAGCCTTTTCCCCTCTGGCAACCGATCACCTCCTCAGACCCAACAAAACGCCCCATCTGTACACAGCTGCCCAGAACAATCTGTACCCATCCCAGAAAGCCAATCCAACAAACGCCAAAGAGGTGTAGATTCACAATCTGTCCAGACCTCTCCTCTAAAATCGCCGCGAGCAACAAATCACTCCATGATCATCACCCCGCGCCATCGCCTTTATCCCTCCTTCCTTGGCTCTTTCTTCCTGTGCAACCCAAGCCAACCCAACACCACCCCGTCGTGCCAATCATAAAACGGAAGGAATCACTAAAGAAACCCCGGGGATCCGATCCAAGTTCCAACAATTGTTGTACCTGCTTCCGTATTTTCCTCCTTGCTGGCCTGCCTTAGACCCTCGTCAGAATCTGTAACGCCTTCTCCCACCAAGTTTGAACCAAAACCACAACGAAGAAACACCCAACACCATCAACAACAGGAAAAGGCCGAATGCTTGAAAAGAGAAACGAGCGTCAATCGTCTTCTTCCTCCCTATCCGCCTTGACTTGCCTTGCCTCGCCTCGCCTCGCTCATCTAAATCTTACTTGCCTTGCTTGATCTGAGTGAATCAATCCAAGATGCCTTTCTTCGCTCTTTGCTCGCCTCTTCTCATTCTCCCTTCTTTGGCCTTGCGTGCAACAGCAGTAGCTCGTCTTCCTTCCTCCTCCCCCTCCCCCTCCCCCACCCTTCCTCTCTTCCGTTTCTCTTTTTCTCGGGAACACACACACACACAAAAAACACCGCTCCTGCTGAAAACGGATGGATGGATGTGGCCTACTCCTGACTTGCCTCCCAATCCCTCTCCTTGCCTTTGCCTTCCTCCGATTCCTCTCCTCTCCTCTCCTCTCCTCTCGTCACCGCAGGGCACGCACGATTTGACTGACTGACCCGGGTCGGGACTCGGAAGAATCCTTGCCTTCCGTTTCCTTTCCCCTACTCGTTTATCTCGACTCTCCTGTTCCTTCCTGCGGTTCCTTGTTTAGCTTCTGACTGACCATCATGTATGCTTCTCCTCCGTGCCCAGCTCCAGCCAACTGCGACAGTGGCTGACTGAGGGTTGGCTGCCTCTGACTTCCTTTATTGCTCTGCTCGTCCAACTCCAAGCTTCTTATGGAGAGCTGTCCTTGTGGAAGACTTTTCTCCATTCTGGCTGTGCTTAGCTTTAGTTTCCCTCAGCTCCCTCCTCCGAGTCCTCCCTTCCCTCCATGATCTATCCGTCCTTTTCCCCTGAGCGGCACGCCGTCGGTCCTCACTTTTCTCTGCGCTTTGCTTGTTCCAATTTTTACAAGTGTAGGTTTACATGGAATACCGTACCAGGGGAACCACATGCTCACACAAGGGCTTCGCACTGTTCACAAATACTTGCAAATATATTGTCGTAAGCCCAATCCACTGATACCACTAATCTCTTAGCTACTTAGGCCATAACCGCACATAGTTTTTCAAGTTTTGTTCTTTTTCAAGTGTTTTTTGCAAAAAGTCACCTTCTCTTTTCCATGCTGCTTATTCACCCATGTACACTCTGAACATGGGTGTTTAATATATATCCTAACCCTTCCAGCGGGAAGGGTTAAGATATATATTAAATGTCTCTCGTAAATGACGCTTATTGACTATTCCTGTCCCGGACTTATACCCCAAGGAACGCTTCAGCCTGCTCTCGACTTATGGGTTCTGTCTGGATCAATTAGCTGCTCCCGGAGAGGTTAACATTTAATATTTATAAATAATTTTGATTTTTTATTATCCCTATTATAATATATTTTTTATAACACTTACATGTTTTCCGCTAAGAGAAAATGATTTTCACTGTACAAGTACGTTGGGGATGCCTGTTCTGAAGCTGGTTCGCACGTGCCTCGCTTTCTGGAGTTTGTTTAGGTGAGAAACTATACTGCACCGTGCTATTTACATCCGGCTCCGGGACTATACCCGAGGTGTAATCAAAGTGCTATGGAAGAAGCCAGATTACAACTTATGCACATCAGTGGACTCACAAGAGCAGTTTAATCGTGTAGAGTGCTAAGCAGCTCTTAAACCACAGGTGACAGTATATTAGTGGTTAGCACAGTTTTATTCAATGTTTAAGAAAAATGGACCTCGTTGGACTCTCCCACCCGAACTACACCCAGCTGGTTTGTGCTCAATTTTTGTCCTCTGCTTTTGATCTATGTATCAAAATGAGCATCGTTCTCTGTCTTTCAAAATGAGCTGCAAATCTTTGTAATCTGACATCGGACGATTGCAGAGCAATCATTCAAAGATGAAAACAAAGAGAACCTCAGAAAAAAAATATTTGAAAATACAAAATTTGAATAGTTCTTCTAACGAGTCTTTGTTTTTTAGAGAAACAAAAAATTCGAGCAGAAGAACATGAATCCCATAACACCTTTGCCCGTCGCACATCTCTTCAACTGACCTGCCATTATAAATTTCCAGTTCAGGAAGTTCTGCCGGATATACATTTCCGGCTCGACTGCCATAACCTCCTTCAATTGACAAGCTGACGGGAGGAGCGATCCTCCCAACCTTAGCTCCTAGCTGTGCGGGAAGGGAGGGGAGGGAGTGCGGAGGGGTAAAGCCCCCTCTTTTATTTCCTTTGGTCATTTTTCATCTCACTTGCTCACTCCTCCTCAGTCTCGTCTTTTCCTCTTTGCACTTTCACACTTAGTTTTATTCTCTGTTAGACAGTTTGTGTCTTTCTAACTTATTAGTTTTTGCTTATATTGACTTGTTTTTTTCTGTTTCATTTTTTATTTGATCTCTCTTGTTGTTTTTCAAGACTTTTAGATATTTTAGTTTTATTTTATTTTTCTCTCATTTAGTTTAGTAACATACAGAGTTTGGTTACCACTGTTGATATTAGACGGACCTCCTGACGGATAGACCTGGAGACAGTTTTAAGACATATTTGTTATATCCATGCCACCTAGAGTGTATTATAGGCCTGGAGATCAACATGCACCTAGAGGATGTCAGGAGGTCCTTACGGATATGGTGAGAGTCTTGGAGAGTTTGCTCCCACAGTATGTCCAATTGATGAGGCTCTTGGGACCCGGAGCAGGTCACGCTGCAGTGTTTAGGTTTCTTTTTGCCACTGTTGATGTCAGAATTGATAGAATGACGAGGAAGGCTGAGCAGATTCCAGTGGATCCTGATGTAAATCCCAAAGAAAGGTGTTCAGGATGCATCAGCAAGTATTCTTATTGTGAAAGAATTCTTTGTTGATGCGGATCTCCTACGAGCTCTTGGCATCACGATGTCGGACTCTCAAGTACATCTTGTATTTGTTGCAACAAGTCATGTTGTAGGTGAATTAATTAGAATGATTTTTGAGATCATATGTACTTTGGACATTGATTGTGTTGTTTGGTTCATGTAGTAGAACTCTGATGTTTGTAATTTTAGGATGTCCATGCGCATGACACAGGAGATGCTCATGTTCCACGTTTGCAAGTTCCCAAGGATCTAGTTCTAGCTTCTCAAATTCCTGATTTATGACCACTTGGAGCGGGTGAGAGTGTAGCTTCTGATCCGGTCGACGGCTTCTTTTACATAGATACGTCTCACATCCTAGATTGAGAGAGTTCTTGCATACCTTTAGAGTGAGATGTCCTCATCACAGATGCGAACATTATTTCTTGCCTCCCATAGTATCATCTATCTATCAGAGTTGGTCTTTGAAGTTGATTTGCCCATACCGTCACATCCAGGTAGCGATATACTGAGATGAAGATTTATAACAATGTCCTAGATGTCACACATCGCACGTATAATGATGCGTTATGTGCTAGTTTAAGATATACTCAGCTGGATAGTGTATATAGAGAGGGAGGGTTGTCTCATGTGTCTAGGCATCACTTTTATGCTTTCTAGAGTGATAAGCATCGCGAGGTTGGATGGATACAAACGACCTTGGATAGATGGACCAGGGTGAAGGATGAGGTGCAGTCCGTAGTTCTTGCTAGACATTTGCCTGATCTGAATGAGGCACCTGCTAGTGATAAGATATCCCTTTCACTCTAGTATAATTTGTTGTATTGTCACGTTAATGATATGAGAGAGAATGATTTGTGATATATGTATATTGAAATCTTCACTTTTGTAATTGTCCTTAATACTCTCCAATGTAACGTGGATTTACTTTATGAATAGATAATTTTGTCGTGTATGTTGATCTTCGATTCGATTCCACAATGATGATCATGTGATCAAGTTGGTGAATATGACTCGCCTGGAGACTGATAGCAACTCGTGGTTGATAGAGGATCGTGCCTTCGAGGTTGATATCCAGCGAGTGGTCGCTTGTGATATCTTCCCTGATGAAATGGTCATGATAATAAGTCTTCAGTGGATGCCATATTAGCCTGTCATGGGATTGTTTCACAAAAAGACTTGTGGCACAAGTGCAAGAATGTGGTTAAGAAGTTTTTGGTCCAGTTGTAGATCAAGAAGCGGGCTCCACGTGGCGTCGAGGATGTTGAGGTGGTAGCAAGCTTGGAGCTTCTTACAAAGTGACATTTGGTTACTTGGCTGAGGTCGCAAGGGGCTCATATCATTGAGAACAAGCATGTGCTTGTTCAATGAGTAGCTGAGTTGAGAGGTTTGGAGGAGGGAGACCTCATATGATCAAGACGATTCATGTATCTTGAGCTTCAGGAACATGGTATTGTAGATAAGTTGAAGGGTTGAATATACACATGTTGTCAGCTAAACGTTAAGAGAACGGTTGGTGCCGATGATCGATATGGACAAGAGGAGGATGATATCTCTATGTTATGTCTAGATAGCAAGAATGCGACTGGTCATTGAGCAGGAGAGCATATATCTTGTCTTATACTCCAGCAGATGACAAAGATACTTAGATCTTGCTGCGGTGTTCTCGATTTGAACAGACCAGCCTCTGACAAGTATTACGAGAAAGATAGGTGGGTTGTTGATGCATTTGAACTGGTTTTATTTTTTGTGTCAACTAACGTCTGAATAATTCTAACGGCATCCTCTCTGACATGCAGATTCTCTTACGCATCTAGCCATGGTTGCATTCCTTTGGCAGAGTCATTACCCCAGCAAAGATGCGGTTCTGTACACGCACTAGGGAGAACTACATGTCGAAGACTTTCAACTCAGTCATAAACAAATTTACGACAAAACGGATCCACTTCTCTCGGACGCATGAGGTTCGTTTAGTGGCATGTGCGATAGATTGGAACGAGAACATAATTCGAGAGCCAATAAAGATTTATCAGTTTCGTCCACAACACACATCGGTGCGTCATAAGACAACAACTTCGCGTGTGCTACCACCTCGGAAGTCATTATGGAAAGTAGAGTTGAGGGAGCGCTTGTTCGACATACGTACTTAGTATATAACGTGATAACAAGTGAGTACTTTACATTTGAACTGAATTTATTCATTCTGAGAATTTATGTCGTCAAAATATATCCACTATTATCTATTTCTTTGCTAGTCGTCGTACAAATTTTATATCTCTAACAGTTTACTCTCAATCTTGCACAAGTTATGTCGTGCGTGTGATCACGGTCGCAAATACGTATCAACAAAGTTTTGAACTTCATATTTTGCTCGAGGTGTTCTAAAAATTGCACTTCAAAGACTTTTTATAAATTTGTTTATCTACTTTTCTGTTCGATGGATGATATTATTCTCCGTGACAGATAGCCTTGCTTGTTAGAGTTATTTTGGACACCAGGACTAGGCTGCATTTCAGTATCTTCTCTGGCACGTCTTTGGCTTAGAGACGGTTATTCCCCTAAGAGACGGATGATGGTTTTTCAATAGTGCTAAGGAATCTAAGCCTTCTGTCCCCTGGCACGGAGCTCTCGTTTTCGACCTCCAGCATGTTCTACCACCGTGATATCAAAGATTCTGTCGAGAACCAGTGTGCAGTTTAGATATCATCGTTCATTTTCCTTGTTGTTACAGCATTTCTGTTTGGTGCTATATGCATTCGGTAAATTCGGCCCTTCCATTTTAGCTCCTCTGAATACACGATTCACCCTTTAGTTTATAATATTAGCTCATTTCTGGACCTCAGTTTTGCAGATACATTAGAAATATCTTTCGTAATGGGTAGATGATTGCCAGTAAGTCTCCAGATATCTGTGGTGGAGTCATACACCTCGGTCCTCACGTTGTCCTCGTAGTAGTAAGTGTAAATTACACTGCATTGAAATCAAAGGAATGGGGTATCAGGAGCCGTTGCAACATGAAAGGATCGCTCTATCGTGAGCCGTAGGACACAACCGAGAAAGAATTTTTCATCGGGCTCCTAAAAAAAACTTACATGGAGTCTTATCCGGTTTACTACAATCTTGTAGTCTCTGGTGGCAGGATCCACTACCATCCGGAGGTGGGGCAGCGAAACAGCGAAAAAAAAACATCACACATGGATCAGTCAAATACAAACGGACCTTCTCCCTGTGTCGCAGACCTTCTCCCATTTGCCCATTACCACTCTTCCTAACTCTTTTCGAGAATACTCCTAGGAGGAGTTGAACCCCATAAACTAGAACCGGTTCCAGCAGAAGTTCCTTCCTCTCTCAACATTGACACCTACTGTCAATGGGTCCTTAGGAGGAGGGGGCCTATTGCTCACAAAAACACAAAACACACAGGGAACTATTGTTGCAACAAAACTGAGAGGAATACTGCGAATTATGATACAAAACCTAGATGTGATTCTCCTCGAGACTCCCAAGTGATATGAACCACTGACTGAAGATAATCTGGAAAGGCAGTACGCTCGACATAACCAACTGTTTTTGCGAGTTGCTTATAAACAAAAAAGCATTTTTGCTTCATTTCAGTCTCTGCAAACAAATATGCTGCACAAAGTATTTGCTCCTTCACATGGATGTCTTGCTCTACAGCAAACTTATCGCAAGCTGTACTAAACTCAGGAAACTTAACTCGCAACTTATCCACAGAGATGAATTTCCACATTCTGATCCTCTCGCCGTCCTTTGTACTAGACCACGAGAACTTCCACACGCTTTCGAGAAAAACTTCTAGACGCAGAGGATTCCAAGAGTCTTGTGAGGAGACTCTCGGTGACCTTGGTTGAGATCGACTGCGACTGACCATGATGAAAATGACAAAAACAAGAAGCCGTACAGCCAGATGCAAACATGAAAAAAAGAAAAGCTAGGCACACAAAATATGAACAGCCAAGAACGTGAGCTCTCAAATCGCTAGCGAGGGTTTTGTATTCAAAAGCGACTCCAGATGAAAAATGTAGCGAAAGAAAGCCGCTCCACCAATGTCTTCTCCAAACGAGAGAAAAGCTAGGCAGACGAAATACGAGTAGTCAAGAACACCAACTCTCATTTCGCTAGCTCAAGGTTCGTGTCCAAAATCAACTCCAAAAGAAAACCGTAGTCAAAGAAAGCCCTCGCACCAGTGTCTTCTCACAACGAGAGAGAAGAAAGCACGGCCAAGTAGAACCTCTCGCACACTCTCAAGAAAATACCGTGCGCAAAATGACCTGAACCAGAAAGAAAGAACTTGATCGTCGAGACCGGATGATCAAGAAATACGTTCTACACTAATTCGTAATCGAAGTCACCGTCTGCAGTGAAAAATCTTGACCCAGCAACCGCCTGATGTGCACAAAGTCACGACAACGACAAAGACAGCATCGAGCAAACCTAAAATGAAATTTCACGAGCGGGTCCTTGTCATGTACGTGCAGCAGAAACGATTAGACAATCTGCGACGCGGCGGTAGTGTAGCTAGAACTCGAAGTGTTCCTTGAAACACTCTCGAAGCATGAAAACCACCAATCGCAACCAAAGTCACCACATGCAGTGTAAAACTCAGCAACCCATCGATGTGCACAAAGTCACGACAACGACAAAGACATCAACGTACGATGAAATTTCACGAGCGGGTCTCAGTCGTGTACGTGCAGCAAAAATGATTAGACAATCTGCGACGTGACAGCAGTGTAGCTAGAACTCGAAGTGTTCCTTGAAACACTCCTGAAACATGAAAACTCTAAACGTCACAAATCGGAAAGAGTTCTCAAAGCTCCCGAAAACCAGTCCGGCCTGGATATCTCTCGTTACTGTGGCCAAAAAGTTAATGACCTTGCATGGGAAATTTTTATACCCCAACCTGTGGTTTAAGCAAAATGTAACGAATGGGTTCTCTAAGATTATTCTCTAAACTGTGGAGAAGGCCAGCTGAAGCAACAAAAACAAAAAATAGGGACTAAACCCTACCAAACCTCAGCTCCGGGCATTTGGGAACAAAAGACTAAGACCAAAAGTGCAATGCAGTTACAGCCTTAGGAGAAATCGCTTGTGGTTCATTCTTGTATGTCGACTCTATTGTTACAAAAGTGTAAACAAAATCATCGTAAAGTTATCATGTCATGGAACAACGATAAGTGAAAGAAGCTACCAGTCATATACAATCTCTCTGTTGTAACAAGTTTACAGAAATTGGTTTGATCACACCCCCGTAGATTCCGTTAGCTTGATCTTATCCCTCTTATCGATGTATGGCTTGAACACACCCCCGACTGGCTATTGCCTATAAAACCACTCACTTTGTGATGTTACTCACATGTGAGACTGCAAATATTTAAAGGAATGAGAATATGGATAATCTAACGTGTCTTTAATGTTAAATATTTTGAATTGCAATGATATTTAGTCAATGATGGACCAAAAGAGAAATGACTGGTTCAATAACCCGTCAAGCAACCAAACGTTAAGAGGGGTATGATCAAGCGAAACGATTATATTGGGGGTATGATCAAGCCAATTTCTGAACAAGTTTACCGTATGGTACACGGCCTAGAGGAAAATACACTGATCACATTCTTTACACGACTATACTCGTCAGTTCTCGTGTATTCATGATCGCACCGTCGACCGGTTTATACCACGGTTGACCTGGACTTTAGATGAGTCTCTTCAATCTTTCTCGCTTTTAGATTTTTGCTACAGCATGTCTCAGAGCTCGATATTCGACATTTAAACATATAATATTGTCCATGTCAGCTTTGCCACGGTGGCATGTAATCGACTGCACCCGCGACAGTCACTCAAGATGTGGTGAAGTAGAAAAGGAAATAAAAGGGTGTGGTAAAGTATATACCCCCTGCATAGTCTACATGAAACTGGACATCTCAAGAACTCCAAAACAAAGGCTCCTTCTACAATCTTGTCTTTTTGTTACTTCCCTGCTTCGTTTTCTTTCCTTCCTACAGACTATGTCTAGTCCAGTCTCTCGTTTAAAGCTAGAGACTATCGAGTCAATTTGTGTACTTTGGCTTGTATACTAACTGTCCTTCTTGGACTCTCCTCTAATTCCATTTTCTAATGATTTCCCGTGGAAGGAATATCACGGTATTATTTACTGGTGCTCAACATTTTACATCGTTTTACTTTCAGTATTGCACTCGAAAAATATTCCCTAAGTTTTTGTCTAAACTCCACAGAAGGACAAGTTTTCCGCGTACCGTCTGTGCTTGTATGATACCCACAATGTAACCGGCGATGGGAAGACAAAACCCACCCTTCGTGTCCAAAGCTCTCATAAAAGGCATGCTATTATCACCTTCTCCGCGTCCAGATGGAGGAAGTATGCACATTTATTAATTTATGACTTAACTTTTTCTCTTAAAAGGTTAGATCATATATCAAATATATATTAATATTTTTTTTCGAGGAGATTGTATTTATAGTAAGACTGTCTGCATTTCAGTTCACTGCACTTATAGGTTTTCTTTCTTCGTAGAGTCCTGTGTAACAGTCACATTACTATATTTAATATAGTAATATGACTGTTAATATATTTGATATAGATTTATAATTTATAAATATAATTTGTCTTGCTTAATGATATGATGATCATGATCATGATGTCTTGCATCTCTACGTGATGCTTATTGATAGCTATGGTCTATGAATGTTACGATGTTTTGCTTAGTGCAGAGAATGATTTTTAATTTTCCAAAAAATACTTTCCCAAAGTCATGATATACAGCCAACCACTTGCAATAATTTAAAAACTATATTCTTGTTTTTTCTTTTCTTTCTCTCCGCTCCGAAACTCCCCGTTCTAGTCTTGCTGGGCAGGTTAAGTAAGATCTCTACACTATTTTTGCCTCTGGATCAAAGAGGCGATTATCCACATTCCCTTCGTTGCAAACAATGAATAGCGCAAACACACTTTATGTAGTTCTACATGTTTCGTGTTCTTCTTATGCTCTTTCGCGTTTCACCAGAGAGACTGAAGTCCAATTTTCAGTTGTCTATAATTGAGATCTGTTGGCTCTAACGCAAGGCTCGGAGAGATTCGACGTTTAGTTAGAAATATTCGGAAAGTCTTTTAAGAATCCTATAATAAGAATTGACGTAAATGAGTCCAGATAGAAGAAGGGAAAATTCGGAAAGCAACCGAATGTGAAAATGAAAACTATGAGAAATTACCTAGAAGATTTCCGCATAGGAAAATGAAAATGAATAGGAGGAAACTGTACCGAGCTTGAATCGTATAATTTTGGATAATTCCTGATATTCCTAAACCCTAAACTGATAATCCCTTTTGTAACGGGTGGATCAACCACGTGGTATATTTTACACTTCCTGTTTGTGCCAAGACTCACATTAGTTCTGTCTGTACGTAGTTTCATAACGGCAAGTATTTCAGAACTTGTCACTTATTGTTATTTTAACCGTTGATGGAGAAGAATATTTTGACCATAGCTTTTTTTATCATCGATGGAGAAATCGACTCTCAAGAGACCGTGCTATAAAGTGAGATAGGAAGAGTGCTGCGGAACCGGCAACTTCTGCACTACTGACAATAGAATATGATCAAATGTGACGTGCGGTAGTAGAGAGTTCAAGTTTAAAGTTTAAACTTGAGTGAGAGAAGATCGTGTTCATGCAAGTCTTGAGTTTCTACTTGTCTTCAAAGGAGACTCTTGTCTTTGCATTTTCAGTAGACTGTTGAAAGTGAGTTAGGACATCTGCAATCCGAGAGGTAGATTTTGGCAAGTGCGACTTGAAACTTCAAATCTTTCACGAGGCTTATGCAGCGGCACTCTCGTTACATGTGCAGCGGGACTAGAATTTAGACATTTATCTGAATTTGTTTTTGGTAGTCCATGTTTTGTTGTTAGATTTGCAGGGCCTACTCTGGATTCTCATTTTTTGTTTATCACTTGTGAGGAGTTCAAACGTTAGGTGCAAGTTCTTTATAGTTCAATACTGTTCATACACACATCCTGGTTTTGAACCATTACAGTATTATCTTCAGACATTATGTCTAAGAGGCAAATATCGGTTCAAGAGCGAGGTTTCAGTCGTCAAAAACTCAGTCGAACGTTAACGTTAAATCAGTCATCTAGTAGGTGAACAGGATCGCATAGATCTAGAGATACCCGATGATCTTCTTTCGTCCCGAAAAGATACTACAGTGATAGAGAAAAACATAAAACTTTGGAAAGATTCATGGGCTTGGACTACCACTGGCTTGAATTCGGTTTTGAACTAGGGAGAGTTTTCTGTGGTGTGTGTAAACAAGAGAAGGGAGAAAGTACATTTGCCGCTAAGGGGTCAGGGAATGTGAGAACGTCTGCCTTTCAGGATCATTATGTTCCAAGGAGCATAAGCAACTAGTCTATGCTGAGACTTTTGGAAAAGTATACATGCCGAAGGCTGTTTCAACTGTCTACAAAAACTGTGATTCTGCTGTCCTCACACTATTTTATGTTGCCTACCTTGTCGATAAGGAATCGATATCATTTTCAAAATTTCCAAAGCTTTGTAGGTTGCTTAAGCGTAGCACAGATGATATCACGTTAAAAATAGTATCAAAACGACGAATCTTGCGAATAGAGATGATCTCTTTCATCTCTCAAAGTATGCATAAGAAGATCCTAGAGAAAGTTAGGTGTTCATCATTTTATGGACTAATGATTGACGAGTCCACTGACGATTCATTTACATGTCATTTGGTCATCTTTGCTACTTTTCTAGATAAAGGTCAAGTTTGTTCTGTTTTCTTGGGCGTCTTACACGTCATGCTAAGAACTCTCTTCTTGTCAATGATGATGATGAGAATGTTAACGGAATGGGGTTTACACTTTAGTAAGTGCGTTGGTTTCGATTCTGATGGACCTAGTACGATGAGAGGAGTTCACAATGGGTAGTTGCACCTTTAAAACGTATGGTCAATCCGTATTTACTTTCTGTGCACTGCGACGTGCTCTTGCATTATTGGCTGCAGGAAAAGCCTCAAGGTGCAAACAGGCAACGAAAGAAGTTGCATTGACAACTTGTTAAATACAGTAGCTGGTTATTTCCATAGTTCATCAAAACGCAAGGTTGCTCTTTCCTCTTTGCAGGTTGCTCTCGATGATGCAAAAAGAAGTATAAAACGATATTTAAAAATACATTGGTTGAGAATACTTGCAATTAGTACATTGTGTGACAGCTTAGAGTCTTTGCTTGTGTACTTTCCAGATGTAGCCAAAGATGCTGACACTGTAGCAAAGATGTGTATGAGAAATTGTCTGTTTTCTCAATGGTGTACATACTGTACAGTATGTACATCATTGCAGATATTATGGAGAGTTTTGCAAAGTTGAGTAAACTTTTTCAACAGAATTTCATGGAAGTATCTTCCACAGGATCGATAGTCATGTCTACTATAACAGAAGTTTGTATGTACTTCTTAATAGATAGTATAGAACTGAGCGGAATTATCAGCGATTCTGAAGGTTTCCACTTGATTCCTGATTTTCGACCACCTGGTGGATACTTAAAACGCTTGCATTTATAGTCTCTTTGAAGTTATTGAGCTTCAAAGAGACTATAAATGTAATGATCTAGCATTTGCATAGCAGTTTCAGCAAGATTTTTTTGAGGCGGTGTGCACAGCTTTGCACGACAGGTTTGAAGACAAATCTCTTAGTTTGTGTTTTAAAACTTTTAATCCGTTGGAAGTTCCTTCGAGTCCAGTGGATATGCGTGACTAGGAATCAAAGAGTTTGAACAATTGTGTAGCTTTTATGCTCGAGGTAAAAATATAAGAGAAAATCAGTTGCAGCGAGCCTTTATTCAACCCTCTGCTGTAAAAGGAGAGTTTCGGACTTTGATACAATGTTTATCTGAATGGAGTGATAAAACATTTAAGGATATCTAGTATATGTTGTCAACTAACCCTACATATTGTTTGAAGTATTCTCATCTACTTGTGTTGGTAAACATTGCTGGAGTACAATGCGTAATCTACAGCGATATGTGAATAGCATCCCCAACGGCCTTGTACAGTGAATTTTGTTTTCTCTTATCAGAAAACGTGTAAGAGTTATAAAAATATATTCTAATAAGCTATAATAAAAAACCAAAGTCATTTATAAATATTATATGTTAACCTCTCCGGGAGTAGCCAATTGATTCAGACAGAACTCATAAGTGAAGAGCGGACTGAAACGTTTCAGAGATATAAGTCCGGGACTGGAATTGTCAATATGCGTCATTTAACAAGAGCATTAATATATGTTCTAACCTTTCTCGCCGAAAGGATTAGAACATATATTAAACCCCATGTACACTTCGAAGTGTCCATGGGGTGAATATGCAGAGTTGCATATTCACCCCAGGTTGAATATTGTGAATATACATCCAAAGTGTACAAATGCCTAGAAAACGAAAAAAGACAAACGAGAGATGCTCTCAGATGAAATTCTTATCGTTCATAGGTGATCTGGAACAGAAGTAGGTAAAAAAGGTCACGTAACCGATCATATCTATAATTATCATGACTTCATTTAAGATTTGATTTTAGAGTTATTTCTTTTGTACAAAGCACTGCTTTACTGTGAACAGATATGGCTTTGCTTCTTCTAGTTTACTTGTACGGAACACTGTTTTTTGCTATAGAGACATTGTTTCAGTGTCTGAAGTATGAGTTTAGAGACACATGAACGATCTTGCTCCGCTTTTCTTATTTCAATTCAACGGAACACTTTTTTCTCATATAGAGACACTACTCCAGTGCTTAAAGTCTGAGTCTAGGAACAGATCTGCCGGAGTTCGATTCTCACTCCGAAAGAAGCAAAACCTGTCAAGAAAATAAAATAACGAATTTTAGAGTTGACGAAGAATAAATCTAGTAGTATAGTATCTAATATTGTATATACTTAAGAAATCCAAGACGAAAGCGAAGAACTGGAAAAATTCTCAAGTTACAGGGGTTTCTAAAAATATAGTCTGATAAGACCTATCTGAGGAGAATACTTGATTCGTTAGATCTGAAAATAAATCCTCAATATAATACACTGATAATCAACTACACAGAAGGAACTGAGCAGGGGTGAATATATACATCCCAGCCCCCGAAATGGGGAGGAGGCGGAAAAGGACAAGCGTGGCGTCCGGGTATAAAATAGTCAACGGGGATTGGTTCGGCCGTCTGGACTTATTTAGATAATAGAAATAAACATGTCAATGTATTTCATATACTCATCCACGTACCCCGCCACTGGTCTCATGTATTTGAATGAGTATATGAGATGAACATTTTTTTACAAATGTTCTAGTTAGCCCAGCGGACAACGGACAGGATCTGGTGCATCACGTCAGGAGTTCAAACCCGGTAGGGTTTAGGGTTTAGTTTAGGGTGCGTGACGTGGCATATCATTTGAGGTGTTAATTTAACGTGAGAGAAATTGTAGAGGATTTAAAGGGGTAATTGAAAGGACTTAGAGGGGTAACTGAAAAATTAAACAGAGTTAGAGTATTCCAAGAAGACATCTGATTGGTTGTGAAGAAAAATAATATGTTCAAGAAATAGAAAAATGCTGTAATACTTGAACTGAACTGGGGCTAGCGCATATATACATAGAATATGCGCTGAAGGAACTGAGCAGGGGTGAATATACATATGAATGCGTAATCTACAGCGATATGTGAATATGTCTTCTCTATTCAGAATGCAATCAAGACTAAATTTATAAAAAATTTAGAAACTATATATCTCGAAGCATGTGTACGGCCTAGAATCGAAGGACCTTTCGAAGACTTTGATGATTTCTTGCATGAGGCTATCAGTTTGTGGAAAAATGCTGTACATAACAGATTTCTGTTTTCTAATCCTAATGTGCACTTGTCTTCAAATGTGAGTTCGAAACCAAATGTGGGTTCTGCACCTTCTTCCATTTCTATGCCATCTTGTGTTATCTCTACAGGGGAAGGTTCTTCTCATAGAGAAAAAGGAACGGTTTATAATCTTTTTTTTCTTTATCCTTCTGATAATTTATGCTACGTGCGTTCTGATTGTAGGGGAAGGGTTCACAACAACGATTCATCTTTTGTTTTACATATTTAAAGTGTTCGATCTGCTTGTGTGACTGCAAAATGCATTTCTTTTCCCTATTCAAGTGAAAGAATGCTTCTCAGTGATCTACTGGATGGTTATCTTCTGAATTAAAGTACATTTATTTAAATTAGATTTAATGTTTTTGTGTTGTGACATCACATTTTTTTTCTCTTTATATCATTTGTAGAGTTTTTAGTTATTTCAGTTGACTGTTATTTTTTACTTTTTGTCCCTCCTTCGTACATGCATCTTCGATGTGTGTATTGTTGGGGGTTTGAGCTCCGATCGAGAAGACATCATTGGATTCAAATGCTATTGGGAGTTTTGTCTTTTATGTCTGTTTTGCTTTGTTTCAGTGTTAAATTTTGGTCTAGTTGTAATAGTGTTCAATTATTATACAGTTGAGCAAATAAAATATGCATCCAAAGTGAAATTTTGGCTAGATGAAGGAAAAAGACAAACGAAGAGTGAAAAGGAAAATAAAAGATGTTACTGGACCAGACACAACAATGAGAGTACAGTAGAAGTGTTATCGAGAAATTTATAAATATTGAAGTAAATATATTCAATACTTTATATATTAATTATAGACTGCATGCAGGACTTTCCGGGAAGAACCCATAAAAAGTGTGTATTGCAGCGTGCATCTGGAGCCAGAAGACCGGTTGGATGTCTTTTCAATAATTCGGTTTTTGTACCATGTTTAATTTATCACCTTGCATATTCCCCTCTTCCGAACTAGGAAAAGGTGAAATATGCAAAAGTTGAGAAGGAATATGTTGCCTTGGGGCTCAAACAAGGTGTAAATCGCAGAGTTAGCAAAATAATATTTTCCGAATTTAATCTGCCTCTTTTCTGGAAAATACTGACATAAAATAAAACTTTCGGAAACGATCCCGATGAAAATTTCAAATTCTGGAAAATTTACAAGTTATAATACTATCCGCCGGAAACCTACCGTCTATACTTTCAGACTATCATAAGAAATCCGGTTTCGAAAAGTTTTCTCCGAAGTAGCACAAACAGTATTGCGATTTCCCCGAGTTAGCCGAGAAATCCCATCGAGCCGTGCTCTAACGGTGTATCAGATTCTACTTTCGGTACTCGCCGGTTGTGATCACAAGTTTTAACACGGGAGAAATTATTCATAGTGAATTGTTGTGTGAGATATTCTCGAAAAGGAATTACATACCAGTTTCAAATAAGCTCCATTTTGATTGAGCATGCATATCATATGAGCTCAGTTAATTCAATGTATTTTAATGTCGTTGTTTTAATATATTTTTTATTTTACACTCCAAATCAATCAGGTGTTGTTTTAGACGGTTTTATTGGAAGTTAAATATTAAACAGACCCTTCTAAATCATTCAAAAAATGAGTTTCTGCTTCTCTTCATGAATGGTTGAAGATATCAAGAGAATGATTGTAAGAGATATCTCAGTTCATTCAATGTATTTCAATGTAATTATTTTAATATATATTTTATTTTACACTCCAAACCAATCAGGTGTTATTTTAGACGGTTCTATTGAAAGTTAAATATTAAACAGACCCTTCTAAATCATTCTAAAAATGAGTTTTTGTTTCTCTCCATGAATGATTGTTAGAGATACTGGTCATATAGAGTGATGCAGGATTCGAACCGAAACCAAACTGTCTCCAGACTGAAGCTGTTGTCACTGTGATAATACATTGTATACGTTTAGATACATGATATCTCCATAATATATTACATGTTGTCTCCTTCTTGAGCACAAAAAGATTCTATATATATTCTATATATGAGTTCATACTACCAAAATTAAAATAGTACAGTAGTATATCATAGTTCGGATCTTCTTATTGTCTCACACAAAGACTCGTGACAAAATATTTTGTCTCTACACTTTCAAATAATGTTAGACAAATGAATAGATTCTTTCTATATTAACGCTATATATATTTCTGATGGAGGAGGTAAATATGCAAAAGTTCAATTTATTACTAACTTGTTTATTGAGAAGAGATAATAAATTAATGTGTTGATTAAAAATATTTTTTTGTTTAGTAAGTTATCGCACTTGTAGGTTTTGCAATGTGAATCTATATTTTTTTATGGTTATGTCTGGATCTTCCCGCATCTCCAAGTCCTGCTATCATTTAACATTTAGAGATCTGATTTTTCTTGATATTTTAGTATAAATTGTTCACTTATCACTTATATTTTTCAACAACGTCTCCCACTTGGAGACTACAAGTGGGAGCCGTTGTTATGGGTTAACTCTATATCGCTCTGCAACTCTATGTGCGGTTAAAACTTAATATTATGGTTGAAATTTATTTTTCTTTTAAATTTAATATATAATTTCTACATAACAAACAGCAACAAAAGTTCTCCATAAGTTAATCATACATATTTTGGCATCCATGTTGTGCCTTAGAAGGACAATATGCATGCTCGATGAACTTCTGAGGAACTTTTGTTCCCTTAATGATATTATAGGAAAAGATATACGTGTTAGATAATGATTATATCTTAAGTAGGTAAATATTTAAATTATCCTCTAATGATTAGCTGGACCAAGCAGATGCAAAAGGAGCCAAACTCATAAGGGCAAAGGAACAAGTCTTGGAGGCTCCTTGGAGGATATAAGTGCGGTAGCTTGTTCAACCCAAATAATCAAATAATCAACAAAGTGATTTATTATCTAATCCTTCCGGACAGAAAAGTTAGATAATAAATTAAATCACCTTGGTTAAGTCCTCTTCTTCCGAAGTTTCTTCAGATGAGGAGTCAACTTTGACCGAAGTCGAAGAATCCACTTCGTCGAGTGAAAAAAAGTGAAGTGCAAGGTGAAGTTTTTGTCCAAATCTCAGAAAAGTGAAAAAGAGAAGAAATCCAAACCGAAGGGAGACAGTTCTCAACTCATGGAAGAAATTATTAAGAGCTTTGCAGATTTGAAAGTACAAATGGTGAGGTTTCTTGATAGGAGGAAGTCACCTTCTTCATCTCGACCAAACTTGTGGTGTACGAGTTGTGGAAGACCAAGACATGCCAATACAGAATGCACTAACCCAAGCCGGACTTATGCAGCACAAGCGTTAGATTGGGCACCTGCTTACGAATCGTTTTATAGTTCATTCTATGTGGAAACCTCAGATGAAATGTACAAAGTTCAAACAATTACGCCACCTCATTCACCAATACCATTTCAACCACCGACAACTAGTCCAATTTGCATCGAGAGAAAGAGCTCTGAATGTTTCACAAAAATGATTAATGAGTCCGGCATGGTCCAATAAACCACCACACATGGATCTTGTTTTAACTGTGACAACAAAGATCATCCAAAGATACAGCTGAGATATATAGCGGAAAATATCACCAGCCAGGACATGCAACGACATATTATCCTAACCCACCCGCATTGAAGCAAGGGGTTCGCTTTGACACCAAGACAGAACGTCCACCAGAGACACAATTACATAAGGTGGACTTGGAGGAGTGGAAGGCTACTGGAGATGAAGGTTGGCTACTCAAAAAAACTTGGTGGAAAAAACTTGGAATTTTGGATAGACTACTTGTCAATGGAACCTCCATCCAGCCTACACACCGACACATGTGGTATAATGGTTCATAAAGGGGTTGTCTTCAAAACAACAAACGTGGGTCAAACGGTTCGATACGTCAACTTTGGAGCGTGCCATTGATTCTGTAGAGAATTACGAGTCCTCCAATATCTTTAGCAGAGACCATGATAAGACTTCAGGAGAGAGAAAGAAGAAGAACTTCAGGAAGTCAAGGAATAGTAAGAAGGAAGAGAAGAAGAAGAAGAAGAAGTTGAAAAGAAAGAGCAGAAAGTTTTCGTCTTCGGAAGAAGAATCTTCGGAAGAAGAATCTTCAGAAGAAGAGTTTTCAGACAAATGCTCTTCAACGTCAGTAGACGAAGATTCTTTCTCTTCGGAAGAAGAGGGAAAACGTAAGAAGAGAAAAAAGAAGACGAAGACAAGACTCCAAGTAGTGAAGAGATCAACACCAACGAAAGACCACGCACTTGATGACATTCTAAAGAAATATGAAGACCTCAAGGTTCAGTCAGTAAGGACGCTAGAAAGACGTAAGTCACCATCCGTCACTTGTCCAAATTTGTGGTGTAGTAACTGTGGGAAGCCTGTGCATGCCAACACAAAATGCTTTAATAGCAAACCAGCTTATAATACGATGTCGTGTCGTGGACCGGCTCCTATATGAAATTCAAACTTCGATGCTTGTCGTTCCAAAGACACTCATGAGAAGACAAGCTAGGCCCCAGCTTATGAACTTTTGGAACCATTTCGGATCTTCGCTTTCATCGCATAGATGGGTAGAGCTCATTGTCAGCTTTCCATAGGCACTTCATCTACTTTGTTTGGACGCTTAGTGGAGAAGTTACAGGACTCGAAAGATGGAGAAAACAAGCTAGGCCCCAGCTTACGGATTTTTGGCACAACTTTGGATCTTCGCTTTTATCGCATCAGTGGATAGAGCTCCTTGTCAGCTTTTCATAGGCACTTCATCTACTTCGTTTGGACACCTAGTGGAAAAGTTACAAGACTCGAAAGATGGAGAAAACAAGCTAGGCCCTAGCTTACGGACTTTTGGCGCAACTTCGGATCTTCACTTTCATCACATAGATGGGTAGAGCTCGTTGTCAGCTTTCCATGGGCATCTTGTTAACTTCGTTTGGACATCTAGTGAAGAAGTTATGCGACTCGAAAGAAGGTAAAATCAAGCTAGGCCTTAGTTTACTTGCTGACTGGGTATTTTGAGGCTTCAAGCGCTATATCAAAGACGCAAAGGGCCTGCTTCATTATTATGACAGAACTTCGTACGTACTGTAAACCCTACGCGGTCCTATCGATCAACTATCCCCCGATCTCTTAACCTCCACGATCGTCATCCACGAATCTGCAACATGTCGGGCCTGTTTCTCACTCAGGGGTCACCTCTGATGGCTTTGATGGAAGCACACCATGAACTCGAAGGGAAAATGCTGAGCTCACTCATTCATACACCCACACACTTATCAACTAAAAATCTCCTTAAACACATCAACTAAAATCCTCCATTCTAACGACGTCTCTCAAGTTCTCACATGCTAAAAATATCCCACACTCTCTATATTACTCAAGTTGTCATTACGACAATGTGAAAATAAGGATGAGGAGCTCTTCTCTACTCCTCTATTTATACATTTTAGGTTTTTACTTTGGTACCCTCCGGTAACTCAGCCGTAACTACTTTTACCGGGTTTTACTAAGATATTACTTAAGGTAAAAGCATTGATCACATGGGCTTTTTATCCTTTCACCTGGGCTTATTTCTTCAAAGTCAACAACTTCTAGAAGGATTCTGGAATATTCTCAAGGAATCTCGAATTTCCACCCCCCCTCTACACTAGGACCCACTAAAAAGGAAACATGTGGAATCTCTTCTTGTTTTTAATGCCCACAAAGTCCACAACTTTAATCCAACCACTAATATCAAGTCAAAAAGGAGATAAGGGATACTTTCCACATCCTTTCTACCTTTTAGACAAGATGACAAGATAGTAGTGCTCACTCTTTAGCAAATATCTGAATTCTGCCAAAAGTACAGCTAAGTTTAACCATAACTAACTTTTAGCTAGTCATGACTAACTTGATACCTCCTAAAAGTACTTTGGCAGCAATTAAACATTCTCAACACTTAGTTAGAACTAAACACCTTACTAATAGACAAACTTCCTATGTGTAACATAGGTCGTTACATTTTACCCCCGGACTAAATTTTCGCTCCGTCCTCGGAGTGAAGAGAGAACTTTCGTCGATGAAAGAACTTCAACTTGTCATGGTTGACCCGATCGAATCTCCTTCCTCCCAACTCCTGAAGGTCATATGTGAAGTTGCTCCACACCTTATCTACAACAAAAGGACCAAAATATCTCGGAAGAAATTTCTTCCTAGCCCTCTTGAATCTGATAGCATCATACAACATAACCCAATCTCCGACTTGAAAAGGTTTTACCTCCCTCTTGCCCAATCGTTTGTCGTAACTCTTCTTTTGATACGCCTGAGCTCGTTCCATCCGGATCATTGCTACTGCTCGGGTCTCTTCCAACTCCATGAGTTGCTCCCTTCTTGATCTAATCACGTCTTCTCCTCTCGACCTCTTCAACTTTCGTTGAATAGTTTGAAAAGTATCCAATTCGAATTGGATGGGCAACTTGGACTCCACTCCATAAACCAGTCGAAATGGGGAGTATCAAGTAGAAGTCTTTGTTGTCGTTCGATACTCCCATAAGATAGCATGTAGCCTCTTATCCCAAGTATGTTTCGCAGTCTCAACACCAGCATCTTTGGCGAGCATCATACAAAGTGTAAGATTGGTCTTCTCCGCAAGACCATTAGCATTTGGTTTGTATGAGGTAGTTACTCGTGGCTTGATAGAAAAGTGTTGTAGCATAGCAGTAGTCATGCTCCCTACAAACTCTCCTCCTCTATCCGAGACCAACTCTAACGGACATCCAAATCTGGTGATGATCCTCTCCCATAGGAATCTACCGACTTCTGTTTCATTAGTCTCCCTCAAAGGTCTAGCCTCTACCCACTTGGTACAATAGTCAGTGGCGACTACAATGTATCTATTGCCTCGAGGTGTCTTATTAAGAGGACCTACAAAGTCAATACCCCATTTCTCAAACGGCCCTAATACTGGAATTGATCTTAACGGAGGTGTTCTAGTAGACTTTAGAGCAAATGCTTGACATACGTCACAAGTTTTGCAATAGTCTAAACACTCTTTGAAAATCCCTCTCCAATGATAACCCGCATCCAAAATCTTGAAGGTTGTTATCTTACCAGCAAAGTGACCTCCGCAAACATTTCCGTCGTGAAACTCGTGCATTAGCTTGAATGCCTCTTTCTGACCAACTGCTCTCCTTAGTAACCCATCTGCTCCTTGATGAAACAGAATTTCCTCCACCATGGTGTAAGGTTTGCATCTCTTGATCAACGCGTTACGTTCTCGGGTATGCATACCTTCTGGAAAAGAGCCATCTACAAGGAAACTCCAGATTTCCTTGTACTCGTCCGGTATCTCCTCGATGCTTGTGATGGTCATCAGATGCTCGTCTGGAAATGAATCATCAAACGGTTCTTCTCCCTCATCATCATAAGCCCTTGACAAAAGATCAGCATTCGCATGCTTCTTCCCTGGTCTATCTTCGATCACATAATCGTATTCTGTTAGAAGGATCTTCCAACGAGCAATACGACCTTCGGCATTAGGCTTATTAAAGATATACTTTAAAGCCTTGTGATCTGTGACTATGGAAAATTTCCCTCCTAGCAAGTAGTGTCGAAATTTCTTCAATCCAAAGATCACCGCTAATCCTTCTCGTTCAGTCACGGAGTAATTCTTCTCCGCTGGAACCATCTGCCTACTAGCATAAGCTATAGGATGATCATGCCCATCTCCATCTAGCTGACTTAATGTACATCCGATTGCTACATTGGAGGCATCCGTATACAGAATAAATGCTTTACTCCACTCAGGTTTAGCAAGTATAGAAGCTGTCACTAATGCCTTTTTCAGCTCCTCAAATGCTTCCTTTGCCTTCTGATCATGCACTATCAAGCCAAAATCAACTCCCTTCTTCATGTACATAGTCAAAGCTATTGCTTTGTTTGAGAAGGAAAAGACAAACCTACGATAATATCCAACCATGCCAAGAAACTGCCTCAACTTTGTCAAGTTGATCGGAAATGGAAGATCCACAATCTTCTTCACCTTCTCAGGATCTACCGCAATCCCATTCTTGGAAATGATGTGCCCTAACAGCAGACCTTCTTCGCAGCCAAAGATGCACTTCTCTGGATTTAGAGAAGCGTTGGCTTGCTCCAACCGCTGCAAAACTTTGATCACATGATCAAAGTGGCCCTCCTTTCGTCCGTACACACAGAAATCGTCAATGAAATCCCGAACAAACTTCCCTATGAATGGTTCAAACACCTTGTTCATGAACCTTTGAAACGTGGCCGGAGCATTACACAATCCGAATGGCATCACTCGAAATGCAAATGTTCCCCAAGGAGTAGTGAAAGTAGTCAACTGTTGGTACTCCTGTGCTATCTTGATCTGGTTATACCCACTATAACCATCACCAAAGCTGTATCACTCATGACCAGCAACTTCCTCCAAAATCTCATCTATAAATGGTAGAGGATAATAATCCTTCTTGGTAACTGCATTCAGCTTCTTATAGTCTATGCACACTCGCAGCTTACCATTCTTCTTCTTGACAATCACAATGGGTGAAATCCATTCTGAGTTCTCCACCTCATAGATGAAACTCGCCTCCTTCAACTTGTCTATCTCCTCCTTGACCATCATTGCCGTTGTGGGATTGACCCTTCTCTGCTTCTGTCGAACTGGTCTTGCGTGCTCCTCCAATTCGATTCGATGAGTTTCGAGAGTCACCTCCTTCAAATCCTTGTAGCTGAAAGCAAACACATGGATATATTTTCGAAATATATCTAGGAATCTACTTTTCTCTTCTTGAGTGACATTGATACCAAACTTCAGGGTAGAGAGTCTTCTCACAATCTCTGCCTCACTCAACTCTTCTTTGTCAGGATCTTTCTCCACTGCTGATCGAGGCAACAAGTCAATAGCACTAAGCTGATGTAATGATTCATCTCGACCAAATCCTTCTTCCTCAGACGAGGATTCTTGATCGTAAGAATCTCTATCTACTTCTGATACACTCTGATCATCCTCCGTATCAGATTCCCAGTAGTCACTAGTGGGTCTATCAGAGTCAAAAGTCACAACTCCAACACCCGAGAGAGGAACTATCACTCTATGATCTCTAGGTCCAATCCGTAAATATCCCTTGTGCCACCTATCAGTGGTGCGCACAGTTCTCAACCAAGGCCTACCTAGGAGCAAATCATAACTAGAGTCCTTTAACACTTGAAAGGACATCAACGTTTGAACTCCCATCACAGACACGACCACCTTCTCTAACACACCAAGAGGTCTTACCCGTTGCTTGTTAGCCATCCCCACGACAATGCTAGCCGGGCGAGTTGGTTCCATCCCCAACTTCTTCATCAACCTCTCTGATATGGCATTTACAGCCGACCCTTCATCCACCAATACGTCAGAGACGTAGTGACCATTCAACCGGACTTCAATCTTTGAAGCCCTAGTGCATACCTCTGAAGCATGCACATCCACCACACCAACTCCCACAGACTTTGATGTCTTGCTCTTGGGTTTCTTCTTCTTGCTTCTCTTAGAACTCAGTCCTCCTCTGAGTTCCCTTCGTAAGCTAGGATTAAGTGCGATCAGTTGTCCAACAGTGATGTTGGCTTTCTGAGCACCCACATCTTCAACCACATCATATCCCGCTTGAGAAGATGAAATGGTGAAATCCGCCATCCCCAGCTTCCTTCTTGGCTCCCTTGGTGTACTCGAAACATTACTCGAACGAGTACTTCTACTAGCTGATTCCTCCATGAAAACCGGTTCATCAGAAAATCGAGTTCTTTTCCTTTCTTGAGCTAAAAGCTCCACCGGTGCATGAGAAGAGTTTAAACTCTCTCCTTTCTCGTAGGTGGGATCTCGCACGACATCGATAGTAGCCACCCCCTTGTCTCGTCCTTGTGATGGATTTCCTCCACCCACATTCATTCTGATAGCTTCGGCACCTCTTGCTCCGTTGTTAGGACAATTTCGCTGGAAATGAGAACCTCCACACGTCCAACAAGTGATTCCTCCAAAGTTACCTTGGTTGCCTCCAAAGTTACCTTGATTTCCTCGGTTGGGATTGTTGTCGTAACCTCTTTGACCTCCTCCTCCACCTTTGTTCCTCCATTCTCGTAACTGCACCACGTTTATCTTGAGATCCGCAAGAGTATCGGTGATGCTCTTCAGCTCGGCATGAAAATCAGAGGTGGCAGTAGACATCGTTGTTGGGACAAACGGTCTTGGCACCACCGTTGGAGTAGGAGCTGACGTTGAAGCAATCACCAATTGTGATGGTGCAGGTGCGATCGTTGTGATTACACCAGGAGTCGGAGTTGACACCAGAGCAGCATGATGAGGTTGGATGATATCTCCTTCATCCAAACTCTCTTCCATGTTTGTCGCAATCTTGATGGCCTCCGCTTTGGTCGCTGGCTTCTCGTACCTCACTTGGGTTCGAATTGAAGGCCTCAATCCTCCCACCAAGTTCTTGGTCAACACTGCTCCAATCCCCGCCATCGTTAGCTCCACATTGTCTCCACTCTTCCGTAGGACCGTCCGAAACCGTTGCTCCAACTTATCCACCCTTTCGACATATTGCCGAACTTTCTCGTCGTCTCGTTGCTTCAAATGAGTAAGCTCCACCATGAGCTTCTCATAACTCTCTTCTGGAAAAAATTCTTCTATGAGTGCATTACTCAACGTCTCCCATGTGTCCTCAACTGCACCAGGTGTCTTGCTCTTCACTCGGTCTTCATACCACTTGGTTCACAAACCTCGACGGTGAGGTTCTACAAGACGCATGGAAGACATTTCCATGGTATGATGGATTATTTCTTCTATGTCTTCGCATATTGAAAGATGTGTAGATTTAGAGGGGGTGATTGGATGGGAGGTTCGAGGAGAAAGTCAATGAGTATGGATCTAGGGAGGATCATGGCAGGGTAGCAACTTCAAGATGACGATCAGATTGCAACCTTGAGGATGAGGTTGACTGAGATGGGAGGGAGGATGACAAGATGGGTTGAGTGCCGGTCCACTCCTTGGTTGGTATCTCTAGTGCATACCGGAGGATGCACAGGTTTGGAGGGGGTGGATGTCGTGTCGTGGACCGGCTCCTGTCTGAAATTCAAACTTCGATGCTTGTCGTTCCAAAGACACTCATGAGAAGAAAAACTAGGCCTCAGCTTATGGACTTTTGGCACCATTTCGGATCTTTGCTTTCATCGCATAGATGGGTAGAGCTCCTTGTCAGCTTTCCATAGGCACTTCATCTACTTTGTTTGGACGCCTAGTGGAGAAGTTACATGACTCGAAAGATGGAGAAAACAAGCTAGGCCCCAGCTTACGGGTTTTTGGCACAACTTTGGATCTTCGCTTTTATCGCATCAGTGGATAGAGCTCCTTGTCAGCTTTCCATAGGCACTTCATCTACTTTGTTTGGACACCTAGTGGAAAAGTTACAAGACTCAAAAGATGGAGAAAACAAGCTAAGCCTTGGCTTACGGACTTTTGGCGCAACTTCGGATCTTCACTTTCATCACATAGATGGGTAGAGCTCGTTGTCAGCTTTCCATGGGTATCTTGTTTACTTCGTTTGGACATCTAGTGAAGAAGTTATGCGACTCGCAAGAAGGTAAAATCAAGCTGGGCCTTAGTTTACTTGCTGACTGGGTATTTGAGGCTTCAAGCGCTATATCAAAAACGCAAGGGGCTTGCTTCATTATTATGACAGAACTTCATACGTACAGAGACTGTAACAAGGGGGCAGCTTAGGGGCTAGCTTGCGCCTACGACCTGTCAACGAACGGTTCATGAGATTTAGGACTCCAATGCAAGCGCGCAAGGCGCCGTTGGGTTCAGATCTGTGCAGGCTACGCACTGGTTCAAACGGTTTGAGAAGAGAGGGATCGGGGATTGTGTTATGAGAGAAATTGAGACACAAGAAGCAGATTTGGAATTTTCAATTACATGTGGAGGAGAGTTGGACCGTTCGAGCCGTTCCGGAGTCCAAACTTGTTGTTCTTGGATCCATCAGGATCAGAACAACGAGTTCTACAGGAAATTGAAGACGATACGAAGTTTCATCAGGCGGTTTGGGAGTTCTGAGTGAAATTGGCTCGCAGGGAAGCGCTTACATCAAATTTTCGTTCGTCTGCGACCCTGAGGTTGGGTTGTTCTTCGCGATCGGTGAGTCAAGCTCTTTGTTCTTGGTGCCTATGCGATCAAGGAGTCTTCGTGTACGCATAAGAGAAGACTGTACGTGAATTGGATTGTTGGTTTGGGTGTGGTGAGCAAGTTTGAGCTACATGGAGCTGGTTTACGTCAGTTTTTTGCAACCTGCGACCAAATTTCTTGCGTGGTTTTGCAAGGGGAACTCCAAACGACTTGTTTGGAGTCTTGTTGGGTTCAGGGTTGCTAGATCTATCTGCCAGAGAAGACAGATATCAGTTTAGACGATCCGTTTGTGCGGTGTGTGCGGTTTTAAGCCGCAGGGAGGAATTTTTGAAATTTCGGTCACCTGCGACCGAAAATCGACGATATCTCGGCTGGTGGGAGTCAGATCTGAAGGTTTCCTGGGTTAACGGAGTCAGCGGAGGAGACCTTATCGACATCTGAAGTCCGTTCAGTGAAAGGAGGAAGTCCACAGATAGGTCTTTTTCGGTTTCTTCGCTACGGGTTTTGCTCTTTTGAGTTCGTTAGAGTTCTGGTTGGCTGTATACAGCTTGTGGTAGCTAGCTTTTTCTAAGAGCTTATACATGGATGTGGTTTGGACTTGGGTTTGGATCATGTGATACTGCTGTGGCTCTGTTTGTTAGCAAAGAGAAGTTTCTCTTACTTTGAGCTACGCTTCGGTGATTTTGGGTCAGGGTTGTGATTCAAGGGTTGTTTTTAGGGGCTTTTGAAGCAGGTTATGGACTGCTCTGGTCTGGTTCTCAGTTCTGTGCTCTTAAGAGAAAGAACTGGCAGTGTACATACATTTGGAGTGTATATATCGCAGCGTTCGTTTTCATGGTTGTTTTTCTCTGTCTTGTCTCTATTTCAGCACACAACATCTCCACAGCAGGAACCTCGCGTTTTCCTGGACATTCTTCACGCAATATCCGACACGACAACGCATGCAGTGGAATGAGCACCAGTGTTTGAACCCAATTGAGTGTGAGGATGGAGTTACGGGGTGCAATCTCAAGATGGTGCGATGGTGCCCACCCAAACCCAACAATTCACACCAATTCTCCCGGTACATATTCAACGGTTTATGCCTCGACAGATGGCTACTAATGTGTCCCAATGGAAGTTTGCACATGCATGTTACCAAGGACCATCACCTCTTGGTACGTCTTGTTATAATTGTGGAGTTGTTGGTCATTGGGCTCTTAATTGTCCTCATCCGAAGAAACAAGTGGGATATATGCCACTGTGTGAAAAGTGTGATAAGTCTGACCATGGTGCCACAGATTGCACAAATGCACCAGTCCAGAAGACCGGCATGAGATTTCAACCATTTATAATCTACTCACGACAAGATGAAGAGGTGAATATGATCGATTTGGTGGAAGAACTGGAGATCCACAACCTACCGAAGGACGATGAGAATGGTTGGCTTGAAGAGATTCTGGTGAACAAGTGAAAACTCGAAGTGAGAAGAGAATAATTTGAAAAGGGGAGACTCTGACAGAAGCTGAAGCTCAGGAGGCAAAGGACTTTAAGAAGACTGAGTGGAAAGCGATGATGAAGAAGACGAGAGCGCACAAAACTTTGACAAAACAAGTGCGTGAATTGGCAGAAAAACGGACGAAGTTGGATTCGGCCGAAGTTTGTGAGGAAGAGGAGAGAAAGAAGAAAACCTCAGCAAGACTACCTGCTGACATTTCGGATGAAGTGAAGGCACTACTTAGTAAGGAACTGAGTAAACGGACGAATGGAGCAGAATCTAGCTAGGTAAGGCATGTGAAGGTGAAGACCGATGTCTCTTCGACCGAAGATTATCGACCATCTGAACTTCGAAACAAGGTGACTGAGCAAATGAAGAGGAATTCTTAAGTGGTAAACCCCCATTATAACGTAGTAGAGGACTTACTAAATCAATAGGCTAACATCACGATAAAACAGTTGGTTGAAGATAATCTGTTGTATAGAAAGTTATTGTTGGCAGTCTTGAGGAAACCAGCGAAGTCCAAGATGAAGAAGCTGCCTTCAGTATTTCAAGTGGGATCAGAAGATTTAAGATCTCTTGAAGTAGATATAAAAACAGATGGATGTTTGATAAAGCATGTACCTATAGACTCTTGATCTAGTGTGAAGATAATCACAGAGGATACCGCACATGGATTGAGATACACGAAGTTCGAATCAACACCAAGGGTGTTGAAGATGGCTGACCAGAGCAAAAGAAGACCTTTGGGAGTGCTGCAAGATATTCTCACGACAATGGGTGGGATAGTCTTCAAACTCACTTACATTGTGCTAAGACCATTGGCTATTCTTTAATGACCTAATGAAACCTAAGGATAAATGTGTGTCAGTGAGCTGGAGGAAGGTGTCAAACCAGAGTGAGACGTCTTCACTAGATTCAGAGTACACTTCAGAAACAGACTCTTCATCTTCAAGTATCAGCTCGGAAGAGAAGAAGTCAAGACCCTACATAGTAGTGAACTACTCGCAATGCTATGAGATAGAAGAAGAAGAAGAGTGCATAAGGCCTGATGAAGAATACAATCTTGTTAAGACAGGGAAGTTCAGAGGTGACTCACACTAAAGGTATGGTACTGAAGTCAGCAACAGTCGATCTGATCCTTGAAGAGGGAAAAATCTTGAAGATCACAGCAAAGTTATAAGGAACAGAATTGGAGGTGTATCGCGACATGTTAACCTACTACCAGGATGTGTTCGCCTGGAAAATAGAAGACATGAAGAGTATCCCTGCAAAGTGAGGACAGCATCGAATCGATCTGTTGGAAAACTCTATACCTGTAGAACAAAGATAGTATCGGCTAAACTTGAAATACTCATTTTTAGTCAAAGATAAGATTGACAAGTACTTAAGTGCATGTATTATCTTTCCTGTCCTTAGCAATGAATGGGTATCACCTATAGTGATAGTACCCAAGAAGAAGATTGATAAAATTAGTGTGTGTCAAGATTTTTGAAAACTGAATGCAGCAACAAGGAAAGACCATCATCCTTTACCTTTTACATATTCTATTCTGGATAGAGTGGGTCATCATGAGTGCTATAGTTTTCTTGATGGATTCTCATGATATAACCAAGAATCCATTAGGGACGAAGACAAAGAAAAACTACTTTTACCACTGATTGGGATACTTTTGCGTACCATAAGATGCCCTTTGGTTTGTGTAATGCTCCTGTCACATTTCAGAGAATGATGACAAACATCTTTCAGGAGTATCTTAGAAAGTTTTTAGAAATTTTTATAGATGACTTTTGTGTTCTTGGAACAAGGAAAGACCATGTAAATTCCTTGGCCGTAGTTTTTCAGCGTTGTAGGGATGCTCAATTGGCACTACACCCCAAGAAATGTTTCTTTGTCATGACAGAGGGCACTCTATTAAGACATAGGGTCTCGCAGCGAGGCATTGAAGTAGACGTAGATAAATTCCAGATCATAGTAGCTCTGGACCCTCCCTCTAATATTAGTGAGTTGAGAGGATTCTTAGGACACGTAGGTTACTACCGGAGATTTATTAAAGATTATGCGACCTTGGCAGCACCACGAACAGAGTTGTTGAAGAAATCTACTGAGTACCTTTGACAAGAACAAAGATAAAAAGCTTTTTGCAGTGCTGAAGACAAAGCTGATTGAAGCTCCGGTCATGAGGGCACCAGATTGGAGTCAACCATTTCAAGTGTATGTGGACACATCCGCATTTGCTATTGGAGTGGTGCTGAGTCAGAAAGACAACGAAAAGAAAGACCATCCGATCTACTACGCAAGTAGATAGCTGTCAGCTGCAGAAGAATTATTCTACTACAGAGCATGAAGCACTATGAATGGTGTATTCAGTCAGAAAATTTCGACACTACTTGTTGGGTTGTAAGTTTGTATCTACGTAGATCATTATGCGTTAAAACATCTGACCAAAGTCTGATTTGTCAAGAAGGATAACACGATGGATGTTGTTACTGCAGGAGTTCAAATTCACATTTCAAAATTGGGCAGGTAAACATCATGAGAATGCAGACTACTTGTCCCGGTTACGAACAGGAGAAAGGTAAGATAACGTGATGGATGATTTTTCAGATGAGGAACTTTTCCAATTAACGGTAGCTTCTTCGAGTAGGTATCATGAGATATATAGGTACTTACATACTCTACAATGTCTTGAAGGAATGGATGTGCAGCAGCGCATTACACAAAGTGGGATCATATGAGCTGAGTGGTATTTTATTCAAGAAGAGAACCGATGAGGAGTTGCGAAGATGTCTGGAGGAGGAAGAAGTACCAAGAGAAGTGGAATCCATGCATTCTGAATCAGCAGGAGATCATTATGCCTTGCGCAATACAGTGAAGAAAATTTTGGATGCAAGATATTGGTGGCCCACCATGTACAAAGACGTACAAGTTAAGTAATCATTAAAAAGTGTGATAGTTGCCAACGAGTAGGTAAGCCTACGCGAACTACTCAGTGGCGACTCCATCCTATCTTATCTCTTGCACCATTTGAGAAGTGAGAAATTGATTTTGTGAAACTCATTCAGCCAGCGACAAAAAAGACACGCAGAAAATACATCTCGGTTGTCATAGACTATGCAACTAAGTGGGTGGAAGCTGAAGCGACAAAGAAAGATGATGTGGTGACAGTGGCAACTTTTCTACATAAGAATATCATCACCAGGATTGGATATCCATTGGAACTGGTGAGCGATAAGGGTACACATTTCTTGAATAGTACTATAGAAGCATTGTTAGAGTATTTTTGTATCAAACATCGAAAGACTACTCCGTATAATCTTAAGACGAAAGTGTCCTTCTTGAGTGGCCATGACTGTCAGCAGTGGTGGAAGTGCAGCTTGGCTCGTCCAGTGGAGCTCTTAGGATCCACGTACGGATGCTCTTATGAGTAAGAGATCCCAGATGACAAAGTAGTCGGAGCAGCAGAGAAGAAGAAAGAAGCCTTCTTCTCACCACAGAAGACGACATCCTCAAGTAGAAGACGGTGTAACTGTGCGCATGTTGTCGTGTTGTGGATTGGCTAGGGTGTGAAACCACCACATATCCTTCGTACGTGTTTGGTGTTGAGGAGCCACTGGGACCTTATCGTGTCAAAAGATAAGGCTCCACGTGGACGATCCGTGTATTCTTCGCTGAGTGGAGATAAGAGTAGTACTCTTGTCGTCACATGTGAAATTGATGTATAAGAAGAGAGGTGTGCGGAGCTTGAGATATGGAGTGTAGAGTATCCAAGTCTAGTGGGGTGTGATCAGTATCGTCGGATGAAGTAAGCGGCAGTGCGAGTAGTAGGCATGAACGGAGAACCCTTTCGTGCTCCTGATCTTCCACTTGCGCATCCGTTCGTCATTAAGATCCATTGTCTGCCGCGAGATCACTTTCGAGTATTTATGGTAGCTCATTGGGGAGAGTCGTTTATGGCTGCGGTGATGGCTACTCCGGATCCTATCGTTCTTCCCATTGTCACTTACGACGCTGTTTGGGATCTTACTGTCTACATCTTGCTTTGATGTGGTATGGATCCTCCGTTGGATCTGAACTTCCCAGCGAGAGTTCCGTTCAACACTTGGGTCGAAATACGATGTTACAGTCGTCCAAAGGTGGCGCATCGTGAGTTTGTCATGAGGAACTTCGGTGAGGATTATTATAACAAGATAATAGCTTCATCTGTTCCTTTTGTAGTTCCGTTTATTGTCAACCGTTTTAGAGTCGGGATTCTGACTCTCTATTGAGCGTAGTTTGTACTTCGTGTTTACGTGCTTCGTGGTCGACGGCATCGTCAACGGCACGTGTTTGGAGTTTGTTCAATATAAACTTTGAGGCCTAAATGGTACTCTTGGATAAAAATTCGTTCTTTGTGTGTTTGTCATGTGAGTGAAGACAAAAATCTTTTTGTCAACTTGTTTCTCATTGGTCGAAAGTTTGACCAATCATCTTCTACCAAGTTCCTTTCACGTTTTCGAGGATAGAGGCACTTCCCGTGGTCCATTCGCGGAGTGTGAGATATGGTTGGAAAGCTTGGGAGACGAGGATGCCCGTGGACTCAATGATTGCTCGATTTGAAGCACGGATGAGAATGTTTCGATCAATTGAAGCTGAGGGGGTCAAATTCGTGACCAATTTTATTTCCGTGAGGTCTTTGTCACTTTCTGGGAGTTCTGTGAGGTTGCTGGAGATGAATTGACTGTTGCTGGAAAGCTCTTGAGACGGGCTTGCCGATGGACTCAGAGATCAATCGATTCCAAGCCGGAGTGAAAAAGTTATGGCTGGTTGAAGTTGGGTGTCTCAAATCTGAGGCTATGATAGTAAGCGACTGTAAACATGAGACATTGAGAGAGATATGGAGAGTTTGAGGTCAAATTTCGATATGAAACCTTCCAGGGTCTGAGAAGGTACAGTCAGCTACATACCTGTGAAATTTGAAACCATTTGGATTATTGGGTTGAAGGGAAACGTTGTTTTTGTGCACAAGGGTCTGCATATCGCCTTGTGTCATTGACGAAAAGGGCTTGGATCATTCCGAGAGTTTGGTTGAAGATCTGCTGGTGAAATTTTACAGAGTGGTAGTGATGGTGACACATTAGCTTTCTGAGAAGTTTGAGCTGTTTTGATCGAGTGGTTTGTGAGGAATCGAACAGCAAAGTTCTGTTGAAATAGTATCGTGTTATAAAAACAGCGAACTTTGGAAGGGCATAGATGCCAACTCAGAGATGATCTCTCTGCATGTAATACCTTAATAGAGAGATTATTCTACAAGCTATCTGCTGGCCTTGGTTTCATCTCATTCTGAGCTGTGGTTGAGGAGTGACAGCGAGGTAAAGTTGAGAGGTTCTTGCTCCGAAAGGCGCAAGAGTTAAGATTCTTTGGAGAACAGGTCGGCGTGGAGGTTTTGCGGGTGCTTCAGAGCACTTGATCATGGGTATGGAGAGTTGTTGACTGTATTTCCTGTGTTTGGATCCTCTCCATACTCGCATGCTTGTTTGTACGCCCAGTTGGTTTGGTTTGGATTTGTGTGCGGGCGTTGCGCTTAGTTTCTTTTCTATTAGGAGTCCTGGTATTTCTCTTGTGGTGAGGCTGGAGTGATGACCAGCAGACCCAAGAGTGCTTGCGGTGATGGCAGGAACAGGTTGCCCGTGCTTGTTACCCCGGTTCTATTCCTAGTCGAGTAAGAGAGAGATCTGCCGAGAGGACGTGAGGATATCGTACCGAGATAGGTTCAGAGTGTACTTGGAGGTCAGAGAGAGGTTTGGGTGGTTGCTGGTTCTGAGTCACGGAGTGCGACACGTACTCTCTACAGCTAGATACCCGGTGTATTCCCAGATAAGAAAGCACGTCACACGACAGTTGGTGAACTCGACGTGAAACTTCTGGGGTGGAGAGTTAGTGAAGTTCTTCTCAGAACTTTACCATGGCCGAGAGACAAGGAGTTGGAAACCCTTCGGGCACGATTCCGCTGCAGCTTGATCCTGTTATAGGGCAAATGTTCCAAGCATTTGCTTTGTACATGGATCAACAACAAGCTGTTCAGCGGAAGGAGGCGATGGCTACCAAGGCTTTGCATTCGGTGGTGGGGACATTGGATCAGTTTGAAGGGAGAAACATCTCCAAGTACCTGAAGTTCTATTCTCGAGAGATGGAGCTGAGTAAGGTACCAGAGAGGGAGATGGTACGGACGTTTGAGCTCGCTGTTGTCCCGGAGTTACGGGAACATGTGAAGGGGCTCATTCAAGCTCATGGGGCTAACTGGGAGGAGTTTTCTCTTCAGTTGAAGGAGGAATACTCTTTGGAGGATGCAGATCGAGTGACTAAGAAGTCATTCATGGAGTGGGTGAACAAACCCAACAAGGAACTAGTTGCTACCGAACTACTTCGGGAGTTTGAGAGACAGTTTCTTCAACTATCTCGGATGGAGAAGCTCACACTTGAGAATGACAAAGTAGAGCTATTTTTACAGTCAGCCAACAGCGAGCTACAAAGGGAGTTAGAGTTTTTGTTGGAAGATCGGACGAAAGACAATGGTCTTACATCTGATTGGAAGAACGTTAGCGAAGCAATGGGAGTACTTGCGAAGCGAGAATATCGAAGAGAGAAGGTGGTTGTGACTCAAGCACCAAGACCACCGCCTATTGTGATACCACGAAGGCAACCAACGGTGCAGACTGCTCCTCTACCTACTATTTCACTTCCTACTATTCCTATCACTACGGTTGTACCACAGCGGAATCAAGCAATGGAAGATTTGGAGAAGAAGATGAGAGACTTACAGATCAAGTTGACAAGGTTGGAGGAGAAGGATGGGGCACCTGAAGGGAGACCTGCACCAAAACAAGGATATGTTCAGAGGTGTATTTGGTGTGACAACACCGACCATCAACGGAAGGAATGCGGGAGTTTCACTGATGCCTTGCAGCAAGGTATAATTTTCTGGAAGGAAGGAAAGATCGCCTTGAGAGACAACGGAGAGACTCTGAGGACCAACTTCGGTAGAGGAGGGATGAAGAAAGTTTTGGAGGATCATCTAACAATGCATGATGTGACATCGGTAGAAGTTTCTACCTATGGAGTCGAGGTGATTAGCAAAAAAGAGAGTGCCTTTTTGAAACATGAGGATACCACTGATATGTGGAGTCACGCTGTGAGCACGAACAGAAAGGGGAAAATGGCAAGGGAGGAGTTGCTCAGAACAGCCACAGCAATCAGGAGTGCTACTGGATGGGATGATCCCGTACACACCCCTCGATCCGTCTTTTCATGGACTGTCTTAACCAACGCGTAGCCTACACAGATCTGAACCTAATGACACCTTGCGCGCATGCATTGGACTTCTCAATTCTCCAAATCGTCCATCGATAGATCGCAAGAACAAGCTAACTCCTTAAGCAGCCTCCTTACATCTGTCACAATACAGTTTTCTCCAATACTGAGGAAGCTGACCCCTTGAGTCCTTAGTGTAGCTCCTGGAGCCGCAAAATCCAATCAGCAAGAGTAAACTAAGGCCTAGCTTGATTTTCTCTTATTTCGAGTCTCGTAACTTCTCCATTAGGCGTCCAAATGAAATAGACGAAGTGCTCATGGAAAGCTGACAACAGCTCTTTTCCACACTTATCCGATCATTTGCAGGAAGCCTATTGATCCCTCTCCTTCTCTGAAATTTCTTATGAGAAGATTGGATGCGGAAGCGCTGTTCAATTTTCGACAGCCATCTTCTCAATATCTTCCGAGAATCGAAATTGAGCTTCTTCTTCTCCCTATTCCAAAATTATTTGTTCTTTCTATCAATGTCCTTATCCTACTACGGTTCTGTCACAGAATCTGTGGATAGAAGACTCGTTTGAATGTCTGGATATTTTAGAAGCCGAATGTTTGAAATTCACATCAAGTAGTTAGATTGGATTTGAATTTGAGTTGTGAGAAGCTTGATATGAATCTAGAGTGATTGTTGTTTCGAGAAGCAAGAAACTGGGAAGTGGGCCAGTGTCTCTCAAGCTTCATGGCTTCTCAAATCCACATCTTCCTAGAGAGCTAGAAGATCAGAAAGGCTGGAAGAATGCGCAAGAAGATGTGAGGGTCCTCCACGGGTCTCTTCTGTCTGACCTATAGCAGCTTGTTCCTTCTTTTTCTCGCACTTTAGAAGAGAACTGTAAGAAGCCTTGCTGGCTGAATCTGGAGAGAAATGTCAAAGGTCATGTCTTCTTATTACGCAACAAGCTTCTCTTATGAGAGTGTATGCGAGGTGAGGAGTCAAAACACAGAGTGCGAATGTTCAGTGTCTGTTGTGAGGTTAGATTGTGTGTAGGAAGCCGAAGACAAGTGAGACCAGTGATGAGAAGCCTAGGTGCGAGAAGTCTTTTGAAGACGTCAGTTAACCAAAAGCTGTCTCGGAAGTCTTCCTGGAGGCCAGTGTCACACCAGGAGCCCTCAAATCTTCTTATGATCAAATCGTAGACTTTGTTTCTCACATATCTTTTCATCTTTTGTTAGGAAGTAGGATGAATTGCAAGGTGGAATTGTCTTCTTAAGAATCCATGAGATGCCTTGCTTAGTTAGGATTACGTAGGTATAACTCGGAAGAAATGATGTACTTAGGAAGCACTGTTAGAATTCTGGAAGACAGAATAGCTATCTTATGGAAGACTAAATTCGTCTTCTGAGAGTGGAAGTTGGACTGTGAGGGCCTTGTAAGGATTGAGTCTTAAGCTCACAGCAAGTATATATGGTATAGTGTAACAAAAACTCAAAATATTGATGCATCCTCGAGGGTTGGTCTTACCACAAGCAGAGTTGATCGAAGCCAAACCTTTCATCAAGGAATTGGACCTCGATTTCTTCATATGGGACTAGAATCTCGCGGACCATGGTCTTTTGGAGGAGGTCTGGACAACACTGCCTCCTCGAAATCGTGTATATGTCAAGGTAGGGATCGTCCAGAGAAGATCATCCTTGTGGACGGTACAATGGTGGCGTAGAGCTTTCCACCGACCTGAATCTGAGAACTGCGGGTATGAGCTCGAGAAGAGAAAGATTCTCACGATTATTTTAGAGAAATAACATGTACTTGGGAGTACTACATGTCTCTTCCTGGAAGACCGACAGGGGAGGAACGAATGGAAGGTGGAAGCCTACCAGGAGCCGAAGAAGCATCTTCTGGAGAAGGTGTACCTTCACCTTTTTCCCAAGAGAAAGGCTCAGAAGATCAGACACATTGGAGACCAGGATGTGGAGTTCTTGGAAGCGGTTTGGGCAGGAGAGGTCATCAACTGGGGCAATCTTCTTCAAGAAATTCCTCTCGGAGAGCTCGCTCAAAACTCATCGCAAATACCTAGATTTCTTCTCTGCACATCTCTAACTTGGTCTCTCAACTCAAAAATCACAGCCAACTCCAAACCATCAATCTCAGCATCCGTCACTCTCACAAGCTCTGTCTCTCCTCTGTACTCACGAAGATACTTGGAGACATCTCTACCTTCAAATCTTCCACACCTATTCACAATTGCTTGCAAAGCCTTCGTAGATTTTAACTCACCCCCTCGACGATCGGATGTTGTTGAACCAAGACGCAAGCATCTTCAGTATCTCAGCAGTATCAAGACCCGACGCTGCAATTGCTGCAGAAGACGTAGGTGTAGCTGAAGGTGCAGCAGTAGGTGTTGATGCTCCAGCCGTAGAGATAGTAGCAGCACTTCCGCTCTTGCGATCCATCTCTTCTTTGTGTGAGAATCTCAACCTCCGCGATCAACCACCCCAAGAGCTCTCAGTGGAAGCACCAGATGTCGAAGTGAGAGTTTCTTGAGAATGGCGTAACCTTCTAGCTGTGATACGACTAAAATATGTCTACTTAGGAAAGCGTTGGGCTTCGGACTATGGTTGCTTACTCAAGAGGTGAGCTTCAGATTATAAGGTGACACTATAAACACTCACACACGTCTATTGGGTCCTCTGATGTGTTCAAAAAGTGAAAATCAGGACTAGCTAGCAGTAATAAGGTCCGATGGTGAACTTTAACACTCAAGAATAGAAAACATGTGATGGTTTAGCTATGAACTATCTGATATTTGAACGTGAACGTTCAGATAGCTTTCCCAATCCACGTGATAACTTAATTTCATATATAGGTTACCACGTCAAATCTCTAAAGTGCCAGCTTAAATCTTAAACTACATGAGAAGACATGTAAAATGACACATTGTCGTGTCGTGGATCGGCTCCTATTAGAAAATCTGTTCGTGATACTCATGAGATTGCTCCAAAGACTCATGAGATTGCTTTTTGCACAAACTTCGGATCTTCATTTTCATTACATCGATGGGTAGAGCTCGTTGTCAGCTTTCTCTAAGCACTTTGTCTATGTCATTTGGACGCTTTAGTCTTTTGTGCGCCTCAGTGCTTCAATTCTGCTCCCAATGTCTTCGTCTTGCCACGATCTTGCTTTTGTCTTCAACCTCGAGCTATTGCGATTCTGCTTCTACAATCGAATTCGAGCTGCTGAGATTCTGCTTATCAGTCTCTTGATTTTCTCCTTCGACTCCTAATTTCCAATCTTCGATTCTCGTGGAAATTCCCAATCCTTCTACCTCGAGTGCACTTCCTGCTAGAAGATGTATTCTCTCTGTAATAAGCAGAACTCTATTTATCAACTAGAGGGGAAATTTGTTTGGTAGAAGTCTTTGGTGTAAGAATTAGTTACGGCTAAGTTGACCTGAGAATACATGCAGCAAAAGAGTACTTCTATCAATAGGCGGGAGCGCCAAAAGTTCGTCGGGAAACTTCTAGAAGGAAGTTTCTGGAAGAAAGCTTCGAGAACTTTCTAGCGAGCTCTTATGTGGCTTGTTCTAAACCCTCTAGATGTTGTTTCGGATCTAAGGCTGCATGTAAGCCACATCAGCGATCCGTGTGCTCACTTTGAGAGGCCAGCATTGGCTGAAAGCTTATCATGTACTATTCCTCTCACTATATAAAAGATGCGAATGCACCTCCACGGATATTCGAGTTTTGAATTCACTCTAGAGCCCCATCTTACAATGGTTTCAGAGCACGGAACTCTAAGAAAGCGGATTACCTCTCTTAGAAGGACCTTTGATCGAGATACTTAGTAATTGAAACTTTGAGTGCGTCCAAAGAGTCAAGAGAGCTATGTGATGGATGGGGGTAGATTCCAGCTCCAGAATTATCATTCTTGAATCCTTTTCACATAAAGCTTATGTATCTACATCGTGAGTATTTTCGAGTGTATCTTGTCTATCATTTCAGTGAGGATTCATGGGTCAAGTGATTAATTTCTCAGTCCCGGTAATTCTTCCAATAGTGATATATGCGGCCAGTTGATTGACCGTCTATATTTTGATTTAGTGAGCATGGATCTAAACCTACCCGCTCCTATTCCTTTCAACACGTGGATGGAGATCTGCTATGTCTGTAGACCGAAATCGTTACATAGAGAATTTGTGATTAGAAATTTTGATGAGGATTTCTACCGCGAGATAATCGATTCTCTTGTCCCTTTTGTAGTACCTGTAGTATATGAACGCTTCTGAGTGGCTGTCATAACTCTATAATAAGAAAAACTGACACCTTCGTGCTGTTAGAGAGAAAGCGCGATCATGGAGCCGCAACCTCCAAATCCAGAGTTGGTGATACAATAATTGATGCAGGGCAAGAATTGATGCAGGGCATGCTGAACGAATTTCGAGAGATGAAGATGACGGTTGAAGCACTACAGAGCAAGATGTTGAACCTCGAGGGTCAGAGTATGACAGACGTTGGAAAGAGAGGATCGTCTCAAAGAGTACCGGGTGGTGGGAGAGCAAGCTGCACCAAGAGAACCCGTGGCGCAGATCGTTAGAACTCCAGTCGATGATGAAGATGTCCTGTTACTATCGATGAAGAAGACATGTAACATTGAACCGTACAAAAGTCAACGAATCATGAGAGTAGTCGAGAATTGGATTTCTCAGATGAATCGATATTTACGACTTTTCAGTATGCAAATCACGGATCACGTAGCGGGAGTGTTTGCATGTGGATACTTGAACGATAAAGCTCTCGCGTGGTATGATGCATGAGAGAGATCGATGTTGACGGAAGAGAGAACAGTAACATGGACTGCAATGCAAGAAGGTCTGTTGAAGAATTTCCAGTCTGTGGATTCTGTTCAAACGAGGATGTGAGGATTCAAACAGAAGAGAAGTCTTTAAGAGTACGTAGAAGCCTTCCTCGACTTGCAAGTTGCAATCACTAATATGAGTCCAACGAAGGCTCTTGATAATTTCAAGAGGGGGTTGAAGAAAAGAATCCGACAAGAAGTAATGGTGCAAAATCCACTCACGATTTTTGAGGCCATAGTTTGCACTCAGAGAATTGCTGGAGCATTAGGAGAAGAAGTGATGATTCCATCAAATCATCAGAATCGATCCGAAATCTAATATGCAAACGATTCGACACCCATGGAGCTAGGCAACATCCGCTATCAACCACGACAGTTTCAAGATGGAGATCATCGATGACGGTCAGAAAAAAGACGTCAGGGAGCTCTTAGAAGAGAAGGTGTCAGGAATGCTGCACCTCAACTCGAGCAACGTCGATGTTACAACTGGGAACGATTCGGTCACATAGCTGCAAATTGCCGAAATTGTTTTCTTAGAGACCCAAGACCTCCATATCGTCGACCTCTGAATCATCTGAACGAGACGGAAGGAAATGAAGAAGTCGAGATAAGACTGGGAAACGAAGAACACCAATAAATGCACCTCGCGGCCTTACTGATGCAAGGAGGGAGAAGAAAAGCGAGGGAAGGAGAAAGAGATTGACAAAAAATAATGCGTAGTTGATTGTCACGGATGAAGTCTTGGAAGGGACCTATGTGAGAATACTAATCGATCTTGGTGCAACAGAGAACTTTTTGTCTCAATCGACTACTATGAAGTTGGGAATGGAGTTAGAAAGTGATGAGACTGAAGAGGTGGAACTATCCAATGGACAAACTGAGAAGATTGAATATCTACCTCGGAAGATAGAACTTACTTTAGGTGAATATTGTGAAGATATTGAGTCACGAGTGATCACATTAGTATGTTATGATGTCATATTGGGTATGTCGTGGATGGAGCAGTATAATCTTGAAGTGGATTAGCGAAGAAAAGTGGTGAAAACCAAACAGTGGAAAATCTTCGGAGATAGAGTCTCGAAGACAGAACTTGCCTTTGTATGTAATAGATACGAGTGCGTATGTAATAGCGATGTCTGTTTTCTGGGTTAATAAGAGAGGTCCCGAGTGCACAGCTCGACGGACAGATTCCAGAAAGCTTGACAGATGTGATAGCAGAATATGGGGATGTCTTCCCGATGAGCTTCCTTCAAGGCTACCACCAAAACGAAGGATTGATCACAAAATTGAGGTGATTCCAAGGAGCACCCCTCCTTGTAAGGTCCCATACAAACTAGCACCACATGAATTGGAGGAGTGCAAGACACAAATCGAGGAGATATTGCAGAAAGGATTTATCCAGCCAGAGGGTCACTATATGGAGCTCCAGTTCTTTTTGTGAAGAAAAAAATAACAGCCTACGGATGTACACGATTATTGAGCACTCAATCAACAAAAGGTGAAGAATAAGTATCCACTACCTCGGATGGATGACTTGTTCGATCGACTCGAAGGAACAAAGTACTTCACGAAGCTAGACTTACGGAGCGGGTATAACCAGATTCGAATTGTTGATGAAGATGTGGAGAAGACTGCCTTTCGAACAAGGTATGTTCACTTCGAATACTTAGTGATGCCAATTGGTCTCCAAATGCACCAGCCACTTTCATGGATCTGATGAATGACATATTCCGCCCTTACTTAGACAAATCAGTCGTTGTATTTCTTAACGACATCCTAGTCTATAGCAAAAGTATGACAGAACATGTGCATCATTTGAGAGAGGTTCTCCAAGTACTCCGCCAAAATAAATTGTACGTCAAAATTTCAAAATGTGAATTTGACACAAGACGGAGGTGGATTACTTATGACAAAGTGAGTTTAGAAGGTATACAAGTAATGACAGATGAAATAGTTATCATCCAACAATGGAAGGCTCCAGAAGATCAGACTCAACTTAAGAGCTTCCTAGGATTGACCGAATTTTCTCGTAGATTTGTTAAGCATTTTGCCAAGCTTGCACAACCAGTAACTGCTCTGTTAGACAAAGGAAAGAAATGGGTGTGGGGAACCGTGCAAGAAGTAAGTTTTCAAGCATTGAAGACCGCACTACTACATGCTCTGATCCTCAAGTGGTACGATCTGAAGAAACTTATAAAGTTAGCAACGGGTGCATCAAGCACGGTAGTAGGGGCGATGTTGCAACAAGAATGAGAGGATGGTTGGCATCCAATTGCATACTTCTCTCGGAAGTTGTTACCAGCAGAACAAAACTATCACACAACCGAAAGAGAAGAATTGGTAATAGTCCTCGTCACGAAGCATTGGAAGCACTATCTAGGGGAGAAGACTTTGTGGTCGAGATAGACCACAAACCTTTAGTCTATTTGGAGACGCAGAAGGATCTCTCAAAGCGATATATCCGTTGGACAAAATGGAGACAGCGATTTAACATGACCATCACGTATGTTGAGGACAAGAAGCAAATTGCTGATGCATTAATATGTATGCCTACTGTGCATAATATAGTCTCTGAAGTCAAGATGAACTCTGACTTCTGGACAAAATTGATCGAGGGCACAAGATCGAATGCACAGATTGTAGCAGCCAAACCTTCAAGAACCATCACCCACAGCCATGGTTTTGTATTCCATGAAGGGAAGTTATGGATCCCAGAAGATCCAGAACTACGTACCACCATACTAACTGAATGTCACGATTCAGTCATTGCAGGACACATGGGGGCAGAAAAGACACTGGAAGCAGCCCAACGAGTGTTTCTATTGGTCCAAGATGGAAGAAGATGTTACAGTATACACTCGGAGTTGTGTAATGTGTCAACAAAATAAGGTTACAAATCAAGCACCCGCATGTCTTCTTCAATCTCTCCCGATCCCTTCCAAACGTTGAGAACATGTTAGTATGGACTTAGTGTGTGAACTACCCATGACCAGTTCCGGTTTTGACTCCATAGTCGTCTTCGTTGATAAGCTCAGCAAGATGATCCACCTTCGATCAACCACGAAAGATGACTCAGCATCGCAACTTATCCAGTTATATTTGAACATCATTTTTGCTCAACACGGTTTGTCTCGGGTGTTATAACAGATAGAGGTCCTCAGTTTACGAGCCTATTTTAGAGAACTCTATTTGGTCTGTTCAAAACCAAATTTGCCATGTCTACTACTTATCACCCACAAACCAATGAATAAATTGAAAGAGTCAATCACACAACTGAAGACAT
Organism: Asterella californica; assembly: GCA_036924285.1. Lineage (NCBI taxonomy): Eukaryota > Viridiplantae > Streptophyta > Marchantiopsida > Marchantiales > Aytoniaceae > Asterella > Asterella californica. The sequence continues at coordinate 41,053,381 of JAYKYS010000001.1, forward strand.
GCTATGAGCCTTTACTCTAGAGGAGCAAGCGAAGTGGGACACCTTACTTCCTTTGATAGTATTTGCCTACAACAACTCCCTCAATGCATCTACCCGCGAAACGCCTTTTTACGGAGAACATCCTCTCACACCAGCAAGTTTGACACGATTCGGTATGTCATCGTCAGTGAACACCAAAGTGGATGCTGTCAATGAATTCGTTGCACGAATTCAACAAAGAATGGAAAAAACTAAGGTGGAACTACAAGTTGCTCATAATCGACAAAAGCAATATGCCGATGGACACTGTCGACATGAAGAGTTCACGATTGGTGATCAAGTTTGGTTATCCACAACCAACCTTACTATGATCGGCAGCCGTAAATTCAACCTCGTTTCATCGGGTCTTTCTCTGTTGTCCGTAGAATTGGAGCAGTGGCATATCAACTCGAACTTCCACCCCACATGAAGATTCATCTGGTTTTTCATGTGTCTTTATTACGACGATATACACCACGGCCTCATCAATTTGACAATTCGCAAGAGTCACGATCTCTTCCTCGAATTATCGATGACGAGGAAGAGTTTGAAGTGGAACGCATCTTAAAGAAACGTGTTCGTGGGACTCGTCATCAACAGATAGATTATTTGATGAAATGGAAAAGATATCCATTACATGAAGCAACATGGGAACCTGCAATCAATCTGGCACACGCTCCACTCATAGTGAAAGCTTTGGAACAGCAGTTCAGCAACTAGGACGTTGCTTCTTAAAAGGGGGGAGGTTTGTAATAAGCAGAACTTTACTTATCAACTAGAGGAGAAATTGGTTTGGTAGAAGTCTTTGGTATAGGAATTAGTTATGGCTAAGTTGGATTGAGAATACATGCAACAAAAGAGTACTACCAATAGATGAGAGCGCCAAAAGTCCGCCGAGAAACTTCTAGAAGGAAGTTTCTGGAAGGAAGCTTCGAGAACTTTCCGGCGAGCTCTTAAGTAGCTCAATCTACCCTAGCCCTACTTACTACGGTGGTGACTGTCCGTTAGATATACTTACTCTTATGTAGTTGATGCGTGCTTGGTACTTCCCGTGGTTGTAGTCACCGTCTTCAAGGAAAGCACACTCTGTCTTCCGTCTTCTGTCTTCCGACTTCCGTCTTCCAGAAGACATCTTCCCGAAAGACGTCCGTCTTCTGACTTCAAAAGAAGTTGACTTCTTCTCATGAATTTACCTTAAGATCATCTTCCCGCTAAGCACGGTATAATCTTGAGTAATAAGGTTACTTCAATTATATAGACACGTCATTGACTTAAAAGTTTTGAAAAAATCTATAATTTTGCTAATTGTGAGCACCACAACCGGCTATGGAGAAAAATCAAGATCAACAAATATATCATCTTGGTCCAAAATATATTTTTGTCCTCATCATTGTGTATGCATCATTGAGAAGTTACGGAGATCAAAAGTTTTAAGATTTGATCAACAAAAGATGAGGACGTCGTGAGAACTGATGTGACAAGAAGTTGTTGATGTGGTAAAAATTCGATGCTGACATGGTAATTTTCCTGATGTGTCGAGTGCAATGTGGTGGTGCAAGCTGACGTAATAGAGGTAGAATAAATATAAATATATCAATTCTTTGGACTAACATTGTTCGCACTTGTGCATCATTGCATATCTTCTCGCTGTCAACTTCTCAAACTTTCTACAACCAAATATCTCATGTATTCTCGGGTGCATATTGCACGTAAACAAATCAACATACAAGATTAAAGTCTTTGTACAAGCAATGTAGTCTTGAGTTAGCAATCTATTTTTAACTCACCATTTAGTCCATTTGAAACAAGAAGATGTAATGGATATTTCTAATGTGGATGATACTAGACCAACGTGTGTAACATCTTTTGCTCATTCCATATACTTCGAGCAACATCGCATCATCCAATATTACGATTTTTGTCACATTGAAAATCGTACCAATGAGACTTTATCGACACATTCAACCTCATTGTTCTAGCATGCCCACCACAAAGATGTAACGTAGTCCAGCACATAAGACAACATGGTACATCTTACCAGTGACATCCAGGGATCTTCAATCATATTCCATCTCGTCTGTGACATAAGCAATATGAGGATCAAGATCACAAGTGAACTTCAATTGTCACACTGAAGGTAAGCAGTGATCACATGTGAGAGATAAAATAAAATGCATATTTGTCACGAGCACTTCACACGAAAGATTTAACAAAAACTGTAAAATGATATGCGTCTCCATAGTCTGTACTCAACCTCTATATGTTGAATAGGCTCGTCCTCCTACCTCCACTAAAGGTTCATCCTCCAACCTCTCAACAAAAGATACACAAGATTCATGATCAATCTTACTTTCGAGAACTATCTCTTCAACATCATCTACTGACATAGCTTTAACTGGCTCAAGGTCGTCCTCGTGTAAGATATCATCAAGTGAGACGTCTCAACACCACACTCTGCATGATCTCTATCTGATCCTCAATACGACATGTAGTTACTTCCAACTATCATCTAAGACTATTATGTGGCAGCTAGACCTAATGCACGATGTTGTCATAGAACGTGAAGTTTGATCTGAGGATACACGGGTATCTAGTTATAGAAAGATACAACAAGACCTTGGACCAACTCGATGAAATCTTAGTGTCCTCACTACCCAATCTATCACGCTTTGTCTTGTTTTCTACTGACCTAACCTGACTCTAAGTGTGATACACGCACCACACACCACAACTGGGCGTTCAACCTTATTCTTAGTACCTGAAGGATTCAAACATGATAAACATATGCTTAGATCACATCAGCACCTTCAAATATGCATTAGCAATATACTCTTAATATTTTTTTCTCGACAAGCTACCTAAACACTCAATTTTTGACTGTCTATGTTTTGTGATACGAGCTCGATTCAAGATGAACCTAACGATAATGGATAGCCTGCTGTACAAGCTTTCCAACAAGATAAGGCATGCACGTAACAAGCAACCAGTGAGCTCAGGACGTGGTCCCGAAGATAACGGTACCTCGTTGTTATAAATCCTTTAACCTTCTTTCTTGTCTTCGGCTTCTCATGAGGTGTAGTCGGAAGACTCCTCTTCCTCTTGCTCCTACGCTTCTCCTGGTCTTCGTGTAAATGCGGTACATCACCAACTGATTGCACCCCCTCCTGTGTAACTTCTTCTCCTGGAGCCTTCGGCGAAGATCTCACTTGCTGAGCACCTCCGCTCGATTTCTTCTCCTCTTCCAAGCGAACGGATGAACGGTCTTCGTCCTCGATGTCTTCGTCTTCATCTGGACCGAATCCCAACTGCTTATGCTCGCTATCCGATAGCCATCTCATCTCGAAGTAGAAGACGGAGACAAAACCACCCAAGTAAACATAGTCCTACTTGACCCACAGACGCTGCACTTCATCAGAAGATCTTCGCCCAATGCGTTTTCTTCCCCACGAATAGGTTCTCAACGAAACAAACCTTCCACATCGACAAGTATGTCGTTCGCCTCGGACTTAGGATCAGCATCATCACCTCGGCGATCTTCTTCTTCACTGGATCCGTGTAATCCGTCAACTTGTAGCCATTCGTCGGATGAATCGGATGGACGAAGAGTTCTTCGTAGTCTTGACCTTCAATTGCGTGTACCTTCGTTGACACATGGTCAAAGAACATATCTCCTTTCTCGCTGACTTCGTCCAGCAAGACCTTCGTCCAGTTCTCCAATGTCAAGCTCCCTAGCCTCGCGTATCCATCTTCGGCCACATGATCTTCGCACATCCTGATCTTGCTGATAAACTTGCCAGAAACTCGGGTCCATCCTCTCATGTTAAGAAGGTTAACCCTAACTCTCTCAACTTCGGCCGAAGGTGCGAAGTTCATCCTGGTCCAACTCAAAAGCTCTGATCCTTGGTAACTTCGACGTTACTGCATCGTACCTTACGAAGACTGTCAAATTCGCTCTACAGGATAGACTTCGCTTAAATGCACTACGATTTCGTTAGTCTTCATCCGAATATGGTGGACTTCGTCTGAATTCGCTCTCTTCTTCTGAACGCTCTCTCCAAGAACAGAAAATCGTTGTGCTCTAAAAACAGATTTGAATAATGAATAGATTTTCTGAGTATATAGTTAAGTTCGAACGTCCCACACGTGCCGAAGTCGCCTCTCATTCATCGCTACAGGCCTGACAGAGGAATGCACAGATCATCTTCGTCTTTGCCCCTTCCGGCTCTTATCTCTTTTCGGTAAGGTAGTCTACCTTAACTTATTCTTACTCCGTAGTACTCATCTACGGATTCTACTAACTGCTCTTGAAGAGACTCGAAGTCTTCTTTCTCTTCATATTCTATCTACATAGACGTTCCTGCGAAGGTCTTCTTCCGAAGACTTCCCCTTCTTGAGAATTGTCTCTTCCGAAGACTCTTCTTAAGAAGGTTATTCTCTTCACAATTGATCTTCTTCACTAAAACTAAGCTAATCTTCTTCTAACTTCATTATTTCTTCTACAAACTTCTACATTTCAAGCATATTCAATCAAAAATTGAAAAAGTGAGCTCTACATACTTCTCCCCCCAGATGTGAGCGATCCCTCGAACACATCAGCAGTAATATCGTTTGATTCTTCCGCCATTCACTCGAGTAGCAAATAGATTTCCTTCTAAGTCTTCAAGTTAGATTGACCCATTACTGTAACGCTTTGAAACTCTGTATGGTCCCATCCATCGTAGCTGTAACTTCTCGGGAAATTTGACGTGCCGACTATCATATAGCAGAATCAAATCTCCGTCGTTCACATCCACCTTCTTCAGCTTCTTATCGTATTTTTCTTTTTGCTTCTCTTGTATGACCTTAGTTAACTCCAAAGATGTCTCGCGATCTTCTTCTAGTGTCATCAAATTTTGCAACCTGATGAGCTGACTCTTTTCTGCAGAGAATCTATCATGTGACAGGATTCTGTAAGTAGGAATTTTGAACTCAATAAGCATAATGAGATGCAATCCATAGGTTAAGAAGAATGGTGTCTGTCGCATCGTTATCTTCTCTGTATTTCTAAATGCCCACAATGCTACATCCAACTTGGTATCCCAATCATAAGCATGATTGAATCTCACCTAATAGACCATCCACAATTGGGAGTAAATTCAAGGAACCCACTACCAGTAGCCACGAGCAAAGCTTCTGCACTCAAATCAGCAATCCATTCCCCGAGAAGAAGGTACATAGGTGTTGGGAAGCTCGCTCCCTCTACTTCCTACGCCTACTCCTCGACACACCAGTCTAGACAACAAGACTGCACGAGGATGCCATTCCCTGTTCCTAAACTGTGCACACGAACATGCAGACCCCTCCGGTACAATCCCAGTCTATTCGTATGTCTCAAACATTCGGGTGTAGTGTATGAAGACTGTATGTCATGTGTCTCGTCTCGAATGTGTGTCCAAGTTCTACTCTTCGCTCCTACTTATGTTGTCTACCACGAGAGAACAGAGGAGACGACCACCAAGGAGAGATGGGCGCTGTCAGAAGGCTGCCAACCCACATGCAGGCCAATTCCTTTCCTGATTAGCCATCCACCTTGTTGTTTCCTACACTACCTATGCTGCCACATGGTATCCTAACTAATTTTACACTGAAAAACTGCCACCCTTAAGATAGCATGTTCGGTCCTATTAAATTGGGATGTCAACGTTGGTTACTATCTACTCTGATTGCTCGGTGACGATCCCTACCTGATCTGCTCCTACCGGAGCTCCTAATGCAGCTTCTGATAAGTTAGCAAGTCATGCGAACACCTCGGGTAACACGGAGGTGGCTTCCTCCTCCTCGTTCTTCGCTGGCCCTACTGTCGCTGCTGCTGCTTCTTCCTTGGCTTCTGCTTTGGCTTCGGAAGACGGAAGCGTCTTCTGGGAAGCGGAGTCGAGTGGTGCTTCCTCGCTCTTCTGAGGTATTGGTGCGGCACTAGGGACCATGGCGACCTCATAGGGGTCCGGAGAAGTCGCTTCCTCCACGCGGAATACATGGGAAGACGGTTCTTCTTTCTGTCTCTCTAGAAGACATCTTGTCTTCCGTGGCATCTTCCGTTGTCTTCTCGGCTTCCAACGCTGTCACTACCAAGTGGACAGCGAGGTCGAACTCCTCCTTCTCCAATCCGGATCCAGTCGATGATGCTGGGACTTGGGAAGATGCAGTTGCGGGTGTCGGAAGCGAAGGAAGACCATAGAGTGTCTTCACTCCCTCTATCTGCCGATCCAAATACCTGAACATGCTTTCCCTGCATTCCACCAACATTGTCTTGGACTCGTTGTCCCATCCTCTAGCCAGGGTAAGCAACTTCCTACCCGCGGTGAAGTTGAACTTCTTCCGAAGCGCCTCCACCGACTGTGCTAGCATTTCCTGCGCACGAGCTTCCGCTGCTTCCCGCTGCGTCTTCTCCGCTTCCACTCGCGCTTCTACGGCTGTCCGCTACGTCTTCCATGTCGTCTTCTCCTTTGCGAGGGCGGTGATCTTTTCCCGCACTCGGAGAACCTCCTGATCGCGCTGCTGCAAGCGTGCCTGTAACTCCTGGTTGCTCTTCCGAAGCTGCACCAACTCCTTGGTAGAAGCGACTGCTTCTTCCTTGAACTTTGCTGCGAGCTTCTCCGTGATGTGAAGGTCAGCTTCCAGTGCTTCTGCCTTCTTCTGGTCCTCTTCCTGCTGTATCAGGAAATCTGAATCCAGGTTGCAAGGGCTTCTCCTGAGCATTCGCTCTCTTCTCTAGCAACTCCATAGCTGGCTGGATCTCTGAGTGGAAGAAGGCGCTGAACTCTTCCAGTCTTCTTCCTGCGGAAGACAAGTTCATCTCCACAATCCGATCGGAGGTGCCTTCCTTCTTCCCTAGAGGCAAGGATGCCTCGTCTGCTGTTGTCGTCTTCTGCTTCTGCACAGGGGGAGAAGTCACTCTTCTCGTCTTCCGAGGTGGAAGATCCCTCCCTGGGGTAGAAGCGGTCCTCTTTATTGCGCTTCCTCGCTTCGCAGTAGGGGTACCCATCCATCCGTTGTCTTCTGGAGTCTTGGGAAGACTCCCTGGTGTGGCAGAAGCGGTCTTTTGCTCCGGTCGGGTACTCAAGAACTCCTCTGGTGAGTCAGACTCTGATCCCGAATGAATGAGGGAGGTGGGCTTCCTAAGTACACTTCTAGGACCCATCTTCCTTGGAGGGGTGGCGTCTTCTGATCCACTAGAGTCGTCTTTTCTCACCAGAAGCGTCTTCTGATGAGTACCGGGTCTTGTCTGCGGCATCAGGGTGGGCGGGGGAGTCATTGCTGCTGCTCGGTCGTCTTCTCCTTCTCCTCGCGCTTTCCTGTTGGCTTGTACCTTGCCAGCTGATCTTCCGTGAGATCTCCCTTGGTCACGTACAGGTAACAGAAGAATGGAGTGAGATGTCCTCCTGCTGGAGTACCTAAGTATGCCAGCTCTGTCTGCACGTAGGCGTGAATGTACGCCCCCCAGTTGACACTCTCTCCGGCACAAACTGCTTCCAAGAACGCTACGTCCTGATCTCCAAGATACCTTGTCTTCTGCGCTTTCCCTTTGAGAAAGAGATGCAGAAATAGCTTCGCCAGAAGTCGCTTCTTCGGCTCCCGGTAAGATTCGATCTTCCACCCGTTTCTCCCCTGCCTTTCTTCCAGGAAGAGACAAGTGGTGCTCCCAGGCAAGTGCCACTGTCCTGAGATTATGGGTGAGATCTTCTTCTCGTACCAATAACTTTGGTGCTCCTCTTCTGACCTGTGAAAGGTCATGCGCCACCAATCCTCGGTCCAGGAAGATGGTCTTCCACGAGCTGCTCCTGCCTTCGCAGGTATACGGTTGCGTGGCGGTAACGCTGCCCAAACCTCTTTCAGAAGACCCTGGTCGGCAAGGTTCCAGTTCCATAGGAAGAAGTCGAGACCCAACTCCTCGATGAAGGGTGAGGCCTCGGTCAATTCTGCCGTTGGTAACACCAATCCTCGCGGATGCATCGACATGCTGGGAAACTCTGTTGCACTAAGCCACACGTGTTTACTGTGAGCTGAAAGCTCAGTCCTTCCCAAGTGCTCACAGTCTAGCTTCTACTTCTCAGAAGACGAAACTAGTCTTCCAGAAGACAGTTATTCCGTCTTCCGGGATTCTAACAGTACTTTCCTAAATAGCCCTCGTCTTCCGAACTATATCCAAACAATCCTAACTAAGCAAGGCCTCGCATGGATTACCAAGAAGACAACCCACCTTGCATTACATCCTACTTCTTATCAGAAGATACAAGATTCGTGAAATGTAGAGTGCATAACAGGTTCAGAAGATGGTCGCGGGCTCCTACGATGACAGTGACCTCCGGGAAGAGTCCCAAGACAGCTTTCGATTCAATGTCTTTCTCAGAAGACCTCCCGAAGTCAGGCTTCCCTTCACTGGTCTCACTTGTCTTCTTCTTCCTACGCGCAATCTATCCTCACAACAGACTCAAGACATTGGCACTCTGTTCTTCTGACTTCTCACCTCTCATACACACTCAGAAGAAGCTTGCTGCTCGGTGGGAAGACATGACCCTCGACCATTCTCTCCAAATTCTGCCAGCAAGACTTCTCACGACTCTCTCCTTAGTTCGGGAAGAAGAAGGAATGGGCTGCTATGGGTCGGACAGAAGAGACTCGAAATGGATCCTCACGTCTTCTCGCGCATTTTGCCAGCCCTTCCAGTCTTCTAGTCTCTCTAGGAAGATGTGGATTTGAGAAGCTTGGAAGACCGGGAGGCACAGGCCTAGTTCCCGCCTTCCAACTTCTCGAAATAACAAAACAACTCACCACGCCACTCAGGATTCGTACCAAGCCTCTCTTAATACCAAAGCAAAGCAAATCCACCCTTGATACGAATTGTATACAGTCGGTCTTTCGAAGACAGTCAGGCTTCTGAAGATGTCAGGCTTCCGAAGATGTTCAGATCTTCCGAAGCGTCTTCCGTTCAAGGTTTTGGGGGTAGAGGGATGGTTGGGTAGAGAAATTGATAGCTAGGATCTCCAATTTGTGGACTATGGGTAGGGAAGCTTGAATTGAACTCGGGAAGAAGCAAAAAGATGTCTGACAGAATTGGGCAGCGCTTCCGCGTCCAATGTCACCAAAGGAAAAACGTGGGGAGGGAATTGATCGATCGGGTTGCCTGCAAACAATTGGGGAAGCGCGGGGGATACCAACCAGAAGGCGAGAAGCAGTGGGAGGAAAGAGTACATGGGAAGAACCTCTACAGTCTTCTGTCTTCTTCCCGGCCTTCCTTCAATCTTCTGCGCACTTACGACTCCGACTCCAGCTCCAAGGTGACCCCTACTAAGTTGTTGCTGCTGCCAATGTCCCGTCACTCCTTAATCGAACAAGCCTCCACCCTCGATTCTTCTCAACTGCCGTTCACTGTCTGCTTCTGGGTGCCTTCAAGAGACTCCTCCAGCTCAATGTACTTCTTACCCTCAGCGACTCGCCCTCGCCTTCACTCTAGCTACGAATTGATCCTGGCCTCACTCAATTTCACCTCGCTGCCTTCACTCCACTCAATCCCCTTCTGTTCGTCTTCCAGGTCAAAAATCGCTCGATGCGGGAAGCAGGTAAGTGTCTTGTGTTAATGCGCTTCCTGCGCATCTTCTCACTCGGTTTAGGAGTTCTCAACCCGATGTCCTACCTGACCTACCCACCACCGCGGGATTACTCAAGTAGGTACACCCACTTCTTTACTTGGAAATCCCGTGGTTAGCCCTCCGCGGTCGCTATCGTCGGGGAGACGCGTGTCTTCCGTCTTCCGCTGTCCGCCGCTCTCTTCCGTCGTCTGCTGTCTTCGGCGGTCTTCCGTCGTCTTCGGAAGACACCGCTGGGAAGACGCTTCCCAGAAGACAACCGTCTTCCGAAGAAGTCAACTTCTTATTGCAACAAAAGATCATAAGATCATCTTCCTTCTAAGGAAGCTGTAATCTTAAGTAACAACGCTTCTTCAGTTATATAAATAAGTTATTAATCTTAAAAATTTCAAAAATTTCGTGAATCCTGTAATTTGTGGGCACCACAGTCGGTGAGTCTTGTCAAAACGTTCTTTGTTTCTGACTCGAGCCACCTTCAGCTTCTCTTGCGCTTCAACAAGATCCTCCTTCCTCCGCTCTAACTGTCTAGTTGTGTAACCCTCTGCGGTCCTATCGATCAACTACCCCCCCCCATCTCTCAACCTCCACAATCGTCATCGATGAATCTGCAACATGTTGGGTCTGTTTCTCACTCAGGGGTCACCTCTAATGGCTTGATGGAAGCACACCATGTACTTGAAGGGAAAAATGCTAAGTTCACTCATTCATACACCCATAAACTCATCAACTAAAAGTCTCCATAAACTCATCAACTAAAATTTTCCATTCTAACGACGTCTCACAAATTCTCACAAGCTAAAATATCACACACTCTCTATATTACTCAAGTTGTCATTACGAGGATGTGAAAACAAGGATGAGGAGCTCTTCTCTACTCTTCTATTTATATATTCTAGGTTTTTACTTTGGTACCCTCCGGTAACTCAGCCGTAACTACTTTTACCAGGTTTTACTAAGATATTACTTAAGGTAAAAGCATTAATCACATGGGCTTTTTACCTTTTCACATGGGCTTATTTCTTCAAAGTCAACAACTTCTAGAAGGATTCTAGAATATTCTCAAGGAATCTTGAAATTCCACCCCCTCTACACTAGGACCCACTAAAAAGGAGACATGTGGAATCTCTTCTTGTTTTTAATGCCCACAAAGTCCATAACTTTAATGCAACCACTAATATCAAGTCAAAAAGGAGATAAGGGATATTTTCCACCTCCTTTCTATCTTTTAGACAAGATGACAAGATAGTAGTGCTCACTCTTTAAAAAATATCTGAATTCTGCTAAAAGTACATCTAAGTTTAACCATAACTAACTTTAGCTAGTCATGACTAACTTGATATCTCCTTAAAGTACTTGGGCAGCAAATAAACATTCTCAACACTTAGTTATAACTAAATACTTTAGTAATAGACAAAATTTCTATGTGTAACATAGGTCGTTACATTTTACCCCCGGACTAAATTTTCGCTCCGTCCTCGGAGTGAAGAGAGAACTTTCGTCTATGAAACAACTTCAACTTGTCATAGTTGACTTGATCAAATCTCCTTCCTCCCAGTTCTTGAAGGTCATATGTGAAGTTGCTCCACACCTTATCTACAACAAAAGGACCAAAATATCGAGGAAGAAACTTCTTCCTAGCCCTCTTGAATCTGATAGCATCATACAACATTACCAATCTCCGACTTGAAAAGGTTTTACCTCCCTCTTGCCCAACCGTTTGTCGTAACTCTTCTTTTGATACGCCTGAGCTCGTTCAATCCGGATCATTGCTACCGCTTGGGTCTCTTCCAACTCCATGAGTTGCTCTCTTCTTGATCTGACCACGTCTTCTCCCCTCGACCTCTTCAACTTTCGTTGAATAGTTTGAAAAGTATCCAATTCGAATTGGATCGGCCACTTGGACTCTACTCCATAAATCAGTCGAAATGAAAAGTATCTAGTAGAAGTCTTTGTTGTCGTTCGATACTCCCCTAAGATGGCATGTAGCCTCTTATCTCAAGTATGTTTCGCAGTCTCAACACCAGCATCTTTGGTGAGCATCATACAAAGTGTAAGATTGGTCTTCTCCGCAAGACCATTAGCATTTGGTTTGTATGAGGTAGTTACTCGTGGCTTGATAGAAAAGTGTTGTAGCATAGCAGTAGTCATGCTCTCTACAAACTCTCCTCCTCTATGTGAGACCAACTCCAACGGATATCCAAATCTCGTGATGATCCTCTCTCATAAGAATCTACCGACTTCTGTTTCATTAGTCTCCCTCAAAGGTCTAGCCTCTACCCACTTGGTACAATAGTCAGTGGCGACTACAATGTATCTATTACCTCGAGGTGTCTTATTAAGAGGACCTACAAAGTCAATATCCCATTTCTCAAACGGTCTTAATACTGGAATTGATCTTAGCGGAGGTGTTCTAGTAGACTTTAGAGCAAATGCTTGACATACGTCACAAGTTTTGCAATAGTCTAAACATTCCTTGAAAATTCATCTCCAACGATAACCAGCATCCAAAATCTTGAAGGCGTTATCTTACCAGTAAAGTGTCCTCCGCAAACAGTACCGTCGTGAAACTCGTGCATTATCTTGAACGTCTCCTTCTGACCAACTGCTCTCCTTAGTAACCCATCTGCTCCTTGATGAAATAGAATTCCCTCCATCATGGTGTAAGGTTTGCATCTCTTGATTAACGCGTTACGTTCTCGGGTATGCATATCTTCTGGAAAAGAACCATCTGCAAAGAAACTCTAGATTTCCTTGTACTCGTCCGGTATCTCCTCAATGTTTGTGTTGGTCATCAGATGCTCGTCTGGAAATGAATCATCAAACGGTTCTTCTCCCTCATCATCATAAGCCCTCGACAAAAGATCAACATTCGCATGCTTTTTCCTTGGTCTATCTTCGATCACGTAATCATATTCTGTTAGAAGGATCTTCCAACGAGCAATACGACCTTCGGCATTAAGCTTATTAAAGATGTACTTTAAAGTCTTGTGATCTGTGATTATGGAAAATTTCCCTCTTAGCAAATAGTATCGAAATTTCTTCAATCCAAAGATCACCACTAATCCTTCTCGTTCTGTCACGGAGTAATTCTTCTCCGCTGGAACCATCTGCCTACTAGCATAAGTTATAGGATGATCATGCCCATCTCCATCTAACTGACATTTTAATGTACATCCGATTGTTACATTGGAGACATCCGTATACAAAATAAATGCTTTACTTCACTCAGGTTTAGCAAGTATAAGAGCTGTCACCAATGCCTTTTTCAGCTCCTCAAATGTTTCCTTTGCCTTCCGATCGTGCACTATCAAGTCAAAATCAACTCCCTTCTTCATGTACATAGTCAAAGCTATTGCTTTGTTTGAGAAGGAAAAGACAAATCTACGGTAATATCCAACCATGCCAAGAAACTGTCTCAACTTTGTCAAGTTGATCGAAAATGAAAGATCCACAATCTTCTTCACTTTCTCAGGATCTACCCGCAATCCCCTTCTTGGAAATGATGTGCTCTAACAGCAGACCTTCTTCGCAGCCAAAGATGCACTTCTCTGGATTTAGAGAAGCGTTGACTTGCTCCAACCGCTGCAAAACTGTGATCACATGATCAAAGTGTCCTCCTTTCTTCCGTACACACAGAAATCGTCAATGAAATCACGAACAAACTTCCCTATGAATGATTCAAACACCTTGTTCATGAAATCTGAAACGTGGCTAGAGCATTACACAATCTGAACGGCATCATCCGAAATGCAAATGTTCTCCAAGGAGTAATGAAAGTAGTCAACTGCTGGTACTCTTGTGCTATCTTGATTTGGTTATACCCACTATAACCATCACCAAAACTATACCACTCATGACCAGCAACTTCCTCCAAAATCTCATTTATAAATGGCAGAGGATAATAATCCTTCTTGGTAACTGCATTCAACTGACTAGTCTATGCACACTCGCAGCTTACCATTCTTCTTCTTGACAATCACAATGGGTGAAACTCATTCTGAATTCTCCACCTCGTAGATGAAACTTGCCTCCTTCAACTTGTCTATCTCCTCCTTGATCATCATTGCCGTGGTAGGATTGACTCTTCTCTGCTTCTATCGAACTGATCTTGCGTTCTCTTCCAATTCGATTCGATGAGTCTCTAGAGTCACCTCCTTCAAATCCTTGTAGCTGAAAGCAAACACATGGATATATTTCTGAAATATATCTAAGAATATACTTTTCTCATCTTGAGTGACATTGATACCAAACTTCAGGGCAGAGAATCTTCTCACAATCTCTGCCTCACTCAACTCTTCTTTGTCAAGATCTTTCTCCACTGCTGGTCGAGGCAACAAGTCAATAGCACTAAGCTGATGTAATGATTCATCTCGACCAAATCATTCATCCTTAGATGAGGATTCTTGGTCGTAAGAATCTCCGATATCTACTTCTGAGACACTCTGATCATCCTCCGTATCAGATTCCCAGTAGTCACTAATGGGTCTATAAGAGTCAGAAGTCACAACTCCAACACCCCAGAGAGGTACTATCACTCTATGATCTCTAGGCTCAATTCGTAAATATCCCTTGTGCCATCTATCAATGATGCGCACAGCTCTCAACCAAGGCCTACCCAGGAATAAATCATAACTATAGTCTTTTAACACTTGGAAAGACATCAATGTCTGAACTCCCATCAAAGACACGACCACCTTCTCTAACACACCAAGAGGTCTTACCCGTTGCTTGTTAGCCATCCCCACGACAATGCTAGCCGTCCGAGTTGGTTCCATCCCCAACTTCTTCATCAACCTCTCCGATATGGCATTTACAGCCGATCCTCCATCCACCAACACGTCAGAGACGTAGTGACCATTCAGTCGAACTTCAATCTTTGAAGCCCTAGTGCATACCTCTGAAGCATGCACATCCACCACACTAACTCCCACAGACTTTGATGTCTTGCTCTTGGGTTTCTTCTTTTTGCTTCTCTTAGAACTCAATCCTCCTCTGAGTTCTCTTCGTAAACTGAGATTAAGTGCGATCAGTTGTCCAACAGTGATGTTGGCTTTCTGAGCACCCACATCTTTAATCACATCATATCCCGTTTGAGAAGATGAAATGGTGAAATCTGTCATCTCCAACTTCCTTCTTGGCTCCCTTGGTGCACTTGAAACAGTACTCGAGCGAGTACTTCTACTTGGTGACTCTTCTATGAAAACAGATTCATCAAAGAATCAAGTTCGTTTTCTTTCTTGAGCTAAAAGCTCCACCGGTGCATGAGATGAGTTCGAGCTCTCTCCCTTCGCATAGATGGGATCTCGCACTATGTCGATAGTAGCCACTCTCTTGTCTCGTGCTTGTGATGGATTTCCTCCATCAACATTCATTCTGACAGCTTCAGCACCCCTTGCTCCGTTGTTAGGACAATTTCATTGGAAATGAGAACCTCCACAAGTCCAGCATGTGATTCCTCCAAAGTTACCTTGATTTCCTCGGTTGGGATTGTTGTCGTAACCTCTTTGACCTCCTCCTCCACCTTTGTTCCTCCATTCGCGTAACTGCACCACGTTTATCTTGAGATCCGCAAGAGTATCGGTGATGCTCTTCAACTCAGCATGGAAATCAGAGGTGGCAGTAGACATCGCTGTAGGGATAAATGGTCTTGGCACCACCGTTGGAGGAGGAGCTGACATTGAAGCGATCACCAATTGTGATGGTGTAGATGCTATCGTTGTGGTTAAACCAAGAGTCAGAGTCGACACCAGAGCGGCATGATGAGGTTGGATGATATCCCCTTCATCCAAACTCTCTTCCGTATTTGTCGCGATCTTGATGACATCCGCTTTGGTTGCTCGCTTCTCGTACCTCACTTGGGTTCGAATTGAAGGTCTCAATCCTCTCACCAAGTTCTTGGTCAACACTGCTCCAATCCCCGCCATCGTCAGCTCCAAGTTGTCTCAACTCTTCCGTAAGACCGTCCGAAACCGTTGCTCCAACTTATCCACCCTTTCGGCATATTGCCGAACTTTCTCGTCATCCCGTTGCTTCAATGAGTAAGCTCCATCATGAGCTTCTCATAACTCTCTTATGGAAGAAATTTTTCGATGAGTGCATTACTCAACGTCTCCCATGTGTCCTCAACTGCACCAGGTGTCTTGCTCTTCACTCGGTCTTCATACCACGTAAGAGCAAAATCTTCTAAAAACTCTGGCAGTAACAACACTCATTCTTCCTTCCTTCTCACGTTGTTTCCGATGCAACTCCTTTTGAAGTCCCATACAAATGGTTCTACATCTGTCCTTCTCGTACAAATGGTTCTACATTGTCCTTCCCATGAAACACTGGTAACTTCCTCATCTTGTAACTACTCTTTCTACCCTTCTAATTTTCATGCAATAACTACTCGCTAAAAGAGTACGAACATTACCAATTTCATTCGTGAATAATCTATCATAGGTAAAATAAAAGGAAATGGTTGTAACAACACCTCTTGTGTCATCTCTTCTCCCAAGGTAATCATGAGCCTGAGTTGCATCACCGCCTTCTCCACCATCCGAATGATAATCTCCATCACAACTCAGCCGAGTCCTCTTTTGAAGTCGACAACTTCTCCGTCTCAGCTCTTTGAGTCTCGTCCAACTTCCCGACTACTAACGTAAGTAGGGCGGCCACATCGACGCATTTGTGTCCTCTTGATAGATCACCCACTCCACAACTTGGACAAGGATCTTCTCCTAGAAGATGAATTGGCGCTGGTGAAAATGGACCCACTCGAAGACTTAAATCAATAAACTCTCGCTTTCCTTTAGCTCTCTCTGCTCTGATCCTAGTTGGACAGTTCACTACTTTATGTCCCAATCCTCTACAGAAATAACACCACAAGTCGATTTCTACTCTTCTCCTCGGATATTCTACTTGAGGTTTTGTACTAAGGTTCTCAAACTCAACGATAATCTCTTTTGAGCTCTCTCCGACGCTTACTATGACATCTAAACCATGAGGAAGGTTTCTTAGTCTAACTTTCCAATCTTTTGAACTTCCACTCATGTTGCACCTTCTCAACCATTAAGTGAACAAAATATCTTTGAGGAAAATAACTCTACATCACTTTCTTAACTCTTTCGAGTTTTATACTGAAAATCGTGTATTATACATGCTATACACGAAATAAAATCCAATCTAAAATTAAGAGTCTAAGATAATATCCTCATGACCATCGTATGTATTAATCCTAGCAGACATCTTAAAGTCACTCTTGTAAAGATCACACTCTACTTCGTCAGGAGCATTCGTGACCTCCACAGTGAATGATGCTTTGAACTCAATCTTCTTCGCATCTGCACCGATGCTCGCAGAAGCTTCTTGATATAGAGCAAAAAGGGCATCCCAACTGCAATAGATGCGTGATCGCAACTCCTCTATACCTAACTTTTGTTTTTTCGTTTCCGTTCTAACACCCAAACGTCTCTTCTTCAACCTCGGCACTCGAACTAGATTCCTCATGAAGTAACTTCAAGACCTCCTTGTATGTCAAAACGTATATCTCTTAATCGATAAGAGATCTCTCCAAGATTTTTGTGATTTCCAGTAGCTCAACCTCCAAGCTACTAACTAATGAAGTTTCAACAGAAAATTCCCTAATCAGAAGAAATGGTGCTGACTGTACAAATTTTCAGAGAACTGAAATTTGTATATTTTCACTTCTCTCATGGTTGTCAACCCCCTCTACTTTGAAAAATTATATTTCTCTCTTCAGACATCATTTTCTCATGATTTTTGTTTCTAATAATAGCTCATCAGACAAGCTACAATCTTGGAAGTTTTCACAGGAAAATAAAATTCACAGAAAATCTGACAATAACTGTAAAAATTTCCCAGAGAGCAGAATTCCTCAACTCTCGAAATAAACCCCCTCAACTTTGAAAATTCATGGCTCTCTCTCCATACCACCTTTTCTCCTGATTTCTGTTGTCCTAGATAGCTTATCAGCCAATCTAAAACACTGGAAAGTTGATCAGGAAAATAAAATTCACAAAAAATCTGACAATTACTGTAAACTTTTCGAGAGAACAAAATTCCTCAACTCTCGCGAACAAACCCTCTCAACTTTGAAAATTCATTGCTCCCTCTCTAGACCACCTTTTCATATGATTTTTTTGTCGTAGATAGGTTGTTAGCCAATCTAGAATACTGGAAAGTTTTACAGGAAAATAAAAAACACAGAAAATCTGACAGCGACTGTACAAATTTTCCAGAGGATTGAATTCTTACTCTGAAATTTTTCTCCTCTAATAACTTCTCTCTCCTCGTTTCTCTACAACTCTTGTTTCATCTCCTTTCAACTCTACTCAAACTCTTTCTAAGTGAACAAGATGTAAAGAATAACCTCGAATGCGTCATAGATCACTACTGGATACACGAAATGTTCTAATGTTACTAACATCGCGTTAGGTCTCTCTTCTCCTAACGTTCTCTCCATGTGCTCTCTCATAATCTCTTTTTCTCGAATATAGAACTGAACTCTAAACATCTTTCAATGATCTTTTCAAGTGAGGTCTCGACAACAAAATCAAAAATGTAAACCCTCCGCGGTCCTATTATCAACTACCCCTCCGATCTCTCAACCTCCACGATCGTCATCAATGAATCTACAACATGTCGGGTCTGTCTCTTACTTAGGGGTCACCTCTGATTGCTTTGATGGAAGCACACCATGAACTTGAAGAGAAAAATGCTAAGTTCACTCATTCATACACCCATAAACTCATCAACTAAAAGTCTCCATAAACTCATCAACTAAAATTTTTCATTCTAACGACGTCTCACAAGTTCTCACAAGCTAAAATATCACACACTCTCTATATTACTCAAGTTGTCATTACGACGATGTGAAAACAAGGATGAGGAGCTCTTCTCTACTCCTCTATTTATACATTCTAGGTTTTTACTTTGGTACCTTTCGATAACTCAGCGTAACTACTTTTACCGGGTTTTACTAAGATATTATTTAAGTAAAAGCATTAATCACATGGGCTTTTTACCTTTTCACATGGGTTTATTTCTTCAAAGTCAACAACTTCTAGAAGGATTCTGAAATATTCTCAAGGAATCTCAAATTTCCACCCTCCTCTACACTAGGACCCACTAAAAAGGAGCATGTGGAATCTCTTCTTGTTTTTAATGCCCACAAAGTCCACAACTTTAATACAACCACTAATATGAAGTAAAAAAGGAGATAAGGGATACTTTCCACCTCCTTTCTACTTTTTAGACAAGATGACAAGATAGTAGTGCTCACTCTCTAGGAAATATCTGAATTCTGTCAAAAGTACAGCTAAGTTTAACCATAACTAACTTTAGCTAGTCGTGACTAACTTGATACCTCCTTAAAGTACTTGGGCAGCAAATAAACATTCTCAACACTTAGTTATAACTAACTATCTTACTAATAGACAAACTTCCTATGTGTAACATAGGTCGTTACATTTTAGTTCGCAAAGCAATGAGTGAAGTATGATCTATGTCATCTTCCTACGATAAACTAGCCCACGTAAGAAAGTCCTCCTCAGAAGGCATGATTGGTTTCTGTCCCAACATAAGCTCAACCGACATATAGCCAGTCGTGGTATAATAAGTCGTTCTATCGGTCCATAAAGCGAATGGAAGTAGTCTCGGTCATTCTCTAGGTCTACCATCACATGCTTTCACTAAAGCGTGAACAATAGAAAGGTGTCCTCGTTCACTCTTACCATTGTCCTCTAGATTCATGGCAGTAGTAAGCCGAAGCTTTACTTCATAACGAGCAAAGAACTCTTTCGCTTCTGCATCTCTCAACTCGTCCCTATCTGCTCGTAATCTTCCAACAGAACCATAACGACATATGATATATTCAAGCACGAACATACATATGTTCTCTGTAGTCTTTGTTCGTCTTCGTCTCTGCTCGTCCCTCCATATAGTTGGAGAGATCTTCTCGAGTCAACACCAAGTAGCGCATCCTCCATAGTCCCGGCAGCATCATCACAATATCAAGGACCCACTGAAAATGGATGCTCGGTGGATATGTAGGTACAAGCCCACACTCTGTAACGGATCTTAGAGTAGAACTGACAATGCAGACACGATCCAACAAAATCCACCATGTCTTGATACAAATCCTTCCATCAGTATCACTCCTTCATCTTCGTGTAAGTAGCCCAGACTCCACGATGTCTAGCCCACAAGGTGTCATGAAACTCCTTAAGCAGATCAGCTTTGTCGGTTGGTCATCCACCACTCTAGCAAGCATTCCATCTCTTCTTTTCGGACGTTTCTACAAATAATCTTCACGTAGAAGGTAATTATACGCTTTCCGTCTGATCTCCTTGTACTCTATATCATTCCATCCTTCCCGTCTGCATAATGAACTCAGATAGAATCCAATATCGTAAAAATTTTCCGTGTATGACTCCTCGTTGAACGGCAATGGTTCCAAGTCTGTAGTCTGCTGACCAACTTGGCACCAAACGTCTCTCTTCTCTTCATTCTTGGCTTCTGCAAACATCTCTTCCTCATCTATATAATGAACCCTAGATAACATATCTGCAACTGGATTATCCTTCCCTGCCATATGCTTTAGCTCAAGGTTTAGATTCCTGATATAAGCAATCGCTCGCATCATAACTATGTCTGGTGTATTGTAGTTTGCTATCATACCTAGCAAAGATAAACAATCTGTTTCTGTAAACCACACGAGCTCCAATCAAGAATTCTCGATCTATCTTCATAGCAGTAACGACTCCTCATAACTCACGCTTCACTTGAGCATAGATACGCTGTCTGTCCGTTAAAATTCTACCTCCAAACCTAGAAACAAACCGTACACCATCTGCATCTTCTTGACCAACTTCTCATCCAATCGCTTTTGGACTCGTGTCAACAGTTAGTATCACAAGTCTCTCACTCTCGTAGTTAAGCCTCTTTAGTACAGGTGGAGACTTCAAAATCTCTTTCAGTTGCTCCATTATCTCGGGATGTTCTTGCCGTCAAGTAAACCTCTTTCTCTTTCTCAGAAGTGCATACAAAGACTCGGCAATGTGTGCATAATGAGGAATACTCACACGAAAGAACACACAAGCTCCTAAGAATCATCGAACCTCAGTGATGTTGGTACAGTCTGCTATCCTTGCTATAGCATCTACCTTCTCTAGGTTTGGACGTTGTCCAGATGTGAATCATTCCGCATAGTGAATAATTCACCTCTCAGTTAGAAGTTAGTCTCTTTGAGCGAAGTTAAGACTTCATAGAAGTCGATTCTGTAAGATGTTATATATTTTGAGTCTTAGTAGGTTGTTTATCATGTTGATAGAGTTTAAGCTCATGGGTTGTACTTACATGTCGCCCATGCATGCTTTCTAGCATGTTTAAGTTATCTTTCCAAAAGCATAGGGAAGCGAAGCTATGAACTCCCATGGTCCATTTTTATCTTTAGTGAAATACTAAACTTAGAAGTAGGGGTCTAAAGAGGAGTTCTAGCAGTTGGTAAGGACACTCTGAAATTTGAGAACACAATAAAATAAGGCTCGTCGTGCTAGTCGCTGTCAGTAAAATTCTTGATCGATTTGGAGCAATAAAGAAGGAGTTATGGCAGATTGAAGTTAGGATTGTACCAGAATTGCATCACTTTTGTTGATTTTGAAGTTTTCGGTGTCAATCGTAGCAGAATTGAAAAATCATTTCAAACCATTGTGGTGGCGTTCATTGTCAGCAAGGCTACGACTGTCCACAAATTTTCATGTCAATTGAGTGAGTGAGTAATTCAGGGTGACCGCTGAAGCAGAAGGGGTCTGAAAAGCTCTCAATCTAGAGCAGTAACCTCAGAGATCGAGATCTGGAGAACTGTGTACAGTCAGGAGGTCAAATTTCATAGGGATGTTCAACATGCTGAAGACTCCAAATCATCGAAAGTTATTGAGTCAATTCTCTGTTCTAGGTCAAAATAGCTGTTTGGGTATTGGAAATTGCCATAATTTCTTTGCTCAGAACGTTTCTGCCCATATCTCGGTGCTCAAATTTTGATCTCAGACTGAAACTTCGTATGTCTGTTCAGTATGGCCTCATTTATAGATAGGAGAAGTTTTGAGGTCTAAGCCATCATATGTTTCTGATTCTTGATTGTTAAAGTTCACTATCTGATCTTATTACTGCTAGTTCGACCTTATTTTCGTTTTCTGAACATCCTAGAGGATCCAATCGACCTGTTTGAGTGTTCATAGTGTCACCTCTTAATCTGAAGCCTATTCCTTGAGTAAAAAACCACAGCCAGAAACCCAACGCTTTCTTGAGTAGTTGTATCACAGCGTTCACGATCATATCACAGCCAGAAGGTTCCGTCCTTCTCAAGAAAACTCTCACCTACGACATCTGGTGCTTTGACTGAGAGATCTTGGGGTGATTGACCGTGAGGTTGAGTTCTAAGACGAAGAAGAAGATGGATCGGAAGAGCGGAAGCTGCTATCTCTACGACTGTTGCATCTATGTCTACTGCAGCACCTTCTGTAGCACATACAATCGCAACGACATCTGCATCTGGTCTCGATACAGCTTAGATTCTAAAGACGCTTGCGGCCTTGGTCCAACAGCATCCGATCGTTGGAGAGGGTGAGTTAAAATCCACCGAGGCTTTGCAAGCTATGGTGAGCCGATGTGGAAGGTTTGAAGGTAGAG
The DNA here is from genome assembly GCA_036924285.1 of Asterella californica. Classification (NCBI taxonomy): domain Eukaryota; kingdom Viridiplantae; phylum Streptophyta; class Marchantiopsida; order Marchantiales; family Aytoniaceae; genus Asterella; species Asterella californica. Next base: position 41,075,712 of record JAYKYS010000001.1, read on the forward strand.
ATATTTCTAGATATCTGCGTGAATAGAGAGGAGAAATGGAGCTGGTTAGAGTTACTGACATGGAGATGATAACCAGTTTTGAGTTAGCTGTAATTCTTGAGTTGCGGGACCAAGTTAGAGATGTACAGAGAATTAATCTAGGTGTCTGGATGAGTTTCGAGTGATCTCTTCGAGAGGAGTTTCTTGAGAGGAGTTCTCGTACCAATGCATGAGGAATAGGTTCATGCGCTTGTAAAAGTTCCACTAAGGTAGTAACAGCTTCTACTGTCTTAGTTGGAGCTTCTTCGTTAGAAGAAGTAAGCTGGTCTCGATCTGCAGAAGTACTTCCTATCTCAGGGTCAGGAGTAAACAACTGCGGATATAAAACAGTAGTGACTTCGAGAAAAAGTTTTCACACTACTTCCACTTTCTTCATGTTCAGTCTCGGCACTTAGTCGAGTGATGACTTCCTCGAAGTCAAGTTCTCTCTGAGCAGTTTCGAGAGGAGTTGGAGGTAAAGACTTTGGTGTTCGGGTTGAACTTGATTCACCAAGGCTTGGTTCCTTCCTCTTCCATTCTTTTGAGTTATGTGTTCTCCAACCTCGTTCTCTTCCAGAATCTGTTCTCTATATTCTGCTCGCCGTTCACGCCTCTTGTCTCTCTCAGATTGCACGTCTCCAAGAAGATCAAGCTGGCCCATCGACATACATGTCTTTGCACTTCTGTTCACTGATCTTGGATAATTTCAGCATTCGCATCCTTGGCAATGGCGCCAAAATTTATTCAGTCTTCTATATGTAACACACTAGAAAACCAAAAGATGCTCGAAAGTAGTAATTTAAGGATAAAACCCACAGAAATGCAAGTAAAGATCATCCAAAAGTAGTAAACATGTGACAAAGATGTTTTTTTATAGTTGTCTTTTATTCTCACGGACAGAAATCAGTCTCGGTAGAGATCAAACTCAAGTCTATCCAACAAGACAGAGTTTTATAATCATGACAAATAACATAACATGTACTAAACAGGTCAGAGACCTCATTTCTCTCGATATTGTCGTCTTCGTCCAAGTTAATGACCTCTGACCCCTTGGTAGCTTCTCTCGTAGTGACTTTCTCGGCTACTTCTTCATTCGCAACTTCGTCGAACAAAGGTCTCTATTGATACTTCTCTCCATAGAGTTGAGTCGACCACAAAATTGTCTTCTTCAGGTGGATCCACAGCTTCTTATCATCTTTCGTGAGCAATCGCATCCTCATGTAGAATATTGTGACAGAGGTACCAATGTACACCATGTCATCTTCGACCCACAGCTTCTGCACATGCCTGTGAAGAATCCTTGCCCAATTTGCACTTTTTCTGATCAAGAGTTCTTCAATAAAATAAATCTGTCAGTTGGACATATACGTAGTCCTCTTCGGTATGAAGATCACCATAATCGCATCGACTACCTCCTGCTTCTTCACATCGAGGAAGTCTCCCGTGCGATACTCATTTCTTCTCTGAGGTAGCTCTTAGAGCAGCCGAGGAAAGCTTCGAATCGTCTCTACAGGAGCAAGCGACGAAGTACTATCATCTTTAAGTCTTCTCTCCAGTTGATGAATTCAGACAGCAAGAAGATCTTCTATAGACATACCATCCTCCCAAGATATGTGTTCCTCTATGAGCATGATAAATTTCTGCCCTTGCATCAACTCCACCGGTATATATCTCGTGACTCAACTTGAGTTGAACGATCACCTCATAATGCAAATGGAAGAACCTTTGGTCATTCTCTTGCCCTCCTCTTGCAAACTTACGTATAAGAGGATGACCACATTCACTCTTCGCATTTTGGATTGTAAGATGTGGTAAGAGCTAACTTCACACCACACCTCTTGAAGAACACTTTAGCTTCATTAGTGTTTAGCTCCCCTTGATCAGTTGTGATCTTCCCAACACAACCATATCTATGAATTACGTCCTCTAGTAAGAACGTGTAGACTCCTGCAATAGACTTTGTACGTAAAGCTGGACAGATTCTCAAGTTCAAGAACCAAATACTCCATAAATAACCACCTTGTAGCAAGTATAAGCCTTCCTCTTGATCTGTTTAACGTAAGCATCACTCCATCTTGATTGCTTAGTCAACAAGCTTAGATAGCGTCTTATGTCTAACCATTATCCTTCATACAACTCCTCCATGAATGAGTTTGAATGCTCACTCTCACCTCCTTGAGCTCTACAAAAAACAATAGCAAGAACATCTTTTATATCCTCAATATCTCCTCCTCATCCTCGTACCTTGCACGAAACATTGCACGAAACAACATTCAACTACTAGGTTGTAACTCTTGCTCGATGTGTGTTTGAACTCTAGATTTAAGGACTTGATGTAAGCAATCCAGCGTAACATAGCAATATCAGAGGTGTAATCATCCCTAACAATGATAAAAAATTTGTTTCTACTACTACTGGCGCTCCAATAAAATAGTCATTTTCAGCATTCATAACCGTAACTACTCTCCATAACTCTCTCTTCACTTGAGGATAGTTTCTATGTCGTTCACTCAACACTTTTGCTCCGAACTTGATTGCAAACTGATTCTCTTCCTCATCATCATGTCCTACTAGTAGCCTATCCAATGGTTATTGGACTACTATCAACAGTAAGTATCACTAGTTTGTCGTCCTCAAAGCTCACACGACGAAATACAGATAGAGAAGATAACCACAAGACATACTGAGGTGATTCAATCTTTGAATCACTTCAATATGTCTCTCTTCCCATGCAAATCTCTTGTGCTTTCTCAATAGATCATAAAGAGGATATGTCATATGTGCAAAATAAGGAATCCACACATGATAGAGATACAAGCACCAAGAAACCTTCTCACCTCTGTGAGCTACAAGTATCCTTCATCTATTGTATGACATCCACTTTTCTAGGATCAGGTTTGCGTCCAAACCACTCACATAAGTATCCCACAATCACAACTTCTCGCACTCCAAATGAAAACTTAAGTGCGTCTCTTCAAGTCGTGATAAAATCTTATTACTGTATGAAATATGATCAGCAACAAATTTTCTTCACCCTTTTTGATCCATTGTCTCATCTTTCTCCTCCTCTACACATCTCTTAATTGTAATGTCATCCAAGAAAGACATGGTCTTCTCAAGAATGAACTCTCCGAAATTTTGTTCATCCCATTCATCATGTGCGCTACAGAGTTTGTTGTTCTTTGTGGCAAAGTGCACATTCTGACCAACCCCAACGGTGTTCTCATGGTGATAATATCTCTACTCTATTCAGCAAGTTGAAACCGATTGTATCCAGAATAAAGATCTCTTATAGAATAAATAGTCCTTCCAGCAAACGCCTCAGCAAATTCTCTTACGATAGGTTATATGCTTGTATTTCTGATGATTACTTGGTTCACAAGCTACATATCTTGGATGAATCGTAATGCACCACTCTTCTTTGATACTGTAAACCAACGACTAGAGTAGGGTGTAAATGATGGTTCCAAGATCTTCATATGCATCTGCTCTTTCAAGAGCTCTACGAGTCTCGGTAGATGTGCTCTAGGTATAAGAATTGACATCAAGTCCCAAGGAGCATGTGGAATTGTGAATATGATCATTGACGTCATAATGTTGAGATCTACCTAAACTAACTCCTCCGTAGGTAAAAGAAAATCTGCAAAACCAACCTTCAACTTCTTGAGCGTAGCTTCTATGAACTTGTGACCAACCTGGCTAAGATCTCTCAAGCTTTTCTCCTTTGAAGATTGTGGACTTGCTAGTTAGAATCACTAAGTAATGGTTGAGCAACAAGTTTTACTTTCTTGTCCATCGTTTTGTACCTAGTCTCAACTCTAACTTCAAGATCTAAAAATGACTCTATCTATAGCTGTATAGAGCTCTCTAGAATGTACTTCTACCACCCGATCCTCATCTTCTTTCTCAACCATAGCAAGCTCATCCATAAAATCTCCCAACCCCACAGCATATACCTCCTCCTATTGTGAAAACCATCGTGAAAGCTTGTAGAGGAAGGACGAAAGAGTGATCAAGGTTCTTATCATTTGCTCTGTGGGCTGATCGCTACATGCATAGTTCAGTGACCGAGTACATGCCAGTAGAGCTAATGCATGAATAAAAACCTATCATGTCCATTGAAGAGAAAATACCTACTTGGAATGTTCTACCTTGGGAGGATAATATGTCTATGGAATATCTTCTTACTTTAGATTCACCAATTGGAAAGAAGACCATAGACATAGAGATTGCAGTTGGTAGGTCGAGGAAGGCACAGTTGAAGAATAAGGATAAGCTTGATGTGCGTCATCGATTACGGCCGAAAGAGATTAAGGAGGACGACTGGGTGTTGGTGTATGATAGTAGCTTGGACAACCAACACAATGCGCTTAGAAAATTCTCTAAGCAATGATTTGGACCATATGTGGTTCTTGTTGTACATGATAACGTTATGTATTCACTTCGGGAGCTTGATTGGGTAAAGCTCAAAGTTCTCATTGCAGGGAAGCATGTGAAACTCTTCAAGAAGTGAGATGAAGAGATAATCATGGAGGAAGTCGGAGTGGATTTGATCTCTTGAATGACGAGAAAAAAACTTGGTTCTTGAGATGATGATAATGACGACATCATTCAGGAGGACAAAGAATTTGTGTGATGCCGTCAATAACTTGTAAGTGTTTGTGACGTATGTCGGAGGATGCGTAAGTTTAGAGTGGGTCGATGTCGTGTTGTGACACGACTCACATGTGAATTTAACATAAAACTCATATTGTGTTGATTTTATAAGTTTCACAAACCTTTTCATGTAACTAGTCTAACAACATATGTGAGATAATCGTATGATAATGAGACGTGCTACCTCAATGATTCATAGACATTCGCGTGAGTGGCTCTTGTTATCAAATTTGAGTATAAGAAAGAGGGTCGAGGGTTCGTGGGGCATTCTTCTTTGCTTGGTATTTTGTGAATGTTTTCCAATGTCTTACATGGAGGATGAGGAGCTACGAGAGTTATACTCATTGATGGAGGAGTGATCCGCATTTCGGATCTTCCATTCTCGAATCCATTCTATATTAAGCTTCACTACATCCATCGCGGTCACTTTCGACAATGGTGTCATTGTCTACTTTGTAATGTTCTTTTCAACGTCTAGGTTGATATCTGATGTCACTATTGGAAGATCGGAAGATCAATCATCATGTGTGGATCACGAGGAACTTTGGTGAGGAGTACTCAAGTGCTGACTTTCTCATTCTCTTTTGTTGTATCTTTCATCGTAGATCAATTCAAGGTCATTATCTTGACTTTGTATTGAATCTCGTGTACTTTCATGTCATTATTATCTCTATCGCTCGGCGAGGGTGATTATCTTGTGTTAAGTTTGGGATTCGAAGTATTTTGGTTCAAGCTTTGAAGGTGTGAGAGTGTTTTAGGATTACAACTCGATCTATAGTGCCAAGTAGGAGATAAAGTGATCTCCAATCTTCTTTCTCATTGGTCTATTTTTACCAATCAAGTTCATCCAAGTTCTAAGGACGGTTTTGGAGTTTCAGAATCTTCGTGGAGGTCATTTGTGGATTGTGTCGTTGATAGCGTACTGCTCAAGCTTTCCAATGATATCGATAACACATTGATTGGATCAAGATAACTCATATCACAATAGATCAAAATTGATCATTTCTAACACTTATATCCCTTCTTAACATTTCTTCTTGACCCGCATGTTTAATCTAAGTTTTGAAGACCAAACAAGCTCCAAACTAAACATGCAACATACCACTAGAAAGCTTGTCTTCTAGAGCTTCCAAAAGGGCAAGGCATGCATGCTGCAAGCAACCAGTGAGCTGCGGGGTATGGTGTCGAAGATAACGACACCTCACCGTTAGAGATTTTCAATCAGCAACTTCGACATAGTGTAACGTCTTTTCTAATTATGATCTCTATGTCAAATTCACAACATTGCTGTAAGGTTCATTTTGAATAGAGCTCATATCAACGAACCATAGAAGGTCAAAAATGAACATTTTAAGTAGTTTGTCGAGAAAAATAATGAAGAGGATATTGTTAGTGCACAAACCGACCTAAGGGATTGTTTGAAGGTGCTTATGTGATCTAAAGCATATGTTTATCATGTATGAATCCTTCCTGTACTTAAGATAAGACTGAACGTCTAGTTGTGTTGTACACAAATGTTACACTTAAGGTCAGGTTAGATCAGCAGAAACCAAGACAAAGCCTGACAGATTAGGTAGGGAGGGTACTAGGATTTCATCGAGTTGGTCCAAGATCTTGCCGCATCTCTCTATAATCATATACACATGTGTATTCCCGGACCAAACTTCATGCTCTTATCGCGCACTACTAACTAGCAGAGCCGTTACACATGGCGTGATAACTCTCATGACCAATGCCTATGAAAAATAGCTTTTAGTTTATGCTGTATATAAATCGATTGTGAAAAATTGTATGATCTTCGATTAATGACAATAACAAAGCAAAGGAAGCTTTGTCTATTTTTGTGAGCTGCCGAAAAGAAGAATAAGGAAGCTCTTGAAAATAGTTGGTCACAAAATCTTTACTTTTGACATATCTATCTTGATCTTCTAAATATCTTATGTTAATCACGAGACTGTACAATTCAGCTAAGTCATCATCAGACTTCGACTCTTCTAACGAGGACTCTGAAAATGAACTACAAGAAGAAGAATGTTAGTCCTCAGTGTCTTCTTCACATCGGTTGTAATTCTGTCAAATCTTCAAGTTCAGATAACAACTATCGCGACAATAATCTAGGCATTTCACTCCGCTTTCAAAATGTGCACTGAAGACAAAAAGTTATTGAATACGACGTTCACAATTTGTGTTGCATGAGACTATAAACTAAACAATGTAAATCTGAAAATCATAAGTATGTAATGCTATCAACTTGTAAAATGATGAACATTTGAAATCGTCATGTGTAACGCGTCTGACTTCTAAACACCTTCACTTGCGATGTGTTCTGACCTTTATAATTATGTGTGATCCTGGTTTTAGGTTTTTAAAATCCGGTTCTCACATGCTAGAATGCTGATGGGATGACGACAAGTTCTGATGAAAATCCGCATGTGGACATAGGATATCTCTTTAGATATCACGTGAAGGTCGAGTGATGAACCCCTTAACATATATTTCAAGAAATCGAATATCACCAGTTATTCCTAGGTTTGACACGCTCTAATAACTACATGTCCAACGTTCACCCTTCATCTAGAGAGAAAAGTTCCATAGAGTTCTCCTCGTGTGTTGAAAAGTATCCTTCTGAAGCTAATCACGACGTCACACCAACCATTCATGATAAATTTATTCCTACATCTTCGCTGGTTTTTGTCTTGTTTTGACCCGAAGTGCATGCATAGTGATTTATCATCAAACCCATTCTCGCAGAGAGATTTAATGATAAACAATTCTATCCATTGACTGCAACGGCTTCGTGATTGGTCATTATCATCATCCATACGTGCATTTTACTTGTGATTCATTCTGCTTTCCTCGGTACATGAGCTAGGTGACTCCCGAATACTTCCGGAATCCAGTCCATGGATTCTAGAAGTATTTGGGAGATACATAGAGAGGCAAGAGATAGCTTTTATTCTCACCCAGGCAGGCAGAAATAAACAATCACCCAGACAGAAATAAACAGTGCATGATGCAACGACTACTGAGACATCCAAACAGAAGGACAAAATTTTGTCCTTGATATATTAGTGTCGTCTTTTGCATATAGGTTCCTGAGTTAATTTGAAATTCATATATTCGTTTTATCACAGTTGATGTAGTATACAGAGGTGAGGTAAAAACTTGAGAGCTAGCGTGGTTTAAGAATTCTCTGAATATAGTGTCCATACAAAATGGACATCTGATCCACATGTTACACACCGCGAACAGTAGAATCGAACCTGTAAAAACGATGTGCTTCTCTTTAGCACTTTTAACTGTCAAAAAATACAAATATGGCAAAATTGATTGGTTAGTTTGAGTCCCCGTGCTTTCTGTTTGCAACGTCAAAGAAGTAAACAAGTCCGTTGGATTCTCTCATGGGGGGATGTTCCTTGGACAGTTGGACACAAACAGGCACCAACTTACCCTATCCTTTCCATCTACAGTGAGCCTTGATTTCAGGATGAAAAGTAAACTACAGAGACTCACCGTTCATGAAAGGAAAAAAGGAAAAGAAAAGCCAGTCTTGCAGAGTCAAGTATGAGTCTGTATGACGAAACCGTGTTTCTTCCCGGATTCCACGGAAGACTTTCTACCAGACTGAGTAGGAGAAGTTTTCTTCAAAGTTCTCGAATGGATCTTGATTCTGAAATAGTCTTCACGTTGTATTTCTAAAGATAGCATTTCACAAAGAGCATTTGTACATACCCATACCCATATCCATATATATGATATTAGTTCTGTTCTATTATCTATTCAGATAGAAGAAGTCGATGGGACTTTGATTAAAGTGGATAGAGGTCACTCGATTATAAGGGCAAGGCCTGAAATCTCCATACAAAGGGTGTCACTCCTATACTTCACAAATTACTGTGCAAGATTGCATTAGGATCAATCTTCTTGTCCTATCATGAAGTTACCCGACTTACTTTAGGATCCTCGTTTACGTCTGTTGGTCCGAAGATAATTTCCTTAGTTAAATGCCATTTCTTATTTCGCACTGTACAGTATTTGTGTATCATGTACAAGCAGCAGTACTAGTTCCTTGGAGTTCTAATCTGTTAGCTTCACTTAAACTCGAAGTTGAGTTTAAGTGAGTCGTGTCTATGAGGCTATATATTCTATGTATATGCGCCTAGCCCCAGTTCAGTTCAAGTATTACAGCACTTTTCTATTTCCTGAACATATTATTTTTCTTCACAACCAATCAGATGTCTTCTTGAAATATTCTAACTCTGTTTTAATTTTTCAATTACCCCTCTAAGTCCTTTCAATTACCCCTTTAAATCCTCTACAATTTTTCTCACGTTAAATTAACACCTCAAATGATCTGCCACGTCATGCACCCTAAACTAAACCCTAAACCCTACCGGGTTTGAACTCCTGACGTGATGCACCAGATCCTGTCCGTTGTCCGCTGGGCTAACTAGAACATTTGTAAAAAAATGTTCATCTCATATACTCATTCAAACACATGAGACCAGTGGCGGGGTACGTGGATGAGTATATGAAATACATTGACATGTTTATTTCTATTATCTAAACAAGTCCAGACGGTCGAACCAATCCCCGTTGACTATTTTATACCCGGACGCCACGCTTGTCCTTTTCCGCCTCTTCCCCATTTCAGCGACTGGGATGTATATGAGGCTACACAGTAAGCTTGGTTATAATTAATGTGGATTCACGTGCATTGGGTAGACGTTCTTTGCTTGCATTGATTTTTACTTGAATATGTTGATGTATAAATTGATTATCAGAAATAACTACCATATTTTTAGACAAGTCATATGGGATATTCTAACGATAAACCTTTGCATAAGTTTCTTTTTTCCGTGTTGGGACTAAGCTATTGTTTGCCTTACATATTCTTAATTATATAGGAGATGTAGTTCTCCTATATAATTAACTTTCGGAGTAATTTCACTCGAGAAAATCTTTCATGTTATATTATCATGTACGACCTAACGAAGGTATTAAAAAGACTCATTTAGCATATTATAATATATTTCTTAATTAACATAATATATAAAAAATAATTTATCTAAAATATAAATAATAAAGATATTAAAAAAATTTCATTTATATACCACGACCGTACAAGACATTGACTATTCCTCTCAATGAGCAAAGAAAGAAAGTTTTTACTTGTACAAGACCAAGATTCTATTTGAGGTTAATAAGCCCAAAGTCACTGGTTTTACTGGTAGAGCATCCCTGAAAGTACAAAGTCAATTTTTAATGCATTTCTATATTTCTTGAAGCCAAAGAGAAGAGCCACTGCAAATTGTAGGTTACCACGTGGCTTGCTTTCAAGTTTCACCACATAACATTAGTGTTATGTGGCAATCAGAACAGCAAATTGCGCGTTGTGATGTGGTTGTCCGCTGCCCCTCATTGTCTTGGAAGAGGATTCTCAAATTTAAGATAGTAGTATCGAGGCTTGTGTCTCTACCATATGTCATATGAAGCCATCATGCCATGATTAACAAGAATTAGGGTTAATATACAGTCTGCAAGAGGAAAGAAGGACCCGAAGGGCCAAGCAACCGAACCCCGAATTAGGGTTAATGATGATTGATTGTGGTAATGTACAAATCCAACTCTAGAATCTAGTTGTTGTTAAAGTAAAAATCTCTCAAAGAAAATAATGAACAAGGTCATTCACCTCATGTACTTATTCATGTACACTTCACTTCAGTGTACATGAGGTGTACATTAAATAATGTTCTCAGTAAACGGCGCTGAATTACAATCTCTGCCCCGGACTTATACCCCAGGAGTGCAGCAGCCAGCTCTTGACTTATGGATTTTCTCCAGATGCGTTGGCTACTCCAGGACTGACTAACATATAACATATATAAGTGATTTTGATTTTTTATTATAACTTATTACATTATATTTTTATAACACTTACATGTTTTCTGCTAAGAGAAAACGATTTTCACTGTACAAGTACGTTGGGGATGCCTATTATTCATTCTTCTAAGTTGCTCATATGAGTGATATTCAAACCCTTTTCAATCTTGATCACATCTTGCAGCAAAATAGTTTCCCACTTGAGGAGAATTATATTCTACGAGCAGGTGGAAATATACAGCGGACTCGTGAAATCAAAATGAAATAGTTACCATGACAGATCTTTTTACAAAGTTTACTATTTGTAACTCAGTCGTTATGGGCAGTGATTAACTAAGTACTTGATGATGATAAGCCCATAAGGACGTGGCTAGAACATTGGAGATAAAAAGAAATAATGTTGCAAACCTTACAGGCTTTTCCCCTTTTATAGAGACTAAAGTTTGGAGTCAGAGGACAGAGAGAGACGAAATTGTACGATCAGAGACGAGATCACAACGTGATAGAGTGTAAACCAGCTAGAAGATTAGGAGGTGGAAGAGAAATCAGAAAAGGGATCTTTCCAATTTGATTAGTGGATCGCCGAAGAGTTCCCAAGTGGAATCAATATCTTAAATGTATAGCTATTGAGTTCGTAGAGGAGATACTTATGACAGCATGAAAGCAATTTTGGACGTGAAATTACAGTTTCTTTTGTTTGTCCATAGCGTAGAAAGGCTCATTACTTTACACTTAAATCACTTCAAAAATAAAAAAGTTTTCATTCTCAATCAAACTTCTTAAGTCACGCATCGAGTTTTTTATTTTTGACTTTTCTTCTGGTTTTTTCTGGATATCTAAAGTCTACTCGGTCTTTAATAAAGCTGAGTAAACTTTGAACATTTTGTGTGATATACGAAAACAATATTGTGTCTATTGATTGGATTTTTTTTGCACAAATTTTTCTCTAAGTCAATTGAGGACCAATAGCTTCTGATCCTTTTTTTATTCTACATCAACAGTTTTCTTTCTCTTTCACTCTACCAATACTTCACTTTAGATGCATATATTCTCTTGGAGTGAATCTAGATTCACATGTAAGTTTATCCGTGGAAATTGCACACCGTCGTCCAGAAATAAATCTTTTTAAATTTTTAGAAATCACTCGAGCAGTAGTTACTGCATACTGAAGATCGATGTCGCAAGTGGTTTAACTTATAGTCCTCTAAGAGAAAGATCGTGAGTTCAATTCTTTGTGGGCACAGTTGAAGATGCATGCTGCTGCAAACTGTAAATGAAGCTTCTGATCCGAGTCCCGCTGTGGTGGAATCACATGGACAGTCTCATGGTCCTCGAAGACCCCAAGGGACAAGTAATAAAGAATGTCAAAGTTAGGAACCTTCAGAAATATTCGAGAGCTGCGGGCGTGAGTTACGGCTTCTGCCAGTGTTTCATGCGGGCACCTCCTGAGGTACCCGTAGGAAAATGCCGCTGGCGTTTTTTTAACGGCTCTTCACTCGTTTCGTCTACTTTTTTTTGTAATGGATTTTCTGCTGCTCTGAGTAATTATCTTGAATGGATAAACAGAATCAATGATAAAATCTTGATGTTCAGTCACAGACGTCATCTAAACGAGTAACGATTATATACAAACTTATCTGTGATAATTTTACAGACAATTATCTCCTCTAACTTTGACACCCCTTAATATCATTTACCGTTTACCATAGTTAGCGATAAAGCTCTAGCTCTCATTCCCGGACATCGACGGGACAGTCCACACTGTAAAAAATAACGAGCCACCAAAATGAAGCTTGACAGGCATGCCTGGGCTAGTCCTGCGGGTACGTCCAGTTTTTTATGCCAGCCCCAGAAAATTTCCTTCTGAACGTAAATGAAATCCCCTAGTAAAACCACTGCCCGACGGACGACGGCCGACCTGGTACCTGCCGCGCGTAGTGCCTGCTCTACCGCGGTACCGCCCTCGTGTGCACTTCCTTGTTCTACACTGCCCCAGATGAAGAGGGATCGAGGGTGTCCTTCCGAAAGGCCACCGCCGGAGTTCGTCACTACTGGAGATCAGGGTCGAAGCGGACAAGTCTTTTCGATCCTGCTCGATTTGGCTAGTAGCAAGGGAAGTCCAGCGATAGACACTTGTGTCGAGCTGTTGCTGTTCGGCGTGTTTCTGTAGGCTGTCGCCTTTATCCATGGACGACTGGCGGTAAACGTACCGTATGCTTCAGGCTGACGCTGTTGCCTTCGTCGTAGTCAGCTGCGGAATGACGACTCTTCGGGCCGCAGGCCAAAAGCGGCCGAGCTGTTGTCGATCTGCGGTATGGAAAGTAGCTGTTCGGTTGGCAAAACTGTTTGCATTCCCTCCGAGCGCAAATGGTAAGATGTCGAGTTGGACTGACAGAAGGAAGACCATGCGAGATACGGCAGACGACTATTAATAATTAAAACCCCCTATTAATATGAAATGAGAGAACAGACCGGATGTCTTCGAGAATAGGGATTACACAGACCGTCGGATTCGACGAATATTGTAGCTACGTGAGTGGAAACCGACTGCAGCCAAACAGTGAATAACGTATCACATGGGACAAGGTTTATAGAGCAGAAACGACTCCAATCAAACTGCCCTGATCGTGCGAGTGAAAAAAGGACGAGGAAACTCGCACAAGAGACTCACACGTGGGCCACGGATTCAGGAGACGAGAGGTTTTTGTTGAAACAAGGGGCGAGGAAAAGTGAGGTGGAGAGTAGAGAAGGAGAAAGGTCCTTTAGGACCAACAACCGGGGAACATGGAATATAAGTTGACACGAGCGGGCGCGTGGCAAGCGACGGCAAGAGGGCCCCAATGAGAGCTCGAGTCCGAACGGGCGCGTGCCGGTATAAAAGAATGGCGACCGGCAGGGGAGGACAAGGAAAGAAAATGTAAGGAAAATGCGGGGTCCTCACTACCACGGATATAGGGAGCGGAGGCGTGCCAGGAGGTTGGCGCTCGCAGCTCCGTGGTGCTCGAGGAGCTCGGGATCGAGCAGGAGCAGCCTGGAGGACGAGCACCGGTGCGCGAATGGGGGCTTGAAGATGAATTTTGACGAGAGTAGGGATTTGAAGGTGGCGATGGCGATGGGAATGGGGTGTGGGCCTCGATTTGGAGACGATCTAACATCGGATGTGGTGTTGAACTTGAAGGCCAGTGGAGGAGGGGAGGATGGAGAAGGAGTGCCGGAACTTGTCTCGACGTTGTATTTGCATTCCAAGGCCTTGCGGAGGTCTGAATTTTTTGAAGCCAGATTGTCCGAACGGTGGAGCAGTGGTGCTGAGGCGGGATGCAGCAGCAGTAAACTTGGAAATGGTGTTGGTGTTGTGGAATTGACGCTGGATAAGTGTAAGGACCCGCAAACATATGTGAGGTGCATCCAGTTGCTTTATGTGGCGGATCGTGTGAAACATACTTGCTTCGTCGATGTCCAAGATGCTTTGAATATCTTGGAGGTTGCGGCGGAGCTTTTGTTCCATGACTGCGTGGCAGCTTGTATGAGATATTTGGAATCGGTACCTTGGACACCCGGACAAGAAAGTGCGATCAGAGCTTGTATCTCCAATTTGCACCTGCAGCCGTCGGAAGACTTGCAAGCACGTCTGTGTGCGCCCGAGAGTGTGCCTGATGTCAAGCCTGTCGATATTATGCAAGGTGTGCTCGGGGAGCTTCTCACCCTTGTCACCAACGGTGCCCCTTCCAAAGCACGCGAGATCACCGAAAGGGTTCTCCTAGCGAACGTTCAGCCCGCGACTTCTACGGCGTTTGCCACCGTGAATGAAGTGGCCTTGTTCAAGGAGCTGCAAGGTAATTTGGAAATTCTCAAGGTACAGCTACGCAAATTTGCAAATTTCTTTTCTTGGAATGGACACCAAGTGAATATTGCCTGCTCGGCGTTGCGGTGGATTTTGGATGAATTGTTTACCCTTCATATTGCCGACGGAGCGGTGAAAATGTTTGCCGAAGAGAAGGAGCTTGCACAGTTGATGGTTGCCAGAATTTACCAGAATCCTTTCACGGAGACCTTGTTCTTTGTGCTCGTGCGCATGCTTCAAGCCTTGCAAAGGGGGGAGGTCTTATCTCCAAGATCCGTCCGCTTGACTTTGTTGACCACCTGGTTGCCCGTGGTAGCCAAGCTGGGCAATGATGACGATAACTTTGGACACGATGAGACTCAGAGGAATTTGGAGGATGGGCTTGGGGCGGTTGTCGAAACGCTCCCAATGGTTGATCAAGAAATAATTTTCAGAATCTGGATCGGGGCCTGTCTTAAGTGTCGGAGGGCGTGGCCTGATTTGAGTGAAGCCTTTGAATCTTGGTGCAACAAGCTGCGTCAGGCACACCGTGAGACGGATATGGAGAGGGTAGTAGCAGATATCATGGACAGGGGAGGCTCTTCGTGCTCTGAAGTTTTGTCATCGAACTAAATTTGCGCAGCCAGACATGTCACAGAGGTTTACACTCATACAGAGGTTCCTTCCGACCATCCATGCAGGCCTGCACTACGGTCGGAGAAGCCAACTCAGAATTGTGTTGAAACTGACATCCATCCATCCCTGGTGATGCCTCCATCGCTTGAGTATAAATTGGCGTCCTGAGGGTTGTTGTTTCGAGAGTCTGGCGTGTCATATGGAAGTCCGTCATGTGTTGCATCCTGCATGCTCGAAGCTCTCGTTCAACCTCCATGGGGACTCGAAATATTGTACATATGTGTTATCCAGGCCTGGAAGGAAAACTTGGACTTAAAACTCTGCCCGTAACGATCATTTATGATCATAATCTGTACGTTTATACTTGGGACCGGTATTTCTCCTGCTATTACAGAGTACTCCATGGATATGATTGGGCGACTGCAGAAGAGTTACGGCTGAAGGCCTTTCAGGAGATTGCAGGAGTTGAAAATGCATTTTGGACTGGTCAGTCAAAGACCAGATTTGTAATTAAAAAAGCTGTATAGATACCAAGGACCGCCACTATTGTCCATATTGGTCCTCTACATTGGAATACATGAACATTGGGCCGCTTTCGCCATTTGTGAACGGTGTGATATTCTTCTAATTGGATTTTCCGTGTAAATCATGGTTCATACACTGGAGCTTGACACAACGCAGGATGCAGACTGTGCCCTTCGCCTAGGAAAAAGAATTACCTGGTCTACTGTTCAAAGGTCTGGTAATGTTTGTCCTGTAAGAAGACGGGCAGGGCCGAAGGCAGTTGTCTTTACGGACAGTGGTTGACTTGAGTGCTCGATGAGTTGCTTCCCATATGTTTTAGCCTCTGCGTGGTCATGTCAGTGCCGGTTCCATGGGAGAGAGCGAGTCTGAAGACAATGGTGTTCAGACTGCTGCTTACGTGAAATGCGCTGTTTGTTTCTCGCTCTGCGTGCTCTATGCTATACTGGTTTCCGCGGGAGGCGAGTTAACGTTCGGCGGTCAGTCGTTTTCGCTTGGTAGTCTGTGAATGGGTTGTGTGTAGGTCCTCATGTGGAGGAATTCTTTGGTGGAAATGAAAGAAAACATTGTTACTACCACACGCCAGATGAAGGATCTGATGGTGTCGTTAATCTGGCTGTTGTCTCTTTCTCATGCTCACTTGCTAATTCACGTATCGGCAATGAGTGTTCATTGTGCAGTTTTTGTTCAACAAGTCCAAAGTTCTTTAGGTCTAGGTTTGCCAGTTCGTGATTTCTTTAGATTCTTGTACAGATCGTCTGGTCGGACAATGGGACGGGTACTAGATGCGATCAGATAGTCGGTGCTTTCAAGAGAAGACCTGTGGAATAGAATGCGGTAAGTAGCAGCTTGGAGTTGGAGCTCGAGTTCATCAGGTAGATCCCTTCTCCACTCTCCGGGGGTATTGTCATGAGCTAAAACATAATGTAGACTTGTGCTTTTTGTCTTCAGTATTTCCCGTCAGCAAGTGAGTCAGTCGTTTCTGCTCCAAGCTTTCTCTATGAGGGTAGGAAGAATTGAGGACGTCCATGGGACTTATATTATCCGCGTTTGCATCTTTCTTGGGGTACACAGGTTTACACTCCCTGATGTTTTTGTTCTGCGCAGAGAAGTTATAAGGTTGCTACTGCTAAGTCGATGTATTCAGAGGAGCAGAAGTCAAAGACGGAATCCGATAATATCTACTTGTAGCGGAGTTGCAGTTGCATCAGGGCATAAGCGGAACCGTCCATAAAGGCTTTTGTTTTGCTCATGCACTAAACTGTCAGTGACTTACGGCGTCCGTCTCGCACGTCTAAGATGAAGAGTTCGATCATGGGTCTGGTTAAACTTTGAAATCTAGTATCCATACTGGTACCTTTGTTTCAGAAAAGCCGTCAGGACATGTCTGATGAAATCTAATAAGGTTTGAGGTCAGCTCTCGTCAGATCGCCAATGTGAAGTTCAGCATGGAAGGTAGTAACTAACGCACCTTGTACTACCTTGCTCAAGAATTCTTTCCAGTATAGTATGTGGTGCAGCTTGGAGTAGACTGCAGCGCAACATCAAAAGGGCGGGAAAAGGAAAGACGGTTTGAAGGCAGCAATAATGCACGAGAACTGTTTGCCTGCAGTGTCTTGACTGAGTGGTTGGAGATGCTTTTCCACTAGAGTCATACGGGGGATCGTTCAGTGCTCTTAGTTGAATTTAAGAACTAACAGGTTTACTGAAAAGTATGTTGTTCTCCACTTTCGTCTTTGTCCGTATGAAATTTTAGTAGCTGCTGTTGGTATCGATCTTTCTTCTTGTTTCGACTTAACTTTCACTCTCGACGTATGAATATATGTCTATTTCACCCAGTAGAAAACGTATGGACTAGTTCTTTCATCTCCTTATCTTCGGATGGCAGGATCAGTAAACAGTGCTCGGAATACTATACTTACCATTCTCTCATCGTTGACAGCTGGACAGTGGTTGGTTTACTCTCCACTTGGGTCCAGTACGAACTAATTTAGATATATTACATGGGGATTGATCGCTATGTACCGACAGGTCAGTTGAAAAATCGTAAAATTCCGTTCGTGGACCAGATGCAGTAATGAAGTTAACGTCCTTACAAAGGGTCTATGTACAGACAGGTCAGTTGGACGTACTATCGCTTTTATTCTCGTAAGTCACAGATACATTGAGATATCTAGAATATCTTTACATCCTCTAAAGAACGATGAAAGGTTCATCGTGCATTTTCCCTGTCCCTATATTTCATACATGAATTGTTTCGAATTTCACGACAGGTGAATAAGTTTCACTGAAATCAACGCCAAAGTATATGAGAGTAGCTTTTAGCCACTAACATAGTCTTGTAGCGAGCAACTGAACCGTCTGACTTGAGCTTGGTCTTGCAGACTCACTTACATTGGATTGCTTTCCGAACAATGGTAACTTAACAAGCATCCAGGTCTTTTCCTCTGCCAAAGCTTCAAACTCTTTGTCCGTGGGAACTTGCCAGTGTCGGCTCTTGCTTGCCTCCTCAAATTCAACGGCTTGTGACTCACTATCTTTGCCTTTGGCCCAGTTGCTATATAGTTCAGAAAGTCTCTTTAGAGGTCTATCTACCTAAACGCCTTGGTTTCCTGGTTTTGTGACAACTGGAGAATCCGCAACCCGCTCTATCGATCGGAATTCTTTGGTTGAATTCTGCATCACCTTCTTGGTTGGAAGATCTATCGATTGATTTTTTGGGTGCTCCTTAGGCTTTTGGCTTGTTGGTCGACATCCGAGTTGGCACGTGACACGTGATGGCTCAGAGACGCTATTTTCCACAGTTGGATGGGAAAATATTACCTCAGTTTCGTATCACTCAGGTCTAAGGCTTCAAGGCTGCTTGCTTGAAGCCTGAGTGATGGGGTGCGTGCATTCACCTTGGGGTGCGTTACTTCTGTCTCCCCGCTTTTATTATTTTGGCGTCAGATCATTTTCGGTGCCGGCCAATGAACAGGCCCTGCCGCACAGTAGAGGAAGGTCTCTAGAACTCTGCAGTTTCCAAGGCATACAGGGCGATACTCTCCGCCATTTGACGCATACTTGCGATTGCCGTCAGAAATAAATAATTTACATGTATTTTCATGAGGAGCGACTGCCGTCGATGAGTACAATAGCCTTAATATTGTCGTGAAGCAACTCTGTAAGTACATACCAGATTTGGACACTTCCATTCTTCTTCTAGTCTACTGAGTACTGATATCGCTATATATTCAGGAAACGTATACTACTACATGAGGACTGACTGCCCCGGAACAGTACTGTGTAACCACACGCCAACCCACTATTTCTCGTCCAGTGCCTGCAGTCTATCATCACTGACTGAGTGATAAATTTCACTTTGACCCAGCAAGTGTACACTACTCAACTACTAGCGCTTGTTCAGCTGTTCTACCAGCGGCGGTTTTGCGTAGCAGCGCGTCAACAAGAGGTGCAAATTCCTCTTCGATATTCAGCCGCTGTCTCTCGCATCTATCATCTTTGTCGCGTTGCTCGTCATTCACTGCTGGTTCTGTCTCGTGATGTTCTCGTTGGGGAGTTTCCTCTAGGATTTGTCTCTGTGTGTACCTGCTTCTGCAATGCGGACAGAGATGTGTGTTTTGCAAAAAGAAGATGTTTTGAACACCTTTTTGTGTTACTCTTCTGGATTTAGAAAATGATTTTCACAGGGAGTCCACGCGCCTTTTTTTATACCTTGTGTCATCAGCGAACGTGGAGAGGTAGGGATACTTGCTTGATGTGACCATTGCCCATAAACATGTGCGAAAAGTGCTTGACAGAGAATGCGGATTCTTGTATTTATTAAACTGAAGTGCTCTGGGTAACATGTTAGCGTAAGAAATTTCAACTTTGTTTTTCGTGTTAGCCGCGTTTAGCAAGGTGTACAATTTTTCGCATCTGTCAGTATGCTCTCAAAGGTGTTTTTCATCTTTATGTGGTAGTGTTCTTCTCTCTCATCCTTGACATAATAGTCAATCATTCTCACATATGTGTGCAAGCTTCTATTCAGAAAATAATTAACGCAGATGTTTGTTCCAGTGGATCAGTCGCTGTTCCATCCTAAGACAAGTTGTTTTTTTTTTCTTCACTTCTTGGGGGGTTTGTGCGGTAATGCAAATAACCTCCTAGAAGTGAAAGTGCAGCAGAGCGTTTCCTTATTTTACTGAGAAGATATTGGACAAGCATTCGTTTTCTAAAAAGTCACCTAGGGAAAGGGAACAAAACAAGGTTGAAAACTCTTCTTGTCTTGCATACTCTAACAGACAGTTCAATGCTGTTCGATGTGAGAGCTGTTCTCTTGGTCTTCACCTGCTTTTGCAGAATCATGGAACCGAGATGGATCTGACAAGCGAGGATAAAGAAAGCGATACGAAGCAGGCAGCAGAAAACATACACACGGTAGAGATTTCAACCTGTGAACGGAAACGGTCGGTGGATCTCTGTAAAGAAAACGTTGGGTATGTAAACATACGATGGGTTTTATCCAGCGGCACGAGCCAGAAACCGTCCTCCGTTGTTCCTATGTACATGGAGGGGTACGGATAGAAATTGCACGCCATTTTCATGAAATCATCGTCCAACAAGAACTGAATCCAATCTGGCGAGAAGTCGAGGTCGACATATATGTACGTGCGCTTGTCTTCAAGACGCTTGTCATTAAAACCTTTTATATATACGGCTCGGTTGTCTGTAGGTCATCCAAGGTTTGCAGTGGAGGAGAATAATCAATAGGAATGTATAGAAACTCATTTATGTCGATAGTAGGATGTGTCTGCAGAAGCAGATCTGACATGGTCGATTGTTTTGAAAGAGGTGTTGTGACTTCTGGAGGATTCAGGAAAGCCCCATTAAGTGGATTGACATCATTCATGGAACAAGGTGTAAAGAGAGGAGCTTTAAGAAATTTTTCAGCTTCGAGCAAGGATGTAAAATGACGGTAGGGTAGACCCTACTCCTTGTCTAGGAGTAGACATTTAGCAAGGGACATTTTCGTTACGGACAAGAAATCGTATAGAGGGTGCAGTAGTACAGCAATTTGCTTGATCACCCCCCCAAGTAGGTTCCTTGAGCTTGATCACACCCCTCTTACGATGTATGGCTTGATCACACCCCTGACTGGCTGTTGCTTGTAAAACGAGTCACTTTCTGATGTTACTCACATGTGAGACTGTATATATTAAATTTCAGAGCATGTATATTTTTGAATAATGTTAAATATTTTAAATTACAATGATATTTAGTCAAGGTTGGAAGTACTAAAATGATGAACCAAAAGATAAAATGATTGGTTCTACTGTAAATAACCGTCAGGGGTATGATGAAGCTTAAGGAACCTAAGAGGGGTATGATCAAGCTCAAGGAACCTACTGGGGGTGTGATCAAGCAAATTTCTGGCAGTAGTGCTAATGTTCCGTATCAGTGACATGCGGCAGAGCTCTCTCGAAATGAGAAGCATAACATAAGATGAGGAAAATAATGAACGATACCTAGAAATGCAGCGAGCGTAGATGAGAAGGAAGAAATGTGTGATCTCATGGTCGGTAGTATCGCTAGGATGGGAGTAGCGACAGAGCGACGAGCACCTGATTCTGAGACATTGGCCCCATGGTCCTCACAACACGCTGCTAAACTCGACGATGAGTGCATTGCGAACAACACCCAAAATTATTTAGCTATCGGGAAGAGAAACAAGCAAACATCAATACTGGCTGTCAATTCCGTGACAAGTCGCAGTTGTAGCGAGCAGCACATTCGCAGCTAACGAGCTCTGACTTGATGAAGCAAATACAACACAAAGACAAAGACCATTGCTGTCAGACAAGCAAAATTCATTGACAGGAACAATTTGTTATAGACTCCTAGTACTATAACAAGTCATAGTTGGAATGAGTAGCAGGTGTTTATCTTGCGAGCTGTACCTCATGGTGATGAGCAGCATGATAGAGCACCGGCAGAACATCACAACATATTTTAGCAGTAGAAGGCCAAAGCATAAGAAGCAAGCAGGAGTAGCTGACCAGCCAGAAAGAGCACAAAGAGCATTGGCGGCAGGTCGCGATTTGTTACACACTCCGACTTGGAGGACCAGATGTATACCTAGCAAATCGTCACGAAGTGAAGCGATAACAAGTTCGCAAGATGCTAGAAATCCCCTTCGTGGTCCCAACAGCAGACACAGAGTTGAATCATGAGTAGAATTATAACGGTAGTGCAAAAAGAGGTTCGATACGAGCAGAAAGAACGATGAAGCGGCTGAAGTTCCCAAACGACATAGGACCTGAAGTTCTGAAACGATGAACTTGGGAAAGCGAAAGCAAAGAGGTCAGCCAAGTTGTTGAACATGGAATTGTGCGGCAGGCTGAAGAACATGAAGATGGACCCATCGGCAAACAAGTCCATCTTGGCCACGGCAGCGCCTTTGGAGCACCGCAACCAAAAATAAGCGTAGAGAGAGAAAAAAGAGAACCTTACGGTTGGAATGAAGTCCGGCAATTTTGAGAAAAATAGTAGCCATCTTCGAAGAAAGAACTTTCCTATCAACCGTAGGGAACATATTTCTATATAGGGCTAAGACCAATACACGACATGTATTTCCCATCCCACAATCCTCGTCTGTTGTCTTTCCGCTCCTTGCCCTCGTCCGGCTGAGATGCATATTTGCTTGTTGGACTACATCTAAGTTGACACCTGAATGCTCAGAGACTATATCTTCCACCGTTGGATGGAAAATGTTCACCTCAGTTTCCTATCGTGTAAAGGATTGTGAAAAATAATCTCTATTTTCTTTTTTGGCTTATGGCTCCTACTATCTCGTGGGCGATAAGTGATTGAGTTTTGACAATCACCAATGAGAGTGATTTTATCAGTTTTTGCATCTAGCTTTTTTCTCAGTTGTCATGAAAAATCACCTCTATATTTTCTTTAACCTTACGATTGCTAAAATCTCATAGTTGATAGGTGCTTGAGTTGTGACAGTAACCAATGGAAGTGAATTTTCAGTTTTTGCATCTAGTTTTTTCTTCAATTGCTTTGGAATTAGGACGTACACATCACAACGAAAAACATTACAAAGAGGAGCTCGGTAATTTACTCTCCATAAGGATCTCTTAGGAGGTCTTTCTTTCTAACATTCTTAACGTCGATCTATTCACATGGACATTATGCAATGTGCAACATTATGCAATGTCCATAATGCTTCTTCCAAGTTGACGGACTGCAGTAGACTCCTGAAGCTTTGAACTATAGTATTGGTTATCACGTTCAATGCGTTCAATTTCGCTCGGATGACTATGGTTTTGGGATCTCATAATGAACTTACGCTTCTTGCAAAATCTTGTCCAAAGCTTTACTAATGTCGATCTTAGAACTCTTTGTATGACAATTTTACCAACCGGACATGTTGGAAAACGTCAGATTAACTTTTTATATAATAAATAAATGTTTAACTCTAAATTATCTTTCGAACACGATGAAAGACTTTGCTCCACTTATTGATGGAGTTATTGGACGTGAGTAGATGCTGTTAAGGACATATTTTGGGCCAGAATTATCAACGGGTTCTTTGAATTTCTTTGAGAACCCATCCACGACTTTTATTTGTTCAACTTTCGAATTGCTGCCAAGTTGAGATGGGCAAAATGTAGGAAACTAAGGTAACTTACTCTAAGACTCTTAACTAGAAGGCATACACAAAATATGTGTGAGAGAGGAAAACGAGAGAGAGCTGAATACTCCAAGCCAAAGGCAAAGTCTGAATAATGAATAATAATGAGAGGACCAGGTGGGTCCTCCTGATATACAAAGGGAAAGAGTAAACGGTCGAGGGGTGTCATCCCCTTGTGCTCTTTCACAATATCCACTTAAGGATAGTTACTGTTCACACAGTATTCTATCACTCCCACTCAGTGATTAGTCTTTAACAATCCGAGTTTTGGTAATAAATATTCTACTTTAGGGGTTGGTAAACTCTTAGTAAGAATATCAGCTACCATGTCAGCCGTTGGGCAATACTGAATTAACACTGTTTTGAGAGTGACTTGATCCTTTATGAAGTGATATCGGATATCAATGTGCTTTGTCTTATCATGAAATTTAGTTGTGTCAACTAGAGCAATAGCACTTTGATTATCACAAAATAAGATCGTTGGCTGTTCATCCTTTAGTCCAATATCTGTAAGTGGTTGTCGTAGCCAGATCGCTTCTGAAGAACACATGCTTAATGCTACGTACTCGGCTTCTGTACTTGACAACGCCACAGACAAACAAACAAGCGACAACATCCAAACGTCATCCAAACGACAACAAGATTGTTGTCGTTTGGATGACCAACTGATCGCTCCTTGGACAAAAATGAAATAATTTCCGGAAGTGGCACGTCGTGATTCAACATCACCTCCCCAGTCAGCATCACAATATCCAAAAAGAGAGCGTGGATTAGGAGAGGATTTATATTCACCAGTTGATGGATCCGGCTGCGCTTTGATATGGATAGTTGGCGCATAAAGCCGTCTCCTCCTCATTGATGGGAGGATCATGAGCAGGAAGTTTCTCACTTGGAGTCATAGGAGTACTGACATGTTTACAGTTCTCCAGACCGAATTGAAATAGCTTTTGAATAAGGTATAGAGATTGATTGAGTCTTATCTATCCTATTGATTTGTCCATGTTTATCTCTATGCTCAAACAATGATGTACTTCTCCAATGTCGCTCATCTGGAATCTAGAACTGAGTTGTCTTTTTATTTTTATCATTAACTCCATGCTACTGCTTGCTATGATGGTATCGTCAACATACAGGGCTAAAATCACGAACTGGTTGCCTTGATGTAAGTAGTAAACATTCTCATCGATACCAGACTTGGTAAACACGAGGGATATGAGAAAACCATCGATTATTAGATATCATTCTCGTGAGGACTGTTTTAATCCGTATAGTGTGCGTAGTAATCTGCACACTTGTCCTTTTATCGAGACAGTGACTCCTTCCGGAACATTCATGTATATCTCTTCATTGAGTGTTCCATTCAGGAAAGCTGTCTTAACATCCATCTGGTGCACATGTAAATTATGTTGTGCAGATATAGTCAAAATAAGACGTACCGATTGAACACTTACCACTGGGGAAAAAGTGTCAGTGTAGTCGAGGCCGTAGATTTGAGTGAATCCACGAGCCACCAGACGTGCTTTGTATCGAGAGATGGAACCATCGGAGTTCAACTTTAGCTTAAACGTCCACTTGTTGGTGATGGGACGTCTGTCATGTGGTAGGTCAGTGAACATCCATGTTCCGTTAGCTTGATGTGATTTCAGTTCCTCCTGTATGGCTTTCTCCCACTGTTCTGCATTGGGGGAAGAAAGTGCATCTCTATAGGACACATGCTCCATGGGGACTGGTGAGAGTGTTACCATTAATGCGTCCTTTTGTTTCCTCGGCTTTTTTGGTTTTGGAGGAGCAAGAGGATTTTCATAACCTTCATCAAGGTCACGTCTTGGAGGCACTGATTGTCTTGTTGGGGTCTCAACATTGGAGGAACAGGAATACTTGTGGGTGAAGGAATCTCCTCTTGTGAAGATTCAGTTGGTGAAGTCTCAAGGAGTCGGATCTCCTACGGTGGCCAACGTTGCTGGATGCTTGGTGATGTCCTCCTGAGGTAGGGATGGTACTGACTCATGTTTTCAGCTACCGGAGACTGATCACGATGATGACTTGTTGGTGACGTTGGAGACCGAGGGATTGTCAGTGCAGTAGGTAGAGTGTTTTGGATCATTGTGAGCTGGATGAACTCACAGTCGGAGTTGGTGCGCCTCCTCCACCACCACCTCCTCCTCCTCCAGAACTGGACGGTGTGACGAGATGTACAAGTGGACCAGTGATAGGAGGAATGGTAGGTGACACGGAAGGAGGAGTGAACACTGAGGGAGGGGGTTGAGCTCTCACTGAAACTAGAGTGGGAGCTTGTGCGGGAGGTACTGGGTGGTTGTTATAGAACTCAATGTTATTCTGGGAAAATTCTTCTGTGAGGATAGAATTATTGGGGAGAATAGGTGAAGGTACATGAAGGAAAAGAGATTCGTCAAAGATGACATCTCGTGAAGTGAAAGCATGGCCGTCGGATTTGCATTGTAGGCGGTATGCTTTGCTGCCTACACTATAACTTAGCAAGATGCAAGCATGAGAGTGATCATCTAACTTAGAGCGGAGATCAACTGGGATCTGGGAATATGCAATGCATCCAAAAACACGTAGGTGTGAAATATCAGATTTACGGTTGTGTCACAACTCAAATGGTGTCAACTTAGGAGGGAGTGCCTTTGTCGAGTACCTATTCTGGATGTAGTTGGCACAGTTGATAGCTTCACCCTAGTAAGGTTTTGGCAAGCTTGACTCATGCAGCATGGTGCGGACAGAATTAAGAAGGGTGCGGTTTTTCCGTTCAGCAATGCCGTTTTGTTGAGACGTGTGTGGAACAGTGAGTTGGCGCTGGATGCCAAACTTAGTGCAATATGCTTCAAATTCTGTGGATAGGTACTCACCACCGTTGTCTGAACGTAGTGTTTTCAGCTTGTGACCAGTTTGCCGTTCGGCAAAAGCATGAAATTCTTTGAAAGCTTGAAAGCAATCGCTCTTGTAATGGAGTAGCCGAACAACGGTGTGACGAGAGTAATCGTCAATGAAAGTTAAAAAATATTCATAGCCAGAATATGTGCAAGGAGAAATGCCGCCCCTTATGTCTGAATCTACCAACTCAAGGGGTTCTATTGCCCGGGTGGTTGCTACACGTGGAATTTTTAGTGCGTGGTTGCTTGCCGTGCTGACATGTTGGACAAATCTGTTCTCTCACTTCTTGCAGGTTAAGACCAGTGACAGAATCCTCGCGTCTAAGTTGATCTAAGCGCTGTGAGCTAATCTGACCTACGCGACGATGCCATAGTGTAGTGTTATTGCTAACGACTGTTGTGTTTGCTGCAGGATAGAGAAGTGGAGGAACGAGAGCAGGCAAAGGTATGGACTCTAGACACGTGTCACGTCATCGAGCAATAGACCGGATGGTGATAACCGATTCGTCATCGATGAAAGAGAAAAGAGTGTCTACGTGAAGACGACCCGGCCCGCTGTCAATGAGGGGTGCGATCCGCTCATGTGACGGGCTGAGAAGCGTCTCCCGCAGAGAGCCTCTGCCCACCATGTGTGGAGCCGCGTCCCTACGGACGTGGTCCATCCAAGTGGTAGGTGGTTCGGTGTCCCTTGGGGGCCGCGACCCTTCATAGAGATCTGTGCCCTCCTAAGGATTCGGATCCACGCTTGGCAGCGCGTGGGGATTATTATCCTCACGTCCCAAAGCCGGGCGAGTGCCCGTGGGAGATCGTGATCTCGCCTGGGGGGACGTGCTCTCCGCGAGATTGTGCCGGGCGTGAGGATAGTTATCCCCACGCCTCAAAGGCTGAGAAATACCTCTTGGAGGCCGTGTCCCCATGTGGAGAGACGTGCCCCGATGGGTGCACGATGACCTCGATTGGAGGTCCGTGTCCATGAAGTGTCCTTGGTCTCAGGGGGGCCTCGATGTGCGATCGAGGATCTCTCTGTACCGTGCGTGCCCTCCCGCGAGGTGGGAGAGCACGCACGTCAGCTGTCTGGTGACTTTCTAGACGGTTGCGTGTCAGGTTCCGGGATTTTAGGTTCCAAGGAGGGGGAGACTGCACAAATCAGGAATTTAGCCTTCATTGTACATTTCCGCTCCTTGAGAATTGCAGAATTGTGTTGAATGCGTAGGGAGCGCAAATAAGAGTGCTTGGCTGGTGAATAAGTAATTGCGTGGTTAGGAGGGTAAATTTCATGTTTTCTGGATCTAACACGCATTCGTGGTCTAGGACTATGACAAGATGGTAAGGTGTCTCTGTCACACGTGACGATGTGTAATGATGCAATCAGCTCAGTTACCAACACGGAATTCCCAAGCAAATACAGATCGTTTGATAATGGACAAGAGCATAACTGCGAGAGTATTTATCTTCAAGATAGCAAATGCCATTTCCAATTAAGCACCAACCTCCTTTGGAGTCAAATTGACGTGCCGAGAAGAGGTTCTTGTGCAATGCAGGCACATGTAGTACTTCGCGGATCAGTACTTTCTCACCATTCAGCAGCTTGATTTCGACAGTCCCAGTGCCTTCGATGTACACTGTAGTGTTGTCACCCAATAAAATTTTATCGTTTTGACAACGCTCTTCTGAGTATGGAGTGTATGTAATGAATTGTGTCGGTCGTGGACCATGTGGTGTGTTGCTCCGGTGTCCACATACCACATGTTGTCCACCTGTGATACCACACTCAGTCTAGTAGATTTGATTGTCATGAGGACTCTGCGTGCATTGTTCTATTGGTTGTTGTGCGATTTAGGACGGTTTCTTTGATTTTGTCCTCGGCCTTGCTGTCTGTGACCGCTGTGCTGCTACTGATTACTGTTGCTTGTTCGGTTGAGACACTCATTAAAAAGGTGTCCGGTTGAGCCGCAACCGAAACATTTGATGCTACCAATTTGAAGTCAACGACGGGGTTGAGTCCAACCGCCTTGGTTGCTGCTTCGTCCTCGTCCTTGCTGTCGGCATCCGGCGAACAAGGCAATAGAAGATTCGACAGACATCTTCCGAGACATGAGCTCCTCCTTGATTAAGAAAGAGATCAGATCTTGTAGAGACAGGTTCGGGTTCGTGCGCATTGCGTGCAAGAAGGTTTGGTAGTTAGGTGGCATGCTGCCCATCAGTGTGAAGATTTGTTCATGTGCGTCTACTATAACGCCGGCATATGCGAGTTGCTGCACGAGGGCCTTAAAGTTGTTAATGTGGGTCATGACTGAATCTTTCATTCTGAGAAGCCTGAACTTTTCTCTCAGGTGCATGCGGGTGACATGATCTTGACCAGCAAAGTTTGCGGTCAGAGTCGTCCATGCGTCATTTGCTGTTGTGCAAGCGAGTATGTGACCGGCAACTGAGTTTGCACAACACTCGTTAATTGCAGTTAAGGCGTTTTTGTTCTTCTTGTCTCATTCTGCAATGTTGCCTGGTTCGGTAGTTGGTGTCGCTATTCCGCCGGGACTTGTTGCTCCAGGTCGTGAGATTGTGTCATCCACCACGTTGAGTACTTCTTCCGAATCAAGTCAGAGAGTTATTTTATGCTTCCAAAAGGTGAAGAAAGTGCCATCGGATATCGCCCATCCTTTCGTGTTGAATGGTGAAGTCATTCTGCGTAGTCTTGATAGCGAGAACTGAACTGGTCCTTTTTCATGATTTCATAACAAGAAGTTATCAATATCGTTACATGTTGTTCCCTTGATTGAATTTAGTGTTAGTGCTTGAGATGATTCTCCTTCCATTGTTGTACAAGCCATGTTTGCTTGGCTTGGAAGTATCACGTGGACCTTCAATCGATAAAGCTTTTGCTCCCGAACTCCTTCTATCCTAATCTCATCAAGTGTGTTGATCATCCTGCAGCCATTCTTTATATAAAAGATGTTGATTCCTTTGTCGACAGTTTGTCAAAAGAAAATAGATTCATGTGTAATTCAAGAACAACAAAACATCTTTGAGGATTCTGATCTCGTACTTCCCTCGGACCGTACAGTCTTATGGTAACGTCGTCATATGCAGCGCTTGAGGCTAACCGGCATTCTTTGTATTTTTAAGAAGTCGGGTTCTCAGCGATCGTACTTAGATTCGATTGGACCAAAAGTGTCAATTCGGATTACTGCAGTGCACCTAAGCCAGAACTCTGTTTTCTTATAACAACCAAACTTCTTCCTTCGGATTTTTAACAAGGTGCAAATGATCAATTTTGGATTTACGTGGTGGACGCATACCTCCCGACGGAAATCTACCGAGCTATAGACACGTCAGACGGATTTGAATTTAATGGCTCTAATGTCACGATAAGATCTAACGATGGAGATTACATCCATCGTACGGTTTGCTAATTAACGTGAAGATCTGATCGTAGAGAATGCTTCGGAAGACGTTAGGGTGATGTTAAGCATAGTTAGGGTGTTGGGGGAGACGTTGGACGTGCGGGACGGTGCGACAGCAGACGGGTTTCGAGAGTCAAGACATCTTTTTAGAGTTCGCCGCTGCACTTTTGCTGCTTGTATTGTTCCTTCGAGGTTCTATCGAGATTTTTTGACCTAGCGGTGACGTTAGGACATTTTGGGCGAGCTGCAGGAGAGGTTGGACGTGCGAGATGATGCGACAGCAGTCGGAGATCATCTGTCAAGATAATTTTTTGGAATTCGCTGCTGCACTTTTGCTGCTTGTATTGTTTCTTCGATATTTCTTCGAGGTTTTTCATCCTAGCGGACGACGTTAGGACACTGTTAGGGTTCTGCGGGAGAGGTTGGACGTGCGAGACGATGCGACAGTCCACAATGAAGACTCGAGACTCAGAACTAGAGCGGCGGTGGAGCCTGTAATCTTTTCTTTGAGTCCGTCGCTTTATTTTTGATCCTTGTCGATTGTTTCTTCGAGGTTTTTAAGCCTAACGGTCCATTCTAGGACGTTGTTAGGGTGCTACGGGAGAGGTTGGACATGCGAGATGGTGCGGCAGTCCACAGTGGAGACTCGAGACGCGGAACTGAAGCGGCGATGGAGCATGTAATCTTCTGGTCCGCCGCTCTTTGCCGATTATTTTTTTGAGATTTTTTTGAGGTTTTTCAACCTAGTGGATGACATTAGGACGCTGTTAGAGTGCTGCGGAGAGGTTGGACGTGCGAGATGGTGCGGCAGCCTACAGTGGAAACTCGAGACTCAAAACTGAAGTGGTGGTGGAGCATGTAACTTTTTCTTTGAGTCCGTCGCTTTACTTTTGATCCTTGGCGATTGTTTTTTCGAGTTCTCTTCGAGATTTTTCAACCTAGCGGTCCACTCTAGGATGCTGTTAGGGTGCTGCGGGAGAGGTTGGACATGCGGGACGATGCGGCCGTCCACAGTGGAGACTCGAGACTCGGAACTGGAGCCGTGGTGGAGCTTGTAACCTTTTTCTTTGAGTCTGCCGTTTTACTTTCGCTCCTTGTTGATTTTTTTGCTTTGAGGTTCCATTGAGATTTTTTGACCTAGAGACTCGTTGATAATTTGTTTTGTGCAGTCGGGTGGATCTTATGAAGTCTTGCAGCGAGAGTTTTAGTTGGTGGTTGCTACTGCATGATTCTGGATCTACGTGGACTTTCATAACTCTAATATTCTAACCGCTACGGCCTCCATTTCAACTACTGCTAACATTTCTTCCTGAAAGGTGGGTAACTATTCACAGCATGTGATATGAGTTATACTTGTGAAGACAGGGTTTGTGTTTTTTTTCAATAACTGAACCTAAACTACTCAGGTTCCAGACCACTCGTAGTGTTCTTCTCATAAGAGTCAACCTCGTAGTTCGCTTCCTTTCTAGTTCGCAACATGAAATCCAGTGGAGGTCATTTTGATAAAGGTAAGTTTTCAAAGAAACAGAACACTCTATCTGGTTTCATATCCATCTTCCACCTCTTCTGGAGATATCGACAAAGGAAAAGATCCTTGTGTTGTCGAGCATGTCATTTCTAGAGTAGAGGCCCAATGTAAGCTATGGGATGATACTTGGTATGATTTGTTTGACTGGATACATTTTGATCGGGACCTTGGAAAAGTATTTTGTAAGGTATGTTGTGGTAAGAGTAAGTCACCTTTCGCTCTAGCTGGTGCTGTTAATGTTCGAGTCTCAGCCTTTCATGATCATTCGAGTACAACGTTGCATAAGATTTTGGCTTGGGCTCAACACAAAGGAAAACAAGCTTTCAAGCAAGCATACGAAATAGCGAACAGGACTTGCGATTGGACGCTGATTACTTTATTTCATGCTACTTATTTTGTACGTAGAGAATGTATTGCATTTTTAAAGTTTCTGGTTTTTTGCAGATGTTAAAAACTGTCTCATCTTATATGACTGACAGTATGTATCATGATGACAAGGCTCGCGTAGACATGATCACATGCATTAGCTTCGTTATGCAAAAACGTACACTTCTTCGAGTTCAGCGCAGTAATTTTTTTGATCTGATGTGTGATGAAACGAATGATATTGCTATGCATGATCATTTGGTTATCTTTGCAACCTTTTTTGGAAGAAGGACATGTGGTAACAATCTTTCTCTTTTTTATTAGATTATCTAAAAAGCATTCTGAGGTAATAACAGAAACTCTTCTCGAACTGTTGAAAGTGTGGGGTTGGAACATGCAAAAATGATAAGTTTTGGTTCTAATGGAGCTTCAATAATGACTGGTATACAGAATGGAGTTGCAACTCGATTGAAACGTATTGTCTCAATCCTTTTATGCTTACTTTTCATTGTGTAGCTCATCGTTGTAATTTAGCACTTTTGAAGGTCTCTAGACACATTTCTTGTGTGACCCTTAGTGAGGATATAGATGATTTGATAAATGCAGTAGCTCTCTACTTTAAGAGATCAACTAAAAGAAAGGAAGGGTTAGAAGCTTTACAGTCTGAATTTGCAGATTCTCGTAAGTTCTTGAAGCGTTATAATCGAACACGTTGGTTGTCTCGCTGGAGTGCGGTAACTAGTCCCTGTGACTCTTTGGAGTCTGTTTTGTATTTTCTCTTTGAAGCAGATCCCACCGAGGATCATGGAGTAGGTGGTCAGCTTTTCAAAAAGCAGCGTTCTTTCAAGAATGTCTATTGTCTATTTGTTCTTGCATATATTTTACAATCTTTGAGTGTGTTGTCTCGGATTTTTCAGCAGAAATTTGTAGATATTAGTACCATATGTGCGTTGATTGCTAATGAAGTAGCTACCATCAATATGCATTATACTGTCGGTCCTAGTGTTAACCTCAATGCTTTCTTCATCAATGAAGATACTGGGTATCATCTTTTGCCGGATTATGGTCGGAAAGGTGGCTTCTTGAAGTGTTTGCATTCAGAGATAAGAGATAGTTTCTTTCATCTGTTCAACTAGAGAGGGACCGGTTGGGAAGAGACTTGGAAGAGACGGTGAGTTTCCAAAAAAGTTTTTCTGAGTCTATTTGTTCGCAGCTACTGGAGAGATTTTCTAACAATGATCTGGTTAGAGCACTTAAGATTTTATCTCCTTCACAGATGCCATCTCAACTAGTTCATTTATGTGATTGGGTCTAAGGAACTTCAACTTCTTTGTGCTCATTTTGGGATAGAGAAACATGTGAGTGGGGTCTCAAGTGCACCCTTTGTGCAACCTGTCTCTGTAAAGTTAGAGTTTCAACAATTTAAAACTCACGCACATAGTGAGTTTAGAGACTCTTCGTTTAGATATCTGTGGGCAATGATAAGTTTCAGTGACACTCTAAAGTCTAAGTATCCACAACTATCTATCTTGGCTGATATTGCTCGTGTTCAATGTGAATCTATAGCATACTCTGAGAGGACATTCAGTACTCAGAGTGTTATTAAGACGAAGTACATAAATTGTCTGCAGATAGTAAACTTGGACATGGTTATGCGTTTGAACCTAGAAGGACCTGAGGACTCATTCGAAGATTTGCTATCAGATGCAATGGAGATCTGGAAAAGCACTATCCACCATCGTCGCTTTGTTAATAACCCACAGATGTACATGGTTGATGCAGAGAACCAACAATTTTAATTCTAACAATTTTGGTTTTCAGTTTTCATCTTCTGTATTTCACTTCTTGCACATAATATACTTTAGTACTTCTGATTCTTTCATTTTTTTAGATAGACTAGTTAGGTCTTCTGGTCCCGACTGGTAGAGAGATTCAGGTCTTAAACCTGAATACAGGTTCAAATCCTGCCAGAAGAACACTAAATACTTGGAATGGTGTCTAAAACTTGACTTTGTCTTCTTCATCACATAATTCGAGTACCGTATTCGATACATCGACTAGTGTTGGTGCAGTGACCTACGTCCCACAATTTTTACCCCCAGCGTTGGTCCTATGCAACTACCCAAACAGTGTTCGGGGCTATCGTACATTCTTTGTATTCAACCGGTTGGAATTTTGAAAAGTGAGGTTGAAATGGTGAACAGTCAAATCTTTCACAGGTTAGTTTGTTACATGAAAACAAATTCTTGTTAGAAAAACAAAAAAACCCGATAAACCGACTCTCATTCATTGTCCTCGGATAATCTCCAGTACCGAAATTTTTATACCTCAAGCACTGTACCCAAAGTTTTCTGTTTCTGACGAGGTACCATCTCTGACAAGTTCCCAAGTCATTTCGTCAACATACCAAAAATCCTCATTTTCGATGGATACATGTGGTAGCCCACATGGTAACAAAACTTACATCTAAACATTTTTTGTTTTTAAATGTAGAATGTAGAATCTTTTCGTAACCATGAAGTTTCAGAAGACAGTGAATGATTATGAAACCCTCGGTTACATATTTTCTTTTCTGAACTAAACCTTGCATTAAGAGTTTTATTCACACTTAAAAGGAGAAGCCTCTCGACCATGAGGGGTTCACTTAGTATAGAAGTCCAAAACCACGTGCATCTGAGGATTAATAAAAAATAGCATTTTTTCTTTAAGAATTCTATTTCAAATAGCCTTATTTTCCAAAAAAATTGAATAAAGAATATCAGTTTAAAATAAAGTTGTATTCAAAAAATTTAAAATACCCTTTAAAAAAATCCAAATGATTAAAAAAATTAATTATTAAAATGAGTTTCAAACACTTAAGTTTGCATAAAAAAAGATGTGGAGTTGTCTAGATAAAACCGCCCGAAATATGTGTTAGTCGCATGTGCTAAAGCATGCAGTGCATCTATAAGTCATTCTAATGTGATTGTAATAATATTGCTGGTAAACTAGTGGAATTCGTTCTACGGGTTCGATGTTTGTGGACAAAGAAATTTATTCCTTATACACCTAGAAATCAACCCAAAATGCTTCATCCCGCTGGTTTTCTTCGAACCAGAAAAGCAGTATTTATATTATATCAATATAGTATGCAGGTCGGACATGGCTGATGATATTTATATTATATCAATATAGTATGCAGGTCGGACATGGCTGATGATATGCACCCCTGATGAGATAAAGAACAGAAAAACTGAATATCAATACTGTGAACCTTTTATGGGGGTGCATTCCGAAGTTCAAAATTGTTTTTCTTCTTGTCTCGTGGTGACTCGTGTGTTACCACTAGGGAAGCGCGACACGACTTGCGATTATAATTATGTGCGGGAGAAAACAACTCGGTATACTATGACGTGACTGACTAATGTGGGAATGACTATGAACTCGATGACGAACTGACTACATGTCCATATCGACAGGTATAGAAAGCAATAGTCGTCTTTTAAAGTTGACCGATAGGTCAATGTGAGTCTTTCTCTTGACAAAAAATTACACATCTAAGCTAAGATATCTACACTACACAACGTTCTATCTATATGTACCAGTGTCTCGAGAAGCAGCGTGTAACGATGTAGTGTGAAATTGGTTCACAACGAAGGACAAAACATCCCTTTCATATCAACATATGATTAACTCCTGAGTTGGCTGAAACTGGTTACTTAAACAAGTGGGTTCAGGCTTCCACTGAAATCTTATCATGCATGCCAGCTCGATAGTGCATAGTAAAACTGCTGCTATCTAAAGCCGCTGATTGCATCGACGAAGATTAAGCAAGAACTTGCAAACTTTCTAAACTCTTCACGCTCAAAATATAAATATGTCTTCGAGTTTGTGTCTCATGAATCAAGAGCATGAGTAGACGAGGAATGTCTCTAGTGTTGCTTCCTAACTATATCTCGCAACTCTGCTACCTCTACTGAAAACTCAGAAATCTGTGCATGAACTATGGCTGCAGTAACCAGACCCCAAGGGAATCCAGATTTCATGTAATCGCGAGTCAGACATATATGCATCTTCTCACAAAGCTATGTATTGGGAAAATTTGGCCACGAAGGCCAACCAAAAACTCCTCCCTTGGGCATCTTAATATTCTCAATTCGGTTGTAAAATTTTATTATTATGATGGGGTATGCTCGTTTCTTTTATTATTATACGATAAATATAAATAAAATTTAAGAATAAAATTTTATATAGAGTTACTATTTATTATTTATTTCCAACTGTTCAACTAATAAAATATTCATAAATTATAAAACTACAGGACATCTAGATGTTTATGCAAAACTTGCACACTTTTTATTCTCAAAAAAATTTTATTCTTGGGATTTATTTCAAGAAGAGTTTGAAACTCACAGGTACATTGTAGATAATGTTCGAGTATTCAAATAATATCAACCCACCATTTCCATAACTGAGAATGTGATGGTCATCTGGAGATGTTTGGAAAACACAAAGAATGTGGTCCCATTAGGGCACGCGGACTTACCGACTACTGCAGTTTCTTTCAAACTTTAACTTCCATGGATTATTATCACTCTCTTCCACTTCAGATTAGAGGGGGGGTAATGCATTAATTTATTATTATTCTTTAACGAGAACGGTTAGATAATAAATCATGTGTATTATGCATCAAAGTCTCTGATTTTCACATTGAGAGCCTTGTTTACTTGATGGGGTGTCATTCTTTTGAAAATCCATGGAACTTCCAACGTTGAGAACATACAATAAAGAAAAGAAATTATTTTTCGCACATGCGTTCCATGTAGAATTTGTAAACAATATATATATTTTATTGATACAGAACTTAAAAGATGGATGGAGCATGTATATATATTTAACCTTCGCGTTTCTTATAACCAGATCCGAACCTTTTCTAGTCAATGACATTCGAACTCGGGTTGGCTGGTAAGCGGGATATTAGAGTTTTAAACATAAGAGTCCATGATACACAGACGGACTCTGTGGCAAGTTTTATCAAGGGTTTCAAACATGGAGTCCATAATATACAGAAGGATTCTGAGGCAAAGTCAGTAGTGATCGTTCACAGACTCCATGTGGACTGGTGGCAGACATGATTGCGTGAGTTAGTGAAATACATTGACAGAACTTTCATTGCGTCTTAAATCAACGTGATTAATCACTGCCATAGACTAAACAATCCAATCCGTGATCAAACGACGGGCACCCTCGACAAATGCCCGTCAGACTAAGCTGTGAAATCTGTCCCGAGTGATTACGAACAAGCCCGTGACTCGTCACGAGTCTATGTTTGAAACCCCTATTGCTAGCGTCCACGGACGTTAAACAAATCAGATCAGATATCATCATATGGCTCCATAAAGTACTTAGACAGAATTTTCATTTTAGTCTTGCAGGATTTCGATCCAGAAACTATATAACATATTTCAAGTACCATATTTACCGTCCATTCATCCACCCAAAAGAATCTTCGGATAAATTCATGTATGGAGGTCTTTATGTTCATCATATCGTTCAGAATCTGCAGAATCTGCACATGAAAGGATAGCGGACCTCCACAACAAAACTGCGGTGACAGTCATACAATCAACTCGAGGCATTTCTCACTCCTATACCAGCCACATTCATCTTGCCATGACAATCTTTTTGCTTCAGGTTCTATCTATTTGCACATGGAGGATAGCTATAGTCCATTAGACTCTTAATTCGTGAGTTATCCTCTAAACTTGTCTTGTCAAGAAAAGCATAAACTACACACAAGAGACACTCACGATATGATAGCAAATTATTATAGCTGGCATGGAGGAAAATCACTCTAGTAACGCACATAGAACCGTTTTTGGGCACAGACAATGTTAAGATTCATTTTTTCAAGAAACGCAACAAGTAAACACTTTGCTCAATATGTGGAGGTACACGAAAGCTTCGACATGGAAAGAAGACACATCGACCTCATTAGTAGGAGTATAATTGATATCAATAGAACGACAGTCAAGTATGATATTACTCTGTCAGACAGCCGAAGTTTGCTTGTATCAGACTTGTATCCCTGTTCAGAACATTATCAGCTGCAGCTAGCAATCTCCAGTACCTCTAGCAAGACCTAATATTACTCTAAACAGAAGCTCATCTGCTCGAAGCACGCTACCGTAAAGTAGAATGAAGGTAAAAGATAGATACTACTGATGATATCGGTGCTACCGCAATATAAGATCTGAAAATGAGAGAGTTGGAGTGAACACACCAGGCAACTATTAACATTTGTTTCACTAAGCGGTCCATCCTTTCGAAGTGCTCATGATCAAGTGCGAGTAACTCTTGTAAAGTCCTTTGGTCTTCAATCAAGGATCCAGAGGCGCGTCTTCAAGATCTGAATCGTGGATGTCTTGGAAGTATTCATGCTCGATGGCTTCTTGAGCTGTAATTCTGTGCGCAGGGTTCACAATCAGCATTTGACTCAAAAGATGTATGCCGCTAGGCTCCAGTTCTTGGACCACTTGGGACAAATCCCTTTGCCTCCATATGGGGAACAATGGCATGAACTGTTGCAAGTGTGAAACTCCAGGCCACGTCGCTTCATTCGGAGTGCCCATCATCTGGAATATCTTGGTCATTTGCTCGATCTCTGTCCTCCCTTTGAATAGAGGCTGCCTCATAAACAACTCCGCAAATATACAACCGGTGGCCCAGATGTCAATAGCATAGGAGTAACGTGCAGAACCGAGAAGTATCTCGGGAGCTCGGTACCATACGGTCATGATGTCAGGAGTAAGAGCAGTAGCTTCTGGCGGTTCAGCGACATAATTTCGGGAGAGGCCGAAGTCTGCAATCTTCAGTCTACAGCTATGTGTGTCGAGCAACAAGTTCTGTGGTTTCAGATCACGGTGGACAAGATGGTGCTCATGACAGTGCCTGAGGCCATGTAGAATCTGGAAGACTAAATACCTTATACTGTAAGCATCCGTGGGAAGATCCGCAGAGAAATCTATGTGTTTCCTCAGATCCTGGTTCATGTACTCAAACACAAAGCAGACTTCGGCTCTTTCTCGATCTTCCAGAAACTCACGTAGCTCCACTATGTTCTCATGGCGTGGCATTTCTCGCAACGCTTGAATCTCCCTTCTCACGGTCTTAGAATGGCCCGCTTGTCGATATCGTATTTTCTTTATCGCCACCATCTCCTGCGATTCCAGATGGCGAGCTCTGTACACCACTCCATAAGTTCCATAGCCAATAATCTCCAGCAGCGCATAGTTATCCATAGGCGAAGGCATTTTGAAGAAGATGGAGGCTCCTTGAAAGGATTTCCCAGTTCTCAAAGGGGACCGCAAAGACGCTCATTCATTCTCATAATCCACAATATGATATGAACCGCAGAAGGACTAGCTAGATCATTTGGCGTGTCTTATGAGGAAGGACAGACGGACTTCGTTAGTTCGTTTGGTAGAGCAAGTATATGAACAGCTTGCAGATGTTGTGATGGGCCATGCAGATTTTGAGCGGGAGCAGATGTGCATGTCTGAGCAAAACCTTATGCGCCGGAAAGTACTGTCACTGTTGCGCAATGAGGAAACAATAGCAAGTTGATATATATATATATCAAGGTAGAAATAATTAGTTAGTTAGTTCTTAAGTTAAGTAAGAGCAAACTTAATTAAGAGCAAGTACCGGGCTGCTCTTGGTGGTTAGTCTGTATCGTAACGGAAGTAAGTATCCAACTCGAGGTTGAGTAAAAAGGATTAATAACTTTACTGTATTAGTACACTCTTTCGTTGATTCAGACGGACATCAGACGGACAAACGACACTACCTAAAATTACCGCGATGCGACTTAATCGGTTTTACTGATAAGGTTCCTCGAGATCTAGTTAGTTTGAGTTTTTACTCAGAGTTTTTATCTAAATTATGCTTACACTACACAGGTCTACATGTAGGAAGGATGCTGTATTGAATTCCAAAAAATGCATCCGATTCCTAGATTCTTACTTTCTTGATTTGTATGGTAATTTATAAACTTACTAGCTTTATAAACTACTATTACTGTATTAACAAAAACTTCTTAGAAAATTTAAAAGAACAACTTCTCAGAATAATATACTGCAAAGATATATACATAAGAACTACAGTTACAATTATATCATGATCATATATATATTCTCCTAGATTACTTTGAAAGTCGTGCATCATCAAGGAGACTATGAATGCTGTGCATGATATTAACTAATAGCTAATTAGTTCTTTGCATATTATGGAGATATGATACCATAACGGTAGATAAGGACCCAGAGTGTACAGCCGAACTAGAACAGTTATTAAACTATCTTTATGCCTCATAGTCTGATAAATTGTCGGGGTGTATATATTATTCACTCCCTGATGTAAGCATAAGAACAAAACACACCTGGCTCTCTTGTCTTACTGCGTCAAGTGACTAACATCACTAAATATACCAGTAACTCTTTTGGAGTCCATAAACTGAAACTTCAACGTTGCGCAAGGACCGAATTCAACCTCGTGCATTGCTGCACTGCAGTTAACATAAAAGATATTAAACTATTTATAAACTAATGACAATTCTTTTCTGGTTTAAGCTAACTAAGGTTTGGAAAACATGGCGCTTAGAGAGGCTACAGTAGCTAGCAAGATTTAAGACGGGGAGATAACGACAGCAAAATTGATGTAACGGTTGGACAGCAACATCTTGTACTTGCACGTCTGGAATGTGGTGTGACATGGAGATGGTCTCTTGTAGAGGTTATGAAGTGGCCAGCAAACACATCGATCATGTAGTTCTTCTTGAAACATTTAGACGTTTTTTTTATTTCTAATAATCCTGAATGAAATGGAAAAGCTGGTAGAGCTCTATGCTATCATAAGGTTAAACCTTTTGACTCCATGCTTTTAGACTTTGAAAGTCCAGACCCACATTACGCAAGATGAGAAATATAAGTACGTAACCGCCTAAACTGTTTAAAGCCCAAGTTGAGGCCACATATTAAATGAAAAAGCTCTCTAATAATTTTGCAAGGTATCTCGTGGCTTAATTATTTTAGAGGACAATTTGAAATCTCTTTTTTCTTCCCACCTTTGGATGGTTCTACCGCTGCGTTATTGTGTATAGTAATTCTATAACAGCTTATTTTTTCACCGCAAGAGTCCCTTTTGGGATGGGTTTAACTCCTCATAAGCACACTGCACGATTTATATTTTGTAAGTTCCCTTTATCTAGCGTGTGTCTTAAACTTTATGAGTTAGTGAAATAGAATTATCCCTAAAAGACGAAAGAGAAGATAAGAAGAACCCTACATCTAGAGGGTTTATGACTCCAAGTGTCCACATTTGCTCTCACCAGGAAATTATTTGTTTTTGGAATAATATAACTAAATATATATTTTTAAAATGTTCCATTTTCAAAAAACTTATTTTATGCTCTAAACAAGTAGTCAGTATGATTCTTTGTAGCAGCAAATACTGTGCTTGGATCTTGGAATTAGAAGTCAAGGAGTTTCCGCATTTAACTGTTATCTCATATATATCTCTTTACTGGGAAGGATAAAGCTCATAAGATGTGTATCAGTAATCCGGACTCCCAGGATAGTCAGTGATCATGAGATGGTGTAAACTATGATACGTAGGTGTAAGGAAGTGAACTGCAGTATTTGTTTCTGAGTCGTACATAGTTTGGTCTAAGGGAAGTTTTGTGAGTCTTTGCTGAGAGATTTTCAGTGACTTTATTTCGATAAATAACTATGGTCACAGAATTATGTGCCTTCAACCATCTGTGCTTTTTCTAATGGTATTTGAGACATTGTTTTCCACTAACGTCAGGTGAATAGTTTTTTCACCCATGGATCATGCTCTTCCTCGTGACCTTTTGATGAATGATTATCCTAAGAAGGTATAGAGTTAATGCGTTGTTCAGAATAATTTTCACCTAATGATGCGACCATTGTCTTTCAAAAGCAGCAAATAACATTGTAAAATGCTAAATATGATCTAGATATGATGGATGATATAATAATATGTATGATATTGGATGATATAATCTAAGTAAGTTCCATAATAAAGAAAAAGTTGCAGTTATAGCTCAAACGAGTTTATCTCTCTAAAGATTTTTGTTTGTTCAATCATCCTCGGTGATAACCACAATCTCCTTGCACCGTATGTTTCATAAGCCTCAGTCAAATTGATAAACCATAATTATTTCACTGTCATAAGTTTGATAAACCACTCCGGGGTTTCCTTCGAACTATTTGTCCAAATTCAAAACCACGCAAGTCAAGCTATAAATCAATTCTTCTATTTTACTTTTACTTAAGTATAAAAATAAAATTTTTAAGTAAGAAATATCTTTATGTATGTATTTTTAAATTTTAAATTTCAAAAGAATATAAAAATATTCTATTATGTTTTTTAAAGAATTACTCTTTGAATAAAAACTATTATATTTTACTTGTACATATGTTTAACAAATTAACCCTCAAGATAAACCATGGTACACGGGTTTATCAAACCGCCCGTCTTCTAAACTTCCTTAGTGTACGGGACACGTTATGAAATAGAACCGGATAAACTTACAAAGAGTATATATATAAGAGCTTCACTGACATGAAATAGAACCTGATAAAATTACAAAGAGTATATATATAAGATTTTTACTGATGTACGTATGTCGACTTGCACATTATGTGTATAAACAACAGCCAGTGACAATAATTCTCAACTAAATATTTTTCTTTGAATTTCTTAGTACCTCCATCTCTTATCAAATTAAGTTTGTACTTGGTCATATTTCTTATTCCTGTGTAAGTTGATGTGAATTTCCAGGAATCTGAACCAAGAGCCATGTTTTATCTCCATCGGGAGTAACCATCTTATGTATAGTCTTGTGTATTGTACATATTTTCCTATGTATATGTCTGTATATGTACCGTTCCCAAGTCCTCTTTGCCATAGGATCAACTGTATCTCTATTCTGCTATTCTGTAGTGCGCCAAACATTCTTTCTTCGTTTCAGTTAGTAGTATGTGGTTGGCGGTGCACGCGCAGTAGTTCAAATACAGATGCATCCGTTTGATCTTGTGCAAGTACCTAATATAACGCTGCAACTTGCTTTCAGACTGACATGTTGTATCTAAACACACAAGGAACGGTTGGTGGTGCAACATTCCTTTAGGCTACCTGGAGCCATGGTTAACATAAGAAGAGAAAGTATGCAGTTACACCGTACGTGGTTGTTGATAGTCCGATTGATCCCACTGGTTCTACGTTGTCTCAACTCAGAATCAAGTGGGTAAGCTGACAGCACGGCCCCGCTTCGGTAGCTCTTTTGCTGACAAGTTATCAGAACCTCTCACCTCTCACGGTGTCATTAATGGACTTTCCAGAACAACAACGACACCAACTTGCAACAGTTGTTAACGAAGAAAACGCTCGCAAGGATTGAATTGAACTCTCAAGAAGCCAGTAGAGCAACCAGCTCCACACTGCAGCTGGTTGGTGGTTGGAGTCACGTCACTTCTTAGA
This sequence comes from Asterella californica, assembly GCA_036924285.1. NCBI lineage: Eukaryota > Viridiplantae > Streptophyta > Marchantiopsida > Marchantiales > Aytoniaceae > Asterella > Asterella californica. The sequence continues at coordinate 41,118,664 of JAYKYS010000001.1, forward strand.
TCTAGACCTTTCAACTTAGTTAGCTAGCTAGCAGCAACTGTATGCATGCATGTACTGGAGCTATCGTACCTTTCCTCTCAAACTCGACCATCGTTAGTTCTTTTGAGCTTGTGTATAAGATGATGCAATAGATTTGGGAATGATCACAATGGTGCAAGGGCGCGGTGTAGGCAGAGTGCCATGGGGAACAAAACCTGGTCCAGTATATTATGCTCTGAAAGCTGTTCATTCAAATGGTGTGGAGCTCGTGTCCACGCCATCTCCTCGTCCAGTTGATGGTGAAGAGCTTAGAGGACTTCATAAGAACATAGTGAGAAAGATCTTTTAGTTTTCAGTGTTGGAAGAGCTGATAGGAAAGGTGACAGAGAGCAAGCCATTCAGCAAACAAAGAGAATCGTTGCCAAGAACTATCGATGAAGACGTTCAACCAAGATGAGAAGGAAAACAAAATTATATTGAAGTACCGGGGGAGTGCTTGAGGGAGACATCCATTGAACGTTATCCATGGAAAGGGGAAAGCAGTGGTTGAAGATGATGGTGCCGAGGAGCAAGCCGATGATTCAGAATCGTGTGGAAGTACTAGCTTCAAAGGAAAGGGGACGGAGGCAATTCAGTCCACTCAGTATTCGGACTTCGTTGGAGTGGGTACAAGTAGAAATAATGCACCATATTTCGAGGAAAGATTCATCCATTGAACGAAATCGTGGAATATGTACGAGCTTCAAAGGGAATGAGAACGAAATCACTGTAGCCGATGGTGGCCTGGACGCAAATACGAGTGTGGATGACTCAACGTACCTTGAGGCGAAAAATAGTCCAGAGAAAGAAATATGTGGCATATGTCTGTCTGTGGTATATGATATACAGATTGTGATATCTATGGCTTCTTTGGCAAACGATTTTCACCCTCATTTATTATACACCCTTATGTTTCGATTGACCTGGACTGATAAGCCTTGTTGAGTTGGAAATGTCTTCATTTCGATTGACCACCTTTCCTCCTCATCTATAACCTGACTCTCTGTGCTAGGTGCTGATAGGTGGTGACGAAGTCAGAGACTCGGTTGAGGTGCAATGCAGCAGTGTGACTTACCAGCATGCTCTGCTTGGTAGGCATTTGAATGCACACTTACTCGTTACCTACATCTGTTCATTGACTTCTGTGCAGAAAATTGACTGTAATGTACTTCATGACATTTGTTTGTTGTTTCACGCTTTAATGATTAATATGTGCACTTTCTCCTTTCTTCCTCGTCCTTAAAAGCTGTCCCCCTGCCGGTTTCGGGTTTACCCCCCGTGCAGTGAGAGAACTGAAGGGATTCTTTCGGTTTGCGTTACGGTATAATTCGCCCCTGGTGATTTTTCTGAATTTTGTGGGTTATCTTAAGTGGCTCAGCATTGTTCTTGCATGGAATTGCTATATCACATACCGACATATATGATGCGCTCTTGGCCATGGTACTCTTTTAGACCTCGTTTTCTCTTGCATTAGAAAGAGCATATACGGATAGATCTTTCTACACTGCATACTGCATAGTGTACATGTCTTCTATATTGCGCTTGCATACCAAGGAGTACCGCCTCCAGCTATTCGCTTTGTGTTACACATGCCCCGTTGGTCCGCCACTTGGTTACAACATGCAGTATAAAGTTAGCGGTTTGCTACTCACTGTTTACTCTCAATTTTTGGGAGTTAAACCAAAAGAAGGTGTTGTTAGAATACGTAAAGTATGAAAACATACATTCAGCAACAGATATTAGATGGTGACCTTTTGAAATGTCATCAAGACCAAACCCAAGACTATATTATTCAGGTCCAAAGACATTGTATATTAAGTAATTCATTTGCTTGGTTCAGCCTACACTCTCTCTCAAGGAGCTCTCTCTCTCACACTCATACTGTCTTTATGCGATGGCATACAGTTTTACCATAGTCTATTCTAGCAATAGTCCATTCCCAACATGGTATCAGAGCTTTGCTTTGTTAATGTGCGCACTAGCACAATAGCATAGGCATTAGGTAGACCTTCGGCTCTAAGATGTGAGCAATTGGAGGACACTTCAATTGCTACGAGGAGGACGCTGTCGAGTTGAGAGATTTTCTGAGAAGGACGGAACCTTCTGACTGTGATATGACGTGAAGGCTGTGATGCGACTACTCGGAGAAGTGCTCGGTTTCAGACTGTGGTTGCTTACTATACAGAGGTAGGCTTCAGATCATAAGGAGACACTATAAACACTCACTGAGGTCGAATTGACCCTCCAGTATGTCCAGGAAGTGAAAATCAGGTAAGACTAGTAGTAATAAGATCAGACAGCGAACTTTAACAGTCTAGGATCAGAAACATACTATGGTTTAGACTTCAGAACTTCTCCTACATGTAAATGAGGCCCTACTGACCATACATACGAAGTTTCAACTTGAGATCAATTCAGAGCATCGAGATATGGACAGAAACATTCTGAGCAGAGAAATTACGGTAATTTTTGATACCCAGACAGCTATTTTGACCTAGAACAGAGAATTGGCTCGATCATTTTTGAAGATTCTTACAGGATTTGCAGTTCACAGCTTGCTGAACACTCCTGTGAAGTTGGGCCTCCTGATTGTATACAGAACTCCAGATCTCTCTCTCTGAAGTTGCTGTTCTAGATTGAGAGCTTTTCGGAGCCCCTCTGCTTCAGCGGTCGCCCCGAATTACTCACACATTCAATTGACATGAAAATTTAGAGACAGTTGTAGCCTTTCTTACAGTGAACGTGATCACGAAGGTTTGAAGCGATTTTCTCAAATCTACTGCGATTGACACCAAAAATCCCAAAATCAACAATAGTGATGCAATTCTGACACAATTCGAACTTCAATCAGTCATAACTCCTTCTTTATTGCTCCAAATCGATCAAAAATTTCACTGACATTGCTTGGCACGACGAGCCTTATCCTCCTGTGTTCTCAGATTTTGCAGTTTTCTCACCAAATGCTCGAACTCCTCTTAAGACCCTACTACTATATTTAGCAGTACACAAAGACAAAATTGGACCAATGGGAGTTCATAGTGCCAATGTAACCCCTAAACTACATGCGAAGACATGTAAAGCGGCACGTAATCTTGAAAGATAACTCAAACACGCTAGAAAGCATGCATGGGCGACAGTTAAGTACAACCAATGAGCTTAACTCTATCAACATGGTAATCAACCTACTAAGACTCAAAATGTATAACATCCTCCAGTGTCGACTTCTCTGAGGTCTTAACTTCACTCAGAGAGACTAACGCTTGACAGAGAGATGAATTATTTACAATGTAAATGATTCACATCACGACATCCACCCCCTCCAAACCTGCACATCCTCCGGCATGTGCCAACCTTCAGTCTTCTGTTTGTTTTTTTTCATCGTAACTCTCCTCCGCCTCAGCCACTTTAGTAGCCGAGTCGTCTTTGTCTCCTGGCATCCTCTACTCAGACTCCAGAAAATTGAACAAATCTACTGATCCTCCACGTTGTTTGAACAACTTCACTCGCTTGCCGGCCACAGATAGTTTCAAAGGAGTACCATCTAACTCACGTAAACTATAAGTGGCATTCTCATATACATCTAACATAACATAAGGCCCGAACCATCTTCGCGAGAACTTACGAAGTGTAGAATGCTGGTTCTCTAGCGTGCTATCATACACCAGAACCCAATCACCAACACGTATTGACTTTGGTCGTAGTCGGTGAGTCTTGTCGAAACGCTCTTTGTTTCTAACTCGAGCCACCTTCAACTTCTCTTGCGCCTCAGCAAGTTCCTCCTCCCTTCGCTCCAACTGCCTAGTTCGTAAAGCCAGGAGTGAAGTATGATCTATACCATCTTCCCACGATAGCGTAGCCCACGTAGGAAAGTCCTCCTCAGCAGGCATGATCGGTTTCTGTCCCAACATAAGCTCAACCGGCATATAGTCAGTCGCGGTACAGTGTGTAGTTCTATCAACCCATAAAGCAAATGGAAGTAGTCTCGGCCATTCTCTAGGCCTACCATCACATGCTTTCACTAAAGCGTGAACAATAGAAGAGTGTCCTCGTTCACTCTTATCAATCCCTTCTGGATTCATGACAGTAGTAAGTCGAAGCTTTACTCCATAACGAGCAAAGAACTCCTTCGCTTCTCCACCTCTCAGCTCGCCCCTATCTGCTCGTAGTCTTCCAACAGATCCATAACGACAGATGATATCTTCAAGCACGAATCTACATATGTTCTCTGTAGTCTTCGTCCGTAGTGCTTGTCCCTCTACGTAGTTGGAGAGATCTTCCCGAGCTAACACCAAGTAGCGCATCCCTCATAGTCCCGGCGGTATCATCACAAGATCAAGGACCCACTAAAAATGAATACTAGGTGGGTAGGTAGGTACAAGTCCATCTCTGTAACGGACTTTAGAGTAGAACTGGCAGTGCAGACACGATCTAACAAAATCCACTACGTCTTGATACAAACCCTTCCACCAGTATCGCTCCTTCATCTTCGTGTACGTAGTCCAAACTCCACGGTGTCCAACCCACAAGGTATCATGAAACTCCTTAAGCAGATTCAACTTCGTCGGTTGATCATCCACCACTCTAGCAAGCATCCCATCTCTTCTCTTCGGGCGTTTTCACAATACCCTTCACGTAGAAGATAATCGTACGTCTTTCGTCTGATCTCCTTGAACTTTGCATCACTCCAGCCTTCTCGTCTGCATAATGAACTCAGACAGAATCCAACATCACGGAACTTCTCCGTGTAGAACTCTTCGTTGAACGGCAGTGGTTCCAAGTCTGAAGTCTGCTGACCAACTTGGCACCAAACGTCTCTCTTTTCTTCATTCTCCACCTCTGTAATCATCTCATCCTCATCTGTATAACGAGCTCTAGATAACATATCTGCAACTGGATTATCCTTCCCTGCTATATGTTTGAGCTCAGGATTCAAGCTCCGGATATAAGCAATCCATCGTAGCATTACTATGTCTGAAGTATTACATTTTGCTATCATACTTAACAAAGGCAAACAGTCTGTTTCTAGTATCACACGATGTCGGAGTGTGATCCGTCTACCTAGGAAAGCGCCGGGCTTCTGGCTGTGGTTGTTTACTCAAGAGGTTGGCTTTCAGGTCACAACAGGAGCTATAAACACTCACACAGGAGTGTAGGATCCTCTGATATGCTCAAAAAGCGAAATTTAGGTCTCACTGGTAGTAATAGGCTTAAGCGGTGAACTTTGACACTCAAAGAGAGGAAAACTATGAAGGTTTAGACCTCTAAACTTCCCCTACATGCAAATGAGGTACTACTGAACTCACAGACGAAGTTTCAACCTGAGGTCAAATTCTGACACGGAGATATGAACAGAAAAGTTCTAAATAAGAGAATTATGGCAATTTCTGGTACCTAGACAGCTATTCAGACATAGAACAGAGAATTGGCTCGATGAATTTCAAATCTTCTCACAGTATTTGAAGTCTACAGGATGCTGAACATCCCTGTGAAGTTGGGACTCCTGAATGTTTGTAGAACTCCAGATCTCCTTCTCTAAAGTCGCTGCTCTAGATTAAGAGCTTTTCAGACCCCCTCTGCTTCAGCGGCCGCCCTGAATTACTCAATTACTCAAATGATACGAAACTTTTTGGACAGTCGTAGCCCTCCTGACAGTGAACGCAACCACGAAGTTTTGAAGTGATTTCCTCAATTCTGCTGCAATTGGCACCGAAAACCCCAAAATCAACAAAAGTGACGCAGTTTTGGCACAATCCGGACTTCAATTGGGCATAACTCCTTGTTTATTGATCCAAATCGAGCAAAAATTTCACTGACAGTGTTTGGCACGACGAGCTCTCTCTTCCTGTGTTCTCAGATTTCGAAGATACCTCACCAATTGCTCGAACTCTCCTCTAGAGCTCTGTTTCTAAACTTAGAGTTTTACAAAAGACAAAAATAGACCAATGGGAGTTCATAGCTCCACTTGACTGTCCTTTTGTGCCTTAAACTACCTGGTAACTTATCTACACTCATAGGCTACCACGTCAAGCCCCCTAGAGTGCCAGCGTAAAACTTAAACTACCTAAAATGACACATAGCCCTGAAAAATAACTTAAATTAGCTAGAAAGCGTGCATGGGCGACAAGTAAGTACAACCCATGAGCTCAAACCACTATCAGCATGGAAACCCTAAGTTATGTACATTGAACGTCATAGACTAGTAAGAAGTCACTTGCACAAGCGCACAAATGCTTGAACAAGATAACTAACATACTATCAGCCTACTAGGACTCAAAATAGTGCTAACACCGTATGCAAAGGTGTCAAACATATACATAAAAGACTAGAAGTAATATGAGCTAACTTCTAGAACTACCAAACCTAAGCGTCGGAGTAGAAGTCAAGCATGTAGCCGCCAAATGGTGCGACAACGAGCTCCTATCAAGAACTCTCGATCTACCTTCATAGCAGTAACAGCTCCCCACAACTCTCGCTTCACTTGAGGATAGTTACGTTGTCTATCTGTTAAGATTCGAGCTCCAAATCTAGAAACAAACCGCACACCATCTGCATCTTCTTGACCAACTGCCCATCCAATCGCCTTTGGACTCGTATCAACAATTAATACCATAGGTCTCTCGCTCTCGTAGCTAAACCTCCTTAGTATAGGTGGAGACTTCAGAATCTCCTTCAGCTGCTCCATCGTCTCGTGATGTTCTTGCCGCCAAGTAAACCTCTTCTCTTTTCTCAAAAGTGCATATAGAGGCTCGGCAATGTGTGCATAATGAGAAATACTCACACGAAAGAACACACAAGCTCCTAAGAATCGTCGATTCTCAGTGATGTTGATACACTATGCTATCATTGCTATAGCATCTACCTTCTCTGGGTTCGGCCGTCTCCCAAAAGTACCGCATAAGTGACCCACCACGATCTGACATTCCAAAACGAGATTTGTTACATGACTGAGTGAGGTGTACCTCTTCCAAGCGCATCAGAATCTTCTCCACATCTCGAATGTGGTCTGTAATGAACTTTCTGCAACCATCAACAGTCACAGTTTCGTCCTTGTCCTCCACCGGACAGCCTTTCATGGGGATATCATCAAGAAATGGGATGGTAACCTCAAGTACAAACTCTCGTAACATCTTATGCATCGCGTTTTGCATATGAGCTACTGAGTCTGTTGCGCCTTGAGGAAGAGTACACATCCGCATCAACCTCAAAGGTGTACGCATCGTAGTCAAGTCTCTACTCTCCAAAGCAAGCTGAAACTGATCATAATCTGAAAACAGATCTCCAATAGAATAGATAGATCTTTCAGTAAATGCCTCGGCTACTTCAACAACCACAGGTCCTGTTCCAACATTTTGAATCGTGATGTTGTTAGCAGGCTGTAAGTCTTGGATGAAGCATAAAGCTCATGTCTTCTTAGGTACTATGAACCATCGGCTAGAGTATGGAGCCATAGATGGTTCAAGAATACTCATCCGCTTCCTCTCCTTCAGTAACTCAATCACCTTCGGTAGCAAGACACGAGGGACTGGAATCGGCTTCAAGTCCCAAGATACATGAGGAACAGTGAAAATAACCATCGGAGTTATCACACTAGGATCCACACAACCAATCTCCTCAGCTGAGAAAGAAAATGCCTTACCATGGCTAACTATCATCTGCTCAAAAGCTCGTTTCTCCACTTCAGTCAAGAAGCCACCCCCTCCTATCTGGAGTTGCTCGAGTGTCTCTTGAGTAAACTTGTGTCCTATCTGTTTAGGATCTCTCAGTACAGACTCCGTGACCGCTAACTCCATCTGATGTCGTGAATCAACAGATAACTGGGTCGCCATTGGTTTCACCTTCTTCACTACAGTTTTGTATTTGGTGTGAACCTCTGCTTCTTCACGAGAGCCACACCAGCAGATTACATCCTTCCATCCACTCTCCAGTCTCAGATGAGGACGAGATTGTAAGCACGAGACAACCTCCTCATAGACTTTATGAGAGTGGATAGGGATCACCACCCTTCCCCCCATCTGCTCCATCAACCTATCTACATCATCCAGCCAACGAACAAAAGACTGTACACCTACAAACTCCTCGTATACACCAAAAATCATCTCACCTTCGTTCAGAACTTTGTACAACATAGATTTTCTGCATACTTCTCCATCTGCCTTCTACTCTTCTCAGTCAGATCCTCTACTCGCGTGAACTCACTCCAATCGTCAGAACTACAAGTCATCAAACTAGATTTCCAACTATGTATAGTTGTAGTGACGTAGGATTTCTCCTTTTGCCCATTTAGTATACAAGATATCGTTCCCACAGAGGATTTGCACAAGTAACGCTGCTCTAAGTTCTAAGATCTGTTCAAACACACAAACACACGGGTTTTGCCTAGAAATCCCGTCTTCTCACAAAACCACACAAAACAACACGTCTTCCAGACACGCCAAATGGTGCTCTGGACCCAAACAAACAACTACCAATTACAATATCATACAACTATTCACAGAGAAGCTCGGGAAGACGATCTTCCTGCTTCCAGGTTGCTTCTTCCGGTCTTCTCGATATCGTCTTCCCGAAGCGATTCTCGTCTTCTGGGGGTTTAGCTCGTCTTCTCACACCTCCAGAAGGCTGTCCGGCTTCGCAAAAGTCGACTAGTAACAGTCGTTACACCTTATTCTCACACTCACATTCCAACGGGTTGGATAAATCACAGGGTGTATGCCCCCTGTAGCCTTCCCAGGCTTCTGCCTACGGAAGTTGTCTTCCTGCAGCACTACAACGACATTCACCTTCACGGAAGCTCAATAGAAGTCTCGGAAGCTCACTAGAGAAGATAAGAAGATGGGGAAGATGAGGGAAGATGGGAAGAAGAAGAAATCCAAACAAGAGAAATCAGGATGAAAAAGGGCAATTAAGATTCCGACAGGCTTCTAGTCCGGATCCTGACTAACAAGCCATCCCTGCTTGTAATAGTTTGGGGAGGAAGACAACAAACGTGAGTATTGTAGTACCGTCTTCTACTCGAGGATGTCGTCTTCTGTTGCGGGAAGAAGGCTTCTTTCTTCTTCACTTCGCTGCTCTGACTGCTCTGTCTTCTGGGATCCCTTACCCAGAAGACCGTTCGTACGTAGATCCCAAGTGCTCTACTGAACGAGTCAAGCTACACTCCACAACTGTTGACATTCACCGCCACTCAAGAAGAACACTTCCCATGCACAATTGGGAGCGAATTCAATACATTCCACCACCCAGAAGACATGAGCGAAGCTGCTGCACTCAAATCCACAATCTATTCCCCGAGAAGAAGTCACAATGGCATTGGGAAGCTCACTCCCGCTACTTCCTGCGTCTACTCCTCGACACACCAGCCTAGCTAACAGGACTGCACGAGGATGCCGTTCCCTGTTCCTAGACTGTCCACTACTTCTATCTACATCTTCGAACCACTGGTGGTGCGAGTATGCAGACCCCTCCTGTATATTCCAAGATTATTCGTATGTTTCCAACAACGGGTGTAGTGCGCTAAGACTGTCTCTGCTCTAATGTGTCTCGCCTGCCTGCCTGTAGAATCGGTGTGTATGTTCAGTTACTACAGAATTCTACAGAACTCGCAGAGCTCTATTTCCTACTCTACGATCCTACTTAACCATCTGCCTCGAGAGTCAGGGGAGACGACCACCAGGGAGAGAGGGAGAGGCGCTGACAAGAGGTTGTCACCTCACATGCATGCGGTCCCTCTTCCCAATTAGCCCTCCACTGTGTTACTCCTACGCTACCTATGCTGCCACATGGGGTCCTAACTATTTTTACATGGAAAACTGCCACCCTTAAGATAGCATGTCCGATCCTACTAAATCTGGAAGTGTCGATTGAGTTTGCTAACTACTCTGATTGCTCGGTGGCAATCTCTACATGATCTGCTCCTACCGGAGCTACTACCTCGACTTCTGATGGGCTGGGAAGCCCTGCACTTACCTCGGGTACCACTGAGGTAGCTTCCCTCTCCTCGCTCTTCGCTGGCCCTGCTGTTTCTGCGGCTGTGTCTTCCTCGGCTTCGACTTCGGAAGACGGAATGGTCTTCTGGGAAGACGAGTCGAATGGTGCGTCTTCGGTCTTCTGAGGCACAGATGCAGTACTAGGGACCATGGCGACCTCATAGGGGTCCGGGGAAGTCGCTTCCTCCATGCGGAATACCTGGGAAGACGGCTCGTTTTCCTGTCTTCCAGAAGACATCATGTCTTCCGGGGCCTCTTCTGGAGTCTTCTCGTCTTCCAACGCTGTCACCACCAAGTGTACAGCGAGATCGAACTCCTCCTTCTCCATTCCGGACCCAGTCGAGGGTGCTGGGGCTTGGAAAGATGCGATTGCAAGTGTCGGAAGTGAGGGAAGATCATAAAGTGTCTTCACTCCTTCTATCTGTCTATCCAGGTACCTGAACATGCTATCTCTGCATTCCACCAACCTCGTCTTGGACCCGCTGTCCCATTCCCTAGCTAAGGTAAGTGACTTCTTACCCGCGGTGAAGTTGAACTTCTTCCGAAGCGCTTCTACCGACTGAGCTAGCATCTTCTGCGCACGAGCCTCCGCTGCTTCCCTCTGCGTCTTCTCCACTGCAGCTCGCGCTTCTGCGGCTTCTCGCTGCATCTTCCAAGTGGTCTGCTCTTCTGCGAGGGCAGTGATCTTCTCCCGCACTCGGAGAACTTCCTGATCGCTCTGCTGTACTCGCGCCTGTAACTCCTGGTTGCTCTTCCGAAGTTGCATCGACTCCTTGGCAGAAGAGGCTGCTTCCGCCTTGTACCTGGCTGCAAGCTTCTTCGTGGTGCGGAGACTAGCTTCCAGCGACTCCGTCTTCTGCTGGCTGTAAGGGCAGCAGAAGACGGAGTCGCAGCAAGGTGCGCAGGCTGAATCCAGGCTGTAAGGGCTTCTCCTGTGCCCTCGCTCTCCTCTCCAGCAACTCCATAGCGGGCTGGATCTCCTTCTGGAAGTAGGCACTGAACTCCTCCAGTGGTCTTCCTGCGGAAGACAAGTTCATCCCCACCACTCACTCGGAGGTGTCGACCTTGTCTTCTAGAGGCCAGGAAGCCTCTTCCACCACTACGGTCTTCATCTTCTGCGCACGAAAAGAAGCTACTCTTCTCATCTTCCGGGGTGGAAGACTCCTCGTGGCAGGAGCGGCTCTCCTCTTTGCGCTTCCTCGCATCGTAGTAGGAGCGCCCATCCATCCTTCATCTTCTGGAGGCTTCGGAAGACTCCCAGGTGTTACAGAAGCTGTCTTCTGCTCCGATCGGGTACTCAGCAAGTCTTCCTCCGAGTCCGAGTCCGATCCTGAATGAATGAGGGAGATGGGTGTCCTCGGTACACTTCTGTGACCCATCTTCCTCATTGGCGTGGCGTCTTCTGATCCACTAGACTCGTCTTCCCTCACAAGAAGCGTCTTCTGGTGAGAGCCGGGTCTCAGCTGTGGCATCAGAGTGGGAGGGGGCGTTGCTGCTGCCTCTCGGTCATCGTCTTCCGAGGTCTCCTCCTTCACCTCCTGTCGCTCCGTTGGCCCATACACTACCAGCTGATCTTCCTTAAGATCCCCCATGGCTACATACAAGTAGCAGAAGAAGGGCGTCAGATGTCCTCCCGCCGGGGTACCCAAGTATGCTAGCTCCGTCTGTACATAGTTGTGGATGTACGCGCCCCAGTAGATTGGCATTCTGTCATCCCACACTGATTCCAGGAACTCCACGTTCTGATCTCCTAAGTACCTTGTCTTCTGCGCTTTTCCCTTGGGGAAAAGATGCAGAAACAACTTCGCCAGAAGTCGCTTCTTCGGCTCCCGGTAAGACTCTATCTTCCAACCGTTCCTTCCCTGCCTGTCTTCCACGAAAAGGCAGGTGGTACTCCCAGGCACATGCCATGAACTCACAATCCTAGGCAAGATCTTCTTCTCGTACCAATATCCTCGGTTCTCGATCTCAGGCCTGTGAAACGCCTTACGCCACCAGTCTTCAGTCCAGGAAGACGGTCTTCCCCGAGCTACTCCTGCCTTCGCAGGTACACGGTTACGCGGTGGTAACGCGGCCCACACCTCCTCCAGAAGCCCTTGATCTGCGAGGTTCCAATCCCACAGGAAGAAGTCGAGACCCAACTCCTTGAGGAAAGGAGTGGCCTGGACCAATTCTGCCGTGGGTAACACCAAGCCTCGCGGATGCATCGACATACTTGGAAGATCTGTTGCACTAAACCACAAGCACCTACTATGAGCTGAAGGCTCAGTTCTTCCCGAGTGCCCACAGTCTAGCTTCTACTTCTCAGAAGACGAAACTAGTCTTCCAGAAGACAGCTACTCGTCTTCCGGGATTCTAACAGTTCTTCCTAGATAGCTCTCGTCTTCCGAGCTATATCTAAACAATCCTATCTAAGCAAGGCCTCGCATGGATTACCAAGAAGACAACCCACCTTGCATTACATCCTACTTCCTATCAGAAGATACAAGATATGCGAGAAGTAGAGTATGAGAAAGGTTCAGAAGATGGTTGCGGGCTCCTGCGGTGACAGTGGCCTCTGAGAAGACACTTGGGACAGCTTCCGATTCAATGTCTTTCTCGGAAGACTTCTCGAAGTCAGACTTCCCTTCACTGGTCTCACCTGTCTTCGTCTTCCTACACGCAATCTATCCTCACAACAGACTCAAGACAACTGTACTCTGTTCTTCTGACTTCTCACCTCTCATCTGCACTCAGAAGAAGCTTGCTGCATGATGAGAAGACATGACCCTCGAACATTCCCTCCAGATTCTGCCAGCAAGACTTCTCACAACTCTCTTCTAAGTTCGGGAAGAAAAAGGAACGGCTGCTATGGATCGAACAGAAGAGACCCGAATGGACCCTCATGTCTTCTCGCTCATTTTGCCAGCCTTCCAGTCTTCTAGTCTCTCTAGGAAGATGGGGAGTTGAGAAGCTTGGAAGACCGGGAGGCACAGGCCTAGTTCCCGACTTCCAACTTCTCGAATTAACACAACAACTCACCACTCCACTCAAGATTCGTACCAAGCCTCTCTAAACACAAAAGCAAAGCAAATCCACTCTTGATACGAATTGTGCTCAGTCGACTTCCGAAGACAGTCAAGTTCAAGAAGCGTCTTCCGAAGATGTTCCCATCTTCCGAATCGTCTTCTGTTCCAAGTTTCGGGGATAGAGAGGTAGGGGGGTAGGGAAATTGATAGTTGGGGTCTCCAATTTGAGGGCTAGGAGTAGGGAAGCTCTAATTGAGCTCGGGGAGAAGCAAGGAGATGTCTCGACAGAAATTGGGCAGCGCTTCCGCGCCCAATGTCTCAATAGAAAGAATGGGGGTGGGGTAATCGATCAGGTTGCCTGCACACAATCAAGGAAGCGTGGGGAGTACCAAGAAAAGGCGAGAAGAAGTGCGAGGGGAAAAGAACAGGGGGAAGAACCTCTACAGTCTTCTTCGGCTCTCCGAGTTGCCTTCGACCTCCGCGCGCTTCTGGCTCTTGTCCTAGCTTCCAATGCGACTCCACACGACTGCGCCTGCTGTCAATTTCGGTCCACACCTCGATTCCACCTCTGCTTCTACTCGCCACTCTTCACTGTCAGCTTCTCGGAAGCTCCACAGAAACGCCTTCGCTTTCTCTGCTGTTTGTGCTCCCGCAATTCGATCTCACCCTTCGCCTAGCTGCCAACTTACTCTCTCCTACCTCGATGTCTCACTTGATTCCTCTCTCAATGCTAGCTCGCGAAGCTCACTCTCTCAATCGATCTTCTTCAGACGCGCTATGCTGCGGGAAGTTGGAAGGTGCCTAATGTGCTTCCTCACGCATCTTCCCCGCAGATTAGGGGTTCTCGTCCTTGGTGTCTTCCTGACCTACCTACCTATTCGGTGCGCTCCAGTAGGTACACCTACTGTCTTATCCGAAAACTCGTGGTTGGTCCTTCGCGGTCGCTGTCTTCTGGAAGATAGGTGTCTTCCGCCGTCTTCCCATCTTCCGCCGTCTTCTCGTCTTCTGATGACGCAACTGAGAAGACGATCTTCCGAAGACGGTCGTCTTCTGAAGAAGTCAACTTCTTATTACAAACAGCTCTTAAGATCATCTTCCTGTTAAGGAAGACGTAACCTTAAGTAACAACGCTTCTTCAGTTATACAAACAAGTCATTATTCTTAAAAATTTCAAAAATTCGTGCATCCTGTAATTTGTGGGCACCACATACGCCCACCCTCACATGTTTGCGTCCCCACAAACATCAGTGGTTCCTGCACTTCTGTTTACGTCCAGTACTTCTTGACGCGCCACCCATTAACACGAGTGGTCATCAGTGTACTGTCCAACTCTTCCAACTGCAAGGAGCCATTGTCGAAGACCTCTAAGACACGGTAAGGTCCTATCCAGCGAAGATGAAGTTTCCCAGGGAACTTAATATGACGGTTGTCGTAGAGAAGCACCAAGTCCCCATCCACAACAGTCACCTTCCTCAACTTGCTATAGTATTTTACCTTACGTTGCGCTTGCACCTCGTATGTCTTCTCCAAAGCTGCATTCCTGTCTTCTTCAAACTCTACGAAGTTCAGAAGACGCTGCTCCTGGCTCTCTTCTTCTCCCATGCGTTCGGATACGACTAACCGGTATGTTGGGACCTCTAACTCAATGGGCACAATGGGCGTCATGCCGTAAGTTAGGTAGAAAGGCGTCTTCTGGGTTGTGACTTTAGGTGAAATTCTGAAAGCCCACAACACAGATGGCAGTTTCGTGTCCCAGTCATATGCATGGTTAACAGTTACCTTGTTCAGGATGTTACACAGAAGACCGTTCGACTTCTCCGTCAGCCCATTCAAATTCGGGTTGTATGGCGTCGTCTTCCGATGCTTAATCCTGAAGTATTGGGTCAGGAGGGAGATAGTCTCATTTAAGAAATGAGTGCCCCTATCTGACACCAATTCCAGCGGACATCCATACCTAGTGATGATGTTATGCCATAGGAACCTTGCTACTACTGCGGCATCATTCTTTCTCGTGGCCTCGCCTTCCACCATCTTGGTGGCATAGTCGGTAGCTATTAAGATGTACCTTGCTCGTGTTCTTCTCGCCACCGGGACGATAGGACCTACAAAGTCGATTCTCCACTTTTCGAACGGGGCAAGCGGAAGAATGGGAGTAAGAGGCCACCTTGTTGTAGCGGTCGGTCTTCCCACCCTCTGGCATGCATCCCACTTCCTGATCTCCTGAAAAGTGTCTCGGTACATAGTTGACCACCAGTATCCGGCGTCTAGCATCTTCTTCACTGTGGTCTTCAATCCATAGTGACCCCCAGCATCTTCGTAGTGAAGACCTGTGATCACTGATTTTATCTCTGACGGCTCGAGACATCTTCTCAACTTCTCGTCATGTCCCTTTCGAAACAGGATACCCTAGAAGATAGCATATGGACCTGCCTTGTGTAAGAAGATGACCTTCTGCTCCGCATCCATTCCCTCGGGATATTGTTGGTCTTCCAAGAACTTCCTCAAGTCCTTGAAGATCGACTCTTCTGTGGAAGTCGCAAAGACTGGATCAGAAGATCTAGTCTCATCTTTTGGGAAGCAGGCGGTACGCCCCCCCTCAGATGAAAGTGTCTTTGCGAAAACTGAAAACAACTTCTCGTCAGGAAACTCGTCTTCCACTTCATCTTCTCGTCGTTCTGTCTCCAATCTGGATAGGTAGTCAGCATTAACATGCTGTCTTCCGGGCCTGTACTCAACTGTGTAAGTAAATTCCTGGAGTAGGAGAATCCACCTAGCTATCCTACCTGACAAATCTGCTTTCTTTACAAGATGTTTCAAAGAGAAGTGATCTACATAGAAGACAAACGGGTTTGCCAGAAGATAGTGTCTAAACTTCTTACAGGAGTAAATCATGCCAAGACACTCCCTTTCGGTTGTCGAGTACTTCTTCTCTGCATCACTGAGTTGTCTTCCCGCGTAGTAGATGGGATAATCCTTCTTCTTCTCATCTTTCTGACTCAACACCACCCCGATGGCGAAAGCAGAAACATCCACATAAATGTGGAAGACTCTTTCCCAATCAGACGGCCGTAGGACAGAGGATTCCGACAGAAGCCTCTTCATTTCTTCGAATGCTTCCTGCTGCTCAGAAGACCAAATGTATGGTTCGTCTTTCTTCAGCAACTTAGTGAGTCTCCCTGCTACCTCTGCGTACCTGTCAATAAACCTCCTGTAGTATCCTACGTTGCCAAGGAAGCTTCTCAACTGTGTCAGGTTAGCAGGTGGGTGGAGTTTCATGATGACTTCCACCTTAGCATAGTCGACTTCTATACCTCTTCCGGAAATCCTATGTCCTAGCAAGATCCCTTCTGACATACCAAAGAAGCATTTCTCAGGGTGAAGTGCCAAACGATGTTCTCTACACTTCAGAAAACACTTCCTTAGAAATATCAAGTGGTCTTCTCTTGATCCAAACACACAGAAGTCATCCAAGAAAATCTCCATAAATGTGCGAAGATACTCCTTGAAGATTGTAATCATCAACCTCTGGAACGTGGCGGGTGCATTGCATAAACCAAACGGCATTTGATTGTACGCGTACGTGCCCCAATCAGTAGTGAAAGTGGTTTTCGACTTGTCTTCTTCTCTGATTGAAACTTGGTTGTACCCAAAATATCCATCCAGGAAGCTGTAGAACTCATGTCCTGCTACCTGGTCTAACACAGAGTCGGTGAATGGTAAGGGGTGATGATCCTTTTTCGTGGCCAAGTTCAGCTTCCGGAAGTCCTGACACACTCGGATCTTCCCTGTCTGCTTCTTCGGCACGATGACAATATGAGCTACCCACTCACTGCTAAGTACTGGGAAGATGACTCCTGCCTTCAAGTATTGGTCAATCTGGTCCTTCATCATAAGCGAGTACTTGGGGTTGAGCCGGTACTACCTCTGCCATGCAGGAATAACGCCCTCTAGCAAGTCGATGCGATGCTCTCCCAACTCTCGAGGTATGCCCTTCATGTCTTCTATGGTCCACGCGAAGACATCCTGGAACTCCGTTAGAAGTTCTCGAAAGTCTTCCAACTGCTGGCCCTCGATCACCTTGGAAAGCTTCAGCTTCTTCTCAGGAGCAACCTCCATCTCTTGGAGATCATCCGGGTTTATCATTCCTTCAGTGTGACTGTACTCACTAGCACCAAAGTATTCCGGTTTGGGAGCTTCTTCTAGTTCAGATTCTGGAAGACCAACTGTCGGACCTTCCGAAGGGAAGACGGTATTCTCGTCTTCTGGAAGACCAACTATCGTATCTTCCAAAGGGAAGACGGTATTCTCGTCTTCTGGAAGCTCTTCTTCCGCAATCTCGTAGCACTCAATGTATCCACAGATCACATCTTCCACTTTCTTTGCTACTTCTGTAGCACACACGTTATTCACCATAAACTCATTATACCGTTCATCACTGTCAGAAGACGCAGCCGAGTCTTCTGAAGTGTACCCTTCTATTGTAGACGGAGTTTCACCTTGGTGTCCAATCTTGATCCAAGGAAGCGAGACCTTACTCTTCTCACCTGGCTTGGGTGTAGGATTGGGAAATCTCAAACGATGCCTTCTCCAGTCAGTATTCACATTTGCAGCATACAGCCAGGGTCTTCCTATCAACACCTGATATCCAACCTTAGCTACAGGTCGCAAAATGATGTAAGTGAGGTAAAAAGATACTCCACCAATTACCGTGAGGACATCTTTCAGTTGTCCCAAAGGTCATCTTCTGGTCTGGTCCGCCATTCTGAGAATTCTCGGAGTAGGCTGGAACTCAGTGAAGCCTAGGGCATGCGTCGTTTCTTCCGTCATGATGTTAACTCCGGAGCCGGAATCAATGGGTACCTTCTTCAGAAGATAGCCATGGATCTCCATATCAAGTTCTGGAGCTCCCAAGTCCTCATGCTCTACCCTTAGGATCGGGGTGCTCTGGGGAAGTTTAGCTGTCCTCCTTTTCCTCGATCCTCGAAGCACAGATTGTAACATCTTCCTGTAACCAGCATTGTCATCCAACAGCTGTTGGGAGGTTACATCCGCCTTCTGATTCCACAAGTCTCGCAAGAAGTCGTAAGGAGATCTTTTCAGAAGAGTGACTGGTGTTTCCAACAGAGAAGATGTAGTGGTTGCTTCCTTGGGTGGAAGACCAGAAGAGTGTCTTCCCTCGACTGGAGGCTGTTCCCGTAAGACAGGTGTTGCCGTAGTCGGTGTAGGAAGCTGCTGTACTATCTTCCGTCTCTTCTCCAGCTCTTCTTGCATGATCGCTTCAACCTCTTGTCTTATGTCAGGAGCAAAGTACTTCGGATCTTCTCGGTCGTAAGTAGGAGAAGACGGCCGCTCGGGAGAAGATGACCTCTCCTTACGCTGCTTCTTCTTCTTGACGTCCTTCTGACGAGATTCTGACTTCCCTTTGCTTCTGGTACTTACCTTGAACACAGCTTCATCCAAAACTTCCTCCGGAGGCCAACTATCTGAATTCGGGTCAGGATTCCAAACAGTACCATCCGTCAAAGTGAGAGATGACGCTTCTTCAGGTGTCTTCATCTTCTGAGCTGCAGTCGTCTTCTGCAGCTGAGGTTCCTTTCCTTCGCGCTTCCCGGGGTCTGGTTCGTCTTTCTCGATATGGAGACAATCCGTACAATCCCCAGGATCTTCTTCTTCTACCGTGATGTGTTGTACCACTGCTAACTCGAGCTTAGAAGATGATGCAGCTTCTACAGGAGGCGTGGTATCTGCAAATCTCACCATTTGTCGTGGCCGTAAGGTATGAGGACAATTCCCTGTGAAATGACCGGCTTCCTTACAGTTCTCACACAAGGGCACTTGCCCAATCTGTCTTCTCGGGTGAGGACAGGTGGACCACCAGTGTCCTGTCTCTCCACAATTATTGCACGCTCCAGGAAGAGGGTTGAGAGGTCGTTGTGATGAAGAAGGCTGCCAAGGCGTCCTGGTCTGTACATTGCTAGCTTTATCCCTCGGTACATAACGATTATATTGGGCGGGAGGCGTAGGAGTGAAGAGTTGGATCGTCTCGATCCTATAGCAGGTTTCCCCACAGGGATCGTGTAGATATCCCTCATCATCTTCTTCCCATCCTGTCCAGTTGACAGCTTGGTCCTGCGTACACTGATCTCTGGTGTGTCCAGAAGAGTTACAAAGGTTGCACCAAAGGTTTGGCCGGGAAGCCGTAGGCTGCTTCCGTTTGTCCTTCTGGTTCAGAAGATGAACTTTCAGGTCGGCAAACTGCTTTAGAACCTCATCGATGCGGGGATCAGGTGCAGACTGAATGATCTGAGTTTGAGGCATCTTCTGCACAACTTCCTCCCTTGCTCGCGTCTTCTCCTTCTTCTTCTTCCGCGTCTTCTTCTCTTGTTCAGATTCTGATTCTGAACTTTCGACCGTAGACTCTTCAGAAGTAGAGGCTGCTTCCGAATCACTGTTATCAGTTTCAGTGGACTTGGACTTCTTCTTGGACTTCCGGGAAGACTTCTTCGACTTCTTGGACTTCTTCGAGGTCTTCCCTTTGTCTTTCGTCATATTCCGAGTGATGCTCGAGGTTTCATACTGCTCGGCATGCTTCTGTACCTCCGCTAAATCATCACCTCCTCCTCTTCTGCAGTACAATTCCATATCCTAAGACAATCCTCCCAAGTACCAGTCCAAAGCTTGCTGGGCACAGTAGCCGGGTCTTCCTTGGTTCTGAGGGATGTGATCCAAGAGATCTTCAAATCTCTCGGTGTAATCTCTCAATGTCTCTTTCTTCTTTCGTTCGAGCCTCTGAAGCTCTATGAGGGTCATACGATCGTAGCCCACTCCTCTGAACCTCTTCAGAAAAGCTGCCTTCAGAGTAGCCCAAGCGGCCATTACTACAACATCATCCAACGTTTTACTCATCCACTTCCTTCCTTTCCTTTTGATCAAACTGGGAAATACACGGAGTCTGTCAACATCAGCGTCTTCCTTGTTGGATCTAGAGATGGTCTCGAACATCGTGATGAAGTCGTCCGCGTCAGCATCATCGTCGTACGGATGGTACTTCTGCCGAGTGTGGGAAGCCATGTTGACTGCCGGCTGGTGCGATTGCCAATTTCCTTCTTCCTTAGGTCCAGGTGGTGGAGATGGTCTTCTCGAAGGTCCAGGCCTGTCTGAATCAAGAAGATCGTCTTCTGAGTCAGAGCTACTGTCACTGCTACCTCCCGAGACGTCTGGAACAATCTCCTCCAGTCTTTCCTCACCTTGAGAAGCTTCTCTCGCACTTGGGAAGACGTCTTCCGAGTAACCAGTACCGAAATCTACTTTATACACGTGATCACCCGGTTGGCTTTTGTCTTCGTCAAAGATTATGCTCGAGATGGAGGGCTCTTCCAACTCTACCGATCGGATCTTCCTGAGCTCTTCTTCTTTCCTTTGGTGTCTCAGGGATATCCGCTGATCTCTAGAAGCGGTTCGCTGGGGTGAGTTTACCCACTCAGGATCTTTACCCGTGCGTCTTCTACTTCTTCCTCCGGTCGGAGGCATCCACCAGAGTACTGAGAAGATGTCTCTCTTTTTCTACCACTAGATCCGGGAGACCAAATGACTGAACAACCGATCACAAGTTCAGAACGTCTTCTTCTCCTGCTTCTGGTTGCACTCACTGCAATCTTCCAAGATCGAGTCTTCCAAGGAGTTCTTGGAAGCAGGGAAGCGGCTTCTTCCAACTTTCCCTGAGGTATCTTATCAGCTTCTGGTTGCGGTTCCCGTCTTCTAGCAAGATAGAGTCCCACAACACATTCAACTACAATCGAAGTTAGTTCAAAACGAACCTAACTAATGGCACACAGATCCAGGAAGCTTAGAACAGAAGTTACTAAGATGAAATCCCCGGCAGCGGCGCCAAAAATGGTTCCTCACTATATGTAGTGACGTAGGATTTCTCCTTTTGCCCATTTAGTATACAAGATATCGTTCCCACAGAGGATTTGCACAAGTAACGCTGCTCTAAGTTCTAAGATCTGTTCAAACACACAAACACACGGGTTTTGTCTAGAAATCCCGTCTTCTCACAAAACCACACAAAACAACACGTCTTCCAGACACGCCAAATGGTGCTCTGGACCCAAACAAACAACTACCAATTACAATATCATACAACTATTCACAGAGAAGCTCGGGAAGACGATCCTCCTGCTTCCAGGTTGCTTCTTCCGGTCTTCTCGATACCGTCTTCCCGAAGCGATTCTCGTCTTCTGGGGGTTTAGCTCGTCTTCTCACACCTCCAGAAGGCTGTCCGGCTTCGCAGAAGTCAACTAGTAACAGTCGTTACACCTTACTCTCACACTCACATTCCAACGGGTTGGATAAATCACATGGTGTATGCCCCTTGTAGCCTTCCCAGACTTCTGCCTACGGAAGTTGTCTTCCTGCAGCACAACAACGACATTCACCTTCACGGAAGCTCAATAGAAGTCTCGGAAGCTCACTAGAGAAGATAAGAAGATGGGGAAGATGAGGGAAGATGGGAAGAAGAAGAAATCCAAACAAGAGAAATCAGGATGAAAAAGGGCAATTAAGATTCCGACAGGCTTCTAGTCCGGATCCTGACTAACAAGCCATCCCTGCTTGTAATAGTTTGGGGAGGAAGACAACAAACGTGAGTACTGTAGCACCGTCTTCTACTCGAGGATGTCGTCTTCTGTTGCGAGAAGAAGGCTTCTTTCTTCTTCACTTCGCTGCTCTGACTGCTCTGTCTTCTGGGATCCCTTACCCAGAAGACCGTTCGTACGTAGATCCCAAGTGCTCTACTGAACGAGTCAAGCTACACTCCACAACTGTTGACATTCACCGCCACTCAAGAAGAACACTTCCCATGCACAATTGGGAGCGAATTCAATACATTCCACCACCCAGAAGACATGAGCGAAGCTGCTGCACTCAAATCCACAATCTATTCCCCGAGAAGAAGTCACAATGGCATTGGGAAGCTCACTCCCGCTACTTCCTGCGTCTACTCCTCGACACACCAGCCTAGCTAACAGGACTGCACGAGGATGCCGTTCCCTGTTCCTAGACTGTCCACTACTTCTATCTACATCTTCGAACCACTGCTGGTGTGAGTATGCAGACCCGTCCTGTATATTCCAAGATTATTCGTATGTTTCCAACAACGGGTGTAGTGCGCTAAGACTATCTCTGCTCTAATGTGTCTCGCCTGCCTGCTTGTAGAATCGGTGTGTATGTTCAGTTACTACAGAATTCTACAGAACTGGCAGAACTGGCAGAGCTCCATTTCCTACTCTACGATCCTACTTAACCATCTACCTCGAGAGTCAGGGGAGGCGACCATCAGGGAGAGAGAGAGAGGCGCTGACAAGAGGTTGTCACCTCACATGCATGCGGTCCCTCTTCCCAATTAGCCCTCCATTGTGTTACTCCTACGCTACCTATGCTGCCACATGGGGTCCTAACTATTTTTACATGGAAAACTGCCATCCTTAAGATAGCATGTCCGATCCTACTAAATCTGGAAGTGTCGATTGAGTTTGCTAACTACTCTGATTGCTCGGTGGCAATCTCCACATGATCTGCTCCTATCGGAGCTACTACCTCGACTTCTGATGGGCTGGGAAGCCCTGCACTTACCTCGGGTACCACTGAGGTAGCTTCCCTCTCCTCGCTCTTCGCTGGCCCTGCTGTTTCTGCGGCTGTGTCTTCCTCGGCTTCGACTTCGGAAGACGGAACGGTCTTCTGGGAAGACGAGTCGAATGGTGCGTCTTCGGTCTTCTGAGGCACAGATGCAGTACTAGGGACCATGGTGACCTCATAGGGGTCCGGGGAAGTCGCTTCCTCCACGCGGAATACCTGGGAAGACGGCTCGTCTTCCTGTCTTTCAGAAGACATCATGTCTTCCGGGGCGTCTTCTGGAGTCTTCTCGTCTTCCAACGCTATCACCACCAAGTGTACAGCGAGATCGAACTCCTCCTTCTTCATTCTGGACCCAGTCGAGGGTGCTGGGGCTTGGGAAGATGCGGTTGCAGGTGTCGGAAGTGAGAGAAGATCATAAAGTGTCTTCACTCCTTCTATCTGTCTATCCAGGTACCTGAACATGCTATCTCTGCATTCCACCAACCTCGTCTTGGACCCGCTGTCCCATTCCCTAGCTAAGGTAAGTAACTTCTTACCCGCGGTGAAGTTGAACTTCTTCCGAAGCGCTTCTACCGACTGAGCTAGCATCTTCTGCGCATGAGCCTCCGCTGCTTCCCTCTGCGTCTTCTCCACTACAGCTCGCGCTTCTGCGGCTTCTCGCTGCATCTTCCAAGTGGTCTGCTCTTCTGCGAGGGCAATGATCTTCTCCCGCACTCGGAGAACTTCCTGATCGCACTGCTGTACTCGCGCCTGCAACTCCTGGTTGCTCTTCCGAAGTTGCATCGACTCCTTGGCAGAAGCGGCTGCTTCCGCCTTGTACCTGGCTGCAAGCTTCTTCGTGGTGCGGAGACTAGCTTCCAGCGACTCCGTCTTCTGCTGGCTGTCTTCCTGTCGCAGCAAGGTGCGCAGGCCGAATCTAGGCTGTAAGGGCTTCTCCTGTGCCCTCGCTCTCCTCTCCAGCAACTCCATAGCGGGCTGGATCTCCTTCTGGAAGTAGGCACTGAACTCCTCCAGTGGTCTTCCTGCGGAAGACAAGTTCATCCCCACCACTCGCTCGGAGGTGTCGACCTTGTCTTCTAGAGGCCAGGAAGCCTCTTCTACCACTACGGCCTTCATCTTCTGCGCACGAAAAGAAGCTACTCTTCTCATCTTCCGGGGTGGAAGACTCCTCGTGGCAGGAGCGGCTCTCCTCTTTGCGCTTCCTCGCATCGCAGTAGGAGCGCCCATCCATCCTTCGTCTTCTGGAGTCTTCGGAAGACTCCCAGGTGTTACAGAAGCTGTCTTCTGCTCCGATCGGGTACTCAGCAAGTCTTCCTCCGAGTCCGACTCCGATCCTGAATGAATGAGGGAGATGGGTGTCCTCGGTACACTTCTGTGACCCATCTTCCTCACTGGCGTGACGTCTTCCGACCCACTAGACTCGTCTTCCCTCACCAGAAGCGTCTTCTGGTGAGAGCCGGGTCTCAGCTGTGGCATCAGAGTGGGAGGGGGCGTTGCTGCTGCCTCTCGGTCATCGTCTTCCGAGGTCTCCTCCTTCACCTCTTGTCGCTCCGTTGGCCCATACACTGCCAGCTGATCTTCCCTAAGATCCCCCATGGCTACATACAAGTAGCAGAAGAAGGGCGTCAGATGTCCTCCCGCCGGGGTACCCAAGTATGCTAGCTCCGTCTGTACATAGTTGTGGATGTACGCGCCCCAGTAGATTGGCACTCTGTCATCCCACACTGATTCCAAGAACTCCACGTCCTGATCTCCTAAGTACCTTGTCTTCTGCGCTTTTCCCTTGGGGAAAAGATGCAGAAACAACTTCGCCAGAAGTCGCTTCTTCGGCTCCCGATAAGAGTCTATCTTCCAACCGTTCCTCCCCTGCCAGTCTTTCACGAAAAGGCAAGTGGTACTCCCGGGCACATGCCATGAACTCACAATCCTAGGCAAGATCTTCTTCTCGTACCAATATCCTCGGTTCTCGGTCTCAGGCATGTGAAACGCCTTACGCCACCAGTCTTCAGTCCAGGAAGACGGTCTTCCCCGAGCTATTCCTGCCTTCGCAGGTACACGGTTACGCGGTCGTAACGCGGCCCACACCTCCTCCAGAAGCTCTTGATCTGCGAGGTTCCAATCCCACAGGAAGAAGTCGAGACCCAACTCCTTGAGGAAAGGAGTGGCCTCGACCAATTCTGCCGTGGGTAACACCAAACCTCGCGGATGCATCGACATACTTGGAAGATCTGTTGCACTAAACCACAAGCACCTACTATGAGCTGAAGGCTCAGTTCTTCCCGAGTGCCCACAGTCTAGCTTCTACTTCTCAGAAGACGAAACTAGTCTTCCAGAAGACAGCTACTCCGTCTTCCGGGATTCTAACAGTACTTCCTAGATAGCTCTCGTCTTCCGAGCTATATCTAAACAATCCTATCTAAGCAAGGCCTCGCATGGATTACCAAGAAGACAACCCACCTTGCATTACATCCTACTTCCTATCAGAAGATACAAGATATGCGAGAAGTAGAGTATGAGAAAGGTTCAGAAGATGGTTGCGGGCTCCTGCGGTGACAGTGGCCTCTGGGAAGACACTTGGGACAACTTCCGATTCAATGTCTTTCTCGGAAGACTTCTCGAAGTCAGACTTCCCTTCACTGGTCTCACCTGTCTTCGTCTTCCTACACGCAATCTATCCTCACAACAGACTCAAGACAACTGCACTCTGTTCTTCTCACTTCTCACCTCTCATACGCACTCAGAAGAAGCTTGCTGCATGATGGGAAGACATGACCCTCGACCATTCCCTCCAGATTCTGCCAGCAAGACTTCTCACAACTCTCTTCTAAGTTCGGAAGAAGAAGGAACGGCTGCTATGGTCGAACAGAAGAGACCCGAATGGACCCTCACGTCTTCTCGCTCATTTTGCCAGCCTTCCAGTCTTCTAGTCTCTCTAGGAAGATGGGGAGTTGAGAAGCTTGGAAGACCGGGAGGCACAGGCCTAGTTCCCGACTTCCAACTTCTCGAATTAACACAACAACTCACCACTCCACTCAGGATTCGTACCAAGCCTCTCTAAACACAAAAGCAAAGCAAATCCACTCTTGATACAAATTGTGTTCAGTCGACTTCCGAAGACAGTCTTCCGAAGACGGTCTTCCGAAGACAGTCAAGTTCAAGAAGCGTCTTCCGAAGATGTTCCCATCTTCCGAATCGTCTTCTGTTCCAAGTTTCGGGGATAGAGAGATAGGGGGGTAGGGAAATTGATAGTTGGGGTCTCCAATTTGAGGGCTAGGAGTAGGGAAGCTCGAATTGAGCTCGGGGAGAAGCAAGGAGATGTCTCGACAGAAATTGGGCAGCGTTCCGCGCCCAATGTCTCAATAGAAAGTCTGGGGGTGGGGTAATCGATCAGGCTGTCTGCACACAATCAAGGAAGCGCGGGGAGTACCAAGAAAAGGCGAGAAGAAGTGGGAGGGGAAAAGAATAGGGGGAAGAACCTCTACAGTCTTCTTCGGCTCCCCGAGTTGCCTTCGACCTCCGCGCGCTTCTGGCTCTTGTCCTAGCTTCCAATGCGACTCCACACGACTGCGCCTGCTGTCAATTTCGGTCCACACCTCGATTCCACCTCTGCTTCTACTCGCCACTCTTCACTGTCAACTTCTCGGAAGCTCCACAGAAACGCCTTCGCTTTCTCTGCTGTTTGTGCTCCCGCAATTCGATCTCACCCTTCGCCTAGCTGCCAACTTACTCTCTCCTACCTCGATGTCTCACTTGATTCCTCTCTCAATGCTAGCTCGCGAAGCTCACTCTCTCAATCGATCTTCTTTAGGCGCGCTATGCTGCGGGAAGTTGGAAGGTGCCTAATGTGCATCCTCACGCATCTTCCCCGCAGATTAGGGGTTCTCGTCCTTGGTGTCTTCCTGACCTACCTACCTATTTGGTGCGCTCCAGTAGGTACACCTACTGTCTTACTCGAAAACTCGTGGTTGGTCCTTCGCGGTCGCTGTCTTCTGAAAGATAGGTGTCTTCCGTCGTCTTCTCATCTTCCGCTGCTTCTCGTCTTCTGAAGACGCAACTGAGAAGACGATCTTCCGGAGACGGTCGTCTTCTGAAGAAGTCAACTTCTTATTACAAACAGCTCTTAAGATCATCTTCCTGTTAAGGAAGACGTAACCTTAAGTAACAACGCTTCTTCAGTTATACAAACAAGTCATTATTCTTAAAAATTTTCAAAAATTCGTGCATCCTGTAATTTGTGGGCACCACAACAGTGCAGCAGTTTTCAGAATCTTGAGCAACCTTGTGATCCCACAGGCTGCTCAAGCGGGATCAAAGTAGTAACTGATCTGTCACTCTTGGTACCCGTCCTACAAGAGTGGTTTCAGAAACCCCTTGCTCCTACAAATAGGAGAATCTTTCAAGGTCTGTCGGTTTCGTTCGTGGTTCGTACGAACGGTCAGAAACTGCACAGATCGTCTATCATCTGGACTACGGATCCTAGCATAATGAGATCCATCATCCATCACCTTGATCTCCATTCGAACTGCAGTGATATAAGGCTGACCAAGAATCACAGGATATGAAGCAGAAGATTGCACGAAGAAGTGCTGATCTACCCTCACATCACCTAGCCCCTCATGTTAGGACAAGCGCCGTATAACTCACCCTTCTGGTTGTTTGTAGCTCGTAGCACCCAACCATGGTTCAGTTTGTAGACCACCGACCTCTCTCGTACACCTCCCGTGACATGATGTTGATCTCAGAACCGTGATCAACTAACGCAGCAACAGGTTCAAGGCTCCCAAGACGAACTCGTGTAGCAGTCGTATCACGAGCCTAGTATCTTTTTCTGAAGTCGCTATCGGTAGCTAGACTCTCGTTGCCAGCTTCATCATCATCGAACTCAACAGTGTTGGTACCAGCAACTAACGCTTCTTGCTGGTATTCTGTGTCATCAACCTCCTGAAAGTGCACCTTTCCGAACTCTACATCATTTAGAGAAGCTCCTACTGCATCTATCATCTGACTTTCTACTTGCTCAAACATCACATGTCTCTTTCGTTTGATGATGTCGATGATCAGCTCGTGAAACTCCCTTTTCGCAATACCAAGAACTTCTCGAAGAGAAAACTCGATTCGCACTTCAAGTATTCTCTGCTCCAAGATGCTCTTGAGATCAGTTGAAGTCTCGATATCAGCCGTCAACTTATAAGCCGGTCCCTTCTCTTTCTCTTGGGCAGTAAACCGTCTCCCAGCAGTCGTTGGCTCCTGCTAGGATCTCTACACGTCCTCCATCGGACCTGGTGCTGGTGGAGGAGCTGCAGAAGTAGACGAGATGTCTTTTGGAGGAGCTGCTCGCCTCCTTGTGACTTTTCGTCAGTCCCCAGTCTCCTCTAGAACTCCAGTATCAAGTTCAGAGGCTTCTCGCCACCTTTTTTCACTCACAGAAGCATCCTGCCAGTGAACGTGTCTATCCACGTCCAAGAATGCTTTGATAGATGCAGCGTCAACAAGATCTCCCCACCCTGTGATCCTACGGATAGTCTCTTCTCCTCTCTTCAGTGTTTCAGAAGGATCGAGAGCAATACTCTTCTCAGCAGTCCTATCTAGCGACGCAGGACTAGAAGAAACCTCAATATGTCCAGCATATATATCAAGATTCACCAGCGGTGCCATCAATGCATTTACAGTCGCAGCGCAGTAATCTGAGGTAGACTCCTCATACCTCCTCGTCCAAACTGCGTGTTCAGCGGCTCTCCAGTCGAAGAAAGGTGTAGCCTACCGTTCTGGTAGCGAACCATACCATCTTGCAAAGCAGCCGTAAGCTCTTGACAGTCTCCACGAAAAATGATCAGGACTGTCACATCAGATACATCTACGAACAAGAGCACCTCCTGGACGTGCAGCAGTAGGCGCCGGTAGGTGCTCTCTCTGCAGGCCAGCTGGCTCCACCTTCAGTTCTCTCATCTGCCGAATCAAGTCTTCGATCTGGTTCTACTGTTCGTGGTTCTCTGCAGGTCTTTGAACCGGTGTCCTTTGTGCAAGAACTGGCGCAACTGACATCATAGGAACTACAGCCGATACAACAGGTCTAGGAGCCGGAGCCGGAGGTTGCTGTACTTGAAGAGTAGTGCGAGGTTGAGCGGTTACTTCTGCAAGTGGACGTCCTCCCACAGCCACCTTTCCCTTCCTCAGCCTCGTTAGTACGGCAACAGCATCCTCGACTCTTCCCCAATCAGTAGTAACTCCTCCTTCAGCAGATCGATCGGTCAACATAAAACATAACCGATCTGTCGTAGCATCATCGGTAGCTTGCAGGAAAAGCTCGATTCTCCTAGCATCTAAGGTTATCCTCTCAAGAGTTGAGAGTTGTCGGTATCTCTGATCAAACTCTCTCAGCATCTCATTCAGGCTCATCATCCGACCAGGTTGCTGCTCAACCCAGTCTAGAAATGTTCTCCTAGTAACTCTCTCTGAATCTTCTTCAAGAAACTCCTCTCGAAGAGATCGCTCAAAGCTCATCCAGATTCCAAAGTTTCTTCTCTATACATCTCTAACTTGGTCCCGCAACTCAGGAATGACAGCTAACTCAAAACTTGCTATCATCTCAGCATCAGTAACTCTAACCAGCTCCATCTCTCCTCTATACTCACGCAGATATCTAGAAATATCTCTACCCTCAAACCTTCTGCACCTATTCACTATCGCTTGCAAAGCCATGGTGGATTTTAACTCACCCCCTCCAACGATCGGATGCTATTGGACCAAGGCCGCAAGGGTCTTCAGAATCTCAGCCGTATCCAGACCAAATACAGACGTCGTTGTAGCCGTAGGTGCTATAGAAGGAGCTGCAGTAGACGTAGATGCAGTAGCCGTAGAAGTAGCAGCAGTAGTGCTCTTGCGATCCATCTCTTCTTCTTGTAGTAAACTCAACCTTCTCAATCAATCACCCCAAGAGCTCTCAATGGAAGCACCAGATGTCGAGTTGAGAGTTTTCCTGGGAAGGGCGGAACCTTCTGGCTGTGATATGATCGTGAAGGCTGTGATGTGGCTACTCAGAGAAGTGCTGGGTTTCAGGATGTGGTTGCTTACTATACAGAGGTAGGCTTCAGATCATAAGGAGACACTATAAACACTCACTCAGGTCGATTGGACCCTCCAGTATGTTCAGGAAGCGAAAATCAGATCAGACTAGCAGTAATAAGATCAGACTAGCAATAATAAGATCAGACAGCGAACTTTAACAGTCTAGAATCAGAAACATACGATGGTTTAGACTTCAGAACTTCTCCTACATGTAAATGAGGCCCTACTGACCATACATACGAAGTTTCAGCTTGAGATCAATTCAGAGCACCGAGATATGGACAAAAACATTTTGAGCAGAGAAATTACGGCAATTTCTGATACCCAGACAGCTATTTCGACCTAGAACAGAAAATTCGCTCAATCACTTTCGAAGATTCTTACAGGATTTGCAGTTCACATCTTGTTGAACACTCCTGTGAAGTTGGACCTCCTGATTGTACACAGAACTCCAGATCTCTCTCTCTGAAGTTGCTGTTCTAGATTGAGAGCTTTTTGGACCCCCTCTGCTTCAGCGGTCGCCCCGAATTACTCACTCATTCAATTGACATGAAAATTTAGGGACAGTCGTAGCCTTGCTGACAGTGAACGTGACCACGAAGGTTTGAAGCGATTTTCTCAAATCTACTGCGATTGACACCAAAAACCCCAAAATCAACAAAAGTGATGCAATTCTGGCACAATTCGAACTTCAATCAGCCATAACTCTTTCTTTATTGCTCCAAATTGATCAAAAATTTCACTAACAGTGCTTGGCACGACGAGCCTTATCCTCTTGTGTTCTCAGATTTTGCAGTTTTCTCACCAAATGCTCGATCTCCTCTTAAGACCCGTACTACTATATTTAGCAGTACACAAAGATAAAATTGGACCAATGGGAGTTCATAGCTTCACTCCCCTGTCCTTTTGTGTCCCAAACCACGTGGTGACGTAATTTCATACATAGGCTACCACGTCAAGCTCCTAAAGTGCTAACGTAACCTCTAAGCTACATGCGAAGACATGTAAAGCGACACGTAATCTTGAAAGATAACTCAAACACGCTAGAAAGCATGCATGGGCGACACGTAAGTACAACCCATGAGCTTAACTCTATCAACATGATAATCAACCTACTAAGACTCAAAATGTATAACATCCTCCAGTGTCGACTTTTCTGAGATCTTAACGTCACTCAGAGAGACTAACGCTTGACAGAGAGGTGAGATATTTACAATGTAAAATGATTCACATCACGACAACGCTCCACGCATTGTAATTCTGTATCTTTGCTATCAGAACTTTACAGTTCCAGCGATCAACCCCGTACAGAATGTCTGCCCCTTTGACACCAAAGGCTGGGCGGAATTCGACGGCACTTACTTCACACTATGGAAGCACAAGATGATCTTGCGGCTCAAGGCTCATGGTGTACTCGACATCGTGGACGGAAATGTGCGAAGACTGTGCACCTCGACACCCGGAGTACTGCGGTATCCGTCTCTCCTCTTGCTATTGGACTCGACAGTATCATGGATTGGGACCAGCGTGACGTAAATGCACTCACAGGAATCAATGAATGCTGTCAGTGTAGAAAGATATATAATGTCTTACACCACGTCGAACGAAGCATGGACCACCTTGACCAGACACTTCGCTGGTCAAGACATGAAAACCAAGATGCATCTAAAAGAGAAGTTGCAGGTCCTAAAGATGAAACCCAATGAGATCATTACTCAGCACGTCAACAACTTCCTCCTCCAGCAGATGACTTCCGCTGAACTAGTAGTGGACAACGAGGAGCAAGTCCTCGCATTGTTGGGCAGCATGCCCTACAACTACCAGCTCTTTCTGCAGGCAATGAGAACCAGTTCAAATCTCTCAATGTAGGATCTTATCACTTTTCTCATCCAAGAGAAAACCATAGGACGTAAGCTATAGGTTGAACCTCCTACTGCTTTTTTTGCAGGACGTCGACAAGGAGGACGCAACAACAATAACCGACGCAACAATGACAACAACCAACAAGGTGGTAATCAGCCACCAAAAAGACCACCAGATCCTAACAAGAAGTGTTTTTAGTTGTCATGACCCTCAGTCTCAAGATCGGGCGCAGACGCGATCAACAAAACCCTAGTGAATTTGCGCTAGGTTGTGAATCTTACGAGTAGGACTTAACGGCTTGACCGGGAAGTCAAGATTAGATGAAACCTAAGTGGTTCTATGAACCAAGGTTGGAACATTGGGTTAAGACATAAGGGTCTATCCCAAGACGACCCCAGACGAACGCTGACCTAAGGGGGCAAGTCAAGAAACGGATCGAAACATAAGTATGAGACATAGGTATGAGACGTGGATCCAAGACGTGAGATCGAGATGTGGATCCTGCGCAAACGGACACCCTGTGGTTCGGACGCTGGTCCGAACCACAGGGTCCGAGTCTGGGTCTGGATCACAGGTTTTCAGAAAAACTACTAAGAGTTGGACCTCCAACATCATTTTGGATCGTAGACGGAGCTTCACGTAAGATCTCGAGACGAGTAAGATATCATTGGAAGGGTATTGGCGAGAGCTCTCCAGTGATATGCAGAACT
This sequence comes from Asterella californica, assembly GCA_036924285.1. Taxonomy (NCBI): domain Eukaryota; kingdom Viridiplantae; phylum Streptophyta; class Marchantiopsida; order Marchantiales; family Aytoniaceae; genus Asterella; species Asterella californica. Next base: position 41,150,947 of record JAYKYS010000001.1, read on the forward strand.
CCTCAAACTGACTTCTGATCTGAGAATTATGACCATCTCGTGATCGAGTTGTGATATAATTTTCAAAGACCAAAGAGGAGGACGGTGCCGCCGATCTCCAGAAGTATATATGAGGGGACTCGATGCCTGGATGGTCCAAGACGAGTCACTCAACCCCAGGGTTCGGTAGACAGACTCTAGGGGCATGAGGTGATGGTTGGGTCAGTACCAAGGCGCGTTCCGGTCTAGACTTGGACGTATGGACTTAGGAACAATCTAAGGGCTAGGGCAAGACTAGAGAATGAGACGAGGGGTTAAACCACCGTTCGAGAGCTTAGACCCAGACGGACATCACGGACGGTCCGGTCATTAGGTGTGTTGGAGACACCGTTTAGGACCTTGGACTTTATGAGAAGTCCGTCCCAAGTCATAGTGTGACTTCCTCATGTTTTGGGACCGACCTAGTTGGGTCTAGGTCGTGACTTAGGGAATGTTGAGCTTGATGATTAAGGAGACGGTCTGGCTCCGATCCGGACCAAATAGAGTTAAGGTAAGTGGTGCATGAACGCTGTTTGAGTATGGTATGCAAGTTAGCATTATGAGTTTCGTGATCTACTGCGCAAGAGCTTCTGCTGGCGCAACAAGACAGTAGGTACGCGAAAAGTGATATCAGAGCTGACGCTTCGATAGACAGGAACTTGAGGTAGCGGCTGAAGGCTGGACGCTTGAGGAGGGTCATGAGATACGAAGCGGATCAACATTTCTAGATGAACACTTGGAGCGATGACCGACGTAGGACAAAGTTCCAAGAGGAAGGTCAAGAGACGAGTGACGGCTGACACCGGGATCAGATCAACTCGAGCTAGTCCTGAGGTACAGTCAAGGGATAATCAACAACCTTCGCTCCAACGTCAAAGAAGTCCAGTACCAGCTGCGACACATGTGTAGCAAGATTGAGTCTTGCCAACAGTGCCCAGTACTTGTATGTAGAGCTCATCAAGATGATGAAGATCATGCAGGAGGGTATGGTCTCAAAGGGTAAACGTATCGCTGAGCTTGAGACAGGCCAAGGGAGTTCTTCGTTTACCAGGAAGCTTTGTAAGATAAATTTACTGACCCCGTTTTCAGGTATAAGACGGTGTCGTGGCGAGAGTCTTTCTCCAAACCTTTGTTCCTCTAAAAAGCTCTCTTTTTGCACTTCACCAGCTTCTTGTACAAGGTTGTAGCTTCCAACTCACAGTCTTTTTCTAAAGCCTTTATCCTACCAAGTTTACACTCTACATCAAACCAACCATTGCAAGATTTGCCTCTAAACTTTTGCTCCAGTGTCTAGAGAAGAACTGGGTAGCAACCTTCTTCAAGATATCAATCAATTGTGCATCACGGTGGTCAAGATCATTGCTCCACTTTGTGATAGATATCAAGTCTTCAAGAACAACAAGGTACACATGTCTTTTGTGGTGGTCAAGACGGAGCTTAGACAAATTGTTGCTATCACCAAATCAGTTTGGCTTGTAAGAGAAAGAAAAGCTAGACGAAGAAAGTGAGAACAACAAAGGAGTATGGTCTGATTCAGGTTGGAGGTCTAATACTTCAAACGTGGAAAAGAAGAACTATCAGTAATTAAGACAAGGATATAGTCTAATGTGCTTGTTCTAGACGTAGAGACATAAGTGTCCTGACTAGAATGAGAAAAATGAGATGTACCGTTCATGCTCCTTTCTTTGCTCTAGCACCCTATACTTGAACATCATAAAGTAGCACAGGCAGAACCAAAGTCATGAAGAGAAACTTCATAAGATCTTATGCTAGAAGATGAGCATGTCGACAAATGATTCAAAAGAGAATAAAATGATAAATGATAAATGATAATAATCATGCCTGGAAGACCCAAAGAGTCAAAAGATGAAAACATAATACAACATCACAAGCCTAAAATCAATGACTAACATAAGAATCAGTACTAATATGAAGAGTATTAGTTCATGATGGGTAACTTCATCTCGCATATATAATCTTAGTGAAAGCATCGGCATCTGTGAGAGTATAAAAATTGCTATCGACTATGGTATGTCTACACTTGATATCCAAGTACAATGGACACACAATGTATACATGATCTCATCCTCAATCTGATCTAAATCACAAAGTCTACAAATACGTTCACTCCTATCAATATTTAATCAACGTCTTTCCTCAATACCAAATCTCTGAGAGCTAGTACAATGTTGAGCAATCATATGTCGAGAGAGGTCAATATAGATGCTTGGAGGTACTTCTGATCACAATACACTAGCATGGAATTGACTTGCTGCTGATAATAAGTCATCTTGGTCTTGGATTGGGACCATAGAGCATGTACAAATCTCCTTTGTATCAACTCGCGTAGAGCAATAGATGGGAGGTTAAAATCACGCTCAGAGATGTTCTATCTTCCACACCAACCCACCACATCGGCGTACCAACCAAAAGAGAGTGTAGCTCTTAGAGCTTGACAAGGTAGTCTTGTCTCTCCGAGAGATCTCACCTTAGATAGATACAAAAATGATCGTCAAGTAAAGTGCTTCAGCTTCCAAAGGTAAACACCCACATTCAGCAAGGAGCATAGCATATGGTGTTTGGCATCTGACACCAAGCTCCACTTGTAAGAAGACCTTTTGAACCTTTTCAATACGCTCTGATGCTCCTTTCTTTGCTCCAACATCATACTTGAACAGCATAAAGTAGCATAAGCAAAACTAAACTCCTGAAGAGAAACTTCTTAAGATCTCATGCTAGAAGATGAGCACGTCCACAACAATTCAAAAGAGAGAATAGAGAGCTTTATTACCAGCTTCCACTCTCTTCTGAATGCATCTAACACAACTGTAATTATCTGAGAAGTCAATGTCCTAGTACTTGTAACTCTCAACTTGTTCCAAAGCTTGACCTTTGTAGAGAAAAGAGTGACAAGCTATAAAGCCTACCACCATCACCTTGGACTTCAGAAGGTTCACTTCCATTTGCGTGTTGCTGCAAAAAACCTCCAAAGCATCAAAATGTCGTCGTAAGCTCAAAGGATCACGCGATAGAAGAATGATATCATCCGCTTAATCAACGCTTTGATGATATATATCCCAAGCTTCACACCTTCTCCTTCAAAATCAGCAAGATATCTCCCCACATCGTCAATGACGATATCAAATAGGGTAGAAAAGAGAGGGCAACCTTGAATCAGTCTAATGGTGATGAGGATCTCCTCTGATTGTGCTGACGTAAGCTTGACGTAAACACGTTCATAGAGTTTTGAAACCGCTGCCATTATCTCTTAGTAACACCAATGATAACAAGTCTATCCTATTGAAGCTTTCTTGACACCCTATCAAAAGCCGTTGCATAATCGATAAAAACAACACATAGATACTTACACGTATCTTTTGACTTCTTCCAAGCAACCCGGAGGCATAAGATATGATCAATGATGCTAAAGGTCGGACGAAAATCAGCTTGTGAACGAGCTCTCACTGCAGAACCTTCTACCAAAGCGCTGAGTTTTTTCTCCAACAAGCTACAATAGAGTTTGGCAAAAATATTACCAACCATGATAGTTCTATAGTTGATAACATCATCCTTCTTGCCCGACTTGTGAATAGACACCACTTTGCGTATGAACCAGCTCTCAAGAAAGCCATGGACAACAGCAATCCTTCATCTTGTGGCATGCATGGTGCATGTGAAAAAAATAGAGTTTTTTGACATATGATCTCAAAACTGCAGGGTCAAGGTTTGGTGAAGATGAATGTGTGATGAAACGCCTCCAAAAAGCTTTGGGATTCTTCTGAAGATCAGAAGCAAGTTCGAAGCCTTGTACAAGGTTGTAGCTTTCGACTCACGACGTTTTTTTAAAGCCTTTATCCTAGCAAACTTACACTCTTCATCAAACCAACCATTGCAAGGTTGGCCTCTGACCTTTCTGCTCGAGTGTCTAGAGAAGAATTTGGTAGCAACCTTTTCCAAGATACTAGTCAATTGTTTATCACGATGGTCAAGATCATTGCTCCACTTTGTGGTAGATATCAAGTCTTCAAGAGCAGCAAGGTGGTGATCAAGATGGAGCTTAGTCTCGTCTTCCCGAGAGAACTCACCCCTAGATAACATAAATGATAGTCAATAAATTGCTCCAGCTTTCAAAAGTAAACAACCACATTTAGCAAGCAGCATAGCATATGGTGTTTGGCATCGAACACCAAGCTCCACTTGTAAGAAGACCTTTTGAACCTTTTCAATACGCTCCCATGCTCCTTTTTTTGCTCCAACACCCCATACTTGAACACCATAAAGTAGCATAGGCAAAACCAAATTCTTGAAGAGAAACTTCTTAACGTGTTTACATCAAGCTTACGTCAACACAATCCAAGGAGATCCTCAGCACCAATTGAGTGATTCAAGGCTGCCCTCTCTCTCCTACCCTATTTGGTATCTTCATTGATGATGTGAAGAGATATCTTGCTGATATCATATAAATGATAAATGATAATAATCATGCCCAGAAGACCCAAAGAGTCAAAAGATAAAAACACAAAACAACATCACAAAACCTAAAATCAATGACTAACATAAGAATCAATACTAATACGAAGAGTATTAGTACGATGAATAACTACGTCTATCATATATAATCTTAGTGAAAGCGTCGGCATTTATGAGAGTGTATAAAAATCACTAGCGATTATCGTATGTCTACATCTTATATTGAAGTACGATGGCACACAATGAATACATAATCTTCATCCTCAATCTGATCTCAATCAAAAATTCTACAAATACGTGCACTCGTATCAGTATTTAACCAACGTCTTTCCTCAATACCAAGTCTAGGAGAGCTAGTACGATGTTGAGCAGTCATATGTCGGAGAGAGATTGATATAGATGCTTGGAGGTACTCCTGATCACAATACACCAGCATGAGATTGACTTGGCTGTTGATAATAAGTCATCTTGGTCTTGGGTTGGGACCATAGAGCATGTAGAAATCTCTTTTGTATCAACTCGCGAAGAGCAATAGGTGGGAGGTTAAAATCACGCTAAGAGATGTTCCATCTCCACACCAAGCCACCACATCAGCACACCAAAAGAGAGTGCAGCTCTTAGAGCTTGACAAGGTAGTCTCGTCTTCCCGAGAGATCTCACCCTAGATACATAAATGATCATAAAGTAAAGTGCTTCAGCTTCCAAAGATAAACAACCACATTCAGCAAGGAGCATAGCATATGGTGTTTGGCATTAGACACCAAGCTTCATTTGTAAGAAGATCTTCTAAACTCTTTCAATACGTTCTCATGTTCCTTTCTTTGGTCCAACACTCAATACTTGAACACCATAGAGTAGCTTAGGCAAAACCAAACTCCTGAAGAGAAACTTCTTAAGACCCCACGCTAGTAGATGAGCACGTTGTCTCCTACCAAAATCTGAAGAGGAATTTCTGTCTCCTAGCAAAATCTGCCTATACTAAGCTTTCGTGACTTAATTAAAGCTTACCCAAAATCCTAACGCCTGCCAATGTAGAGTCCTTCTTGTGCGCCTTCACCTTTCAGGTTTCGCCTTGAATCACAGTCGACGTATACAAGGTATCCAGTATACACAATCAGTGTTTATCTCGTTGTCGTTGTATCAAAGGCCGCGACTCAGGCTTCCCAACATCCGAATCTCTGAGTCTCGACGTCCACACACCGGACCCGTTTGGATTTGTCAAGAAACCTAGTGCGTATATGATAATTTTTGAGGATCGACGGATCCGCCCTCCTCTTTGATCCCTAAAAATTATATCACAACCCGATCACGGGATCGGTCATAATTCTCAGCTAAGAGATCAGTTTGAAGAGTTTTGCTTATCACTGGAAAGCTCTCGCCGAGTCCTTTTCAATGATATCTTACTCACCTTGAGATCTTACGTGGAGCTCCACTATGATCCAAAACGTCGCTGGAGCTCCAACATTTAGCAGTTTTTCCAAAAACCTATGGTCTAGACCCAGACTCAGACCCTGTGGTTTGGACCAGCGTCCGAACCACGGTCCGTTCTGCGCCGACCCACGTCTCAGTTCTGCTTCTCAGACTTATGTTTCGATCCGTTTCTAGACTTGCCCCCTTAGGTCAACGTTCGTCTAAGGTCGTCTTGGGGTATGCCTTGATTCTAATGTTCCAATGTTCCAACCTTGGTTCAGAGAACCACTTAGGGTTCAACGGAACCCGACTTCATGACCAAGTCGTTAACTCTCACTCGTAGCATTCACAACCTAACGTAAGTCCACTAGGGTTCTGTTGATCTGTAACGACCTATGTTATACATATGAAGTTGTCTATTAGTAAGGTGTTTAGTTATAACTAAGTGTGGATAATGTTTATTTGCTGCCCAAGTACTTTAAGGAGGTATCAAGTTAGTCATGACTAGCTAAAGTTAGCTGTATTTTTGGCAGAATTCAGATATTTCTTAAAGAGTGAACACTACTATCTTGTCATCTTGTCTAAAGGTAGAAAGGAGGTGGAAAGTATCCTTTATTTCCTTTTTGACTTGATATTAGTGGTGGGATTAAAGTTGTGGACTTTGTGGGCATTAAAAACAAGAAGAGATTCCACATGTTTTCTTTTTAGTGAGTTCTAGTGTAGAGGGGAGGTGGAAATTTGAGATTCCTTGAAAATATTCCAAAATCCTTCTAGAAGTTGTTGACTTTGAAAGAATAAGCCTATGTGAAAAGATAAGAAGCCCATGTGATTAATGCTTTTATCTTAAGTAATATCTTAGTAAAACCCGGTAAAAATAGTTACGGCTGAGTTACCGGAGGGTACTAAGGTAAAAACCTAGAATATATAAATAGAGGAGTAGAGAAGAGCTCCTCATCATTGTTTTCACATTGTCGTAATGACAACTTGAGTAATATAGAGAGTGTGATATTTTAGCATGTGAGAACTTGAGAGACGTCGTTACAATGGAGGATTTTAGTTGATGAGTTCATGGAGAATTTTCTGTTGATGAGTTTATAGGTGAGCAAATGATTGAACGTAGCATTTTTCCATTCAAGTTCATGGTGTGCTTCCCTCAAAGCAATCAGAGGTGACCCTTGAGCGAGAGATAAACTCAACATTTTGTAGATTCATCGATGACTATCGTGGAAGTTGAGAAATTAGAGAGTGGTTGATCGTAGGATCGCGGAAGGTTTACATTTTTGGTTCCGTTGTCGAGACCTCACTTGAAGGGATCGTTAAAGGATGTTTAGAGTTCAATTCTACATTCGACAAAAAGAGATCATGAGAGAGCAAATGGAGAGAACGTTGGGAAGGGAGAGAGCTAATGCGATGTTAGCAACGCTATAGCCTTTTGTGTACCCCGTAGTGATCTATGACGCGTTCGAGGTTATTCTTTACATCTTGTTCACTTAGAAAGGGTTTGAGGAGAGTTGAAAGTGGGTGCATCAAGAGTTGTAGAGAAAAGAAGAGAGAGAAGTTATCAGAGGAGAAAAATTTGTGAGTTTAGAAATTCTGCTCTTTGGAAAATTTGTACAGTCGCTGTCAGATTTTCTGTGTTTTTTATTTTCTTGTGAAAATTTCCAGTGTTTTAGATTGTCTGTTAAGCTATCTAGGACAACAGAAATCATGAGAAAATGTGATCTGAAGAGGGAGCTATGAATTTTCAAAGTTGAGGGGGTTTATTCGTGAGAGTTTAGAAATTCTGGTCTCTTGAAAATTTGTACAGTCATTGTCAGATTTCTGTGATTTTTATTTTCCTGTGAAAATTTCCAGGATTGTAGATTGTCTAATAAGATATTAGAGGAAACAAAAATCATGAGAAGATGATGCCTGGAGAGAGAGATAGAATTTTTCAAAGTGGAGAGGGTTGACAACCATGAGGGAAGTGAAAATATACAAATTTCAGTTCTCTGAAAATTTGTACAGTCAGCACCATGTCTTTTGATTAAAGAAATTTCTGTTGAAACTTCATGAGTTAGTAACTTGGAGGTTGAGCTATTGGAGATCACAAAAATCTTGTAGAGATCTCTTACCGACTAAGAGATATATGTTTCGGCATACAAGGAGATCTTGAAGATACTTCATGAGAAATCCAGTTCGAGCATTGGCGCAGATGTGAAGAAAATTGAGTTCAAAGCATCATTCACTGTGGAGATCATGAATGCTCCTGGTGAAGTAGAGTGTGATCGTTACAAGAGTGACTTTTAAGATGTTTGTTAGGATCAGTACAGACGATGGTCATGATGATATTATCTTAGATTCTTAAATTTTAGATTAGATTTTATTTCGTGTATAACATGTATAATACAAGATTTTTAATATAAAGCTCGAAAGAGTACGAAAGTGAGGTAGAATTATTTTACTCAAAGGTATTGTCCACCTAATGGTTGAGAAGGCGCAACATGAGTGGAAGTGCAAAGATTAGAAAGTTAGACTTAGAAACCTTCCTCAAGGATTAGATATCATAGTAAGTGTCAAAGAGAGCTCGAGAGAGATTATCATTGTGTTTGAGAACACTATTACAAAATCTCAAGTAGAATCTCCGAGGAGAAGAGTAGAAATCGACTTGTGGTGTTATTTTTGTAGAGGGTTGGGACATAAAGTAATGAATTGTCCAACTAAAATCAGAACCGAAAGAGTCAAAGAGAAGCGGGAGTTTACTGATTTACGAGTGGGTCCATCGTCACCACCGCCGATTCATCTTCTAAGAGAGGATCCTTGTCCAAGTTGTGGAGTGGTGATCTATCAAGAGGACACAAGTGCGTCGATGTGGCCGCCCTACTTACGTTAGTAGTCGAGAAGTTGGACGAGACTCAAAGAGCAGAGACAGAGAAGTTGTCGACTTCAAAAGAGGACTCGGCTGAGTTGTGATGGTGGAGAAGACGATGATGCGACTCAGGCTCATGATTATCTTGGGAAAAGAAATAGCACAAGAGGTGTTGTTACAACCATTTCTTTTCATTTTGTCTATGGTAGATTATTCTCGAATGGAATTGGTGATGTTTGTACTCTTTTAGCGAATAGTTATTGCACGAAAATTAGAAGAGTAAAAAGAGTAGTTACAAGATGGGGAAGTTACCAGTGTTTCATGAGAAGGACAATGAAGATGTAGAACCATTTGTACGAGACTTCAAAAGGGGTTGCATTAGAAACAACGTGAGAAGGAAGGAAGAATGGGTGTTGTTACTGCCAGAGTTTTTAGAAGATTTTGCTCTTACGTGGTATGAAGACCGAGTGAAGAAGAAGACATCTGGTGCAGTTGAGGACACACGAGAGACGTTGAGTAACGCACTCATCGAAGATTTTCTTCCAGAAGAGAGTTATGAGAAGCTCATGGTGGAGCTTACTCATTTGAAGCGACGGGATGACGAGAAAGTTCGACAGTATGCCGAAAGGATGGATAAGTTGGAGCAACGGTTTCGGACGGTCCTACGGAAGAGTGGAGACAACATGGAGCTAACGATGACGAGGATTGAATTAGTGTTGATCAAGAACTTGATGAGAGGGTTGAGACCTTCAATTCGAACGCAAGTGAGGTACGAGAAGCCAACAACCAAAGCGGAGGTCATCAAGATCGCGACAAATATGAAAGAGAGTTTGGATAAAGAGGATATCATCCAACCTCATCATGCCGTTCTGGTGCCGACTCCGACTCTTGATGTAACCACAATGATAGCATCTGCATCATCACAATTGGTGATCGCTTCAACGTCAACTCCTACTCCAACTGTGGTGCCAAGACCATTTATCTCTACAACGATGTATACTATCACCTTTGATTTCCATGTTGAGTTGAAGAGCATCACCGATACTCTTGCGGATCTCAAGATAAATGTGATGCAGTTACGAGAATGGAAGAACAAAGGTGGAGGAGGAGATCAAAGAAGTTACGACTACAATCTCAATCGAGGAATCAAGGTAACTTTGGAGGCAACCAAAGTAATTTTGGAGGAATCACTTATTGGACGTGTGGAGGTTCTCATTCCCAACGAAATTGTCTTAACAACGGAGCAAGGGGTGCTGAAGCAGTCAGAATGAATGTTGGTGGAGGAAATTCATCACAAGCATGACATAAGAGAGTGGCTACTATCGATGTAGTGCGAGATCCCATCTATGAGAAGAGAGAGAACTCGAACTTTTCTCATGCACCGGTGGAGCTTTTAGCTCAAGAAAGAAAATGAACTCGATTTTCTGATAAACCAGTTTTCATGGAGGAGTCACCAAGTAGAAGTACTCGCTCGAGTATTGTTTCGAGTACACCAATGGGTGCCAAGAAAGAAGTTGGGGATGACGGATTTCACCATTTCATCTTCTCAAGCGGAATATGATGTGGTTGAAGATGTGGGTGCTCAGAAAGTCAACATCACGGTTGGGCAATTGATTGCACTCAATCTTAGTTTACGAAAGGAACTAAGAGGAAGATTGAGTTCTAGGAGAAGCAAGAAGAAGAAACCCAAGAGCAAGACATCAAAGTTTGTGGGAGTTGGTGTGGTGGATGTCCATGCTTCAGAGGTATGCACTAGGGCTTCAAAGATTAAAGTCTGATTGAATGGTCACTACGTCTCTGACGTGTTGGTGGATGAAGGATCGGCTGTAAATGTCATATCGGAGAGGTTGATGAAGAAGTTGGAGATGGAACCAACTCGTCCGGCTAGCATTGTCGTGAGAATGGCTAACAAGCAACGTGTAAGATCTCTTGGTGTATTAGAGAAGGTGGTTGTGTCTGTGATGGGAGTTCAAACATTAATGTCCTTTCAAGTGTTAAAGGACTCTAGTTATGATTTGCTCCTAGGTAAGCCTTAGTTGAGAGTTGTGCGCACCACAGATAGATGACACAAGAGATATTTACGGATTGGGCCTAGAGATCATAGAGTGATAGTACCTCTCTCCGGTGTTGAAGTTATGACTTTTGACTTCGATAGACCCACTAATGACTACAGAGAATCTGATACGGAGGATGACCAAAGTGTCTCAAAAGTAGATATGGGAGATTCTTATGATCAAGAATCCTCGTCTGATGACGAAGGATTTGGTCGAGATGAATCATTACATCAGCTTAGTGCTATTGACTGTTGTCTCGACCAGCAATGGAGAAAGATCTTGACAAAGAAGAGTTGAGTGAGGCAGAGATTGTGAGAAGACTCTCTACTCTGAAGCTTGGTATCAATGTCACTCAAGAGGAGAAAAATATATTCTTACATATATTTCGGAAATATATCCATGTGTTTGCTTTCAGTTACAAGGATTTGAAGGAGGTGACTCTGGAGATTGAATTGGAAGAGAACGCAAGACCAGTTCGACAGAAGCAGAGAAGGATCAATCCTACAACGACAATGATGATCAAGGAGGAGATAGACAAGTTGAAGGGTCAAGTTTCATCTACGAGGTGGAGAACTCAGAATGGGTTTCACCCATTGTGATTGTCAAGAAGAAGAATGGTAAGCTGCGAGTGTGCATAGACTATAAGAAGTTGAATGCAGTTACCAAGAAGGATTATTATCCTCTGCCATTTATAGATGAGATTTTGGAGGAAGTTGCTGATCATGAGTGGTACATCTTTGGTGATGGTTATAGTGGGTATAACCAGATCAGGATAGCACATGAGTACCAGCAGTTGATTACATTCACTACTCCTTGGAGAACATTTGCATTTCGAGTGATGTCATTCGGATTGTGTAATGCTCCGACCACATTTCAGAGATTCATGAACAAGGTGTTTGAACCATTCAAAGGGAAGTTTGTTTGTGATTTCATTGACGTTTTCTGTGTGTACGAAAGAAAGGAGGACCAATTTGATCATGTGATCAAAGTTTTGCAGCGGTTGGAGCAAGCCAACGCTTCTCTAAATCCAGAAAAGTGCATCTTTGGTTGCGAAGAAGGTCTGTTGTTAAGACACATCATTTCCAAGAATGGGATTGCGGTAGATCCTGAGAAGGTGAAGAAGATTGTGGATCTTTCATTTCCTATTAACTTGACAAAGTTGAGATAGTTTCTTGGCATGGTTGGATATTATCGTAGGTTTGTCTTTTCCTTCTCAAACAAAGCAATAGCTTTGACTATGTACATGAAGAAAAGAATTGATTTTGACTTGATAGAGCATGATCAGAAGGCAAAGGAAGCATTTGAGGAGTTGAAAAAAGCATTGGTGACAACTCCTATACTTGCTAAACTTGAGTGGAGTAAAACATTTATTCTGTATACGGATGCCTCCAATGTAGCAATCGGATGTACATTAAGTCAGTTAGATAGAGATGGGCATGATCATCCTATAGCTTATGCTAGTAAGCAAATGGTTCCAGCGGAGAAGAATTACTCCGTGACTGAACAAGAAGGATTAGCGGTGATCTTTGGATTGAAGAAATTTTGACACTACTTGCTAGGAGAGAAATTTTCCACAGATCACAGATCACAAGACTTTAAAATATATCTTTAATAAGCCTAATGCCGAAGGTCGTATTACTCGTTGGAAGATCCTTTTAAAAGAATATTGATTACGTGATCGAAGATAGACTAGGGAAAAAGCATGCGAATGCTGATCTTTTGTCGAAGGCTTATGATGATGAGGGAGAAGAACTGTTTGATGATTCATTTCCAAACGAGCATCTGATGACCATCACAAGCATTGAAGAGATATTGGACGAGTACAAGAAAATCTGGAGTTTCTTTGCAGATGGTTCTTTTCCAGAAGGTATGCATACCCGAGAACGAACGCGTTGATCAAGAGATGTAAACCTCACACCATGGTGGAGGGAATTCTGTTTCATCAAAATGGGTTACTAAGGAGAGCAGTAGGTCAGAAGGAGGCGTTCAAGCTAATGCACGAGTTTTACGACAGAATTGTTTGTGGAGGTCACTTTACCGATAAGATAACAGCCTTCAAGATTTTGGATGCGGGTTATCACTGGAGAGGGATTTTTGAAGAGTGTTTAGACTATTGTAAAACTTGCGACGTATGTCAAGCATTTGCTCTGAAAGTCTACTAGAACATCTCCGTTAAGATGAATTCCAGTGTTAAGACCATTTGAGAAGTGGGGTATTGACTTTGTAGATCCTCTTAATAAGATACCTCGAGACAATAGATACATTGTAACTGTCATTGACTATTGTACCAAGTGGGTAGAGGCTAGACCTTTGAGGAAGACTAATGAAACGGAAGTCGATAGATTCCTATGAGAAATGATCATCACAAGATTTGGATGTCCGTTAGAGTTGGTCTCAGATAAAGGAGGAGAGTTTGTAGGGAGCATGACTACGACTATGCTACAACACTTTTCTATCAAGCCACGAGTAACGACCTCATACAAAGCAAATGCTAATGGTCTTGCGGAGAAGATCAATCTTACACGTTGTATGATGCTCGCCAAAGATGCTGGTGTTGAGACTACGAAACATACTTGGGATAAGAGGTTACACGTCATCTTATGAGAGTATCGAACGACAACAAAGACTTCTATTGGGTACTCCTCATTTCGACTGGTTTATGGAGTGGAGTCCAAGTTGCTGTCCAATTCGAATTGGATATTTTTCAAACTATTCAACGAAAGTTGAAGAGGTCGAAGAGAGAAGACGTGGTCAGATCAAGAAGAGAGTAACTTATGGAGTTGGAAGAGACCCAAGCGGTAGGAATGATCCGGATGGAACGAGCTCATGCGTATCAAAAGAAGAGTTACGACAAACGATTGGACAAGAAGGAGGTAAAACATTTTCAAGTCGAAGATTGGATAATGTTATATGATGCGATCAGATTCAAGAGGGCTAGGAAGAAGTTTCTTCCTAGATATTTTGGTCCTTTTGTTGTAGATAAGGTGTGGAGCAACTTCACATATGAATCTGCAACATGTCGGATCTGTCTCTCACTCAGTGGTCACCTCTAATGACTTTGTGGGAAACACACCATGAACTTGAAGGGAAAAATGTTAAGTTCAATCACTCACTCATCTATAAACTCATCAACTAAAAATTCTTCATAAACTCATCAACTAAAATCTTCCATTCTAACGACAACTCTCAAGTTTTCACATGCTAAAATATCACACACTCTCTATATTATTCAAGTTGTCATTACGACGATGTGAAAAAACAAGGATGAGGAGCTCTTCTCTACTCCTGTATTTATACATTCTAGGTTTTTACCTTGGTACTCTCTAGTAACTCAGCCATAACTATTTTTACCGGGTTTTACTAAGATATTACTTAAGGTAAAAGTATTAATCACAAGACATTTTATCTTTTCACATGGGCTTATTCTTTCAAAGTCAACAACTTCTAGAAGGATTCTAGAATATTATCAAAAAATCTCAAATTTCCATCCCCCCTCTACACTAGGACCCACTAAAAAAGAAACATGTAAAATCTCCTCTTGTTTTTAATGCCACAAAGTCCACAACTTTAATCTTACCACTAATATCAAGTTAAAAAGGAGATAAAGGATACTTTCCACCTCCTTTCTACTTTTTAGACAAGATGACAAGATAGTAGTGCTCACTCTTTAACAAATATCTGAATTCTATCAAAAGTATAGCTAAGTTTAACCATAACTAACTTTAGCTAGTCATGACTAACTTGATACCTCCTTAAAGTACTTGAGCAGCAAATAAACATTATTCACACTTAGTTATAACTAAACACCTTACTAATAGACAACTTCTTAGGTGTAACATTGGTCGTTACATTTTATCCCTGGACTAAATTTTCACTTCGTCCTCGGAGTGAAGAGAGAACTTTTGTCGATGAAACAACTTCAACTTGTCATGATTTACCCGATGAATCTCCTTCCTCCCTGCAAGAAACATGGTTCGCTTGACATGTTACGCATGTTTTCACAAAGTGGGCAACATCGTCTTTCATGTGCGGTTAATAAAACTTTTTAGCTATCACTGCTTACGTGGAATTTTCTCCTTTATGGCCTAATAAGGGCACATCATGACATTCTTTGAACAACTTAGTCCTAAGTTTTTCTTGTCTTACATAAACCCGACTTTGCTTTAACATGAGTAGTCTATGTCTTAGCTGCATGTTCTGCAACTTCACTCCTTGCTTGAGGTGTTCTAGGTACTCCTTCGCTTGGTCATCGCCCATGTAACCTTCACGTATTCGTCTCTCCTAGTCTGACTCTTTAGGATACATAGCTCAGAAAATCTGTGTTGACGATGAAAAATATTCCTCCTTGCGACTCAAGGCGTCAAGAACGAACATTGTCCTTTCTCGCTTTGTGGATTAATTCCACATTCATGAACGCCAAAGTATCATACCACAGTAATTGCTCTGAGTCGATCTTGTGTCTCAAAGTACTTCAGCGAAATATTGTCAGTATACACTTGGGTTTTGTGAAGTCCCAAGTAATGCCGTCATTTTCTCAAGCAACGAACCATCGCAAACCGTTTCTTCTCGTGAGTCGGTCATCGACTCTTCGTCCCAGATAACTTCTTGATTTCATACGCTACAGCTTTTTCATCCTGCACCAACAATCCGTCAATCGCATAGTCGCTCGTGTTCGTGTGCACCTCGAATGGTTTGTCAAACGCCGGCAGCTTCAAAACTGATACCTTTGACAAAATGGATTTGATCGTCTGGAACGCATCATCAACCTCCTTGGTTCAACTTACCCGTGCGTCTTTTCCCGTCCAGTCCGTCAGCGGCATCGTGATCTTTGAAAACCCATGCACATACTTGCGGTAGAACTGCGCCAATCTTAAGAATCACCGTATCTCTTTCACTGTAGTCGGAAGCTCTCAAGTCACAATCGCGTCCACCTTCTACACATCCGGACCGACTCCTTCTACACTATGACATGTCCCAAGAAGTTAATGCATTCCAAACTAAACTCACTCTTGTCAACGTTGACAAACAGCTTGTGCTCCCGCAGCTTCGTCAATACCACTCTTAGCTACTCCGCGTGCGACTCCAAGATTTTGGAGTAGATCAAGATGTTGTCGATGTAAAGGATGACATCTCCTTGCAAAAAATCGTGTTCATCAATGTGTCGAAAGGACGTTGTAGAGTCCAAATGACATCACCGCGAATTGAAATGATCCGTATCTGATTTGACAAGCGGTCTTCTCGACATCTGGGTCAGCTATTTGGATCTGGTAATATCCAGACTTCAAGTCTATCCTGCTGAAGTACTTTGCATTTGCTAACCTATCAAACAGGTCATCTGTCCTTGGCAAGGGATAATTATTCTTCATCGTCATCTTATTGAGCACACAATAATCTACGCAGAGACGTAACTTCCCATCATTCTTCTTTGCAAAAAGAACTAGGGCTCCATAAGGTGATTTGCTGGTCCAAATATATCCTTGCGCTAATAGCTGACCGAGTTATCTTTTCAACTCAAGGAGTTCCACCTGATTGAGTCGATAAAGACTTTTAGAAAATGGTTCTGACCATAGCAAGACCTCGATCTTGTGATCCACCTTGGAGATAATTCAGCAGGTAACTCATCCGTCAAGACATCCTCAAACTCCTTAATCTCTTCGTGAAACGTCTTCGGAATTTTAGTCGCATCTCTTGATGTTTCCTCTTGTCCACCAACCGTCATCAACTCTACAACTCGCATCAAACACATGACTCCGTCGTTGGAGTCCATCTGTCATCAATTTTCTGTGCCTCTCGGATCAACCTCACTCTCGGCTTCCGCCTTTTAACTTTGATGTTCAACCTCAAAGGTTTTCCACTTCAAACCTATCCAATAAAGTGTTTCTCAAAACCGCATGGATGTCGTCCATAAGGTTAAAGAATTCTTAACTGAGTTGGACCTATACTTTGAGGCGTAATAGACTAAGGAGTCAAACAAGGTGAGAACATCGATTATGTTCCTGAAGGATCATGCGCTTATCTGGTGGACTGCATACAGGGATAAGCATGCCTTGACTGTCTCGGCGCTTGGTTGGAAAGAGTTCAAGGAGTTGCTCACGGGATAGAGACCCAGTAGATGCAACTTCTATTCGAGCGTTTTTAGAAGCGAGTTGTGAACAAGATGTCATGGTGGAAGACAAAAGACGACGAGATACTTCTGACCTGGATGCAAGAGTACCAGATGACAGTGACCGTCGAAAGGTTACGAGGAGGAGAGCAGCAGAACCATCAACATCTATACGAACGGGTAGGTTTCCTACTGCAGAGGATGTACTTTCTACCTCTACAGCTCCACCGCCTGCTGGAGATCTTATGGAAGGAGTACAAGACTTGCCGTAGGAGGCTACTGCTACTGAGAAAGCACGGGGAAAGAGATTTATAGTACATGAGAAAGAGAAGGCTTCGGCTTACAAGTTGGCAGCAGACATCGAAACAACAACAGACAAGGTATTTTGGATGCTAGAGTTGAGTTTACTCTTCGTGAGGTACTTGGTATAGCAAAGAGAGAGTTTCATGAGTTGATAATAGACATCATGAAGAGAAAGAGACAGGTGTTGACTGAATAAGTAAGTAGTCGGATGGTTGGAGCAGTAGATGCTATTGGTATTGATGGGTTCAGAGATGATAATTATGAAGCATGGGTTGCTGATCTTGCTGTAATTGAGAAGGAAGATGATGACTTTGAGGATGATAAGTCAAGCACAAACAGTGATTTCAAACAGAATCATTGGGCACGTGTGACGACCGAGACGCAGGTTCGACTTGGAGGACTTACTGAATCGATACTTGCATTTATGGATCACGGATCAGAGATCAACATCATCTCGAAGGAGATGTATGAAAAGGAGCAGTGGCCGATCGAGAGGAACCATGGTTGGATACTCCGTGCTGCTAACAATCAAAAGGGTGAGTTATACGGAGCTTGTCCAAATATACGTGTAAGGATTGGAGATGTAGAGGTTGATCATCATTTCTTTGTACAATCATCTGTCTCCTATCCTGTCGTACTAGGTCAATCTTACATCACCGCTGTTCGGATGGAGACAAAGGTGATGAATGATAGATCTCATTATGCTAGAATTTGGAGTCCTGATGACAAGTATTCAGTATAGTTTTTGACAGTCCGTTCTGGACATGAGCGGAATCAACAAACCCTTAAAGATTCTCAAACGAGGAGATGTAAGGGTTTTCGCAGTCCACTCCTGTAGAGCGAGAAGACATGAGTGTAGAATCTACTGTTGAGATCCCGTCAGGGTTGGTACACAAGGTAGAAAGGTAGAAAGTAAGACATGTACAAGAGTCCGAAGATATGTGTAGTATACAGTATTGGCAGTCTGGATTGCTGATGTTTGAGGACGATGGGTGGAGTCAGTTTACAAGAGTTGAAGACATGGAGGAAAATACCAAAAAATGGATGACAGAACCGGTATCAAAGTTGTGGCGTGCAGAAGTTCTACATGAAGATGACAGAACGGTAGGCTGCACCTTTCTTTTACTAGAGAGCCATTGAGCACGCAATTTACGAGGAGGCAAGAGGAGTCTACTTCAGATTGCTGCAGCTGCAACTGCGTTGATGGCACCGCTGGTAAATTCTGATGTATATGCTGGGCATATTGAAGTCTCTTCTAGTCCTACATTGCTAGATAGGACTGTTAAGAAGAGTATTGCTCATGTTCCTTCTGAGATACTGAAGAGAGGACCCGAGTCTATTCGTAGGATCACAGGGTGGGGAGATCCTGTAGACGTTGCTTCTATCAGAGCATTCTTGGATGTGGATAGACACGTGCACTGGTAGGATGCTTCTGTGGAGGAAAAGAGACGACGAGAAGCCTCTGAACTTGATACTGGAGTTCCTGAGGCGACGAGAGATAGACGGAGAGTCACAAGGAGGCGAGCAGCTCCTCCAGAGGACATCCTCTCTACTTCTCAAGCTCCTCCACTTGCACCAGGTCCGATGGAGGACGTGCAGAGGTCTCAGTAAGAGCCAACGGCTGTTGGGAGGAGGTTTACTGTCCAAGAGAAAGAGAAAGGACCGGCCTACAAGTTGGCGGCTGATATTGAGACTTGAATTGATCTTAAGAGCATCTTGGAGCAGAGAATACTTGATGCGCGAATTGAGTTTTCTCTTCCGGAGGTTCTTGGTATTGCGAAGAGGAAGTTTCATGAACTGATTATCGACATCATCAAGCGAAAGAGACAGGTGATGTAGAGCAAGTAGAGAGTCAGATGATAGATGCAGTGGGAGCTTCTTTGAATGATGCAGAGTTTGGGAAGGTGTTGGAGAATCAAATGACTGTGACCTTGAGAACCACGAAGAAGACTCTAGGACTGATGTTTCTACAAGCCAAAGTTGCTAACGGTGATGTTACTTTTCTTGTGGACACAGGAGCGACCCACTCTTTCATAAGTACGAAGTTGGTGAAGAAGTTGGGCTTGTCCACCTCCTAGGCAGACAAGCCTATTTGGTTGCGCGTTGCCAAGGGCAAGACGTACCAAACTTCTGAAGCGGTCTTGGACGTACGATTTGCATGTGAGAAGTTGGAGTTCACAGAAAACTTCACGGTATGCGAGTGTTGTTGTGTTGCATGTGGATCTGTATAGTGAAAACTGGTAACAAAAGGATTTTTTTCCGATTGTGTTCGCAGCTGTAAAGAAAGCTGCCCTGTAGCTTATCAAGTTGGGCAGGAGCTAAGCTAGGGCTATGCTTGACAAGCTGCCCCTTAGCTTGGGATGAAACATCACCCTGAAGGGGGCGAAAAGATCCACAATGCAGAGCTCGTCGAGAGGAGCGACTTCATGCTTTCAGTTTCGAGAAAAAGCATTATAGGTAATAGTTATTACAAGTCTTAAGCTATGAAAAGTATGAAAGAGAGAAATCTGTCGATTCTAGCTTGTGACTCGGACTCATGATCTGACAGCGTGAGTGTGTAGGTGTTCATGAGTACTATAGTTTTGACTCCTCATTCACTAAAAATGGAGTTGTACAGAGAAGTTAGTGTAGAAAAAACTAATAAAGACTTTACAATTTGTTTTTTCAAGAATAGGAATATGTACAAATTGTATTAGCTTTTAGAACGGAAACAGAGGCTATCCCAGTGATAGGACGCCTGCCTAGGAGGAAAGTGGTCTCAGGGTCTATTCCCCCTGGTATGTACTTCCTATTCCGGCATGTTGGCCTCCTAGAAGGGAGTCTATGTTGGATATACATCCACGTCCTGCATATTTAGAGACGGGAGACCAGTATCTCCCTTAATCGTGGGCTTCTTGGCCTAAGCCTCCGCATGCTACTTTGAATATATCATGAGAGATACCTGGTGTGCATATGAGAGGGGTTGTAAGCTCTATCGGGCAACCCCATAAGTGTAAGAACTTCTGCCTACATTGGATGGCTTGTGATATATTCAGGGTGGCATCAAGATGACATCAAGAGTACAGGAAACTTTTATGAATCAAGGGGTCAGCTTAGCTAGGGGGTTGCTTTGATAAGTAGTTGTACATATAAGGACAGTAGGGGGTCTGCTTAGCTAGGGGCTTATTTTTTAGGTAAATCAACCTAAAAGACAGCGGTTTTTGACAAGGACTTTTAAAAAAAACTGATAGAGGAGACAAGAGACGCGCGCGGGAGAGAGTTGGGAGATTTTTGACAATTAAAGATTTTGATGGTGGAGTCGACATTAGAATAAAGTTTATTGAGTCTTGAAAGGCCTATGTGTGTGTATCTGAGTGTTTGATTTGTATTTGGTGGACGCAAGAGACAGAATTTTGAATTCTCATCGTTGCAACAATCTGTTTTCTTTTTGATCGTTCTCCTGATCAATCACAATCAGGAGGTCCGTCCTCCCCAAGAAAGACTCTCGTCACGACATCTGGTGCTTCTACTGAGAGCTATTGGGGTGATTGATTTGGAGAATTGATTGGATTGAGTGAGAAGATGGATCATATGCTGCCGTACAAGGTGTGGTTGCTGCTCAAGGTGCTCCTGTTCAAAGGACTCATGGTCAGGATGGAATTGGCTCTCAAGGAGGACCAACGGTAGTCCCAACAGCAACCGCACAGCCTGCTATAGACACATCTTTGATTCTTCAGGCGTTGGCTACTCTGATTCAGCAGCAACCTGCAATTGGAGGAGCTGAGCCGAAATCCACAAAGACGTTACAAGCAATTGTTGGTCGATGTGGACGATTTGATGAACTAGGTACTAGGTACCTGGGGGAGTATGTGGGTGAGATAGGGTTGGTCAGGGCACTTGAAGTTGAGGTAATTTTGAGCTTTGAGTTGACTGTTGTCCCTGAACTAAGAGAGAAGGTGAGGATTCTACAGAGAAGACATCTAGGTAGATGGACTCTGTTTGAACGTGCACTGAGAGAAGAGTTTCTAGAAGAGGATTCTGAAAGAGTCACCAGGGGAACCTCATGGATTGGATAGAGCGTCAACTTGGACGTACCATGGGGTTGAATGAGGTGATTCGTGAGTTTCAGAAGAGGTACTCTCAGCTTTCTGGTCTAGAGAAGTTAACGCTGGATGCTAGGAAGGCGGAGTTGTTCTTAAGGGCTCTGGATGAGTTTACAGCAGACAGACTTTGTTTCATGTTAGCTGATCGTGGAGCTAAAGGAGGAGTTACATCTGATTGGAGAAGAGTGGAAGAAGCAGTATCTACTCTTGCTAGACAATGTCGTGGTAGGATGGCAGTGCAGCTAGAGACCTTGTCATAACAGAGAGTAGCTCCTCAAGTTCTGATAGTTCCTCCTATAATACCTCAAGCACCTATAGTGATTCCTCAAGCACCTGTAGTGATTCTCCAAACGCATGCAGTGCCTATCTCAGTACAGAGAGGACCTAGACAACAGCAGCGATCTGTTGAGAACCGAACTCAGAATAACTTGATGAAGAGATCACTCAACAATTGAGAGATTTGAGATTTGAGATGGCTGATTTGAGGAAAGATCAACGACCAGTCGCCGTAGGTGCTTGACCTATAGTAGGAACCTTTACCAGGAGATGTATTTGGTGCGACAGCCCAGCTCATCTCAGAGGAGATTGTCAAGACTTAGCGGTTGTCTTGCCGATAGGGTGTAGTCAATTATCAAAACAACACGTTGCATCTAACCGCTACAGGGCAACCTCTGAACACGTATTTTGGAAGAGGAGGAATGAGGAGCTTGCTTCCAGCACTTACTGGCGCAAACACTATAGCGATGACTGCAGGTTTTGCAGAGACTGATGTATATACTGGGAAAGTTGAGGTGCGCTCTAATCCAACTATGGTTGAGCAAGCTGCTGAAGTTTCAGTTGAAATGATGAAGAGGGGTGCAGAAAGCATCAGGAGGGCTACCGGATGATTCACTCCAGAGTATCAAAAGATTCGGGATGATGTTGAGTTAGTTAAGTTGAAGCAAACGGGGGCCTTGAGTGCTTATGTGCGCAAGTTTAGTGCTAAGCTGGATTCGTTCTCTAAGTGGACTGAGGAGACCAAAATATGTATATTTATTGAGGGACTCAAGTCTAGCTCGGAGAGAGGACGATGAAGTTCAGCAACCAAAACCTTTTGAACCACACAGCATGGACAAGGTTCAAAAGAAGAACAAGGGCTTCACGCGACAAAGGGATAAAAGTGAGAAAGATCGAAAAGATTCTTCTGCTCCGGCAGCAAAGCGGTAGCAAACAGGGTCAAAACCTAAAAGGTAGACACCTCAAAAAGGACAATGGTGCTAAGTTTACTTCCTACAATTATGGCGAGGCGGGTCATATTGGTAAGAGATGCACGAAACCTAAGGTTAGTAAATGTAGTATGAATGCGTTTGGTGCATTTTCAGGAAAGCTGATGACACGAGATACCAACAAGAAGCGTTGGTTGCTAGTACCAACACTATTGAGTTTGACGATGAGGAAGCATGTGAGGAGAGTCCAGATACTAATAGTGATTCAGAAGGAGACATTGGGCTCGTGCTACGATTGCTACACGAGTTCGTCTTGGAAGTCTACCTGAACCTGTTGTTGTTTTAGTTGATCACGGATCTGAGATCAACATCATGTCATGGGAGGTGTACGAGAGAGGTCAGTGGTCTATCAAGCTGAACCATGGTTGGGTGTTACGTGTTGCAAACAACCAGAAAGATGAGCTATACGACGCAGTCCTAACGTGAAGGTGGAGTAGATGATGTGGATGTAGATGAACACTTCTTCGTGTAGTCTTCTGCTTCATATCTTGTGATTCTTGGTCAGCCTTATATCACTGTAGTTCAAATGGAGACCAAGGTGATGGATGACGGATCTCATTATACTAGGATCCGTAGTCTAGATGATAGACGTTCTGTGCAGTTTCTGACCGTACGAACCACGAACGAAACCGACAGACTTTGAGAGATTCTCCTATCTGTAGGAGAAAGGGTTTTCTAAAACCACTCTTGTAGGACGAGATAGCAAGAGTGAAGAATCTACTATTATTATGATCTCGCTTGAGTAGCTGGAGGGATCACAGGAGCCTGGTGAAGAGGCTGCTCAAGATTCAGAGAGTAGTTATACTGTACATAGTTGGAGATCTGGTTTGATGATTTTCAGTTTTGATGATTGGAGTGAGTTTACACAGGTAGAGGATTTGACTGAGAAGAGTAGAAGGCAGATGGAGAAGTACGTAGCAAATCTGCGCTGTACAAGAGTTCTGAAGGAAGAAGAGATAATTTCTGGTGTTTATGACGAGTTTGTAGATGTACAGTCTTTTGTTCGTTGGCTGGATGATGTAGATAGGTTGATGGAGCAGATGAGAGGGATGGTGGTGATCCTCATCCACTCTCATAAAGTCTATAAGAAGGTTGTCTCGTGCTTACAATCTCGTCCTCATCCGAGACTAGAGAGTGGAAGGAAAGATGAAATCTGCTGGTGTGGCTCTCGTCTAGAAGCAGAGGTGCACACCAAATACAAAACTGTAGCGAAGAAGGTGAAACTAGTGGTGACCCAGTTATCTGTTGATTCCCGACAGCAGATGGAGTTAGCTGCCACTGAGCCTGTACTGAGAGATCATACATAGATAAGACACACTAAGTTTACTTAAGAGACACTCGAGCAGCTTCAGATAGGAGGAGGTGGCTTCTTGACTGAAGTGGAAAAACGAGCTTTCGAGAAGATGATAGTTAGACATGGTAAAGCATTTTCTTCCTCAGCCGAGGAGATTGGTTGCGTGGATCCTAGTGTGATAGATCTGATGGTTATCTTCACTATCCTTATGTACCTTAGGACTTGAAGTCAATCTCAGTCTCTCGTGTCTTACTACCGAAGGTCACTGAGTTGCTGAAGGAGAGGATACGAATAGGTATTCTTGAACCATCTATGGCTCCGTACTCTAACAGATGGTTCACAGTACCTAAGAAGACAAGAGCTCTACGCTTCATCCAAGACTTGCAACCTGTCAACAACATCACGATTCGAAACGTTGGAACGGGACATGTGGTTGATGAAGTAGTTGATGCGTTTGCTGGGAGGTCAATCTATTCTATTGGAGATCTGTTTTCAGGTTATGATCAGTTTCAGCTCATTTTGGAGAGTAGAGACTTGACTACCATGCGTACACCTTTAGGGTTGATGCTGATGTGTACTCTTCCTCAGAGTGCGACAAACTCAATAGCCCATATGCAAAATGCGATGCATAAGGTGTTACGAGAGTTGTACCTGAGATCACTATCCCGTTTCTGGATGATATTCTCATGAAAGGTTGTCCGGTGGAGGACAAGGACAAAGGAGTGACTTCTGATAGTTGCAGAAAGTTCGTTGCAGACCACATTCGGGATGTGGAAAAGATTTTGATGCGTTTGGAGGAGGTATATCTCACTCTGTCAGGTACCAAATCTCACTTTGGAATGTCAGAGATTGTGGTGGTGGGTCATTTGTGTGATATTTTTGGGAGGCGATCAGACCCAGAGAAGGTAGATGCTATAGCAAGGATAGCAGACTGTATCAGTATTACTGAGGTTTGGCGATTCTTAGGAGCTTGTGTGTTCTTTCGCGTGAGTATTCCTCATTATACACGCATTGCCGAGCCTCTGTATGCACTTCTGAGAAAGGGGAGGAAGTTTACTTGGCGGCAAGAACATCACGAGACGATGGAGCAGCTGAAGGAGATTATGAAGTCTCCACATGTACTAAGGAGGCTTAACTACGAGAGCGGGAGACATGTGGTACTGACTGGTGATACGATTCCAAAGGCGATTGGATGGGCGGTTGGTCAAGAAGATGCAGAAGGTGTGCGGTTTGTTTCAAGATTTGGAGCTCGGATCTTAACAGATAGACAACGTAACTATCCTCAGGTGAAGCGTGAGTTGTAGAGAGCTGTTATTGCTATGAAGGTAGATCGAGAGTTCTTGATAGGAGCCCGTGTGATATTAGAAACAGATTGTTTGCCTTTGTTGAGTATGATAGCAAACTACAATACTCCAAACATAGTAATGCTGCGATCGATTGCTTATATCCGGAGTATGAACTTGAGCTAAAGCATATAGCAGAGAAGGACAATCCAGTTGCAGATATGTTGTCTAGGGCTCGTTATACAGATGAGGATGAGATGTTTACAAAGGTGGAGAATGAAGAGAAGAAAGATGTTTGGTGCCAAGTTGGTTAGCAGACTTCAGACTTGGAACCACTGCCGCTCAACGAGGAGTTTTACTCAGAAAAGTTCCACGATATTGGATTCTATCTGAGTTCATTATGTAGAAGAGAAGGATGGAGTGATGCAAAGTTCAAGAAGATCAGACGGAAAGCGTACAGTTATCTTCTACGTGAAGGTTATTTGTGGAAACGTCCGAAAAGAAGAGATGGGATGCTTGCTAGAGTGGTGGATGATCAGCCGACGAAACTGAATCTGCTGAAAGAGTTTCATGACACCTTGTGGGTTGGACATCGTGGAGTCTAGGCTACTTACACGAAGATGAAGGAGTGATATTGTATCAAGGGGTGGTGGACTTTGTTGGGTCGTGTCTGCACTGCCAATTTTACTCGAAGGTCTGTTACAGAGATGGACTTGTACCTACCTATCCACCTAGTATTCATTTTTAGTGGGTTCTTGATCTTGTGATGATGCCGCCGAGGCTATGGAGGATCTATGTTATTTGGTGTTGTCTCGAGAGGATCTTTCCAACTATGTCGAGGGACGAGCACTACGGACGAAGATTATAGAGAATATATGTAGATTCGTGCTCGAAGATATAATCTGTCCTTATGAATCTGTTGGAAGATTACGAGCAAACAGGGACGAGTTGAGAGACTCTGAAGCGAAGGAGTTCTTTGCTCGTTATGGAGTAAAGCTTCAGCTTACTACTGCCATGAATCCGAAGGCATTGGTAAGAGTGAACGAGGCACCCTTCTATTGTTCACGCTTTAGTGAAAGCATGTGATGGTAAGCCTAGAGAATGGCCGAGACTACTTTCATTTGCTTTGTGGGCTAATAGAACTACACATTGTACCACGATTGGCTATATGCCGGTTGAGCTACTTCCATTATGTTGGGGCAGAAACCAATCATGCCTACTGAGGAAGACTTCCCTACGTGGGCTACGCTACCGTGGGAAGATGGTTTAGATCGCACTTCACTTATTGCTTTACGTACCAAGGAGTTAGAGCGGAAGGAGGAGGATCTTGCTGAAGCACAAGAGAAGCTGAAGGTGGCTCGAGTCAGAAACAAGGAACGTTTAACAAGACTCATCGACTATGAACAAAACCTATACGTGTTGATGTATGACAACACGTTGGAGAATCAGCATTCTACACTTCGTAAGTTCTCCCGAAGATGGTTCGGGTCTTATGTTGTGCTAGATGTTTATGAAAATGCCACCTATAGTTTACGGGAGCTAGATGGTACCCCTTTGAAGCTATCAGTGGCCGGCAAACGTGTGAAACTGTTCAGAAGACGTGGAGGATCAGTAGAGTTATTCAACTTTCTGAAGTCAGGACAGAGGACAACAAGAGAAGAACACGCTCCGGCTGCTGAAGAGGCTGAGGCGGAGGAGAGCGAAGATGATGGAGAACAGATAGAAGAATGAAGAAGTTGGCACATGCCGGAGGATGTGCAGGTTTGGAGGGGGTGGATGTAGTGATGTGAATCATTTCACATAAATTCACCTCTCTGTCAGGAGTTAGTCTCTTTGAGTGAAGTTAAGACGTCAGAGAAGTCGATTCTGGAGGTTCAGAGCATTGACGGCTACGTGTTACGCTTCTACTTCGACACTTGAGAGTAAGTAGTCGTAGAAGTTAGCTTAATATTACTCCTAGTCCTTTATGCATATGTTAACACAGTTGTGTTATATGTTTTGAGTCCTAGTAGGTTGATAGTATGCTATTTATCTTGTTCAAGCATTCGTACGCTTGTGCAAGTGAATTCATACTTATCTTTGATGTTCAAAGTACATAACTTAGGTTTACCATATTGATAGAGTTTAAGCTCATGGGTTATATTTACTTATCGTCCATGCACGCTTTCTAGCTGGTTTAAGTTATCTTTCAAGGTTGCGTGTCATTTTAGGTAGTTTAAGATTTACGTTGGCACTTTAAGGGACTGACGTGGTAGACTATGAGTGAAATTAAGTTACCACATAGATTGGGGCACAAAAGGACAGTCAAGTGGAGCTATGAACTCCCATTGGTCCATTTTTGTCTTTTGTAAAACTTTAAACTTAGAAGCAGGGGTCTAAAGAGGATTTCGAGCATTTGGTGAGGTCACTGTCAAATCTGAGAGCATAGGAAGATATAGCTTGTCGTGCCAGTCACTTTCAATGAAATTCTTGATCGATTTGGAACAATAAAGAAGGAGTTATGCCAAATTGAAGTTCGGATTGTGTCAGAATTGCATCACTTTTGATGATTTTGCGGTTTTCAGTGTCAATTGCAGCAGAATTGAGCAAATCGCTTTAAACCTTCGTGGTTGCATTCATTGTCAGCAGGGCTACGACTGTCCAAACTGTTTCAAGTCATTTGAGTGAATGAGTAATTCAGGACGACCACTGAAGTAGAGGGGGTCTGAAAAGCTCTCAATCTAGAGCAGCAACTTCAGAGAACAAGATCTGGAGAAATGTGTACAATCAGGAGACCAAATTTCATAAAGACGTTCAGCATCTTGTAGACTCCAAATCCTGTAAGAATCATCGAAAGTGATTGAGCCAATTCTCTGTTCTAGGTCGAAATAGCTATCTGGGTACTAGAAATTACCGTAATTTTCTTACTCAGAACTTTTCTGTCCACATCTCGGTGCTTGAATTTGATCTCATGCTGAAACTTCGTGTGTGTGTCTTGTGGGTCTCAGTGGGGTCTCTTTTACATGTAGGAGAAGTTTAGAAGTCTAAATCTTCACATATTTTTTATTCCTGAGTGTCAAAGTTCACCGTCTGACCTTATCATTACTAGTTCAACTTGATTTTTCGTTTCTTGAACATATCAGAGGAGCCAAGAGACCTGTATGAGTGTTTTACAGTGCCACCTTGTAACCTGAAGCCTACCCCTTTGAGTTAGCAACCACAACTAGAAGCCCAACGCTTCCTTGAGTAGATATATACAGTCTTCATGGTCATACCACAGCAAGAAGGTTTCGCCCTTCCCAAGAAACTCTCACCTCGACAATGTGCGTCTAGTTCCTGCAACTACTGCAGGACCACAATGCGAATCAATGCTACAAGAAGCAGAACAATCAAAGGCAGCAGTACGACAACAACCTCAGCAAGGTAACAACAACTAGCAAGGCTATGCAGTCACAGAGCAAGTCTATTTAGAGCAGTTGCTGATTACAATGCATCAGAGTTATACGGCTTTCGAGCCACAGACTGACTGGGTGATCGACGCCGACGTCATCAGTCACATGACTTCTCATCGGGAGTGATTCAGTTCACTTGAATCTGTGGAGACTCCGCAGCTTATGGTGACAAGAGATGACATTAACACTCTGGTTAGCCGGTGATCTACTAGAGCTTGGGGCTATATCAACAATTACGACAATGTGAAAACAAAGATGAGGAGCTCTTCTCTACTCCTCTATTTATACATTCTAGGTTTTTACTTTGATATCCTCCGGTAATTCAGCCGTAATTATTTTTATCAGATTTTATTAAGATATTATTTAAGATAAAAGCATTAATCACATGAGCTTCTTATCTTTTCACATGGACTTATTTCTTCAAAGTCAATAACTTATAGAAAGATTCTGAAATATTCTCAAAGAATCTCAAATTTCCACCCGCTCTACACTAGGATCCACTAAAAAGGAGACATGTGAAATCTCTTCTTGTATTTTATGCCCCCAAAGTCCATAACTTTAGTCTCACCACTAATATCAAGTCAGAAAAGAGATAAGGGATACTTTCCACCTCCTTTCTAACTTTTAGACAAGTTGACAAGATAGTAATGCTCACTCTTTAAGAAATATCTGAATTCTGCCCAAAAATATAGTTAAGTTTAACCATAACTAAGTTTAGCTAGTCATGACTAACTTGATACCTCCTTAAAGTACTTGAGCAGCAAATAAACATTCTCCACACTTAGTTATAACTAAATATCTTGCACAAACTTCTTATGTGTAACATAGGTCGTTACAGAACATGGATCATCTAGGAGAGAATCTGTTTCTGAGGGTGAGTAAGGAGCTCAAGGATTTTTGATAAGTATCACTTTAGAGCGAGATTGTAGTGGTGCGCTAGAAGAGGTACTCTTGCAAGAAGATGAGAGTGTCTTTTGTACAAGGTTTATTGGATTTGCTGAGTGTAGGATTGCTATATATACGAGAGTGGAAAATATGAGAAGAAAATAAAAAAGATGTATGCATTGAGAAGGTTTTGCGCGATTTGCGTCATTTAGAAGAAAATGAGTGGATTTCGAGTGTTTACTAGGAGATGATCTCGAGGATCCGTTAAGAGAGATTGCGTTACTCGGATGAGAGAGAAGACAAGAACATACAAATTCATTCGAGGGAGGTTTATTTGATAATAGAATCATTTCAGCGCTTGAGGTTCTGGTTGAGATAAAGTACAAGATCGTCGATAAAAAGGACCAGAAGATTCAAAAGGGCAGATCGAATGAGAGGAAGAAGAGCTTACGAGATCCTAGTAGGATAAGGCATAAGTTCTTGAAAGCAACTTTCGAAGAGCTTAAGGTTGAGATAGATGGTTCACTTCTGCCAGAGGAAGTAGTGTGTTTCACAAAAATACTTTCACGACATGGGTAAGCATTTGCTTTTGAACCTCAGAAGATACGATGCGTTGATCCATACCTTGTGACGTCGATGATCATTTTCAAAGTACCACCTGTCATTTTCAAAGTACCACCACCATCATCTAGATGACTTGCCTATTAAAGGGTGCATGGAGGATGAAAAGATGAAACCTTAGACCAGAGGGGGTGTCGACGATACGCTATCGATCACATTAAAGATTGTGAGAAGATCTTATCTCGACTAGAGGAAGTTCATCTCACGCTATCGAGCACAAAGTCTACATCCGAAGTTAGGGAAGTTCTCATCGTGGGTCATCTATGTGGATCCGAGCAATGGGTATAAACTAGAACAATGTGATAAATAGTCATAAACTAGATCCGAGCAAAATAGATGTTATCCAGAAGATGAAGAAGGTTTACAATTCCTTGACGGAAGTACTAAGGTTTGTAGATGTATGCGTATTTTATCACATTAGGATTCTTCACTATGCACATGTGACGGATATGTTATACGGGTTATTACGCAAGGGACACCGATTCAGATGGGAAGAAGAGCATACAAGAACTGTGCTATCTCCAATTATAACATCCACGTCGGAAAGAAATGCTTCTTTCTCTATATTTAAAGATCTATGATGTTGCCACTGCTTGAAGCAGCATAAGGTCTTGACCTCTTGCCTTGATTTATGAGGCTGAACACCTTTGACCGTGAGCTTTATGCTAAACCTGGTTGTTGAGAGGGCAAGGGGTGGAGTTTCTGGCTTTTCGGCTCAAGTATACTCCTAGTTAGAGGAGTTCGTCCGAAATGCCTTTCCAGTAATATACAGAGGGAGATGGTTACAGGCTTGTTTAACACACGTAAGACCGAGTCTTTGGAGCTCCGTTGCAGATACAAGAATTTGAGGTGCCCAAAAATTTCACTAGGCTACGCTACTACTGTTCTGCTCCTTCATGGCCTGAGCAGAGCGTAATCGTAAAATATCTTCTTCGGTAACATTTTTTGGGGGTCTTGTGACCTTCGAGCAGCAGCAACCTTCTCACGCAAGTTTTTCCATAACTCGTCGTAGGTGAAGGGCTTGAACCGCTGTGGATGCTCATCATCGATCAGTTGGGACGGGGCTTGCACCACCAATGGTGGAGTCGTGAGATAGATCCATGAAATGCGCTGTTGGGTGTTATTAACTTGAACACGGTGCACTACGCTCTTTAATCTGCCATTAGTCCAAGCCTCCAGAGAATCTCCGACGTTGACGACCAGTGCTCCTGGTATGGGAGAAACGTCTACCCACTGATCACCTTTCTTTGCTTGGAGGCCAGAGACCTCATCTTGAGCCACCAAAGACAACAGGTTTGGGTCCGTATGAGCTGTTAAACCAAGGACGGGCTGTGTTCCGGGGTGCGGCGGATAGAAATTCACTCGCCAGTAGAACCGTTTCTCGTCGAAGCCACTTCGGAGCTGCTCAGAGAATAAGGTCGATTCAAGACCCAGTCCTTCAGCGAGGATCCCGAGCAAGTTTAACCCTAACTCATCCACGGTCCTCAGATACTCCTGTAAACATTCCACAAAACCTGCATTTCCATTTGGCCAGACGTTGTTAATCATAGATTTTGTTTGGCTCCATGGACTAGCATACGCCAGATTTTCTCTCCAAGAGTTATGCAAGGGCTCGGGTTGTAGTTTGCGAAGGTACCCTTGCTGCTCGGTGTGCTGCCCTAGTTCAAGATTCACTCTCTCTTTCACCTCCGAAGGCAAGGAGAAAAAGTCCCTAGCTTGCTTGTTCAGCTCATCAACAAAATTCTGCGGGATACCGTGGTTCACAAGTTGAAACATTCCCCACGTCTCACAGGCTTGAGTGATCTCCTTGACTATCCTCAGCCTCACGCGTGCATCCCCATCGGCAAGATCTGTCCAACCACTGAGATCAACAACCGGCACCTGCAGCTTGGACTCGTAGTCTGCAACTTGAGCAGACTCGTCGTTCTCATTGGCCGCCACAGATTCAGTAGCAGCTAAGCGTTCCAAGCGGAGTCCAAGTGAAACAGCATCGTCACTGCTGTGTGCAACATCAGCTCGCTGGAGGTTACCTGCGGCCGTCATGGCACTAGCTGTATTCTTTGTATCCCGCACAAATCTCAAACTTCACACGAACTTCTGCTTGAAAACTTGGCAGGCAGACCAGGAGACAGAGTAGAAACAGCTCCACAAGCCGGGCCGACGACCAGGGTCTACTAGATCACTTCCCCCAGTGGATGATCCGCAAACAGCGTCTTAATGAATGAATGAATGAACATGCGCGGCATGAAAGTTTACAGGGACCCAACAGGAAAGCGAAGAAGTGTACCTTTCAGTCTGAGAACAACGATATTCAGCGGTAAACGAATGTCATAGTCTTATTGTGGTCATGAGCGTCCACTGATAGAGATCTAGAACCTCACTGTACTGGAAGGTGAAGCATTTCATTCATCGAGAGATGGGTATTGCTGCTTGTGATAGATATGTAGAAGCTGTCTAGCGAATTACAG
The DNA here is from genome assembly GCA_036924285.1 of Asterella californica. Lineage (NCBI taxonomy): Eukaryota > Viridiplantae > Streptophyta > Marchantiopsida > Marchantiales > Aytoniaceae > Asterella > Asterella californica. Next base: position 41,183,482 of record JAYKYS010000001.1, read on the forward strand.
ATAGTGGATATTCCTCAGCCCCGTCAATGCGGTGTGGAGATGCGAAACTGGCACAACGTCGTCCGTACTGATGAAGTGCTCTGAGAAGAGAACAAGAACTGAGCAACTCTGTGAATCTCCAAGGCTCCGAGGCGTTTGCCCATTGTAAGGAACTTCTCAAAGAACTGCCTGTTTGTACTCGTAAAGCCTCGTGTTTAGCTTGTAAAATTCCCTTCGACATCAAGTTCACAAAACAAAGTTGGAAGGTACTGCCAGGTCTAGTGCCAGGTCTACCATGTCCTGGTGTCACGAAATTTTGGCAAGGTCGAAGTTCGGTAGGTTCTTTTTGCCTCCTAATACTCCGATACAACAGAACATTCGGACTGCAACTCTGCTCCCGGACAAATTAGGAGCCGGATAGATGCGATCGTGTTGTCAACCTATCCTGAAAGACTATCATCATGCTGCAGTCGAAGGTTTCATCTCGAACGGCTCCCAAGGCACTTCCACGTCTGGTGCTGCGGTGGCGGAACGAGTTGATGGATCAGTATATTCCCGAGTAAAACAGACTTATGTTACCAACTTGGACCGGGGCGTTTCTTTGGCAGTTACGCGACTCTCCTCGCATTTGGGCATTTGGGAAGATCAAATATTGTCTCCCAAGAGAAGTTTCCATTACTGTCACGTTCGTGATTCGACCTCACAATGTGGAGGACGGCGCGAGGAATACGTCGATCCAGGCACGGCACCTCTGCTTAGAGTGGGAAACGAATCAACACGCGCTGATGATTCCTAACCGGAAAAGGAACTGTGCTATAACAGAATTGATCACAGTGTTTCTCTACGTGCTCCGATCAAGGTGACTGGTTACTCATACTGCAGACATTCTCTGATTCTCTACAGTGGACGTCTACTCCTAGACTAACCAGCAGCGCCGATGAGCTTTTGGGCAGCTCTGAAGTCCGGTTGAACTGGACATGCCAGCTTCCATAGAAATCGAAGGTTCGGTCTCTACGTTGCTCGAATCAAGAATTCGTGATCAAGCAGAGGTTTCTTTGGTTACCGAAGTACTGGAAGATGTCCTCTGAGGATAGGTTTGGGTCTGGTCTTGTTAGACAAATCCTCAATACCCGGAAGATAATGCTGTAGAAATGGTAGATGATGGATTATATTCATCTTCAGAGCTTGGACTGAAGGCAGAAGTAACGGCGTAAGAGAGTCCAAACGCCCTGGAACCCGGTAACAAGGTAAATTTGCTAAACCATTTCTTCAGGTCCCGACTGCCAAGCTGTTTTTCACGCCACGTGAGATAACGCTCCCTCTTCCAGGTGAAGCCGCCTGTCGAAAACTGAGTTTCGTGGAGAGGCCGGCCAAGTGCGTCTTATTGCGCTGGGGCCTGGTCACCAATAGATGGCAATGGAGATTCGCGACTCCAGTAGCACTTTACAGAAAGCAGAACGACGTGACTACCGAAGATACTGCCTCTGTTTCCTTCCCAAAATGTGACGAGTGTAAGACAGGCTTCAGTTGATTGTAGTCGTCCAGGTAAGATGGATGCCAACAGGTGTCTCTTACTGCGCTTCAGTTTCCGTCCGTTATACGCAGTGATTAACCCAAGAGCCATGTGGATACGACATAATCGATCCGGACTTTAATGCTACATCTCATAGTGTTTAGCAAGTAAATTGTCCACGTTGAGTAGTCAACTGCAGTCCAAGCAAATCCATAACCCCGTAATAAGATTGAATATTGATGGTACTCCATTTTCATCATACTTTTGGACGTTAGTAACCAAAAGTATGTAGTAATCACTTCATATGCGAAGTAAGATATTTCACGCGGTTGATTTTTGTTGATTTACTCGTCGTTTGTGACGAATTTCGTATCTGTGTGAATAGTTAAACACCGAAAATGAGGAATGCGTGATTCAGACACAGAACGACACTGTAATTTGTAACAAACTTACTACTTACTGATAACAAAAACTGTTCTCATTCCAAATCATTAAGTATGAATGAACATATCAATACGATAATTTTAAAATGTGCGAATGGATCGTTTATGAACAGAAACATGTCATCGCATGTTACCTATGCACAGAATGAATGGTTACTATGATATTTAGCATTATACCTTTCTAGTCAAGCAAGTTAGTCTCATAGCAGAAGGACAAAAAGTGCGGACGTCTCATGAACCTCAATGTTACTTTGAGTGCGATATACTGTGATGAAAACCGTATTTCATTAACGATATATTAGTTCAAGTCATCAAAATTCTGATGCGACATTTCAAAAGATCTATTGTTTATTGATCACTCCTGATTTTCCATCTTTTAAAGAGAGAGACATGATAGCAAAAGTCATCACTGCTGTTTGAATGTCACTCTATTGTAACTCCAAACATACTCTACTCATCCATGAGAATGACAGATAGATAAATAATCAGACTCACACACTCTAAGACTTATGTAGCTTGCAAGAACCCGATGAAGTAAATAGCAATAGGGGTAGAATGTGCGCTAATTTGACGTCTGGAGTTAACCAAAGGATAGACCCACTAGACCATAGGATGTCTAATTTGAAGCACATGTATTTTTCCAGGTATGGGTCTCCAGGCATGTATTGCAATACAGTCAATATGTTCAATATGTAGTGTGATATAATCTAAGTGTATAAGATTATTTTAATGCGGGACCGAAAGCAATTTCTAAAGTTTAGAAATAGTGAATATCTAGGAGATCACAAGAAGTAAAGAACACTAAGAATATGATAATGTACGTTTGTTGAAGAATTAATCAACAATCAAACAGAAGAGAACAACAAAGCAGTAAAGCACTGGCAAATTTTTTGTCGAGCAGTGTAATATCAAAGACAAGCGACATGAAATCATGATGTCGTGTTGTGGTACAACTCCCATGTGAATTTGACATAGAATTCATATTGTCTTCTTCTCTATGTTCCGCGAGTCTTATCGCATAACTCGTCAAACAGTGTCATAGGTGTCAATTTCATGATAAAAAGGTTGCATGAGAAAAAATAAACTTAAAGCTCTTTTTGCTCTCATTGGTCCTTATTGGACCAATGATATTCTATTCGTTCTAACCGATTTTTTTTATGATTTCAGGAGGTTTCAAGAGGTCATTTGTGAAAAGAAGGATACGTTTGGAAAACTCTCGAGCGGAGCTACAGTTGAGTTGAACATCGATGGATTTCAAGGAGAGAGAGGGCAGTATGATCGATCAAGTGGAAGGGTGAAATTCGTTCTTATTGTTACATTTTTGGTTGTTTCTCGAAACCTGTGATGATTTTTTAGGAGCTATGAGTTGGGTTGGAGAGTTGAAGATGAGCTGCTCGTTTTGATATCAAGTGGTATTGAATCTTGATTATTCTGAATCGTCAATTGATCAGCTTATATTAGAAGGTGTGTATACGACATGAAAGATATTGCGAATTGTGACAATGATGAGGATTGCAAAATTAAAAAAAATTCGACCCTTTTGACAAAAAAAGTGCTTACGCACCTTCGGGCCTGACTATATCTCGAGTTCTAGGTCGAATTTCTGAGTGAAGATTGAGGAATGTCATGTTTGTAAGAACTTTGAAGAGTTTCATCTTGGATGGTTGAACAGGTCATTAAATGTCTAGGATCAAACAAACATGGGTTTGTAAAAGCTCTCTAAAGTTAGTTATTATCAAACCTAATCTGTACTAACTTTGGGATGCTTAGAATACAAAGGTATGTTGCAAGATGAATTGAGACTCAATAGATATATGAATATGGATGCAAATTGTAGTCGAGTTATGAAAACTAAATATGTAAAAGTGTGAAATTAATGCATCTTTCGTTTCTTGTAGATAAAGTTGTGGTGGTCATTTTGATGTGAGACAAGCTTTGTTGGAAAGCTTATAAAGTTGTGCATCTAGTGATCTATTTGTAATGTCGATTTTTGTAACAAATACATAACCTTCGGGTCACAACAAAGCTCTAACCTTGAATCGATAGTGTGAGATTGTTTAGGTGAGAAAGAGAGATAGATAAGTCTCTGGGCTTGAAAGTTAAAAAAGTGATGCAGAGCCAGCAAACTAAAACGATCAAAAAAATAATTTATAACATGTGTTACAAAAGCTAATGCCTCGCTAATGCACTGCTATGCGTGTGCTCATGCTCACAAACCCACTGCAGGAGTGCATTATCATATACACTGACCTATACAGTGATTATCACAGTAGTACATTCTAACAGTTTTCTGCAAAAAAGATCACTAACGGATATGTAAGTGTACGTACATAAATACAGTATAGACCATGAGTTAGTTGATACGGAACTCAAACGACAATATAGAGAAATATATCCGAAAACGTTTTCAGAACCCTAGGCCTTTTCTGTAATCTTTACAAGGGAGTTTTGAACAGTAGCGCAAGCTGACCTCCTCATCTGTGCAATCTACCGTAATCATATTTGGTGAGAGTAGGGAAGAGTGATCGAACCAAAATGGAAGAGATAAGAAGAATTCTGAAAACTAAAACCTTTAGTAGGAGTATAAAAACATGAAAGTTAATGTTCTTCTTTTTCTCTCATTTTCTTTTGTATCTGAAAAAAGATTCTATTTTTTCAAGAAACGCGAAATTTTTATCTTAATGTTTCTCTATCAATACTAAGTAGTTTGCTTTGAGATGAATCATAACTTATAAAGCTAGTGAATAGCTAATTTGATTCTTTGTTTCACAAATTCCAAATTAAGATGATTACGTAATCACATTGATCATTTTCTGCATAACGGTTAAATTTCTCAGTTCTCTGAAGGAAAACCTACGAAATAAGTATTCTGGGTTACCATGAGCACTTGTAATAATACTCGGGGTTAAAACTTTAAAGTAAAGAAATATTCATCCAAAGATAGGTTTTAGAGTATTAAATAATCTTTTTATTAATTTATATATCTCTCCTTTATTTTTATAAATAAAAATAAAAATATTTCAAAATATTTCTCCTTTATAAATTTTTCACTTCAATGTTTCAACACCATATAAATCTTACGGAAGACCAAGTTCGATTCGGTAAAACTGGTTTCAACAACCAAACAGAAAGAAGAAAAATAAAGTAGTGTTGAGAAGCTATTTATTTCACGTTTTTCCTACTTGGGTATTACTCTATGAAAATCTATCCGTATTTATCATCACATCGAAATAAGTGCACTGAGTAATCAGTATGTTCACTCGGGGAGTTTACTTGATGTATATTACTAAACCTTTAAGTTAAATGTGACTAAGAATACACTTCAAAAATACTTTTTGAAATATTATTTAGTACTTAATAATTAATAAAGAAATTAATTATTTCTAATTATAATATAATGAAAAAAATTTGAATGCATAGATATATATATATGATGAAGTATGTAATATGTTATGTTCATAACTTCATATGATAATTATTCTAAACTATAATTTTTAAATAGATTGTAAATGTTATTAATTTCAGTTAATTACTTTAGTAGACACTGTAATATACCATCGTCAGTTCATGTACATCACTTCTCGTATCTTCAACATGAAGATATTACTTCACGCAGAAACGGAGACTAAGAAAGATGGAGCACAAAGTTTTGATGCGGCTATGCTTCAAGGCGTAGATTACTTTGAAGAGGTGGCGTCGATATGAATCCTATACGTGTTATAGATTCTACAGTTGATCATGTGCTCCGTTGAGCGGACCAAACTCTTATATCATGACATGTCTTTATATATATATATTTGGAGATTTGAAGTATTTACATGTGGATTATTCTTTTTGTTCGAGTCATCATTAACTCCGGTCGTCTTACGATGAGCAGCCGGTTCTCTTATGTCTCGGTCGTCTTTATCACATATTGTTTTACAATGAGCAGTTAGTGCTTTTAAATGAGCGTCCTAGAATGGGCGACCGTTTCACTTTAGTCTCGATCATCTTTATCTCTTATCGTTCTACAATGAGCGTTGGATGCCCTTAAATGATCACTCTGCAATGAGTGCTGGACGTTCTTAAATGACCGTCCTTAAATGGCTTTTCAGCAATGAGCGTTGGATGCCCTTACCCAATCGTTCGATAATGAGAGGCCGACGTTGATAAATAGATGCTCATGATAAGACGGGTGCTCATAAACGGTCGTCCTATAATGAGCAGCCGGCGACCTTAAATGGACATCCATGAATGGATAGACGCCCAATAATGAGTTGATGATGGTTAGTGAGCACCCATGAATGGACGTGACCCTTAAACGATCATCCAGAGTGAACGGCCGGTGTCCTTAAATGAACGTCCATGAATAGATGATTGTTGTCTTTATGTCCATATTGTTTAGAACGAAAACATTTTGATATTTACATGAGTGAAATAACAACATGCTCTTGTTATTTGTAGAAGCTAAAGGCGTCGGTCACCCTCTGAGTGATCACGTATGACACCTTTATGTGTAGACTCCATATATTTTCATATTTTGACATTGGTGGACGTTGCACACTGCACACATTTTCAGAAAGACATAAAATGTTTATTTGATCGTGTAAATTCTTTAATATATAGTCAAAATTAGTAATACTTACTCTAGTTGAGATTTATAATCCACAACAAGCTTTGCTCTGATAGACACATGAGAAGGTGATATCGCGCAAGGTCTCTCTACATCTACATCCTCTTGATTACAAGCTGAAACTACAATAGTACATCTTCAACCATGACATCAACTCCTACGTCATTGCTACAACTTCGTTTTGAAAGATTAGTATGTGTGACTCCCAAACTGAACATCTGTATTGTTACTTGGGTTCAAGTTTGACATCTTTCGCTTTTGGGACGAACTAGGTCCTTCCGAACCAAGGCTGACAATAGGATGAGTATACACCTCCACCAATTGTAGGAGCTTTCAACTCTTTCAAAAAAATGTCGGATAATTCAATGCGATTTTCAGTAATCTTTCTTCGTGGAATTTTCCATCCGACTCTCTCATCTCCTGCTCGTCTAATCCGTATAGACTAGTTACAGAATCATCATTCTTCTCACCATCTGAATCCATCTTGTCTCGTCGTCTTGTTTCATCCTTTCTTCTTTCAATTCTCGCATGGCTTTTTGAGAACCGTCTAGAGAATCGTTGTAACTGAAAGAGTAGAGAAGTCGTCATCTTGCAAATCATCAACATATTTTCTTTTCTCACCTCTCATGTTCTCACCTCTCATATTACTTCTTCATACGTCACCTCCTGTCCAAAGAAAATCATGCTTCGTTCATCATGGCATCTGGGATCCACGCTTCGACAACATCTTTGCTCAAGCCATACTCACTATCGAATCTTGATGGAAGAACAGCATGCTGAGACCAAGATTTGTAGAACAAGGTTAGTTCTCTCATACTCCTCTTCTCGTGCTTTGTCCTCATTCCAGTCAATCTGGTCCCACATCTCGTTTCAACACACATTCGTCAAACAAGGCACAATACTTCCAAAAATCATCTTTCACGTGTTTCCTCTACACAACTTCCATGATATACTCGTGATACAAATATTCTGGAGTCAAACAGATTGCAATGGTGTGCAATTTGTTTGTCCATGAGTTCCAATGATTCATCAGTGATAGTACTACTTCGTCACATCTCTCTACAGTTATCAACTTCGAATTCAGGTTCGGACTTTTGTAGAGGCTCTTCAACTTCTCTTTCAAAATCCATGTCTGCCAAAAATATGTCTGAACAACCCTCTATGCGCATCCACTTGTCGTAGAAGTTAAAAGTTGAGAAAATTCAACTCCATCAAATCAAAGATCCCATCCCGAATGTTATCAAATAGTATGACGTCCACTGTCCACTCCACTGTCCACTCATATCAAATCATGAACACCTACCAACGTCATCTTTCCTCCGCTGAATCCGAGATATGCTTCCACTTCTTGGTCACCACCACCGTTTCACACAGTATCTCAACTCGTAAGCTTGATCCACCATAATGAAGTTTGTCGCAAATCAAGTAGCTCTAGGTTACAACAATGTTTAACCATCTGAGAAGAAGTCTACAAACATGGTGTTGGTTTGGTGGTGATTCTTGATAAATTTAACCACCTTACAATATTTATCAAATATCATCGTGATCCAATCAAGTCTTTCAGTATCCTCACATACGAGGTCCAACCTATGCGCTACGTAGCCTCTCTAGATGATATGCGGATATCTGCTCATGATCAACTTGTCGGTCAAGACATTCACAACAACATTGTCTGCTATAAATTGCAGCACGTTCTCAACTCCTAAACTTCTCAATCTCTTCGATCACATAATTGATTACCCATTTCACATTCTTCAGAATATTACTCTCGTCGAATGCTTTCACAAAGAGCTCTCTAAATTGATTAGTCATCATTATGTTCATCAAAGGTCTACCTTGAGCATTGGTCCAACCGTCGTAAGAAACCATCATCTTGCATTTTACTCCTTGTCGGAACATCGTCCTTTGAACTTTCTCTTTCACGATATAATTTTGCTCCAATAATGGACCCCGCATCTTATAACTAGAAGATAAGGTGTATCCTACTATTTGTTTAGTACACTTGAACATATCAATGATGGCTGGGTGACTCGAGACCGAAATGGCAATCCTATTTGTGCTTGAGCCAAACTCCATTTCAAGTCACCAAGGTGTCTATGTTCTTCATTAAATCCAAACTCCAACGGTGACCCAACCCCATAATCGGTAAGGGGTGTAATTGTGGAGTAGGAGCATTAAACGATGCTCGTACTCTATCACAAACCACACATCGTGCGACAAACTGCTGCACATCGACGTGCATACCACATCACCAATACTGTCCTTGGAGTAAGCTATACGTACGCTTCACTCCAAAATGTCTCAACTCCTCATGAGCATGTCGTACTAACTGTGCCCTCTGGGATGGATGTGACACTATCCGTAATCTCTCATCATCCCCCCACTCGAAGTACATGTCGTCCTTCTCGTCGAAATCTCTTCGTTCGTTGAAAAACACGATCTCGCTCCTTGGCACTTACTGTGTCTATCATCATGCCAGTACGTAGATACTCCATTACGGTCACATCGTCATGAATATCTCGCTGGATTGGAACACCATCTCCATCCTCAAGATCTGGAGACTCATCATCTACTCTCTGACCAGAGAAAGATACGACCTAGCTCTCCATACTAGAGTTCATGATCAACACGCAAAGAAAGACAGATGCATGCCATCATGGCACTATCTCCTCATCAACCTCGTCATGCCATCGAGTCTTAGTATGATCCTACTGACTCGTGCATGGGTTGCGACTCAACCCATCGACATCTAGGTTTGCAACTCCATGTCTATGCACTATCTGGAAGTCGTACTCTTGTAAGATAAGAGCCCATCGTGCAAGCTTCCATGTAAGCTTGTCGGACATCATCAACCACTTGAGCGGTTGATGATCAGTGATGAGAGTAAAAAAATTCTCAAACAAATAACATCGGAAGTGTGCAACAGCCCACACTATAGCTAAACACTCCCTCTCGTACGAATTGTATGTCGTCTCTGTCAAATTGTTGGAGCGACTGACCTACGTCACCACAAAATTCTTTCTCATCATCATGCAGAGTCAACACTGCTCCAAGTCCCAACCTACTCCATTCAATATGCAGTTGAAAAGGACGCCCCCTAACGGGTCTCCTCGAGATGTGAGCAGATGTCAACTTATCCTTGAGCTCTTCAAAACTCATTCCTGCTCATCTCTCCATTGCCACTCCTGGTCCACCTTCATCAGCTTGGTCAATGACTTCGCAATTGCACTAAACTTTTTCACGTATCGACGATAAAAGTTCACCAAATCAACAAATGTTCGATCTCAACTACATCTGTGGGTCGTGAGATACGTGCAATAGTCCCAACCCACCTGGCTAGATGATGTGACCCAGATACTATACCAACTCCTAGAAGAACTTGCACTTCCCAGGGTGTAACTTCAACCCATGAGCTCTCAACCGTTCGAACACATCCCGTAAGTGTCTCTCGTGCTCCTCCACTCTAGCACTATAGACTAAGATGTCGTTAATATAACATCTAAAAAATCCAATCCTGCTAAGATTCTATCCATCATCCTTTGGAACTCAGCAGAGGCGTTCTTCAACCCAAATGGTAAGAACCGCCACTGATACAAACAATCCTTGCCGTGAGAGTCAATTCTCCATAATGTTCTTGACTTATCATCTTCTCACTGGCAACTGATGATACTCTGCTCGAAGATCCAAAGTACTGAAGACTTTCACATGTCCCACTGCATCAAAGATCTCCTCAGGTGTCAGCATGTCATACTTATCGAACTTCGTCTACCGATTGATAGGACGGTAGTCTTCACACATCCGTCTATCCGTGTAGTTGCCATACATATCTTTCTTTGTTGGCATAACTATGGCAGATGCATATTCTCTATGCGACATCTCTACCAACCCAGCCTCCAACAAATCTTGAGTCCTACTCTGGATCAAGACTCTCTCTATGTTACTGTATCTGTAAGGACGTCGAAAGATTGACGTGTAATTAGCCAAGTCGAACCGTATACCTGGTCCTTTCAAGGTACCTAAATCCTTCCTACTGAAGGCAAAACATTCCTATGGCTCTTCAGGAATCTCTGAACTCTCGCGTCTCCTCTCCTATAAATTTGGGTCCGATCTCCGGCTCTCAAGTATCCTCTAGAGGTAGAAGATAAAGTTATTGATTGCTATCTTACAACCTCTGGAGCAGTTTCCTTCTGCTCGCCACCAACAACCACCCCACGACTGTGTGAAAAACTCCTGTAGTCCTAGCTGCAAGCTCCACATTGTCTCTTATGACATCCATGATGTCCAAAGATGACGAACTCCACACGCCTCGTCCCTAGTCTTTATCTCCACCGACTTGATAGGCAAAGAGCTCAGAAGTGTCTGAGCAGTAACACCCATCGATCGCATCCGACGTTGCTCAGCCAATCCGAGGCTAACAATCCATGTCAAGCAATTCAAGTCCATTGTTTGACTCAATACTTGACGACATGCAGCCTCCGACACTGAAGCTACTGCTGTCGTACTCGTAGAGAAATCCATCACCCGCTCTCTCTCATTGACATTGAGCTCCACCAACTGCTGTAACCGAGCATCCCACATAAGTTCCAATCCTCCATCTCTGTAACCATGTGACCTTCGAAAACTCACCAAAGTGAGCAATGTTGTCATGGGTCGTCCCACTGCCATGGGTGACTTATCGACGGCTCTCACTACTTGAGATCGTCGCCGTGCATCCAAGATGTCATCAACTGTGAGGTGCGTTGGTCGTCTCACTGCATCTTGTGTACGCTTCATCACCTCCCTCGGTAACAAGTTTGTCCACCACAACTGTGGATGATGTGCACGAGATCCCACTCTCGCTGCATTTAACAACACTGCCGGTCCGACCCAAGATCACACTTGGTGCACACTCGCAATCATCTGTGTACGAGCATCACCCAACAAAGAAACGTTCTCCAAGATGTACGCTGGAGAATCCACCTGATGCATCTAGAGAGGTCGTAAGATCCATAACATCTCTCAAAACATACTAGATCGTGGGTCATGTAAACTCTAATCTCTCCAAGCACGCGTGTGACCTTGACATGACCACCCGGCTATCACCAAGTGAATGATGCTAACAAACGTAAGATCCTATGCCTCCGGCAACAAAATATCTGACGGTAATACTTGTTAGTATCCTCTAACAGCTCAGTATGGACAACAACTCAGGATATCTCTGCACCAAACGTGCCACATGACGCAATGAGATGCGTCTTGTAACCTCATCTCTCTCCACATACAAGTATCGCTGTACTTGTCTGCTTGCATGCAATACCGCAGCCAAACCTATGCTGATCCTTCCAAACAACTCCAGCACACACACATCCTTCTCTGGATACTACCATACCATGGGAGTTGTATCCAACGGTGATAAGATCACAAGGTCAGTAAAAGGAACAACCCTTTGTTCCTCGACTGGTGGTACAAAGGCTTCACTCCAAGCCTGCTACACCAACGGATTAGCATACTGCTGCAACTCTCCACTCGATTTTCAGAGTAGAACATCCAAGGCAGATGGTACTAACGTAGTCATGCTAGGCATGTCTCCCACCTCCTCAAAGATCAGAATATCCTCCGTATGGACATTGCTCTCTAATAACTCGCGTGGTCAAGTGATGACCGAACTGAACCCTGCAGCGGATGTCATCGTCTCTGGAGTAGATTCCGTTGTCCTTAGTCTCGCACTGAACCAAACTGATAAACGGCTCACTCGTCCATCACCGACCTGCCAACCTGGTCTGTAAGATGTTGTCTCTGTCCAATAGTTTATCATGAACCTCATAGGATAGAACACAGTATCTCCAACCAACACATCATACGACTCCGCGGTCGTAACGATGGTCTTGGTCTTCACCATGTGAGATGATCTGTGACGTGCTTTCTTATCTGGGAATACATCGGATATCTGATCGTGGAGAATACGTGATGCTCTCTGTAACTCAGAACCAGCGACCACCAAACCTCTTTCTGACCTCTAAGTATACTCTGAACCTAACCCGCTGCGATATCCTCAAGTCCTCTTGGCAAATCTCTCTCTCACTTAACTAGAGATAGAATCGGGATAACAAACATGGGCAACTTGTTCTTGTCATCACCGCAAGCACTCTTGGGTCTGCTGGTCATCACTCCAGCCTCACCACAAGAGAAATACGAGCACTCCTAACGGAAAAGAAACTAAGCGCAACGCCCGCACACAAATCCAAACCAAACCAACTAGGCATACAAACAGACATGCGAGTATGGAGAGGATCCAAACACAGGTATACTGTCAATAACTCTCCATACTCATGATCAAGTGCTCTGAAGCACTTGCAAAACCTCCAAGTGGACTTGTTCTTCAAAGAATCTTAAATCTTGTGCCTTTTGGAGCAAAAACCTCTCAATTTCACCTTGCTGTCACTCCTCAACCACAGCTCAGAATGAGATGAAACCAAGGTCAGTAGGTAGCCTGTAGAATAATCTCTCTATTAAGGTATTACATGCAGAGAGTTCATCTCTGAGCTGACATCTATGTCCTTACAAAGTTCGCTGATTTTATAACATTCATGATATTATTTCGACAGAACTTTGCTGTTCGATTCCTCACAAACCACTAGACCAAAACGGCTCAAACTTCTCAGGAAGCTAATGTGTCATCATCACTACCACCCTGTAAACTTTCACCAGCAAATCCTCAACCAAACTCTTCGAATTATCCAAGCCCTTACTGTCAATGACACAAGACGATATGCAGACTCTTGTGCACAAAAAACAGTGATACCTTTAAACTCAATAATCCAAATGGTCTGAAATTTCACAGGTAGGTAGCTGACTGTACCTTCTCAGACCTTGGAAGGTTTCATAGTGAAATTTGACTCCAAACTCTCTATATCACTCTCAATGTCTCTTGTTTACAGTCACCTACTCTCATAACCTCCGATTTGAGACACCCAACTTCAACCGGCCATAACGTTTTCACTCCGGCTTGGAATCGATTGATCTCGGAATCCATCAGCAAGCCCATCTCAAGAGCTTTCCAGCAACAGTTCAGAAAGTGAGAAAGACCTTACGGAAATAAAATTGATCACGAATTTGACCCCCTCAGCTTCAATTGATCGAAACGTTCTCATTCGTGCTTCAAATCACGCAACCATTGAGTCCACGGGCATCCTCGTCTCCCAAGCTTTCCAACCATATCCAACATTCCGAGAATGGACCACGGGAAGTGCCTCCAATCCTAAAAAACGTGAAAAGAACTTGGTGGAAGGTGATTGATCAAACTTTCGACCAATAAGAAACAAGTTGATAAAAGATTTTTGTCATCACTCACATGACAAACACACAATGAACGAATTTTTATCCAAGAGTATCATTTGGGCCTCAAAGCTTATATTGAACAAACTACAAACAAGTGCCGTTGACAATATCGTTGACCAAGAAGCACGTAGACATGAAGGACAAACTACGCTCAATATAGAGTCAGAATTTCGACCCTAAAACGTTTGACAATAAACGAAACTACAAAAGGAACGGAGTGAAGCTATTATCTGGTTGTAGTAATCCTCTCCGAAATTCCTCACAATAAACTATGCGCCACCTTTGGTCGGCTGTAACAACGTATTTCGATCCAAGTGTTGAACAGAACTCTCGCTGTAAAATTCAGATCCAATCGAAGATCCATACCACATCAGAGTAAGATGTAGATAGTAAGATCCCAAACAACGTCGTAAGTGACAATGGGAAGAATGATAGGATCCGGAGTAGTCATCATCGCAGTCATAAACGACTCTCCTCAATGAGCTATCATAAATACTCAAAAGTGATCCCAAGGCAGACAATGGATCTTACTGACGAATGGATGCGCAAGTGGAAGATTAAGAGCACGAAAGGACACCGGACATACTACGACGTCAGAAGTAGGTATGGCTGCTCGGATTGAGCAGTTGGAGCAGAGGATAGCTAGTATGACTATGGCTCAACAGAGATCTGGTCGAACAGAGGCTTCCACGTCTTATGGAGGAGAAGGAGGTGACTTCGACTTCATGGCTTGTGTGACGTAGATTTAAGCATCTGCGGTAGTGACTCGAAGTGCAGTATGTTGTCGTGTTGTGGATTGACTAGGGTGTGAAACTAGCACATATCCTTATCATCGTGTTTTGATGTTGTGAAGCCACCGAGACCTTATCGTGTCAAAAGATAAGACTCCACGTGGACGATCCATGTACTCTCCGCTGAGTGGAAATAAAAGTTAGTACTCTTGTCGTCATACACGAAGTTGCTGTATAAGAAGAGAGGTGCGCGGAGCTTCGGATATAGAGTGTAGAGTATCCAAGTCTAGTGTGAGTGTGATCAGTATCGTCAGATGAAGTAAGAGATAGTACGAGTGGTAGCCACTGGTCCTCTCTCTGATGCTAGACCTCTACCTCCAACTCGATCACCACGGTCTTCTTGAGCTCCTCCGCCTCGTCCACGACCAGCCTTCTCTTGCCGTAGCTCGAGATGGAGATCAAAATAACAGTCACTACTGTGACCTGGTCGCTCGTAATGCTCACACTACCTAGGCACCACTTGAGACGTCCCAAACGTCTCATAACCACCTCTCATCTGTGGACAATCCTTCAGCTGATGAGGACCATCACACGTCCAGCAAGGACCCGCTTCCTGCTGGTTAGAGAAGGACGACATGGGCTTCTGTCCACCAGATCCTCCAACACCTCCCTTGGATCGTGACTGCTCCGCACGATCATTACCATCATCACCACCACGCTGTTGCGTAGTCTGTGATCCTCGAGAAGAGGTGGTCACTCCATGAGAGAGATATAATTTTTCAAAGTTGAAGGAGTGAACTCGTCAGTGAAGTCAAAACGTACAAATTTCAGTTCTCCGGAAAATTGTACAATCAGCACTGATTCTCCCGATTAAGGAATTTTTTGTTCAAACTTCATGAGTTAGTAGCCTGAAGGTTGAGCTACAAGAGACCATAAAAATCTTGGAGAGATTTCTTATCGACTACAAGATATACGTTTCGGCAAACAAGGGGGTCTTGAAAATATTTCATAAGGAATCCAATTTGAATACCTAGAAAGAAGAAGAGACGTTTAGAAATTTGAACGGAGATAGAGAAGCAAAAGTTAAGTATAGATGAGTTGCGAACACGCATCTATAGCACTTGAGGTGATCTCTTCGCTCTATATCGTGAAGCTTCTAAGACCATCGGAGCAGATGTGAAGAAGGTGGAGTTTCAAACATCATTCACTGTGGAGGTGACAAATGCTCTGGTGAAGTAGAGTTGGATCCTTAAAAGAGTGACTTTAAGTTTTTCTGGTAAGATTAGTAATGACGATGGTCATGAGATGATTATCTTAGACACTTGATTTTAGATTGGAGTTTGTTTCATGTATAACATGTAGAAGACACGATTTTTAATATAAAGCTCGAAAGAGTTAAGTAAATGATGTAGATTTGTTTTTCTCCCTTAATGGTCCAACTTCCTCTTTTGTATGATGTCGTTACTTGTGGCTTGAAAGAAAAATGTTGCAACATAACAATAGTCATGCTCCTTACAAACTCTCCTCCTCTATCTGAGATCAACTCTAACGGACATCCAAAACTTGTGATGATCCTCTCTCATAAGAGTCTATCCACTTATGTTTCATTAGTCTCTCTCAAAGGTCTAGCCTCTACCCACTTGGTACAGTAGTCAATGATGACTACAATATATCTATTGCCTCCAAGGTGTTCTATTATGAGGACCTACAAAGTCAATACTCCATTTCTCAAATGATCTTAATACTGGAATTGATCTTAACGGAGGTGTTCTAGTAGACTTCAAAGCAAATGCATGACATACGTCATAAGTTTTGCAATAGTCTAAACACTCTTTGAAAATATCATCCAAGAGTGTTTAGACTATGCGAGTTTTCTCCTTCTAAGAAAAAGTCATATCTGCAAGAAAACTCTAGATTTTCTTGTACTCGTATGATAGCTCTTCAATGTTGCGATGGTCATCACTTGATCGTCTAGAAATGAATCATCATACAGTTCTTCTCCCTGATCATCATAAGCCATCGACAAGAGATCAGCATTTGCATGTTTTTTCTTTGATTTATCTTCGATCACATAATCGTATTCTGTTAGAATGATCTTCCAACACGCAATACGCCTTTGGCATTAGGTTTGTTAAAGACTTTTTCAATCCAAAAATCATAGCTAGTCCTTCTCGTTCAGTCATGGAATAATTCTTCTATGTAGAAACCATCTGCCTACTAGCATAAGCTATAAGATGATCATGCCCATCTTTCCATCTAATTGACTTAAGGTACATATGACTACTGCATTGGAGCATTCTTATATAGAGTAAATGCTTTACACCACTCAGGTTTAGCAAGTATAGAAGCTGTCACCAATGTATTTTGCCGCTCCTCAAATGCTTCCTTTGTCTTCTGATCATGCACTATCTAGTCAAAATCAACTCTCTACTTCATGTACGTAGTCAAAGCTATTGTTTTGTTCGAGAAAAAAAAAGACAAAACTTACGATAGTATCCAAAAATACCAAGAAACTATCTCAACTTGGTCAAGTTGAAAAGAAATGAAAGATCCTCGATCTTCTTCACCTTCTCAAGATCTACCGCAATCTCATTCTTGGAAATGACGTGTCCTAATAGTAGCCCTTCTTCGTAGTCACATATGCAATTTTTTGGATTTAGAGAAGCATTATCTTGCTCCAATCGCTGCAAACTTTTGATCACATGATCAAAGGTCCTCCTTTTTTCTATACATGCAAAAATTGTCAATAAAATCACGAACAAACTTCCTTGTGAATGGTTCAAACATCTTGTGCATGAACATCTGAAATGTGGTTGGAGCATTACACAATCCGAATGATATCACCCGAAATGCAAATGTTCTCCAAGGAGTAGTGAATGTAATCAACTACTAGTACTCTTGTGCATCATTGATCTGGTTATACTCACTATAATCATCACCAAAGTTGTACCATTCATGATCAACAACTTCCTCCAAAATCAGTTACCAAGAGGATAATAATCCTTCTTGGTAACTACATTCAACTTCTTATAGTCTATGCACAATCGCAGCTTACCGTTCTTCTTCTTGACAATCATAGTGGCTGAAACTCATTCTGAGTTCTTCACCTCGTAGATGAAATCCGTGTCCTTGAACGTGTAAATTTCCTCCTTGACCACCATTGATGTTGTATGATTGATCTTTCTCTATTTTTGTCGAACTGATCTTGAGTTCTCATCCAGTTCGATTCGATGAATATCCCTCCTCCAGATCCTTGTAACTTAAAGCAAACACATGGATATATCTTTAAAATATATCTAAGAATATATTTTTCTTGTTTTGAGTGATATTTATATCAAACTTCAAGATAGAGAGTCTTCTCACAATCTCTGCCTCACTCAACTCTTTCTTGTCAAAGTCTTTCTCTACTGGACGAGGCAACAAGTCAATAGCACTAAGCTGTTGTAAAGATCTACCAAAATCCTTCGTCATCAGACGAGGATTCTTGAACATAAGAATCTCTCATATCTACCTCCGAGACACTCTAATCGTCCTCTGTATCAAATTCCCAGTACTCACGAGTCACAACTCCAACATCCAAGAGAGGTACTATCACTCTGTGATGTCTAGGTCCAGTCCGTAAGTATCATTTGTGCCACCTATTATCTATTTGTGCTCCCTAGCTTATATTCCCGCGACATATATGTAGATATTTACGACATTTCTAGTTTAAAAAGTGACAAAAGAGAAACCTCTGTCGTTTTCTGATGATGACTCGGATTCATTATCTGATGATGTCATCGAGTTCGTGTTCTTGAGTAGTACAGTTTTGGTTCTTTTGTTACTAGAAACAGAGATGTGTAGAAGAAGTACCACCTAAAAGCTAGCAATGGAGATAAAAGCGAGTTCTATAAGTATGTGTACAAGTTTTTACTGTATTAAACGGAAACAGGAGCCTAAGGAGGATCCAAGGACCTCTTCATCCCACCTAGGATGAAGAGGTCCTTGGATCAAATCCTCTTGGCTCATGTTTCTTGTCTCAGTATGTTGACCTCCTAGATGGGAGTCTATGTTGGGGTGTGTGGCTACGTCTTGCACATCTAAGGATGAGCTCCTTGCCCTAAGCCTCCGCA
Organism: Asterella californica; assembly: GCA_036924285.1. Classification (NCBI taxonomy): domain Eukaryota; kingdom Viridiplantae; phylum Streptophyta; class Marchantiopsida; order Marchantiales; family Aytoniaceae; genus Asterella; species Asterella californica. The sequence goes on from JAYKYS010000001.1 coordinate 41,202,189, forward strand.
TGCAACCGAGATTATGAGTTGAGAGATACTTAATACAGCTATGAGAGGATTGTAAGCCCTAAGAGGTGATCTTGTAGCTGTGACTTAGGCTCTAAACTCATGGCTTGACTCATAATTTGGGTTGCATCAAGATGACATCAGAGGGTTGAGAAATTTTTATTAAACAAGAGGCTAGCTTAGCTCGGAGCTAGCTTAGCAAAGGGGTTGCTTGTTAAGTAAGGGTACGTATAAGGACATAAGGACCCCAACTTAGCTAGGGGTTGCTTAGCAAGAGACTTGTTTTTAGATAAGTCGACATGCGACGAGCGTTTGAGAGACACTACAAAGAATTGAAGAGAGAGAGAGAGAAGGGTAGCGTACGCAAGAGAGAGAGGAGAAGATTTTGACGACTGAGGATATTGATGATGAAATTAAGACGTGAATAAATTTTATGGAGTCTTGACAAGCTTACTTGCACAAATTTGAGTGTCTGATTGATCTTAGTGGGTAAGTGATCGTTGGAAGTATATTTTTCTCTTTTGACCGATCTCACAATCAATCACAATCAGGAGGTCCGTCCTCCCCAAGAAAGACTCTCACCACGATATATATGCCTCCACTGAGAGTAATTGAGGTAATTGATTTGGAGAATTTTTTAGACTGAGTGAGGAAGATGGATCATGGTGCTGCTGTCCAAGGTGTTACTACTGCTCAAGGTATTCTTGCTCGGGGACTCTTAGCCAAGATGGCGTTGGCGCTCAAGAGGACCATTTGTAGTTCCAGCAGCAAGTGCACAACCTGCTGTTGATACAGCTCAGATGCTTCAAGCATTGGTTGCTCTGATTCAGCAGCAACCTGCAATTGGAGTTGAGCAGAAATGAACAAAGGTGATACAAGCAATTGTTGGTCGTTGTGGACGATTCGATGACAGAGATGTTACTAAGTACCTTGCAAGAGTATGTGGGTGAGATAGAACTGATAAAGGCACTTGAAGTTGAGATAATTCTGAGCTTTGAGTTGACTGTTGTTTTTGAAGTGAGGGAGAAAGTGAGAAATCTACAAAGGAGACATCTAGGAGGATGGACTCTGTTTGAACGTGCACTGAAGGAGGAGTTTCTAGAAGAAGATTCTAATAGAGTCACCGGGAGAACATTTCTTGATTGGATAGAGCGTCAGCCTGGACGTACCATGAGATTGAATGAGTTAATTCGTGAGTTTGAAAAGAGGTACTTGCAGCTTTTTGGTCTAGAAAGGTTGACGTTGGATGCTAGGAAGATAGAGTTGTTCTTAAGGACTATGGATGAGTTTACAGCAAATAGATCTTGTTTCATGTTAGCTGATCTTGAAGTAGAGCAATCTCTCTCCTCTGCTTTTTAAGAGCAAAGGGGAGAGTTACATCTGATTAGAGAAGAGTGAAAGAAGTAATATCTACTCTTGCTAGACAATGTCGTGACAGGATGGTAGTAGCTGGACAACTATAGACCTTGCTAGAACAAAGAGTGGTTTCTCAAGTCCCAGTAGTTCCTCCATAGTTCCCCAAGCACCTGTAGTGTCGATCCCAGCACAAAGAGGTCCTAGACAATAGCGACCTGTTGAAAATCAAAATCAACATAACCTGATTGAAGAGCTCACTCAACAGTTGAGAGATTTAAGAGTTGAGATGACAGATCTGAAAAGAGATCAGCGACCGGTAGCACTAGGTGCTCGACCTGTAGGGAAAACCTTTACCAAGAGGTGTATTTGGTGCGACAGTCCAAATCATCTCAGAGGGGATTGCCAAGACTTAGCGGTTGTCTTGCGAGAGGACGTGGTCAATTATCAGAATAACAAGTTGCATCTAACCGCCACTAGGCAACCTCTGAACATGCATTTTGGAAGAGGAGGAATGAGGAATTTGCTCTCAATACTTATTGGTGTGAACACTACAATAATGACTGAGGGCTCTGCAGAAGCTGATGTATATACTGGAAGAGTTGAAGTGCGCTCTAATCCAACTATGGTTGAACAAGCTGCTGAAGTTTCAATTGAAATGATGAAGAGAGACGCATAAAGCATTACGAGAGCTACTGGATGGAAGGACCCTGTAGATGCTTCTGTTCGAGCATTTTTGGAAGTAAGTAGTGAACAAGATGTAACTGTAGAAGACAAGAGACGGCGTGGTGCTTCTGACCTAGATACATGAGCACTTGATGACAGTGATCGTCGAAGAGTTACAAAGAGGAGAGCAGTAGAGCCATCTATACGAACTAGTAGGGTTCCTATTGCAAAAGATATACCTTCTACCTCTACAGTTCCACCATCTACAGAAGGTGTACAAGGTCTGCTTGTACAGGGTCGTCACAAGAGGCTACTGCTACTGATAGATATCAAGTATTGTTCTTGTGTCAACTTTCACATTCACTTTCCAAGCAACTTTTAACATTTTTTATAAAGGTTGAACTTATTATTCTTTGCAAAGTTCTTCTTAAGTAACACTTGGGATTACCGAATTGACTTTGTTTTATTTTAACTTATAAAGAGTTTATTATTCAAATGAGTACTTTTTGGCAAAATTTGTGGTTAATTTCACTTTTGATTGTTTTTTTCTGTTTTAGGTATGTCTTTTGTTGATTGGCTATTGTTAAGGTCGACGAGCATAAAAAACTTTATTTATACCCTTGTGAGAAAAGATTCTGTATCTTGTATAGGGAATTCTGGGGCAAAAGCCGTAGCGAGAGCTCTTATACCTATATTGGTTGCGGGAGTCCCTGAAGCTGCAGCGCAGGCGACCTAGACGGAATTCAATTATCACGTATTCTCTAGTCAAGGTCAACCAAGAGATGTAGGTGAAATCTGTCCTCTCGTTCAGAACCCAGCAAACTGTAGTATGAATTTCGGCAACCTATTGCTCCCAACTCCAACTTCCAACTGATCTCAAATTTCACAAGAAATTCTCTCTGACCTCTCACTACTAATCTCTGAAATTTCAACTTCAGACTTCAAACCAATTGCTCGAGATGGATCAGTCTTTCGTCTGTGCTAACTTATGAGCTTTATAGACTCCGGTGGCTAAAATCCATGACCCCAACACCTTCTCTTAACCAAATGAGCTGAAATTACATATGTAATAAGCTGATAGGGCATGAAAAGTTTCACTCAGAGATTCGATCCCATTCTCATGGAACAACTCAATCCTTGAGTCCAAGCAAAAATGGTTTTACTTCTACCTCTCAACTGTTACAGCCAACTTCACTCAACCATTTCGAGGTCCAACCTGATCCAAATGTAGGACTAATTTACATCGGTGCAACCAGCACGGAGTCAACTATCCAATTCTCTTGACAATATAAAAAGATCATCTCGTCCAAGGTACTCAGAAACGTGATTCGAGATATCGATTTGATCTCTTTGACTTTGAATGATCATAACTCTACACTCAAAACTCCAAATCGATTGACCCTCCACTCCAGATTGTAGCCCAGCTCAAGAGCTTTCCAACGAGACCTTACGCTCCACGACTGAACCTTGAGAAGGCTTCCGAAACTCCAAAACCGTCCTTGAAACTTGGATGAACTTCATTGATAAAAAAGGACCAATGAAAAAGAAGATTGGAGATCACATCTTCAAAGCTTGAGCCAAAATACTTCGGACCTCAATCATAATCTAGGATAATCATCCTCACCAAGCGATAGAGATAATACTGACATGGAAGTACATGAGATTCAATACAAATTGAATCGATCTATGAGAAAAGATATGACAAAAAGAAATGAGGAAGTCATCAGTTGATTATAGTATTCCTCACCAAAGTTCCTCGTGATCCATGCACGATGGTTGATCTTTCATCGACAGTGACATCAGATATTAACCCATACGTTGAAAAGAACATTGGCTAGAAAGTTCAGATTCATTCACGCGTCAAAGTAAGATGTACACAATCAAATCTCAATACTCATTGTAAGTGATGATCGGCAAGATCACCAGAGTAGGAAAGTCCATCCCCCTCTCCATGAGCTCTTCACCAAAGTAGACAACGAACCATTATCGAAAGTGATCGCGAAGAATGTAGTGAAGCTTAATATGAAATGGATTCGAGAATGGAAGATCCGAAACTCGGATCAATCATCTGTCCATGAGTATAACTTCTCACATCTCCTCACCCTCCATGTAAGACATTGAGAAACACTAGTGAAATACCAAGCAAAGAAGAGTGTCGCCAGAACCGTTGACCCGTTATCTTATATCCAAATCTGACGACAAGAGTCACTCACAAGAATGCCCACGGATCACTCAGCTAGTATGTCTCATTATCATGCGATCTCACATCCTAGATAACCATGAATGTGACAACTAATATGCCGTCAAGCGAGTTACACGAAAAGTTCATGGAATATAGAATACTTGATCGTTTGGTTTAGCTTGTTATACTTGAAGAGGTCGTATTCTCTTCACCACTTGCTAAAGAAGAAGATAAAACTAGAGAGAGGAGAAGACTTGAGACATCAATCAACCATAAAGGTTGATGAAGACACGGTGTCATGTTGTGATAAAACTCACACATGAATTTAGCGTAGAACTTGTATTGTGGTGTATTGCAAATCACAAGTGATCTTTGGAGAAGATCGTATAGTTAGTTAGTTCTACTCATTGGATAAAGTCACGTACGTCCTAGGATGTCATCCATGAGTCCTCAATAGTAAATAATGATGGTCCAAATAGTCAGATCACTCTAATGCGGATGAGGATCGTGAATGCAGTCCACTTAGTCAAGAATTATCTACCACTTAGCTTACTACACAACTAAATGTTAAGTTTAGCAAGGACGAGTATGAGACCAAGAGAGGAATGAAAGAGTGATGAAACGGAGGATTGTAAGAGAAAATGAATAATGAACATCAAGATTGAGAGCTCTTATATACTATGAGAGACAAAAATGTCAATCATTGACAAAAAACTTCCAAATCTAGTATTAACTCACTTTCAAAATTATTAGTTAATCCTAATTTCATGAAATTTTAGTGGTTCTTAACAATGTCAACTACTCAAATATTCTCAAAAAGTGATCATTATCAATCTGTTGTAACCAAAATTTTAGTTGAGAAAAATGTGCTTAAATTGCTTCCTTCTTCTCCATGCGCTCCTCGGATCAAGATTTTGGCTATATTAAAGTCTATCAGGGATGGCCATAGGCGGATGGATCACCAGTAGACGTTCACCGTTGCGCACCGTTGCGACTGATCATCTCTCGTCGATGATCTCCACCTTTTGTCCGTGGACGTTCGCTAGCAGAAGGCAAGAACCGTGGACATTCATTGGAGATTAAATCGACGGTCCGTCTGAGGACGATCTTCGTTGACAGATTTTGCTTCACGGATGGTCGGCGGATTGGCGTGCGCCGGTGATCATCCGTCAGCTTATGACGAGCGTCAATGGACGATCGCCAGTGAGTGTCTCGGCGGTCCATCAGCGGACGGCCTTCGTCGTGGATTTTGCGTGACAAACCGCTGGTGGTTTGTCGTTCGTCGATGAATCGTCCATCTGCAGATGGTGAGCATCGATGGACGTTCATCACCAAGTGTCATTGCGGTCTATCGGCAGATGGTCTTCTCCGACGGTTGATCGCAAGCACATTATTCGACGGTCAGCTCACTAATGGATCGTCATCTTCCGTGTACTATTGTCATGGAATGGTTCCATTTTGATCTATGTTTATTAATAGTTTATAAATATAAATTTTTATATTAAAGAATTAAATAAAATAAAATTTTGAAATTTTATGTCATTATGATGATTTCAATCAAACTCTTGAAATTTCAGTTGGCTCAAAATCTGGTAATACTTTAATATATATGTTAAATCATATTTATCAAAGTTTTATTTTCAAATTTCTATCTTTAAAGAATTATTAAACTTTTAAAATAATAATACACTTCAAACTTTTAGAACTAAATCTCTGAATGTTCCAACAAAATGTTATCGGTTCATAGTACTTCACAGCATAGCATGAAAAGAATTTAAGAATATTACAGATGACATGTATCTCCAATTACTCCAATATTAATTGAGAATAACTACTTGTTACAGCCATAAATGTTAAGTCAAAAATATGTTCATTATTTTTCTATGAGTTGGAATGTACACTCTAACTTATTAAATTTTTGAAAGTTTGAGTATCTTTCTGTTATAAAAGAAGTTAACAAAATATACATTCTACTGATTTTATCACAAATGTTTTCTATTTTTAGAGTGTACATCACATATGGGTTTTGTATTTTCTCCAGAGTTTCCACGATAGCCACATCTTATATCCTAAATTATATCAAGTTTAAAATCTTTTGGAAAATATGCATCCCAAATGAGTATTGGAACGGAGAGAAGGAAAAAGACATACATGAGTATAGTCTTAAAATTCTTGCAAGTGGTTGGCGGTAAGCCACAATTTATTTTGGAAAGAGATTTTTTTGGAAAATTAAAATCATTTATATGTAATAAATAAAACAACTTAGTAACCCTAAGTTGACAAAACAAATTTAACATATTTGTTGACCATATCTATCATGAACCATTAAGCAGAGTTGACAAGACTATTTCACTTCTAAATTTTAAATTTTAAATTTATTTTTCTATAATTAAATAATTATACTATGAATATTACATATGGCCTCTATGAAGACAAAAAACCTGTACGTGAACTGAAACACCTATCTTCCTACTATGAACATAAATGTAATTATATTAAAAATATTTAACTTTAATATAAATTAATTTATGACTTAACTCTTCGAAGAGAAAGGGTACAAGAATCCTGCTGCTAGTACTTGTGGTTCATTGTTACTCTAGGTTCACATGCATAGTTCGTGTTCACCCAAACACCGAGAGGAACTTTGCATCCACAATCACGTAAAGCTTCTCCGACATTTGCTGCTTGTTGAAGACTATGAAACACTACCATCGTCTAGTATTCCGATGTCAAAAGTTGAGCGAAGTGTATTAACATCTCAGTCATATCAGCTTTGGAGAAAGCTTTTGAATCATCGTGTGAATAACGCTTCAGTTGAAATCCGTAAAGAATATCAGTGATTTTCAACATGAATCTCTACTTCTCCAAAGTGGACATCTTCCTCTCGTCCGCAAGATAGACTTCCCAATTGTAAGCTTCTTCTATATCTTCCTTGTACCAACTACAGAAATTTTTCGGACGCACAAGAATCGCCTTACCCTTTTCTTTAGCCTCTTTGTATTCCCAAGCATGCATAAGATAATCAAGAAAGTCCGGTGGCAAAATCTTCAACAAAGTCTTCATCGATTTTTCTGTCCCTCTTCAACACCAAATAATCGTTACGATGATAACAATCTTTCTGTAAAATGAGAGAGAGAATTTATTAATCAACACGATAACCAGCAAGAAAATACGTGAGCATGCCATGAACTTCATGGGCTATCATGTTGGCTGTAAAGAAGACAAAAAGTCTAAACAACAATAGAAAAGAATTTCCTTACAAGTAACTTTTCAAAGGTTGTAAAAACGGAATGAAGTTCTTCTTCTTGAGTGTAAGGACCAATTTTGATATGCGCTTTGATCTAGTCTTTAAGACCAACCATCTGCACCACGGCCATTGTAGTCTATGACAAGACATCTCTCACACTCCTTCTGCATCTCATCCATTGATAATTGTCCCTGATCAACATGAAGAAGGATGGAGAGTTTGTGATCATCCGTCACCAAACGTCTTTCATCTCACCATCATTATGCTTTTCCGTCTTTCCATCTTTTGTGAGAGGTTTTTGTCTCTCCCACTTCTTAGATAGGGACTTTCCACAAAGGTCCCTATCTAAGACAACTTGGAAAGTCCTTCCAAAGTGAACATAGCTTTTTGAAGTTCATCTCAAGTTTGAATGTTAACCGTTTTCAGTGTTAATCACTTCCTCAAGACGTTTGTACTCTCACCAATCTTCTTACTCTTGGTGAATTATTGATGGACGTATTCCACTTCTCTGATGGATCGTGTACTTGCATCGCACATCCGCATCCACGTTATCATTGTATACAAACAATGCAGCTTCATTATTGATAAGACTCATACAGACAATATAGTTACATCAACGTATTTGTTGATAAAAACTTGGATATTGTGCAAGAAGCTCGATTCTCACATATGTACTATGATTACTCCTGATCAAGTAGAGCATCAATTTCGAGGAGGAGGTGAAATCCAGTCAACCTTTGTGGGATAATCGCGAGGATCTACAATTGTTAAGAAATTGTTATAGTGAGGAGAGGCATTTTCTTGCATCGTCTTCTTCTTCTTCTCGATGAAAGAGTGACTGACAGCTTGACAAGATCCCCAATTGTCGCTGTGACCTCTGTAGATGGTTTCACAGACCGGTCGATGCAGATCTGGATCACATTGTTTGTTGCATGATAATTTTTGATAGTCTTCTTCTTTTTGTTCTTCAAGTCCTGAGTGACGTTATCTCTTGCATTGAAGTTAACGTGTGGAAAGGAGCATCCGACTCAAAAAGAACAGATGCATGAGTTAGAGGTGGAGAATCTGAATGACTAAGACCTTCCTCTGCATCTGGACTGACGCGAGGAACACTAGCTGTAGATGAAGGTCTCCAACAAGGTTGATTAACTCCACCAGATAAGATGTTAGCTTTCCGTGTCACGTGATGCAGAATGACTTTGATCCCGACTCAGAGGTTGGGTGGCCGTGACCGAGATGTCGTGCGCATACACACCGCTATACGACATACATCGCTGTCAGAGGTACACCACACATACATATAATACATGGACGATGTTATACATATACACAAGTGTACCACAATTATCATCTCCAACACGGCAACAACGATTACTCCCAAACGGTCAAGCCAAATCCACTCTATGCTCAAAGAGAGTCTGGGTTACACTTAACTAGACTATCCACCATAGCCAGGAGCTTGAAGGCTCAACTTGAAGAAGTAAGGCCTCCAAGCTCAAGTCCAAGTGCGAAGTATACCCTTAGTGAGTCATCCAAGAACTCGCCCTAACGGCACTAATGGCCCTATCGAGATTAACCACTCCGCACTCGGCCAACCTAACTAGGGTGCTAAATTGACGTGACAGCTGTCGTGTGCATACACATCGCTACACAACATATATCGCTGTCAGAGATGTACCACACATACACATAACACATAGACGATGTGTCATACGCATACACAAGTGTATCACAATCGTCCCCTAACTGACGATTAGGTCCCTCTAACTTCGGATAGTCCAGTATCTCAACTACGTGATATACACCTTCGTGGGTGCAAGGATCAGAAGGTCGAGTGCTACATCGTCTCATCGTTAGTCGCATGTCTGTAATCCATACCACGCAAAGATCTAATAAGCTATCCCTGCTATTTACATCGAGGGCAAACCTACCGTCCAGTAAGAACAAAACTGAGAGGTGGAGTCAAACATTACATGTGTCAACTTCTCGAACAACCATCACACACCAACATACGGACTGCTCCACCAGCAGACCCACACAACATACACCTCAAGCTTGCACTTACAACTGCTAAGCTTGAGTTAACGGTCCCATCGATGTTGGGAAGATGACGTGACGCGCAATTATGCACATGATCCTTCCAAACAACACCATGACGGCCCTCTAACATGAGTACTCCAGAAGATAACACCTCACGCACTCGTAAAATAGTGCGTCATGCTGTCACATCTAATATCGTCGGTGTAGTCTGCTATAGATAGATATAATCGTCATGATGAAACTTACGAATCGATGACTGATAACCTCCTCCTCGAATAGTCGCATATCGCAACGTGTCTCTCTGAGCAATCACTAGGTTCTCAAAAGTCATAGACATAACTCTCTGCTCGTTGAGAACATGCGTTCACCAACATATCCGGGTCATCAAGGTTCAACACCTCAGTAGAATCACGTCGAATGGTTGAAGGTAGATCTGGACCTTGGCCATATAATAGAAAATACGGTGAGAAGGAAGCCAAAGACGTTTGTTGACTGAAACGGTAGCCCATAGCAAACCATGGTAACTGCATATCCAAGTCTCCCAAGTGGCCCTTCTGCAATTTATACTTGCGCAAACCTCTCTTCACCGTCTGAACTATCCTCTCAGTCAAACCATCCGCCTCAGGATGATCCCGAGATGTAGTCCGATGATCAATCAGCGCCTGATCACACAAGACCTGAAACTCACCAAGAAACTTTGTACCTTGGTCTGTCAGCACTTCAGCTGGTGCTCCAAAACAACTCACCATTCGATCTAAGAACGCATATGCCGTCTCTTCACTCGTCTTGTCCGATAATGCCATCAACTCAATCCACTTGGAGAAGTGCTCCACCACCATCAGCACATATCGATGGTGACATACAGTCAACGATAAGGATCTGTTCTATAGTGCTAGTTGCATGATCTATGCATTGATCTTTTTCTGGATTGGGATGATTTGAGTATTTCTACTAGTACCATGGACGAACTTGGAAAGACAGATATAGTGGTTGAACCGGTTTGGAGTTCAGTTTGATATCTTTGGGTGTTCCACTGTGCTAGGTTCTTTTGGATCAAGATGATCTGAGCAATTTTTGCTAGTGCCATGGACGAACATGGTCTTCTAGTGGTGCCGTGGGAGTTACTTTGCGGTTTTTTTTGTATGAGAACGGATGTGGACGCATAACGCACTACTACTTCCAGGTTCGAATTGCTCTAAGATAGTTGGAGATTTGAGTTAGAGGGGACGATTGATTAATGTTCGCTTGAGTCGTCTTGTTAACCTCACAACTTAAGACAGAATATTGATACGGAGTGCCTTAGTTCTCAAGGCAACATTCTTGAGTCATTGAAAGATGCATGGCATAAAAAGAGAACCACTTGATGAGGAAAATGGAGAACCAAGAGGGTTGAATGTTGGAGTTGTTTCTGAAATCAGAGTTGTGGCTGAACATTGAAGATATGTCGCAAAACCTAGAGATGATTGTGGGAGGTTAACTCAACTATAATTTGTGATTTCATATCGTGATGGATCCTTTGACCCTATTGTTCAATGCATACATTGCAAAACAACCTTCGTACATAATATTTCTAGAATGAAGAGACGTTTCGCATGTACGAGATCACCTACTGGTCGAAATGATCTAAGTTCCATGTTGAACAAACCATAAAAAGATCAGAGCACTTGTCCGAATGCACCTTGAGATGTTGTCGTGTCGTGGACCGGCTCCTATCTGAAATTCAGACTTCGATGCTTGTCGCTCCAAAGACACTCATGGGAAAAGCAAGCTAAGCTCCAGCTTACAGACTTTTGGCACAATTTTGGATCTCCACTTTCATCGCATCAGTGGATAGAGTTCTTTGTCAGCACTCCATAGGCACTTCGTCTACTTCGTTTGGATGCATAGTGGAGAAGTTACAAGACTCGAAAGATGGGTAAAACAAGCTAAGCTCCAGTTTACGGGCTTGTGACACAACTTTGGATCTTCATTTTCATTACATCGATGGGTAGAGCTCGTTGTCAACTTTCCATGGGCACTTCGTCTACTTGATGTCGCGTCGTGGACCGACTCCTACTTGAAATTCAGACTTCGATACTTGTTGCTCCAAAGACACTCATGGGAAAAGCAAGCTAGACTCTAGCTTACGAGCTTTTGGCACAATTTCGGATCTCCACTTTCATTGCATCAGTGGATAGAGTTTTTTGTCAGCACTCCATAGGCACTTCGTCTACTTCGTTTGGACGCCTAGTGGAGAAGTTACGAGACTCGAAAGAAGAGAAAATCAAGCTAGGCCCTAGTTTACTGTACAAACTGAGTATTTGCAGCTCCATGGGCTATACTAAGGACGCATGGAGTCTACTTCCTCATTATTGGAAAAAACTGGTACATACTATGACTGACGTAAGGGGACTATTTAAGGAGTTAGCTTGTTTCTGCAACTTGTCAATGAACGTTTTGGAGAATTGGGAAGTCCAATGCATGCGCGCAAGGTGTCATTGGGTTCAGATTTGTGCAAGCTACGTGTGGGTTAAGACGGTTCTTGAAGAGACGGATCGGGGGATGTGTTCTGGGAGAAATTGAGACGCAAGAAAGGGATTTGGGAGGTTTCAGTGACCTGTGAAGGAGAGTTAGACCGTTCAGACTGTTCCGGACTCTGAACTTGTTGTTCTTGAATCCATCGCGATCAAAACAACGAGTTCTTCAAGAAATTGAAGACGATACGAAGTTTCATCCGACGGTTTGAGAATTCTGAGTGAAATTGACGCTTAGGTCAGATTTTCATTCGTCTACGATCTGAGATTGGGTTGTTCTTCGCGAACGGTGAGCCAAGCTCTTCGTTCTTGGTGCCTATGCGATCAAGGAGTCTTCATCTATGCATAGGAGAAGACCATGTGTGGATTGGATTGTTAGTTTGGGTGTGGTGAGCGATTTTGAGCCATAGGGAGTCGATTTACGACAGTTTTTTGACAACATGCGACCAAATTTCTTGCGTGATTTTGCAAGGGGAACTCCAAACAGCTTGTTTGGAGTCTCATTGGATTCAAGGTAGTTAGATCTATCTATCAGAGAAGACGGATATCAGTTCAGACGATTCGTTTGTGCGCTATGTGCGGTTTTAAGCCGCATGGAGAAATTTTTGAAGGTTCAGTCACCTACGATCGAAAATTGATGGTATCTCGACTGTTGGGAGTCGGATCTGATAGTCCTGAGGTCAACAGAGTCAGAAGACCCTATCGACATCTGAAGTCCGTTTGACGATTTTTCGGTTCCTTCGCTATGATTTCATCCTTTAGAGTTCGTTAGAGATCTAGTTGGCTATATACAGCTTGTGGTAGCTAGCTTTAGCTAATAGCTTGTACATTGATGTGGTATGGACTTGGGTTTCAGTCGTGTGATACTCGTGCAGCTCTTGTTGTTAACAAAGAAAAGTTTCTCTTGCTTTGAGCTACGCTTTGGTGGTTTTGGATCAGGGTTGAGATTCAGGGGTTCGTTCTAGAGGCTTTGAAGCAGATTACAGACCGCTCTGGTATGTTTCTCAATTTTGTGTTCTTAGAAAGAAAGAATCGGTAGTGTATGTACATTGAGAGTTGGTATATATTGCAGCGCTCGTTTTCACGGTTGTTTTTCTCTGTCTTGTCTCTGTTTAGCACAGTACATCTCCACAACCATGAACCTCACATTTTCCGATGTTTACGTAAAGTCTGACACGATACGGTGGTGAACTCGACGTGAAGGTCTGGAGTGGAGATTCTTCTGTGTTTGAACTTCGGAGAAGAGTTTAACAATCATGAGTGGGGATGAGAAAGGTGATGGAAACGGAGCTAGTGGTTCGAGTGGATTACCGAAGGTGCAGTTGGATCCGGCGACTGCATCGATGTTCCAAGCTTTCACTATGTTCGTAAGGCAGCAACAGTTTGATGAGAAGATAACAAAGGCGCTTCAAGCGGTGGTCAGAGATTGACTAGTTCGATGGGAGAGATGTCTCAAGATATCGGAGATATTATGTGAAGGAGATGGAGCTGAACCGGGTCTTAGAAGATGAGATGATTGAGACGTTTCAGTTGGCAGCAGCTCCAGAGATTAGAGATCATGTTAAAATGCTAATGAAGCATTTTAACAAGGATTGGGAGACATTTGCTCGTGCCTTGATGGATGAGTACTTCTTGGAAAACTCTGATCGAGTCATCAAGAAGTCATTCTTGGAGTGGGTTGAGCAATCAAGGAAGGGTATACAAGCTACAGAGTTGCTTAGGGAGTTTGAGAAGTAGTTTTCACGATTGACTAGGATGGAGAAGTTGACGTTGTAGTCCAACAAGACAGAGTTATTTCTTCGGACTGTAGATGAGAAGCTACAAGAGAAGCTGGATGTACTTCTGGAGGATCGGGAGGAAGACGATGGCTTGACCAGTAGTTGGAAGAAGGTTGAGGAAGCTGTTGGTCTGCTTACCAAGAGAGAGCGAAGACGAGAAAGGTTCATGTTAGGAGACTGGCACCGACAACGACTACTGTAACACCTGTTTCTGTAGTCCAACCAATGGTTCCTATTGCTAGACAAGTAGTACCAGTTGCTCCAGCTATTCCAGTTGTCCAGGCACCTGTAGTATCTCCGAAGAAGGATGATTCATACCTTGAGGAGATCTTGCGTGGAATGCGAGATCTGCAGATCAAGCTCACAAGATTGGAAGAGAAGGGGTTTACAAACGGAGCAAAACCGGTTGAGAAGCAAGGCTGGATCCAGTGGTGTATCTGATGCGATGGTATTGATCATCCACGTAGAGGTTGCAAGGAGTTCACTGATATTTTACAACAAGGGGCGATCTCCTGGAAGGATGGGAAGGTAGCGCTGAGAGATACCGGCGCACTTCTTCATACCAACTTTGGTAGAGGAGGGATGAAGAAGTTGGTTGAGGACCACTTATCAGCGCAAGCAGTTGCAATCGTGGAGGTTAGAACTTATGGCACAAGGGTTGAGGACCAAGCTGAGGAGTTTCAATGAGCATGTTGAGCCGGGTGGATTGTGATCATGTGTCATCTCCATGAAACAGGAAGGAAAGATGGAACGCGAGACACTGTTGAGGACAGCTGCTACGATCCAAAAGGATACTGGATGAGAGGATCCGATAGAAGCGTCATCGGTACATGCTTACATCGCCAAGAACCAACATGAAGCGTTGTTGGACGAGAAGAGAAGACGAGATTCAAAGGATGCAGGGAAGGAACTTCTTACAAGAGACAGACTCGAGAGGAGAAGGTTTGTCAAGAGCTTCGGGATGCAGGAGCTCAAGATCTACCGATGGATGATGTTCCTTCTCCATCGAAAGAGAGAACGAAGGAGTTTTAGAAGGAGAAGGATAAGCCGGCTGCATACAAACTATAGTCAGACATCGAGGCTTCAATAGACGTGAAGGGAGTCTTGGAAGATCGCATTCTGAATGCGAAGGTGGAGTTTACTTTGAGAGAAATTTTGGGTATTGCTAAGCGTGAGTTTCATGATGTCATCATCGATATCATCAAACAGAAGCGATAGATTACGGATGAGACTGGTTTATCACTTCCTTGGATACTAGGATCTCTGTGGATGAGGAGAGAGAGCTTGCAAAGTGCAGTGTTTATTCTTCAAAGGAAGAAAGAGATCGAAGACATAGGGCACATTTTGAGGATGAAGAGGAGGATGGGAAACAAAGTTCAAGTCATTATAGTCACAGTCATTGAGCTCGAGCTACGACAGAGACGTTGGTGAGGATCGAAGACTTGGATGAGCCGGTGGGTGCTCTGATTGATCATGGATCGGAAATCAACATCATGTCGAAGGAGCTATACAAGAGGAAAAAGTGATCGATCGACACAGAGCATGGGTGGGTCATAAGAACAGCCAACAACACAAGAGGAGATTTGTTATGGAACTTGTCTAGCGTTAGAGTGCACATAGGTGATGTTGCTATCGAGCAAAACTTCTTTGTCCAAGAAGCAACATCATATCCACTCATTCTTGGTCAACTTTTCATTACAACGACTCGGATGGAGACAAGGGTACTAGACGACGGATCTGCTTATGCTAGGATCCGAAGTCAAGATGAGACAAGAGTGATACAATTCTTGACTGTACCATCACGAGCGCAATCGAGATCGTCTGAGGGAGAAATCGCTTCCAAGGGTGAGTGAAGAGTTCAAGGATTTTCGTTGAGTACCACTATAGAGCGAGATTGTGGTGGTGTGCAGGAGAAGATACTCTCGCTTGATGGAGATAGTGTCTTTTGTACAGGGTTTGTTGGGTTTTCAGAATGTGGGATTGCTATTTACAAGAAGGTAGAAGAGATGAGAAGCAAAGAACAAAAATATTTGCGTGATGTTGAGTTGATGTTGAAAGAGCCGGGTGAGCTAGAAAGGGATGAATGGATTTCTGGTGTTTATGAAGAGGATGGGTTGGAGGATCCTTTGCGAGAAATCATGTCTACTGGATGGGAGGATATGGATAAGGTTGTGCAGATTCATTCAAAGGAGGTCTATTCGGTGATCGAGTCATTCCGTGCACCTGAGGTTCGAGTTGAGACGAAGTACAAGATAGTGGATAAGAAAATAAAGCCAGTTGCAGGTCTTTGCGGATGATACTAACCAACAGATGGATCGAGCTTCAAGGGAGAAGAGTTTGAGAGATCCTAAGTTCACGGAGAAGATCCTTGAAGAGCTGAAGATTGGATCTGATGGGTCTCTTCTATCAGACGAGAGGATGTGCTTCAAGGAGATGCTTTCACGACATGGGAGATCATTTGTCTTTGAGCCACATGAGATTGGGTGTATAGAACCGTACGTTGTTACCCCGATGGTTATCTTCACGGTACCGCATGTGCCATGGAACTTGAGACCAATTCCAGTACCGCGGGCTCACTTGCCTAAACTAGTGGAGTTGCTGAAGGAGAAGATGCGGATGAAGATCTAGGAGAGTCGTTTGTACCGTATTCTAGCAGATAGTTTTCAGTGCCTAAGAAGAATGGGTCGTTGCGGTTCATCCAAGACATGCAACCGGTGAATGCAGTAACAATCAGAAATGCTAGGGTGGGACCGATTGTGGATGAGTTTGCTGAAGCGTTTGCAAGAAAAGCAATTTACTCAATGGAAGATCTTTACTCAAGATATGATCAGTTTCAACTAGCGGAGGAGAGCAGAGGCTTCACGACAATGAGGACACCTTTGGGGTTGGTTAGGATGTGTACTTTACCACATGGAGCTACCAACTCGGTAGCACACATGATGAACGGAATGAATAGGGTTATGAAAAGACGATGCCGTTCTTGGATGACATCCCATTAAAGGATGTGTGGAAGATGAGAAGGATGAAGCGTTAGATCAGAGGGGGTGTCGGCGATACGTCATCGATCACATAGCAGATTGTGAGAAGATCCTATCTCGACTTGAGGAAGTTCATCTTACGCTGTCAGGTGCGAAGTCTACATTTGGGGTTAGAAAAGTCTTGATCGTTGGTCATTTGTGTGGATCGTTTGATCGGAAGTCAGACTTGAACAAAGTGGATGCAATTGGGAGGATGAAGGAGGTTTGCAACTCGTTGAGAGAAGTAAGAAGAATTTTGGGTGCTTGCGTATTTTATCACATTTGGATTCCTCATTATGCGCATGTGGCGGATCCATTATATGAGTTGTTGCGTAAGAGTCATAAGTTCAGATGGGAGGAAGAGCATACTGATGCGATGCGGAAGCTGAAGTCTTTACTATCATCTCCTCCAATTTTGAAAAGGATAGATTACAAGGGTGTTATGCTTGTGGTTCTTACTGTAGATACAAGTCCGGTTGCAATCTGATGGACAGTAGGACAAGATGATAAGGATGGAGACAGGTTTGCTGTTAAGTTTGGAGCGAAGGTGTTAAGTGGTCGTCAACGTGCATATCCGCAAATGAAGAAAGAACTATTGTATTGTTTCAGTCATGAAAACTAAGAAAGAATATTTGATTGGAGCAGTAGTGGTGGTTGAACTGATTACTTGCCGTTGTTATGGATGATCATGAATTGTTCAACTCTTGATGTTGCGATGGATCGCATATATAAAGTCGTTGAATCCAGAGTTTAGACATATTGCAAGGAAAGATAATCCGATGGCAGATATGTTATCTCGAGCTCCATATGATGGGGAGGATGAGATGGTTGAAGATATTGACGATGTGGGTGCAAAGTTCTATTCAATTGCACAGACAGGAAGGGAAGATGAATTGTTTGTTGAAGGGTTGTATGATGGTGACTTGCTTGACATCGAGAGGTACCTTAATACGATGGTTAAGCAAACAGGTTCGACGGATGAGAGATTTCGGAGAGTTCGAAGGAAGGCCTACAACTTCATGTTGCAGGATGGGTTTCTTTGGAAGCAACCGAAGCAGAAAGATGGGATACCGCTAAGAGTGATTTGCGACAAGGAAGATCAGTAAAAGTTGCTCAAGGTATTTCATGAGAGTCTTTGGGCTGGACATCGAGGAATTTGGGTCACTTTTACGAAGATGAAAGAGCAGTATTGGTGAAACAACATGTACATGGATGTCGTATCTTTTGTGAAGTCTTATTTGACATGTCAGATGTACTCGAACATCCGACATCGAGATGGATTACATCTGACTTATCCGTTGGCAATCCACTTCAAGTGGGTTGTAGACTTGGTGACTATGCCAGTTGGATTGTGACAGATGAGATACTTGGTACTTGCTAGAGAAGATCTTTCAAATCAAGTTGAGGGTAGGGCGCTACAGACAAAGACAACTGAAGGGGTAATTGGAAGAGGTTGTTTGTCGATATGGATGTGTGGGAAAGATCACTGCAGATCGAGGAGAGTTGAATGCACATGAGACTCGTGAATCTTTGCAAGGTGTGGGGGTGAGGTTGTCATTGACAACTGCTTACAACTCCGAAGAGAATGCCAAGAGTGAACGTGGTCATCTGGCCATTGTGAAGGCTTTGATGAAAGTCTGCAACGGAAGGGTGCGCGAGTGGCCTCGACTCTTATCATTTGTGTTATGGATAGATCGACGACGCACAGCTCGGTGACAAGTTACATGCTAGTGGAACTCATCATAAGTCAGAAACCTATCATGCCGATTGAAGAACACGTTCTAACATGGAGTGTGTTACCTTGGGAAGACAATCTGACTAGGGAAGAGCTTCTTGCTATTCGAATTAGGCAGTTAGAGAGAAGACCTGAGGATATCCAAGCTACTTTGGATAGATTACGAGAAAGCACGGTTGAAGAACAAGGTCAGATTTGATCAGCGACATCGTTTGAGACCTAGGAAAATCAAGGAAAGTGATTGGGTGTTAGTTTATGACAACAGTCTAGACAACCAGCATAGTGCACTCCGAAAGTTTTTCAGGCGATGGTTTGGTCCGTATGTGATGAAGAAGGTTCATGACAACGCAACTTACGCCTTGCAAGAGTTGGACGGAACGAGCTTGAAGATACCAGTGGCAAGTAAACGTGTCAAGATTTTCAAAAAGAGAGATGATGAGGTCGATCTAACATATATCTTGACGGAGTTTCAGTTTGAGGATGAGGATTATGCAGAAGACATTGAAGATGAGGTTGACTACGATGGGAAGTAAGACAATATGACGAAGTGCGTGTCGATCCACTCCTTGGTTGGTATCTCTGGTGCATACCGGAGGATGTCCATGTTTAGAGGGGGTGAATGTCGTGTCGTGGATCGGCTCCTACTTGAAATTCAGACTTCGATGCTTGTCGCTCCAAAGACACTCATGGGAAAAGCAAGCTAAGCTCCAGCTTACGGACTTTTGGCACAATTTCGGATCTTCACTTACATCACATCAGTGGATAGAGTTCTTTGTCAGCACTCCATAGGCACTTCGTCTACTTCGTTTGGACGCCTAGTGGAGAATTTACAAGACTCAAAAGATGGGTAAAACAAGCTAAGCCCAAGCTTACGGATTTTTAGCACAACTTTGGATCTTCATTTTCATTACATCGATGGGTAGAGCTCGTTGTCTGCTTTCCATGGGCACTTCATCTACTTGATGTCGTGTCGTGGACCGGCTCCTACCTGAAATTCAGACTTCGATGCTTGTCGTTCCAAAGACACTCATGGGAAAAGCAAGCTAGACTCCAGCTTACGGGCTTTTGGCACAATTTTGGATCTCCACTTTCATCGTATCAGTGGATAGAATTCTTTGTCAGCATTCCATAAGCACTTCGTCTACTTCGTTTGGACGTCTAGTGGAGAAGTTACAAGACTTGAAAGAAGGGAAAATCAAGTTAGGCTCTAGTTTACTTTGCTGATTGGATATTTGCAGCTCCAAGTGCTATACTAAAGACGCAAGGGGTCTGCTTCCTCATTATTGGAGAAAATCGGTATGTACTGTGAGTAATGTAAGGGGGCTGCTTAAAGGGTTAGCTTGTTCTTGCGACTTGTCCGTGGACGTTCTCGAGAATTAGGAAGTCCAATGCATGCGCGCAAGATGTCATTGAGTTCAGATCGGTGCAGGCTACATGTGGGTTAAGACGGTTCTTGAAGAGACGGATCAGGGAATGTGTTCTATGAGAAATTGAGACGCAGGAAGGGGATTTGGGAGGCTTCAATGATTTGTGAAGGAGAGTTGGACCGTTCGGCCCGTTCCGGAGTCCAAACTTGCTGTCCTTGAATCCATCGGGATCAAAATAACGAGTTCTTCAGGAAATTGAAGACGATACGAAGTTTCATCGAACGGTTTGAGAATTCTGAGTGAAATTGGCTCGTAAGGAAGCGCTTACGTCAGATTTTCGTTCGCTTACGACTTGAGATTGGGTTGATCTTCGCGATTGGTGAGCCAAGCTCTTCGTTTTTTATGCATATGCGATCATGAAGTCTTCATCTACATATAGGAGAAGACCATGTGTGGATTGGATTGTTGGTTTTGGGTGTGGTGAGCGATTTTGAACCGCAGGGAGTCGATTTACGTCAGTTTTTTTGCAACTTCTGGTCAAATTTCTTGCGTGGTTTTGCAAGGGGAACTCCAAACAGCTTGTTTGGAGTCTCGTTGGGTTCAAGGTAGTTAGATCTACCTACCAGAGAAGACAGATATCAGTTCAGATGATCCGTTTGTGCGCTGTGTGCGGTTTTAAGCCGCAGGGAGGAGTTTTTGGAGGTTCAATCACCTACGACCAAAAATCGGTGGTATCTCGGCTGTTGGGAGTCGGATCTGAAAGTCCTTGAGGTCAACGGAGTCAGGGAAGAAGACCCTATCGACATCTGAAGTCCGTTTGGCTAAAAGAGGAAGTTCTCAGATAGGTCTTTTTCGGTTCCTTCGCTACGATGTCGTGTCCTCGACCGGCTCCTACCTGAAATTCAGACTTCGATCCTTGTCGCTCCAAAGACACTCAAGGGTAAAACAAGCTAGGTCTTAGCTTACAGACTTTTGGCACAACTTCGGATCTTCACTTTCTTTACATCGATGGATAGAGCTCATTGTCAACTTTCCATAGGTACTTTGTCTACTTCATTTGGACGCCTAGTGGAGAAGTTACGAGACTCGAAAGATGGGTAAAACAAGCTAGGCCCCAGCTTACAGACTTTTGGCACAACTTCGGATCTCCAATTTCATTGCATCAGTGGGTAGAGCTCCTTGTCAGCACTCCATAGGCACTTCGTCTACTTCGTTTGGACGTCTAGTGGAGAAGTTATGCTACTCGAAAGATGGAGAAAGCAAGCTAGGCCCCAGCTTACGAACTTTTGGTACAACTTCGGATCTTCTCTTCATCGCATCAATGGGTAGAGCTCGTTGTCAGCTTTTCATAGGCATCTTGTCTACTTCATTTGGACACCTACTCAAGAAGTTATGCTACTCGAAAGAAGAGAAAATCAAGCTAGGCCTTAGTTTACTTGCTGATTGGGTATTTGCAGCCCCATGCGTTATATTAAAGACGCAAGGGGCCTGCTTCCTGATAATTGAAGAAACTTGGTACGTACTATGACTGACGTAAGGAGGCTGCTTAAGAGGTTAGCTTGCACCTGCGACCTGTTAACGAACGGTTCGGGAGATTTGGAGATCCAATGCAAACGCGCAATGCGTCGTTGGGTTCAGATCTGTGCTGACTATGCGTTGGTTAAGACGGTTCGTGAAGAGACGGATCGAGGGTTGTGTTCTGAGAGAAATTGAGACGCATGGAAGAGATTTGGAGAGCTTCAGTAATCTGTGAAGGAGAGTTGGACCGTTCGGGCCGTTCCGGAGTCCAAACTTGTTGTCTTTGGATCCATTGGGATCAGAACGCCGAGTTCTTCAGGAAATTGAAGACGATACAAAGTTTCATCAGACGGTTTGGGAGTTCTGAGTGAAATTGGCTCGCAGGAAAATGCTTACATCAGATTTTCGTTTACCTGCGACTTGAGATTGATTTGTTCTTCGCGATCGGTGAGCCAAGCTCTTCGTTCTTGGTGCTTACGCGATTAGGGAGTCTTTATCTATGCATAGGAGAAGACCATGTGTGGATTGGATTGTTGGTTTGGGTGTGGTGAGCAAGTTTGAGCAGCAAGGAGCTGATTTACGTCAGTTTTTTGCAACCTGTGACCAAATTTCTTGCGCGGTTTTGCTAGGGGAACTCCAAACGATTTGTTTGGAGTCTCGTTGGGTTCAGGGTAGCTAGATCTACCTGTCAAGGAAGACAGATATCAGTTCAGATGATCCGTTTGTGCGGTACGTGCGGTTTTAAGCCGCAGGGAGGAGTTTTTGAAGGTTCGGTCGCTTGCGACCGAAAATCGGCGATATCTCGGCTGTTGGGAGTCAGATCTGAAGGTTTCTTGGACCAACAGAGTCAGGGAAGGAGACCTTATCGACATCTGAAGACCGCTCGACGAAAGAAAGAAGTTCTCAGATAGATCTTTTTTGATTTTTTCGATACGAGTTTTGCTCTTTTGCGTTCGTTAGAGTTCTGGTTGGTTATGTACAGCTTGTGGTAGCTAGCTTTGGCTAAGAGCTTGTACATGGACGTGGTTTGGACTTGGGTTTCAATCGTGTGATACTGGTAAAGCTCTGTTTGTTAGCAAAGGGAAGTTTCTCTTGCTTTGAGCTACGCTTCGGTGGTTTTGGGTCAGGATTGAGATTCAGGGGTTCGTTTTAGGGGCTTTGAAGTAGATTACAGATCTCTCTGTCTGTTTCACAGTTTTGTGTTCTTAGGAAGAAAGAACCGGCAGTGTACATACATTGTGAGTTGGTATATATTGCATCATTCGTTTTCGCAGTTGTTTTTCTCTGTCTTGTCTCTGTTCAACACAATACATCTCCACAGCCAAGAACCTCACATTTTCCTAGACGTCCTTCACGCAAAATCCAACACGACAACGGTTTTCATCCTTTAGAGTTCGTTAGAGATCTAGTTGGCTATATACATCTTGTGGTAGCTAGCTTTAGCTAATAGCTTGTACATTGATGTGGTTTGGACTTGTGTTTCAATCGTGTGATACTGGTGCAGCTCTTGTTGTTAGAAAAGAGAAGTTTCTCTTGCTTTGAGCTACGCTTTGGTGATTTTGGATCAGGGTTGAGATTCAGGGGTTCGTTCTAAGGGCTTTGAAGCAGATTACAGACCGCTTTGGTCTGTTTCTCAATTTTGTGTTCTTAGGAAGAAAGAATCGGTAGTGTATGTACATTGAGAGTTGGTATATATTGCAGTGCTCATTTTCGCGGTTGTTTTTCTCTGTCTTGTCTCTGTTCAGCATAGTACATCTCCACAGCCAGGAACCTCGCGTTTTGCTGGACATCCTTTACGCAAAATATGACACGATAACGTGGTCTCTGAACTTATGAGGTTAGTTAACTTGAAGAGTTGGCTACAGATTCCTTCATTCCATAATTCAGAATCTCTATCAACAACTAGACAAACCTTGGTGCAAAATAGAGAATTTGGAGAAGAATCCTATCTTGCATCAGAGGTTCAAGAGGAGACAGCTGAAGAGGTTCCAAACATGTCTCAATCTTCAAATAGGTTACACTCTCAATAGTCTTTTTGACATACAACCACAATCCGAGCAAGTAACGTGAGCAGAGGACAAAGACGTCAAACTCAAGGACAAATTCTGGCTATATATATATTCTCCAAACTCCACCCAAGAGAGATGAAGAAACTCTTGAGAAGAAGACAAATGAAAATGAGGAAGAGATTGCTCACCTTTTTATATGAAATAAGGAGTGTACAAAAACTAATGTGTAACTGAAATATTGTAGTTGACCTAGATATTCTCTCCAAGATACTTTATAAGAGAATCTACTCACGGAATTCCAAGTGTAACAGATATATATTTTCATGAAAAAAGAAATATTTCACTCGTCTTATAAACCAAAACTGCAAAATTTCAAACAAGTCGCTGACGACTGCCATCAAATATAGACGATCATCATCATTTCTTTAGAATCTTATTAGAAATAATGATCGCATATGAGTAACCTTCAAGTTCCACTGCCGGCAACTCATAACTAAAGACGACCGATGCCCCAGCGTCCGTTGTCGTAGAGCATGAAGTTTGATCTAGGAATACACGAGGTAGCTGACTGTAGAGAGATACAGCAAGGTCTAGGACCTACTCGATGAGATACTTATCCTCTCAATACCCAACCTGTCAAGCTTTGTCTTGATTTCTACTAACCTAACTTGACCTCAAGTGTAACACACGTGCAACACACACCACAATTGACGTTCAACATTATTTTAAGTACAAGATGTGTATATTCATGATGAACATAAGCTATACCTCACAATAGTATCTTCATGAAGTCCCCCAATCTCCAAGTCGTTTGCTCAAAGTCAACCAAGTAGGTGAAATCACTCTTCTCTTTCAAAACCCGCCACACTGTAATCTGAACTTTGACAATCTCGTGCTCCCAACTCGAACTTCCAGCCGGGTTCAAACTTCACACGAGATTCCCTCTAACCTTTCACTACAAATCTCTGAAACTTCAGCTTCAGACCTCAAACCAGTTGCCCGAAATAGACCAAGCCTCTCGTCTGTGCTAACTTAAGAGCTTTAACCTAGACTAAAATCCACGACCCCAACACTTTCACTAAACCAAATGAGCTGAAATTTCACATACAATAAGCTGATATGACACAATCCAATCCTGGAAATTTTCACTCAGAGATTCTAACCCATGCTCATGAAACAACTCAAATCTTAAATCCAAGAAAAATGATTTTACTTCCATCTCTCAACTGTCACTGTTAACTTTGATCAACCATCTTTAGATCAAATCCAACCCAAACGTAAGACTATTTTACATCAGTGCAACCAGCACGGCGTCAGCTATCCAATCCTCTTGACAATACTGAAAGATCATCTCTTAACTCTCGAGACACTCGGAAACGTGACTCGAGAGTATCGATTTGACCCTTCTGACTTCGATCGATCTTCTAGTCCAGATTATAGTCCAGCTCGAGAGCTTTCCAAAGAGACCTCACACTTTACAAATGACTGTCGGAAAGATCCTCGAAACCCTAAAAACCGTCCTTGGAACTTGGATGAACTTGATTGTTCGAAAATGGACCAACGGAAAAAGAGGTTGGAAATCACTTTTTCTCTTACTTGGCACTATAGATCGAGTTTAATCTCAAAAACACCCTCACACTTTCAAAGCTTGAACCAAAATACTTTGAACCCCAACCTTAACATTGGATAATCATCCTCTCCAAGCGATAGAGATAACAATGACATAAAACTACACGAGACTCAATATAAAGTCAAGATGATGACCTTGAATCGATCTATGATGAAAGGTACGCCAGAAGGATATGAGGAAATCATCACTTGGTTACAATACTCCTCACCAAAGTTCCTCATGATCCTCGCGCGATGATTGATCTTTCGTCGGCAGTGACATCGGATATCGACCTAGATGTTGAAAGAGACGTTGGCTAGAAAGTTCAGGTCCATTCATCCGTCAAAATAAGATGTACATAATCAAGCCTCAATTCTCTCCGTAAAGATCGGCAAGATCACCAGAGTAAGCAAGTCTATCACCTTTCTCATGAACTCATCATCGAAGTAGACAACGAAGCATTGCCGAAAGCGATCGCGATGGATGTAATGAAGCTTGATATGAAATGGATTTAAAAATGAAAGATTCGAAACTCGAATCAATCCTCTCTCCATGAGTACAACTCTCGCAGTCCCTCACATGTAAGACACTAAGAAATACTCACGAAACACCACGCAAAGAAGAATGCTCCACGAACCCTCGACTCTCTATCTTATACACAAATTTGAAAACAAGAGCCATTTACACGAATGTCTACGGATCACTGAGTTGTCACAACTCATTATCGTGTGATCTGATATCTCAGATAATCATGGACGTGGCACCTAATACGCTCTCAGGCGAGTTACATGAGAAGGTTCACGAAACATAGAAAAGAAATACATTCTAAGTTTTATGAGAATTTCACACAAGAGTCGTATCATTACGACTCTTGTGCAACGCGACACCGTGGAAGTGAGACGTCCGGAGACCGGAGAAAGATCGACGACCCAACGCAAGGACAACCAAGCATCCATGGAGAGGAGCAGACGATGTCCAAGTTATCGAGAAAAGACGACTATGCGTCCGGTGCGTGATCGGTGCCTGATAGAACGCCTATGGAAGAAAGAAGATGGATGATTAAATGTCCGTAAAAGAGAGACGGCCAGTGTCTGTTTAAGAGTGACTTGGTGCCACCTTGATAATGATGACGTACGATCCGTCGTTCAAACGACTCGTCATCTTTCGGACCATCTGAGTCTAGCAACATGTGCTTATGGATGACCGACGACTTATTTTTATAGACGACCAGGTGATATTTTGATTTTTAATATATATATAATCTGAATATATTTATAATTATATATATTTGATAACAGGTTGATTGAAAATTCGAAGTGATTGAAATTTTAGAAATTTTGTAAATTTTGGTCTCAGATCCAGTATTTCGGTATTTCGTGAACCTTGGATTCGTAATGAGAGACGTATAGGACCCCAAGTTGACTACCTTTTCTTGTAAATGTACATGCACAGTAACATATGTAATACAAGAAGTTAGTGAAGTAAGCTAGCGTTGCAAATCACTGTACCAATCTTAAAAAAGAATGTTCTTCATACACACTTCAAGCTAACGGATCCACTAGCTTCTCCAGCAGACCAAGAAACAAAACTTTATTATTTACCTAAAGCTAGCAGATCCGCTACGTTATCCAACACATAAATTTGGAGAAGTCTTTTCGATTGATAACTTACCCAGAATTACTATTATCAGTAATATTTTTACTGATATTAGATGTTCTTTTCCTGATATCAGGGTAAGAATTTGCTGTTACCTGTTACCCTTCCCACACCCCTGTAGTCTTAGGAAAATCTTCATAATCTATCCAATAACGAACCTCCCTAGAGTTATTCCATCTAGAAGCTTAAGTTAAACGTCTTTTACCTTAGAAAACCTAATAAGTTCATTCTATTTCTCAACACTCAAAGGAGTAAAATCTGATATACTCAGAAAATAATTCCAGTGATACCCTATGCATCTCCAACCATCTTCCATTGAACTTTAATGTCTCCAAAAGTTACACGAAACATATAGATTACCGACTCAAGCTAAAACACTTTCATCTACTTCATAACACTCTCTTTTTATCACTGATCTTGTTGTTCCTTGAAACTCCATGAATGAGATCTTAAAGTTTCGATGGTACTGGTAAGAGCAATGTAGTTGAAAGACGACGAGCCAAGGTTCAAGAAAAACAGTCAAACATTATTGTAAAACCATGTGTGGAACAATATATACCTTAAAAATAAAATAGTAATATCACAAAATATTAGAATGTGATGAAGGATTACAAAAATTAAAAATCTATGGAAACAAGCTTCATTTATAATAGTAAAATAATGCAGGGTTCAAAAACTCCAACTAATTTTAAAATAATGATTTTCCACATTTGACTTTTAGGTTAATGATTGTTTTGACTGAAATCTTATCTTCAATCTTAATTCATTTTGTGTAATGAATGTAACCAATATAGTAACATTTTAAAGATATTAAGCACTGAAAGTGTAAAAAGTTATAAATTAAAAAGTTAAAAAGTTGTAAAATTCTATAAGAAGTTAACCTAATAATTATTTTTTCAAGTCGAAGTTAATAATTTTATCATTAAATCTGTTCAGGAAGGTGATAAAATCTTAAAGTATATAATGAAGATCCAACTATGATGTAAAAAGCATATTATGTTAAGTGTCCCTCGAGGTCAAAGGCCGCTGACTCTTTCGTAAGAGAAATTCTGCACGAGCTCTTGTTCAAATTGGTCACTTAGACCTCAAATCTTGATTCTTATATACTAATATATCAAATCTTGGAGAGTCTTTTTGTACTTTTGGTTTTCAATTCTAAATACTCAGTAAATTTCACAGACATCAATATTTTTATCTCTATAGTCCGGTCCAATCGTCTTAGTCTTTAATGGAATGTTTGCGTAAATTTTCCAACCATTACGGAATCAGTTTTAGCCAGAACTAACTTCATCACTAAAAGTTATGGCAGTTTTAGTGATCAGATGTCCTTTTTCTCAAAGAAATCTTAGCAAAACCGCACGCTGATTTGCTCCAAAGGTCCTAAAATCCTTATCCTTCGTATTTCAAAAATCCCCAAAAAATATCTCAATGCTTTTCGACGTTAATAAAAGTCATACAAAATGAATCCCAATAGCTCTCTTTGTACACTCTAGTAGAGCTTCTTATATTACGGTTGAAGTGACAAACTGCATGTGTGAAGACACTCATGAGTGACGTTTGGAGAATTAAGGTTATACATGTATCGCCACTAAGTATAAGATTGCAGTCTATCCTGAATAACGAAATTTCAGTCTGGCACTATTCTCATGTTCATCGACATCGACTGAACTCCATGATTTGGTTTCTCCTTCTTATTACTTTCACTTGGGTGACTAAATTTTTAACGAAGGATTCGGTTTCCGTCCAAGAGCGAGAGATTCTGGAGCACTGGGGACCCGAGTGATGCATATTTGTCCTCAAGAACACTTTTCTTGGGTTTTGATATCTCTCGACTACGGAGAAAGTAAACTTCCCGCAAACGCAGCTTCACATAACATGCCAACGCGGTGGCGAAAACCCGACAAAAAGAACGATGTCGCCAAGAAGAAAGAGTGCGCTACATTGTACGGCAGTCCGGCGACAATATCCAGCTATACACAAGGGCATATCCTGACGAGACAAGTACAAAACCTACCCAACTCTGAGTAACGTTCCCGGCTACGTATTACAAATTTAGACTTTCCTATGCAGGAGGGGACTATCGTAGAGGACGATCTCCGACCACCGTTGGCTCCAATGTGGCCAAACGCGACTCAATGGGTTGGGATCGTCCCAGTGCTGGCTGGATCCCATGCGGACGTGATCGACATCGACAGAACTCCTTGGATTTTCTTTTCTCCTCCTTACTCTTTTACTTGGATTCTTATGGACAAATTTTCTTCGTCCGCAAGAGAGAGAGTTCTTTTGAGATTCTGGAGGACTGTATAAAACTTAGTTCACTGCTGAGATTGTTCGCAGATTTCGAGGACTTCTCCCCATCCTACGAGTTTACGAGGTGTAGAAGCAGTTCTATCGGCGAGTGATAGGAATACTAGTCTCCGATTCCTGGGAAAAGAAATGGCTCCACAAGATCAAAAGCAGCCTGACCCTTCGGTCCCCAATAGGGCTGACAACAGGACGGACCCTAGGGCTCCTGATACGCAATCTAACGACGCGGCTTTTGCGATGATGGACTTGTCGATGATAATGGGACTCCCGATGGCGCTGAAGGCTGCTATGACTCTCGGAGTCCCGAAGATCCTTGCAGGACGCTCTGTTCCCCTCACAGCAGAAGAAATCTTGTTGGAGATTCCGGGTTGTAAGAATAAGCACGACAAGCTTGCTGCCGAAAATCTGAGCATCATTCTGGCCATCCTGGTGCACAACAATGTGTTTACTGATGAGTCGACTGGGGAGGAATCTGGGAGATCACCTCGCTATGGTCTCACGCCGCTTTCCAAATTGCTCGTGAAGGTGCCGGAGTCCACAGTGATGCGTGGGTTTTATCTGCATCAGCAAGCCAAGATCGTAAAAGCGTGGCTCCAACTGCATGAGGCAGTCCTCGACAGCAGTGCGCGACCGTTTGAAGTTGCCAACGGAGTGACACTCTGGGAAGCGTTCGCCCAAGACAAGGAACTTGCCGCCCTGTTCCACAGCGCCTTCCAGTCTTCAGTCGAGGTGGCGTCGTCCAAACTTCTCCAGGTCTATGATGGCTTCGAAGGTGTAGAAACTCTGGTAGATGTAGGAGGAAGCTACGGCGCGTTGCTCGGTGCCATCGTTCAAGCAAAGCCTCACATTCGAGGAATAAATTTCGATCGTCCTCATATTATCGCCTCAGCGTCTGATGTACCTGGTCAGTCAACTCTGCACATCCCATCCTATCGTGAGACGCAGTAATAGCAGTAATATATACACGCATCGTCACGACGTGAGCAGGGTTTCCGATCTCGGACTTCCATTAGCGAGTCCACGGGCCTGCCCATTCCTCATCAGACAGCTTGTTCGCATGAGTACGGGAGTTTGGCGTACATATTACATACTTATTAGTTGTGATGACTGATAAAATCGTCGTCGGGTGTTGTTGAATATCTCTCCAGGTGTGGAACACATTGGGGGTGATTTCTTCGAGAGCGTACCAAAGGGAGATGCAATTCTTCTTAAGGTAATTAACTTGAAAGTGCAACGGCATCGTTTGTAGTGAGGGATTAATTTGTCTATATGGTAATAGGCTAAGCGTTCAGTTAAGTCCTGACCGAAATCTACTGTTTTGTGGCAGTCTATACTGCACGACTGGAACGACGACCAGTGTATCAGAATCTTGGAGAACTGTAGAAAGTCACTACCCGTGTCGGGCAAGGTGATACTATTTGAACAAGTGCTCATGCCCCTTTCGAACAAAAGCTTGAAAGCTAAAATGGGACACAAGCTGAATCTGACAATGCTGGCCACCTGCGACGGCAAAGAAAGATATGCTGAAGACTGGTCAAATCTCATCTCTGCTGCAGGATTTCCACGGCACAGAATCATCAAAGTCCCCAACAGTTTTTTTGACATCATCGAAGCTTCCATGTCTTGACTCAACAAGCTACAAGTCACACCGATCGAGTGGGTAGGAAGGCTTCTGGGAAAATGTGAGGATCTCATCGGTACTCATGTATTCATGGTCAGGATAAGGATTTCACAACCGTCACCTTTGGAACAGGATCAGAACGACAAATTGTCATTCTGATCTCACGTGCGGATTTTGTTTAGGGAAGGTTTAGTATAAAGTTAGAAGTGCATATTAAGCCTTACGCAACCTCGATCCACGAGCAACTGGCTGGTGCCATTCTGATCATTCTTGACGATCATCGCAGAGCATAGCTGCAACTCAATCCTTCAAGGGGATGAGTCATTTCTTCACACAGCTCCATTTTTCACGGTGGCCAGCTCCGCCCTTCACACTGATAACAGACCAACAGGCTTGCCATGTCTAGATCAGTCGATCTCATGGAGTTCAACCTCAGCTGCAGTTCACTGGGATCGGATAATATACTCTAGTACAAGAGCAGATCGTCTCATGAAATATGCTGAAACTGATGAAAATCTTTTAATGAGTGGAAGCAACTAGACAGGATTGTTACAGCCTAATCCATCTGAGCGTGGAAGACGATCAGGCCGGCATATACTTTCCTGCAGCAACGCAGGGGCAGCACGAAATATACTAGCCAGCGTGCATGTTTCACGAGTGTGGAACGAACGGAGTAGAAGAACTCTTCCGTGATATATATCCAATATATTGAGCCCAATTATGATCAATCATGTCAACTCACTGTTCATGTTTGCTGACCAGGTCAACCACTTTGAATTTCACGAAACAAGAGCTCAAATCGTCGGTCGCATATCAGGAAGTCGTTGTGAAAAGTTCTGTCTGAAAGTCGTTGTGAAAGTTCTGTCATTCTTGATTTCTTCCACTCATAAATCAGAAGTAAAACTACTTTTGTTCCTTATATATATATAATGTATATTGCTCGATGATCATGGCATTAGCCAAGTTCGCTTGCGCAGTACAGTACTACTACCCATGTATTCACTAACTCTGGAAAATCCCGTGTTCCTGTTGTAAACTCTATTAGTCCAAAAGGTTAACATCAATTGCTCAAAACATTCATTCGAATATTCTAAACATTGTGAATGTATAATCTAAATTATGATCTCAATAGTACAAATCTGCACTGAAAATGTATAAAATGTAGTTCAAATGTACATTATATTTTCAAACTCTATCATTACTTAAGATTAATTATTATTATTAAAATATACATTCTAATTATTAAATTTATCATATTAAATATATATTAATATGAATTGATATGAATTATATAAATAGTAGATTTTAGTAACCATATTAAACGTATAATTATATATATTATAATTATAGATAATTTAAAATACTCATATTATAATATATAATTTTATAAAATAGTACACCAAATATACTCAAAATGAAAAAGATTAAAAATGTATATAAACTAACATAAGAATTGCATTACTACAGTCAAGCTTAAGTTTTCTAAGAAAAGTTTAAAAACATCTGCAAGTTTCGTAGATTTTTTATTATGATTGTCCTCTGATTGGTCTTGTACAAAAAGAACGCTATAAATGAAAATAATGAATAGATGAATCTTGAATATTTATTGACAATTTGTAATGATAGTTTTTACAGTGAACTTAAATATAACTAAATCTTCGCAAGATTGAATACAAACTTTTTGCAAGTGATATTATGTTAAACATTAGACTTAAAATGTTTCAACAACAACTTTTTCAGATTTAGAGTACAAGACTAAGACTATAAATGCAAAAGTTTATTTTCTATGAAAATTCCGAATGTGATTGTCTTCCTGCAGATATTATTTATTTATTTTTAATATGATCCAAATCCAAAATATTATTGAATACAGTAATTATATTGCACTACTGTTTATAATTATTTTGGACAAAGTTGAATGAAAAGTATTATGATTCTATTGAACGTCGTGACTGTGATTGTCCTCGTGTAGATTTTAATTGTTTATTTTAAATATGATTTGAAACTCAAAATATATTAAATGCATTCATCAATATTGCATTATTGCACTAAACCTTGGAGAGATTAAATTGGGATAATTTGCAAGTGAAAATAAATAGAAATCATAAAAAAACATTACACAGAAATACAAACTTTTATTAAATGCATACATGGATGTACATGTTTTATCTAGATTTTTGTCTACTAATAAAATATCGATTCTGATCTTTGGTAAGATATTCTATGGTATTTTTGTAATCTTCTGCATATTTTGGAAGTGAAAATAAATATAAATCACATAAAGATTAAAATGAATTAAAATATTTAGTACTTGCACAGAAATACAAACAAAGTGAATTAAAACATTTATTACTTGCACAAAAATACAAACTTTTATTAATTAGACATACATGGATGTATGTGTTTTATCTAGATTTTTGTCTGAACTTTGCTAAGATATTCTAAAGTATTTTTGTAATCTTTCGCATTCCATACATCTTGATTATTCAGCTACCGAAGATCAGTAGTTGAGATGGTTGAGTCTCAGGTCTCTAAGCGAAAGGTCTGGGGTTCAAACCCTCCTACTCAGTGTTAGAGGTGCAAAAAGTCGCTGTCGGGTGAATCTGGTATGGGTACGCTGTGGTTACCCACAAAGGACAGTCCGATACCCTTTGAAGGGATGAAAACGGACATGGTAAAAACTTTACCCTTTTACCTTATTACCCAGAAATGCTAAAATAATAGCGTATAATCTGGACCAAGCTCTTTAGAATTTGGAACGTATCTCAATATTTCAGAGAATCTCAATGGCACATTTTGAGATTTCATATACAACAAAGGCACTAACTTGTCTACTTTAGGCTGGAAGTTTTTAGTAATGAGTTGATGGTATAACTTAGGATGTGTCTCGTTTAAAGGAGTTGTGAGGTTTGATCAGAAAGACCAAGAATGTGGATGTAATTTCAGAAAAGTAGCGGCATATAAGTTGAGGAAAGAGATTTTAAATAAGGTCATAGAAAATCTATCAAGACCGAATCCAGAAACGATCCTTTGTATGCGACCGGCACTATAGTTGTATGAGGCTCATTTATGAAACTCTTGTAGTATTCATCATCAACTGAAACGCAGTTGAAGAGATCGTACTATGGAAATTTAGAATAGACTAAACTAAGATCCTTTAACAACACTAGAATTGTACGAGAACTCTTTCTCGTTAATAATCTTGTATTGATACATTGTGTTTCACTCCATACAAATCTGAATTGAGATATGAAACCTAGTGGAAAAATGCAATGGAGTATTTCATCCGTGACATATCTTTGAGATGAACTCCATAGTGCAACATCGAAAACTAATAACAACTGCAATCGTGGGAAAAAGAGTCCGACCTCCAAGAAACATTGGAGTGTTTTCTAAATCAAAGATTAATAACTTTCTGCATCTGTCAAGTTCCACCGGGGCATACGTGGAAGTGGAGTCCTCTTCGTCTTCTGTAAACGGAGATGATTAAGTCACTTACATTACAAACTTTTAAAACATAAAAAATAATAATAGTATATCATCAATGATTTTAAAATATATAAGATACTTGCATGCGAAAGACAAATATATTTAAGTCGTCTTGAACTGCGAGTTGGAGATTTTAGATCAAAAGAGAATAAAGGTGATTAATCGTTGGACAGAAATATTCTGGATTATTTCTTGTTCATCATTCTCTAAGAACAGAGGTGTAGTATCTCAGGATTTCTCTTTTACACCATTGTAGCATAAAAGTTTTCGTTCCTCAAGAACATTTACACTAGTTACATTATTCTAAGTTCTAAGATCTGTTTAGACTCACAAACACCTTGGTTTTGTCCAAAACTTCCTTCTAACTCACAAAACCACGCGGCTTCCAGACCCTTCAACATGTGCTCTGGATCATAATACACAACTATTACTTAAAATATCATACAAATATACATTGAGAAGATAGAGAAGACGATTACTACTCTCTGGCCCAAACTTCCAGTCTTCTCACGTCGGCTTCCAGAAGCAAATCTCGTCTTTTGGAGGTACAACTCGACCTCTGATATCTTTAGAACACTGCCACTGCTCAGTAGATGTCAATTGCTACTCCATACCACAAATTACCCTTACGATATTCAACTGATTAGATCAATCACAAAGTGTATGTTCCTTGTAGCCTTCCCAGGCTTCTGTCTGCTGAAACGGTCTTCTGGGAGCACTACAACGACACTCACCTCCATTGATACTCACACAAAGCTTCTGTAACCAAATAGAAGATAGAATGAAGATGGGAAGATGAGAGAAGAGAAGGAAGAAGAGAAAATTAACAAAAGAGGAAATGAAAGAAAAGAGAGAAATCAATCGTAGGTATATCTAACGGACAGTCAGTACCGTAGTAAGTAAGGCTAGGGTAGATCGAGCAATTACCTAATCGCGGAGGAGAAGAGAAGGAAGTCAGAGGCGAAGCAGCATCATAGTGTCTTTTCTGCTTCTCTACTCGATTTGGAATTGAGGAGGACACTGGAAGTGCGTACAGAAGCGAACTACAGTGAGAAAGTGAGAGAGGACGTCTTCCAAGCAGGAAGCGCACTCAAGGTAGAAGGATTGGAAATCGAAGATTGGAAATTCAAAATTGAAGGAGGAAATCAAGAGTGGAAGTTTCAGATCGTAGCAGCTCGCAACAAGATTTGTCTCAATAGAAGCGTATCGCAGAGAACTTTCCAATGGTACCAAGCTTGCTCAAAACCAACAACTACAACTCCTTCGACGATCTATTTTGTCCACGTGTCAACTCCTCTCTCCAACAGGTCCGTGAAATAGAAACACACTTCAACACCTCAATTCTCTTTAGATTGCAAAAGGATTTGTCTCAATGGAAGCGTCTTGCTGCGATCTTTCTAATGATACCAAGCTTATTCAAAACCAACAACCATAGCTCCTTCGATGATCAATTTGTCCAGGGGTGTCACCTCCTCTCTCCAACATGTCCATGAAATAAAAACACACCTCAACACCTCAATTCTCCTCAAATCTCAACAAGATTTGTCTCAATGGAAGCGTCTCGCCGAGACCTTTCCAATGGTACCAAGCTTGCTCAAAACTAACAACCACAGCTCATTCGACGATCGATTTTGTCCACGGGTGTCAACTCCTCTCTCCAATAAGTCCGCGAAATAGAAACACACACCTCAAGATGCTTCCAAATAACAATTTTTGACCCTTAGAGTTATGATGTGAAATATTCATGGGCTTACTAAGTCAAAGTACACAAGCGCTTTACCAATTTCAAACAAGGCTGATATTATCAATTTTGTGGAGACATGAGAACATGAAAGAAACAATGTACATGAGTTGGATGGTTTTACTTTGATCGGCTCTACTTGGAACAAGCGCAAGCAACATAAAGGACGTGGTTTTGGAGGTATTGCAACTTACGTCAGGTCTTATTTGCATCAGCTTGTTGAAGTGGTTCTTCAGGATGTGGGTGGAAAATATCATTGGATTCGAGTTGGTGGAGAAAGTAGATCTGCATGTTATATCGCAATCTGCTATTTTGTACCTTTGAACATGTCTATCTATCAGACTAGAGCATGGGTTTAGGGGTTTAGGGGCATGGGTTTTTAGAATGGGTTTAGGGGTTTAAACCCATTCATTCATTCATTCATTCATGTAGCACGAGTCAACTTTTTCATCGTATTTCTATTGATGTTTTGAGATATCAAGAGAAGGGCAAAGTCTTTGTGGTGGGAGATTTCAATGTTAGAGTTCACACTTGCCTATTCACACAATTCTATGCTCTTGACCACTCCCCTATTCTTGAAGAAGATGATGATCTCACATGGTCCCATGCTCAAAATCAACAACCACAGCTCTTTCGACGATTGATTTTGTACACGGGTGTCAACTCCTCTTTCCAACAGGTCCGCGAAATAGAAACACCTCCTTAACACCTCCAACACACCTTAATGTTAAGCTTGCATGAAACTATCAACCACATTGTCAAAATGCTCGTTTTCGTCCGGCTGTTCAAAAAATCATTTTTCTTGATCAGCGAGAATAAAAACAATCTTTCGAGTGTCAATTCTGTTTCAAATCTGTAATCTTCTTCAAGACATCGGTCAATTGTATATCTCGTTGGTCAAGATTGTGGCTCCATTTTGTAATAGATATCAAGTTCTCTAGAGCAGTTTGATAAAGATGTCTTTTTCGATGATCAAGACGAAGTCTAGAGGTAATGTTGCTCTCATCAAAATCTTTCAACTTGTAAGATGCAAATGAGCTAGACCAGGATAGTGAGAACAGTAGAGGAGTGTGATCAGATTCAAGTTGTAGATCTAAAACTTCAAATGCTGAAATGAGTGAACTATCAAGAGATAAGGAGAGGAAGTAGTCTACTATGCTTGAGCCAGAGGTAGAGACGTATGTTTTCATGTTAGAGCTAGAAAAACGAGATGTACCGTTCAAAATTTTCAAACTACAGATTGCTCCAAAAGTCAAGAAGTGTTGTTTCATGTCATTGGTGGATGTATCTAAGGAGGCACGGGACCATGTAAGATCATCATCTTCTTCAAGAATATGAGAGTGGTCAAGACTCTAGCATTGAAATCTCCTACTACAAAGACCTTGTCCTTCTCTTGATATCTCAAAACATCAATAGAAAGATGATGGAAAGGTTGGCTCGTGCTACATGCTCTAGTCTGATAGATAGACATGTTCAAAGGTGCAAAATAGCAGATTGCAATATAACATGCAGATATACTTTCTCCACCAACTCGAATCCAATGATATTGTCCACTCACATCTTGAAGAACCACTTCAACAAGCTTATGCAAATAAGATCTGACGTAAGTTGCAATACCTGCAAAACCACGTCCTTTATGTTGCTTGCGCTTGTTCCAAGTAGAGCCGATCAAAGTAAAAACATCCAACTCATGTACATTGTTTCCTTCATGTTCTCATATCTCCACCAAGTTGATGATATCAACCTTGTTCCAAATTGGTAAAGCGCTTGTGTAAGCCCATGAATGTTCCACATCATAACTCTAAGGGACAAAAATTGCTATTTGGAAGCATCTCGTCTTCTTTGTGTGACAACAGCACGTCCATCTCTTAAGAAAGCAATGAATCCTCCTTGTTGAGCCTCTTTTATCTTCACAAGCTCCTTTTGCTTGGCTTCAGCTTGTAGCGGTGTGAGATCAGGATCCAACCAGATCTGCCTCCTTTTCAAGACAGCTTTGTTAGCCATTGTTGTATCTCGTCGTGCCTAATCTGCAAACTTAGCTAATATGACTCGAGGTTGTGAGCCTTTTTGCCTTATGCGATAAGCTTGAACTAGGACAGGCTTGTGAACATGTAACGTGTCAGCAAAGAAAGTGGTAGCTACTTCCTTGGTCTCCTCTTTCTCTACCTCAGGTAAACCAGATATTCTCACATTCTTCACCCTTGAGAGTTGGTTCAGTTTTTCATTCTCTTGCTCTTGAAAAGAGGAGAAGAGTCGTTTCGAAGAGATCATTCACAAATACATTCATGTATTTGCATTTAGTTACAAGGAATCTGAGGGAGATCACACTTGAGTAACACCGTATTGAGTTGGAGAAGGAGGTCAAACCGATGCGACATAAGCAACGAAGAGTGAGTCCTCCAATTGTTGATCTGATGAAAGAAGAGATCGAGAAGATGCACACTGTTGGGTTTATTTATGAGATGGAGTATTTTGAATGAGTATCATCCACTGTGATCGTAAAAAAGAAAAATGACAAATTGAGGGTGTGTGTTGACTACAAAAAGCTCAATGTTGTCGCAAAGAAAGATTATTATCCTCTATCTTTCATCGACGAGATCTTGAAAGAAGTGGCTGAAAATAAATGATACAACTTTGGAGTTTATAACGAATATAACCATATCAAAATTGCACCAGAAAATCAATACTTGATACTTTCACTACTTCATGAAGTATGTTTGTGTTTCGATCATGCCATTTGATCTATGAAATGCTCTTGCGACGTTTCAAATGTTTATGAACAAAGTGTTTGAATAGATGACTTTTGTGTCTACGGAGTAAGGAGAAGCATTTTGAGCACCTTGTGAATGTCTTAGAATGTTTAGATGTAGCAAATGCATCCTTCAATCCGAAGAAATGTATTTTTGAGTGTGAGGAAGGATTACTCTTGGGTCATATCATTTCCAAGGACGGCATTACAATAGATCCATAGAAGGTGCAAAAGATCTTAGAGCTTCCTTTTCCTAGTACTCTCACTAAATTATGTCAGTTTTTAGATATGGTGAGGTATTATCGAAAGTTTATATTCTCGTTCTCACAAAAATATATGCTTTGATTGTATATCCGAAGAAAGGAGTAGATTACGTGTTGATTTTAAGAGATGAAGAAGCTCTAGTCGCATTTCAGGAACTGAAGAAAGCTCTTACTTCAGTTCCGATCTTGGTTAAATCCGATTGGAAAAAACAATTTATTTTATATACAGATGTTTCAAATATAACATTAGGATGTATCTTAAGTCAGTATGATGTTGAAGATAGAGATCATCCTATTGCGTATGCTAGTCGGAAAATGGTCAAGACAGAGAGAAATTATTTAGTGATAAAAAGAGAAGGATTAGCAGTGATCTATGCTCTGAGAAAATTTCGACATTATCTCATAGGAGGTAAGTTCACTATCGTTATCAATCATAAGGCATTGAAGTACATCTTCAATAAACCTATGAACGAAAGACGATTAGCAAGGTGGAAGCTCGTATTTGGAATAGTCGTCGAGTTTGGAATAGTTGAGAGGTCTAATCGAACATTGTGAAGGCTGTGGTTGCTTGTTTGAGGTGAAAATGGTGTCGCTGGAAAGCATTCGTCGAGACGCTTCCAACGAGACCAATCTGGCAGGCTCGGTTTTTCTCTCAACACTCAAGCAGAAAGCTCAGAGGTAAACCTTGCAATGGTTAGTTTGATGAAGAGTGCAAACTTGCTCGGTTAAAGGCTTTAGACAAGGCATGTGACTTGGAAGCAACAACATATATACTTGCTAGTACCTTTTGACTTCTCCCAAGCAACCCGAAGACAGAAGATATGATCAATGGTGTTAAAGGTCGATCGAAAATCAGCTTGTGAACGAACTCCTATTCAGAACCTTGTGCCCAAGCGTTGAGTTTTACCAACAAGCTACCATAGAGCTTGGCAAAAATATTACCAACCATGATGGTTCTATAGTTGGTAACATCATCCTTCTTGTCTGACTTGTAAATAGGCACAACCTTACGTATGAACCAGCTCTCAAGGAAGCCATGGACAACATCATCGTTCAAAAGCTTGGCAAGTATAGGAATGAGAGAATCACCTCCTCACTGTAGTAGCTCAAAGTCCCAAAATCCTCAGATTTACTCCTTGTTAACTTGTAAGTTGAGACCGCACCTCGTCCACTGAGAAAGTATGTAGTAATCCTTCACCTTGTGGCATGCATGGTGCATGTGGAAAGAAAGAGAGTTGACTTATGATCTCAAAACTGTAGGATCAAGGTTTGGTGGAGATGAATGTGTGCTTAAATGCCTCCAAAAAGCTTTGGGATTCTTCTGAAGATCAGAAGCAAGCTCCAAGCTTTTCTTCCTCTTCTTGCACTTGACCAGCTTCTTGTACAAGGTTGTAGCTTCCAACTCACAACCTTTTTCTAAAGCCTTTATCCTAGCAAGCTTACACTCTTCATCAAACCAACCATTGCAAGGTTTACCTCTAAACTTTCTGCTCGAGTGTCTAGAGAAGAATTGGATAGCAACCTTCTTCAAGATATCAGTCAATTCTGTATCACGATGGTCAAGATCATTGCTCCACTTTGTAGTAGATATCAAGTCTTCAAGAGGAGCAAGATACAAATGTCTTTGGTGGTGGTCAAGGAGGAGCTTTGAGATATTGGTGCTATCACGAAATCCTTTTGGTTTGTAAGATAAAGAAAAGCTAGACAAGGGTAGTGAGAACAACAAAAGAGTATGATGTGATTCAAGTTGGAGATCCAATACTTCAAACGTGGAAATAGAAGAACTATCAGTAGCTGAGGCAAGGAGATAGTCTATTGTGCTTGTTCCAGACGTAGAGACGTATATGTTCTGCTTAGAATGGGAAAAACGAGATGTACCGTTCTAAACTTTCAAACTGCAGACTGTTCCAAAGGTTAGAAAATGTTCTTTTCATGTCATTTGTGGAAGTATCTAAGGAGATATGAGACCAGATAGGATCATCGTCTTCTTCTAGAATAGAGGAGTGATGAGGAGGATGAAATTGTGTGAAATGACAAGTATGAATTTTGGCATTGAAGTCTACTACTATAAAGACCTTACTTTTTTCTTGATATTTCAGAACATCATTTGGAGATGAAGATGAAATCTTATGCAGAAGCTACGAAGGCGGCTCAAGTCTCTTATTTTCAAGAGCAAGAGAATGAGAAGCATAACCAACTCTCTAGGGTGAAGAACGTTATCGTGTTGTGGACCGGCTCCATACTTATCATTATCGCTCCAAAGATACTCATGAGACTGAAAATGAGACTCTTTGCACAAACTTCGGATCATCACTTTCATTACATCGATGGGTAGAGCTCTTTGTCAGCTTTCCTTAGGCACTTTGTCTACTTCATTTGGACGTCTAGTGGAAAAGTTACGAGACTCGAAAGATGGGAAAAACAAGCTAAGCTCAAGCTTACGGACTTTTGGCACAACTTCGGATCTTCATTTTCATTACATCGATGGATAGAGCTTGTTGTCAACTTTCCATGGGCACTTCGTCTATTTCATTTGGACGCCTCATGAAGAAATTACGAGACTCAGAAAAGAGAAAATCAAGCTAGGCCCTAATTTACTCTTGCTGATTGGGTATTTGCGGCTCCAGGCGCTATACTAAGGACGCAAGGGGAGAAAACTTGTACGTATTGTGATTGACGTAAGGGAGCTGCTTAAAGGGCTAGCTTGTTCTTGCGATCTGTCGGTGGACGATTTGGAGAATTGAGAAGTCCAATGCATGCACGCAAGATGTCATTAGGTTCAGATCTGTGCAGGCTACGCGTTGGTTAAGACGGTTCATGAAAAGACGGATGGGGGGTGTGTACTTGGGGAAATTGAGACGTAAGAAAGAAATTTTGGTGAGCTTCAGTGACATGTGAAGGGGAGTTGGATCGTTCGGGCCGTTCCGGAGTCCAAACTTGTTGTCCTTGCATCCATCAGGATCAGAACACTGAGTTCTTCAGGAAATTGAAGACGATACGATGTTTCATCAGATGGTTTGAGAGTTCAGAGTAAAATTGGCTCGCAGGGAAGCGCTTATGTTAGCTTTTTGTTCGTCTACGACCTGAAGTTGGGTTGTTCTTCACGATCGGTGAGCCAAGCTCTTCGTTCTTGGTGCCTATGCGATCAGGGAGTCTTCATCTACATATAGGAGAAGACCGTATGTGGATTGGGTTGTTGGTTTGGATATCGTGATCGAGTTTGAGTCGCAAGGAGTCGATTTATGTCAATTTTTTGCATCTTGCGATCTTGCGTGGTTTTGCGAGAGGAATTGTGAAGCCTTGATTTTTCGTTTTTGTTAATTAATTGATTAGTTGTAAAGTAAATCAGAAAAATAGATGGTAAAAGATAAAAGATATGAGTAGAATAGTGTTAATTAGAAGTTTAGTGAAGAATCTCTGTTCGGGAGGAATCTATCGAATCTATGGAGAGACTTGGGAGATGACTTCCTCATAGTTGAATTCCTCGGACGAAGAGCTTTCTAAAGATATGTTGTGTGAGATAAATGGACGCTGGACGACGAAGTTATAGCATGTTGAAGATGTGACAAAGATCGAGAAGAACGACTTCGCCGTACTGCGAGCGCCGAAGAACCTCAGTCAAAGTTGAACAAACCCTAACTTCGGCACGTGTGGAGGAGCCATCGCGAGATATAAGTAGAAACATTCAAGTCATTTGTCTTATTTATCACGTCAGTTTGGGCACCTCGGCTAGGTTGGCCGAGTCCGTAGTGACGAATTGTAGTGACGCAGGATTACTCCTTTTGCCCATTTAGTATACAAAATATCGTTCCCACAGAGGATTTGCAAAAGTAACGCTGCTCTAAGTTCTAAGATCTGTTCAAACACACAAACACACGGGTTTTGTCTAGGAATCCCGTCTTCTCACAAAACCACGCGTCTTCCAGACACTCCAAAAGGTGCTCTTGAACTAAACAAACAACTACTAACTAAAATATCACACAACTATTCACAGAGAAGCTCGGGAAGACGATCTTCATGCTTCCATGTCACTTCTTCCGGTCTTCTCGATACCGTCTTCCCGAAGCGATTCTCGTCCTCTGGGGGTTCATCTCGTCTTCTCACACCTCCAGAAGAATGTCCTGCTTCGCAGAAGTCGACTAGCAACGGTCGTTACACCTTATTCTCACACTCACATTCCAACAGGTTAGATCAATCATAGGGTGTATGCCCCCTGTAGCTTTCCCAGGCTTCTGCCTACGGAAATAGTCTTCCTGCAGCACTACAACGACATTCACCTTCACGGAAGCTCAATAGAAGTCTCAGAAGCTCACTAGAAGAATGTAAGAAGATGGGAAGATGAGAGAAGATGGGGAAGATGAGAAAATCCAAACAAGAGAAAATAAGATGAAAAGAGGAAATTAAGATTCCGACAGGCTTCTAGTCCGGATCCTGACTAACAAGCCATCCTTGCTTGTAATAGTTTGGGGAGGAAGACAACAAACGTGAGTACTGTTGCACCGTCTTCTACTCGAGGATGTCGTCTTCTGCTGTGGGAAGAAGGCTTCTTTCTTCTTCACTTCGCTGCTCTGACTACTCTGTCTTCTGGGATCCCTTACCCATAAGACCGTTCGTACGTAGATCCCAAGTGCTCTACTGAACGAGCCAAGCTACACTTCCATAACTGCTGACAGTCACCGCCACTCAAGAAGAACACTTCCCATGCACAATTGGGAGTGAATTCAAGGAACCCACCATGCAGAAGACACGGATTAAGCTTCTGCACTCAAATCAACAATCTATTCCTCGAGAAGAAGTCACATTGGCATTGGGAAGCTCACTCCCTCTACTCCTCGACACACCAGTCTAGTCAACAAGACTGCACGAGGATGCCGTTCCTTGCTCCTAAACTGTCTACTACCTCTATCTACATCTTTGAACCACTGCTGGTACGAGCATGCAGACCCCTCCTGTGTATTCCAAAACTATTCATATGTTTCCAACGACGGGTGTAGTGTGCCAAGAACTATCTGTCATGTGTCTCTAATGTGTCTAGTCTGCCTCCACCATAGAATCGATATCGGTGTGCAGCAGCTAGCTCCATTCCTACGCTGCAATCCTACTTATGTCGCTGCCGTGAGAATCAGAGGAGGCGATCACCAGGGAGAGAGGGGCGCTGACAAGAGGTTGCCACCTCACATGCAAGCGGTTCTCCTTCCTAATTAGCCATCCACTTTGTTGTCT
Organism: Asterella californica; assembly: GCA_036924285.1. Lineage (NCBI taxonomy): Eukaryota > Viridiplantae > Streptophyta > Marchantiopsida > Marchantiales > Aytoniaceae > Asterella > Asterella californica. The sequence goes on from JAYKYS010000001.1 coordinate 41,246,269, forward strand.
ACGCTTCCTATGCTGCCACATGGTGTCCTAACTAATTTTACACTGAAAACTGCCACCCTTAAGATAGCATGTTTGTTCCTACTAAATCTGGAATTGTCACCCTTCGGTTACTAGCTACTCTGATTGCTCCGTGACAATCTTTACCTGATCTGCTCCTATCGGAGCTACTAGCTCGGCTTCTGATGGGCTGAGAAGCCCTGCGCTTACCTCGGGTGTCACTGAGGTAGCTTCCCTCTCATCGCTCTTCGCTGGCCCTGCTGTCGCTGCGGCTGCGTCTTCCTCGACTTCGGCTTCTGCTTCAGAAGACGGAAGCGTCTTCTGAGAAGCAGAGTCGAGTGGTGCGTCTTCGGTCTTCTGAGGCACGGGTGCGGTACTAGGGACCATGGCGACCTCATAGAGGTCTGGGGAAGTCGCTTCCTCCAGGCGGAATACATGGGAAGACGGCTCGTCTTCCTATCTTCCAGAAGACATCTTGTCTTCCGAGGCGTCTTCCGGAGTCTTCTCGACTTCCAGTGCTGTCACTACCAAGTGCACAGCGAGGTCGAACTCCTCCTTCTCCATTCCGGATCCAATAGATGGTGCTGGAGCTTGAGAAGATGCAGTTGCAGGTATCGGAAGCGAGGGAAGACCATAAAGTGTCTTCACTCCCTCTATCTGCCGATCCAAGTACCTGAACATGCTCTCCTTGCATTCCACCAACATTGTCTTGGACTCGTTGTCCCATCCTCTAGCTAAGGTAAGTAACTTCCTACCCGCGGTGAAGTTAAACTTCTTCTGAAGCTCTTCCACCGACTGTGCTAGCATCTCCTGTGCACGAGCCTCCGCTGCTTCCCGCTGCGTCTTCTCAACTGCAACTCGCGCTTCTGCGGCTTCTCGCTGCGTCTTCCATGTGGTCTTCTCCTCGGCGAGGGCGGTGATCTCCTCCTGCACTCGGAGGACCTCCTGATCGCGCTGCTGTACACGCGCTTGCATCTCCTGGTTGCTTGTGGTGCCCACAAATTACAGGATGCACGAATTTTTGAAATTTTTAAGAATAATAACTTGTTTGTATAACTGAAGAAGCGTTGTTACTTAAGGTTACGTCTTCCTAAACAGGAAGATGATCTTAAGAGTTGTTTGTAATAAGAAGTTGACTTCTTCGGAAGACGACCGTCTTCGGAAGAGCGTCTTCTCAGTTGCGTCTTCGGAAGACGAGAAGACGGCGGAAGATGAGAAGACGACGGAAGACAGCGACCGCGAAGGACCAACCACGAGTTTTCGGATAAGACAGTAGGTGTACCTACTAGGGCGCACCGAATAGGTAGGTAGGTCAGGAAGACACCCAAGGTCGAGAACCCCTAATCTGCGGGGAAGATGCGTGAGGAAGCACATTAGGCGCATTCAACTTCCTGCAGCACAGCGCGCTTGAAGAAGATCGATTGAGAGAGTGAGCTTCGCGAGTTAGCATTGAGAGAGGAATCGAGTGAGACATCGAGGTAAGAGAGAACAAGTTGGCAGCTAGGCGAAGGGTGAGATCGAATTACGGGAGCACAAACAGCAGAGAGAGCGAAGGCGTTTCTGTGGAGCTTCCGAGAAGTTGATAGTGGAGAGTGGCAAGTAGAAGCGAAGGTGGAATCAAGGTGTGGACCGAAATTGACAGCAGGCGCAGTCGAGAGGAGTCGCATTGGAAGTTAGTACAAGAGCCAGAAGCGCGCGGAGGTCGAAGGCAACTCGGGGAGCCGAAGAAGACTGTAGAGGTTCTTTCCCCTGTTCTTTCCTCCTCCTACTTCTTCTCGCCATTGTCTGGTACTTCCCGCACTTCCTTGATTGTGTGCAGGCAGCCTGATCGATCACCCCCACCCCCCATTCTTTCTATTTGAGACATTGGGCGCGGAAGCGCTGCCCAATTTCTGTCAAGACATCTCCTTGCTTCTTCCCGAGCTCAATTCGAGCTTCCCTACCCCTAGTCTTCAAATTGGAGGACCCAACTATCAATTTCCATACCCTACTACCTCTCTACCCCCGAAACTTGGAACAGAAGACGATTCTTAAACTTGGCTGTCTTCGGAAGACCGTCTTCGGAAGTCAACTGAACACCATTCGTATCAAGAGTGGATTTGCTTTGCTTTTGTGTTTAGAGAGACTTGGTACGAATCCTGAGTGGTGTGGTGAGTTGTTTTGTTATTTCGAGAAGTTGGAAGTCAAGAACTAGGCCTGTGCCTCCCGGTCTTCCAAGCTTCTCAACTCCCCATCTTCCTAGAGAGACTAGAAGACTAGAAGGCTGGCAAAATGAGCGAGAAGACGTGATGGTCCATTCGGGTCTCTTCTGTCCGATCCATAGCAGCCGTTCCTTCTTCTTCCCGAACTTAGAAGAGAGTTGTGAGAAGTCTTGCTGGCAGAATCTGGAGGGAATGGTTGAGGGTCATGTCTTCTCATCATGCAGCAAGCTTCTTCTGAGTGCGTATGAGAGGTGAGAAGTCAGAAGAACAGAGTGCAAATGTCTTGAGTCTGTTGTGAGGATAGATTGCGTGTAGGAAGACGAAGACATGTGAGATCAGTGAAGGGAAGTCTGACTTCGGGAAGTCTTCCGAGAAAGACATTTAATCGGAAGCTGTCCCGAGTGTCTTCCAAGAGGTCACTGTCACCGCAGGAGCCCGCAACCATCTTCTGAACCTTTCTTATACTCTACTTCTCGCATATCTTGTATCTTCTGATAGGAAGTAGGATGTAATGCAAGGTGGGTTGTCTTCTTGGTAATCCATGCGAGGCCTTGCTTAGATAGGATTGTTTAGATATAGCTCGGAAGACGAGAGCTATCTAGGAAGTACTGTTAGAATCCCGGAAGACGGAGGAGCTGTCTTCTGGAAGACTAGTTTTGTCTTCTGAGAAGTAGAAGCTAGACTGTGGGCATTCGGGAAGGACTAAGCCTTCAGCTCATAGTAGGTGCTTGTGGTTTAGTGCAACAGATCTTCCAGGTATGTCGATGCATCCGCGGGGCTTGGTGTTACCAGCGGCAGAATTGGCCGAGGTCACTCTTTTTCTCAAGGAGTTGGGTCTCGACTTCTTCCTGTGGGATTGGAACCTCGCAGATCAATGGCTTCTGGAGGAGGTGTGGGCAGCGTTACCACCGGGTAACCGTGTACCTGCGAAGGCAGGAGTAGCTCGGAGAAGACTGTCTTCCTGGACTGAAGACTGGTGGCGTAAGGCGTTTCACATGCCTGAGTCCGAGAACCGAGGCTATTGGTACGAGAAGAAGATCTTGCCTAGGATTGTGAGTTCGTGGCATGTGCCTGGGAGCACCACCTGCCTTTTCGTGGAAGACAGGCAGGGGAGGAACGGTTGGAAGATAGAATCTTACCGGGAGCCGAAGAAGCGCCTCCTGGTGAAGTTATTTCTGCATCTCTTTCCCAAGGGGAAAGCGCAGAAGACTAGGTACTTAGGAGATCAGGACGTGGAGTTCCTGAAATCAGTGTGGGATGACGGAGTGCCCATCTACTAGGGCGCGTACATCCACAACTATGTACAGACGGAGCTAGCATACTTAGGTACCCCGGCGGGAGGACACCTGACGCCCTTCCTCTTCTACTTGTATGTAGCCATGGGGGATCTTAGGGAAGATCAGCTGGCAGTGTATGGGCCAACGGAGCGACAGGAGGTGAAGGAGGAAACCTCGGAAGACGATGACCGAGAGGCAGCAGCAACGCCCCCTCCCACTCTGATGCCACAGCTGAGGCCCGGCTCTCACCAAAAGACGCTTCTGGTGAGGGAAGATGAGTCTAGTGGGTCGGAAGACGCCACGCCACTGAGGAAGATGGGTCCCAGAAGTGTACCGAGGACACCCATCTCCCTCATTCACTCAGGATCGGAGTCCGACTCGGAAGAAGACCTGCTGAGTACCCGATCAGAGCAGAAGACTGCTTCTGCAACGCCTGGGAGTCTTCCGAAGACTCCAGAAGACGAAAGATGGATGGGCGCTCCTGCTGCGATGCGAAGAAGCGCAAAGAAGAGAGCCGCTCCTGCCATGAGGAGTCTTCCACCCCGGAAGATGAGAAGAGTACCTTCTTCTCGTGCGCAGAAGATGAAGGCCGTAGTAGTGGAAGAGGCTTCCTTGCCTCTGGAAGACGAAGTAGACACCATGGAGCGAGTGGTGGAGATGAACTTGTCTTCCGCAGGAAGACGACTGGAGGAGTTCAGTGCCTACTTCCAGAAGGAGATCCAGCCAGCTATGGAGTTGCTGGAGAAGAGAGCGAGGGCACAGGAGAAGCCCTTACAACTTGGATTCGGCCTGCGCACCTTGTTGCGACAGGAGGAAGACCAGAAGAAGACGGAGTCGCTGGAAGCTAGTCTCCACACTACGGAGAAGCTTGCAGCCAGGTACAAGGCGGAAGCAGCCGCTTTTGCCAAGGAGTCGATGCAACTTCGGAAAAGCAACCAGGAGTTGCAGGCACGGGTACAGCAGCGCAATCAGGAAGTCGCCCGAGTGCGGGAGAAGATCACCGCCCTCGCAGAAGAGCAGACCATATGGAAGACGCAGCGAGAAGCCACGGAAGCGCGAGCTGCAGCTGAGAAGACGCAGAGGGAAGCAGCAGAGACCCGTGCACAGAAGATGTTGGCACAGTCGGTGGAAGCGCTTCGAAAGAAGTTCAACTACACCGTGGGTAGGAAGTTACTTACCTTAGCTAGAGGATGGGACAGCGAGTCTAAAGCGATGTTGGTGGAATGTCGGGAGAGCATGTTCAGGTACTTGGATAGACAGATAGAAGGAGTGAAGACACTTTATGGTCTTCCCTCGCTTCCGACACCTGCAACTGCATCTTCCCACGCTCCAGCACCATCGACTGGATCCGGAATGGAGAAGGAGGAGTTCGATCTCGCTGTGCACTTGGTGGTGACAGCGTTGGAAGACGAGAAGACTCCAGAAGACGCCCCGGAAGACAAGATGTCTTCTGGAAGACAGGAAGACGAGCCGTCTTCCCAGGTATTCCGCGTGGAGGAAGTGACTTCCCCGGATCCCCATGAGGTCCCCATGGTCCCTAGTCCCGCACCCGTGCTTCAGAAGACGGAAGACACACCGGTCGACTCCGCTTCCCAGAAGACGCTTCTGTCTTCCGAAGCAGAAGCCGAAGCTGAGGAAGACGCAGCAGCAGCGACAGCAGAACCAGCAAGAGACGATGAGGAGGAAGCCACCTCAGTGACACCCGAGGTAACTGCAGGGCTTTCTAGCTTATCAGAAGCCGCATTAGGAGCTCCGATAGGAGCAGATCATGTAGAGATTGCCTCCGTGCAATCTGAGTAGTTAGTAACTCTATTTCCAAATATAGTAGAATCGAACATGCTATCTTAAGGATGGCAGTTTTCTCATGTAATATTAGCTAGGACACCATGTGGCAGCATAGGTAGCGTAGGAAGGACAAGGTGGATGGCCAATTCGGGCAGGGGAACCGCTTGCATGTGAGGTAGCAACCTCCTGTCAGCGCCTCTCTCTCCCTGGTGGTCGCCTCCCCTGGTTCTCACGGTGGCAACATAAGTAGGATAGCAGCGTAGGAGGAAAGAGCTTTGCCAGTTCTGCCAGTTCTGTAGAATTCTGTAGTAACTGAACATACACACCGATTCTACAGGCAGGCAGGCGAGACACATTAGAGCAGAGACAGTCTTAGCGCACTACACCCGTCGTTGGAAACATACGAATAGTCTTGGAATATACCGGAGGGGTCTGCATACTCGCACCAGCAGTGGATCGACGATGTAGATAGAAGTAGTGGACAGTCTAGGAACAGGGAACGGCATCCTCGTGCAGTCCTGTTAGCTAGGCTGGTGTGTCGAGGAGTAGACGCAGGAAGCAGAGGGAGTGAGCTTCCCAATGTCATTGTGACTTCTTCTCGGGGAATAGATTGTGGATTTGAGTGCAGAAGCTTTGTCCATGTCTTCTGGATGGTGGGTTCATTGAATTCGCTCCCAATTGTGCATGGGAAGTGTTCTTCTTGAGTGGCGGTGACTGTCAGCAGTTGTGGAAGTGTAGCTTGACTCGTTCAGTAGAGCACTTGGGATCTACGTACGAACGGTCTTCTGGGTAAGTGATCCCAGAAGACAGAGCAGTCAGAGCAGCGAAGTGAAGAAGAAAGAAGCCTTCTTCTCACAGCAGAAGACGACATCCTCGAGTAGAAGACGGTGCAACAGTACTCACGTTTGTTGTCTTCCTCCCCAAACTATTACAAGCAGGGATGGCTTGTTAGTCAGGATCCGGACTAGAAGCCTGTCGGAATCTTAATTTACTCTTTTCATCTTGTTTTCTCTTGTTTGGCTTTTCTCATCTTCCCCATCTTCTCTCATCTTCCCCATCTTCTTACCTTCTTCTAGTGAGTTTCCGATACTTCTATTGAGCTTCCGTGAAGGTGGATGTCGTTGTAGTGCTGCAGGAAGACAACTTCCGTAAGCAGAAGCCTGGGAAGGCTACAAGGGGCATACACACTGTGATTGATCTAAACCGTTGGAATGTGAGTGTGAGAATAAGGTGTAACGACCGTTGCTAGTCGACTTCTGCGAAGCAGGATGGCCTTCTGGAGGTGTGAGAAGACGAGTTGAACCCCCAGAAGACGAGGATCGCTTCGGGAAGACGGTATCGAGAAGACCGGAAGAAGCAATCTGGAAGCAAGAAGATCGTCTTCCCGAGCTTCTCTGTGAATAGTTGTGTGATATTGTAATTGGTAGTTGTTTGTTCGGGTTCCGAGCACCATTTGGCGTGTCTGGAAGACGTGTGGTTTTGTGTGGTTTTGTGAGAAGACGGGATTTCTAGACAAAACTCGTGTGTTTGTGTGTTTTGAACAGATCTTAGAACTTAGAGCAGCGTTACTTGTGCAAATCCTCTGTGGGAACGATATCTTGTATACTAAATGGGCAAAAGGAGAAATCCTTCGTCACTACATAAAGTGAGGAACCATTTTTGGCGCCGCTGCCAGGGATTTCATCTTAGTAACTTCTGTTCTAAGCTTCCTGGATCTGTGTGCCATTAGTTAGGTCGTTTCGAACTAACTTCAATTGTAGTTGAATGTGTTGTGGGACTCTATCTTGTTAGAAGACGGGAACCACAACCAGAAGTTGATAAGATACCTCAGGGAGAGTTGGAAGAAGCCGCTTCCCTGCTTCCAAGAACTTCTTGGAAGACTCGATCTTGGAAGACTGCAGTAAGCGCAACAGAAAGCAGGAGAAGAAGACGTTCTGACCTTGTGATCGGTTGTTCAGCCATTTGGTCTACCAGATCTAGTGGTAGAAGAATAGAGACATCGGTTCTCAGTACTCTGGTGGATGCCTCCGACCGGAGGAAGAAGCAGAAGACGCACTGGTAGAGATCATGAGTGGGTTAACTCACCCCAGCGAACCGCTTCTAGAGAGCAGCGGATATCCCTGAGACACCAAAGGAAAGAAGAAGAGCTCAGGAAGATCCGATCGGTAGAGTTGGAAGAGCCTTCCATCTCGAGCATAATCTTTGACGAAGACAGAAGCCAACCGGGTGATCACGTGTATAAAGTAGATTTTGGTACTGGTTACTCGGAAGACGTCTTCCCAAGTACGGAAGAAGCTTCTCAAGGTGAGGGAAGACTGGAGGAGATTGTTCCAGACGTCTCGGAAGGTAGCAGTGACAGTAGCTCTGACTCAAAAGACGACCTTCGTGACCCAGACAGGCCTGGACCTTCGAGAAGACCATCTCCACCACCTGGACTTGAGGAAGAAAGAAGTTGGCAGTCGCATCAGCCGGCAGTCGACATGGCTTCCCACACTCGGCAGAAGTACCATCCGTACGACGATGATGCTGATGCAGACGACTTCATCACGATGTTCGAGACCATCTCTAGATCCAACAAGGAAGACGTTGATGTTGACAGACTCCGTGTATTTCCCAGTTTGATTGTAGGGAAAGGAAGGAAGTGGATGAGTAAAACGTTGGATGATGTTGTAGTAATGGCCGCTTGGGCTACTCTGAAGGCAGCTTTTCTGAAGAGGTTCAGAGGAGTGAGCTACGATCGTATGACCCTCATAGAGCTTAAGAGGCTCGAACGGAAGAAGAAAGAGACACTACGGGATTACACCGAGAGATTTGAAGATCTCCTGGATCATATCCCTCAGAACCAAGGAAGACCCGGCTACTGTGCTCAGCAAGCCGTGGACTGGTACTTGGGAGGATTGTCTCAGGACATGGAATTGTACTGCAGAAGAGGAGGAGGTGATGATTTAGCAGAGGTACAGAAGCATGCCGAGCAGTATGAAACCTCGAGCATCACTCGGAATATGACGAAAGACAAAGAGAAGACTTCGAAGAAGTCCAAGAAGTCGAAGAAGTCTTCCCGGAAGTCCAAGAAGAAGTCCAAGTCCACTGAAACTGATAACAGTGATTCGGAAGCAGCCTCTACTTCTGAAGAGTCTACTGTCGAAAGTTCAGAATCCGAATCTGAACAAGAGAAGAAGACGCGGAAGAAGAAGAAGAAGGAGAAGACGCGAGCAAGGGAGGAAGTTGTGCAGAAGATGCCTCAAACTCAGATCATTCAGTCTGCACCTGATCCCCGCATCGATGAGTTTCTGAAGCAGTTTGCGTTCCTGAAAGTTCATCTTCTGAACCAGAAGGACAAGCGGAAGCAGCCTACGGCTTCCCGGCCAAACCTTTGGTGCAACCTTTGTAACTCTTCTGGACACACCAGAGATCAGTGTACGCAAGACCAAGCTGTCAACTGAGCAGGATGGGAAGAAGACGATGAGGGATATCTACACGATCCCAGTGGGGAAACTTGCTATAGGATCGAGACGATACAACCCTTCACTCCTACGCCTCCCGCCCAATATAATCGTTATGTACCGAGGGATAGAGCTAGCAATGTACAGACCATGACGCCCTGGCAGCCTTCTTCATCACAACGACCTCTCAATCCTCTTCCTGGAGCGTGCAATAATTGTGGAGAGACAGGACACTGGTGGTCCACCTGTCCTCATCCGAGAAGACAGATTGGGCAAGTGCCCTTGTGCGAGAATTGTAAGGAAGCCGGTCATTTCACAGGGAATTGTCCTTAGACCTTACGACCCCGACAAATGATGAGATTTGCAGATACCACGCCTCCTGCAGAAGCAGCATCAACTTCTAAGCTCGAGTTAGCAGTGGTACAGCACATCACGGTAGAAGAAGAAGATCCTGGAGATTGTACGGATTGTCTCCATATCGAGGAAGATGAACCAGACCCCGGGAAGCACGAAGGAAAGGAACCTCAGCTGCAGAAGACGACTGCAGCTCAGAAGATGGAGACACCTGAAGAAGCGTCATCTTTTACTTTGACGGATGGTACTGTTTGGAATCCTGATCCGAATTCAGATAGTTGGCCTCCGGAGGAAGTCTTGGATGAAGCTGTGTTCAAGGTAAGTACCAGAAGCAAAGGGAAGTCAGAATCTCGTCAGAAGGACGTCAAGAAGAAGAAGCAGCGTAAGGAGAGGTCATCTTCTCCTGAGCGGCCGTCTTCTCCTACTTACGACCGAGAAGATCCGAAGTACTTTGCTCCTGACATTAGACAAGAAGTTGAAGCGATCATGCAAGAAGAGCTGGAGAAGAGACGGAAGATAGTACAGCAGCTTCCTACACCGACTACGGCAACACCTGTCTCACGGGAACAGCCTCCGGTCGAGGGAAGACACTCTTCTGGTCTTCCACCCAAGGAAGCAACCACTACATCTTCTCTGTTGGAAACTCCAGTCACCCTTCTGAAAAGATCTCCGTACGACTTCTTGCGAGACTTGTGGAATCAGAAGGCGGATGTAACCTTCCAACAGTTGTTGGATGACAACGCTGGTTACAGGAAGTTGTTACAATCTGTGCTTCGAGGATCGAGGAAGAGGAGGGCAGCTAAACTTCCCAAGAGCACCCCGATCCTAAGAATAGAGCATGAGGACTTGGGAGCCCCAGAACTTGATATGGAGATCCATGGCTGTCTTCTGAAGAAGGTACCCATTGATTCCGGCTCCGGAGTTAACATCATGACGGAAGAAACGGCGCATGCCCTGGGCTTCACTGAGTTCCAGCCTACTCCGAGAATTCTCAGAATGGCGGACCAGACCAGAAGACGACCTTTGGGGCAACTGAAAGATGTCTTGACGGTAATTGGTGGAGTATCTTTTTACCTCACTTACATCATTTTGCGACCTGTAGCTAAGGTTGGATATCAGGTGTTGATAGGAAGACCATGGCTGTATGCTGCAAATGTGAATACCGACTGGAAAAGACATCGTTTGAGATTTTCCAATCCTACACCCAAGCCAGGTGAGAAGAGTAAGGTCTCGCTTCCTTGGATCAAGATTGGACACCAAGGTGAAACTCCGTCTACAACAGAGGGGTACACTTCAGAAGACTCAGCTACGTCTTCTGACAGTGATGAACGGTATAATGAGTTTGTGGCGAATAACGTGTGTACTACAGAAGTAGCAGAGAAAGTAGAAGATGTGGTCTGTGGATACATTGAGTGCTACGAGATTGCGGAAGAAGAGCTTCCAGAAGACGAGAATACCGTCTTCCCTTCGGAAGATCCGACAGTTGGTCTTCCAGAAGACAAATCTGAACCAGAAGAAGCTCCCAAACCGGAATACTTTGGTGCCAGTGAGTACAGTCACACTGAAGGAATGGTAAATCCGGATGATCTCCAAGAGATGGAGGTTGCTCCTGGGAAGAAGCTGAAGCTTTCCAAGGTGATCGACGACCAGCAGTTGGAAGACTTTCGAGAACTTCTAACGGAGTTCCAGGATGTCTTCGCGTGGACCATAGAAGACATGAAGGGCATACCTCGAGAGTTGGGAGAGCATCGCATCGACTTGCTGGAGGGCGTTGTTCCTACACGGCAGAGGCAGTATCGGCTCAACCCCAAGTACTCGCTTCTGGTGAAGGACCAGATTGACCAATACCTGAAGGCAGTAGTCATCTTCCCAGTACTTAGCAGTGAGTGGGTAGCTCCTATTGTCATCGTGCCGAAGAAGCAGACAGGGAAGATCCGAGTGTGTCAGGACTTCCGGAAGCTGAACTTGGCCACGAAGAAGGATCATCACCCTTTATCATTCACCGACTCTGTGTTAGACCAGGTAGCAGGACATGAGTTCTACAGCTTCCTGGATGGGTATTCTGGGTACAACCAAGTTTCAATCAGAGAAGAAGACAAGTTGAAAACCACTTTCACCACTGATTGGGGCACGTACGCGTACAACCAAATGCCGTTTGGTTTATGCAATGCACCCGCCACATTCCAGAGGTTGATGATTACCATCTTCAAGGAGTATCTTCGCACCTTTATGGAGATCTTCTTGGATGATTTCTGTGTGTTTGGATCGAGAGAAGACCACTTGATATTTCTAAGGAAGTGTTTTCTGAAGTGTAGAGAACATCGTTTGGCTCTTCACCCTGAAAAGTGCTTCTTTGGTATGTCAGGGGATCTTGCTAGGACATAGGATTTCTGGAAGAGGTATAGAAGTCGACTGTGCTAAGGTGGAAGTCATCATGAAACTCCACCCACCTGCTAACCTGACACAGTTGAGAAGCTTCCTTGGCAACGTAGGATACTACAGGAGGTTTATTGACAAGTACGCAGAGGTAGCAGGAAGACTCACTAAGTTGCTGAAGAAGGACGAACCATACGTTTGATCTTCTGAGCAGCAGGAAGCATTCGAAGAAATGAAGAGGCTTCTGTCGGAATCCCCTGTCCTACGGCCGCTTGATTGGGAAAGAGTCTTCCACATTTATGTGGATGTTTCTGCTTTCGCCATCGGGGTGGTGTTGAGTCTGAAAGATGAGAAGAAGAAGGATTATCCCATCTACTACGCGGGAAGACAGCTCAGTGATGTAGAGAAGAAGTACTCGACAACTGAAAGGGAGTGTCTTGGCATGATTTACTCCTGTAGGAAGTTTAGACACTATCTTCTAGCAAACCCGTTCGTCTTCTATGTAGATCACTTCTCTTTGAAACATCTTGTAAAGAAAGCAGATTTGTCTGGTAGGATAGCTAGGTGGATTCTCCTACTCCAGGAATTTACTTACACAGTTGAGTACAGGCCCGGAAGACATCATGTTAATGCTGACTACCTATCCAGATTGGAGACAGAACGACAAGAAGATGAAGTGGAAGACGAGTTTCCTGACGAGAAGTTGTTTTCAGTTTTCGCAGAGACACTTTCATCTGAGGGGGGACGTACCGCCTGCTTCCCAGAAGACGAGACTAGATCTTCTGATCCCGTCTTTGCGACTTCCACAGAAGAGTCGATCTTCAAGGACTTGAGGAAGTTCTTGGAAGACCAATAGTATCCCGAGGGATTGGATGCGGAGCAGAAGGCTGTCTTCTTACACAAGGCAAGACCTTACGCCATCTTCCAGGGTATCCTGTTTCGAAAGGGACATGACGAGAAGCTGAGAAGATGTCTCGAGCCGTCAGAGATAAAATCAGTGATCACAGGTCTTCACTACGAAGATGCTGGGGGTCACTACGAGTTGAAGACTACAGTGAAGAAGATGCTAGATGCCGGATACTGGTGGCCAACTATGTATCAGGACACTTTTCAGGAGATCAGGAAGTGCGACGCATGCCAGAGAGTGGGAAGACCGACCGCTACAACAAGGTGGCCTCTTACCCCCATTCTTCCGCTTGCCTCGTTCGAAAAATGGGGAATCGACTTTGTAGGTCCTATTGCCCCGGTGGCGAGAAGAACACGAGCAAGGTACATCTTAATAGCTACCGACTATGCCACCAAGATGGTGGAAGGCGAGGCCACGAGAAAGAACGATGCCGCAGTAGTAGCAAGGTTCCTATGGCATAACATCATCACTAGGTATGGATGTCCGCTGGAATTGGTGTCAGATAGAGGCACTCATTTCTTAAATGAGACTATCTCCCTCCTGACCCAATATTTCAGGATTAAGCATCGGAAGACGACGCCATACAACCCGAAAGCGAATGGGCTGACGGAGAAGTCGAACGGTCTTCTGTGTAACATCCTGAACAAGGTAACTGTTAACCATGCGTACGACTGGGACACGAAACTGCCATCTGTGTTGTGGGCTTTCAGGATTTCACCTAAAGTCACAACCCAGAAGACGCCTTTCTACCTAACTTACGGCATGACACCCATTGTGCCCATTGAGTTAGAGGTCTCAACATACCGGTTAGCCGTATCCGAACGCATGGGAGAAGAAGAGAGCCAGGAGCAGCGTCTTCTTAACTTCGTAGAGTTTGAAGAAGACAAGAATGCAGCTTTGGAGAAGACGTACGAGGTGCAAGCGCAACGTAAGGTAAACTACGATAGCAAGTTGAGGAAGGTGACTGTTGTGGATGGGGACTTGGTGCTTCTCTACGACAACCGCCATATTAAGTTCCCCGGGAAACTTCATCTTCGCTGGATGGGACCTTACCGTGTCTTAGAGGTCTTCGACAATGGCTCCTTGCAGTTGGAAGAGTTGGACGGTACACTGATGACCACTCGTGTTAATGGGTGACGCGTCAAGAAGTACTGGACGTAAACAGAAGTGCAGAAACCACTGATGTTTGCGGGGACGCAAACATTTGAGGGTGGACGTATGTGGTGCTCACAAATTACAGGATGCACGAATTTTTGAAATTTTTAAGAATAATAACTTGTTTGTATAACTGAAAAAGCGTTGTTACTTAAGGTTACGTCTTCCTTAACAGGAAGATGATCTTAAGAGCTGTTTGTAATAAGAAGTTGACTTCTTTGGAAGATGACCGTCTTCGGAAGAGCGTCTTCTCAGTTGCGTCTTCGGAAGACGAGAAGACGGCGGAAGACACCTGTCTTCCAGAAGACAGCGACCGCGAAGGACCAACCACGAGTTTTCGGGTAAGACAGTAGGTGTACCTACTGGGGCGCACCGAATAGGTAGGTAGGTCAGGAAGACACCCAAGGTCGAGAACCCCTAATCTGCGGGGAAGATGCGTGAGGAAGCACATTAGGCGCATTCAACTTCCCGCAGCACAGCGCGCTTGAAGAAGATCGATTGAGAGAGTGAGCTTCGCGAGCTAGCATTGAGAGAGGAATCGAGTGAGACATCGAGGTAGGAGAGAACAAGTTGGCAGCTAGGCGAAGGGTGAGATCGAATTACGGGAGCACAAACAGCAGAGAGAGCGAAGGCGTTTCTGTGGAGCTTCCGAGAAGTTGACAGTGGAGAGTGGCAAGTAGAAGCGAAGGTGGAATCAAGGTGTGGACCGAAATTGACAGCAGGCGCAGTCGAGAGGAGTCGCATTGGAAGCTAGTACAAGAGCCAGAAGCGCGCGGAGGTCGAAGGCAACTCGGGGAGCCGAAGAAGACTGTAGAGGTTCTTTCCCCTGTTCTTTCCTCCTCCCACTTCTTCTCGCCATTGTCTGGTACTCCCCGCGCTTCCTTGATTGTGTGCAGGCAGCCTGATCGATCACCCCCACCCCCCATTCTTACTATTTGAGACATTGGGCGCGGAAGCGCTGCCCAATTTCTGTCAAGACATCTCCTTGCTTCTTCCCGAGCTCAATTCGAGCTTCCCTACCCCTAGTCTTCAAATTGGAGGACCCAACTATCAATTTCCCTACCCTACTACCTCTCTACCCCCGAAACTTGGAACAGAAGACGGTTCGGAAGATGGGAACATCTTCGGAAGACGCTTCTTAAACTTGGCTGTCTTCGGAAGACCGTCTTCGGAAGTCTACTGAACACCATTCGTATCAAGAGTGGATTTGCTTTGCTTTTGTGTTTAGAGAGACTTGGTACGAATCCTGAGTGGTGTGGTGAGTTGTTTTGTTATTTCGAGAAGTTGGAAGTCGGGAACTAGGTCTGTGCCTCCCGGTCTTCCAAGCTTCTCAACTCCCCATCTTCTTACAGAGACTAGAAGACTGGAAGGCTGACAAAATGAGCGAGAAGACGTGAGGGTCCATTCGGGTCTCTTCTGTCCGATCCATAGCAGCCGTTCCTTCTTCTTCCCGAACTTAGAAGAGAGTTGTGAGAAGTCTTGCTGGCAGAATCTGGAGGGAATGGTCGAGGGTCATGTCTTCCCATCATGCAGCAAGCTTCTTCTGAGTGCGTATGAGAGGTGAGAAGTCAGAAGAACAGAGTGCAAATGCTTGAGTCTGTTGTGATGATAGATTGCGTGTAGGAAGACGAAGACAGGTGAGACCAGTGAAGGGAAGTCTGACTTCGGGAAGTCTTCCGGGAAAGACATTTAATCGGAAGCTGTCCCGAGTGTCTTCCCAGAAGGCACTATCACCGCAGGAGCCCGCAACCATCTTCTGAACCTTTCTTATACTCTACTTCTCGCATATCTTGTATCTTCTGATAGGAAGTAGGATGTAATGCAAGGTGGGTTGTCTTCTTGGTAATCCATGCGAGGCCTTGCTTAGATAAGATTGTTTAGATATAGCTCGGAAGACGAGAGCTATCTAGGAAGTACTGTTAGAATCCCGGAAGACGGAGTAGTTGTCTTCTGAAATACTAGTTTCGTCCTTTGAGAAGTAGAAGCTGGACTGTGGGCATTCGGGAAGGACTGAGCCTTCAGCTCATAGTAGGTGCTTGTGGTTTAGTGCAACAGATCTTCCATGTATGTCGATGCATCCGCGGGGCTTGGTGTTACCAGCGGCAGAATTGGCCGAGGCCACTCCTTTTCTCAAGGAGTTGGGTCTCGACTTCTTCCTGTGGGATTGGAACCTCGCAGGTCAAGGGCTTCTGGAGGAGGTGTGGGCAGCGTTACCACCGCGTAACCGGAAGACTGGTGGCGGAGAAGACGGTCTTCCTGGACTGAAGACTGGTGGCGTAAGGCGTTTCACATGCTTGAGTCCGAGAACCGAGGCTATTGGTACGAGAAGAAGATCTTGCCTAGGATTGTGAGTTCGTGGCATGTGCCTGGGAGCACCATCTGCCTTTTCATGGAAGACAGGCAAGGGAGGAACGGTTGGAAGATAGAATCTTACCGGGAGCCGAAGAAGCGCCTCCTGGCGAAGTTATTTCTGCATCTCTTTCCCAAGGGGAAAGCGCAGAAGACCAGGTTCTTAGGAGATCAGGACGTGGAGTTCCTGGAATCAGTGTGGGATGGCGGAGTGCCCATCTACTGGGGCGCGTACATCCACAACTATGTACAGACGGAGCTAGCATACTTAGGTACCCCGGCGGGAGAACACCTGACGCCCTTCCTCTGCTACTTGTATGTAGCCATGGGGGATCTTAGTAAAGATCAGCTGGCAGTGTATGGGCCAACGGAGCGACAGGAGGTGAAGGAGGAAACCTCGGAAGACGATGACCGAGAGGCAGCAGCAACGCCCCCTCCCACTCTGATGCCACAGCTGAGGCCCGGCTCTCACCAAAAGACGCTTCTGGTGAGGGAAGATGAGTCTAGTGGGTCGGAAGACGCCACGCCACTGAGGAAGATGGGTCCCAGAAGTGTACCGAGGACACCCATCTCCCTCATTCACTCAGGATCGGAGTCCGACTCGGAAGAAGACCTGCTGGGTACCCGATCAGAGCAGAAGACTGCTTCTCAACGCCTGGGAGTCTTCCGAAGACTCCAGAAGACGAAGGATGGATGGGCGCTCCTGCTGCGATGCGAGGAAGCGCAAAGAAGAGAGCCGCTCCTGCCATGAGGAGTCTTCCACCCCGGAAGATGAGAAGAGTACCTTCTTCTCGTGCGCAGAAGATGAAGGCCGTAGTAGTGGAAGAGGCTTCCTTGCCTCTGGAAGACGAAGTCGACACCCGGAGCGAGTGGTGGAGATGAACTTGTCTTCCGCAGGAAGACGACTGGAGGAGTTCAGTGCCTACTTCCAGAAGGAGATCCAGCCAACTATGGAGTTGCTGGAGAAGAGAGCGAGGGCACAAGAGAAGCCCTTACAACCTGGATTCGGCCTGCGCACCTTGCTGCGACAGGGAGAAGACCAGAAGAAGACAGAGTCGCTGGGAAGCTAGTCTCCGCACTACGGAGAAGCTTGTTGCCAGGTACAAGGCGGAAGCAGCTGCTTCTGCCAAGGAGTCGATGCAACTTCGGAAGAGCAACCAGGAGTTGCAGGCGTTGGTACAGCAGCGCAATCAGGAAGTCGCCCGAGTGCGGGAGAAGATCACCGTCCTCGCAGAAGAGCAGACCAAATGGAAGATGCAGCGAGAAGCCACGGAAGCGCGAGCTGCAGCTGAGAAGACGCAGAGGGAAGCAGCAGAGGCCCGTGCACAGAAGATGTTGGCACAGTCGGTGGAAGCGCCTCGGAAGAAGTTCAACTACACCGTGGGTAGGAAGTTACTTACCTTAGCTAGAGGATGGGACAGCGAGTCCAAAGCGATGTTGGTGGAATGCCGGGAGAGCATGTTCAGGTACTTGGATAGACAGATAGAAGGAGTGAAGACACTTTATGGTCTTCCCTCGCTTCCGACACCTACAACCGCATCTTCCCACGCTCCAGCACCATCGACTGGATCCGGAATGGAGAAGGAGGAGTTCGATCTCACTGTGCACTTGGTGGTGACAGCGTTGGAAGACGAGAAGACTCCAGAAGACGCCCCGGAAGACAAGATGTCTTCTGGAAGACAGGAAGACGAGCCGTCTTCCCAAGTATTCCGCGTGGAGGAAGTGACTTCCCCAGATCCCCATGAGGTCCCCATGGTCCCTAGTCTCGCACCCGTGCCTCAGAAGACGGAAGACGCACCGGTCGACTCCGCTTCCCAGAAGACGCTTCTGTCTTCCGAAGCAGAAGCCGAAGCCGAGGAAGACGCAGCAGCAGCGACAGCAGAACCAGCAAGAGACGATGAGGAGGAAGCCACCTCAGTGACACCCGAGGTAACTGTAGGGCTTTCTAGCTTATCAGAAGCCGTATTAGGAGCTCCGATAGGAGCAGATCAGGTAGAGATTGCCTCCGTGCAATCTGAGTAGTTAGTAACTCCATTTCCAAATATAGTAGAATCGAACATGCTATCTTAAGGATGGCAGTTTTCTCATGTAATATTAGCTAGGACACCATGTGGCAGCATAGGTAGCGTAGGAAGGACAAGGTGGATGGCCAATTCGGGCAGGGGAACCGCTTGCATGTGAGGTAGCAACCTCCTGTCAGCGCCTCTCTCTCCCTGGTGGTCGCCTCCCCTGGTTCTCATGGTGGCAACATAAGTAGGATAGCAGCGTAGGAGGAAAGAGCTTTGCCAGTTCTGCCAGTTCTGTAGAATTTTGTAGTAACTGAACATACACACCGATTCTACAGGCAGGCAGGCGAGATACATTAGAGCAGAGACAGTCTTAGCGCACTACACCCGTCGTTGGAAACATACGAATAGTCTTGGAATATACCGGAGGGGTCTGCATACTCGCACCAGCAGTGGGTCGACGATGTATATAGAAGTAGTGGACAGTCTAGGAACAGGGAACGGCATCCTCGTGCAGTCCTGTTAGCTAGGCTGGTGTGTCGAGGAGTAGACGCGGGAAGTAGAGGGAGTGAGCTTCCCAATGTCATTGTGACTTCTTCTCGAGGAATAGATTGTGGATTTGAGTGCAGAAGCTTTGTCCATGTCTTCTGGATGGTGGGTTCATTGAATTCGCTCCCAATTGTGCATGGGAAGTGTTCTTCTTGAGTGGCGGTGACTGTCAGCAGTTGTGGAAGTGTAGCTTGACTCGTTCAGTAGAGCACTTGGGATCTACGTACGAACGGTCTTCTGGGTAAGTGATCCCAGAAGACAGAGCAGTCAGAGCAGCGAAGTGAAGAAGAAAGAAGCCTTCTTCTCACAGCAGAAGACGACATCCTCGAGTAGAAGACGGTGCAACAGTACTCACGTTTGTTGTCTTCCTCCCCAAACTATTACAAGCAGGGATGGCTTGTTAGTCAGGATCCGGACTAGAAGCCTGTCGGAATCTTAATTTACTCTTTTCATCTTGTTTTCTCTTGTTTGGCTTTTCTCATCTTCCCCATCTTCTCTCATCTTCCCCATCTTCTTACCTTCTTCTAGTGAGTTTGCGATACTTCTATTGAGCTTCCGTGAAGGTGGATGTCGTTGTAGTGCTGCAGGAAGACAACTTCCGTAGGCAGAAGCCTGAGAAGGCTACAGGGGGGCATACACCCTGTGATTGATCTAAACCGTTGGAATGTGAGTGTGAGAATAAGGTGTAACGACCATTGCTAGTCGACTTCTGCGAAGCAGGACGGCCTTCTGGAGGTGTGAGAAGACGAGTTGAACCCCCAGAAGACGAGGATCGCTTCGGGAAGACAGTATCGAGAAGACCAGAAGAAGCAATCTGGAAGCAGGAAGATCGTCTTCCCGAGCTTCTCTGTGAATAGTTGTGTGATATTGTAATTGGTAGTTGTTTGTTCGGGTTCCGAGCACCATTTGGCGTGTCTGGAAGACGTGTGGTTTTGTGTGGTTTTGTGAGAAGACGGGATTTCTAGACAAAACCCGTGTGTTTGTGTGTTTGAACAGATCTTAGAACTTAGAGCAGCGTTACTTGTGCAAATCCTCTGTGGGAACGATATCTTGTATACTAAATGGGCAAAAGGAGAAATCCTTCGTCACTACATATAGTGAGGAACCATTTTTGGCGCCGCTGCCGGGGATTTCATCTTAGTAACTTCTGTTCTAAGCTTCCTGGATCTGTGTGTCATTAGTTAGGTTCGTTTCGAACTAACTTCGATTGTAGTTGAATGTGTTGTGGGACTCTATCTTGTTAGAAGACGAGAACCACAACCAGAAGTTGATAAGATACCTCAGGGAGAGTTGGAAGAAGCCGCTTCCCTGCTTCCAAGAACTTCTTGGAAGACTCGATCTTGGAAGACTGCAGTAAGCGCAACAGAAAGCAGGAGAAGAAGACGTTCTGACCTTGTGATCGGTTGTTCAGCCATTTGGTCTACCAGATCTAGTGGTAGAAGAATAGAGACATCGGTTCTCAGTACTCTGGTGGATGCCTCCGACCGGAGGAAGAAGCAGAAGACGCACGGGTAAAGATCCTGAGTGGGTTAACTCACCCCAGCGAACCGCTTCTAGAGAGCAGCGGATATCCCTGAGACACCAAAGGAAAGAAGAAGAGCTCAGGAAGATCCGATCGGTAGAGTTGGAAGAGCCTACCATCTCGAGCATAATCTTTGGCGAAGACAGAAGCCAACCGGGTGATCACGTGTATAAAGTAGATTTTGGTACTGGTTACTCGGAAGACGTCTTCCCAAGTACGGAAGAAGCTTCTCAAGGTGAGGGAAGACTGGAGGAGATTGTTCCAGACGTCTCGGAAGGTAGCAGTGACAGTAGCTCTAACTCAATGGACGGTGGGTTTGTCCTCGATGTATATAGCGGAGATAGTCAATTAGATCTTTGCGTGGTATGGATTGCAGACAGGCGACTAACGATGGGGCGATGTAGCACCCGGCCTCCTGATCCTTGCACCCATGAAGGTGTGTATCACGTAGTTGGGATATGGAGCTATCTGGAGTTAGAGGGACCTAACCGCCAGTTAGGGGGGCGATTGTGGTACACTTGTGTATGTGTATGACATCGTCCATGTTTTATGTGTATGTGTGGTGTTTCTCTGACAGCGATGTATGTTGTGTAGCGATGTGTATGCGCACGACAGCTGTCACGTCAGTTTTGGCACCTCGGCTAGGTTGACCGAGTGCGAAGTGGCGCATCTCGGTAAGGCCGTTAGTGCCGTTATGGCGAGTTGGGAGGAGAGTCCACTAGGGGTAAACTTCGCAGGTAGGGCTTGGAGGCCTTAGTTCTTTGAGTTGAGCCTTCAAGCTCCAGGCTATGGTGGATAGTCTAGTTGAGTGTAACCTGGATTCTCTTCACGTTTAGAGTGGGTTTGGCTTGACCGTTTGTGAGTAATCCTTGTTGTGGTGTTGGAGATGGTAATCTCTGTATTCAAATTATTGTGGTACACTTGTGTATGTGTATGACATCGTCCATGTGTTATGTGTATGTGTGGTGTTTCTCTGACAGCGATGTATGTTGTGTAGCGATGTGTATGCGCACGACAGGTACGAGAAGCCAGCAACCAAAGCGGAGGCCATCAAGATAGCGACAAATATGGAAGAGAGTTTGGATGAAGGAGATATCATCCAACCTCATCATGTTGCTCTGGTGTCAACTCCGACTCCTGGTGTAGTCACCACGATCGCACCTGCACCATCACAATTGGTGATTGCTTCAACGTCAGCTCCTACTCCAACGGTGGTGCCAAGACCGTTTGTCCCAACAACGATGTCTACTGCCACCTCTGATTTTCATGCCGAGTTGAAGAGCATCACCGATACTCTTGCGGATCTCAAGATAAACATGGTGCAGTTACGCGAATGGAGGAACAAAGGTGGAGGAGGAGGTCAAAGAGGTTACGACAACAATCCCAACCGAGGAAATCAAGGTAACTTTGGAGGCAACCAAGGTAACTTTGGAGGAATCACTTGTTGGACGTGTGGCGGTTCTCATTTCCAGCGAAATTGTCCTAACAATGGAGCAAGAAATGCCGAAGTTGTCAGAATGAATGTGGGTGGAGGAAATCCATCACAAGGACGAGATAAAGGGGTGGCTACTATCGATGTCGTGCGAGATCCCATCTACGAGAAAGGAGAGAGTTCAAACTCTTCTCAAGCACCGGTGGAGTTTTTAGCTCAAGAAACGAAAAGAACTCGATTTTCTGATGAACCGGTTTTCATGGAGGAGTCAGCAAGTAGAAGTACTCGTTCGAGTAATGTTTCGAGTACACCAAGGGAGCCAAGAAGGAAGCTGGAGATGGCGGATTTCACCATTTCATCTTCCCAAGCGGGATATGATGTGGTTGAAGATGTGGGTGCTCAGAAAGCCAACATCACTGTTGGACAACTGATCGCACTTAATCCCAGCTTACGAAGAGAACTCAGAGGAGGACTGAGTTCTAAGAGAAGCAAGAAGAAGAAACCCAAGAGCAAGACATCAAAGTCAGTGGGAGTTGGTGTGGTGGATGTGCATGCTTCAGAGGTATGCACTAGGGCTTCAAAGATTGAAGTCCGATTGAATGGTCACTACGTCTCTGACGTATTGGTGGATGGAGGGTCGGCTTTAAACGCCATATCGGAGAGGTTGATGAAGAAGTTGGGGATGGAACCAACTCGCCCGGCTAGCATTGTCATGGGGATGGCTAACAAGCAACGGGTAAGACCTCTTGGTGTGTTAGAGAAGGTGGTCGTGTCTGTGATGGGAGTTCAAACATTGATGTCCTTTCAAGTGTTAAAGGACTCTAGTTATGATTTGCTCCTAGGTAGGCCTTGGTTGAGAGCTGTGCGCACCACTGATACGTGACACAAGGGATACTTACGGATTGGGCCTAGAGATCATAGAGTGATAGTTCCTCTCTCTGGTGTTGGAGTTGTGACTTCTGACTCCGATAGACCCACTAGTGACTACTGGGAATCTGATACGGAGGACGATCAAAGTGTCTCAGAAGTAGATACCGGAGATTCTTACGATCAAGAATCCTCGTCTGAGGACGAAGGATATGGTCGAGATGAATCATTACATCAGCTTAGTGCTATTGACTTGTTGCCTCGACCAGCAGTGGAGAAAGATCTTGACAAAGAAGAATTGAGTGAGGCAGAGATTGTGAGAAGACTCTCTATCCTGAAGTTTGGTATCAATGTCACTCAAGAGGAGAAAAGTAGATTCCTAGATATATTTCGAAAATATATCCATGTGTTTGCTTTCAGCTACAAGGATTTGAAGGAGGTGACTCTTGAGACTCATCGAATCGAATTGGAGGAGAACGCAAGACCAGTTCGACAAAAGCAGAGAAGGGTCAATCCTACAACAGCAATGATGGTCAAGGAGGAGATAGACAAGTTGAGGGAGGCGAGTTTCATCTATGAGGTGGAGAACTCAGAATGGGTTTCACCCATTGTGATTGTCAAGAAGAAGAATGGTAAGCTGCGAGTGTGCATAGACTATAAGAAGCTGAATGCAGTTACCAAGAAGGATTATTATCCTCTACCATTTATAGATGAGATTTTGGAGGAAGTTGCTGGTCATGAGTGGTACAGCTTTGGTGATGGTTATAGTGGATACAACCAGATCAAGATAGCACAGGAGTACCAGCAGTTGACTACTTTCACTACTCCTTGGGGAACATTTGCATTTCGAGTGATGCCATTCGGACTGTGTAATGCTCCGGTCACGTTTCAGAGGTTCATGAACAAGGTGTTCGAACCATTCATAGGGAAGTTTGTTCGTGATTTCATTGATGATTTCTGTGTGTACGGAAGAAAGGAGGACCACTTTGATCATGTGATCAAAGTTCTGCAGCGGTTGGAGCAAGCTAACGCTTCTCTGAATCCAGAGAAGTGCATCTTTGGCTGCGAAGAAGGTCTGCTGTTAGGGCACATCATTTCCAAGAATGGGATTGCGGTAGATCCTGAGAAGGTGAAGAAGATTATGGATCTTCCATTTCCGATCAACTTGATAAAGTTGAGGCAGTTTCTTGGCATGGTTGGATATTATCGTAGATTTGTCTTTTCCTTCTCAAACAAAGCAATAGCTTTGACGATGTACATGAAGAAGGGAGTTGATTTTGACTTGATAGTGCATGATCAGAAGGCAAAGGAAGCATTTGAGGAGCTGAAAAAGGCATTAGTGACAGCTCCTATACTTGCTAAACCTGAGTGGAGTAAAGCATTTATTCTGTATACGGATGCCTCCAATGTAGCAATCGGATGTACATTAAGTCAGCTAGATGGAGATGGGCATGATCATCCTATAGCTTATGCTAGTAGGAAGATGGTTCCAGCGGAGAAGAATTACTCCGTGACTGAACGAGAAGGATTAGCGGTGATCTTTGGATTGAAGAAATTTCGACACTACTTGCTAGGAGGGAAATTTTCCATAGTCACAGATCACAAGGCTTTAAAGTATATCTTTAATAAGCCTAATGCCGAAGGTCGTATTGCTCGTTGGAAGATCCTTCTAACAGAATACGATTATGTGATCGAAGATAGACCAGGGAAGAAGCATGCGAATGCTGATCTTTTGTCAAGGGCTTATGATGATGAGGGAGAAGAACCGTTTGATGATTCATTTCCAGACGAGCATCTGATGACCATCACAAGCATCGAGGAGATACCGGACGAGTACAAGAAAATCTGGAGTTTCTTTGTAGATGGCTCTTTTCTAGAAGGTATGCATACCCGAGAACGTAACGCGTTGATCAAGAGATGCAAACCTTACACCATGGTGGAGCGAATTCTGTTTCATCAAGGAGCAGATGGGTTACTAAGGAGAGTAGTTGGTCAGAAGGAGGCGTTCAAGCTGATGCACGAGTTTCACGATGGCACTGTTTGCGGAGGTCACTTTGCTGGTAAGATAACAGCTTTCAAGATTTTGGATGCGGGTTATCATTGGAGAGGGATTTTCAAGGAGTGTTTAGACTATTGCAAAACTTGCGACGTATGTCAAGCATTTGCTCTGAAGTCTACTAGAACACCTCCGTTAAGATCAATTCCAATATTAGGGCCGTTTGAGAAGTGGGGTATTGACTTTGTAGGTCCTCTTAATAAGACACCTCGAGGCAATAGATACATTGTAGTCGCCACTGACTATTGTACCAAGTGGGTAGAGGTTAGACCTTTGAGAGAGACCAATGAAACAGAAGTCGGTAGATTCTTATGGGAGAGGATCATCACAAGATTTGGATGTCCGTTAGAGTTGGTCTCGGATAGAGGAGGAGAGTTTGTAGGGAGCATGACTACTGCTATGCTACAACACTTTTCTATCAAGGCACGAGTAACGACCTCATACAAACCAAATGCCAATGGTCTTGCGGAGAAGACCAATCTTACACTTTGTATGATGCTCGCCAAAGATGCTGGTGTTGAGACTGCGAAACATACTTGGGATAAGAGGCTACATGCCATCTTATGGGAGTACCGAACGACAACAAAGATTTCTACTGGGTACTCTCCATTTCGACTGGTTTATGGAGTGGAGTCCAAGTTGCCGATCCAATTCGAATTGGATACTTTTCAAACCATTCAACGAAAGTTGAAGAGGTCGAGAGGAGAAGACGTGGTCAGATCAAGAAGGGAGCAACTCATGGAGTTGGAAGAGACCCGAGCGGTAGCAATGATCCGGATGGAACGAGCTCAGGCGTATCAAAAGAAGAGTTACGACAAACGGTTGGGCAAGAGGGAGGTAAAACCTTTTCAAGTCGGAGATTGGGTTATGTTGTATGATGCTATCAGATTCAAGAGGGCTAGGAAGAAGTTTCTTCCGAGATATTTTGGTCCTTTTGTTGTAGATAAGGTGTGGAGCAACTTCACATATGACCTTCAGGAGCTGGGAGGAAGGAGATTCGATCGGGTCAACCATGACAAGTTGAAGTTGTTTCATCGACGGAAGTTCTCTCTTCACTTCGAGGACGGAGCGAAAATTTAGTCCGGGGGTAAAATGTAACGACCTATGTTACACATAGGAAGTTTGTCTATTAGTAAGGTGTTTAGTTCTGCCAAAGTACTTTTAGGAGATATCAAGTTAGTCATGACTAGCTAAAAGTTAGTTATGGTTAAACTTAGCTATACTTTTGGCAGAATTCAGATATTTGCTAAAGAGTGAGCACTACTATCTTGTCATCTTGTCTAAAGGTAGAAAGGAGGTGGAAAGTATCCATTATCTCCTTTTTGACTTGATATTAGTGGTTGGATTAAAGTTGTGGACTTTATGGGCATTAAAAACAAGAAGAGATTCCACATATTTTCTTTTTAGTGGGTCCTAGTGTAGAGGGGGGTGGAAATTCGAAATTCCTTGAGAATATTCCAGAATCCTTCTAGAAGTTGTTGACTTTGAAGGAATAAGCCCATGTGAAAAGGTAAAAAGCCCATGTGATCAATGCTTTTACCTTAAGTAATATCTTAGTAAAACCCGGTAAAAGTAGTTACGGTTGAGTTACCGGAGGATATCAAAGTAAAAACCTAGAATGTATAAATAGAGGAGTAGAAAAGAGATCCTCCTCCTTATTTTCTAAACTCTATGAACGAGTTTATGTGAAGGAGATCTTTAGCACTATTGGAGTCATTCAAGGTTGTCCACTCTCCCCTACTCTATTTGATATCTTCATTGATGACATGGAGAGATGTCTTGCTGAATTTGGAGGAGAAGGTGTGAAGTTGAGAATCTATATCATTCAAACATTGATTTATGCTGATGATATCATTCTTCTATCACGTGATCCTTTGAGTTTAACAACGACATTTGGATGCTCTTGAGATCTTTTGCAACAACATGCAGATGGAAGTGAACCTTTCGAAGTCCAAGGTGATGGTGGTGGGTTCAAAAGTCCGCCATTCTTTTCTCTACAAGGGCCAAGTTTTACAACAAGTGGAGAGTTACAAGTACTTGGGCATTGACTTCTATCATAACTACAGTTGGGCTTCGTGCATTCATAAGAGAGTTGAAGCTGGTTACAAAGCTTTTTACTCTCTTTAGAATCGTTGTCGACGTGCTCATCTCTTAGCATGGGATTTGAGAAAGTTTCTCTTCAGGAGTTTGGTTTTGCCTGTGATCCTTTATGATGTTCAAGTGTGGGGGCCTGGTGCAAGGAAAAGGAGCTTGGGAACATATTAAGAAGTGTTCTTACAAGTGGAGCTTGGTGTAAGATGCCAAACACCATATGCTATGCTCCTTGCTGAATCTGGTTACTTATCCTTGGAAGCAGAAGCTCTTTACTTGACTATCATTTATGTCTCATTTGGTTGGTATGCTGATGTGGTGGCTTGGTGTGGAAAATGGAACATTTTTTAGTGTGATTTTGAACTTCCAAACGCTTCCATTGAGACAAATCTTGTCGCGATCTGAGGAGAATTGAGGTGTTGAGGTGTGTTTCTATTTCGCGGATCTGTTAGAGAGAGAAGTTGACACCCGTGGACAAAATCGATCGTCAAAGGAGATGTGGTTGTTAGTTTTGAGCAAGCTTGGTACCATTGGAAAGGTCCCGGCGAGACGCTTCCATTGAGACAAATCTTGTTGCGATCTGAAGAGAATTGAGGTGTTGAGGTGTGCTCTTAAGAGATGGACGTGCTGTTGAGGCACAAAAGAGACGAGATGCTTCCAAATAGCAATTTTCGACCCTTAGAGTTATGATGTGGAACATTCATGGGCTTACTAAGTCAAAGTACACAAGTGCTTTACCAATTTGGAACAAGGCTGATATCATCAACTTGGTGGAGACATGGGAACATGAAGGAAACAATGTACATGAGTTGGATGGTTTTACTTTGATCGGCTCTACTTGGAACAAGCGCAAGCAACATAAAGGACGTGGTTTTGGAGGTATTGCAACTTACGTCAGATCTTATTTGCATGAGCTTGTTGAAGTGGTTCTTCAGGATGTGGGTGGACAATATCATTGGATTCGAGTTGGTGGAGATAGTAGATCTGCATGTTATATCGCAATCTGTTATTTTGCACCTTTGAACATGTCTATCTATCAGACTAGAGCATGTAGCACGAGCCAACCTTTCCATCGTCTTTCTATTGATGTTTTGAGATATCAAGAGAAGGGCAAGGTCTTTGTGGTGGGAGATTTCAATGCTAGAGTTCACACTTGCCAATTCACACAATTCTATGCTCTTGACCACTCCCCTATTCTTGAAGAAGATGATGATCCTACATGGTCCCGTGCCTCTTTAGATACATCCACCAATGACATGAAAGAACACTTCTTGACTTTTGGAGCAATCTGTAGTTTGAAAATTCTGAACGGTACGTCCTGTTTTCCTAGCTCTAACATGAAAACATACGTCTCTACCTCTGGATCAAGCATAGTAGACTACCTCCTCTCCTCATCTCTTGATAGTTCACTCATTTCAACATTTGAAGTTTTGGATCTACAACCTGAATCTGATCACACTCCTCTACTGTTCTCACTATCCTTGTCTAGCTCATTTGCACCTTACAAGTTGAAAGGTTTTGATGGGAGCAACACTACCTCTAGACTTCGTCTTGATCACCGGAAAAGATATCTTTATCAAACTGCTCTAGAGAATTTGATATCTATTACACAGTGGAGCCACAATCTTGACCAACGAGATACACAATTGACGGATGTCTTGAAGAAAATTGCAACTCGGTTTTTCTCTCAACACTCAAGCAGAAAGCTCAAAGGTAACCCTTGCAATGGCTGGTTTGATGAAGAGTGCAAACTTGCTCGGTTAAAGACTCTAGACAAGGCTTGTGACTTGGAAACAACAACCTTGTACAAGCAGTTAATCAAACGTAAGAAGAGAGCTTTCTTGAGAAAGAAAGGCTTGGAACTTGCTTTGGATTTTCAGAAGGATCCCAAAGCTTTTTGGAGACGTTTAGCATCTCGTCCAAGTTCACCAAGTCTTGATCCTTCAGCTTTGATGTCCTACGTTGAGCAACTTTACTTCTCTCCACATGCACCATGTATGCCACAAAGTGAAGGACTACCGCAGACCTTTTCAATGGACGAAGTACAACATCAGCTCAGTAGGCTTGCAAGTGGAAAATCTGAGGATCTAGAAGGACTTTCTGCAGAGCTACTACAATGGGGAGGTGATTCTCTCATTCCTATACTTACCAAGCTTCTGAATGATGCTGCTGTACATGGTTTCGCTAAGAGTTGGTTCATGCGCAAAGTGATTCCTATCCACAAGTCGGGCAAGAAGGATGATGTTACCAACTATAGAACTATCATGGTGGGCAACATCTTTGCCAAGTTGTATGGGAGCTTGCTAGAGAGAAAACTCAATGTTTGGGCAGAAGGATCCAATGTGAGAGCTCGTTCACAAGCAGGTTTTCGTCCTACCTTTAGCACCATTGATCATATTCTTTGTCTTCATGTTGCTTGGGAGAAGTCAAAAGGAAATGGTAAAGCTCTCTATGCTGCTTTTATCGACTACACAAAAGCTTTTGATAGGGAGCCTAGGAAGCTCTTATGGGACAGACTTGTTGCCATTGGTGTTCCTAAAGACATGATGACAGCGGTTTCTAAACTCTATGAACGAGTTTATGTGAAGCTTACCTCGACACAATCAAAGGAGATCTTTAGCACTATTGGAGTCATTCAAGGTTGTCCTCTCTCCCCTACTCTATTTGGTATCTTCATCGATGATGTGGAGAAATGTCTTGCTGAATTTGGAGGAGAAGGTGTGAAGTTGAGAATCTATATCATTCAAGCATTGATTTATGCTGATGATATCATCCTTCTATCACGTGATCCTTTGAGTTTACAACGACATTTGGATGCTCTTGAGGTCTTTTGCAACAACATGCAGATGGAAGTGAACCTTTCGAAGTCCAAGGTGATGGTGGTGGGTTCAAAAGTGCGCCATTCTTTTCTCTACAAGGGCCAAGTTTTACAACAAGTGGAGAGTTACAAGTACTTGGGCATTGACTTCTCTCATAACTACAGTTGGGCTTTGTGCATTCATAAGAGAGTTGAAGCTGGTTACAAAGCTTTGTACTCTCTTTTGAATCGTTGTCGGCGTGCTCATCTCTTAGCATGGGATTTGAGAAAGTTTCTCTTCAGGAGTTTGGTTTTACCTGTGATACTTTATGGTGTTCAAGTGTGGGGGCCTGGTGCAAGAAAAGGAGCTTGGGAACGTATCGAGAAGGTTCAAAAAGTGTTCTTACAAGTGGAGCTTGGTGTAAGATGCCAAACACCATATGCTATGCTCCTTGCTGAATCTGGTTGCTTATCCGTGGAAGCAGAAGCTCTTTACTTGACTATCATTTATGTCTCAAGAGTGAGATCTCTTGGAGAGACGAGATTACCTTGTCAAGCTCTAAGAGCTACATTCTCATTTGGTTGGTATGCTGATGTGGTGGCTTGGTGTGGAAGATGGAACATTTTTTAGCGTGATTTTGATCTTCCACCAATTGCTCTTCGGGAGTTGATTCAGAAAAGGTTTTTACATGCTATACGGTCTCAACCCAAGACCAAGATGGCTTACTATCAGCAGCATGTCAACCCCATGTTGGTGTATAGTGAACAAGAGTACCTCCGGGCACCTATTTCAATCTCTCTTCGACATATCATCGCTCAGCACCGCACTAGCTCTCATAGACTTGGCATTGAGGAAGGACGTTGGCTAAACATTGTTAGGAGTGAACGGCTTTGTAGACTTTGTGATTTAGATCAGATAGAGGATGAGGATCATGTATTCATTGTATGTCTCTTATATGATGAGATTAGATGTAGACATAAGATAGTTGCTAGTGATTTCTATACACTTTTACAGATGTCAGCTCTCCCACTAAGGCTTTATATTAGAGATATAGTTTCTTGTCGTACCAATGCTCTTTTGCATTGATACGATCTCCTAGGGTTTCCTAGGCTCACATGTTGACTTTGTATTGTATTTTTTTCTGCCTTTTGACTCTTTGGGTCTTCCGGGCTTGATATTCATTCATTCATTCATTAACTTGATGATTTGCGAAACTAGTTCTTCGGTGATGATGAAGGAGATTAAACAACTCCTTCATAAGGTGTTGGCAGCGGTGGAAGAAGTATCGGTTGAAGTAGCAGATCTGCATCGAGAGCTCATAGCACATAAGAGTGAGCTTGTTTCTGTTGTGTGCGATGTTCATGCTTTGAAGAACATGCAAACCGTTGTTGCTACAACTACCAAAGAGATTTCCTCTACACTCTCAGCATCTGCTGTTCCTGCTGAGGAGAAATCTGCGGTGGTAAATGATAATTTCAAAGAAGTAGTGGAGAAGTTGGAGATGAAGATGAAAATCTTATGCTGAAGCTACCAAGGCGGCTCAAGTCTCTCTTTTTCAAGAGCAAGAGAATAAAAAGTTGAACCAACTCTCAAGGGTGAAGAATGTGAGAATATCTGGTTTACCTGAGCTACAGAAGGAGGAGACCAAAGAAGTAGCTACCACTTTTTTTGCTGACACGTTACATGGACGTGCTGTTGTCACACAAATGAGACGAGATGCTTCCAAATAGCAATTTTCGACTCTTAGAGTTATGATGTGGAACATTTATGGGCTTACTAAGTCAAAGTACACAAACGCTTTACCAATTTGGAACAAGGCTGATATTATCAACTTGGTGGAGACATGGGAACATGAAGGAAACAATGTACATTTTGATCGGCTCTACTTGGAACAAGCACAAGCAACATAAAGGACGTGGTTTTGGAGGTATTGCAACTTACGTCAGATCTTATTTGCATCAGCTTGTTGAAGTGGTTCTTCAGGATGTGGGTGGACAATATCATTAGATTCGAGTTGGTGGAGGAAGTAGATCTGTATGTTATATCGCAATCTGCTATTTTGCACTTTTGAACATGTCTATCTATCAGACTAGAGCATGTAGCACGAGCCAACCTTTCCATCGTCTTTTTATTGATGTTTTGAGATATCAAGAGAAGGGCAAGGTCTTTGTGGTGAGAGATTTCAATGCTAGAGTTCACACTTGCCAATTCACACAATTCTATGCTCTTGACCACTCCCCTATTCTTGAAGAAGATGATGATCCTACATGGTCCCGTGCCTCTTTAGATACATCCACCAATGACATGAAAGAACACTTCTTGACTTTTGGAGCAATCTGTAGTTTGAAAGTTTTGAACGGTACATCTCGTTTTCCTAGCCTTTCTTTCTCAAGAAAGCTCTCTTCTTACTTTTGATCAACTGCTCGTACAAGGTTGTCGCTTCCAAGTCACAAGCCTTGTCTAGAGCCTTTAATCGAGCAAGTTTGCACTCTTCATCAAAGAGATATAGTTTTTTGTCGTACCAATGCTCTTTTTCATTGATACGATCTCCTAGGGTTTCCTAGGCTCACATGTTGACTTTGTATTGTTTTTTTTCTGCCTTTTGACTCTTTGGGTCTTCCGGGCTTGATATTCATTCATTCAAACCAACCATTGCAAGGATTACCTTTGAGCTTTCTGCTTGAGTGTTGAGAGAAAAACCGAGTTGCAATTTTCTTCAAGACATCCGTCAATTGTGTATCTCGTTGGTCAAGATTGTGGCTCCATTGTGTATGTAATAGATATCAAATTCTCTAGAGCAGTTTGATAAAGATGTCTTTTCCGGTGATCAAGACGAAGTCTAGAGGTAGTGTTGTTCCCATCAAAATCTTTCAACTTGTAAGATGCAAATGAGCTAGACAAGGATAGTGAGAACAGTAGAGGAGTTCACGTGATCAGATTCAGGTTGTAGATCCAAAACTTCAAATGCTGAAATGAGTGAACTTGGAACTTGCTTTTGATTTTCAGAAGAATCCCAAAGCTTTTTGGAGACGTTTAGCATCTCGTCCAAGTTCACCAAGTCTTGATCCTTCAGCTTTGATGTCCTACGTTGAGCAACTTTACTTCTCTCCACATGCACCATGTATGCCACAAAGTGAAGGACAACCGCAGACCTTTTTAATGGACGAAGTACGACATCAGCTCAGTAGGCTTGCAAGTGGAAAGTCTGAGGATCTAGAAGGACGTTCTGCGGAGCTACTACAATGGGGAGGTGATTCTCTCATTCCTATACTTACCAAGCTTCTGAATGATGCTACTGTAATGGTTTCCCTAAGAGTTGGTTCGTGCGCAAAGTGATTCTCATCCACAAGTCGGGCAAGAAGGATGATGTTATCAACTATAGAACTATCATGGTGGGCAACATCTTTGCCAAGTTGTATGGGAGCTTGCGAGAGAGAAAACTCAATGTTTGGGCAGAAGGATCCAATGTGAGAGCTCGTTCACAAGCAGGTTTTCGTCCTACCTTTAGCACCATTGATCATATCCTTTGTCTTTGTGTTGCTTGGGAGAAGTCAAAAGGAAATGGTAAATCTCTCTATGCTGCTTTTATCGACTACACAAAAGCTTTTGATAGGGAGCCTAGGAAGCTCTTATGGGATAGAGTTGTTGCCATTGGTGTTCCTAAAGACATGATGACAGCGATTTCTAAACTCTATGAACGAGTTTATGTGAAGGAGATCTTTAGCACTATTGGAGTCATTCAAGGTTGTCCTCTCTCCCCTACTCTATTTGATATCTTCATTGATGACATGGAGAGATGTCTTGCTGAATTTGGAGGAGAAGGTGTGAAGTTGAGAATCTATATCATTCAAACATTGATTTATGCTGATGATATCATTCTTCTATCACGTGATCCTTTGAGTTTAACAACGACATTTGGATGCTCTTGAGATCTTTTGCAACAACATGCAGATGGAAGTGAACCTTTCGAAGTCCAAGGTGATGGTGGTGGGTTCAAAAGTCCGCCATTCTTTTCTCTACAAGGGCCAAGTTTTACAACAAGTGGAGAGTTACAAGTACTTGGGCATTGACTTCTATCATAACTACAGTTGGTCTTCGTGCATTCATAAGAGAGTTGAAGCTGGTTACAAAGCTTTTTACTCTCTTTAGAATCGTTGTCGACGTGCTCATCTCTTAGCATGGGATTTGAGAAAGTTTCTCTTCAGGAGTTTGGTTTTGCCTGTGATACTTTATGATGTTCAAGTGTGGGGGCCTGGTGCAAGGAAAAGGAGCTTGGGAACATATTAAGAAGTGTTCTTACAAGTGGAGCTTGGTGTAAGATGCCAAACACCATATGCTATGCTCCTTGGTGAATCTGGTTACTTATCCGTGGAAGCAGAAGCTCTTTACTTGACTATCATTTATGTCTCATTTGGTTGGTATGCTGATGTGGTGGCTTGGTGTGGAAAATGGAACATTTTTTAGTGTGATTTTGAACCTCCAAACGCTTCCATTGAGACAAATCTTGTTGCGATCTGAGGAGAATTGAGGTGTTGAGGTGTGTTTCTATTTCGCGGATCTGTTAGAGAGAGAAGTTGACACCCGTGGACAAAATCGATCGTCAAAAGGAGATGTGGTTGTTAGTTTTGAGCAAGCTTGGTACCATTGGAAAGGTCCCGGCGAGACGCTTCCATTGAGACAAATCTTGTTGCGATCTGAAGATAATTGAGGTGTTGAGGTGTGCTCTTAACTCGCTGATTTGCGAAACTAGTTCTTCGGTGATGATGAAGGAGATTAAACAACTCCTTCATAAGGTGTTGGCAGCGGTGGAAGAAGTATCGGTTGAAGTAGCAGATCTGCATCGAGAGCTCATAGCACATAAGAGTGAGCTTGTTTCTGTTGTGTGCGATGTTCATGCTTTGAAGAACATGCAAACCGTTGTTGCTACAACTACCAAAGAGATTTCCTCTACACTCTCAGCATCTGCTGTTCCTGCTGAGGAGAAATCTGCGGTGGTAAATGATAATTTCAAAGAAGTAGTGGAGAAGTTGGAGATGAAGATGAAAATCTTATGCTGAAGCTACCAAGGCGGCTCAAGTCTCTCTTTTTCAAGAGCAAGAGAATAAAAAGTTGAACCAACTCTCAAGGGTGAAGAATGTGAGAATATCTGGTTTACCTGAGCTACAGAAGGAGGAGACCAAAGAAGTAGCTACCACTTTTTTTGCTGACACGTTACATGGACGTGCTGTTGTCACACAAATGAGACGAGATGCTTCCAAATAGCAATTTTCGACTCTTAGAGTTATGATGTGGAACATTTATGGGCTTACTAAGTCAAAGTACACAAACGCTTTACCAATTTGGAACAAGGCTGATATTATCAACTTGGTGGAGACATGGGAACATGAAGGAAACAATGTACATTTTGATCGGCTCTACTTGGAACAAGCACAAGCAACATAAAGGACGTGGTTTTGGAGGTATTGCAACTTACGTCAGATCTTATTTGCATCAGCTTGTTGAAGTGGTTCTTCAGGATGTGGGTGGACAATATCATTAGATTCGAGTTGGTGGAGGAAGTAGATCTGTATGTTATATCGCAATCTGCTATTTTGCACTTTTGAACATGTCTATCTATCAGACTAGAGCATGTAGCACGAGCCAACCTTTCCATCGTCTTTTTATTGATGTTTTGAGATATCAAGAGAAGGGCAAGGTCTTTGTGGTGAGAGATTTCAATGCTAGAGTTCACACTTGCCAATTCACACAATTCTATGCTCTTGACCACTCCCCTATTCTTGAAGAAGATGATGATCCTACATGGTCCCGTGCCTCTTTAGATACATCCACCAATGACATGAAAGAACACTTCTTGACTTTTGGAGCAATCTGTAGTTTGAAAGTTTTGAACGGTACATCTCGTTTTCCTAGCCTTTCTTTCTCAAGAAAGCTCTCTTCTTACTTTTGATCAACTGCTCGTACAAGGTTGTCGCTTCCAAGTCACAAGCCTTGTCTAGAGCCTTTAATCGAGCAAGTTTGCACTCTTCATCAAAGAGATATAGTTTTTTGTCGTACCAATGCTCTTTTTCATTGATACGATCTCCTAGGGTTTCCTAGGCTCACATGTTGACTTTGTATTGTTTTTTTTCTGCCTTTTGACTCTTTGGGTCTTCCGGGCTTGATATTCATTCATTCAAACCAACCATTGCAAGGATTACCTTTGAGCTTTCTGCTTGAGTGTTGAGAGAAAAACCGAGTTGCAATTTTCTTCAAGACATCCGTCAATTGTGTATCTCGTTGGTCAAGATTGTGGCTCCATTGTGTATGTAATAGATATCAAATTCTCTAGAGCAGTTTGATAAAGATGTCTTTTCCGGTGATCAAGACGAAGTCTAGAGGTAGTGTTGTTCCCATCAAAATCTTTCAACTTGTAAGATGCAAATGAGCTAGACAAGGATAGTGAGAACAGTAGAGGAGTTCACGTGATCAGATTCAGGTTGTAGATCCAAAACTTCAAATGCTGAAATGAGTGAACTTGGAACTTGCTTTTGATTTTCAGAAGAATCCCAAAGCTTTTTGGAGACGTTTAGCATCTCGTCCAAGTTCACCAAGTCTTGATCCTTCAGCTTTGATGTCCTACGTTGAGCAACTTTACTTCTCTCCACATGCACCATGTATGCCACAAAGTGAAGGACAACCGCAGACCTTTTTAATGGACGAAGTACGACATCAGCTCAGTAGGCTTGCAAGTGGAAAGTCTGAGGATCTAGAAGGACGTTCTGCGGAGCTACTACAATGGGGAGGTGATTCTCTCATTCCTATACTTACCAAGCTTCTGAATGATGCTACTGTAATGGTTTCCCTAAGAGTTGGTTCGTGCGCAAAGTGATTCTCATCCACAAGTCGGGCAAGAAGGATGATGTTATCAACTATAGAACTATCATGGTGGGCAACATCTTTGCCAAGTTGTATGGGAGCTTGCGAGAGAGAAAACTCAATGTTTGGGCAGAAGGATCCAATGTGAGAGCTCGTTCACAAGCAGGTTTTCGTCCTACCTTTAGCACCATTGATCATATCCTTTGTCTTTGTGTTGCTTGGGAGAAGTCAAAAGGAAATGGTAAATCTCTCTATGCTGCTTTTATCGACTACACAAAAGCTTTTGATAGGGAGCCTAGGAAGCTCTTATGGGATAGAGTTGTTGCCATTGGTGTTCCTAAAGACATGATGACAGCGATTTCTAAACTCTATGAACGAGTTTATGTGAAGGAGATCTTTAGCACTATTGGAGTCATTCAAGGTTGTCCTCTCTCCCCTACTCTATTTGATATCTTCATTGATGACATGGAGAGATGTCTTGCTGAATTTGGAGGAGAAGGTGTGAAGTTGAGAATCTATATCATTCAAACATTGATTTATGCTGATGATATCATTCTTCTATCACGTGATCCTTTGAGTTTAACAACGACATTTGGATGCTCTTGAGATCTTTTGCAACAACATGCAGATGGAAGTGAACCTTTCGAAGTCCAAGGTGATGGTGGTGGGTTCAAAAGTCCGCCATTCTTTTCTCTACAAGGGCCAAGTTTTACAACAAGTGGAGAGTTACAAGTACTTGGGCATTGACTTCTATCATAACTACAGTTGGTCTTCGTGCATTCATAAGAGAGTTGAAGCTGGTTACAAAGCTTTTTACTCTCTTTAGAATCGTTGTCGACGTGCTCATCTCTTAGCATGGGATTTGAGAAAGTTTCTCTTCAGGAGTTTGGTTTTGCCTGTGATACTTTATGATGTTCAAGTGTGGGGGCCTGGTGCAAGGAAAAGGAGCTTGGGAACATATTAAGAAGTGTTCTTACAAGTGGAGCTTGGTGTAAGATGCCAAACACCATATGCTATGCTCCTTGGTGAATCTGGTTACTTATCCGTGGAAGCAGAAGCTCTTTACTTGACTATCATTTATGTCTCATTTGGTTGGTATGCTGATGTGGTGGCTTGGTGTGGAAAATGGAACATTTTTTAGTGTGATTTTGAACCTCCAAACGCTTCCATTGAGACAAATCTTGTTGCGATCTGAGGAGAATTGAGGTGTTGAGGTGTGTTTCTATTTCGCGGATCTGTTAGAGAGAGAAGTTGACACCCGTGGACAAAATCGATCGTCAAAAGGAGATGTGGTTGTTAGTTTTGAGCAAGCTTGGTACCATTGGAAAGGTCCCGGCGAGACGCTTCCATTGAGACAAATCTTGTTGCGATCTGAAGATAATTGAGGTGTTGAGGTGTGCTCTTAACTCGCTGATTTGCGAAACTAGTTCTTCGGTGATGATGAAGGAGATTAAACAACTCCTTCATAAGGTGTTGGCAGCGGTGGAAGAAGTATCGGTTGAAGTAGCAGATCTGCATCGAGAGCTCATAGCACATAAGAGTGAGCTTGTTTCTGTTGTGTGCGATGTTCATGCTTTGAAGAACATGCAAACCGTTGTTGCTACAACTACCAAAGAGATTTCCTCTACACTCTCAGCATCTGCTGTTCCTGCTGAGGAGAAATCTGCGGTGGTAAATGATAATTTCAAAGAAGTAGTGGAGAAGTTGGAGATGAAGATGAAAATCTTATGCTGAAGCTACCAAGGCGGCTCAAGTCTCTCTTTTTCAAGAGCAAGAGAATAAAAAGTTGAACCAACTCTCAAGGGTGAAGAATGTGAGAATATCTGGTTTACCTGAGCTACAGAAGGAGGAGACCAAAGAAGTAGCTACCACTTTTTTTGCTGACACGTTACATGGACGTGCTGTTGTCACACAAATGAGACGAGATGCTTCCAAATAGCAATTTTCGACTCTTAGAGTTATGATGTGGAACATTTATGGGCTTACTAAGTCAAAGTACACAAACGCTTTACCAATTTGGAACAAGGCTGATATTATCAACTTGGTGGAGACATGGGAACATGAAGGAAACAATGTACATTTTGATCGGCTCTACTTGGAACAAGCACAAGCAACATAAAGGACGTGGTTTTGGAGGTATTGCAACTTACGTCAGATCTTATTTGCATCAGCTTGTTGAAGTGGTTCTTCAGGATGTGGGTGGACAATATCATTAGATTCGAGTTGGTGGAGGAAGTAGATCTGTATGTTATATCGCAATCTGCTATTTTGCACTTTTGAACATGTCTATCTATCAGACTAGAGCATGTAGCACGAGCCAACCTTTCCATCGTCTTTTTATTGATGTTTTGAGATATCAAGAGAAGGGCAAGGTCTTTGTGGTGAGAGATTTCAATGCTAGAGTTCACACTTGCCAATTCACACAATTCTATGCTCTTGACCACTCCCCTATTCTTGAAGAAGATGATGATCCTACATGGTCCCGTGCCTCTTTAGATACATCCACCAATGACATGAAAGAACACTTCTTGACTTTTGGAGCAATCTGTAGTTTGAAAGTTTTGAACGGTACATCTCGTTTTCCTAGCCTTTCTTTCTCAAGAAAGCTCTCTTCTTACTTTTGATCAACTGCTCGTACAAGGTTGTCGCTTCCAAGTCACAAGCCTTGTCTAGAGCCTTTAATCGAGCAAGTTTGCACTCTTCATCAAAGAGATATAGTTTTTTGTCGTACCAATGCTCTTTTTCATTGATACGATCTCCTAGGGTTTCCTAGGCTCACATGTTGACTTTGTATTGTTTTTTTTCTGCCTTTTGACTCTTTGGGTCTTCCGGGCTTGATATTCATTCATTCAAACCAACCATTGCAAGGATTACCTTTGAGCTTTCTGCTTGAGTGTTGAGAGAAAAACCGAGTTGCAATTTTCTTCAAGACATCCGTCAATTGTGTATCTCGTTGGTCAAGATTGTGGCTCCATTGTGTATGTAATAGATATCAAATTCTCTAGAGCAGTTTGATAAAGATGTCTTTTCCGGTGATCAAGACGAAGTCTAGAGGTAGTGTTGTTCCCATCAAAATCTTTCAACTTGTAAGATGCAAATGAGCTAGACAAGGATAGTGAGAACAGTAGAGGAGTTCACGTGATCAGATTCAGGTTGTAGATCCAAAACTTCAAATGCTGAAATGAGTGAACTTGGAACTTGCTTTTGATTTTCAGAAGAATCCCAAAGCTTTTTGGAGACGTTTAGCATCTCGTCCAAGTTCACCAAGTCTTGATCCTTCAGCTTTGATGTCCTACGTTGAGCAACTTTACTTCTCTCCACATGCACCATGTATGCCACAAAGTGAAGGACAACCGCAGACCTTTTTAATGGACGAAGTACGACATCAGCTCAGTAGGCTTGCAAGTGGAAAGTCTGAGGATCTAGAAGGACGTTCTGCGGAGCTACTACAATGGGGAGGTGATTCTCTCATTCCTATACTTACCAAGCTTCTGAATGATGCTACTGTAATGGTTTCCCTAAGAGTTGGTTCGTGCGCAAAGTGATTCTCATCCACAAGTCGGGCAAGAAGGATGATGTTATCAACTATAGAACTATCATGGTGGGCAACATCTTTGCCAAGTTGTATGGGAGCTTGCGAGAGAGAAAACTCAATGTTTGGGCAGAAGGATCCAATGTGAGAGCTCGTTCACAAGCAGGTTTTCGTCCTACCTTTAGCACCATTGATCATATCCTTTGTCTTTGTGTTGCTTGGGAGAAGTCAAAAGGAAATGGTAAATCTCTCTATGCTGCTTTTATCGACTACACAAAAGCTTTTGATAGGGAGCCTAGGAAGCTCTTATGGGATAGAGTTGTTGCCATTGGTGTTCCTAAAGACATGATGACAGCGATTTCTAAACTCTATGAACGAGTTTATGTGAAGGAGATCTTTAGCACTATTGGAGTCATTCAAGGTTGTCCTCTCTCCCCTACTCTATTTGATATCTTCATTGATGACATGGAGAGATGTCTTGCTGAATTTGGAGGAGAAGGTGTGAAGTTGAGAATCTATATCATTCAAACATTGATTTATGCTGATGATATCATTCTTCTATCACGTGATCCTTTG
Source organism: Asterella californica (assembly GCA_036924285.1). NCBI lineage: Eukaryota > Viridiplantae > Streptophyta > Marchantiopsida > Marchantiales > Aytoniaceae > Asterella > Asterella californica. Next base: position 41,286,397 of record JAYKYS010000001.1, read on the forward strand.
AGTTTAACAACGACATTTGGATGCTCTTGAGATCTTTTGCAACAACATGCAGATGGAAGTGAACCTTTCGAAGTCCAAGGTGATGGTGGTGGGTTCAAAAGTCCGCCATTCTTTTCTCTACAAGGGCCAAGTTTTACAACAAGTGGAGAGTTACAAGTACTTGGGCATTGACTTCTATCATAACTACAGTTGGTCTTCGTGCATTCATAAGAGAGTTGAAGCTGGTTACAAAGCTTTTTACTCTCTTTAGAATCGTTGTCGACGTGCTCATCTCTTAGCATGGGATTTGAGAAAGTTTCTCTTCAGGAGTTTGGTTTTGCCTGTGATACTTTATGATGTTCAAGTGTGGGGGCCTGGTGCAAGGAAAAGGAGCTTGGGAACATATTAAGAAGTGTTCTTACAAGTGGAGCTTGGTGTAAGATGCCAAACACCATATGCTATGCTCCTTGGTGAATCTGGTTACTTATCCGTGGAAGCAGAAGCTCTTTACTTGACTATCATTTATGTCTCATTTGGTTGGTATGCTGATGTGGTGGCTTGGTGTGGAAAATGGAACATTTTTTAGTGTGATTTTGAACCTCCAAACGCTTCCATTGAGACAAATCTTGTTGCGATCTGAGGAGAATTGAGGTGTTGAGGTGTGTTTCTATTTCGCGGATCTGTTAGAGAGAGAAGTTGACACCCGTGGACAAAATCGATCGTCAAAAGGAGATGTGGTTGTTAGTTTTGAGCAAGCTTGGTACCATTGGAAAGGTCCCGGCGAGACGCTTCCATTGAGACAAATCTTGTTGCGATCTGAAGATAATTGAGGTGTTGAGGTGTGCTCTTAACTCGCTGATTTGCGAAACTAGTTCTTCGGTGATGATGAAGGAGATTAAACAACTCCTTCATAAGGTGTTGGCAGCGGTGGAAGAAGTATCGGTTGAAGTAGCAGATCTGCATCGAGAGCTCATAGCACATAAGAGTGAGCTTGTTTCTGTTGTGTGCGATGTTCATGCTTTGAAGAACATGCAAACCGTTGTTGCTACAACTACCAAAGAGATTTCCTCTACACTCTCAGCATCTGCTGTTCCTGCTGAGGAGAAATCTGCGGTGGTAAATGATAATTTCAAAGAAGTAGTGGAGAAGTTGGAGATGAAGATGAAAATCTTATGCTGAAGCTACCAAGGCGGCTCAAGTCTCTCTTTTTCAAGAGCAAGAGAATAAAAAGTTGAACCAACTCTCAAGGGTGAAGAATGTGAGAATATCTGGTTTACCTGAGCTACAGAAGGAGGAGACCAAAGAAGTAGCTACCACTTTTTTTGCTGACACGTTACATGGACGTGCTGTTGTCACACAAATGAGACGAGATGCTTCCAAATAGCAATTTTCGACTCTTAGAGTTATGATGTGGAACATTTATGGGCTTACTAAGTCAAAGTACACAAACGCTTTACCAATTTGGAACAAGGCTGATATTATCAACTTGGTGGAGACATGGGAACATGAAGGAAACAATGTACATTTTGATCGGCTCTACTTGGAACAAGCACAAGCAACATAAAGGACGTGGTTTTGGAGGTATTGCAACTTACGTCAGATCTTATTTGCATCAGCTTGTTGAAGTGGTTCTTCAGGATGTGGGTGGACAATATCATTAGATTCGAGTTGGTGGAGGAAGTAGATCTGTATGTTATATCGCAATCTGCTATTTTGCACTTTTGAACATGTCTATCTATCAGACTAGAGCATGTAGCACGAGCCAACCTTTCCATCGTCTTTTTATTGATGTTTTGAGATATCAAGAGAAGGGCAAGGTCTTTGTGGTGAGAGATTTCAATGCTAGAGTTCACACTTGCCAATTCACACAATTCTATGCTCTTGACCACTCCCCTATTCTTGAAGAAGATGATGATCCTACATGGTCCCGTGCCTCTTTAGATACATCCACCAATGACATGAAAGAACACTTCTTGACTTTTGGAGCAATCTGTAGTTTGAAAGTTTTGAACGGTACATCTCGTTTTCCTAGCCTTTCTTTCTCAAGAAAGCTCTCTTCTTACTTTTGATCAACTGCTCGTACAAGGTTGTCGCTTCCAAGTCACAAGCCTTGTCTAGAGCCTTTAATCGAGCAAGTTTGCACTCTTCATCAAAGAGATATAGTTTTTTGTCGTACCAATGCTCTTTTTCATTGATACGATCTCCTAGGGTTTCCTAGGCTCACATGTTGACTTTGTATTGTTTTTTTTCTGCCTTTTGACTCTTTGGGTCTTCCGGGCTTGATATTCATTCATTCAAACCAACCATTGCAAGGATTACCTTTGAGCTTTCTGCTTGAGTGTTGAGAGAAAAACCGAGTTGCAATTTTCTTCAAGACATCCGTCAATTGTGTATCTCGTTGGTCAAGATTGTGGCTCCATTGTGTATGTAATAGATATCAAATTCTCTAGAGCAGTTTGATAAAGATGTCTTTTCCGGTGATCAAGACGAAGTCTAGAGGTAGTGTTGTTCCCATCAAAATCTTTCAACTTGTAAGATGCAAATGAGCTAGACAAGGATAGTGAGAACAGTAGAGGAGTTCACGTGATCAGATTCAGGTTGTAGATCCAAAACTTCAAATGCTGAAATGAGTGAACTTGGAACTTGCTTTTGATTTTCAGAAGAATCCCAAAGCTTTTTGGAGACGTTTAGCATCTCGTCCAAGTTCACCAAGTCTTGATCCTTCAGCTTTGATGTCCTACGTTGAGCAACTTTACTTCTCTCCACATGCACCATGTATGCCACAAAGTGAAGGACAACCGCAGACCTTTTTAATGGACGAAGTACGACATCAGCTCAGTAGGCTTGCAAGTGGAAAGTCTGAGGATCTAGAAGGACGTTCTGCGGAGCTACTACAATGGGGAGGTGATTCTCTCATTCCTATACTTACCAAGCTTCTGAATGATGCTACTGTAATGGTTTCCCTAAGAGTTGGTTCGTGCGCAAAGTGATTCTCATCCACAAGTCGGGCAAGAAGGATGATGTTATCAACTATAGAACTATCATGGTGGGCAACATCTTTGCCAAGTTGTATGGGAGCTTGCGAGAGAGAAAACTCAATGTTTGGGCAGAAGGATCCAATGTGAGAGCTCGTTCACAAGCAGGTTTTCGTCCTACCTTTAGCACCATTGATCATATCCTTTGTCTTTGTGTTGCTTGGGAGAAGTCAAAAGGAAATGGTAAATCTCTCTATGCTGCTTTTATCGACTACACAAAAGCTTTTGATAGGGAGCCTAGGAAGCTCTTATGGGATAGAGTTGTTGCCATTGGTGTTCCTAAAGACATGATGACAGCGATTTCTAAACTCTATGAACGAGTTTATGTGAAGGAGATCTTTAGCACTATTGGAGTCATTCAAGGTTGTCCTCTCTCCCCTACTCTATTTGATATCTTCATTGATGACATGGAGAGATGTCTTGCTGAATTTGGAGGAGAAGGTGTGAAGTTGAGAATCTATATCATTCAAACATTGATTTATGCTGATGATATCATTCTTCTATCACGTGATCCTTTGAGTTTAACAACGACATTTGGATGCTCTTGAGATCTTTTGCAACAACATGCAGATGGAAGTGAACCTTTCGAAGTCCAAGGTGATGGTGGTGGGTTCAAAAGTCCGCCATTCTTTTCTCTACAAGGGCCAAGTTTTACAACAAGTGGAGAGTTACAAGTACTTGGGCATTGACTTCTATCATAACTACAGTTGGTCTTCGTGCATTCATAAGAGAGTTGAAGCTGGTTACAAAGCTTTTTACTCTCTTTAGAATCGTTGTCGACGTGCTCATCTCTTAGCATGGGATTTGAGAAAGTTTCTCTTCAGGAGTTTGGTTTTGCCTGTGATACTTTATGATGTTCAAGTGTGGGGGCCTGGTGCAAGGAAAAGGAGCTTGGGAACATATTAAGAAGTGTTCTTACAAGTGGAGCTTGGTGTAAGATGCCAAACACCATATGCTATGCTCCTTGGTGAATCTGGTTACTTATCCGTGGAAGCAGAAGCTCTTTACTTGACTATCATTTATGTCTCATTTGGTTGGTATGCTGATGTGGTGGCTTGGTGTGGAAAATGGAACATTTTTTAGTGTGATTTTGAACCTCCAAACGCTTCCATTGAGACAAATCTTGTTGCGATCTGAGGAGAATTGAGGTGTTGAGGTGTGTTTCTATTTCGCGGATCTGTTAGAGAGAGAAGTTGACACCCGTGGACAAAATCGATCGTCAAAAGGAGATGTGGTTGTTAGTTTTGAGCAAGCTTGGTACCATTGGAAAGGTCCCGGCGAGACGCTTCCATTGAGACAAATCTTGTTGCGATCTGAAGATAATTGAGGTGTTGAGGTGTGCTCTTAACTCGCTGATTTGCGAAACTAGTTCTTCGGTGATGATGAAGGAGATTAAACAACTCCTTCATAAGGTGTTGGCAGCGGTGGAAGAAGTATCGGTTGAAGTAGCAGATCTGCATCGAGAGCTCATAGCACATAAGAGTGAGCTTGTTTCTGTTGTGTGCGATGTTCATGCTTTGAAGAACATGCAAACCGTTGTTGCTACAACTACCAAAGAGATTTCCTCTACACTCTCAGCATCTGCTGTTCCTGCTGAGGAGAAATCTGCGGTGGTAAATGATAATTTCAAAGAAGTAGTGGAGAAGTTGGAGATGAAGATGAAAATCTTATGCTGAAGCTACCAAGGCGGCTCAAGTCTCTCTTTTTCAAGAGCAAGAGAATAAAAAGTTGAACCAACTCTCAAGGGTGAAGAATGTGAGAATATCTGGTTTACCTGAGCTACAGAAGGAGGAGACCAAAGAAGTAGCTACCACTTTTTTTGCTGACACGTTACATGGACGTGCTGTTGTCACACAAATGAGACGAGATGCTTCCAAATAGCAATTTTCGACTCTTAGAGTTATGATGTGGAACATTTATGGGCTTACTAAGTCAAAGTACACAAACGCTTTACCAATTTGGAACAAGGCTGATATTATCAACTTGGTGGAGACATGGGAACATGAAGGAAACAATGTACATTTTGATCGGCTCTACTTGGAACAAGCACAAGCAACATAAAGGACGTGGTTTTGGAGGTATTGCAACTTACGTCAGATCTTATTTGCATCAGCTTGTTGAAGTGGTTCTTCAGGATGTGGGTGGACAATATCATTAGATTCGAGTTGGTGGAGGAAGTAGATCTGTATGTTATATCGCAATCTGCTATTTTGCACTTTTGAACATGTCTATCTATCAGACTAGAGCATGTAGCACGAGCCAACCTTTCCATCGTCTTTTTATTGATGTTTTGAGATATCAAGAGAAGGGCAAGGTCTTTGTGGTGAGAGATTTCAATGCTAGAGTTCACACTTGCCAATTCACACAATTCTATGCTCTTGACCACTCCCCTATTCTTGAAGAAGATGATGATCCTACATGGTCCCGTGCCTCTTTAGATACATCCACCAATGACATGAAAGAACACTTCTTGACTTTTGGAGCAATCTGTAGTTTGAAAGTTTTGAACGGTACATCTCGTTTTCCTAGCCTTTCTTTCTCAAGAAAGCTCTCTTCTTACTTTTGATCAACTGCTCGTACAAGGTTGTCGCTTCCAAGTCACAAGCCTTGTCTAGAGCCTTTAATCGAGCAAGTTTGCACTCTTCATCAAAGAGATATAGTTTTTTGTCGTACCAATGCTCTTTTTCATTGATACGATCTCCTAGGGTTTCCTAGGCTCACATGTTGACTTTGTATTGTTTTTTTTCTGCCTTTTGACTCTTTGGGTCTTCCGGGCTTGATATTCATTCATTCAAACCAACCATTGCAAGGATTACCTTTGAGCTTTCTGCTTGAGTGTTGAGAGAAAAACCGAGTTGCAATTTTCTTCAAGACATCCGTCAATTGTGTATCTCGTTGGTCAAGATTGTGGCTCCATTGTGTATGTAATAGATATCAAATTCTCTAGAGCAGTTTGATAAAGATGTCTTTTCCGGTGATCAAGACGAAGTCTAGAGGTAGTGTTGTTCCCATCAAAATCTTTCAACTTGTAAGATGCAAATGAGCTAGACAAGGATAGTGAGAACAGTAGAGGAGTTCACGTGATCAGATTCAGGTTGTAGATCCAAAACTTCAAATGCTGAAATGAGTGAACTTGGAACTTGCTTTTGATTTTCAGAAGAATCCCAAAGCTTTTTGGAGACGTTTAGCATCTCGTCCAAGTTCACCAAGTCTTGATCCTTCAGCTTTGATGTCCTACGTTGAGCAACTTTACTTCTCTCCACATGCACCATGTATGCCACAAAGTGAAGGACAACCGCAGACCTTTTTAATGGACGAAGTACGACATCAGCTCAGTAGGCTTGCAAGTGGAAAGTCTGAGGATCTAGAAGGACGTTCTGCGGAGCTACTACAATGGGGAGGTGATTCTCTCATTCCTATACTTACCAAGCTTCTGAATGATGCTACTGTAATGGTTTCCCTAAGAGTTGGTTCGTGCGCAAAGTGATTCTCATCCACAAGTCGGGCAAGAAGGATGATGTTATCAACTATAGAACTATCATGGTGGGCAACATCTTTGCCAAGTTGTATGGGAGCTTGCGAGAGAGAAAACTCAATGTTTGGGCAGAAGGATCCAATGTGAGAGCTCGTTCACAAGCAGGTTTTCGTCCTACCTTTAGCACCATTGATCATATCCTTTGTCTTTGTGTTGCTTGGGAGAAGTCAAAAGGAAATGGTAAATCTCTCTATGCTGCTTTTATCGACTACACAAAAGCTTTTGATAGGGAGCCTAGGAAGCTCTTATGGGATAGAGTTGTTGCCATTGGTGTTCCTAAAGACATGATGACAGCGATTTCTAAACTCTATGAACGAGTTTATGTGAAGGAGATCTTTAGCACTATTGGAGTCATTCAAGGTTGTCCTCTCTCCCCTACTCTATTTGATATCTTCATTGATGACATGGAGAGATGTCTTGCTGAATTTGGAGGAGAAGGTGTGAAGTTGAGAATCTATATCATTCAAACATTGATTTATGCTGATGATATCATTCTTCTATCACGTGATCCTTTGAGTTTAACAACGACATTTGGATGCTCTTGAGATCTTTTGCAACAACATGCAGATGGAAGTGAACCTTTCGAAGTCCAAGGTGATGGTGGTGGGTTCAAAAGTCCGCCATTCTTTTCTCTACAAGGGCCAAGTTTTACAACAAGTGGAGAGTTACAAGTACTTGGGCATTGACTTCTATCATAACTACAGTTGGTCTTCGTGCATTCATAAGAGAGTTGAAGCTGGTTACAAAGCTTTTTACTCTCTTTAGAATCGTTGTCGACGTGCTCATCTCTTAGCATGGGATTTGAGAAAGTTTCTCTTCAGGAGTTTGGTTTTGCCTGTGATACTTTATGATGTTCAAGTGTGGGGGCCTGGTGCAAGGAAAAGGAGCTTGGGAACATATTAAGAAGTGTTCTTACAAGTGGAGCTTGGTGTAAGATGCCAAACACCATATGCTATGCTCCTTGGTGAATCTGGTTACTTATCCGTGGAAGCAGAAGCTCTTTACTTGACTATCATTTATGTCTCATTTGGTTGGTATGCTGATGTGGTGGCTTGGTGTGGAAAATGGAACATTTTTTAGTGTGATTTTGAACCTCCAAACGCTTCCATTGAGACAAATCTTGTTGCGATCTGAGGAGAATTGAGGTGTTGAGGTGTGTTTCTATTTCGCGGATCTGTTAGAGAGAGAAGTTGACACCCGTGGACAAAATCGATCGTCAAAAGGAGATGTGGTTGTTAGTTTTGAGCAAGCTTGGTACCATTGGAAAGGTCCCGGCGAGACGCTTCCATTGAGACAAATCTTGTTGCGATCTGAAGATAATTGAGGTGTTGAGGTGTGCTCTTAACTCGCTGATTTGCGAAACTAGTTCTTCGGTGATGATGAAGGAGATTAAACAACTCCTTCATAAGGTGTTGGCAGCGGTGGAAGAAGTATCGGTTGAAGTAGCAGATCTGCATCGAGAGCTCATAGCACATAAGAGTGAGCTTGTTTCTGTTGTGTGCGATGTTCATGCTTTGAAGAACATGCAAACCGTTGTTGCTACAACTACCAAAGAGATTTCCTCTACACTCTCAGCATCTGCTGTTCCTGCTGAGGAGAAATCTGCGGTGGTAAATGATAATTTCAAAGAAGTAGTGGAGAAGTTGGAGATGAAGATGAAAATCTTATGCTGAAGCTACCAAGGCGGCTCAAGTCTCTCTTTTTCAAGAGCAAGAGAATAAAAAGTTGAACCAACTCTCAAGGGTGAAGAATGTGAGAATATCTGGTTTACCTGAGCTACAGAAGGAGGAGACCAAAGAAGTAGCTACCACTTTTTTTGCTGACACGTTACATGGACGTGCTGTTGTCACACAAATGAGACGAGATGCTTCCAAATAGCAATTTTCGACTCTTAGAGTTATGATGTGGAACATTTATGGGCTTACTAAGTCAAAGTACACAAACGCTTTACCAATTTGGAACAAGGCTGATATTATCAACTTGGTGGAGACATGGGAACATGAAGGAAACAATGTACATTTTGATCGGCTCTACTTGGAACAAGCACAAGCAACATAAAGGACGTGGTTTTGGAGGTATTGCAACTTACGTCAGATCTTATTTGCATCAGCTTGTTGAAGTGGTTCTTCAGGATGTGGGTGGACAATATCATTAGATTCGAGTTGGTGGAGGAAGTAGATCTGTATGTTATATCGCAATCTGCTATTTTGCACTTTTGAACATGTCTATCTATCAGACTAGAGCATGTAGCACGAGCCAACCTTTCCATCGTCTTTTTATTGATGTTTTGAGATATCAAGAGAAGGGCAAGGTCTTTGTGGTGAGAGATTTCAATGCTAGAGTTCACACTTGCCAATTCACACAATTCTATGCTCTTGACCACTCCCCTATTCTTGAAGAAGATGATGATCCTACATGGTCCCGTGCCTCTTTAGATACATCCACCAATGACATGAAAGAACACTTCTTGACTTTTGGAGCAATCTGTAGTTTGAAAGTTTTGAACGGTACATCTCGTTTTCCTAGCCTTTCTTTCTCAAGAAAGCTCTCTTCTTACTTTTGATCAACTGCTCGTACAAGGTTGTCGCTTCCAAGTCACAAGCCTTGTCTAGAGCCTTTAATCGAGCAAGTTTGCACTCTTCATCAAAGAGATATAGTTTTTTGTCGTACCAATGCTCTTTTTCATTGATACGATCTCCTAGGGTTTCCTAGGCTCACATGTTGACTTTGTATTGTTTTTTTTCTGCCTTTTGACTCTTTGGGTCTTCCGGGCTTGATATTCATTCATTCAAACCAACCATTGCAAGGATTACCTTTGAGCTTTCTGCTTGAGTGTTGAGAGAAAAACCGAGTTGCAATTTTCTTCAAGACATCCGTCAATTGTGTATCTCGTTGGTCAAGATTGTGGCTCCATTGTGTATGTAATAGATATCAAATTCTCTAGAGCAGTTTGATAAAGATGTCTTTTCCGGTGATCAAGACGAAGTCTAGAGGTAGTGTTGTTCCCATCAAAATCTTTCAACTTGTAAGATGCAAATGAGCTAGACAAGGATAGTGAGAACAGTAGAGGAGTTCACGTGATCAGATTCAGGTTGTAGATCCAAAACTTCAAATGCTGAAATGAGTGAACTTGGAACTTGCTTTTGATTTTCAGAAGAATCCCAAAGCTTTTTGGAGACGTTTAGCATCTCGTCCAAGTTCACCAAGTCTTGATCCTTCAGCTTTGATGTCCTACGTTGAGCAACTTTACTTCTCTCCACATGCACCATGTATGCCACAAAGTGAAGGACAACCGCAGACCTTTTTAATGGACGAAGTACGACATCAGCTCAGTAGGCTTGCAAGTGGAAAGTCTGAGGATCTAGAAGGACGTTCTGCGGAGCTACTACAATGGGGAGGTGATTCTCTCATTCCTATACTTACCAAGCTTCTGAATGATGCTACTGTAATGGTTTCCCTAAGAGTTGGTTCGTGCGCAAAGTGATTCTCATCCACAAGTCGGGCAAGAAGGATGATGTTATCAACTATAGAACTATCATGGTGGGCAACATCTTTGCCAAGTTGTATGGGAGCTTGCGAGAGAGAAAACTCAATGTTTGGGCAGAAGGATCCAATGTGAGAGCTCGTTCACAAGCAGGTTTTCGTCCTACCTTTAGCACCATTGATCATATCCTTTGTCTTTGTGTTGCTTGGGAGAAGTCAAAAGGAAATGGTAAATCTCTCTATGCTGCTTTTATCGACTACACAAAAGCTTTTGATAGGGAGCCTAGGAAGCTCTTATGGGATAGAGTTGTTGCCATTGGTGTTCCTAAAGACATGATGACAGCGATTTCTAAACTCTATGAACGAGTTTATGTGAAGGAGATCTTTAGCACTATTGGAGTCATTCAAGGTTGTCCTCTCTCCCCTACTCTATTTGATATCTTCATTGATGACATGGAGAGATGTCTTGCTGAATTTGGAGGAGAAGGTGTGAAGTTGAGAATCTATATCATTCAAACATTGATTTATGCTGATGATATCATTCTTCTATCACGTGATCCTTTGAGTTTAACAACGACATTTGGATGCTCTTGAGATCTTTTGCAACAACATGCAGATGGAAGTGAACCTTTCGAAGTCCAAGGTGATGGTGGTGGGTTCAAAAGTCCGCCATTCTTTTCTCTACAAGGGCCAAGTTTTACAACAAGTGGAGAGTTACAAGTACTTGGGCATTGACTTCTATCATAACTACAGTTGGTCTTCGTGCATTCATAAGAGAGTTGAAGCTGGTTACAAAGCTTTTTACTCTCTTTAGAATCGTTGTCGACGTGCTCATCTCTTAGCATGGGATTTGAGAAAGTTTCTCTTCAGGAGTTTGGTTTTGCCTGTGATACTTTATGATGTTCAAGTGTGGGGGCCTGGTGCAAGGAAAAGGAGCTTGGGAACATATTAAGAAGTGTTCTTACAAGTGGAGCTTGGTGTAAGATGCCAAACACCATATGCTATGCTCCTTGGTGAATCTGGTTACTTATCCGTGGAAGCAGAAGCTCTTTACTTGACTATCATTTATGTCTCATTTGGTTGGTATGCTGATGTGGTGGCTTGGTGTGGAAAATGGAACATTTTTTAGTGTGATTTTGAACCTCCAAACGCTTCCATTGAGACAAATCTTGTTGCGATCTGAGGAGAATTGAGGTGTTGAGGTGTGTTTCTATTTCGCGGATCTGTTAGAGAGAGAAGTTGACACCCGTGGACAAAATCGATCGTCAAAAGGAGATGTGGTTGTTAGTTTTGAGCAAGCTTGGTACCATTGGAAAGGTCCCGGCGAGACGCTTCCATTGAGACAAATCTTGTTGCGATCTGAAGATAATTGAGGTGTTGAGGTGTGCTCTTAACTCGCTGATTTGCGAAACTAGTTCTTCGGTGATGATGAAGGAGATTAAACAACTCCTTCATAAGGTGTTGGCAGCGGTGGAAGAAGTATCGGTTGAAGTAGCAGATCTGCATCGAGAGCTCATAGCACATAAGAGTGAGCTTGTTTCTGTTGTGTGCGATGTTCATGCTTTGAAGAACATGCAAACCGTTGTTGCTACAACTACCAAAGAGATTTCCTCTACACTCTCAGCATCTGCTGTTCCTGCTGAGGAGAAATCTGCGGTGGTAAATGATAATTTCAAAGAAGTAGTGGAGAAGTTGGAGATGAAGATGAAAATCTTATGCTGAAGCTACCAAGGCGGCTCAAGTCTCTCTTTTTCAAGAGCAAGAGAATAAAAAGTTGAACCAACTCTCAAGGGTGAAGAATGTGAGAATATCTGGTTTACCTGAGCTACAGAAGGAGGAGACCAAAGAAGTAGCTACCACTTTTTTTGCTGACACGTTACATGGACGTGCTGTTGTCACACAAATGAGACGAGATGCTTCCAAATAGCAATTTTCGACTCTTAGAGTTATGATGTGGAACATTTATGGGCTTACTAAGTCAAAGTACACAAACGCTTTACCAATTTGGAACAAGGCTGATATTATCAACTTGGTGGAGACATGGGAACATGAAGGAAACAATGTACATTTTGATCGGCTGTACTTGGAACAAGCACAAGCAACATAAAGGACGTGGTTTTGGAGGTATTGCAACTTACGTCAGATCTTATTTGCATCAGCTTGTTGAAGTGGTTCTTCAGGATGTGGGTGGACAATATCATTAGATTCGAGTTGGTGGAGGAAGTAGATCTGTATGTTATATCGCAATCTGCTATTTTGCACTTTTGAACATGTCTATCTATCAGACTAGAGCATGTAGCACGAGCCAACCTTTCCATCGTCTTTTTATTGATGTTTTGAGATATCAAGAGAAGGGCAAGGTCTTTGTGGTGAGAGATTTCAATGCTAGAGTTCACACTTGCCAATTCACACAATTCTATGCTCTTGACCACTCCCCTATTCTTGAAGAAGATGATGATCCTACATGGTCCCGTGCCTCTTTAGATACATCCACCAATGACATGAAAGAACACTTCTTGACTTTTGGAGCAATCTGTAGTTTGAAAGTTTTGAACGGTACATCTCGTTTTCCTAGCCTTTCTTTCTCAAGAAAGCTCTCTTCTTACTTTTGATCAACTGCTCGTACAAGGTTGTCGCTTCCAAGTCACAAGCCTTGTCTAGAGCCTTTAATCGAGCAAGTTTGCACTCTTCATCAAAGAGATATAGTTTTTTGTCGTACCAATGCTCTTTTTCATTGATACGATCTCCTAGGGTTTCCTAGGCTCACATGTTGACTTTGTATTGTTTTTTTTCTGCCTTTTGACTCTTTGGGTCTTCCGGGCTTGATATTCATTCATTCAAACCAACCATTGCAAGGATTACCTTTGAGCTTTCTGCTTGAGTGTTGAGAGAAAAACCGAGTTGCAATTTTCTTCAAGACATCCGTCAATTGTGTATCTCGTTGGTCAAGATTGTGGCTCCACTGTGAATGTAATAGATATCAAATTCTCTAGAGCAGTTTGATAAAGATGTCTTTTCCGGTGATCAAGACGAAGTCTAGAGGTAGTGTTGTTCCCATCAAAACCTTTCAACTTGTAAGATGCAAATGAGCTAGACAAGGATAGTGAGAACAGTAGAGGAGTTCACGTGATCAGATTCAGGTTGTAGATCCAAAACTTCAAATGCTGAAATGAGTGAACTTGGAACTTGCTTTTGATTTTCAGAAGAATCCCAAAGCTTTTTGGAGACGTTTAGCATCTCGTCCAAGTTCACCAAGTCTTGATCCTTCAGCTTTGATGTCCTACGTTGAGCAACTTTACTTCTCTCCACATGCACCATGTATGCCACAAAGTGAAGGACAACCGCAGACCTTTTTAATGGACGAAGTACGACATCAGCTCAGTAGGCTTGCAAGTGGAAAGTCTGAGGATCTAGAAGGACGTTCTGCGGAGCTACTACAATGGGGAGGTGATTCTCTCATTCCTATACTTACCAAGCTTCTGAATGATGCTACTGCGATGGTTTCCCTAAGAGTTGGTTCGTGCGCAAAGTGATTCTCATCCACAAGTCGGGCAAGAAGGATGATGTTATCAACTATAGAACTATCATGGTGGGCAACATCTTTGCCAAGTTGTATGGGAGCTTGCGAGAGAGAAAACTCAATGTTTGGGCAGAAGGATCCAATGTGAGAGCTCGTTCACAAGCAGGTTTTCGTCCTACCTTTAGCACCATTGATCATATCCTTTGTCTTTGTGTTGCTTGGGAGAAGTCAAAAGGAAATGGTAAATCTCTCTATGCTGCTTTTATCGACTACACAAAAGCTTTTGATAGGGAGCCTAGGAAGCTCTTATGGGATAGAGTTGTTGCCATTGGTGTTCCTAAAGACATGATGACAGCGATTTCTAAACTCTATGAACGAGTTTATGTGAAGGAGATCTTTAGCACTATTGGAGTCATTCAAGGTTGTCCTCTCTCCCCTACTCTATTTGATATCTTCATTGATGACATGGAGAGATGTCTTGCTGAATTTGGAGGAGAAGGTGTGAAGTTGAGAATCTATATCATTCAAACATTGATTTATGCTGATGATATCATTCTTCTATCACGTGATCCTTTGAGTTTAACAACGACATTTGGATGCTCTTGAGATCTTTTGCAACAACATGCAGATGGAAGTGAACCTTTCGAAGTCCAAGGTGATGGTGGTGGGTTCAAAAGTCCGCCATTCTTTTCTCTACAAGGGCCAAGTTTTACAACAAGTGGAGAGTTACAAGTACTTGGGCATTGACTTCTATCATAACTACAGTTGGGCTTCGTGCATTCATAAGAGAGTTGAAGCTGGTTACAAAGCTTTTTACTCTCTTTAGAATCGTTGTCGACGTGCTCATCTCTTAGCATGGGATTTGAGAAAGTTTCTCTTCAGGAGTTTGGTTTTGCCTGTGATACTTTATGATGTTCAAGTGTGGGGGCCTGGTGCAAGGAAAAGGAGCTTGGGAACATATTAAGAAGTGTTCTTACAAGTGGAGCTTGGTGTAAGATGCCAAACACCATATGCTATGCTCCTTGGTGAATCTGGTTACTTATCCGTGGAAGCAGAAGCTCTTTACTTGACTATCATTTAATGTCTCATTTGGTTGGTATGCTGATGTGGTGGCTTGGTGTGGAAAATGGAACATTTTTTAGTGTGATTTTGAACCTCCAAACGCTTCCATTGAGACAAATCTTGTTGCGATCTGAGGAGAATTGAGGTGTTGAGGTGTGTTTCTATTTCGCGGATCTGTTAGAGAGAGAAGTTGACACCCGTGGACAAAATCGATCGTCAAAAGGAGATGTGGTTGTTAGTTTTGAGCAAGCTTGGTACCATTGGAAAGGTCCCGGCGAGACGCTTCCATTGAGACAAATCTTGTTGCGATCTGAAGATAATTGAGGTGTTGAGGTGTGCTCTTAACTCGCTGATTTGCGAAACTAGTTCTTCGGTGATGATGAAGGAGATTAAACAACTCCTTCATAAGGTGTTGGCAGCGGTGGAAGAAGTATCGGTTGAAGTAGCAGATCTGCATCGAGAGCTCATAGCACATAAGAGTGAGCTTGTTTCTGTTGTGTGCGATGTTCATGCTTTGAAGAACATGCAAACCGTTGTTGCTACAACTACCAAAGAGATTTCCTCTACACTCTCAGCATCTGCTGTTCCTGCTGAGGAGAAATCTGCGGTGGTAAATGATAATTTCAAAGAAGTAGTGGAGAAGTTGGAGATGAAGATGAAAATCTTATGCTGAAGCTACCAAGGCGGCTCAAGTCTCTCTTTTTCAAGAGCAAGAGAATAAAAAGTTGAACCAACTCTCAAGGGTGAAGAATGTGAGAATATCTGGTTTACCTGAGCTACAGAAGGAGGAGACCAAAGAAGTAGCTACCACTTTTTTTGCTGACACGTTACATGGACGTGCTGTTGTCACACAAATGAGACGAGATGCTTCCAAATAGCAATTTTCGACTCTTAGAGTTATGATGTGGAACATTTATGGGCTTACTAAGTCAAAGTACACAAACGCTTTACCAATTTGGAACAAGGCTGATATTATCAACTTGGTGGAGACATGGGAACATGAAGGAAACAATGTACATTTTGATCGGCTGTACTTGGAACAAGCACAAGCAACATAAAGGACGTGGTTTTGGAGGTATTGCAACTTACGTCAGATCTTATTTGCATCAGCTTGTTGAAGTGGTTCTTCAGGATGTGGGTGGACAATATCATTAGATTCGAGTTGGTGGAGGAAGTAGATCTGTATGTTATATCGCAATCTGCTATTTTGCACTTTTGAACATGTCTATCTATCAGACTAGAGCATGTAGCACGAGCCAACCTTTCCATCGTCTTTTTATTGATGTTTTGAGATATCAAGAGAAGGGCAAGGTCTTTGTGGTGAGAGATTTCAATGCTAGAGTTCACACTTGCCAATTCACACAATTCTATGCTCTTGACCACTCCCCTATTCTTGAAGAAGATGATGATCCTACATGGTCCCGTGCCTCTTTAGATACATCCACCAATGACATGAAAGAACACTTCTTGACTTTTGGAGCAATCTGTAGTTTGAAAGTTTTGAACGGTACATCTCGTTTTCCTAGCCTTTCTTTCTCAAGAAAGCTCTCTTCTTACTTTTGATCAACTGCTCGTACAAGGTTGTCGCTTCCAAGTCACAAGCCTTGTCTAGAGCCTTTAATCGAGCAAGTTTGCACTCTTCATCAAAGAGATATAGTTTT
Source organism: Asterella californica (assembly GCA_036924285.1). Classification (NCBI taxonomy): domain Eukaryota; kingdom Viridiplantae; phylum Streptophyta; class Marchantiopsida; order Marchantiales; family Aytoniaceae; genus Asterella; species Asterella californica. Next base: position 41,302,672 of record JAYKYS010000001.1, read on the forward strand.
TTGTCGTACCAATGCTCTTTTTCATTGATACGATCTCCTAGGGTTTCCTAGGCTCACATGTTGACTTTGTATTGTTTTTTTTCTGCCTTTTGACTCTTTGGGTCTTCCGGGCTTGATATTCATTCATTCAAACCAACCATTGCAAGGATTACCTTTGAGCTTTCTGCTTGAGTGTTGAGAGAAAAACCGAGTTGCAATTTTCTTCAAGACATCCGTCAATTGTGTATCTCGTTGGTCAAGATTGTGGCTCCACTGTGTATGTAATAGATATCAAATTCTCTAGAGCAGTTTGATAAAGATGTCTTTTCCGGTGATCAAGACGAAGTCTAGAGGTAGTGTTGTTCCCATCAAAACCTTTCAACTTGTAAGATGCAAATGAGCTAGACAAGGATAGTGAGAACAGTAGAGGAGTTCACGTGATCAGATTCAGGTTGTAGATCCAAAACTTCAAATGCTGAAATGAGTGAACTTGGAACTTGCTTTTGATTTTCAGAAGAATCCCAAAGCTTTTTGGAGACGTTTAGCATCTCGTCCAAGTTCACCAAGTCTTGATCCTTCAGCTTTGATGTCCTACGTTGAGCAACTTTACTTCTCTCCACATGCACCATGTATGCCACAAAGTGAAGGACAACCGCAGACCTTTTTAATGGACGAAGTACGACATCAGCTCAGTAGGCTTGCAAGTGGAAAGTCTGAGGATCTAGAAGGACGTTCTGCGGAGCTACTACAATGGGGAGGTGATTCTCTCATTCCTATACTTACCAAGCTTCTGAATGATGCTACTGCGATGGTTTCCCTAAGAGTTGGTTCGTGCGCAAAGTGATTCTCATCCACAAGTCGGGCAAGAAGGATGATGTTATCAACTATAGAACTATCATGGTGGGCAACATCTTTGCCAAGTTGTATGGGAGCTTGCGAGAGAGAAAACTCAATGTTTGGGCAGAAGGATCCAATGTGAGAGCTCGTTCACAAGCAGGTTTTCGTCCTACCTTTAGCACCATTGATCATATCCTTTGTCTTTGTGTTGCTTGGGAGAAGTCAAAAGGAAATGGTAAATCTCTCTATGCTGCTTTTATCGACTACACAAAAGCTTTTGATAGGGAGCCTAGGAAGCTCTTATGGGATAGAGTTGTTGCCATTGGTGTTCCTAAAGACATGATGACAGCGATTTCTAAACTCTATGAACGAGTTTATGTGAAGGAGATCTTTAGCACTATTGGAGTCATTCAAGGTTGTCCTCTCTCCCCTACTCTATTTGATATCTTCATTGATGACATGGAGAGATGTCTTGCTGAATTTGGAGGAGAAGGTGTGAAGTTGAGAATCTATATCATTCAAACATTGATTTATGCTGATGATATCATTCTTCTATCACGTGATCCTTTGAGTTTAACAACGACATTTGGATGCTCTTGAGATCTTTTGCAACAACATGCAGATGGAAGTGAACCTTTCGAAGTCCAAGGTGATGGTGGTGGGTTCAAAAGTCCGCCATTCTTTTCTCTACAAGGGCCAAGTTTTACAACAAGTGGAGAGTTACAAGTACTTGGGCATTGACTTCTATCATAACTACAGTTGGGCTTCGTGCATTCATAAGAGAGTTGAAGCTGGTTACAAAGCTTTTTACTCTCTTTAGAATCGTTGTCGACGTGCTCATCTCTTAGCATGGGATTTGAGAAAGTTTCTCTTCAGGAGTTTGGTTTTGCCTGTGATACTTTATGATGTTCAAGTGTGGGGGCCTGGTGCAAGGAAAAGGAGCTTGGGAACATATTAAGAAGTGTTCTTACAAGTGGAGCTTGGTGTAAGATGCCAAACACCATATGCTATGCTCCTTGGTGAATCTGGTTACTTATCCGTGGAAGCAGAAGCTCTTTACTTGACTATCATTTAATGTCTCATTTGGTTGGTATGCTGATGTGGTGGCTTGGTGTGGAAAATGGAACATTTTTTAGTGTGATTTTGAACCTCCAAACGCTTCCATTGAGACAAATCTTGTTGCGATCTGAGGAGAATTGAGGTGTTGAGGTGTGTTTCTATTTCGCGGATCTGTTAGAGAGAGAAGTTGACACCCGTGGACAAAATCGATCGTCAAAAGGAGATGTGGTTGTTAGTTTTGAGCAAGCTTGGTACCATTGGAAAGGTCCCGGCGAGACGCTTCCATTGAGACAAATCTTGTTGCGATCTGAAGAGAATTGAGGTGTTGAGGTGTGCTCTTAACTCGCTGATTTGCGAAACTAGTTCTTCGGTGATGATGAAGGAGATTAAACAACTCCTTCATAAGGTGTTGGCAGCGGTGGAAGAAGTATCGGTTGAAGTAGCAGATCTGCATCGAGAGCTCATAGCACATAAGAGTGAGCTTGTTTCTGTTGTGTGCGATGTTCATGCTTTGAAGAACATGCAAACCGTTGTTGCTACAACTACCAAAGAGATTTCCTCTACACTCTCAGCATCTGCTGTTCCTGCTGAGGAGAAATCTGCGGTGGTAAATGATAATTTCAAAGAAGTAGTGGAGAAGTTGGAGATGAAGATGAAAATCTTATGCTGAAGCTACCAAGGCGGCTCAAGTCTCTCTTTTTCAAGAGCAAGAGAATAAAAAGTTGAACCAACTCTCAAGGGTGAAGAATGTGAGAATATCTGGTTTACCTGAGCTACAGAAGGAGGAGACCAAAGAAGTAGCTACCACTTTTTTTGCTGACACGTTACATGGACGTGCTGTTGTCACACAAATGAGACGAGATGCTTCCAAATAGCAATTTTCGACTCTTAGAGTTATGATGTGGAACATTTATGGGCTTACTAAGTCAAAGTACACAAACGCTTTACCAATTTGGAACAAGGCTGATATTATCAACTTGGTGGAGACATGGGAACATGAAGGAAACAATGTACATTTTGATCGGCTGTACTTGGAACAAGCACAAGCAACATAAAGGACGTGGTTTTGGAGGTATTGCAACTTACGTCAGATCTTATTTGCATCAGCTTGTTGAAGTGGTTCTTCAGGATGTGGGTGGACAATATCATTAGATTCGAGTTGGTGGAGGAAGTAGATCTGTATGTTATATCGCAATCTGCTATTTTGCACTTTTGAACATGTCTATCTATCAGACTAGAGCATGTAGCACGAGCCAACCTTTCCATCGTCTTTTTATTGATGTTTTGAGATATCAAGAGAAGGGCAAGGTCTTTGTGGTGAGAGATTTCAATGCTAGAGTTCACACTTGCCAATTCACACAATTCTATGCTCTTGACCACTCCCCTATTCTTGAAGAAGATGATGATCCTACATGGTCCCGTGCCTCTTTAGATACATCCACCAATGACATGAAAGAACACTTCTTGACTTTTGGAGCAATCTGTAGTTTGAAAGTTTTGAACGGTACATCTCGTTTTCCTAGCCTTTCTTTCTCAAGAAAGCTCTCTTCTTACTTTTGATCAACTGCTCGTACAAGGTTGTCGCTTCCAAGTCACAAGCCTTGTCTAGAGCCTTTAATCGAGCAAGTTTGCACTCTTCATCAAAGAGATATAGTTTTTTGTCGTACCAATGCTCTTTTTCATTGATACGATCTCCTAGGGTTTCCTAGGCTCACATGTTGACTTTGTATTGTTTTTTTTCTGCCTTTTGACTCTTTGGGTCTTCCGGGCTTGATATTCATTCATTCAAACCAACCATTGCAAGGATTACCTTTGAGCTTTCTGCTTGAGTGTTGAGAGAAAAACCGAGTTGCAATTTTCTTCAAGACATCCGTCAATTGTGTATCTCGTTGGTCAAGATTGTGGCTCCACTGTGTATGTAATAGATATCAAATTCTCTAGAGCAGTTTGATAAAGATGTCTTTTCCGGTGATCAAGACGAAGTCTAGAGGTAGTGTTGTTCCCATCAAAACCTTTCAACTTGTAAGATGCAAATGAGCTAGACAAGGATAGTGAGAACAGTAGAGGAGTTCACGTGATCAGATTCAGGTTGTAGATCCAAAACTTCAAATGCTGAAATGAGTGAACTTGGAACTTGCTTTTGATTTTCAGAAGAATCCCAAAGCTTTTTGGAGACGTTTAGCATCTCGTCCAAGTTCACCAAGTCTTGATCCTTCAGCTTTGATGTCCTACGTTGAGCAACTTTACTTCTCTCCACATGCACCATGTATGCCACAAAGTGAAGGACAACCGCAGACCTTTTTAATGGACGAAGTACGACATCAGCTCAGTAGGCTTGCAAGTGGAAAGTCTGAGGATCTAGAAGGACGTTCTGCGGAGCTACTACAATGGGGAGGTGATTCTCTCATTCCTATACTTACCAAGCTTCTGAATGATGCTACTGCGATGGTTTCCCTAAGAGTTGGTTCGTGCGCAAAGTGATTCTCATCCACAAGTCGGGCAAGAAGGATGATGTTATCAACTATAGAACTATCATGGTGGGCAACATCTTTGCCAAGTTGTATGGGAGCTTGCGAGAGAGAAAACTCAATGTTTGGGCAGAAGGATCCAATGTGAGAGCTCGTTCACAAGCAGGTTTTCGTCCTACCTTTAGCACCATTGATCATATCCTTTGTCTTTGTGTTGCTTGGGAGAAGTCAAAAGGAAATGGTAAATCTCTCTATGCTGCTTTTATCGACTACACAAAAGCTTTTGATAGGGAGCCTAGGAAGCTCTTATGGGATAGAGTTGTTGCCATTGGTGTTCCTAAAGACATGATGACAGCGATTTCTAAACTCTATGAACGAGTTTATGTGAAGGAGATCTTTAGCACTATTGGAGTCATTCAAGGTTGTCCTCTCTCCCCTACTCTATTTGATATCTTCATTGATGACATGGAGAGATGTCTTGCTGAATTTGGAGGAGAAGGTGTGAAGTTGAGAATCTATATCATTCAAACATTGATTTATGCTGATGATATCATTCTTCTATCACGTGATCCTTTGAGTTTAACAACGACATTTGGATGCTCTTGAGATCTTTTGCAACAACATGCAGATGGAAGTGAACCTTTCGAAGTCCAAGGTGATGGTGGTGGGTTCAAAAGTCCGCCATTCTTTTCTCTACAAGGGCCAAGTTTTACAACAAGTGGAGAGTTACAAGTACTTGGGCATTGACTTCTATCATAACTACAGTTGGGCTTCGTGCATTCATAAGAGAGTTGAAGCTGGTTACAAAGCTTTTTACTCTCTTTAGAATCGTTGTCGACGTGCTCATCTCTTAGCATGGGATTTGAGAAAGTTTCTCTTCAGGAGTTTGGTTTTGCCTGTGATACTTTATGATGTTCAAGTGTGGGGGCCTGGTGCAAGGAAAAGGAGCTTGGGAACATATTAAGAAGTGTTCTTACAAGTGGAGCTTGGTGTAAGATGCCAAACACCATATGCTATGCTCCTTGGTGAATCTGGTTACTTATCCGTGGAAGCAGAAGCTCTTTACTTGACTATCATTTAATGTCTCATTTGGTTGGTATGCTGATGTGGTGGCTTGGTGTGGAAAATGGAACATTTTTTAGTGTGATTTTGAACCTCCAAACGCTTCCATTGAGACAAATCTTGTTGCGATCTGAGGAGAATTGAGGTGTTGAGGTGTGTTTCTATTTCGCGGATCTGTTAGAGAGAGAAGTTGACACCCGTGGACAAAATCGATCGTCAAAAGGAGATGTGGTTGTTAGTTTTGAGCAAGCTTGGTACCATTGGAAAGGTCCCGGCGAGACGCTTCCATTGAGACAAATCTTGTTGCGATCTGAAGAGAATTGAGGTGTTGAGGTGTGCTCTTAACTCGCTGATTTGCGAAACTAGTTCTTCGGTGATGATGAAGGAGATTAAACAACTCCTTCATAAGGTGTTGGCAGCGGTGGAAGAAGTATCGGTTGAAGTAGCAGATCTGCATCGAGAGCTCATAGCACATAAGAGTGAGCTTGTTTCTGTTGTGTGCGATGTTCATGCTTTGAAGAACATGCAAACCGTTGTTGCTACAACTACCAAAGAGATTTCCTCTACACTCTCAGCATCTGCTGTTCCTGCTGAGGAGAAATCTGCGGTGGTAAATGATAATTTCAAAGAAGTAGTGGAGAAGTTGGAGATGAAGATGAAAATCTTATGCTGAAGCTACCAAGGCGGCTCAAGTCTCTCTTTTTCAAGAGCAAGAGAATAAAAAGTTGAACCAACTCTCAAGGGTGAAGAATGTGAGAATATCTGGTTTACCTGAGCTACAGAAGGAGGAGACCAAAGAAGTAGCTACCACTTTTTTTGCTGACACGTTACATGGACGTGCTGTTGTCACACAAATGAGACGAGATGCTTCCAAATAGCAATTTTCGACTCTTAGAGTTATGATGTGGAACATTTATGGGCTTACTAAGTCAAAGTACACAAACGCTTTACCAATTTGGAACAAGGCTGATATTATCAACTTGGTGGAGACATGGGAACATGAAGGAAACAATGTACATTTTGATCGGCTGTACTTGGAACAAGCACAAGCAACATAAAGGACGTGGTTTTGGAGGTATTGCAACTTACGTCAGATCTTATTTGCATCAGCTTGTTGAAGTGGTTCTTCAGGATGTGGGTGGACAATATCATTAGATTCGAGTTGGTGGAGGAAGTAGATCTGTATGTTATATCGCAATCTGCTATTTTGCACTTTTGAACATGTCTATCTATCAGACTAGAGCATGTAGCACGAGCCAACCTTTCCATCGTCTTTTTATTGATGTTTTGAGATATCAAGAGAAGGGCAAGGTCTTTGTGGTGAGAGATTTCAATGCTAGAGTTCACACTTGCCAATTCACACAATTCTATGCTCTTGACCACTCCCCTATTCTTGAAGAAGATGATGATCCTACATGGTCCCGTGCCTCTTTAGATACATCCACCAATGACATGAAAGAACACTTCTTGACTTTTGGAGCAATCTGTAGTTTGAAAGTTTTGAACGGTACATCTCGTTTTCCTAGCCTTTCTTTCTCAAGAAAGCTCTCTTCTTACTTTTGATCAACTGCTCGTACAAGGTTGTCGCTTCCAAGTCACAAGCCTTGTCTAGAGCCTTTAATCGAGCAAGTTTGCACTCTTCATCAAAGAGATATAGTTTTTTGTCGTACCAATGCTCTTTTTCATTGATACGATCTCCTAGGGTTTCCTAGGCTCACATGTTGACTTTGTATTGTTTTTTTTCTGCCTTTTGACTCTTTGGGTCTTCCGGGCTTGATATTCATTCATTCAAACCAACCATTGCAAGGATTACCTTTGAGCTTTCTGCTTGAGTGTTGAGAGAAAAACCGAGTTGCAATTTTCTTCAAGACATCCGTCAATTGTGTATCTCGTTGGTCAAGATTGTGGCTCCACTGTGTATGTAATAGATATCAAATTCTCTAGAGCAGTTTGATAAAGATGTCTTTTCCGGTGATCAAGACGAAGTCTAGAGGTAGTGTTGTTCCCATCAAAACCTTTCAACTTGTAAGATGCAAATGAGCTAGACAAGGATAGTGAGAACAGTAGAGGAGTTCACGTGATCAGATTCAGGTTGTAGATCCAAAACTTCAAATGCTGAAATGAGTGAACTTGGAACTTGCTTTTGATTTTCAGAAGAATCCCAAAGCTTTTTGGAGACGTTTAGCATCTCGTCCAAGTTCACCAAGTCTTGATCCTTCAGCTTTGATGTCCTACGTTGAGCAACTTTACTTCTCTCCACATGCACCATGTATGCCACAAAGTGAAGGACAACCGCAGACCTTTTTAATGGACGAAGTACGACATCAGCTCAGTAGGCTTGCAAGTGGAAAGTCTGAGGATCTAGAAGGACGTTCTGCGGAGCTACTACAATGGGGAGGTGATTCTCTCATTCCTATACTTACCAAGCTTCTGAATGATGCTACTGCGATGGTTTCCCTAAGAGTTGGTTCGTGCGCAAAGTGATTCTCATCCACAAGTCGGGCAAGAAGGATGATGTTATCAACTATAGAACTATCATGGTGGGCAACATCTTTGCCAAGTTGTATGGGAGCTTGCGAGAGAGAAAACTCAATGTTTGGGCAGAAGGATCCAATGTGAGAGCTCGTTCACAAGCAGGTTTTCGTCCTACCTTTAGCACCATTGATCATATCCTTTGTCTTTGTGTTGCTTGGGAGAAGTCAAAAGGAAATGGTAAATCTCTCTATGCTGCTTTTATCGACTACACAAAAGCTTTTGATAGGGAGCCTAGGAAGCTCTTATGGGATAGAGTTGTTGCCATTGGTGTTCCTAAAGACATGATGACAGCGATTTCTAAACTCTATGAACGAGTTTATGTGAAGGAGATCTTTAGCACTATTGGAGTCATTCAAGGTTGTCCTCTCTCCCCTACTCTATTTGATATCTTCATTGATGACATGGAGAGATGTCTTGCTGAATTTGGAGGAGAAGGTGTGAAGTTGAGAATCTATATCATTCAAACATTGATTTATGCTGATGATATCATTCTTCTATCACGTGATCCTTTGAGTTTAACAACGACATTTGGATGCTCTTGAGATCTTTTGCAACAACATGCAGATGGAAGTGAACCTTTCGAAGTCCAAGGTGATGGTGGTGGGTTCAAAAGTCCGCCATTCTTTTCTCTACAAGGGCCAAGTTTTACAACAAGTGGAGAGTTACAAGTACTTGGGCATTGACTTCTATCATAACTACAGTTGGGCTTCGTGCATTCATAAGAGAGTTGAAGCTGGTTACAAAGCTTTTTACTCTCTTTAGAATCGTTGTCGACGTGCTCATCTCTTAGCATGGGATTTGAGAAAGTTTCTCTTCAGGAGTTTGGTTTTGCCTGTGATACTTTATGATGTTCAAGTGTGGGGGCCTGGTGCAAGGAAAAGGAGCTTGGGAACATATTAAGAAGTGTTCTTACAAGTGGAGCTTGGTGTAAGATGCCAAACACCATATGCTATGCTCCTTGGTGAATCTGGTTACTTATCCGTGGAAGCAGAAGCTCTTTACTTGACTATCATTTAATGTCTCATTTGGTTGGTATGCTGATGTGGTGGCTTGGTGTGGAAAATGGAACATTTTTTAGTGTGATTTTGAACCTCCAAACGCTTCCATTGAGACAAATCTTGTTGCGATCTGAGGAGAATTGAGGTGTTGAGGTGTGTTTCTATTTCGCGGATCTGTTAGAGAGAGAAGTTGACACCCGTGGACAAAATCGATCGTCAAAAGGAGATGTGGTTGTTAGTTTTGAGCAAGCTTGGTACCATTGGAAAGGTCCCGGCGAGACGCTTCCATTGAGACAAATCTTGTTGCGATCTGAAGAGAATTGAGGTGTTGAGGTGTGCTCTTAACTCGCTGATTTGCGAAACTAGTTCTTCGGTGATGATGAAGGAGATTAAACAACTCCTTCATAAGGTGTTGGCAGCGGTGGAAGAAGTATCGGTTGAAGTAGCAGATCTGCATCGAGAGCTCATAGCACATAAGAGTGAGCTTGTTTCTGTTGTGTGCGATGTTCATGCTTTGAAGAACATGCAAACCGTTGTTGCTACAACTACCAAAGAGATTTCCTCTACACTCTCAGCATCTGCTGTTCCTGCTGAGGAGAAATCTGCGGTGGTAAATGATAATTTCAAAGAAGTAGTGGAGAAGTTGGAGATGAAGATGAAAATCTTATGCTGAAGCTACCAAGGCGGCTCAAGTCTCTCTTTTTCAAGAGCAAGAGAATAAAAAGTTGAACCAACTCTCAAGGGTGAAGAATGTGAGAATATCTGGTTTACCTGAGCTACAGAAGGAGGAGACCAAAGAAGTAGCTACCACTTTTTTTGCTGACACGTTACATGGACGTGCTGTTGTCACACAAATGAGACGAGATGCTTCCAAATAGCAATTTTCGACTCTTAGAGTTATGATGTGGAACATTTATGGGCTTACTAAGTCAAAGTACACAAACGCTTTACCAATTTGGAACAAGGCTGATATTATCAACTTGGTGGAGACATGGGAACATGAAGGAAACAATGTACATTTTGATCGGCTCTACTTGGAACAAGCACAAGCAACATAAAGGACGTGGTTTTGGAGGTATTGCAACTTACGTCAGATCTTATTTGCATCAGCTTGTTGAAGTGGTTCTTCAGGATGTGGGTGGACAATATCATTAGATTCGAGTTGGTGGAGGAAGTAGATCTGTATGTTATATCGCAATCTGCTATTTTGCACTTTTGAACATGTCTATCTATCAGACTAGAGCATGTAGCACGAGCCAACCTTTCCATCGTCTTTTTATTGATGTTTTGAGATATCAAGAGAAGGGCAAGGTCTTTGTGGTGAGAGATTTCAATGCTAGAGTTCACACTTGCCAATTCACACAATTCTATGCTCTTGACCACTCCCCTATTCTTGAAGAAGATGATGATCCTACATGGTCCCGTGCCTCTTTAGATACATCCACCAATGACATGAAAGAACACTTCTTGACTTTTGGAGCAATCTGTAGTTTGAAAGTTTTGAACGGTACATCTCGTTTTCCTAGCCTTTCTTTCTCAAGAAAGCTCTCTTCTTACTTTTGATCAACTGCTCGTACAAGGTTGTCGCTTCCAAGTCACAAGCCTTGTCTAGAGCCTTTAATCGAGCAAGTTTGCACTCTTCATCAAAGAGATATAGTTTTTTGTCGTACCAATGCTCTTTTTCATTGATACGATCTCCTAGGGTTTCCTAGGCTCACATGTTGACTTTGTATTGTTTTTTTTCTGCCTTTTGACTCTTTGGGTCTTCCGGGCTTGATATTCATTCATTCAAACCAACCATTGCAAGGATTACCTTTGAGCTTTCTGCTTGAGTGTTGAGAGAAAAACCGAGTTGCAATTTTCTTCAAGACATCCGTCAATTGTGTATCTCGTTGGTCAAGATTGTGGCTCCACTGTGTATGTAATAGATATCAAATTCTCTAGAGCAGTTTGATAAAGATGTCTTTTCCGGTGATCAAGACGAAGTCTAGAGGTAGTGTTGTTCCCATCAAAACCTTTCAACTTGTAAGATGCAAATGAGCTAGACAAGGATAGTGAGAACAGTAGAGGAGTTCACGTGATCAGATTCAGGTTGTAGATCCAAAACTTCAAATGCTGAAATGAGTGAACTTGGAACTTGCTTTTGATTTTCAGAAGAATCCCAAAGCTTTTTGGAGACGTTTAGCATCTCGTCCAAGTTCACCAAGTCTTGATCCTTCAGCTTTGATGTCCTACGTTGAGCAACTTTACTTCTCTCCACATGCACCATGTATGCCACAAAGTGAAGGACAACCGCAGACCTTTTTAATGGACGAAGTACGACATCAGCTCAGTAGGCTTGCAAGTGGAAAGTCTGAGGATCTAGAAGGACGTTCTGCGGAGCTACTACAATGGGGAGGTGATTCTCTCATTCCTATACTTACCAAGCTTCTGAATGATGCTACTGCGATGGTTTCCCTAAGAGTTGGTTCGTGCGCAAAGTGATTCTCATCCACAAGTCGGGCAAGAAGGATGATGTTATCAACTATAGAACTATCATGGTGGGCAACATCTTTGCCAAGTTGTATGGGAGCTTGCGAGAGAGAAAACTCAATGTTTGGGCAGAAGGATCCAATGTGAGAGCTCGTTCACAAGCAGGTTTTCGTCCTACCTTTAGCACCATTGATCATATCCTTTGTCTTTGTGTTGCTTGGGAGAAGTCAAAAGGAAATGGTAAATCTCTCTATGCTGCTTTTATCGACTACACAAAAGCTTTTGATAGGGAGCCTAGGAAGCTCTTATGGGATAGAGTTGTTGCCATTGGTGTTCCTAAAGACATGATGACAGCGATTTCTAAACTCTATGAACGAGTTTATGTGAAGGAGATCTTTAGCACTATTGGAGTCATTCAAGGTTGTCCTCTCTCCCCTACTCTATTTGATATCTTCATTGATGACATGGAGAGATGTCTTGCTGAATTTGGAGGAGAAGGTGTGAAGTTGAGAATCTATATCATTCAAACATTGATTTATGCTGATGATATCATTCTTCTATCACGTGATCCTTTGAGTTTAACAACGACATTTGGATGCTCTTGAGATCTTTTGCAACAACATGCAGATGGAAGTGAACCTTTCGAAGTCCAAGGTGATGGTGGTGGGTTCAAAAGTCCGCCATTCTTTTCTCTACAAGGGCCAAGTTTTACAACAAGTGGAGAGTTACAAGTACTTGGGCATTGACTTCTATCATAACTACAGTTGGGCTTCGTGCATTCATAAGAGAGTTGAAGCTGGTTACAAAGCTTTTTACTCTCTTTAGAATCGTTGTCGACGTGCTCATCTCTTAGCATGGGATTTGAGAAAGTTTCTCTTCAGGAGTTTGGTTTTGCCTGTGATACTTTATGATGTTCAAGTGTGGGGGCCTGGTGCAAGGAAAAGGAGCTTGGGAACATATTAAGAAGTGTTCTTACAAGTGGAGCTTGGTGTAAGATGCCAAACACCATATGCTATGCTCCTTGGTGAATCTGGTTACTTATCCGTGGAAGCAGAAGCTCTTTACTTGACTATCATTTAATGTCTCATTTGGTTGGTATGCTGATGTGGTGGCTTGGTGTGGAAAATGGAACATTTTTTAGTGTGATTTTGAACCTCCAAACGCTTCCATTGAGACAAATCTTGTTGCGATCTGAGGAGAATTGAGGTGTTGAGGTGTGTTTCTATTTCGCGGATCTGTTAGAGAGAGAAGTTGACACCCGTGGACAAAATCGATCGTCAAAAGGAGATGTGGTTGTTAGTTTTGAGCAAGCTTGGTACCATTGGAAAGGTCCCGGCGAGACGCTTCCATTGAGACAAATCTTGTTGCGATCTGAAGAGAATTGAGGTGTTGAGGTGTGCTCTTAACTCGCTGATTTGCGAAACTAGTTCTTCGGTGATGATGAAGGAGATTAAACAACTCCTTCATAAGGTGTTGGCAGCGGTGGAAGAAGTATCGGTTGAAGTAGCAGATCTGCATCGAGAGCTCATAGCACATAAGAGTGAGCTTGTTTCTGTTGTGTGCGATGTTCATGCTTTGAAGAACATGCAAACCGTTGTTGCTACAACTACCAAAGAGATTTCCTCTACACTCTCAGCATCTGCTGTTCCTGCTGAGGAGAAATCTGCGGTGGTAAATGATAATTTCAAAGAAGTAGTGGAGAAGTTGGAGATGAAGATGAAAATCTTATGCTGAAGCTACCAAGGCGGCTCAAGTCTCTCTTTTTCAAGAGCAAGAGAATAAAAAGTTGAACCAACTCTCAAGGGTGAAGAATGTGAGAATATCTGGTTTACCTGAGCTACAGAAGGAGGAGACCAAAGAAGTAGCTACCACTTTTTTTGCTGACACGTTACATGGACGTGCTGTTGTCACACAAATGAGACGAGATGCTTCCAAATAGCAATTTTCGACTCTTAGAGTTATGATGTGGAACATTTATGGGCTTACTAAGTCAAAGTACACAAACGCTTTACCAATTTGGAACAAGGCTGATATTATCAACTTGGTGGAGACATGGGAACATGAAGGAAACAATGTACATTTTGATCGGCTCTACTTGGAACAAGCACAAGCAACATAAAGGACGTGGTTTTGGAGGTATTGCAACTTACGTCAGATCTTATTTGCATCAGCTTGTTGAAGTGGTTCTTCAGGATGTGGGTGGACAATATCATTAGATTCGAGTTGGTGGAGGAAGTAGATCTGTATGTTATATCGCAATCTGCTATTTTGCACTTTTGAACATGTCTATCTATCAGACTAGAGCATGTAGCACGAGCCAACCTTTCCATCGTCTTTTTATTGATGTTTTGAGATATCAAGAGAAGGGCAAGGTCTTTGTGGTGAGAGATTTCAATGCTAGAGTTCACACTTGCCAATTCACACAATTCTATGCTCTTGACCACTCCCCTATTCTTGAAGAAGATGATGATCCTACATGGTCCCGTGCCTCTTTAGATACATCCACCAATGACATGAAAGAACACTTCTTGACTTTTGGAGCAATCTGTAGTTTGAAAGTTTTGAACGGTACATCTCGTTTTCCTAGCCTTTCTTTCTCAAGAAAGCTCTCTTCTTACTTTTGATCAACTGCTCGTACAAGGTTGTCGCTTCCAAGTCACAAGCCTTGTCTAGAGCCTTTAATCGAGCAAGTTTGCACTCTTCATCAAAGAGATATAGTTTTTTGTCGTACCAATGCTCTTTTTCATTGATACGATCTCCTAGGGTTTCCTAGGCTCACATGTTGACTTTGTATTGTTTTTTTTCTGCCTTTTGACTCTTTGGGTCTTCCGGGCTTGATATTCATTCATTCAAACCAACCATTGCAAGGATTACCTTTGAGCTTTCTGCTTGAGTGTTGAGAGAAAAACCGAGTTGCAATTTTCTTCAAGACATCCGTCAATTGTGTATCTCGTTGGTCAAGATTGTGGCTCCACTGTGTATGTAATAGATATCAAATTCTCTAGAGCAGTTTGATAAAGATGTCTTTTCCGGTGATCAAGACGAAGTCTAGAGGTAGTGTTGTTCCCATCAAAACCTTTCAACTTGTAAGATGCAAATGAGCTAGACAAGGATAGTGAGAACAGTAGAGGAGTTCACGTGATCAGATTCAGGTTGTAGATCCAAAACTTCAAATGCTGAAATGAGTGAACTTGGAACTTGCTTTTGATTTTCAGAAGAATCCCAAAGCTTTTTGGAGACGTTTAGCATCTCGTCCAAGTTCACCAAGTCTTGATCCTTCAGCTTTGATGTCCTACGTTGAGCAACTTTACTTCTCTCCACATGCACCATGTATGCCACAAAGTGAAGGACAACCGCAGACCTTTTTAATGGACGAAGTACGACATCAGCTCAGTAGGCTTGCAAGTGGAAAGTCTGAGGATCTAGAAGGACGTTCTGCGGAGCTACTACAATGGGGAGGTGATTCTCTCATTCCTATACTTACCAAGCTTCTGAATGATGCTACTGCGATGGTTTCCCTAAGAGTTGGTTCGTGCGCAAAGTGATTCTCATCCACAAGTCGGGCAAGAAGGATGATGTTATCAACTATAGAACTATCATGGTGGGCAACATCTTTGCCAAGTTGTATGGGAGCTTGCGAGAGAGAAAACTCAATGTTTGGGCAGAAGGATCCAATGTGAGAGCTCGTTCACAAGCAGGTTTTCGTCCTACCTTTAGCACCATTGATCATATCCTTTGTCTTTGTGTTGCTTGGGAGAAGTCAAAAGGAAATGGTAAATCTCTCTATGCTGCTTTTATCGACTACACAAAAGCTTTTGATAGGGAGCCTAGGAAGCTCTTATGGGATAGAGTTGTTGCCATTGGTGTTCCTAAAGACATGATGACAGCGATTTCTAAACTCTATGAACGAGTTTATGTGAAGGAGATCTTTAGCACTATTGGAGTCATTCAAGGTTGTCCTCTCTCCCCTACTCTATTTGATATCTTCATTGATGACATGGAGAGATGTCTTGCTGAATTTGGAGGAGAAGGTGTGAAGTTGAGAATCTATATCATTCAAACATTGATTTATGCTGATGATATCATTCTTCTATCACGTGATCCTTTGAGTTTAACAACGACATTTGGATGCTCTTGAGATCTTTTGCAACAACATGCAGATGGAAGTGAACCTTTCGAAGTCCAAGGTGATGGTGGTGGGTTCAAAAGTCCGCCATTCTTTTCTCTACAAGGGCCAAGTTTTACAACAAGTGGAGAGTTACAAGTACTTGGGCATTGACTTCTATCATAACTACAGTTGGGCTTCGTGCATTCATAAGAGAGTTGAAGCTGGTTACAAAGCTTTTTACTCTCTTTAGAATCGTTGTCGACGTGCTCATCTCTTAGCATGGGATTTGAGAAAGTTTCTCTTCAGGAGTTTGGTTTTGCCTGTGATACTTTATGATGTTCAAGTGTGGGGGCCTGGTGCAAGGAAAAGGAGCTTGGGAACATATTAAGAAGTGTTCTTACAAGTGGAGCTTGGTGTAAGATGCCAAACACCATATGCTATGCTCCTTGGTGAATCTGGTTACTTATCCGTGGAAGCAGAAGCTCTTTACTTGACTATCATTTAATGTCTCATTTGGTTGGTATGCTGATGTGGTGGCTTGGTGTGGAAAATGGAACATTTTTTAGTGTGATTTTGAACCTCCAAACGCTTCCATTGAGACAAATCTTGTTGCGATCTGAGGAGAATTGAGGTGTTGAGGTGTGTTTCTATTTCGCGGATCTGTTAGAGAGAGAAGTTGACACCCGTGGACAAAATCGATCGTCAAAAGGAGATGTGGTTGTTAGTTTTGAGCAAGCTTGGTACCATTGGAAAGGTCCCGGCGAGACGCTTCCATTGAGACAAATCTTGTTGCGATCTGAAGAGAATTGAGGTGTTGAGGTGTGCTCTTAACTCGCTGATTTGCGAAACTAGTTCTTCGGTGATGATGAAGGAGATTAAACAACTCCTTCATAAGGTGTTGGCAGCGGTGGAAGAAGTATCGGTTGAAGTAGCAGATCTGCATCGAGAGCTCATAGCACATAAGAGTGAGCTTGTTTCTGTTGTGTGCGATGTTCATGCTTTGAAGAACATGCAAACCGTTGTTGCTACAACTACCAAAGAGATTTCCTCTACACTCTCAGCATCTGCTGTTCCTGCTGAGGAGAAATCTGCGGTGGTAAATGATAATTTCAAAGAAGTAGTGGAGAAGTTGGAGATGAAGATGAAAATCTTATGCTGAAGCTACCAAGGCGGCTCAAGTCTCTCTTTTTCAAGAGCAAGAGAATAAAAAGTTGAACCAACTCTCAAGGGTGAAGAATGTGAGAATATCTGGTTTACCTGAGCTACAGAAGGAGGAGACCAAAGAAGTAGCTACCACTTTTTTTGCTGACACGTTACATGGACGTGCTGTTGTCACACAAATGAGACGAGATGCTTCCAAATAGCAATTTTCGACTCTTAGAGTTATGATGTGGAACATTTATGGGCTTACTAAGTCAAAGTACACAAACGCTTTACCAATTTGGAACAAGGCTGATATTATCAACTTGGTGGAGACATGGGAACATGAAGGAAACAATGTACATTTTGATCGGCTGTACTTGGAACAAGCACAAGCAACATAAAGGACGTGGTTTTGGAGGTATTGCAACTTACGTCAGATCTTATTTGCATCAGCTTGTTGAAGTGGTTCTTCAGGATGTGGGTGGACAATATCATTAGATTCGAGTTGGTGGAGGAAGTAGATCTGTATGTTATATCGCAATCTGCTATTTTGCACTTTTGAACATGTCTATCTATCAGACTAGAGCATGTAGCACGAGCCAACCTTTCCATCGTCTTTTTATTGATGTTTTGAGATATCAAGAGAAGGGCAAGGTCTTTGTGGTGAGAGATTTCAATGCTAGAGTTCACACTTGCCAATTCACACAATTCTATGCTCTTGACCACTCCCCTATTCTTGAAGAAGATGATGATCCTACATGGTCCCGTGCCTCTTTAGATACATCCACCAATGACATGAAAGAACACTTCTTGACTTTTGGAGCAATCTGTAGTTTGAAAGTTTTGAACGGTACATCTCGTTTTCCTAGCCTTTCTTTCTCAAGAAAGCTCTCTTCTTACTTTTGATCAACTGCTCGTACAAGGTTGTCGCTTCCAAGTCACAAGCCTTGTCTAGAGCCTTTAATCGAGCAAGTTTGCACTCTTCATCAAAGAGATATAGTTTTTTGTCGTACCAATGCTCTTTTTCATTGATACGATCTCCTAGGGTTTCCTAGGCTCACATGTTGACTTTGTATTGTTTTTTTTCTGCCTTTTGACTCTTTGGGTCTTCCGGGCTTGATATTCATTCATTCAAACCAACCATTGCAAGGATTACCTTTGAGCTTTCTGCTTGAGTGTTGAGAGAAAAACCGAGTTGCAATTTTCTTCAAGACATCCGTCAATTGTGTATCTCGTTGGTCAAGATTGTGGCTCCACTGTGTATGTAATAGATATCAAATTCTCTAGAGCAGTTTGATAAAGATGTCTTTTCCGGTGATCAAGACGAAGTCTAGAGGTAGTGTTGTTCCCATCAAAACCTTTCAACTTGTAAGATGCAAATGAGCTAGACAAGGATAGTGAGAACAGTAGAGGAGTTCACGTGATCAGATTCAGGTTGTAGATCCAAAACTTCAAATGCTGAAATGAGTGAACTTGGAACTTGCTTTTGATTTTCAGAAGAATCCCAAAGCTTTTTGGAGACGTTTAGCATCTCGTCCAAGTTCACCAAGTCTTGATCCTTCAGCTTTGATGTCCTACGTTGAGCAACTTTACTTCTCTCCACATGCACCATGTATGCCACAAAGTGAAGGACAACCGCAGACCTTTTTAATGGACGAAGTACGACATCAGCTCAGTAGGCTTGCAAGTGGAAAGTCTGAGGATCTAGAAGGACGTTCTGCGGAGCTACTACAATGGGGAGGTGATTCTCTCATTCCTATACTTACCAAGCTTCTGAATGATGCTACTGCGATGGTTTCCCTAAGAGTTGGTTCGTGCGCAAAGTGATTCTCATCCACAAGTCGGGCAAGAAGGATGATGTTATCAACTATAGAACTATCATGGTGGGCAACATCTTTGCCAAGTTGTATGGGAGCTTGCGAGAGAGAAAACTCAATGTTTGGGCAGAAGGATCCAATGTGAGAGCTCGTTCACAAGCAGGTTTTCGTCCTACCTTTAGCACCATTGATCATATCCTTTGTCTTTGTGTTGCTTGGGAGAAGTCAAAAGGAAATGGTAAATCTCTCTATGCTGCTTTTATCGACTACACAAAAGCTTTTGATAGGGAGCCTAGGAAGCTCTTATGGGATAGAGTTGTTGCCATTGGTGTTCCTAAAGACATGATGACAGCGATTTCTAAACTCTATGAACGAGTTTATGTGAAGGAGATCTTTAGCACTATTGGAGTCATTCAAGGTTGTCCTCTCTCCCCTACTCTATTTGATATCTTCATTGATGACATGGAGAGATGTCTTGCTGAATTTGGAGGAGAAGGTGTGAAGTTGAGAATCTATATCATTCAAACATTGATTTATGCTGATGATATCATTCTTCTATCACGTGATCCTTTGAGTTTAACAACGACATTTGGATGCTCTTGAGATCTTTTGCAACAACATGCAGATGGAAGTGAACCTTTCGAAGTCCAAGGTGATGGTGGTGGGTTCAAAAGTCCGCCATTCTTTTCTCTACAAGGGCCAAGTTTTACAACAAGTGGAGAGTTACAAGTACTTGGGCATTGACTTCTATCATAACTACAGTTGGGCTTCGTGCATTCATAAGAGAGTTGAAGCTGGTTACAAAGCTTTTTACTCTCTTTAGAATCGTTGTCGACGTGCTCATCTCTTAGCATGGGATTTGAGAAAGTTTCTCTTCAGGAGTTTGGTTTTGCCTGTGATACTTTATGATGTTCAAGTGTGGGGGCCTGGTGCAAGGAAAAGGAGCTTGGGAACATATTAAGAAGTGTTCTTACAAGTGGAGCTTGGTGTAAGATGCCAAACACCATATGCTATGCTCCTTGGTGAATCTGGTTACTTATCCGTGGAAGCAGAAGCTCTTTACTTGACTATCATTTAATGTCTCATTTGGTTGGTATGCTGATGTGGTGGCTTGGTGTGGAAAATGGAACATTTTTTAGTGTGATTTTGAACCTCCAAACGCTTCCATTGAGACAAATCTTGTTGCGATCTGAGGAGAATTGAGGTGTTGAGGTGTGTTTCTATTTCGCGGATCTGTTAGAGAGAGAAGTTGACACCCGTGGACAAAATCGATCGTCAAAAGGAGATGTGGTTGTTAGTTTTGAGCAAGCTTGGTACCATTGGAAAGGTCCCGGCGAGACGCTTCCATTGAGACAAATCTTGTTGCGATCTGAAGAGAATTGAGGTGTTGAGGTGTGCTCTTAACTCGCTGATTTGCGAAACTAGTTCTTCGGTGATGATGAAGGAGATTAAACAACTCCTTCATAAGGTGTTGGCAGCGGTGGAAGAAGTATCGGTTGAAGTAGCAGATCTGCATCGAGAGCTCATAGCACATAAGAGTGAGCTTGTTTCTGTTGTGTGCGATGTTCATGCTTTGAAGAACATGCAAACCGTTGTTGCTACAACTACCAAAGAGATTTCCTCTACACTCTCAGCATCTGCTGTTCCTGCTGAGGAGAAATCTGCGGTGGTAAATGATAATTTCAAAGAAGTAGTGGAGAAGTTGGAGATGAAGATGAAAATCTTATGCTGAAGCTACCAAGGCGGCTCAAGTCTCTCTTTTTCAAGAGCAAGAGAATAAAAAGTTGAACCAACTCTCAAGGGTGAAGAATGTGAGAATATCTGGTTTACCTGAGCTACAGAAGGAGGAGACCAAAGAAGTAGCTACCACTTTTTTTGCTGACACGTTACATGGACGTGCTGTTGTCACACAAATGAGACGAGATGCTTCCAAATAGCAATTTTCGACTCTTAGAGTTATGATGTGGAACATTTATGGGCTTACTAAGTCAAAGTACACAAACGCTTTACCAATTTGGAACAAGGCTGATATTATCAACTTGGTGGAGACATGGGAACATGAAGGAAACAATGTACATTTTGATCGGCTGTACTTGGAACAAGCACAAGCAACATAAAGGACGTGGTTTTGGAGGTATTGCAACTTACGTCAGATCTTATTTGCATCAGCTTGTTGAAGTGGTTCTTCAGGATGTGGGTGGACAATATCATTAGATTCGAGTTGGTGGAGGAAGTAGATCTGTATGTTATATCGCAATCTGCTATTTTGCACTTTTGAACATGTCTATCTATCAGACTAGAGCATGTAGCACGAGCCAACCTTTCCATCGTCTTTTTATTGATGTTTTGAGATATCAAGAGAAGGGCAAGGTCTTTGTGGTGAGAGATTTCAATGCTAGAGTTCACACTTGCCAATTCACACAATTCTATGCTCTTGACCACTCCCCTATTCTTGAAGAAGATGATGATCCTACATGGTCCCGTGCCTCTTTAGATACATCCACCAATGACATGAAAGAACACTTCTTGACTTTTGGAGCAATCTGTAGTTTGAAAGTTTTGAACGGTACATCTCGTTTTCCTAGCCTTTCTTTCTCAAGAAAGCTCTCTTCTTACTTTTGATCAACTGCTCGTACAAGGTTGTCGCTTCCAAGTCACAAGCCTTGTCTAGAGCCTTTAATCGAGCAAGTTTGCACTCTTCATCAAAGAGATATAGTTTTTTGTCGTACCAATGCTCTTTTTCATTGATACGATCTCCTAGGGTTTCCTAGGCTCACATGTTGACTTTGTATTGTTTTTTTTCTGCCTTTTGACTCTTTGGGTCTTCCGGGCTTGATATTCATTCATTCAAACCAACCATTGCAAGGATTACCTTTGAGCTTTCTGCTTGAGTGTTGAGAGAAAAACCGAGTTGCAATTTTCTTCAAGACATCCGTCAATTGTGTATCTCGTTGGTCAAGATTGTGGCTCCACTGTGTATGTAATAGATATCAAATTCTCTAGAGCAGTTTGATAAAGATGTCTTTTCCGGTGATCAAGACGAAGTCTAGAGGTAGTGTTGTTCCCATCAAAACCTTTCAACTTGTAAGATGCAAATGAGCTAGACAAGGATAGTGAGAACAGTAGAGGAGTTCACGTGATCAGATTCAGGTTGTAGATCCAAAACTTCAAATGCTGAAATGAGTGAACTTGGAACTTGCTTTTGATTTTCAGAAGAATCCCAAAGCTTTTTGGAGACGTTTAGCATCTCGTCCAAGTTCACCAAGTCTTGATCCTTCAGCTTTGATGTCCTACGTTGAGCAACTTTACTTCTCTCCACATGCACCATGTATGCCACAAAGTGAAGGACAACCGCAGACCTTTTTAATGGACGAAGTACGACATCAGCTCAGTAGGCTTGCAAGTGGAAAGTCTGAGGATCTAGAAGGACGTTCTGCGGAGCTACTACAATGGGGAGGTGATTCTCTCATTCCTATACTTACCAAGCTTCTGAATGATGCTACTGCGATGGTTTCCCTAAGAGTTGGTTCGTGCGCAAAGTGATTCTCATCCACAAGTCGGGCAAGAAGGATGATGTTATCAACTATAGAACTATCATGGTGGGCAACATCTTTGCCAAGTTGTATGGGAGCTTGCGAGAGAGAAAACTCAATGTTTGGGCAGAAGGATCCAATGTGAGAGCTCGTTCACAAGCAGGTTTTCGTCCTACCTTTAGCACCATTGATCATATCCTTTGTCTTTGTGTTGCTTGGGAGAAGTCAAAAGGAAATGGTAAATCTCTCTATGCTGCTTTTATCGACTACACAAAAGCTTTTGATAGGGAGCCTAGGAAGCTCTTATGGGATAGAGTTGTTGCCATTGGTGTTCCTAAAGACATGATGACAGCGATTTCTAAACTCTATGAACGAGTTTATGTGAAGGAGATCTTTAGCACTATTGGAGTCATTCAAGGTTGTCCTCTCTCCCCTACTCTATTTGATATCTTCATTGATGACATGGAGAGATGTCTTGCTGAATTTGGAGGAGAAGGTGTGAAGTTGAGAATCTATATCATTCAAACATTGATTTATGCTGATGATATCATTCTTCTATCACGTGATCCTTTGAGTTTAACAACGACATTTGGATGCTCTTGAGATCTTTTGCAACAACATGCAGATGGAAGTGAACCTTTCGAAGTCCAAGGTGATGGTGGTGGGTTCAAAAGTCCGCCATTCTTTTCTCTACAAGGGCCAAGTTTTACAACAAGTGGAGAGTTACAAGTACTTGGGCATTGACTTCTATCATAACTACAGTTGGGCTTCGTGCATTCATAAGAGAGTTGAAGCTGGTTACAAAGCTTTTTACTCTCTTTAGAATCGTTGTCGACGTGCTCATCTCTTAGCATGGGATTTGAGAAAGTTTCTCTTCAGGAGTTTGGTTTTGCCTGTGATACTTTATGATGTTCAAGTGTGGGGGCCTGGTGCAAGGAAAAGGAGCTTGGGAACATATTAAGAAGTGTTCTTACAAGTGGAGCTTGGTGTAAGATGCCAAACACCATATGCTATGCTCCTTGGTGAATCTGGTTACTTATCCGTGGAAGCAGAAGCTCTTTACTTGACTATCATTTAATGTCTCATTTGGTTGGTATGCTGATGTGGTGGCTTGGTGTGGAAAATGGAACATTTTTTAGTGTGATTTTGAACCTCCAAACGCTTCCATTGAGACAAATCTTGTTGCGATCTGAGGAGAATTGAGGTGTTGAGGTGTGTTTCTATTTCGCGGATCTGTTAGAGAGAGAAGTTGACACCCGTGGACAAAATCGATCGTCAAAAGGAGATGTGGTTGTTAGTTTTGAGCAAGCTTGGTACCATTGGAAAGGTCCCGGCGAGACGCTTCCATTGAGACAAATCTTGTTGCGATCTGAAGAGAATTGAGGTGTTGAGGTGTGCTCTTAACTCGCTGATTTGCGAAACTAGTTCTTCGGTGATGATGAAGGAGATTAAACAACTCCTTCATAAGGTGTTGGCAGCGGTGGAAGAAGTATCGGTTGAAGTAGCAGATCTGCATCGAGAGCTCATAGCACATAAGAGTGAGCTTGTTTCTGTTGTGTGCGATGTTCATGCTTTGAAGAACATGCAAACCGTTGTTGCTACAACTACCAAAGAGATTTCCTCTACACTCTCAGCATCTGCTGTTCCTGCTGAGGAGAAATCTGCGGTGGTAAATGATAATTTCAAAGAAGTAGTGGAGAAGTTGGAGATGAAGATGAAAATCTTATGCTGAAGCTACCAAGGCGGCTCAAGTCTCTCTTTTTCAAGAGCAAGAGAATAAAAAGTTGAACCAACTCTCAAGGGTGAAGAATGTGAGAATATCTGGTTTACCTGAGCTACAGAAGGAGGAGACCAAAGAAGTAGCTACCACTTTTTTTGCTGACACGTTACATGGACGTGCTGTTGTCACACAAATGAGACGAGATGCTTCCAAATAGCAATTTTCGACTCTTAGAGTTATGATGTGGAACATTTATGGGCTTACTAAGTCAAAGTACACAAACGCTTTACCAATTTGGAACAAGGCTGATATTATCAACTTGGTGGAGACATGGGAACATGAAGGAAACAATGTACATTTTGATCGGCTCTACTTGGAACAAGCACAAGCAACATAAAGGACGTGGTTTTGGAGGTATTGCAACTTACGTCAGATCTTATTTGCATCAGCTTGTTGAAGTGGTTCTTCAGGATGTGGGTGGACAATATCATTAGATTCGAGTTGGTGGAGGAAGTAGATCTGTATGTTATATCGCAATCTGCTATTTTGCACTTTTGAACATGTCTATCTATCAGACTAGAGCATGTAGCACGAGCCAACCTTTCCATCGTCTTTTTATTGATGTTTTGAGATATCAAGAGAAGGGCAAGGTCTTTGTGGTGAGAGATTTCAATGCTAGAGTTCACACTTGCCAATTCACACAATTCTATGCTCTTGACCACTCCCCTATTCTTGAAGAAGATGATGATCCTACATGGTCCCGTGCCTCTTTAGATACATCCACCAATGACATGAAAGAACACTTCTTGACTTTTGGAGCAATCTGTAGTTTGAAAGTTTTGAACGGTACATCTCGTTTTCCTAGCCTTTCTTTCTCAAGAAAGCTCTCTTCTTACTTTTGATCAACTGCTCGTACAAGGTTGTCGCTTCCAAGTCACAAGCCTTGTCTAGAGCCTTTAATCGAGCAAGTTTGCACTCTTCATCAAAGAGATATAGTTTTTTGTCGTACCAATGCTCTTTTTCATTGATACGATCTCCTAGGGTTTCCTAGGCTCACATGTTGACTTTGTATTGTTTTTTTTCTGCCTTTTGACTCTTTGGGTCTTCCGGGCTTGATATTCATTCATTCAAACCAACCATTGCAAGGATTACCTTTGAGCTTTCTGCTTGAGTGTTGAGAGAAAAACCGAGTTGCAATTTTCTTCAAGACATCCGTCAATTGTGTATCTCGTTGGTCAAGATTGTGGCTCCACTGTGTATGTAATAGATATCAAATTCTCTAGAGCAGTTTGATAAAGATGTCTTTTCCGGTGATCAAGACGAAGTCTAGAGGTAGTGTTGTTCCCATCAAAACCTTTCAACTTGTAAGATGCAAATGAGCTAGACAAGGATAGTGAGAACAGTAGAGGAGTTCACGTGATCAGATTCAGGTTGTAGATCCAAAACTTCAAATGCTGAAATGAGTGAACTTGGAACTTGCTTTTGATTTTCAGAAGAATCCCAAAGCTTTTTGGAGACGTTTAGCATCTCGTCCAAGTTCACCAAGTCTTGATCCTTCAGCTTTGATGTCCTACGTTGAGCAACTTTACTTCTCTCCACATGCACCATGTATGCCACAAAGTGAAGGACAACCGCAGACCTTTTTAATGGACGAAGTACGACATCAGCTCAGTAGGCTTGCAAGTGGAAAGTCTGAGGATCTAGAAGGACGTTCTGCGGAGCTACTACAATGGGGAGGTGATTCTCTCATTCCTATACTTACCAAGCTTCTGAATGATGCTACTGCGATGGTTTCCCTAAGAGTTGGTTCGTGCGCAAAGTGATTCTCATCCACAAGTCGGGCAAGAAGGATGATGTTATCAACTATAGAACTATCATGGTGGGCAACATCTTTGCCAAGTTGTATGGGAGCTTGCGAGAGAGAAAACTCAATGTTTGGGCAGAAGGATCCAATGTGAGAGCTCGTTCACAAGCAGGTTTTCGTCCTACCTTTAGCACCATTGATCATATCCTTTGTCTTTGTGTTGCTTGGGAGAAGTCAAAAGGAAATGGTAAATCTCTCTATGCTGCTTTTATCGACTACACAAAAGCTTTTGATAGGGAGCCTAGGAAGCTCTTATGGGATAGAGTTGTTGCCATTGGTGTTCCTAAAGACATGATGACAGCGATTTCTAAACTCTATGAACGAGTTTATGTGAAGGAGATCTTTAGCACTATTGGAGTCATTCAAGGTTGTCCTCTCTCCCCTACTCTATTTGATATCTTCATTGATGACATGGAGAGATGTCTTGCTGAATTTGGAGGAGAAGGTGTGAAGTTGAGAATCTATATCATTCAAACATTGATTTATGCTGATGATATCATTCTTCTATCACGTGATCCTTTGAGTTTAACAACGACATTTGGATGCTCTTGAGATCTTTTGCAACAACATGCAGATGGAAGTGAACCTTTCGAAGTCCAAGGTGATGGTGGTGGGTTCAAAAGTCCGCCATTCTTTTCTCTACAAGGGCCAAGTTTTACAACAAGTGGAGAGTTACAAGTACTTGGGCATTGACTTCTATCATAACTACAGTTGGGCTTCGTGCATTCATAAGAGAGTTGAAGCTGGTTACAAAGCTTTTTACTCTCTTTAGAATCGTTGTCGACGTGCTCATCTCTTAGCATGGGATTTGAGAAAGTTTCTCTTCAGGAGTTTGGTTTTGCCTGTGATACTTTATGATGTTCAAGTGTGGGGGCCTGGTGCAAGGAAAAGGAGCTTGGGAACATATTAAGAAGTGTTCTTACAAGTGGAGCTTGGTGTAAGATGCCAAACACCATATGCTATGCTCCTTGGTGAATCTGGTTACTTATCCGTGGAAGCAGAAGCTCTTTACTTGACTATCATTTAATGTCTCATTTGGTTGGTATGCTGATGTGGTGGCTTGGTGTGGAAAATGGAACATTTTTTAGTGTGATTTTGAACCTCCAAACGCTTCCATTGAGACAAATCTTGTTGCGATCTGAGGAGAATTGAGGTGTTGAGGTGTGTTTCTATTTCGCGGATCTGTTAGAGAGAGAAGTTGACACCCGTGGACAAAATCGATCGTCAAAAGGAGATGTGGTTGTTAGTTTTGAGCAAGCTTGGTACCATTGGAAAGGTCCCGGCGAGACGCTTCCATTGAGACAAATCTTGTTGCGATCTGAAGAGAATTGAGGTGTTGAGGTGTGCTCTTAACTCGCTGATTTGCGAAACTAGTTCTTCGGTGATGATGAAGGAGATTAAACAACTCCTTCATAAGGTGTTGGCAGCGGTGGAAGAAGTATCGGTTGAAGTAGCAGATCTGCATCGAGAGCTCATAGCACATAAGAGTGAGCTTGTTTCTGTTGTGTGCGATGTTCATGCTTTGAAGAACATGCAAACCGTTGTTGCTACAACTACCAAAGAGATTTCCTCTACACTCTCAGCATCTGCTGTTCCTGCTGAGGAGAAATCTGCGGTGGTAAATGATAATTTCAAAGAAGTAGTGGAGAAGTTGGAGATGAAGATGAAAATCTTATGCTGAAGCTACCAAGGCGGCTCAAGTCTCTCTTTTTCAAGAGCAAGAGAATAAAAAGTTGAACCAACTCTCAAGGGTGAAGAATGTGAGAATATCTGGTTTACCTGAGCTACAGAAGGAGGAGACCAAAGAAGTAGCTACCACTTTTTTTGCTGACACGTTACATGGACGTGCTGTTGTCACACAAATGAGACGAGATGCTTCCAAATAGCAATTTTCGACTCTTAGAGTTATGATGTGGAACATTTATGGGCTTACTAAGTCAAAGTACACAAACGCTTTACCAATTTGGAACAAGGCTGATATTATCAACTTGGTGGAGACATGGGAACATGAAGGAAACAATGTACATTTTGATCGGCTCTACTTGGAACAAGCACAAGCAACATAAAGGACGTGGTTTTGGAGGTATTGCAACTTACGTCAGATCTTATTTGCATCAGCTTGTTGAAGTGGTTCTTCAGGATGTGGGTGGACAATATCATTAGATTCGAGTTGGTGGAGGAAGTAGATCTGTATGTTATATCGCAATCTGCTATTTTGCACTTTTGAACATGTCTATCTATCAGACTAGAGCATGTAGCACGAGCCAACCTTTCCATCGTCTTTTTATTGATGTTTTGAGATATCAAGAGAAGGGCAAGGTCTTTGTGGTGAGAGATTTCAATGCTAGAGTTCACACTTGCCAATTCACACAATTCTATGCTCTTGACCACTCCCCTATTCTTGAAGAAGATGATGATCCTACATGGTCCCGTGCCTCTTTAGATACATCCACCAATGACATGAAAGAACACTTCTTGACTTTTGGAGCAATCTGTAGTTTGAAAGTTTTGAACGGTACATCTCGTTTTCCTAGCCTTTCTTTCTCAAGAAAGCTCTCTTCTTACTTTTGATCAACTGCTCGTACAAGGTTGTCGCTTCCAAGTCACAAGCCTTGTCTAGAGCCTTTAATCGAGCAAGTTTGCACTCTTCATCAAAGAGATATAGTTTTTTGTCGTACCAATGCTCTTTTTCATTGATACGATCTCCTAGGGTTTCCTAGGCTCACATGTTGACTTTGTATTGTTTTTTTTCTGCCTTTTGACTCTTTGGGTCTTCCGGGCTTGATATTCATTCATTCAAACCAACCATTGCAAGGATTACCTTTGAGCTTTCTGCTTGAGTGTTGAGAGAAAAACCGAGTTGCAATTTTCTTCAAGACATCCGTCAATTGTGTATCTCGTTGGTCAAGATTGTGGCTCCACTGTGTATGTAATAGATATCAAATTCTCTAGAGCAGTTTGATAAAGATGTCTTTTCCGGTGATCAAGACGAAGTCTAGAGGTAGTGTTGTTCCCATCAAAACCTTTCAACTTGTAAGATGCAAATGAGCTAGACAAGGATAGTGAGAACAGTAGAGGAGTTCACGTGATCAGATTCAGGTTGTAGATCCAAAACTTCAAATGCTGAAATGAGTGAACTTGGAACTTGCTTTTGATTTTCAGAAGAATCCCAAAGCTTTTTGGAGACGTTTAGCATCTCGTCCAAGTTCACCAAGTCTTGATCCTTCAGCTTTGATGTCCTACGTTGAGCAACTTTACTTCTCTCCACATGCACCATGTATGCCACAAAGTGAAGGACAACCGCAGACCTTTTTAATGGACGAAGTACGACATCAGCTCAGTAGGCTTGCAAGTGGAAAGTCTGAGGATCTAGAAGGACGTTCTGCGGAGCTACTACAATGGGGAGGTGATTCTCTCATTCCTATACTTACCAAGCTTCTGAATGATGCTACTGCGATGGTTTCCCTAAGAGTTGGTTCGTGCGCAAAGTGATTCTCATCCACAAGTCGGGCAAGAAGGATGATGTTATCAACTATAGAACTATCATGGTGGGCAACATCTTTGCCAAGTTGTATGGGAGCTTGCGAGAGAGAAAACTCAATGTTTGGGCAGAAGGATCCAATGTGAGAGCTCGTTCACAAGCAGGTTTTCGTCCTACCTTTAGCACCATTGATCATATCCTTTGTCTTTGTGTTGCTTGGGAGAAGTCAAAAGGAAATGGTAAATCTCTCTATGCTGCTTTTATCGACTACACAAAAGCTTTTGATAGGGAGCCTAGGAAGCTCTTATGGGATAGAGTTGTTGCCATTGGTGTTCCTAAAGACATGATGACAGCGATTTCTAAACTCTATGAACGAGTTTATGTGAAGGAGATCTTTAGCACTATTGGAGTCATTCAAGGTTGTCCTCTCTCCCCTACTCTATTTGATATCTTCATTGATGACATGGAGAGATGTCTTGCTGAATTTGGAGGAGAAGGTGTGAAGTTGAGAATCTATATCATTCAAACATTGATTTATGCTGATGATATCATTCTTCTATCACGTGATCCTTTGAGTTTAACAACGACATTTGGATGCTCTTGAGATCTTTTGCAACAACATGCAGATGGAAGTGAACCTTTCGAAGTCCAAGGTGATGGTGGTGGGTTCAAAAGTCCGCCATTCTTTTCTCTACAAGGGCCAAGTTTTACAACAAGTGGAGAGTTACAAGTACTTGGGCATTGACTTCTATCATAACTACAGTTGGGCTTCGTGCATTCATAAGAGAGTTGAAGCTGGTTACAAAGCTTTTTACTCTCTTTAGAATCGTTGTCGACGTGCTCATCTCTTAGCATGGGATTTGAGAAAGTTTCTCTTCAGGAGTTTGGTTTTGCCTGTGATACTTTATGATGTTCAAGTGTGGGGGCCTGGTGCAAGGAAAAGGAGCTTGGGAACATATTAAGAAGTGTTCTTACAAGTGGAGCTTGGTGTAAGATGCCAAACACCATATGCTATGCTCCTTGGTGAATCTGGTTACTTATCCGTGGAAGCAGAAGCTCTTTACTTGACTATCATTTAATGTCTCATTTGGTTGGTATGCTGATGTGGTGGCTTGGTGTGGAAAATGGAACATTTTTTAGTGTGATTTTGAACCTCCAAACGCTTCCATTGAGACAAATCTTGTTGCGATCTGAGGAGAATTGAGGTGTTGAGGTGTGTTTCTATTTCGCGGATCTGTTAGAGAGAGAAGTTGACACCCGTGGACAAAATCGATCGTCAAAAGGAGATGTGGTTGTTAGTTTTGAGCAAGCTTGGTACCATTGGAAAGGTCCCGGCGAGACGCTTCCATTGAGACAAATCTTGTTGCGATCTGAAGAGAATTGAGGTGTTGAGGTGTGCTCTTAACTCGCTGATTTGCGAAACTAGTTCTTCGGTGATGATGAAGGAGATTAAACAACTCCTTCATAAGGTGTTGGCAGCGGTGGAAGAAGTATCGGTTGAAGTAGCAGATCTGCATCGAGAGCTCATAGCACATAAGAGTGAGCTTGTTTCTGTTGTGTGCGATGTTCATGCTTTGAAGAACATGCAAACCGTTGTTGCTACAACTACCAAAGAGATTTCCTCTACACTCTCAGCATCTGCTGTTCCTGCTGAGGAGAAATCTGCGGTGGTAAATGATAATTTCAAAGAAGTAGTGGAGAAGTTGGAGATGAAGATGAAAATCTTATGCTGAAGCTACCAAGGCGGCTCAAGTCTCTCTTTTTCAAGAGCAAGAGAATAAAAAGTTGAACCAACTCTCAAGGGTGAAGAATGTGAGAATATCTGGTTTACCTGAGCTACAGAAGGAGGAGACCAAAGAAGTAGCTACCACTTTTTTTGCTGACACGTTACATGGACGTGCTGTTGTCACACAAATGAGACGAGATGCTTCCAAATAGCAATTTTCGACTCTTAGAGTTATGATGTGGAACATTTATGGGCTTACTAAGTCAAAGTACACAAACGCTTTACCAATTTGGAACAAGGCTGATATTATCAACTTGGTGGAGACATGGGAACATGAAGGAAACAATGTACATTTTGATCGGCTGTACTTGGAACAAGCACAAGCAACATAAAGGACGTGGTTTTGGAGGTATTGCAACTTACGTCAGATCTTATTTGCATCAGCTTGTTGAAGTGGTTCTTCAGGATGTGGGTGGACAATATCATTAGATTCGAGTTGGTGGAGGAAGTAGATCTGTATGTTATATCGCAATCTGCTATTTTGCACTTTTGAACATGTCTATCTATCAGACTAGAGCATGTAGCACGAGCCAACCTTTCCATCGTCTTTTTATTGATGTTTTGAGATATCAAGAGAAGGGCAAGGTCTTTGTGGTGAGAGATTTCAATGCTAGAGTTCACACTTGCCAATTCACACAATTCTATGCTCTTGACCACTCCCCTATTCTTGAAGAAGATGATGATCCTACATGGTCCCGTGCCTCTTTAGATACATCCACCAATGACATGAAAGAACACTTCTTGACTTTTGGAGCAATCTGTAGTTTGAAAGTTTTGAACGGTACATCTCGTTTTCCTAGCCTTTCTTTCTCAAGAAAGCTCTCTTCTTACTTTTGATCAACTGCTCGTACAAGGTTGTCGCTTCCAAGTCACAAGCCTTGTCTAGAGCCTTTAATCGAGCAAGTTTGCACTCTTCATCAAAGAGATATAGTTTTTTGTCGTACCAATGCTCTTTTTCATTGATACGATCTCCTAGGGTTTCCTAGGCTCACATGTTGACTTTGTATTGTTTTTTTTCTGCCTTTTGACTCTTTGGGTCTTCCGGGCTTGATATTCATTCATTCAAACCAACCATTGCAAGGATTACCTTTGAGCTTTCTGCTTGAGTGTTGAGAGAAAAACCGAGTTGCAATTTTCTTCAAGACATCCGTCAATTGTGTATCTCGTTGGTCAAGATTGTGGCTCCACTGTGTATGTAATAGATATCAAATTCTCTAGAGCAGTTTGATAAAGATGTCTTTTCCGGTGATCAAGACGAAGTCTAGAGGTAGTGTTGTTCCCATCAAAACCTTTCAACTTGTAAGATGCAAATGAGCTAGACAAGGATAGTGAGAACAGTAGAGGAGTTCACGTGATCAGATTCAGGTTGTAGATCCAAAACTTCAAATGCTGAAATGAGTGAACTTGGAACTTGCTTTTGATTTTCAGAAGAATCCCAAAGCTTTTTGGAGACGTTTAGCATCTCGTCCAAGTTCACCAAGTCTTGATCCTTCAGCTTTGATGTCCTACGTTGAGCAACTTTACTTCTCTCCACATGCACCATGTATGCCACAAAGTGAAGGACAACCGCAGACCTTTTTAATGGACGAAGTACGACATCAGCTCAGTAGGCTTGCAAGTGGAAAGTCTGAGGATCTAGAAGGACGTTCTGCGGAGCTACTACAATGGGGAGGTGATTCTCTCATTCCTATACTTACCAAGCTTCTGAATGATGCTACTGCGATGGTTTCCCTAAGAGTTGGTTCGTGCGCAAAGTGATTCTCATCCACAAGTCGGGCAAGAAGGATGATGTTATCAACTATAGAACTATCATGGTGGGCAACATCTTTGCCAAGTTGTATGGGAGCTTGCGAGAGAGAAAACTCAATGTCTGGGCAGAAGGATCCAATGTGAGAGCTCGTTCACAAGCAGGTTTTCGTCCTACCTTTAGCACCATTGATCATATCCTTTGTCTTTGTGTTGCTTGGGAGAAGTCAAAAGGAAATGGTAAATCTCTCTATGCTGCTTTTATCGACTACACAAAAGCTTTTGATAGGGAGCCTAGGAAGCTCTTATGGGATAGAGTTGTTGCCATTGGTGTTCCTAAAGACATGATGACAGCGATTTCTAAACTCTATGAACGAGTTTATGTGAAGGAGATCTTTAGCACTATTGGAGTCATTCAAGGTTGTCCTCTCTCCCCTACTCTATTTGATATCTTCATTGATGACATGGAGAGATGTCTTGCTGAATTTGGAGGAGAAGGTGTGAAGTTGAGAATCTATATCATTCAAACATTGATTTATGCTGATGATATCATTCTTCTATCACGTGATCCTTTGAGTTTAACAACGACATTTGGATGCTCTTGAGATCTTTTGCAACAACATGCAGATGGAAGTGAACCTTTCGAAGTCCAAGGTGATGGTGGTGGGTTCAAAAGTCCGCCATTCTTTTCTCTACAAGGGCCAAGTTTTACAACAAGTGGAGAGTTACAAGTACTTGGGCATTGACTTCTATCATAACTACAGTTGGGCTTCGTGCATTCATAAGAGAGTTGAAGCTGGTTACAAAGCTTTTTACTCTCTTTAGAATCGTTGTCGACGTGCTCATCTCTTAGCATGGGATTTGAGAAAGTTTCTCTTCAGGAGTTTGGTTTTGCCTGTGATACTTTATGATGTTCAAGTGTGGGGGCCTGGTGCAAGGAAAAGGAGCTTGGGAACATATTAAGAAGTGTTCTTACAAGTGGAGCTTGGTGTAAGATGCCAAACACCATATGCTATGCTCCTTGGTGAATCTGGTTACTTATCCGTGGAAGCAGAAGCTCTTTACTTGACTATCATTTAATGTCTCATTTGGTTGGTATGCTGATGTGGTGGCTTGGTGTGGAAAATGGAACATTTTTTAGTGTGATTTTGAACCTCCAAACGCTTCCATTGAGACAAATCTTGTTGCGATCTGAGGAGAATTGAGGTGTTGAGGTGTGTTTCTATTTCGCGGATCTGTTAGAGAGAGAAGTTGACACCCGTGGACAAAATCGATCGTCAAAAGGAGATGTGGTTGTTAGTTTTGAGCAAGCTTGGTACCATTGGAAAGGTCCCGGCGAGACGCTTCCATTGAGACAAATCTTGTTGCGATCTGAAGAGAATTGAGGTGTTGAGGTGTGCTCTTAACTCGCTGATTTGCGAAACTAGTTCTTCGGTGATGATGAAGGAGATTAAACAACTCCTTCATAAGGTGTTGGCAGCGGTGGAAGAAGTATCGGTTGAAGTAGCAGATCTGCATCGAGAGCTCATAGCACATAAGAGTGAGCTTGTTTCTGTTGTGTGCGATGTTCATGCTTTGAAGAACATGCAAACCGTTGTTGCTACAACTACCAAAGAGATTTCCTCTACACTCTCAGCATCTGCTGTTCCTGCTGAGGAGAAATCTGCGGTGGTAAATGATAATTTCAAAGAAGTAGTGGAGAAGTTGGAGATGAAGATGAAAATCTTATGCTGAAGCTACCAAGGCGGCTCAAGTCTCTCTTTTTCAAGAGCAAGAGAATAAAAAGTTGAACCAACTCTCAAGGGTGAAGAATGTGAGAATATCTGGTTTACCTGAGCTACAGAAGGAGGAGACCAAAGAAGTAGCTACCACTTTTTTTGCTGACACGTTACATGGACGTGCTGTTGTCACACAAATGAGACGAGATGCTTCCAAATAGCAATTTTCGACTCTTAGAGTTATGATGTGGAACATTTATGGGCTTACTAAGTCAAAGTACACAAACGCTTTACCAATTTGGAACAAGGCTGATATTATCAACTTGGTGGAGACATGGGAACATGAAGGAAACAATGTACATTTTGATCGGCTGTACTTGGAACAAGCACAAGCAACATAAAGGACGTGGTTTTGGAGGTATTGCAACTTACGTCAGATCTTATTTGCATCAGCTTGTTGAAGTGGTTCTTCAGGATGTGGGTGGACAATATCATTAGATTCGAGTTGGTGGAGGAAGTAGATCTGTATGTTATATCGCAATCTGCTATTTTGCACTTTTGAACATGTCTATCTATCAGACTAGAGCATGTAGCACGAGCCAACCTTTCCATCGTCTTTTTATTGATGTTTTGAGATATCAAGAGAAGGGCAAGGTCTTTGTGGTGAGAGATTTCAATGCTAGAGTTCACACTTGCCAATTCACACAATTCTATGCTCTTGACCACTCCCCTATTCTTGAAGAAGATGATGATCCTACATGGTCCCGTGCCTCTTTAGATACATCCACCAATGACATGAAAGAACACTTCTTGACTTTTGGAGCAATCTGTAGTTTGAAAGTTTTGAACGGTACATCTCGTTTTCCTAGCCTTTCTTTCTCAAGAAAGCTCTCTTCTTACTTTTGATCAACTGCTCGTACAAGGTTGTCGCTTCCAAGTCACAAGCCTTGTCTAGAGCCTTTAATCGAGCAAGTTTGCACTCTTCATCAAAGAGATATAGTTTTTTGTCGTACCAATGCTCTTTTTCATTGATACGATCTCCTAGGGTTTCCTAGGCTCACATGTTGACTTTGTATTGTTTTTTTTCTGCCTTTTGACTCTTTGGGTCTTCCGGGCTTGATATTCATTCATTCAAACCAACCATTGCAAGGATTACCTTTGAGCTTTCTGCTTGAGTGTTGAGAGAAAAACCGAGTTGCAATTTTCTTCAAGACATCCGTCAATTGTGTATCTCGTTGGTCAAGATTGTGGCTCCACTGTGTATGTAATAGATATCAAATTCTCTAGAGCAGTTTGATAAAGATGTCTTTTCCGGTGATCAAGACGAAGTCTAGAGGTAGTGTTGTTCCCATCAAAACCTTTCAACTTGTAAGATGCAAATGAGCTAGACAAGGATAGTGAGAACAGTAGAGGAGTTCACGTGATCAGATTCAGGTTGTAGATCCAAAACTTCAAATGCTGAAATGAGTGAACTTGGAACTTGCTTTTGATTTTCAGAAGAATCCCAAAGCTTTTTGGAGACGTTTAGCATCTCGTCCAAGTTCACCAAGTCTTGATCCTTCAGCTTTGATGTCCTACGTTGAGCAACTTTACTTCTCTCCACATGCACCATGTATGCCACAAAGTGAAGGACAACCGCAGACCTTTTTAATGGACGAAGTACGACATCAGCTCAGTAGGCTTGCAAGTGGAAAGTCTGAGGATCTAGAAGGACGTTCTGCGGAGCTACTACAATG
Source organism: Asterella californica (assembly GCA_036924285.1). NCBI lineage: Eukaryota > Viridiplantae > Streptophyta > Marchantiopsida > Marchantiales > Aytoniaceae > Asterella > Asterella californica. The sequence continues at coordinate 41,338,734 of JAYKYS010000001.1, forward strand.
GGGAGGTGATTCTCTCATTCCTATACTTACCAAGCTTCTGAATGATGCTACTGCGATGGTTTCCCTAAGAGTTGGTTCGTGCGCAAAGTGATTCTCATCCACAAGTCGGGCAAGAAGGATGATGTTATCAACTATAGAACTATCATGGTGGGCAACATCTTTGCCAAGTTGTATGGGAGCTTGCGAGAGAGAAAACTCAATGTTTGGGCAGAAGGATCCAATGTGAGAGCTCGTTCACAAGCAGGTTTTCGTCCTACCTTTAGCACCATTGATCATATCCTTTGTCTTTGTGTTGCTTGGGAGAAGTCAAAAGGAAATGGTAAATCTCTCTATGCTGCTTTTATCGACTACACAAAAGCTTTTGATAGGGAGCCTAGGAAGCTCTTATGGGATAGAGTTGTTGCCATTGGTGTTCCTAAAGACATGATGACAGCGATTTCTAAACTCTATGAACGAGTTTATGTGAAGGAGATCTTTAGCACTATTGGAGTCATTCAAGGTTGTCCTCTCTCCCCTACTCTATTTGATATCTTCATTGATGACATGGAGAGATGTCTTGCTGAATTTGGAGGAGAAGGTGTGAAGTTGAGAATCTATATCATTCAAACATTGATTTATGCTGATGATATCATTCTTCTATCACGTGATCCTTTGAGTTTAACAACGACATTTGGATGCTCTTGAGATCTTTTGCAACAACATGCAGATGGAAGTGAACCTTTCGAAGTCCAAGGTGATGGTGGTGGGTTCAAAAGTCCGCCATTCTTTTCTCTACAAGGGCCAAGTTTTACAACAAGTGGAGAGTTACAAGTACTTGGGCATTGACTTCTATCATAACTACAGTTGGGCTTCGTGCATTCATAAGAGAGTTGAAGCTGGTTACAAAGCTTTTTACTCTCTTTAGAATCGTTGTCGACGTGCTCATCTCTTAGCATGGGATTTGAGAAAGTTTCTCTTCAGGAGTTTGGTTTTGCCTGTGATACTTTACGATGTTCAAGTGTGGGGGCCTGGTGCAAGGAAAAGGAGCTTGGGAACATATTAAGAAGTGTTCTTACAAGTGGAGCTTGGTGTAAGATGCCAAACACCATATGCTATGCTCCTTGGTGAATCTGGTTACTTATCCGTGGAAGCAGAAGCTCTTTACTTGACTATCATTTAATGTCTCATTTGGTTGGTATGCTGATGTGGTGGCTTGGTGTGGAAAATGGAACATTTTTTAGTGTGATTTTGAACCTCCAAACGCTTCCATTGAGACAAATCTTGTTGCGATCTGAGGAGAATTGAGGTGTTGAGGTGTGTTTCTATTTCGCGGATCTGTTAGAGAGAGAAGTTGACACCCGTGGACAAAATCGATCGTCAAAAGGAGATGTGGTTGTTAGTTTTGAGCAAGCTTGGTACCATTGGAAAGGTCCCGGCGAGACGCTTCCATTGAGACAAATCTTGTTGCGATCTGAAGAGAATTGAGGTGTTGAGGTGTGCTCTTAACTCGCTGATTTGCGAAACTAGTTCTTCGGTGATGATGAAGGAGATTAAACAACTCCTTCATAAGGTGTTGGCAGCGGTGGAAGAAGTATCGGTTGAAGTAGCAGATCTGCATCGAGAGCTCATAGCACATAAGAGTGAGCTTGTTTCTGTTGTGTGCGATGTTCATGCTTTGAAGAACATGCAAACCGTTGTTGCTACAACTACCAAAGAGATTTCCTCTACACTCTCAGCATCTGCTGTTCCTGCTGAGGAGAAATCTGCGGTGGTAAATGATAATTTCAAAGAAGTAGTGGAGAAGTTGGAGATGAAGATGAAAATCTTATGCTGAAGCTACCAAGGCGGCTCAAGTCTCTCTTTTTCAAGAGCAAGAGAATAAAAAGTTGAACCAACTCTCAAGGGTGAAGAATGTGAGAATATCTGGTTTACCTGAGCTACAGAAGGAGGAGACCAAAGAAGTAGCTACCACTTTTTTTGCTGACACGTTACATGGACGTGCTGTTGTCACACAAATGAGACGAGATGCTTCCAAATAGCAATTTTCGACTCTTAGAGTTATGATGTGGAACATTTATGGGCTTACTAAGTCAAAGTACACAAACGCTTTACCAATTTGGAACAAGGCTGATATTATCAACTTGGTGGAGACATGGGAACATGAAGGAAACAATGTACATTTTGATCGGCTCTACTTGGAACAAGCACAAGCAACATAAAGGACGTGGTTTTGGAGGTATTGCAACTTACGTCAGATCTTATTTGCATCAGCTTGTTGAAGTGGTTCTTCAGGATGTGGGTGGACAATATCATTAGATTCGAGTTGGTGGAGGAAGTAGATCTGTATGTTATATCGCAATCTGCTATTTTGCACTTTTGAACATGTCTATCTATCAGACTAGAGCATGTAGCACGAGCCAACCTTTCCATCGTCTTTTTATTGATGTTTTGAGATATCAAGAGAAGGGCAAGGTCTTTGTGGTGAGAGATTTCAATGCTAGAGTTCACACTTGCCAATTCACACAATTCTATGCTCTTGACCACTCCCCTATTCTTGAAGAAGATGATGATCCTACATGGTCCCGTGCCTCTTTAGATACATCCACCAATGACATGAAAGAACACTTCTTGACTTTTGGAGCAATCTGTAGTTTGAAAGTTTTGAACGGTACATCTCGTTTTCCTAGCCTTTCTTTCTCAAGAAAGCTCTCTTCTTACTTTTGATCAACTGCTCGTACAAGGTTGTCGCTTCCAAGTCACAAGCCTTGTCTAGAGCCTTTAATCGAGCAAGTTTGCACTCTTCATCAAAGAGATATAGTTTTTTGTCGTACCAATGCTCTTTTTCATTGATACGATCTCCTAGGGTTTCCTAGGCTCACATGTTGACTTTGTATTGTTTTTTTTCTGCCTTTTGACTCTTTGGGTCTTCCGGGCTTGATATTCATTCATTCAAACCAACCATTGCAAGGATTACCTTTGAGCTTTCTGCTTGAGTGTTGAGAGAAAAACCGAGTTGCAATTTTCTTCAAGACATCCGTCAATTGTGTATCTCGTTGGTCAAGATTGTGGCTCCACTGTGTATGTAATAGATATCAAATTCTCTAGAGCAGTTTGATAAAGATGTCTTTTCCGGTGATCAAGACGAAGTCTAGAGGTAGTGTTGTTCCCATCAAAACCTTTCAACTTGTAAGATGCAAATGAGCTAGACAAGGATAGTGAGAACAGTAGAGGAGTTCACGTGATCAGATTCAGGTTGTAGATCCAAAACTTCAAATGCTGAAATGAGTGAACTTGGAACTTGCTTTTGATTTTCAGAAGAATCCCAAAGCTTTTTGGAGACGTTTAGCATCTCGTCCAAGTTCACCAAGTCTTGATCCTTCAGCTTTGATGTCCTACGTTGAGCAACTTTACTTCTCTCCACATGCACCATGTATGCCACAAAGTGAAGGACAACCGCAGACCTTTTTAATGGACGAAGTACGACATCAGCTCAGTAGGCTTGCAAGTGGAAAGTCTGAGGATCTAGAAGGACGTTCTGCGGAGCTACTACAATGGGGAGGTGATTCTCTCATTCCTATACTTACCAAGCTTCTGAATGATGCTACTGCGATGGTTTCCCTAAGAGTTGGTTCGTGCGCAAAGTGATTCTCATCCACAAGTCGGGCAAGAAGGATGATGTTATCAACTATAGAACTATCATGGTGGGCAACATCTTTGCCAAGTTGTATGGGAGCTTGCGAGAGAGAAAACTCAATGTCTGGGCAGAAGGATCCAATGTGAGAGCTCGTTCACAAGCAGGTTTTCGTCCTACCTTTAGCACCATTGATCATATCCTTTGTCTTTGTGTTGCTTGGGAGAAGTCAAAAGGAAATGGTAAATCTCTCTATGCTGCTTTTATCGACTACACAAAAGCTTTTGATAGGGAGCCTAGGAAGCTCTTATGGGATAGAGTTGTTGCCATTGGTGTTCCTAAAGACATGATGACAGCGATTTCTAAACTCTATGAACGAGTTTATGTGAAGGAGATCTTTAGCACTATTGGAGTCATTCAAGGTTGTCCTCTCTCCCCTACTCTATTTGATATCTTCATTGATGACATGGAGAGATGTCTTGCTGAATTTGGAGGAGAAGGTGTGAAGTTGAGAATCTATATCATTCAAACATTGATTTATGCTGATGATATCATTCTTCTATCACGTGATCCTTTGAGTTTAACAACGACATTTGGATGCTCTTGAGATCTTTTGCAACAACATGCAGATGGAAGTGAACCTTTCGAAGTCCAAGGTGATGGTGGTGGGTTCAAAAGTCCGCCATTCTTTTCTCTACAAGGGCCAAGTTTTACAACAAGTGGAGAGTTACAAGTACTTGGGCATTGACTTCTATCATAACTACAGTTGGGCTTCGTGCATTCATAAGAGAGTTGAAGCTGGTTACAAAGCTTTTTACTCTCTTTAGAATCGTTGTCGACGTGCTCATCTCTTAGCATGGGATTTGAGAAAGTTTCTCTTCAGGAGTTTGGTTTTGCCTGTGATACTTTATGATGTTCAAGTGTGGGGGCCTGGTGCAAGGAAAAGGAGCTTGGGAACATATTAAGAAGTGTTCTTACAAGTGGAGCTTGGTGTAAGATGCCAAACACCATATGCTATGCTCCTTGGTGAATCTGGTTACTTATCCGTGGAAGCAGAAGCTCTTTACTTGACTATCATTTAATGTCTCATTTGGTTGGTATGCTGATGTGGTGGCTTGGTGTGGAAAATGGAACATTTTTTAGTGTGATTTTGAACCTCCAAACGCTTCCATTGAGACAAATCTTGTTGCGATCTGAGGAGAATTGAGGTGTTGAGGTGTGTTTCTATTTCGCGGATCTGTTAGAGAGAGAAGTTGACACCCGTGGACAAAATCGATCGTCAAAAGGAGATGTGGTTGTTAGTTTTGAGCAAGCTTGGTACCATTGGAAAGGTCCCGGCGAGACGCTTCCATTGAGACAAATCTTGTTGCGATCTGAAGAGAATTGAGGTGTTGAGGTGTGCTCTTAACTCGCTGATTTGCGAAACTAGTTCTTCGGTGATGATGAAGGAGATTAAACAACTCCTTCATAAGGTGTTGGCAGCGGTGGAAGAAGTATCGGTTGAAGTAGCAGATCTGCATCGAGAGCTCATAGCACATAAGAGTGAGCTTGTTTCTGTTGTGTGCGATGTTCATGCTTTGAAGAACATGCAAACCGTTGTTGCTACAACTACCAAAGAGATTTCCTCTACACTCTCAGCATCTGCTGTTCCTGCTGAGGAGAAATCTGCGGTGGTAAATGATAATTTCAAAGAAGTAGTGGAGAAGTTGGAGATGAAGATGAAAATCTTATGCTGAAGCTACCAAGGCGGCTCAAGTCTCTCTTTTTCAAGAGCAAGAGAATAAAAAGTTGAACCAACTCTCAAGGGTGAAGAATGTGAGAATATCTGGTTTACCTGAGCTACAGAAGGAGGAGACCAAAGAAGTAGCTACCACTTTTTTTGCTGACACGTTACATGGACGTGCTGTTGTCACACAAATGAGACGAGATGCTTCCAAATAGCAATTTTCGACTCTTAGAGTTATGATGTGGAACATTTATGGGCTTACTAAGTCAAAGTACACAAACGCTTTACCAATTTGGAACAAGGCTGATATTATCAACTTGGTGGAGACATGGGAACATGAAGGAAACAATGTACATTTTGATCGGCTGTACTTGGAACAAGCACAAGCAACATAAAGGACGTGGTTTTGGAGGTATTGCAACTTACGTCAGATCTTATTTGCATCAGCTTGTTGAAGTGGTTCTTCAGGATGTGGGTGGACAATATCATTAGATTCGAGTTGGTGGAGGAAGTAGATCTGTATGTTATATCGCAATCTGCTATTTTGCACTTTTGAACATGTCTATCTATCAGACTAGAGCATGTAGCACGAGCCAACCTTTCCATCGTCTTTTTATTGATGTTTTGAGATATCAAGAGAAGGGCAAGGTCTTTGTGGTGAGAGATTTCAATGCTAGAGTTCACACTTGCCAATTCACACAATTCTATGCTCTTGACCACTCCCCTATTCTTGAAGAAGATGATGATCCTACATGGTCCCGTGCCTCTTTAGATACATCCACCAATGACATGAAAGAACACTTCTTGACTTTTGGAGCAATCTGTAGTTTGAAAGTTTTGAACGGTACATCTCGTTTTCCTAGCCTTTCTTTCTCAAGAAAGCTCTCTTCTTACTTTTGATCAACTGCTCGTACAAGGTTGTCGCTTCCAAGTCACAAGCCTTGTCTAGAGCCTTTAATCGAGCAAGTTTGCACTCTTCATCAAAGAGATATAGTTTTTTGTCGTACCAATGCTCTTTTTCATTGATACGATCTCCTAGGGTTTCCTAGGCTCACATGTTGACTTTGTATTGTTTTTTTTCTGCCTTTTGACTCTTTGGGTCTTCCGGGCTTGATATTCATTCATTCAAACCAACCATTGCAAGGATTACCTTTGAGCTTTCTGCTTGAGTGTTGAGAGAAAAACCGAGTTGCAATTTTCTTCAAGACATCCGTCAATTGTGTATCTCGTTGGTCAAGATTGTGGCTCCACTGTGTATGTAATAGATATCAAATTCTCTAGAGCAGTTTGATAAAGATGTCTTTTCCGGTGATCAAGACGAAGTCTAGAGGTAGTGTTGTTCCCATCAAAACCTTTCAACTTGTAAGATGCAAATGAGCTAGACAAGGATAGTGAGAACAGTAGAGGAGTTCACGTGATCAGATTCAGGTTGTAGATCCAAAACTTCAAATGCTGAAATGAGTGAACTTGGAACTTGCTTTTGATTTTCAGAAGAATCCCAAAGCTTTTTGGAGACGTTTAGCATCTCGTCCAAGTTCACCAAGTCTTGATCCTTCAGCTTTGATGTCCTACGTTGAGCAACTTTACTTCTCTCCACATGCACCATGTATGCCACAAAGTGAAGGACAACCGCAGACCTTTTTAATGGACGAAGTACGACATCAGCTCAGTAGGCTTGCAAGTGGAAAGTCTGAGGATCTAGAAGGACGTTCTGCGGAGCTACTACAATGGGGAGGTGATTCTCTCATTCCTATACTTACCAAGCTTCTGAATGATGCTACTGCGATGGTTTCCCTAAGAGTTGGTTCGTGCGCAAAGTGATTCTCATCCACAAGTCGGGCAAGAAGGATGATGTTATCAACTATAGAACTATCATGGTGGGCAACATCTTTGCCAAGTTGTATGGGAGCTTGCGAGAGAGAAAACTCAATGTCTGGGCAGAAGGATCCAATGTGAGAGCTCGTTCACAAGCAGGTTTTCGTCCTACCTTTAGCACCATTGATCATATCCTTTGTCTTTGTGTTGCTTGGGAGAAGTCAAAAGGAAATGGTAAATCTCTCTATGCTGCTTTTATCGACTACACAAAAGCTTTTGATAGGGAGCCTAGGAAGCTCTTATGGGATAGAGTTGTTGCCATTGGTGTTCCTAAAGACATGATGACAGCGATTTCTAAACTCTATGAACGAGTTTATGTGAAGGAGATCTTTAGCACTATTGGAGTCATTCAAGGTTGTCCTCTCTCCCCTACTCTATTTGATATCTTCATTGATGACATGGAGAGATGTCTTGCTGAATTTGGAGGAGAAGGTGTGAAGTTGAGAATCTATATCATTCAAACATTGATTTATGCTGATGATATCATTCTTCTATCACGTGATCCTTTGAGTTTAACAACGACATTTGGATGCTCTTGAGATCTTTTGCAACAACATGCAGATGGAAGTGAACCTTTCGAAGTCCAAGGTGATGGTGGTGGGTTCAAAAGTCCGCCATTCTTTTCTCTACAAGGGCCAAGTTTTACAACAAGTGGAGAGTTACAAGTACTTGGGCATTGACTTCTATCATAACTACAGTTGGGCTTCGTGCATTCATAAGAGAGTTGAAGCTGGTTACAAAGCTTTTTACTCTCTTTAGAATCGTTGTCGACGTGCTCATCTCTTAGCATGGGATTTGAGAAAGTTTCTCTTCAGGAGTTTGGTTTTGCCTGTGATACTTTATGATGTTCAAGTGTGGGGGCCTGGTGCAAGGAAAAGGAGCTTGGGAACATATTAAGAAGTGTTCTTACAAGTGGAGCTTGGTGTAAGATGCCAAACACCATATGCTATGCTCCTTGGTGAATCTGGTTACTTATCCGTGGAAGCAGAAGCTCTTTACTTGACTATCATTTAATGTCTCATTTGGTTGGTATGCTGATGTGGTGGCTTGGTGTGGAAAATGGAACATTTTTTAGTGTGATTTTGAACCTCCAAACGCTTCCATTGAGACAAATCTTGTTGCGATCTGAGGAGAATTGAGGTGTTGAGGTGTGTTTCTATTTCGCGGATCTGTTAGAGAGAGAAGTTGACACCCGTGGACAAAATCGATCGTCAAAAGGAGATGTGGTTGTTAGTTTTGAGCAAGCTTGGTACCATTGGAAAGGTCCCGGCGAGACGCTTCCATTGAGACAAATCTTGTTGCGATCTGAAGAGAATTGAGGTGTTGAGGTGTGCTCTTAACTCGCTGATTTGCGAAACTAGTTCTTCGGTGATGATGAAGGAGATTAAACAACTCCTTCATAAGGTGTTGGCAGCGGTGGAAGAAGTATCGGTTGAAGTAGCAGATCTGCATCGAGAGCTCATAGCACATAAGAGTGAGCTTGTTTCTGTTGTGTGCGATGTTCATGCTTTGAAGAACATGCAAACCGTTGTTGCTACAACTACCAAAGAGATTTCCTCTACACTCTCAGCATCTGCTGTTCCTGCTGAGGAGAAATCTGCGGTGGTAAATGATAATTTCAAAGAAGTAGTGGAGAAGTTGGAGATGAAGATGAAAATCTTATGCTGAAGCTACCAAGGCGGCTCAAGTCTCTCTTTTTCAAGAGCAAGAGAATAAAAAGTTGAACCAACTCTCAAGGGTGAAGAATGTGAGAATATCTGGTTTACCTGAGCTACAGAAGGAGGAGACCAAAGAAGTAGCTACCACTTTTTTTGCTGACACGTTACATGGACGTGCTGTTGTCACACAAATGAGACGAGATGCTTCCAAATAGCAATTTTCGACTCTTAGAGTTATGATGTGGAACATTTATGGGCTTACTAAGTCAAAGTACACAAACGCTTTACCAATTTGGAACAAGGCTGATATTATCAACTTGGTGGAGACATGGGAACATGAAGGAAACAATGTACATTTTGATCGGCTGTACTTGGAACAAGCACAAGCAACATAAAGGACGTGGTTTTGGAGGTATTGCAACTTACGTCAGATCTTATTTGCATCAGCTTGTTGAAGTGGTTCTTCAGGATGTGGGTGGACAATATCATTAGATTCGAGTTGGTGGAGGAAGTAGATCTGTATGTTATATCGCAATCTGCTATTTTGCACTTTTGAACATGTCTATCTATCAGACTAGAGCATGTAGCACGAGCCAACCTTTCCATCGTCTTTTTATTGATGTTTTGAGATATCAAGAGAAGGGCAAGGTCTTTGTGGTGAGAGATTTCAATGCTAGAGTTCACACTTGCCAATTCACACAATTCTATGCTCTTGACCACTCCCCTATTCTTGAAGAAGATGATGATCCTACATGGTCCCGTGCCTCTTTAGATACATCCACCAATGACATGAAAGAACACTTCTTGACTTTTGGAGCAATCTGTAGTTTGAAAGTTTTGAACGGTACATCTCGTTTTCCTAGCCTTTCTTTCTCAAGAAAGCTCTCTTCTTACTTTTGATCAACTGCTCGTACAAGGTTGTCGCTTCCAAGTCACAAGCCTTGTCTAGAGCCTTTAATCGAGCAAGTTTGCACTCTTCATCAAAGAGATATAGTTTTTTGTCGTACCAATGCTCTTTTTCATTGATACGATCTCCTAGGGTTTCCTAGGCTCACATGTTGACTTTGTATTGTTTTTTTTCTGCCTTTTGACTCTTTGGGTCTTCCGGGCTTGATATTCATTCATTCAAACCAACCATTGCAAGGATTACCTTTGAGCTTTCTGCTTGAGTGTTGAGAGAAAAACCGAGTTGCAATTTTCTTCAAGACATCCGTCAATTGTGTATCTCGTTGGTCAAGATTGTGGCTCCACTGTGTATGTAATAGATATCAAATTCTCTAGAGCAGTTTGATAAAGATGTCTTTTCCGGTGATCAAGACGAAGTCTAGAGGTAGTGTTGTTCCCATCAAAACCTTTCAACTTGTAAGATGCAAATGAGCTAGACAAGGATAGTGAGAACAGTAGAGGAGTTCACGTGATCAGATTCAGGTTGTAGATCCAAAACTTCAAATGCTGAAATGAGTGAACTTGGAACTTGCTTTTGATTTTCAGAAGAATCCCAAAGCTTTTTGGAGACGTTTAGCATCTCGTCCAAGTTCACCAAGTCTTGATCCTTCAGCTTTGATGTCCTACGTTGAGCAACTTTACTTCTCTCCACATGCACCATGTATGCCACAAAGTGAAGGACAACCGCAGACCTTTTTAATGGACGAAGTACGACATCAGCTCAATAGGCTTGCAAGTGGAAAGTCTGAGGATCTAGAAGGACGTTCTGCGGAGCTACTACAATGGGGAGGTGATTCTCTCATTCCTATACTTACCAAGCTTCTGAATGATGCTACTGCGATGGTTTCCCTAAGAGTTGGTTCGTGCGCAAAGTGATTCTCATCCACAAGTCGGGCAAGAAGGATGATGTTATCAACTATAGAACTATCATGGTGGGCAACATCTTTGCCAAGTTGTATGGGAGCTTGCGAGAGAGAAAACTCAATGTTTGGGCAGAAGGATCCAATGTGAGAGCTCGTTCACAAGCAGGTTTTCGTCCTACCTTTAGCACCATTGATCATATCCTTTGTCTTTGTGTTGCTTGGGAGAAGTCAAAAGGAAATGGTAAATCTCTCTATGCTGCTTTTATCGACTACACAAAAGCTTTTGATAGGGAGCCTAGGAAGCTCTTATGGGATAGAGTTGTTGCCATTGGTGTTCCTAAAGACATGATGACAGCGATTTCTAAACTCTATGAACGAGTTTATGTGAAGGAGATCTTTAGCACTATTGGAGTCATTCAAGGTTGTCCTCTCTCCTCCTACTCTATTTGATATCTTCATTGATGACATGGAGAGATGTCTTGCTGAATTTGGAGGAGAAGGTGTGAAGTTGAGAATCTATATCATTCAAACATTGATTTATGCTGATGATATCATTCTTCTATCACGTGATCCTTTGAGTTTAACAACGACATTTGGATGCTCTTGAGATCTTTTGCAACAACATGCAGATGGAAGTGAACCTTTCGAAGTCCAAGGTGATGGTGGTGGGTTCAAAAGTCCGCCATTCTTTTCTCTACAAGGGCCAAGTTTTACAACAAGTGGAGAGTTACAAGTACTTGGGCATTGACTTCTATCATAACTACAGTTGGGCTTCGTGCATTCATAAGAGAGTTGAAGCTGGTTACAAAGCTTTTTACTCTCTTTAGAATCGTTGTCGACGTGCTCATCTCTTAGCATGGGATTTGAGAAAGTTTCTCTTCAGGAGTTTGGTTTTGCCTGTGATACTTTATGATGTTCAAGTGTGGGGGCCTGGTGCAAGGAAAAGGAGCTTGGGAACATATTAAGAAGTGTTCTTACAAGTGGAGCTTGGTGTAAGATGCCAAACACCATATGCTATGCTCCTTGGTGAATCTGGTTACTTATCCGTGGAAGCAGAAGCTCTTTACTTGACTATCATTTAATGTCTCATTTGGTTGGTATGCTGATGTGGTGGCTTGGTGTGGAAAATGGAACATTTTTTAGTGTGATTTTGAACCTCCAAACGCTTCCATTGAGACAAATCTTGTTGCGATCTGAGGAGAATTGAGGTGTTGAGGTGTGTTTCTATTTCGCGGATCTGTTAGAGAGAGAAGTTGACACCCGTGGACAAAATCGATCGTCAAAAGGAGATGTGGTTGTTAGTTTTGAGCAAGCTTGGTACCATTGGAAAGGTCCCGGCGAGACGCTTCCATTGAGACAAATCTTGTTGCGATCTGAAGAGAATTGAGGTGTTGAGGTGTGCTCTTAACTCGCTGATTTGCGAAACTAGTTCTTCGGTGATGATGAAGGAGATTAAACAACTCCTTCATAAGGTGTTGGCAGCGGTGGAAGAAGTATCGGTTGAAGTAGCAGATCTGCATCGAGAGCTCATAGCACATAAGAGTGAGCTTGTTTCTGTTGTGTGCGATGTTCATGCTTTGAAGAACATGCAAACCGTTGTTGCTACAACTACCAAAGAGATTTCCTCTACACTCTCAGCATCTGCTGTTCCTGCTGAGGAGAAATCTGCGGTGGTAAATGATAATTTCAAAGAAGTAGTGGAGAAGTTGGAGATGAAGATGAAAATCTTATGCTGAAGCTACCAAGGCGGCTCAAGTCTCTCTTTTTCAAGAGCAAGAGAATAAAAAGTTGAACCAACTCTCAAGGGTGAAGAATGTGAGAATATCTGGTTTACCTGAGCTACAGAAGGAGGAGACCAAAGAAGTAGCTACCACTTTTTTTGCTGACACGTTACATGGACGTGCTGTTGTCACACAAATGAGACGAGATGCTTCCAAATAGCAATTTTCGACTCTTAGAGTTATGATGTGGAACATTTATGGGCTTACTAAGTCAAAGTACACAAACGCTTTACCAATTTGGAACAAGGCTGATATTATCAACTTGGTGGAGACATGGGAACATGAAGGAAACAATGTACATTTTGATCGGCTCTACTTGGAACAAGCACAAGCAACATAAAGGACGTGGTTTTGGAGGTATTGCAACTTACGTCAGATCTTATTTGCATCAGCTTGTTGAAGTGGTTCTTCAGGATGTGGGTGGACAATATCATTAGATTCGAGTTGGTGGAGGAAGTAGATCTGTATGTTATATCGCAATCTGCTATTTTGCACTTTTGAACATGTCTATCTATCAGACTAGAGCATGTAGCACGAGCCAACCTTTCCATCGTCTTTTTATTGATGTTTTGAGATATCAAGAGAAGGGCAAGGTCTTTGTGGTGAGAGATTTCAATGCTAGAGTTCACACTTGCCAATTCACACAATTCTATGCTCTTGACCACTCCCCTATTCTTGAAGAAGATGATGATCCTACATGGTCCCGTGCCTCTTTAGATACATCCACCAATGACATGAAAGAACACTTCTTGACTTTTGGAGCAATCTGTAGTTTGAAAGTTTTGAACGGTACATCTCGTTTTCCTAGCCTTTCTTTCTCAAGAAAGCTCTCTTCTTACTTTTGATCAACTGCTCGTACAAGGTTGTCGCTTCCAAGTCACAAGCCTTGTCTAGAGCCTTTAATCGAGCAAGTTTGCACTCTTCATCAAAGAGATATAGTTTTTTGTCGTACCAATGCTCTTTTTCATTGATACGATCTCCTAGGGTTTCCTAGGCTCACATGTTGACTTTGTATTGTTTTTTTTCTGCCTTTTGACTCTTTGGGTCTTCCGGGCTTGATATTCATTCATTCAAACCAACCATTGCAAGGATTACCTTTGAGCTTTCTGCTTGAGTGTTGAGAGAAAAACCGAGTTGCAATTTTCTTCAAGACATCCGTCAATTGTGTATCTCGTTGGTCAAGATTGTGGCTCCACTGTGTATGTAATAGATATCAAATTCTCTAGAGCAGTTTGATAAAGATGTCTTTTCCGGTGATCAAGACGAAGTCTAGAGGTAGTGTTGTTCCCATCAAAACCTTTCAACTTGTAAGATGCAAATGAGCTAGACAAGGATAGTGAGAACAGTAGAGGAGTTCACGTGATCAGATTCAGGTTGTAGATCCAAAACTTCAAATGCTGAAATGAGTGAACTTGGAACTTGCTTTTGATTTTCAGAAGAATCCCAAAGCTTTTTGGAGACGTTTAGCATCTCGTCCAAGTTCACCAAGTCTTGATCCTTCAGCTTTGATGTCCTACGTTGAGCAACTTTACTTCTCTCCACATGCACCATGTATGCCACAAAGTGAAGGACAACCGCAGACCTTTTTAATGGACGAAGTACGACATCAGCTCAGTAGGCTTGCAAGTGGAAAGTCTGAGGATCTAGAAGGACGTTCTGCGGAGCTACTACAATGGGGAGGTGATTCTCTCATTCCTATACTTACCAAGCTTCTGAATGATGCTACTGCAATGGTTTCCCTAAGAGTTGGTTCGTGCGCAAAGTGATTCTCATCCACAAGTCGGGCAAGAAGGATGATGTTATCAACTATAGAACTATCATGGTGGGCAACATCTTTGCCAAGTTGTATGGGAGCTTGCGAGAGAGAAAACTCAATGTTTGGGCAGAAGGATCCAATGTGAGAGCTCGTTCACAAGCAGGTTTTCGTCCTACCTTTAGCACCATTGATCATATCCTTTGTCTTTGTGTTGCTTGGGAGAAGTCAAAAGGAAATGGTAAATCTCTCTATGCTGCTTTTATCGACTACACAAAAGCTTTTGATAGGGAGCCTAGGAAGCTCTTATGGGATAGAGTTGTTGCCATTGGTGTTCCTAAAGACATGATGACAGCGATTTCTAAACTCTATGAACGAGTTTATGTGAAGGAGATCTTTAGCACTATTGGAGTCATTCAAGGTTGTCCTCTCTCCTCCTACTCTATTTGATATCTTCATTGATGACATGGAGAGATGTCTTGCTGAATTTGGAGGAGAAGGTGTGAAGTTGAGAATCTATATCATTCAAACATTGATTTATGCTGATGATATCATTCTTCTATCACGTGATCCTTTGAGTTTAACAACGACATTTGGATGCTCTTGAGATCTTTTGCAACAACATGCAGATGGAAGTGAACCTTTCGAAGTCCAAGGTGATGGTGGTGGGTTCAAAAGTCCGCCATTCTTTTCTCTACAAGGGCCAAGTTTTACAACAAGTGGAGAGTTACAAGTACTTGGGCATTGACTTCTATCATAACTACAGTTGGGCTTCGTGCATTCATAAGAGAGTTGAAGCTGGTTACAAAGCTTTTTACTCTCTTTAGAATCGTTGTCGACGTGCTCATCTCTTAGCATGGGATTTGAGAAAGTTTCTCTTCAGGAGTTTGGTTTTGCCTGTGATACTTTATGATGTTCAAGTGTGGGGGCCTGGTGCAAGGAAAAGGAGCTTGGGAACATATTAAGAAGTGTTCTTACAAGTGGAGCTTGGTGTAAGATGCCAAACACCATATGCTATGCTCCTTGGTGAATCTGGTTACTTATCCGTGGAAGCAGAAGCTCTTTACTTGACTATCATTTAATGTCTCATTTGGTTGGTATGCTGATGTGGTGGCTTGGTGTGGAAAATGGAACATTTTTTAGTGTGATTTTGAACCTCCAAACGCTTCCATTGAGACAAATCTTGTTGCGATCTGAGGAGAATTGAGGTGTTGAGGTGTGTTTCTATTTCGCGGATCTGTTAGAGAGAGAAGTTGACACCCGTGGACAAAATCGATCGTCAAAAGGAGATGTGGTTGTTAGTTTTGAGCAAGCTTGGTACCATTGGAAAGGTCCCGGCGAGACGCTTCCATTGAGACAAATCTTGTTGCGATCTGAAGAGAATTGAGGTGTTGAGGTGTGCTCTTAACTCGCTGATTTGCGAAACTAGTTCTTCGGTGATGATGAAGGAGATTAAACAACTCCTTCATAAGGTGTTGGCAGCGGTGGAAGAAGTATCGGTTGAAGTAGCAGATCTGCATCAAGAGCTCATAGCACATAAGAGTGAGCTTGTTTCTGTTGTGTGCGATGTTCATGCTTTGAAGAACATGCAAACCGTTGTTGCTACAACTACCAAAGAGATTTCCTCTACACTCTCAGCATCTGCTGTTCCTGCTGAGGAGAAATCTGCGGTGGTAAATGATAATTTCAAAGAAGTAGTGGAGAAGTTGGAGATGAAGATGAAAATCTTATGCTGAAGCTACCAAGGCGGCTCAAGTCTCTCTTTTTCAAGAGCAAGAGAATAAAAAGTTGAACCAACTCTCAAGGGTGAAGAATGTGAGAATATCTGGTTTACCTGAGCTACAGAAGGAGGAGACCAAAGAAGTAGCTACCACTTTTTTTGCTGACACGTTACATGGACGTGCTGTTGTCACACAAATGAGACGAGATGCTTCCAAATAGCAATTTTCGACTCTTAGAGTTATGATGTGGAACATTTATGGGCTTACTAAGTCAAAGTACACAAACGCTTTACCAATTTGGAACAAGGCTGATATTATCAACTTGGTGGAGACATGGGAACATGAAGGAAACAATGTACATTTTGATCGGCTCTACTTGGAACAAGCACAAGCAACATAAAGGACGTGGTTTTGGAGGTATTGCAACTTACGTCAGATCTTATTTGCATCAGCTTGTTGAAGTGGTTCTTCAGGATGTGGGTGGACAATATCATTAGATTCGAGTTGGTGGAGGAAGTAGATCTGTATGTTATATCGCAATCTGCTATTTTGCACTTTTGAACATGTCTATCTATCAGACTAGAGCATGTAGCACGAGCCAACCTTTCCATCGTCTTTTTATTGATGTTTTGAGATATCAAGAGAAGGGCAAGGTCTTTGTGGTGAGAGATTTCAATGCTAGAGTTCACACTTGCCAATTCACACAATTCTATGCTCTTGACCACTCCCCTATTCTTGAAGAAGATGATGATCCTACATGGTCCCGTGCCTCTTTAGATACATCCACCAATGACATGAAAGAACACTTCTTGACTTTTGGAGCAATCTGTAGTTTGAAAGTTTTGAACGGTACATCTCGTTTTCCTAGCCTTTCTTTCTCAAGAAAGCTCTCTTCTTACTTTTGATCAACTGCTCGTACAAGGTTGTCGCTTCCAAGTCACAAGCCTTGTCTAGAGCCTTTAATCGAGCAAGTTTGCACTCTTCATCAAAGAGATATAGTTTTTTGTCGTACCAATGCTCTTTTTCATTGATACGATCTCCTAGGGTTTCCTAGGCTCACATGTTGACTTTGTATTGTTTTTTTTCTGCCTTTTGACTCTTTGGGTCTTCCGGGCTTGATATTCATTCATTCAAACCAACCATTGCAAGGATTACCTTTGAGCTTTCTGCTTGAGTGTTGAGAGAAAAACCGAGTTGCAATTTTCTTCAAGACATCCGTCAATTGTGTATCTCGTTGGTCAAGATTGTGGCTCCACTGTGTATGTAATAGATATCAAATTCTCTAGAGCAGTTTGATAAAGATGTCTTTTCCGGTGATCAAGACGAAGTCTAGAGGTAGTGTTGTTCCCATCAAAACCTTTCAACTTGTAAGATGCAAATGAGCTAGACAAGGATAGTGAGAACAGTAGAGGAGTTCACGTGATCAGATTCAGGTTGTAGATCCAAAACTTCAAATGCTGAAATGAGTGAACTTGGAACTTGCTTTTGATTTTCAGAAGAATCCCAAAGCTTTTTGGAGACGTTTAGCATCTCGTCCAAGTTCACCAAGTCTTGATCCTTCAGCTTTGATGTCCTACGTTGAGCAACTTTACTTCTCTCCACATGCACCATGTATGCCACAAAGTGAAGGACAACCGCAGACCTTTTTAATGGACGAAGTACGACATCAGCTCAGTAGGCTTGCAAGTGGAAAGTCTGAGGATCTAGAAGGACGTTCTGCGGAGCTACTACAATGGGGAGGTGATTCTCTCATTCCTATACTTACCAAGCTTCTGAATGATGCTACTGCAATGGTTTCCCTAAGAGTTGGTTCGTGCGCAAAGTGATTCTCATCCACAAGTCGGGCAAGAAGGATGATGTTATCAACTATAGAACTATCATGGTGGGCAACATCTTTGCCAAGTTGTATGGGAGCTTGCGAGAGAGAAAACTCAATGTTTGGGCAGAAGGATCCAATGTGAGAGCTCGTTCACAAGCAGGTTTTCGTCCTACCTTTAGCACCATTGATCATATCCTTTGTCTTTGTGTTGCTTGGGAGAAGTCAAAAGGAAATGGTAAATCTCTCTATGCTGCTTTTATCGACTACACAAAAGCTTTTGATAGGGAGCCTAGGAAGCTCTTATGGGATAGAGTTGTTGCCATTGGTGTTCCTAAAGACATGATGACAGCGATTTCTAAACTCTATGAACGAGTTTATGTGAAGGAGATCTTTAGCACTATTGGAGTCATTCAAGGTTGTCCTCTCTCCTCCTACTCTATTTGATATCTTCATTGATGACATGGAGAGATGTCTTGCTGAATTTGGAGGAGAAGGTGTGAAGTTGAGAATCTATATCATTCAAACATTGATTTATGCTGATGATATCATTCTTCTATCACGTGATCCTTTGAGTTTAACAACGACATTTGGATGCTCTTGAGATCTTTTGCAACAACATGCAGATGGAAGTGAACCTTTCGAAGTCCAAGGTGATGGTGGTGGGTTCAAAAGTCCGCCATTCTTTTCTCTACAAGGGCCAAGTTTTACAACAAGTGGAGAGTTACAAGTACTTGGGCATTGACTTCTATCATAACTACAGTTGGGCTTCGTGCATTCATAAGAGAGTTGAAGCTGGTTACAAAGCTTTTTACTCTCTTTAGAATCGTTGTCGACGTGCTCATCTCTTAGCATGGGATTTGAGAAAGTTTCTCTTCAGGAGTTTGGTTTTGCCTGTGATACTTTATGATGTTCAAGTGTGGGGGCCTGGTGCAAGGAAAAGGAGCTTGGGAACATATTAAGAAGTGTTCTTACAAGTGGAGCTTGGTGTAAGATGCCAAACACCATATGCTATGCTCCTTGGTGAATCTGGTTACTTATCCGTGGAAGCAGAAGCTCTTTACTTGACTATCATTTAATGTCTCATTTGGTTGGTATGCTGATGTGGTGGCTTGGTGTGGAAAATGGAACATTTTTTAGTGTGATTTTGAACCTCCAAACGCTTCCATTGAGACAAATCTTGTTGCGATCTGAGGAGAATTGAGGTGTTGAGGTGTGTTTCTATTTCGCGGATCTGTTAGAGAGAGAAGTTGACACCCGTGGACAAAATCGATCGTCAAAAGGAGATGTGGTTGTTAGTTTTGAGCAAGCTTGGTACCATTGGAAAGGTCCCGGCGAGACGCTTCCATTGAGACAAATCTTGTTGCGATCTGAAGAGAATTGAGGTGTTGAGGTGTGCTCTTAACTCGCTGATTTGCGAAACTAGTTCTTCGGTGATGATGAAGGAGATTAAACAACTCCTTCATAAGGTGTTGGCAGCGGTGGAAGAAGTATCGGTTGAAGTAGCAGATCTGCATCGAGAGCTCATAGCACATAAGAGTGAGCTTGTTTCTGTTGTGTGCGATGTTCATGCTTTGAAGAACATGCAAACCGTTGTTGCTACAACTACCAAAGAGATTTCCTCTACACTCTCAGCATCTGCTGTTCCTGCTGAGGAGAAATCTGCGGTGGTAAATGATAATTTCAAAGAAGTAGTGGAGAAGTTGGAGATGAAGATGAAAATCTTATGCTGAAGCTACCAAGGCGGCTCAAGTCTCTCTTTTTCAAGAGCAAGAGAATAAAAAGTTGAACCAACTCTCAAGGGTGAAGAATGTGAGAATATCTGGTTTACCTGAGCTACAGAAGGAGGAGACCAAAGAAGTAGCTACCACTTTTTTTGCTGACACGTTACATGGACGTGCTGTTGTCACACAAATGAGACGAGATGCTTCCAAATAGCAAT
The DNA here is from genome assembly GCA_036924285.1 of Asterella californica. Lineage (NCBI taxonomy): Eukaryota > Viridiplantae > Streptophyta > Marchantiopsida > Marchantiales > Aytoniaceae > Asterella > Asterella californica. Next base: position 41,358,424 of record JAYKYS010000001.1, read on the forward strand.
TTTCGACTCTTAGAGTTATGATGTGGAACATTTATGGGCTTACTAAGTCAAAGTACACAAACGCTTTACCAATTTGGAACAAGGCTGATATTATCAACTTGGTGGAGACATGGGAACATGAAGGAAACAATGTACATTTTGATCGGCTCTACTTGGAACAAGCACAAGCAACATAAAGGACGTGGTTTTGGAGGTATTGCAACTTACGTCAGATCTTATTTGCATCAGCTTGTTGAAGTGGTTCTTCAGGATGTGGGTGGACAATATCATTAGATTCGAGTTGGTGGAGGAAGTAGATCTGTATGTTATATCGCAATCTGCTATTTTGCACTTTTGAACATGTCTATCTATCAGACTAGAGCATGTAGCACGAGCCAACCTTTCCATCGTCTTTTTATTGATGTTTTGAGATATCAAGAGAAGGGCAAGGTCTTTGTGGTGAGAGATTTCAATGCTAGAGTTCACACTTGCCAATTCACACAATTCTATGCTCTTGACCACTCCCCTATTCTTGAAGAAGATGATGATCCTACATGGTCCCGTGCCTCTTTAGATACATCCACCAATGACATGAAAGAACACTTCTTGACTTTTGGAGCAATCTGTAGTTTGAAAGTTTTGAACGGTACATCTCGTTTTCCTAGCCTTTCTTTCTCAAGAAAGCTCTCTTCTTACTTTTGATCAACTGCTCGTACAAGGTTGTCGCTTCCAAGTCACAAGCCTTGTCTAGAGCCTTTAATCGAGCAAGTTTGCACTCTTCATCAAAGAGATATAGTTTTTTGTCGTACCAATGCTCTTTTTCATTGATACGATCTCCTAGGGTTTCCTAGGCTCACATGTTGACTTTGTATTGTTTTTTTTCTGCCTTTTGACTCTTTGGGTCTTCCGGGCTTGATATTCATTCATTCAAACCAACCATTGCAAGGATTACCTTTGAGCTTTCTGCTTGAGTGTTGAGAGAAAAACCGAGTTGCAATTTTCTTCAAGACATCCGTCAATTGTGTATCTCGTTGGTCAAGATTGTGGCTCCACTGTGTATGTAATAGATATCAAATTCTCTAGAGCAGTTTGATAAAGATGTCTTTTCCGGTGATCAAGACGAAGTCTAGAGGTAGTGTTGTTCCCATCAAAACCTTTCAACTTGTAAGATGCAAATGAGCTAGACAAGGATAGTGAGAACAGTAGAGGAGTTCACGTGATCAGATTCAGGTTGTAGATCCAAAACTTCAAATGCTGAAATGAGTGAACTTGGAACTTGCTTTTGATTTTCAGAAGAATCCCAAAGCTTTTTGGAGACGTTTAGCATCTCGTCCAAGTTCACCAAGTCTTGATCCTTCAGCTTTGATGTCCTACGTTGAGCAACTTTACTTCTCTTCACATGCACCATGTATGCCACAAAGTGAAGGACAACCGCAGACCTTTTTAATGGACGAAGTACGACATCAGCTCAGTAGGCTTGCAAGTGGAAAGTCTGAGGATCTAGAAGGACGTTCTGCGGAGCTACTACAATGGGGAGGTGATTCTCTCATTCCTATACTTACCAAGCTTCTGAATGATGCTACTGCAATGGTTTCCCTAAGAGTTGGTTCGTGCGCAAAGTGATTCTCATCCACAAGTCGGGCAAGAAGGATGATGTTATCAACTATAGAACTATCATGGTGGGCAACATCTTTGCCAAGTTGTATGGGAGCTTGCGAGAGAGAAAACTCAATGTTTGGGCAGAAGGATCCAATGTGAGAGCTCGTTCACAAGCAGGTTTTCGTCCTACCTTTAGCACCATTGATCATATCCTTTGTCTTTGTGTTGCTTGGGAGAAGTCAAAAGGAAATGGTAAATCTCTCTATGCTGCTTTTATCGACTACACAAAAGCTTTTGATAGGGAGCCTAGGAAGCTCTTATGGGATAGAGTTGTTGCCATTGGTGTTCCTAAAGACATGATGACAGCGATTTCTAAACTCTATGAACGAGTTTATGTGAAGGATATCTTTAGCACTATTGGAGTCATTCAAGGTTGTCCTCTCTCCCCTACTCTATTTGATATCTTCATTGATGACATGGAGAGATGTCTTGCTGAATTTGGAGGAGAAGGTGTGAAGTTGAGAATCTATATCATTCAAACATTGATTTATGCTGATGATATCATTCTTCTATCACGTGATCCTTTGAGTTTAACAACGACATTTGGATGCTCTTGAGATCTTTTGCAACAACATGCAGATGGAAGTGAACCTTTCGAAGTCCAAGGTGATGGTGGTGGGTTCAAAAGTCCGCCATTCTTTTCTCTACAAGGGCCAAGTTTTACAACAAGTGGAGAGTTACAAGTACTTGGGCATTGACTTCTATCATAACTACAGTTGGGCTTCGTGCATTCATAAGAGAGTTGAAGCTGGTTACAAAGCTTTTTACTCTCTTTAGAATCGTTGTCGACGTGCTCATCTCTTAGCATGGGATTTGAGAAAGTTTCTCTTCAGGAGTTTGGTTTTGCCTGTGATACTTTATGATGTTCAAGTGTGGGGGCCTGGTGCAAGGAAAAGGAGCTTGGGAACATATTAAGAAGTGTTCTTACAAGTGGAGCTTGGTGTAAGATGCCAAACACCATATGCTATGCTCCTTGGTGAATCTGGTTACTTATCCGTGGAAGCAGAAGCTCTTTACTTGACTATCATTTAATGTCTCATTTGGTTGGTATGCTGATGTGGTGGCTTGGTGTGGAAAATGGAACATTTTTTAGTGTGATTTTGAACCTCCAAACGCTTCCATTGAGACAAATCTTGTTGCGATCTGAGGAGAATTGAGGTGTTGAGGTGTGTTTCTATTTCGCGGATCTGTTAGAGAGAGAAGTTGACACCCGTGGACAAAATCGATCGTCAAAAGGAGATGTGGTTGTTAGTTTTGAGCAAGCTTGGTACCATTGGAAAGGTCCCGGCGAGACGCTTCCATTGAGACAAATCTTGTTGCGATCTGAAGAGAATTGAGGTGTTGAGGTGTGCTCTTAACTCGCTGATTTGCGAAACTAGTTCTTCGGTGATGATGAAGGAGATTAAACAACTCCTTCATAAGGTGTTGGCAGCGGTGGAAGAAGTATCGGTTGAAGTAGCAGATCTGCATCGAGAGCTCATAGCACATAAGAGTGAGCTTGTTTCTGTTGTGTGCGATGTTCATGCTTTGAAGAACATGCAAACCGTTGTTGCTACAACTACCAAAGAGATTTCCTCTACACTCTCAGCATCTGCTGTTCCTGCTGAGGAGAAATCTGCGGTGGTAAATGATAATTTCAAAGAAGTAGTGGAGAAGTTGGAGATGAAGATGAAAATCTTATGCTGAAGCTACCAAGGCGGCTCAAGTCTCTCTTTTTCAAGAGCAAGAGAATAAAAAGTTGAACCAACTCTCAAGGGTGAAGAATGTGAGAATATCTGGTTTACCTGAGCTACAGAAGGAGGAGACCAAAGAAGTAGCTACCACTTTTTTTGCTGACACGTTACATGGACGTGCTGTTGTCACACAAATGAGACGAGATGCTTCCAAATAGCAATTTTCGACTCTTAGAGTTATGATGTGGAACATTTATGGGCTTACTAAGTCAAAGTACACAAACGCTTTACCAATTTGGAACAAGGCTGATATTATCAACTTGGTGGAGACATGGGAACATGAAGGAAACAATGTACATTTTGATCGGCTCTACTTGGAACAAGCACAAGCAACATAAAGGACGTGGTTTTGGAGGTATTGCAACTTACGTCAGATCTTATTTGCATCAGCTTGTTGAAGTGGTTCTTCAGGATGTGGGTGGACAATATCATTAGATTCGAGTTGGTGGAGGAAGTAGATCTGTATGTTATATCGCAATCTGCTATTTTGCACTTTTGAACATGTCTATCTATCAGACTAGAGCATGTAGCACGAGCCAACCTTTCCATCGTCTTTTTATTGATGTTTTGAGATATCAAGAGAAGGGCAAGGTCTTTGTGGTGAGAGATTTCAATGCTAGAGTTCACACTTGCCAATTCACACAATTCTATGCTCTTGACCACTCCTCTATTCTTGAAGAAGATGATGATCCTACATGGTCCCGTGCCTCTTTAGATACATCCACCAATGACATGAAAGAACACTTCTTGACTTTTGGAGCAATCTGTAGTTTGAAAGTTTTGAACGTACATCTCGTTTTCCTAGCCTTTCTTTCTCAAGAAAGCTCTCTTCTTACTTTTGATCAACTGCTTGTACAAGGTTGTCGCTTCCAAGTCACAAGCCTTGTCTAGAGCCTTTCATCGAGCAAGTTTGCACTCTTCATCAAAGTGATATAGTTTTTTGTCGTACCAATGCTCTTTTTCATTGATACGATCTCCTAGGGTTTCCTAGGCTCACATGGTGACTTTGTATTGTTTTTTTTCTGCCTTTTGACTCTTTGGGTCTTCCGGGCTTGATATTCATTCATTCAAACCAACCATTGCAAGGATTACCTTTGAGCTTTCTGCTTGAGTGTTGAGAGAAAAACCGAGTTGCAATTTTCTTCAAGACATCCGTCAATTGTGTATCTCGTTGGTCAAGATTGTGGCTCCACTGTGTATGTAATAGATATCAAATTCTCTAGAGCAGTTTGATAAAGATGTCTTTTCCGGTGATCAAGACGAAGTCTAGAGGTAGTGTTGTTCCCATCAAAACCTTTCAACTTGTAAGATGCAAATGAGCTAGACAAGGATAGTGAGAACAGTAGAGGAGTTCACGTGATCAGATTCAGGTTGTAGATCCAAAACTTCAAATGCTGAAATGAGTGAACTTGGAACTTGCTTTTGATTTTCAGAAGAATCCCAAAGCTTTTTGGAGACGTTTAGCATCTCGTCCAAGTTCACCAAGTCTTGATCTTTCAGCTTTGATGTCCTACGTTGAGCAACTTTACTTCTCTCCACATGCACCATGTATGCCACAAAGTGAAGGACAACCGCAGACCTTTTTAATGGACGAAGTACGACATCAGCTCAGTAGGCTTGCAAGTGGAAAGTCTGAGGATCTAGAAGGACGTTCTGCGGAGCTACTACAATGGGGAGGTGATTCTCTCATTCCTATACTTACCAAGCTTCTGAATGATGCTACTGTAATGGTTTCCCTAAGAGTTGGTTCGTGCGCAAAGTGATTCTCATCCACAAGTCGGGCAAGAAGGATGATGTTATCAACTATAGAACTATCATGGTGGGCAACATCTTTGCCAAGTTGTATGGGAGCTTGCGAGAGAGAAAACTCAATGTTTGGGTAGAAGGATCCAATGTGAGAGCTCGTTCACAAGCAGGTTTTCGTCCTACCTTTAGCACCATTGATCATATCCTTTGTCTTTGTGTTTCTTGGGAGAAGTCAAAAGGAAATGGTAAATCTCTCTATGCTGCTTTTATCGACTACACAAAAGCTTTTGATAGGGAGCCTAGGAAGCTCTTATGGGATAGAGTTGTTGCCATTGGTGTTCCTAAAGACATGATGACAGCGATTTCTAAACTCTATGAACGAGTTTATGTGAAGGAGATCTTTAGCACTATTGTAGTCATTCAAGGTTGTCCTCTCTCCTCCTACTCTATTTGATATCTTCATTGATGACATGGAGAGATGTCTTGCTGAATTTGGAGGAGAAGGTGTGAAGTTGAGAATCTATATCATTCAAACATTGATTTATGCTGATGATATCATTCTTCTATCACGTGATCCTTTGAGTTTAACAACGACATTTGGATGCTCTTGAGATCTTTTGCAACAACATGCAGATGGAAGTGAACCTTTCGAAGTCCAAGGTGATGGTGGTGGGTTCAAAAGTCCGCCATTCTTTTCTCTACAAGGGCCAAGTTTTACAACAAGTGGAGAGTTACAAGTACTTGGGCATTGACTTCTATCGTAACTACAGTTGGGCTTCGTGCATTCATAAGAGAGTTGAAGCTGGTTACAAAGCTTTTTACTCTCTTTAGAATCGTTGTCGACGTGCTCATCTCTTAGCATGGGATTTGAGAAAGTTTCTCTTCAGGAGTTTGGTTTTGCCTGTGATACTTTATGATGTTCAAGTGTGGGGGCCTGGTGCAAGGAAAAGGAGCTTGGGAACATATTAAGAAGTGTTCTTACAAGTGGAGCTTGGTGTAAGATGCCAAACACCATATGCTATGCTCCTTGGTGAATCTGGTTACTTATCCGTGGAAGCAGAAGCTCTTTACTTGACTATCATTTATGTCTCATTTGGTTGGTATGCTGATGTGGTGGCTTGGTGTGGAAAATGGAACATTTTTTAGTGTGATTTTGAACCTCCAAACGCTTCCATTGAGACAAATCTTGTTGCGATCTGAGGAGAATTGAGGTGTTGAGGTGTGTTTCTATTTCGCGGATCTGTTAGAGAGAGAAGTTGACACCCGTGGACAAAATCGATCGTCAAAAGGAGATGTGGTTGTTAGTTTTGAGCAAGCTTGGTACCATTGGAAAGGTCCCGGCGAGACGCTTCCATTGAGACAAATCTTGTTGCGATCTGAAGAGAATTGAGGTGTTGAGGTGTGCTCTTAACTCGCTGATTTGCGAAACTAGTTCTTCGGTGATGATGAAGGAGATTAAACAACTCCTTCATAAGGTGTTGGCAGCGGTGGAAGAAGTATCGGTTGAAGTAGCAGATCTGCATCGAGAGCTCATAGCACATAAGAGTGAGCTTGTTTCTGTTGTGTGCGATGTTCATGCTTTGAAGAACATGCAAACCGTTGTTGCTACAACTACCAAAGAGATTTCCTCTACACTCTCAGCATCTGCTGTTCCTGCTGAGGAGAAATCTGCGGTGGTAAATGATAATTTCAAAGAAGTAGTGGAGAAGTTGGAGATGAAGATGAAAATCTTATGCTGAAGCTACCAAGGCGGCTCAAGTCTCTCTTTTTCAAGAGCAAGAGAATAAAAAGTTGAACCAACTCTCAAGGGTGAAGAATGTGAGAATATCTGGTTTACCTGAGCTACAGAAGGAGGAGACCAAAGAAGTAGCTACCACTTTTTTTGCTGACACGTTACATGGACGTGCTGTTGTCACACAAATGAGACGAGATGCTTCCAAATAGCAATTTTCGACTCTTAGAGTTATGATGTGGAACATTTATGGGCTTACTAAGTCAAAGTACACAAACGCTTTACCAATTTGGAACAAGGCTGATATTATCAACTTGGTGGAGACATGGGAACATGAAGGAAACAATGTACATTTTGATCGGCTCTACTTGGAACAAGCACAAGCAACATAAAGGACGTGGTTTTGGAGGTATTGCAACTTACGTCAGATCTTATTTGCATCAGCTTGTTGAAGTGGTTCTTCAAGATGTGGGTGGACAATATCATTAGATTCGAGTTGGTGGAGGAAGTAGATCTGTATGTTATATCGTAATCTGCTATTTTGCACTTTTGAACATGTCTATCTATCAGACTAGAGCATGTAGCACGAGCCAACCTTTCCATCGTCTTTTTATTGATGTTTTGAGATATCAAGAGAAGGGCAAGGTCTTTGTGGTGAGAGATTTCAATGCTAGAGTTCACACTTGCCAATTCACACAATTCTATGCTCTTGACCACTCCTCTATTCTTGAAGAAGATGATGATCCTACATGGTCCCGTGCCTCTTTAGATACATCCACCAATGACATGAAAGAACACTTCTTGACTTTTGGAGCAATCTGTAGTTTGAAAGTTTTGAACGGTACATCTCGTTTTCCTAGTCTTTCTTTCTCAAGAAAGCTCTCTTCTTACTTTTGATCAACTGCTTGTACAAGGTTGACAAATTGCAACTCGGTTTGAATGACTCCAATAGTGCTAAAGATCTCCTTCACATAAACTCGTTCATAGAGTTTAGAAATCGCTGTCATCTTGTCTTTAGGAACACCAATGGCAACAACTCTATCCCATAAGAGCTTCCTAGGCTCCCTATCAAAAGCTTTTGTGTAGTCGATAAAAGCAGCATAGAGAGATTTACCATTTCCTTTTGACTTCTCCCAAGCAACACAAAGACAAAGGATATGATCAATGGTGCTAAAGGTAGGACGAAAACCTGCTTGTGAACGAGCTCTCACATTGGATCCTTCTGCCCAAACATTGAGTTTTCTCTCTCGCAAGCTCCCATACAACTTGGCAAAGATGTTGCCCACCATGATAGTTCTATAGTTGATAACATCATCCTTCTTGCCCGACTTGTGGATGAGAATCACTTTGCGCACGGACCAACTCTTAAGGAAACCATTACAGCAGCATCATTCAGAAGCTTGGTAAGTATAGGAATGAGAGAATCACCTCCCCATTGTAGTAGCTCCGCAGAACGTCCTTCTAGATCCTCAGACTTTCCACTTGCAAGCCTACTGATCTGATGTCGTACTTCGTCCATTAAAAAGGTCTGCGGTTGTCCTTCACTTTGTGGCATACATGGTGCATGTGGAGAGAAGTAAAGTTGCTCAACGTAGGACATCAAAGCTGAAGGATCAAGACTTGGTGAACTTGGACGAGATGCTAAACGTCTCCAAAAAGCTTTGGGATTCTTCTGAAAATCAAAAGCAAGTTCCAAGTTCACTCATTTCAGCATTTGAAATTTTGGATCTACAACCTGAATCTGATCACGTGAACTCCTCTACTGTTCTCACTATCCTTGTCTAGCTCATTTGCATCTTACAAGTTGAAAGGTTTTGATGGGAACAACACTACCTCTAGACTTCGTCTTGATCACCGGAAAAGACATCTTTATCAAACTGCTCTAGAGAATTTGATATCTATTACATACACAGTGGAGCCACCATCTTGACCAACGAGATACACAATTGACGGATGTCTTGAAGAAAATTGCAACTCGGTTTTTCTCTCAACACTCAAGCAGAAAGCTCAAAGGTAATCCTTGCAATGGCTGGTTTGAATGAATGAATATCAAGCCCGGAAGACCCAAAGAGTCAAAAGACAGAAAAAAAACAATACAAAGTCAACATGTGAACTTAGGAAACCCTAGGATATCGTATCAATGCAAAAGAGCATTGGTACGACAAGAAACTATATCTCTTTGATGAAAAGTGCAAACTTGCTCGATTAAAGGCTCTAGACAAGGCTTGTGACTTGGAAGCGACAACCTTGTACAAGCAGTTGATCAAAAGTAAGAAGAGAGCTTTCTTGAGAAAGAAAGGCTAGGAAAACGAGATGTACCGTTCAAAATTTTCAAACTACAGATTGCTCCAAAAGTCAAGAAGTATTCTTTCATGTCATTGGTGGATGTATCTAAAGAGGCACGGGACCATGTAGGATCATCATCTTCTTCAAGAATAGGGGAGGGGTCAAGAGCATAGAATTGTGTGAATTGACAAGTGTGAACTCTAGCATTGAAATCTCTCACCACAAAGACCTTGTCCTTCTCTTTATATCTCAAAACATCAATAAAAAGACGATGGAAAGGTTGGTTCGTGCTACATGCTCTAGTCTGATAGATAGACATGTTCAAAAGTGCAAAATAGCAGATTGCGATATAACATACAGATCTACTTTCTCCACCAACTCGAATCCAATGATATTGTCCCCCACATCCTGAAGAACCACTTCAACAAGCTGATGCAAATAAGATCTGACGTAAGTTGCAATACCTCCAAAACCACGTCCTTTATGTTGCTTGTGCTTGTTCCAAGTAGAGTCGATCAAAGTAAAACCATCCAACTCATGTACATTGTTTCCTTCATGTTCCCATGTCTCCACCAAGTTGATAATATCAGCCTTGTTCCAAATTGGTAAAGCGCTTGTGTACTTTGACTTAGTAAGCCCATAAATGTTCCACATCATAACTCTAAGAGTCGAAAATTGCTATTTGGAAGCATCTCGTCTCATTTGTGTGACAACAGCACGTCCATGTAACGTGTCAGCAAAAAAAGTGGTAGCTACTTCTTCGGTCTCCTCCTTCTGTAGCTCAGGTAAACCAGATATTCTCACATTCTTCACCCTTGAGAGTTGGTTCAACTTTTCATTCTCTTGCTCTTGAAAAAGAGAGACTTGAGCCGCCTTGGTAGCTTCAGCATAAGATTTTCATCTTCATCTCCAACTTCTCCACTACTTCTTTGAAATTATCATTTACCACCGCATATTTCTCCTCAGCAGGAACAGCAGATGCTGAGAGTGTAGAGGAAATCTCTTTGGTAGTTGTAGCAACAACGGTTTGCATGTTCTTCAAAGCATGAACATCACACACAACAGAAACAAGCTCACTCTTATGTGCTATGAGCTCTCGATGCAGATCTGCTACTTTCAACCGATACTTCTTCCACCGCTGCCAACACCTTATGAAGGAGTTGTTTAATCTCCTTATCATCACCGAAGAACTAGTTTCGCAAATCAGCGAGTTAAGAGCACACCTCAACACCTCAATTCTCTTCAGAGAATTGAGGTGTTGATAGTCTGATAGATGGACATGTTCAAAGGTGCAAAATAGCAAATTGCGATATAACATGCAGATCTACTTTCTCCACCAACTCGAATCCAATGATATTGTCCACTCACATCCTGAAGAACCACTTCAACAAGCTGATGCAAATAAGATCTGAAGTAAGTTGCAATACCTCCAAAACCACGTCCTTTATGTTGCTTGCGCTTGTTCCAAGTAGAGCCGATCAAAGTAAAACCATCCAACGTATGTACAGTGTTTCCTTCATGTTCCCATGTCTCAACCAAGTTGATGATATCAGCCTTGTTCCAAAGGGCCAAGTTTTACAACAAGTGGAGAGTTACAAGTACTTGGGCATTGACTTCTATCATAACTACAGTTGGGCTTTGTGCATTCATAAGAGAGTTGAAGCTGGTTACAAAGCTTTTTACTCTCTTTAGAATCGTTGTCGACGTGCTCATCTCTTAGCATGGGATTTGAGAAAGTTTCTCTTCAGGAGTTTCGTTTTGCCTGTGATACTTTATGATGTTCAAGTGTGGGGGCCTAGTGCAAAGAAAGGAGCTTGGGAACATATTAAGAAGTGTTCTTACAAGTGGAGCTTGGTGTAAGATGCCAAACATCATATGCTATGCTCCTTGCTGAATCTAGTTACTTATCCGTGGAAGCAGAAGCTCTTTACTTGACTATCATTTATGTCTCATTTGGTTGGTATGCTGATGTGGTGGCTTGGTGTGGAAAATGGAACATTTTTTAGTGTGATTTTGACCTTCCAAACGCTTCCATTGGAACAAATCTTGTTGCGATCTGAGGAGAATTGAGATGTTGAGGTGTGTTTCTATTTCGCGGATCTGTTAGAGAGAGAAGTTGACACCCGTGGACAAATCGATCGTCAAAGGAGCTGTGGTTGTTGGTTTTGAGCAAGCTTGGTACCATTGGAAAGGTCCCGGCGAGACGCTTCCATTGAGACAAATCTTGTTGCGATCTGAAGAGAATTGAGTTGTTGAGGTGTGCTCTTAACTCGCTGATTTGCGAAACTAGTTCTTCGGTGATGATAAGGAGATTAAACAACTCCTTCATAAGGTGTTGGCAACGGTGGAAGAAGTATCGGTTGAAGTAGCAGATCTGCATCGAGAGCTCATAGCACATAAGAGTGAGCTTGTTTCTATTGTGTGCGATGTTCATGCTTTGAAGTACATGCAAACTGTTGTTGCTACAACTACCAAAGAGATTTCCTCTACACTCTCAGCATCTGCTGTTCCTGCTGAGGAGAAATCTGCGGTGGTAAATGATAATTTCAAAGAAGTTGTGGAGAAGTTGGAGATGAAGATGAAATCTTATGCTGAAGCTACCAAGGCGGCTCAAGTCTCTCTTTTTCAAGAGCAAGAGAATGAAAGTTGAACCAACTCTCAAGGGTGAAGAATGTGAGAATATCTGGTTTACCTGAGCTAGAAAAGGAGGAGACCAAGGAAGTAGCTACCACTTTTTTTGCTGACACGTTACATGTTCACAAGCCTGTCCTAGTTCAAGCTTACCGCATAGGACAAAAAGGCTCACAACCTCGAGCAATATTGACTAAGCTTGCAGATCAGGCACAACGAGATACAACGATGGCTAACAAAGTTGTCTTGAAGGGGAGGCAGATCTGGTTGGATCCTGATCTCACAACGCTACAAGTTGAAGCCAAGCGGAAGGAGCTTGTGAAGGTAAAAGAGGCTCAACAAGGAGAGCTCATTGCTTTCTTAAGAAATGGACGTGCTGTTGTCACACAAAGGAGACGAGATGCTTCCAAATAGCAATTTTCGACCCTTAGAGTTATGATGTGGAACATTCATGGGCTTACTGAGTCAAAGTACACAAGCGCTTTACCAATTTGGAACAGGGCTGATATTATCAACTTGGTGGAGACATGGGAACATGAAAGAAACAATGTACATGAGTTGGATGGTTTTACTTTGATCGGCTCTACTTGGAACAAACGCAAGCAACATAAAGGACGTGGTTTTGGAGGTATTGCAACTTACGTCAGATCTTATTTGCATCAGCTTGTCGAAGTGGTTCTTCAGGATGTGGATGGACAATATCATTGGATTCGAGTTGGTGGAGATAGTAGATCTGCATGTTAAGAAGAGCTTGGAACTTGCTTCTTTCATGATCTGCATGAAAGAAGAGCTTGGAACTTGCTTCTTTCATGATCTGCATGAAAGAAGAGCTTGGAACTTGCTTTTGATTTTCAGAAGAATCCCAAAGCTTTTTGGAGACGTTTAGCATCTCGTCCAAGTTCACCAAGTCTTGATCCTTCAGCTTTGATGTCTTACGTTGAGCAACTTTACTCTCTCCACATGCACCATGTATGCCACAAAGTGAAGGACAACCGCAGACCTTTTTAATGGACGAAGTACGACATCAGCTCAGTAGGCTTGCAAGTGGAAAGTCTGAGGATCTAGAAGGACATTCTGCGGAGCTACTACAATGAGGAGGTGATTCTGTCATTCCTATACTTACCAAGCTTCTGAATGATGCTGCTGTAATGGTTTCCCTAAGAGTTGGTTCGTGCGCAAAGTGATTCTCATCCACAAGTCGGGCAAGAAGGATGATGTTATCAACTATAAAACTATCATGGTGGGCAACATCTTTGCCAAGTTGTATGGGAGCTTGCGAGAGAGAAAACTCAATGTTTGGGCAGAAGGATCCAATGTGAGAGCTCGTTCACAAGCAGGTTTTCGTCCTACTTTTAGCACCATTGATCATATCCTTTGTCTTCGTGTTGCTTGGGAGAAGTCAAAAGGAAATGGTAAATCTCTCTATGCTGCTTTTATCGACTACACAAAAGCTTTTGATAGGATGCTGAGGAAGCTCTTATAAGACAAACTTGTTGCCATTGGTGTTCCTAAAGACATGATGACAGCGGTTTCTAAACTCTATGAACGAGTTTATGTGAAGCTTATCTTTGTCCTTTGTATGTCCCTTGTATGATGAGATTAGATGTAGACATAAGATAGTTGCTAGTGATTTTTATACACTTTTACAGATGTCAGCTCTCCCACTAGGGCTTTATATTAGAGATATAGTTTCTTGTCGTACCAATGCTCTTTTGCATTGATACGATCTCCTAGGGTTTCCTAGGCTCACATATTGACTTTGTATGTAATTTTTTCTATCTTTTGACTCTTTGGTACTTCTGGACTTGATATTCTTCATTTATTCATTTTACAGATGTCAGCTCTCCCACTAGCGCTTTATATTAGAGATATAGTTTCTTGTCGTACCAATGCTCTTTTGCATTGATACGATCTCCTAGGTTTCCTAGGCTCACATGTTGACTTTGTATTGTATTTGTTTCTGCCTTTTGACTCTTTGGGTCTTCCGGGCTTGATATTCATTCATTCATTCATTCATTCATACTATGGGTGCTACTCGTTCGCTGCTTAACACAGGAAAAATAATACATGCCTTCAAGTACTTATCTATCTCGTCCTTAACCATCAAGGAGTATTTTGGGTTGAGTCGATAATGTCTCTGTCGCACAAGTACTGATCCTTCAATGAGATCGATACGATGTTCTCCCCACTGTGCAGATATCCCTTTCATGTCCTCCACAGTCTAGACGAAGATATCTTGGTAATGGATCAGCATCTGATGATACACTTCCAACTCTTCTCCTTGTACTACAACAGAAATCTTTAAGCTCTTACCTTCGCTTATCACTAGGTCTTGGATGCTCCCGGAAGGACTATACCATCTGTATGACTGGTCTTTGCACTCCTGTGACCTAGCTGTGATTGCTATTCAACCTCTTTCATATGAATGAATATCAAGCCTGGAGACCCAAAGAGTCAAAAGGCAGAAAAAAATACAATACAAAGTCAACATGTGAGCCTAGTAAACCCTAGGAGATCGTATCAATGCAAAAGAGCATTGGTACGACAAGAAACTATATCTCTAATATATGCACGGCTTTTTTATCTCTAATATATGCTCGGATTTTTTTAGAGATGCACGTGCTATGATTACTCAAAGGAAACCTCTAAATAGCAATTCTTGACCTCAAAATTAAGATGTGGAACATTCATAGGCTTATCGCGTCAAAGTACACAAGTGGTTTACTGGTTTGGGACAAAGCTAATATCATCAACATGATGAAGACATGGGAGCATGAGACAAATCTTGTTGCGATCTGAGGAGAATTGAGGTGTTGAGATGTGTTTCTATTTCGCGGACTTGTTGGAGAAAGGAGTTGATACTCGTGGACAAAATCGATCGTCGAAAGAGTTGTGGTTGTTGGTTTTGAGCAAGCTTGATACCATTGGAAAAGTTTCGGCGAGACGCTTCCATTGAGACAAATCTTGTTGCGATCTGAGGAGAATTGAGTTGTTGAGGTGTGTTTCTATTTCGTGGACCTATGGGAGAGAGGAGTTGACACCTTGGACAAAATCGATCACCGAGGGAGATGTGGTTGTTGGTTTTGAGCAAGCTTGGTCCCATTGGAAAGGTCTCGGCAAGACGCTTCCATTGAGACAAGTCTTGTTGTGCTCTGAGGAGAATTGAGTTGTTGAGGTGTGTTTCTATTTTGCGGACCTGTGAGAGAGAAGAGTTGACACCTGTGGACAAAATCGATCATAGAGGGAGATGTGGTTGTTGGTTTTGAGCAAGCTTGGTCCCATTGGAAAGGTCTCGGCAACACGCTTCCATTGAGACAAGTCTTGTTGCGCTCTGAGGAGAATTGAGTTGTTGAGGTGTGTTTCTATTTCGCGGACATGTTGGAGAAAGGAGTTGACACCTGTGGACAAAATCGATCGTCGAAGGAGCTGTGGTTGTTGGTTTTGAGCAAGCTTGGTACCATTGGAAAGGACTCGGCGAGACGCTTCCATTGAGACAAATCTTGTTGAGATCTGAGGAGAATTGAGGTGTTGAGGTGTGTTTCTATTTCGCGGACCTGTTGGAGAGAGGAGTTGACACCCGTGGACAAAATTGATCGTCGAAGGAGCTGTGGTTGTTGGTTTTGAGCAAGCTTGGTACCATTGGAAAAGTCTCGGCGAGACTCTTCCATTGAGACAAATCTTGTTGCGGTCTGATGAGAATTGAGGTGTTGAAGTGTGCTTTAAGCTCGCTGATTTGTGAAACTAGTTCTTCGGTGATGATGGAGGAGATTAAACAACTCCTTCATAAGGTGTTGGCAACGGTGGAAGAAGTATCGGTTGAAGTAGCAGATCTGCATCGAGAGCTCATAGCACATAAGAGTGAGCTTGTTTCTGTTGTGTGTGATGTTCACGCTTTGAAGAACATGCAAACCGTTGTTGCTACAACTACCAAAGAGATTTCCTCTACACTCTCAACATCTGCTGTTCCTGCTGAGGAGAAATCTGCGGTGGTAAATGATAATTTCAAAGAAGTAGTGGAGAAGTTGGAGATGAAGATGAAATCTTATGCTGAAGCTACCAAGGCGGCTCAAGTCTCTCTTTTTCAAGAGCAAGAGAATGAAAAGTTGAACCAACTCTCAAGGGTGAAGAATGTGAGAATATCTGGTTTACCTGAGCTAGAAAAGGAGGAGACCAAGGAAGTAGCTACCACTTTTTTTGCTGACACGTTACATGTTCACAAGCCTGTCCTAGTTCAAGCTTACCGCATAGGACAAAAAGGCTCACAACCTCGAGCAATATTGACTAAGTTTGCAGATCAGGCACAACGAGATACAACGATGGCTAACAAAGCTGTCTTGAAGGGGAGGCAGATCTGGTTGGACCCTGATCTCACAACGCTACAAGTTGAAGCCAAGCGGAAGGAGCTTGTGAAGGTAAAAGGGGCTCAACAAGGAGAGCTCATTGCTTTCTTAAGAAATGGACGTGCTGTTGTCACACAAAGGAGACGAGATGCTTCCAAATAGCAATTTTCGACCCTTAGAGTTATGATGTGGAACATTCATGGGCTTACTGAGTCAAAGTACACAAGCGCTTTACCAATTTGGAACAGGGCTGATATTATCAACTTGGTGGAGACATGGGAACATGAAAGAAATAATGTACATGAGTTGGATGGTTTTACTTGATCGGCTCTACTTGGAACAAACGCAAGCAACATAAAGGACGTGGTTTTGGAGGTATTGCAACTTACGTCAGATCTTATTTGCATCAGCTTGTCGAAGTGGTTCTTCAGGATGTGGGTGGACAATATCATTGGATTCGAGTTGGTGGAGATAGTAGATCTGCATGTTAAGAAGAGCTTGGAACTTGCTTCTTTCATGATCTGCATGAAAGAAGAGCTTGGAACTTGCTTTTGATTTTCAGAAGAATCCCAAAGCTTTTTGGAGACGTTTAGCATCTCGTCCAAGTTCACCAAGTCTTGATCCTTCAGCTTTGATGTCTTACGTTGAGCAACTTTACTCTCTCCACATGCACCATGTATGCCACAAAGTGAAGGACAACCGCAGATCTTTTTAATGGACGAAGTACGACATCAGCTCAGTAGGCTTGCAAGTGGAAAGTCTGAGGATCTAGAAGGACGTTCTGCGGAGCTACTACAATGAGGAGGTGATTCTCTCATTCATATACTTACCAAGCTTCTGAATGATGCTGCTGTAATGGTTTCCCTAAGAGTTGGTTCGTGCGCAAAGTGATTCTCATCCACAAGTCGGGCAAGAAGGATGATGTTATCAACTATAAAACTATCATGATGGGCAACATCTTTGCCCAGTTGTATGGGAGCTTGCGAGAGAGAAAACTCAATGTTTGGGCAGAAGGATCCAATGTGAGAGCTCGTTCACAAGCAGGTTTTCGTCCTACCTTTAGCACCATTGATCATATCCTTTGTCTTTGTGTTGCTTGGGAGAAGTCAAAAGGAAATGGTAAATCTCTCTATGCTGCTTTTATCGACTACACAAAAGCTTTTGATAGGGTGCCTAGGAAGCTCTTATGGGACAGACTTGTTGTCATTGGTGTTCCTAAAGACATGATGACAGCGGTTTCTAAACTCTATGAATGAGTTTATGTGAAGCTTACCTCGACACAATCAAAGGAGATCTTTAGCACTATTGGAGTCATTCAAGGTTGTCCTCTCTCCTCCTACTCTATTTGGTATCTTCATTGATGACGTGGAGAGATGTCTTGCTGAATTTGGAGGAGAAGGTGTGAAGTTGGGAATCTATGTCATTCAAGCATTGATTTATGCTGATGATGTCATTCTTCTATCACGTGATCCTTTGAGTTTACAACGACATTTGGATGCTCTTGAGGTCTTTTGCAACAACATGCAGATAGAAGTGAACCTTTCGAAATCCAAGGTGATGGTGGTGGGTTCAAAAGTCCGCCATTCTTTTCTCTACAAGGGCCAAGTTTTACAACAAGTGGAGAGTTACAAGTACTTGGCCATTGACTTCTCTCATAACTACAATTGGGCTTTGTGCATTCATAAGAGAGTTGAAAATGGTTACAAAACTTTGTACTCTCTTTTGATTCGTTGTCGACGTGCTCATCTCTTAGCATGGGATTTGAGAAAGTTTCTCTTCAGGAGTTTGGTTTTACTTGTGATACTTTATGATGTTCAAGTGTGGGGGCCTGGTGAGACGTTTTCATTGAGACAAATCTTGTTGTGATCTGAGGAGAATTGAGGTGTTGAGGTGTACTCTTAGCTCGCTGATTTGTGAAACTAGTTCTTCGGTGTGATGGAGGAGATTAAACAACTTCTTCATAAGGTGTTGGCAGCAGTGGCAGAAGTATCGGTTGAAGTAGCAGATCTGCATCAAGAGCTCATAGCACATAAGAGTGAGCTTGTTTCTGTTGTGTGCGATGTTCATGCTTTGAAGAACATGCAAACCTTTGTTGCTACAACTACCAAAGAAATGTCCTCTACACGGAGCACCACCTCGTGTCTTGAATATTGCAGAAAATATGCATCTACTGAAGGCACTCGAGTACTTGAATCTCGCCATCAACGATATCACGAAGGTAAGCTAGCCGGACGCGAACATCTTCTTGAGTAGCGAGCTCATCGGTTCTTCAAGTTTTAGTTGTACGTGTTGGGTTCACAATGCCGGTTGGGGACCCGCAGGTGCATACTGCATCTTTGTGAGTGTAATCTTTCACTTCAACAAGTGCAGTTGGACGGATTAGGTGGATGTGACATGCTGAGTAAATTGGACATGACCTTAAACTTCGTCGACAAAGAAGGACTGATAACATTCCCAAAATTTCGGGCAAACATCCACTTGAAAGAACTGTAGACTTCGC
Organism: Asterella californica; assembly: GCA_036924285.1. Classification (NCBI taxonomy): domain Eukaryota; kingdom Viridiplantae; phylum Streptophyta; class Marchantiopsida; order Marchantiales; family Aytoniaceae; genus Asterella; species Asterella californica. Next base: position 41,377,030 of record JAYKYS010000001.1, read on the forward strand.
TCCTTTTCCATAGTTGCTTGTTATCTCCAGAAGCTGGTTTTGACTTCCTATGAACGTACTACAAGGGATATCAAGCATTTGCTCCGCTGTAAGAACCTACGTAGAGATCTTCTCTGATCGCGAGGCTGTGTGACAATGATGTTGATGAGCATTTATGTGTCCTTTCAAGATTCTTATCAGGCAATCCATGCACAGAATACCCCGGATATCGCAAATACGTCATTGCGGCTTTTCCATCACTCAAGGTACATGGATGTTCTCTCTTTGCTATTTCTCGGTTAGAATTCTTAACAGTAGTCTCCAGGACTAAGAAGTGTAAGTAAATTTGCCGTATCTTCTTTCCGCTATCTCTGAGTTCACTTCCATGCTCTCTACGACAAACATTTTACGATGTTGACATCATCTGTGATCTGAAAATCGTCACAACTAATTGCACTCTAGTTGAGCAGTTCTCCAACTGGTCTTCATATCTGGCATCATGTGACATGTGTGACAGCTTCTCGATGCACACAAGATCAAGCCTTCGGAACGAATAGCCCCTCAGCAGGTACCCAATTCCACCATCGAACAACTTTCGTCTCGGACTTTTACGTCAAAACTGAATGTAGAACACGCGGATGATGACCAGCATTTTAAACAAAACGGGAAGTCCGCAAGTTTTGCAGGGATGGCTCACGCTTACAGCAGGAGTTGTGATGGCGGTCTGTTATTTAGCTACAGTAATCGTCTAGATGTCAAATATGACTTTGCATTTTGACTTCAGGATCGAGGTCCTTATTTTTAAGAAAAATTATCGAGCAAAATTATAACTATATTCTGAGTAGTTCATTTTCGATGACTAATTCACTGAAAACAAGACATTCTATTTATAGATATACGATAGGACATTTCGAAGGGAAAGAGTGGAATAGTATAATACTAAAAGTTACTAAGAACTGATATTATTATATCTTAATTGTCATTTTGAACAAAATTTCATTTAACATGTCAAATGACAAGAAAAAGGTAAGCTAGGTGAAATGTAAGACAAGTTCTCGTGGGAGACAAAATTATCGTCTGGCTCATGGTGTACGGAGTGATAAATCGCGGAAGGAACGAAGAAAGCACAAGTACGATAGAGAAATGCACAAGTAGAAGACAACGCTATACAAAGCAGCGTTGCGTTCACGACGTTATCCATGTATTGAACATTTCTGCTACCGCAGCCACTAAAGAGACGATATCGGCAGGAGGGCCCTAAAGATCGTCACATCTTCTACTCAAAGGAGTGAGAGCCGTTTTAACTATAATCAACCGGCAGATCTTATGGATAAACTGGTCAATCACAAGAGCAAGTGACAGCTAACGGCAGGCAACTAAACTCTGGATCATGAGAAAATAAATCTTACCGCACATCCTGTCACATCGTAGCCCTTCAGTTACTGTGAAAGCAGTTTCGCTGTCTCAGCTGTGGAAGACACATTAGGATGTAGGCGTACACGTGACTGATCCGTATTGGACACAAAATATTGCAGTGAGTTTTACATCACACTACAATCACACGAGCATCCCCACGATTGAGCATTTACACCATAGGAAACACTCACAGTAGCGTCTAATGATCTCCTTTTAACCCGCAAGTATGAAGTTTCGGTTTCGACCATTGACTCTCTTTACCCAAACTTCAGATTCCTATAAACTTCCTCTATGTTGTAGGATTACTCATCAACGTCAGACCTTGCATCAGGCTGCAATTCCGTACTCCAAAGCCTCACCAACTGTAGTCTCCAACTCTAAGGCTTCGTAAACTCTTTGTTTCACGCTCCGGAATCCGCTCTCGCAGCCAATAAGCTTCAGCGTCGAGGTGGGAAAACGCAAATGACGGCCATCAATACCCATGCGGGAAAGCACGAACGGGAAGGAGAATGTATAAGCAACTCGAAGAAACAGTTCGGAGAGAAGTGTCCCAGAAGATGCTTGTACATCCACCTTACCTTTCGTTTACCACAAATTTCACCACCTTGAGTCGAAGGGCTGTGGTTCTTCTTCTTCTCAAGACGAAAATGTCCTCAGATCGGCAGAAAGCGCGAGTGAGAAAACGATCAAATCCATCAAAAGCTCGGAGACTCGGCCCTAGGTTCTTTCAAACAGACTGCTTGTGCTCATCCCGAAGTCATGGTCAAAAGACAACGAAAAACTTCAGACTCCGTCCATGTCTCAGCTACGATTGATCGATCACTGCTCTGTACTCTTCCCCGCTCTCTCCTTGAGAATGGATCTGCTGCTCGAGATGGTCAAGTAAGGAACACTTTGTCCTGCTCGGTCCCTTATAGTCCTCCCGTCGGGTCTCCAGGGCAGTGTTTGATGAGGAGGACAGAAATGATCAAAACATTTTCCTGAAGGACCCCGCAGAGTGTCTGATCTTGCCAGTAATGCAAGAGACTGAAAGGCTGACGACTGTGCGATTGATCTCACCTGGCTGTCACGTGGACTGATTGATATTATCTCCCTCCTGACACTGAACGTCAGTGGTAGATGATTTGCAGCATCATCATTGCTCGTTGTCTCGGTAAGCACTGTTCATAGCATCTCACTCTAGACGATTTTAATGCGCGATAGTAGTAACACAAGATGGGAAATGAAGCGATGGAAGGGGAGTTGTCCTCGTGTGTAGTCGTCACAGGCATAATTGAAAGCTTTCTGCCCACCTTTTCGTACTTGTCTTTAACGTGCCTCATACCTAAATGCGGTTTAGAATACAAACAGAATAGAATAGGATTCTGTTGATGCATGAGAAGAGAGATAGCGAGAGCGAGACAAACCAATCAAGATGATAGTCAAATTGAAACGTGAGTTGAGATGATTCCCCAGGTACGAGCATAAGAGACCTTGGAGAGTTGCTCCACTCGGAAATCACCGCTGCGGACGTCACGATCTCATTACTGGGAGCAAACCTCGAGATGTTTAGAGAGAGAGAGAGAGAGAGAGAGAGCGAGAGAGAGAGAGAGAGACTGCAAAGAAGTTACCCCGACCGAATGTGCACAGGAGTCCTTGCGTAGAGCTGGAAGACATCCAGATCAAAGAGGAAGAGTGCGATCCAGCGATCAAACGGGTGGGTAATCGATCATCGAGATGGTAACAAACTTTAAACAAGGCCCGAAATATGCTCAGGCAAGCGGACCAGGCGATCACCTTCTCAGCTTGGTTGGCGAAATGTTTTGAGCCATTGCTGAATTTCCAGGGCCGGTTCAGAGACGCTCCGTAGGAATCGTCGTGATGGCAGTAACTGATAGCGTACGCCTATATATGAATATGCAATCCCGTAGACTGAGATATGTGATAAAGATCAATCATGGGTTCGAATTTCAAATATGAGCTCTCTTTTTGCTGGGACCAGCAAAAAAGAAGTCAAACCTCGTGCTTCCCACGCGCTCCGAGACTTGACTCTACCGCTTGTTCTGTACCAGACTAGTTCAACAACAGACTCAGCGTCACAACCGGAATTTCTTCCGACTTGAGACTGATAGTGGTGGGGACTGAAAGTCTGAGTGAATGCCATTGATACCATAGAAGAGATGTTGCTGGGCAAGTCCGTTGAGGACCATGGCTGGAAGCATCTAAAAACGAATCTGGAAACGTGCTCTGCTCGTGTCGAGATCCCGGACTAGAAGTTGAATGTGAGAAGGGAAGATCTCCATTCGCCTGATTCTTCCTCTAAACCTCAACGTCTCTCCTCCTGTCCGAAGATTCGTTTATTGATCTTCTGCTGCTCCAGGAAACAAGACATCAAGTAACGTGTTCTGACGTGCTAAAGAAACGGAATCCATGCCCCGCTTCGCAGAACGCTACGATTCCAAGCTTTCAATGGGATCTTCTCCACTTAGGATGTTGGGAATGCTCTACGAGGGAGGACTCTAGAAGTTAGCTTCGCTGTCATAGGACAAGGGCCGCGCTGCTGTAGCGAGCTGTAATTTCCGTGTCTCAGGCCCACATTACACCGCCAAGTCCCGAGTTCCAGCCGGGTCATATTGAGCTTCCGTAGAGGTTCCATACTCTAGTATCATTTTCTTGTCACTTACATAGCCATAGATTTCAACAGGATGGCCAAGAGAATATTTCGGAAACTAGTTCCAGTGGAATTGAGTACTGCAAATAGGTAATTCTAAAAGTTAGCTAATACTCTCTATTTCACAAGATATATAAATACAATATATATGAAGGCAACTGAGACAAAGTTTTACGATTATACGTTGAGATCGAATCTTTCCTTCATGGGAGAGGACATGGTACTCGCGACTTCATTTGTATAAAGAGAGCCTATCAACTGGACCTAACCCGAATGTCGAATATAAGTGATAATGATGCTTATAAAATCGGAAGTTAAAGCCTCAGGCCAGCAGCACGAAGCTCTCAGTTTCCAGTGACCTGTTGAGGAGCTGACTGCAGGTGCTCGACTTTTAACTTTTTGCAAGGACGGATCTCATCAGTGTGATACTCATCACAATAATTAGGACTAATCGTAGGACTCTTCTCATCAATGTGATACTCTTCACAACAGCTTCGTACCAAGGTTATCTTCAAGAATGTGCTGCGGCTCTAGAGTAATAAGAGGGCGTTTGTTGTCTTTTCATGTCTTCCCTAGCGTCCAAAAGCTCTACACTGTCTAGTCTTTGCACCTGCGGACGTTTCGGGGCAACTTTAGTACCTAGGCTGCGAAATTGGGTGCTGGCCTCTCCTTTCCAGAAGGAGCAGAGTTAGCAGACCCATGGCTAAGGCAAGGGCAGTACCATCTGCTCTGGTACTTCTGATTATTGCGTATTGATTTGGACCTGCTTTTCTACTTTTATCAGAATTATTTGCTGTACATGTTACTAAGTATACCACAACCTCTTCAAACACTTGCGAGGCCATTTGTGCGAATTACCTGCCGTCCTTGCTGCCGATTCTTCTAGAGCGAAGTTCAAGTAGGAACCGGGACACGAGCGAGCCACGAAAGCGTAGAAGAGCCGGCAGTCACATTCGTCTTGAAGTTCCAGCTTCGTGCTCTTTGGCAGTGGACAGTTATTTTATTTCGTGACTTCGTAGACTTATTCGACAATTCCTAGGTTTCACTGTTGCTCTGTAATACGTAGGCATTCGATCTGCAGTTCACAATCTACATTTCGCATCCTACAGCAGTTACGGTAGATACGACTGTAAACCCTAAAGAGAGAAGTTCATGCGTGCAGAGGGTACAGATAAAAGGATGTTTCAAAACTCCCCGACCAGCGCCAGTCACGCAGCTGCGCAGGGCGCTCGAAGGTTGAGGCAACACTGTCAGAGATTCCATGGAGTCATCACAATCATCAGATCGGAGCAAGGCTTACCTAGTTTCGGCGTTCTTTGTATTTTGTCGGACGGACGCTTTTCCAAATTTCCTACTCTTCGTATATTTAGAAGGAAATCGATCCTGTAAAAACTTTAATATAACAGAAATATACCGGTTGGAATGAAGTCTTTTAGGAAAATATGCCGTAAAGAGCTAACTGAGTTCAGGAAAAAGAACAGTTAAAATATTTTACGTTACTGAAATCAACTAGAATGAGTCTTCAAAAGGAAGTCATCGATATTTTTCTTCGACCCAGAAGTACCACGTAAACATGAACATTAATTTAGAAAAATGGTTCATGTGGTAAAAACAAACTACGGTAACGACAAACTAATTTGCCAATTTGCAAAGCCACCTTGTTAAGACGTGCAGCAAGAGCAGAGGTATAGAGACACGCGGCAAAGACTCTACATGGTCATTTAGAGAGTCGTTTGAACTCTAAAGCAATGAAGATGTATTTCACAAAGCGATAGAGATTTTAAAGAAGTCCAAGAACTATTGTTTATTTTTATCTAACGCTTTCGCACATTTGCAGTTTTTCCTTCAATTGTCCAGAGACTGAATGTATACATTTGGATGATCCTATGCGACACTGTAGATATTCTTTTTCATTCATTTTTCTATTCTTGCTTTAACTTTCCTTTTGTTTAATATTTACTAGAGTAGTACGCATGTTAGTAATAACTGTTCGATTATGACTTCTAGCTTTCTGCCGGAGAAGGAGCAGCAAGTTCAAATCTAGCAAGAAGTTTTTTCATGTGTCAGTTAGATCATTTTTCCGATTGTATTTTTATTGAAAGAAGAAAGTTTCCTAACCGTTGAATGATTTATCGAAAAAATACCTGTCAATGTGAAAATGAATAAGAAAATTTTCATGTTTGAATTCATTAAACCAGAAATGAACTTGCGAAAGTGAGTTTATAACAACAAACGTTCCTAAAGTTTTTAGAAAAACTGGTTCACTTAGCAAATGTCCGGAAACTTCCGTTGCTGGAGAAAAAACTACGCGAGCACTGGTTCGGAGTATGAGGAAGAGGCTCAAAATCCCTACATATGATCCCTTCCTATGGGAACCCAGAGACCGCTGCTGCCTGGTCGCATGATACCAGTAAGCAACCAATCTTCGGACAATGTACTGACAGTGTGGATTGCAAAACCTAAGGAGCATATCCTTCATCAGCTTTGACAGTGCAAAGGTTAGGTATACAGAAGTGCTGATGCTGAGCGATCACAACGATTGATCATTTTCAGCTGAAAAACCGCGAACATCGCTCTCAAACTTCCTCTTGTATCAATGCCGCATTCCTAGTATCTACGTAGAAGCTAAAAAGATCAACTTTTAAGTACCGGAACACAGATTTCAGCTGTGAAGTAGCGAAGGAAAACCGTTTCATGCTATAAACTAGCTTTAGCTAGATACCTCAAAAGGTTGAAAGGTTAGGCACCCAAGACGAGGAGTTGCGCGGGAAGCAACAAGCGGCTTTGTTTATAATTTCATTATGTACAGAACTGATCATTTCTCATCGACGGGGTAAATCACTGAGGGCTCCTCCCGGAAGACCAATCTGAGTTAAACTTCAGTACATAGTGAACTGTCTGTCACCCTCGTTTCTAGACCAGCCTGAATTAGCTCTAAAGGTACCACTGAAATATCTCGTACTTCCACCGTCAACTAAGCTCAAGGAAGACTCAAGGAGCTTCTCGAAGCGCTGCATCTCCTCTTCCGTAGACCAAACTCCGATGAGCAAAGGCAAGCAGTCTAGTATCCACCTAGGAAGATTTAGGAAACATAAAAAACCGCCTAGAGAGTTCCTACGGTTTAGACCAACCCCGAGAATTTACAAAATTGAACATATATGTACAAGTCATCATTGAGCATTGGCGCCTTTTGGATGGTACAAGAACTTCTCATGAGAAAGGGAAAGTGGATGTAGTTAGACAGTTTGAAGTGGTGGAGAAGCCTGATTTTACTGACAGCTACGAAAAATGGACCTCCGGAACTGGGTAGCGAGGTGAGGCGGGAACCACCCCATCGAAGAAGGTTCCAAAATACCCTACAGGTTCTTCCACAAATGTTGAAATGATATCTCTCAAAGTGATAACTCCAATCAAGTGTACATTCTCGTCTACGACGTAAATCCGATGGACCTTCGCTTGGTCAAGTTTGGCGATAGAGGCTTTTAGAGACTCGTTCGGTTGACAAGTCAGTACTGTCCTTAGGAGTGGAGAATTTTCATTCTTTCCTTTCAGGTGCTTCCTCACAGACGCCAAAAACTTACCCGCCGTTAGAGGTCTGTCATGAACGAAAAACATCATCTCAAATTAGTTCGGAGCTGTGAACATGCTTAGACTTTGAGATTTTCTAAATCCTATTGCTTAGAAAAGCTAAACCGTCGTACAATAGCATCTAGTCCTTCTTAAAAGTTAGTCTACACTAGATAAGTTAGGCATGAAAAGGTACCTGTCATGTTTGAAAATTTCCGGTACAGTGAGCAAAAAGGACACGTCGCTTGCACTAATGTTGCCAACCACGTTCCTGGTGCCGTTTGCTAGAACAGGTATACCACCCACTCCGTTTCTGTTCATCAACTCAAACGCAGCAGTGACATGGACATTTTCATCCACCTGACATGTTTCGATAATCAGTGAACCATATGTCTCAGCAAAAGCTGGATGAATGATCACGTGCATACTCGGAAGCCTTTGTAGTACGGAATCGTATATTCTACTTCTGGTTCAGAAGTTTCAACTAGAGATCTGCGGAGAACCTAACACATGGTCAAAAGCTTTGGATATACTGTTGCATCATCTAGGCTTTTCACTCAGAACATATCAAAGATGAAAGCAGTCACCTGAAGCAATTTTGCATCTCGGGCTTTAGGAAGACCAAGCTGACTAAGCGACGATTTTCCCAGTTTGTCGAACCAGGATAAGCCACTGCACTGGACCAGCATGTGAGTAACATCTCCCTGGGTGATGAAGTTGAAGATGTTCCCTTTCCCACTTTCTACCACAGGCAGACTCTTCATACGATATTTGGAAAGAAGCAGCAGCACTGTTAACAGCGAATCGGTGGGTTGTACGGAGATGAACGGGGCCCAACGAAATGATCCAGCGATATCGGAGACCTGACAGTATCAGATTAACATGAACCTTTCTAAGAAAAAACTGGTGCGACTTGATCAGAACAGCAGATCTAGGATACGCTCGGCCGCCCAAACTAGAGTGTGGAAGACGAAAAGCTTCTGAGGTTGTCCGAGTCACAGCACAAGAAGAGCTACTGCCTTATCTACGTATCAAGAAGATTGCTAGTATATTTTACAATACTAGGTTTTAACTTTGGGTCATATTTTGTTGCAAGATCAACAAGTATTCGACGATCGGGTCCCCCAACCTCGTCGGATACTTGCTGGAAGGAAGAAGACAAAAAACACTCTTACACAGATCTGAGTGCAGCAGTTCAGAATATGTGACATCTTTTAAAGAGCGATCAAGTTCGAGGTGCGACTAAGAGTCATTATAGAACCTTTCACACCTTCGCATTCGTATAGGCTTCAGAAGCCTTCATCTCTACGAACTTGCTACCCCCCAGGGCTGCAATATCTCCATATTCCAAGCCTGCCAACTCCGACTGCACAGCAGACCAACATTCAGAGACTTGATCCTGTCGTTCTTGTGCTCCTGACGGATCTCTCTCTCTCTCTCTCTCTCTCTCTCTCTCTCTCTCTCTCTCTCTCTCTCTCTCTCTGTCTCTGTGTGGGTGTGGGTGTGAGTGTGGGAAGTAGGGACAGGGCGCAAGGGACTCGGGATGGGGCACACACCTTATTCCTCCAAAAAATCACCTGTTTGAGCAGCCAATGGACAATCCCCGCGAAGTCTATCATTCCCAAATATTTCTCCATCCAGCTGGATTCAGCAGCTGCCTGAACATCGAGCACCGGTGCACTGTAAATGCGGTATCCACTCAGGATTCGAAGAGCCTCCTCTAAGCTTGCATCTGACTTCACCTCAATGACTGCTCAACAAAAAAGAAACCAAGATTTCAGGTTCGGTTTCTATATGTGACCAGACATTGTCCCATAATCAACTGTAACTTATATCTGGCAGGGTAGATGCGCGACTTTCAGACAGCAGATGCAAAACATCCCGGTACTAAAGTTCGAATTATAATTTGCTTCCACACCTCAAAGGAGGGTAGGGAACAGAAGCCACGGGAAAGGCAATCTGCTTAGATGCGTAGCCGGCCACAAGAAACCGTGCGAGAAGCCGAAGTAGCAACATCACATCGCAATCCACGATTGACAAGCCTCTTGTGAACGGAAGTGAGAATCAAGAAACAAACCACTGCCGAGGGCCAGAAGAGGAAAATCTGACACAGGAATCGTCTCAAAGGCAGCATTGAGGCGATCCATTGGCGAGAGGGGCCCCGACGCGTTCTCCCATTGGCTCTGAACCTTTAATGGCAGTTCCTTTCCTTCCATGTTGCTGTATTCCAGTGTGCAAAGATTGGTGAAGATGAGCACTACGCACTGACTGACTAATCCACTGGCTGATTTCTTCCTGGAGTCGAACCTCCAAGGATATACAAAACTTCGCTCCCTCAAAGCGACAGTCGATTCGAACTCGACTTCTGGCAACAAATCACGTGGCGCTTTCGGAGAACAGCAAGCCAGAACGCTGAGTCAACCATCCCTCTTTCCTGCAATCCTCATTCTCGCTTGCTCGAACCAGGGCATCATCTTATCTGGCTTCCAAGCGTGATTCTTTTGACGCCCAGCGGTCTCTTCCGCCTCTCTGACAAGTTTTCGGCTCATTTGTCCCGAGTCTAGTCAGCACCTCGGGCTTCTTCGCGCGTCGCCATTTGCGCCCGAATTTTATGACCAACCATCGGCCTCGGTCTCTCTCTCTCACACGACGCCCTAGGTCCTTGACTTGCAATCCCCAGAAACGTGGCATGCTCCCACTGGTGAACACAGACGACGCATACAAGGCATGCTCGACTCGACTGCATACATTTCCCTTGCGTCCCTGATGCAATATATCTACCAATCCGCAAGCCCGTTTTCGGATTATTTAAACTTACCTATTTATCTGATAGTTGGGGCCCGGGATTTGATGTTAGCTCTTCTTGGTGTCAGCGTGCACCAACCACATTGTGATAGCCCAGACACGACCATATCGCCTAGTTAAATGACCATCAAGGCTGTTTATTCACCCATGTACACGAAGTGTACATGGGTGTTTAATATATATCCTAACACTCCCGATGGGAAGGGTTAAGATATATATTAAATACTTTGTTAAATGACGCTTATTTACAATCTCAATCCCGGACTTATATCCTGAAAGACGTCTCAGCCTGCTCTCGACTTATAGGTTCTGTCTCGATCAGTTAGCTGCTCCCGGAGAGATTAACTTTTAATATTTATAAATGATTTTGATTTTAGTTTATTACATGGTATTTTTATAACACTTACATGTTTTCCGCTAAGAGAAAACGATTTTCACTGTACAAGTATGTTGGGGATGTCTATTCGTCTAGTTAGGTTGAACTTAACGTAACTGGAACTCTACTAACCGAGTGAAAATATCCTTCCCCACTGACTTGTAAATAACACAAACCAAAATTCAATAATTAACATCAAACTCAACAAATAGTACTAATACGATGAATAACTATGTCTCTCATGTATAATCCTAGTGAAAGCACCGACATCTGTAAGAGTGTATAAGAATCACTAACGACTATCATATGTCTACATCTAATATCCAAGTACAATGAGCACACGATGAATACATGACCTCATCCACAATCTGATCTAAATCACAAAGTTTACAAAGACATTCACTTCTATCAATATTTAATCAACATCTTTTCTCAATACCAAGTCTATGAGACCTAGTACGATGTTGAGCAATCACATGTCGGAGAGAGATTAATATAGATGCTTGGAGGTACTCCTAATCGCAATACACCAACATGGTAAATGATAATATTCATACCCGAGAGACCCAAAGAGTCAAAACACAAAAACACAGAACAACATCTCAAACTAAAAATCAATACTAATACGAAGAGAACTAGTACGATGGGTAACTACGTCTCTCATATATAATCTTAGTGAAAGCAACGGCATCGGTAAGAGTGTATAAAAATCACTAGCGACTATTGTATGTCTATATAGTAAATGATAAATGTTATTACATGTCCCTTGGGGTCTTCGTGCACCATGGGATTGTCCATGTGAGTCCACCACAGTGGGACTCGGACCAAAATCTTCATTAACATTTTGCAGCGTATGCACCTCAAACCGTACTGTAAGTAGATCTGGATCTCACCCAAAGATACCTCAGATGACTAAGATTACTAGTGCACCATAATTACAAAAAATAATTACATCCATGCTCACTTCACTCAATTCTCTTATCCGTATGATCACATTGGTCTCTCTAATAGCGTTCCTGCAAACAAGTTCTAATTTCGCTCTCAACATTGCACCGCATAATAGGACTCCCAAGGTCTCCAATATTCACTTTACTCATAGATAGGAAAATGAGTGTTTTCTACCTTCTCAACTCCTCCTTATATAATTTATAACTTCTTACCGTGGTAACTTTCACTAAGTTACGTTATCTCATGATAAGCACGCAATCCAAAATAGTAAAACTTTCAAAGGCTACTAAGACTTAAGAATAGCACACATTACTTGCTCTACTTTACTAAAGTAAGAGATTCTCCTACTTTAGTTTTTCTGAAGTGTTAATTTCTCATACTATCCAGTAAGAAAACAACAACAAACTAATACGTCTTTTGAGGAGCATCTTTAGATATTTGTGCATAAAATTTCATGCATGCATCCAATCAGCGAGAGAGAAGCATATTTAGAGCTCCGCGCTTATCACATAGTGTCATAGTGAAACCTCTAATAGTTTCCTCAACTTAGTTATAACTATCTCAGCTAGTTATGTCTAGTTTTGATCAGTCTAGATTTGGATCTTTGAACTAGAGATCTTTCATTAGGTATGACTATAAGATAGTCATGCATAATGAAATTTATATAAGCAAACACACATACTCTCTCCTCAAAATTATCAAATGACCTTATAACGAGCTTTCCCCCATCTATATGTAACAGAAATCCCTTGGCTCTCTCCTCGGCCTTCACCGACTTCTGGTAAGACACACATGCTCCATATATATTCAGCTAGAGAGGTTATAACCTCCTCTAGTTGCATTATATCTCTCTTGGTCCGCTTGCTAACCTCCTTACCAACTCGTAATTATCCACCTTCTAACTACTATCCACCGCCTAGAGGTGTCACTAATCCAACAAGTAGTCATACTACCTCCCAAGTAGTTAACTCTCCTAACCAAGTCAGTTAGATTTCATGCTTCTTTCTACCGACGAGTGAACGTCATCTTCTCACTCACAAGTGACCTCAACTATCAAGTTGGTAGTTCTCACTTAGTAATCACCTACTTGGTAACCTCTACCTTTATATAATCTTTGAAGCTTTTAACTATAGTCATCCCGACTGTCCGTGAACTAACCGTGTTCTAATTATGATCTTGGCTGACTATGTACTATTCTTTATAGTCACCCACTCCTAGTTTCCCTCCTTTGACTTCTCTTTGGATTCCTTACTTCATTGTCTATGGAATAACTTATTTATCTAAAATAAAAGAATAAATAAAAACCTTGGGGACCTACTGTTCCTCATACTTGTCTGCTCGACTGAATTCTATAAATAAAAGAGTTTTATCTCTATTTTTCTTATTTCTCTCATTTTCCTGCTACATAGAGGTAAATTCTATCAAAATTAAATAAAATGAACAATTGTACATATTCTCCTTCTCCATCTTCAAATGAGGAAGAGACAAATATACATGATAGGTATTATTTGACCAAATTCTTCTATTTAGAAGGGTTTGCTAAGATATAACATATATATTTTGATTCTATTTTCAAATTACGCTTTTATCTTTGAGAAGTCTTGCGTAGTTCATAATGCTTACCATTTTTATTATTTTCCTTGTTATGAATGTAAAGTAGATCTCTCTACTTCCTTCCTCTGCCTATAGCTTACACTTTCAAGCCCTGCCTTTATTTCCAGTTATAGTAGAAACAACTTAGTTCCTTAGAAACACTCTTCTTATAATTCTCCATAACAGATTCTCTAGAAACAATCTCTAAATATTTGGTTCCCCGTCTATACCTCTACGGTCTTTCTGAAAACTGAATTTTAGTCCCATGGAAACTTTCTTGTCTTATCTTGCATCCTAGTTCAGAAGTTCATCTTGGAAGTTTGCAATTTGGCACCCATGCATATTCATCCATGACCAGTAGACTTCTTGAATTTCCCCCTTTTCTTGCACTTGTCCTCTTCTTTCTCTTTGGTGCAAACCTTGGAAAGCATGCAAATTTCTCTTGGGTTTTGATTTTCATTATCGGACCCTTGCGCGCTCTTTCAAATTTAATCGGATCCCTAAAGAGTGCGCTTATTTAATCAGACCCCTACAGTTCTCGTCATATCACAAACATTGCTTGATATGTTTATGGGAAGAAATTAGTCTCGTGGATTCAGATGACCATCTTGTGACTGGTACCATGTAAACCTGTTACCTTCGATGGTAAGTCAAAAATCGGAGTAAATAAGCACACTCTTCATGAGTTTGATAAATAGAACAGAGACCGCAATGGTCCGATTAAGTCATTACCTGTCCATAATACTCCATATGCCACTCAGGACTCACATGGAAGGTGAATTAAAGAGGACAGCTTGACATTGTATCAAGCTCATATAAATATGCATTGTAGATGAACTTCTCGGAACTTCTGGTCATTTGCTGTTATCAGATAAATATATAATGTTGAACAGAATTCATATACCAAATAAATATAAATAATCAAAATATTATATAAATATTATATAAATATTAACTATTAGCTCATGTCTAGAAACGCGAAAAGTGCAAGATATAAACCATAAGGCTTGAGTGGATCACAGCGATTCAAAAGATACATGTCCGAGAATCTCTAGCTATTTATTCATTAATTGAATGTGCCAAAAAGAGTTAGATAATAAATCAAACGTCTAGATATTTGCATCCTCCGTCGAAAGATGGAGAAGGTGAAATATGCAGGTGCTATGAATGACCAACACGATAACATATCCTTACCATGGTATATTGAACGTCCAAAGTACGTATAAAATTTTCAAGTAGAAGAACATCATGGTCTTTTACTCATAGGATGACGATCGAAGATGTGATCTTGCTGTTGCAAATATCCAAGTTCCATTTCTTTTGGTATTGACAACATTCGACGAGGAGGTCTAGTAATATTGCTTGTTGAAATAGAAAGTAATTTTTGCTAATGTCATTGGTAAGGTGAGGCCTTGTGATTACCTAGCTAATATCTATTAGATACTGGTCCTATTCAATTGTAAACCGCCAAGCTGCAGATTAAGATTCATATCAAGAGGAGAAAAGCACATACTGATCCTCTTTTCATTTCCAACGGATTAAATGAAACAATAAATGCAAATGTAAATGAATAAAATAATCAAATGTTAATACGTTTGGGAAGCACATGGACGATGTACATCCTCTCTTAATCGTAGATTATTCACTCAACATCTTACTTTTTGGAGCTTTGTCGACACTCTACTTGTTCCATGACCACCTTGTTCTGCTTATAAAATTACTAGTGAATTTTTGTAATTTTGCCATAATGTTAGGTTGGTGATGATAGTGGTCCCATCATCCACTTGAAAGAAGTTTTATCTACACATGCATACATTTATTTATGCCGGTTCAAAAGTACATAATATCACTATTTGCTACTTACTATCTATTATTTCGTTGGATTATTGTCAAATTACTTATGTGCTAGAACGAGGTCCTTGAACAAATATGTCATTATCGACGTATATGTTAACGGCAACATCAAGAGTTGTGCATCAAAGAGGTGTTCGAGTAGGAGAGTCATGATCCACTTTCTATTCATCCCAAAAGTTACATAGTAAATAAAGATTGTGAACTTCTTCTGCTATATTTCTTTGGGTATGTCTTGACTTAGTCTAGTGGTCCTTACCCAAACCATTCTTTCCTACTTCAAGTGTGTTATTCACTATTTGAAATATTATTTGAAGCATGCATATTCACCTCTTCCAAGAGAAATATGTATGTTCGTTTAATTTAATACCTAATCTTTCCGGCAGGAAGGGTTAGTTATTAAATTAAACATCTGAATAAATTTATGTATTCATGAGTGTAGCTTCCGCATCTTGTACTTTCTGAAGCGCGAGAGCCGAGTCAACACTTATAGTTTTTCTCCTGCGTCGAGCATGCAATGACTGTATGTGTGTCTTCCTCGATACTCTAAAGTCGATTCTCGTGTTTCTCGCTTCACTGCCACTTGTAAACTATACATGTTCCAGCTAACTCTACTCAACTTTTTTTTGGACATAGCTTTACGAACTGTACCCTAAAGTCGGCTCACTGTTTTTTGGCTTCACTGCCACTTGTAAAATATAAAAGTTCAGAGTAAACTCTACTCTTTTCTTTGGCATAAAGATTCAGCGTGAACTATAATCATCATACACACATATCACATACTGACAAAACATATCAATATTGTAAAAAAATGTTACAAAGTAAGTCTTAGAACAAATGATACCAGTGGATTTTGCTGCCTCTTTTGTCGCTTGTCTTTTTCTTCTTTCTTGGTAGAAGTCACTTTAGATACATCAAATGGTGAATATTCACCATTTGATGTATCTAGTTATCATGATGCAGTTTATTGCATACCCTACTCAACCTTATAATTTTCACTTCTCGTGAGGTATTTTAGGGTTTAGTCCAGTCATAACCCTAAACATTAACTTTGTGTGTTACGTTTCCCAAGAATGAATTCCGTTATGTAAGTCTTACCGTAATGGAAGTCATCATCTGTTCGTAGCCACATACGTCGTCCGTCGCATACAATAAACTATTCGCAAAGACAAATCATTAAAATTCATTTGTTCATCGGATTACTCACTCACTGACATTTTTAACAAAGTCACATTGATGAAATGATAAAAATTAAATCTTTTGCATTAAAATAAGATATTAGAGGACGTATTAATGAATCATCTAACTCGTCAAAATACTCGAATAATCCGCTAGTGAGATTATTATGATTTCTTATTTCTCATATGTCATATAACTCTCATAATTAGTGAGAATGGATAAATAAAATTAATGATGTCTTTCCATGAATAATTCGTCACATAAAACATATAAGTGATCAAGAAATGGTGAATGCAGTAGAAAAAATATATAGCAAAAAGAATACATCAACTAATCGGATCGTGTGTGGGGTCAATTCCTTGGGAGGGTTTGCTGCTGCAGCATTTTATTCTAATATCATCATTCTTGTGTTAATGATATAACTGGATTGTTATAAATTACGTTACGATAAATATAAACGACAAAAAATGAAATTCTTCATAAAAATTCAAGAGTCTTCGCTTACTAAATGTATTTTTGAGAGTAACAGGATAATCATAGAGAAGAATAATTTGTCCACTCGACCGGTCCACAATGCGTTTAATGCGTCCACTTACAGTTGTCGTTGGCATATATTTATACATTGAGAGTAGTACACCCTTCGACCGAATAATAATAGCTTGGCAATGCATAACACTTACAATGGTTGACATATATCATACTTAGAGAAGAATAGATGTCGTTGGCATATATTCATACATTGAGAGTAATACACCCTTCGACCGAATAATAATAGCTTGGCAATGCATAACACTTACAATGGTTGACATACTTAGAGAACAATAGATTTGATGAAAGACTATGCTAAAGCACACAAAGCAACCCCAAATAACCTACCGAAGTAAATAGCAAATACTGTTGTCTTCTGTTCTAAGATACTCTGCCTAATAAGAAGGTATATGCAAGATAAGGAGTGTTGCATACATACTTCACCTTTTCCATCTTCTGATAAAGGATGCAAATATATGCATGCAAGATAAAATCCAGAGAACTTTTGCTCTCTTGGTTTTATTAGAAAAAGATATAAATGTTAAACAAAAAATGTACACTAAATTAATAAAATTTTATGAATATGAAATGTTATCTCGTCTGGAGGCGCGAGAAGACCCAAACATTTGCCATAAAAGAAAAATTTACAGATACGCTACTCAAAGTACATATATGAGATTTTGATTACCACTAGAGCATATTTTATCAAATGTTTAATTTATTACCTACACTTTTCTGACGAAAAGATTAAATAAAGATTAAAACTTTACATATTTACCTCTTCTGTCAAGAAGCGATGAAAATATGCAAAGAGTTAGGGGATCTCAGAAAGATCCACATATGCAAAAAATGTAATTATTTCTTAACTTTTCCTTTAAACAAAGATTAGATATATAAATTAAAATTAGAAAGAAAATATTATGCTTGGGATCATACTCTGGGATATGTAGTTTCAAGAACACGTTTGTAAACATTCCCTTTGTTGATTATGTCAAGATCTTCTTGCATCTCTAGGTTAATCTATCAATTAATATTTAATACTAATTTGATGTTTTTCAACTTGATTAAAGTTTTCAACTTATATCTTTCTTTGATAATAACAACCGAACAAAAATTCCCCAAAGTTTATCTTGCATGCATATTCTCCTAAGCATATATCTACCGGTTTACTCGTACAAGAAGTCTTCATATTCTCGTTTCCATTCTGCAATCAGAAAAGTTCCGAAGACGATATTTCATCTTGCAATGGGAGTCGAGGCTCTATGTGGCAAGAAAACGTAATTACTCTAGAAGGTTGAACCAGATACGGTAGATGGCAAGGCTAAAAGCTTTTCAACTGCTTAGAAACATGTTTACACCCAGAGTATGAGTCTAAAAGCATAAAAGAGAATATACCATTGTCCTCACAGAGTGCTTTGAGTCTAGAGAAAAGACTTCCACCTACTCCCAGAAAGACCCTTAATCTTCATCTTAATATTTCTCTGTAAATACTAATATTTCTCTGTCAATACTAAGCAGTTTGCTTAGTGTAAAGCTAGTGAGTAAGCTCACTAAGCTCACTAGCTTTAATTTGATTCCTTATTTCACACATTTCAAACTGAGATGAAGACTAATCATAGGAAATGATAATGGTTAAATTTTTCAGTTCTCTGAAAGTACGCCCGCAGAATAAAGTAATCTCGTTTACCAGGAGCACTTGCAATCACTTACCCGGGGTTTAACGAGTACCAAGACCCGTGATACATACTTGTTTAAGTGCGGATCTCATTTTAATCAAAATCTTTCCATACTGATTAGGGCATTTTTGATACAAAACCTGCACATTGCATGTGGTTCCTCTACAGCTTTTCGAATTTTCAGGTTGCGGGTTGTTCAACATTTTCACCTATGTGACAAAGAATGGGCAGAAGAGCTTCATAGTTCAGCCTTAACCATGTTATGCCTTACCTTCACTGCTGTTAGGTGGACCAGAGTTTGCGAACCTTGTGTTTATGTCATGCTTGTCTCCTACACCTTCGCTGTTCAGTGTACTGTCATCAAACTCTGCTAACATGACGAAATTATCCCCTACCAGTCAGTTTATGCATTCCTATGCTCGTCATACACTGAAGCCTGCCTACCCTTTACAAATACCGGAGAGTTCCCACTAAAGAGACGAGAACACAAGTAAAGTGAGCATTTGGCTCGTAGCATCAGGCGTAACCCGCTAGCTCTCGGTCACCTAGCCTATTTCCTTCAAGACTTCAAGTTTCAGCCCTGTGCACTGTCTAGAGAGGTGTAACAGTCACCTACACAAACTTGTAGCCAGCCCCACTTCTAACCTCCCAGTTCATAAACCAGCAGTTTCTTACGGAGACATCGTCTCTAATCACCAAAAGCACTTGAACGTAGGGCCACGAATCCAACTCGAAGATAAATGAGATATCAATTTCTATATGTTCATTTTCTACAAACCAACGGGAAAACACCAAGCATCATCATGAAACATGAAACAACCACTCTGGCTGAGGAACCACATGTGTATCAGAATCGTAGAACTCTTGGCTGAAAGCTCCCTTAATTAGAGGTGCAAACTCTACATACAGTCTCTATACAGTGTGCCAACAAAAAGATAGGAACACCTTTTTGTAACGTTGCAGCATGAGAAGCTGATCTCAAACTGGTAGATTTAAAACTACTAAGTTCCGAAAATTACCTTGTTGGAACATTTGCCTTTCACATTCGAGAGCAAGCTCTCGAGAACACTTACACTTGCGAAGCAGCCCTATGGATAAGGCAGGAAGTGCCACACCCACTGGTACGAAGACATACCAAGGAAGGTGATAAAGCATCAGGCAGGAGATTTCTATCCAGTAAAATGTACCAAAGAAACCCCAGTAGATTGAAAGCAACACGTCCACCGTAAGGACAGCTGCACAAGCTGACCCAAGGGAGAAAACCGTATACCCCAGGACGAGCTGTTGAAAAGAAGGGAGACGCAATAAGAAGCTAGTCATGAAATCACCTAGCTCTAAACTGGGATCTTCCTTTCTCGTCCGTCTTCGAATGAAGCATAGAACAAAGAAAATGCTAATACTGCAGGCGGCTAACAGCGTGGTAAGGTACGGAGGCGGATGAGAGAGATTCAAAACTGGCGGAACAAAGTATGAAAGAAGCCAGAGCAGAACACTCAGATATGGTGCGAACAAGAGCATTCCGTAGAAGTAGACCCACGCCAGAGACAGCAAGACCAAAGAAATCCCCACTTCAACCAGTAAGACCCATGCAACGACATCTGTAGCTAGTACCATGGGGATCCGACACCAAGGATGCAGCCTCCTGGAAGCTGAAATCGTCCAGGCGTGAGTCTTCCATTTCGCCCCTAAAGCAGATTCCCAACAGAGCAGAGCTTTTTTCCTCACAAACTCCATCACCGCTAGAACTTCCATAGCGTTGCGCGTGCGTAGCGCAGAACTCGAAGCTCGACTCATCTGCGGACCCTAAGCATCCCGGACGACTTTCTCCGATTCTAACGGAGCTGCCGCAAGTGAGACTCTTCAGGAAACGTCATTGCTCCGGAAAAGCTCAGTTCCGGAAACCACACACGAGCTCCGCATGTCACCAACTTTACTCAAGAAATCTATAGATCTTACGCCCTGCAGTGCGTGACACAGTGGAACACTCTCATATACTACTGTGCCTGAGCACTGAGCTTAGTCGCAGCTCCATGGATATGAGACCTCGTCCCAGCCACGTCTCGTAACTTGCAGTGATTGGCTTCAGCTCCCAACCAACTTGTGCGGTGTCGAGTACTCGCTCTTCTGTCGTCGAATGAACAAGACGAGTCTACCACAGACTTCTTGAAACGCAAAGCTCAGCTTAATCACAAATATGTTCGATCCGGTTGAAAAGGAGCAATAGGAGATCAATCCAATACGTCCCTCCCGTGATTGTCTAACAGGAGTAGACTCAGCTCGATGACCGGCTCCTCGTATGCTCCAGTATCGTGCAGACCGAATAACGTACCGCTCACGATCACCTTACTCTTGCCCGACTCACATGAGTAACCTTCGCGGACGTACGTAAGGTGCACGTCAGGCGAGAAAATTCCAGACTTACATGTTTCATGTTATCGCTAGTCCGTCACAAAGATTCATTCTCTTCGTTTAAAGGCCAAAGTAATCGAATATTAAAGAGTAAACGAATTCGGTGACTTACTAGTTTAGGTAACATCAAGAAAGTAGTTTTTTATTTTTTTTTATTTTTTTTCTTACCCGTGTATGAAATAGTTTTCATTTATGTATATCTTGTTTGAGAGTAGTGCATTTTCTGATTCTAATATTTTTATTTTTATTTTTAGAACATGTTATGTTATATTTTTATTGTGATCTCATTTTTATATTTTTTTTTCTTATTGTAAGCTTCTCTTGAAATTATTAGATTTAAAAAAAGTCTCATCATCTACAGCAGCATCTTGCATTTTCTTGTTTCTGAGCCAAACAACATACATACCGATTTGAGAAATAGATGTGTGTAAGACTTTATTTTCCTTTGGTATAAGTGGACGACTTTTTTAAACGAAAAAACTCACTAAATTCATGATCTGTTCATCGGATTATGATACTGGTCATGAATTTCTCATGCTATTTTTGTTCATTCAAGCATTGGAGAGTGTGCATACTACCGTGACAACATCTCAAGAGTTTTGGATAATACCCAGACAATACACATAGTGGGACGTGATTCATAAGCAAGTATGACACATGAATATTGATTTTTTACATACATATATGAGAAAATGGTACAGAATGTCACATAGAAAATTTACGACACTAGTAGACGAGATAGAACTTTTTATGTCTAGTATCAATGACCAGCCGCAAGAAAGCGAATAGATCTAGTCAAATGCGTGACAATAGTGACCTATTGCTTTGCACATAATGCTTAATTAAGAACTCTTAGCGACATGTATTGTATTGAAAAATCGACTATAGTGAAGTACACAACGATGATTACTGATACTCTTACTAGTAGAAATAAATTTACTCCGAATATATACGTAGACTAGATCTCACAAAGAATAGAAACATTATGAGCAAATTTGAACAAATTTATGAAAGCTCAAAAATAATAAGTGCCATTGATGATTCTCATATAAAAATTGAGACACAAATCACCATAAAAGTATATTCAAGAATGTTACAGTAATCATCACTCTGATTGTTTAGTTTTGCTACAAGGAGTATGTGATTTTGATCAAAAATTTGGGGACTTATGTTGCACCATGCGTGGCTCTACTCACGATGCTACTCTACATTTACAACATTCAAGTTTGTATCAGTTTATGAAAACAAGCGTATTCTTGCTGAACCAACAATCACAATGAGTGAAGAGAGTGATGCAATCATTATATTTTTTATGTTACTTAGAGATACCGCTTATCTTATCAGAGAGTGGTTGATCAAACGATTTCATTGATACATACATGAAGGAGCTACATTTGAAAACGAGTTTGACAGATACATATCAAAGACACAGTGAAAATCAAAAATACATTCAATCGTCTAAAATGAAGATGGACGATACTTCGTGACTGTCTTATACGACTAGAGTAGTGCTCGGAGTTGTACTTGCATGTGGAGTGCTACATAACTTTGTGATATTACAAGAGAAGTCTTTATCTCAAGACGTACCGGTAGATGAACGACTGAATGCTACACATCTGTAACTCCTTCGTGGAACTGCAGCCGACAGAGTCAGAACACGAGAAGAAGAGATCATGAGAGATGCATTGTTCAAGCAATTTTGTAGAACTCGTTTACGTTCTAATGCATAATCACATGTGGATATGAGAGATATATGCACAAGAACTTGAATTCTAGTAGTAGATGATGATTGCGCTAGTCTTTGAGAACCTCTTCTCAACAACTCATCTCCATTCGACGAATCTCTAACATCTGGGTCATTAAGTCGAATCTATGATCTTCTTGTTGTGCTCTTCTCTCGTTCTCTTTTTTCTTGCATTTGAGCAAAGAGGTTCATGGACACAACAACATAATAGACATTGTCTTTGGAAAGACTTTTTCTCTTCTTAGCACTCATGTTTGGTTTTCCACTCACACCGGGTTGAGAACATGCTTTTCTTCTAGGAGTTTCTTCGACGTTCCCAGATACGTCAATAATTTTTCTCTTTGAAGTGATTGAGAATCCATCATAACCAAGAGCTTGAAGGCTCAACTCGAAGAACTAAGGTCTCCAAGCTCTACTTGCGAAGTATACCCCTAGTGGGCTATCCCAACAACTCGTCCTAACGGCAATAACGACCCTACTGAGATTAGTCACTCCGCACTCGGTCAACCTAGCCGAGGTGCCAAACTGACGTGACACGATATTCCTCTCATAGCTTTGTCGATCTGAGCAATGAAGATCTTATAGATGTGTTCTCTGAGAACAAATGTTAATCGAGTGAACCTCTTTTATTTGTTGATCTCTTGAATGATAGTCTTGTTGAGTGTAATCTGGATTCTCTACGAGCATCGAGTGGGTTTGGCTTGACCGTTTTGTGAGTAATCGTGTTGTCTTGTTGGCATTGTGAAGATGGTAACTTCTCTGTTGAGACTACTCGAAGAACTGAATGCATGTCGAAGTGAAGTTTAGTAAGAGCTCGTTGATATGAAATCGTCCGCAGGTATCTTCGGACATCGTCATTAGTGTTGGGTTGTTGGTACTTGTAGTGTCTCAAGATTTCTCCTTTAGCCCACTGTAGCATAAAAGATTTCGTTTCCCACGAAGATTTACACTAGTTACGCTGTTCTAAGTTCTAATATATGTTCAAACTCACAAACATTCGAGTTTTGTCCAGAAATCTCTTCGTCTCACAAAACCGCACGACTTCCAGATCCTTCAGAAGACGCTCTGGATCCTAACATACAATTACTACTTAAAATACAATATAAATATCCATTGAGAAGTCCCAAAAGACGCTTACTGCTTCTTGGTCACGGTTTTCAGTTTTCCCATGTCGGCTTCCATAAGCAATTCTCTGCTTCTGGGAGTTCAACTCGGCTTCTGACACCTCCAGAAGATTGCCTGTGCTTCGTAGATGTCGATTACTACTCCATATCACAAATTACTCTTCAATTTCCAACGGGTTAAATAAATCATAGGATGTATACCCCCGTAGCCTTCCCAGACTTCTGCTTGCTAAAACGATCTTCTAGCAGCACTACAACGACATTCACATTCACGGATACTCATACGAAGCTTCTGAAACCAAATAGAAGAAAGAAGAAAGATGGGAAGATGAGAGAAGAGAAGAAAGAAGAGAAAATCAAAACAAAAAGAAATAAAAAGAAAGAGAGAAATTAAGATTTTGATAAGCTTCTAGTCCGGATCCTGACTAACAAGCCATCCTTACCTGTAGTAAATTAGGGAAGAAGACCAAATATCTACTTACAGTCACACTGTCTTATGGTTGAGCATGACGT
Organism: Asterella californica; assembly: GCA_036924285.1. Taxonomy (NCBI): domain Eukaryota; kingdom Viridiplantae; phylum Streptophyta; class Marchantiopsida; order Marchantiales; family Aytoniaceae; genus Asterella; species Asterella californica. The sequence goes on from JAYKYS010000001.1 coordinate 41,401,388, forward strand.
CTTTTGCTCTGGAACGAAGGCTTCTAGCTTCTTCTGTCCTTGCTTCAACTACTCTGATTCAAGGGACCAATCTCCCATGGACAGTCCATATGTGGATCCGAAGCGCTCCACTGGATGAGACCAGCTTGGACTCTACACAACTTTTAACAATTGTGGTGCCCACAATTTACAAGATTCATGAATTTTTGAAATTTTTGAAGTTAATAACTTGTTTGTATAACTGAAGAAGCTTTGTTACTTAAGATTACGGCTTCCTTAGAAGGAAGATGATCTTACGATCTTTTTCGCAACAAGAAGTGGACTTCTTCGGAAGACGGCCGTCTTCCGGGAAGCATCTTCTCAGTTGTGTCTTCCGAAGACGAAAGACGGCGGACGACGGAAGACAAAAGACACATATCTTCCGGAAGACAGCGACCGCAGATGCCTAACTGCGTTTTACCCAGTAAAAAAGTAGATGTACCTACCAGGTAGCACCAAGGTAGTAGGTAGGTCAGGAAGGTCAGGTAGGTCAAAGAACCCGTAAACTGCACGAGAAGATACGAAAGAAGCGCATTAACGCAGAATAATCACCGCTTCCCGCATCGAAGGCATTACCTCAGAAGATCGAGTTAGGAGGTGACGCATCGAGTTAGGAGGTGATCGAATTGAGTGAGGAGGACCAGCAAAGTGAAATCGAGTAGAACAAGGATCGATTCGCAGCTAGAGAGAAAGCGATGATGAAATTCTGAGAGAAGGAAGCACCATCGAGCTGTAGACTCCCGGAAGCAGACATTGAAGGACGACTAAGAAGAATCAGAGATGGAGTCTTGTTCGATTGAAGAGTAGCAAGACATTGACGGCAGCAGCAGCTCTGTGGAGTCGCATTGGAGCTGGGGTCGGAGCCGGAAGCACGCAGAAGATTGAAGACGCTACAGGAAGCAGTCAGACGACTGTTTGAGGTTCTTCTTATGTTCTCTTCTCTTCCCATTGCTTCTCGCCTCTTGTTCAGTATCCCCGGTTGTTTGCAGGCAAACCAATCGATCGTTTCCTCATCCCGTATTTTCGTCTGTGAAATTGGGCGCGGAAGCGCTGCCAATTTTCGACAGTCATCTTCTAGCTTCTTCCCGAACTATAATCGAGCTTCCCTGACCGCCGTTCAAATTTGATCTCGCAACTATCAATTTTTCTACCCTACCGCACCTCTACTCCTGAATCCTTGAACAGAAGACGCTTCAGAAGATCTGAACATCTTCGGAAGACGCTTCTGAATCCTAAACATCTTCAGAAGACGCTTCTGGATGTCTGAAGTCTTCGGAAGACGACTGTGTGCAATTCGTATTGAGAGTGGATTGGATTTGCTTTTGTGTTGAGAGAGGCTTGGTACGAATCCTGAGTGACTTGGTGAGTTGTTTATTGTTTCGAGAAGCTAAAAGTTGGGAACCAAGCCTGTGCCTCCCGATCTTCCAAGCTTCTCAAATCCACATCTTCCTAGAGAGACTAGAAGACTGGAAAGACTGGCAGAATGCCCTAGAAGACGAGAGGGTCCGTTACAGATCACTTCTGTCCGATCCATAGCAACCTATTCCTTCTTCTTTCCGAACTTAGAAGAGAGTTGTGAGAAGTCTTGCTAACAGAATCTGGAGAGAATTGTCGAGGGTCATGTGTTCCCATCATGCAGCAAGCTTCTTCTGAGTGTGTATGAGAGGTGAGAAGTCGAAAGAACAGAGTGCGAATGTCTTGTGTCTGTTGTGAGGTTAGATTGTGTGTAGGAAGCAGAAGACAGGTGAGATCAGTGAACGGAAGCCTGGCTTCGGGAAGTCTTCCGAGAACGTTATTGAATCTGAAGCTGTCTCGGAAGTCTTCCCAGAGGTCAGTGTCACCGAAGGAGCCCGCGATCATCTTCTGAACCTTTCATACACTCTATTTTTCGCCATATCTTGTATCTTCTGTTAGGAAGTAGGACGAAATGCAAGATGAGTTGTCTTCTTAAGAATCTATGCAATGCCTTGCTTAGTTAGGATTGGTTAGATATAGCTCGGAAGACGAGAGGAACTTAGGAAGCACTGTTAGAATCCCGGAAGACGGAGTAGCTATTTTCTGGAAGACTAGATTCGTCTTCTGAGAGTGGAAGCTAGACTGTGAGAACTCGAGAAGGACTAAGCCTTCGGCTCACAATAAGTACGTGTGGCTTAGTGCAACAGAGCTTCAAGTATTTTGATGCATCTTCGAGGGTTGGTGTTACCGGCAGCAGAGTTGGTCGAGGCCAAACCCTTCATCAAGGAGTTGGGTCTCGACTTCTTCATGTGGGATTGGAACCTCGCAGACCAAGGTCTTCTGGAGGAGGTTTGGACAGCATTACCTCCTCGTAACCTTGTACATGCGAAGACAAGAGTAGCTCGTGGAAGACCATCTTCTTGGACAGAGGAATGGTGACGCAAGGCCTTTCACAAGCTAGAATCTGAGAACTGAGGTTATTCGCTCGAGAAGAAGATCTTACCCATGATCTCGGGGAAGTGACATTTGCCTGGGAGCACATCTTATCTCTTCCTGGAGGACAGACAGGGAAAGAAACGGATGGAAGGTTGAATCTTATCGAGAGCCGCAAAAGCGTCTTCTGACGAAGCTGTTCCTTCACCTCTTTCTCAAGGAGAAGGCGCAAAAGACGAGGTACCTTGGAGATCAGGACGTGGAGTTCCTGGAAGCAGTGTGTGTTGTAGAGAATGTCAACTGGGGCGCGTTCTTCCACGCATATGTGTAGGCAGAGCTGGTGTACTTAGGCACCTCAGCAGGAGGACATCTTACTCCATTCTTTTGTTACCTGTACGTGGCCAAGGGGGACCTAACAGAAGATCAGTTGGCGAGATATGGACCAACAGGGCAGCACGAGACGAAGGAGGAGACCTCGGGAGAAGACGATCGAGCAGCAGCAATGACTCCCCCTCCCACTCTGATGCCGCAGATGAGGCCAGGTACTCATCAGAAGACGCTTCTGGTGAGAGAAGACGGCTCCAGTGGGTCGGAAGACGCGACACCACCAAGGAAGATGGGTCCTAGGAGTGCGCCTAGGAAGACCACCTCCTTCCCGATCATTCACTCTGGATCGGAGTTCGACTCTCTGGAGGAGCCCCTTGGTACCCGAGTTGCACAGAAGACCGCTTCTGCAACACCAAGAAGTCTTCCGAAGACTCTAGAAGACGAAGGTTGGATGGATATTCCTATTGCGATGCGAGGAAGCGCAGTAAAGAGGACCGCTTCTATCATAGGGAGGGATCTTCCACCCCGGAAGATGGGAAGAGTAGCATCTTCCCATACGCAGAAATAGAAGACCATAGTGGTGGAAGAGGCATCCTTGTCTTTGGAAGACAAGGAAGACACCTCTGATCGGATTGTGGGGATGAACTTGTCTTCCGTAGGAAGAAGACTGGAGGAGTTCAGTGTCTTCTCCCACTCAGAGATCCGACCAGCTATGGAGTTGGTGGAGAAGAGAGCGATGGCTCAGGAGAAGCCACTACAGCCTGGATTCAATCTGTGCACCTTGATGCGACAGGAAGAAGACCAGAAGAAGGTAGAAGCGCTGGAAGCCAACCTCCGCACCACGGAGAAGCTCGCAGCGAAGTACAAGGCGGAAGCAGCCGCTTCTACCAAGGAGTTAGTGCAGCTCAGGAAGAGCAACCAGGAGTTGCAGGCGCGTTTACAGCAGTGTGACCAGGAGGTTCTACGAGTCCGAGGTAAGATCACCGCCCTCGCAGAGAAAAAGACGACATGAAAGACACTACGAGAAGCCACAGAAGTGCAGACTTCAGCCGAGAAGACGCAACGAGAAGCAACGGAAGCTCGTGCGCTGTCGGGTTGAGAGTCTTCCTAGGAAGGGCGAACCTTCTGATTGTGATATGAGCTTGAAGGCTGTGTTCAATCTACTCAGAGAAGCGTTGGGCTCCTGGCTGTGACTGGTTTACTCAAAGGATAGGCTTCAAGTCTCAAGGTGATACTGAAAAACACTCATGTAAGTCTCTAGGCTCTTCTGATATGTTCAGGAAGCAAAGTTCAGGCTTAACTAGCAATGATAAGATCAAATGGCGAACTTTGACACTCAGGATTGAGAAATATGTGAAGGTTCAGACTTCAGAACTCCTCTTACATGTAAATGAGGTTCTACTGGATACACATACGAAATTTCAGCTTCAGATCAATTCAGAGCACTAAGATATGAGCAGAAACTTTCTGAGTAGAGAAATTACGACAATTTCTGATACCCAGATAGCTATTTCGACCTAGAACAAAGAATTGGCTCGATCACTTTGGGAAATTCTTACAGGATTTGCAGTACACAGCTTGCTGAACACTCCTGTGAAGTTGGGCCTCCTGATTCCACACAGAACTCCAGATGTCGCTCTTTGAAGTTGTTGTTCTAGATTGAGAGTTTTTCGGACCCCCTCTACTTCAGCGGTCGCCCTGAATTACTCACTAACTCAAATAACTTGAAAATTTTTTGACAGTCGTAGCCCGGCTGACAGTGAACGCAACCACGAAGGTTTGAAGCGATTTCCTCAATTCTGCTGCAATTGGCACTCAAAACCCCAAAATCAACAAAAGTGATGCAGTTTTGGCACAATCTGAACTTCAATTGGGCATAACTCCTTGTTTATTGATCCAAATCGATCAAGAATTTCACTGACAGTGCTTGGCTCGACGAGCTCTATCTCCTTGTGCTTTCAGATTTCGCAGTGTCCTTACCAATTGCTCGAAATCCACTCTAGAGCTCTGTATCTAAACTTAGAGTTTAACAAAAGATAAAAATGAACCAATGGGAGTTCATAGCTCCATTTGGTTGTCATTTTGTGCCTTAAACTACCTGGTAACTTATCTACACTCATAGGCTACCACGTCAAGCCCCCTAGAGTGCCAACATAAAACTTAAACTACCTAAAACGACATACAGCCCTAAAAGTAAACTAAAATCAGCTAAAAGCGTACATGGGCAACACGTAAGTACAACCCACGAGCTTAAACCCTATCTACATGGTAAATCTAAGTCATGTACATTGAGTATCATAGATAAGTATGAATTCACTTGCACAAGCGTACGAATGCTTGAACAAGATAAATATCATACTACCAACCTACTAGGATCCAGAGTTAACACCATATGCAAAAGGTGTCAACCATAAGCATAAAAGACAAGAACAGTACAGAGCTAACTTCTAAGACTACTAAACATCAAGTGTCGAAGTAGAAATAACATGCGCCAAGTAACGCGACAGCAGTGATAAGTGAATCATTTACTATGTCAAATGATTCACATCACGACATGGTAACTTATCTACACTCATGGGCTACCACGTCAAGCCCCCTAGAGTGCCAGCATAAAACTTAAACTACCGATCCTAGTGGGGAACCCTGCTATAAGATCGAGACGATACAATTGTTCACTCCTACGCCTCCTGTCCAATATAATCGTTATACACCTAGAGACAGGGCTAGTAATGTACAGACCAGGACGCCCTGGCAACCTTCTTCATCACAACGACCTCTAAACCCTCTTCCTGGAGCATGCAACAATTGTGGAAAGACATGAGACTGGTGGTCCACCTGTGCTCATCCGAGAAGACAGATTGGACAAGTGCCCTTGTGTGAAAACTATAAGGAAGTAGGACATTTCATGGGAAATTGTCCTCAGACCTTACGCCCACGACAAATGGTTAGATTTGCAGAGACCACGCCTCCTGCAGAAGCCGCATCAGCTTCTAAACTCGAGCTAGCAGTAGTACAGCACATTACGGTAGAAGAAGAAGATCCTGGGATTGTACGGATTGTTTTCATATCGAGGAAGACGAATCAGACCTCGGGAAGCGCGAAGGAAAGGAACCTCAGCTGCAGAAGACGATTGCGGCTCAGAAGACGAAGTCATTTGAGGCAGCTTTCTCTTTCACTTTGACGGATGACACTGTTTGGAGCCCTTGCCCGGATCAGACAGTTGACCCCCAGAAGAAGTCCTAGATGAAGCGATGTTCAAGATAAGTACCAGAAGCAAAGGGAAGTCAGAATCCCGTCAGAAGGAGATCAAGAAGAAGAAGCAGCGTAAGGAGAGGTCATCTTCCCCTGAGCGGTCTTCTTCTCCTGCTTACGACCGAGAAGATCCGAAGTACTTTGCTCCTGACATTAGACAAGAAGTTGAAACGATCATGCAAGAAGAGATGGAGAAGCAACGGAAGATAGTACAGCAGCTTCTTCCACCGACTACGATAGTCCTTGTCTCACGGGAACAACTTCCAATCGAGGGAAGACACCATTCTAGTCTTCCATCCAAGGAAGCAGCTACTACATTTTCTCTGTTGGAAACACCCGTCACTCTTCTGAAGCGATCTCCTTATGACTTCTTGCGAGATTTGTGGAATCAGAAGGCGGATGTAACCTTCCAACAACTTTTGGATGACAACGCTGGTTGCAGGAAGCTGTTACAATCTGTTCTTCGAGGATCGAAGAAGAGGAGAACAGCTAAACTTCCCTAGAGCACCTGATCTTAAGGATAGAGCATGAAGACTTGCGAGCTCCAGAACTTGATATGGAGATCCATGGCTGTCTTCTGAAGAAGGTACCCATTGATTCCGGCTCCGGAATTAACATCACGACTGAAGAAACTGCGCATGCCCTAGGCTTCATTGAGTTCCAGCCTACTCCGAGAATTCTCAGAATGACGGACCAGACCAGAAGATGACCTTTGGGGCAACTGAAAGATGTCTAGACGGTAACTGGGAGAGTATCCTTTTACCTCACTTACATCATTTTGTGACTAGTAGCTAAGGTTGGATATCAAGTGTTGATAGGAAGACCATGGCTGTATGCTGCAAATGTAAATACCGATTGGAGAAGACATCGTTTGAGGTTTCCCAATCTTACACCCAAGCCAGGTGAGAAGACCAAAGTCTCCATTCCTTGGATGAAGATTGGACACCAAGGTGAAACTCTCTCTACAACTGAGGGGTACACGTCAGAAGACTCAGCTGCGTCTTCTGACATTGATGAACGATATGATGAGTTTGTGGTGAATAACTGGTGTATTATAGAAGTAGCAGAGATAACAGAAAAAGTGATTTGCAAGTGATATGAAGAAGTGATCTGTCTGCACCTCCGCTCACAAGAAGTGAGCAGAGGTGCAGACCTACTCTATGTGTAACCAAACTCTGTATGTAGCCTCGCGTGTAGTGTGTATGTTTTTCTACATTGACATTGATCTTATACGGTCTCATCTAATTGTAGAAGGAAGATCCTTTCGAATCACAACCACAACCCAGAGATAAAATGAGGCACTGTTAGAAGGCCACCATCTCCTACGCTTTGATTCTCCTCAATTTTAGAAAGTATTTCTTATTCCTATCGTAGCTAATCTTGCCACATGGACAATTATCTTAAAAATAAAACAAGGAGTTGTCCAACTTAGAATAGCTAACTCTGATCTACAAAGTAGCGAGGTATAAACAGCTAACTAGTATATTATCTATTCCTAGTCAGCAGGTGTGACCTCCATGGGATCCACATCTGTCTGATCACTTAATTCGTCCTCTGGTATCATGGCTGCTGGTACCTCTGGCGCGGCTGAGGTGGCATCTGTCTCAGTGGTAGCCATGTGCGCTTTTGCAGTTGGCTCAGAAGCCGAAAGAGGTCCTTGGAAGCCGAATCCACATGCACTTCCTATCTTTTCTACACGACTTGCTCGATGTGGGGAGCTGGGACGATCTCACAGAGATCAGAGGTAGTCATTACCTCCATTCTGAGCACATGGAAAGTCGTCTCTTCTTCCTATCTTCCAGAAGACGTCTTGGCTTCTAGAGCTTCCTCGCATGTCTTCTCTGCTTCCAATGTTGTTACCACCAGGTGAACAGCGAGGTCGAACTCCTCCTTGTCGAGATCTTTCACATGGGCTAGTCATGGTGCATCAGAAGACGTGGCTGCATGGATGAGAATCTAAAGAAGACCGTAGAGAGTCTTCATATTTCTTGACTTGTCGATCCAAGTAGCAAAACCTGCTTTTTTGCATTCCACCAACTTCTCATTGGAGGCGTCATCCCATGTTCGAGCTAAGGTCAGAAGCTTCTTTCTTGCATTGAAGTTAAACTTCTTCATAAGCGCTTCTCTCATCTGCGCCATGATCTCCTTACGTCGTGGTTCTGCTTCCACCCGCTGCTTCTTCTCCTACGCAGCCTTGGTTTCTATAGCTTCCCGATGTGAGTCCCAAGTCTTCTTCTCTTCTACCAGATCAGTTAACTTACCCCTGATCCGCAAACTTCCTGCTCCCTCTGCTGAAGTCACACCTGCAACTCTTGGTCACTCTTTTGCAATTGGACCAATTCCTTCATAGAAGCAGAAGCTTCCATCTTGTACTTCGTGGCAATCTTCTCCGTGGTGAAGAGGTTGACTTCCAGAGCTTCCACCCTCTGCTTCTGAGCTTCCTCTTGCTGAATCAAGATCCGAAGACCAAATCCAGGTTGAAGGGACTTCTCTTGGGCCCTAGCTTGCTTCTCCACCAACTCCATCGTTGGCTGGATCTCGATGCTGAAGAAGGCGCTGAACTCCTCCAACCTTCTTCTCGTAGAAGATAGATTCATGTCTACAAACCGGTCCGTGGCAGCTTCCTTGTCTTCCGGAGACATCTGTACCTCTTCCACCATGGAGTCTTCTCGTTATGCACTCGGAAAGACGTTACTCTCAATGTCTTCCTGGGTGGAAGATCTCTTCCCACCGTGGAGACAGACCTCTTCTCTGCGCATCCTCCTGTCGCAGTCAGAACATCAACCCAAGTCTTGTCTTCTAGAGTCTTCGGAAGACTCCATGTGGTCGCATGAACTATATTCCGGGTGATCGTGGTCCTAGTGTTAGGAGTGTCTTCTTGCGAATCCGACTCAGATCCGGAGTGAATGGTGGAGTAAGATGTGCTCTTCTTAGGAATACTCCTAGGTCTCATCTTCCTTGGTGGTGACGCATCTTCGGTGCCATTGGAATCATCTTTTCGAATAGAGATCGTCTTCTGGTTAGTGGCCACGTGAGAGACACTAGAGTGGAAAGGGAAGACATGACACCTGTCCGATCTTCTTCTTCCGAGGTCTCCTCCTTGATCTCTTGTTGTCTCGTTGGTCCATATTTGATCAACTCAGTCTCCTTCAGGTCTCCCTTGGACACATACAGATAGCACAAGAAGGGGGTGAGATGTCCTCCTACTGGGTGCCCAAGTAAGCTAACTCAGCATGGACATAGACGTGGAAGAAGGTGCTCCAATTGATGATCTCTCCAGTCCAAAAAGCTTCTAGGAACTCCACTTCCTGATCTGCAAGGTATCGGACCTTCTGAGCCTTTCCCTTGGGAAAAAGATCAAGGTACAACTTCCTCAAAAGAAGCTTCTTCGGCTCTCGGTAGGCTTCTACCTTCCATTCGTTTCTCCCCTGTCGATCTTCTAGGACGAGATAAGTAGTACTCCCAGATACATAAGATTTCTCTGAGATGATTGTTGGAATCTTCCTGGTCAAATCTTCTTGAATCGTCTGGTCGGCGAGATTTCAACCTCACGTGAAGAAGTCGATGCCCAACTCCTTGAGGAAAGGTTTGATCACGATCAGCTCCGCTTGTGGTAACACCAACCCTCGAGGATGCATCGATATTTCAAGCTTTTCTTACACTATACCACACATACTTGTTGTGAGTCTAAGGCTCAATCCTTACCAGCCCTCACAATCTAACTTCCACTCTCAGAAGACAAATTTAGTCTTCTAGAAGACAAGTATTCTGTCTTCCAGAATGTTTTCTAAGGGCATCACGTCTTCCAATCTATATCTACGCAATCTTAACTAAGCAAGATATCTCTTGGATTCTTAAGAAGACAATCCATCTTGCAATTCATCCTACTTCTTAACAGAAGATGAAGAGACACTTGAGAAGCGAGAGCTGCAATTCGATTAGAAGAAGATTTGAGGGCTCTTACGGCGACAATGGTCTCCAAGAAGACTCCCGAGATAACTTTTGGTTAACTGACGTCTTCAGAAGACTTCTCGCATCTGATCAGTGATGGAAAGCCATGCAGAAGTGATCTGCAAGTGATATGGAGAAGGCGCATGTCTTCTACTTCCTACACGCAATCTATCCTCACAATAGACATTGAACATTCTGTCTTTCGACTTCTCACCTCGCGTAAACTATCAAAAAAAGCTTGCTACGTAATGAGCAGACATGACCTTTGACATTGCTCTCTAGATTTTGCCAGCAAGACCTCTCACAATTCTCATCTAAAGTTTAGGAAGAAGAAGGAACATGCTGCTATGGGTCAGACAAAAGAGATCCGTAGAGGACTCTCACATCTTCTCGCGCATTCTATCAGCTTTTCTAATCTTATAGCTCTCTAGGAAGATGTGGATTTGAGAAGTCAAGAAGCTTGGGAGGCACTGGTCTGATTCTCAATTTCCTACTTCTCGAAACAAACATCAACTCTCAATTTCACTCTGGATTCACATCAAGCTTCTCACAATTCAAATTCCAATCCAATCCAATCCAAGCTACTTGATGTGAATTTCAAACATTCGGCTTCTAGAAATGTCCAGACATTCAGCCGAGTCTTCTGTCCATGGATTTTGAGACAGAAATACAGTGGGGTAGGGAAATTAATAGACAAAACAAAGGATTCACGAACAGAGAGAGAAGAAGCTCAAATCTGACTCTTCGGGAAGAGATTGAGAAGAGGACTGTCGAAAATTGGACAGCGCTTCCGCTTCCAATTCTCTCAAAAGAAATTTCATGAAAAGGAGGGATCGGTGGACTTCCTACAAGAAATCGAGGAAGCGTGGAAACACAGAAACAGAAGGGCGTGCAAATGTATCTCACGAAGTAGTAAGGTAGTTAAGTGTTGATGTTCAAGTACTATATGAATCTGGTTGTATCCACTATAATCGACTCCAAAATTATGTCATTCGTGACCTACAACTTTTTCCAAGATCTCATCGATGAATGGCAATGGGTAGTATCCTTCTTAGTGACCGTATTCAACTTCTTGTAATCCACACACATATGTGAAATTTACCATTCTTCTTCTTCACGATCACAATAGGTGATACCCATTTTGAATTCTCCACTTCATAAATAAACCCAGCTTCATTCAATTTATCAATCTCTTCTTTGATGATCACTCCTGTTGGTGGGTTGATCCTTCGTTGTTTTTGTCGAACAGATCTCGCGTCCTCCTCCACGTCAATCTTGTGGGTCTCCAGTGTCACCTCCTTTAGATCCTTATAGCTGAAAGCAAATACATGGATGTACTTTCTAAATATCTCCAAGAATCTTTTCATCTCCTCCGAAGTCACCTTGGGACCACTTTTATTTTGTTTGGATCCTTCTCAGCATATGGACGAGGGAGTAAATCAATAGCTCCAATATAAAGCGTGACGTAATCCATATCAAACTCCTCGTCTTCAAACATCTCTTCTTCAAAAGAACCGCTCGTATCTACTCCGGAGATATTTTCACTGTCTTTGGTTTTTGATTCTCAATAGTCGCTGATCGGTCTATTAGAATCAAAAGTCACACAACCACCACTTCAGAGAGGCACCTTCACTCGATGATTGCTAAGTATCTTTGTGTCATCTATCAGTTGTACGAACGGCTCTCAACAAAAGTCTTCCAAGGAGCAAGTCATAGCTAGAATCTTTTAGAATTTGAAAAGACACCAAGATTTGTACCCCATAATCGACACCACTACTTTCTCCAGGACTCCAATAGATCTCACCCTCTACTTGTTTGCCATACCAACAATGATGCTCGTCGATCTCGTGTGTTTCATCCCCAACCGCTTCATCAAACGTCCAAATGTCGCATTCACAGCAGAACCTCCGTCCACCAACACATCATGTACAAAGTGTCCATTCAATCAAACCTCGATCTTAGATGCTTTCGTGCACACCTCAGAGGCTTGAGCATCTACTACACCAACTCTCACACTTGAGACGTTGGTCTTATCCTTAGATTTCTTCTTCTTGATCCTTCTCGAGCTCAATCTTCCTCGAATCTCTCTCCTCTAGCTTGGGTTGAGTGCAATCAATTGACCCACTGTTATGTTGACTTTTTGTGTGCCAACGTCCTCAGCTATGTCATATCTAGGTTGAGCAGCTGAAATGGTGAAATCCTCCATCCCTAGCTTCTCCTATGCTCCTTTTGAAAAGAAGACATAGTGCTGGAACGAGTGCTCCTACTTGGAGAATCCTCAATGATCATAAGTTCATTCGAAGTCCTCTTCCTCTCGTGAGCTAAGAGTTCCACTGAGATGAGTAAGAGCATTCTCCTCTCTCATAAACATTTGACATCTTCATCGCATCGATTGTGACAACTCCTTTGTCTTTGTTTTGTGACGGAACTCTTCCTCCCAAGTTTCCTCTTGTACCTTCATTGTTTCATCCTCCATTTTGGATGGAGTGTGGACAATTTCTTTGAAAATGAGGACCATCACATCCGTAGCACGAGATACCACTGAATTCATTTTGAGGCTCACACTGAAACTTCCTCCATAATCTCTTTGGTCTCCTCCTCGTTCCTTGGTTCCTCCGCTCTTTCAATTGCACCACATTGATCTTCAGATCTGTCAATGTTTCTGTTATTTGTCTCAATTCATCTTGAAGATTAAGCGCTGGAGGGTTGACAATAACCACATCAACTGTGTTAATCACAATAGGTGTCGAGATCCTTTGAGCAGCTCTACCATCGAGTATAATCCCTCCAACACTCGCCACCTTTGCTTCTCCTAGAAGAACGTCATCATCTTTCAAACTCTTTTTCTTTCGAGCTGCAATTTCAATCGCTTTCACCTTAATGGTGGACTTCTCGTACTTCACATGAGTTTTGATTTGAGGTTCAGACCTGCCACAAAGTTCTTGGTAAGCATGGCCACAATTTCGCGGACCTGTTGGAGAGAGGAGTTGACACCCGTGGACAAAATCGATCGTCGAAGGAGCTGTGGTTGTTGGTTTTGAGCAAGCTTGGTACCATTGGAAAGGTCTCGGCGAGACGCTTCCATTGAGACAAATCTTGTTGCGATCTGAGGAGAATTGAGGCGTTGAGGTGTGTTTCTATTTCGCGGACCTGTTGGAGAGAGGAGTTGACACCCGTGGACAAAATCGATCGTCGAAGGAGCTGTGGTTGTTGGTTTTGAACAAGCTTGGTACCATTGGAAAGGTCTCCGCGAGACGCTTCCATTGAGATAAATCTTGTTGCGATCTAAGGAGAATTGAGGCGTTGAGGTGTGTTTCTATTTCGCGGACCTGTTGGAGAGAGGAGTTGACACCCGTGGACAAAATCGATCGTCGAAGGAGCTGTGGTTGTTGGTTTTGAGCAAGCTTGGTACCATTGGAAAGGTCTCGGCGAGACGCTTCCATTGAGACAAATCTTGTTGCGATCTGAGGAGAATTGAGGTTTTGAGGTGTGCTCTTAGCTCGCTGATTTGTTAAACTAGTTCTTCGGTGATGATGGAGGAGATTAAACAACTCCTTCATAAGGTGTTGGCAGCGGTGGAAGAAGTATCGGTTGAAGTAGCAGATCTGCATCGAGAGCTCATAGCACATAAGAATGAACTTGTTTCTGTTGTGTGCGATGTTCATGCTTTGAAGAACATGCAAACCGTTGTTGCTACAACTACCAAAGAGATTTCCTCTACACTCTCAGCATCTGCTGTTTCTGCTGAGGAGAAATCTGCGGTGGTAAATGATAATTTCAAAGAAGTAGTGGAGAAGTTGGAGATGAAGATGAAATCTTATGCTGAAGCTACCAAGGCGGCTCAAGTCTCTCTTTTTCAAGAGCAAGAGAATGAAAAGTTGAACCAACTCTCAAGGGTGAAAAATGTGAGAATATCCGGTTTACCTGAGCTAGAGAAGGAAGAGACCAAGGAAGTAGCTACCACTTTCTTTGCTGACACGTTACATGTTCACAAGCCTGTCCTAGTTCAAGCTTACCGCATAGGGTAAAAAGGCTCACAACCTCGAGCAATATTGGCTAAGTTTGCAGATCAAGCACAACGAGATACAGCGATGGCTAACAAAGCTGTCTTGAAGGGGAGACAGATCTGGTTGGATCTTGATCTCACACCGCTACAAGCTGAAGCCAAGCGGAAGGAGCTTGTGAAGGTAAAAGAGGCTCAACAAGGAGGGTTCATTGCTTTCTTAAGAGATGGACGTGCTGTTGTCACACAAAAGAGACGAGATGTTTCCAAATAGCAATTTTCGACCCTTAGAGTTATGATGTGGAACATTCATGGGCTTACTAAGTCAAAGTACACAAGCGCTTTACCAATTTGGAACAAGGCTGATATCATCAACTTGGTGGAGACATGGGAACATGAAGGAAACAATGTACATGAGTTGGATGGTTTTACTTTGATCGGCTCTACTTGGAACAAGCGCAAGCAACATAAAAGACGTGGTTTTGGAGGTATTGCAACTTACGTCAGATCTTATTTGCATCAGCTTGTTGAAGTGGTTCTTCAGGATGTGGGTGGACAATATCATTGGATTCGAGTTGGTGGAGAAAGTAGATCTGCATGTTATATCGCAATCTGCTATTTTGCACCTTTGAACATGTCTATCTATCAGACTAGAGCATGTAGCACGAGCCAACCTTTCCATCGTCTTTCTATTGATGTTTTGAGATATCAAGAGAAGGGCAAGGTCTTTGTGGTGGGACATTTCAATGCTAGAGTTCACACTTGCCAGTTCACACAATTCTATGCTCTTGATCACTCCCCTATTCTTGAAGAAAATGATGATCCTACATGGTCCCGTGCCTCCTTAGATACATCCACCAATGACATGAAAGAACACTTCTTGACTTTTGGAGCAATCTGTAGTTTGAAAATTCTGAACGGTACATCCCGTTTTCCTAGCTCTAACATGAAAACATACGTCTCTACCTCTGGATCAAGCATAGTAGACTACCTCCTCTCCTCATCTCTTGATAGTTCACTCATTTCAGCATTTGAAGTTTTGGATCTACAACCTGAATCTGATCACACTCCTCTACTGTTCTCACTATCGTCGTCTAGCTCATTTGCACCTTACAAGTTGAAAGGTTTTGATGGGAGCAACACTACCTCTAGACTTCGTCTTGATCACCGGAAAAGACATCTTTATCAAACTGCTCTAGAGAATTTGATATCTATTACACAGTGGAGCAACAATCTTGACCAACGAGATACACAATTGACGGATGTCTTGAAGAAAATTGCAACTCGGTTTTTCTCTCAACACTCAAGCAGAAAGCTCAAAGGTAACCCTTGCAATGGCTGGTTTGATGAAGAGTGCAAACTTGCTCGGTTAAAGGCTCTAGACAAGGCTTGTGACTTGGAAGCAACAACCTTGTACAAGCAGCTGATCAAACGTAAGAAGAGAGCTTTCTTGAGAAAGAAAGGCTTGGAACTTGCTTCTGATTTTCAGAAGGATCCCAAAGCTTTTTGGAGGCGTTCAAGTTCACCAAGTCTTGATCCTTCAGCTTTGATATCCTACGTTGAGCAACTTTACTTCTCTCCACATGCACCATGTATGCCACAAAGTGAAGGACTACCGCAGACCTTTTCAATGGACGAAGTACGACATCAGCTCAGTAGGCTTGCAAGTGGAAAATCTGAGGATCTAGAAGGACTTTCTGCAGAGCTACTACAATGGGGAGGTGATTCTCTCATTCCTATACGTACCAAGCTTCTGAATGATGCTGCTGCACATGGTTTCCCTAAGAGTTGGTTCACGCGCAAAGTGATTCCCATCCACAAGTTGGGCAAGAAGGATGATGTTACCAACTATAGAACTATCATGGTGGGCAACATCTTTGCCAAGTTGTACGGGAGCTTGCTAGAGAGAAAACTCAGTGTTTGGGCAGAAGGATCCAATGTGAGAGCTCGTTCCCAAGCAGGTTTTCGTCCTACCTTTAGCACCATTGATCATATTCTTTGTCTTCGTGTTGCTTGGGAGAAGTCAAAAGGAAATGGTAAAGCTCTCTATGCTGCTTTTATCGACTACACAAAAGCTTTTGATAGGGTGCCTAGGAAGCTCTTATGGGACAGACTTGTTGCCATTGCTGTTCCTAAAGACATGATGGCAGCGGTTTCTAAACTCTATGAACGAGTTTATGTGAAGCTTACCTCGACACAATCAAAGGAGATCTTTAGCACTATTGGAGTCATTCAAGGTTGTCCTCTCTCCCCTACTCTATTTGGTATCTTCATCGATGACGTGGAGAAATGTCTTGCTGAATTTGGAGGAGAAGGTGTGAAGTTGGGAATCTATATCATTCAAGCATTGATTTATGCTGATGATATCATCTTTCTATCACGTGATCCTTTGAGTTTACAACGACATTTGGATGCTCTTGAGGTCTTTTGCAACAACATGCAGATGGAAGTGAACCTTTCGAAGTCCAAGGTGATGGTGGTGGGTTCAAAAGTGCGCCATTCTTTTCTCTACAAGGGCCAAGTTTTACAACAAGTGGAGAGTTACAAGTACTTGGGCATTGACTTCTCTCATAACTACAGTTGGGTTTTGTGCACTCATAAGAGAGTTGAAGCTGGTTACAAAGCTTTGTACTCTCTTTTGAATCGTTGTCGACGTGCTCATCTCTTAGCATGGGATTTGAGAAAGTTTCTCTTCAGGAGTTTGGTTTTGCCTCTGATACTTTATGGTGTTCAAGTGTGGGGGCCTGGTGCAAGGAAAGGAGCTTGGGAACGTATCGAGAAAGTTCAAAAAGTGTTCTTACAAGTGGAGCTTGGTGTAAGATGCCAAACACCATATGCTATGCTCCTTGCTGAATCTGGTTGCTTATCCGTGGAAGCAGAAGCTCTTTACTTGACTATCATTTATATCTCAAGAGTGAGATCTCTTGGAGAGACGAGATTACCTTGTCAAGCTCTAAGAGCTACATTCTCATTTGGTTGGTATGCTGATGTGGTGGCTTGGTGTGGAAGATGGAACATTTTTGAGCGTGATTTTGACCTTCCACCTATTGCTCTTCGGGAGTTGATTCAGAAAAGGTTTTTACATGCCATATGGTCTCAACCCAAGACCAAGATGGCTTACTATCAACAGCATGTCAACCCCATGTTGGTGTATTGTGAACAAGAGTACCTCCGGGCACCTATTTCAATCTCTCTTCGACATATCATCGCTCAGCACCGCACTAGCTCTCATAGACTTGGCATTGAGGAAGGACGTTGGCTAAACATTGTTAGGAGTGAACGGCTTTGTAGACTTTGTGATTTAGATCAGATAGAGGATGAGGATCATGTATTCATTGTATGTCTCTTGTATGATGAGATTAGATGTAGACATAAGATAGTTGCTAGTGATTTCTATACACTTTTACAGATGTCAGCTCTCCCACTAGGGCTTTATATTAGAGACATAGTTTCTTGTCGTACCAATGCTCTTTTGCATTGATACGATCTCCTAGGGTTTCCTAGGCTCACATGTTGACTTTGTTTTGTATTTTTTTCTGCCTTTTGACTCTTTGGGTCTTCCGGGCTTGATATTCATTCATTCATTCATTCAATTCCCACCATTGTAGCCTCCACATTATCACCGCTCTTTTTCAATATAGTCTTGAAACGAGCCTCCAACTTCTCGGTCCTTTCTACGTACACCTTCACCTTCTCAGCATCTCCTTGCTTCAAGAAGGTCACCTCGATCATGAACTTCTCATAGCTCTCATCCGGCAAAAAGTTCTCAATTAGAATCTTCGTCAAACTTTCCCATGTATCAACCTCAATCTTGTTCCTTCTATGTTCCTCATACCAAGTCAATGCGGTAATAGTGATGTCCACTCTTCCTTCTTCCTCTCATGGTTTCCAATGCATGCTCGTTTGAAGTCTTGCACAAAGATTTCTACATCTTCACTATCTTTTTCATAGAAAACTAGAAACTTCTCCATCTTAAATTCTTGATGTCTTTTTCTCTCTTCAACGCAATATCTCTCTTCGTTTTCTAGTATAAGATGACCATCACTAACTCCATGCGAACATAATCAACCATCGGTAGCAAGAAGAGGAATGATTCCATCATAATCGCATGTGCTATCTCTTCACCAAACTTATGCATGAGTCGTATCTTCATCGTCACCTTCTCCACCATCTGGATTATCATCTCCATCATGCGTTAGCTGAATTTTCGTCTCAAGATGATAAACTTCTCCATTTCAACTCCTTGCTCCTCTCTTAATCTTCTAGACGTAAATGTCAGTAGTGCGATCACATCTCCACACTCATGCTCTTTTGACAAACTTTCAATTCTATAATTTGAGCAGATGTTCTCGTCCTTGAAAATGCACGAAGACGACGATAGATCCACTCGGAGACCTAGATCAATAGAACTCCTTCCCTCACGAGTATTTTTTCTCTTGAATCTCATAGGACAACTTGTTGCATAGTGCCTCAACCCTTTACAAAAGTAGCACCACGGTTCTGTCCTCAACTTCTTCTTGGAAAAGTCTTGTTTGTTTCTCTTTGTCCTCTTTTCAAATTTGATCTTTAACTCTCTTGAATGGTCATCCACACGTACTATGACATCAAGATTTTGAAGAAGGTTCTTAGGTCTCACTGCCCACTCTTTTTGACCCTCCATGATCTCGATTTAAATTTGATCACATGCAGATTTTGATTGATTAGATTATCAACTGAACTTCTGATAGTGATATCTTGAGCTCTGTAGCTCCAAAATGAGTGATTTTTGGATCAATGGATAGATCAGGAGCTCCTCTAGTCCGTCTTGAAGTTTCAAAGACGTCTCAAAAATATAGAGAAAATGACAATGACTGTAAACTCGGCCAGAAAATGATTTATATGCACTTTTGAACCCTTAGTCTCTTTTCTTTTTTAGTTACAACGATAAGAATTATCACTCAAAGAACATGATAAGAATGATATGATCCTCTACCCTCATCAACATATAGGATTATATGAAGCACTCTACTCTCATATTTAAACTCTAACACTAGACATATTCTCTTTAGCTGAGTCTAACATCATATGTGTACAAAATATACAAGATGACCTCAAATGCATCATAGATGACAACAAGATACACGAATGGCTCTAAAGTCTCTAGCATGGCAGTAGCTCTAGTCTTTCCAAGAGTTCTCTCGATATGCTCTCTCATAACCTCCTTCAGTCTAATGTAAAATTACACCCGAAACATATCTCTCAAGCCTCTTAGTGAGGTCTTGGCAACGGAACCAAAAATGTGACCTTGAAGCTTGCTATTGGTCTTGCCTCTCACCCAAGGTAAACTTTTGATGACCTTTGATGAGATGCATCATAGGACTAGGGGCCTAAGCTAAACCCAATTCTCAACTTACTCATATCACTTCCTCACTCAGAAGGAGAACTCTCATGGAGACATAGAGATGATAAACACACACTTTATAGATATGACCTAACGACTTCCAAATACAAAGAAAGGGAGGCTGAAGGATCACTTCACAACTCCTCTATTTATACTATTCTAGATTTACCACGATAACTACTTGTAAATCTAATTGATTGCAGTTTACAGAGACCAAGTCAAAGATAAAAGTAATAAGTCAAAGATAGATGTCTCTACTTTTGACTCTACTCTAATAATTTGAATCTTTCTAGAAATAGAAAGAAATATTTGAAAAGAAATCTCGGATTGTTCCTTATAAGACAAAGTACTAACACATAATTGAGTCAAAAAGATCAGTAACCCTCTTGATTGTTTGACCTTAAGTATCTACAATCAATAAATTTCAATCACACATAAGACAAGAGTGTATTATTCATCTACTTGTCATTTTATGCATAACCAAACAAAGTAATAGTTTTCACATTTAGAATATTTTAATATTTTGTTTTCAAATATCACCAACTCTAACTGTGACTATTCATAGTTATCTGTTACTAACTTAGAGTGTTATTTAGCTTTGAGATTTATTTAGAAGACGACCACACATAGTTATAACTTATCACATATTTACTACTATGCAACCCCTAGGTGTTATAGAGCAGAATCGAATTACTTAGGCGCGTAGAAGACATCTGAAGAAGTGAAGCAGAAACGTAACACATTGAAAGCGCAATATTGAAATTCTTCTCACTTATTTTTTCTTTCTCATCATTAAAGACGCATTAGACTATCCATATTCTCATTCCTCTAATGTGTGCAGTCTCACATCTGAATAACATCACAAAGTGACTGGTTTGAGAGGCAATAGCCGGTCAAGGGTGTGATCAAGCCAGAAAATGTTAAGAGGGGTATGATAAAGCTCACGAAACCTATTGGGGGTATGATCAAGCAAATTTCTGACACCCCTAATATCCAAGTTATGTTTAGTAGCCGTAGGTTGAGCAGTAGGCAAGTCAGTAGCCGTAATTCTTTTGTTTCGTGTTTTTTAGCCCATCATGACTCTAGCTGATTAGTAGCTTGAGGTTGCTTATTCACCTCTTCCATCCGAAGATGGAAGAGGGCTGCAACCTCAATGAACCTTAATTTATTACCTAACCCTTCCGACGGGAAGGGTTAGGTAATAAATTAATGTATTAATATACTCATGGATTCTGGACAGCACCCTCTCGCACTTGTACCCCGTGAAGCGCAAAGAACCACACTCCACTTATGGGTTTTCTAAAATGGTTTCTAACGTTCTTGGAGCAATAACAGTTAACATTTAAATATTATTTTAATTTTTAATTTTACTTAATCTAGAATATTTATATAACATTTATATCATTTCAGATATCTTAAAGGGAGCAAAAGTACGGAAGTTGATCGTGGATGCTTATTAGCCCGGGCAACAGGCGGATCGGGTAGCCAACAAGCTTGCTCGTTGGCAGTCAGTAGCCGGTGAGCTTGTCGAGCAAGCAGAAGCTGTAGAGGATTCCAGTTTCGGGAAACGTACTACAAATTGAATTGAAGAAGCTTGGAGCCTATCTCTAGGCAGACGAACTGTAGTGGTGGCGCCTTAGGAACTCACAGTATTAACCCAAACGCCACCCGATACGAGAGCGAACGTGACGCCAGTGGCAATCGCAGTCTTGGCACCAAGAAGGACCCCGATGATTTCCAGCCACATCCGTTTGAATGCCGACCATTGATTAGAATATCGGGGCGGATTGAACGGCGAGAGTCCGCTAAATCCTTCGTATAGCAGGATTGCAGCAAAGCAAATTACCATACCGCTCCTCACCCTCGCGCCGAAGTCGAAAGAACTGCGATGCGACTCGCTCGCAGGTACCTGTAAAAAACGAACAGAGACGAACATGTAACACTCCACAGCTCAAGAGTGAGAAATCAATGATCAGCGTGGTGAGAGAGGGGATGTCGGACCTTTTTGTCCTTCTACAAGATTTAGGAGAACGTATAGCAAGTAAAGGAGATGCTCCCACCTGTACTCAACAGGAGGAGGATGATCCGGTTGAATCCCGATTTCGCTCCGTGCTCCCTACACTTTTGGAAAGCTATTTTGTGCCATTCAAAGGTTAGTT
This sequence comes from Asterella californica, assembly GCA_036924285.1. Classification (NCBI taxonomy): domain Eukaryota; kingdom Viridiplantae; phylum Streptophyta; class Marchantiopsida; order Marchantiales; family Aytoniaceae; genus Asterella; species Asterella californica. The sequence continues at coordinate 41,422,866 of JAYKYS010000001.1, forward strand.
ATCCTTACAAACAACATATGTTTCCCCCCTTCAGTTAATTATCCGTTTCTGGAATGCGTGCCGGAATGACAAACGTCAATTCTCTGTTCAGTGAAGGAGCGAGAGTTGATGGCGATTTTGAAGCTCTTATGTCATACTGTGAAACAGTATCCGGGTGTTCTTTACAGAGGAAAAGGGCAAGCTGTTCTTCCTATTTTGAGCCGCATTTTTCCTCTTTTCGCCGAGTCAGAGCTAAGGTCAGGGCAGTGCCGCAAGCTTAACAGCCTTTCATTGCCTACAAGCCTCCTTTTTCGACGTGAATTGCTATCGACAACTCGGCTCAAAAGTTCCTCGGCCGTTTGTTGTGACGTCGTTTTGCAGGGGATGTCATGGTGGACTTTTTGACACTTCAGCTGCTCTCCTGTCACTCTTGCGAATTGGTGATCCTGAAACTTTCAGAATGGTCATAATAGACGCCATGCTTCTCACTGAAGGTAGTGTTTCACAAAACCCATATAACTAAATTCCTCAAGGACGTGGCTATCCTATACATAATTCGGGGTTTTCCACCTCCATCTCCGCCCCGCGCGGCCATTCTTGGGATTATTTTTGTGACTGGTATCAATTTCATAGAAGAGGTTTTCGTAAAACAGCTTGAGTGCATACTGTTGTCTCTGCTCAGTGTGGCACGTAAATCCAGTTTGGGATTTTAAATCTTCAAATTTTTGGAAGTGAAGGCTCGTGTGGTTTTGGACTTTCAGGAGAAATTTTTTGGAACGATGGTCACTTGCTAATGTTTATTGTATCGACTGATCATGCAGATCTGGTATCAGTAGGACTCTTCTATTCGAGCCCTAACAGCTGCTCTTCTGCCACAAATGTATTTGTACATTGTTACTCTAGAGCATACTCCGAGCTTTCTAGCCCGGGTAGTGCTCCAGAGCTCCTGTGCGGCATAGCTGCCACCTGGAAACAGCAAGAAGGTCCCGGCCTTCTCATTGATATAACTGGACATATTCGCTGGCAGTCACTTGCGAAGTGGACAATTAAGTTGATAGGGCGATGTCTCTTAGAAGGAGCCCTGCTCGTAGAAGGCCTAATAACATCGTCATTTTTGTCAGCTGTGGGCTCATTCTTGTGTCACGACTCTCCGCAGCTGCACAAGGTATTATCTCGCACATCTGGTGGTTTATGTAGTGAAACCGAGGAACCTTAGAATTCTTTAAACGAAGTAGTCAATTTTTTCCCACGAATGAGTTTGTTCTTGGGTCTCTGAGCGCCTTAGTTTACCTTTCTGACGTCAGTGCCAATGGATACATGTAGGAGTGTTTTGACTTTCTTCGTGTAGCTACATCAGTTATGGATATTGAAGCATTTCCTACCGAGAGGCTTATTTTATCCGTTATCAACATATTATCCGTGAGTTGTGGAGAACTCAAGAGTTTCAGGTGATTACTGCCACTCTATACCTGGTGATGTTTGCAAACTTCTCCTTGTTCGTAGCTACTTCCAGTGGTATATCAGCGGTTGCCAAAGGGCTTTAAAGACCTTACAGATTTGGTGAATCGACATTGAATCATGCATCACGTCAAAAGCTATACGCTCAACCTAATTTGTCTTCTTACAGGACTCCTGCCTATGATTCGGCCCTGGGTGCCTGCCTCTATGCCTTGTGCTCCACGTCTCAGAGTCCGACCATTGAGAGCATTGCCCAAGCCTTCCTGGAGGTCCTGCCGCAGACAGTGAAGCAGAGTGGCAGTACAGATTTGAAGGTAAGCACACTAACCTCCTGTGGCTGCGTAACAAGTTGATTGATCGAGAACTGTTATGGTCCTCCGATCCAAGCCTCACACGGAAGAATTTGACTCGCCAGCTAGTAGTAGTAAATTGTCCTCTAGTCAGTTGTTCAAGAAGGCCTTGATGTATGACCGTTTACTTGTTTTCCATTTTGCAGGTAGCAATGTGTGACATCTTCTCGCTGATTGTGAAGCAATGTCCTTCATACTCTGAGCATCTCCCTGCAATCTTGGAACTCATCTGGATACCGGAGGTTGTAACGCCTCTGAGCTACAGTCTCCAGTTAGCGATGGAATCAATCGGTCTTTCACAGATCGCAGGATTGACATCTACTGAGAAGCGTGCGAGTCCAGTTCGGCGTAAAGTTCTGGATGTCAGTGATGCGGATTGCGCAGCAGCAAGCGCTGCTGAAATGAACTCACCTTCCCAAACTCAACAAAGTCAAGAGTATCAAAGCAGACCAATTAAACGGCAGAAGCTGAACAAAAGTACTGAAAGAGAGTCTTCTTCATCACGTATGTGTATGGAAGTAAAAGTAGCTAACGGAAAATCAGTTTCTTCGTCAGAGAATACTTTGAGCTTTTCCTCGTTTGTAAATAGGCTCATAGTAAACGTGTCCTTCCAAAATACCGAGTATGCGTCGAGTTTTTCAGAGAAACAGCTGGCCACACCTGTACCTGAACTACACAAAAGGGTTATAGAGCTTGTTGATCAACTGCACCCACCTGAGGAACGTGGATGTGGAACTGCCACCGTTGAAGGCAAGCTCTCCGGCTTATCTGTTCTGGGACGAGTATTTGGAAAATGTACCGGGACCGCTTGCTACTTGCGACTGGTGGAGCTCTTCCGCCAGTGGCTATTTCATATCCGTAACATGGTACTGAAGCCCAGTAATTGTGAATTGTCTTTTGCGTTTTTCGTTTGTTGTACTAAGCAGTAGCGGCTCATGAGCTGCTTCGTCCCTCTTCTTTTTTTATGATTGATGACTTTATCGCGTGGAGATGGTATACCCAAGCTCATGCAGCTGCATTAATGATCATGAAATCATTAATGCAGCTCATTGATAACACGTTCTATGCGTCTGTATTCAGGGGCAAGAGAGAAATCTTTCAGCGGTGGAGCTTAGCATGTACCTTGAAGCTGTTGAAAGGTTTCTGCTGGAGGAAGAACTTGGTAAGTTCTCATGCCGATCTTTCGTTCTCTGTTCACAGTTTACCTGATTCTGTGATTTTGGCGGTTGACTTTATTCCAACTTCAGCGTTAGGACCTTCTACGTCTGCGGCTATGTCAGGCTAGCCGCATAACGTGCTTTCATTTCTCTTGATGGCAGGTACTTGCGCGGGGAGTAGCATATCGGGCAGCTTGAAGCAGTGTTTACTGGAACCAAAGGAAAATTCTAGAGTCCTTGTGGAGGCTTTGCTTCTACCTTGGTCTCTGTCTCTGTCAGACGATGACAGTGTCTTAGTAAACCTGAAATCTCGGGCCGTTTCCGTCGTTTCTACGATTGCGGGACATCCTGAAACTATAGCTCTGGAGTCAATAATTGAACGAGCTCTCAAGGACGACGATGCACGACTGCGAGCAGCAGGAGTATCGGCCGTACCTAATCTTGTTGCTCACACAACTCCTGAGATGGTACTCAGGTTCTGTACGAGACTTGGGTGCGTAAGCCGATACAGAGAAGAGACAGCTGAATTTACAGCTAGAAGCTTTTTAGTTTCATTGTCCATTGGTTTACCTTGTTTACTGATACTTTTGGCGTCTAGTACCTAAAGCAAAGTCGTGAACAGTATCAGGGTCCTGAAGGTACCAAGCGCATGCAGTTTTGCAGGGTCGGATGAAGCAGAGCAAGTTCGTGAGATGGTGGGCGTTGCTGTCGGATTGATGACATGTGCGTACCACACAGGATACTTTCCAAGTGAACTTGCGGAGGGAGCTTTCACCGCATCGAGAAGTCGTGGAGGACAAAGGAGATGCAACGCGAATTCTAGATTTTTTTGTACGCTATGCGATGGTGAAGACTCTTCGGGAAATACTATCACCTCTCATAGAACCTTTGAACCGCTGAGTAGGACCGGTAGTTCTCCCCTCGCACAGTGGCAACCGCTTTTCACTCGCCTACTTTTTGAGGAGAGGTCAGAGCATGTTCAGATAGCCTTCGTAGGGAGCATGTCGCGAATGTTACGACATTCTACCATAAACGATATCTCCATGACAAGAATGGAATGGCTTCAATGCCTAGATAAGCTACCTCTTCACAGGCGGAGGTCAGTAAGAGAAGCATTTAGGTCGCAAATTAAGTACTTTACAAAAGCGCATGTTCTTGCTGGAATATTTGGGAACGAAGACGATGATAGTGATAAAAGTGGAGAGCTTCAAATGCTGGGTAAACTGAAGTATGCCCTTAGTATGGCAGAGGACCCTGGTGTGGTAGAAACATTACTAGAAACCATTGCAGAAGTTGCGAAAGCTTCGCACCACTGCCGCCAGTTGCTCTTTTTCTCTCTTGTACTTTTGCTGGAACAGCTTGACAACTCGGACCTTTCCTTACGTGCAAAATGTGTGAAACTGATCCATGGGGTAGATTCGCCAAGTTTGCGCACAGCTGCAGCTCATAAGCTACAGAAGACGATGGACTTGATAAGGGAAGAGCTGTTTGAGTATTTGACAAGTCGTCTTCTTTCTCGTCCGATCATGGTACAGGAGTTCGCAGAGGCCGTCCTTCAGATAGATTGTGCAGATCTGGTCAAACAGATGGTTCCAGTGATGCTTCCGAAGCTTGTTCTTGACCAGCAACACAGTCAAGAGGCTTCGGATGCGTTGAACGAACTAGCAAAGCAGCTGAACACAGACCTACCGTTACTATTGCTCGAGTGGTGTCATAAGGTGTTATCTGTACTGCTTCTTCGTGCAGATGGGAAGGAGCTTATGGCTGCACTGCAGTTCTATGAAGCTCAAACTGGATCTGATCCTCGCGAGATTTTTGCAGCCGTTTTGCCAGCTCTCCTCGATGAGCTGGTGCGCTTCCTCGGTGACACAGATACCGAGGAAGGGCTTCGGAGGTATGAGAAGTGTATGTCTGAGTGATAAAGGGAATTTTGAATTATCACTTTGCTGGATGGAACTGCATGGTGAAGTGGTTTTGACTCCGATGAACTTTGAATGTGTATCATCAGATCAGCAAGGGTGGCACCAATGATTCAAGAAGTGGCCAGCATTGTCACTGGCTCGGATGATCTCCCCAGCTTCCTAAGAAGTCATTTTGTGGGCCTTTTGAATAGTATTGATCGAAAATTGTTGCGTTCTGAAGATGTGATGTCCCAAAAGCAGGCACTCCGCTGTATAGAGCGTTTGGTGGACATGATTGGTCCTCACCTAAGTGCCTTCGTACCAAAGATCATGGCACTACTTACAAGAGCTCTTCAAGATCCCCCTTTGCAGGGTGAAGGCCTCAAGGTGTGGCTCTCTTTTGTGAGAACCCTAGCCCACGTTGCACCTGCGGGCGTGAAGGTTGTTGCAAGCCAGATTGTTGTTGCCCTCATGCCATGTCTAGAAGGTCAGCAGGATGAACAGAATGCCGCAGCGGTTGTTCTGGAGGAGCTTATTGTGAGAAATAGAGCTGCTTTAGAGGACCAGGCCAGAGAGCTACCTCTTCTGCCTAGTCTGCCGTCTTTGACCAACGTTAATACCGTCCTACATGAAGCCCGTGGTTCGTTAAGTCTTCGTGACCAGTTACGTCGAGCAGCTGATGGGCTTTCGCATGAAAGTTTGAGTGTGCGCTACATTACCGCCAGCGAACTAAGCAAAGTCATGAGAGCACAAAGGCGAGAGATAACTGCCATGCTAGTGGCAGAAGTTTCTATGGATGTTGCAGTCATAAGTAATCTGGTGACGGCATTGTTGAGAGGATGTGCGGAGGAGTCACGAAGAGCTATGAGCCAAAGACTGAAATTGGCCTGTGCGGAGTGTCTGGGTGAGCTCGGAGCCGTTGATCCAGTAAAGCTGCAGGTAGTAGTTCGTCCTTAACAACCGTGCCTTAGTCATTCGTGAAGGAGTTGATGACCCTGCACGGACTGATGTGTTTTCCTGGTCCAAAATGTGGTTCAGAAGCGTTAGCTGTTTTATATTGAAATAATAATATTGTGATGCTTGTTAGTGAACTTGTTAAGGAGCCTTTCTTTTATATGTTTTTGTTCTTTATTTGAAATTTTTGAGTACTGAAGGAGTACCTATATAAGTACTTCTTGATAGTACTAAAATGGCAAAGGATATATAGAAAATAGCAAACATATAAAATGCTTTCTTATGATACAGGATCTCTTGTACGCAACATCTAATGGTGAGTTTTTGATGCATAGCAGGTGGATTTACGACACCAGTCGAGGATCGAGAGAAATAATGAAGACCTGGTGTTTGAGTTGATCAAAGAACATTTAGCTAAGGTCTTGAGAGCTGCTACAGATACAGACATTCAAGATGCAGCCGCCCTGGCCATTCAAGAGCTTTTAAAACTTAGTGGTTGCCGGGTGGCTTTGCTTGGCAAAATACAGAAACCTCCTGGGAAATCGAAGGATGCATCCTGTAGAATATCAAAGGCGTCTGGGAAAAGTGGGCATGATGTCCGTGACATAGCTGCAAGCGGAGAGCAGCTGTGGAGGAGGTTTTCGGATGACGTGAAAGAGATTATCACTCCATGTTTGACTTCGAAGTACCTACTAAAAAAATCAGGTGCATCTATACCAGCTGGTCCAATCTATCGAAGTGGGATGTCCTTCCGGAGATGGATGTATCTCTGGATTCGTCGCTTGATTTCGCAAGCAAGTGGTGATCGAGCGCAGATTTTCATAGCTTGCACAGGGGTTGTGAGACACGATATGGGAACAGCCCTCTATCTCTTACCTTACTTGGTGTTGAATGTTGTATGTGAGGGCTCTAGTGAGGCTCGCACTTCTGTTACAGAAGAAATATTAGCTGTTCTAGCTGAAGCTGCATCTGTGAACAAAAGCTCTCTGGTTGGCCTTGAAAGAGGGCCAGGGACTACATCCAGGAGTTGGTCAGGACCAAGTGAGGTAAGCACTCAAACAATTTTTACTCTGATTGACTGTCTCGGTCAGTGGTTAGACGACTGCAAGTTACCAACACCAAAACATCCAATTAAGGGTTCCAGTTCCAACTCGAACTCGGGCTCTGGGCAAGAATTTAGTCAGTTAGCTTTGCATCGCCAGAATGTGTTGCAGCTTCTGGCTGCGATTCCAAAACAAGCTCTTGCCGGAGCTTCGTTTCGATGTCGAGCTTATGCCCGGGCTTTACTTTACTACGAAACTTATGTGAGAGAAAAGTCGGGTGCTCTGAATCCTGCTGCAGTTAGTAGTGGGGTCTTCGAAGATGAAGACGTAACATTTCTGCTAGAGATATATAGCGGGTTGGATGAGCCAGATGGGCTTTCGGGCTTATCCAGACTGCGAACAACTGTAACCTTACAAGATCAAGTGCTAATTCATGAAAAGGCGGGCAACTGGGGCGAGGCCCTGACCTGCTACGAGCAAGCACTGCAGATGGAACCCACCAGTATCGTGCGGCATTCTGGGATACTCAACTGCCTGCTTAACATGGGCCACCTACAAGCAATGTTGACTCATGTTGATGGATTGATCTTACGGATGCCAGACGATAAGCGGGATTGGAGTATGCGGGGCATTCAGGCAGCATGGCGGCTGGGTCAGTGGAATCTCCTCGAGGAATATGTAACCGGTGCTGATAGTGATGGTTCTTTACTGAATGGTGGTGAGGGATATGCAGCTTTTGATCTCAGCTTGGCTAAAATCCTCCAAGCCGATCAGAAAGGAGATCGAGAGCTTTTTACAGAGCAAATCATGCTTTCCCGTCAAAGCCTGCTTGCACCATTGGCAGCAGCAAGCATGGAGTCATACACTCGTGCTTATCCCCTAATTGTGAAACTGCACATGTTGCAAGAATTAGAAGATTTCAGTTCCCTGGCAGCTGTGAAGGGTGCAGCAGGTAAGCCAACTCTACAACCTTGAACTATAGAAGTATCTGGTTAAATGGGAATCAAGTGAGATTCAGTCAACTACTTGCAGTTGCAAACTGATGATGCTGGATTTCTCCCCTCGCAGATAGCAGTCACTTGACCGTAATTATGGAGCTTGTTGAGGACTGGGAGAATCGCCTAAGAATAACACAGCCTTCTCTGTGGATTCGAGAACCAATTCTTGCACTCCGAAGATTGTTGTTCCGAGCCAGCGGTTTGCAGTCTGAAGTTGGAATTTGCTGGCTGGAATATGCAAAGCTCTGTCGGACAGCGGCCCATTTTGAGACGGCAAATCGAGCCATTCTGCAAGCCCAATCCGTCGGGGCTCCAAATGCTCATATGGAGATGGCAAAACTTTTATGGGACACAAATAAGAAACACCGAGCGATTACAGAGCTTCAACAAGCCTTGTCAGGAGTTTCTCGCCCAGTTCTAGGAAGTGCATACAATGCTGCACTCAGCGGTCTATTATATGTTCATGGGCAGTCACCCGCAAGGCCAGCGGTGAAACCTGTACAGGATACATCACCTGGCTGGGGCAAGATGTCCACGCAAGTAAGGAAAGACGGAGATTTAGTGACCGCTAAAGCTCTTCTTCTTCTTGCAAGATGGGTCCATCATACTGGCCAGAAGCAGAAGGACGATGTCGTAAGTCTATATTCTCGTGTCAAAGAGCTACAACCAAAATGGGAAAAAGGGTACTTCTTCATGGCTAAGTACTTCGATGATTTGTTAGTGGATGCTCGGAGAAGGCAGGAAGAACTTCAAGACGGTCGTAGTGACCCTGTCCTCCAAAGGCGCCATCTCACAGTGGACGACAAGCATTGGTGGACTTATCTGCCTGAGGTCATCTTGTTTTACGCAAAGGGATTGCACAAAGGTCACCGACATCTTTTTCAGGCTATGCCGCGTTTGCTCACTTTGTGGTTCGAGTTTGGGAGTACGTATTGCGGCGATTCACTGTCTTCGAACAAGACCGTTAAAGTTGTCCATGGAAGAGTAATTTCGCTACTCAGAGATCTAAATTACATTTTCGAGAGTACGAATGTGCACAGCAGGTTGTTTCGTGTATTTCTCGATCTCTATGCATATACGGTTACTGATATCTTCGAGGTGATTTCTTATTACTAGCAAAGCGTTGATTGTTAACTTTTTTGCGCAGGTTATGGGCATCATGAGGGGTTGTCTAAAAGATCTACCACCGTACCAATGGCTTACTTCTCTTCCACAACTAGTGTCAAGAATTTGCCACCAAAACGAAGAAGTTGTGCGCCTCGTCAAACACATTATTACTATTGTGCTGCAAGCTTATCCACAGCAGTCCCTATGGATCATGGCAGCAGTTTCGAAGTCAACGGTTCCTGCGAGACGAGAAGCAGCCGCTGAAATCATTCAGCAAGCAAGAAGCTCCTTAGGCCAAGAACGGGAGAAGACAGTTTTGTTCAGTCAGTTTGCAGGTTTGGTCGATCAGATGATTCGATTATGCATGTATGCGGGTCAGCCAAAGGCAAAGACAGTTAGTCTTTCAACGGAATTTGGGTATCTCAAGAGAATGATGCCGGTTGGTGTAATCATGCCCTTGCAAAAAGCTTTGACGGTCACGTTACCCCCTAGGGGCCTTACAGACATAAACTACAATCCTTTTCCACCTGCAGAGTTTTCTACTATTGCAGGCATCGGGGATGAGATCGAGATACTAGCTTCGCTACAGCGGCCCAAGAAGGTGAGCCTAATTCCCAAAGCCTCAATCCATCCTCAGCGACAGCCTTCTCATAATTCTTTTTATGATAACAGCATATCCTGTCGCTTCCCATATTTCCAGTAGTATGTTGTTTCTTTAACTAAGCGCTTGCTTTTCTACCCCATCTCTAGACGAGGTAATTTTAAAGTCGTGGGTTTTTGAACAGCTCTTACACCATGTACATGCAGTAAGAGCTGATAGCCTCTTCCACGTGAAATGAAAGTCGTTCCTATTTTCTGATACCTGTTTCCAGTATCTAATGTAATCTCTGTTTGCGACCCAGGTGGTGCTCCTTGGGAGTGATGGACTAGAGCATCCTTTCCTGTGCAAACCCAAGGATGATTTGCGTAAAGACGCTCGAATGATGGAGTTCACCACGATGATCAATCGACTGCTTCAGAAGGATTCAAAAAGCCGACGTCGGAAACTTTACATACGCACCTTTGCTGTCATCCCTCTTACAGAAGATTGTGGGATGATTGAGTGGGTTCTGCATACTCGGGGTCTACGGCACATCTTGCAGGACATCTATGTCGCGTGTGGTAAATTTGACAGACAGAAAACTAATCCAGCTATCAAGCGCATATATGATCAACAACAAGCACAAAAGGGTGCCGATAAAATGTCGGAAGTCGAAATGTTTCGGACAAAAATCTTACCGATGTTTCCCCCGGTGTTCCATCGGTGGTTTCTTAATACATTTCCCGAGCCTGCAGCTTGGTTTCAAGCGAGAGTTGCCTACGCGCACACCACTGCCGTGTGGTCAATGGTTGGACACATGGTTGGGTTGGGTGACAGGCATGGAGAAAATATTCTTTTTGATTCGACAACTGGTGATTGTGTTCACGTGGATTTCAGCTGTCTATTTGACAAAGGACTGCAACTTGAAAAACCCGAACTAGTGCCTTTCCGACTCACTCAGGTCTGATTTCAGCTGTCTTTTTGACACTTGGTAGCTTTCATTTTCAGCTTAATCGAGGCTCACATGAGTAAAACTGAGCCCTTTCTCTAGTCGATGAAATTAATTTACTCAGCTTGTGTTTGTTTGTTACAGAACTTAGTGGACGGACTCGGTATAACTGGCTACGAGGGAATATTTCTGCGAGTTTCTGAGATAACCTTATCTGTTCTTCGATCACATAGAGAAACACTGATGAGTGTTTTAGAGACTTTCCTCCATGATCCCCTTGTGGAGTGGACAAAATCACATAAGTCCAGCGGTGTGGAGGTGCAGAATCCTCATGCACAGGTAAGAGAAGGGTGGCAGCCGAATTCGGTACTTCGTTCGTTTTCTCCGTTCTTTTTCGCTCTGATAAACCGTACATCATGTCGAGATTCATATGCCAAAGTTCAGTTATTGGGTTTTTATGATCGAATTTGGCAGTCGGATGGATACTCAAGAAGAGATTGCCTTGTCTTGGACAGAGAGCTATTGCCAATATAGAGGCACGGTTTGAGGGAGTGGTGGTAGGAGTGGGTGCTGCTCCGTCACTACCACATTCTGTGGAAGGTCAAGCACACAGACTAATAGAAGAAGCCGTGTCTCACCAGAACCTCAGCAAAATGTATATATGGTGGATGCCCTGGTTCTGAAAACGCAAGGTAGATTGAGGACCTGAAGCAGAGCAGGAATCTGCAGGGAAAGGATATTCAGGTAATTTGAGTATGAACTATCAATTCAATGTAGTTACTAGGTGAACCCTAGAATCCCGTCGGATTCCCTTAGAACGAGGTCGTGCGTATGACTAAGTTTCCTGTCAAAGGTCATGAGTATCTCTACTCTCACTGGGCTGCTTCAGTGATTTTCATCCCAGACTAAGTTAACCTTTTATATAGATGTCTGCTGCTTTCAGTTCTGTCTTGCTACTCTGCTCGTTGATAACCTCACTACGTACATATTCGTGTGAAAGAAGGGGTCAGCAGAGGTCCTCTGGAGCTTCTTACTTCCGGAATCGGCATCTCACAAGAGTCTTTGTGTTGCGCTAACAGGCCCAGCATGAAGGCAAGTGCTATAAGGAATCACTTCCAGACCTTGGACTGAAGGTGCAGGATCTTGGACAAGAAATGTGGAAGGTCGCTCATCAGATGGGTAAGGGTTCGATGCTCACTGCTTGCCACAGATGAAGAGCTCAGAGTTGCAGCACATTCTGGTCCCGGAGTCAAGTCAGAATGTATTTACCGAAGACGCTCAAGCTCAACTACAATGTTCCAGTCTCACAGCGAACTACCTTCATCTGGAGTTCCTAGAAACCCTCGTGGGAGTTGCCAGGTTCATTTGAAAAGGGGCCTTCTGGCTTGAAGGTCATGGCCCGTGACCTTCATATTGCGTAGAGTACTTCCTCCTGAAAATAGGCATGAAAACCTTCATTTTTGATCGAGAATGGACTGACTTAGCGAGAGGACAACGTTTAGTGAAACACCCGAGGCTTTAACTTCTATAACAATGTACCACATGGGTAACTCTGATATCACTCCAGAGTTTATTGTCAGCGTAGTTATAGTTATATGTATTATAGATTTTATTCTGTAGATGTACTATCATTAAGCGTCAAAGGACATTAGCCAATAAAATCTCGGGTGAGAGCAGTATATACTTTTTTTATTCCAGAAACTTCTGGACAGAGTAAGTATGGTCGAAGACACCGAATATCTCCACACGACAGGCGTATACCCTTAGGGTTGGTTTTCATGGAGTCGCCAAGTGGTCCTCAAAGTTTTTGAGGACCTCAGGAACTCCTGCGTTCTATTTGCCACGAATATTAAGACAAAAAGGATGTTCGAATGCACGTTTCCCAAGTGGAGGATGGACATTTAAATGCGATGACAGCTATTGTGACATAACCGGTTCATAGATTTTCATTGCGCTTAGGGTGTCGCGCTTCATATCTTTTAGTATCCTTATTAATTCATCAGTACCTCATGATCAATATTGAGGTTGCTTATTCACCTTGCTTGCGCAGAGGCGAGTTTGACTGTTTTGTGCAGGTATTTTTCCCCGGCCTTGGGTTCGGTCATTAAAAATTTTTTATTTTTTTTCTCGGTTCATTTTAGATTATGTTACTGTTCGGTTTTCATCTTCAAATCTGTCTTTTTCGTAAATTATTGAAGTCTTGATCGATCTTTTTTATGGGCCTTGACTTGCTTGAGCTCTAGGCTCGAACTCTGGACGTATAATCTGTTAATCAGCACGAACCTCTTTGTGTTAATTCAAATGTTTGTAAAAATAGTGATTTTTTCAATTGATAAGGTCATGCATGTGCTGTTCAAAATTGAACCCAAGATGTAGCTTGCATGCACCGTTGGCCATCCGTCTTTCGACGGGTGTCAACATAAAAATGGTGATAATTCGATCGCGGTTGGTCATGCGAAGCTGCTCGTTGTCAACGCTCCTCTTTTTATCAAGCGGCTCTTCGCAAAAAAAGATGGTTTGTACGTGCCGATAGTACATGCGGCACAATAGCTAGAAGAAAAATTTTAGTTGTAACTCTTGGTGAGTCAACCGTCGATCAAGAAAAAAGAAAATAATGTCATCGAAACCTCGAAACCGCTTGGGGATGCTTATTCAGTAACCAAATGGAGTGACAGGATATAAAAATATTGATAGAAAATTAACAGTAGATTTTGAGATTATTGCTGTTTAGAACACAAGTCGAAGAGTAGGAAAAAAATTTTAGAGCATGATGTTTTGTATGTTCTTTTTCTTTCCTGTCCAGTCGCAATATACGTCCGTTAACAGAACGCATATACATCTCACGAAAATAGTAAATTTTTATGTCAATAACAACAGCATGACCCTCTGGAAACTAGTAATATCGTACTGCTAACTTATGTCATGCGATTGGTCAAAAGAGATTTAGTTTTACTGCATCGTGCATTAAATCCGAGTCAATCAAATATTTAACACAAATCTGATATTATTATTCATGAATAATCTAAATCTCGTTCATAGTATGGTGCGTCATTGAGGTCTTGGTGTGCATTGATGTTTCTTTGTTCTTTCCTTTGAGTGCACATTCTGTTGGATTTCTTAACGTATAATGCGTCGATTCTTGATATTTTAAAAAGTATCTCGAGTGAGAATTCGCAATATTTATGTGCGATACAAGTTAGTAATTATATGTAATAATTTAATGTTAAAAAGCCATCGATATTTTGAATATGTGGACATGTTCCATTAGAAACCTAACGTTTAGTAAGGTCATTCTAACCTCTCCGATAACCATTCATGTAACTCTTGTAATCACATGTATATCAACGCAACTCCGAAGTTACCTTAAACACGTAATAAATCTCTTCTTTTCACAATCTCTTGCCAATAGTATTTTTCTCTCAAAAGCGTTCAAATTTGTGTGTTTAATATTCAACATGTTTTGACGTTTTCTAAGCGCTTGAGGATTACACGTTCGAATAATCTCCTTGTTGATTTTACGAGATAAAATTGGAGACGTGCTAGTTGTGTTTTAAACGACTCTTGTTTGAAATGTTGGTCGCGGTTAAACATGGACGAGACCCATTTGAACGAGGCAGAAGTAACGAAATAATAGAGTGTCCAAACTGATTATGAAGATTCCTTTTTGGTAGAAAGTATTGGTTGCAACTCTCCAACATAAGATAGAAGTGTAACTTGTTCCTCAAGAAAACCTCGCGACTATTACCACACCGGAGTAACAGCGGAGTGGAGTGAGTGCGAAAGGAGGGGAGGGAAGAGAGTGTTAGTTGAGAGGGTGGAGTGTGTCTGGTGGGTTAGTGCAGATTTGTTTGTATATATTTGTTTGTTTTTGTTTTAGAATTGATACATTTTGTAAAAAATTGAGTGAGTATAAATAGTTTTAGATTTTTTCGAGTTAATAGAGTTTTTGAGAGATTTTGTTTACATATAGTGTGTTAATTATCTTTAGAGAATTAGGATTTTTTATTTTTGGATATCGTCTCTTTTCTAGCTATGAGTATTCTTTCTCTCATGAGATCAAGACTGATCCTCATACATATTATGTCCGGCGTGCGGTCAATTATTTGCCTCGCAAGAGATAAAGTCTCATGTAGGAAAGATGCACAAGGGCTATGATTGAATCACATAGGATGCCCTGGTTAGCCGAGAGCGGAGGTCTACACGTGCCGTCAATATGACACTGTTAGCCCCTTCTTCCTCGAGTTCATCTTGAGAGTGGTTGAGAGTCCACACTGATATTATTCTAGGATTGTTTGAGATGAGTTTTCATTGTTTGTGTTTGTTCCATTGGCTAGCTCGTGCACTCCGTGACGAAGTGAGATAGACATTCCATCTACCTCTCGACATGTTGGCACGGAACATCAAGGACGAGACGGCGTGGTTATTGTTCTTCTTACTATCTCGTTGTGCCTCCATTATACTAGAGGTGGCAGAGTGAGACATTAGGAGGTGAAGGCCCATCTTTGGAGATTCTGTACTGGTGATTGGACGGCCTTACATGAAGAATCAATATGTGTTACACGAGATAGGAGTGTGTCTGTCTCTACACGTGACGTATCGTTTTCCGCTCCCATACTACGCTGTAGGATGTTAGATTAGATTGGAGAGTATAGTAGAGCTGCTAGAACGTTGCATCCTTTGTCAATGACATGTCTTACTGAGGAGACAATCACTTCATTGCATTTTCTTCACTTCCCAATGGGTGATCCTCCACCACCTGAGGTTCAAGACTATCAACCTGACGAGCCATTATGTCTCGATAGATCTTTGTTTGCCGAGGTCGTATGTACAGCTCCACATCTATCTTCTAGAGGTCTGTATGGGATGATCTACGAGCATCTACGAGATTGTTGTCAGACAGACGATCCCTTTAGTGGTTTCACAGAGCTTTTTCAGATAGCGGCAGTAGTAGCTCAAGGACATATTTCCACATTCTATAGCTCAGGTATTGAGGGCAGCTAGACTTTTGGCCATGATAAAGGATGATGGAGAGATTCGACTGATAATAATCGATAATATTCTCTTACAACTTATTAGTCGTACCATTGCTCTTCAACTTCAAGATACTTTTCAAGACCACCTTTGTCCACATCAGTTTGGAGTTGCGACGCCTGGAGGTTGTTCATGGATGGCAGCGGATCTTTGACGAGTCTAGTTCTCTTCGTGCGATTGTTTTATGGTTCTTTTGTCCTCTACCAAGACGGTCTTTCCATAAACGAGGTTACAGTCATCAGCTCCGCTGTAGGTACTCATCAAGGAGACCCTTTGGGTGGAACCTTCTTTGTCTTAGCTCACTATAGAGCTCTCTTAACCGTGTGATGTCTTTGATCATCGCGTCTCTCAATTGACCTTGGTAGGGTTGAGAGTGAAGATATCAAAGTGCAGGGCTTGATCTTCCATAGATAATCCGTCGGACCTCCAGCTCTCAGAGAGATTTGTTACACCTAGAGATATGTATCCTTGGAGTATCGGTGGGTTCAGACGACTTTGTCTCTCGGTTCTTGGATGTTGCTCTGGCGGAGGACGTTTTGTATATTGAGGATCTCTCTAAGTCAGAGGACCTCGAGGTTGTCTTTGGTATCCTTTCCTCTTGCATTGCAAGTCGTCCGAGTTACTTAAAGCACAATATCTTCATCTCTTATCTTCATCTCGCGCCTTAGAGAGTTTGATAGGAGGATCATGAGGTCTTTGGTGACATCTTAGGACTGAAGATCTTTGAGTGTGTGATAAGACCTCTCGCACGTAGATAGACATTACGGTCAATATCATGTGACGGGGTGGGTTTATTATCTATGGAGGAGACTACTCTGGTAGCTTTTTTGGGTAGTTGGGCTCTCTCAACACCTTGGCTCTATTGTCGTTTTCTCATGCGAGATAAATCTATTCTGGAGAGCTATGTGACAAGGTGGAAGATGGTTCTTATCCGCTACAGATGTGTCTTTGTAAGACAAGAGATAGTTTGACTCTTGAGGCACGTGAGACACATTCTCAATTTGACACCTTAGCTATGGATGGATCTCGTGGACTGTAGTCCTCTCTGATGAGACACCACTTCCAGCAGGTTCTTCATGCGCTCTTAGTTGATCCTCTCATCTCACAAGATACTAGAGCTCGACTCCACTCTTGTTCGAACAAGGACGTAAGCTCTTGGTTCATAACATGATCTTGCATTAGAGCGTTTCGACTCGCACAGACTATCTTCGTACATCGACGAGGTTCCATCTAGACTCCGTCCAGCCTATTGCTTTGGCACTGTCCACTTGTGAGTGTGGTGTCTCGCTTGACACCTTCGGTCGACACCTTGCGGTGGAGAGCGAATATCTACCCATGATGCCATCAAGACGTTGTGTTTGTCTATAACACGGGAGAGCAATTACATGACATGAAGAGAGCGTTAGTATGATCTTCAGACGGTAGAGTAAATGAGAGCTAACATGTACATGATGAGGGAGGATCAGGTCTCAGTTGCAGATGTGGTTGTCACGGATCTGACACGGGACTCTATGGCTGTACAAGTGATCATTCATCCTCCAAGATGAGCTACAAGTGTGACGACAGCAGTGAAGATGACCAAGTATACAAGTATGCAGGAGGGACATCGCTTCATCGCTTATGACATTTTCTCTCATTTCCATCCAACCTAGTCATTTTGACCAAAAAGAATCATTTTGATTATAGAGCAGAATTGTTTACATTCATTTTCTCCACTGCAGTGCGAATAGTTTACAATAAGCTCCAATAACAAGAAGAGTGCTATCGCAGAATTGATTATCAAAGAAGTAAGAAGGTCTAGGAAGTCTCTACACGAATGAATACTTTTTGTGTTCACATCTCACACCCATGAGACAGAATTACTAACGAGCTTTTTACAACAGTAAGGCCGAAGACTATCTATGAAGAAGAAACCTCTATGCACAGTTCGAGTCTTCCTCATGATGATTTCAGAAAGATTATGTTTACAAAATTCAACGGATATTGTTTATCTTAGATGGCAAAAGATACTAGTCTAGCTGGCACTGGTGTGTACAACCAACCCAAGAGACTGTCAGAAAATACCACCTCTTGCTATAATATTCAGATGAACTTTCCCGTCCTAAATAATTTTAGCTTGTGACAACATAGAATTGTACAGAGCATTTTTAGTCCCCATGGATGTAGATTATATTATCAGCAGATATATTGCGCTCTCGTTACATGTAACCCAGATGTTATCATTATAATGCAAGCTTGTTACGTGGTACTCAGATATAGTCCAAGGACTATTCTATCACTTTATAAAACAATAAATATGATTCTCTTCACTCAAATGTATGTCTGGTCTGGATGATTATTTTATACATGATTATTTGAAACCAAATCATTTGAGAATCACTTTGGACTAAATCACTTTAGAACCGATCACCTTTTATATCAATATAGAAGAAAAGTATTTATTTAATCATTTGTCATGCAGATTTACAGATTAACCACAAAACAATTAAATCATATGATATTAGGTACACTCTCTAATATTCAACTGGGTCAATTAGAACCAAACTATTGGAAGCAAGAACTGAACCCAACTGTTTTGAATCGAACCGTCTTGTCTTTTACCCTTTACCGAACCGAAATGAAACCAAGCCTTTTGATCTGAAACTGAACTAAAACCGAACCAAGAAATCGGTTAGGTTCTGAACCGAACCAAGACAAACCCCCCAGGCGATAACTCAGATCCGAGCAAAAAGCTCGCAAAAAGTATCCACAACTGCCGCAAGTAGACTACAGTAGCACAAGTGTTGACTTGTGCAGGCAGGGTAGACTTGTTTACGCAGTACAGTCCGCACTCTCTAATTGTTCTTCCTATAAGCGTTATATTCTTTAGTTGGTACAAGAAATACAATATAGTCCTACAATGAAACAAAGAAAAATTGTCAAAAGATTATGCTTTTGAGATTGAAATATATTTGTTGTTAATGTATATCGCTAATTGTTATAGTGATTATAGTATCGCGACAGACAAATATATGACGAATACACCTACAGTATCTTGTATACTTTCTTAAGACTATCTAGTAACAGAAGTTCTTAAAGAAAGCATTTTTTTGGTTTGAAACGAGAAATAATTCCACAAGGAGACTATGGAAGAAAGCCAAGATTCCACGTGTTGATTACATAAGACTTTGCAAAACAAATCTCTCTAATCCTTATACTAGGTATTCCTTGATAGTTACTAATTTTAATTACAGGATGCATTGTTCCCTATAAAATTTGGTTCAGTAAATTTGGCTAGCTATAACTTATGACCAATCATCCGATCTTTGTTGCCTCTCAGTCGATGTGACAGTTTTTTATCGAGTAATTTTGAAACTTATACAATCATCGAGACAGTTGGACGTTTGTGACTTGACTTAGGAGACAACTGGCTCTTCAAGTGATCTTTGTTGACCATTCAGTTGGTGCGAAGGTTTCTGTTGTGTAATTGATGCATTTATTTCTCGTTAATGAAGGTGGAGTACTGAGGCATTTGTGAAATGACTTGGAAGACAAATCTTACTTCACTGGATTGTTGAGCCTCAGCCGATGCGACGAAGAACCATTCTTGGTGATGGAAGCGCGTGGTGACTTCCGTGTAGGTAGACCAGTCGTCCTTGCTCATTTTTGGGTATTTTTTGAGGTCTCTTTATCTTACTTCTTGCAGATTTACCTCAATCATATGCACTGTACTTGCTGTTGATTTAACCTTGATCCTTTGCACAGTTTGTTTTCTACATTATCCACTGTCCTTGACTTTTGCTTCCGAATGCTAACTTCATGCACAGATTGAGAGAGTTGGATGTTGACGGAACCTGGTGTTTAGTTCGCATAGGCACCAAGATCACTCTGTTTGTAGGCTTGTTGTCGTTTGTAGCATGTACATTCTCCACCTTGGAATCTTTGTTGATTTTAAATTTTGGTTCACTCTTTGCTTCGCTATTATCTTTGTATTGAGTGGCTTTACTCTTTCTTGGCTTGGCTTGGTTTAGACACGATATTTCTTTGGTCTTCTACATGTATGTACTTTACAATATGCCGAGAAAGCACAATAAACAAAAGAGTTTTATAGAATCCGGTTTCACATCAAATAAGCCATATGTGCCCTACGTTCCGTCTAGTGAAATCGATGAAACCTCAGGAGATGCACAAACCCTCACACGACGAGAAATAGAAGAGAACTGTTGAAACTTCAAAGAGTCGTGGCTTATAGATTTTAACTAGATATAATATAAGAAACATTGAAACAAACGCGCGAGTGCATCTTAAGCTTTCTTGGACGTATCACAATCCTGAATGTGATCGATCATCGATGCTGAAACTATCAACGCGATGTAGTGAATCGTCTGATACGAGCACTTCTTCCACTCCTTGAATTTCGGATCAGAAATTGGTACTTCAGGCGCTTTCTCCTCCTCAGTGATAAGATCCCATAGATCTTGTCTTTGCAGGAAGGTCATCATCCGGAACTTCCATACTTGGTAGTTGTTCTTGTCGAGCCTCTCTTCAGTAATCAAAGACACGGACTCCGCCATAGCTACAATGTCAAAATTGCTCCGTTCTGTACGCAGAAAAACCTCACAGAACCTTCACGAAACTCGTCCGCCCACACCGTGTGATCAAGAGTTGTCACAAGTCACAATGAGGCGACTCCGCGAACTCCTCTTGCAGCGACAATGAAGAAAGAACCTGTCCGTGAACTGTAAGTGTACAAAACATGACAGAAATATCGAAAGAACACACCAAGAAAAGTCGAAAGTAGACCAAATGAGGTCAGAAATGGATGTGCGACCCATCAAAATTTTCCAAATTTTCCAATTGTTAGGCCCAAGTATCGATCTTTCTACATGGTATCAGAGCAATAGAGAGCGTTGTCCTGTTGTGGGACCAGTTAGTATGTAAACTACGTGTATAAGTGCGTTTTGCGCATAGTTGTAGAAGTTGTGGTGTAATGGGATCTAAAATTTTGCTCTTATGAGCTTAGAATGCTCTACTATTTGCTGGGGGTCTCCATGGGACAGAAAAGGACAAGGTTGAGTCGTTTAACTTCCCATTGGTCCTCCAAAAAGTGAAGATAACTTGTCATCTACCTAAGTGTGCGCTCTGGGAGGATCGGGGCACTTTGACGAGAAATTTTGGAGATCAGAGGGCATGGACGGAGAGCTTTCGACGGGAGGAGCAACCTGAGCTCAAATTTCACTCGATTTGGAAGTCCAGGGCATACGTTATGGCCATTTTAAGTTCATAGGTGATGGGAGTACATAGCTTTCTCTTCCGATTGTAAGATTAAGGAGTTTGAGTGATTGAGCCGTCAGATTGAGACCAGATTTCATGAGCTTGTATTCTGTCAGTTGCTGAAGCTCTGACCCCAAATTTCACCACCGGATGTTATGCGTATTGAGCGCAATGGCGATTTGAAGACGACGGGGTGCAGAAAGCTTTCAATCTGGAGCAGCAAGTTTGCTGATTTGTGGAGGATGATCCGAACGGTCAAATCGGCTGAAATTTCCTGAGTAGTGAGTTTACCCTTCTGATTTAATAGCACATGAAGTTTGAGTGGAAGTGGACGGTTCATTTTGACGAAGAAGTTTCTGTCCTGAATCTGAGATTGGAAGTGCGTGTTAGTTTCTGTGAATTTGTGTTAATTGTGGGAGGAGATCTAACCGTCAGATCTTCCTGAAATTTGATCTGTAAGTAGAGATTTTAGTATCCTACCTACGTGGCAAGTTTGAGAGGAGACTGAGCTGTAGATCTGTACCTATCAGGTGTGAAAGTTCGCTGTTTTTTCTGCCGAGTTGTATCGGCAACGATATCTACTCTAAGTCTCGAGTCTTGTTAGCGGCAGCTGGCAGAAAAGCATCCAGTGTGACGTTTGTATTGCTTTGGGGTGTATTCTAGGCGTAGATAAGACTTTAGCGACCTACGTTATAACCACGTCATGTGGTTGTCAAGTTCGCACTCAACGTGGCAAAGTGCGATCCTTGACTTGTAAAGTCGACTACCTGTCTAGCCTAGTCTCTAGTATTGAAACATGTTACGGTGCATGCATTGAACCTTTCACCCAGTCGACCTACACGTGGATGAGTATGACGGCACCAAATATGCGATGTGCATGTGTGCCACCTCATCAGCCCGTGTGGCTTGGGTTGCTCGGTTAGTGAGATTGCACCTATCCTTGTTTTGTGTTCGAAATTTTTAAGCAAAGGAGAGTGATCTGTGTAGGGGCATTCGACCTTGGGAAATTCAAGAGATTGTTCGTGGAGAGATCGAGATGATCCTATGAGATTGTATTGATGTTGTGCGGATCGAGATACCCTTGTAGTTGGAGTGCAAATGTTGTGAGAGATGGACGAAGGACTCTACTTACCGCCCAGATTCCCTTTTCGAAACCCTTTCTAGATTAAACTGATGTACATGGAACGAGTTCATTTCCAATAGTTTTTGATAGGATCCTTCGGTCATAACTTTACCGCGCAAATCATGCTCTCGCCCGTCCTTGTTATCTTACCTGTTGTCACTTACGGCCAAGAATGGGATCTTACCGTCTTTATCTTCATCTAATGAAGGATGGATCTAAATCAGCTCCCTCCTGTAAACTTTAACACCGAGTGCGAGATAAGACACATTTGTCGACCCAAAGCCATGTACGAAGCCTTAGTAGTGAGAAACTTCGGAGAGGAATACTACCGAGAGATCATGTCATAAACGGGCATATCCCGTTTGTCGTGCCCATGGTCATCCAACGTTTTCGTGTGGTTATCTTGACCCTTTACTGAGGGAAAGAAAGTGCTTAGATATCGAGGAAGTCAGAGAGAAATCTACGTGATACTAGTCGCTCTGCTGTGCATCGATCGCTAGCCACAGCCAGAAGGTACGCCCTTGCTCAAAGGAAAGGCTCTCGCTACGACATATTTGGTGCTTCCACTGAGAGAACGCTTTGAGGTGGTTGAGTGAGTTGTTGCCGAGGAGCGTCAAGTATGAATCTTCTCGAAGCAATGAGGACGAGTTCGGGAGTATATTTGTGAGATGGAGGTAAATCGTGTGCCTGAGACAGAGATGATTTCTAGTTTCGAGTTGGCTGTGATACATGAGATCCGTAATCAAGTGACAAAGCTGAAGGATGCACGTACGAGTTCTTGGAAGGAGTATGAGAAGAGGTTGAAGAGTGATTTTTTTGATGATGATGCGGATAGAGTAACCAAGAGAACGTTCTTGGAGTGGATAGAGCAGCGTCCAGAGAATGAGATGACACCAAATGAGTTGCTGCGTGAGTTTGAGAAACGGTTCTGTCAATTATCTCCATCCGAGAGGACGACGCTTGACTTAAAGAAGACAGAACTTTTTCTAGAAGCTGCTGATGAAAATCTAGAGGACAAGCTTTTCTTGATGCTAGCAGACAAGGGAAGAAGGAGGAGTGAGCACAGACTGGAGAAAGATAGAGGAAGCTGTTACTATTCTCACGAAGCATAAACGTGGAAGAGATAGAGCTGCAACCTTGAGGTCTGATGTCTCTTTAGCTCCATTGCCTAAGCCTGCCAATAACAAGATTGAAGATTCTGCAATCGATGAGTTGGTTAAGGGTCTGAGAGAGTTAAGAATAGAGATGGCAGGGCTAAAGCATAATCGAAGTCCTGGTGATACCAATACATCTTCAACTAGCAGAAATTTTGTTAGAAGATGTATCTGGTGTGACAGTACTGAACACCAACGTCAGGATTGTGAGGAGTTTTCTGAGTTCTCAGAACCAGAGTCGTGAATTTTAGAGATGAAAAGATTCATCTCGTCCAAACTGATGCACCGTTGAGTACCAACTTTGGTAAGGGAGGAATGAAGAGCTTGGTGAGAGGTCAAGTTGGTATAGCTACGGTAATACGCACAATAGAGCTAGAAACATTTGCGATTGAAGTAGATGTACCGGTTGTAGCAGCTGTTAAGAGCGATATAGTTGAAGTTCCACGAGAAGTAATGTTACGAGGTGCGGAGGCAATTCGCCGCATTATTGGATGGGATGATCTTGTAGAGGCAGGGTGTGTCAAAGCTTATCTGATACAAGAGAAGCATGTAAGCTGGCAGGATGCGATTGTGGAAGAGAAAAAGAGACGTGATGATGATGTTGCTGATCCGGAGGAGGCTACAAGGAGAACCAGAGCCACTAAGAGGAGAGGGCAACAAGAGGCATCACCTTCCGATATCCCTTCGACGTCTCAAGGGACATCTACATCTGAACCTATGGTTGATGTTCTTATTCATGACGCGGAGATGAGAGAGAAAGACAAAGGAGCTTCTTCAAAGGGAAAAGGTAAAGCACCGACCTACAGACTACAGTCTGATATTGAGACCAGCACCAACTTGAAGGATATTCTTGAAGAGAGAATTTTGGATGCAAAGATAGAATTTTCCTTGCGAGAGGCCTTGGGAATAGCAAAACGTGACTTTCATGAGTTGATCATAGATGTGATCAAGAGAAAGAGACAAATGACTGCAGATACAGTGATGGTGAAAGTATTGGATACAGACATCACTGGGGAAGAAGATGAAGAGTTAGGTCTCATATTTGCCCAAAAGCATGTACTACAAGCGTCGAATGGAAGAGAGGCAAGAGTTTCAGACTGTGCTGCAGAACATGACGACGAGAAGCAACATGAGAGTCACTATTCTCGAGCATATTGGGCTCGTGCAACTACAGAGACAAGGTCCGATTAGGTAACTTGTCAGAGGCTATAATGGCGTTGGTGGATCACGGTTCGGAGATTAATATCATGTCCAAAAACGTTTACGAGAAAGAGAAGTGGTCAATCGACACAGGACATGGACGGGTTCTTCGTGCTGCTAACAACCAAAGAGGTGAACTTTTTGGTGCTTGTCCAGCTATCAAGACTCGGATAGGAGATGTAGAGATAGAACAAAACTTTTTTGTTCAAAGTGTAGCTGCTTATCTTGTGATCCTTGGTCAACCATACATTACTGCGTCTAGGATGGAGACGAAAGTAATGGACGATGGGTCTCATTATGCTCGTATTAGAAGTCAAGATGGTACGAGGGCGGTACAGTTTCTTACTGTACGTACGGGTCATGAAAGGAACAGAGAGAAGCTGAGGGCTAGTCCCTTAAGGACCGACAAAGAGTTTTTGGATTTTTAATTAGCACTCCTGTAGAGCGGGAGTATGGGAGTGTTGATAGGAGAAAGAGCTTTCCACTAGTGCCAGAAGATGAAGAAGAGATGTTTAGGTGTGGATTTGCTCAATTTTCTGAAACATGTGTAAATAGATTTCGAGTGGTAGAAGAGATGGATAGTGTACAAAGACGATGTGTGAAGAAGCAGGAAGATCTCTTCAGAACTCAAGGAGTTTTGTTAGATCAGGAGTTCATTAACGGGATGTATGAAGAAGAGGGCTTTGAAAACACTCTTGAGGAGATTTTGTCGTTTATAAGCACCGATTCTTTGGTTAATGGATTAGTCGCGATCCGTTCACGTGAGTTATATGAGGAGATTACAAGATTCGTCGAGGATGACTACAAGGTTCAAGTTCAGATGAAAAGAGATCATGAGTTGGAGTTAGAAAGGAGTAGAGTCATGAAACACCAAGAAGCGCAGGTTCATACAAAATACAAGACTGTGGCGCGTAAAGTGAAGCCGGTGGCTATTCAACTACCTGAAGACTCTAACAAGCAAGTGGAACGAGCATCGACTGAACCAGTTCTGCGGGATTCACAAAGAGTAGGACACAAGTTCATAGAAGAGACACTCAAACGACTGCAAATTGGAGAGGGTGAGTTTCTCATTGAGGAAGAGAGGAAGTGTTTTCATGAGATGTTGAGAAGGCATGGAAAGGCTTTTGCTTTCAGTGCAGAAGAGATTGGATGTGCAGATACGAGTGTCGTAGCACCCATGGTGATCTTCACAGTACCACATGTGCCTTGGGACTTGAAGTCTATATCAGTGCCACGAGCTATGTTGCCAAAGTTTGTTGAATTGTTGAAAGAGAAGATCGCATGGGTATTTTAGAGTCATCTATGGGACCTTACTCGAGTCGGTGGTTTACTGTACCTAAGAAGTCAGGGGCTCTTAGGTTCATCCAAGACATGCAAAAGACTAACAAGGTGACTATTCGATCAGGACCCATAGTAGATGAAGTTGTAGAAGCTTTTGCTGGCCGTGCTATCTACTCAATTGGAGATTTATACTCTGGATATGATCAGTTCTAGTTGGCAATAGAGAGCAGAGATCTCACCACCATGCGTACTCCACTTGGGCTTGTAAGGATGTGCACATTATCACAAGGAGCGACAAACTCTGTTGCTCATGTGCAAAATGTAATGAATAGGATTTTGAGAGAATTCATTCCGAAGAAGACCATACCTTTCATAGATGATATTCCTATGAAAGGGTGTGCGGTCGAAGACAAGGATGAGAAGCTGACTGAGGATGGATGTCAAAAATTTGTGGTTGATCATATTCACGATGTGGAGATGATCTTAACAAGACTTGAGGAGGTAAATCTCACTCTTTCAGCGGAGAAATCGAGCTTTGGAGTACCAGAGATTGTTGTTGTTGGTCATCTTTGTGGAGCTTTTGACCGACGTCCGAATCCATCAAAGGTTGATGCCATAGGGAGGATGAAAGATTGTGCCAAAACCACAAAGGTTAGGAGATTCTTGGGAGCTTGTTTGTTTTATCGAGTGTGGATTCCTCATTTTGGTCATATGTCTGAACCATTGTATGAGTTGCTGAGGAAGCGAAGAAGGTTCACTTGGGCTGAGGAGCAGAGGGTCGCTATGGTGCGACTAAAACAAGCATTGAAATCACCACCAGTTCTACGACAGTTAAGCTATGATTGTGGTAGATCCATAATAATTACTGTTGATACTAGTCCTATCGCTATAGGTTGAACAATAGGACAGGATGATGGTGAGGGAAAGAGGTTTGCAACAAGATTTGATGCTCGTATACTTACGGATCGACAAAGGAGATACCCTCAAGTCAAACGAGAGCTCAGGGGCGTTGTAACTGCAATGAAAGCTGAGAAGGAGTATCTCATTGGAGCACATGTACTACTTGAAACTGATTGCTTATCTTTGTTGGGAATGATAGCAACCTGCACAACGCCTGATATTGCTATGTTACGTTGGATAGCTTACATTAGGTCGTTAAATCCAGAGTTGAGACACATAGCAAGGAAGATGAATTCGATGGCAGACATGTTGTCTAGAGCTAGGTACTCTCAAGAAGAAGATATGGAGGCGGAAGATATGGATGAAGATGATGCAGAGGAAGGGCAAGTTCGACAACTATCAAGCGAGGACCGGAGTCACTTGGATGGT
Source organism: Asterella californica (assembly GCA_036924285.1). Classification (NCBI taxonomy): domain Eukaryota; kingdom Viridiplantae; phylum Streptophyta; class Marchantiopsida; order Marchantiales; family Aytoniaceae; genus Asterella; species Asterella californica. The sequence continues at coordinate 41,449,713 of JAYKYS010000001.1, forward strand.
GTTCTTCCTTTCAAGGAAGAACTTTACTGTGGGAGGCTCAAGGAAATCGGACGCTATCTAAGCACTCTTCAGAAGTATGAAGAATGGACGGAGAAAGTCTTCAAGGAGATACGACATCAGGCCTATGGCTATTTATTACAAGATGGATATCTGTGGAAGAGGCCAAAGAGGAGATATGAAGTACCCTTGAGAGTAGTGGATGATGCAGAGACCAAGAAACAAGTACTCGAACAATTTCACAATATCTTATGGGTAGGACATCGAGGTACATGGGCAACCTTTATCAAGATCAAGGAGAGATATTGGTGGAAAGGATTATATCGTGATGTAGAGAAGTTTGTTGGGTCATGCATTGAATGTCAATTCTAATCCAAGATTCAGTATATGGATGGATTGAGACCCACATATCCCTTGTCCATTCATTTTCAATGGGTTTTGAATTTGGTTGTCATGCCACCAGGAATTTGGGGCATGCGTTGTCGTAGCGAGAGCCTTTCCTTTGAGCAAGGGCGTACCTTCTGACTGTGGCTAGCGATCAATGCACAGCAGAGCGACAAGTTTCCTGTAGATTTCTCTCTAACTTCCTCGATAACTAAGCACTTTCTTTCTCTCAATAAAGGGTCAAGATAACTACACGAAAACGTTAGATGATCATGGGCACGACAAACGGGATATGTGATGACATGATCTCTCGGTAGTATTCCTCTCCGAAGTTTCTCACTACTAGGGCTTCGTACATGGCTTTGGGTCGACAGATGTGTCTTATCTCGCACTGGGTGTTAAAGTTTACAGGAGGGAGCTGATTTAGATCCATCCTTCGTTAGATGAGGATAAAGACGGTGAGGTCCCATTCTTGGCCGTAAGTGACAACAGGTAAGATCACAAGGACAGGCGAGAGCATAACTTGCACGGTAAAGTTATGCCCGAAGGATCCTATCAGAAACTGTTGAAAGTGGACTCGTTCCATATACATCAGTTTAATCGAGAAAGGGTTTCGAAAAGGGAATCTGGGCGGTAAGTAGAGTCCTTCGTCCATCTCTCACAACATGTGCACTCCAACTACAAAGGTATCTCGATCCATAAAACTCTGATTCAATCTCATAGGATCACCACGATCTCCACACGAACAATCTCTTGGATTTTTCCCCAGGTCGAATGCCCCCACACAGGTCACTCCCCTTTGCTTAAAAGTTTCGAACACAAAACAAGGATAGGTGCAAGCTCCCTAACCAAGCAACCCAAGCCTCACGGACCGATGAGGTGGCACACATGCACATCGCATGTTTGGTGCCGTCATACTCATCCACGTGTGGGTCTTCTGGGTGAAAGGTTCTAATGCATGCACCGTAACGTGTCCCAAAACCCGGAGACTAGGCTAGACAGGTAGTCGACTCTACAGGTCAAAGATCGCACTTTGCCACGTTGAGTGCGAACCTAACAACCACATGACGTGGATACAACGTAGGTCGCTAAAGTCATATCTACGCCTAGAATACTCCCCAAAGCAATACAAATGTCGCACTGGATACTTTTCAGCCAGGTGCCGCTAACAACTCGAGACCTAGAGTAGATATCGTTGCCGATACAACTCGGCAGAAAAACCAGCGAACTTTCACACATGATAGATACAGATCTACAGCTCAGTCTCCTCTCAAACTTGCCACGTAGGTAGGATACTAAAATCTCTACTTGCAGGTCAAATTTCAGGAAGATCTGACGGCTAGATCTCCTCCCACAATTAACACAAATCCACAGAAACTAACACGCACTTCCAATCTCAGATTCATGACAGAAGCTTCTTCGACTAAATGAACCGTCCACTTCCACTCCAACTTCCTGTGCTATCAATTCAGAAGGTAAACTCACTACACAGGAAATTTGAGCCGATTTGACCGTTCTGATCGTCCTCCATAAATCTGCAAACTCGCTGCTTCAGATTGACAGCTTTCTGCACCCCGTCGCCTTCAAATCGCCATTGCGCTCAATCCGCACAACATCCGGTGGTGAAATTTGTGGTCAGAGCTTCAGCAGCTGACAGACTACAAGCCCATGAAATCTGGTCTCAATCTGACGGCTCAATCACTCAAACCCCTTAATCTTACAATCGGAAGAGAAACTCTTGTACTCTCATCACTCTATGAACTTCAAATCGCCATAACGTATGCCCTGGACCTCCAAATCGAGTGAAATTTGTGGTCAGATTGCTCCTCCCGTCGAGAGCTCTCCGCCCATGCCCTCTGATCTTCCAAATCCCTCGTCAAAGTGCCCCGAACCTCCCAGAGCGCACACTTAGGTAGAAGACAAGTTATCTTCACTTTTGGGTGGACCAATGGGAAGCTAAAGGACTCAACCTTGTCCTTTTCTGCCCCATGGAGACCCCCAGCAGATAATAGTGCATTCTAAGCTCATAAGAGCAATGTTTTAGATCCTATTACACCACAACTTCTACAATTATGTGCAAAACGCACTTATACGCGTAATTTACATACTAACTGGTCCCACAACAGGACAGCGTCATTTAGTTTTGGCTCGGGAAGAGCTATCTAACTTTGTAGAAGGGAGGGCTCTACGCACCAAAGCTACTGAGTCTGTCTGTCGATTCATATTAGAAGATATCGTTTCGAGATATGGAAGCGTGGGGAGAATCCGTGCAGATAGAGGAGAGTTGAATGCAGATGAAGCACGTGAGTTCTTCAACAGATATGGAATACGATTGAAGTTGACCACTTCGATGAATCCGAAAGCGAATGGGAAAAGTGAACGAGGACATCCATCAATCATCCAAGCATTGGTGAAAGCGTGCAGGGGGCGTCATGGGGACTAGCCTAGACTTCTTCCTTTTGCGTTGTGGGCTGATAGAACTACTCATAGTATTGTCACTGGTTACATGCTTACAGAATTGATAACCGGTAAAAAACCTATCATGTCAGCGGAAGGAGACGTTCCTACTTGGGTATGTCTACCTTGGGAGGATGGTTCTGATAGGGAAGGACTATTGGCACTACGAATTCAGCAGCTTGAGCGACGTGAGGAGGACCTCGAAGAAACATTGGTCAAACTCAAGGAGGCGAGGTTGAAGAACAAGGAGCGGTTTCACAAGACATATCGACTGCGAAAGAAGCCGATCCGAGAAGGTGACTGGGTCATAGTATATGACAACAGTTTGGATAACCAACACAGCACTATCAAGAAGTTTGCACGACGTTGATTTTGTCTTTATGTTGTTGTTGTCGTTCACGACAACGCCACATATGGTTTACGAGAATTGGATGGTACACTCTTGAAGTTACCCATTGCTGGTAAAAGGGTCAAGGTTTTCTGAAGACGTGAAGGATTTCTTGATTTCGGTGAACTTCTCGAGTCTGATTCTCATCTTTCCAGACTGTATGCGAGAGAAGATGATGATGAACCTAACAATTCAGAGCATGATGAGGACCACGATGATGACTATGCACATACCGGAGGATGTGCATGTTTGGAGGGAGTGAATGTCCTGTTGTGAGACCATATAGTATGTAAACTACGCGTATAAGTGAGTTTTGCGCATAGTTGTAGAAGTTGTGGTGTAATGGGATCTAAAACTTTGCTCTTATGAGCTTAGAATGCTCTATTATCTGCTGGGGGTCTCCATGAGGCAAAAAAGGACAAGGTTGAGTCCTTTAACTTCCCATAGGTCCTCCAAAAAGTGAAGATAACTTGTCATCTACCTAAGTGTGCGCTCTGGGAGGATCAGGGTACTTTCACGAGGGATTTTGGATATCAGAGGTCATGGACGGAGAGCTTTCGACGGGAGGAGCAACCTGAGCCCAAATTTCACTCGATTTGGAAGTCCAGGCATACGTTATGGCCATTTTAAGTTCATAGGTGATGGGAGTACATAGCTTTCTCTTCCGATTGTAAGATTAAGGAGTTTGAGTGATTGAGCCGTCAGATTGAGACCAGATTTGATGAGCTTGTAGTCTGTCAGTTGCTGAAGCTCTGACCCCAAATTTCACCACCGGATGTTATGCGTATTGAGCGCAATGACGATTTGAAGACGACAGGGTGCAGAAAGCTTTCAATCTGGAGCAGCAAGTTTGCTGATTTGTGGAGGATGATCCGAACGGTCAAATCGGCTGAAATTTCTTGAGTAGTGAGTTTACCTTCTGATTTAATAGCACAGGAAGTTTGAGTGGAAGTGGACGGTTCATTTTGACGAAGAAGTTTCTATCCTGAATCTGATATTGGAAGTGCGTGTTAGTTTCTGTGAATTTGTGTTAATTGTGGGAGGAGATCTAACCGTCAGATCTTCCTGAAATTTGACCTGTAAGTAGAGATTTTAGTATCCTATCTACGTGGCAAGTTTGAGAGGAGACTGAGCTGTAGATCTGTACCTATCAGGTGTGAAAGTTCGCTGTTTTTTCTGCCGAGTTGTATCGGCAACGATATCTACTCTAAGTCTCGAGTCTTGTTAGCGGCAGCTGGCAGAAAAGCATCCAGTGTGACGTTTGTATTGCTTTGGGGTGTATTCTAGGCGTAGATAAGACTTTAGCGATCTACGTTGTAACCACGTCATGTGGTTGTCAGGTTCGCACTCAACATGGCAAAGTGCGATCCTTGACTTGTAAAGTCGACTACCTGTCTAGCCTAGTCTCTAGTATTGAAACATGTTACGGTGCATGCATTGAACCTTTCACCCAATTGACCTACACGTGGATGAGTATGACGGCACCAAACATGCGATGTACATGTGTGCCACCTCATCAGCCCGTGTGGCTTGGGTTGCTCGGTTAGGGAGCTTGCACCTATCCTTGTTTTGTGTTCGAAACTTTTAAGCAAAGGAGAGTGAGATGTGTGGGGGCATTCGACCTTGGGAAACTCAAGAGATTGTTCGTGGAGAGATCGAGATGATCCTATGAGATTGTATCGATGTTGTGCGGATCGAGATACCCTTGTAGTTGGAGTGCAAATGTTGTGAGAGATGGACGAAGGACTCTACTTACTGCACAGATTCTCTTTTCGAAACCTTTTCCAGATTAAACTGATGTACATGGAACGAGTTCATTTCCAACAGTTCATTTCCAACAGTTTCTGATAGGATCCTTCGGTCATAACTTTACCGCGCAAGTCATGCTCTCGGTTGTCCTTGTGATCTTACCTGATGTCACTTACGGTCAAGAATGGGATCTTACCGTCTTTATCCTGATCTAATGAAGGATGGATCTAAATCAGCTCTCTCCTGCAAACTTTAACACCGAGTGCGAGATAAGACACATCTGTCGACCCAAAGCCATGTACGAAGCCTTAGTAGTGAGAAACTTCGGAGAGGAATACTACCGAGAGATCATGTCATCGCATATCTCGTTTGTCGTGTCTATGATCATCCAACGTTTTCGTGTGGTTATCTTGACCCTTTACTGAGAGAAAGAAAGTGCTTAGATATCGAGGAAGTCAGAGAGATATCTACGTGATACTAGTCGCTTTGCTGTGCACCGATCGCTAGCCACAGCCAGAAAGTACGCCCTTGCTCAAAGGAAAAGCTCTCGCTACGACAGCGTGTGTCCTTTGCTGATGAGCAAGATGGAGTTTATGCATGGAGAAGTACAGGAGAGAGCAGCTGGAGTTGTGTCTGATGTCGAGCACTATTCTGCTGATGCGTTCGGGTGAGACGAAACCGTTTCTTTCACCACCAGAAACTTTGAACGTGATTTAGGAGGCCTAGATGATTTTTTCTTGCTGAATCTGTCGACCAGCCTTTCCAGGACTACCTTGTTCAAAAGGTGCGAATTGTGTACTGGTCAAGTTTCCGTCGATTTGGAGGTTTCCAGATTGCAGATTCCAGATTGCAGATTCCAGATTTCCAGATTTGCAGATTTTCAATTGGATCTTTTTTGACCAAAACGAAAGTTTTAGGACTTGAGTCTAAAATAATTCCTGGAGGACACTCCAAGAAGAGAGAGCAAGTAGACAAGGAAAGTAAAATAAGATGAGAGAGGCTTTGCCTCTCCATGTATATATAGTCTGGGTGAGTACAAGGGAAACATTAATGGTGGGTTAGCCTCCAACTAACTGTAACTACCTTAACCACTCTGGCTAATGTTAGTGGTCGATCTACTAGAGCTTGGGACTATATCAACAGGTACTCTGTCACCTGTGGATGTACCACTGCTACTGACACTTGAACTCACAAGTGCTATGCCTTCCGGAACTACGCCAGTAGTGATAGAAACATAGTTGGGAGACCAATGTTGTCTCTACAACTCAATCTTCACGCTATAGTCCCGTCTGAACTAGTGATAATCATCCATAAGCGGTCTTGCAAGTGTTGAACAAACCCTTCCATGCCATGAAAGGTGTGGACAGTTGTGATTCTGCATCTGCTGCAGAACGCATCAACTGTCGAACTCCTAGATAAAGTCATCCAGCTCAATGATACCCATCGTACCCGAGTATCATCGAGATTTCTTCATGATCTTATAGATCTCGTCCATGTCTTATAACAACGATGTGACGACACTATGTGTACCTCCAACCACGTCAATGAGACCGATGCTACTAATTGGTACCTCACATCACTCTGTGTGAACTCATTGCTTATTGCAGCTCAATCTTCGGCGGAACCTCCGTAGACCGCCAACCTACCTAACCCCGCTCCTATTGAGCTCACCCATCTCTTACTAGGACGGTCAAGATAAAGACAACCTGTACATACCATCACCACATGCAGCCTCTCACGATCTATTGGTCGCAAGTTCAACCTCATTGTGAGAGAAACATAAGTAGTCTGAGTGGTCCGCAACTCCAGTCTCACTACCGACAGCATTGGAGTGAACTCACTATGAAAATCAAGCGCCAACACAAGCAAATGCAACGCACAAACAACAAGTAGAATATGGAGAGGTTCCAACCACAAGAAGTTCAAATGATAACACTCCACACTCAAATATGCACAAAAGATAAATCCAACCTCATCCAAACTGACGCCTCCTCTTCGATGACCACATGCACAATATATGCCCACCAACTGTTACAACATGTACCTAAGGTCACTAACTAGATGTCCACACCTCTAGTAGCTCCAAAAGTCTCTACGTGGTAGCTTCAGTTTCTCACCCAAGACAACTACCACCAACTGCTTTCATATGCGTCTCTACGATATAGACAAACACTATCACAACGACAGCTTCCTCTTACTATGAGGTCGCCATAAATACTTGCATGCATCCTTAGAAGACACCAAGAGCTATTGGTCTAGTGATAAAGCCAAAGCTAAGAGCTAGTAGCTAAGCACATTCTTCAAGAATAGTGTTAGGATGGATGACCTGGTTTTACTCACTCCCACACCACTAAAATTGGGTTGACTTGCTGACTTGCTGACTCGAGATCGGGCTCTGTCTCCGCCTCCGCACTCTCGCACCTCTGCTCCTCAAAGCCTCGAAGTCTCTAAACGTCTCCTAGCGCTCACTCTCCGCTCCGCTCCGCTTGGACACTCGATGCCTCTCTCCGACGGGGCAATCACCTTGGTGGAGAAAGAACAGAGTAGAAACTCGGATCATACACGCACAAGAAGGAAACACAACCCAAACAACACTTCATCGAAAATCTGCCAAAGATACCTACGCGAACGGATTTACATCAGATTTTGAACCACCCGCAATCTTCTTTCTCTTGTAACTCCCTCGATCCTTTATCAAGTCAGATGATTTTTGGTGCGTTGGAATCTTCTTCTCAGCGCAGATCTACTGAACTCATCACCTCCAGAAAATTGCTGACCCTCGCCTACCCGATGTCCGTCGAGTATTTCTGCCGACCTCAAATTAATCTCAAAAACTTGTCACAGGAACTTTCAGTAGTGCTTCAGCACTATCTCACCACAAATTCAACCAAGAACAGGTCCAACACTACTAATCCACACAGCAATCAACCACACGACCAAAAAGAACCACTCCGTGCGTGCGTGCATCCGCAAATCAAAGATATCAACGATTTGCCCACTCCAAAGATACCATCGGCACAAATCCAAGAGCTGAAAGCTCTCAATCAGACCTTGCAAATTTAGTTCTTCGAGTAATAAACAGTATGTACTCAATCCATCAGACCAAACGGCACTAAACAACCACTAAAGTAGAGCCAAATCCACTCTGTGCATAAGAGAATCTAGATTACGCTCACCAAGACTATCCAGCATAGCCAGGAGCTTGAAGGCTCAACTCAAAGAAGTTAAAGCCTACAAGTCCTACGTGTGAAGTATACCCTAGTGGGACTAGCCCAAGAAACCGCCCTAACGACACTAACGGTCCTATCGAGACTAGCCACTACGCACTCAGTCAACCTAGCCGAGGTGCTAAACTGACGCGACAAAGATGCAAAAGCTATACCTTATGATATAGTACATTTACTTGCAGAATCAAACTTGGAATCAACTCATTTTTGGTATTTTGGATCAGATGACATCAGCACCATGATGGATATCCGGAATGGAGTTGCAGCGCGTCTCAAGAGGTCGGTTCATGCTCATTTGGTCTATGTGCTTTGTATAGCACATAGAACTAACTTGGAATCTCTTTTTGCTACAAAAGCCTTGGCTTGCAAGGAGGTGAGTGATGATGTAGATTTGATTCTAAACACCTTGGCCACATATTTCCACTTCTCTTCTAAACTGAAAGCTTCTCTTGCTATTTTATTATTTCATACATCTACGTGTGTTTCATGCACGTAAATGTATTAATCAGTATTTGAGGATAATGTGGTTGTCCAGGTGTTAGCCAATGATCACAGTTTGTGATAGTTTGGAGTATGTTCTTGTGTACTTCCGTGATCAAGCGAAACCTGATGACATTCTTGCACAGAGTTTGTTTCATAAACTTAGAATTTGAATGGTGTATATATTTTACTTTCTGGCAAACATCCTAAACTTGCAAAGTTGAATAAGCTTTTCAGCATAATACAGTAGATTGCAGTTCTATCGGTCCGCTTATGAGAATTACCGTTATTGAGATAAGTGTGAACTTCTTAGTAGAGATTACGGATCTAAATGCTTGTGTTATGAATGAGGGGACATGTTATCACATTCTCCTAGTCTATGGACCTCCGAGAGGTTACTTGAAACGCCTTCAATATGAACTTCGGGGTAAGAATTTTTATTCATTGGGCAGAGATCTGGAGTGTGCTTTTATGTTCCAAAAGACATTTGTTCAAGTGTGTGTTCTGCCTTAGAGGAACTTTTCATGTACAATCTATAATATCTTGTTTTAACGTATTTAGCTCTTTGTTGATGTCATAGATTGCTTTTGCTGTTATAGAGTGGGGTGGAAAAGAGTTAGACATGTTGTGTTATTTTTATGGACAGGAGCGTCCTATATGTGAAGATAAATTCCAAAAGCGTTGATATCAATTTCTGCTGCAAAAGATGAGTTTAGGAATTTCAAGATCCATTACAGATCTAGTGATGTGATAAGAAATCTACCGAATTGTGGTATATGTTGTCAGGAGATGCACTTGATGAACTGCAATATCCGAATTTGGTCATCCTTGCTAGTATTGCGCATATACAATGTGTGTCCACAACGATTTGAGAAAGAAGATTTTTCTGTTCAGAATTCTGTAAAAACCAAGTTCTGAAACAAGCTAACAACAAGGAACTTGGAGGCTTGCATGCGTGTCTCCTTAGAAGGTCCTTTTGATGTTGATGATTATCTTCTGGCTGATGCTGCTCAACTATAACAAAACTCAGCAGAATACTGACATCTATATTGTAATCTTCTGGCGCATTTGAGTTTTGATGCTTGTGGTTTTGCTTCAGCTGGTCATACTTCCAATAGCTCTAATCCGTGCTAGTCTGATCATGAGAAGAGTTAATACTATAGATAGTTTGCAAGTTTGATTGTTTGCAAAGGGGTTTTATTTAGTGATTTAATAAAGAACTCCTCTTAATACAGTAAGCACCACATATTCCAGAGGGGGTTAGACTTCTAGTCCAGTAGAGAGATAAAAGAGTTCGAATCCAGCTGGAAGTTCTATCTCTTTGTGCATGTTCGCTCTTCTCAGATCGAAAGTGCCTTCGATGTTTTGATCATGTATGAACGTCGGGCTACTACCTGAGAACCGTGAGGGAGCAAAAATTATTTTTGGAGTCATTTGTTAGGAAAATTTTCCACCGACGGAAAACAGAAGTCAGAAAACTCAAAACAACGGAAAAGATTTATAACCTCAAATTCTGGTTGGAAAATCAACGAACATAAGAGTACTCTACCGGGGAATCACGAGATACTAATCGATTATCTGGATGGTTCTGAACATAAATATTCTAACAGGTTTAAGACAAAAACTTACCCGAACATTGCTCCTACTGATTGAACGGAATTACACATTCATTTACATCAACATCCAAGTTGGTCTAGCACGGGTCTCGCTTAGACAAATGCACATTTTTATTGCACTTGATCACATCTCTTAGTGAGGTATTGCTAGATCACCCTTCATGATTTGGTGTCGTAGACACCGCAGTTACGGTGTGAAATAAAGACTCAAGGACATTACTATCACCAAAGAGTCTCAGAGATCTCATGTGATTGGAGAATCAAATGTCACAACATAAGGTTACCAACCGGTCTATGACACGACATAGTAGGAATTCGTAACATAGCCATGAGAAGGTTACTGGAAGGATGACTTGGAGCATTGGAAAAAAAACTCTATAAAACTTGAAAAGTAATAATAATTTAAATCCAGATAAATCGCTAAAAACATATCCCGCAATTCCACTGCAAGCGTAGCTATTTGTTTCTTTCCTTTCATTTTTTTTCACTACTTTGAAATCGTTTCAAAGAAATCTCCTAAATCGGAAACTTCGGTCCAACAGGAAACTCCCCGTCTAACTTCCGTACAAACGGCCGAGACGGTGAGGACGGCGCAGATTCTTTCCGGCGTGGCAGATCTAGAATCTTGGTTTCCAACTGTCACACCCCCTAATAATTGAATTCTGTCCCTTTGAAATTACGAGAAATGTTATGTCTCAGTTACTCAATTCCCACGGCCAGGACCCGAACTCGTACGCAGAATAGCCCGCGTTTCATTGTAAGATTCGTGAGGCATCTGCGCGCATGCATTCCTCATGATATGCCTAGATCTATAGATTATGGTCACCGTACTATGCACGATCATTTGAACCGAATGTGTAAGACGCTCAACTGTGATCATCATGCATGAAAAGCGACACTGTCTATACAAGTAAACCTGATGATTCTACTTGAAAGTCGGAAGTAAGAGACGCCTTTACTAGTGACAGACTCTTGAGAAACCGACACTAGAGCCGCAGGACTCGGGAATGCGCATCGGACATCTGTATGAAGGGAAACGTGCACTCTAGCAGCCGGTCAGCAGGAGATAAAAAATGCCGCCTCCAGAGAATTACAAGGGAACAGGACTGCAAATATTCGACCCTACAGTCAAGGACGAAGGAGCATCAGCATTGCAACTGTACTTAAACCCTTCTAAGGGACATGTCAGATCATCATCTGATTCAGTTTTGTTGCACGGCTGATTGATCTGTATGAAATGATTTGCATTCTACAAGATTCAGAGCGTCGATAGCTCTAGGAGATACCAGAATTCAGCTGCAGAGTTCCTCCAATTACTAGAGCCTTTGTCGAGCTCTCATCACGGATAGAAGCATGATGGCCAATCCCATCAAGTATGCATCGACTGATTTTGCAGTTCTGCAATTATGTCGTTCCTTTTTGCAAGAGTGATGGTCATGAGATGTCATTGAGTTCTCAACCTTCACCCACGGCCAGAACATGAAACGTGTGCACGATAGACACAATGGCTGAGGACTTCCCAGAGAGATGCATGCATAGACCAACTTCAACTGACCAGAAACTGATCGGCGTTTGATTTTCTCTTGCAGGACAAGTGCTTTGTACGTTGCAGTGATAATTCTGGTAGTTGCAGCTGACTATGCGTACGGGGAAGACAACGTTTTCCTAGTGAATTCCCACGAGGCCTATCTGCACGCTTGTGGAGACTCGGACAGCCACTGCAGGCTCAGTAGCGAAATTGTCGATGAAGAATGTCCTTGTGATATCATCGCCCCTATTCCCATAGACGCACAAGTTGAAATACAGTGCAGGGGAAAGGGTGATAAAGTTGCCCATGATGCATGGTGGCTATATGTTTACGTGCCATTGGTAGACGAGTTCGGATGGATCGCAGATTATCATGTCGACTGTGATCAACGAATCTGTCCCGGCTCCAGATGTTAACTTGATGAAAGAAATTTCATTAAATAAGTTTGAGCATGACTCGAGTTCTCTCGCGCCATTGAATTTACAGAAATCGTCCTTGTGTTACTGTAACCTTGAGAAAACCACAACATAATCAAATCCTGATTAGAACGTACACGGCAGAACAAATGAATCTGTTTCTCGAAGATCTGAAATTTAATATGTTTTATGACAGTGATCGAGATCGAAAACCTTTTCCACCTAAAGCTCTATTAATATCTTCTCACGACAACTCAAATGTTTTGAAGATGACGTAATTGCTTCTTCAGCGTTCAAAGTTTGCTAGAGTCATACTGTGATCGGACACAAATGATCAGATACAATGTTAATCACTCCAATTTTGGTCCCGCTGTCAGTTAAAGTTTACTCTTCAGACTGCGCTGTCCAGAAACTAAGCTGCATCTGATATCACGCATAATAGGAGATCATGAGATGTGCACAATGTCATATAAAATTGCAGCTGCAGCTCTCTGTCTTGAAGAATGGAAATACAAAAGTTGCTAAGTCGTATCGAGACACTGCTTTTACTGCAAACTGTCCAAATTTTGTTTCCCTGTACGTTTCATCGATATTCCTCGGCGGGTAAGTTACTCGAGAGTTGCACAGAAACTTATTCATAGAATTCGCAACTAAATCTGCAGCTCAGGACTGACAAGTTCACATGCAGGCTGCAGGAAGGACGGGTTCGCTAGCTGAAAGAGAATCTCTAGAATGCTGAAACGTGATCTCCCGGTCGATTTTCTCTCCATGATCTATTACCCATGTCTAGAGAAGTTGAGGTAGATGAGTTAATAGAAAGCCTTTAGATGCCTTGCACATTCTTTCCACTTTCTCAAGCTTAGGACTTTTGTTCCGTGAAAAGCACATGCATGACCTACCGAACATTTTGGATCACAATGTCATGACATTGAACATATTATCTAGATACTATTATTCAGGTACTAGTCCAATGAGCTTTTTGCAGTTGACAAACAATTCACACCATGTGGTATGAAATTAAATATCATTTATAAGTAAATAATAATCTTGTTGTAGTTGTTATAACATTTAGCTCCCAGGGTTTATTTTGACATTTGTCGAAAGCACCTAAGAGTCCATTTATCAATCATATATATTATTTTAATCTTGAAATTTAAAGATATTAAAAATAAGCAAAACAGAAGACTTAGTATATGAAAAACAAGAAACCCGGCAATAACAGAAGTATATGAAAATGTCAAGTCTCGAAGATAAAATCTTGCATACCCGATCCAATGACAGTAATTTTTCTCAACGGAGAAAGGGTGTAATTTGAACAAATTTCTTGCAGACTGACTTAAATTTCCATCGTAGGATGGAGAGGTGAATATGCCTGAGCACTTCTGTTCCTTTGTTTTTCTTTCTTGCTTCAAAATACTGCTTCCAGCTAATATGGAATCCTAAACCCTACTTAGAATATTGGACTTTGCTAGACAAAAGCTTCTCCATGACATAAAGCACTTGTGATATTTGCGGGTAACGGAACGTCAATGTGAAACCACGGGCACATATAAAAGTTGTTCTCAACGTCTTTTACGCAAACTAGTGAACTACTAAGCATAAGCCACGTAAGTCCACTGCGAGCAGTGCATTACATACAAGATGACTATTCTATCTTCATGCGTGATTCAGTGCGTGCATATTCACCTTTTCCATTTTATCGATGGAGGAGGCAAAAATGTACAGGATTAATTAATTAGAAAAAAAATAAAAAAATTTATCAGTCTATTTATTATAATGAGACTAGATTACATTTCTGTGATATTTGAGAGACATTTTATAGAAAAATATTTTGTGAAAGCGAGATTTCGATGACAAAAGCGAAACTTTCCAAGGATAATTTTGAGATTTTAATTTATTCAATTTGACCTGATTTCTTGAAATAAATCATAACTCAATGACACAAAAATAAGCCACATGAGTACAATTGTAGACAAACCAAAACGATATATTAAGATTATAATTTAAATAAACCATACAAAACCAAATATGATTCCAATAGTTCACTATCTATGTTACAAATACAAACAAATTTCCCAAAATTTTTTATTCATAAATGATATCTTTTATCAGAACTCAAATGCAAGACTATTTTAAATTTTTTCAATGAGTTTTGCAATAGTTTTGAACTAAACTCAAACTATAATAGTGTCAGTAATTCTTACATCATCTCAAATGTGGCATGAACGGTCTTTCTCGCTTTAGGAAGCATTACAATCTTCTTTGGCAGTTTGTCTTTTGAGAGAAGCTTCCAAAACAAAATTGCAGCATTTGTATTCATCCATTGACTTCCACTATAGCTAAGATTTTCTTTTCATTCTTTTGTGCTATTAAGATATCATTGTATCGTTCTATATCTGATGCACTTATATTTTTTCTATGTTTGGACCTCCACCATTGCAGTTGTCTCTTTGAACCCCATTTGTACAACGTCTTATCAAACAGCCTTGGGTATTTTAGCTTCAAACTCATCAGTAGATAGAATAATCACAAATTGATCTTTTGTAATATCTTCCAAGGAGACAAATGAGTGCTCTTTTTCCTCTTTTGGAACTCTCACAAAATGCACAACTTGTCTTTGATTCTCCATATGTAGTTCTACCTCAAGTTCATCTTCAAATGCTGTATTAATTAATGCATCTTCATGCTCAGTCGTCTCTTCTCTCTATACTATCGGCTCCTTGAAGCCAGTTCCATGATTCGTTTGTGATAAAAAGAAGCACATCCTCATCTGGACCTTCAACTTGCTCCAAGCAAGTAACATTCTTTTCCAATAAGAAATGAGTGGTTGATACATCTTGTACTTTTGGAGGTCTCATTCGAGTATATTTTATCCAAATATTTGATGAGATTATCCAAAAAAGAGTTGACTTCTCTTAGTTTAGGATGAGTCGTTGTCATCTTTATTGACTTCGGATCTCTCTTTGGCAGAACATAAGCTCCATGATCTATTTTTCATAAAGTATGCCCTTCTCCTGGTACCCATCCACCCTCTAAGTCATTAATGTATTGGAACATTGGAACAATATTTCTCATCGAGAATTTGAAATGATCTCTTATAGGATCAGAAAAGGGTAATGATTTTTCACTTTGTCAGATTTTGTTTCATTTTGTTTAAATAGCATCACTCTCAATAATATATATATTTACAAGAGCAGTCCATGAGATCCATGGACTAACGTCATGTCGAGATGTTTTCCTGACTTATTGATATCATATATTTTACAGTTTGTCATAACTGGTATAAAGACTCGTCGTCGTTAATGGCGAGCGTGCTACTAACGCAAGGAGAAAAAAGAAAAGCTCTATTTTCATCCATCTATATCCGAAAGATTATGTGTATTATTCTATTGATAAAATGAATGAAGAAGACATGCGTTTTGATTTCTCTAAAGTTTCAAAAGTTGTTGACGGTTCTTCTGTGATAAGAGTTCATCTTGTGTGCATTAATTCTTAATGAGGTATTTCAAATCACCATCTTCTTTACCTTAAACAATATTAAGTCTGATTCTAATCTAACTATCTCTATTCTGTATCAGAAGAGAAAGATTTTGCATCAGTTTTATACTTGCAATTAGATAACACAAGAAGAGAAAACAAAAATTGTTTTTGCTTATCTTGCTATGTTATGGCAAGACATACTCATGATCATGTTGATCAAATGTTTTGTAGATTCTTCATAGCTCTCCAGTCAAAGAACGGTTTTACTTTGTCACAACTATTGACGTCATCAGACAAGCATACACTTCGCGGTCTCAAGTTACTCTTCTCGAGGAAACTTACAACTTCAAGCGTTTTATTGGAGAAGCATCTCGTCCAGTTCGACCTCTTCATGATATCACTTACAACCAACAGTTCAAAATAAAAAAAGACGAGTGTAGAGAGGTTCAGATATGGAATAAAAGTTCTTGATGATGTTAACTGAATCCCAATAGAAGGAGTTTGTCAATTGGAATTCTTTCCAACCAAACGAGAAATATATTCATCAGACCTGCTACCATTGAAGTCCTACTCGAAAGCAAAACGTGCTAAAACTACATTAGTGAGGTCGAAGGAAGGAGAGAAAGTTGATCTAACGCATCACGAAATGTCCTCAGCATCAAAAGAGATATTCAAGATACATGTTATATGTATTTGGATGAGACCAAGAAAACATGGTTGAACTATTGATTCTAAAATCAAGAACAAGTTGCCAAGCAAATATTATCTGGATGTCAATTTCCATTGATGAGACCCTAGATCTGGCTTGAAACTCCTTCACACGATGTTAACAATAGAAAATACAGTTGTCTCGAACATAGTGTTAACTGTTGGTGAATTGGAACGATGAGTGTTTGATGAAAATACCATTATATGCAGGAACATGACAAGCGAGACCAGGAAGCATTACGTAAGATCATCTACACAAGATTGGTGATGTTCAAGATTTAGGAGAGTATCAACTACTTGCTATCCTTGTAGAGGACGACAAGTCCTTTTGGGTCTGTAAAGTGTTATGAGTTTGACTCGTGATGAGAGCGAAGAACCTTGTAGGATAGAAATCGAGTGGTATGCAATCGAGCCGAGTGATCTTTACATCGGAAAATTTTATCCAAAGAGACGTAAGGTTCTTGATGCTAGAGGAGGACGTGCACTCTACAAACAAAAGATAGATATTTCAAAAGTACGAATTATAGCTTTTGATTTTATTCTCACCACAAGTAATTGACTACGTAAGATAATCTTAGTCCAAATAAGGAATCAGTTGTTCTGACTAGAACAAGAAATAGCAGTTGAAGCAAGCATTCTACATATAGATGATAATGATGAAGAAGAAGCTGAGGAAGAAGATGAAAATATCATTGAGGATCAACATGGACATGAGATAGCCTATGATGAAGCATCAGAAAGTACTGGAGGTGTAGACATTGATCCTTCAGAGTCTTAGTTTCACTTTACTTACGTAAATCATAGAAGAGTAGAGCATATCCTACTGTTTGATTTTGTTTTTTTGTCTTGTCGCTCCATGAACTTCATGAGCTTCTTTTGTAGCTGAATTTCCTAAAAAAGTCTTGAATGGATTTCTCTTTCAATTCTGTTAATGTCTAGCACTTCATATCTATGATGACTTTGTGTTTAATGTAATCCAACTTATTTTTGTATAATTCTTTACGCTAAAGTTGACTTCTACAAGATATGAGTCTAAGAGATCCATGAACTCCATGGATGACCTACCTCAATATTAGCTTATAGTTCACATATATTTATAAATTAATAATATTATCTGTTTCTATATTGTATTTCTCTCATTTTTAGTAAAATACATGTTATCTCTTGTTATTAGTATCTTATTTTATTTAATCATCTCTTATTTTTACGAAATGCTGAAATTTTAATTCTCTCAAAGCTAATATGTTGGATATTATAAGATTTTGAAAATCAGTCTGAAATCGGGTTATAGTCACTTTCAAAAAAGTCACCTAATTGTGTGAATATTTTCTAACAATATTTTAATAAGATTTTAAAATTGATGAATCTCGTGAAACTGACGTCAATCTAGATGCATGATCTTCTATTTTGACCAGTTTCTCTAGTAAATAGGTTCTTGAAAGTCCAAAATCACCCTCGGTTCCTGTTTTGATTAACGAGTACCTGGCTGTTATTAGCGGCTGTTACTGATAGTACTATTTCATTTTTAAAGTTTTAAATTTTCTGAATTACAACAGAAACACACAGCAGAAACAAATAAATAACTTTTTTTCAGAGCTGACAGTAGAAAACATCTGCGGCTATAATAACTCTCGCACACGCGCAAAGATTGTAGCTTTATGCTAATAGAGGTGTCAAAGTTGAACAAAAATATTCTTAACCGTCCGAGAGGGAAAAAAACCGTAATTTGCAATTGGTTAGCTTTTTAGAGCCGTTGTTCGCTGAGGGTCATCTTAATGAGGTTTAATTATGATTTCTTCATTCTCATTTTTATTTCTTTGAAACTTAGAATCATTACTTGGAGTAGTAGATATTCCTATTGCAGAAACTCACAGACCAAATGAGACACGAACCAGTTTGACTGGTAATAGGTACACTAATATTAACAAAAGATATACATAGATCATGTTTAAGGGAGCTTAAGGGTTACGGTTTCCCTCCGGAGGTTTATGTAGTACATTTGCTTCTAGAAAACCAACTGCACACAATTAAAACTCGAGTTTTTAGAATTCCAACCGGTTTGTATTCTACAAAGAATGCCGGTTAGCCCGAGCCTGATGGAGGTAAATGTGGATCTCCATACTAGTTCAGCAAGGAAGAAATTCGCTATTTGGGACGTATTGAAGCTTGCGTTGGGCAGCAAGCTAGACGAACAGTTAGCAGAATGGCAGTATGAGGTCCTCCACATGAGCTCAGCTGAGGCTCAACTGGTAAAGTCAAATATGATATGCATCCCGATTCCCAACTGACTTCCGTAACGAAGAAGCGAAAACCGACAAAGGTCAAACCAGGTCAAGGTTCGTTTGTGTTTTTGGTTGCAGGTTTTACTGTTTACTCTGGACAATTAGTTTAAAATTTTTTAAGCACAGATTTCTTTTTTGTTATCCTGAATCCCTGAGAATAGGCTACACGTGGAGGAGCAATAGCAATAAACGTTAAAACACAGTGCCAGTAGATATCCCAGGTCCAGCATAAACAACCTCCTCCTTCTTCCTATCGGTATTTAATTTATTTTCAAGATCGTTTTAATTCTCGAGGATGATTTACGAAAGTCAAGAAAGGAAAACCCTAGTCTAGACCTTAGTACCCAAGTGTGTTTTTTCTCATTTAGTATTCTAAATATAAAATATACTAACCTAAACATACATCCAAGTTCAGCAAGGTCCACGATGATAATAAATATGCAACACATGAAAATACAATAAAAAGGAAAAAAGGGGAAAAATGAAAAATGAAAAATGAAGCTAGTGCTAGCGATGTCAGCTAGTGGTCGTCTCGACTTCCTGCACATAAAATGGCAAACACTTCACCATAAACGTAATGCGTGGAAAGAATCTGCCAAGAACAGAAAGATAGCTACCTGCCAAAAATTAGAAACAATTAGTTTTTAATTTATTCGATAGTGAATTAGACCGTGGATATATATATCCACCTCTTCATCTGAACTCTCTGAAAGATTCCACATCTTGATGAGATCAAGCGATCAAATTCTGTGTATATTTTCCAGAAACATCTAAACTATAACGACAAAAATTGGTCGTCAGTTTTGCACAGGAAAACTGAATACCGTAGTCACAAGTATATTTGCGCTAGCTCTGTACGTGAATAGATAGCACTGCTCGAGAAGTTATTTGTGTTTTTAATTTAATAAGTGTAGAGTTGTTGTAAATTCAATAATAAAAGTTTTCACATTTCGCTTTATCATCCAAACCTAATGAGATTATCAGGTTTAAATTGTAACACTATATTATAATCATAAAATACAAAATATTAATATTTCCAATGCGCGAAGAGAAATTTACGTGAGATCAAGATCGTGGCTATTCGCTGAAAACTAAAAATCTGTTAAAAGTAAAAGTACCAAAGCGAAATTCACTACCGTGAATATACTTAGTACTGTACCACTTTCCACTAGCGGATATTTGTCTCGTACGGTACGCTGCCAGACTTTATGGTACTCTAGTGGGAACCTAAGCTGCCGTCCGCTGCTTCTCGGAAGAAACGATATTCCCTTTGCGACGTGGCCTGCTCTGAGTGCTACAGTTTACGGCACTTGGGGAGTTGGAAGTACTCGAGGACCGGGACAACATCCCAACAGCATCATAATGCGTATGGTAGTACGAAGTGGACTAGCCTTTTGTACTTTCTTCCTCTTTTCCAGCAGTACAGTACACTATAGTCGTGTATGCAGTTCTCTGCTGTTGTTCGTTCCCCTCTGTGCATGTCAGAGTCCACTACGGTACGGACACTCTAGCCCCTCCACGATATGATTTTGTGTAAGTGAGATTCACCTCTGTTGGTTTATGCTGCTCGGATGATTAAGCTAATGTTTATAGCACTATCTCCTAAACCCAGAGAATTTCCTCTGTACAGAGAGAAACCAATAGCCTAAACTCAGAGAATTTCTTCGGTACAGTGGAAATCAAGAACCTGAAGGCTGCGACAAGAGGTCGCACTTACGGTGCATAAGCACCCTAAGCTGCTGCAGCACTATCTCTTGTACCCAGAGAATTTAATCTGTACAGAGGGAAACCAAGAACCTAAACCCAGAGAATTTCTTCTATACATAGGGAAACCAAGAACCTTAAGGCTGCACAAGCACCATAAGCTGCGACGCACAAAAGTTAAACTCGAATTACCCCGGACCTCTTTGTCCCGAAAAGTTCATCTACTGGTACCACGTCACCTTGATAAATACCCTATCAGTCACATGTATGTACCCTTCACATTCCTTCCACTCACTACACCTGCCCGCGGTGCGCTGTCTGGGCACATTAACGCTCCGGGTGGGAAGTAAAGCATTAATATGCCATTTCGTGAGGGGCTATGGTGTCCGTACGGTACCTTTGGTCACACCAGGGAATGTCATTGAGAGGGTTGCTTTTACAGCAACTTTGTTACATTACTTACTACCAGCTCGGGGGACATGGTGGAATACATTTATAGCAATGGAGTGGCACAAAAGTGTTTCCAGTTATTCTCACGTCTCGTTAAAAATCATCCTTTTTGTATGGGGATGGACGTTGCATTTATATTGACATCACTGTTTGGCTGAACCAGTGTAGTACACTGTATCACTCCAGAAGTGAAGAGAGTTTGAGATTTATATCTTGGTCGTAGGTCCAAACACGCACCAGAAATTCAGGTGTATAGATAGAGGAGAAAAGCCCTTAGAATGATTTGAAAACTGGTTATTCAGAGAAGAAAACGATGCCAACAAGTTTCTCCTCCTTTTCTGTCTTTCCTTTGGTAGTAACTTCTGCAAATGCATAACAACAACAATAGATCTAACGTACTTGAACTCAAATCTGCACAATAGCATGTTGTTAACGAACAAATGTCTGTACATAGCAAGCAAACCTCAGTCTGGCGTTTACAGTTCAGTTGCAGTTGGTTTGTGCCCAGGAAGGGGCAAAATTTTACTTGACCGCATCTCTAATACGCTTTTCGGATTTTACCCATCTTTTCTAAGATTACATTACATGGCCGCAGGCAAGGGCAGGTTCAGCAGGTCAAAATACTAAAATACCAAAATACCGTGTAATCAAATACCATGTCACCCGAATGTAAATCAATCCGAATGTGAAACCAGCAACCATCCGAGTGTGAAACGTGCATATCAGCAACCGGTCATGTATATATATAAACAGAAAATTTAAAGTGTCTGTGAAATCGATTATCAGAAGTCAAAATACCATGTAATCGGAATGCGAAACGTGCATATCAACATGCACAGAAAGTTTAGTTGAAAGTATCTATACAAAAAAATATCAGCTCATGCGATCTCTTACCTCTTGTGGAGTATCTTCACATGGTGGTAAACCTGCTGTTCCCCGTCGGGGATTCGGTTAAGTAATGCAAACAAACGTATTAGGATTACAGTAGGTATAAAGTACATTTCAGAGAAAGGGGAGCTTCCTCTACTTTCGCATAAACCGTGAGGTATAACAGCGAAGTTACGAAAACTGTAAGAAATACTCGAATTTTACTGTGAATCGTAGAACAACAGCTATATCGGTTACATGAAGCTGGAGCGCTATCAAATCCTACACGGGTGGCTATGGATTTGCACCCGATGTCTGATTTTTAACCGGATTTCTAGACTTGTTTTATGTATACATCATGTCGTGAAATTAACAGAGTTGCTATTTGAAGATAGATAGTCGCCCTTTTCCTTCTCTTCACCATTGTAAGCCAACGTTGTGTTGGACGAACGTTTGTGTTATTCTCCAGAAAAGCCACGTCCTAAGCAAACGTACACTGGACAGGATCTGCATCAGACTGATCCAATTCCTCAGCCGGCCAGCTCTAGACTTACTAAGAGACTCAACAGATCCCTGTAATCTAGAGAACTCTGATAGGGAAGAAGTTTTAAGTTAAACCTTATTCTATGGCACACAATTTCGCTTGCTGTTTTACAGTCTGGATCTGTCTTTTCAGCTTCTTGACCTCGAAGAGTTCTTGGACTAGCACATGGGGAAGGTTTCTAAGCTCTGTAGCTATGTTTCTACTATCAGAAAGACGAACCTCATAACATGAAGTTATAGTTGATCCGGTTGTTGTAAATTAATTACTGCCGTGATCCGAATCGCCAGGGGCGATATGGTACAGTATGTCAACGCACGTAAGTAAGTTCTGCTTGCAAATTCTGTCTGTCTGAGCAGACTGGAATCGGAGAGCCCCACTACTTGTACAGGTGAGATGATAAACGAGGAGTAACTTTCACAAATATGTCGTGGGCTCGCATGGACACTAAGCCAGGCTTTTCCGTGAGCACATCGACTTCTGATTCCTTGACCCCCTGGGTGGAGAAGTCATAGCAGTGGCATAACGTGCCCACAGTAAGCTGAACCATCATATAACCAAGCAGCATACCTGAACAGCCGCGTCGTCCCGCAGAGAAGGGGAGCAAGCTAAAATCATTGCCGAATATATTCACGTCGTGATTCTCGTGTCGCTCGGGAATGAACTCGACAGGAGCTTCCCAGTTTTTGGGGTCCCGATTGATTGCATAGAGGTTGATCAGGGCCGTCGTGTCTGCCGGGATGTCGTAGCCAGCTACTCTTGTCCTCACAGTGCTGCAGTGAGGAATCCCGAGAGGTGCTGGAGGATGCAAGCGAAGAGATTCTTTGATCACGCACTGTAAGTAGGGCAAGTTGGGAAGGTCCGACTCTCGAACCAGCCGGTCCTTGCCAACAACAGCATCCAGCTCGTTTCGAAGCTTCTTCATCAAATTGGGTTTACGCAGCAGCTCGGCTATTGTCCAGTCTGAGGATACAGACGTAGTATCACTTCCCGCGATGATCATATCCTGAATTTCAATCCGAGTCAAGTATAAGAGGAGTTAAAGCCTCGATTCCTCCTCCTCCTATATTCGATCCACATTAAGAAGTATATATCACGTAGCTAGTTCTCTGCCATAGAGATTCTGAAGCATCTACCTGCAAAAGGGCTGTATACACGCACGCACAATCAGTCTCTCACACGTTGTATATACAAGACCTGCCGCGAGCTCTGAGCGGATTATGCCAGTTATTTATATTAATGTACTGCTGTACTTTCTCACAGCAGGAGATGGGAATCTGCGAGCTCAAAGGGTGTTAAGATACTTACGAAGATGACTCCAGCCAGGGCGTCCTTACTCAGAGCATCGTCTCCCTCTAGAGACATCAAGACGTCTAGAATGGTAGGTTCTGTATTGCTGGATGAGCTGCCTTTGCGCTGGCTGAGCTGCCTGTGCTCTTCTATGATAGCCGCGGAGATGACTTGCATGCGCTTGGTGAGAGTTTTCATACGTGCAATCACCCCTTGCAAGTCGAGCCATCGAGCCACGGGAATGTAGTCTCCGAAGTTGAACTCTCCTCCGATCTCCACAGCGCATCGCACCACGTCCTTCACTTCTTCCATGCTCACGGTACCGACGGACTTCGTCATTGCTTCATCTTTCATTCCGAAGATCATACTCATCAAGCTATTGAGGCTCAAAGTTTTCAGCAACGAAGACAAATTGGTAGCCTCTCCTCGCTCCATGGCCTGGTAGAAAGATTTCACAGCTCCAACGACTCGAGCTTCCCTGATGGCATGTGAGGCCAGCACACGCTTATTTGATAGGAGCTCTACGGTGTAAATCTTCCGAAGACGCTTGTAATAAGGTCCACTCGGAGCGAAAACAACGCTCTGGAAGTCCATGCCCAGGTGCTTGCCGGCTGACATCCAGGGCCTGGAAGCAAAAATATGATCCTGATCTTTCAGTACTGTCTTGGCGATGTTACTGTCCGAGACTATTATGGTCGGCTTGTTTCCCATTCTCAGGTAGAAAATCGGGCCGAACTTTTGGGCCAGCCGTGCGAACATCTGATGAGCTGGTTCGCCATCCTTTGCTCCCATGAGAGGAAACGAGCCCACAATCGGGAACGCACCGGGGCTCGGAGGTAGTTTGGAGCTGATGAAAACCGAGTTAAAAATCCGCATTGTGGTGAAGATCACGACTGCGACTAGCATCCAAGCCCACCAGGGCGACTGTGAGCTGACATTATCCATCATTCCCACGATGCTCGGCGCCATCACTGATACGTTTGAGCGTCTTAGACTCTCGAATCGTCGACTGTGAGATGAGTTCCAAGAACATCGTACGATATTTATACGACGTCGACGTCCAGTCGATCACCTCTGTCGACAAACAGGCACTTGGATACCGTATTAGTCGACGTCTCACGTTGCCGTCATGACTGGCTAGCTAGCACTCAAGCGAGATGTGAGTGAGGAAAATCCATTCTCAAGGAGAGGCAGTCAAATGTCCAACAACTCTTTCGCAGAGGCGTAAGGCTTATACCCTCTCCTGCAAGGTTTGTAGACATTCGAGCCATATCCGACAAAACACAGTCCCTGAGATCCTGAGCAGCAGATGCCAAGTTCCACTCCACTCTCGAGCTGCGAATCCACTGATTCCACTCCACTCTCGAGCTTCTCTTTTTCTCTTTTCTCTTTTACAGTATATAACTAAAAGAGCGGAAGCACGCTCACCGAAAACTCCACTCTCAAGCTAATCCCACCAAGAGTTAAATCTACTCATATTAATTGATTTCGGTCGAGTATGCAGGAATCTTGCTCATGCAAATAAGTATACGTTACTATTTTCAGTCACGGCAGGGCAATTAATATGTGTATTGTTAACGTGTTTCCACCAACCAGCTTTTTGCTTTATCAAGCCCCTAGTACAAAAGAGTTTTATCGGACAGTTATCAATTCATATCTCGATCAGACCCTCGAGTGGCAGCAGGACGTCTTACCATTCATCGTCCCATGTTAATTTTCATTATCATATCAACACATGAAGTTTATAGCGAACTTTAGAACGAAATTTATTGCGAACTCTAGAAAGAAAACATGAAAACATGTAATTTTACCGTAATTTGACTGAGGAATGTGCGAGGGGAGAGAAGAGAGTGTAGGTTGAGAGGGTGGAGTGTGTCCGGATGGGTTAATGTCGATTTGTTTATTAAGTCTTTTTTATTTTTTGTTTTTGTTTTTTTGGTTCTAGAATGGATAAATTATGTGAAAATGAGTGAATATTAAAAACTTGGATTTTTTAAGGTTATAGAGTCTTCTCCGTAGGGTTTTTGAGAGATTTTAGAGAACTTTTTTGCTATATATGTTGTGTTCTTTATCCTTAGAAGAATTAGAGTTTTTTATTTGAGAGTATATTTTTGAGATACTTCTATTATAATTACTGTTTGGTTGGATATCATCTCTTTTCTAACTATGGATACACTCTTTCTCATGAGATCGAGATTGATCCGAGACACACCATGTCCAGTATACGATCAGTTATTTATCTCATAAGGAGTAAAGTCTCATGTGAGAAAGACGTACAAGAGCTATGATTGGACCACATGGGATGCCTAAGTTTTTCGAGAGACGAGGTCTACACGTGTAATCATTATGACACCTTTAGCTCTTCTTCGTGGAGTTCCTCTTGAGTCATGAGAGTGGTTGAGACTCCACACTAACACTATTTTATGATTGTTGAGACGAGTTTTTCTTGTCCGCGTTTGTTCTATCGACTATCACGTGCTCTCCATGACGAGATGAGGTAGACATTTCGTCTACCTCACGACATGTTGGCATAGAACACTATGCATGAGATGGTGTACATGCTTATTGTTCTTCTTACTATCTTGTTGATGCTTCTGTTATACTCGAGGGTGGCAGAGTGAGACATCAAGAGGTGGCAGCCCACTTCAGATATTCTGTGCTGGTAATTGGACGACCTTACAGGAAGAATCAGTACGTGTTGCACGAGGTAGGAGTGAGTCTGCCCTTACACGTGACATCTCATTTTTTGCTCGCATACGATGTTGTAGGATGTTGCGTCAAGTTGGAGAGTATAGTAGAGCTTCTAAAGCATTGCATCTTTTGTCAGTGGCATGTTCTACTAAGGAGACAATCACTTCGTTGTGTTTTCTTCATCTCTCACCATCTGAGGTTCATGACTATAAGCATGAGGAGCCATTATGTCTCAATAGATCTTTGTTTGTCTCGGTCTTGTGTACAACTCCATGTCTATCTTTTGGAGGTCTGTCTGGCTCGGTCTACGAGCACATATGAGATTGTTTTCAAATACCCTTCTAGTGGTTTGGAACTTTTTCAAGTAGAAGCAGCAATAGCTCGAGGACATATTCCACATTCTATAGCTTATGTACTAGGGGCAACTAGACTTTTGGCTGTGATGAAGGATGACGGAAAGATTGGACCGATAGCCATCGGTGAGATTCTCTTACAACTTATATTCGTTATATCATTGTACTTCAACTTCAAGATACTTTTCAAGACCATCTTTGTCCACATCAGTTTGGAGTTGCAATGCCTAGAGATTGTGAGTTTATATTCTTCGACACTAGAGCTCTCTTAGACATCCATTTTGATTGGGTTGTCTTACGAGTAGACGTGGAAAATACTTTTAATAATATTTCTCGCGCTTCTATCTTTATGGAACTCATGGATGGCGGTGGATCTTTGACGAGTCTCATTCTCTTCGTACGGTTGTTCTATGATTCTTCCTCCTTTTTTTATTACCAACTTTGTGCTTCGATAGGAGGTTACAATCATCAGCTACGCTACATGTACTCGTCAAGGAGACCTTTTGGGTGGACCCCCTTTGCCTTAGCTCACTGTTGAGCTCTCTTGGTCACCATCGTGGTTGCTCTAAGTTGTGTCTTTTCATCTATAGTTGATGACACGCATATCATAGATCCGGCAGACCTTTGATCACCTCCTCTCTCAATTGGTCTTGGTATGGTTTAGAGTGAAGGTGTCAAAGTGCAGGTCTTGGTCTCCTGTAGGTATTATGTCGGACCTCCAGCTCCCAAAGAGATTTTGTTACACCTAGAGATAGTTTATGCATCCTTCGAGTACTATTGAGTTCAGAGGACTTTGTCTCTCAGTTCTTAGATGTTGCTCTGACGGAGAACGTTTTGCATATTGATGATCTCCTAAGTTAGAGGACACTCAAGTTGCCTTTGGTATACTTTTCTCTTCCATGGCACGTCATCCGAGTTACTTACTCCGCATTGTACATTCACTCCTATCTTCATCTCACGTCTTAGAGAGTTTGATAGGAGGATCATGGGATCTTTGGATGACATCTTAGGATCGAGGATCTTTGAGTGTGTGTCAAGATCTCTCGCATGTAGACAGACATCATTGTTAGTATCATGTGGCGGGGTGGATTTATTCTATATGGAGGAGACTGCTCCGATAGTCTTTTTGGATAATTGGGTTCTCTTATAACCTTAGCTTTGTTGTCATTTTCTCGTGCGAGATAGACCTATTTGGAGAGCTATGTGACAGAGATGGAAGATGATTCTATCCACTACAGATGTGTCTCAGTGAGACAAGAGATAGTTTGACTCTTGAGACACGTGAGGCATATCTTCGATTTGATACCTTAGCTACCGATGGATCTCTTAGACGGCAGTCCTCTTTGACGTGACACCATTTTCAATAAGTTCTTCATGCACTCTTAGTTGATCTTTCCATCGTACAAGATACTAGAGCTCGACTCCTCTTATGTTCATACAAGGGCGCAGCCTCTTGGTTCATAGCTCGATCTTGCATTAGAGCATTTTGACTCGTAGCGACTATCTTCTCTAAAGCGATGAGGTTCTGTCTAGGCTTGGTACAACCTGTTGTTTCAAAACTGTCCACCCGCAAGTGCGATGTCTCGCTCGACACCTCAAGTCGACACCTTGCTCATTGTCCTCACGGTGGAGAACGGATAGCTACTCCCGATGCCATAAAAGATATTGTGTTTTTTATAGCACGGGAGAGCAATTACATGACGTGAAGAGAGCGTTGGTATGTCTTTCAAATGAGAGGGTCAGTGAGAGTTGATTCGTACATGATGAGAGAGAATCAGTCTCAATGGCAGATGTGGTTGTCACGCACCTGACACGAGACTCGATGACGATACAAGTGATCATCCATCTCCTAGGATGAGCTGTAGGCATGGCGACAGCAGCGAAGATGATCAAGTATAAGGATATGCAAGAGAGACATCGCTTCATCCCTCTAGACTTGGAGCTATATGGATTAACAACCTCGAAGTTTGACGTTTTTATTCGAGATTGTGTCAGAGCTTACCATGAGAGGTGCCAGAGATATCACTTTCACTTTCTTTTTGTATTGTGTTTTTTAGACAACTAGTTTCTATAAAGAGCTTTTGCAGATATGATCCACAAGAGAGTAATTGCAATAGGTAATATTACTTCATGTGACATGTTGTATGTAAGAGTTTTGATTTACGTATGATATTTTAAGAATGAGAGGAGACTTTAGAACTATTGATAGCTATTCTTTCTCCCTTGGTACTTTGGTTGCTTTGTCCTTCGGTTACCTCTTTCCCTTGTAAGGTTTAATAAGGTCTGGACGTTGATTGCTTGACATTAAGTGTACATTCCTTGCTTATTCACCTGCTCCATCTTTCAATGGAGGAGGCAAATAAGCAAGGGTTTAATGTAATACCTAACCCTTCTTGCCTGAAAGATTAGGTACTAAATTAAACTTAATGTATATAAGTGACGTCATGAGTACTGGTTCTCGGACTTGTACGTTTTGAAGCGCATCGCTGGGGTCAAGGTGTATGGGTTATCTCTTGTTCTCTCCGCGTTTTCAAGTGTTTCCAAAAATAATAATATATAAAAAATAAAAATTATTCACTAATTGTATAATTCTTCGTTGCGGCTTCCCCTCGCCCTAAAAACCGAATTTACGCGTTCCTCGCTTGTCCGTTTCCCTTCAAGCCACTGAGATATAATTGACTATCTATTTCTGGAAAACAGTAGGCTTTCCGGAGATTATCCCCTTGATTTTTGGTTTTCGTTTTCCCTTCATTTTACAGAAGTGCGCTTTGGTTGGATATATTCGGTTCCCTCTTTCCCTTGGTTATTATTTGTGTCGCGTGCTCCCATCTGTACAGTCGATTTTAAATACGAACTTCAAACATAAGATCACGTGACAAATCACTGGCAAAACAGTCTACTTCTAGTCAAAAGTGTGATTAAGACATGATTCATAACAGAGATCTTATCAAGTTTGACTTTCGTATTGGATGACTTATAAAGCAAAAAGCTAGTCACCAATTAGACAGAGTAGGGACTCCTGTATGAAGCAGCGCATTCTCTGGAGCCCACGTGGCTGCCCACATAAGATTCCGTCGTGTTAAGTTCGAACTTCCATTCTAGCCCAACGACGAGGAAGTACGGATGCGCAGCAGATCATGCTCACATGCAATTGAAGTAATTGATACTCATTTCATTTAGGAGAGGCTGAAGAAGTAATAGCATCATTTCATTTAAGAGAGGCTGAAGAAGTAATAGCATCTCCACCGCGGACCTTTAAACGCTCCCCTAACCAGGTAGGGAGCCAGTTGCTTGCTGACTTGCATCTGGTGGGCGAATCTTAAAATCAGTAGAAAAGAAGAAGCTATATGTACTCAGAGTAAAGTATTTATTATTTATTTATTTATTGTTTATATATTTTTAAAACAAACCGGCCCGGCCGCCAGAGTAAAGTATGAGTTAATTGACTTAGTGTGAGTCTGCATGACTCTTGATCGTCCGATGAAGAGCAAAATAGCGATATATGTTTATTTCCATGCAGGGCTGGGCAAATAATACGAGTTAATGTTATGTGGTAGGCGTAGAATTCCAGTTCACGTTCCGTTGACTCCGGATGACCAGGTTCTCACTGTCTTTTCGTCCCCACGAGACATCGTACGTACTTCCACCTCTTCATTCTGATTCCACTCCAGCTTCCCGGTAAGACCCCCCAGGTCCAGTGGTTTTTTGGTTGAGACTATAAAAGGCCCTTTCGGATAAAGAAACAACGCGACGCGATATATAGCCAACGGATGGGAAGACCCCATCAAGCCTTACAAGGGAAAGAAGGACCCGAAGGGCCAAGCAAAAACCACCCTGAAGGGGAGAACACCGGGGCTAAGCCCCGCTATCAGTAGCTCTAAAATCGCCAGTCGCACCTATAATGTCGGAGACCAAAAAGTCAGTACCTCTATCTACAACTGGTGCACCTGAAGAGGCATCGCCTACTGCGATTGCTCTTCTGTGAATGGCCCCTGCTAAAGCTCTCTGTAGAGCAATGGAAACCCGCTGCCTGAAAAACATGGTGCAAAAAGAAAGAGAAAGTGGTACCCCCTGACGCCTCTCATGGTAGGCTCTAGCGCACTCTCGCAGAAAGACGTCGAACTCCAAAGCTGTCGATCCGTATATCTCCAAGGCTAAGGGGATGAAGCGATGTCCCGCTTGCATACCCCTATACTTGGATACCTTCGTTGCTGCCGCCACGCCTGCAGCCCATCCTGGGGGATGGGTGATCACCTGTGCCGCCACTGAGTCCCGTGTCGGATCCGTAACAACCACATCAGCCACTGAGACCTGATCCTCCCTCATCATGTACAGGTCTGCTCTGACTGATCCTCCCGTCTGAAGGGCGTACCAACGCTCTCTCCACGTCATGTGACCGCTCTCCCGTGCTAAGGCAAACACGACGTCTCTGATGGCATCGTGGGTGGCTATCCGCTCTCCACCGTGAGGACATCGAGCAAGATGACGACCCGCGGTGTCGAGCGAGACACCGCACTCGCAGGTGGACAGTGCCGAAGCAACAGGCTGGACCAAGCCTAGACGGAACCTCATCGCTGTAGAGAAGATAGTCGGTGCGAGTCGGAACGCTCTAATGCAAGGTCGAGCTATGAGCCAAGAGCCTGCGCCCTTGCCCGAACAAGAGCGGAGTCGAGCCCTAGTATCCCGTGAGATGGAAGGATCCACTAAGAGTGCATGGAGAACCTGCTGGAAGTGGTGTCCTGTCAGAGAAGACTGTAGTCCGCGAGATCCATCGGAAGGTAAGGAATCGAATCGAGGATGTGCCTCACGTGCCTCAAGAGTCAAACTATCTCTTGCCTCACGAAGACACATCTGTAGTGGGTAAGAACCATCCTCCACCTCTGTCACATAGCTCTCCAAGATAGGTCTATCTCGCACGAGAAAACGACCACAGAGCCAAGGTGCTGAGAGGGCCCAACTACCCAAAAAAGCTGCAGCAGCAGTCTCCTCCATGGATAATAAGCCCATCCCGCCACATGATATTGGCAAAGATGTCTGTCTCCGTGCGAGAGGTCCTGCCACACAGTCAAAGGTCCCCGGTCCTATGATGTCGCCAAACACCCCCATGATCCTCCTATCAAACTCTCTAAGGCGCGAGATGAAGATAGGAGATGGGGGTACTGTGCGAAGTAAGTAACAAGGACGTCGTGCTATGGAAGAGGAAAGGATACCAAAAGCAACCTGTGGGTCCTCTAACATAGGGAGATCCTCGATATGCATAACGTCCTCCGCAAGAGCAACATCTAAGAATCGAGAGACAAAGTCCTCTGTACCCACGGGTACTCCAAGGATGCGTAAACCATCTGTAGGGGTAACAAATCCCTCTGGGAGCTGTAGGTCCGACGGTATACCTATGGGAGACCAAGCCTTGCACTTTGACACCTTCGTCCTCAGCCCTACCAAGGCCAATTGAGAGACAAGGTGATCAAAGGCAACACCGACTTGGTCCGCCGGACCTACGATGTGCGTATCATCAGCTAGAGATGGAAAGACACAACCTGGAGCAGCCAAGGCGGTGGCGAAGAGAGCTCTATAGTGAGCTAAGGCGAAGAGAGGTCCACCCAAAGGATCTCCCTGGCGAGTCCCCGCAGCAGAGCTGATGATTGTAACCCCCTCTATCGTAGGACCGTGCTGGTAATAAAGAGAAGAGGAAGAACCATAGAACGATCGCACGAAGGGAACGAGACCCGCCAGAGATCCTCCACCATCCATGAGCTCTCTAAAGATAGAAGCGCGAGAAACGCTATTAAAAGCGTTTTCCACGTCTACCTGTAGGACCACCCAATCGGGATGGATGTCCAAGAGAGCTCTAATGCCGAAAGACACAGACTCACAACCTCCCGGCGTCGCAACTCCAAACTGATGTGGACAAAGGTGGTCCTGGAAAGTATCTCGGAGCTGAAGAACAATGGTTCGACTGATAAGTCGTAAGAGAATCTCACCGATGGCTATCGGTCGGATCCCTCCACCATCCTTCGTCATGGCCAAAAGTCTAGCTGCTCCCAGTACCTGAGCTATAGACTGAGGAATATGTCCCTGAGCTACTGCTGCCGCTACCTGAAAAAGCTCCGTGAAACCGCTAGAGGGGTCGTCTGTCTGAAAACAATCCCGTAGATGCTCGTAGACCATCCCAGACAGACCTCCAGAAGATAGACGTGGAGCTGTACACAAGGCCTGGGCGAACAAAGATCTATCGAGACATAATGGCTCCTCAGGCTGATAGTCCTGAACCTCAGGTGGTGCGGGATCACCCGGTGAGGGATGAAGGAAACGCAACGCAGCGATCGTCTCCTCAGTAGGACAAGCCAATGACAAAGGATGCAATGCTCTGGCAGCTCTGCTATACTCTCCTACCTGACCTAACATCCTACAACGTCGTATGCGAGCGGAAGATGAGACATCACGTGTAGAGGCAGACTCACTCCTACCTCGAACCGCACGGACTGATTCCTCCTGTAAGGCCGCCCAGTCACCTGCTCGGAATCTCCGAAGACGGGCCGCCACCTCCCGATGTCCTCCTCTGCCACCTCGAGTATACCGGAGACACCAACGAGGAAGTAACAGAAACAATAACCACGCCGCCTCGTCCTTGGTGTTCCGTGCCAACATGTCGAGAGATAAACGGAATGCCTGTCTCACCTCGTCATGAAGAGCACGAGGTAACCGATGGAATAAACGCGGACAAGGAGAACTCGTCTGGAACAAACTCAGAATAGTGCTAGAGTGAGCTCTCAACCACTCCCACGACTCTGGAGGGACTCCAGGAAGAAGGACTAACGGTGCCATAATGACTGCACGTGTAGACCTCCGATCTCGGCTAACCTGGGCATCCCATGTGGTCGTATCATAGCTCTTGTGCATCTTTCCCACATGAGATTTTACCCCTTGCGAGGTAAATAACTGATTGCACACCGGACATGGTGTGTCTCGAATCAGTCTCGATCTCATGGGAGAGAGAGTACCCATAGCTAAGAAAAGACGATATCCGATCAAACGATACTCATAACCTAGAAGAGAAAAAAACAAGAAAAGAAAAAGGATAAAAAAAGGAAAGACAAAAGAAATAAAAAAAGAAAAGAAATAAAAGAAGCCTGAACCCCGAGATGTAAAGAAAAAGAGAATAAATACACTCCAAAATCTCTCTGAAATCCTAAAAAAAACACTCTGTAACCCTAAAATGTCAGCAAAACTAAAACTATTTAATACTCACTCATTCCTCTACAAGAAGTACTAATTCGAAGTGCAAAAGAAAGAGAAAGAAAAAACGAAGAAAAATGTATAAAAATAATCTACAATGTCACCCTCTAACACCCTCCCCTCTCTCACAAACCCTCCCTGTGATCTCACTCTCGTCCCTCCCCGCGTCGCCTCCCGCCGCTCATCCCCCGCGCGCCTCCACCGAGAAACCCTCCAGAAATCAAAGCATTGACAAAGCATTGAGCGAGCATTTGTAGACAAAGCATTGAGCGAAGTCCTCCGGCCCCACAACGTAGATGAAGGTGGACTACTAAAAGCGGGAGGGAACTGGACCGCTCCGGGAGAAAGACCGGTCAGTTGAAGGAAGAGCGGGGATGGCCCGACCTGTTGTTGTCGTAGCTCCCTCTGTAATGAGAAGTGAACTTTGTTCAGCTTAGCGCAGGGTACCCTTTCGGATACCCTTTTTGCTTTCCCTCCCACGGAACCCCGACTTTTGCACTTTGCTTGGAAAAGCCCTTGACCGAACGATGGGGTGACATCGACCTCGAATTCCAACTGACACGAAACTGATGACATGGGCTACGACGAGGCGCATAGAGTTCACAAGACAGGCCGGTCCTAAATGTGCTGCGAGAACTGCCACGACTAAGCTGCGCTCGCATTCTGGATTTGCCACCAGTTTTCCCGTAGCGGCACACAGTTTTCCTGTAGACGGTACCCGCCGTTGCACTTCTCATAGCCGCTTTTGGTGCGGGCGCAATGTTGTGCCCCACCCGAAATGAACGATGGCACTATGCCAGTCAACCGGTAAAAGTGCCTGGCAACAGAAGGAAACAATAAGCTTCGGCCACAGAGTCCTTTGTATCGTTCTTTGATTTAGATTCGTTCAACCACCGGTGGCTTTTCACCGGACGTAAAATTAACCGTAGAAAACGATAAATATAACGTCTAGAACTCTAGAACTCGACGGAGACATTGACGTGAATCTCACCATGGTAATGCAGCTTAAACGGCATGGGTTAACATGTAACTGGAGAAAAAGCTTACGTGGCTTTTTACCAAACAACTCTGTCAAGCATTAGGGTTCTTCGTTCCGCACGGGCTTGAAGTTTTGTATCAGAAAAGAATATCGTTCAATATTATCTGGAATAAAAAATTTTCCATATAATTATTATTTCTATACTTATCTGTGGGGCCAAGAATGAAAACCAATGAAGAAAGAAGAAAATGAGAAAATCGAATGCGAAATAAAATTATTTGTTGATACGCGATTGGCATTTTGAGAAGGTTGAATCCGAAACTGAGGCATTCCTCCGGCTACGCAGGGGCCATTATACCCACACGGGGTTCTAAATAAATTATATCTTTTTTGAGATTTTCTGAACCCTAATAGTGATGTCACATATTAGCAAACTATACACATTTAATTAACTGTCAAGCGTGTGTGGAGAGCTGCCCGCGTACTGCAGTAAACACGAATCTGGATAAACAACAGAGAAATTCGAGCACAAGATGTGGAGGTCGAGCTGACCTCATTTATTAATATGCGATGGAGAAATCTGACATCATCTTGTGGGATGACATGGTGATGATAACTCGAGAGTAGGAAAGACAGGTCTTCGGTTCAATCCTTGTGATGTTCATTTTGACGCTGCGGCCTCGATCGCAGACTTAGGGTCATTGCTCAATAAAAAAAAGCCTTTCTTTCTATGTTTAGGAAATAGTGGACAGTTCTCATTCACACGCGTGCAGCTCTCCGTCACACGCTTGGCAGTTAATTATCTGTGACATCACTATAAGGTTTGATTTTCACGATAGATAGTAACGTCATCATTAACTTTGTGAAATCAGCTATTCACTTTGCAAAAATTTATTATAATCTAACACGTAGTTAATATACATGCAGAATCAACTTCTAGAATCTCATTTTTTGTTATAAAAAAGAGGTCAGAGTTACTATAAATTCTACATAAGAAAATAAAACTTCAAGAAAAATAAAACTATATAAAAATGTTAAATGATAATCACACCCAAAGTTAGAGGATGATCCACACATAACCCATAAAGAAGAGAGACAAACACACGTCCAAAACTATAATTGTGAAAAAGTTAGTCGAGGTTTAGATATTAAAAAGACTATTTAGATAATAGATAGAGGTTTGTGTTGCATCGTGAGTGGTGTGGTACATATTTACATATAAAATGTATTGTACATATAAAATGTATTGTACATATAAACTTACTGTATTGAAATAATAAATTTTGTGCAATCAACTTCTCAACTCAATTCTCATATTTTGGAATAGCTCAATTTTCCTACTATGGAATGACTCAATATCTTATTTCACATTGATCATTGGCACTCTTTAATCAAATCTATTATTCTTATTCTCATAATTGTTTTTTCTTATCTCAAACTATCTCAAAAAGGATATATCTTCTCTCGAACCACTCAAAACGTAATACTTTCTCTCAAACTATTTTCATTAATTGGTTGTTTTGTCAAATTTCTCTAAATCAGCTTTTATGAACTAGCTGGAGACTGCATTGTTGGTAATTCACCAAGAACTATGGTTATATGTTCATACTACATTGGATTGCAAACATTCGATTAGCTTTGAGAAGAAGTGAGAATTGCAAATTCTCACTTCTTCTCAAAGTGATCTATAGTTGTTTAGACTATTCTAGAGAGAAGTGTCAAGTCTTCGTATACAGCATGTTACAAAAATAAATATTGAATTAGCTCTGAGAAGCAGTGGACGTTTGAATTAGCTTTGAAAAACAATGTGAAGTTCAATTTAAATTTAATAGAGATGTTCATGTATAGGTTGGTTAGTTCTAATTTAGAGTTTAGATGAGTTATAATGAGAAAGTGAAATAACCTAATAAAAAAATACATAACTTATGCACAGTTTCAGATTTTATAGGTGAAGTTATTAACTTCTAGTTGAAGTTTAGAAGCTTATTTAATTTGGATTGATAAGCTAGAATTATAAAAGTTGGAACTAAAAGTTAAGTTAGATTAAAATTATGAGGGTTCAAATCTTTTTGATTTAATAAAAAGTTATTGCAATATCGTTGATGTTATTGCGTTACTACATGGTGTTATGGATTGATACATGTTGTGTTATGGAATTTCATATTTACACATCGGTTCACGTTGCACCGAGGGACTAACCTCGGATGCTGTAGAATCAAAGTAGATATTAAGCTAATACATCAAGATCTCTCCTTTTGGTGGATGAACATCAGATTTCTTATAATCAAAGTAGATATTAAGCTCCAATACGTCGACACGCATACAAAATGAAAGACGTCCTTATTTTGTATGTGTGTATTAAGCAGAAGCGTTGCACTACATGCTACTATTAAGAAGATATCGTCATCATCTCTAGGCAAAAGACTAACATAATCTCTCAAACGGACCAACCTACCAGGGAGATCTCGTATGTGTGTAGTAAGCAAAGGCGTTGCAGTACATGCTACTATTAAGAAGATATCGTCCTCGTCCCTACGCACAAGGTCCAACATAATCTCCCAAACTGAACAACCTACTAAAGAGATCTCATATGTGTGTAGTAAGCAGAGGCGTTGTACTACATGCTACTATTAAAAAGATGTCGTCCTCATCCCAAGGCACAAGGTCCAACATAATCTCTCAAATGGATCAACCTACTAGGGAGATCTCATATATGTGTAGTAAGCAGAGACGTTGTACTACATGCTACTATTAAGAAGATATCGTCCTCGCCCCTAGGCACAAGATCCAACATAATCTCCCAAATTGAACAACCTACTAGGGAGATCTCGTATGTGTGTAGTAAGCAGAGGCGTTGCATTACATACTACTATTAAGAAGATATCGTCCTTACCCTAGGCACAAGGCCCAACATAATCTCTCAAATAGACCAACCTACTAGGGAGATCTCATATGTGTGTAGTAAGCAGAGGCGTTGCACTACATGCTACTATTAAGAAAATATCGTCCTCACCTTAGGCACAAGACCCAACATAATCTCCCAAATGGACCAACCTACTAGAGAGATCTCATATGTGTGTAGTAAGCAGAGGCATTGCACTACATGCTACCATTAAGAAAATATCGTCCTCACCTCTAGACACAAGACCAACATAATCTCTCAAAAGGACCACCTACTATAATAACTTTTGTGATGCAGCTCTAAACAAGTTTAAAGCCTCCTCTTAGAGAAATGTCAAGAGGGATATTTGAACTCTAGACCTTTGGCTTCCCAAGGGATGCCTTAGCTATTCAACTAAAACCACATCACATCTAAATATTTATTTTAGTAGTTCTTCTGGCTTTCTCCCATACTTGTTCTTCACTCTAGTCTTGTCACATTTCATCAATTCTTGCCATTCAAAGAACATTTGGCTCACATGACAACCATATCTATCGTTGTTTATCAAAATTTGTTACTATGCATGTATAATTAATTCTACAAGTCATATATATATATATATATATATATATATATATAATATATCACTCGTATATATATTTGCATATCATAAATCATTAAAAGACTCATCAATTTTTGCGGAACTCGTGGAAGATTATTATCTAATGCTCCAACAGAATCATTTCTGTAGCTGGGGTCCAGGATTTAAGTTGAAATGAACAAGTCTTAACATCTTACCACTATAGCATTTTGTTCTATAAGTAGAAATATTTTTCTTTCACTTGATAATATTTTGGATCTGAACATGTCCTTCACTTCCACCGTTCCAGGTGAAGGTCCATGCTGAGATATATTTATTATGTACAACTTCTCAAAATAAACAATAACAAGCAACAATCGTCCTACAAACCTGGAATGATAAAATCATTTCTCTAACATAGACAACTCGCCACTGGATTAATCCTTTCGTTGGGAAAAGTTAGAAATAAATTGATATTTGGTTTGAATTAATCTTGGTTTGTTAGTAGGCTCTTGCACTTATAATTTCTTAAGAGCGTCTGGTCGCTCCCGCTTTATGGGTCATGTCCGAATCATCTTGCAACTCTAAGCGCAGTTATTATTTAACCATTATAAGTAAATTTATTTCATCTTAACACTTATGCTCTTTCTGAAAACAGAAAGTGTGAGCAAAAGTCACCGAACTTGATCATCGACAAGCCATACCCCGCGAGCCTCTGTAGCGCGAAAGCGACGAGCGACGCACGCTAAATATTCGTTGTCTTTCCACGTCATCTTGAATCCATCGCGAATCGCGATATGAGCTCATGTGTCATCGTCTTAGGGTCCTTTCGTGTTTTGTACTCGTTATTCTGTTTTTCGTCTACTTTCCGGACGTAGAAAGCCTACCATCGAAGGCTACGTTCTATTGCAGGTATACGTGAAATATAATATATTATTTTCTGACTGCACCTTGTTTCTTGAAAAGAAATGGCGCTTCTTGAGAAACAAGCAAGTATTTGACCTCCTCCAAAATATGCAGGTGTTTAATTTATTACCTATCCCTTTCTTACGGAAGGGTTAGATAATAAATTAAATTAATATTTAAATAGTTATAAATTCTCGGATTTATACTTTTAGCATTACATTCTACTCAGATTTTATGGTTTATCTCCTGTCTTTTTGAGTTTCCAAGCATGTGTTAATAGCTAATATTTTAAAATATTTTGATTATCAATATTTACTTGATATATAATTTTTATTTTAATATTTATATATTCGTCTGAAACAACAAACGAACAAAAGATCTCAAAAGTTCATCGAGCATACATATAATCCTCTTTATCCATCGGTGCGAAATCTCCAGATAGGTACCCCAGAGGATACTTCCACACACACCACTTGGAACCTTGCCAACGTTCATTTTGCATGCATATTTGGCGTGCATGGTAACCGGACAGATTTACTTTTGCAAGTCAAAGGTATGATCAAGATATCCATTGTGAAGAGAGGTATGATCAAGATCAACATTCTTATAGTTACTTGTATGTTCGTGTAGAAGAGTATTATTGTATAAAATCTAATTTTATACCAAAAATTCTAACCACGATCTGCGATCAACCTACAAGAATCACAGTATAGTCGGGAACTTTATAGTTAAATCCACTTTTTTTTTCAGGGTTCGTGACATACCAAAATTCTGTGCTCGAGATCGAAATTTCTGAAATTTTAATCACCTGGAATTTCTAATCAATCTATTATTTAATATTTATATTTATATTTATAAATATTATATATTCTTTTCAAATCTACGAAGTCACCTGATCGTCCGTAAGAACAAGTCGTCGGTCGTCTGTAAGCACAGATCGCTAGACCATGATGGCTGAAACGATAATAGGTGGTTCGAACGGTGGATCACCGGCATTAAGTCGCTTGGTTGATACAAGTAGAAAACAGGTTATGTTGAATTATCAAATCCAACTTGACTAGTATATTTTAGGATAGTATTAATACGTTAAAAGAGTACGACATATGTTATCTTTTTAATCATACACAGTAGTTATTCTATCGATTCAAGTAATTCACACCATAACTATAATAATAATTATATAATACAATATAATAATATGATGGTCTTGTTTGCAACAATAATATATTTAGGTCTCAACTTCATCTTTCGTTAAAGCGTAAACAAGCAGTTTACGCTTGAATAGCTATCATTTTTTTTGCTCTAGTCTTTACTGGGTTTCAAGGAATTGAATATATAGAGGCCTTTTTCACTATTTCTAATAGGATTTATGGTTTCTACGTTTTTTGCAGCTACAGGAATCCCTGTAGCTGCAAAAACGACTGAAGCACATAACACAATGCGTATAGTCCACCAGATTATATTGCCATCCCTGCCGACGAGATGCTCTTACCTCACCTTGGGCTCCTGGAAACAGAGAGGGCTTGAAGCGTGAGGGACAATTCTCTTGATATTAAAACTATCTTAATTTGACAAGACCATCGATCTTACAGGCTTTTATGTATTATATATGACATTGTGATAATAGATTTGTAAAATAAAGTTTGAATTATCTGCCCCTAAATATAAAAAATAATACTTTTCAAATGTCTTTAGACCCTTCTGAAATAACTGGTAATAGTCATCATAAGTATATACTACTCTCTTTACAATATTGTCTCAAATGTTTGTATAAGAGAGGTAGGCTTATCTATTAAAACTTATATCCATATATCACAACCTCTTGGCTAGATTGCCCTATGACACACCTGCACACACATGCTCACGAATATCGGAGCGTTAACAAACTGATCGGTGTAAGATGATGAGATCGGTGATTCACAAGACACTAGCGGTCGACGCATAAGACGATGCGAAAGATGTCAACGATTAGAATAGAAACGAGTAGGATCGGATCACTGGTGCCACGTAAGATGACCACCTTGTAGACATTAAGGAGCGCCAACGATCCGTACATGTTTCATACATGTAAATAACAATATATTCTTATTTGCGATATGTAAATAACAATTAATACTATTTTTCATCTATTTAAATATGCTCAAGGGCGCTAACTCCTCGTACTCTAGTATTAATAACAATAGTTGTTGTTGTCTCTTCATAAATCTCAACATATTATTATTCATACATGTAAATAACAATACGTTGTTACTCAAACATGTCTTTGTTCGACCATTTTCAAGGACCAAGGGTGCCTGGTCGCCCTTGTGGGTCACCAGGTTGTTACGCGACCGAGCACGAGTTGCTGATGTTTTATCGTCAGGTTATCGAGTGTAGTCATCAACATTTTGTCGTTAGAGAGAGTGTCGGGTATGGTCCTCTGTCGCTCGAGCCATATTGCATCGACGCCTAGTGCCCCAATGTTGAGACGGAGTTGCTGGTCGTCCTTGCTGACATCTAGTCGCCAATCCCAGTTCGCATCCAAATTATACTAGCAGGAGCGCTTGCACCAAGTATAATAATAATATACTGTTATTACATATAATAACAGCTTTAGATGATTTAAAACTCCTAAATATCCCATTTATTTGAAGGCAACCATGGACGCAAGCACATGTCAATAAAAAATATATAAGTTAAAACATATTGGTATTGCCCTGTTTTCTTTATTTTGTCGTGCGTTTAAAGACGACTATGATAGTCCATATTAAGTGTCAACAACAACAAGTTGTTATTTGCACATGTAAATATAAAAAAGTGTAAATAACAACTTAATGGTATCGCAGTTTCTTTTTAATTTGCCGTCCATTTAAAGGCGACTACTGTCTCCTTTAAATTGCATACTAAGAATAAATAACAACGAATTCTTATTTACATAAATATAAAAATATGTATTTGGCAACTTTTTGAAATTGCACTTCTTTTAATTTGTCGCTCATTTAGAGGGAACTATTATTGTCTATCATAACGGGAATAACAAGAAATTGTTATTTAAACAGGTAAATATAGAATTATACAAATAGCAACTTACTGATATTACATTTTCTTTTTAATTTCTCGTCCATTAAAGACGGCTGTGAGCGACTATACAAAAAGAAAAGTTGTTATTATCACATGTTGATATAAATAACAATATATTGGTAGTTCACTTTCTTTTTATTTTCTCGTCCATTTAAAGACGACTATGGGCGCTTGAGGTTATTTCGT
The DNA here is from genome assembly GCA_036924285.1 of Asterella californica. NCBI lineage: Eukaryota > Viridiplantae > Streptophyta > Marchantiopsida > Marchantiales > Aytoniaceae > Asterella > Asterella californica. Next base: position 41,492,149 of record JAYKYS010000001.1, read on the forward strand.
ACGTGTAAATAACAGTTGTTTGTTATTTAGCATATATAACAATGTCTGTTGTTTTTTTCTGTTATATATATCAACATTATGCTATTTTTACATGGTTTATTTACAAACGACAAGGAGCGTAGGCATTTACACGAAGTACCAATGACAATAAATTGTTATTTCACATTTTGCATGATAGTCCATTTATCGGCGAACAAGGGAACCAGCAATACAGAATGAATGAAATGATCATCCATTGGAAGTAGCTTTCATAAGAACATCTGTTTTGATGCGCCAGAGTATGCTTCGCACATTCTAAGACGCCGGACAACGAGTTATCTATATTAAGATGTCAGTTCTGAACGTCGGAATATGGACCGTTTATTTAAGGGCGATCTTAAATAGATGCTCAGGTTAGGGCGATCGTTTTGAGACGTCAAAGTATAAGTCGTCCATTGTAAGACGATCGATAACGTGTCATTCACATTAAGACGTTCATTTTGGGATGTTAGAGTATGAGTCGTCTTAATCTAAAACGACCGATAACGAGTCGCTCACATTAGGGTGTCTGTTTGGAGGGCTTGCCATCCATTTTAGAGGTGATGGAGTATAGGTCGTTCTAATATGGGCGTCTTTGGTTGTTGGTTCGACGGGCTTTCTTGGCCGTTTTCATATTAGGACGTCGACTACGAATCAATGGTTTAAATATTTTTTAAATGAATTATATGGAAATAACTTGACTCGTTATCCAATTCTTTTTCTGAACCTATGATTTTACCGAAATAGCCGAGACTTTAGAAGCTCGGACTGAAATTATATCAAAATTTCAGCTGTCAAAATTTCACGGGAAAATTTCAAGCAAACCTTCCTTTTCTCTATTAGTGTTCTTCGAGTCGGAAGAAAAGATTCTATTTTGCTCTAGGAAACCCCGAAATCTTTTGATTATTTTTATTTGAATATTTTTCTTTCAATATTAAATAGTTTGCTTTGAGATGATTCATAATTTGTGAAGCTAGTGATAATTTTAATCTGATTCTTTATCTCATAGATTCTAAATTGAGATCAATACATAATCTCGTATTATTTTCTGCATAAAGGTTAAATTTCTCAGTTCTCTGAAAAAAAACTCGCAAAATAAGATATTCTGGAACACTTGTAGTGATATTCGTGGTTAAAGGATTTTATGGTCTATCATTTCCAGGTTACCAAATTTTGGAATTACTCATCCAGATATACAACAAAGTATTAAATTTATCGGTTTCTTGATAATGAAGGAAAAAGTTATGTTTTCCTCGATTAGTTAACTCCATATAGCAATCTTCACTCGGATGTTGGACACGATGGATTCTACTTGTAATGAATAATGTCGTATTTAATTGAAATCAAATAATTACAAACTTACAAAATCTTTTTGTTTCTCACAAAATACGGAGAGACCCGGATACTCATACCCTTTATTATGAAGAAAAGACACTCCAAACAAACAAAAAAAGGCTAGCGACCTAGTCCTCAAAATACCCTTGTCAAGTAATATCACTGACACAAAATATGGAAGACAGTGGAAGTGTAAAACATTTAATAGTAATTAAATATAAACGACCTCAGTAAACGTTTTTACACTGTATTCCATATTTAATGTCAGTGATGTTTATTTGAAAAGGGTATTTGGAGAGGTCCATATAACTATTAGAGTCATATAAGTAATACTATTAACTTTAGTTTTACATTAATTAAAAAGAAGTGTTTTTGTGTCATACACATTAACAATCTGTATAATGTGAGTATAAATTTTGACGTCTTAATTTCTGACAAATTTAATTTCTTAATAATTTCCGTTCAGCAGCTTCTTAAGAGAGACAAGGTTGATAACTACTAACTAGTCACTCAGTTTCCATTATGGACGCGTTGCCTTATCCTCTTAGCTCAGGTAAGAGATATCCGGAAAACCTGCAAAGAGTAATCTTTTGGTGCAGAGGAATTCTGGACTCCTGATGGGTGAATGAGACTCGGGCTAATTGAACATTTGCTTTATATATCATTCGTTACATTTCATAATTTCTTCGTACTTTATTACATTCTAAAGATTATTTTGGAAATTATATTCAAGTCTTTATTATATAATTACAGATTTATCACCCCTTCAAGTAAAATTAATTATCGAATTATTACTATTTATTTTATAAAATTAAAAAAATTTAAAACTTTCAGTGCTAAGTCATTAGAGGTGTCACTATATTGATTCAATGTATGCAAAATAATGAAATAAAAAAATATTTTATTAAAATTTATCATTTGTTTTAACCATAAAATTTACAAGTAAAATATGATAGGTGCATTATATCTGTGATGGGGTAGATTGTTGTATTTAAATTATTTTCTCAACTTTTGTGTTTTTGTTATAATAAAAGTTATAATATTTTTTAAAAAAATCTATGTTACATCACACATGATTGTAGAATAATGTTTTTACTTCCCTTCCGAGAAGTGAAAAAGTTTTCTCTTGTCGGAGAGTTGATGCTGGGTAAACCAAGAAGGACAAAGACACGAGAAGACTGGAAGAGCGAAAGAAAAAGAAACGAAAGAAATGAAGAAAAAGCGGAAAGGAATCATGGAAGAAAGAGCAGAAAAGAACCGTAAAAGAAAGGAGAGGAGTATAAGGAAAGTAAGAGAGGAGAGGAATAAATGAGATAAAAGTTAAATGATAAATGTAAATGAGAGATAAAGAGGAGATAAATGAAATAAAATGAAATAAAAGTTTTGGGGAAAAGTGGTTATTCCTTCTCTCCATTTCTCTCTTTAATTATGTTTTATAATTCTCATTCAAGGAACTCAAGATGACCTAATATTTTGGTATAGTTTATCAAATAAATATTCATAAGGTGTAGGTTCAAATATTGTTAACTATCTTGTTCACTTGTCATTGATTTTTTAATATATGCACATCAATGATATTTTTACCCTTAATAGTATTTATTTTACTAAAAACAAAACTATATCTAATTAATATCATTCATATTAATATTTCGCTCACACTATTTGGATAGATACACTAGATACGAAAGATAGTGTACTTCGCCACCCAGCTGACTTTGATTGACCCAGTATCACTGTTCTTACTATGTGCACTGATAAGAGTATTAGATGTGTCAAAACTGAAGCTTGCGGGTGATAATAGGTTTTCTGGAACTTGAGTTCCAGGGTTCACCCGTCGAACGTCACGGGTACCCGTGATGATATAACGGGTTTTGATCTAAACCTGTCGTTCTTCCGTCAAGTAAGTGTATTATGATTTTGAACTTAAATTGAGATTACTGCCGTCTTTTTGTACTCCCGCCCTGTGTCCATAACTGCAGTCCCGGGTTCCATTTAAACTTAAACGGCGATATCCGTCTGTTCAATCCATAATTTTACCATGAGAAAATATTATATTCTATATTGACAAATCACTACGTTCCGCGCACCCTTGGTTAGTTTTGAATTCTCGTCCCGTAGTGTGAATATGGTATATACTTGCCGCTGCCTGGAGATGGAACGTCGAATCATCGTCATGAGTTTCGGATCACGTCGAATGATGTTGTGCTTCGATGAAATCCCGAAAAGTCACGTTCTCGCCGTCGCAGTGGGGCCGGAACATTTGCCTGTCGCTCCTTTTATCGGTCTTCTTGCACTGCACGCAACGACAGGAGGGAGGTGGACTGGTAGAAATTTTATTGCTTGACGTCCAAGAAGTCACGATTGCTTGGCTAATCAGAAGCTAGGAAGTTCACGAAGAAAGCATTAGCAGGACACTGAACTGGGGAGTAGAGGAAGACAAGTTAGACGTAGGTCAGCTGCCTCTTAGTTCTCTAACCCCCATTGCAAGGAAGGGAATATTCCCTTTTCCTCCTTGTACTTTAATTTAGGTTAGAGAAAAGATATTAATTTGTTCCAAGAAACCACGATAACTTAGTTGCAACATTTCTCAGTCTATATTCAAAAGATAGTTCTGAAGTGAATCACAAAGTGAGTGAGCTTTGATTTAAATATTTTCTTAACTATGTAACAGATTCTATTCTCGTAGGGAAATTCTATCAGCAAAATTTGGGTATAACGATTAAATTGACAGACAGCACACCTGCAACTGAGTTCCTCTGGTTACCAGGAATATTTCAAAGGGCATGGGGTCTAAGATGTCAAGGTTTAAGGTCGGCCAAGCGAAGACTGAATTTAAGTGTTCTTAATACGTAAAACTTAAATATTAAACTATATATCGTAGATTTGAATTTTGAATAGATCTCAAATAATTTTAGAGGGATGGTATAAGTAGTGGTCTTACGATTATCCCATCCCTCTAAAATTATTTGAGATCTATGTTGTTCTCCTGGGATATTCCTAAGACTCTGGCATATTTAAATACTACTTGCCTTCAAGTTTACTAAAGTTACATCAACTTGATATTACGATGTTTTTCCTCCAGTAGTGATCTTTGAGGATCTTGCAAGTTATCTCCAAATCCAATTTACAAAGCATGGATTTTGCGTGGAGCTTTTGTCTCTCCAATAAGACTCTTACATAATTCAGTCCTCTTTGCTAGAAGATTCTAGAGGTCTCACACCGAAGATCAATGTCCCAAGTGGTTTAGCCTCCAGTCCTCTAAAAGGTCATAGGTTCAATTCTTTGCAGGTATGGTTGGAGGTGCAAATTCTTAACGAAATTTTTGATCCGAGTCTCGCTTTGATGGACTCACATGGACAGTCCCATGGTCCGCAAAGATCTCAAAGGACAGATAATATCATTTATCATTTGCTATCTTGTGTTTGCAAAGATCTCAAAGGACAGATAATACCATTTGTCATTTGCTATCTTGGGACTTGCATGATGCTAAAAATTCAGAGTCCTGCTTTCATGGACTCACATGGACAGTACTATGGTCCGAGAAGAACTCAAAAGACAGATAATACCATTTATCATTTGCTATCTTATGACTTGCATGATGTTAAAAATTTTGAGTCCTGCTTTGATGGACTCACATGGAGAGTACTACGGTCCGTGAAGACACCAAAGGACAGATAACACCATTTACCATTTGCTACCTTGTCACTTGCATGATGCTAACTAGGAAACTCCAGGTCAGTTAATAACTCTTTGGTGTACTATCCACTGTAAGTAATTTAGATACTATAAGGAAATGAGTGAATGAAATATTTTCTGTATAAAGATATAAAAGTGTAAAGAGATAGTCTGGATTACCATCTCTGAAAAATGCTACTGGATGATATTAGAAAATGATGGATTTATTCCTATGGATAAGAACATATGTCAATGAATTAGTTATAAGTGAAATAAATTTTATAATGACGATTTTTGTTCTTGAACATGATTTCTAGATACAAAATTGTGATAATTTGGAATCTGTCTATAGCAGTGACTCAGGTTTGAAATACAGTGTTGTTGATTCCTGTAGGAAAGGAAGAAAATAAATTCTTCGCTGAAGACAAAAGTGAACTCTTGGAAAATGATAAGAAACTCAAAACAGGAATACTCCGTATAAAATATAGATAGCACATTATACTCAGTGGATGTAATGACAAAATAAAGCAAGAATGGAGATAGAAATGTCAGTTTTCTCCTAAGAATCACTTCAAGTGGATTCTCCAAATCAAGCGAAATATATTTCTGCATCCAGCAAACTCACATCACACTTTTCATAACAACACGTGGATAAATTCTTCCCACTTTTTGTTTCTAGGGTTTTGAATCTCTTAGATAGCTTGTATTTTCTCTCTTTTTATGTGGATCATTAACAAGCTTTTTACCGGTTTCAACTTTCCAAGTCTAGATCTCCATGTCTCTTTTGCAGACACAACAATTGCACAAGCTCTTTTCATCCCATTATTTTCTATACCTTAATTGGTCTAATGATCAAAGTATTGAATCAGTTTGTCCGATCGATCCTAACCTTTATCCAAGTATAGAAAGGTGAGATGCCTTCATCTTCTAATTCTTCTTCATTAGCAAGCAGCTGGCAACTCTTCCATTTTCTTGACATCATTTTCAGTTAATCCGCGAAGTGATTTGAACCAGTTCATCTAGATCAAGATCTTCAAATTTCTCCCTTAGGCTATCTTCTCCATCACCCCACTGGATGGAGAACGAAAAATTTGGTTCATTTGAAGAAAGAGAAAAGAAAGGGGATTCATCTTAATACATACCTTCCACAAATCTTTCCAGTGCTGCCATGTGGACAAAAATTGCAATAAAACTGATGAAATTTCATGGAACAGAACACTGAACTCTCTCGATACATTATCATAATGATCCTCTGCAAGGTCGAATTGACACTCAAGGAGAAAGAGATGGTTACGGTGAAAAAGACGAGGAGGAAGGCAAGAGTTGAGGATTGAGAACTCCTTCAGTCCCAAATCCACTTAATATCATGAAGTATTACTAATCACAACTGAGTGAGGCCAAAAGCTTGATAACAGGAATTGTAATCAAGCAAGACTTAGTTTTACTACTCATCATCATCCTCCAAGTACTAACCAGTATTGACAACAATGTGAACCTGGTTTACTTTCTAATGTCAATTATGCTACAATCATTCTAATATGTGCTATTTTCCTACTCCTTTATAAGCCTTTAATCAGTCTTGCTGTTTCAATCTACAAGTGTTGAGTATGAGATGCTGATTTACTACTAAAAAATGAATTATCATGGCAGTTGCTGGGAAGGTAAAATATTCAGAATCTCCTTTCCTTTCTGTTTCCAGCCCAAATAGAAGTACAAATTGTTCTAATGGTGTCTCTTTTTCCTTTCTGGGGCATATACATCTACGGTTGTTGTGTATCTTGCAACAATCTAAACCCTAAACTCTCTCCTTTTGGTGATTTTCGACTCAATATCACTTTCTTCATGATCAACCTCCTCCTGTCATAACAATAATAAACATTTGGCTAAGTAAACTCAGAATTAACTCTACTCATATTAATTGATCTCGTGCAAATATGCTTGAATCTTGATCGTCTGACGAAGTGACAAAGAATGTATGTTACTATGTCCAAGAATGACAGGAAAATTAATATAAAGTAAAGTTAACGTTTTGCTTAAATAACGGACCTTGGGTGTGTTCAAATGATTGAATTCTTTGCACTTACCTCTTGCTCGGCTTGATCAGCCCAGCTGACAACAATTGTAGCAGCCATTGTCAATGAGCCTCCTATGCAGGTGTATAAGCTGGAATGACAAATTTTAAGATAAGTCAGAGAATTCATAAAGGCTCCAACTGCAAATGATCAACGAAAGAGACTTGTAGAACTTGATTGCTTTTATTATTCTTATAACTTTTCAACCATGAACTTGTAGGAACTAATGGTACATTAGAAGGATGAGGTATCGACTATGTTTGTGTTCACTTAGACAGGTACGTGTCACGAGAAAGTTGAGACTCTTAGGAACATATCCAACATCCGTTCAGAACGCTAAGCTGAGCCAGTGTAAGATCTGAAGGGGAGGAGAGATGGAGAGAAGTAAACTTACTTGGGTACGTCGGCGAGACCCATGAGCCAGCCCAGAAAGGATCCAGTGAGTGGACATACTGATAGGCCCATAGACACCACCAGTGAGCTTGTGAATGCCAAGACAATATTGTACCCGATGTAACACAGGAATCCAGGAACTAATCCCAAGAATATCGTCCACAGCAGAAACTCTGCACGTTTTGAACAGACAAGCAAGCAAATTAGCTGAGTAAGAGGAACTGTTTACTGGACTAGCACGAATCAGGTGCTCTTTTCAACAATCTACGCATCATCTTGCTGACAGATTCTTCCCATATCGAAGAAGTTCGGATATATTTCTCCAAACTTACTGCTCAATTGAAGTTAACAAGATACAAATTGCTTACTCCGTACATCCCGTGTTCTGAACGTGGTAGGGCAGCACAGGTGTCTGATCAAGTAAATCTCTGGAAGCCATGCAGCTGTTCAGAACGTATTTCTCCCTGTCTAACTAACGCAGCCGGGTTGCCGTCATATAACGGCAGCCACGAGTAGCTGGCCGTGACTGGCGGAGACGACGGAAGTCAGCCGTCCAATATCACGAATGGCACTTGTCCACTCCAATTGTACTGAATCTAGTCGGATGTCTGACAGAAGAAAAAGTTGCCTTTATTCCGGACAGCGACACCTAGACCCAAATTCTTGTACTAAATAAAACAAACTTACAGTCAAAAGAAATGAAATTCTTCTTCTGCTTGTCTAGTTCGCTTCGCACTTCGCAGGTGACAGGTATGAGTGGCATTTAGGGTTCCAACTCGTGACTCTGACTGCTCCACGCTGGAACCTTGTAGGTGGGAAGCGCGTTTGAGGCTCGTCCTCGCTAGAACGAATCTCATTCTACGCGCCAGAGATTTCGATGCGAATACAGTAGTAGCAGGAACGTGATCGACCATACTATAATAACAGCCGCTCTGTCTGTTCCGTCCTTTCTGTCACTTAACCGAACACTACCCGAAAAAAAATCGCCCCCCGCTAACCAACCTTTCCTTCCCGTTTTTCATAATTTTTGCTTTATTTCCGCAGCGGCTCTGTCCTTCTCTCCCGACGAAATATTCTCCCTTCCCGTTTTTCACAATAGACGTATAGTTATGTTAATGCATAGCAATGAATGTTTTGAGAATGGAGAATTTTGATTAACGAACTGTATTTTAATCTGGTAATCAGATAGAGAACATTGTCGTAACATTTATTGTTGTTCGCGTACGAACATTGCCCATTTAAATATTCTACGTTTGCAATGGAACTGTAAACTGCATTAGTGATTTCTCTGAATCTAATTTTTTTTTCTTTTATAGTAATTCTCTTCGTTAGACTGTTCTTCTTTGAGTTATGTATTTCTCTCGGTTACGACGCTTGCCCTATATATTAATGTGTGTACTTCCTTGCATATTCACCTCTTTCAAGTTCGGAAGAGGTGATATATGTAAATGGTATTAATTTATTCACTAATCTTTCTTTTTAAAAGAGTTAGTGAATAAATTAATAAATTAGACACAAAAAATAATATTTTTGTTCACTTGGAACCAGCAGCTTTATACGAGAAAGGAGATATCTTTCCATCCTCTATTTATGAATTTTCATATACACAAAGTGACTATATGTACAGTAGGAAATCTAGTTTATTTATAGATTCTAAATTTAGTAATTTAACTTTTACTGTTTAAATAAGATAATAAATTTAACTAAAGTACGTATGTTACCAGTTCAATATTAGGAAGCCTGCATAATCACCTCTGAAACGGTTAAGCAGTTCCTAGCATCTCTCCATTTTACAGTGCTTTTAAACTTGTCACCTCTAGCTAGCTCCAAGCCAGTTATTTTTGCTTATTTTCAATAACTACATTAACTTTTGTCTTTTTCTTCTTGTTAACAATAACTGCACTTTGGATGCATATTCTCTCTTCCTAACTGTATGATAATACGAAAAGGATAGACTATATAATAAACTTATCTCTTTTTTTCTCGGTTTACAGTCGAGATTGAACTCTATTTATGCCAAAAAGTTACCTGAACGCACTTCAAATACGTTTGTCTAACTTAACTTGACCTACTCTTCTTAACTTTGCATTTTTTGACTTCACCTTTAACTGACTATAGCAAGTTCATCAGGTTAAAATACCATATCATCAGAATGCTAGAAGTACATATTAACTATAAAGCTATATATTTATATAAAAAATTCAATTTAAAAATTCAAATAATAGATTATCAATTAAAATTAGTTCTTATTTATTTTAATGTGATGTAACATCTTTACATAACGATAAATCTGTGAACCGACTGTTTTCAATCAAAGGTGCAATCGAATAATGTAAAGTTAAGAAAAGTGGGTTCAAGTTGGACCCACTTTTCTAGGGTTAGAGATGCTATAAATCTATGATATTTATGTATAACGAAAGACTTTTCCGTTTCAAACTAAAATAAAATAACAAACTACACGAATATACATATACACATTAGAAACAATCTGCGAATACCAAGAACGATTAGACTTAGTTTTCGCTACCCGAGGATAGCGAATTTGAATAGCAGGAAGGCGTGGGAGAGTCACAAGAAGAGCGTGCGTACAGTACCTTCGTTGGCGAGCCAGCCGAATGGTCCGTTGATGGCGTCGGGTGCGCCCACGCTCCATGATCCCCATCCTTCCACTAGAATTCCGGTAATGCTGAGCATGATGGCCACCAACAGCGTAGACGGGAACATGTACACGTACACCGGCATAGAAACTGTGCGACAGAAACGAAGAAATAAAGAAAATAATTAGATCCTGATTCCTGACTCGCTAGGTCGGGAACTAGTCGTGGACCAGTTGACAAGCGGGCCGCGTGTTCCCAGCTCATTCCATGATGATATCAGTTGAACTGCAGCATGTCGGAATGCTCGGAGAGAGCATTCATCACGATGATCACCATGGTTCGTGGAACTGCAGTTGGTATGGGAGGAGAGTTGTTCACTGCGTACCTCGGCACGAGCGAGAAGCTACCAAGTACAGGGCAAAACCACCGGCTGACAGGAACGCAGCCATATCTCCGACGAGTGTAGCCTCTGCTCCCGGCTGCGCCTGCGTGCCGCCGGCGAGGACGAGTGAACCGGAGATACCAAGAATCACCCCGGAAACCTCCACTTTCGTGATTCTTCCCCCCATCAAAACTGTGGGGACCGCTACGTAGATTGGGGACATGACTGACAGGAAGAAGCTGTGTGTCAACGATGTGTGTTGGAGTGACCAGTTCTGCGTCAACCAAACCATCCAGCATTTTGCAGCATGTGTTAGTATCATGAACAAACTCCAAGTACGTGAAAACTGTCCACCAGTTCAGCCATTAAAGTTCCGGAAATTGGAAAACTGTCCACCACTTCTTCTGCTGCTTGGCCTGTTTCAGTGATGATCTCGACCGAACTCGAGGTTTATCTGATAATTCCCAGCTCATTCGTATCTCACTGGTGATGTTCAGGCATCTTCGAACATGGAAGATAGCGAACCAACACTCTCTCTCTCAGTCAAGGACGTTCCTCGAAGGAGTCTGTCGGGTCAATAGGCGTCCTGATGTATCTCTAACGTCTAATGGTCTAATAGGCGTCCTGATTCCTCAGGTTGCTGCAGGATTCTCATCTGTGAGTTGGGCTCCTTTGTGGGGACCAACTCACGGCAAGGAAGACTCGAACATTCTGAATTCTGGCCAGGGATCCGGAGGGTCCGTATGGCGGATTTGAGCATTTTGTATATATACCACGGCAGGCCCTTGATCCTCCTCGCATGCGCAGCAACAATATTTACCTTCCGAGAGCTGTTCTCGGAAAGCCGGATGATGCATATATTATCCATCCCAAAGATCCCAAAGCTATTAAGATCGTTAAGTCACAAGAAGCCGGTGGGATTTCCCAAAAATTGCTGCAGAAATCGGACGAGGAAAGCTCAGTTTTGACATGCTTTCCATCTCTTCGAGCTTCCCGTGTGTCTGAAATCTCTGTGACGGGAACCTCGATATCCATCACAAGGGACAGATGCAACAAGGATAAGGATGCTAGTGACCCACGATGTTTTGTTCGAACGTTCAGGCCGGTTCAACTTTTGATGGAGGAAGGATTGACGCTTGCCTGATGTGGCGTATTATTCCACACAGGCCTCTAGAGGTCGCAGAGAATTCAAGCCGACCTTGTCAAAATCCACTTACCGATACTCCTGGAGGCAATGGCTTCCATCCGTTGGCTATTCATTGCGTCGCGTGAGGCAATGGGGTCTGGTAGCTCGAATCACTTTCGGCAGTTTCGACCGACTGAATATAACGAAGATATTAGTGTTATCGTCTTAACTGGCAGCGTCCGTGCTGTACCCAACTGGGATCCACAGTATCCAGCTCTACTGCAGGCTCGTACTGATGCTGAATCAGTGTCTTATAAGTTAATTCTGACAGTGAGTGCACGGTACCGATAGTTATGAGGTTTCGCAGAGTATTGCATTGCATTGGTTGGAAAGACAAATTCAGCAGTTCATGACTCTCAGAACGGCATGATCTTACCCAGAGGCTAAAGAAACCCGTAAGGCCAACGGCACTGAGAAAAATTTGACGAATATTTGCTGTTTGGTAAAGTTTTGCTCGGGCTTGCGAGGTCATAAAAGCCCATTGCCAGAGAAAGCATGGTAGCAAGGCGATTGCCGTGACTTGAAATCGCCAGCCGGCTATGCTGACAGCTCCTGCGTGCTGGATCTCCATTTCCTTCATCAACTACACAACCAAATCGCAGGAAGCAAGCAAAAGCAAATAAGCGTCGAGAAAAGAAGCAGAACTCCTTGAGCCATTGCAGGGAAACAAAACGGAGGGCGTTCGGAAAACATCATCATGACGATCCAGAGAAAACTGTCAAAACAATTGGGCAGCTATTGTGTGGTCAGGATGACGAGCAAGCTCACCGCTCCAGATGCCGAGGAAGCAACCAGCGAGAAGGCCAGCACTGGCCAAACGAACCACGGGGTTCCAGTTTTCTCCACACTCTGGACCTCATCCTGATCCCCTGCTAGCTTCCTGTAGTCATCATCCCTCATAGTACTCACCACCGGTACCGAAGCTTCATCTTGCACTGAGTTCTCCATCGAGCAGAACTACCCGTGAGCACAAGGTTGCTGCTGACAGCCGAGGATTCTTACAGTACTAGATAACTGATGTCCAACGAATGCAAATCCTTGTAAGCTCAAACCTTGCTGAGCTGAAATTTCACAGGTAACCACCATGGACCTGCCTGTCGGCCAGAAAAGCTTTCCTGGTTCTTCGGTAGTGGTCGCTAAACGCGAAAAGCCAAATCAGTTGTTCGGTCACCGTGAAAGCAGCCACTCTGACACAGTCATCTACCGACTTCGTCCCGGAACTTCATTGAATCGTTATCTAAACGGCTGGCTTCCCTGGTTAGCTGCAAATCGAGCTTCTATACGTAGGAGTAGCAAAAGCCAGCAATCAAAACACAACAAGCGTAAATGCTAAAACTAACATGGAAAAATGAGACGGCCGATCGATCGAGCAGGAGTGGCAAAAACTTCGAGATGTTTTCAGACTGAGTGCTCAGCAGCAAAAGAATGTTTGCGATGTATTACGAGCTGAAACAAACAGCTGTGTTTTGAGAAGTTTCAGCTGTCAGGTCAGGAGCTTCCCAGAGACGAACTGAGCATTGCAGTTCTCTAGATCTTATATATTGAGGCTGGATTCTTCGGTTCCGTTCTCGGTCCACACCAACAGCCACGTGTGCTTCTACTATTCCTGCTTATCAATCACGTGCCGAATCGATGAAGTACAATACGTTGTTCCAGAGCCGATCATGAGAGGCGCCAGGGTACCATTTTTTCTTTTTTTCTGCACCACGTTTTTTAGGCAGCGAGTTTCCATTGCTTTACAGAGAGCTTTAGCAGGCGCCATTCACAAAAGGGCAATCGCAGTAGGTGATGCTTTTTCAAGTCCACCCTATTCTTGTTTATCAAAACACTTGCCGAATCGATGAAGTAAAATAAGGTGTTCCAGAGCTTATTATGAGAGGCACCAGGAGTACCACTTTTTCTTTCTTTCTGTACCATAGATAATGCTTCTTCAGGTGCACCAATTGTTTGTAGAGATAATAACTTTATAGTCTCCGACTTTATAGGTGCGAAAGGCGATTTTAGAACTACTGATAGCAGTGATTAGCACCGGTGTTCTTCCCTTCGGGGTTGTTGCTTTGCCCTTCGGGTCCTTCTTTCCCTTGTAAAGCTTGATGGGGTCTTCCCATCCGTTTGCTACTCATTGGTTCGCGTTGTTCTCAATACGTTGTTCATAAGCTCAACTCAACTACAGCTCCCCTTGTGTCGTTTGAGGCATGATCAGCCAGCCAACGAGATAGCTGGGCTGGACCACCTCCGCTTAGCGGTTCGGTTCTTCAGAAGGAGTTCTCCTGGATTTCCATCTAGATCTCGCACCCGTTCTCATCAGCGTCGTGCGCCGGGGATGCGTCCCGTTAGCGCCCAGTCGCTTTACTTCCTCAGGCACCTGTAGCAACAGTCGATCTTTTTCTGTCCCCCGATGTCCGAAATGTCTTCCTCAGTTCCCTACCTGCTCACCAGGGGATTGGCTGATGAGAAGGTTGCGACTGTGTTCCATCGTGATGGAACGCAAAACGAGACTGCGTATAGGGTACAGATTTCACGTTTCTCTTACACGATGTGGGCATGGGGTGTATGCGAACACCCACTAGATAGGGTGCTTTGATGGCGTTCAGCTTTTTGCCCTTGTAAGATCTGCAAGAAGCAGATATGAATCTTCTGTAGGAATTTGTCATGCGCTCTCAAGAGCTGAAGCTAAATTTTGCAGAAAATGCCATGCATGGACATGCTTTAGTTGTCATACACCATTCGATCATGAGCTTTGCTCTACTACGGCCATATTTGATAGCAATAAGCACTCACCAATGCTTGGCAAAGTCGGTATTAGTTCAAACACTGCAAGGACGGCATTGCGGCAAAATGGTTGCATAAGTTTACTGCTATGATAAGCAAAACAAAAAATTTACGATAATCAGATCGCATGCTTGGCTCCTGATGAATCTAAGAGACTGGAGATGTTGTGAAGACTAAGAGTGACTGGAAACAGTGTTCTTCCCCACCTCCTCTCTCTACTGTTTCAACTGAGTCTGCTCATGTATTTCTAATCTAGGCCGGATGAATTAGCTAGTTGACACTTCTCCTTGGGAGAAGTTTCATTGAGAATGATGATGTCCTAGAATCTGTATAGAGATTCTTCTCATTCTATCGCAGAACACCTCGCTGCCTTAGAACATCGACTGCTGCACGCACCAACTTCAACTTCCTTCGCTTCCCTTCCCCAACACAGGCTCTTCCTGCTAATTCTGTGTCTGCTAGGCTTTCCCGTTTTCGCAGACTCTGCTACATGCACATTGGATCACCGGTGCCCGCGCCCGCATAGTACTTAATGAACTGGCTAAAAGACTGTGACCAGCTAAGCCGGGAACCAAAACTGTCGATAGCAGGTCCAGGAACTGAGGAAGACATTTCGAGCATAGGGGACTGACGAAGATCAACTGTTGCTGCAAGGGACTGAAGAAGTAAATTTCTGCCGACTCATGTGTGATTGCACACTCGAGCGCATTGACGTTGACATGCTGGACGTCGCATGACTCGGCTCGCCTGGAGCTTGGAGCCTGGCCTAAGCGTGCGTACACCGTACAGCAAGGGCCAAGGACGTGTCCGAGTTGACTTACGGGAATCAGCGGAGCAAGGGGCACTTGACAGCGCCAAGCTGAGAGACGGTCGGTCCTAAACGGCTATCGACAAAACGACAAGATCACAAGTATGCAAAAAAGAGGGAAGGGGTCGGGCCGTGCGGGGGAGGAGAGGGGAGGGAAGGGAGTGTAGTTTGAGAGCTTGGAGTGTGTTGGGGTGAGTTATTCTAATTTTTTTAAAATTATTTATTTATTTATAATTTTAAAATTAGTATATTTTGTAAAAAATAAATGATTAAATATATTTAAATATTTTAGAGTTTTTAAGATTACAAAGTTTTTATTTAGAGTTTTAGAGAAAATTTAGAGAAAATTTTTGTTATATATAGTGTATTTTTATTTTTATAGATCAGAGTTTTTTTTTTGAGTAGGTATTTTTGAAATGTTCTTATTACGAATACAGTTGGGTTGGATAACATCTTTTTTCTAACTATGGGTACTCTCTCATGAGATTGAGACATCATCCAAGACACACCATGTCAGATGTACAATCAATTATTTATCTCGCAAAAGATAAAATCTCATGTGAAAAAGATGCATAAGAGCTATGATTGAATCACATGAGATGTCCAAGTTAACCGAGAGCGGAGGTCTACACATGCAGTCATTATGACATCGTTAGTCTTGCTTCTTGGAGTTCTTTCGGAGTCGTGGGTATCGTGCGCATATCCTCGCTACACAACATACATCGCTATCAGAGGTACATCACACATACACATAACACATGGACGATGTCATACACATACACAAGTATATCACAATAGCAATGTACACAACAGTCTCACCCGGACTGACGTCTCTTTTTCAATGATCACATGCACAATATATGATCATCAACTGTCATAACATGTACCTAAGGTCGCTAACTAGATGTCCACATCTCTAGTAGCTCTAAGAGTATTTTCTAGGTAGCTCTACTAACTCACCCAAGACAATTGTCGCCAACTGTCTCCATACGTATCTTTACGGTATAAACCAACACTACCACAACGATAGCTTCCTCCTAATACTATGGGGTCGCCTTACCACTCCTCTAGGAACGTGCAAAAAGATCTCGTATTATCTTAAATAAGTCCATAAATACTTGCATGCATCTCTAGAAGACACCAAGAGCTATTGATCTAGTGATAAAGCCAAAGCTATGAACTGCAAAGTTAAGTGTGCAAGCTCAGGAATAGTGTTGAGATGGGTGACCTGCTGGTTTTACATTTCTCACACAACTGAAAGCTTGCATATCTCTCTCACGCATGATTTGGATACCTTGAAGGGACCAGGTATACGGATCGACTTGGCTAATGACACGCCAATCTTTCGACGTCCTTAGAGATAATATGACATGGAGAGAGCTTTGATCCAGAGTAGGACTCAAGACTTGTTGGAGGTTGGGTTGGTGGAGATGTCGCATGGAGAGTATGCATCTGTCACAATTATGTCAGCAAAGAAGGATATCTATAGCAACTACACGGATAGACGAATGTGTGGAGACTACCGTCTTATCAATCGACAGACGAAGTCTGATAAGTATGTCATGCTGACACCTGTGGAGATCTTTGATGCAGTGGGGCATATGAAAGACTTCAATACTTTGAATCTTCGAGCAGGGTATCATCAGTTGTCAATGAGAGAAGAAAATAAGTCCAAGACATCATTTTGAGGAATTGACTCTCACGGTAAGGATGGTTTGTATCAGTGGCGGTTCTTATCATTTGGGTTGAAGAACGCCTCTGCTGAGTTCCAAAGGGTGATGGACAAGATCTTAGCAGGATTGGATTTTGTCAGATGTGATATTGACGACATCTTAGTCTATAGTGCTATAGTGGAGGAGCACGAGAGACACTTACGGGATGTGTTCGAGCAATTGAGAGCTCATGAAGTTGAAGTTACATCCTGATAAGTCTAAGTTCTTCCAAGAGTTGGTAGAGTATCTGAGCCACACCATCTACTCAGGTGGGTTGCGTGTTCAACATAAGAAGGTTGAGACTATTGCACGTATCTCACACCCCACAGATGTGAGTCGAGTTTGAGCATTTGTTAGTTTGATAAATTTCTATCATCGATACGTGATAAGGATAAGTCATTGACCAAGCTGATGAAGGTGAACCAGGAGTGGCAATAAGGAGATGAGCAGGAGCGAGCTTTTATAGAGCTCAAGGATATGTTGATATCTACTCCCATCTTGAGGAGACTTGTTAGGGGGCGTCCTTTCCAACTGCACTGAGTGGAATATGTTGAGACTTGGAGCAGTGCTGACTGAACACGATGATGAGAAAAAAGAGTTTGTGATACATATGTCAGTCGCTCCAACAATTCAGCGGAGGCGAGGTATAGTTCATATGAGAGAGTGTGTTTGACGACAGTGTGAATTGTTGCACACTTTCGATGTTATCTGTTTGAGAACCCCTTTACTCTCATCACTGATCACTAGTCGCTCAAGTGGTTGATGAAGTCCGACAAGCTTACAGGGAAGCTTGCACGATGAGCTCTAATCTTACATGAGTATGACTTTCAAGTAGTGCATAGACCTGGAGTTGCAAACCTAGATGCCGATGGATTGAATTGCAACCCATGCACGAGTCAGCAGGATCAGACTTGGGCTCGATGGCATGAGGAGGTTGATGAGGAGATAGTGCCAAGGTGGCATGCATCTGTCTTTCTTTGTGTGTTGATCATGAACTCTAGTATGGAAGGTCATATCGTATCTTTCTCAGGTCAGTGAGTAGATAGTGAGTCTTCAGAACCTGAGGATGGATATGATGTTCCAGACTAACGACATATCCACGACGATTAACCATAATGGATTATCTACGTACTGATGTGGTGGTAGACACAGTAAGTGCCAAGGAGCGAGATCGTGTCCTTCAACGAAGGAAGAGATTTCGACGAGAAAGACGACATGTACTTCGAGTGTGAGATGATGAGAGAATACGGATAGTGTCACATCCATCCAAAAGATATAGTTAGTACGACATGCTCATGAGGAGTTGAGACATTTTGGAGTGAAACATACGCATAGCTTACTCCAAGGATAATATTGGTGGCGTGGTATGCACATCGATGTGCAGTAGTTTGTTGCGATGTGCGATTTGTGATCGAGTACGAGCATCGTTTAATGCTCCTACTCCACAGTTACACCTCTTATCGATTATGAGGTTGGGTTACCGTTGAAGTTTGGATTCTGTGGGACCTTTATCGTTGTCCATACGTCATCACCTGTATGTGTTGATGATGATGGAGCACTTCTCCAAGTGGATTGAGTTGGTGGCATTACCGGACAAGACAAGTGAAAGGACGATATATGTGTTGAGTGCTGAGTCCTTTTGGAGCACCAACTGAAGTGTTGACGGACCAAGGTACATAGTTTCTTGGTGAGTTTCAAGCCTTGTGTGATCAAATGCTGATTGATCATCGGACTACATCTCGAGATCATCTTGAGGCGGATGGTTTGGCAGAGAGGGTAGTTCAGATGGTGAAGAGAGGATTGCACAAGTATGGCTTGCAGAAAGGTCACTTGGGAGACTGGGATGTGCAGTTACCATGGTTGGCTATGGGCTACCATTTTAGCCGACAAGCGTCTTTGGCTTCCTTCTCATCGTATTTTCTATTGTATGACCGAGATCTAGATCTATCTTTGGTCATTCGTCGTGATTCTGCTGAGGTGCTGAACCTTGATGACTTGGATATATGAGTGAGAGCATGTTCTCAACGAGTCGAGACATTTCAAAGAGTTATGCCTATGACTTTTGAGAACCTAGCAATTGCTCAACATAAAAACACGTTGCGATATACGACTATTCGATGAGGAGGTTATCGGTCATATATTCGCAGATTTCATCCAAGCGATTATATCTATCTACAACATACTACACCGACGATGTTGTGACCGCAGGGTGCACTATTTTACGAATGCGTGAGGTGTTACTTTTTGGAGTACTCATGTTAGAGGATCGTGATGGTCTTGTTTGGAAGGACCAAGTGTGTAATTGTGCACCATGTCATCTTCCCAACATCGATGATATTGTTGACTCTAACTTGATAGTTGTACACGCGGTGTCGGAGTGTGATCCGTCTACCTAGGAAAGCGCCGGGCTTCTGGCTGTGGTTGTTTACTCAAGAGGTTGGCTTTCAGGTCACAACAGGAGCTATAAACACTCACGCAGGAGTGTAGGATCCTCTGATATGCTCAAAAAGCGAAATTTAGGTCTCACTGGTAGTAATAGACTTAAGCGGTGAACTTTGACACTCAAAGAGAGGAAAACTATGAAGGTTTAGACTTCTAAACTTCCCCTACATGTAAATGAGGCACTACTGAACACACACACGAAGTTTCAGCCTGAGACTGAATTCTAGCACCGAGATGTTGACAGAAAAGTTCTGAATAAGAGAATTATGACAATTTCTGGTACCTAGACAGCTATTCAGACATAGAACAGAGAATTGGCTCGATGAATTTCAAATCTTCTCACAGTATTTGAAGTCTACAGGATGCTGAACATCCCTGTGAAGTTGGGCCTCCTGATTGTTTGTAGAACTCCAGATCTCCTTCTCTAAAGTCGCTGCTCTAGATTAAGAGCTTTTCAGACCCCCTCTGCTTCAGCGGCCGCCCTGAATTACTCAATTACTCAAATGATTCAAAACTTTTTGGACAGTCGTAGCCCTCTTGACAGTGAACGTAACCACGAAGTTTTGAAGTGATTTCCTCAATTCTGCTGCAATTGGCACCGAAAACCCCAAAATCAACAAAAGTGATGCAGTTTTGACACAATCCGAACTTCAATTGGGCATAACTCCTTGTTTATTGATCCAAATCGAGCAAAAATTTCACTGACAGTGCTTGGCACGACGAGCTCTCTCTTCCTGTGCTCTCAGATTTCGAAGATATCTCACCAATTGCTCGAACTCTCCTCTAGAGCTCTGTTTCTAAACTTAGAGTTTTACAAAAGACAAAAATGGACCAATGGGAGTTCATAGCTCCACTTGACTGTCCTTTTGTGCCTTAAACTACCTGGTAACTTATCTACACTCATAAGCTACCACGTCAAGCCCCCTAGAGTGCCAGCGTAAAACTTAAACTACCTAAAATGACACATAGCCCTGAAAAATAACTTAAATTAGCTAGAAAGCGTGCATGGGCGACAAGTAAGTACAACCCATGAGCTCAAACCCCTATCAGCATGGAAACCCTAAGTTATGTACATTGAACGTCATAGACAAGTAAGAAGTCACTTGTACAAGCGCACAAATGCTTGAACAAGATAATTAACATACTATCAGCCTACTAAGACTCAAAATAGTGTTAACACCGCATGCAAAGGTGTCAAACATATACATAAAGGACTAGAAGTAATATGAGCTAACTTCTAGAACTACTAAACCTAAGCGTCGGAGTAGAAGTCAAGCATGTAGCCGCCAAGTAGCGCGACATCCACCCCCTCTGAACCTGCACATCCTCCGGTATGTGCCAGATCCAGATCAAGAGTCTCCAGCTTCTGCTTCAAATTCATCTTCAACCTCCATTGAGTCTTCAGCTTCATCCTCAGTAAGCTCTGCAATGTTCTGGTCCTCCCCTCTCCTTCTAAAGAGCTTGATTCTCTTTCCTGCAACTGGTATCTTGAGCACTGCACCGTCTAACTCTCTCAAAGAATATGTGGCATTATCATAAACTTCTAACACCACATAAGGTCCGAACCATCTCTTGGAAAACTTTCTGATAGCGCTATGCTGATTATCAAGACTACTATCATAGACTAACACCCAATCACCTTCCTTAACTGGTTTGGGTCGTAATCTATGCGTTCTATCAAATCTGCCTTTGTTTCTCTCTCTAGCAGTCTTTAATCTTTCCACAGCTTTGGCAACATCCTCAGGTCTTCGTTCTAACTGCTGGATCTTTAATGCAAGAAGATCCTCCGTACTTCTACCATCTTCCCGTGGCAAAACATTCCAAGTAGGCACAACCTCCTCAATCGGCATCACAGGTTTTTGCCCTAGTATCAACTCTGCTGGCATGTAACCTGTAACGGTACTATGAGTTGTACGATCTGCCCACAAAGCAAATGGTAGCAGTCTAGGCCATTCACGGATCTTACCCTTGCAAGCTTTTACCAAAGCTTTGATGATTGGCGGATGACCTCTTTCGCTCTTGCCATTCCCTTCAGGATTTTAAGCAGTGGTTAACGCCAACTTGATTCCCAATCGCTTGAAGAACTCAACTGCTTCTTGTGCATCCAGCTCACCCCTATCTGCAGTGATCTTTCCCACACACCCATATCTACAAATAACATCTTCAAGTAGAAAGCGGCAGACACTAGCAGTGGTCTTCGTCCTCAGAGCACGGCCTTCGACTTGGTTAGATAGATCTTCCCTAGCCAAGACTAGATACCTCATTTGTCCAAGTCCAAATGGCATAGTTACCAGATCAACTACCTATTTATAATGAATGGCTAAAGGATAAGTAGGATGTAATCCATCACGATGACGTACGTTGGAATACATCTGGCAAGGTATACAAGATGAAACAAACTGTACTACATCCTTATACATACCCTTCCACCAATACTTTTCCTTCATCTTGGCAAATGTAGCCCAAACTCCTCTATGACCGGCCCATAAACTCTCATGGAACTCCTTGATCAGCTTCTGCTGCAATTCCAAGTCACATACCACCCGCTGCGGTATACCTCCTTGTAGCTTAGGGCGCTTCCATAGATGTCCTCCATGTAAAAAGTAACCATAAGCTGTTCTACGGATCCTCTTGAAATCTGCATCAGACCAGCCTTCTTGCTTTTCCAGTGAACTCAAATAGCGCCCAAGATCCAACCACTCGCCATCATACACAGTTTCCTCAAAAACCTCCAACGGAGTTGCAAAATAGCTTCCATCCTTTCTAGCAAGAACACTAGAATAGAACTCTGTTCCCACATCCTCCTGATCATCTATCATTTCCTTCTCACCGTAATACCTAGCCCTTGATAACATATCTGCCACAAGATTGTCCTTCCCTGCAATATGTCTAAACTCTGGGTTCAAGGACTTGATATATGCTATCCACCTCAACATAGCAATATCTGGAGTTGTACAGCTAGTAATCATTTCCAAGAGAGGTAAACAATCTGTCTCCACAACCACAAGTGCTCCTATCAAGTATTCCTTATCACTCTTCATCGCAGTAACTACTCCCCATAGCTCTCTCTTGACCTGAGGGTAGTCTCTCTGCCGTGAACTTAACACCTTAGCTCCAAAATGCACCACATATCTGTTTCCATCCTCATCGTCTTGTCCTACAGCCCATCCAATGCCAATAGGACTAGTATCAACAATAAGGATAACAGATCTGCCCAACTCATATGTTACCTTCCGTAGAGTTGGTGGTGAAGCTAAAAGATCCTTCAACTTCCTCATAGACTCGCTTTGCTCCTCTTGCCACTGAAATCTTTGCCCCTTCCTCAGCAGCTTGTACAACGGATCTGCTACATGTGCAAAGTGTGAAATCCATATATGATAAAACACACATGCTCCTAGAAATCTTCTCACCTCAGTAACCGATCCACATGTCTCTTTCATCCTTCGGATGGCATCAACCTTGTTTGGACAAGGTTTCCGACCATAAGATCCACACAAATGTCCCACTATTAACACCTCTTGTACTCCAAACACAGACTTGGCTCCTGATAAAGTCAAATGAACCTCCTCCAGTCGACTCAGTATCTTATCACAATCAGCTATGTGATCTGCTACAAACTTACGGCACCCCCTCTGATCTTTTACCTCATTCTTCTCCTCCTCAGCACACCCTTTGATCGGCACATCATCAAGGAATGGCATACTTTTTTCAAGAATGAAGTCCCTCAAAACTTTGTTCATGCCATTCATCATATGCGCTACAGAATTGGTAGCACCTTGTGGCAAGGTGCACATCCTTAGTAACCCCAAAGGTGTCCTCATTGTAGTCAAGTCTCTACTCTCAGAGGATAATTGAAACTGATCATAACCTGAATATAAGTCTCCCATGGAATAGATAGCACGACCAGCAAAAGTCTCTGCAAACTCGTCTACAATAGGTCCTATACCCATATTCCTGATAGTCACCTTGTTAACTGGCTGCATATCTTGAATGAATCTCAAAGCTCCACTTTTCTTCGGAACAGTAAACCATCTGCTAGAATAGGGAGCTATAGATGGTTCCAAGATACCCATCCTAATCCTCTCATTGAGCAAGTCTATCAGCTTTGGCAGATGAGCTCTAGGCACAGGGATAGGACGTAGATTCCAAGGCACATGCGGTATAGTAAAGATTACCATAGGTGCAACCACACTTGGATCTACACATCCTACTTCATGTGACTCAAATGCAAACGCCTTACCATGCCTAGATAGCATCTCCCTGAAGCTCTTCTTCTCTTGCTCAGTAAGAAATCCATCACCTCCAATCCTCAGCTCCTTCAGTGTCGTTTCTGTGAACTGGTGCTCAATTCTTCTCGGTCCTCTGAGCGTCGGTTCTCGTGCAGCCTGCTCCATCTTCTAATTGTAATCGAGTGGTAAAGGCAAAGCCACTGGTTTGACTTTCTTTGCCACTGACTTGTACTTGGTCTCCACATACACCTCTTGTCGATCTATAAACTTATCAATTACATCATAAAGCTCCTTGGAGCTCACTCTCACCACTCTATCTACATCATCTATAGAACTTTCTACTATAGATTTCAACTCCCCTATAGTATCTACCAAATACTGCTCTTCAAACACCCCAGATATGTATTCATCTCCTGCTAACTCTCCACTATCCCACAAAGACTGCTGTATATACTTCACATGTTGCCTCTCAAACCTCTTCAGATTTTCAACCTTCCTATAACACACTGATCCACATGATGTCAGTCCTAAGAAGCCAGTGGATAAAGCTTCCTGCTCTATTGGATCAGGCGAGAATCCTATCTCTACTGTACCGTTGAAGTCTCGCTCTTCAATGGTACTCTGCCAAAACCCCTAGATTCTCTAAACTCCTCAGTAATCTTAGGTAGTGGACGGTCTCTCAAGCTATCACGATTCCTCTCATGTTCTGCAGCAACGGTCAAAAACTGAACAGCTCTTTTGCCGTCTCTACTACGTATCCTAGCATAAGCTGAACCATCATCCATAACTCGTGTCTCCATTCTAACAGCAGTAATATAAGGCTGCCCTAGAATGATAGGATAGGTTGACATGTCTTGCACAAAGAAATTCTGAACATCACTGATGTCACCCACAGTTACCTTGATGTTGGGACAAGCACCATAGAGTTCTCCTCTCTGGTTGTTGGCAGCACGGATAAGCCATCCATGGTCGGTGTCTATGGACCATCTCCCACGCTTATACAGCTCCTTAGACATCAGATTAATCTCTGAGCCATGATCAATCAATGCCACCACAGGTTCCTCTAGATCTCCAGCTTCACTAAGGTCTCTGTGGTTGCTCTTGCCCAATGGTTGTGAGAGTAATGGCTCTTCTGCGATGCTTCCACCTCATCTTCAAACCTCACGTGCTGATCTGATCTCCCTTCTGATACTTGAGAGCAGTAACCAGAAATCTCATCTTCCTCATCTTCCGACAGTTTGGTCCCTAGAGCGTTAAGCGTAGCTGCTTCACCCAAAATCTGACGTTTCCTCTTGATGATATCTATGATAACCTCATGGAACTCACGCTTTGCAATCCCAAGAATCTCATCCAAAGTAAACTCAACCTTCCCATTCAAGATACGATTCTCTAACACCTGCTTCAAGTCTGTAGCAATCTCAATGTCAGACTGAAGTTTGTATGCAGGCATCTTACCCTTCTCCTTGCTTCTCTCCTTCTCCTTTGGTGTTGTAGGTGGTAGATCCTCCATAGTTTCCTCTCGAGTAGGTGTTGTCTCTTGCCTTACCTCTGGTCTAGCCCTTTCACTCCTTGTAGCAGGTCGTTTGGCTGTAGAAGCCTCACCTGCATCCTCCCTCCTGCGTTTTTCTTCTAGTACAGCTTCATGCTGACTTCTTGCAACATAAGCATGCACTGACATAGTATCCACAGGATCATTCCATCCTGTAGCTTCTCGAATTGAGTTGCCAACCCTTCGTAGCACATCCTTGTCTAGCTCTGTTCTAGCTACGGACCGCACTACATCAGACCACAACCCAATAGTCCCTTTTTCTCTCTCCATCTCCACTTTCACTCCACAGGTAGCAGCATTCACAAGAGAAACAGCATGTGATGCTGATATTTCATTCACAAGCCTCTTCATACCACCCTTGCCAAAGTTGGTTCCCAACATCATCCCAATCTCTCTCAAATGGATCTTACCATCTTTGAAGAAGATCAGATCCTTCCTCAATGCATCTGAAAACTCTCCACAATCTCTTCTTACATGGTCTAAGCTATCACACCATATACAACGATGAACAAAGCCTTCTCTCATCTGAGGTCTCTGCATAGCAGGCTGTACATTCTGCTCCTTCTCTTCTAACCTAGTGAGCTTAAGCTTAAGCTCCTTCATACCCTTAATCAACTCATCAAGCGGTGAGTCTTCCTCTCTAGCAATTACCAAAGCAGGCTTAGTAGGCAACTGCTTGACAGGAATTATCAGAAGTGCTGCTTCACTTACCACCACCTTGTCCCTTCTTCTCTGTCTCTTGGTCAGCAAAGAGACAGCCTCTTCAACCTCCTTCCAATCAGTCTTCAATCCTCTCTCCTCACTCTTGTCTTCCAGCAACAGCTCAAGCTTCTCCTGAATAGTCACGTCCGCTGCTTGTAGGAAAAGCTCGGTCTTCTCCACCTCTAATGTAAGCTTCTCTGTCCTAGAAAGCTGAGCATACTGACGATCAAACTCCCTTAACAACTCATTTACAGACAAACCTTTGTTAGGCTTCACCACCCACTCCAAGAATGTTCTCTTGGTCACCCTCTCTGAATCTTCAGTGTAGTAATCCTCCTTCAAAGCGCGCATAAAGCTCTCCCAACTCTGTCCTTGCTGCTGCTTGAGCTCCTTCACACGCCCACGAATCTCAGGCACAACAGCAAGTTCAAAGTTCTCCACCATCTCCTTCTCAGGTACCTTGTTCACCTCCATCTCCCTAGCATAGTATCGCACGTACTTGGAAATATCTGTCCCCTTGAACTGGTCCATCTGATGCACCACAGATTGCAACGCCTTGGTTGCTAATACCTCCTTCCTCTCTGTGCTCTGCTGCTGTTGCATAAACATGGAAAAAGCTTGGAACATCTTCATCGTAGTAGCATCCAACTGAACAGGTTGCTGAGCAGCAGTAGCAGCTCCACTTGATGATCCTTGGTTGGCCATGATATCTGATCCTGTAACACTCTCAAGAAAACTCCCACCCTAGGTGTTTCACGTCGAGTTCACCAAAAAGAGAGTATGTCGGAGTGTGATCCGTCTACCTAGGAAAGCGCCGGGCTTCTGGCTATGGTTGTTTACTCAAGAGGTTGGCTTTCAGGTCACAACAGGAGCTATAAACACTCACACAGGAGTGTAGGATCCTCTGATATGCTCAAAAAGTGAAATTTAGGTCTCACTGGTAGTAATAGACTTAAGCGGTGAACTTTGACACTCAAAGAGAGGAAAACTATGAAGGTTTAGACTTCTAAACTTCCCCTACATGTAAATGAGGCACTACTGAACACACACACGAAGTTTCAGCCTGAGACTGAATTCTAGCACCGAGATGTTGACAGAAAAGTTCTGAATAAGAGAATTATGACAATTTCTGGTACCTAGACAGCTATTCAGACATAGAACAGAGAATTGGCTTGATGAATTTCAAATCTTCTCACAGTATTTGAAGTCTACAGGATGCTGAACATCCTTGTGAAGTTGGGACTCCTGATTGTTTGTAGAACTCCAGATCTCCTTCTCTAAAGTCGCTGCTCTAGATTAAGAGCTTTTCAGACCCCCTCTGCTTCAGCGGCCGCCCTGAATTACTCAATTACTCAAATGATTCAAAACTTTTTGGACAGTCGTAGCCCTCTTGACAGTGAACGCAACCACGAAGTTTTGAAGTGATTTCCTCAATTCTGCTGCAATTGGCACCGAAAACCCCAAAATCAACAAAAGTGATGCAGTTTTGACACAATCCGAACTTCAATTGGGCATAACTCCTTGTTTATTGATCCAAATCGAGCAAAAATTTCACTGACAGTGCTTGGCACGACGAGCTCTCTCTTCCTGTGCTCTCAGATTTCGAAGATATCTCACCAATTGCTCGAACTCTCCTCTAGAGCTCTGTTTCTAAACTTAGAGTTTTACAAAAGACAAAAATGGACCAATGGGAGTTCATAGCTCCACTTTACTGTCCTTTTCCAATCAACTTAGTGAAATCGACTGTAAGCATACACCCAGCTCACTTGCAGTTTACTTTCAGTTTAACATGTTTACATCGGCTGTACACCATTTTCAGTAAACGAACTCTGTTTGCAGTTGACGTCCAACTTGTCTGGTTCTGTGACAATCGTTTATCGTAAACCAGCCGTAGCTGTATTGTAAAACCGAAAGCAAAAAGAAAAACATGGTCATAGAACTCGATCTACGAAAGTGGGACGTCTTCACGTCCCATGTTCGGGAAAGTGAGACGGGAAGAAAAACGTAATAAGAAAACAAAATGCGGGCGAGAAATACATACACACCCAGAACTCTTTTTTCTCGCTCCGAGCACTGGAGCCAAAAATAAACGACAATAAAGATACACTACAAGCGGAGAAAAGAAAACAAGTCGAGGTGACTCAATTTGAAAAGCCCTTTCCCTTAGTAGAGTGGAAGATAATATGAAACCACAAGCACCTCTTCCATCTTCGGATGGAAGAGGTGAATATGCATATGAGTGTCTCCATGTTAAGATTAACTTCAGATCTACACTTAAGTTACCTTTTTCATTCAGTGTCTATCCTCGACTCATGTCTTCATTATAGTTCAATTTGCATTACTTGCTAAGACTAATGGTCATAATAAAAAATAAACAAGAGTATAATAATGAATTTACTAAAATATTGTTCATACATCAAAATGCAAAAATTCAAAAGTCATTATATTTGTAGAACTCATCAAGAAATGATCCATCGATCACTTCTCCAAATTTGTGTACGGTACACTTTGACAAAACCAAGGAACAAAGTAACTGAATCATCATTTCACTCACTACCAGATTTTCTCTAAATGTTTTTTTTTAGAACATATGAATTTGAAAGTTTTGAACAACTCTGAAATAATGTTCCATGGAGGAATTCAGAAAACACGTAATTCAAGAGATATTGACGCTTGTACATCATAAAAGAACTTTCTATATAATATAGTCTTAGAGTCACATTTCTAGTCTAACCGATCATCATGATTCATAAATTAAGTGTTTGTTTCTAACTACAATTGATATCTCATTGTTCGCTGAAGTTCTTTGAGAAAACAACACCAATTTTGATAAAATAGAATATCCATGATAAATCTCTTTCTACTTTCAACATATCTCCACGTAATCTCAATATCCTTGGAAAACTAGAAAACGATGTAATTCGCGTCCAGAATTAAACACGGCTATCTCAATATCCTTCAAATATTCAGAAAAAGACTCATTTAAGTCCAAATTAACAAAGGCTATCTCAATATCCTTCAAATATTAACTGAAGTCCAAATTAACAAAGAGCTCCGCTTGCACTGAAATAGTGGGCTGTGTGTTATTTATTTATTTATTTATTTATTTTCACTTTTTCGATTTTCACAATTACTCCAACTGTCCTTTTCGCTACTCCCTTCCACTTTTCAATTTTCACCACTACTCCATCTGGCTTTTCGTTACACGACAAAGTGTTCTCCTCTTTCTTTCCCTCTTTTTTTCCGGTTTTCACAATCAGATGTATAGCTGCTACCGAATAGCAAAAACTACCAAACTATAAAACTAATGAGTTAAAAGCTGCAACATTCATGTACCGTTATGAATTGCACGCGAGAAATTCAAATTTCAATGGGTTCTTTCAAGAACATTTAGAAGAACCTCATTTCCCATTAGCACTTCCAGAACTTGAATTGACTTCCATACAAAGTTGAACCAGTTTTTTACCTCCAAAACTGAGGTATGAAAATTAACTTTTACTTCGGAGGAGAATATTCCATCCCAGGTATGAAAGGCACTATTCGTGCAAGAGGTTGACTCTGCTCATCTTAAACCACAGGTGGTACTATATTAACGGTGAGATATCCCATCGGAATCAGTTTCAGTTCAAAATTTTGGAGATTGTAGCTCATCAAAACTGCACTTACTTGTCACGTTCTTATTTGTTATCTAAAGTTGGTGATCTAGGGCTCAAAACAACGAGAATCTTGAGACCTACAAAATGAGCTGTAGATGTTTTCAAACTGAGATTTGAGGACTGAGAAATAAACCAAAAAAGAAAGCTGTGATGTGAACCACAAAAAAATAATATTTTTTTTAAAAATTTTGAAAAGTTCTCCTGTCAAACAAATCTTGTTACAGTGGCAAAAAATTTGTTACAGTGACTTGCTCGTCTGAAATGAAAATCGTTTTTCTGGAATTCAATTTTCTGAAAAAATTTACCGGAAATTATAATCAAAAGTGAAGTTTTTGGCAAAAATTTCAATTCAAACCATGATTCGAACCTGAGACCTCTGCCTCCCCACGTCCGAACCTCAACCATCTCAGCTACGACGCTTTTGATACAAGGCAGAGTTGCTCTTTTTATACCCCGACCTGTGGTTTAAATAATGAAGATGCATGCCAAGTAGAGTTTCCTCGAATCGAGAGAAAAAGACAAACGTGCAAGTCGACGGCAGAAATCCAATGCATGGATAAGAGAAGAATGGGTGGGTGCACTGTAATTCACTGCCATCTCCCATAATTCAGTGATAATTATTGGAAGATGGTTAAACAAAACGAGAACATGAACGAGGTGACAAGACTAGATATAGATGGTTGACTTGTTGATTCACTACAAACATTATACTTCTATCAACGAATGGTTTCTTGAGTGCACTAGAGATATCATGGAAGCGTGATGATATCTAAAAGAAAATCAAAGTTCCTTCCACAGCACACATGGACGTTAAGAGAAAGAGATGAAGATGAGATGACGATGAAGTAATAATGACCTTCCGAATACAAGGCTGCTTATTCACCCATGTACACTTTGTGTACATGGGTGTTTAATATATATCCTAACCTTCCCGATGAGAAAGGTTAATATATATATTAAATGTCTTGTTAAATAACGCTTATTTACAATCCCAATCTCGGATTTATACCCTGAGGGACGTCTCAGTCTGCTCTCCACTTATGGGTTCTGTCTCGATCAGTTAGCTGTTTCGGGAGAGATTAACTTTAACATTTATAAATGATTTTGATTTTTTTATTATAATTTATTACAGTATATTTTTATAACACTTACATGTTTTCCGCTAAGAAAAAACGATTTTCACTGTACAAGTACGTTGGGGATGCCTATTGAACCATAAGCGTACAGTAGTCTTGATTATGTTATAAAGAGTTACCTTGTGTAATAGCAATTTGTTCTCAATACTTTAATTTAGATCTTCATCCTTCTAAGAGAAAAGATTAAAGTATAAATTAAAGCGCATGCATAATTCTGTTATTCCCAACTTGGAAGAGGTGAATATATATGCATGCCACATTAACTTCTAACTATATTGTTATTCCACTTCATGGGAGGATTAGGATTCATGCAGAGTCGCACGACATTAGTTAATATGAGTAGAGTTAACTCTGAGTCTATTCGTGGCTCGTTGTGTGCCTTACCTATACAGTCCAGACCCAAGGGACTCTTCACAGGCTGGGATGTCCGCAAGTGACATGCCCTGTATTGAACCTTGAAAGGTACTAACCACTCACCGAACATAAAGTTTCTCTAAAGGTAAGGAACGACGGCCAGAGGCTGCTATATCCAGCACTGCGTGCTTAAGTTCTTTCCCCAAAAGTAAAAGTACATTTCTTTATAACGCGTGGTCAAGTAGCCAGCCTGGAAGTGATCGATGTTTACAACGCTCATTCGTTCTAGAATTTCATTCACTGAACACAACCTGCAAGGAGGAAAGAATGAATAATGCAGGAGAAAACAGACACAAGGAATCACAGATATGGAGAAGGAATTTTCAGGTGTTGCTCTGCTGCAGCATGGAACTTGCGAGACAAAAAATATGGTCTTAAGTCAAAAGAGCTCCCAGCCATCCCAGCAACTAAGCGGGTATTGTGCCTAGACTCGAGACCACAAGGTCTCGAAGTTGTGTCACTTCCTCCAGTTGTTCGTGTGTCCACTCAAGGAAAAAATCCGAACACTCCCAAATTCGAGGAGCTGGAGAGTGATGCTATGTCCCTATGTCTGCTAAGATTCATCTACCATATATTCACTTGCCCTCTGAAACGCAAATGTTTGGTAGGAATCCCCTGTTATACACACTCAAGGATCATTGATGCACCTCGCTTGCCTTCAGACTCGCTACCGACTGGACCTCCAGTTTAGAATGTCGCTGCGGTACGCTCCGGGGATCCAGTGCCAGAACATTGTTCGGGTAATTACGGAAGTTGATTGAATTCTAAAGCCTCTCCGTAATGTACGCGTACATCTCGGATCACCCTTTGCAAACTGGAGCAAAGGGTATTCAGAGACCATCTCGGTACTCATGAGTATTTATGTCCGTCCTGGATCTCGTAAGCATTGTCGGAATTTCCGTCCGACCTATGCCGATGGCGACTGCAGAATGACAGTAGGAAGGATTCTTATCGTGCAGTCTCGCCAGTAGATTGCTCACGACATTACAATCATCCATCGATTCCAGTGAGGGCCTCCTGCCGTACGGATACGTCACGAATCGTGGGACAAAACCAAGTAGAGTTACCTGTCTTCCTCTCTGTCACATTCTTCCTTCCTTCTTGTGCGTTTGACGTTGCAAATCATCGTGGGCAGCACGGGTTTGCGTGTTAGTTCTGCTCTCCTCGGAACGAAGGAAGTTTCATAAGATCCCACGCTAACCGTAAGATCCACTTTATGACAGATCTTAGATCCATCAGTATGTGTGGTAGCGATCTCCTCAGTACGACCGGAAGTCCACTCCCGCTAGGAGACAAAGGTACAGAACTCCATCTGATGACTTACGAGGAACGAGAATCTAAGGAACCGCGGGAAATCAGCTACACAAAAATAGCAGGACGAGCGAACATTAATGTCACTATCGCTGCGCTACTGCTCGTCGGTGTCGTGAGGTCTATATATGTAGGCAACACCACAAGTGCAGAAGTGACGCTCAGCAATTTCCACGGAAGAATTTGGACACCGTATACCGTCTTGTCAGATGTATGACAGGAGATTAAGGTAGATGGCGATGTATAGAGTGATCGAAAACACCCCAAGTATATGCTGCCAGAACATCAACGCTGCAGCTTCAGGTTCTCCGTAGCCTCTCAAACTTGCCATAGCGCCACACAAGATGGCCGTGGGCATGGTGTAGTGCAGAAAAAGAACAAACTTGAACATCGGGTCACCCAATGGAATAAATGCTAGGTACTCTGCACATTGAACCACTCCAATCCCGATCACAGGCATCACGAGCAAACGCGCGACACAAATTCCGATTGTTGTTTTCAGCCCCAGCTCTGATTTTCCCGGCCCTCTCCCGAGACTCCCGCCCAGGACGAGCATGATGCATGGGACCATGGCCAAAGCAAGAATGTCTAGACTGTCGTCAACAAAGCCGAGAGGAGCATCAGCTCCGAACAGTACTGCCTTGGAACTGGGAAACAGACCCACTGCGATCGCCAGAAGCGACGCAATTAGAGGTGGTTGGAAAATATGCTTCAGCGGCGTTCGCTCCGCCACCTTCCGGAGTCTTCTTACCACTCTTAGCTCGCTCATGCAGGAAACTTTATTGGTAATCTCATCATCGTCTGAAAATGCCTGGGAAATTTGGGAAGTCATGGAAACACCGCGCCAGAGCTCCTTCAAGAGAGGAGTGCGAGAATACGCGTTTTGAGCAGCTCGCAGACCTGGCCACTCAGCCTCCAGCACGGACGGGTGTGGAGGCCTTGCAATTCCTTGTTCAGCATCTCCCTCGACGACCTCATCAGACAACAGACGATGTGGCAGACCTCCTTCGTCTGCCACATCTGAAGCCGGTAACTCATCGTACTCCTCGAGCATGTGATAAACGAAGGTGTACACTATAATCACCGCAATCCAGGTGGAAAAAGCAACATACGCCACGCCTATCTGATTACAATTCGAACCGAACGGAGCATTCTTGCTATGACAAATAGCGCCTATTATTGCCAAGGGAATGTTTCCTGTATTTCCCACGCCTGTCATGACCACAACAAACCGAAAAAATCTCCGAGGAGGTCGGCATATTACGGCGACAAGTAGGCCCACAAAACAACCGACGATGGTGCTCACGATCACATTCACTGGTATGAACCACCAATGGAACATGTTTTCGAAAGTGACCATAGCACCGAGCTCCGTGAAAATTAGGCATGGAAGGAAGAGCGCGAACACTAGCTTACTCAGAAGTTTGGTGGTCATGGGCTGGATCAGATCGACCTTCGGATGAGCCAAGATCGTACCCAAAGCGCCCATACATAAGACCTTCAAAACCGGAACCACCGCCAACTCTGCTATCAACTCTCTTTCTTTCTCGAACGAGCTCTCCACCTCCATCATGAATCTCATCCCCCTCTCAATGCTCAGCGGCTCAAATCTCATGGACCCGTTTACCGCCATGATGAACACGACGTATTCGGGTGCGCACTACAAGTTCCCACTATCGAAACTGATTGCCACTGGTGGTCTAGATCCTCTGATTTGATCAGCTCCCGCACGGAAACTTTGAACTAGAAAAAGACTAAAGTGGATCCCGTCTGTCTAAAACTGCACGGCTCTCATCTCGTGGACCGACAAAAACTCTGACGAATGATCTTCCAGGATTGAACTAAGAAATCGTGTACCCGCTTTTTTCTCTAAATCCAGAAGTAAAGCAGCAAGTACGACTGCCGCACTGACTCGACTATAATTCCCCCAAAATCATTCTTGTCAATTCAACCAAGCTGCTCAGTCCCATAGAGCAGTCTCAAGAAGTGCATGCGCGTTCGAAAGTAGAGCGAGCCCACGCA
Organism: Asterella californica; assembly: GCA_036924285.1. Lineage (NCBI taxonomy): Eukaryota > Viridiplantae > Streptophyta > Marchantiopsida > Marchantiales > Aytoniaceae > Asterella > Asterella californica. Next base: position 41,526,560 of record JAYKYS010000001.1, read on the forward strand.
CAGGTGGTTTCAACCTTCCACATCTGCAACTCGCCAGTTGAGTCCAAACAGAACCCGCATTACGTACAGTAGCCCTGTTTCTCGATTTCTTTCCTTTCAACCTCTTTCCTCCCCCGAACTGAGACAAACGCTCCAACAATTTCCGCTCCCTTCACTTCTGCAGATGCGCATGGAAAGACCTAAACCCACTGCATGATGGTCGCCCTGTTTCTCGATTTCTTTCCTTTCAACCTCTTTTCTCCCCCGAACTGAGACAAACGCTCCACCAATTTCCGCTCCCTTCACTTCTGCAGATGCGCATGGAAAGACCTAAACCCACTGCATGATGGTCGCTCTTCGTCTCGTCGTAGCCCCTGAATTAATCCGCTCTTCCTGTCCAGCTCCAAAACAGTTTTAAAGCCCCGTAAGAGAACGCCACCCGGCCCCTGTCTTCATGCAATTAAACGCGTGTTAGAACTTTCCCGCAAGAGAGCTTTGACACGCGCTACGCTGTGCTCTGCTCTGCTCTGCTCTCCTCTCGTGGGTGACAGGAGCTGCCGGATCGGTTCGTGAAGCGCTAAATTCGCTCCCTCTTACGCAAGAGACACACAACAAAAGAGGCCCATCTTCGCTAGAGTTTCCGCTTTTACTCTCACCTCACGGATGGACCTCCTCACCTTCCTCTTGCCGTGGGGTGCGAGCTTCTTCCTCTACTCGTCATTGTAACAGTCGCTTGCACCACAGTTTCTTAAGAATCCCGGAAACCTAAGCCAGCCGTGCAATCATCCTCTCTGTACTGTAGTGTCCAGCCAGCTCCGTCTAATCACCCTGAAGGCCGACCACTCTTACAACCATTGGTTTGTGAATCGGGGGAGGGAGGGAGAGGCGGACTGCGGCGGAGAGGGTCTGCGAGGATGAGAGTGAGAGTGTTAGAGTGGGTTAGACTGGATTTTTTTACATAGTTTTCATTATTATTTTTTTCAGTTTTTTTTATCTTAGATTTGATACATTTGGTGGACAGATGAGTGAGTATTAAATAGTTTCAGATTTTCTAAGATTTTAAGGTTACATAATCTTCTATTTAAGGTTTCTTGAGAGACTTTATAAATCAGGATTCAGGGTTTTTCTTTTCTTTTCGTCTTCTTTTTTTTTTCTTTTTTCTTCTTTTTTCTTCTTTTTTTCTGTCTTTTTATTTTTTCTTTTTGAGAGACGTTTCTATTAGGAGTACCGTTTGATCAGATATTGTCTCTTTTTTAGCTATGAATATTCTCTCTCCCATGAGATCGAGACTGATTCGAGACACATCATGTCCGATGTGCAATCAGTTATTTATCTCGCAAGGGGTAAAATCTCATGTGGGAAAGATGCACAAGAGTTATGATACGACCACATGGGATGCCCAGGTTAGCCGAGATCGGAGGTCTACACGTGCAGTCATTATGGCATCTAGAGTCGTGGGAGTGGTTGAGAGTCCACTCTAGCACTATTCTGAGTTTGTTCGAGACGAGTTTCCCTTGTCCGCGTTTGTTCCATCGGTTACATCGTGCTCTTCATGACGAGGTGAGACATGCATTCCGTCTACCTCTCGACATATTGACGCGAAACACCAAGGATGAGACGGCGTGATTACTTTTGTTTGGATTTGTTTTTAGGCCTCTTTTCGCTGTGGGGCTTTCTGCAGCCGTATGCTGCTGCCCTTGCACAGCGTGAGTCCCCCCGCCAGGCGGACTCGACCTCACGCCGGCGTGATTACTATTTCTCCTACTTCCTCATTGGTGCCTCCGTTATACTCGAGGTGGCAGAGGAGGACATCAGGAGGTGACGGCCCGTCTTCGGAGATTCCGTGCAGGTGATTGGGTGATCTTACAGGAGGAATCAGTCCGTGTGGTACGAGGTAGGAATGAGTATGTCTCTACACGTGATGTCTCGTCTTCGGTCCGCATACGACGCTGTAGGATGTTAGGTCATGTTGGAGAGTACAGTAGAGCTGCTAGAGCACTGCATCCTTTGTCATTGGCATGTCCTATTGAGGAGACGATCGCTGCGTTGCGTTTTCTTCACCCCTCACTGGGTGATCCCCTACCACCGGAGGTTCAAGACTATCAGCTTGAGGAGCCATTATGTCTCAATAGATCCTTGTTTGCCCAGGCCTTGTGTACAGCTCCACGTCTATCCTCCGGAGGTCTGTCTGGGATGGTCTACGAGCACCTACGGGATTGTTTTCAGACAGACGACCCCTCTAGTGGTTTCACAGAGCTTTTTCAGGTAGCGGCAGCAGTAGCTCAGGGACATATTCCTCAATCTATAGCTCAGGTACTAGGGGCAGCTAGACTTTTGACCATGACGAAGGATGGTGGAAGGATTCGACCGATAGCCATCGGTGAGATTCTCTTACGACTTATCAGTCGTACCATTGTTCTTCAGCTTCGAGATACTTTTCAGGATCACCTTTGCCCACATCAGTTTGGAGTTGCGACGCTGGGAGGTTGTGAGTCTGTGTCTTTCGGCATTAGAGCTCTCTTGGACATCCATCCCGATTGGGTTGTTCTACAAGTGGACGTGGAAAATGCTTTTAATAGCGCTTCTCGCGCTTCCATCTTTAGGGAGCTCATGGATGACGGGAGATCTCTAGCGGGTCTGGTCCCTTTCGTGCGATCGTTCTATGGTTCTCCTTCTTCTCTTCACTACCAGCACGGTCTTACGATAGAGGGGGTTACAGTCATCAGCTCCACTGCAGGTACTCGTCAGGGAGATCCTTTGGGTGGATCCCTCTTTGCCTTAGCTCACTACAGAGCTCTCTTGGCCATCGCCTTGGCTGCTCCAGGTTGTGTTTTTTCATCTCTAGCTGATGATACGCACATCGTAGGTCCGGCGGACCAAGTCGGTGTTGTCTTTGACCACCTTGTCTCTCAATTGGCCTTGGTAGGGCTGATGGTGAAGGTGTCAAAGTGCAAGGCTTGGTCTCCCGTAGATATATCGTCGGACCTACAGCTCCCGGAGGGATTTGTTATCCCTACAGATGGTTTACGCATCCTCGGAGTATCTGTAGGTACAGAGGACTTTGTCTCTCGATTCTTAGATGTTGCTCTAGCGGAGGACGTTTTGCATATTGAGGATCTCTTTATGTTGGAGGATCCTCAAGTTGCCTTTGGTATTCTTTACTCTTCCATTGCACTGCGTCCTAGTTACTTACTCCGCACAGTACCTCCATCTCCTATCTTCATCTCGCGTCTTAGAGAGTTTGATAGAAAGATCATGGGGGTGTTTGACGACATCATAAGACCGGAGACTTTGACTGTGTGGCAGGACCTCTCGCACGTAGGCAGACATCTTTGCCGATATCATGTGGCGGGGTGGGCTTATTATCCATGGAGGAGACTGCTTGCCTCTCACCTTTTTGGGTAGTTGGGCCCTCTCAGCACCTTGGCTCTGTTGTCGTTTTCTCGTGCGAGATAGACTTATTCTAGAGAGCTACGTGACAGAGGTGGAGGATGGTTCTTACCCACTACAGATGTGTCTCCGTGAGACAAGAGATGGCCTGACTCTTGAGGCACGTGAAGCACACCCTCGATTCGATACCTTAGCTACCGATGGATCTCGTGGACTACAGTCTTCTCTGACGGGGCACCACTTCCAGCAGGTTCTCCATGCTCTCTTAGTGGATCCTTCCATCTCACGGGATACTAGAGCTCGACTCCGCTCTTGTTCGGACAAGGGCGTAGGCTCTTGGCTCATAGCTCGACCTTGCATTAGAGCATTCCGACTCGCATCGACTATCTTCTCTACAGCGATGAGGTTCCGCCTACGCTTGGTCCAGTCTGTTGTTTCGGCACTATCCACTTGCGAGTGCGGTGTCTCGCTCGACACATCGGGTAGTCATCTTGCTCCATGTCTTCATGATGGAGAGCGGATAGCTACCCACGACGTCATCAGAGACGTCGTGTTTGCCTTAGCACGGGAGAGCGATCACATGACGTGGAGAGAGCGTTGGTATGTCCTTCAGACAGGAGGATCAGTGAGAGCTGACTTGTACATGATAAGAGAGGATCAGATCTCAGTGGTTGATGTGGTTGTCACGGATCCGACACGGGACTCAGTGACGACATAGGTGATCACCCATCTCCCGGGATGGGCTGTAGGCGTGGCGACAGCAGCGAAAGTGACCAAGTATAGGGGTATGCAAGTGGGACATCGCTTCATCCTCTTAGCTTTGGAGATATACGGATCGACAGGCTTGGAGTTCGACGTCTTTCTGAGAGATTGTGCTAGAGCCTATCATGAGAGGCGCCAGAGAGTACCATTTTCTCTTTCTTTTTGCACCACGTTTTTTAGACAGTGAGTTTTCATTGCTCTACAGAGAGCTTTAGCAGGAGCAGTTCACAGGAGGGCAATCGCAGTAGTGATGTCTCTTCAGGTGCGCCAGTTGTTTGTAGAGGTACTGATTTTCTGATCTCCGACATTATAATTGCGACAGACGATTTTAGAGCTACTGATAGCGGGGCTTAGCCCCGCTGTTCTTCCCTTCGGGGTGGTTGTTGCTTGGCCCTTCGGGTACTTCTTTCCCTTGTGAGGCTTGATGGGGTCTTCCCATCCGTTTGCTATTCATTGGGTCGCGTTCCCCTCGTTTGTGAATCTACTGTCTGTTCCCCCGTTTGTGAATCTACTGTCTGTTCGATTAGTGATGCAGTTTATCCTAACTCGGTGTAGCTATTCTGCGTCCATCCTGCTATGTGTCCTGTCCCCAGTCACCGACGAATCTGACTCCTTCATCTCACCGTCGGTTACGGCAGCTAAGGAGTGCTGTGGACGACATCCATGAAACGAAGAGCAGGGTTGTAAACAGAGGGATAAACGTCAAGGGATGAAAACCCGAAGGAACGCAAAGGGGAAAAGGGAAAAGGCCGCGACAACCAAACTCAATCAAGATTCGACTGTATCTAGTCTACTGCGATTAGATAGTTTGACCTCGAGGAGAGCTCGCAGAAAGCGAAGGGGCCGAGCATATCCGATCATTTGAAACTCGGTTGGTAGTTTGAGGTTACGTGTCATTTGTTTCTCGTCTCGTGTATATGGAGACTTGGGTTTTCTTACTTGAGGAGGTTTTGCAGATAGTTATAGATAATGTTTTGAAATTTTTTTTCCATTTGTGTTTGATGGTTTTTGTACTGTATCTCACGGTGAAATTTTTCTCATTTGTCAGTTATAGTATCTCCTTTTCTTAAAGATACATTTCCACCAGATGGCATTCTTTTCTCCTGTTTCAGTAAAGTGCCGTATTGCCATGGCATTAACTCTTTAAATAAATAATTTTATAATCAAGATAAAAACTAAAATAAAATTAAAGACTAAAGATTAATTTAAATTATTGTAGGTGAAAGAGTGACACAAGTTGATGGAACTGAGGAAAGAATATCTCATCATGAAATTTCTTTGTAATGGACGGTTTGCTATTTCTAGTCATTAATTTCATATTTTGAAAAAGGAAAACAATAAAATTTAAAATAAAATTCAAACTGATCATAATTAATGTTTCGCTTAATGATCGAGAGAATCAACTGTTGCAATTGAGTGAGGTTTCCTCTTCTTTTGGTAAGCATGCATAATAATACCTAGGCGGTGATAAGGCTGGATAAATCTGATTTTAACAGTCATGACTTAAATTAAAGTTAAAAGGAAAATTACTGTTTAAATTATTTATTTTCAGGGACTTTAGGGTTTATATGTTGGACTCGATACGTCTTCACTTGGAACTGATTCATATATATAGTTCCGCTGTCTGGGGCTGAATCCAAGTGTATGGCCCGGAGAGGACTATTCCATAGTGGCAAAGTCACAAACCTTGGTTAAGTCCAAGAGGGGGTTAGTCACAGCACACAGTTCATGTTAACAGAACTTTAAAATGCAGTCTCTCTCAGGTTAAAAGATAAAAGAACTTGCATATACTCTAACCTGAATGACATATTTGGTTGAATTTATTTTCTTTATCAGAAGATAATTGTTATCCAGAGTAGACTACCACCGATAAAAAGGCTTAATTTCACCCAGACTTTACATTTGTCGTCTCCGTTTCTTTGCTGCGTACGTCGCTTAGGATACATGTTCTTCTTTTCCTTTGTAATTCACAGCATTTGTTTCTTGTTCTTTTCTTCAAATAAGAAGCGGGTTTGGACGAGACGTAATTAGAGATTTTTTTTCCTTGGGCTCTTTGCAACCGAATGCTGCCCCGGCTATGAACAGATGGGGCTCCCAACAAACTAACTCTCACTGGATAATTCACAGCATTTGTTACATTGTGAAACATATATTTACTTTATCTACTGACGGAATCTTTCCATTAGCCAAAGTTTTCTATTTTGGTTTTCTCCACAATCTCCCGAATGAGATACTAATGGAGAAGTTACAGTAGAGAACAATATGCATGCAACATTAACTTCGGTGATTATTTGCTCCCTTGCTATTATGGGAAAGCAAAACTTTTGTACCAAACTGATAAAGAAAATTAAATTATCTCTAAATATTAAATGATGATCAGACCTAGATATGCAAGAAAATCCAAACACAATCCATAAAAGAAATGTATACTCACATCCTGCAAAGACTACAAGTGTGATAACCTACTGAATGAAAGATTATTTTTAATCAACAGATTAATGTATTACTTAATCCTTTTGTCAGAGGGATTAAGTCATGAATTAAACTCTTGAATACTTTCCTCCTCTAACTCTGAGTGTAACAGAGATAGAGGAGGTGAAAAATATGCATGCAAATTGCACTTCTCGTCAGAGGAAAGATAACCATAGTGGATTTAGCGGATTTAATGGATAAAAAACTAGGGCTCTTCATTCTTGTAGCTTTTAGTTATGTGATTAGAAGTTATTTATCATATTGACTATATATATATATACATCCGAATGTGTATGTACACAAAGTACTTTAGATATAAAGCTGACCCTTTAAATGTAATTACTGATGACTAATTGTGGTCTATACTTCAGGAGGAGAGGAAGTTTTCTCACTTATCACGCTCTTCAAATATGGTAATGAGTAATTAGAGTATACTCTAATTACTCATGTAACTATTTCGATTACAATAATCTATACTTATATACATTCTGAAGTTATTGCAGTGATAACTGGACTGGTTAAGATCTTAAACGTCAGGAGTTCGAGCCGGACTGATGAGATTTCAAGAGAACTGTGGTAACAAGATAATATTTCATCAATACAAAGACACTCGTGTGATATAATATGATTATTTACTCTAAAAATTTAGAGAAGTATTTGAACTATTAAATAGTGTCCAAAGCACCCATCAACATCACATCTGATTAGTTCTCAACAAAAATAATTCATTTTCAATAATAATAAACACTCTAATACATAGAACGAACTGAGCTCAAGTGATTAATGTACTCTTGTTGGATATACAAAAATTACACAAAATAATTTATTTTCAATAATAAAAAAACACTCTAATACATGGAACGAGCTGAGCTCAAGTGATTAATGTACTCTTGTTGGATATACAAAGAAATTACAAATCTGACGTAAAAAGATGACTTGAAAGGTTCAATGCAATCTTAGGAGAAACGTGGAGAGTAAGAAGGAACGAAGATTTCACTCGATGTGAGGTTTGGTACCCACTGTGGCTGTCGCAGGCAGCACTGGACGGACAATCCATCAGTCATATGTATGTCAACGGTTGCAAATTCTCTCCTACCTTTTTTTTTTGTGGGTTTTTTTTTCCTCTTTTCTTTTCACTGTGGGGCGCTTTCTGCAGCCGTATGCTGCTGCCATTGCACAGCATGAGTCCCCCGCCAAGAGGACTCGACCCCACGGCGCCCGGGCTACAGGCGGATGGGGTAGCCAACAAGCTATTGCTTGTTGGCATTCTCTCCTACCCTTGAACAGGAATGCAGACCTCAGTAACTTATGTACGTATCAGAGAAGTTTCAAACTTGCATTCCTGCAACACTAAATAAATACGTATATATGTTTGGTAAAGGCTTCCCCTACCAGTTCATACTGAAAAAGTCGCTAAAAGTAAGGAAACTTGGAACCTGTTGTGTGAAAAACGCATCTTGGTTCTTTTGGAATCCCGTACATCGGTGAGACTTGGCATCAGCTGCGTATGCATGCACCAAGTTATTAACGGAGTTGTAGACGCTCAACTTCCGAAGTTCTTGCGGTGCTTGCTTCTCATTCATTCCCTCGTTCAGTCTAGTTTGTGTATGACAGGAGAGTGTTCTTCTACAGTTCTAGAAGAACACTCTCATGTCATCCACATATAATTTCCTGTGGTTTATAACTTTTCATCAGTCTAAGATGGTTAACCTCCTTCATACGTCCAATAATCTGATATTCACCCATGTACACTTAGAAGTGTACATCGAGTGTAATTTACTAGCTATTTTTTCTCGTAAGAAAGGTTAGTTGTAAATTAATATCTCAAATTTTATTCGTTAATGAGAGTTAAGTTATAGTAGAATAGATAACGGGTTTACTCATTTCGATATAGGTTTTTCTGTTTCCAAGGTCCATGTGTTTCGCTCAGATCATAAGTGTTAAAATATAGTTTTTTAAATATAGCAGTGTAAATTTAGTAATTTAAATTTAGATTTTTAATTATAAATTTAGATTTATCTTTGACTTGCAAATGTACGAAAGCTGCTATGGATAAATTTACACTTGATGCTGACTTTAATTTACACTTCAACTCAATGGTGCTCACATAAATTATTTCTTAATGTAGTAAATCCACAGTATATGGTTCAGCTCAAATAACGTAAACTCCTTCGCTTCATTCACTGTAGAAGGCCGTGGGGAAGAATATTCATAAAACAAGCCTCCGCAGTATCAACGGTATGCGATTACCCGGAAGTTATTAGCGTTTTCATTGAGGCATGTATAGTAGTCACCTTATCCATCTTCAGATGGAAAGATATATGCATGCTCTCAAATTAATAATCTATTCATGCGGGACTATTTTGTTTATAGCAGGATGTGGTTCGTTTCGTGTACTGAACTGTAGTTTTTGTGTTTTCATAATGTCCATGTGTAACAAACTGACTATAAAAACAATATTTATTATAGAGTGTTAATTTAGTCATATAAATTTAGCACTGTAAATTCAGAGATCTCTTTCTGTGGTTGCTGCGCTCAGTACTTCATAATCAACTTTATTTTGGATTTTTAAATGCAAAAATAGTTTACCGAGACTATGATTTACTCTTGTCCAGATTTTTCATATATGACAAGAATTGCCTAGGACTACACTAGACCCAATGATAACTTCAGATTTTTCTTTTCTTCTAAAGGTTATTATCTTCTACATCTTCTATGTCCATGCCCTTTTGGATGCATATTAGCCTTCTCATTGTAGTGGAAGTTCCCATACTGGTATGAAAACATCACCGAGCAGCAACAATATTTCAGAGAAAATCTGAATATAGCGTGGAAAGGAGAGTAGTGAAAGGACTTTTCCAGTTGTGAGAGTGGAACCACATCTTGCAAAATATATCTATATATTTAGAGATAGTCAATTAAAGCTCTTACGATTCTCATTAGCGATTAAAATAAACCTTTGGGTTGGTTTGGAGACTTTTTCGTTAGAACTTATTCAATTTTAAGAAGAGAGAAATATCTCTTTGTGATTGATTATAAAGAATGAATCTCTTCTCTTATTGCTTGCGAAACTGCCATATATTCAGTTTCTGTACTCGACAATGCAACTGCAGTCTACCTCTTGTTTTTCCAACTGATCGATCTTGAAACAAGAGAAAATAATAACCAGATGTAGACTTTCTACTATTTTTGTCTCTTGCCCAATCTGCCTCTGAATAGTCTTGTAAACAGATTGTGTCACCACTTCTACTTTCATCATATTCTATGATATACTTGGAAGTTCTTCTTAAATATCAAAATATTCTCTTTACAATTTATCAATGAGAAATCTTTGGATTTGTAAGATTTTGTAACACTATCTCAACAGAATATGAGAGATCTGGTCTTGTGCACACCGTAGCATACATAAGACTACCTACTGCACTTTAGTAGAGAATAGTTCTCAATGACATCTTCTATTTTCTTCCGGAGTTGTTGGACATTGATCCTTTGATAAGTTTGTTCCAACTTCCATCGAAGTACTCCTGGATTTACTATAGTTATGTTGAACCTTGACAAAATAGTCTCAATAAATTGTCTTGAGAGAAATGAACTTTCTTCAGTCTTCGATTTCTTCTGATTTGGATGCCCAAACAATATTGGATATGACTCAAATCTGTCATCTCAAATTCTTTTGAAAGAAAAGCTATTGTCTTTTTCACCAATCCAGCTTTATCATTAGTAACCAAAATAGCATCATCTACATATAACGTTATCATCATAAGAGCTTTTCCCACTCTCTTGAGAAATATTTTAGAATCAGCATTATTTCGTGTAAAATCAGTTTTCAAGAGATATTTGTCAATACGTTGAAACCAAACTCTAAGGGCTTGTTTCAATCCATAAAGTGACTTTTGCAATTTACACACTAGGTTAGGATTACCCTGATCCGCAAAAGCTTATAGTTATTCCATAAATATATCTTCTTCTTGCAGATATTCATTCAAGAATATTATCTTAGCATCTATTTGATGAACTTCATAGTCTTTTTAGCTATCAGTGCCATCAAAGCACGAAAGGACGTAATTTTCACAACTGGTGAAAATGTGTCATGATAGTCCACCCCAACTTCCTTGAATATCCCTTTGTGACAAGTGTAGCTTTGAAACGATCAACAGCTCCATCGGCTTTCAACTTTGCCTTGAAGATCCACTTACATCCTACAACTTTTCTTTTTTCAAGTATTTTCGTAAGTGTCCAACTTTTCAACTTCATGAGTGAATCATATTTTGCTTTAATTGCATTCTCCCACTGCGAATTATGTTCAATTTTCATCGCTTCTTGAAGAGAAACTGGTGAACTTCATGTATCTCTCCTAGCAATAAAGATTCTATAAGTCTTTTAGGTGGTCTTCTCTCCCTTGTTGACATATCTTCTAGTTCTTTTTCGATCTCTTGATCATCTTCTTCCTGATTATCCTCTTGAGGTAGGTTCAAGTTCAGGTTCTTCATCACTAGTTTCAAGTTCACTAGGAGATAATTAGATTTTGTTACTTTTGGTTAGAACCATTTTCTTATGTAAGATCAATACATATCATTCTCCTCCTATTTTCTATTATTAGAAATATTTCAGAACTCGTTCTTGAAGAGTTTTCAAGTAAAACTTTCACATGCTTGTTTTCTAAGATAGAAGTTTCACCGAAGATTACATCTCGACTTACAAATATAGTTCTTTTAATTGGATCATATAGTCGCTAAGCTTTAACACCTTCAAGATATCCCACAAAATTCCCAGGTCTGGTTTTGGAATCAAGCTTTTTTCTTAACTCATCAGGTATATGTGTCATGAACGAAGAGTACTTTCTTGCTCCTGATCTTTCACTTGCAAACTCGTTCATCATTAAGCTCCATTGTTTGTCACATGATCACTTTCGAGTGTTTATGGTGGCTCATTGGAGAGAGTCATTTATGGTTGCGGTAATGACTACTCCGGGTCCTATCATCCTTCAGATAGTCACTTACGGTGATGTTTGAGATTTACGAATGGATCCTCGATTGCATATGTACCTAGCTTGAGCCGTCCACCTACCGATTTATGTGTGGTCATCATACCACCTTGATCCGAGATTATGTCTCTCCGGAAACAAGCCAGAGCGAAAGCTCCGACACTAGAGTTGTCTGTTACTGTATGCAGGACGAGGAATGATCTTGACCTTTCTCTGTTCCCTTTGCTTTCTATTTTTTTGCACATGCAGTGCCTCTCCGGAATGTTCTCTGTTGAGCGAGGGGGTAGTTTGTTACACTTGCATTTTCAGGGGGTTATATCGATCCACGGGAAATCTTGTCTGGAGGTGAAAAAGAAACTTCTGCAGGCAGTTGGATGGGACCAGCAGTGTCCAGTTGGTGCTGAGATATGCGTGAATCAGCTTTACAACAAAAGATTGCACACCTTTGTTGGCATGGTTGGGTACTGTCTAAAGGATGAGAAGCTCGAACATCATCACGTTGTGATGAAGAATATCACTGAGAGTATGCTTGCTGACGGTAAGGAGTTATTTATGCTCTTAGGAGCTGCAGATACAAAGAATCGTGTTGAACTGACTTACATGAACTTTTTATCCAAAAGCACTTCAGTTTAACAGGTACAAGAGCTCGCACCCTCTCTCGAACACTCTGGCCCGCTGTCTCCGTCATATGCTAGTTTCAAGGTATTTCGCTTCACCTAGGTGGATTATGCAGGCAGGTATACAGAAGAGGCACTCTGACTCGCTGTGGAACTCTTTCGTCAGACCGGAGCATGTGACACCGGAAGACGTGAACAACATCTTCTTTCATATTGACAATCGTCGCTGTCCACGTTGCAGTCACATGTACTTCGAAACACAGGAACCAGCAGGGGAAAAGCAAGGAGAGGAGGATGAGGTTCCCAGCGACCTGGAGTGCCCAACAGACGAGGAGCAGACAACTGCAGAGGAGACGAAACTGCAGGGAAGTGTTCCAGACTTCATAGCGTTTGCTGATGTGCTGCTCAGAGCCGGGCAGCCTATCGGCAGCTACACTCGACCTATCGAAGTCGAATAGTACACTTTACAACTTCATAATTTAAGTAGCAAGCAGCTGAGATTTTCTATCTACAGTGATGCGTGTACTTGTTTCGGTCTGTACAGTATATTGCACTGTCAGTATGTGCAGTGCAGTACGGGAGTCGCAAGCAATGTAGTTTTCTCCCTCTGTACAGTACATGCACTGGAAGTACGTGCAATGCACGTTTTCTGTTTATACAGTCGATGTCGTTTCTGTTTCTGTTTACAGCAGTCGATGTAATATTTCTTCTCTGTACAGTATGGAGCCGTGGTGCTGTCGACACACAGTGTTGTACTGGTGTTTACGCGCTGTGTGTGTAGAAAATAAAACTTTTATTGGACAGACGTATATTTTTCTGGCTCTGGTTTTTACCGGAGTGTGTAAGACACTCCACCGTGGCATGCCATCGACCCAAACAGAAAAACGACCAACGCTATAGGAGCAGCACAGTAAATAATGACAACGAGTGGAAAATAAGTAACCACCCAAAATGACCAGCGCTATAGGAGCAGCACAGTAAATATTGGCAATGAGTGGAAAATAAGTAACCTCCTCTGGTTTTTACCGGACTGTGTAAGGCACTCCACCGTCGTATTCCATGCGGCGTAAACAGAAAAATGATCAACGCTATAAGCGCAGCACAGTAAATATTAGAAACGACTTGAAAATAATTAACTCCCCCAAACCACGAACTCTCGTTGACTGAATATCCATCGAAAGTGTACATATTGAGAGAGAATAATATGCATACAAAGCGTACTTCTGCAAACTGAAAGGAAAACGACAACCAGAAATCAAGGGGTTAATCTCCGGAAACGCTACTGTTTTCCAGAAATAGATAATACACTATATCTCCGTGGCTTCTGAATATAACAGGAACTGTACGTAGTGCGTTGGAAACGAACTGGGCCTAGGGATGAGATGGTGGGGGTTCGAGCCTCTGCGCAGGCAGTTAGAGATATAGTTAAAAAAAATATATTGTATCTCCTCGGAGGGGTGTCTTGGAATTTAATTATTGTATCTCCTCCTTGAAAATTCATACACTCCTAAGGAGGGGTGTCTTGGAATTTAATTAAACTGAAATGATTAGTGAGGTGTCCTTGAAAATTCATGCACTCCTAAACGTCCCAGCAGATCACGTAATTGGTTGTTTCTGAAAATAAAAACTAGAATAAAAACGTGCGCACTGAAATACAAGGAAGAAACGTCAGTCGGAAATATAATGCAAGGAAGTCATAATATGCCGGGAAGTCAGAATATGCATGCTTCTTTAGCTTCAAATGCATCATTTTTTGCTGTTGGTAGTAAAGGAGGAAAACACCATAGCGGTAACAAAAGAGAAATTTAGACCTAAGGATTAGCAAGCAAAACGGAAGGATTGCGTAGAGATAAGAACTGTGGTCGGGAATCAGATTACTGCCTTTATATGTTAATGATAATTCTTACAGTTAGCTAAGACACGCTTCCATGCAAGAACGAAATTAATGTCTATAATTGGATACCATACGCAGACAACTCCACATAATTAGCACAGAGCTTCACGACATTGTTGTCAAGAGCGAGAGAGAAAAAATATAAGAGCATGTGATATGTTACTTGACGATTAGACAATTAAACAATTAAACTGTAAGTATTGCTTCTCACACAATCCACTTTTAGTATATAAAGGTATCATTTAAAATAAAATTTATTTATAATTATAGTTAGGTTTCATTTATGAGCTAACCCTTCCAAGAGGAAGGGTCTAAACGAGTGCATAAAATCCTTCCATCTTATGATTTAGGAGGTGGTAAAGCATGCTTCCTTCCTAAAGATGAGAAGGACGACCGTCCAGCTAAGGTTGAGAGAATCCTCCGTGAATAATGACTAGATTTATATTAAAAAAGACAACAAGCTAAGGTTAAGTAATCTCATCCTCACTGTCTGCATGAAAAAGTATCATTATTATATAAAATTCTAATTGTAAATTTAATTAAATATTTATCTGTTTCTACTTAAATATTTTCTGTTTCTTAAAAGAACCTCTAGATTGAATAAAATCAAAATTCTTTGGTATTAAAAGTCTACTTAAATTATATTTTTCATTTGATTTCTTGGAACAGATTGCACCAATACTTGTCAGATTTTCACGTTTGTTTGTTTCTGTTTATTTTCCCGTAAGTCACTTTGGATATATATATTTTTATTTTATTTTATTTTGGAAACATTTTAGGCAACATGCATATTTGTGAAAGTGTTTCGTCATTTATCTAAATGAATGAAATAAATTATATTGGTTCATTCATGATAGTCATATAACAAGATCAAAGCGACTATTTTGCTTACTGTATATGTTTTTGTTCTTGTAAGAATTTCCAAGTGTTACGTTCAAACTGAAGATCAAAGATCTGGATTTTGAACTATGAAATCTCGTCTAAATGGATTGTCGATTTATTTCTAGCAACCAGTGAAAACCCAATTTTTTTATCTTGATATGCTGTTTTCTGTCTGTACTTCCTCCCTGCCTAGGTCGCTTTTAATGCATACTTTGACAACTTGCATGATCAGAGTAGTCAATGTACCTCACGGACATATATCCAAAGATATCTATACTTTTCCGTATATAAGAACACAATCACAAAAGAACTTGAAAGGTGTTACATGAACAAATTTAAATGACTATAAGTGCGTTTCAAACAATGAAGATTCGGCGTAGATTTAAATCTTAGATTACCTTGAATCTTCTGGCGACCTCGAGAAACAAATTAGTGTTTCGCGGTCTCGAGATGTTGAGTTTTTTCAAGATGTCATTCTTGGTATCTCTTGAAGTATGCACATCAGAGATTTGGACTAACGGTGAATTCCTTTATGGTTCGTGGACTTATTCTTCCCTGAACAAATTCAAATTCCAAACTTTGACGCCGTGGTGCTACAACAACTAACGACAAGCATTTCTGAATTCAATCTTTCCGCACGAATCAAATGAGCAAGACGAAGAAGATGATCATTAATGAGTTGCATCAAAATATTTCCCGATCGATATCTTGACAGCAGTGAGTGAAAAATCACAAAGATGAGCAAATCCTTATTATGTGTGATCCCGGAATAAAGCTATGTGAGAACAAAATAAATGATTTGCTCAAGCCAAAAACTGATGTTGACGTGAATAAATGTCTACAGCTTGACCACGAGGATGTGTTCATCTAAATAATTTTTTCTCATAACACGATAACCGATTAGAGGAGAACTATCATAACGAAATCTGTTTACATCCATTTTTTGACTGAATAATATGCATCGAAAGTGTACATTTGGCTATGGGAGAGAAGGAGACAAGCGCGAAAGTTGGACTAGGACAGTGACTTTGAAAGACGATGTGGGCAATGAGAAACGTCAAGTGCAAATGTGTGTGAAAAGAGATGGAGAACAGAAAGTCGGTTTAAGAGATGTATGAAATAATAACAGAGGTTCTTGAACATAGCTTGTTATGAAAATTGGTTGGACGAGCTAGGTTAGAATAGTCCAAATGAGAAAGCTAGCACATGCATGAGTACGCATGCTGGAATAGATTTTTTTATCTTTTATCTGGAAAAGATAAAAAAATCTAAAAGAATTCTTGAATGTAGGTTGTTTATGGGGTGCCATTAGTCCAGACAGGCGAGCACAAGCATGACTATGCATGCCGGAAACTTGGAAAAAACTTAAGTTCTGTTACTGAACTCGTGCTCCCAGAGACATAAGAACCTGCGTGTCCAGTAGAAAAATATCATTAATCATAAGTTTAAATCTCCTAACCCTTCCA
This sequence comes from Asterella californica, assembly GCA_036924285.1. Classification (NCBI taxonomy): domain Eukaryota; kingdom Viridiplantae; phylum Streptophyta; class Marchantiopsida; order Marchantiales; family Aytoniaceae; genus Asterella; species Asterella californica. The sequence goes on from JAYKYS010000001.1 coordinate 41,543,006, forward strand.
GCGGGAAGAGTTAGAAGTTCAATTAAACTACCTTGCATATCCCTCTCCATCCGAAACTGGGAGAGACGAATATACATGCAAAGTATTGAAAATTCGTGAAAACTTCAACAAAACATTTGTTTTAGAGAACTGCGCTTGTTGTGAATCGTATTCACAATTTTGTGAGTATATATCGTCAAAATTTGAAGAAGAGATTGCTTTGGCAAATTACCAAATATAGATTCACAAAGTCGCAATCGCTAAATATTCAACTCTGAAATTTAACTTTGTTAAAAAATGGAAGAATTTTTCAATCCTTTATGACACTCGGAATCGCACAGAAATATGATCCACCTATCACGTCACAAAGATGTGACGGCAGATTAAAATTAAAATACAAGTAAAAAACAAGATAATCCAAAAATTTAGGATAACCGATCACAAGAGTTATCAACAAGAAAAATAAATGTCATTCGATCACTTCTCATAACAGTAAAGCGAGAAAGTAATTTACTAGGTTAAATATTAAGGGGTCCTACTAAATAAACTTTAAAACTAAATTTACCTATAAAATCAAACTAACTGAAGTACGTAAACATAAAAATTGAGAAAAATAATGTATAAACCTTGAACGTGTAATATAAAATTTGTTAACGTATTGGTTACCAGAAGAACGTATTCAAAAGAAATTAAAATCTGAAACATAAAAGAATAAAAGTAGAAACATTAAAGTTATCAAGTGTTCTCGGGGTTAGAAAGTGAACTAATAAAACAATTTCTGTTTGAAAGCTTGTTTACTCATACCTGTAGAATGGTAAAAACAACAAACTTCATTTGATCAAGGTAAGAGCTTGCTTATTTAATTTGCTCCTACCTTGATCAAAAGAAGTTTATTGTTTTTACCATTCTTAGACTATATCTTAAGCAGTTAAAGTTCTTTGGAGAAGTGATCTAGTTCAACTTGAGTAGAGCCAAAAGAAACGGTGCTAATCCACATTACGCGGTACTTGGTCATTGGTTTGGAACTCCCCAAAGTTCAAGAGAAGTGATCCACCTATCACTTTTCCAATTTATAACCCAAACGTTATTAGACGATATTGACTGGATGTCATCATCCACCGATTAATTATTCTCGTTGATTGTAATATTACAAAGTACTGGTTTTTGGTCCAGATTTTCTCAAGGCTCGTGAGAAACGATACACAGATCACTTCTCGAATTTGCAGACCAAGTGCTGACTGGACGAGGTATCAACTAACTCGTTGATTATAATATTACGGGGTACTTGGTGATTGATTTGGAACTCCTCAAGGTTTGATAGAAGTGATATGTGAATCATTATGAGATGATATGTATATTCACCTCTTCCAAGTGCGGAAGAGATGATATAAGCAAAAATTAATTTATTCATTAACCCTTCCTTTTGGAAGGGTTAGTGCATAAATTAATGTTCACAAAAATTAATACTTTTATTCACTTAGAGCCAGCAGCTTTATACAAAGGAAGGAGATATCTTCCCATCTTTTACTTATGGGTTTTCATGTACACAAAGTGACCATGTGTACAGTACGAAATCTAGTCTATTTATAGATTCTAAGATTAATAATTTAACTTTTACTGTTTAAGTAAGATGTTAAATTTAACTAATGTTGTCATGAAAGTACGTATGTTATCAGTTCAATATTAGAAATCCTGCATAATCACCTCCGAAACGGTTCGGCAGTTCCTAGCACCTCTCCATTTTACATTGTTTTTAAACTTCTCACCTGTAGCCAGCTCCGAACCAGTTATTTCGGCTTATTTTCAGTAACTACATTCACGTTTGTCCTTTTCTTCCTGTTAGCAATAACTGCACTTGGGATGTATATTGATTCTCCTCTTCAGTACTTCACATTTTGCAAAAATGACGTGATGTTTCGAATATTTTTTTAAGCTAAACTAGGGTTGGCTTTTGACTTCTCAAAAACTATAAAGAGTTTTGCCATGCGCAAGAAATTATGAAACAAAAAAGGTTATCTTTTTCTTCTGGTGGTAAGAGCTACGGGAGTTACTTCGGGCTGATCTTGGTACTGTTTAAAGTTTGTTCTACGAGCTTTCCAACTCTATAAAATTCTTTTGGAATTGTTCTCATAGAGATCGAGACAGGTTTTGCAAATAGTAGCTTTAGATGTTTCACTTTTAATATTTTTCTCTTTATAAATCTATCCTCTGATTATTCTTAATACTTTACTTGTCTCTTCGTATTAAAATTTTGTTAGTTACTCTAGATACAAAATATATTAATTTAATTAGTATTAATAAGTCTCTACCTGTTGATCAATTTTGAAATTTTTTGTTTAAGTAGTTTTACATTTCTAGCGAAATGTAATGTTTTGAAGCTGGTTATCTCAGCATATCAGTTGGAACTGCTAGTTTTAAAGTTTCAAAGCTTAAATTGCATCTAGAGTATATCATGTAAATAAAATTTTCATTATCATTTATGTACAACAAATCTTGAGCAACAGGTTACTTGTTAAATTTATTTATTTGATATCCAAGTTTCGACCAAACCAAAATTTTGTTTGGATATAACGAAATTTCTGAAATTTTTTGAACTCTTGAAATTTCGTTTTTATTCTATTTATGTTAAATAATTAAATAATTATGAACTTTTAACAGAGAATATAGATAAAAATGATATCACTATGTGAGAAGAATTCCGTCCACGGTCTGCAGATTTGATGCATGATCACTGGCGGTTCCATCTGCCAGCAAATCGTTGGTAGTCAGTCACCCCAACCCCACCATCCCGCCTAGATCACCGGAAATCCACCCGTTGTCATAGAACGTGAAGTTTATCTGAGAATACACGGGGTATCTGATTGTAAGGAGATATGACAAGACCTTGGACCAACTCGATGAAATCATAATGCTCTCACTTAAAGCTATTATTATATAATAAAATAAAAACTAAAAAAAAGAAGGCATATCAGGCTTTGTCTCAGTTTCTACTAATCTTACCTAACTTTAAATATAACACACGTGCACCACGCAACACAACTAGGCATTCAATCTTTTTCTAAGTACATGAAGGATCTATACATAATAAACATTTGCTTTAGTTCACAAGAGTACCTTCAAGAAGTTCCATCTTGAAACCCCAAGTAGTTTGTTCAAGGCCAACCAAGAGATGTAGGCTAAATCTCCCATCTCTTTTAAAACCTTGGCATGTTGTAGTATGAACTTCGATAACCTATTATTCTCAACTCGAAGCTCCAATTGGACTCAAACTTCATAGGAAATTCTCTCTGACCCCTCACTACTAATCTCTGAAATTCCAGCTTCAGACCTCAAACCAATTGCTCAAAATGGACCAAGTCTTTTGTCTTTGCTAACTTATGAGCTTTACAGACATCGGTGGCTAAAATCCACGACCCCAACACCTTCTCCTAAACCAAATGAGCTGAAATTTCACTTATAGTAAGCTGATAGGGCACACTCCAATCTCAGAAATTTTCACTCAGAGACTCGATCTATCCTCATGAACCAACTTAATCCTTGAATCCAAGCAAAGCAACTGTTACAATCAACTTCAGTTGATCATTTCGAGGTCAAACCCAACCCAAACATAGGATTATTTTATATCACTACAACAAGCACGCGTCCACTATCTAGTCCTTTTGACAATATTGAAAGACCATCTCTCAAACTCTCGAAGCACCCAGAAACGTGACTCTGAGTATCAATTTGAACCCTCGAACTTTGAATGATCATAACATCCAGCTTAGAACTCCAATCGATTGATAACAATTTATAGCCTAGCTCGAGAGCTTTCCAATGACACCTCACACTCTCCAAATGACTCTTGGGAAGACCTCTGAATCCCAACAACGTCCTTGGAACTTGGATGAACTTGATTGGTAAAAGATAAACCAATGAGAAAGAAGATTGGAGATCACTTTATGTCCTACTTGGCATTGTAGATCGAGTTGTAACCTAAAACACACTCACACCTTCAAAGCTTGAACCAAATTCAACACTCAACACGGAAATACACGAGATTGAGTATAAATCAATATAATGATCTTGAATCGATGTATGATGAAAGATACGACAAAAAGAAATGAGGAAGCCATTACTTGATTACAATATTCCTCACCAAAGTTCTTCGTGATCCACGCACTATGGTTGATCTTCCGTCAGCAGTGACATCGGATATCAACCCAGACGTTGAAAAAGACGTTGGCTGGAAAGTTTAAGTCCATTCAACTATCAAAGTAAGATGTACACATGCAGGTCCCAATTCTCTCTATATGTGACAATCAATAAGATCACCCTAGTAGGCAAGTCCATCACACTCCTCATGAATTCTTCATCAAAGTAGGCAACTGCCAAAAGTGATCGCAATGGATGAAGTGAAGCTTGATATGGAATGGATTCAAAAATGAAAGATCCGAAACTCGAATCAATCCTCCATCCATAGATACAACTCTCGCAACTCCTCATCCTTCATATAAGACACTAAGAAACACTCACAAAATACCATGCAAGGAAGAATGCCCTCACGAACCCTCGACCTCTATCTTACATCTAAATTTAACGACAAGAGCCACTCACACGAATATCCACGGATCAATGAGCTGGCACACCGCATTATCATGCGATCTCACATCCCAAATAACCGTGAACATGACACCTAATATGCTATCAAATGAGTTATACGAAAAGCTTCACGAAACATAAAAAACAACACAATTCAACTTCTACGTTAAATTCTCATTTGAGCCGTGTCACAACAAGACATCATCGACGATCCGTCATATCCTTGATCACCACATGGGATTATCGATGATCTTCCTGATGACGATTTGTCATTTCATCCTCGCCATCTCCGACCACCGTTGACGATCTGTCCTTGTCGAATGACGTGTTTTGATCTGAGAATACACTAGGTATCTGATCATGGAGAGTACTTGCCGCACTCTATGACTCAGAACCAGCGATTACCCAACCTCTTTTTGAGCCCCAAGTACATTTTGAACCTATCCCGCTAGGATAGCCTCACGTTCTCTCGGCAATCTCTCTCTCACTCAATTAGAGATAGAACCGAGATAAAGAACACAAACAACCTGTTCTTGCCATCATCGCAAGCACTCTTGGGTCTATTGGTCATCAATCCAACCTCACAACAAGAAAAATACTAGCACTCCTAACAGAAAAGAAAACTAAGCATAACGTCCGCATACAAATCCAATCCAAATCTCCTGGGCCTACAAAACGGCATGCGAGTTTGGAGAGGATCAAACACATGCAATACAAACGACAACTCTCCATACTCATGATTAAATGCCTTGAAGCACTAGCAAAACCTCCAAGTCGATCTGTTATCCAAAAGAATTTGAAATCTTGTGTCTTTTGAGACAAGGATATCTCAACCTTTGTCACTCCTCAACCATAGCTATGAATGCAATGAAACCAAAGCCAATAGATAGCCTGTAGAATAAGCTCTCTATTAAGATATTACATGTAGAGAGATCATCCATGAGTTGGCAATTATGCCTTTCCAAAGTTTGCTATTTCTATAGCATTCACAGAACTACACTCTGTTATTTTCGCAACTATAGGCTTCTGTACTAGTCAACTGATAGCAATTTTTACATCCTCTGAAACTTCATTTCCTCAGCTCTCCAACGAGTTATGATACTGATACCACATTGATTAGATCAAGGTAACTCTTATCATAATAGATCTAAATTGACAATTCTAACACTTATAACTCGAAACATCTTAACCCTTCTTCTTGACCCGCATGTTTAATCTAAGTTTTGAATGATCAAACAAGCTCCAAACTAAGCATGCGGCTTACCACTAGAAAGCTGTCTTCTAGAGCTTCTAACAAGATAAGGCATGCAAGCAACAAGCAACCAGCGAGCTCTAGGAGTGGTGCCGAAGATAACGATATCTCATAGTAAGAGATCTCCAATTTGACATAGTGTAACTCCTTTTATGATTATGATCTCCATGTCAAATTCACAACATAGCTTCCATGTCTCACTTGCAACACCTCTAAGAAGTTCCACCTCCAATCCTCAAGAAGTTTATTCAAAGCCAACCAAGAGACTTCAAAACCCACAACGTTGTAATATGAACTTCGACAACCTATTGCTCCCACCTCGAACTTCCAACTAGGCTTCAACTTCACAAGAAATTTTCTCGAACCCCTCGAATTTTCTCGAACCATTGCTATTTGAAATTTTAGCTTCAAAACCTAAACTAATTTCTTGAAATGGACCAAGCCTTTTGTCTATATTGACTTATGAGCTTTACAAACCCCAGTGGCTAAAATCCACGACCCCAACATCATTTCTTAACCAAATGAGCTGAAAATTCACAAGTAGTAAGATGATAGGGCACACTCCAATCCTAGAAATTTTCCCTTGGAGATTCGATCTCATGCTCATGAAACAACTCAATCCTTGATTCCAAGCAGAATTATTTTACTTCTATCTCTTCAATCTTTATGGTCAACTTCAGTTGATCATTTCAAGATCAAATCCAATCCAAATGTAAGATTAATTTACATCAGTGCAACCAACACGACGTCAACTATCCAAATCATTTGACAATACCAAAAGATTATTTCTCAAACTCTCGAGGCACTCAAAAACATGACTCGGGATACTGATTTGATCTTTTTGACTTTGAATGATCATAACTCCACTCATAGAACTCAAAATCAATTGATCTTTCACTCCAGATTGTAGCTCAACCCGAAAGATTTCCAATGAGATCCCACACTTCTCGAATGATCCCCGAATAGACCTCCGGAACTCTAAAACTGTCATTGGAACTTGGATGAATTTGATTAGTAAAAAATAGACCAATGAGAAAAAAGATTAGAGATCACTTTATCTCCTAATTGACACTATAGATCGAGTTTTAATCCTAAAACACTCTCACACCTTCAAAGCTTGAACCAAAATAGTTCGAACCTCAACCTTAACATATGATAATCATTCTCGCCGAACGATAGAGATAATTATGACAAGAAAATACACGATATTCAATACCAAGTCAAGATAATGACCTTGAATCGATCTACGATGAAAAGTATAACAAAAAGAAATGAGGAAGTCATCACTTGATTACAGTATTCTTCACCAAAGTTCCTCATGGTCCACGCACGATGGTTGATCTTTCGTCGGCAATGATATCGTATATCAACCCAGACGGTCAAAGAGACGTTGGTTGGAAAGTTCAGGTCCATTCACCCATCAAAGTAAGATGTACACAGTCATGTCTCAATTCTCCTCGTATGTGATGATATACGAGATCACTAGAGTAAGCAAGTCCATCACCCTCTCCATGAATTATTCACTAGAGTAGACAAAGAACCACTGTTGAAAGTGATCACGATGGATGTAGTGAAGCTTGATATGGAACAAATTCAGAAATGAAAGATCCGGAACTCGCATCAATCTTTCATCCATAAATACAACTCTCTCATCTCCTCTTCATGTAAAACACTAAGAAACACTCACTAAATACCACGTAAGAAAGAATGCCCCTACAAACCCTCGACCCTCTATCTTATACTTAACAACAAGAGCCACTCACGTGAATGCCCACGGATCAGTGAGTTGGAACGTCTCATTACGATATGATATCCAGATATTGTGAGCGTGGCAACTAATACGTCCTCGGGTGAGTTACACGAAAAATATCACGGAGTACAAAAATCAACACAATACAAGTTCTACGCTAAATTCTCATGTGAGCTGTGTCACAATACGACACCGATTCCTGGAGATAAGAGCATACACCTTTGGTGAAAATTGCCGTTTTTTGAGCGACCTAGCTTGTTAATACATTCACCTCTCGTCCTAAGCAAGACCTGAACAGGATAGTCTTAACTTGAAGGAATCATTAGCCCCGGAGGTTCACAAGTTAATTTTATAAAAGTATATGTAAGTAAAATATTATTTTATCTGCATTAATTAAAGAACTGCTCTCTAAATTTTGTTTCTAGAAAATAGAGTGTTTTATATTATGTTTTAAAGTTTTAATGTAAAAATACTCTAAAATGTATAACATATTATGCTAAAATAAATGTTCTATATTAAATTTAAAATAAAATGGAATAATTGACTCGGAAGTGATTTAACAAGTAGTTTGAAGCGAGCTCATAGGATCATTAGGTGTCATACATTCGAGTGGAGGTTACAGCAATTTGCCCCACAGTTACAGGGGACTAGATGTCGTTGACCTGCAAGACGCAAGCCTACTGTAACAGACGATCCATTTTACTTCCAGAATTCTCTAGATCCTCTTGCAAATCTGAAATAAGTGTTGTAAATAATGGTTTGGTTACCATGGATTTCACAGCCATGACCCAACTGCAAGAGCTCAAGTTTGATGTCCATGGAATACTCTGTGGTGGTAAATTAACGTGACTTGAAGTGGTAAAGAAAGTGGTGATGCACATATTGGTTTGTTGGGTCGTGCATAGCAAACGTGTGTGAAGCAGAGTTTTGCTATGCACGACCCAACAAACCAATATGTGCATCACCACTAATCAGTTCCACCTCCACTGGAAGCATTAGTATGCTTCCAGTGGAGGTGGAACTGATTGTCAAACCCATCAGACTCTACAGCATAAGAGAACTCTCCAGGACCTTTGCTTTGAGATCAAGCAACTCGAATGACCTTGACCGAGCACCATACGGTCTTCCATACAGATGGGAGATTATATCTTCGTAAGGTTGACACAAGAAGCCATTAGCACATCTTTGAACCATTTAAAGCTGAAACCTTTAAAGAATAGCAAGCCTCTCCGTCTACTTGTTTTATAACTTGTCTTTCATGGGAGATTATATCTTCGTAAGGTTGACACAAGAAGCCATTAGCACATCTTTGAACCATTTAAAGCTGAAACCTTTAAAGAATAGCAAGCCTCTGCGTCTACTTGTTTTATAACTTGTCTTTCATGTGACGTGCCTGTTATGTTCATGTGACTCGGATCCCTTAATCCTTTGCCTTTGTGGATTCCATGCCAGTGCCATGTTTATCTACATAACTACTCATTGGTTACTTCAGGCGGGTTATATTAACATCCTTAACTCCTAATTTAACTCCTAAGACATGATTAGCATCTGATCTCTTACAGCAGGCTTGCCTGTTACCTTAGGGCAAGCAAGCCTTCAAGTTGGCACTAGTTAGGTTAGTTGATCATCATTTTCGTCTGCTGTAGAAAAAGGGACGTAAAGACTACTGTCTCTCATCTAGTACATAGATGGGAAGATTGGGTATCCTTACCATAGATGCATTGGTCTAATAAGCCAATATGCATAGCCCGAAACCCTTTAAAGTTCAAACCAAGTCTTGTTCATTTCCTTTGGAAGATGGGGTTTATCCTACCGATATAGACCAATCTTCTCTAACGATCCTGGAACGGGGTATGAATAAACTGAATTCATGAGTTGCATCGGCCCCAAACATGACGAGTGGACGGATAGTTTTCTTCGAGGATGCTGCAGACTGTCGCCATGGAACTGTTTAATTTCTGACTTTCCCATTGTAACACTTAGTTGCTGACAATAGGAAATCGATCCATATGAGCTTACACGATTATGGAACAAATCGATCCATATGAGCTTACACGATTATGGAACCAGATCACTTGACGTGTCCCAGACTGCAGTGCAAGTCGTCGAACCTGCTGTCCTCACGTCCTGTCTGAAGTCCCAGATCCCTGTCCTTACGTCCTGTCTAAGAAATCGTACTCAGATGCATGCACCATATTGCAGTCATGGGCTGTAATAATCTTCCCATCTCATGAACGGCTTTAGATCAGAAGCTCCCCTTGCCTATCCAGCTTCTAGACAAGATTTGGAGGCAAATATTCCTCATGCGATTGCGATTGCATGAACGTTGGTCCTGATGAAAAAGACTGTCACAGCAAATATATCTAGGCAAGAAAGATGAATTCAAAACGGATATCTAGACGAGAAAATGTGCTCTCCTGATGGTCGGTAAAACTCACCGTATTACCTTCTCCTAAAAGAAATCGTTCCAACTGACATACTTCGTTTCGAAGTAGCTCCTGCGCTTTGAAGCTTTGCTCCGATTAGATCATACTGTGCCCAGTGTGCTTCGTATGATCACATTCGGCGCGTCACTCGCAGTTGCAATCTTAGATGTTTCTCACACGATTTCCAAGCGAAACTTGAAGAGGAGAAGAGTATTTGCTCTGATCCTGGAAGCAGGGGATTCATTCGTGTTTCTCAAGGGACTGGTTCACTTTCTGACCAACAGGCATCGAGAATCGAACTGTGAAAGCTAGCCACGACTGGATTCTGCAGGTAGAATCCAGGCCTTGTGAGTGTAAACATGCCACGGGGAACTCCACTCACACCACCAAGATTTGTCCATGGCATAGCAAACAACCCATCAGATGCACACACTGAATCGCAATTGGGATCAGTTATGAATTCCTCACCTCCCACTTGTGACTACTCGGAATAAGTGGTAAACAATAACAGCAGGTCCTGTAAGAGACTTGATCTATGGACCACTAAACATAGACTGCACAGGACAACAGCACTGTGACAACACAACCAGTAGAAGCGCGCACTAAATACGATACAAAACTCGAGAGCACATGAAACTCAAACAGTGCAAGTTTGAACGTGAAGAAGACACAAGACGTGCGACGGGTAGAGTTTGAAATTCAGAAAGTCTGTTAAGGATCAAGAAGTATATATAGGTAGCGCATGAAGACTTCATGCGCATGACTTCATGAAGACTTCGCGCGCATAACTTCATGTAACATGAAGTTACACTTAACTACCAATTGGATGTTGAAGAATTGAAGAGGTATCAATTGTACATCATCCCCCAGGAGTGAGATATATAGTACTAGTCTTCTAGGGTGTCTAAGCAGTACTCAGGTAAGGAACCAGAAGAGAATACCAACTTGAAGAAAATTGAAGTAACTATGTAAACGGACAAGGAGTCTCAAGATTGTGTGACTAAGGTGACTTAAGATACAGGGCTTTCACTATCAAAAGATCTAGACACTACTTAACTTGTAGTGCCGAGTTTAACTGCATCCTTAACGACCAGTACTTCAGAATGAACGAATATACTGGTAGCTGATTGAATGCAACACGTAAGAATTACAGAAACTCGCAGTTTACCTGTGTGAAACACCAGAAATGAGTGCAGGCCCTCCACTTTCCAACACTCTAATGAAGGGATCAGAAGCATCCTCGTTTCTCTGATTTCCGTACAGGGGTTTTATAACACTAACCGTACACTTCAAGAAAGGTTACTTAAGAAGGTAAATCACCCGTCACTAGCTAGGAAATCAGATAGAGACGCGTCTGATGTTATAGTAGTTCCTAACAGAGTAATATGGATCCCGGATGACTGAGGACTGAACGTAGAAATTACATACTATCTTCAGTGGACACCTCGCTTGAAGTCAGTTTATCAGGTTTCCGAACCTAGACAATGGTTTATGTATGACATCAACCACTGAAGGAATGGTTTATCTTCGGAGGTTGATGTACTATGGACAAAGCATGTCGTTGAATCCTAGCTACGGTTTCACGATAATCTTAAGCTTTAACATCTATTTTGTGTTTTACTTAATATCCCTCTTCCGAACCTTTTATCGTGAAAGGTTCATCACTCGAACCAAAACCGAGCTTGAACAGGGACATATCAATCTTTTGAACTTGAAAACAGTGGTTTATCAATTGCTGGACCTAAATTGTGCTTTATGAGTTGTCCGAACCCAGACCTGTATTGGTATACGGAGATAATATCGATGATTTATCAGATATAATTAAGCCACGGAAAATACAAAAGGCAGAAGAAAAAATGGCTAATGGAAATACGATCGACTGTTCATCGAGTAAAAACCACAAAAGGTAATTGTAACGGGAATTCGAGGCAGAAAACAAGGCACAATTGACCAGTCAAAAGCATTCATAATATCTTTACTTTTGACCATCCACGCTTTGATATCAAATGCAATTGTGTACATCTCAAAGTTCAATCTTGTCAACTCGCGCATTTCCACTTGGTTCGCTTTGGGGACGATCGAAATATTCGGACATTGGGGTACTAAGGTCCTTTGACTTTCATGATCAGCCGGGGGATTTATTTCACACGTGGAATGCCGTTCTTCTCTACAGTACTTGGTTTTTGGTTTCTTGAGATATGGTTTCGTTCATTGTCCCCAAACAATTGGCGTATCAGCTAGCATTTGGACTTGAGTCTACAGTATAAGAACCAGAGATAGAACCCGTTGACTGTATGGGCCACCTATATGGAATACATGTCACTGCAGTTATGAAGATGAAAAAGTTACTTAAAGAGTCTGGCTTTGGGGCTAGACAAAGGAGCCTGCGTCAAACATTCCTCTGCCGTAGGTTTGAATTACAAACCACTTGTTATTAGTCAAGAAAAAGATTTGCCCTTGCACTCACTCAGTCCTGCTGCGCGTGCCTGCAGCAAGTTCTCAGCTAAGCTCTGAATCCGTAATATTGTCTGCTAGTAGAATATGTAGAGCTTCCATGAAATCGAGACGCCGCCGTTGAGAGGAACCCGGAAGAACCTCACAAGCATTGGACACCGTTCGATCAAGTAAAAGGAGACCGTACTTTAACAATTCTTCCGAGCCAAGTAAAACGTGTTACGTGATTGCAATCGAGCTAAAGTTTTCAGTGATTATGATGTAAGTCTATGCGTGCTAACTCGTGTGAAATGCATGTAGGTGTCCACAAGCTGAAGATAGACATAGCTCTAAAATACATGGTTCGTGTATGGTGGACTCGACTTTTAAGTGAAACTTTGCTTTCACGTCGACTCTAAGAGTGCACTAATATTCATACAATCCACGCAGATATGATTTTGGATAAGTATGTGCGCATGTTTCATATATTCATGTGCACGTGACACGGACATCCAAGCCAAGAGGCGGAGGAAGCTACCGATCGGAGAAACTTAGTCTGTACGAGCACTGGTTTACTGCGTCTATATATATATATGAAGGGGAATCGAAAGTCCATAGTACCTGCTAATCAGTACCGAGCTGTGCCTAGCTAGCAATGTGTCTTATGGTGAGCTCCGGCGGAGTTATCATAAACCTTCCGGAGGTGAAGGCATGCACTCAAACTGTACATGCATGTGTTCCGAGGAACGGCTGTAGACTGAGCATGACTTCATTATGATGAACTGGAGCTAGCCAATTGCAAAGTTTTGATTTGCATGCATATATATAGATACAACACCTGAACGAGTTCTTGAAGGCTAGTACGTACGATACGGACAGTTGGGCTAAACTGAATCTTTCTTCGGTGGGATAGTACAGGAGTGCGCGCGCGTGCAGTCGTCATATTATTTCTTTCCGCGGGAAACACGCGAAAAGCTTCGGGTTTCCTACACAATTGTGAGGCGAGTGCTTCTTGATCCCAGTGATCGTCTGTGTCCGTCGTGATCAACCTGTTTAGCTTTCTCAAGGTAGGAAGAGGGAAGCACCGATCTGGAGGCTACGGTGCTCCTTCACGGAAGGAGCACATGACACGATCTGAAACGGAAGGGCAGGGCGAAAGCAAGTTTTCTATGATCGCACTCCGATCTTTATATTAGCAACTTCCGGATCCCATGCATATGCCAGTTTCAGATCTAGATGCAGGTCTGGTCTGCCCCGTGGTGTATCTTCAAATTAATGCTGACAGTTTGCTGTCTATCTAAGGTGGGAGGCGATTCCCCAGTAAGGCAGACTCCGGAGTTCGTGAAAAGCTTTATATACGCAGCGTCATCAAGACGGATATCGATTGACGTACGGATAAGTGACATCATACATATCTAGAAGGCTCTCATAATCTTCAGAAGAAGTCGAACGAGTTGGGAACTCGGCGAACTGTAATTAACAGTTCACGTTTCTAAATTAAACTGCTGCCAGCTTCGAATTCTCAAAGTCGCACAGAAGTGAACCATTCAAAATTCCCTCGAGCTCGATCTGTGGCACGTGTGCCAATATATATATGTATGAAATGTACATGTGGCCATGGGCAATCGTGGAATTTAAGAAAGAGGTCTAAAGTCACCGGCTTGAAGGAGGTAGCGTAATAAATCTGTCGTAGCATCCCGAGATAAATCTAGTGGTATTGCAATTCACGGACTTACAGTGATTATCTGAAGCAGCATCTCCATGCAGAGTGTGTCAATGTATATAATATGAGTAGATCTTTTAGCTCATAAGCCGGTAACAGTACGACTCTGCATAGAATGTCAATCGAACTTGCAAATTTTGTTCTAGATCTAGATCTGCTTCATGCTTCTGTTAGTTCGGCAGTCCTTTCATTTGCAGAACTAGTTTTATTTCCATACATCTCCATTCATAATCGGCTCACGGTCGAATTTCCATTTCCTTACGCTAGCTGGAACCTTCTTTAAAGGAAGGATGCTTCCCAGAAAATGAGGATTGTATTGTAGTATACGTCTTTCACAGCCACAACGCCATGGTTGAAGTATTTACAGGACCTGGTGCACTAAACTTCTCTTGGAAAACAACGAATTCGAAGTTTGGGCCGACTGTAGCGGCAAGCTGCGTTGACTACAGTTTTGAGCTTGACAAGAAGAGTTCACAGCACTACAGTTTTCTCCTTAATAATCAACAAGTGTTCATAATGAACTCGCCTTTTTCAAGAGACTGCAGGATCCGGAGTTGGTTGTAGTAAAATTATGCGAAGAGGTTACTAGAGCTCGAGCCTCAAGCTGGGACTGCAATAATACAATTGTGCCGCCAGATGTCACAGGCTAGTACTTGTGAAGCTCGTTACCATAACGTGAGAAGTTCCCTGCAGGACTTCCTTCATCATGTCACTGAGCTCGAGGGGTTGATCTACATCTCTATATGAGCCTAAATTCTGTCTAGAATATCTGATTTCACCCATATATGTAAGGGTGTAGGCCTAGGCATAATATATACATCAAGAGAACGATTGAAATGTATGCTCTCGTAACCTTGTGCGGTGTTCATATATTATATCATGAACATCGCTTGGGTATGTTGATCATGATTCTGAAGTAAGTTCGATTAATCACAGCAATGACCGAACTATATATTGTACATAGATCCAATTGCAACTGTGTACATCTCAGAGTAACTGTAAGGGCCAATGCTGTTCATTTTCAAACTGAAAATGAACTAGGCGTTATAATTATTTTCACGAATACTTCATAATTGTTATTGATATTCTCATCTACTGCAACATCTACCCGGTACCACGTCCGTCGATGCAAATTACTGTCGACGCATGAGAAATATCGTCAGGATGCTAGCCCGAGCTCATGATCAAAACGGGGTACGTACACGTAATTAACAGTGGATGCCTTCCATTCGTTTCGATGCAGTGCTGGAAAAGGACAGACTTGATGTTTGCAAATGAGCTGCAGCTAGCTGCAGTTCGTTTGCATTGATCAGCATGTTTCCATAGCTGTGGAAACATGCTGAACCATGTCAACAGACAAGCTGAGCTTGGGTTTAATTACTTCGTGAAATTAATAGTAAAATTAATGTGGAGTTTCTGTCGACGTGCCGGAAGACGTAGATTCTTTAATCTGATATATATTTAAGGTAATCGGAAACAGTCAAAAGCGGGCATGCGAAGGAGCATGTAGCTGAATGTTTTTCTTTAAAGGATCCGGACACACCGGGGATCTGGTCTCAGTAAACAATAACGGTCACAATAGTTTGCCAATTGCAAGTAGCTTGACTAGCTACGGTTGCAGTTAAGGAGAGATTTCTGTGGTGCAAATTCCTGTTCGAATTCACCGGGTCTATCGTGTGTTATAACTGTACGTGCCGACGTTAATTGTTGAAGTTGTACTCCGCGGGTTTGGACGGGAGGTCTCGAGGTTGGATATATGTCCCGAGCTCACTGTGTAGCTATAGTCGTACTGCAATTTAGCAACTCTCCACCTGTGATCGATATCGATGGCATGGGCACGTAGATAGAGCTAGCTATAGATCTAGTCCGTTGGTTCTTATGAAATTTTGTGTTTGACCTAACAGACTTCGTGATGGTGACAAGATAAAACGATATCGGTAGATTTTGCTGTATGTTAGGACAAGCTCTATCTGAGGCCTTGTTCTCCCTTAACTAAGTAAGTACTGCATCGCTTCATCCCTTTAGCTATGGAGATATACGACATGTTTGGAGTTCGACTTCTTTTTGAGAGACTGTGCTAGAGCCTATGAGAGGCGCCAGGGAGTTCCACTTTCTCTTTCTTTCTGCACCATGTTTTTACTACAGCCAGTTTCCATTGCTCTACAGAGAGCTTTAGCAGGAGCAGTTCACAGGAGGGCAATCAGTTCACAGGAGGGCAATCGCAATAGGTGATGCCTCTTCAGGTGCGCCAGTTGTTTCTAGAGGTACTGATTTTTTGATCTCCGACATTATAGGTGCGACAGGCGATTTTAGAGCTACTGATAGCGGGGCTTAGCCCCGATGTTCTTCCTTTCGGGGTGGTTGTTGCTTGGCCCTTCGGGTCCTTTCTTTCCCTTGTGAGGCTTGATGGGGTCTTCCCATCCGTTTGCTATGCATTGGGTCGCGTGTTAAAAAAAAAAAAAAAGAGTAAGTACTGCAAACTCCAAAGGGATGTAATTAAGGGCTGATAATTATTGACCTGGAACTGAAAGAAAGATCATAGTTACTCTAATAGACCATATTAGCACTTGGTTAGCTTAGTCACGCCATGGTTTATTGGTCTTTCGAATTCAGCTGAAACAGTCCTGCGGTGACCGTCGCTGCATGCTCACATCAATCCGCGGTACTGTATAGACTTCGATACGACAGACTGCCTTGCAAAGTCTTGCAAATCTCATCCTGGAAAGCAAGACCTAAACGAGAGACCTGGAAACTGGAGACGTCTGCCATTAATGCGTTCAACAAAGTTTAACTACTAGGGTTCAACAATCATGCACCCATTAGTTCAAAGTTACTGGAGTTAGACTACTTTAAGTGTTATCAGTGTACTGTACTCATCGGTCCACTCTTGGAGCTCGAGGTCCGACCAGCTAGATTTCAAGTTTTTCCATTTTCAGAGCTGTCACCAACTTCACCACTTCTCACCAAATTAAAATGATGCCGATGTGAAGGGCTATAATTACTATCCAAGTGGGGGAAGAGATACTATGCTTGCAATTGGTTCTGAACACGAACACATCAGATGGTATAGTACAAATGTTAATACAAAATGTCGTGAAAGTTAAGGGGATAAACAACCACAACTGAGGTTAGAACGCGCGGGAACATTCGAGTTCCTTGTTCAGACAGAGTGCGCACGTATATACCCACATGTATACATATGAGTCCTCGTGCTCTCTTCCTCCTCGTCTGCATGCACTGTAGAGGGACTCTGACCGAGAGTGGCACCTTCAGGAGATCTAGCTAGACACAAACCTGAGGCTCAGATATAAACAGGAGAAAAGAAATGACTGCAGCACGTCATGATCACTAGATGCCATTGGCCATTAACAGACGGTGCTACGCGTATACGGTAGCTTGAGCGGGTTCCGAGCTCGAGGTGCAACGAGGCCACGTTTTATTCTTTTCTGAAACTCAGACTTCCACCGATAACGTTGAGCCGCTGCTGCAGCTGGCTTTACGATGGATCTCAGATTCGGCGAGGGCTTGCCTGTCTATAAAGAGCCCAAGGTTGAACTGGTGAGAGAATAGCAGTCCTCTAGGTAGCTAGGTCATCATCGATCATACACTTGAGTGTGTCAGTCAGGTTCATCTGATTGATACTACTGTTAAGTGGGATGTGATCTGGGAATCAGAAAAGTAATTAGCGTCACGCCAGATAGTCAAGCTCTTAAGTTAAAGATATTAGCTTTATTGTCTACCTCTCTTGTATTCGGACAGTAAGCAAAAGCAGGACACAAATCCAGACTTTGGATTCTGCTCTAGATCTGAACGTACTTGCAACGTATCTTTGGGACTGGGACGCCGACATAGCATATATATCAGCGCTAGCTTCATTCATCATATATATGTGCACGTGGTCAGGTCTGAAGTTTTTCTACTGCTGATCAGTTGAGGATCCATGGTTTCACTACTCGGACAGTGAACAATTGCAAGCCGAATTCTGTAAGCTCAGCGACGAAGTTTGTATCATGAAGGCCTTCACTGTGCTGCTGTTGCTCACAGCAGGCGCCACTGTGCTGTTGCAACTGGCGACAGGAGTGCTAGCAGAATCTTGTCATTCTGAGCATTATGGTGTCAAGGAGTTCAACCTGAATGTCGAGGATTCGGGCAAATGGACGTCGAGATCCCTTCTGCAGGATGATAATGACAGCGGCGGCGACGATATCGATGATGAAAGATCTCCACCTCCACCTGCTCGACTTGCAGAAAATTTTATTAACAGACGTTCGCCTCCACCTCCACCACGGGGAATTCCTCCTCCTCCTGTGAGGAGAAATCCTCCTCCACCACCTTCTCCACCACCACCTTCTCCTGTAAGGAGAAATCCTCCACCACCACCACCTCCTCCTCCTGTTAGGAGAAATCCTCCACCACCACCTCCTCCTCCTGTTAGGAGAAATCCTCCTCCTCCACCACCTTCACCTCCTCCTCCTGTAAGAAGAAATCCTCCACCACCACCACCACCACCTTCTCCACCTCCTCCTGTTCCTCCTGTTAGGAGAAATCCTCCTCCACCACCTTCACCTCCTCCTCCTGTAAGAAGAAATCCTCCACCACCACCACCTTCTCCACCTCCTCCTGTTAGGAGAAATCCTCCACCACCACCTCCTCCTCCTGTTAGGAGAAATCCTCCTCCACCACCTTCACCTCCTCCTCCTGTAAGAAGAAATCCTCCTCCGCCACCTTCTCCACCTCCACCTGTTAGGAGAAATCCTCCTCCACCACCACCTCCTGTAAGGAGAAATCCTCCTCCTCCACCTCCGACGAGAAGTCCTCCTCCGCCACTTCCCAGATTACGTCCTCCTCCGCCTCCTCCTCCCCCAAGGGACTCAAGCTGTCGATCCAACAGGACCCTTTGCCTGCAGCTAGGATCGATAGGACCGGCTTGCTGCAATGGAGTATGCACGGATCTGTCAATCAATCTACTCCACTGCGGAGCCTGTGGAATTCCATGTCTGTTTGGGCGAACCTGCTGCAACAGATCATGTGTTGACGTTCTAAACGATCGGCGCAACTGTGGCATGTGTAATAACGTGTGCCCTCCGACACCAGACAATCCATTCCAACCCGGAGACTGCGACAACGGTTTATGCGAATACAATGGATAGACTATCCATTGTCATTAATTTGATCATGACAACTTCGAATTCGTTACGATGTCCGGCGAGCGGGCGGAGTAAAATATATCAGTGAAAATACACATAACTGCATTCGAATGCTTATATTTAGGCCGGGGGAGAATGGAAGCTGGAATGGTAGTTGCTTCCGGATGAAAAAGTACGATAGTTACAGGTACCCGTTATCTAGAAGTAAACGATTGCGTGCTTGGAATAGACTGGTCGCTTGGAATCTTTATATATTGGTTCAGCTTGCGTGCACGTGTAGGTTATGCGTCCTGCTTGTTGTTCATTCTTGTGACAGTTCTCAGTTTAAAGTTGTCGGTAATTAAATTCTGAAGACTGTTTTCAATAGTCCTCTGCGTCCACTGGTCTGGCCATATATACAGGACCACGATCGCGTCTAGATCTGTACTGGCAATGCAGCTTTAGCAGTAACGTGCAGCCATATGCGTGATACAGATCTAGCTATTGCAAGAGATTTGACATTTTTCTTTCGATTAGATAAGCTAACTATATCTAGTCAGTACTTGAGAACTTTAATTTGGGCTTTTGAGGAGAAATTTCCACGTTGTTTACGTATACGGCAAAAGGTATATTACGTTGGGCTTGCTCCGTCGCCCGCACATAGATCCTGATCATGATATATATTCATATGTAACTGATGATTACTGAAAGCTTAGGGTGACCCACCAAATGAATAAGTTTAGGTATTTATATATTCTATTCCAGGTGCTCGATCCCCCCAAGAACATTGACTAGGTGCCCGAGTTTATGACTGCTATACGTGGTCCGGACCTGTGGTTTATATGACTGATGTTTAATTTGTCCTTGTTCTGTGTTTTTAACCTAAACTTCTTTAAATCTGTTGAAATGCCAGACTCAGTAATTAATTAACACTAATCTTTGAATTGTGGCAATTCTGGCAAATTCCCAAGAAATGCCACAATTTGATTAGGCAATATCATTTTGTCATGATCAAGTGTGGCCTTCGACTGCAAGTTGCATAGATCTGCGCATGCATACATCTTTATGTTCATCGATTTCAGGAAGACAGTTTTGTACCCCCAACGAACTGAAGTCATCATCGTGACCTCGTTGGAGACTTAAAGAATAAGTACCATGATCGCCAAACATTCAGTGACATGATAAATTTATGCTTTCCATTGTTCAGACTGAGTCTCCTTGGCTTGAAATGTCGTTGCATATCTGATTCATCTGAACTCTCTGACTCATCGGGACCGCAACTCCAGCGACACTTAGCTAGAACAAACTTTACTTGCCTTGAAACACTGAAAATATAGACTGTGATCCTGAGAGTCACAGAGCAATCTGTCTAATGGTACTGAATTACAGTTACTGTAAAGTCCAGAATTCCAGGCAATTGCAAAATCTATTTTCGAATTCCCTATGTGGATGCATGCCTTATATATGCAAGTGTTGGAACAGAGAGCTTTTTTATCTTTACCCTTAATTTGAGCTTTTTTACATCTACCCTTAATTTCGAGAGAGAACTGAAGTTTCCAAGCCGAATTCATGATCGTCAGCGTCATGTAGATATCGTCACATCTGCAATAACTGAACAGTTTAGGCTAGCTACCGTAGTTCGCGATCGAACTTCGAGATTTTTTATCGCACCAAACAGTGGATGTTATCTGATCATGAGCTCGACTGCGGCAACTAGTTACTTAAGTTCTAGATATCCCAATCAGTTAGCAACATCTAAATTTTCCTAGCTTGCTACTCATGACTGTGATCGAAGTTACACTCACGTTTTGTATCTTTAATTTTATAAACGCCAAATTGTCATGATGATCCGTGTCGTACATCTGCAGGCGTCGATTTGTCTCATCTGGTTATGGTCATAACTGGAAGCTACAGTAGGCAGGTCCGCGTGCACCGTTTTGTCTTCTTCCTCCACATGTGCTAGAAGTTCAGACTGCTTCCCAAACCACCAACTGGCCATGCATGTAACTGTATCCATCTGTTGGACTACGTACGTACAGCGATCGATATCGAATCGAAACAGTAGCTATTATAATATTTAAGTACGTCAAAAAGCTCTTACAAATAAATTAAACAAACAAGAAGAAGATAAGTACGTCCGAGTCAGCAGAATTTCGAATATATACATAATACTATGACAGATTTAGCTAGAACCGTTCCTCAATCTGTTGATCGCGGCATCTTTCAATTTCTGCAGCAGCTGATCGTGGCATCTTTCAGTTTACTGCAGCAGCTGATAATCTCAAGCACGAAATTAACAGACTTAGAACTAGAAGCTCAGTCTCCTAGTTAAAAGCTCCAGTGATGTAACAGAAATGAGGAGAATGATGATCAGAAACATACTGCAGTTCTGCATTAAGCTAGCTTCAGACAATTAATGTGAATCACACGACTTGAGCTAGCACACCGGTTTTTGTAGTGGAAATTTATCATCGATGCTAGGTTACGTAATAAGGGAGGCAGGCACACAGATGAGTATTATTTTTCCAACAAAGCAGGAAAGCAAAAGTGCACGCACATTAGTGATTTCTACGGGTACCACTCCAATCGTGTAAATGCACTTTCATGAACTAGACGGTGACATGTCTAGTTCAGAAAGATAAAAGTAGTGTACACATACAGAAATTACCTGGAAAGTGTCAAGTACCTTCACTGCCAAAGTGGAAAGAATTCGAAGTGATGACATGTATTTACGTACGATGGAGACTGTTTGACAGAAACTAAATCTACTAGGTGTGAGAAAACCTTCGCACAACACAAAAGTTATCTTCTGTTCGGAAATTAAAAAGAACCAGAAGTTTAATACAAAAACACTCACCTCCGCCTGGGGCCTAAGCTGGCGTTTCTTTGGTGTTGGAGTGAACTCGAAATTTCAATTTAGTTATAAAGATATGTTAAGAGCATGCACCATTCCTTGATCAGCTCGTTCGGTTGTTCACTTTACAACAGAGTCCTTCATGTCCGGTTGATGGCATGGCCTTTGCAGCTACTTTCAGAGCACTGCTACAATAATCTATATAGCAGTGTCCATCAATCGACTTGGAGTGCACTCGAGGAATCAAAGTTATAAACATCAGAGTACTGGATCATCTTAATCATGAGCGACTCGTGACTCACTGATCAACTACTTACTCGATCGAGTGGGTCCTTGGAGCTAGACGGAACTGATAATTAATTACACAGGAGAAAAAAACTTGATTGCGTCTATCCTAGAAAGAAACTATGCAATCAAGAGGGTGTATGATGGTGACTTTAATTCACACATTTTTCATTTCTAGAGAAATTACTTTCTCATGCTGGAAACTGTAGGTGAAGCTTTCAGAGTTCCTCTGTGTAGAATGAAATTACACCATGGTATCCCTATTACCTCTGATGGTGCAAAGTCACACCTTTTTCATTTCCAGAGAAATTACCTTCTTGATGATGCTAACTGTTGGAGAAGTTTACAGAGTTCATTATGTAGTAAGAAATTATCCCATTGCATCTATATTACTTTCTACAAAAGTAAAGTAATCTGTATCAAATGTGCAGCCGGTTGAGGGGAATGATATTACCTTGTCCCAGGCTTGTCTATAGTAGTTGAAATTGGTGGAATTTTTGGAACTAATGACATAAGGTGAAGTTACTCCATGGTCCATCACTATCATCTTTCTGGAAAATAAAGAACTGCGTATCAAATTCTCTCATACATTCTTTCTCATACAAAAAATAAACATAATCATTTTATTTAACACACATCTCATATAGATCCTATAACCATCCACTATAGTCGCATTGCAGATGTTACTTCCTAGTTGTAATTCCAGCCGCACAGAGTCTGGACTGTTGCTGTTGATCGGCTGATGATGAGATGGACCAAACTCATTCTTGTGAAGTAGTCTACTTCGAGGAGAGATTGTTTTCCTATTTTTCATACGTTACTGAACCATGATGTTAAGAAGAACAGTTGGTGCATTCCTGCAAACTCATGGATGAAAAAACTATGGGTCTTACACTTCAAAGGTATTTCCTAGAGATCATAATTTTCAACTACAGCAAGATTTTCTCTCTTGTAGGTTTTTTTTCTCACAAACACACCGCGAAAAGGTCTGATGAAATATCGAAACTTATCTTCATTGGAGTCGTCCATCACACCAACATCCCTCCAATACTTCTTCAGATGGATATGATGACAAGCATCAGTATCCATCTTTATCTCAAGCATCTTCTTAGGACCCACGGCAATGCCTTTAGAAGCTACATGTACACACGAGAACTTAGAACATCTTGGTTCAAGAAATGACAGAAGTTTGGCTAGATCTTCAGCTTTTTGGATGCTCGACAACACACATACTCTACGCTGTTGTCATACTCATAAGAGCAACCATATTTTGGCATATATTCAAGAATTCTAAGATATAGAGATTTTTCTAGAAGGTGGATCGCCGGTTGAGATTTATTAAATCATCATAGTCACTTCATAACTGATCATGACAGGAATACTTGGTATAAGAATACTTGGTATAAGAAACGTTCGACAGGAATACTTGGTATAAGAAATCTCAGAAGACTCATGTTGGTGGTTATCGCATTGTATGTGGTCACTTATCTCTCGAATCATATACCCAAAACACATCATGAGATCAGTGTTCTTCAATGTCATCAAAAAGAGCAATTATAAGCATAACATCAAACGTGTTACACGTACTGATGTTGAACCCATATAGATCATATAGACAGAGTCGGGATGAAAGATCCGTTAGTCCACTCTTCTGTCTAATTTCATCTCTCTGTTCTTGATTAACACAAATATCTAATAAAGAAACAATTTGTATCATCTCTTCTATATTTCTCTTAGTTGACTTATGTTGAAAATGAAATCTATTATGAGGATACTGAATCTGATTTGAAGTATCAGCCTTTGTTGACTTGACTACACATCTTCTACAACCACCATATCTCTTAAACAACTTACCAGCTATTTTACATTGAGCAGGATGATCTCCTATCCAAAGCAAAAGCATACATATCATAGTTATCTCTTCATCCCTTCTTCTTGATATATTCTCTTCTCCCACATGTACATATTTGAACTTAAACTCTTCTAGAAAAGATTTGGAAAGATCCATATACAAAGATTTTAAAAATGCTTCTAAGATATGCATATCCTTTTGTTTCTATATACGTTTGGAATGCATTAGAATGAAGTAGAACTTTCCTAACATTCATGATTACCAACTCAATGGTCGAGCAATCCTTTTGAACGCTGGATGCTGCTTGGAAACCATCCCAATGTCTCATGAGAGCAATATTAAATGGTTCTACTTACAGGATAAAGAGTTTTGAATTAGTATTCATGTATCCAATAACATTTCAATCATATCAAAGATAATTTTAGTGACCTCCATATGTTGGTCCATGAGAGAAGGAGTTCATATCAAGAAGAATTAGTATGTTCAAACATTTATAATAATCTAGAAATCTAGAGAACTCAGCAAAATACATTAAATTCATAAGAGATCTTAGCTTCACTTGCGTAGGTTGTTGAGAAATCGAATCTGAATATACAGTACATGGAAAAGAATAAATGTTGGTAGTCCTATCAAAATCTGCTATTGTCAACAGATCTTCAAATTTAGTTGGCCACACTCATAGTTGCACAATACATACAGACTATTGGCAATTTTCAACATTTGGACTGATCCTCGAAACTAACACACCTCTTGAACTTTTTTTCATGCTAGAATTGCTGTATAAATTCTGGAGCTTGTTCCGTATCTACATTATGCCGCTCATCTCAATGCCTCCAACAGTTCAACACATCGTGATAGAATGTTCTACTTTTGAACATTAGTTCTAAAATCTTTTTGTTCGCTACCAGAACGGTAGGTTGCACCTTTTTCCGATTGGAGAGCCACTGAACACACAGTTTGGGCGAGGAAGCATGAGAAGTCTATCTCAGATTACTGCGGCTGCAACTGTAAATGCATTGATGGCACCATCTGTAAATTCTGATGTATATGTCGGACACGTTGAAGTTTCTTCCAGTCCTACGTTGCTAGATAGGACTATTGAGAAGAAAAATGTCCAAGTTCCTTCTGAAATACTAAAGAGAGGAGTTGAGACTATCCGCAGAATCACATGATGGAGAGATCTTGTTGACGTTGCGTCTATCAAAGCATTCTTAGACGTGGATAGACACATTCACTGGCATGATGCTTCTGTGGAGGAAAAGAGACGGCGAGAAGCCTCTGAACTTGATACTGGAGTTCCAGAGGAGACTCGGGACAGACGAAGAGCTACAAGGAGGCGAGCAGCTCCTCTAGAAGACATCCCGTCTACTTCTGTAGCTCCTCCACCTGCACCAGGTCCGATGGAGGACGTGCAGAGATCTCAGCAGGAACCAATGACTGTTGGTAGACGGTTTACTGCCCAAGAGAAAGAGAAGGGACCGGCTTACAAGTTGACAGCAGACATAGAAACTTCTACTGATCTGAAGAGTGGTATTGCGAAGAGAGAGTTTCACGAGATGATCATCGACATCATTAAGCGGAAGAGACAGGTGATGTCCGAGCAAGTAGAAAGTCAGATGATAGATGCAATAGGAGCTTCTATAAATGATGTAAAGTTTGGAAAGGTGCATTTTCATAAAGATGATGACACGAGATACCAGCAAGAAGTGTTGGTTGCTGGTACCAACATTGCTGAATTTGAGGATGAAGAAGCTGGCAACGAAAGTCCAGCTACTGATAGTGACTTCAAAAAAAGGCATTGGGCTCGGGTTACGACTGCTACATGAGTTCGCCTTGGAAGTCTTGATCTGTTGCTGCTTTAGTTGATCACGGATCTGAGATCAACATCATGTCACGAGAGGTATACGAGAGAGGTCAGTGGTCTATCGAGTTGAACCATGGTTGGGTGTTACGTGCTGCAAACAAACAGAAAGGTGAGCTATACGACGCTTGTCCTAACGTGAAGGTGAAGATAGGTGATGTGGATGTAGATTAGCACTTCTTCGTGCAATCTTCTGCTTCATATCTTGTGATTCTTGATCAGCCTTATATCACTACAGTTAGAATGAAGATCAAGGTGATGGATGATAGGTCTCACTATGCTAGGATTCGTAGTCCAAATGATAGACGTTATGTGCAGTTTCTAACCATTCGTACAAATCACGAACGAAACCGATAGACTTTGAGAGATTCTCCTATCTGTAGGAGTAAGGATTTTCAGAAACCACTCTTGTAGGACGGGATAACAAGAGTGATGGATCTGCTACTACTATGATCCCGCTTGAGCAGCCTGTGGGATCATAGGAGGCTGACGAAGAGGTTGCTCAAGATTCAGAGAATAGTTTTGATGATTGGAGTGCGTTCACGCGAGTAGAGGATTTGACTGAGAAGAGTAAAAGGCAGATGGAAAAATATGCAGCACATCTGCGTTGTACAAGAGTTCCGAATGAAGGTGAGGTGATTTCTGGTGTTTACAAGGAGTTTGTAGACGTACAATCTTCTGTTCGCTGGCTGGATGATGTAGATAGGTTAATAGAGCAGATGGGAGGAAGTGTGGTGATTCTCATCCACTCTCGTAAAGTCTATGAGGAGGTTATCTCGTGCTTACTATCTTGTCCTCGTCCGAGACTGGGTAGATGAAAGGATGCAATCTGCTGGTGTGGCTCTTGTGAAGAAGTAGAGATTCACACCAAATACAAAACAGTAGCGAAGAAGGTGAAACCAGTGGCGATCCAATTACTTGTTGATTCACAACAGTAGATGGAGTTAGCAGCCACTGTGCCTGTACTGAGAGATCTTAAACAGATAAGACACAAGTTTACTCAAGAGACACTCGAGCAACTCCAGATAGGAGAGGTGGCTTCTTGACTGAAGTGGAAAAATGAGCTTTTGAGTTGATGATAGTTAGCCATGGTAAGACATTCTTTCTCAGTTGGAGAGATTGGTCGTGTGGATCCTAGTGTGATAGCTCGGATGGTTATCTTCACTGTTTCTCACTTACCTTGGGACTTGAAGCTGATTCCAGTCCCTCGTCCCTTGCTACAGAATGTGATTGAGTTACTGAAGGAGAGGATGCGGATGGGTATTCTTGAACCATCTATGGCTCCGTACTCTAGCCGATGGTTCACAGTACCTAAGAAGACAGGAGCTTTACGCTTCATCCAAGACTAACAGCTTGTAAACAACATCACGATTCAAAACGTTGGAACAGGACTTGTGGTTGATGAAGTAGTTGAAGTATTTGCCAAGAGATCGATCTATTCTATTGGAGATCTGTTTTTTGATTACGATCAATTTGAGCTTGCTTTGGAGAGTAGAGACTTGACTACCATGCGTTCACCTTTGAAGTTGATGCGGATGTGTACTCTTTCTCGGGGCACGACAAACTCAGTAGCTCATATGCAAAATGCGATGCATAAGGTGTTACGGGAGTTTGTACCTGAGATCATTATCTCATTTTTGGATGATATCCCATGAAAGACTATCCGGTGGAGGACAAAGACGAAGCTGTGACTTCTGATGGTTGCAGTAAGTTCATTGCAAACCACATTCGAGATGTGAAAAAGATTCTAAATACGCTTGGAAGAGGTACACCTCACTCTTTCAAGAGAAGAGGTTTATTGGCGGCAAGAACATCACGAGACGATGGAGCAGCAGAAAGAGATTCTCAAGTCTCCACCTGTACTAAGGAGACTTAACTACGAAAGCGTACGACTTATCATGCTTACTTTTGACACGAGTCTGAAGGCGATTGGATGGGCAGTTGGCCACGAAGACGCAGATGGTGTGCGGTTTGTTTCTAGGTTTGGAGCTCGAATCTTAACAGATAGGCAACGTAACTATCCTCAAGTGAAGCGTGAGTTGTGGAGAGCTGTTACTGTATGAAGATAGATCGAGAGTTCTTGATAGGTGCTCATGTGGTTTTAGAAACTGATTGTTTGTCTTTGCTAGGTATAACAGCAAACTGTAATACTCCAGACATAGCAATGCTACGATGGATTGCTTATATCCGAAATATGAACCCTGAGCTGAAACATATAGCAGGAAAGAATAATCCTGTTGCAGACATGTTATCTAAGGCTCATTATACAGATGAGGATGAGATGATTACAGAAGTCAAAGATGAAGAGAAGAGAGACGTTTGGTGCCAACTTGGTCAGCACACTTCAAACTTGGAACCACTGCTGTTCAACGAGGAGTTCTGCACGGAGAAATTCTGCGACATTGGATTGTATCTGAGTTCATTATGCTGACGAGAACGCTGGAGTGATACAGAGTTCAAGGAGATCAGATAAAAGGCGTACGGTTATCTTCTACGTGAAGGTTAACGTCCGAAGAGAAGAGATGGAATGCTTACTAGAGTGGTGGATGATCAATCGACGAAGTGGCATCTGCTTAAGGAGTTTCATGACACCTTGTGGGCTAGGTACCGTGGAGTCTGGCCTACATACACGAAGATGAAGGAGCGATATTGGTGGAAGGGTTTGTATAAAAATGTAGTGGATTTTGTTGTGTCGTGTCTACACTAAAGTCCCTTATAGAGATGGACTTGTACCTACCTCTTCACCTAGTATTCATTTTTCGTGGATCCTTGATCTTGTGATGATGCCGTCGGAACTATGAGGAATGCGTTACTTGGTGTTGGTTCGAGAAGATCTCTCCAACTACGTGGAGGGACGAGCACTACGGACGAAGACTACAGAGAATATATGTAGGTTTGTGCTTGAAGATATCTCTGTCGTTATGGATCTTTTGGAAGATTACGAGCAGATAGGGGCGAGTTGAGAGACGCAGAAGCGACGGAATTCTTTCCTCGTTATGGAGTAAAGCTTTGGCTTACTACTGCTATGAATCCAGAAGACATTGGTAAGAGTGAACAAGGACACCCTTCTATTGTTCACGCTTTAGTGAAAGCATGTGATGGTAAGCCTAGAGAATGGCTGAAATTACTTTCATTTGTTTTATGGGCTGATAGAACTACACACTGTACTACGACTGGTTATATGCCAGTTGAGTTTATGTTGAGGCAGAAGCCAATCATGCTTGCTGAGAAGGACTTTCCTACGTGGGCTACGCTACCGTTGGAAGATGTTATAGATCATATTTCACTCTTTGCTTTACAAACTAGGCAGTTGGAGGGACGGGAGGAGGATCTTGCTGAGGCACAAGAGAAATTGAAGGTGACTCGAGTCAGAAATAAAGAGCGTTTTGGCAAGACTCACCGACTACGACCGAAGTCAATACGTGTTGGTATTGGGTTCTGGTGTATGATAGCACGCTGGAGAACAAGCATTCTACACTTCGTAAGTTCTCACAAAGATGGTTCGGGCCTTATGTTATGCTAGATGTTTATGAGAATGTCACTTATAGTTTACCTGAGCTGGATGGTACTCCCTTGAAACTATCTGTGGCTGGCAAACGAGTGAAGTTGTTCAAACAACGTGGTGGATCAGTAGATTTGTTCAACTTTGTGGAGTATGAGCAAAGGATGACAAGAGACGAGGACGCTCCGACAACTAAAGAGGTTGAGGCGGAGGAGAGTGACGATGATGAAGAGTAGACAGAAAGATGAAGAGGTTGGCACATGCCAGGGGATGTGCAGGTTTAGAGGGGGTGGATGTCGTGATGGTCAAATTCTTGATAGATTTGGAGCAATACAGAAGGAGTTATGGCAGATTGAAGTTCAGACTGTGTCAGAATTGCATCACTTTTGTTGATTTTGGAGTTTTCGGTGTCAATCGCAACAGAATTGAGAAAATCGCTTCAAACCTTCGTGGTCGCGTTCATTGTCAGCAAGGCTACGACTGTCCACAAATTTTCATGTCAATTGAGTGAGTGAGTAATTCAAGACGACCGCTGAAGCAAAGGGGGTCTGAAAAGCTCTCAATCTAGAGCAGCAACTTCAAAGAACGAGATCTGGAGAACTGTGTAGAATCAGGAGGTCAAATTTCACAAGGATGTTCAGCATGCTGTAGACTCCAAATCCTGTAAGAATCATCGGAAGTTATTGAGCCAATTCTTTGTTCTAGGTCGAAATAGCTGTTTGGGTACTTGAAATTATCATAATTTCTTTGCTCAGAACGTTTCTGCCCATATCTCAATGCTCTATTTGATCTCAGGCTGAAATTTCGTATGTGTATTCTGTAGGACCTCAGTTACATGTAGGAGAAGTTCTGAAGCCTAAACCATCGTATGTTTCTCATTCTACACAGTTAAAGTTCATTGTCTGATCTTATTATTGCTAGTTCGATCTGATTTTCATTTTTTTGAACATACTAGAGGATCCATGCGACCTGTGTGAAGGTTTATAGTGCCCTTATGATTTGAAGCATACCTCTGTAGTAAGCAATCACAGCTTGAACCTCAACACTTCTTCGAGTAGACCACCACGGTCAGAAGTCCAACTTCTCTGAGTAGACGTAACACAACATTCACGATCATATCATATCAGAAGGTTCCTCCCTTCCCAGGAAAACTCTCACAACAACAACACCTCAGCAAACTCGTCCACAATCGGTCCCAACATTTCTGATTGTTAATGCATTCATCAGTTGCATGTCTTGGATGAATCATAGTGATTCATTCTTCTTTGACACCATAAACCATCTGCTCGAATATGGTGCAAAAGACAGCTTCAAGATCTTCATCCGCATCTTCTCCTTCAGCAACTCTACCAGTCTAGGCAAGTGAGCTTGTGGTACTGGAATTGATCTCAGATTTCACAACACATGCGGTATGGTGAAGATAACCACTGGGGTAATGACATATGAGTCTACACACCCAATCTCATGTGACTCAAAGACAAATGCTTTCTCATGCCTCGAAAGCATCTCCTTGAAGCACTTCCTCTCTCTTGGTAGAAGAGATCCATCAGATCCAATCTTCTATTCTTCAAGGATCTCATCCATGAACTTATGTCTTATCATTGCAAGATCTCTCAAACTCTTATCCCTTGAAGCTCGATCCATCTATTGGATAGTGTCATCTAGGAAGGGACCAGCAATTAGCTTTATCTTTTTATCCATTGTTTTGTACTTCGTCTCAACTCGAACCTCAAGTGCACGAAATGATTTGATCACTGAATAGACCTCCTTTGAATGAATCTGCACAACTTTATCCATATCCTCCCATCTAATAGACAAGATCACTCGCAGAAGATCCTCCAACACTCGCAGAGGATCCTCCTCATAAACACCAGAAATCCATTCATCCCTTTCTAGCTCACCCAACTCTCTTACCATTAGCTCAACCTTATGCAAATATTTTTGTTCTTTTCTTCTCAGTGCTTAAACCTTCTTGTAAACAACAATCCCACATTCTGAATACTTGACAAACCTTTGCAAAAGGCACTTTCTCCTTCAAGCGATAGTACCTTTTCTTGCACACCACTACAATCTCGCTCTATATAGTGGTACTTAACGAAAATCCTTGAACTCTTCACTCATCCTTGGAAGCAGTTTTTCCTCTACATGATCTCTATTGCATTTGTGATTGGACGATATAGTCAAGAACTGTATCGCTTTCATCCCATCCTGACTTCGGATCCTAGCATAAGCAAATCCGTCGTCTGTACTCTCGTCTCCATCCGAGTTGCTCTGAGGAAAGGTTGATCAAGAGAGTACTCTCTAGAAGATGCAGATTGAGTCACTAAGGAGTCATTCATGGAGTGAGTGAACAAACTCAACAAATGATTTTTTGTCACAAAATTTTTTCGAGAGTTTGAGAGATAGTTTCTTCATTTGTCGTGGATGGAGAGGCTCACACTTGAGAATGACAAAGTGGAGCTATTCTTACAATCATCCAACAATGATTTACAAAAGAAGTTGGAGTTGCTTCTAGAAGATAAGACGGAGGACAACGTGCTTATCGTTGATTGGGAGAAGATTTTTGAAGCGGTTGGTATACTTGCCAAGAGAGAGTATCGGAGAGGAAGATGGTAGTAAGTCATGGAGTGAGACCGTCATCTAATGTAGTACCGCGGAAACAACGGATAGTATCAATATCTATTGTTTCGTCTCTTAATATTCATGTTTCTATAACTGTTCTGCAGAGGGATACTATGAAAGAGTTGGTCAACAAAGGGATACTATGTGAAGTGACATGATACGATTGCTTATGTTCATTTCTTGGTCATGGACTATCGATTCTCAGTCATCTCTAGATTGAGAGCTTTTCAGACTCCCTCTGCTTCAGCGGTCGCCTTGAATTACTCACTCACTCAAATGACTTGAAAGTTTTTGAACAGTGATAGCCCTGCTGAAAATGAAAGCAACCACGAAGGTTTGAAGCGATTTCCTCGATTCTGCTGCAATTGACATTGAAAACCCCAAATCTAACAAAAGTGATGCAATTCTGATTCAACTCGAACTTCAAATGGGCATAACTCCTTGTTTATTGATCCAATCGATCAAGAATTTCACTGACAGTGCTTGGCACGACGAGCTTTATCTTCCTGTGCTCTCAGATTTCACAGTGTCATCACCAAATGCTCGAACTCTCCTAAGTTAGACCTCTACTTCTAAAATTAGAGTTTTACAAAAGACACAAACGGACCAATAGCTCCACTTGGCTGTCCTCTAGTGCCCTAATCCACGTGGTTACTTAACTTCACTCATAGGCTACCACGTCAGCCCCTCTAAAATGTCAACGTAAATCTTAAACTATCTAAAATGACACGCAACCCTGAAAGATAACCTAAACCAGCTAAAAAGCGTGCATCGGCGATAAGTAAGTACAACCCATGAGTTTAAAACTCTATGAACATGTTAAACAATGTACTAGGACTCAAAATACATAAGTCCCTCGAGAATCAACTTCTCTGAGGTCATAATTTCACTCAGAGAGGCTAACTCTTGGCTGAGAAGTGAATCATTTACTATGCGAAATGATTCACATCACGACATCCACCCTCTCCAAACATGCACATCCTCCGGCATGTGCCAACTTCTTCATTCTTCTGTCTGTTCTTCATCATCGTCACTCTCCTCCGCCTCAACCTCTTCGATAACATGGACGTCTTCATCTCTTGTTGTCCTTTGCTCTGACTCCAGAAAATTGAATAACTCCACGCCTTTTGAATAGTTTCACACGTTTGCCTGCCACAGATAGCTTCAAAGGAGTACCGTCTAGCTCTCGTAAACTATAAGTGGCATTTTCATAAACATCTAGCACAACATAAGACCCGAACCATCTTTGAGAGAACTTACAAAGTGTAGAATGTTGGTTCTCCAACGTGCTGTCATACACCGGAATCCAATCACCAACACGTATTGACTCTGGTCGTAGTCGGTGAGTCTTGTCAAAACGTTCCTTGTTTTTGACTCGAGCCCCCTTCAACTTCTCTTGCGCTTCAGCAAGATCCTCCTCTCTCCACTCTAACTGCTTGGTACGTAAAGCTGTCGTGCGCATACACATCGCTACACAACATACATCGCTGTCAAAGGAACACCACACATGCACATAACACATGGACGGTGTCATACACATACACAAGTGTACCACAATGATAACAAGGTATGTACTCACTCCACCTGCCAACAAGCACTAGACAATCACTACAGTCGAGCCAAATCCACTCTGTGCTCGCAGAGAATCCAGATCTCACTCTCAAGACTACTCACCATAGCTAGGAGCTTGAAGGCTCAACTTGAAGAACTGAGGTCTCCAAGCCTCTACCTGCGAAGTATATCCCTTGTGGGCACTCTCACCAACTTGCCCTAACGGCCTTATCGGGATCCGTCACTTCGCACTCGGTCAACCTAACCGAGTTACCAAACCGACGTGACAGCTGTTGTGCGCATACACATCGCTACACAACATACATCGCTGTCAAAAGAACATCACACTGTTATGGACGGTGTCATACACATACACAAGTGTACCACAATCGCCCCCCTAACTGACGGTTAGGTCCCTCTAACTCCAGATAATTCCATATCTCAACTACGTGATATACACCTTCATGGATGCAAGGATCAGGAGGTCGGGTGCTACATTGCCCCATCGTTAGTCGCATGTCTGCAATCCATACCACGCAAAGATCTAATCGGCTATCCCTGCTATATACATCGATGACAAACTCATCGTCCAATAGGAATGACAGTGAGAGATGGAGTCAAACACGACATGTACCAACCTCTCGAACAACCATCACACACCAACATACGAGCTGCTTCACCAGCAGACCCACACAACATACACCTCAAGCCCGCACGTACAACTATCAAGCTTGGGTCAACGGTACCATCGATGTTGGGAAGATGACATGGCGCGCAATTACGCACATGGTCTTTCCAAACAACACCATCACGGCCCTCTAACATGAGTACTCCAGAAGGTAACACCTCACGCACTCGTAAAATAGTACGTCCTGCGGTCACGTCCAACGTCGTGGGTGCAGTCTGCTGCAGATAGATATAATCGTCAGGATAAAACTTGCGAATCGATGGCCGATAACCTCCTCCTCGGATAGTTGCATATCGCAACGTGTCTCTATGCTGAGCAATCGCTAGATTCTCAAAAGCCATGGGCATAACTCTTCAAAATATCTCTGTTCGTTGAGAACCTACTCTCACTCACATATATGGGTCATCAAGGTTCAGCACCTCAGCAGAATCACGACGAATGGCCGAAGGTAGATCTGGATCTCGACCGTATAATAGAAAATAAGGTGAGAAGGAAGCCAAAGACGCTTGTCGGCTAAAACGATAGCCCATAGCCAACCATGATAACTGCACATCCCAGTCTCCCAAGTGGCCCTTCTGCAAGCCATACTTACGCAATCCTCTCTTCACCGTCTGAACTACTCTCTCCATCAAACCATCTGCCTCAGGATGATCTCGAGACGTAGTCCGATGATCAATCAGTGCCTGATCACACAAGACCTGAAACTCACCAAGGAACTCTGTACCTTGGTTTGTCAGCACTTCAGCTGGTGCTCCAAAACGACTTAGCGCTCGATCTAAGAACGCACACGCCGTCCCTTCACTCGCCTTGTCTGGTAATGCTACCAACTCAATCCACTTGGAAAAGTGCTCCATCATCACCAACACATATCGATGGTGACGTACAGTCAACGATAAGAGTCCCGCAAAATCCAAACTCCAACGGTAACCCAACCCCATAATCGGTAAGGGGTGTAACTGTGGAGTAGGAGCATTAAACGATGCTCGTACTCGATCACAAACCACACATCGTGCAACAAACTGTTGCACATCGACGTGCATACCACGCCACCAATACTGTCCTTGAAGTAAGCTATGCGTACGCTTCACTCCAAAATGTCCCAACTCCTCATGAGCATATCGGACTAACTGTGCCCTCTGGGATGGATGTGGCACTATCCGTACTCTCCCATCATCCCACACTCGAAATACATGTCGTCCTTCTTGTCGAAATCTCTTCGCTCGTTGAAGGACACGATCTCGCTCCTTGGCACTTACTGTGCCTACCACTACGCCAGTACGTAGATACTCCATCACGGTCACATCGTCATGGATATCTCGCTGGTTTGGAACATCATCTCCACCCTCAGGATCTGGAGACTCGTCATCTACTCTCTCACTTGAGAAAGATACGACTTGGCCCTCCATACTAGAGTTTATGGTCAACACACAAAGAAAAACATATGCATGCCACCCTGGCACTATCTCCTCATCAACCTCATCATGCCATCGAGCCCCAGTCTGATCCTGCTGACTCGTGCATGGGTTACGACTCAACCCATCAGCATCTAGGTTTGCAACTCCAAGTCTATGCACTACCTGAAAGTCATACTCTTGTAAGATCAGAGCCCATCGTGCAAGCTTCCTTGTAATCTTGTCGGACTCCATCAACCACTTGAGCGGTTGGTGATCAGTGATGAGAGTAAAGAGGTTCCCAAACAGATAACATAGAAAGTGTGCAACAGCCCACACTGCAGCTAAACACTCCCCCTCGTACGAACTGTACCTCGCCTCCGTCGAATTGTTGAAGCGACTGGCATACGCCACCACAAATTTCTTTTTCTCATCATCATGTTGAGTCAGCACTGCTCCAAGTCCCAACATACTCCAATCAGTGTGCAGTTGGAAAGGACGTCCCCTAACGGGTCTCCTCAAGATGGGAGCAGATGTCAACCTATCCTTGAGCTCCACGAAAGCTCGCTCTTGCTCATCTCCCCACTGCCACTCTTGATCCACCTTCATCAGTTTGGTCAACGGCTTCGCAATTGCACTAAATCCTTTCACGTATCGACGATAAAAGTTTGCCAAACCAACAAATGCTCGAACTCGACTCACATCTGTGGGGCGTGGAATACGTGCAATGACCTCGACCTTCGTCTGTTGAACACCCAATCCACCTGGGTAGATGGTGTGATCCAGATACTCTACCAACTCCTGGAAGAACTTGCACTTCCCAGGGTGTAACTTCAACCCATGAGCTCTCAACCGCTCGAACACATCCCGTAAGTGTCTCTCGTGCTCCTCCACTGTAGCACTATAGACTAAGATGTCGTCAATATAGCATCTGACAAAATCCAATCCTGCTAGGATCCTATCCATCACTCTTTGGAATTCAACAGGGACGTTCTTCAACCCAAGTGGTAAGAACCGCCACTGATACAAACAATCCTTGCCGTGAGAGTCAATCCCCCAGAATGCTGTCTTGGGCTTATCTTCTTCTCTCACCGGCAACTGATGATATCCTGCTCGAAGATCCAAAGTACTGAAGACCTTCACATGTCCCACTGCATCAAAGATCTCCTCAGGTGTCGGCATGGCATACTTATCGGACTTCGTCTGCCGATTGATAAGACGGTAGTCTCCACACATACGTCTATCCGTGTAGTTGCCATACATATCCTTCTTGCTGGCATAACTGTGGTAGATGCATACTCTCCATGCGACATCTCCACCAACCCAGTTTCCACCAAGTCTTGAGTACTACTCTAGATCAAGGTTCTCTCCATGTCACTGTACCTGTAAGGACGTCGAAAGATTGACGTGTCATTAGCCAAGTCGATCCGTATACCCGGTCTCTTCAAGGTACCCAAATCCTTCATACTAAAGGCAAAACACTTCCTGTAGCTCTTCAGGAATCTTTGAACTCTTCGTCTCTCCTCTTCTATAAGGTTGGGTCCAGTCTCTGGCTCCCAAGTATCCTCTGTCATCATGCTAGAGGTAGAAGACGAAGTCGTTGACTGCTATCTTGCAGCCTCTGGAGTAGTTTCCTTCTGCTCACCACCAACAACCTCCATCGCTACTGTGCGAAAAACTTCTGCAGTTCTAGTTGCAAGCTCCACACTCTCTCCTATGACATCCCATGATGTCCAAGGATGACGAACTCCACGTGCCTCGCCCCCAGCCTTTGCCTCCACTGACCCAATAGGCAAAGAGCTCAAGAGTGTTTGAGCAGTAACACCCGTCAATCGCATCCGACGCTGCTCAGCCAATCCAAGGCTAATAATCCATGTCAAGTAGTTCAAGTCCATTGCTTGACCCAACACTTGACGACGTGAAGCCTCCGACACTGAAGCTACTGCCGTTGTACTCGTAGGAAAACCCTTCGCTCTCTCTCGTCGGCATTGGGCTCCACCAACTGTTGTAACCGAGCATCCCACACAAGCCCAGGTCCTCCATCTCTGTAAGCATGTGACGCTGGAAAGCTCACCAAAGTGAGTAACGCTGTCATAGATCGTCCCACTAGGTTCACAACTGCCATGGGTGACCTATCGACGACTCTCACTACTTGAGATCGTCGTCCTGCATCCAAGATGCCATCAATTGTGAGGTGAGCTGGTCGTCTCACTGCATCGTGTGCGCGCTTGAGCACCTCCCTCAGTAACAAGTTCGTCCACCACAATCGTGGACGATGTGCATGAGATCCCACTCTCGCTGCATCTAACAACACTGCCGGTCCGACCCAAGACCGAACCTGGTGCACACTCGTCATCATATGTGCACGAGCATCACCCAACAAACGAACATTCTCCAAGATGTACGTTGGAGAATCCATCTGATGCATCTGGAGATATCGTAAGATTCGTAACATCTCCCAAAACATCCTAGATCGTGGGTCATGCAAACCCTGACCTCTCCCAGCACGCTGTCGGAGTGTGATCCGTCTACCTAGGAAAGCGCCGGACTTTTGGCTGTGATTGTTTACTCAAGAGGTTGGCTTTCAGGTCACAACAGGGGCCATAAACACTCACACAGTTGTGTATGATCCTCTAATATGCTCAAAAAGCGAAATTTAGGTCTAACTAGTAATAATAGGTTTAAGCGGTGAACTTTGACACACAAAGAGAGGAAAACTATGAAAGTGTAGACTTCAGAACTTCTCCTACATGTAAATGAGGTCCTACTGGATACACATATGAAGTTTCAGCTTGAGATCAGTTCAGAGCACCGAGATATGGGTAGAAACTTTTTGAACAGAGAAATTACGGCAATTTTTGGTACCCAGATAGCTATTTCGACCTATAACAGGAAATTGGCTCGATCAACTTCAAAGTTTCTTACATGATTTGCAGTTCACAGCTTGCTGAACACTCCTGTGAAATTGGGACTCCTGATTGTTTGTAGAACTTCAGATCTCCTTCTCTAAAGTCGCTGCTCTAGATTAAGAGCTTTTCAGACCCCCTCTGCTTCAGCGGCCGCCCTGAATTACTCAATCACTCAAATGATTCGAAACTTTTTGGACAGTCGTAGCCCTCCTGACAGTGAACGCAACCACGAAGTTTTGAAGTGATTTCCTCAATTCTGCTGCAATTGGCACCAAAAACCCCAAAATCAACAAAAGTGATGCAATTTTGGCACAATCCGAACTTCAATTAGGCATAACTCCTTGTTTATTGATCCAAATCGAGCAAAAATTTCACTGACAGTGCTTGGCACGACGAGCTCTCTCTTCCTGTGTTCTCAGATTTCGAAGATACCTCACCAAATGCTCGAACTCCACTCTAGAGCTCTGTTTCTAAACTTAGAGTTTTACAAAAGACAAAAATGGACCAATGGGAGTTCATAGCTCCACTTGACTGTCCTTTTGTGCCTTAAACTACTTGGTAACTTATCTACACTCATAGGCTACCACGTCAAGCCCCCTAGAGTGCCAGCGTAAAACTTAAACTACCTAAAACGACACGTAGCCCCGAAAAATAACTTAAATCAGCTAGAAAGCGTGCATGGGCGACAAGTAAGTACAACCCATGAGCTCAAACCCCTATCAGCATAGAAACCCTAAGTTATGTACATTGAACGTCATAGACAAGTAAGAAGTCACTTGCACAAGTGCACAAATGCTTGAACAAGATAACTAACATACTATCAGCCTATTAGGACTCAAAATAGTGTTAACACCGCATGCAAAGGTGTCAAACATATACATAAAGGACTAGAAGTAATATGAGCTAACTTCTAGAACTACTAAACCTAAGCGTCGGAGTAGAAGTCAAGCATGTAGCCGCCAAGTAGCGCGACAATGTGTGTGACCTTGACATGACCACCCCGCTATCACCAAGTGAATGGTGCCAACAAACGTGAGATCATGCGCCCCCAGCAGCGAAATATCTAACGACAATGCTTGCTGGTATCCTCTAACGGCTGATATAGGCAACAACTCAGGATATCTCTGCATCAAACGTGTCACGTGACGCAATGAGACGCGTCTTGCGACCTCATCTCTCTCCACATACAAGTATCGCTGTACTTGTATGCCTGCCTGCAATATCGCAGCCAAACCTATGCTGATCTCTCCAAATAGCTCCAGCACACACACACCCTCCTCTGGATATTGCCATACAATATGAGTCGTATCCAGCGGTGTTAAAGTCACAGGGCCAGTAACAGAGACACCTCGATGTTCCTCTACTGGCGGTACAAAGGTTTCGCTCCAAGCCTGTTGCATCAACCGGTCAGCATACTACTGCAACTCTCCGCTCGAACTCCAAAGTGGAACATCCAAGGCAGATGGTATTGACGTAGACATGCTAGGCATGTCCTCCACCTCCTCAAAGACCGGAGTATCCTCCGCATGGACATTGCCCTCTAACAACTCACCCGGCCAAGTTATGACCGAACTGAATCCTGCAACGGATGCCATCGTCTCTGATGTAAGCTCCGTTGTCTCAACTCTAGCACTGAACCGCACTGGTAAACGGCTCACTCGTCCTTCACCGGACTGCCAACTCGGTCTATAAGATGCTGTCTCCGCTCAATAGTCGATCACGAACCCCATAGGGTATAATACAGCACCTCCAACCAATACATCATAAGACTCCGCGGCCGTAACGATAGCCTTGGTCTTCATCATGGAACCATCCGTGGGATGATCTGGTCTAACTCTCACCGTCAGCAACTCGCGTGTCATGTGTAGAGTTGTACCTCCTGATCCCCTTAGAGATGTCTGTAGCTGGAATGGACATCTCTCTACTTCGGACTTCCTCAGACCCAAATCGATACACGCCAACATCAACGGTTGGGCTCCAGAGTCTAACAACACTTTCTGTGGTCGATACACCTTCTCTAAAGGTGCCACCAAACAGAAGATACCACTTCTGTTGTCCAACAACACCACACTTGGTGCCAATCCAGCACGGTCAATTTCCGGTCTAGCTGGTAATTCATCTAGTCTGGCAACCGCCGCTTGCCAAGTACCACTAGTAGCTGTCCTGACACATCTATCGTCTCTTGCTGAACTACTTCAGCGCTAGAGATAACCACATCCTCGCTCTCACTGAGCGTGGTTGCCAACTGGAACACTGGAGCCAAGCTGACTCCCAATGCCTTCATATCCGTGGCTGAAAATAGTGGGACTCGCAAAACTACTGTAGCCGCCCCCAACATCAGGTTCGACGTCGCATCCACAGACGTCGAGGGTTGACTCGCATTATCCTCACTCTTGGATGTCGATGTCTCCAACTCCACTGCACCATTGGTAGGCCGTTTAGGAATCATAGAAGTGGTTCTCAATGCCTCTGATAGCGTGAACGATTGAGGAAGTCTGGCCTGTCTACCAGCCTCTCCGAGTTGTGGATCCAACTCCACTGACGCACCTCGTGGCTCAGAGATACGTACAGCACTCCGAGTCACTGCCGCAGATGTCTCAATCTACGCCACACCAGTCATGAAGTCGAAGTCACCTCATTCTCTTCCATAAGACGTGGAAGCTTCTGTTCCACTAGATCTCCGCTGAGCCATAGCCATACTAGCTATCCTCTGCTCCAACTTCTCAATCCGAGCAGCCATACCTGCTTCTGACATCGTAGCAGGCGGTGGATCAACTGGTCCTCTCCTAGGTGCTGGATCTCTACCTCCAGCTCGACCACCACGGCTTCCCTGAGCTCCTCCGCCTCGTCCACGATCAGTCTTCCCTTGCCGTAGCTCAAGATGGAGATCAAAACAACGATCACTACTGTGACCAGCACCTCCATGGGATCGTGAGTGCTCAGCACGATCCTTACCACCACCACCACCACCACGCTGTTGCGTAGCCTGTGATCCTCGAGAAAAAGAGGTCGTCCCATGTGATGCGTCTCTGTTGAACCCAACAGTCACCACCCTCTCCTCTATCATGTTGAGCTCAATCCGCTCAGCCAAACCAAAGACAACCGCCAATGTCGGAGCGGTGTCTCTAAGGAGAGTGGCATCTCTGACTCTCTTACGCAGCTCCCGGTCTAGTATCCCATACCAGAACTAGACTGCCTGTGTTTCCATCACTCCTTGAGTAACGATGATCAACCGCCTCATGCGAGTAAACGCCTCGCGTAGGCTCTCTCTAGTCTTCCGCTGGAACTCCTGCAGACTCTTCAACTTGTCGGTCCGCACACCTTGATAATTTTTTCTCAAACAGTGGAAGAACTGAACCACAAAGTTAAACTCTGGTGGTATCCCGCTCGCACTACCACCTGCTCCACTACTAGTGGACGCACCGCTAGTAGTAGGGACTCCGCCACCTGTGGATGTACCACTACTACTAGCACCTGACCTCGAAGGTGCTACGCCTCTCGAAACTGCATCAGTAGTGATAGAACGTAGTTGGGAGACCAATGTTGTCTCCACAACTCAATCTCAACACCGTA
Source organism: Asterella californica (assembly GCA_036924285.1). Classification (NCBI taxonomy): domain Eukaryota; kingdom Viridiplantae; phylum Streptophyta; class Marchantiopsida; order Marchantiales; family Aytoniaceae; genus Asterella; species Asterella californica. The sequence goes on from JAYKYS010000001.1 coordinate 41,585,364, forward strand.
GTCTCGCCTCAACTCGTGGTAATTGTCCATCGGCGGTCCCTCCAAGTGCTGAAACAAACCCTTCCACGCCATGAAAGGTGTGAACAACTGTGGGTTCCGCATCTGTTGTAGATCGCACCAACTGTCGAACTCTTGGATGAAGTCATCTAGCTCAATGGTACCCACCGTTATCATATAACGTGTTTTTCTATCTAAGAATACACAAGGTATATGACTGTGCAGAGGTATGTTGATTGACAAGGTTGGATCTAGATCTGAATGTTTCCACTCAAATGTTTCACTATCTACTCTTCTAGCCGAGTGATCTTGTATCCGCTCGGCTCAAGTTTAAAGCTTGCTACGATCCAAGGTTACGTATAGGTTGCATAAACTTGTGTTACAAACATATCTTTTGTACTCTAACTAAAAATACTCAGCTCTGTACTATCTAACTGAAGTTATTCCTCTATATCACTAGAAGCATGACTTCTGAATAGCTCCCCAGCGACGCTAATTGTCCATCAATCCAACTATCACAACTTCATAGTACAACCAGAAGATGCTATAAGATCACTCAATCAACTTGATAGAGTATCGATACAACTTTCTGTACACCCTGGTCTACCAAGCATTCCAGCAAGGTAAAACATGCATGCTTCAAGGTACTACTCAGATCTCAACATAGCATCAACGGCGGTAGTACCTGACACCTCCGAGAATCCAAAAAGCGGCTTAAGATTCATGATGACTCCGTTCTCCTTCATCACCAAGAGCTGAAATCAGCCCCACACCATCCCATGTCGAGTTGTATGCAGGCATGGCAGTTTCAGCAACAACTCCTCTCCAAATTGCTCAAAAATGATCAAAATGACAATAGATGATATCGAAAAACCCAAAACTGCTAATAACAGAAGTATCTTTGAACTTTGAGACATCAGTCCTCCCAAACCAGTCGGCCAATGATGATCAAACTTCACAGGAAGCTTGATTGGACCCTTCACTCCTACCTTGAATAATTTTCAGGTCGAAATCTTAAACCAATTCTTAGATATGGATCAAACCGTAATCTGTGCTAACTTCAGAGCTTTACAGACCCAGGTACATTTGATCCAAGATTCTGAACAAACTACTCGACCATTTGAGGTGAAACTTCGCAAGTATCTTACTGATAAGACATGCTTCAATCCTGGGTCTGTTATAAGTTTCACTCATAACATTCGACTCAGAACTTAAGCAATAGCAAACTATCCATGACTATCACAATTCGCTGTTCCCGCCTTATCACGTCTGCATTTCTCAACTTCAATCGGTCGGTTCAGAATCCAAATCGATCAAGAACCTGATGAAATTGATATCAAAACGACCAGCACGTGGTCGGCTCTTCAACCCAACAGACAGCTCCTTAAAACTCTTCGCGAGTCTCTTGGAACAACCAGAAACGTAGCGGTAGGTACGAATTGCACCCCCCCTCCATTCAATCGATCATAACGCGCTCATCCTCCAATCAAATCGACCGATTCTTCAGCCCAGATTGTAGCCCTCGTCGAGAGCTCTGCAACCATACCTTTCGTTTCGCGAATGGACCTCCAAAGCCTCCAGAAACCACTGAAACATTGTGAGGATCAGCTAGAACACCATTGGTCCAAAAGTGGACCAATAAGAGCAAAAAGATCTTTACTTTTGTCTTTTCTCCACTCAACTTTTTCCTCTAGAACGAATTTTTACTCCCAAGGAGACACAAGACATCAACAAGACTCTAAGACTTCAGAAAATCCTTGAGACATGTCGGAGTATTCTTTGCTGTCCGTAACTACACAGAAGCGCTCAACCAGAATGAAACCAGTGAGCCGCAGACTAATACAACGTCAATATTACAACCTGGAAATGTTCTACAATAAAAGGTACGACAAAAGAAAATGGTGAAGCTATCACTCGTTTGTAATATTCTTGCTCGAAGTTTCTCACGATCCAAGCTTCATGATTGATCTTCGGTCTGCAATGACACCGAACATCGACCCAAAAGTTGAAAGAAACGTTCGATGGATAGTTGAGATCCATTGTTCCTCACAACAAAATGTACACTGTCATATCTCAAGTCTCTCCGTATGTTACGATCGGAAGGATCACCGGAAGTTGTAACTCCATCACTCTCCCCATGAATTCATTACTAAAGTACTCAACTAACCACTGTCGAAAGTGATCGCGGTGGATGCAATGAAGCTTGATGTGAAACGGATTCGGGAAAGGAAGATCCGGAGCCGGTAACAAACCTCCGTCCATAACCACCACTCTTGCAGTTCTTCACTCCTTCATGCAAACCACTGAGAACCCTCACGAAACACCCGCTGACATAGAATGTCATATGAACCTTCGACCCACCATTTTATACACAATTGCGGCGACAAGGACCACCGAAGTGAACGCACACAAATCGATGACTTGGCACGTTCCTCTATCGTGCGATCACTTAAACAGATAATCACAAATGTGGCACTCATCACACCGTCGATGAGTTACGCGATACGGTTCAGGAAACATAGAAAAGAAACACAAATGGGCACCAAATACCAAAAGAAACACAAATGGGAAACACAAACAAACACAATCAAAACTATCACACCAAATGCATCTCTGTACATAATCTTGCTTAGGAGCAAGTCTGGTATCATGTGCTCCACCCTTCTCTTCCAACCTTGCTAACTTGATCTGCAAGTCCCTCATCCCTTTTACCAACTCTTCCATAGCATTTCTTTGCGGTGCAACTTTCGGGACAGGAATAGTAGGAAGTGGAACTTGAGATACATGCACAATATGTGCTTATACGTTGGATACCATTGGTTGCCTACGAGGTACTATGATCGGCGGTGGTCTCTCTTCTTGTCTTACCACCACCTTCTCTCTCCGGTACTCTCGTTTGGCCAGTACACTCATTGCTTCAGAGACTTTTCTCCAATCAGTTGTGAGTCCATTATCTTCCATCCTATCTTCCCAAAGCAGCTCCAACTCCTTTTGTAATTCATTGTTGGCTGCTTGCAGAAACAACTCCACCTTTTCGTTCTCCAATGTGAGCTTCTCCATCCGAGACAACTGAAGGAATTGTCTCTCAAACTCTCGAAATAGCTATGTGGCAACAAGCCCTTTGTTGGGTTTGTTTACCCACTCCATGAATGACTTCTTAGTCACTCTGTCTGCATCCTTTAAAGAATACTCTTCTTTCAGTTGAAGAGTAAATCTTTCCCATGTAGCACCATGAGATCGGATGATGTCCTTCACATGCTCTCATAGCTCTGGTACGACAGCAAGCTCAAATGTACTCACCATCTCTCTTTCTGACACCTTACTCAACTCCATCTCTCGGGAATAGTACTTTAGGTACTTGGATATGTTCTTCTCGTCAAATTGATCTAGCAACCTCACAACAGATTGCAAGGCTTTAGTAACCATTGCTTCTTTCCGTTCAATGACTTGTTGTTGCATTACCAACGCAAATGCCTCAAGCAATCACATATCAGACCGTGAAAGCTTGATTACCTTTGGAGCCTCTCCAGATGTAGAAGCCTCATCTACGTAATGACCCAAACCTTCAACGTCCATGGTGACAAAACCACGCAGGAACCTCTCACCCTAGACTTTCACGTCAAGTTCACCAGCTATCGTATAACGTGTTTTTCTGTCTAGGAATACATTGGGTATATGGCTGTGCAGAGGTATGTGGATTGACAAGGTTGGATCTAGATCTGAATGTTTCCACTCAAATGTTTCACTATCTACTCTTCTAGTCGAGTGACCTTGTATCCGCTCGGCTCAAGTTTAAAGCTTGCTACGATCCAAGGTTACGTATAGGTTGCATAAACTTGTGTTACAAACATATCTTTTGTACTCTAACTAAAAATACTCAGCTCTGTACTATCTAACTGAAGTTATTCCTCTATCACTAGAAGCATGACTTCTGAATAGCTCCCCAGCGACGCTAATTGCCCATCAATCTAACTATCACAACTTCATAGTACAACCAGAAGATGCTATAAGATCACTCAATCAACTTGATAGAGTATCGATACAACTTTCTGTACAACCTGGTCTACCAAGCATTCCGGCAAGGTAAAGCATGCATGCTTCAAGGTACTACTCAGATCTCAACATAGCACCAACGGCGGTAGTACTTGACACCTCTGAGAATCCAAACAGCGGCTTAAGATTCAGGACGACTCCGTTCTCCTTCATCACCAAGAGCTGAAATCAGCCCCACACTCTCCAATGTCGAGTTGTATGCAGACATGGCAGTTTCAGCAACAACTCCTCTCCAAATTGCTCAAAAATGATCAAAATGACAATAGATGATATCGAAAAACTCGAAACTGCTAATAACAGAAGTATCTTTGAACTTTGAGACCTTAGTCCTCCCAAACCAGTCAACCAATGATGATCAAACTTCACAGGAAGCTTGATTGGACCCTTCACTCCTACCTTGAATAATTTTCAGGTCGAAATCTTAAACCAATTCTCAGATATGGATCAAACCGTAATCTGTGCTAACTTCAGAACTTTACAGACCTAGGTACATTTGATCCAAGATTCTGAACAAACTACTCGACCATTTGAGGTGAAACTTCCCAAGTATCTTACTGATAAGACATGCTTCAATCCTGGAAAGTTTCACTCATAAATTCGACTCAGAACTTAAGCAATAGCAAACTATCCATGACTATCACAGTTCGCTGTTCCCGCCTTATCACGTCTACACTTCTCAACTTCAATCGATCGGTTCAGAATCCAAATCGATCAAGAACCTGATGAAATTGATATCAAAACGACTAGCACGTCGTCAGCTCTCCAACCCAACGGACAGCTCCTTAAAACTCTTCGTAAGTCTCTCGGAACAACCAGAAACGTAGCGGTAGGTACGAATTGCACCCCCCTCCATTCAATCGATCATAACGCGCTCATCCTTCAATCAAATCGGCCGATTCTTCAGCCCAGATTGTAGCCCCGGTCGAGTGCTTTCCAACTATACCTTTCGTTTCGCGAATGGACCTCCAAAGCCTCCAGAAACCACAGAAACGTCGCGAGGATCAGCTAGAACATCATTGGTCCAAAAATGGACCAATAAGAGCAAAAAGATTTTTACTTTTGTCTTTTCTCCACTCAACTTTTTCCTCTAGAACGAATTTTTACTCCCAAGGAGACACAAGACATCAACAAGACTCTAAAACTTCAGAAAATCCTTGAGACATGTCGAAGGATTCTTTGCGGTCCGTAACTACACAGAAGCGCTCAACCAGAATGAAACCAGTGAGCCGCAGACTAATACAACGTCAATATTACAACCTGGAAACGTTCTACAATAAAAAGTACGACAAAAAAAAATGATGAAGCTATCACTCGTTTGTAATATTCTTGTTCGAAGTTTCTCACGATCCAAGCCCCATGATTGATCTTCGGTCTGCAATGACACCGGACATCGACCCAAAGGTTGAAACAAGCTCCACTAACAGTAGTGCCAATAATCACCATTAATCTCTTCGTTGTCTTGGATTCGCAAGAAGTACAAATGAAAGAGGTACAAGGCATCATGACGGAAGACATAGAAAAAAAATAGAACATGGAAGAAGAATCACAAGGTAAGCATCACAAGACATAGAAGAGTTTGACGGATGAATAAGGCATCGTACACAAGCCCTAGCAATAAAGATGAAACACTGTGGATACATGAGAAGGTTGGGTGACTTCAAGGTGCAAGAAATAGAGTTAGAAAAAGAAGTAAATCAACCAATCTAGAGGTATGTGGTACCCAGATATTGTTAAATTTTTAGTTTACCGTCGTTTATTTACTTTTGATTTATATTTCATTGTAAATAGAGATGATGGGGAGTGAAGGAGCAGAGAAATTATACTTGGGAAAAAATATTAGTATAAATATTAATTTCTGAAAAGAATAGATTCATTTTGAAGATTATGGAGTTGTTAGAAGGTTTGGAAAGTCCGCGTACTTGTAGATCTCTTGCTGTGACATTCTTTTCTCATGTTGGATCTAGAACCCTCCAATACCTGATGCATGTTACTGTTACTGTCCGATTTGTGGGTACTAAACAAACCTCTACTTCCTTGTTGCCAGACATTGTTGGCTATATTCACTAGCTGCTGCGTGCTTGTTGTTGCTGGACTTTTGTCCATCCCTCACTCCTTCTCTCAAATTGATAGAGATTGATCTTTTCAACCCATTACTACCTACTCCTACAGGAAGAGGTGCTCATCTCCTCGTTCAGACACCTGATGAGAACATAAATGTTCCTATCGGTGTCTGAACACTAACATTCCCTAAGTCCTGGTTGTTGAACCAAGTTCGCGGCATCTCCAGAACTGCTTGCCATGTTTTCTCAACTGCTTTCTTCTTCTTTGTTGCTAATCGCTAATCACTAATCTATTCTAATCTATTTTCTTCTTCTTTTTCTAGTTGTGTCCGCTAATCTATCAATCTCGTTGGCATTTCTACGCTGTCTATTTCTACACCTACATGAAATTGATCATGTCCTTTGCACTCGCTAAGAGGTCATGTTCTCATATTTGTCCCCCCAACTTATACTCTCTCCATATCTTGTGGAGCTCATATCATCTATTTCCATATGATCTCACGAAGTAATTAGACTTTATATTTCGATTGAAGATCAGTGAAGAGTTGATCGTTGTAAATCATCTTTAGTTCATATTATGCGGTGACAAGCGGTTAATTTCTTTCTTTTTTCTTCTATTTATTATGTCAAAATACCAGTGAGCTTCAAATGGGAAACTATATTTTACCATGAACGTGCATTGACAAAGTACTCTACTATCAACCTCCGGATGTGTAACTTGAGTCTTAACGTCTTGCCTAACTAGACCAGCCGTAGAACACTACGTCCGATTCAGTTAGTAACTGCTGACATGGAATGATTTCCTTCTAAATAAATGATTTATGTATTAGAGATTTTAAATTATATATATTCAGAGTCAACCTTGAAGTTGATCGAGGTATTATTCCAATTATGTACTGTACAGCTTTGTTGACGGTAATAGGATGGTGGGATCGACATGCAGAACATGTCATTTAGGTTTTGTCCTGACATGACATAGACTGCGAGCATGTTCTTGCTTGTTTGGATCTTTGGGAAACAGTTTGACTCATTTCTTTTATTGTTTTTCTTTCCTTTGACCCTCGACTCGAGAACCTTGGACGTAACTCTAGTCTCTACTGATGGAACACCATCATAACTAGCTACTATATCTTGAAAAGCATTGACTCTATGGTTTGCAACAAACATTTAGAGCTTTATTAATTTTGTCGTTGATGGTACATTGAGAATAAAGTCTATACTACATATGGATATCTAACGCACAATATTCTCTAGAGATTATAAATCACAAGATATAAACGAGGAAATAGAATATTCATTCCTCTTGTACTTTAGCTCACGGAAAATATTGCAATTTCTCCGAGAAACCAAACAATTTTTAGTTCCATAGATCTAGTTATTACTAATCAGATTAACTTAAATATAGATTGTAAGAAGAATAAAGCTCTTGCCAATGAACAGCTTTGAATTGAATTCTCATACTTCTCCTGGAGTTCTAAATCGCAAGTATCGGTTTAAAAGGAGGAAATACCTTTTATATATAAATGAGGACTACCTTTTTCTAAACGGTTTAAAAAGAGTACCTTTTATCCTTTTTCCTTCCCCTTGTATTCTAATTTTGTCTCCAATGGCATGAAAGTAAACTCAAGAAAAGGAAACTCTTAGACTAGGGATACTTGAGGTTTAAGCGTTTGCTTTGACTTTGGATACCGTCCAAGAGAAGAGCCACAAAACACTAAAGATTGAGAAATTTAGAAGAGGCAAATTTTCACTACGGTAGAAGACGTACATATAAGAACAGGTTATAAAGGAGTTGGGGAGGTAACATAACCTAGAATATACTCTAACTGTTTATATTATAGCTTTTAAAAGTTAGCTTTTAAAAGCTAACTTAATTAGTTAGTACACTCATTCACACTGTATGTAATTAGTTTTTTAAAAACTAATTACATACAGTGTGTATGAGTGTACTGTGCAACAAGTATATACCATAGTACATGGTTAATTAACTAGAGGTCTGCATATATATTAACAGACACTGCACAAACTCAAAGCAAGGGTTTAGTTATGGAATATTCTACATGGTCTATCTTAAACAACACAATGACGATGAGTCCAACAAATTGAATTCTGTTGTTAATTTAACTAGTCTACGAAACCTAAGATAGGATGTGGAGAGATAATTACTGTGCTGTAAGTCCTCACGTTAGTTAAGTAAGACTCACGAGAATATTGGACAACTACCCGAAATAAGACCCGACTGCCAAGTTGGAGTTTGCAATTAATGGCAGGTCCTGCTCCAAGTGCAACTTAATTTGTAACGGACATGTACGTACAAGTCACGTGAGCAAGCAACGGGGTCATGATGCAAGACCATCTGCACTCTCTAAGTTCATTATTCTCCTAGTGCAGTCCTTGGACAAGGACTGCACTAGGAGTAGATCGAGAGCATGCACGGGAGAAATGCAATATTTTTGATTTGCATTAGTTCCCAGATGACTTGAAACCAAATCTGCTACAGACAAATCTATAAATGCAAATCCATGACTAATGCAAGATTGCAATATTACACTTACGGCTCAAATGTTTGTTCGTGTCAAAGGAAAGGAGAGAATAGAGCAGTGAGTTAACATTTTCGTGTTTGACTTACAGTGACAATACTCAATAAAAGATGAAACATCACCGAAAATCACAGTAGACATTTCTTTCTCTTCCATGGTGTTATACAGTTAACTATCGGAAAGTTATCTTTGTATAAAAAAAAACTGGGCTCGAGTCCGTTATGACCTAAACCTCAATAAGAACTATTTTACACTTATTGAATACCTTTACAAGTGCAAAAGATGCTAAAAATTTGCACTAATAGAGAATGCAAACCCTTGATAAATACTACCTGCGATTACTCCCAAAGCATTGCACTTATCCAGTTTCTGACTATAAGTCATATGAGGGTGGTAGAAGTAGAGCCTGTTCTCTTTTTTAATTTGCCATGAGCGACACAAATCCAGGAAACCCCTATATATATGGATTTTGTCCAAGTGAATCTCTAGATCTGTTCCCGGACTGACCCTTAGATTGCTGAATGCTTCTGGACATGCTTCAAAGTTCAGTAATATGAGAAGTTTGTAGAATTCAGCCAACGTCTTGCAGTTACAAGATTGTAGGAGCAGGGAGTCTAAACTCCAGACCTGTTATAATTAGCTAGCAATGGAGATTTTATAAGCCTAGCAGTGACCTCCCAGTTTTACGACTTCTGATCGATGCAGCGATCATAAAAATTCAGAAACTAGCGTTCAGAGGTACGATACATACTCCAAGTGATGAATCGGATCGATATAGCTCTACCTAGCTACGTGCTCGGATCAGAAAACGAATTTTATTATGATCATGAGGCTCAGGGTTTCTTGCTTCTTGTCTTCTGGGTTGTAATGCTCATGACTCTTGATACAGCACGAATTTCTGGCCATGGGTTTGATCATACAGCAGCAGCCTAATAGGATCTGGAACTGGACCTCCAATGCGCAGCGAACGTGTGAGCCGTTGCCTCGATCCAAGGTTGACTCCAGATGGACCTACTTGCTGTAACAACAGATGCGTCAATACCAATAACGACACCAACCACTACGGACGTTGCTTCCGTGTGTGTGGTTTCATGCTGGGCTGCTGCAGCGGCAGATGTGTGAACCTGCAATCTGATCCTCAGAACTGCGGTTCCTGTGGCGTAAATTGCAACCTCGACTGTAGGTTCGGTCTGTTTGCTTATGACAGCAACTAGCTAGTGATCATTCTAAAACCGCTCTCAGCTGCAGTAATCGAAGCGCTGAATTGAGGTTTATATGGATGTCCTAAGCTTAATCTTTCAAGCTAGAGCGGCCTTTAAATTTCCTTTCAGTCCATGCCATTATCTGGTTCGGATAGCTAGTGATCGAGCAGGATCACTATCTGGTGGTATCGAGTAATATATATATCATGAGTGACTCGATCCTTGCCAATCTCAGAGATCTCAATTTCATTTTGGTTGCAAGCTAGCTATAGCTTTTAGCTTTACTTATACGACATAGTCCAGGCTGTGTATATATATGAGTAAACTTATAAGATCCATCTCTTCAGTTTCGATTTGTCCATCCTTCAGGTGGACTAATTACTCCGTTCAGGATGTTTTGGTTGTGACTCCACTGCTTACTGCTCCAGAATGGAGCTCCACGACAATGAAGAATAGCAATTCCACCTGGTCTTCGAGCTAGTTTCAAATCAAGTATCTCCAAGTTCGATGTCTTCCATCGGCTCAAAATGGATAATGAGAAATCACCTAACACTTTACTGCTTTCTACTTTTATGCAGAGCTAATGTTGTCATAGAGTTAGTACGAGTAATTAGAGCATCTCCACCCATATAGCGATAAATATCTCTTCATCTCTGTTTTAGAGATTAAGAGTAAATTTCAAGGATCTTTTCTTTTAAAGGTGAGATTTACCACCGCCAGTTTTAAATGGGATTTTAAAGAGCATCAAGTGTTGAACGATTTACACAAAACTCTAACTTGTACGAAAGTATCGCAAATTGTTCTTCCAAATGTTGATTTTAAATATCTCTATTAATATCTTTAAAAGCACCACAGCTTTTAAAGATCTATTAAATTGAAAAAGAGTGTAAAGATAAACATGCCATTGGAAGGTTTTCCTTTAAACCACAAGTATGCCAAAGAAGATAGAGGTTCTTGGTGGAGTTCAGAATTTTGCCAGAAAATTTAAGTTTTTTATAATTTCTGGCCAAAACTCCCTAAATATATAGCTCTGGTGAAATAGATTTCAATTTCATGCGAGATGATCATTGTAACTCGATTTACTCTTATTAAGAGTATTGCTCATAAAAAATTTCCAAATTTCCAAAATATAAGAATATATCTTTCGTGGTACAGATTCGCACCTGATTTTCCTATTTGTTTCTCATCGGTTAGATCTCAATTAAAAGTGACATTTCTGGTTCATTTTACATATCTTAAGAGTTTTGAGTATTTTGAATTAGATAATCAATAAATAAAAACTAGACAAGTAGACACAATTCTGATGAGCTAACCAACCCAAACTAATAGTAAAAACTTTGAATGAAAACTGACAATATGTGTTACTTAACAGGCTCCTTACTCACTGAGAGTTGTGGGAGAGTTAAAGAAGTGCCGTGTGGAGATGCTCTTAGTGCCTGTTCCCACTAGGTGTTTCTTTCGTTTATGTCATTAAACTTGTTTAGGTTGGGTAATAAGCATATGTTCTGACTCAACAGCTTTTCAGAAACTATTTACAAAATCTTACCTTGGGTCAGAGGTTCCTCTTCCCGACCTCTATGCATCTTTTGCTACATCCAGAGGTGTTTCAGAATAAATTAGAAATATTCAGAACAGTAACCAGAAACAAGCAAGCTAAGGAGTAGTTTCAGTTGATTTGGTGTGTCTTGAAGTACATTGTTTGGAATAATCTCAATAAGAAGCGATAGGTTGAAAAACCTAGTCGTTAAAGTTTGGAAAACTTTAACGATCAGAAGGTAGTGCACAGTTGTTCGGTTTGAAAAGCCTGGCAGAAAAACCTAACCAGTCAGAAGACATTGCCCAATAGATAGGAGGTAATGCAAAATATTTTCACAAATCATGGTGGGAACTCTAGGTTTGGACAAGCCATATAGGTGAAATGTGAGAAAAGGCCTTTAATGTAACCGTGCAAGTAGTGTTTTGTTGTTACATATTATATAGTTTAGACCGTTATCTGGAACCTATGTAAGTGGTGGTTGAAGCTACGTTTGACCATTCAAGATGAATATATTGATCAGTTTTCCAATTTTTATATCTTTCAAAAGGACTCATATATCTATAGATTCTAAAATCGGTTTGTATTTGGAAACATACTCCTAGTGTACGATATTCAGAATTTCATCAATTCTTGATGAAGCATAACTAAACTCAGCAGATTGGTCTGAATCTAAATTTATGTCTAGATAGAGATAAATTCAAAATGAGATTTAATTATATTTAATTTTAATGTTATACTATCACAGAGTTATTAAAGTAAGAACCACAAGAATAAACTTCAAGACTTAGAATCACATTCCAGAAAGGACAAAAAAGGAATGCTGGTTCAGAAATATACTTTCCAGTGTCCGATCGGAAAGCTGAAATGTCGCGAACAGATTAATGAGGATAAAGTATGATTCAATCAAGTGGGTGTTGCAGACTGCTTTTGATCTGTGAATTCGAAGGTGCTTATTAGTTGGATAAGTTTTTTCACTTTTAATCTCCGGATCAATAATAGATTCGGATCATAATTCCAAATCTGGGCTCTGAATCAAGTATTGTTTCTAATTGCTGTGCCTAGATTTCAGCTTCTTAAATCTGTGAATTGTGATAGTTGAGAAAGAAAGTTAGTAAGTGACATGAACTTGTGAATATCACATTTCACGATTATTCCGAATCTCTAGATCAAAACTGAGAGATCAGATACATTTCTGAGGAACATGTTGGACTGATTCCACCACAGCTATCACCTACAACTTTTATTTTGTATACGCAGGACCTGCAACTAGCTAAGAATCATCATATTAACTGTGATATGCTATTTAAGTATATGACATGCATGATGACCTGATTTATATTATCATAAAGTAAACCTGCAAATGACACATGCATGTATTCAGATGTCCTTTCTGCCATACAAGAATAGGCCCATAGGGCTCCATCAAATCCAAAATATAAGAAATTTTGAGTTATTACTTCTCAAAAATCTTGTAGCACGAAGAGCTTCTGAATCATTTAACAAAACGAATAATAAGACAAAATGAATGTCATTTCGAAATGGAAGTGATAAAGTATTAGACATACAAGTGGGATCTAAGATAGCGAGAGAAATCCGGTTCGAGATCGATCATCCAGTGTCTTTTGTAAATTTACAAACTATGCAACTACTTCCATTCTGCAACTTCTACTTTAATCTAGCTACCGTTCTTTTCAGTTGTTTCATTCATCGCTTCTACTAGGCTTTGGATCACAAGAATCCCACAACTGTTACAACCTACTCAGATCAGAAAAAGATTAGTCAAGGTAATCATTTGTAGAAAGAGGATCAGTGCTTCCGTCTTCGGAGAGAATATCAGCAAAAATATGAAACTGTATGTGACCCTGTGAAGGTGATGCAAGAAGCGGGGTATTGAGACCACCATCTAGCTCGAGATCTGTCCCTGCTCCACAAGCGTTAATAGAACGCGTGCTTCTCGCTTTGGGTCCATCTTCTGTTGCTCTCCTCGATCGAAGTGAAGCTCGTTTCTTCTTGGGAGTCACTGTCAGAGGCAGAAACAGTGATGTGACTGAGTATGAATTCGAATGTTATAGCAAAACGGTTAAAAAATCAACATTCTAGTTGTCCGCGGCCGGACCTACCAAATCAGGAGCATCAATCCATATTGTTAGTATAGTAGCTAGTAGGTAAGTATGTAAGTATGATCTTACGACAGAGCTATAAATATCTTCTCAGCTTCTTCCTGATAAACATGTGAAACGGGTTCTTCATCTCCATGGGCACACGACAGAAAACTTACTGATTCGATTATCGATATCGAACAATTGCTTTGAACCCTGGCTTAGTAAATGGTTACGATAAATCCAGAGACTAGCCAATCATAGCGAGGAATGAGATTCAGATACAGAACACTGTCAAACGGAAAAGAAACTTCGGAACCATCCATATATACAGACGCATAGTGTTATCTCCTATGCATACATACAGGACACTGCACTTTAATTCGTCTTGTATATGTATATATCTCTCTCTCTCTGCAGTGGTTAACAGCAAGATGCAAAAGCTAACCGCCATAGTTACGATTAAGATAACCCGTAAAGAAGCTGGACCTGGAATGAGTATGCATTGAACTTGTATTGGGTGCATGATGTTCCAGAGAAATGCTTCCAAATCTTACGAAAGTGCAGAAACCAGCACATTGCACCAAATCAGAACCATCGTATGGAAAACAATATAGATGACCTTATAATATGAGACGGAGTATAATCTAAGCGTAGATTAAAGGAGAGTACACAAAGCGGTCTATATACTATACTGATCGATTTTGAGGCGGTCAGCCGAACTGTGACTTCAGGGATTTTCGAGCGAACCTATCAAATTGAACAGCGCATATAAAGTAAAATTTAAAGTATTGTGATTCGAAGAGCTAACATATATACACACCTGGTGAGAACTGCGGCTTCTTCGGCAACCTAGCTAGTTTATAGATCCACCTCTTCTCTTTACGAGAATTTGTGAGGTTGCTCAAATCTTCAGGTCGCGTACATTCTGGTTTCATAGCGTGGATGGTCAGGGCAGATCGCTTTGCGGTTATAGGGACATGAACTCCCCCACCTGCAAGACAGAAGTCCACAAACGCTCCATTTTAGACTAATTTTCTCTACATCGTTTACAACTGAAAATGTATCGTAGATAGAGGTTAACCGTGGCTTTTTCACAATTTTGGGTGAATCTATCAAACTGCATCAAGCGGGTTGATACTGTTCCTAACTGGATACCAGACAGACGATGAAAACATTGGGAACAAGAGCACAACGAGGGCCTAACTTTGTCTCCATAGAATATTCTTGGCAAGTCGTATGCGGTGATAACGTCAGATAACAAAAGTTGCATGAACACATTTCTTAAACAGGAATGGCTACAACTCGGAATTTCATACATACGCGAATCTGAATGCCAAAACTTATAGCACAGTTTTGCAGAAGAGAACTCACCGGTGCCGGAGCCGAGGAGACCATCATTGTCAAGCAACTGCAACTCGAATGCCGCTGATCGCGCCAGCATACTTTCTTCCATGTAGATAGGAGACTGGGTACCGGTGTCCGCAGGTTTGGGGTAAGGAGCCATTAGCACATCGTTGAAACCTTTTAAAGCTGAGCCCTGTTCACCTGTGATATACGCAGAACATGGAAATGGGGCTTTTTCCACCTGTATAGTCTGATTTCTTGTGGTTGAAGATCCTGTACCAACGGGATCGAATAAACTCAGCTCATACATATGAGGATTGTCCATGAGTTGCATCTCGCCGAAATATGAAGACGCTGATTTGTTCGGTAGATGCTCGAGAGTGTAGCCATGAGGCAGTTCGACATCTTCGATTATATCACCTGTGTCTGAAAAATGGGAAATCGACCCAGTGCGAGCTTGCAGGCCTGGAACCCGATTCTGTACATGGAGACCCAAACTGCAAGTTGAGTAAGGTGCTGGCGGTAAGTACTCTCTGAAGTTCCCAGATCTAGTTGATGTACATGTTGAGAACACTGTTGACTCACACGTACATGCAGTATATTCCACTGATGAGTTGCCAAGATCCGTTATCTTGTACGCTCCATAACCTGAACCGCTCTGATATGGGGATGAAAACATCTTCTTACCTCCAACTGTTTCGAGCTTCCGGATAGGATGTGGGGAAGGCTTGACCTCCTCCGAGTCCAAGAGCGTTAGGTCAGGTGAAAAAGATCTTACATTCTGCTCAAGGTATGTAGGTACCGGTAAGCAAGACGACAACGGGGGAGAGAAGAAGTGCTCTCCTGCTGCTGAAGTAGATGATGCACCCATAAAACTCACTCCATTACCTCCTTCAAATTGAAGTTGTTGTGACGGAAATGTACATACTTTGTTTCCATCGCGAGGTTGCACGTTGAAGGTTTCCTCCACCCCACTTTGCGCACAATCGCCAAACATCATCAAACGATGCTCTTGGAACATAGTTTTTGGTAGAGCCGTCTGTAGATCGTCTTCGCACAGCATCCTAGCAAAGTGTGAGTTCATATCATGCCCTTCGTGCCTCAGCACTGGAATCTTAGAGCTTCTTAAGAGGTCCAAGCCAAAAGACGAAACCGGGATGTTATAGTAAGCCTCTGCAACTTCATCCATGATCGTCCTTGAAGTCTTAGCGTCCGTTTTTAATTCAGGAAACAAGGACAATGTATCATCAACTTGCTTTCCTTGCAGATCAATGCCTAGCTCATGAAAGAAAGCCAGAGACCCATTTCCTCCACTCGTTGCCGTCGTTAGCACTACTGCCTCGGGCGGATGCACTATCGAGCTCCCATCTTCCCGGGCCCCAGAAAACAAAGACTCTGGCTCATTTCTTCCCAAGTCAAGCGTCGGCTCATTACTCATTGCACCCTCTTCCTCCTTCTCCTCCTCCGCGTACTCTCTCGTAGGATAGCAAAACATCGTCTATCCACCTTGAAATGGAGGCCTAGCTGCTGCTGTGGGAGAAAGAGATTGCACGGTGCGGAACAATTCGTCTTCAAATCCAGTCGGCGGCTTGCTGCGGCGGAGTGGAAACAAACATTTATTCGTCCTTCACCCTTCTGTTGCACGAGACCAGACAGTGATGTTTAGAATCGAAGCCTAAAATTTTTGTCGGTCCCAGTCCGTGAATCGAAAAAGCGGAGCAACAAAGAAACAAATATTGCGACTAGTTGCGACTCATTCCGGCTTGATTTACTACAGTAGCTACGTACGTATATAACATCTTGTCGTTTCGGATTTTCTATTTACAGGTACGACATTGCCCGGCCCGTACCTGCTACCGTAGTACCAAGATCCTAACCGATGATCTTACCCTCTAGATTTGGACCTGTACCAACAGTGTCAACCGACGATCCTGCCACCTAGACTTGGTGTTTTGGCAACTACCAATGGCATGCACTTCACTTACTTCTGGTAACTCTCTGTACGGGTGAAACTCACCGAATGCAAATCTGCTGTAACCATTCAAACTTTTCTTTTCTTTCCCCTTCAAAACCTAATTTAGTTTAGTAAAGTCAAGCTGGCAGATCTATCGGAATTGAACTATATGTCAACATACTTATATTTCTGGTCCATACATTGACGAATTGTGCTCTATCTTATCGTTTTCACTCTCAATATGAAACCATATGTTGCAGCTTTAAATGCAAGGAGTTCCAATTTATATGAAAGGCACGCTGAATGAAACATATGAAAGTACACATACAGTAAAAGATTAAGGTTAATAAGTCATCTAATTATGTGTTATGATCAAGAATAAATCATCACTAATTTTACAGCGATAGCAGTGGGGGTGAAGAAATCTTTGGCCTCATCAGGCATGTCGATTGTTAGTTGCAAAGTAACAATTTAGGGTTTTTTGCTCGGGACTTCACTACTGCAACTACACTTCAGGCACAGACGGAACTTTGGACTGAAAATAGCTCCAGTCACGAGCAGGAAAGAGAAAAAACGGTTTCAGAAACGGTTTCAGTTATCGTTTCGAACCGCTCTGTCCTAATAGGACTAGTCGATCGTCGGACACCAAAATCAATTATTTAGAGCTGCTTCTCTCCACTATCGGCCATGGGTTTACCCTTCACACGTGACGAAAACTTGGACTGAGAAACATTGAAGAGTCAAAACACAGTGAACCGGCCGTTGAGAGTAGTCAAAATACAGACCTTTTCACTTACAGTAGCCATTCCACGCCATCTTAGTTCGTGAAGAAGTTGACTCCTCCCTCACAATATGGAGGTGTTCATCACTACATTTCTTAAACCCCCTGCGCCCCTGGAAATACTCTTGGTAACCGAGACGACAAAGAAATTTAACCGTTAACCTAAAATGCTTTTGCTGATAAAACTATCTTTCGAGAACAAAGTATGTTAAGTAAATACTAAACCTCTTGCCCCTGGAAATATACTTGATAACCAAGAATAATTCATTTCGCGGGTAGACGGTATGCGAAAAGAGAAATATCCAATATACTTTTGTTGATAGAATTTGCCTGCGAGAACAGAATTGGTTAAGTAATATTTACTAACTTAAAGACACTATGATTCACTTCAGAGTTCAGTTGAGAAACATTGAAACGAAATTCTTGTAGGTTCATAGAACAAAACAATGTCTTCTGGCTAACCTAAAATAGATGGAAAGAAAAAAGGAATATTTTATTTCTTGCTTTTATTTCCAGTGGGTTAAATGGAAAACTCTCTTAATGCTTTACACTCTATAATCTGCTTCTATAGAAACTGTTGAATATCGATTGAGAAATGTTGAAATGAAATCTTCGTAGTTTCTCTCTTTCTTCGTAAGTTCTAACCTAAACTACACGGGGAGAAAAAAGGAACTTCTTTTTTTCCGGCTTTTATCTACACGTGGTTCGTATAAATTAATTTCTCTTTAAATCTAATTATAATGTTAAATATGCATCTATAAGTATATTGCAAATATATTTTAATCATAATTATCTAAAGTACGGTTTCATAGATGGAAACTGATTACCCGAACTTCTCTAAACGTTGCATAGAGCCTGAAGTTTTAAATTAAATTGATCTTAAATTAATGACTTAAAGTTTACTAGGTGAAAATTCTGCTAACATCTTCATTTAATTTATAGGTTAAAAACCTTAATCAACTCTTTTTTAGATAATAAACACTTTCTCAAAGTTTTGTTCAAATACTTCTTTAAGTTATTGGTTAACTCCGCATGAAGATGAATGACATTAAAGGGTCATGAAGATGTTAAAATTTATAAATTAAAACAGGAGTTCCATGTATCATATAGTACTTCTTCTCGATGATTGGGACCCAAGTCAGCCAACTGGGCCCATACCAGTCAACCGCAAGGATTGACCTCAAGTCCTTCTAAGTTAGAGAACTGGGGCGTGACAGTCAGACTACATAGCTAGGGTTCACACCCCAAGTGAAGGAAAAGAAACTAATTTTCTAGAATCTGTTTGTTAATAATCACGAGCATGTAGTTCCATGGAAATATTTTAGATCTTATAAACTGAATTTAATATGTAAACTTTAAGTCACAAAAATGTAACAATTCATACAAAACTTGAAAGTCTTTGAGCTCAGAAGCTCAAAATCTTAACAATGTCATGATATCAAGAAACTAATAATCATCAGTGAAATCCTTAAGCTTGTATTAGTTAATGTTAGATAAAAGTTCAGGGTTGAAATTCGTTGCCAGAACTTATTTCTATATTGAATAACCAACTGATAGTGTTAGAATATTACAAATTCTCATTAAACTCTATTTCATGATGAATTTGTCATTTTGATAAATAGATGAATACTCCAAGTAATGGTACTAGAAAGATGAACTTAAGTTATTAGCATTCCAAGATAATGGTATTAATTATGTCTTGTGACTGCAAGATATATTTCATTATTATGAAACCAGTATATAATAAGTATTAATTCTAAGTATTGTACGTTATGTTTATTTTCCACCATATAGTATGCAATAAACACCTATAACTTCAAACTTAGTCTAGTTATTTGTGATTATTTACTTGTCATTGAGAACTTCGAGATGTTTTGTAGTTGAAGAAAAAGAAAAATTACATGCAAAATGAGAGATAACCGAACTCACCACCCAACCGTGTGGCCTCGTCACGTGACATACATGAAAAGGGAAATGCATGAAATTATATCTTGGAAAATACACATTTTCATGTTTCACCGGGTATGGTGAAATGTATGTCACGTAGGAGACCGCATGATTCCCCGGGGTGGTGAGTTCGGTTATCGTTATTTAACGGTTATGACATAATTGTACGTAGTCCAGTACTTTGAAGAGTTTTACGGCGGTCCATCTCCTATCCAAAAGGACAAAGTCAATCATTTCCAAATCTGCTTGATAGGGTTGCTTCCTTTTTGGGTCATCCTTCTCTTTCCACCATTTATGGTTTCCTACTTTTTTGGTGCGAAGAGTTTCCATTTGTCCATGGTATGCATGGCATGATCTTTCATGTACTATTGTTTTTAGCGAAATCTGATGTAATTAGGATATTAAATTTCAAATATGGGATTAAAGTTCTTAAACAAGAAATTAAGACATGCCCATGAAGACACCAGAAATCTTCTTCAATCTACAAACTCCGGAAAATTCTTCTCTTTAGTTCTGTCTCACTGACAAATGGTAATTTGCACCAATTGACAATGATAAATAATTGTAAATTACTTAAAAGCTTAATTTTATTTTCTAATCTGTTCGAAATTGAAGTAATGGAATTTTCTGACTTTTATTATTTAATTTATCAAAATTAAATGAACTAAAAATTCTTACTGGATAGCCATTATTCAAGACGATGAGATAGGTCAAGTTGAATCATATAATATTAAGAAAATATGCCATAATTATTTGATCTAAAATAGAAATATGTAATATATTCGAAAACGTTGATCTTTGTGAATCTGAAACTAAATATTACTCAAGGTGCAATCTCACTGTGTGAGTATGCGCAATAAATGATCTGTCTTCTACTCTATTATCGTAATGAATCAAATAAAAAAACAACTGAAACAAATACGTGATTATATTATGTTAAACTATTAAACATTATATGTGACTGCAAACAAATACATATATTATATTTGTTAAACTGTCAAACATCATATGCGTTGCCAACCATATATGTGTGTTTAGGGCCCAAACCATCATTATGAAATAAGGACCTGATGTGGTAACTATGGTGAGCAGAGTGCAAGATCATGGCGTGTATTTTATGTAAGAGGGGGCTTTGGGGAGAGTCGCTTTCCACAAATGAAGATATCTCCCCATCGGACGTGAGCCGAGGTGAGTCTACATTTCACACAGTGACTGTCAAGAAGTTACTATCCCTATAATAGCTTTCAGCGAGGTGGAGCTTGTGTAAGATCTTCTATAAACTTTGCATTTTGAAACATTTTGATAACTTCAAGATCTAGCGCTGGTCTTATGAACTCGTACGGTAAGACCAGACATATGGACTCTACCCGTTGTACCTTGTTTCCTCAAGAGAAGATAATTAAGAATACTCAACAAAACTCTCCCAAATCCTAATAGAGCTTGCAAGTTATGGTTATGCTGATCTCCACGATCAACAGTCAGCTTCCTTCCCTCCTCAACCAGTAGTATTATGAGGTTGGAGCTTGGAAGGAGTGTGCTTGAAAAGTTCTGTTATTTAGTCCTTATTTAAGATTTGGTGTTATGATTTTCATAACATCATTTTCATAGTGTTGAATTAGATTTTTCAGAAATTTTCAGTGACAGAAAAAATACTCTTTCGAGTAAAAATTTTCAGCCTTGTAACTAAGTGACACTGTCCAGACGGTATGTACAAAATTAAAATCAACGAACAACAGTTACTGATATATCAATAAAATGCACAATATATTATGCTATATGGTACAATATCAAGAATTAAAAGGAGCATCTTAATTACTCAGCAAGCATATGTATGCATTGCCGAAGATCTTAGTGTTCGTACATACAAGTTGGTTACTAGATGAATCTAGATAACATCCAACTAATTGCTGCTCGAATGTAGCTCAAGAACTTGACAACATGTCTTTGCAAAGGTTAAGCTTATGCACAATCGATCATTTTGAGTCTTGCTCTAGGTGCTCCCTCTAGATAGTTCTCATAAACTTATTGTGATGCACAAGTGCATGTTCATTAAGAAACATTTGGTAACTAAGAATTTGCATTGAGAACTGAAAGCATTTAAGATATCTGGAGAGAGGTTATTATCTAGAAGTCCTCACTCAAAGAACTATCAGTTGCTGTCTAATATATGGTAGGAATTTACTTCACTGCATCTTTAATAAGTTTGTAACACTTGATCCCACCTTTTTAAGATTGCATTACTTTTATAATATCTTGGTTGAAGAAAGTTTATTACCATCCCAAGACATTGCACAAGACAACTTATAGTAAGAGACTATATTGGCTTATAGTCTAACCTTATACTGAGTGTAGTTTTGTCTTTCGTGTTATCATGTCTACGTGCTCATTGATCAACAACGTCGTCAACGAAACGTGTTCAGATGTGTCTAATAAAAGCCTTTAATGTCCAAATAATATTCATGATAAAAATTTGTTCCTTGTGTGTTGGTCATGTGAGTAAAGACAAAAAATTTTGTCACTTATTTCTTATTGATCGAAAGTTTGAACAATCATCTTCCACTAAGTTCTCTTCATGTTTTTGAGGGTTGGAGGCACTTCATGTGGTCCATTCGAGGAGTTCTAGATATGGCTGGAAAGCTTGGAAGACGAGGATGCTCGTGGACTCAGCGAATACTCAATTTAGAGCTCGCATGACAGAGTTTTGATCGATTGAAGATGAAGAGGTCAAATTCATGAATAATTTTATTATCGTGAGATCTTTCGTTCTTTTTGAGAGTTCTCTAAGGTAGTTGGAGATGAGTCGACAATTTCTGAAAAGCTCTTGAGAAGAGCTTGCTGATGGACTTCAAGGTCTATCAATTTCAAGTTGGAGTGACAAAGTTATGGTCGGCTGAAGTTTGATACCTCAAATCAAAAGTTATGAGAGTGAGCGATTGTTATCAAGAAAAATTGAGAGCAATATTGAGAGTTTGGGGTTGATTTTTGGCTATAAAACTTTTCAAAGACACCTCAATTTCTTAAGAAGTTTGAGATCTTTTGGTCGAGTGATTTGTGAGATATTGGACAATGAAGTTCTGTTGAAAGTATATTATGAGATGTTGAGAAGAAGACTGAGTGAATGTTACATCTGAGTTGATTGTGAGAGTTTAGATTCGACTTAGATCTGAAACTTTTTGGAGTCGTTAAAGGGACATTGAAGAAGTCGAATTTCAGCTTCAGAGCATCAAGAAGGAAGGAGTTTTAGCATGTTACACTCCACTAGTCTAGTTTTCGATACCCTAAAGTATCATCATCTTTGATGTCATGTTATGTCAATAGTACTTAGATTCGTGCATGCCATACCTTTTTAGAGAGTTGAGGAAGATGAAGTTTTTGAAGATGTAAAGGTTGTTATCAATTGACTAGTACAGAAGCAGAGAGGTGCAAAAATAATAGAGTGTAGTTATGGGAATACTATAGAAATAGTGAACTTTGGAAGGGCATAATTGTCAACTCAAAGATGATCTCTTTGCATGTAATATCTTAATAGAGAGCTTATTCTACAAGCTACATATTGATCTTTAGGGTTTAGAGCTATGGTCGTCTCATTCAGAGCTATGGTTGAAGAGTGACAAGTGAGGTAAAGTTGAAAGATTCTTGTCTTGAAAAGCATAAGATTTAAGGTTCTTTTTTTGGAGAACAAGTCGACCTAGAGGTTTTGCGAATGTTTCAAGGCACTTAATCATGTGTCTGGAGAGTTGTCGTTAGTATTGCATGTGTTTGTATCCTCTCCATACTCGCATGCATGTTTATACGTCTAGTAGGTTTGGATTGGATTTGTGTGCGGACGCTACGTAGTATTTTTTTCCGTTAGGAGTGTTGGTATTTCTCTTGTGGTGAAA
Source organism: Asterella californica (assembly GCA_036924285.1). NCBI lineage: Eukaryota > Viridiplantae > Streptophyta > Marchantiopsida > Marchantiales > Aytoniaceae > Asterella > Asterella californica. Next base: position 41,608,762 of record JAYKYS010000001.1, read on the forward strand.
CTAGAGTGATGACAAGAACATGTTGCTCGTGTTCATTATCTCGATTCTATCTCTAGTTGAGTGAGAGAGAGATTACTGAGAGAACGTGAGGATATCACAGCGAGATAAGTTCAAAGTGTGCTTGGGGATCAGAAAGAGGTTTGGGTGGTCGTTGATTTTGAGTCGCAGAGTGTAGCACGTACTCTCCACAATCAGATATCTAATGTTTTCTCAAATAAGAAAACACGCCACTCGACACCATAAATCGATTTTTTGCATGCCATGTTATCAATTCTATCATGGTTATGCGAGTTATATATCAAACTGTAGATCGAGACATGTGTGAAGATCTAGAATATTAATATTATTAAGATATTTTATCTTTTTTAGTAGACGAGATTCTTTTATGTCAGATATGCATCTCTCTTCATTCCACACAAGATATGAGACGAGCTCCACATGCTCGTTCTAAAAAAGAACACAATCATTTGGACATGCATGCACAAAGGTGTACTCCATCCCAATGATCTTCAAAAGAGATCTAGCTTCTTGTCTCGAGCTAAAGACATTGCTCCTTTCGGATAAAATCTTATCTTTGAGCAGACGAAACATGACACTAATGAGTTGATTACTGCCAATGATTATTGATTAAAATGTGCTTGTAGATTCAGTATCAAAAGAGAGTAAGAAAGGATGAGACACTTAGCTCTAGGATATATTGATGCTCTTTTTGAACATATTGTCCACGCGTTATGTCTGACTTTGCACCTACTAAACATTACATGGACAGAGGTAGTGGTCGAGACAATGGTCTATGTAGTGACGGACGGTCTGTTCTCCAGTCAGATCTACACGTGGACGTAGAGATAGATCGTAGATTTTGATGGTGAGCTTCAGTCTGGATTGACTAGTTGTTACAAACTAGCACTATCTTCTACATGTACATATGTTTTTTGTCATCATGCAATACATAAAACACGTTCTCATATTTTATCTTTTGCGTATATGTATTCTCGTGGATGTCAATGTCTCTCAACATTAATATCATTCAAAAATATCAATGTACATTATTTTAAAATGTAAAATCCATCACACATGTCTAAAGAGTCAAACCCTAATCCTAAATTGTGATAGACTGTGTCTCAAAATATATGAAGCAAATAATATCATGAGATAACATATCATGATTATGATGTCATGGACATCAAAATTTTGTGACTGATGTATCGTCGTAAAAGATACGATGAGGTCCGCATCGCATGTTATAATCACATTTATGATTCAATAAGCATCACAAACTTGATGCTACATACGTCACAAATGTGATAGCATAAAATATAGCAAAGTTGATACTATATGCATTGTAAATATGATATTATGTGCATCGAATTTGTGATGCATTCGCATCATTATTGCGATGTGTCAGATGCGAATTTTTTGCATCACAGATCACCGCACGATACTTTTAAAAGAACATTTTTTACATTTTATGATAAAAAATACATCGCAAAGTGTCCTTTTCTGTAGTAGTGTGAGTAATTACTATTTTTATTTACATGTACTCATGTAATAAAAATGAGTACATGTAATAAAAATAGTAACAACATTTCCGTCAATCACAAACTTTAACTTCTTATACCACTTTCATTTTAGTTATGGAAATAGCATGAATATTAAAACAAAGAATTGGGAATCGATGTGATCAAAAGAAAAGATCCTTTATTAGTATTTGTGCGCAGAACTTGATATATCAATTCTTGTTAAAATGTATATGATTATATGGAAGAGTTTTAAATTAGCACCAAATGCTCGGAGACTAGCTGAAGCTTGGAACAGTGTCAGTTCTTAATTCGAAGAAATTAGTGATCAGTTCTCTCATTTTTGTGAACTATCAAGGTATAATAGTTATTTAAATTTATCCAATGTACATGTGCACTATCTGCGCTTTTCAAATCTCAGGCTGGCATAATGATAGACTGTATTAAACGTCTATTCTCTTGAAACCTAGGCAAGTATCGCGACACAATCCATATTTACGTCCGTATTTCCCTATGCACGGAATCGATAGAATTCTAAGCAGTTTTCCATATTTAGCGGGATGCTTGCAAGCTCTCACATTGGTTTCAAATATAGTGTTCTACTGGCAAAATAAGTTCTGTAGCTGGACACAATAAACTTGAATGTGCTGATCATCCGTTTCTCTTCGTAACATAACAATATATAATGGGAGAATTTAAACGCATAAGTAATTAGAGACAGAATTTTACTGTAAATCGAGAAGCTTAACTTCCCCAACGTACTTATATAAACATCCTACTAGCGCTAAATGTTATGCACTGTGGTGAAGTTTGGTCAGTACAAATTAGAACAAATACCGTTTCCGGATTCCTTGCTCTACTGATTCGACTGGCTTTGTGTCTGAAGGTAGCTGAACGCACGAGCTGAATTCGTTGTGGACGTCGTTTCTATCTTCAGGGACATTCCAGGAAGGAAGGAGCTTAATCATCGCAATAGAAAATTTTAGCTTTACTCGAGAAATAGAGCATTTAGTCAAGAAAACAGATAGGATATCACTCGAACACTCTGGCTAAAGCTAAATTCGAATCTATCTAACAATCCCTCTCGAATTTGGGGATGAAGCAATTCTTCCTTATCAACGGCTCGAACAACACTTGGGCGGGAACCCGATCATGACATATTTGCATCTCCAATGCACAACGATTTGGTTCGCTGCAGTAGCGTATCCGGTTGTACGTTTGTGTACAGCGTGGCAATTGTGATACAAGCAAATCGACAGAACGCTGGAGAAATATGATGGTCACGCTGTCACTCGTTAACGTTGCTAAAATACTGCAGCTATTAATTCAACATTGCTCGAGTGATCTGAACACACCACATGTGGCAGCACAAGTAGAACAAACTGCTACTGTAATAAGGGGCAAGTTCGAATCATGATGGGGAAATGCTTCTTAGCTAGGTCCTTGCGCAATATCTGTTCGCATGCTTGATGTACAAAACATCCGCGGTCTCGCGTTCAGTGAAAACCACAGATCCGGAGTTCTCGTTTGCAGGATCATGTGCCTATCACTGGATCAGATTTTTCTAATGAACCATCAAGAGCTACCAGAGACTGAACCGAACGTATGTCACCGCTTCTTTTTGTAGACTTGATCCGTTTTGGTGGAAAGGTCCTCCTGAAACTCATAGCCCGCACTGGAGATCGTTTGAAGGATACGCTCTCGGTCGCCAGGCGTCAGTTGCTCATAGAGCCAGTCCCTCTGGATCGAATACACCTCAATCTTGGTATCCTTCAACTCCTCCAAAAAGTTCTCGAACGCCTCCTTCGGATTCGTGGAAAACAACGGCGAGCGTCTCCTCGAATGGTACATATTCCAAATCTCCACTTCAAGCAAATCAAAGAGATCGTTGCACCTTGTGGATTTGGCTCACAGTATGACCCAGGCGATCCACTCGGCTGCTGGGTTCCAGAACCTGCAAACCTTTTCTTCTATCGACCTGCCTTCACGATGATCAGAGTCGGCCGGATGCTGGATCGATCGCAAGGGGAGGCGGTTTATCACGCTTCTAGATGCTGCTGCAGCGTCTGTCTGATCCAGTGTCAAGCTAGCTAGTATGGTGTTTGAAGGATAGAGTGTGGCGTTACAGTACTCACGTTTCTTGTGGAACCAACTGACCGCAAGGTCAGTCAGTCCAGCTGTCTTGATTAATTGTAACCCAACAGCTGGAGGGGAAACGCATGCAGAGGTTGTGAACAAGACTCGATCAGAGTTAGTGTTGCAACGGTTTTGTCACACACTCCTGTTCACCAAAGCCTTCTGACTGATCATCCGTTGCTCCGTGCTCCCGTTCGTGATCAGCGCTAGCGTGACTTCTGAGACTTGGAATTCCGGTACGTGCGAATTCCTCCCGCCTTATATCGTTTCATGTACTATATATGATCATTCGCAGTCATGAATATCGCGCATTCATGAGAAGTACAGTACCTATTGTGTACTATTGCATTCGCAGTCACTGGACATGCAGAATGTCATGATCTGCATGTGATGCTACTACAGATAACTCAACCGACGCTAACTAATATTCGTAAAACCCCCAGAGCAGTGCCCGGGGAAATTATTTGGAAAATTCGGGGATTTTCCGTCTAAAATCTTTAGAGTTCGGTATCTAATTTCGAGAATCGGGACCTTTCGAAACTTCGAGTTTGATGCAGGACAATTCCCGACAATTCATCCGTTAACTTGTTATTTCCATAGAGTATTATTTTGTCATTGGTTTTATTTTTCGAATTAAGGTTTTTCTCCGAAAAGCTTCCCATTTGTGTTCGGAAAAACTTTTCTTGGACTCTGCGATTCAAATCTTGGAGGAGTCCATCTCCACAAAAAAACTAAATGTAAAGCAGAATCACTCATCAAGGTCTTCACTCTTAAAGAGCTCAGAGTTTCATATTCAAACTCAAAATTATCTGCTCAGTTTGTAGGTTATCAATGCTTCTAACACCCCTCAGCGGGATTTGAACTCGAATTCTCCCCAGTGGATCGTGACTGAAGGTCTAAGCCCCCTAGAATCGCACACATAAAATGAGCACTTAAAGCATCTCCCCCGGGTCTTTAAAGGCTTCCCTAACCAGTTACGGAGCAAGTTAGGGGAAAACCTTCCCCTAGCTGATATTATACTAGTCTTTAATTTACTGAATCATCTAAAAGCTACCGAGCTTCCTTAATTTAAAGATTGCAATAAAGACCCCTTAACTCCATATCAAACCGTTTGAAGAACAATTTTTGATAGTTTTAAAAATGTTTGAGTTTCTGATATTCTTTAGAGATCCATTTAAGAAATGCGGTGGAGAAATTACTCCTTTAAAGATAAAGATCTTTCACTCTTCATCTGTAAATTAGAGATAAAGAAGTCTTTATCTCTATATGGGTGGAGATTCTCTTATGAGAGGGCAAAAAGATAACAGACAAAAAGAGAATGATATCTTGTTTAGCTATACTAAAAGGTCTTGCCAGGAGTTTATATATTCTCGTGTTATGCTATGCTGCAACTATAACTGATCAATTTGCAGTTCTAACGTTCAGTGTATCTCCCAACTCTCCGTCATTGTTTTCTTCAGTCAACGCACGGGTTCGAAGATTAACGGTGACCCTGTTTGTACATACACAAACTTCCCTCCCCTTCTTGACAATATTTGCGGAAGCCCACCCGTTTGAAGATTGAGAAGCAAGTAGCTAGAGGAGGCAAAATCTGCCAAAGAAACATGGAGTTTAGATACATGAAACAGTAACCATGAATAAACAATCTAATCTTTTTCCTTCTTTTCAGAGATAGCAACAGCAACTTGGTAACTGCTCGGATTAGAAGAAGAACTCGTAGACGTTCCCTCAACATTCAAGTGCACCACTGGGTTGGAGTACAGAAACTTGTAGTGCACATTGTTCTTCCAAAGAATAATAGCCTCTAATAACAAGTCATCACCGCATCATTCTGAAATACCGGTTTTTCAGAATCTACATTTACCCGCATACATGCTTCCAAGTGTTTAGTTCCTAAAATATTTCTAAACTTTGTTTTGATAAGGTTATGTACGGAGAGAGTGTTGAAAGATAATATGAGTTCACATTCTTTTCCTTTATGACTGTTCAGTTGTCTGTGTGGAATACCTGTCCTTACGATCTCTCAGTTCTTTCTCTCTCTTGTGTGTCTGTTCCTTTTTCCTTCTTGTGTAGCTGCGTTGTAACTCCCACTGTTCTCCTGTTTCTTCGCTGAGGCACCTCAGTGACCTCGACTCTGGAGACATTCATTGTTTTATCTCAAGTTGGCAGCTTCAGCTGTGTGTGAGCTCCTGCTAACTCTTGCTTTATCAACATGGTATCAAAGCAAGGTAGAGAGAGATGCAAGAGAGAGCTTTGCAAAGGGACTTCACAAGAGGAACGTAAGATTCCATCTAAGGAGAAGAGAGTCCGAGTGAAGATGCAAATGTACTCTTGACTGTGTGAGAGAAACGCGAATGAGGACTGAGTGAGTGATCAAAATTTTTCGTTTTTGAGACTATTTTACAGTTCCAGGGAGTTTGAAACTCGTTTTTGAGAGGTTTCTCGAGGTATTTTGACGATTTCAAGACGTAAGTTGTCTTGTCAGGAAAGGTCGAATTAAGTAGAATACACTCTTTTTTGGATTTTTCGTGATGATGACAAGTTATCCTAAACCCACCTTTTACCAGCATTTTGAAGAGGTTAGAGATGTTTTCTGCGAATTCTGAGGGCACTTTATCGATAGAAAAAGGCTCCAAAATTATTTTTTTACGATTCTGACCTCGTTTGAAACTGTCATCATATTTTATCAAACTTTGACCCTCGATTTCAAGACCTTAGAGTTCTTTTTAGAGGAAACTAAATTTTCGGAAGTCTAGCCCTATCCCACTCCTCCCTTATATTGTAAGTCCTACTTTCACTCTGCCAACAATCATACCAAGTTTCATTTCATTTGGAGACTGTTTAGTTAGACCAGCTTCGTCAGTGTACAATGACGTCAGTTATCATAAGTGACAACTTACTTTCTGATTCTCATAAGTTGAATATTTCGAACTACCCTATTTGGAGAGCTAGGGTACAGGCTATACTTGCTGGATATGACTTGTGGAAGTTTGTTACTGGTTTATATGAGAGACCCATTGTTGCTGAAGAAGCTATCGTTTGGGACAGACGTGATCTGTTAGCACTTTTTGTTATCAAGATGACAGTGAAAGATGTTGAACTAGTAGATATCCTAGATACAGAAACTTCGAAAGCAGCATGGGATACTTTTACCAAGAAACATGAAGTGACGAAAGAAGAGAAGTTGAGAGTTCTTAAAGATAAGCTCGCAACCTTGCAGATGCAAGAGGGTAAAAGCATTGAGGATCATTTTATGACCCTCAAATCCCTCTTACAGGACATCAAAAGCTTAGGAGGAAGAGTTGAGGGCTCAGAGGCTATTCATTCTTTTCTTGAAAGTCTCCCTCTTGCTTATGAGACATTTGAATGCTATGTAGGTACGTCTTGGAAAGATTGAGATGGACGAACTGGAGAGTTTGGTGTTGCAAGAAGAAATCAACATCGAACAGAAGAACAAACAAAAAGTAGCAAGTGATGAATTTGTTTTGCTGCACATCAACAAACAGAGGGGAAACTTTCAGAGGAAGAGGAAATCATTTCCTCCCAACAAAAGATGGAATAGCAGTGTTGGGCCAGTCAATCAAGGAGGAGCTTCTTCGACATATGCACAAGGTGACAAGAAGCGTAAGAATGAAACTTGTCACTACTGTGATAAACCAGGTCACTATGCTCGTGAGTGCAGATTGAAGACAAGACACGAAGGTACTAGTAAGGGCAAAAACAGAGCAAATCTTGCTCAGGCTAGGTCTCTTGAAGAAGGTAATGAGCAACTGTTTTTTACTGCTCTATACACCAGTAAGTTAGATCATCCATGGTGGATAGATTTTGGAGCATCTAATCATATTTCTTCCATTCGAGAGTGGTTCCACAACTTCCATGTGATCACCAGTGGACCAACAGTTGGTCTAGGAGATGGTGAAATGTACGAAGTTAAGGCACAAGGTGATATTCACCTCCAACTAACTGATGGAGCAGTATTTCGAGTTGAGAGAGTTTGATACATACCTGGTGTGGTGCATAACTTATTCAGTGTTGGGAGGTTAGTCCAAGCTGATTTTTACATCAACTTCAACAACAAAGACAATCAAGGTGTAGTAGCAAAAGACAATGTGGTAGGTCATTTATATGAGCTTGAAGCTATTTCCTTACCTGAAGTTCTACTTAGTGCTACTGTACAAGAGAAGACAAATCTGTGACACAGAAGGCTAGGTCACATGAGTTCAGATAGAATGAACTTGATGCACAAGTTCAACCTAGTTGATGGAGTACAGAAATTTGATTCTTTGCACAAGCCATGTGAGATCTGCTTGAAAGGGAAAACATGTTCAAAAGAAGTTCCCTTCAGCAGCAAGAAGAGCTACAGCTCTACTAGACTTATCGCATATAGATCTAGTAGGATCCATTGATCCTCCATCATTAGGCAGAGCTGAATATTATCTTTTGATAGTTGATGATTACTCACAAAAAATGTGGGTGAGGTTTTTGAGGAAGAAGAATTAAGATTTCACACACATGAAAGACTTCATAACTGAAGTTGAGCTTCAGACTAGAACTCGAACAATCAGGAGCGACAGAGGAGGAGAGTTTTTGTCCAAAACAGCGGAGGCTTTCTACAAGTCCAAAGGCATCGTACGACAACTAAGTGCACCTTACACTCCACAATAAAACGGAGAGATGGAGAGGAAGAACAGAGTGGTTGCTGAAGTAACCAGATGTCTACTCAAGGATGGAGGACTACCTAGGAAGCTGTGGGCTAAAGCAGTATACCTTCTCAACCGAAGTCCAACAAAGGTGGTGGAAAGTATGAGCCCTAAAGAGGCTTTCACAGGTATAAAATCTGATATCTCGAACCTTAGAGTTTTTGGGTGTAAGGCGTAAGTACTTGTGCCTAGAGAGTTGAGGAAGAAGTTAGACGACTGTTCTAAAGTTTGCATTTTCATAGGCTACTCTGAACAAACGAAGGGATACAGACTACTTGACAGTAAAGAGAAGATTGTCATTAGTAGGGATGTTTTCTTTGATGAGGCAAATCATACTGCTCATCTTGAGATAGAGAAGAAGGAGACTACTACTACCTCCAATGGTACTAGTCTAGCTTTCAGATTTTCTCTTTCTGATATGTTACAAGATAATCAATCTGATGAGAATGTATCAAAAGCTATTAGAGGTGGTGTAGATGTTGATGTTGCTGAAACATAACACATCGTGCACTCACCTGAATTGGTAGTAGATCTAGGAGATCTTGCCACACAAGCTATAGTAGCTTCAGTACCTGAACAAGTGCTTCAACCACTTCCAAATCAAGTAAGAAGATCTACTCGAATCAAGAGGCTACCTGCTCGACTTGCTGAGATGTGGTTGGCAAAGCCGATTGATAACGCAGAACCACTGAAGTTTGAAGATGCTAAAAATACAAGATGATGTATACATTCAGCAGCCATAAGGTTTTCAGGTTGCTGGAAAAGAGCAGTTAGTATACAAACTTCATAAAGCCTTGTATGGCCTTAAGCAGGCTCCTAGAGCTTGGTTTACTAGTATAGACAATTTCTTAAGGAAGAAGGGTTTCTCTTCTATAAGGGAGATCGTAATTTATATATCCTAGTTACAGCAAAAGGGAGAGTAGTGTTGCTGCTGTATGTGGATGATGTAATCTTTTCAGGCAGTGATGAAGTTTCGCGCACCTACCGCCTTGTTGCGCCAGCGGAAGCTCTAACTCAGTAGGTCGCAAACTTTACACCGCTAACCTGCAAACACAATCACAAGTTAGCATCCATGCACCACTTACCTTATCTCAGTTTGGTCCAGACCGGAGCCGGACCGTCTCCTTAATCATCAAGCTCAGCAATCCTAAGTCCTGACTTAGATCCACCTAAGTCGGTCCCAAACATGAGCAAGTCACAATATGACTTGGGGCGGACTTCCCATAAAGTCCAGGGTCCTAAACGGTGCCTCCAGCACACCTAGCGGCCCAACCGTCCGTGATGTCCGTCTGGGTCTAAGCTCCCGAATGGTGGTCTAACCCGCCGACTCGTTCCCTAGTCTTGCCCCAGCCCTTACATCGTTCCTAAGTCTAGACGTCCAAGTCTAGATCGGAACATGCCTTGGAACTGGCCCAGCCATCACCTCATGTCCCCAAAGTCCGCCCGCCGAACCCTGGGGTCGGGTGACTCGTCCTGGCCCACCCAGGCATCGAGCCCCCCCTCATATATACTTCTGGGGATCGGCAGCCCCGCCCTCCTCTTTGGTCCCTGAAAATTATACCACAACCCGATTGTGGTTCGGCCATAACTTCCAGCTCGGAGATCAGATCGAGGAGTGTTATATATCACTGGAAAGCTCTCGACGAGACCTTTCCAATGATACCTCACTCGCCTCGAGATCTTACGTGGAGCTCCGTCCACGATCTAAAACGTCCCTGGAGCTCCAACACTTAGAAGTTTTTCCGAAAACCTGTGGTCCGGACCCAGGGTCGAACCCTGTGGTTCGTCTGCGTCTCGGACCCACGTCTCGGTCCCACGTCTCAGACCTATGTCTGAGACTCATGTTTCAGCCCGTTCTCAGACTCACCCCCTTAGGTCAGCGTTTGTCTTGAACCCTCTTGGGGTAGGCCCTTATGTCCTAACCCAAGGTTCCAACCTTGGTTCAGAGAACCACTTAGGGTTCATCTGATCCCGATTTGTCAGTCAAGCCGTTAAGTCCTACTCGCAGCGTTCACAACCTAGCGCAAGTCCGCTAGGGTTCTGTTGTTCGCGTCTGTGCCCGATCTTGAGAATGAGGGGCGCGACACTCACCCCCACTTTGGAGGTTGATGCCCTCATCAACAATGATCCTTTAAGTTAACACCAAGTTCAAAATGGGTAGTCAACCCCTTGGCGTCAGAATTGCGTTCTGGTAGCTAACCCGCAATTCCCTTCTTGGCTTGAGTCTTAAGTTGTCGCTAGAACACTTAGAAAATTCCAACTAGTCTTGGGAAAAGCCTTACCTTTTTGGCTTACCCTAAACAAAACTAGTTGGCAACTTCTAAACATTCTACTTAAGACTCTAACTTGCTAACTATAAGTATTCACACCTACTTACAAGGTCCCCCGAAACTCACTTTCCGGTCGCAATCTGATTTGACTTAGACGCGCGACTAAGTTTACTTTGCAGTTAGAAAACCGCAAAGCAAGATCACCCCAAGCCCCAAGACAAGTATGAAAGTTCATACTTGCTTTGCCAACGCTACGGCAAACCTAAGTCTTGACATCAAGACTTAGTCTTGATTTAGATGCTTATCCAAACCAGCTCGCTTCCTTTGAGTGTGCTTCGTTCCTCCTCTTGACAACATCCTAGGCATCTGATCAGAACTAGTCATAGCCATGCACTACCAATACACTTAGACAAAATTTCCAGAAACAAAATCTTTATTTCCAAATACAAGACAAAGGTACAAAGTCCATCGGCTCAAATCGCCTCAAGTTGCTACTCGTATGGTTCGTCGTTTCTTCACCCCTCGCTGGAAGGAGATGTCCTCATCTTGCTAACGCCCTTGTTGTCCTTGTCTCCGTTTGAAGAGGTCTAGTACTTCGCTTGCATGTGTTAGCTCCTCCTCTGGCACCCAAGTTGCTTCCTTCAAATGGTAACCACGCCATTTGACCAAGTACTCCATCCGGTTTGATTTGCGCCGAGATCGCAAAATGGACTCCACCTCATATTCTGCTTCGTCTTGCACGACATCAGGTTGAGGCCTGAGAACCTGTTTGCGCTCCGGTCGCAAATCATCCTTGAAATATTTCTTTAATAAAGAAACATGGAAAGTCGGATGCAACTGCCACTCGCGAGGAAGGTTTAAGGTATAGACGTCTTCGTGCGGATTCTTGACAATGACAAAAGGTCCCGCAAACTTCGATGAAAACTTCACCGATATTTCCTTCGGGAGTGTGAAGTTTTTCGTACTTATCCATACTTCTTCGCCCACTTGAAACTTCACTTGCCGCCGATGTTTGTTTACCTGCTTCGTGTATCGTTGCTGCGCCTTCTCGAGGTTCTTCTTAACTTGCTTCTCGTGCCGCTGCATTGCCGCCACCAACTCTTCAGCTGATGTTTGCCGTGTTCTTGGTCGTGCCGATGTAGAACTCCTTGCAAGAGTCAAGTCAAGAGGCCCTTCTGGCTCACGTCCGTAAGCCAGCAAGAAAGGCGATTCATCGGTTGCCGAATGCTTCGTGGAATTGTAGCAATACTCCGCAAGACTGAGCCACTCCGCCCAATCACTTTGGTCCGCGCTCACATAATTCCTCAAGTATTGATTCAGAACCGAGTTAACTCGTTCCGTTTGCCCATCTGTTTCCGGATGAAAAGCGGTACTAAATTTTAACTTAGTCCCCAATTTTTGGAACAAGTGTTTCCAAAAGGCACTTGTGAACTTAGAGTCTCTATCTGAAATAATACTCCGAGGTAATCCATGTGAACGCCACCAAGTATCTAGGAACAACCGAGAAGTCGTGAACCCTGTTGCAGTATCCAAGGTCGGAGCAAACTTCGCTAGTTTGCTAAACTGATCAACTATCACAAAAATCGCATTGTATCCATTCGAGTCAGACAGAGAGGTAATGAAGTCCATGCTAATGCTTTCCCAAGGTCTGGCTGGAATCGGCAGAGGATGAAGTAACCCTTGTTTCTTCTCATAAGAAACACGGTTCGCTTGACAGGTTACGCATGTTCTCACAAAGTGAGCGACATCGTCTTTCATGTGGGGCCAATAAAACTTTTTAGCTATCACTGCTAAAGTGGACTTCTCTCCTTTATGGCCTGATAAGGGCACATCGTGAGATTCTTTGAGTAACTTAGTTCGAAGTTTTCCTTGTCCCACATAAACCCGACTTTGCTTGAACATGAGTAAACCATGTCTTAGCTGCATGTTCTGCAACTTCACTCCTCGCTTGAGTTGTTCCAGGTACTCCTTCGCTTGGTCATCGCCCATGTAACCTTCACGTATTCGCCTCTCCAAGTCTGACTCCTTAGGATACATAGCGCGCAAAATCTGTGTTGACGATGGAAGATAGTCCTCTTTGCGACTCAAGGCGTCAGGAACCACATTGTCCTTCCCCGCTTTGTGGATTAACTCCACGTTCATGAGCGCTAAGGTATCATACCACCGTAGTTCTTTTGACGTTACCCGATCTTGTGTCTCAAAGTATTTGAGCGAAATATTATCAGTATACACTTGGGTTTTGTGAAGTCCCAAGTAATGCCGCCATTTCCTCAAGCAATGGACCACCGCAAACAGTTCTTTCTCGTGAGTCGGCCATCGACTCTCTGTCCCAGATAGCTTCTTGCTTTCGTACGCTACAGGTTTTCCATCCTGCACCAACACTCCGCCAATCGCATAGTCGCTCGCGTCCGTGTGCACCTCGAATGGTTTGTCGAACTCCGGCAGCTTCAATACTGGCGCCTTTGACAAAATAGCTTTGATCGTCTGAAACGCATCATCCACCTCCTTGGTCCAACTTACCTGTGCGTCTTTGCCCGTCCAGTCCGTCAGCGGCTTCGCGATCTTTGAAAACCCCTTCACATACTTGCGATAGAACTGCGCCAATCCTGAGAATCGCCGCATCCCCTTCACTATAGTCGGAGGCTCCCAAGTCACAATCGCATCCACCTTCTGCATATCCGGGCCGACTCCTTCTGCACTAATGACATGTCCCAAGAAGTTAATGCGCTCCAAACCAAACTCACTCTTGTCAATGTTGGCAAACAGCTTATGCTCCCACAGCTTCGTCAACACCACCCTTAGCTGCTCCGCGTGCGGCTCCAAGGTTTTGGAGTAGATCAAGATGTCGTCGATGTAAACGATGACAAACTCATCCATCTCCTCGCGAAAAATTGTGTTCATCAATGTAGTGAACGTCGAAGGGGCGTTGCAGAGTCCAAATGGCATCACCACGAATTCAAACGATCCGTATTTGGTTCGACAAGCGGTCTTCTCAACATCTGGGTTAGCTATCCGGATCTGGTAATATCCTGACTTCAAGTCTATCCTACTGAAGTACTTCGCACTCGCTAACCTATCAAAGAGGTCATCTATCCTTGGCAAGGGATAGTTATTCTTCACCGTCACCTTATTGAGCGCACGATAATCTACGCAGAGTCGTAACTTCCCATCCTTCTTCTTTGCAAAAAGAACTGGGGCTCCATAAGGTGACTTGCTGGTTCGAATATATCCCCGCGCTAATAGCTCGCCGAGTTGTCTTTTCAACTCAAGGAGTTCCACCTGATTGAGTCGATAAGGGGCTTTGGAAGGTGGTTCTGATCCTGGCAAGACCTCGATCTTGTGATCCACCACCCGCTTTGGAGGTAACTCAGTAGGTAACTCATCCGTCAAGACATCCTCAAACTCCTTAATCACTTCGCGAAGCACCTCCGGAAGTTTAGTCGCGTCTCCGGATGTTTCCTCTTGTCTGTCACCCGCCATCAAATCTGCAACCCGCATCAAACACATGACCCCGTCGTTGAAGTCCATTTGTTTGCCTTTGATCAAATTCACTGCAAAGTCATCAATCTTCCGCGCCTTCCGGATCAGCCTCACTCCCAGCTTCCGTCCTTTAACTCTAACGTTTAACCTTAAAGGTTTCCGCCTAAGTTCCACTTCAAACCTGTCCAAGAAAGTGTTCTCCAAAACCGCATGGATATCATCCATCTCGCACACCGTGAAGTTCTCTGTGAACTCCAACTTCCCACACGCAAATCGTACGTCCCAGGCCACTTCAGAAGTTTGGTACGTCTTGCCCTTGGCAAAGCGTACCTGAATAGGCTTGTTTGCCTTGGAGGTAGACAAGCCCAACTTCTTCACCAACTTTGGACTTATGAAGGAGTGAGTCGCTCCTGTGTCCACAAGAAAAGTAACATCACGGTTAGCAACCTTGGCTTGTAGATACATCAGTCCCGGCGTCTTCTTCGTGGTTCTCAAGGTCACAGTCATCAGGCCCTCCAACAAGTCCTTTGCAACAAACGCATTCATGCTACAGTTACTAACCTTAGGTTTCGTGCACCCCTTAGCAATGTGGCCCGCCCCGCCACAGTTGTAGCAAGTAAACTTAGCGCCATTGCCCTTCTGAGGTGTTTGCCCCTTAGGTTTTACTCCTGTTTGCTGCCGCTTTGCTGCCGGGGCAGAAGTATCCTTCCGATCCTTCTCACCCCCATCCCATTGTCGTTTGAAGCCCTTGTTCTTCTTCTGGAACTTGTCCGTGCTGCGTGGTTCAAAAGGTTTCTGTTGCTGGACTTCATCGTCCCCAATTCGCTCCGCTAGCTTCAAAAGTTCGGCACTTGTCGCAGGTAGCTCCGGCATCCGGAAGAGAGCCTTCTCCGAGCTAGACTTGAGTCCCCCAATGAATATACATATCTTGGTCTCCTCAGTCCACTTGGAGAACGAATCCAGCTTGGCGCTGAACTCGCGCACATAAGCACTTAAGGTCCCTGTCTGCTTTAGCCGAACTAACTCAACACCGTCCCGAATCCTTTGATACTCTGGAGTGAATCGTCTTGCGAGCAACTCCTTGAACTCTTTCCAACCAAGCGCCGAGACGGTCAAGGCATGCTCATCCCTGTATGCAGTCCACCAGAGAAGCGCATGGTCTTTAAGGAAGGTAACCGCCGCTCTCACCTTGTCAGACTCCTTAGCCTGTTGCGCCTCAAAGTATAGATCCAACTCAGTTAAGAAATCCTTAACCTTGCGAGTCCGTCCTATACCTGAAAACGGGGTCGGCAAATTTGTCTTATAAAGCTTCCTGGTAGACGAAGAACTTCCTTGGCCTGCCTCAAGCTCGGCGATACGTTTGTCCCTGGAGGCCATACCCTCTTGCATGGTCTTCATCATTTTGATGAGTTCCGCATACAGAGCTCCTTGACTTCCCGCGTCTGAATCGTTGGGCACCGCTGGCAAGACTCCATCTTGCTGCAAGGGTGCCGCAGCTGGTACTGGACTCCCTTGACGTTGGGGCGAAGGTTGTCGGTTGTCGTCTCCTGACTGTGCCTCGGGGCTCGCTCGAGTCGATCTGTTCCCGTTAGCCGCTCCTCGTTTCTTGGTCTTCCTCCTGGAACTCTGTCCGTCCTCGGCCATCGCTCCAAGTGTTCACCTAGAAACGCTGATCCGCTTCGTGTCTTGCGTACCTCCTCAAGCGTCCAGCCTTCAACCGCTACCTCAAGTTCTCGCTCACCGAAGCGTCGGCTCTGATACCACTTTTCGTGCACCTACCGCCTTGTTGCACCAGCGGAAGCTCTAACTCAGTAGGTCGTAAACTTTACACCGCTAACCTGCAAACACAATCACAAGTTACCGTCCATGCACCACTTACCTTATCTCAGTTTGGTCCGGACCGGAGCCGGACCGTCTCCTTAATCATCAAGCTCAGCAATCCTAAGTCCTGACTTAGATCCACCTAAGTCGGTCCCAAACATGAGCAAGTCACAATATGACTTGGGGCGGACTTCCCATAAAGTCCAGGGTCCTAAACGGTGCCTCCAGCACACCTAGCGGCCCAACCGCCCGTGATGTCCGTCTGGGTCTAGGCTCCCGAACGGTGGTCTAATCCGTCGACTCGTTCCCTAGTCTTGCCCCAGCCCTTACATCGTTCCTAAGTCTAGACGTCCAAGTCTAGATCGGAACATGCCTTGGAACTGGCCCAGCCATCACCTCATGTCCCCAAAGTCCGCCCGCCGAACCCTGGGGTCGGGTGACTCGTCCTGGCCCACCCAGGCATCGAGCCCCCCCTCATATATACTTCTGGGGATCGGCGGCCCCGCCCTCCTGTTTGGTCCCTGAAAATTATACCACAACCCGATTGTGGTTCAGCCATAACTTCCAGCTCGGAGATCAGATCGAGGAGTGTTATATATCACTAGAAAGCTCTCGACAAGACCTTTCCAATGATACCTCACTCGCCTCGAGATCTTACGTGGAGCTCCGTCCACGATCTAAAACGTCCCTGGAGCTCCAACACTTAGCAGTTTTTCCGAAAACCTGTGGTCCGGACCCAGGGTCGAACCCTGTGGTTCGTCTGCGTCTCGGACCCACGTCTCAGACCTATGTCTGAGACTCATGTTTCAGCCCGTTCCGAGACTCGCCCCCTTAGGTCAGCGTTTGTCTTGGGCCCTCTTGGGGTAGGCCCTTATGTCCTAACCCAAGGTTCCAACCTTGGTTCAGAGAACCACTTAGGGTTCATCTGATCCCGACTTGCCGGTCAAGCCGTTAAGTCCTACTCGCAACGTTCACAACCTAGCGCAAGTCCGCTAGGGTTCTGTTGTTCGCATCTGAGCCCGATCTTGAGAATGAGAGGCGCGACATGAAGAGAGTATCTCTTTAGTGAAGTTACAGTTATCTACAGAGTTTGAGATGACTGACCTGGGCAGACTTACCTACTATCTTGGAGTTCATTTAGTCGAAGATGGAGAAGATGTGTACCTTGTACAGGATAAGTACATCAATGATACATTGAAGGAGTATCAGATGCAGGACTGCAAGCTAGTGCCTACTCCAATGATACTTTCGAAGGATTGGTCTACTCAGCATGGGTTTGACGAAGCGGTTGACAAAACTAAGTAGAGGAGACTAGTGAAAAAGTTGATCTATTTGGTTGTAACGACCAGCTAGCTTATGTTGTAAGCAAGCTTCGCCAGGACATGGAGGATCCAAGAGTTCCACAACTGAAGGCAGCGAAACGAGTACTCAGGTATCTGAAAGGTACTGCGTTTCATAGATCGGAGTTTACTTCAATAATCCTAAAGTTCTAACAGGCTTTATGGATGCTGACTAGGCAGGTGATGTCATAGACCGGAAATCAAGAGCTGGTTATGCATTTCTGCTTGCAGGTGCAGCTGTTACTTGACAAAGTAAGAAACAGAAGATTTCTTCTTTCATCCATAGAAGCTGAATATTGTGGACTGTGTAATGCAGTTCAGGAAGTCGTGTGGATAAGATGGATGCTGGAAGATCTGAGGTTCAAAGAGAACCAACTATCATTTTTACTGATAACATGAGTAGCATTGCTCTTGCCAGAAATCCAGTTCATCATGCAAGGACAAAGCACATTGAGGTGCAGGTCCATTTTATTCATGACAAAATATAAAGTGGAGAGGTATGTGCCACTTGGGTACATACTTATGATCAACTAGCAGATATATTCACTAAACCTTTGTCTAAACATCAGTTTGATAAACTGAGAAATGACCTTGGTATATGTGAACTGCCCGTGATCTTACGAGGGGTTGTTGAAAGATAATATAAGTTCACTTTTCCTTTGTAACTGCTCAGTTGTCTATGTGGAATACCTGTCCTTACGACCTCTCAGTTCTTTCCCCCTCTTGTGTGTCTGTTTCTATCTCCTTCTTGTGTAGCTGCGTTGTAACTCCCACTGTTCTCCTGTTCCTTCACTGAGGCACCCTCAATGACCTCGACTCTAGAAATGATGACACATTCATTGTCTGATCCAAGTTCGCAGCTTCAGCTGTGTGTGAGCTCCTGCTAACTCTTGCTTTATCAACAGAAAGCACATTCACAGATAGCTGTCAACACACATTGAACTCTAGTTATGTTTGCAACTTTACAAGGACGAGTAAGTTCGAATACGTACACTAATAAGTAGTGCTGGAACTCAACATGAACCAAATCTCTCCAAAGGTCTATCTATCTTTCTACTCAGATGAGCACTGGATTTTGAACATCCGAAACTCGTCTTTCACGGCTGAAGGTTGGATAGGAGCAGGTTGTGATATGTTTGCCCTAAATACCGTTCAGTTCCGTAAAAATTACACAACGTGTCTAATTCCTTGGTATCCTAGTCGCATTCCCATAGAGGTGGAAGGGACTTCCAAAAGATTCAAAATCTTAAAGCATGAGATCGTCGAGTTATCCTCGAACTTATCATGTAAAGTTGAACATACCACCTCATAATAACATTTTTGTAAGTTGAGAGCAAAGTCGAAGTCCTTACCTTCAAGATTTCTATTCAACAAAACTCAATGACAATAATTACATGGACCTCAAACTGTAACCTGCACAAATAGCCACCAGGTGGCTCAAAGTCTGGGAACAAATGAAAACCAGTAGATTGCTGAATGCAGTTCTGTTCAAATCAGTACTATCAACAACCATGTCTGCGGGAGATGATAGAATAATAGAACCAACAGCAGACACATCAACAAACTTCAGTGGAACAGTTTACTTAACTTTGCTAGACTGTCTGAAATATCTGTGAAAAAATGAAAGATATAGAACATAGAGAAAATTGATGATTTCATATGCAGATCTAATACAACCTCATCGTCAGAAGTAGCCACATCCTGAAACTAAAGTATGTACATGTACATACTCGTAACTGTCACAAAGTGTACTAATTGCTTGAGATCTACTAAGCCAAGAAATGTTAGGTTAACGTTTCATGGACTTCTTAGCATCGTTAAGAGCAAGCTGCAAAGAAGAAAGACCTACTTACGCTTTGAAGAGGAATGAAAATACCCTACTACATATTTTAAAACAATACATTCTTGGTAACATGTATGCATTTGTCAACTTTACTTGGCAATGTTTGAACTAAATAATGAATCGAAGTCAAAGATGCATTACCATTACGTTTCAATCTTGTGGCTATTTGTTTATGCACCCCTATCATTATGTTTGCTCCATCAGAACCTTATTTGTTAAACTCTAAAATCACTATATTCACTAAAATTGGACTACTCTACGAAGAATAAAACTTTCAAGAATTAATTTTGGATATTTAGTTCTTAAAAAATGGACTTTCAAAGTAATATTTTGGACTTTTAGGTTTTTAAAAGTAGACTCTTTAATATAGTTTTGGACTTTTAGTTCTTACTCATGGACAATTGGTTTGTTTGTTTCAAAATTCTAGTTTATTGAAATTGGATAATTGAACTTTTTAATGTAATCTTTGTGGAGGATAATATTTGATCATTCGAGAAGAGAGTAGAAAAATTGAATCGTTCAAATACCATAATCAAAATTGCAAAAGGAAAAGCAATTCTCCTTATTTTCCATACGGTTAAGTAAATGCTGACTAGCACATCAAAGTGATAATTGTCAATTCAACATGCAATTGAGAATCATCACAAACACTATGTCTATAATACTTCCTTCTTGTCAAAATCTTTCCAAGACTTCTGAAGCAACATTTCTAACGCTAGCCGGTATCTTCATCTTGTCTGACTTGGCTCTAGGTTTCCAAGTGTGTACGCAAGCATTTGCGTCAACTCAATTTTCTAAACTAATCTCGGAGTAACTCAGATATTTTTCCCACTCTCCATTCTTCTTTATGCAATCAACGTATCATTATAATCCGTAGCATTTGAAGAATGATGCTTTGGACGTCATCACTCAACATATATTTTGTTGAAATGGAGCGAACTATTACCACGATCCACAACACTCATTGCTTTTGTCACCGACAAGCAATCTTGCACTTCGAAGTTATCGGAAGGACGAATAAGTAACATCCATTTTGACTTGATATCCAAGATTGGAACAAAGCTCTCATGCTCTCTTACACTTGCTGCTCCTATGTAAATCTCTTGTTTTTTCATGATTCTTGCTCCAATTTGTGACAAAGCACATCATTATCACTTCTAGAGTCTTCTTCTGAAGAGAGAAGTTTGTAACATGTACCATGATCCGTCTTCGGATCATGATACATGTTACAAGCCTTTATACTATCCCATCCTTCTTCGAACAAAATCCCTATCTTTTTCTAGTAGATGATCAAACACTCATCCACACACGATATGTGTCGTCTTTCATATCGCACTTACTTTGGATCTGCTCCAGATACCGGCAATAGATCTTGATGTATCTTATGATCTTGGTAGCTTTAGCATGAGAAGGTGTTAACCTTTTGGACAAAAATTCTTCTTGAGAGGGAGTGTGATAGCAAAATCAGTTTTTGATTTTAGATCTATTCTTTTGTAAATGTTATTTCCATATGTTGGAAACCATGACCCTTCGAAAGTCTCCTGGTATTGATACACGAGGATATTGTCTCACAAGTAAAATCGAAAGATCATCAAACCGGGTGCGATTGGTCTTTAATGTCAATGACATAATCCTTCACATGGACTTGTAGTCAAAGACCTCTTGAATCAAACGATGCACGGCTTTCTTTGATTCCGCATCAAGAACTTTGCCATGAAATGTGGAAGCGACTTTATATGCTTATGTTGCAAACCTCGATGTATCATGGAGAAGAACGCATATACGTCTTCGTGAGTATGACCTATCATGCAAAATGACATGGTGATTTGTTTGAAGCACCCTCTAGCCACCAACTCGCTGGAGAATGTCATGATCATCTAGTTCTTGTTGTCCTTGACGGAGTTATCTAGTTGCATCTACAAGTTCTCCGGAAGCTTCGTCAATTGTTCTCTCTCTAAGAACTCATTTGCTGAAATTCCAAAGAGTTCATCTACAATCTTGTTACGAGGTTTCAAGACAATTTTCTCAAGAACGTCTTGGTCCATCATTATCTTAAACAATCGATGACACGTAGTTTCTTTGAATGCTATATCTCTCTTAAAATCTCATGCATAGGTTTCACAATCACGAAAGTATTTGGCTAAAGACGCGATTGTGTAGTTCGGATCTCCTGACCATAATCCAGCTATTGTGATGTGCACTATTTTCTCAAGACCATTTCCACCACGATTCAATATGCATGTGACTCTGGAGGTACGGACAAAACTCTCTGGGGGTTCACTAACAGTTTTTGTTATAAACACGTGCAAGGAAAAATAAGGTATTTTAAATTATTTTCAGCAAAATTTTAAGAACTTGATAAAACTTAAATAGACTATTTTTATCTTTAAATGACTTTTAAAGTAAAAATAAGATATTTTTATATATAAATAAATTCTTTTGAGAATATTATTTTTCTTAATAAATAAGATACTTTTTAGAAATAATTTTGGAAACAAAATAGGGGTATTAAAATATCTCTTGACTAGCAAGTGTTCTCATCAAAATACAAAGAGTTGACCCCGAGCCAAAACTGCACCTTGCAATGATTTCACGTGATCAAGAAGCTTAGGTTGTTTGTATCCATTCTGTTGTGAATTGTAGACTTGTTTGATGTTAGATGTAGTATGGCTAACTAGTTGTGTGAGTAATACTCATTACGACCTGATATTTATAGTTGAAGACGCTTCGACCTTTGTTGTTCCAGCACCGCCCTCTCTACATACCTCCGTTCTCTCATCAAAAGCTCCTTGAATTGCAAACAAGCGATGCATTTGATGAAAATGATGCTTCTATGTGGTTGGAAGTTATCCAAATTACCTACCCACAACTTGTAGAATGCACTAATAGTAATCATTCGTATCCTCATGACCTCCATATTCATGGATATCTTCTTGTAAATATCATCTTTCGAGTAACATGCAAGTAACCTAAAGTAATGATCATCCGAGCTCTTTCCATTATAGTTGTTGTAAAACAGTGAGACATTGGTTCCCTATGTACTTGAAGAAATGTCTTCAAGAATGCACGGGCCATCAAGACAAATTCACCTGGTTTCATTCTATTCTTGTGATCATGAAATCCAATTTATGCATCCAAACAATCCACCGTTTGGATCATCATCATAGAATATAGACTTGCTGAATCCGTAGAAGATGTTGAATGTTGTGTGACAGACAAAAAGAGAATGTCAAAAATGTAGCTTCACGTCATCTCTTCCTCTACTTGCTTGAATTTTCTCATAGATGTATTCTTTCCGACGGACATGTGACACTCCATAATACACCTACACCTCTCTTTTTTTACTATCTCTTTCTTCACGATCCGACAACACTCTTGAGAATAAATAAAACTCTATTGTGATCACTTGTAATTGGATCATCAGTCAATTTGTGAGCTGTCTTCTACAAGTCAAGCTCTTCTTTCAACTGTGGGTACATTTTCTTCCACTTAAGACTATGATATGGTCTCTCTTTCTTGAGAGCAACAGTGGCTGTCAGCAACATAATCAACATCTTCGTATGTATTGTACAACTCTCCGAATATCCAACCAGAACACACCAATCGAAGTTGAAGAATTGACCATCGTGCAACCCATGGTCGATCAATAACAAAATTGAGAGGGTTTTGAGAGCATCAGTTGTATCTAATCTAAGAACCAAGTTGGTAACTATCACTCTAGCGTGATCTTCTCCAACCAAAATTGCATATGATTGATGAATCAACAAAAGATAGTAAGATAATATCCTCTGCTAACGGCATAAAATCCTTCGAAGCAATAAGGACAAGTGCATCCCATTCTAAATTTTGTGGATCTTGAACTTGGTGAGGTCATCCATTGACATTTGAGCTTTTTCTATTTCATCATCACTTGAAGATGCAAGGTCATTGTCTTGACTTTGTATTGAATCTCATGTATCTTCATGTCATTATTATCTCTATTGCTCAGTGATAGTAATTATACTATGTTAAGTTTGGGGTCCGAAGTATGTTGGTTCAAGCTTTGAATGTCTGAGAGTGTTTTAGGGTTATAACTTGATCTATAAAGTGATCTCCAATCTTCTTTTTTGTTGGTTCATTTTTATCAATCAAGTTCATCCAAATTCCAAAGACGGTTTTGGAGTTTCGAAGATCTTCTTGAGAGTCATTAGCAGAGTGTGAAATCTCATTGGAAAGCTCTCGAGTTGAGCTACAATCTGGAGGGAATTATAAATCTATTTGGAGTTTTGATTGTGGAGTTTTGATTATTCAGAGTAGAGGGGGTTGAATCAATATTCCGGGTCACGTTTCAAGTGCCTCGAGAGTTTGAGAGATGATCTTTTGGTATTGTCAAGGGGGCTGGATAGTTGGTCGTGTTTATTGATAGCCATGCTGGTTGCATTGATGGACAATAGTCCTACATTTGGGTTGGGTTTGATCTCGAAATGATAGATTGAAGTTGGCAGTAACAATTGAGAGACAGAAGTAAAATTGTTTTGCTTGGATTCATGATTGAGTTGTTTCATGAGCATGAGATTGAATCTCTGAGTGAAAATTTCCAAGATTGGATTTTGTCTTATCAACTTACTAAATGTGAAATTTCAGCTCATTTGGTTAAGAGAAGGTGTTGGGGTCGTGGATTTTAGCCACAGGGGTATGTAAAGCTCATAAGTTAGCACAGACGAAAGACTTGGTCCATTTTGAGCAGGTGGTTTGGGATCTGAAGCTAAAATTTCATAGAATAGTAGTGAGAGGTTAGAGAGAATTTACTGTGAAGTTTGAGTCCAGTTGGAAGTTCAAGTTGAGAGCAATATGTTGTCAAAGTTCAGATTACAAAGTGTTGGATTTTGAAAGAGAGGAGAGATTTCACCTACATCGCTTAATTAGCCTTGAACAAACAACTTAGAGTTTCAAGGTGGAACTTCCTGAAGGTACTCTTGTGAACTAAAGCATATGTTTATCATGTAAAGATCCTTCATGTACTCAGAATAAGATTGAATGTTTAGTTGTGTTGTGTGGTGCACGTGTGTCACACTTAAGGTCATGTTAATTCAGCGAAAATAGAGACAAATCTTGATAGATTGGGTAGTGATGGCACTATGATTTCATCGACTTGGTCCAAGGTCTTGCCGTATCTCTCTATATTCAAATATCTTGTGTATTCCCAGACCAAACTTCAAGCTCTATGACAGCGAAAGCTTCCCTCATAAATAGAGGAGAAGAGCTTCCGTGGACACGGAAGCTTTTCTACCAAAAGAATACAAATATCCAACTAGTTTAAAAGCTCAAGGGAAAAGCTTCCGTGACCGTAGAAGCTTTCCATGCAAAACTAGGAGAAAATATTCGTGGCAGCTTCTCGGATAAAGTATTTCAAGAGGTTGGTTGTAAAAGCTCAAAAGGTAGATAGGAGAAGCATCCTCGACCACGAGAGCTATCCTCTCATAAAAAATCTTCCATGGACGTGGAAGTTTTTTTGTCTAAAGTTGTCAAGAGATTGATTGGAAATGCTTCCATGACCGCGGAAGCTTTCCTCTCAGATTCAGGAGAAAAACTTCCGTGATCAATTTCAAATGCAAAGAGGTGAAGAAGTTTGGGATAAAAAGTGAAGAAGTACGTGGTAAAAGCTATGACCGCGGAAGCTTTCCTCCCAAATAGGCTACACTGTCAAGCAGAAGATCACGGCAACGCAAAGAAAATAACAGCAAACCATGATAGAATTGTTTGTCTAGCAAAACAAGTAATTGGAAAGCAAAAATAAGAAATGGCATCAAGAGGAAAAAAAACAGAAGCGCCAAAGCGGTCACAAAATGAACACAAATGAACTGAAATAGTGGTTGTTCATTAGCATCATTACTTGGTCAAATGCGGCAAGTTGAAAGGTCAGGTCTCATTGCAAAAAGAATCATTGTGGAGTTCGTAAGTGACAAATTATATGTCGCCGGTTAACTGGTTGGATAAACCATGCTAAAAAGTAGTGTTGTAAGAGGAATGACAACAAAATGTCCCTAAAAATATATGAAAAAACAGAATGATCAAATAGTACTGATATGATACGGACGAATGAACAACAGCTCTCGGAGTACAGACTGGAAAGAAGGATGATCACGAGAAGTACAAATGATTACTAATAATAGAATACACACAAGAAAAATAAGCATTGGAGCAAAGAACACGTCGAGAATGAGCATCGAAGCGTGAGATAACAATACGAACATGAAAAACATGAGCGCAATCATGGTACATTCAGCAGCTAAAAAATGAACACTTAAAAACATCGTGCGCAAAGAGTGCTGCAAGCAAATGAGGACCAACTGATCAGCAAGCTATGGTATATCTTTGGCAGAAGAGAAAGAGTGAGACTTTGAAATGACACCGTTAGATCTAGGCTTCAGTATGATCTGGAAACGGAAGACAACATGGTTAGACAGATCTACTGATTTTGAATTCTTCGCACGTGATACAAGCCATTGAGGTCAAACCAGACATTTGTGCGGCATCTAGTCTTAGTTATGGACGATGATCATGAAGATCAACGTATCTAACCTAGACGAACGGATATGCAGTGGATATTGCAGATTGCTTCAAACAATGTGCTTATTGGAGGATCAAGGAGGTAGACATAGAGGACCTTCAGAAAGCGCATCATTCTCAAAGTCAATTGTCAGAAACGAGGAGCACTGGAGCAGTAGAACGCGGGCCTAGGAGTAAATGAGTTCTAGGTAAAGACGAGATGAGACACATGCGAGTTCTAAGACAAAGACAAGGCAGAGTGCATGAGAGTTTTAGTCTAACACGAGCGAGCGTGAGGAGGAAATTTCATATATGCACAATCGATAGACTATATTAAGTCGAGAGATAAGAGATAACGTGTTTCTTTCTTAAGAGAGATATTGTTGGTGTCATTGGATACGTACGTGTCCAAATGATGTCTCTGACATTTGCAAATAGAACTACACATACGAATGATCGATCGAGCGATTTGTAAGAAGATCTAATGGACTTGAACTTCCACAGCCGTTCAAGACTTCCCACCTACACCTTCGTATAGGCTCCTCTGTTTTACCCAGTCAAGGAGAAAAGCTTACACAGCCGCTGTCGCGCCATTTGGCGGCTACATGCTTGACTTCTACTCCGACGCTTAGGTTTGGTAGTTCTAGAAGTTAGCTCATATTACTTCTAGTCCTTTATGTATATGTTTGACACCTTTGCATATGGTGTTAACACTATTTTGAGTCCTAACAGGCTGATAGTATGTTAGTTGTCTTGTTCAAGCATTTGTGCGCTTGTGCAAGTGACTTCTTACTTGTCTATGACGTTCAATGTACATAACTTAGGGTTTCCATGCTGATAGGGGTTTGAGCTCATGGGTTGTACCTACTTGTCGCCCATGCACGCTTTCTAGCTGATTTAAGTTATTTTTCGGGGCTACGTGTCGTTTTAGGTAGTTTAAGTATTACGCTGGCACTCTAGGGGGCTTGACGTGGTAGCCTATGAGTGTAGATAAGTTACCAGGTAGTTTAAGGCACAAAAGGACAGTCAAGTGGAGCTATGAACTCCCATTGGTCCATTTTTGTCTTTTGTAAAACTCTAAGTTTAGAAACAGAGCTCTAGAGGAGAGTTCGAGCATTTGGTGAGGGATCTTCGAAATCTGAGAACACAGGAAGAGAGAGCTCGTCGTGCCAAGCACTGTCAGTGAAATTTTTGCTCGATTTGGATCAATAAACAAGGAGTTATGCCCAATTGAAGTTCGGATTGTGCCAAAACTGCGTCACTTTTGTTGATTTTGGGGTTTTCGGTGCCAATTGCAGCAGAATTGAGAAAATCACTTCAAAACTTCGTGGTTGCGTTCACTGTCAGGAGGGCTACGACTGTCCAAAAAGTTTCGAATCGTTTGAGTAGTTGAGTAATTCAGGGCGGCCGCTGAAGCAGAGGGGGTCTGAAAAGCTCTTAATCTAGAGCAGCAACTTTAGAGAAGGAGATCTGGAGTTCTACAAACATTCAGGAGTCCCAACTTCACAGGGATGTTCAGCATCCTGTAGACGTCAAATACTGTGAGAAGATTTGAAATTCATCGAGCCAATTCTCTGTTCTATGTCTGAATAGCTGTCTAGGTATCAGAAATTGCCATAATTCTCTTATTCAGAACTTTTCTGTTCATATCTCCGTGTCAGAATTTGATCTCAGGTTGAAACTTCGTCTGTGAGTTCAGTAGTACCTCATTTGCATGTAGGGGAAGTTTAGAGGTCTAAACCTTCATAGTTTTCCTCTCTTTGAGTGTCAAAGTTCACCGCTTAAGCCTATTACTACCAGTGAGATCTAAATTTCGCTTTTTGAGCATATCAGAGGATCCTACACTCCTGTGTGAGTGTTTATAGCTCCTGTTGTGACCTGAAAGCCAACCTCTTGAGTAAACAATCACAGCCAGAAGCCCGGCGCTTTCCTAGGTAGACGGATCACACTCCGACACCGCGGAAGCTTTTGTCCTCAAGATCTCTATACGGCTCCTCCAATCTCCCCTCTAGAGAGGAAAAGCTTACACGAAGCTTTTGTCCTCAAGACCTCTATATGATTCCTCCAATCTCTCCTCTAGAGAGGAAAAGCTTCCACGGTCGTGGAAGCTTTTCTCCTTACATTCTCGTTTTGACTCTTCCATTTTACCATGTCAAGGAGAAAAGCTTCTACGACCATGAAAGCTTTTCTCCTCAAGACCTCTATACGGCTCCTCCAATCTCCCCTCCAAGGAGGAAAAGCTTCCGTGGCCGTAGAAGCTTTTTCCATAACATCATTTTGGCTCCTTGTTTTTCTTTCATCCTCAAAACCTCTCTATGGCTCCTCTTCTTTCCACTATAAAGCAAGAAAGCTTCCTCGTGTACGGAAGTTTTTCTTCTTACACCCTCATTTTGACACTTCGTTTTTCTCCTAACATCCTCATTTCAGCTCCTCCACATCCCCTGATCGTGGAAGCTTTTCTCCTCAGAATCTCTTTACGGCTCCTCCACTTCTCTCTCTAAGGGAGAAAAGCTCTCACGGTCACGGAAGCTTTTTCCCTAACACCATCATTTCGACTCCTCGCTTTTCTCCTCTCTTTGAGAAAAGCTTCGGCTTCTGTGAAAGCTTTTCACCTCAAACCTCGACACGGCAACATAACTTTCTCCACATATTTCTCCTCACAACCTCTACACAACTCCTCTTCTCTCTCCTTATTATAACATCGGACAACATTTTGTTTCATCTCTTCTTCTTGTTATTCTCTTATTTCTCTTTGTAATCCTTGACGTCGTCTACGAGCTTTTCCGTGTAGGACGTATATGACTCTAAACTACATAGTTCCTTCTTTGTCTAACCTTGGGATATGGTGCTTGCATGATGATCCTCCCAGGTCTCAGCTTCAGTTCCACCGGGACACAAGTAGACCCAGCATTCATTTATGAGTGAGGGATTGACGTCAACTACATCTCGGGTCTTAATAAGCTGGACCTCGCTTTATTTATATCTCGCATATCTGTTGTTTTAATGAAAGTTCTTCGTCTTGTTGAACGCTGCTGTGTATTAACGTTCTGGAAAGAATCCTTCAACCTGTCTCAAGGATTTTATCATTTCTTCTAGTATTATTAGTGTCTAGTGTTTCCTTGGGTGTTACAAGTCATTCTAGCAGAAAATGTTAAGTGAGAAGAAAATAAACTTAAAGTTCTTTTTGCTCTTATTGGTCTATTTGGGACCAATGGTGTTCTAGCTGTTCCTCACGATCTTTTCCGTGGTTTCTGGAAGTTTCATATGTCCATTCGAGCGAAGAAGGATATGATTGGAAAGCCCGCAATCAGAGCTATAATATGGACTGAATAATCGAGTGATTTCAGGGAGGATTGAGGGTGCTATGATCGATTGAGTGGGGGGTGAAATTCATACCCATTGCTATATTTTCAGTTGTTTCTAGAGATTTGTGAGGAGTTGTGAGTTGGGTTGGAGAGCTGACGATGAGCTAGTCATTTTCAAATTCATCTGATTCGTGATTGTTTTGGATTGTCAACTAATCTATTGAAGTTGAATGGTGCAAACATGATGAGACGGGTAGTGCAAATTGTAACAATTATGGAGGATTGGATGTTTCTTGAGTTCTGGGTTTTTGAGTACAAATTTTCCAGGATTGAGGGTGTCTTATTAGTAAGATATTTGTGTAGAAAGATCGATACTTCTAGGAAGACACTCCAAGAAGTAGACAAGAAAGTAAAATAGGAACGAGATGAGAGAGGTTTCGCCTCTCCATGTTTATATAGTGGAGGTGAGTACAAGAGAAACCCTAATGGTGGGTTAGCCCTCTCATTAAATATACGTAACTACTCTAATCACTCTGACTAATATTACTCGTCGATCTAATAGAGCTTGGAACTATATCAATACTCTCCTTCAAGCTTGACTCTACATCTTGTACTCCTAGACAATGTCTGAAAGCATCAAACTTATCTATAGGCAATGCGTTAGTGAAGATATCGACAACCTGATCTCTTGTGCTCACACAACTGAGCTCAATCTCTCTTGCAAAGACCTTCTCCCTAATGAAATGATATTGCACATCTGTGTGCTTCGCCCTAGCATGGAGAACATGATCACTAGCTAACTTCATGTTGCTAATGTTATCAGTATATACTCCAAGAACGACAGTCTACTTCATGTCAAGTACGAGGACCACGTTGAACGGAAGCTCAAGAGCGTAGACATCGAAGTCAAATTAATTCTAATAGAGCTTGGGACTATATCAACACTCCCCTTCAAGCTCGACTCTACATCCTGTACTCCTTGACAATGTCTGAAAGCATCAAATTTATCTCTAGATAATGGGTGTGAAGATATCGACAACCTGATCTCTTGTGCTCACATAACTGAGCTCAATCTCTCCTGCAAGGACCTTCTCTCTAATGAAATGATAGTGCACATCAGTGTGCTTCGTCCTAGCATGGAGAATAGGATTACTAGCCAACTTCATGTTGCTAATGTGTCAATATATACAACAACAGGATATGTACACTCCACACCAATATCAGATAGCAGACATCGAAGCCAAATTGATTCGCATGTTGTGTTCGTTGCTCCTCGGTACTATTTTTCTGTGGATGATAAAGCAACCATAGGTTGCTTCTTAGAAGCCCAACTTATAACAGCGCTTCCAAGTCCAGAAGCATAACCTGACGTGGATCTCCTATCGTACGGATTCTTGACAATGACAAAAGGTTCTTGACAATGACAAACTTTGATGAGCACTTCGCTGAAATTCCTTCAGGAATGATGAAGTTCTTCATACTTAACTATACTTCCTCGTCCACTTGAAACTTCATTTGCCACCGATACTTGTTTACCTGCTTCGTGTAACGTTGCTACGCCTTCTCGAGGTTCTTTTTAACTTGTTTTTCGCACCGCTGCATTTCTACCACCAACTTTTCATCTGATGTTTGTAGTGTTCTTGGTCGTGCCTATGTAGAATTCCATGCAAGAGTCAAGTCAAGAGGCCCTTTTGGCTCACGTCCGTAAGCTAGCAAGAAAGATGATTCACCGGTTGTTGAATGCCTCGTGGAGTTGTAGCAATACTCAGCAAGACTGAGCCACTCCGCTCATTCACTTTGGTCTGCGCTCACATAATTCCTCAAGTATTGATTCAAAATTGAGTTAACTCGTTCCGTATGCCCATTCGTTTTAGGATGAAAAGTGGTACTAAATTTTAACTTAGTCCATAATTTTTGGAACAAGTGTTTCCAAAAGACACATGTGAACTTGGAACCGCGGTCTAAAATAATACTCCGAGGTAATCCATGTGAACGCCACCAAGTATCTAGGAACAACCGAGAAGTCGTGAACGCAGTTGTGGTATCCAAGGTCGAGGTAAACTTCGCTAGTTTGCTAAACTGGTCAACTATCACAAAGATTGCATTGTATCCATTTGAGTCAGACAGAGATGTAAGGAAGTCCATGCTGATGCTTTCTCAAGGTCTAGCTGGAATCAGCAAAGGATGAAGTAACCCCTCTTTCTTCTCATAAGAAACTTGGTTCGCTTGACAAGTTACGGATGTTTTCACAAAGTAGGCAACGTAGTCTTTCATGTGGGGTCAATAAAACGTTTTAGCTATCACTGCTAAAGTGGACTTTTCTCTTTTATGGTCTGATAAGGGCACATCATGACACTCTTTAAATAACTTAGTCCTACGTTTTTCTTGTCCCACATAAATCTAACTTTGTTTGAACATGAGTAATCTATGTCTTAGTTGCATGTTCTACAGCTTCACTCATCGCTTGAGTTGTTCCAGGTATCCTTTGCTTGATCATCGCCCATGTAACTTTCACGTATTTGCCTCTCCAAGTCTGACTCTTTAAGATATATAGCTCACAAAATCTATGTCGTCGATGAAAGATATTCCTCCTTACGACTCAAGGCATCCAGAACCATATTGTCCTTTTCTGCTTTGTGGATTAACTCCACATTCATGACGTCAAGATATCATGCCACAGTAGTTGCTTTGACGTGCAAGGCCTCCGTTTGCTTCAACCTAACTAACTCGACACCACTCAAATCCTTTGATACTCTAGAGTGAATCATCTCGCGAGCAACTCCTTGAACTCTTTCCAACCAAGTGCCAAGGTGGTCAAGGCATGCTCGTCCCTGTACGCAGTCCATCCGAGAAGCGCATGATCCTTCAAGAACGTAACCGCCGCTCTCATTTTGTCTAACTCCTTCGTCTGTTGCGTCTCAAAGTATAGGTCTGACTCTGTTAAGAAATCCTTACAAGCCCATCCTATACTTGAAAACAGGGTCGGAAAATTCATCTTACAAAGCTTCCTAGTAGACGAAGAACTCTTTTGGTCTATCTCAATCTCGGCGATAAGTTTATCCTTAGATACCATACTCTCCTTCATGATCTTCATCATCCTGATGAGTTCCACATACAAGGCTCCTTGACTTCTTGTGCCTGAATCGTTGAACACCGTTGGCAAAACTCCATCTTGTTGCACAGGTGTTACAGTTGGTAGTGGACTTCTTTGACATTCGAGTGAAGGTTATCGATTATCATCCTCTGATTATGCCTCGGGACTAGCTCGAGTCGATCTAATCCTGGTGTCAGCCGTCACTCATTTCTTGATCTTCTCCTTGGAACTCAGTTCTACGTCGGTCATTGCTCAAGCTTTCAACTAGAAACGTTGATCCATCTCTCCTCAGAAGTCCAGCCTTCAGCAGCTACCTCAAGTTCTCGCTCATCGAAGCATCGACTCTGATATCACTTTTCTCGCACCTACTGCCTTGTTGTGCCAACGGAAGCCCTTGTCAAGTAAGTCACGAAACTCACCAAGCTAACCTGCAAATCCTAGTCATATGTTATCGTTCATGCACCACTTATCTTAACTCTGTTTGGTCCGAACCAGAGCCGGACTGTCTCTCTAACTCTCAAGCTCAACATTCCCTGACCTAGATCCGGCTAGGTCGGTCCCAAATCATGAGCAAGTCACCACGTGACTTGGAACGGACTTCTCATAAAGTTCAAGGTCCTAAACGGTGTCTCCAATGCACCTAGCGGGCCAACCGTCCGAGATGTCCGTCTAGGTCCAACCTCCCGAATGATGGTCTAACTCGCGTCTTATTCCTTAGTCTTGCCTCAGGCCTTGGGTTGTTCTTAAGTCCAAACGTCCAAGTCTGGACCTGAACACGCCTTGGAGTTGGCCCAGCCATCACCTCATGCCCACGAACTTTGAGACCAGCTGACTCGTCTTGGTCCACGCAGGCATCGAGCCTTCTGGAGATCACCGGTCCCACTCTTCTCTTTGGTCCTTGAAAATTATACCACAACTTGATCACGGGACCAGCCATAATTCTCAGCTCCGATGTCAGTTCGCATATCACTGGAAAGCTCTCGTCAAGATCTTTCTAGTGATATGCGAAAGATATCATTGAAAATCACTTATACTATACTCGCCTCGAGATCTAACGTGAAGCTCCGTCCACGACCTAAAACGTCACTGGAGCTCCAACACTTAGGATTTTTTTTCTGAAGAACCGTGGTCCAGCGCTAGACTTGGACTCTGTGGTTCGGATCAACGTCAGACTCACGTCTCGATCTTATGTCTCAGACTTATGTTTCGGTCTTGGTTTTGATCCGTTTCTAGACTTATTCCTCAGGTCAGTGTTTGTCTGGGTTTCTCTTGAGATAGGCGCTCATGTCCTAACCTAATATTTCAACCTTGGTTCAGAGAACCACTTAGGATTCTTTTATTCCTGATTTCTCGGTCAAGCCGTTAAGGTCTACTCGTAGCATTCACAACCTAATGTAAGTCCACTAGGATTCTGTTGTTCGCATCTGCATCCGATCTTGAGATTGAAGATCGTGAAATATCGAGAATCTTGAGGTCCTCTAGCTCTTCCAAAACATTGTGCTAAACTGAGGTCTTTGATGCCCTCAAAAACTAACGAGCGCATGAAAAAATGTCTCTGTTGCTGTATAGTTCCACTGTTGTAATCCCACGAAGAAAAATGAACAAAAATATTGCGATGTCACAGTGCAACCACTTCTTCAAATGCATGAATGTCAAGGTGCTCCACAATGTACAAGCCATCTCCAAATGATGTTTCTGGAAAATAATAAATAAAGCTAACTTCTAGGGCTAGTATTTATCTATCACATCATCTGAAACTCTTATCTGTAATTTTTTGTTCGATGAAAACTTTCCACGTGTAGCTCATTCGTTGCTCATTCTCTTCTTAGTATCCCTTTTGTTCCAAGAAGAAAAAATGAGGATGGGGTTCTCCTCGTCATACAAAGCTACAATGGGTCAAACGATCTCAAGATGACTAATCGTGAATCAGTCATCTCCTTCACTAACTCATTAATATCTTTTCGTTGAGGTAAGTTTATAAGCTTCTTGGTGACATAATCCACCACTGCTGCTCGTCCAAGTGAGCTGCTAATGTTAGATCTCTAATTTCACATTTGTACACATCATCATACATCCCTCCATCAAGTCTTGTAGTTTGGTCGAGTCTCATGATTGAATGTATCGATGATACCCAACTCATATTGTCTGAAATCATGTAACACACAAGAAAATCAAAAGATGCTCGAAAGTAGTAATTTAAAGATCGAACTGTCAGAAATGCAAGTAAAGATCATCCAAAAGTAGTAAACATGTGACAAAGATGATTCTTTATGGTTGTCTTTTATTCTCACGGACAAAAATCAGTCTCGGTAGAGATCAAACTCATGTCTATCCAACAAGATAGAGTTGATAATCTTGACAAATAACATAACATGTACTAAACATGCAGAGACCTCAAGAAAAAAATAA
Source organism: Asterella californica (assembly GCA_036924285.1). NCBI lineage: Eukaryota > Viridiplantae > Streptophyta > Marchantiopsida > Marchantiales > Aytoniaceae > Asterella > Asterella californica. The sequence goes on from JAYKYS010000001.1 coordinate 41,643,205, forward strand.
ACAACAAAGTTACAGAGCCACGGATGGAAATGTCTCAGCGAAGAAGTATGCTAAAGTGCTACTAAGTAGCTTCTAACACCATAAACGCTAAGTATCTTCACAATAAGTTATTTTCACTACTTTTGTTCTCGAGAACACTGACGAAGAAGACTCTTTTACCGCCGAAGTATGAAGTTCAACTTCTTCCGAAGAGTCTACCTATGAAGAACTTCACCACAAAGATACTTCTTAAGAAGAACAACTTCCTCCAAAATGACTTCGTCCTAAAACTACTTCATAGTAAACTAACTTCGTAGTTGTTGGTTTGTTCTCAGACTTCGTCACAAACTTCTTACTCTGATTTCAGGTGTCAACAGCAAAGAACTTTGTCACGCAGACTAACTCCTACCACAACACACTACCAAACTTCGTAGGTAAAACATCGAAGAACAAAGACACACAATGGCTCTATAAACTCAAAAAATAGAAAATCCAAATAACAAACACATAGAGGTCTTGAGAACGAACAACACAGTGCTTATATACAACTTTGTCCTAAGATGGCAGATCTCACTTCTAACAAGTCGGATGTACATCGGTACCGCCGGATGAAGATCCTGTGCTCAAAACGACATCAAGCATCACATCGGATCCTATCACTAACTCTCTAGCTATCTCACTAATCTAGAACTCAACAGTCATTCTAACTTCACGGAGCTCTCTAACTACTATCTGACCTAATCTGACTACTCGGTTCTTCGTCCAAGAACCCTCTACGTCTGTCGCATCTAACTCTTGCCTAATCTGCTGAAGAATCTTCAGCTTCAGTATCTAAATCTATAGCGAAGTAGCTCTTCAGTGTTGGCTCTACTTTACTCCGAAGTTGTGCAACTTGTTCTTCGTCCGAAGCACATGGTCTCTTCAGATCTTCAATCTCCTTTGTCATCTCTGCGACAATGTCCTGGTTGCAATCTCTCTGTAGGCGCATCTCGTCCAACTCCTTCTTCACTAGTGATAGTACTTTCTCCTGCTCCTTCTCTTGTTCTACCTTCTGGAGAAGTACTTCCTCACGCTCTGAAGTCAGGTTTCGAATCTCCTCGTACTTCGCTGTACTTTCCTTCTTCACCGCTAGAACTGCAGCACGTAAATTCTCTTTCTCTTGCATCCAGTTTCCTCGGCCGAAGTTCATAGTTTGTGCTAGCTCGGCAAAATTCAGTGGTCGTCTTACCACCTCTTCGTACGTGCCCCGATTACCCTCCAAGGTGAAGAACAATGGTACCACAACTTCATGTAGATACTTCACCGAAGAACTCAGTCGGTGTACTTCAGCGAGTGTTGGTGAAGCTACATGCGTCTCACCGTCCTCTTCTTTCTTCTCCTCCAGTGGTGTACCTTCGTCTTCAACGTCGATCTCTTGCTGCTTTTTCATCCTCGGCGTAGACCGTCCGCTTACTCTTCATCTTCTTCAGCGACTTCTATACAGACCTCGGCGGATCATCCAAAATCTTTCTTCGTCCACTTCGTCAGACTGGTGTTGGTACTTCTGTGACATTTCTTACTCTTCCTCCGATTGCACGATCTCAGGTTCCTTCGCGGTCTCCACCTCTGTCGCACTTGCATTCCTCGGTGTAGCTTCTTCGATTACGACTTCTTCGTCCGCTACTTCATCGAAGGACCAGTGTGCCTCGGTCCAGTTCGAAGGTCCGTCATATGATTCTTCTGAACGATGCGCTCTGCATACTCTCAGCTCCTGCACCAACTTGGCCGATATCATTCCTCACCAAGGTAGTAAGAGGAACGACAGTCCCATCTCCTCCAAATCCTTTGTGTATCGCCGAAGTCCAGCACGGTTCACATCTAGCGTCCGAAGTCGCGACGGCTTGGATGTCTGCATCCCTCGCATATATAGAAGACCTAAGTGATAAGCGAAGTAGAAATGAGCTACGAAGAAGAAAAAAAAATGAGCTTCTTTTTTACAATCTGACTTCGGCGAAGAACAACATCTTCGTTGATCAGAAAATGCGGTGCATTCCTCTCCTTCTAACGATGTTCAGACAATAAGACAAATGATCTAAATCATTCTACTTATACATCACGATAGCTTTTCTGCACGTGCTGAAGTTTAGGGTTTTTGCAGTTCCGCTGATGTTCTTCGACGTCCGCAGTACTACGGAGTCATTCTCTTTTAACTTCGTCATTCGGACTTCACTTGCCTCATACAGCACATCGTTAGCAAGCTCTTCGTCCGAGGAACTCAACCATGAGGAAATCCCATCCCAACTGACTCCATAATTTTGATAGATTCTTCCAGAGCAGATATTCTTCACTAAACTTCTAATTAACACTATTCTACTTCTATCTTCTACTACATATTCTTCTTATTTACTTTACAACTAATCAATTAATTAACAAAAAGAAAAATCAAGGATTCACATACTCCCCCTCTCAATTATGAAGCGGCCTCGCGAACACTCAAGAGTAGTATCTCTTGATTCTCCATCCATTGACTCGAGTGGCTAACAATGTTCCATCGAGTTCTTCCAACTGAACCGAACCATTACTATAAAGATGCGTTACTTTATAAGGGTCCATCCAACGTAAGTGTAACTTCTCTGGAAATTTAAGATATCTATTGTCATATGACAGCACTAAATCGCCATCTTTGATGTCCACTTTACGGATCTTCATATCGTGCTTCTCTTTCCGCTTCATTTGAATAACCTATGTTAGTCGCTTGGACTCCTCGCGGTCTTCCTCAAGTGTCATCAGACTCTTGAGTCGTAACAGTTGGCTCTCTTCCACTGACAGTCTATCTTCAGATAAAATTCTGTAAGTAGGTACATCAAATTCAACTCGCATGATCGGTTTATGCCATATGTTAGGAAAAAAGGTGTCTGACGGGTCGTTATCTTTTCTGCATTCTGAAACGCTTACAAGACAACCGGTAACTTTGTATCTAATCATATGCATGATTCACTATCATCTTTTTCAGAATCTTACATAACACTCCATTAGACTTCTCCGTTAATCCTTTAGCTTTTGGATTATACGGCGTTGTCTTCCGGTGCTTTATATCAAAGTAGTCTGTCAATTCTTCTATTATCTTATTCAGGAAATGAGTACCTCGTTCACTCACTAACTCCAATGGACATCCATATCGAGTAATGATTTGTGTGTACAAAAACTCAGCTACAGTAGCAGCGTCATCTTTCTTGATAGTTGTTGCTTTAACCATCTTCGTTGCATAATTAGTTGCTACCAGAATGTACCTTCTTCTGGTGCGGCGTGTTGTATGTTGTATAGGACCTAAAAAATCAATATCCCACTTCTCAAATGGTGCTAATGGAAGTATCGGGTGTAACGGCTACTAAGTGGTTGGCGTAGGCTTACCCACTCGTTGACAACTATCACATTTCTTGATGATCTCATGAACATTCTTGTACATTGTTGGCCACCAGTATCTAGCTGAGAGAATCTTCTTCATAGTATTCCTTAGCGCATAGTGTCCTCCTTCAGGTTCCGTGCACCTACCACTTGTGGTATCTCATGCACTTCCAAACATCTTCAAAGTTCTTCATCAGGTCCCCTTTTGAATAGTATCCCATCTTCAACTCATACGGTCCTGTCTGATGTAGGAAGACTGTTCGCTGTTCTGCGTCCATTTCTTCTGAGCACTGCAACGTCTGTAAATATCTGTACAGATCATAGTACTTCAAAGCAGGTGCTACTGTCAGCTGAAACAGTTCTTCATCTGAAAAATCATCTGCCACTGTATCCACTCATTCTCCCGTCCTCAGCCGGGACAAATAATCACCATTCTCATGGTGAATACCTTGTCTGGTCTGAACGGTGAAACTGAATTTCTGAAGTAACAACATCCATCTTGCTATCCTTCTCGACAAGTCTGACTTCTGTACCAGATGCTTCAATGCATAATGATCCACATGGAAAACAAACTCATAGCCAAGAAGATAGTGTCTGAACTTCTTTACTGTGTACACCATTCCTAACGCCTCACGTTCAGTAGTGGTGTAGTTCTTTTCTGCTGCTAAAAGTTGTCTACTCGCATAGTAGATTAGGTGGTCTCTCTTCTCGTCATCTTTCTGACTGAGCACCACTCCAATGACAAACGCAGAAGTGTCTACATACACTTAGGTCTCTCCCAATCTAGTGGTCGCATGATAGGTGCTTCTGCCAACTTCTTCTTCAGCGTTTCGAACGCCTCGTGCTATTTCTCGTGCCAATGGTACTCTGTTGTCTTCTTCAGCAGTTCTATCAATGGCGCAGCAAGTATGGCATAGTCTTTGATGAACCTCCTGTAATATCCAACATGTCATAGGAAGGCTCTCAACTCGCTAATGTCAATAGGGGGTTGCAGGGAGAGTATTACTCGAACTTTCTCTAGATCTACTTCTATGCCTCAACCTGGTACTCTATGTCCAAGAAGTATTCCTTCAGTCATCACGAAGATACACTTCTCAAGGTGTAATGCAAGTTTGGCTTCCCTACATTTCTGAAAAGTTTTGGCTAAACACGCTGCATGTTTGTGTGCCGAAAACACAAAAATTATCTATAAAAATCTCTAAAACTTTTCGCAAATAATCTTGAAAGACTGAGGTCATCATCCTCTGAAAGATAGCTGGTGTATTGCATAGTCCAAAAGGCATCTTGTGATAAACATAAGTGCCCCAATCTCGTAGTGAAGGTAGTCTTGTCTTTATCTTGCTCTCTAATGGACACTTGATTCTATCTTGAAAATCCATCTAGAAAACTGTAACATTTCTTTCAGATACATGATCCAAAATAGTATCAGTAAAAAGTAAAGGGTGATGGTCTTTCTTCGTTGCTGCGTTAAGCTTTCTAAAGTCCTGACAGACTCTTATCTTTCCTGTTTGGTTCTTAGGTATCACTACTATAAGTGCTACCCATTCGCTGATTAACACAGAGAAGATAATACCCGCCTTCAAGTACTTGTCTATCTCGTCTTTAACCAGCAAAGAATATTTTGGGTTGAGTCGATACTGTCTTTGTCGTATAAGTACTGATCCTTCGATGAGATCAATACGATGTTCTTCCCACTGCGCAGGTATCTCCTTCATGTCCTCCACAGTCCAGGCGAAGACATCTTGATAATGGGTCAGCATCTGACGATACACTTCCAACTCTTCTCCTTGCACTACAACAGAAATCTTTAAGTTCTTTCCTTCGCTTATCACTAGGTCTTGTGATGCTCCTGGTAGTACTATACCATCTGTATGGCTGGTCTCTGCACTCTCGTGACCTAGCTGTGATTGCTATTTGATCTCATTTGTATCTTCCTCTTCATCCACTTCGTAACATTGAAGATAATTGATCATTGAATATGGGTCTCTCTTCATTCACTTGCGCTGCTTGTTGATGAATTAGATCCGGAAGTGTAACCTGCATCAGTCGAATCTGTTTCACCCTGATGTGTTATCTTCTTCTAAGATACCACCACAGCCTTATCAGTCGGTTTCTGTGGATCTTTAAACTGTAAACGGTGCCGGTACCAATCTGTCATTATTTTGGCACCATACAACCACGGCCTCCCAATCAAAATTTGATTACCAGACTTAACCAAAGGACGCAGTACAACATAGGTAAGTTTAAAAGAAATTCTGTCTATTAAAGTGGGAATGTTGTGCAGTAACCCCAGTGGTTGTCTTCTTGTCTGATCTGCCAGTTGTAACAGTCGCTGAATTTCTTCAAACTTGCTGAAATCCAACGCGTGCGCCGTGTCTTCTGTCATTATGTTGACTCCGGACTCGGAGTCAATTGGCACCTTCTTGATGACGCAACCTGCAACCTCCACTTTCACTTCTGGAGATCCTAGGTCTTATGCCTCGATGTGAAACAGAGAAGGTAACTTTGACCTTCTTACTTTAGTGGGTTTTTTCAATGCTTGAAGTAACAACTTTCTATAAATTTTGTTATCTTCAATCAGTTGCTTGAAACTTATGTTAGCCTTCTGTGTTTCTAAATCAGCCACCACATCATAGTGTGGTGTTGCCACATATTCTTTCTTCACATGTTCCGATTGATTGTGCTTCTTCGTTCTTCGTCAAACTTCTTCCTTCTTTGGATGAAGTTCAAAGGGTGCTTGGTGCGGACGAAGTTTATGGTTCAGGGGCTTCAACCGAAGTCGTATCTGCCTCTTTTGCCGAAGTTCTTTCTCGTAGTAGCTTCTTCTTCAGGAGTTCATGAACTTCATCCGTAATATCGACTGACAGCTTCGGAGGGTTTACATTCTTCAGTATTTTGTCTTCCTCTTCCTCTGTATCCTCCTCAACAACTACCTTCTTTTTGGCTTTCTCCTTAGTCTTCTTCTGCTTCTTCAGCTCTTTCTTCGATTGAGTCTTCAGATGAGCTTCCTCCGTCTTCCTCTTTGTTTTGAAAGAGCTTCTGATGTCCACTTTACAAACCCAAGTTTCTTCTAGTGGCCATCCTTCATCTCCAGCGGCCTTCCATTCTTCTAAGTCCACTTTGTGCAGTTGTGCTTCTACAGGACGATCTGCCTTGAGATCAAAACGAACCCCTCTGCTCTCTACGGATGGGTTAGTACAATCTGTCATGGCATGTCTTGGTTGATGACACTTGACACAAAGTGCTACATATCTCAATTGTTTCTTCGGATGAGGACAGTTGGGTGATCAATGATCTGTGCTGCCACAATTAAAACAAGACCTATGCGGTGGTGGTTTGTTTGTTGGACTCATTAAATGTTTCTGAGACACATTTAGAGCCCTTTCTCTTGGTACAAACCTCTGAATTGGTATGTGTTGAATCGGAGTCATTGGTGATGGTTGGGAAGGTCTTGGCGTTTCTGGTGGTGACCGACGGTACCGATTGTACTCCATATATATCATCTGGAGTTTCTACAAAGAACGAGCTAAAATATGATTCGAATGCAGGTGCTCATTCTACTTGTTGCACTTGAAATGTTCGGGTGTTGGTACATTCCGTATTGGCATGTCCTTGTTTCTCACAAGTCGTACACCATAATCTTGGTCGGGATGAAGAGGGTGATTTCTTCATGTCAAGAGCTCCTACCATTTGCACTTTCAAAGCTGCAAATCCTTTGCTCATCTCCTCCATAAGTTGATTATTATCCCTTTTTGCTTTTCCTTTCTTCTCCTTCGAACTTTTCTTTTCCTTGGCCTAAGAACTTCATCTTGTTCTTTGTTCTTCCTCGCTCGAAGAGGATGAGCTTGTTGAAGAAGATTCTTCAACTTCGGCCGAAGATGACTCATCGTCAGAAGATACTTCGGAGGAAGAGGGTTCTCTTCGACTCTTCTTGTGTTTCTTCCATCGATTCGACTTCTCTTCTTTCTTCTCCTTCTTTTCTTTCTTTTCTTTCTTCTTACTCTTATCCATCCTCCTTTACTTCCGAGGGTGGATGCTTCAAATGCTTCTGCTGAAGTCAAAAATTCTTCGATGGCGTCCATCTTCCCGCGACGACACCAAATCTCCATTCAGCATGTAGACCCGTAACAAGCATTTCTATAGCTTGATCCATAGAGTATGGCTTGGCTGTACCCATCCTCGAAATTCTGTCCAGCAGATTGTAAAATCTCTGCACATAATCTTTTAAGCTCTCTTTCTTCCCTCTGACCAATCTGGTTAGCTTCCTCAACACTTGGCGATTGTATCCGATCTCACGGAACTGCTCTAAGAACTTCATCTTCAACTTCTCCAATGTGTCAATATCTCATGGTACTCTGTTTGCATGGTTATACCAGCTGCGCGCTCTCTTCCTAAGAAGACTTGGGAAGATCCACAGACGATCCGGCTCAGCATCTTCCTTATTAGTGATTGATACAAAGATTTGAACAATTTGATATAGGCATCTGCGTCTTCATCATCGTCTAAAGATCCTCCTCTGAACTTCAGGTAACCATGTTTTGTGATGGGTTGGCCTGCCATACTTTGAACTGCTGTAGCTGTGGGAACTTGAGTTGTTATGGAGGTGCTGAAATCGACGCTGGTACTGCAGCTTGAACAAGGACAGCAGAGACAATACCCGCAGCAACAGCTGCTTTAGCTTGTCTCTTCTTGAACACTGATGGTTTTGTTGTTGGTTGTAAGTAAGGAGCAGCGATGTCCTTATGAGCAACTGGAGTTAATGGAAGGAGTTTCCGTATCAATGCTGAAGAATAAGTTCATGCGCTTGTAAAAGTTCTACTAAGATTCTAATTGTTTGTAAGGAACGTCATCCAATCATCGATCCAATGGATTCTTGATCTCATCAGGAAATTGTCTCAATGGTGGAATCAGAGTAAGAAGTTTGTGGTGAAGTCTGAGAACCAACAACTACGAAGTTAGTTTATTACGAAGTAGTTTACTACGAAGTCATTTTGGAGGAAGTTGTTCTTCTTAAGAAGTATCTTTGTGGTGAAGTTCTTCTTAGGTAGACTCTTTGGAAGAAGTTGAACTTCATACTTCGGCGGTAGAAGAGTCTTCTTCGCTAGAGTTTCCAAGAACAGTAGTAGTGAAGATAACTTAGTGTGAAGATACTTAACGTTTATGGTGTTAGAAGCTACTTAGTAGCACTTTAGCATACTTCTTTGCTGAGATATTTTCATCCGTGGCTCTGTAACTTTGATGTTTATCTTTTTCTTGAGGTCCCTAACATGTTTAGTACACGTTATGTTATTTGTCAAGATTATCAACTCTGTCTTGTTGGATAGACATGAGTTTGATCTCTACCGGGACTGATTTCTGTCTGTGGGAATAAAAGACAACCATAAAAAATCACCTTTGTCACATGTTTACTACTTTTGGATGATCTTTACTTGCATCTCTGTGGGTTCGATCCTTAAATTACTCTTTTCGAGTATCTTTTGGTTTGCTTGTGTGTTACATATAGAAGACTGTATAAATTTTGGCGCCGTTGCCAAGGATGCGAATGCTGAAATTATCCAAGATTAGTGAACAGAAGTCTAGAGATATGTATGTCGACGGGCAAGCCTGATCCTCCTGGAGACGTGCAATCTGAGAGAGACAAGAGGCGTGAACGACGAGCAGAATATCGAGAACAGATTTTGGAAGAAGCTCGTCGGTTAAAAGAAGAGCATAAGAAAAGAGAACGAGGTGGAGAACACCTAACTCAAAAGAATGGAAGAGGAAGGAACCAAACCTTGGTGAATCAGTTCACCCCGGACACCAAAGTCATTACCTCCAACTCCTCTCGAATCTGCTCAAAGAGAGCTTGACTTCGAGGAAGTCATCACTCGACTAAATGTTGAGACTGAACATCAAGAAAGTGAAGTAGTGTGGAAACCTTTTCCCGAAGTCAATACTGTTTTATATCTGCAGCTGGTTACTCCTAATCTTGAGGTAGGAAGTACTTCTGCAGACCAAGAGTTCTAAGATGAGTGGTTGAGAAATAAGCAATTCAAAGCTTGGACAAAAGAAACTGCAGAGTTAGCATGGATTCTCAACTCCATTTTCAAGAAGAAAAAAACTTAAAGTAGATTTCAAAAAAGAGCGACACAATGGCAAGGATGGTTTGACGTTGGAAAGTCCCACATGATCAAAGACGATAAATCATACAGATGAAGATGTGTGAACTTATTTTGTGAAGCCTTGATTTTTCGGTTTTGTTAATTGATTAGTTGTAAAGTAAAGAATATGTAGTAGAAGATAGAAGTAGAAGTAGAATAGTGTTAATTAGAAGTTTAGTGAAGAATATCTGCTCTGGAAGAATCTATCAAAGTTATGGAGTCAGTTGGGATGGGATTTTCTCATGGTTGAGTTCCTCGGAAGAAGAGCTTGCTAACGATGTGCTGTATGAGGCAAGTGAAGTCCGAATCACGAAGTTGAAAGAGAATGATTTCGTAGCACTACGGGCGTCGAAGAACATCAGCGGAACTGTGGAAACCTTAAACTTCGGCACGTGCGGAAAAGCTATCGTGATGTATAAGTAGAATAATTCAGATCATTTGTTTTATTGTCTAAACAGCGTTAGAAGGAGCGGAACGCGCCGCATTTTCTGATCAACGAAGATGTTGTTCTTCATCGAAGTCAGATTGTAAAGAAGAAGCTCATTTCTTCGTCTCTCACTTTCTTCTTCGTAGCTAATTTCTACTTCGTCTATCACTAAGGTCTTCTGTATATTCGAGGGATGCAAACATCCAAGCCGTCGTGACTTCGAGCACTAGATGTGAACCTTGCTGGACTTCGGCCATACACGAACGATTCGGAGGACATGAGACTGTCGTTCCTCTTATTACCTTGGTAGGGAATAGTATCGGCCAAGTTGGTGCAGGAGTTGAGAGTATGCAGAGTGCATCTTTTGGACGAATCATATGGCAGACTTTCGAATTGGACCGAGGCATAGAGGTCCTTCGTCCTAGGCATCGATGATGGAGAGAAGGAGAGAGACCTACTCTTCGACAGTACTTCGGCACATGCGCCGATAGAGAGAGTCTGAAATTTTTCTTTGCTCTTCAAGGAAGTGCCTCAAGGATAGAACGGTTATCGCACCGACGACTATCATGATCCGAAGAAGAGAGAAGTAACTAACGCAATCATGATGATCTTCCGACCGAGGAGGACCACTTACATGTCGAATTGGCAAATTTCATCGAGGAGCTCTTCGTTGAAAAATGAGCACATCGAGCGAAGATCATCCATTGACATGTGCAGAAACTATGGGACGAAGATGACATGGTGTACATCGAAGCGTTCGTATCAGTTTTCTACATGGACATGAGATTGCTCTTCGATGCGAATAAGAAGAAGTTGGGCTTCGTCGCAGCAGCTGAGGAAGACGAGTTCGAATTCGAGCTGACTCCGGTGAGAGATGTGCAGTTGGAGAAATTCTTTGACGAAGTAGCGAATAAAGAAGTCGCAACCGAAGAAGCTACACAGAGGAATGCAGTGCGACAGAGACGAGGACCGCGAAGGAACCTGAGATCGTGCACTCGGAGAAAAGAGAAGAAATGTCAAGAAGTACCAGCACCAGTCTGGTGGAGTGGACGAAGAAAGATTTTGGATGATCCGCCGAGGTCAGTACAGAAGTGGCCGAAGAAGATGAAGAGTAAGCGGACGATCTATGCCGAGGACGAAGAAGCAGCAGAGATCGACGCTAAAGACGAAGGTACACCATTGGAGGAGAAGAAGGAAGAGGACAGTGAGACGCATGTAGCTTCATCAACACTCGCCGAAGTACATCGACTCAGTTCTTCGGTGAAGTATCTACAAGAAGTTGTGGTACCATTGCTCTTCGTCTTGGAAGGTAATCGGAGCACGTACGAAGAGGTGGTAGACGACATCTGAATTTTGCCGAGCTGGTATAAACTATGAATTTCGGCAAAAGAAACTGGATGCAGGAGAAAGATAATTTACACGTTGTAGTTCTAGCAGCGAAGAAAGAAAGTACAGCAAAGTTCGAGGAGATTTGAAACCTGACTTCGGAGTGTGTACTTCACCAAGGTAGAACAAGAGAAGGAGCAAGAGAAAGTACTGTCACTGGTGAAGAAGGAGTTGGACGAGATGCGTCTACAGAGAGATCGCAACCAGGACATCGTCGTAGAGACGACGAAGGAGATTGAAGATCTGAAGAGATGATGTGCTTCGGACGAAGAACAGGTTGTGCAACTTCGAAGTAGAGTGGAGCCAACACTGAAGAACTACTTCGCTACAGATTCTTCAGCAGATTAGACAGGAGTTAGATGTGACAAACATAGAGGGTTCTTGGACGAAGAACCGAGTAGCCAAATTAGGCCAGAGAGTAGTTAGAGAGCTCTGAGAAGTTAGAGCGACTGTTGAGTTCTCGGTTAGTGAGATAGCTAGAGAGTTAGAGATAAGATCTTGTGTGGTGCTTGGTGTCGTTTTGAGCACAGGACCTTCATCCGACGATACCGATGTACATCCAACTTGTTAGGAGTGAGATCTATCATCTTAGGGTGAAGTTGTATATAAGCACTGTGTTGTTCGTTCTCAGGACCTTTATGTGTTTGTTATTTAGATTTTCTATTTTTTGAGGTTACGGAGCCATTGTGTGTTTGTCTTCTTTGGAGTTTTACCTACGAAGTTTCATAGTGTGTTGTGATAGGAGTTAGTCTGGGTGACGAAGTTCTTTGCTGTTGACACAAATCAACACAAGTTATGATGTAAGCTTCTAGTGCTATGTTAATTAGCACACTCTAGAATGTGATAAACCCATCCAAAGATCATGGTGTGTAGGAGGAGACTCTCATTCGGATTCATCGACTCGTTGAACAAACCAGACGAACCAAGAAAGATACAAGAGTTTATTCAAATAAGCACGAGCTTTGGACTCCGTGGCTGAAATTTGACTCATTACTCCTCGTAGTGTCTTCAGTAGATGCTATAGACTCTGTTTCTCTTGTTTCTTTTCCACGATGCTTCTTCTTAGACCCGAGACTCGTAGAAGTTTGCACCCTCTGCTCATACTGCAACATCCGGCAACTCTCCTTCCTCCGTGGATTCTTTCTCTTCTTTACGTGATGTCATTGGATAGTTCTCTGGACCAAGTCTCATCTCGAAAGATCCTTCTAGAAACTTTATCTCTAACCACAACCACAAACCACACAACGCGACTCACTAGAACCAACTGAAAACTTCCGTCAACGTAGTTGTCAAAATAAGAAAATGAGCACCCTCGCACCATCGTTGTCGATGCTTAATATACCACTAGCCTGATGGTCAGATCACCTTAACCCAAATGATGGTCTTGAGTGCAACCTACGTAGCTAACAATATAAAGAAATCACGACACCGCATGATTGCACCATCTCTGTTGATGCTCAATACACCACTAGCCTGATGATCAGATTACCTTAAACCAAATGAGGGTCGTGAGTGCAGCCCACGTAGCTAGCAATATAAAGAAATCATGACATCGCACCACCGCACTAGCATCGTCGACGTTCAATACACCACTAGCCCGATGGTCAGATCATCCCAATCCAAATGAAGATAGTGAGTGCAACCCACATAGCTAATAGTATAATGAAGAAACTAAAAAAAAGTGAATAATTCTCACGAGAAGAGAAATACTCTAGAAGAATGAAAGAATGAAACTAGTGAAGAACTCATAAGTAAGAAGAAGAAAAAAGAGAGAAGAAAGAAAAATATGAAGAAGAGAAAGAAGAATGAAGAGGAGGAGGTATATATAAGGAGAGAGAATGGATAGGAAGACCACAGTTAGGGTTAAAAAAATCCTAACTGCGTAGGTGTTAACAAACCCGCAGACCACCAGCATAACAACAATGTGACCGTCAAGGTGAGACGAGAGAGCCGCTGTCCTCTGGGTGCTTCTCGAATCGAGAGACGATCGGCTCACGACAGACCATCGGCGATGGGATGAAGAGGGACGAGGGGGTGGCATGAAACGAAGCACCGTCAGCGAGTGGATAACGACCGGCGAGGAGATCACCGGTGACTGGATGCGACCTGCTAGAGACTGCTAGCAAGATGACGATCTAGGGATAACCCTCAACGGAGCACATCGCTGAGAGGTGACGGTCCCTCAGATCTTGAATCTGATGGCTATGCAAGCTGATGGTTCCAACCGTCGACTTGCACCCTGCATTCGTCCGTCGGCATGTTGGCACAGCAGCAATGCAGTCAGTTAAAAAACTGCCGTCAAATACCACCACTGTCGATAAACCGTTCAATTTTTGACGGTGTGAGTTATATCCGTTTATTTTATTCATATTTTTTAAAATGAAAAATGAAAAAAAGAACTTTTCTAAATTACATTAGTGTTGACCAAAATTTTGTCGAAACTTTCATGATCAAAATTCATAACGAAATTCCCAAAAAACAAATATCTACATGTTAATTTATTACCTAACAACTTCGGAGAGAAAGGTTCGATAACAAACTAGACCGCTTGTGAATATTCTGCTATTCCAAACTTGGTAGAGAGGAATATGCACCAGTTCCTCGTTATATGTGAATATTTATTCTTTTGTACTAATGAACTATTTATCTAAGTATTACAAGTATCTAATAGCGTATTAGATACGGTAAATATTTCTTTTTCTAGTGTACGATACATTATCATGTGAGCATGAGCGAAAGCTAAGGAAAATCTTGAATGACTAAATCTATCTAGTCTATGTACTAACTAAGCTAGATCTAAAAGTCTAGCTAGCTAAAACCCGTAAAGTGTCAAAGTGACTGGCGTAAAAGTTATTTGCGATGACTTTTAATGTTTCGCGCAAATAAGCTCGCCAATTCGGTTCACAACGAATTGGCGATGGTCCCAAATCATTTTAATATATGCATACAAATGGAATATGCAAACATTAATCTCTTGTCAAGTTTATTCTGCAAAAGAAGTTAGTTATATATTACACCAAAGGTTGAGATTTAATTCAGATTTACGGAGATCATCAGTTTCATGCTCTAGCCGGTGTCCCAGCACGTTATGTATACACTATAGGTTTTATATTACATAAAAGAGTAAAGTTATTCATAGAATAATGTTACACGATTAGAGTCACTTGAGTCACTATGTTTGAATAATAATGCATGCTCGATCCACTTCGAGGAACTTTTGCTCTCTTCATGATACAAAAAATATATATATTAGATGATAATTGTATTTTAAATTAGTAAAATTATTTAATAAATATTTAATTATTTTAAGTTTTATATGTCAGTTGACCTACAATTACAGGAAAAGTTAAATTTAACCCATAAACAGAAAAAGACCAGACAAACCTTTGAAATGATAGCTTGTTAATTTATTATATGATTAATAAATTAATTTATTATCTAACCCTTCTTTGGGATAAGCTCTTACGTCATAACCCAAGGTTGAAACATTGGGTTATGACGTAAGAGCTTATCCCAAGGAGACCCCAAGCGAATGTTGACCTAAGAGGATAAGTCTGAAAACAGATCAAAACACAATTCTAAGACGTGGCTCCGACGCATACGGACGATGATCGGATGCTGGTCCAAACCACAAGGTCCCAATCTGGTGTTGGATCACGATTCCTCGGAAATATGCTAAGTGTTGGAGCTCCAATATAAGATATCAAGACGAGTAAGATATCATAGGAAAGATATTGACGAGGGCATTCCGATGATACTAATAACTTTCGAACTAACATCAGAGCTGAGAATTATGACAGATTTCATGATCGAATTGTGATATAATTTTCAGCGATCAAAGAGGAGGGCGAGATCGTCAATCTCTAGAAGCATACATGAGGGAGACTCGATGCTTGGGTGGACCAAGATGAGTCATTCGATCACAAGGTTCGGTAGACAAACTCTAGGGGCATGAGGTGATGGTTGAGCTAGTACCAAGACGCATTCTGATCTAGACTTGGATGTCTGAGCTTAAGAACGACCCAAGGACTAAGACCAAGACGGCCGGTTAGACCACCGTTCGAGAACCTAGTCCCAGACGAAAATCACGAACGATTGGATTGTTAGGTGTGCTGGAGGTACCATTTAAGACCTTGGACTTTATGAAAAGTCCGTCCCAAATCATGTTGTGACTTGCTCATGTTTTGAGACCGGCCTAGCCGGGTCTAGGTCAAGACTTAGAGAATGTTGAGCTTGAGAGTTAGAGAGGAGGTTCGTAAAGAGATGAATATATATGCACATTTGTCTTATTGTTTAAAATTACTCTTCGATGGATACCAGGTATCAACCGTGTTTAAGATCTGAACATGGTCAAAGAAAACTGACATTAGTCTTGCAATCAACAGTGACGGACCGAACACTATATTCAATCGTTTACCATGTTCTGAATTTAGAATTGTCACTTATAGTCAACCCAAAATCTTGGCCACCGATTGCAACTTGTATGATAACATGCTTTTCTCTCTACTCTGCTCTCTTGATTGCGTTGCTTGGAGGTATACACAGACCCACATTGTCAATAACAAGCATAGATGAAAAATGAACTAAAAAGAGTGGTGGAATGTTCGGAAGAGACAAATCAAAAAACATGTCGCTATCCGAGAGCTATACTTCGATGTAGCGAACCGGACAGATGGAGTTTTGAAGCCGGAAAGAGGAAAAGATAGCAGGACTAGACGGATGAAACTGTATGAAAACCTGAAAAAGAAAAGAAGATGATAGATCTGGTTAAGTTGTTAACGCATGTTGCTATGTGTCGCTGACGCATAACCCCGCAATCCCATTGCAAGCGCAACTACTTGTCTTTCTCTAAGACCATCCGCTCTAAGCCTCGAAATATGCATTCCGCTTGAGAGTGCGAAATGAAACAAGTTGTTTTGAGATCCAACGATGGTTTGCATTTCACATACCCGTGAGTAGACACAGTTGGCCTGAGTCGACTTCGGCCGAAATTATTTATAATGACACGAAACTCCTTTCGATTCAATAAATTTGCATTAAATCAAGAATCCACGAGATAGAAAGGATATACAACTTAACTGCGCGTAATACGAGCTGCCGCAAATGCTAGAGTTCTTAGACATTCGGGACCGAAGATCCGCGACGCAACTCCATTTCACTGTCCCTGCCTTCCAGTTCTTTTGATAAATCTCAACGCTGTGATGAGATAGAGAAATCGAACCAACACCAGCTCTTGCTGCAACTTGGTGCGTGAACGCAAGACTAATCACAATAGTTAGGTAACAGACAGGAGGATTTCACCGCCCACCTTTTGGAGGACCTTTTGGCAATGGCTTTCTTGATTTTTTGTATCCGTAAAAAGTTCTCCCATCGTAATCGCAGGGATTCTGACGCGGACTTCTTGAAGCGTGGACGACTGAACTGAGCGGTTCTTTGCTTTCATTCAGGTTTTTGATAAGGGTGTAATGTAACCGGCTCGAAAGAGAAATTAGACCATTCTCCAAGGGGAGTCTTTCTAGTAATACAGCAGGTACACACACGCTGGCTAAATATGAATTCGATAATTCTTAGCGCTCTCCTCGCACAAAGTGAAATGTACTCCCTTTCTGCAACAAAAATAAACATTTCCGTGGAGCCGCTCCTAGCAGATTGGTCTCCGAAGCTAATGCCTAGAACCGTGACTTCAGAGACCCTCCGTTTTGGTGCTCTGAGCTCATGACGAAACTCGTGGCATCCCTAAAAATCTCTAAATAGCAAGAAACTCGGACCAGGATTCCACCTATAGCTACAAAACTGACTGAAGACCAGTTAGACTAGCCTGGGATGTCACAACCTCCAGCAGCTGCACTGTTTGCTGTATTCAATACCAACGTGCTAAAAGTCGGGGATGCTCGCCTTCAAAGTGCGGGGCAAAACTTTGCTTCTTATCACCTGCTTGCAATATGGAATGGCATCACGCTGTTATATGAACTTCACAACTATCTTAAGGACATAGATCATGACCCCGTTGATTTTGCAGCTGGTGTGGCCTTCTTTTCCTTCTTATCCTTCTTCTCTCTCTTCTTGAGAGAATCCATGTGCGCTTTCAAAACAGTAGCATACGCCATTTGGAATCTATGGTGCTCCTTCACTGTCAGCTGCAAATAAAGACCACAGAGTTCCATCAGATTTATACCCACTCATCCTCGCGCCTGGTTGTGACAGTAAGCCACTGCTGTTATTTGACCTGCACATCGACTATCAGGAACAAATCCACTCAAACAGAACCAGCAACCGACAGAAATTGCGACCTTGGAAGTACAAAGCCCGTAGGAGTCGTATTAAAGGAATCTTTGTAAAAGGTTAAAACAAAACAAAACTGAAGCTAAACCATGGAAGAGCAAGAACCATACAGCCATGTCCTGAAATGCTTGTCGAGCAGCCCTTTGACCAAGATTAATTATACACATTTATCAGAGCGTGGTGGCAAATATTTGCCACCACTACATCAACCCTTCCCTTGACTTCCTCAGCACCTAACATGCCATCCCAAAGGAATGCCACTGGCAGTGAGTCAGGACGTTCTGAAAGAAAAGGTGGCATCCGGAGCTGGTTAACAGTATAAGAATTTCTATTTGGTTCGATAAAACATTGGATGAATTCATATCTGAACGGTATGATAGGTCCGCAAACTTAAATTATATGTGATTGCAGTATGACAATAGCGCCGAAATGAGGAGAAACACAAAATACGGGTTGCAGAATAGGCCCTAAGAACCTAAGCGCGACCAGAGTTAATGAGCACAAGGAGACGGCGAAATAAACTGACAGAACAATAAAGAAGAAGAAGATACCGAGACTGAAGAAACTAGTGTAAAGAGATACAAACCCTTTTCCACCACCGACCAGCATACAGGTCTGGACGTATCTTGCAATGATGCGCCACTACTGAAGCTGTCAGTTTGATCAAACAGGGTCCATAGTAGTCTGGAGCCGTAGATCAATGCCTACTATTTACTGAAACTGTTAAAAGGAAAATTAAACGTGCCATAATACCTTACGCCTAAAGTGGTAACATACGGATAGCCGTAGATTCTGCTACCTAACAAATCACCACTCCTTGCATTCAGCTGACATTTGCTGTCTAAAAAGTTCTGACTCTCTGCCTTCAGCTCTCGAAGATTATGCAGATAGCGCTCTCATACTTCGTACCCAATCATTTCCCAGGTGTACTTGGTGGTACATGAAGGCATATCTTTTTCTAAACAGCAGACTTCCAGTCCGCTGCATAAGAGTCCTTTCAGGATATGTTTCGGTATATCAGTAGAAAAAGAAATCACTAACTGGGCCTCTTTGAAACCGCGTCTGTCCTTCCATGTACAATGTTATGTGGTTAAGAACGCCTAGTTTTGCGGTAAATTAGCGACGGTGGCCCTTTAGGGTGTAAGTGGACTTGCAGATAACAAACAAATCCACATGTATGACTCACATAGGAAGAGAACGTGCATATGCAAGAACTTCGAATTAGAAACCCTTTAGCTTCAAATTGCATAAATTGAATATTGAATGCTTCCAGATTCCTTTAGATTATGTCACGTACCGCGGCACTGATTTTTTTCTTCCCATCTGTGGCTCTCACTAAACACCGGTACGGAGCATCTCCAGCATCCTCAGCATCTGCGGACTTCCGCTTGCTACGCGATTGAAGAGTTGCTTATACCATAAGAAACAAGAACGCACAAGATAAGCACCTGTGAATCCCACTAGGTATGCAACCATTTCTATATCTGTGGGTGTACATAATCATCAACAAAAGCCTTTCGAGTTAAGGATATTAGGCACATGTCCCGTCCTGCAGGGGAAACTACTTCCGAGAATCTCTTCGTCCGTGGAAACAAGAGCGCAAGAGAAAATCTCCGACACAATTTTCTAATTCTGTACTTTGAAACTCTCAACTGTGCTGGAAACTTTTGAAAGTTCCAGAACCAGGGATTAGGCACTCAGTTCACAGCTGATTCCAGAAAACTGAATTCCCTTCAGCTTCTGGGGGACCACTGCAATCACCGCCAAAATACGTACTTCTTTTAATAATCTACAAACTTCGGAATCAAAGTAGAGCATTCAGAGGGTTCCCATACATCGTTTAAGGGTAACCCACACTGTGCCAGATTCGCGGTTGTTCTCGTAAAGCTTCGTCAGCTCATTCAAAAAAGGATCCGCCTCCAAAAGCACCTTTGAACAATACAAAATCACCGAGCTTTCAATCGCCGCTATATCAAGGCAAAATATAAGTAGGCAGCGAGTGCACGACGGGTAACGCTTCACATATGACCCTAATCCTCTACGCCTGACTTCGTTCTGACAAATCAGGAACGAGCAACACCAAAAACAAGCAGAAGCGAGAAGCATACCATAATGACCGAGATTCTGCTCTGCACGCAAGCTCAGTGCCGTAGCAGGAGAACACTAAAACCTATCGTAACCAGCAAAGCAAGTCCTCTTCACCTCTACGTGCATTCCAAATTCTTGTGAACGGATCGAGCAAAGCACAGCGGAGCGGAAGCGGCGGAGCAACAGCACAAATGAATGAATGCACCAAGTGGGTCGATAGGCTCCATACCATTTCGAACTCGCCTGTGCGTAAGAGAGGAACGGGACCTCAGCAGCAAAACTCAGTTCTAACGGAAACCTATCAGTTGTTTGAGAAAGTTCCTTCCTAAATGCTGCAAATGTTTATCTTGATTACTTATTGCAATTAATCAATTATAATTGTTTAATTGCTGTATAGACTTCAATTTGTAACATGTTGTGAACTATCGAACTTCCGATCGTCAAAGACTGGAAGTTTGATCAAAAGGTCTTTTTCGTTACCTAAAAGTTGACGACGCTTATTGTGTCATTTAATTGCCATCTTCTCGCCGTGACAAAAGAATTATGGTTTCCAAAAATGTATATTCAATCGCGGATGTACATCAAATACAAACCATGCACCGAAGTGAGTACAAGGAAAAGAATTACATAAGTTGCGGTATATACACATCACATGTATATTCACCCCAACGGAAGTTAGAAGTGGGAGGTTTCGAAGCTAAACGTATTTCTGAATTATTTTGGCAGCTCGACCATTGGTATGACGTCCTTGGGTGCTTTACTGTAAATTTTTTCTACTGCGTATCTAATCTTCGTGTGAGACAAATTCCATCGCTGAACCATGTTTATTCCGCGATATATTTACGAACAACTTCATGACGTTCAAGCAAACAGTAGGCCTCAGACGGTTTCCAAATTCACGGACAAGTTTATAACATGCAACAGGTGCCTCTGGCTGGAAAAGCCCAGCATAAGTTTAAAGAAACCACACAATAGACAGCACACAGCGAGTGTCAAGAAATAAATAGTTACATCTCTGAACGCAAGTTTTAAGAAACCAAACAGTAGACAGTGCACAGTGCGTCTAAAGAAAGAAAAAATTACATTCCGAGGACTACACTAGCAATCGGCCTGTACATAAGTAGAAGAGACTATACGACTTCTCGAGACCAGTAGTACTTCGTCTGAAGACCACCTTCGACACACCTCTATGCTTATAGACAAAAGAGTTGTTTCTCTCGAACAGAAACGAACTGCTTCAGACCTCGATGGGAAACATTTATCTGCATCAGTGGAACGGAGCAAGGCGTCAATGAGCGGTATGTACTGTGATAGGACGACGTCGTCCGAACGTGCCTTCTGTGCTTCAGATGCCAGCTCTGGTTCAGATGGAGACTTCGAACTCTCCTCTGCATCCTCTTTCTCGTTGGAATACTGATAGTACCTGCGACTGCAGTGTCCGCATCGCTGAGACTCTCTGTTAAAAAATATCTCGTGCGAGTCTAATCAGAGAAGTCCATAGGACATCCACTCGTGTTTTGTGTATCTCGTGCTGGAGGAGCCATCTAGGAGAGAGGATATACTTATCAGACATCAGCATGGCACGAAGACAACGTGGAAAGGTTGTTGACAATGGATGGTGACTTTTATACTTGTTGAACTGCAGTGCTCTTTGTAATATGCTGAAATACGTTAGCTCCACACAGTTTTTTTGTATCATATGCTCCAAGTAACATGTACAACTCTTTACCATCTGCCACAATCAACTCGTTTATGTTTTTCATGATCGCAATGTGTTGCTCCTTCTGATGATCTTTGAGACAATAACCTATCATTCTCACGAAGGTGTGAAGGCCCTTGTTGGAGAGGACCTTCACGCAGACTTCGTCCTCCACAGGCTTGTTCTTGTCCCACCCGAGAGCCTGCATCACACGCTTTTTGACATCAACACAAGATTTTGCATGGATAGAGATTACCCCTTGGAAATGCAAGTGGAGCAGGCTGCCTCCACGCTCGATAGAGAAAATCTCGGAGACATAGTGTGCATGGAGAAACTCTAAAACCAAGAGAAACAATGACGTCTCCAGATCAGTGTCCGTCCTGCAAACTGTCACGGAGGTCTCCAGCGTCGGTCTCTTCGCTCCCACTTCTCTCCTCAAAGACATTGTCCCGAGAGAAGGATGGGTAATGATGACAAACAAACTTGAACTGGAAGGGGTCCAGCACAGAACATAGGCAGGGAGAAAGTGTTGTCTATACAATGAAGCAACAGTGCATTCGAAATTGTTGTCCGAGCGTTTAAAGAAGATAAGGTACGAGAATATCCGGTACTTGCAGTCCTGCAAGTAGAGGGAGAGGTTATCAGTCGAGTAGGAAAAAAATCGATATGGGCCAGCCAGGGAAAGCAGGTACTTTAGTGCAAGACTTGCAGATCCAGGTGCAACAAATGGAGAATGGACGGTTCTTCTCTTTGTGGTGGCGAGACTTTGGTCTCAGCTGGAAGAAGTGCTTACAAGCGAATATGAGTTCTGATGCGGCATGCACTTTGAAATAGTTTGTAGTTGTCTGAGCTATCTCGATGATCAATATCTTTTATGCAAACATCTTGTACAAACGTATTCAATGACAAGTCTTGGGTTTCTAGTTTTCTCCTCCACTTATCGTCAACACGAGTATCCTTTGTTACAATTTGGAGCTATTGGTCACTTTTTGATCTAGAGACGATAGCTGATAATTCAGTTCCATGGTTGGAAGAACCAATTGACTTCCACACTCAAGATGAAAATCGATCAGAAGACTTTGAGCATGAGATGGACAATTCTTTTGAGCATGAGATGGACAATTCTTTTGTCCATGTCATCATCGAAGAGCTCAGAATCATCATGACAAACAGTGAAAGAGTCCTTCTTCGAGAAGCAGACAATGCTATGTTCCTTCAGCGGTTCAAGAAGTGCATGAAACATTTCTCACGTTGTATGAATTATTGCATTCAAGCTTTGAACTCCATTAGACAACAAGCTACATGGACCAACTCTGGTCTTGTTGATCTTTTGCATTAGGATGCTAGCGTATTGACAGTTTAAACCAAGAGAGACTCGGGTATATGGACGAAAGACTAATCGAACCAAGTTCGCAGCTGATTCTCTCTAAACTTCTCCTCATGATAGCTTGGAGCACGAGGAGTTTCATCAGGTAAGGCGAATTGTTATAGGCATCAAGGTTGAAACACTTGCTTTAATGTCTCTCTTGCTTTAATGTTTATGTTTGTCGTTTACACTTCTCTCTCGTTCAAATTATTTGGTCCTTCGTTTTCCTTGTAGTTTTGCTGCTTGTACTATGTGGAGTCATCTGGAGACGGAGGAAGGGACAGTAGGATGGTTGGGGAGTGTTAAGAGTGGTTTAGGTTTAGGGGTTAGGGTCCTTGGTCTCAACTGGTGAGGTTCGTTAGGTTCAACTCCTGCCAAAGATGTTTATTAAACTTGGTACGTGGATCTTCTGTTCTGGCTGTTTGTTGCGTTTTGTTGATAGTAGCAGTTCAATCGAGGTCTAATGAATAGTCTTGCAATCGTAGTCTTGAGAAGCACAGAAGCATAAATTAACAATATTCTTGGTGGAATATTCCTTTATACACGGAACATTTCGATAATAACATATCAAACACATACACTCAAGTCAGCAGTTCTATATATCCACCTTTAGTATTCTGCGTCGAGAACTCAGAACTTGGCAACAAAATAAGAACATGTTGACACTTCGAGGTCATTGAATGCATATCTTATATCAGTTTGCGAACGATTTCTTCCACGGCAGAGATCACATTGCAGGTTTTCTGCAGTTTTTAGGCAGTTCAAAAAGCTTCAATACAACCCACAACTGTAGTCATGTGTAGCACTCGATCATAAATAATGCGGTTCACAGAAAGACTAAAGCACTTGACCATACACACACATCATTTTCTCGGTCCATTTGCTCCATCATCATTGCGGAAGGTCGTCGAAGCAAAGCATGAGCTGTGTTAGTTTGAGCCTAAACCCTATTTACAGGTTCACACTACCAGGGGGAGTCACAGAAATAAAAGGATCCAGATAAAATGATCATAGAGTTTAGACAACATCCGAAAGCAGAAGTAGTAAATCACACTTTATTTCAATCGCAATTTATTTGATACATCTTGCACATCAGCGCTATCTCAAAAATTATTGATGTTTGAGCTCTCATAACTCATCTGGATCTATGTCTGAGCTACAACACGATGATCCTTGGTTGTGAAGTATCATCGCTTGCATTGGGAACATGACATCTACTACAGTTTGTAATTGTAAAGATGGTTGTGCGCTCTGTCTGTTTCGTTACTCGTTATCTTGTTCAGCTCTCTTTAAACGTTCTATCAGCTCCGTCATCTTCTGCTCGTTGGACGTCTGACTAGCAGCTACTATAGTTCGTGCTTCATATCTAACAGACTTTGCGATATGTATTCTACGTAAACCATAGCCCAACGAACATCATCACCTTGCGAGTAGCTCCAATGATAAGGTCGGCATTTAGGGTCCTCGTTGTCCTCTGCCTCTGCTGTTTCTAAAGCGTCCATAAATTTCTCCTTGGACACAGACTTCAACTCGTCAAGATTCATCGTTGTGCTCTATACATAAACATCCAAAATGAAATGTAATTGACATTGAGCAAGACAAACTGTACTAGCAGTGGATATGCTTCAAAACATCGAACAAGCAATGTCACTTCAAAACATCAAACGAGCAAACCACACACGATAAACAGACAGTGATCGTGAAGCACAGATGAGCAGCATCACACGAGCATCGAGAACAAAGACGAGCAGAAGAGTTCACGAGCACCGTACAACAGACGAGCAGATGAGCAGAATTGCACCGAGCAGACGAGCAGTAGCAACTCGAGCACCGAGAGAAGCAGACAATAGCACCAAGAAGAGAGCACGAAGACGAGCACCATGTGAGCACCGAGCACCAAGAGCGATTAGACCACAAGCAGCTGACGAGCATCACGACTGAGCAAAAATGATCTCTCGAGCAAAAATGAAAAATTGAGAGCGAGCAGACCATGAGCAAACGAGCACCACAATCAACGAGTGACTACTATCATGTAACCACGACCATTTCATGACTACGACCATGTTCACTCTCTAACCAAGTTAGAGGACAGCCTGCACGAACTGTACTTACTGGGTCATTGAGTCAGCGCGTCAGAAGGTCGCATTATTGTGACAAAATATGATATAATTGGACGGTCTGAAAAACCCTTGTAACGCTAGTCATGTCTAGTAAACTAAGCAACTTCCTCAAGTAAAGAGGTCTGAGTCCCCATAGCCGAATTATAGATTAACTCTTCTGCAAAGTTTTCCGTGACTCACTTTATAATACTAGTATGACACGTCATCTTAGTAAGATAATCATCTTAAAGTTCTCTATCTGCATACATGCTAATGAACTCAACATATCAGTAAATTTTAGACGAAGACATCCGAAGATCTTTATCATAAAAGAGGACTAATTAATAATCGTACTGCATGTGAGAAAAAATAAAACTCTTTGAGATATCTGCGAAGAGTAAGAAAAATAAGAGGGATTTAGAATAGAATATATGTATGATAGTGTTGTTAAGTGTGTCATTATCTGATAAATTAGGAATTTTAAACATAATCGTACTACAATAGACATTTATTCTTCATCATAGTCAAATATTATTTCTTCAAAAACAATTTGAAGAAACGAGGTAAATATGCCTCCAGTGTAAGATGAATTCATCTTACGATCAAACAGAAAGTGATTTGAAAATAATTCTACCAAGTTGAAACAGAAAGTTAAAACTCTTTATATTATCTTCCACTGACACGTATTGATTGTTTTTACGGATCAATGAATGACTCAGCGGTTCACTACCAGGTTAGCATGGATGTTCTGATATCTGGAAGAGTTTCTCAATACATTAATTTCACTAAATGCTTTCTCTCGTGACTGATTTCCTAACTACTCCATATCAATATAAGGTTCTCCTTGTATTATCTCTTATTCACCTAGAACTAGAAAATGTACATTCACCATAGCATTACTATTCATGCATATTCACCTTCCCCAACTTCGGTTGGAGAGGGATATCCAAAGTGGTTTAATTGATTTCTAACCTTTCTCGTTGGAAGAGTTAGGAGATAAATCAAACTTATGATTAATGATATTTTTCTATTACACATGCATGTTTTTATGTCTATGAGAGCACGATTGCAGGAACAGAATTTATACGTTTTTTCATTTTTTCTTACATGTATACTCATGCCTATGTTCACATTTTCATTTGGACTATCCTGGTCTAGCCTGTCTGGACGAATGACGTTCCATAAATAGACTACATTCAAGAACCTTTTTAGATATTTTCCATCTTTTCTTGCATGCGTACTCATGCATGTGCCAGCTTTCTCATTTAGACTATTCTATCCTAGCTTGTCCGGACCAATTTTCATAACAGGTTACGTTCAAGAACTTCTGTCTATTGTTTCATAAACCTAGTAAACCGACTTGCTGCTCTCCATCTCTTTTAACACACATTTCTGCTTGACGTCTTTCACTACCCACATCGTCTATCAAAGTCACTGATTTTGCTAGTCCACATTTCGCATTTGTCTTCTTTTCCTATAGCTAATTGTACGCTTTGGATGCATATTCATCGAATGCGAATTCATATGGGTCTCATGTACACTTATTAATGTTCTAACCCTTCCGGTGAGAAGGGTTAGAAGATTAATTAATATTCTCAGGTAAACGGTGCCATTAGACATTTAGGTCTCCGGTCTTATATCCCCAGAAGCGCAGAAGCCCCCTCTTCACTTATAGGTTCTTTCTGGATGAGTTGGCTACTCCAGGAATGACTAACATATAACAATTATGAATTAATTTAATTTTCTATATAGCTTAGTAAAATAAATGTTAGTAACACTTATACATTTTCCGATAAGAGAAACGAATTTCAATGTACAAGGCCGTGGGGAAGGATATTATTCATCTTCATTTGTTTCGCTTGTACTTCTCACTTTATGTTTTTCCTCATTTACAATAGACAATTTATGTACTATGGTTCAGCACTCAACTGGTTACTGGTTCCGTACTGTTTTTCTTTGCATATGATAGATAATTCAACTAAGCGTTTCATGAGGAGTTGTCAAAACCTGAACTTTGGAAACTTCACACTAGAAACTGTTTCTCTAACCGTCTGCATAGTTACTATGAGACCAAAGAGGTTATATGTGGCAAAAGGTCACATGTGTATCACAATTGGAGAAAACCAAGAGGCTGAATGTAGCAAATGAATTATCCATATACGGAGGATATCTTATTTATCTTATTCATTCGTCTTTTACTTATTCACCTCTTCCATCTGAAGATGGAAGAAAGATTAATTTATTATCTAACCTTTCTATATAAGAGGAAAGGGTTAGATAATAAATTAAAATAATGATAAAAGTAATCAGTTTAGTTAGGATTTATATCGTTGGAGGAGCGTTTTATAGACTTCACTTATGGGTTTTTTGGAGTTATATATTACTTTTATTTTTCAATAGAAATTAATATAGATTATAGATTTAATAATTATATATTTTTTTATAACATATACCAAGCAAAAGTTGCAACAGGTGATTGAGCATGCTTATTCATGTTGCAGGCATGTTCGCATCGAAAGAGGTGAACATGCCTGCAACATGAATAATCTTCCGATGGAGGAAATTAATTATCTTAAGAAAGATTAGGTAATAAATTAAAGTTTCACTGTTAGTTATCTTCTCCAGTTATACTGGCTGAAGCACGCTTGTCTACGCTTTCTTTATGGGTTATGTCCGTACTACCTAGCAACTCTAGGTGTAGTTAATGTAATAATTATAATAGAATTGAGTTTTCTTTAAAACTTATTATAGATTTTCTGCATAACACTTATTGTTTTTCCATAATAAAAGTTACCCAGAAGTTGGTTTTGCACGCATATTTATCTTCAAACTTTATTGGTCTCTTCACAATGGAAGTCATTAATAAAGCCCAAAGAAAGTAGGAAAGGTCAATCTAAAGATGTACCTCGTGACTTTATTTACTTCTTCTTCTAAGTGTGCTTAGAAGAAGAAGTATGCAAAGATGGAAATGGACTAGGACTTTTACAGCGTAATTATCCTATTCACACTGCAACAGATGATCGAGTCCTTGATGTTCAAGTGAGAAAAGAAGATTTGCAGTGAGATACAAACAATAGCATAAATTGTATATTTTCAATCAATAGATATGAGGAATGATATCATGTTGTATATATAACGCAAATGTCTGAAATATTGAAACAAAAATGTTAAGAGTATTACGTTGGGAGAGAGAAGTACAATGCTAAAGACAACTGATAAACTACAAACAGAACGGATAAGTCCAAGACGCTCTAATGATGGAAACAATCCAAAAAGAAAAGTGGGACAACTGACCATACACTGGATGTAGCGTAGGTGTAACAACATTGTCAATGGGGAGAAGCCAATTTGACCCTTGGTTTGTAGGAGATGAGAACAGGAGAAACCATCTACGTGGTTTTCAGATATTACGTGGTTTGTTTCCCCTTCAGTTCTTGGGCGTAGTGAGGCAAACAGCACAAATTCCCACCTCACCCTTCGAACTCTTCACGGTTTTCCGGGCTTGAGCGACGACGAGAGGACGTCATCATCATGATCTCTTGGTCTCTTGGACATAATACGCGACGTATGCTTTTTGAGCAGGATCTTTTGAACTAGTTTTCCCGTATCGGCTCGTCTGTTTCTTGTCGTCTGTGAGAGTCGGAAATTTGGTTTCGTTCTCGCTTTGCTTCGCGTTCAGGAGCTGCTGCTGCTGGCTCTGATTCTCTTGTGCTTGACGGCTTGGCGCTGCTTTGCTGTGTGCTGTGGTGGACGTCCGTGTACAAGAATTTGTTATTCACGTAAAAGTGGAAGGAGGGTGGGCGGGGGGTGGGGGGGAAGTCAAGAAGGAGTGGATACTCAGGAGAGGAGGAAAAGTCGGAAAGTGAGGATTTGTTCTTTCGCCGGATCTTCTTCCAGTTCGCTGCTGCTGGTGCTGCCGTTGAATTGTTCTGCTTCGGTCGTCTTCGTTTTATCTTTCGTTCCGACTGTGCACTTGTTGGATTGATGAGTGCAAGCTGTAGATGAAGAAAGTGATTGATGAGTGTCGACTACTGAGTTGAGTTGGTTAGAATCGTCTATAGTCTTGAAACCGTCGTGACCATGGAGCCTTCGTCATGGGGGCATCTTCTCTTATTCGATGACATGTCTTTGAATTCACCTGTACCCATGTTCGCTGCTCTGCGTTTGCATGAGGTTGCATTAGGTTTCTTTGCGAGGACGCTAAAAGTTCTGCGCTTGGCTGGTTACGATAGGTTTTAGCACCTGGGAATCAGACAATTCAGTGAATCAAACGCAAGGGCTCAGTAACAAGCAATGGTGATGATTCCTTCGTATGGAGCGGTTCCTTGGTGGGAGCAGCAAGATTGACCAGTTGCCTCTAGACCTAATTGCATTGGTGTGATGCAAGAAGTTCAGTCGGGTCTATAAAGAATTCAACCACAGGGTAGTCCAGTGAAGAAGTTTTGCCAGGATGATGAATAGATTCGGACTCGAAAGGTTCAGAAAAGCGCAATCAGCCGAACCTTTCTCGGTCAAAGCCGCCTCTGCTGCCATTCATCCGCCTCAGCCCCAATTTCATGACGTACCGCAGGTACAGGTTTTTACCGCTCCTAGGGTCTCGGATGCACCGGCTCCTGGAGTGCCTCCAGTAGCGACCACGACTTTAGGAGCTGGAGGATCGAACTGGCAGCCGCCAGATTGGGCTGTGGATCCAAAATCGGGTGTGTTTTGGTTGGACGTCCTTAAGGATGGAGAGGTGGTAGACAAGATTCCTTTGGATAGAAGACGTTGCATTTTCGGCCGGCAGAGTGTTATGTGCGACCTCGTCTTGGATCATCCATCTGTGTCTCGGCAACATGCTGCTGTTGTTCAACATAAGAACGGCGGGTATGTTTTTTTATCCCATTGACGTCGTTAATCGTCCTCCCGTCCCTTATGATGCGATTGTCAAAAGTGTGAATCTCACACGTTGTGGACCTTAACAGTGAACGTAGGCATCATGTGTCGTGGTTGAAAGATGGCGGCTCGGCATTCTTGGAGTTAGAGACTATGTCAATTGAGCTAAGAAACTCAGACAAACATAGAACAATACTGTTAAGAACACCGCAGGAAAATAGATGGAATTTCGTGCATCTGTAGAAGTTCGGAATCATTCGAGCGCAAAAGACCCGCTCTTGTGAGGGCTGTCAGGTTTTGGCTCTAGTATATGGTTGACGAGAGACTTGTGCTTCTCTCAAGGCGTTATCTCTCATGAGTGATGATTTCACGGGAATCCTTTGAAACCCCATGTTGACACCTCAGATCCTTGCTCATTACTCGTTTTGGCAAACGAGGATCTTTCCATACCCGGAACCACATTATCTATGATAGTGGCCAAACGTCCTGTTAAAGTAAAGCGTTTCAGTTCTCTGCATCGTTTCTGTACACCGAGTGCACCCCTGTTTCGTGATATAGGTTCTTCATATACTCTCTGGGGAGCTACTTGCAAGATAAAGACTGAGGACATCATGTGTAGAATCATAGTTATTTTCATGTGTTCTGACTGCCTTCTTGTTAAAATTCGATAGTGCAATCATTTTAGCGTCAGAACTGTAAACAGTGGCCCTGCTTTGCACCTCACTGATCTGACTGAGGAAGTTTCTGGATATACATGTTGACTTTCCGTGGGAGGGTAGTAGCCATTCCACTCTACTCGCTGTTACCAAGCCTCCGATCATATTTGTCATTGATGATTGTGAGGGCCTTGTCGACAACCCTTGTTTACCTGTAGGTCGTGGTTACAACTGACCTGATAATCCGTTACATCAGCAATACCTTGTTAGAGGCAATTAAGTGTCAACTTTAGTCACTCCAGTTATTGACAGACCGACAGGTGACTCGGAGTTCTTTTAACTGAAGCAATCAGTATTTCCAGGACTTACTTCCTGGACGGAGTATAGGAAGTATCCTTGACGCCTCTGTACGGCTCATATATTGCAAATCGTCGTAACTCACACCTCTTTCACATGCAGTATATACGTCATTGACCTGGGATCGGTCCACGGCACGTTTGTAGCAAACGAGCGCCTTACTAAGGACAACCCCGTTGAACTAGAAGTTGGCCAGTCGTTGCGGTTTGCTGCATCAACGCGCATTTATGTTCTCAGAAAGAGTGTGCCTACACCCGTAGTACCGGTTCCACCGCCAGCAAATATCGTGATTCCTCCGCCTCCGGATGCTTCAGATGAAGAAGCTGTGGTGGCTCATAACACTTTACTGAACAGACTCGGGGTTCCTTGTGCGAGCACACCGATATTGAGTACCTACAGTATGCCCAGGAGATCGGGCAGTAGCTTGGCAACAGCGGCAGGAAAAGAAGATGACGAGGATGGATCAGACAGGCCGAACAAGAAACCAAGAAAAGCCCGTGTTTCTTTTCGGGACGAGTACGGTGGAATTCTTGTCGAAGTTGTTGGAATGTCTGATGGTGCGGATGTGAGCACCGAACCAGGTCCAATCGGAGTGAGAGAGGGCAGTTTGGTAGGTAAATATGAGTCTCTGGTACAGGTGACTGTGATTCCGAAAGGTCAGGAGGATGCAAAACTGAAAGCTGAAGCGGGTACCCCTCAGGGAGTAACCCAGAGGCTGAAGCAATATCTCGAAAAGGTGAAGTCTCCTGGCAAGGGTGGGCTATATGGAGATATATACGGTGAATCACTAGCTGGTATAGTTGGAGGGTCTTGGGCAACCTCTCAGAACGCTGCTGACTGTGTTATTTCTGATGAACAAGCTGCAAGTGGAACTGCTGATGGTGGTCATAAGGAAAAGACCGCTCCTGCTGCTTCCAACAAATCCAAAGCAGCAGAGGATGTGCCGAAGGACACGAATGGGAAACCCAAATCTGATGTTGACGAAGATCTTTTTGGTGACGAGGATGATATGTTAGACGCTGCTGCTCAAGATATAGACTTGGGCCAGTGATATCTGATAGGCTCTTGGCGGAACATGTCAAAACTCCCATCTGTTGAATAAACATTCGACTCAAGTTTTGGTTCCGTAGGAGGCTGCCTTCTGGGTATACACACGCATACGTTAAGAGTTGTAAATCCCGTGGAATCACAGTTAGTAATCCTTTCAGGTATGGCCACACTGTCAGACGATTGTATGGACTTGTTGAATCGTTTCTGCCTGTCCCTGTGTTCCATTGATCTCCAGTCGTTCGCTCTTCCCTGTAAGTGTGTGGAATCTGGTGTCCTTTACCAAGGAGCATAGGAGGATTTGGGCAGATGCTTGGGGAAGTGGTTTCTTACGTCGCTTGAAAGATGGAATAGTCGGGTAGACTATCATCTGTTCTTCCTCCATAACATCCCAGCTCCAGTCGAATGGCAGAGGTTTTTTGTTACTTTGTAGGACACCTAAGCCGGATATGTCAAAGCTGGACGGTTCCGGATTTGTTGGTTCTCTGTTACTCCAGCGTAAGTAACGGACCTCGGACATTTGGACGTCGGGCTTGTCCAGCGACTAGCAGCTGCATGTCGTGTCAAGCATCGCTGGCGGACCATGTGGTATATCCGCATCTATTTTTGCCGCTAACCTTGACAGAACTTGAAAGAAGCCGCGATAGAAAGGCAAAACTCTTCACTCCTTGCATCACATGTGAAATGGTGGTCACAAGATTGTCGATGGTTCCGGTTTCTACGGCTGTGGTAGATCTTCTTGATTCTGACTCGTCGCCAGTGCATAAATTGTTCAGTGCTTTTGAGGACGTAGAGGTAAACCTTCACTCGGAGCTCCAACGAGGGAGATGCTCTCCAACTAGGCCAGTCGCCGGAACTACTTCGATGGCACTCGAATCAGCACAAGATTGTGTGTGATCAAACCATCATGGGGGACTTAGTGCATGACCGATGTTTGGAATGTTTTGCCTTTATTACAGGCTGTGGTTTCTGTATAGTGATGGGACGATCTGGTGACGACCTTAAGCATGTCCACCGGGGCACAGTAAATGCCCCGGCACACCAAACGCTACCAGTATCCAGTGGCTGCACGTCCTCTGTGCCGAGGAAACTCTCTTTAAATGCTGTTATAACTTCATTCTTTCGCAGTATACTCGACCGATTCTAAATATTCACGCGATGATAACGAATAAGAACCGAACATCTTGCGTCTGGCATCTCTATCCCTCTCTAGTGCTGGCGACGGAAGTTTAATTTAAACTGCTCGGTTACGGCATCCGATCATGTGCTTTCTCTTGTTTCGGTGTCACCAAGGCAACCGTACGACAAACGCCTCGTGTGTTAACCACACTTAAGTCCTCGCGTCACATGGGGTTCATAAGTTTCCATAGTTCAGTCCTGTTTAGCCAACGTGGAGATTTTAATAGATACCGATGGTGCCAAAATTTGCAGCCCAACAAACCATTGCTTGATTACTATGAAGTATTTACAATTTGGATTAAATTGTTCCATGATGCTCATTGAGAACGAGTACGAGGCAAAAGATGTGGTTTCTTCTTTTATGCTGTAAACCTCGCTCTTGCGACTTTAGAGTATTAATAGATGAGATATTGGCCCTTGGGGTTTAGAAGTATGTTGAGATGCAACTCGAACTAGGAGGAACATCACACCACACAGCAAAGTGTCTCTACAAGTACTGGCACGCTATCCCGTTTTGATCTGAACTGTACCAGTCAAGGCAAAATTTCGAGGCAAAATAGAGTCGAACCGAACCATCCAAACTAGAACTAAATCGAATAGAAATTCAATTATTTACTAGCACTGCGGATAATTTTAAATTGAACTATTTAAGGAAATTGAATGAAGACTGATTTGGAATCGAACTATTCAAGGTAAACCCCACGTGTCCCTACAAGTAACCCTGGTAACCAGGAGGATGTAATTTCCCTGAACAACCCAGAAATTTAACCGTTGGCACACGAAATGCTTTTGCTGATAAGGTTCATACGAGAAGGAAATCGGTTAAATAAAAGTTAAATTAAAAGCTCCCATAAACTTTACACTGTATATACAGTCCACCTCTAAACAAACTGTTATTATCGATCGAGAAATTTTAGTGGTTTCTGGTAACAAAATAAAATACACATTGCGAGAAAAAAGGAATAATTTTTGCTGCTCTTATATGGACACTAGAGATTTAACTAAGACTGATCCATGTAAGTTTCTTTTTAAAAATATATTTAAAAACTAATTAAAACTTAATTATTTTAAAAGTACTGAACTGACCTCCTTCCATGCAAATGTAAACAAGCCAAAACCGTCCATGAACGGCTGAACCCCAGTCACCAAAACCTGCTTTATCAGGAGCGGCCGGAGGATTCTGTGATGCAGCACTTCCACTAGCAGCAAATCTCGAATGCTCGAGAAACCACTGCATGCGGCTCTCGGCGGCATTCATGGCTACTTCCAACCGCCCCTGGAAATCGTGCATCCACAGATCCCCACCAGCTAAACCAGTTTCAAAAAAAGAATTTCTGAAAGAAATGCATAAACTATTTTTCGAAAATAGTGGAAAAGAGAAATGGCAATGAAATAATTTTTTGCGTAAATTATAATGGACCTGAAAGACCCTGTTTACGAATCATTAAAATATCCATTAACATAAATATTGCATTTAAAAGAGTAAAACAAAAGTAAATTTTAGAGTTCTTAAATAGTCAACGTTTTTAGGACGCTTGATCCTGATTGAAAAGGTTACACTAGATTGGTTTGGTTCCACTATATATTTTAGGTGTGCATATTCGCCTTGACAGAGGAGCTCCATCTTGCTAAGTTTCTGTCAAGTTTTCTGATCGGTGGACTTTGAAGGAACACATTAGTGTGTTTACTGAGGGACAAAATTGTCAGTGTGCATATGTTGGAATTATCATGATAATCCCCAGTTGCGTTAGAGATGTTTCGGTTAGTTGTCTTTGACGGAGACAACTAAGAGAAAGTTGTTCATAAAAGTCCGTTTTTGTTACCTTCTTTGGTGAAAGTTGTTTTGCTACGTGAAGTAAAGAGCATGAAGAGAGCTTAGAGCACCTCTGCACCTACAGTTTCAGAACTGCGGAGAGGCGGTTCACGCGTGCGAGTTAGAGTTGGTAATATCCGTGTAGTCCAGACTGCTCGCATTTTCAGTTTCATGAATAGGGTTGGAGCGAAATCGTACAGCGGCCCGCATTTTGGGAGAAGGTTTCAGAACAGGTCCTTTTCGCGGAACTCCTTGCAGTTTCGAGCGCCACACGGGCGAAGGCTGCCACGTGGATATGCGTCCCATCCAGCTGAGTCAGTGGAAGCGCGGGAGAGCGAGAGATTTTGGGTGTACAGAACTTCGCGTCGTGAGAACCTGTAGGCAAGAGAGGTGAGGCTCGAGGACAGTGAGGAAGAGAGAAGGCGGGAGGTGAGAGAGGCTTCGCGAGATGACAGGGTGCATCTCGAGTTGTGTAATCGATTTCAGGTTTTCCGAGGCCAGGTGGTAGAGTGCATGATTTTGAGTTTGTATACACGTTTTCTTGCTTTTTTCGCAAAGTGATACAGTACATGACCCCGATTTGTATAGTCGCTTTCGCTCTGTTGTTGTGGTGTGGGCGGTTGTTTCTGTGGTTGTTTGAAAGACAAGGTGCAATGGCACTTCGACGATCCGTCATGGAAATCTTTGCAAATGCAGACACTCCTATTGATAGCGAGATTGTGGCTGAGTTGAATCATGACTCAGTGAGCCCAGACAGCCAAGTCCCAGCCGAGGAGACAGGCCGAGAGTACCCGAATCTGCGAGAGGTGATGGGATCTTGCCTGGATAATGCTGTGCCGATGGACGAGCAGACATTTGAGGCTGTAATGCGAGATCGTCCACCCATCCCTAGACGATCCTCTTCTGTTCCTGGAATAGAGACTCTTGATGCCAGTAACCCGCGAGAGGTGATGGGTTCTTCGTTGGAGAATGCTGTGCCGATAGACGAAGGCACATTCGATGTGTTAATGCGTGAACGGCCATCCATCCTCAGGCGTAGATCGAGCTCTCTCCCACGAACTGAGACTCCAGAAGCTGAATCTCAACCTTCTTCTCCTGCCGCAGGTAACTCTCATAGAGGTAGGTTTACATGGCAGGATTGGCAGACCTTAGTGCTGATCGAAGCGAAGAAATTAGAGTGGGAAGAAGCTTCTGCTAATAACAGCCGGGAGAATATGCAGAACGCTGAGTTGAAACTGCGCAGGATACAACAGTTTTTGCGTGCAAGAGACATAGATGTCACTACGAGCCAGATAAAAACAAAGTGGGAGAATCATATTTCCAACTTCAAGAAAGTTCGAGACAATGACAAGCTGTCTGGGAGTGCCCCTTATGCTGCAATGGATCATTTCGAAAGAAAGGAGAAGAAACTTCCTATTGACTTTCCTCTCCATCACATACCTCTGATCGAGTCCTGGTATCGCCAGCGACCGTCGATGACTCCGCCTTGCATGGCAGAGTCAATGGCACCTAGCTCTAACAGTGGACCTCCTCTTGTACCCGGCCCTCATCCTGTTGCTCAACAGGAGTCGGAAGTTCGAAATGAAACATCACCCGAAACCGAGGCGGGTAGTCGACATAACTCTGGAAAAAGAAAGAGGTCGCAGAATCGAGCCGGTTCAGCACTGAATGATACTCTTAGCTCCTTCTCCGGCGAAATTGTGTTTGTTGAGAAACAAAAATTAGAATTTGCTAGAGAAGCAGAGAAGTCTAGGGCAGAGAGTCTGAACGTTCGTTCAGATAAAATAGTCTCAGTGTTAGATAAGATGGCTTCAGCTCTTATGGACATTGGGTCTGCTTTGAACAGCCACAGACGGTAGTCTCTTCAGTCTGACCTGTCCACAGTTTTGCAGTACAGTTGTGGGCGTTCAGCTTCGACCCGTCCAGAGTTTTGCCCTTCAGTTTTATGAGCTCAGCTTGCGGACGTTCGCTGTTCACTTGTAGGAGATCAGCTTGAAGGATGTCGGATGTAACAGGTTTCGCCTGAATTGGAGGCCTCGATGTTAACTTTATGTGTTCTATAATACAAATCTGCTTTTTTTCTGCACTGGGTACAGCTCTTCCTTGGGTTCACATCGAGTTGTGGGGTGGTTTATCTGTGCAGATATCGATCACATCATGAAAGCTGTGATCAGTGCTGTTCTTGTGGCTGTAAAGATGGCTGTGTTATTCTTGTGTACAATGGATGAAGATGGAGAAGACGAGCAAGCGATGCTTGCCTCCGATGCTGTGCAAGACTCATTAATGCGAATTGTGTCGATGGCTAATCAACTGGTGGCTGCACATCAGGTGGAAGTCGACAGCTGCAAGTGGTGGGTAAAGCCAAGATCCCTGATATGGTTCGACTATTACTTGTGGTGTAGCTATGATGACAACCGTTGGATAAGAACTCTACGCATGCCAAAGCAATTGTTCCTAACCATAGTGGATATGCTGAGTCCACATATTAAAAAACAAGACACTCGTTACAGAAAAGCCGTCCCTGTGGAGGTCAGGGTGGGTGTAGCCCTTCTCAGGCTTTCGACTGGAATGAATCATTTCCATGTAGGTGAGCGTTTTGGCATAGGTGAGTCAACTTCTGCCGAAGTTTTCCAAGAAGTTATCATGGCTATCAATGCTGTCATGGCACCCAAGTATATTCGATGACCCACTGCATCGGAAATGGAGAGGGTATCCGTTGGGTTCGCAAGAAAAGCTGGGCTTCCTAATTGTCATGGAGCCATTGATGGTTCACATATAAGGATAAGAGCTCCTCCTTCGTCTTTGTATCCTGTCGAATATTACAACAGGAAACAGTATCACTCTATCGTCCTGCAATGTGTGTGTGATAGTGATGGTCGGTTCCTTGACGTAAGCTGTGGGAGGACAGGGTCCTGCCACGACTCTAGAGTTCTTCGGAACTCTGCCTTGTATACTAACATTCGAGACGGCAAAGTTCTAAACGAGCCGGTTCTAACCTTGCCTAACGGGTTTCAGCTCCGACCTTACATGCTGGGCGATTCGGGCTATACACTGGAGCGGTGGCTAATGACTCCCTACAGCTTGGGGCCTAGAAGTACATCTCGACAAAGGTTATTCACTGAAAGGCAAATTCGGGGACGAATTTGCATTGAGCAGGCCTTCGGCGTTCTCAAAGGAAGATGGCAGATATTACAAGCAGGCATAACTAGCAGCGTTCTCTGGGCAGCAGAAGTGGTGAAAGCTTGTTGTGCTCTTCATAACTTCTTGGTTGAGCACAAGGTGCAGATGGATAGAGCTATTTCGGAACCTCCCAGCCAGCACGATTCGGAACTCGTCAGTGGGGTGAATATGAGACAGGCTCGAGATTCAAGCAATGCAGTTCGTGAAGCCTTAGGGGAGTTTCTAGCTATCGGTTGACATGTACAGTACATCAAGGTGAAGTGTGTTTCCTGTATTTCCTGCTGCGTAGCCTTCCGCTAGTTTCGAAATTTCAGAGCGTTACATACAATAAATTCACTCGCTTCTGCTGCTTGTTTCTCCACTTAACTTACTGAATGGTAACATAGTCACCAATTGCCTTGTTGTTTCGAGTGGCAAAGCGGTATGAATGGTAACAAATCAAGTTCGCTTACATCGTAATCTTTCAGTGAAGTTCGCTGCGGTTTGAATGCTTACATCGTCATATTTCATTGAAGTTCACTGCGATTTTTGAGTGCTAACATCGTAAACTTTTTGTATGGCTGCGTGTTGGGCCTTCGCAACTGAGCAATTTATAGCACTTGCACTAAGGCTGCGTGGAAGCCTTAGTGCGATCATGGGAGCGAGTCTCCCTCCCAGCCTATCGTTTCCAGAGTGTATACTCGCTGCGAGCTAAACCAGATTGCATTCGATTTTTTTGGAATCACTCTACTTGGTGCGAGTCCTCCCCTCCCAGCCTCTCTGCTTCACCTTGTGCTGTGCAAAACTGCTCGCCTGGACTTCGCCGCTGCTGTAATCGTCGGATCGCTGCTGTTATCATGGAATATTGTGGGCTCATGGGTCCGTTCGATCAGATTTCCCTGATTTCTTTATCGGCTTGTCATCGTCGTAGTCTGCTGGTTGTAGTCGCAGGGTCGCGAGGCGTCTTCACGTTGTGGGAGCTTGGAATCGATGCTTATCTACATTTTACTATCGGCTCGCTTCCCGCTTTGCTTTCGGCTCAATCATGAACTCGCTTCCCGCTTTGCTTTCGGCTCAATCCTGAACTCGCTTTCCGCTTTGCTTTCGGCTCAATTTGACAATCGGCTCCCTTTCCAGCTTTGATTTCGGCAATCGATTACTATCTGCTGAATATGCTAAGCTTTCTCCTCAAATTGAGTCGACTTGCTTGCAGGGCTGCCCTTCGTGGTAACCGAGGCGATGGACGCAGCTGAGGAGACGTCGGCTGAGGTAGCAGTGGACCTGGAAACGGTGCTTGCTGCACCTTCGTGTATTATTTTCGAAGTAATTACCAGTGGCTCGGACTCGGAGTATGAGCGTTGGACTTTCCATCGAGGCCGAATCGCCGACATCAGGCGGTACAGTGTAGCGAGGATTCGGGAGGAATTCTCCACCTGGTACCAAACTTGCCTCGACTGGCACTCTGAAGCTGACCGAGTTCAAGAGGAAGTCCCTTATGACAACGTAAGCGACTTGTTTATGAGTATTGTAGCTAGCTTTGGGAATCCTGGCCATCGATTGAAGCGAGAAGCTGTAAAGCAGCAGTTATTGTATCTGTTTGGAGTCCCATCGCTGCAGTTTGTGGATGAAGAGCTAATTGAGGCGCTACACTGTGAATTTCCGTGTCCACCCTCTTGCAATACCTGTGCATAGAAACGAAGTGTACTGTATATAGTTTCATCCCATCACAGCCACGAGGAGTGTACAGAGTTTCGTTGTAGTATCGCAGCCACGAGGAGTGTATAAACGAGGAGTTAAACGTGTTTTGCTTAAACAAAACAGCCACTTGGAGTGTATATGGCGTGGCTGTAAGGGGTTATCGGCCTGAGCTGAAATAAAGCATCTGTTTTCGTTCGATCTTTGAATTCGAGTTTTCAGAATAAAAGTTCACCTCACTTTTCATATCAGAGGTTTTCAGTGAACTTCCTTTTTTCCTTGCGAAGTTACCTTTAAAGAGTATGTGAATTCGAGATTCTCCTATAAATTTGAACTTCAT
Organism: Asterella californica; assembly: GCA_036924285.1. Lineage (NCBI taxonomy): Eukaryota > Viridiplantae > Streptophyta > Marchantiopsida > Marchantiales > Aytoniaceae > Asterella > Asterella californica. Next base: position 41,683,176 of record JAYKYS010000001.1, read on the forward strand.
CAAACTCTATCAATCACATCGGTAAACTACTTGTTCACCTTGCGAAGTTTCCTTCAGTTTTATGGAGGGCGAAGGTAAGGAGCTCGCACTCGAAAAGCGGAGAGGAGCTCGCTAATCGGCATAGCAGTAAGGAGCATGGTAAGGAGCTCGCAAATCGGCCTAGCAGTAAGAAAACATAGCTCTCGGAAGGCGGTAAGGAGCTCGCTATCGGCCAGGGCAAAGAATTCGAGTTTCGGAGGTGCGGTAAGGAGCTCGCACTCGAAAAGCGGAGAGGAGCTCGCTAATTGGCATAGCAGTAAGGAGCATGGTAAGGAGCTCGCAAATCGGCCTAGCAGTAAGAAAACATAGCTCTCGGAAGGCGGTAAGGAGCTCGCTATCGGCCAGGGCAAAGAATTCGAGTTTCGGAAACAGGTAAGGAGTAGGCTATCGGCCTAGCAGTAAGAAATTCGAGAGCAGGAAAGCGATAAGGAGCTCGCTATCGGCCTAGCAGTAAGAAATTCGAGTCTCGGAAAGCGGTAAGGAGCTCGCTAATCGGCCTAGCAATAAGGAGCATGGTATCAGAAATCGTTAACGAGTCACCATCGTTAAGGAGTCACCATCAACATATTTTCCCGCGAACACGTCCCTGTATACACGTCGTCTCTACACGTGGCACACTTGAGAGACTTTGGCGCGTTCGTTTGTACCAACAGTCGAATTTATTGCCCTAAACTGCAGACTACAGTGCGGAGACAAACGTCGAAACTGCGCCCTCTTAGATGAAAATGCGGAGGATCGGCGAAACCAAAATGCGCCGTAAATATCGAAAACTGCGAAGGGAAATGGGACTGAAACTGTAGGTGCAGAGGTGCTCTAAGACCTTGATCATGTATGGTCTTCATATCTTGTTCGAAGAAAGATGCTCTATGCTTACAACACTTTCGAGTTGATTACCTCCGCACTATCTTTGAGTGAATCCCAATATCTATAAGAATATTATATCTGGTCGATTCTCAGAAATAAAGCTTTTCGTTTATCTGCTATTTTTGCTAAAGTAATTCTTTACTTATCATCTTTGGTGGAACATATAAACCAGGAGGAAAAACAACAAAGAATACTTTGAAACAACAATCATTTGCAAAATTGACTACCTTTCAAACGTTGTCGTGTTGTGTTACGGCTCTTGAGTGAAATTCTCGTAGAATTTATGATGTATTTCTTTTCTTTGTATTGTGAACTTTATTGCGTAACTCGTCAAACGGTGTGATGGATGTCATGATCGCGCTTATCTGTTTAAGTGATCGCACAATAGTGAGTGAAATATACCAAATCAGCAATTTGTGCGCGTTCACTTCAGTGGTACTTGTCGCCGAATTTAGATATAAATGAGATGGGTCGAGGATTAATGAGACATTCTCTCTTAACAAGTGATTCGTGAGAGTTTCTGCATGAAGAAGTGAAGAATTGTAAGAGTGGTGGTTATGGACGGAAGTTTGTTACAAGCTCCGGATCTTCCTTTCTCGAATCCATTTCACATCAAGCTTCATTGCACCCACCGTGATAACTTTTGACAGTGATTAGTTTCATATTTTGGTGATGAATTCATGAGAAGAGTGATGGACTTACTGCTTCAGGTGATCCTTCCGATTGTTACATATGAAGAGACTTGAGATTTGACAGTGTACATCTTGTTGTGACAAAAAATGGATCTCAACATCTAGCTAACGTTTCTTTCAGCGTTTGGGTCGATATTCAGTGTCATTGTAGACCAAAGATCAGTCATGGAGTACGAATCGTGAAGAACTTTGAGGAAGAGTATTTCAACCGAGTGATAGTTTCACCGTTTCTTTTGTCGTATTTTTCATTGTAGATCGTTTTCAGGTTGTAATATTGACTCTGTCGACTAATACTAATACGTTCTACAAAGAATCCTTCAACATGTCTCAAGGATTTTATCATTTCTTCTAGTATTATTAGTCTCTAGTGTTTCCTTGGGTGTTACAAGTCATTCTAACGGAAACCGTTGAGTGAAGAAAAAAACAAACTTAAAGCTCTTTTTGCTCTTATTGGTCTACTTTTGGACCAATGGTGTTCTAGCTGTTCCTCATGATATTTTCTGTGGTTTCGGGAGACTTTAGATGTCCATTCGAGCAAAGAAGGATATGGTTGGAAAGCTCTCCACCAGAGCTATAATCTAGACTGAATAATAGAGAGATTTCATGGAGGATTGAGGGTGCTATGATCGATTGAGTGGGGGGGAGGTGAAATTCGTACCCATTGTTACGTTCGGTCATTTTCAGAGATTTGTGAAGAGTTTTGAGGAGCTGTGAGTTGGGTTGGAGAGCTGATGATGAGTTGGTCGTTTTGATATCAAATTCATCTGATTTGTGATCGTTTTGGATTGTCAACTGATCTATTGAAGTTGAATGGTGCAGACGTGATGAGACGAGTAGTGCAAATTGTCACAGTCATGAGGTATTGACTGTTTCTCGAGTTCTGGGTCGATTTTCTGAGTGAAATTTTCCAGGATTGAGGGTGCCTTATTAGTAAGATATCTGTGTAGAAAGATCGATACTTCTAGGAAGACACTCCAAGAAGAGAGAGCGAGTAGACAAGAAAGTAAAATATGAATGAGATGAGAGAGGCTTCGTCTCTTCATGTATATATAGTGGAGGTGAGTACAAGAGAAACCCTATGGTGGGTTAGCTTCTTATTAACTATACATAATTATCCTAACCACTTTGGCTAATATTAGCCATCGATCTAATAAATTTCCTTGTATGCATCTTGATGAGTTTTTTATCAATTTTACTACTATAGTTCTTAACAGACCTAAGAATTATCCAACAATAATAATAGGAGATTTCAGTATAGATCTCCTCAAAATTGATAATCATCAAATCGCATCTTTCATGCATTCTTATAAATTTTTTCACACTTTCACAAACCAACCACAAAATATGGATCACACCTAGATCAAATATGGATTAAGGTTCTCCAATAAGACAATATCACTTCATCATCACATGCTTATTAGACATATCTTGATCCTATTTTTTTCTCTATAAAAAAACCATCACATGTTAATATGTTCTCATCCACGTGAACAAACGAATCCAATCTTTTTCTCTTCGTACATTGATCACTCGAGCCATATGAATGATGTTTCAGATTCAAGATATTTTCAACACTTGCGACACAAGGTATTCCCTTGTATGTTTCTTGAAATAACTATTTTTATATAAATAGAAAATTATTATCATATTATGAGCTACCGACTCTACAAAATTCTCTAATGTATGCATCTACAGCTGTTTTCGACATAATATAAACATGCCCATTCTAACATCCAGAATATTCTAAATGTTGTTATGATTCATCATTACTCTCGAAGATGACCTCAAGATTTAAATCATTTTGTAAATTTCTTACATATTTTATCTTTTTTTTACAATTGCAATTGTCACTATCCTCGAAATGATTCGAAGATTCACAAACTTCTACATTATCATACATCCAAAAAAAATCTTAAGATCACTATCCTCGAAATGATCCGAAGATACACTAAATCTTATATTTGCATAAAAGATGCAAACTTGTTACTACCAATCTGTGCAAACATGTTGAAAGATGCATCATTGTTGTACATTATTTCTATATATAATTAATTTTACATCATCTTCATATTATTCAAGATGCTCATTGCAACTTACAGAAAGTTATAAACTACTTGTTTTCTTATCCAAAGGAAATCTTATTATGACTATGAAAGACTGTTTTTAACATTCATCCACTTCTCTAGAATTCACCTTCAGATTTTCACATTTACATAGTTCACTTAAGACTCGTTAGGTATATTTCACTTTGAGGTTTCACATTCACGAATTTCACTTTCTAGGATTTGTAGATTTGTGAAGTCTTGTAAACGCATAGCCCTTGCTATGCCATTGCATGTGTAGTATTTTTTATTAATAAAATACATAAATATTAAGAAAAATAAATTTATATCTAAATACTAAATATAAATCGGACCAAGAGATCCGAGAAGATCCTCAAATAAAATATTCACTTCCGAGAGGGATAAGTGCAGGAAGCTACTAATAAAGAAACATTCATTCAAGGAGACAATTAAACTAAGCCCTTGCATATTTGCCTCCTCCGTTAGAAGATGTGTATGAGAAGAAAACAAACTCAATCACGGGACGAGGAATCATAGCGTAATCTTAAGGCAGGAGCGAAAAGCTTTATAACAATAACTCGAGACACTCACAAGCAAGAATAGCCCGTAAAAGGACTGATATGCTCGACGGTATCCAAAAGTTACAGAGTATTGATTTACGATTCCCGCTAATCACCTAGTAAAAGATGGTATAGTGAACAGAGTGTAAAGTTTCAGAGAACCATCGAACGGGAAAGAGAAACGTTCCGGGAATTTTCACAAGTGAGGTTTCAGTGTTTTCAAGACAATTCTGGACCCATGACGATTGTAGAATTCAAATTTACGAGATTAGAAAGAAAACCCTTGAATTTGGGCAAAACCCTTTCCCAATAATTAGGTTACCAGAATGTCTTGGTCCTAATGAGTTGCAATAGATCTATAAACCTGGTCACTTGAGTCGCCGAAGTTCGGCAGAGGAGGTAGATGTCTCTCTTCAACTGAACCGTCTCCGGATTTCTTTAGATTCATGGTTCGGCAATTATCGTCTTTTCTCTCTTCGCAAACGTCTGGAAACAGATGTGACTTGCGTTATTTCTCTACTTCATTCAACTCAACGCCCAAAAAAGCGCCTGCGAAATATTGCTACGATTACAAACTTTAAGTCAGGTGTTAAAAATCGTTTCCTATTGCTCCGATTGCTACAAACTTTAAGTCATGTGTTAAAAATCGTTTCCTATTGCTCCGATTGCTCCATAAGCTTATTGATTGCTGCCAATAAGCTTACTGTTGCGTCTTATTTTACTGGTCTTATACAAGTAGCCCTTACAGCCAGAGCCGCCGACCCCGCCTTCGCGGGTTTTGAACTGAGAATTATCTAGCTGGAAGATTCCCCGCCAGTGAAAACTTGAACCGCTCTGTAGAAAAATCCAGTTAAGAGTCGAAGTTCTTCAGGAGGGCTGTTGGGGACAGGACGGTGCACCCTTGGAACATTTTCATCAGTGTATTCTGGTGCGCATGTGGATAGCGGCGCAACGCATGTATTTCTCTACTGATACTTTCTGGTGTATCAGTTCCCTGAGAAGTAGTCACTGTTACTCTAGGAAAAGAACAAAACCCATTCAGAAATTGGTGCACTGTTACAGCCACTACACAGTTGACCATCTAACGATGATGAATGAGCCTCTGCTCTAGAGTCACAGTCCCAAGATTTGTTTACCAGCTGGCAAAGGAAGCTGCTGCGCCACCTTCAATGTCATCATCTTGCAACTCGCGTTTTGCAACTCACTTACTCTCGGCCCTGACTTCTAGATTTATGTTATGACCACCGCCCCGGTGGTACTTTAAATAATGTGATTGGCTCGTCCACGGCACTAGCATGTTAGCACCTACGCTACATCGAGAGTCCATTCACAGACAGAAGTGCTCGTGAACTGTGGACTCCGGAAAGAAACAACTCGCTGCTCCTGCCACGCTTTGCCTTGCTGTGACGAAAAGAATTGAGGCACACTACTCCTAGATTCTAACTGATACGTCCCACAGATGGATGCTGCAAATCTCTGGCGTGCTAAAATGTTGGAGCCTGATCCACACACGACTGGACGTAGGACTGCTAGCCTCTTAACTTGTATATGATGAGAGAACATGCTTTCGAAGTGGGGCAATGAGGTCTAGAAAACGCAAGCATGTGATGAGAACATTTTAAACGAGGAACTTCATCGTTGACAACGTTACAATGTTATACAGCAAAACCAAAACTCGATTTCCTCCTGTTGCCTCCTTCTCCATATTGCTCATTCCACCGACGGAGTTCGTTCATGCTTGACGCATCATAAGCAATCGAAGCACCAACCTGAAGCCAGCACGAAGTCAGTGAGCAACGCCGCCATTTTGTCGGTGGTATTCCGGGTTATTACTGTAGTCGAAGTAACGGTTTGAACTACCGTTACCGTTGACGTGACGTTTGAACTTCTCTCCCTTCCTTCAGGAGTGAGACCTCCCTCCTGGAACTATCAGATACAGAGACTCGTACGCGAGTAAATATATTCACGTTCTACGCAGCCCTACGTCTTCTTCCATTCGGACATGGTCAACAGCAAACACCTAAATCAGAGGAGCAAGAGGCACGTTGCTCTATGAATCGACTCCACGGTGATACACAAGATACTATCACTCTACCAGGTGCCTTAACGCGGACATAAAAGATGTACTCATTAAGAATGCATACCGCAGCCTTCCGACTACAGACCCCACGCCCTCGCTCGACTGTAGAAGGATGAAACCACAACTCTTGAGCTGCTAGTAACTTACCTGACTCATTGCTTCACGGAAATCGGATAACCGTAGTTCGCGAATGGTTAAAATAGACGAAGAACGAGGAGGAAGAGGCCTCCTTCCTTCACCTTCAGCAGTCAAAGCGGCTTGCTCCTGAGAAGTGGGAAAATATAAGGTTTATGTTTGACGCGAGAGCAGGGACAGAAGACCGGGCAAAAGACTATAATCCTGCTCTAATGGCAACTCCCACGTGTGACAACTAAAATACCAACTCGACTCTTATGTCTACAAAATTAACATGAAATGACGACGAACCACAGTATACGCGAGTGATGCCATCAAACACCTCGATCCGCAACTGAGAGGGGAATCACCTTCTGTTCAGCATCCAGAAGTTCTCGAATTGGTCGGTAAGCAGCAGCAATTGAGAGATTCTGCAAAGAAATGACCCCAAAATTTAGCCGGAAGGAAAAGCTAATATGGGGACTAACTGATGAGGACTCTCCAGGGTCATTTGTTGACAAGATACCTTTAAATCACTTCCTGAATAACCTTCAGTCATCCGGGCCAGCTCAATGAAGTCAAAGCTTTGCTCCAAATCCTCTTCCGCAAGTATGACGCGCAAAATCTTTACCCGATTTTCCGCAGTGGGTAGGTCCACAAGAATTCTGTACAACAAGAGCAATTTGATCTGAGAAGTCCATAAGACATCCACAATTCTAGAGAGATGCTCAGGCTGAGGCCACATATACAGCGCTTCGACCAAATTTCTCAAGCCGCGTCTCTCCCTCCTAAATGATTTTCTAGTAATCCACAGATACAACGCCTTCAACTTTCCCAGTTTACCAAGTCCATTCACAGCAAAAAATGGAGTTAATAATCCTAAGGCTATAATCATAATTTGACCTTCGGGGTAATCTCCGGATTACTGCATCATCAAGATCGAAAGGGCGATTCGTAGCAGCTAGAACCAATACACGTTCGTTGTCTTTAGATCGAAGTCCATCCCATGCTGCCATAAATTCATTCCTTGTCTTTCTAGTCGCTTCATGTTCGGAGCTCCCACCACGTGCACCAAGAAGACTGTCAACCTGCCAGTGGATGAAGTCCAAGAAGACTTGGTGTGAGACGACGCCGTAAAAAGTTGGAAACTCTGCCAGCTAAACTTGCACACGCACCGCTAGGAGTCTAAAGGACATCCCGAGGACCAAAATCTACCAGCATTCCGGCAGGTTGAAACCATACCTCATCAACAAATATGACCGCCGGGGAAAGCTTCTTCGCTAGAGAAAACAACGCCTTTGTCAACTTCTCTGCGTCCCCGAACCACTGCAGCAGGCATAGAACACACCAAAATGTGAAAGATGTATTGGATGCTTTCGGTAAGTACAGGTTATCTAGACTTGCCAGCTTGATGGAGAATTCCGTTGGAACGCTGAAATGTCACAGTTATATATGAATAGATTGATAACACTCTTTCTCTTTTCTTCTTCCCTTTGGTTCTCGTGTTTTCCCGTTTTCGCTTTCCTTTTTCTTCCTTCCTTTTTTCCTCTTTCAAGCATGATGGTCCGAAGAACGCAGTAACAACCACCATCGACTAACAAAGGAGCGATATTGAGAACCCAGGACATCAACAAGATATAATTACCTTGGAGGTGATTGTAGAGCCAGTAATATTAATGAAGTTCGCGCCAGCCTCGGTGGCTACAGCTTTGGCCAGTAAAGTCTTTCCTGTTCCTGGTGGTCCAAATAACAAAACCCCTTTGCAGGGCTGCGCAGGATGGACATGATCACGATGTAAAACATCACATCGGAACAGCGAGTGGGGCAGACTACCTCTTCATATTGCACCTATGATCCCTATCAAACAACTCATGGCAATCAGAAAGAAAGACTGACAAGCCGGGAGACGAAATATGTGCATACCCTGGTCAGGTTGCCTTTAGCGAAAAGTTCAGGCCGCTGTAAAGGAAGCATAACAAGTTCTTTGAGCGCTTGCTTGACATTCTCCAATGAGCCTATGTGGTCAAACTTGACACCCACTTCGTTCGGAGGAATGACAGCAGAAAGTAGGGCCTTTTCATACTCATCCTCTGCCACTGTCTACGAACGGACAAGTGAAAGTCAGAGCGTGAACACCAACAAACAGTCTGGTACTGTTCAATTCTACCTGATACCTGCGAAGTCGCCTTGTAGGTAGAGAAGATGACAGACCTTGAAATCTTTGGTAACAGGTTGTGCCTTCTTGCTGTCATTTTCTCGCAACCTTGTCAATGCTCTCTCCAAGCTGTCCCCAATACGAACAGAAAATTTGAAATGTGAGAACTCTTATCTTCACTGCTATCAGTTTCACTCAACAAAGTTAGATCGGTAACATCTTGTTCCTGGAGGTTGGTCCAAGTCTGGAGACGTTAGCATGAATAACAAATACAGGTGCGAACACAATTCAGGTCGCTACATGTAAATCACATGCTTTACTTGAACTGGTACCTGTCCCGTGGAATCATCAGCTTTCCGTTGTTTGTAGGAGGTGTAGATAAACAGGATCCAAGATGGTGATTCCTCGCCCAGCCAACAACATTCTCCGCTTCTGCGAGCCAGTAGCACTCTTCAAAGCTATATATGGAGAATCTTATACTAACTATGCTTCAAAAGTATTAGAAGTACATGAAATGAACGACGTAACCATACTCGCCCATCCAACAACATTGTCCGCTTCTACGAGCCAATAGCGCTCCAAAGCTATACACGGAGTGTCTTTACTAATGATGCTCCAAATTTATTGAAGAACATGAACTGAACGATGTGTTTTGAGTGCGGAGCTGAACAGGAGCTTTAAGTGTAGATCACGCAAAACGTATCATCGTCACGGCCCAATATCAGAGATGGACATTATAGCTTTATTGTAATCATGGCTGCCACGCTGAGAGACTACCAGCACATCGTGGCCTTATATAAAGCTTAAGCCCATACCACAACACTTAAGCTTCAACTTCGACGCACTCATGCTACATGCCCTCACCATGCGCCGCACTTGCACTCACCGTACATCTTGGGCAACTTGACGGGATTTGGAACAGACAATTTGAATCACCCCTCACACACTACAGACAATTTATCTCACGCTGGCGTTCGGGAGCAATCCGAACAAAGTTATATTTCTAGACTATTGTGCTCTCTTAACGATCCCACGTTAGTTGTGAGTTTCATTCTTCCATAAGTCCAATTTCACATGAAAAATGTTCTTAATGACGTGTAATTTGAGAAGCGGGAAAACCTGAAACAAAGAAGGGGTAGTGTAATCGACCACTGACAATGCTACATAAACCAAGTGTAGGCTTAACGCCAGTTCATGAAGCTATTACACTTCTTGATGATGGCCTTCAGCGCAAACATAATTCAAACAACCCCCAAGCATCCGGCATCTAGGTTCAGGTAGATATCACGAGGGGCTTCGCGTGCGTCCCATGTGATAAGCTCCGACATGCGTATGGACTTGAACAGAAGTAAAGTGAAAGTGCTAATCCTGGAAATGATGACTATGTAGATATCTGAAGGCACAAGGAATAACTTACTGGAATTAGTCAACCGCAAACACTTCAGATCAACTTCAGTGAGATCGGAGCACTCCATATTGTGTAGCTCTAAGATCTGTAGACGATCGTAAACGCCAAGCATGAGAATTTATCTCGACAACTGCTTCGGACAATTAGCAAAATGAGCCCTTAAATCAAGTGCTCTCACCTTCTGTAGAAGACGATAGTTGCACTTTGCTTGGCTGATTTCCTTGTGCAAGGCAACTTGGGCATTCCAGTTCGCAAGGGCATCGTCTTCCTGTAACGACACGTCCAGAAATCTGAGCTGTCTTGCGCAAATCACGACAAAATGCTGACCATGTCTTACAGTCACTGTAACGAAGAATTCTGAAAGAAAAGATGTGCATGGAGCGATAACACAAGCTGTCCACGTTGTCGCCCTAATAGACAGTGACTCTTAAAACTCCGAACAGTTTAAAAACGGACGGCGTTAATTTGCCGTTGCAACATGCCAAATTGAATGCCTAAAGTTTCCGATGCTAAGAAGTACTCAAAGATAAGCCTCTATCTCCTCGCGAGATGATAGATTACACGAATCAATGCATTCTGCTATTGTTCAAAACACCAATCTTAAACCAGGGCTGACGAAACCTGAGGAGGCACAATGTTCACGGTGTTGACGAATATCTCATATATATCTCCAGCCCCAAGTAACTCTTTCACCTTGAAATACTTGTTAGCTGCTGTCAGGTTCTACCAAAAGACAGAAATCCGGATAAATTAAGCGAATAATATCCACGAAATTTAAGCTTCTATACGTAGATTTTGTCCCTTCTGTCAAAACTGACAACAGCTCGCTGCCACTTGACTTAAGTGCCCAGAAACACAGCAGAAAACGAAGAACAAGCACAGAGGGCAAAGTTATAATCAGGTTTGTGCCGTACCAAGCGCTGCCGAATGTATTCCAGATGAGCTTTCTGCATAACAAGGAAACGAGCCTGTCAAGCTCTTAGAACGTCAATCGGATCCAACATCTCTCTGAAACATAACGGGTGCTAGCTAAAGCGAACGCACAGGCTACTGTATGATCACTTTGCAGTTGATGCATCCTATGAAGCCTTCATGCACAACAGCACGTGTCCAATATGGACTGCCTGGAGGGCACTAGTAAGCTTCCACAGGATACGAAATGACTACCAGTCTATCCCTGTCGTCGATTTCACTTTCGTCCTCGTTTGTCCGACCAGCGATAATAACAACCGGGCCCTCGAATAAATCAAGCTTCTGTTCTAGTTGCATTAAGAAATCTTGTCGCTGATCCAATGAAACCGCCCTCTCGAACCATTGTTTGGGATCAGGGAGGTACACAATCAATGGCCAAGGTGTCGATGCTACCTGCGCCACAGGATGAGTTCAGATTTTATTTCCTGCACAAAACTACACTGACAAAACTTCTTTGCTGTGTCATATAATAGATTACAAATATGGCCCAACTAGCTTAACTAGAGATGGTGAAAGTCTGCTTATCAGACTTAAGCTCCTCCACTTTTGATCTGAAGAAACTGCTGGGCAGGGACCTTACAGAAGCCACATGAAGCAAGCTATTCCTGGTGTAGACATAGAGAACATATATAGATTGGTACATGGGAAAAGCAGTTTGCCGAGAAACAATAACTTCGCCCACACACTTAGGTAACTCGCAAAGAGTTTTGAACCCAGGAAAGAACAAGGTAAGTAACACAAAGAGTGGTGTAAATTTACGCTAACTTCTCACACCAAGTTAGCGGATGTATATAACCGGGAATGGGACCTACGGGAATGTGTAGGGCGAAGCACATTTCTAGAGATTGGTCCTATATGATTCGACCGGGAGAACAGCAGATCAGCTACGGAGCAAGAACCGCGCTCAAAGACAGAGGTAATACCCAATAGAGAACCCCCAATGAAGTATATCATAGAGTGCCAAAAGAAAATGTGGCCTGTATGCTATCTTGGAACTTCAAGTTACGCAAATCTGTAACCTACGGGGACTGACCAACGGGAACGTGAAGTGCGGGGCACATTACCTTAGACGGTGCCTCCACGTATGAAAGTGCAAAGTAGTGACATGTACAGTATGCAGTGCAAGCTGATGGAAGCGTATCAAGAATTACTGCAGAACTGAAATCTTGAGATAAAATACAGCAAGAGTGAAATAAGTAAAGAGCCCCAAACGCGAAGAATGGTATGGGATTACAAACCCGCAAAGAAGAGAGTTAGTGTACAGAGTCCACGGTCAATCAGTAAAAGGTGTCAGAAGTGACGAGTGTAACGAACGACCAGCCAGGCAGAAAACTATACGACCAACAGAGAACATACTTCTTGTGTATGTGGGAAAAGCAGTTTCCAGAGAAACAGTAACCCCAAAATAGTGTTGAACCCAGGAAAGTACAAGGTAAGTAACAAAGAGTGGTGTACATGTGCCCTAACTTGGTGCAAGAAGTTATATTCATACGTTGAGGATGGCAGATGTTCTCAAGGACCACTCTCTAGTATAGAGGTAACACGCAATTAGCCCGGCCAAGTACATATATTCATACGTCGAGAATGGCAGATTTTATCAAATGTGCGCTGAACTGTGAAGCTAAGTTAGCGACTTGCTTGTAACCGAATGGTGTGCCGATGGGAATGTGTAGTAAGACGCACATTTCCACGTAAGGTTCCCCTTGGTATAGAGTGTGATGCAGAATGCGATGCAGCCGAGAAAGATGCAAGGTGACTGATTCTAACAATATCAAGTGCAGCCAACGGGAAAAGAATGGATTGACAGAGCAGGAGTTAAACCGAACGATAGTGTATGGAGTGACGATCGTAGATGGCGAGCAAGAAGGAAATAGCCAAGAACCGAAGAGCTTTAAATTACCGACCGAAGTACATAGTAAGAAGCGAATGTAGCGAGTGTATTTAACCGAGGTACGGATGTGCAGAAGAGGTGACAAGTACAATATGCGGTACCGATCTAAGTGTATGACTATACTATTGTACTATTGTAGAGCAGTAAGGCAAAGTGTAAAGTGCAAGAAGGGCGAGTCATCTAGGAAATGACAAGCATATCTTTCATCATATCTTGATACGCGGAAAGAGCAGTTTCCAGAGAAAACAGTAACTTCTTCCACGCAGTTAGGTAACCCCCAAACAATTTTGAACCAGGGATAGAGAACATATATGATTTGTCCTGGAGAATGGCAGCTCAGCTAAGGAGCAAGAACCACGACAGAGGTAACACCCAGTAGAATAACCCAGTTAAGTGTATCGAAAGTTCCAGAAAAGAAAGGTACCTTGTGAGCTATCTTGGAGCATCAAGTTTCCGTAACTCTGTAACCTGAGGGGACTGACCAACGGGAATGTGAAATGCGACGCAAATTACCTGAGTGGTGTATGGAAGGTGCAAAGTAGTGACATGTACAGTATATAGTGCAAGCTGATCGAACGAAATCAAGAAATGCAGAACTGAAAGGCTGGGCTAAATACAGTAAGAGTGAAAACAGTACAGAGCCTCAATGGCGAATAAAGTATGGGATGACAAAAACCACAAACTAAGAAGTCTGTGTACAAAAGTCGGAGGTGACGAGTGAAATAAAAGACAAGTCAGTCAGAAGGATACACAAAAAATTAACTGCAAAAAGGTCACTGATGCAGCTGTGAGTAGGTGTACACTCAAGAACCTAACTACCACAACATACACGCAGAGCATGCAACAGAACACTCTCCCCTTGCATGCACCTCAACCTGCTCTCTGATTTCATCAGCACCCAACAGGGAGGGTTAGGCCACAGATGAATAGGAGAGGTGATCAAACGAAGTTGAGGAGTTTTCCAACTCCACACATCCCGCTGCTTGCACCTCAACCTGGTCTCTGACCTCATCAACACCCAGCAGCGACGCTAGGCTATAGATGAGTAGGAAAAGGACTTTCCCAACTCAGCAGGACCTTCGTCGGGAGAGGAACCTATTTTATATGATATGCCCGGGAGAAGGGCAGCTCAGCTAAGGAGCAAGAACCACGCTCAAAGACAGAGGTAACCCCCAGTAGAACCTATTCTATATACGATTGGTGCAGGAGCATGGCAGTTCATCTAAGAACAAGAACCAAGCTCAGAAACAAGAGGTAACACCCAGGGGTATATAGAAGGTTCCAAAAGGAAAAGGTAGCCTGTAGGATACCTCGAAACGTCAAGTTAGCGCAAATCTGTAACCAAAGACGACCGACCAATGGGAACGTGAAGCGCGGCGCACATTACCTGAGATTGTGCCCCTACGTATGGAAGTGCAAAGTAATTATATGTACAGTATGCAGTGCAAGCTAATCGAAGCGAATCGAGAATCTACTTCAGAACCGAAATCGTGGGTTAAAGTTCAGCATGAGTGAAATAAGTAAAGGGCCACAAGAGCGAATAAAGTAAGGGATTACAAAACCGCAAAGAGGGACGGTTAGTGTACACGAGTTCAAGAACAATCAATAAAGCAGCCAGATGTAACGAGTGAAATGAACGACCAGCCAGGCACAAGTATACGAACAATTTAGTGCGCAAAGGTCACTGACACAGCTGTAGGTAATGAGTTGGTATACACTCAAGAACCTAACCGCCACAAGATACACGCGGAGAATGCAGCTGAACACTTTTCCACCGGATGCACCCCAACCGACTCTCCGATTTCACCCAGCAGAGATTAGGCTATAGATGAGTAGGAAAAGTGATCAAACGAAGTTGAGGACTTCCCAACTCAGCAGGGCCTTGTCGGCCCAGGAGTTTCGGTTCAGTTCCGGGACATCTGGTTAAGGTCTAGGGTTTACGGTCATATATTTACATCTAATTTTTATATATTAGAGGGGGAACCAGATTACTTCGTAGATGTAAGTAAGTTTAGGGACGACAAGTACCTCGCAAAGGGCATCTACTGCAGCTAACCATTCGGTGTGAGCTGTAATTGGTCCATCATCTGGTTCCAAATCCGATACTGCAGAAGACAACCGTTACAGGATCCAATGAAAGACTCAGTAGTTCTGATTTCCACAGCTGAAAGCTCAGCGAGAAACTTCGAAATCTAAGCAGGAAATTCCCGGCTAACCTTCTGCCTCAAATTCCTAACGGTTGCAAACTTTGGATCTTCGAACTAGACCAGAACAACATACATCTTTCGGAAGGGCTACGAGTACATACGGTCACACCATTCAATAAGATTGTGCTCCTTTTGCGCATCTTCTGAGTCCTTTGCATCCTTGACAACATCGTTTGACAGTTCCTCAACCTTGTCAAACTTGACTCCTACCTTGCCGGCCATGTGCTTAGGTACCAACACTACCCGACCTCTTCGCCCTGCTCTCAAAACCTGCCTGTACCAGAATTCAAGTGTCATACAATCATTTCTGTCGCACAAACGCACAGAGATGCAACTTAACCGACTACATTCTTTCTGCTAGCAAAGGCTACCTGGATACACATGCAAGAATCAGTGACTAGGGTTCACTCTTACTTCATCGTTTACTCTTCATCGTAGACTGCAAAATGCTAATAGAAATTCATGACGCCAATACCTGGCATAGTAAATCAAGGAAGAGGATAAAATATGAGAATGACAAGCCATATTACAAACATAAAGTGCCCTAAAGATATATCAGCAAATTTACCTGCCAGTTGGATCCCTGCCTGAGGTGCTGGCTTGCTCATTCTCATAAGAACTTCTAAGAACATGGACACCACTGAAAAATATTACTTGCGCGCCGGACAATGGTTCGGGATTCTGGGAAACATCTCAACCTATGACTGGACACCGTGTAGCTTACTACTGTAACTCCGAGGAAAATTACCACGCATAATTCAAACTTGCGGAACCAATTGGGTCAAGAGACACTTCATGCAACAAGAAATATGAGAGGTATCTGCCTATAACATGAGGTACATTTTCGAACAACCTTGGTCGAATAATCACTACATGTACCGTCACTCACCTATTCACAGAATCCGCAGAGAACTTGCTTTCCCCGATGTATTTAACGCGGTCACCTTTATGACGGAAGACAAAGAAGCCAAATTAGACGATCCAGCGTACTCAATGTGACTTAAACTGACTGAAAACAATATCCCTGAAACGGTTGACCGACTGACATTCAACAAAAGGCGTAAAATGTAACAATATCGACCGTAAGGTACCTTTCTTAACTGAAAATTCTGTTTGTGTCTCGATATTATCTTCCTGGCGCGCATCTTCTTCTGCCTTCTGATGGTCAAAACATAACTTTTCGCAATCACTTGATCAAGAAAGAGAAAGAGCTTAGCTACCTACTCTAACTTGTACATGTAGCAAATGATTCTGACTTATGAGGACACCACAAACCTCTAGGACGTTTATGAACACGCCAAATACCTCCAAGAGTTTCCGTCTGATGGCTCCTGCACTCTCTGCACTGACTCCCAAAAGGGTCACCACTGGCATCTTACTATAGATTTTGTCATTGGATGGCTTCTCTACCTCCGCATCGGCATCCGTCTCACCATCTTCATTCTCCTCCCCTCCACTGCCTTCTTTACACTCATTCTCTCGCCATTTATAATCGTTCCAGTCTCCCGCATATTGTGAATCTTCATTGTCGTCCTCGTCAGACTCTGAAGAGGATTCCTGGTCTCCATAGTCCTGCAAACTCCCACAAGTAAACGAAGGGACAAAAGTCGCTTGACAACAGACAACTTCCGCTCGAAATCATCATCCAGTCCTGCATACCCTCGGGATAACGGCAGCCGAAGTGGTAGAACTGGGTCTGCTGATCTTAATAATAAGCTGTTCTGAACAGCGGCAAAACACTGTATAAGATCAACTGTCGGCTAATTTCTTATCCGTGGAGAAACGTAGATTACTCACATGAGGGGAGAGAACTGTGCTATCCAGAACAAGAAGCGACGCTTGCAGGTAATGGGCAACTGCTTCCACTAATTTCTCTTGGTAAACCTCCGTCCCTGTATCGTGATGCAACATGGTATGGTATCAAAACTTGATCAACGACAATCCGGTAACTGAACAACAGCGACGTGCAGTGCACCTGATGCGCTTTCAGACTCTTCATATATTTCTAAAATAAGGTTCAAAGTTAAAGCAACATGAGCTCTGAGGTCTTCAGCCAAACCTACAGTGGGAAACACATCTGCACTTCGTACCCCAAGAAGCGCAAAGCACAGTACATAACTCACGCTTGCGGAAGACACAACCAACCTGCTGGACCCCGAAGCATTATCCTGCGACTTGATGAAGGAAGCCCAGATCCATATCCGGCAAAAGAGGGTTGTCTCAGATGTGCTGCTATGCAATCGACCAGGCTATCCCTCGCACTCTCACTACAACACGAGACAGGAGGATACAACCATTAGTTTGAATTCAGTCGGCGGCAGTCTATGTAAGAAACGAAGTACTACCTAGGGCAATACCGCTTCAGGATGCTTCTTCAACAACAAGAAGCACCTAAAAACATGTTTACGACCTACGGGATGCTATAAGCAGTAAAACCCTTAACCCCAGAACAAAATATAAAATTAACTAAATTAAATTTGGCGACGAAGTTTAGCAGAACCGTGCAGACAGACAAGTCCGAAGACACTCTTCGAGAAAAAAATTCACTTAGTGACAGGCTTTCTCCAAGGTCGTTACGAAGCTGCAACACAAACTCAAAACAGCCCACTCTAGAAACGGCAATTACCCTCTAAGCTGCAACGGACAAACGCTTTCTTTCAAACTAAAACTAGGTTGTAATATATAAACTCACAAACCATAACGTTAAAGCTTCTGGAGTTAGGCGGAGACTAACAGCCGTGCTTGACAGCTCGACCTGGATACCAGGTGGGTAAAAAGCATGGTTTAGAATCCATGAGCTCGACAAAAGCAGGCCCTAAAACTTCGACGTGCATAAGCACCTCTAATCTGTTCTCGAACTGTCAAGTTAGTCCAACTTCCATTAGCTGCCGACTGATCAGAGCGTATATATCTTTCAGTCTAGTGGATGGCAGCGAAATGCAAAAAACTACATAAGTGGATGGCAGCGGAATGCAAGAACTACACACATACACATATACCATGAAAACAGAAGACACAAAAGCAGATAGCAAAAAGAATTAAAGAACTAATGTGGGCTAAAACTGCAGACTTTTAGCGGAAAAAATGTATAACAAGAGGTCAGAGTGTTGGAAATGTGTAGCAAACAGCACATTTCCTAAAAGCAGGACCTTCTGGCATGGAAGAACAAGATACATGACCCGTACTAGATGGAGTGCAAGCTGTTCTATCCATATGTCAGGAAACAAGGTTTAGAACCGACCTAGCATGGAGTTAGAATGGAATGTACGGAAAGAATATTTGACTAAAATGAAGAAGTAAGAGATTTATCATGTCTTAACGTCGGTTGCGTGGTATTTAAGGGTTAATACATACAGTGATAGAACAAGTGACACAACAAGTGACACAACACCTTAAGAACAATACAGAAAACAGGGACGAGAGTGCGCCCTAGTTATGACGCCGTGCACGCGGCAATTTACAAGCATAGGTCCACGATCCGGATCTCCTCAAAAGTCAGTGACACAGCTGTGGGTAATAAGTAGGTGTGCACTCAATCACTCAAATTCAACTATAACACCACGAGATGCTGGATCCCACACTACCCTGGAATGCACCTCAACCTTGACTTTAACTTTGACCTCGGAGACTTCATTAGCACCACTGTGACGCTCTAAAAAAGAACGACACAGTATGTGACGACAGATATCCAAGACTGCTACCTCAGCGAACATCAGGAATTAGACTTGGTCCATTTGGTTTAAGCGAAAATCTGCTTAAAGCTCAACACACTTTAGAGTTCCCTGGCCCTAAAATGGAAGTCTAATAGTGCTGGAGATAAGTGAGAATGGCTTCCTGGATATCGAGAACTAGAATCTACTATCCAAGACCCTCCAGATATGACGCAGTCGACAAATCTACACAACGCTACGAACATGACCCGAAGAAACAACCAACCCAAAAGAAAAATGCCTGAATTATTAAGCGAGGCTCGCTCAAAGTCGTGTAATAACGTAACTGCTGACTGAAACCAGGAGCGACGCAGTAATTCAACATCCTCCTGCACTTCAGCAAGATACTGATCCTAAACCGACCATATTTTCCAGTCAACGGTCACAGTACCGGAAAGATGCCAACGAAACTCCAGGGAAGGGTGGGGCAGGTACAGGAAACCTGCACGGTCCCATATCCAGCTCAACTGGTTAGAATTTTCCTAGTTTCCAAGATTCCCGGTAACTCCCAGATGAAACCATGTACAAGACCAGTTCCAGAAGGCAACGGTGGTTAGCGGCACGTTTGTGGGCATCATGCACCTTTCGTAAGTATTGATATGGCCCTTCTCCTTAAAGAGATGGTTATCAAGACAGACGCATGATCACCCGATGCTAACTAAGGAAACCATAACTATGGTGGCTGGCATGAAGTTTATATCTTCAAACTTTTGTACGCGGAAGGATTATTCGATCTTCACGCCGAAAGGAGGCGACTGTCTAAACACATTGGCCTTACGGGGAAGTGGTCCAGGAAGATAAACAGCCAAGCACAACATTTTGGCTTCAACCACCTCCAGAGATACACTAATTCCGCACTTGGCTCATTGCACATTCCATACAAACGTGGTGAATTAACCTTTAATTTGCATGCCCAAGTTGTTGGCAATAACTGTTTGCCTGCTTGAAGCCAAAGACAGGTAGTATGCTGTTTACCTTGCTCTATTAGTAACTTCGCTTTTAAGGGAAAGTTAGGCGTGTGAATCGGAACATGTGACATACACGACGAAGAGGGTCCTTGTATTACTTATGTTCGTCAGCAGTGTTAAGGGTTAACAAAACATTAATTCCTTTCTTAGACAAGTATGTTTCGGCCACACATTTCCAATAGGTCCCTTTCAGGTAGTTGCATCTGTTCCAAGCGTCTCAATATTTGACCAGCCAACAAACGCTATCCACCGACGGAAAATGATTAGCCATACGCTTCACAACATACCTCAAGTAGAATGGGAAATGTGGCAGATCCACATCAAGACTTTTCCAATCCACCACACGACTTTCGAAGTCCTGAATAAACCTTCCTTTGTGAGCCAGAAATATAGCTCCTCCATCAGCTTCGTCCAAAGTAACCCGGTCTCTCTCTTCCTCTCGCCCCCTCGGTCCATCAGTTCTCAACCCACCAGCCTCTTCCGCGTGTTCTCCTCTCCCATCTAATATACCGCTTGTTTCGGATACTCTACAGTTCGTCCCTGTCCCACCGTCTCCCCCATCCTTCGTAGACAAAAAATGATCTTCATCCTTATCTTCGTCGTCCCCTTCTTCACTCGGTAATGGGGTCGTTGTCTGCTGTCTATCGTCGTTACCTTCCTCATCGCGGTCTCCACCACTAATATACCGCGAATGACTCACAGGTGGTCTCAAAAGATTAGTCTTGCCGGTAGCAAGTTCGCGGGCAGAATATGTACAGGGAAGGTAAGGTGAGGCATTGCGAGAACTTTGTTGGACAAACGCAAAAGAGGGCTTGTGTGGATACGAAGTTCCTCTGAATTTGCGTTGGAAAATGTTGGCCTTTATAATGCTTGGCTTCAAATCACAGTGGAACCGGCCATTTGTGCAAACCGATACAGCATGACGAACTAATTTTTGACGAGCCTGCTTTGCATGCACATAACTGCCTGCTACAATCGCTGAAAATTGTGTAAGGGGTTCCGTCGAGGTAGAAATTCCTCGAAGCAACGGATTCAAATTTCTGGCATGTACCAAAAAGCCGGCATGAAGCCTGCCGGAATGCCGCCTCCAGGTCAGGGCATACATCGCAGCAGTAAATTCCACCCCCGACTTTTAGAAACCTAGCTTCGCTGCAACCTGGTTTCTTTGCACCCACATTGCCGGACTGTGGCTGCTGCAGAACGAACCTTGCAACGGGAAGAGTTCCCACAATTCAGCTTGAGATCCATGACAAACCGTGCGCGTCTCAGTGAAACCTTGATTCGTCCAATTCGCGGAAAAAGTCGACTCCCTAGGGCTACCGACTCGACCGTCAAATAATGTAGAGAATAATTTCTGCAGAGAAACTTATATCGAATTACGTGCGAGAAATCCTCGACCACCTGACCTTTCCGAGAGATTTATCATCGCTCCTGTACTGATACGATCAGAAGAAGGCGCAAGAGAGGGTCACTGAAGCAGCCTAAGGGCTTGTTTACAGCTTCTGCAAACCACAAATTTCCATGTAGCTGAACCCCGCTCTAAAACCCCTGAGGACTCCGGGGTTTAAGAAAGTGTGGCACAAAATAACTCCTCGTCCAGAGAACTCAAGTCACAACAGAATCACTGAAAAACTTCCACCACTTTTGCAAGTGCTGGTGCACAAACCACAGCTCCATCACAACAAACCCTAAGGAAACACCGAACTTGACCGAAGTCGAGGTCTGCCCACATCCAACCAAAGAGCGACACAACGGAATAATAACACGGGATACTACTCGATCCGCAACTCGCGGCTGAAGGAGAGGAAGACATTGCAACTTACAACCTCCAACCACTCAGAAAGTGCTGAAGCGATGAGAATTCCGAGTTTACGTTCAGACTTACTCGCCACGAAGCAGCAAAAACAGTTCAATCTGGAAATTAAAAACTGAACTTACCAGGTGCTCGAATCAGACACAAAAGTTCCGAAGTCAGAAGCATCAACAGAAGTAACGCAGAATACCGTGGCGTCAGATCGGACTGCACAAGATACGCGGAACCCGTGTGATCTGGCGATCGATCACCGTTGGGAGGGAAGAATCGTCACCCCTCTGAGAATTCTGGATTTCCCTGAGCGTCCGTCTTAGGCGAATGCGATCGGTGGACCCTACGGACCATAAGAAGTGCAGACGGAGAGACACGTGGACGTTATAGGGCGCATTCTAAAACGCGAATGGATGGGAATTAGTGGAACAAGGTTGGACGGGAGATCGAAACGTCGTTATCGATCTTAATCTTCTTGGTTTGTGTGTACTACGGTACCGGCGTACGAGCGCAAGTTTGCGCAAGAGTTGTGAGTTCCACTCCTATGAACTGTGTACCGTAACCTTCTCACTCAAACCTCTCTCGTGAAGCATTCCTTTAACTTATTAAGTTTTGTCCATAAAACAAACGGGCACCTCCGGAGGTTTTCTGTGATCTTTACTGTAATTTCAGTAAATATGATATGCATGCTGGATGAACTCCGGGGAATTTTTGCTCGCTTCATGTTATCGGACATATATATATATATATATTAAATAAAAATATATACTAAATAAAAATAAAAATTGAAATATTTTATAAAAGTTATCTGTTACCCATGCTTAGAAACACGAGGAGAGTATGACATAACCCATAAGTTTTGACTTGAGTGTCTCGCTTCAGAAGATACAAGACCGGGACTCCATAGTCGTTAATACATTAATATACATTGAATTTTAATTTAATACCTAACCCTTCCTGTTGGAAAGATTAGGTATTAAATTAACCTCCTGTATATTTGTCCCTCCATCGGAAGATGGAGGAGTTGAATATGCAGGTGCTCAGAATCAGAATCAGTAATAAGGCAACTCAAATCACAACCTAATGTAACTATCCATAATTGCTTTTACAGATTGCTTTACGGAAATGGATCATAAGATTTGTGAGGATCACACAGTGCCGTTTGATGCAACGGATGCGTTTACGTCTCTACTCAAACCAATATGTAAATAGCATTCCGTTGTGTTCTTGCATACAGCGAAATGTCATTTTGACGCTGCGTATTGGATTAATGTTACGGAATGCTACAATGACTGTGATGATTGTAGTTTCACGTCATATCGTGAAACGTCTGAGTGATATTCTGCAGTTTAGGCTTGAACTCTAGAACGCATAATTAGTATTCTGTGCTTTACACTTCAAACAATAGAACACACACTTACCGTTCTGTTGTTTGGAACATCTCGAAGAGGCTGATTTCAAACCGGTTTTGGAACCAAGTTTGGATATAAACCGGTTTAAACCAGAAGTGTTTATATCCAAAACCTTTTGAAAGTTTGAAACTTACAAATTTAACAAAAGACTAGCATTGTTTTCTTCAAAAATTCCTCTCCACAATAAGATGATTTTGAAGAGTTCTAGGTACCTCCGAACACGAGAGGGGTGGAGAAGAAAATAAAAAATGACTTTTGAATTACTCAGTTTATTTTGGATATTCTATTACTGAGAGAAGTATGGCTCTTGTCTATTTGCTCTCATCAAATTTCTAGACATCGACTCTCTTTAGAAATGAACAACACAAAATACATGTTCTTTGAATCATAAGTGCAACAAGATGAAATACGTCTCTTAGCATATATGTGTAGTAGTCTGCTCGTCTCATTTATTAGATTAATAGTTTAATTTATTACTTAATCATTTCACTCGAAAGAGTTAGGTAATAAATTAAACGGGTTGTGCATATTCCTCTCTTCCGAACTTGGAAGAGGTGAAATATGCACTTGTTGAGAAGTAATGTTATCATATCTAACATCATTCATGTGATTTTTTACTTCGATGATCTCATAATTAGACTTTTGTCATTTTATCCTTTGTCAGTCAAATGAAACTATAAAATATCTTTATAAAATATAATAGTTCTATAATAATGATTACGAGTACACATATGTGCAATAGATTATTTCTTCTTGATTGTGAACAGCTCTCCAAACAAATTTAAGACACTGTAAAAAAAATATTGGTTTGGAGTCAACTCGTGGGTCAACTCTTTATTCACTAATATTATAATCTTCTTTTTACAAGTGCACAAAGCAAACCATAATGGTTCATTCGGATGAACAACTTCAAATTCATATGGTGAGATCTTATAGACACAATATACGTTGTAGAGAAGCTTTGCTTTTCTGATGACAAAGAGATGCGTTTATCTCTCAACTGAATTTATGACACTATTCAAATGAAGGAACAATGCTACTTGTTTTTGTTTCATATCCTTGTACAAAGGAGAAAGCAAACATGAACACTGCATATGTACTCGATACATAAGGAAAAAGCAAGTTTCATATAAACTATGAAGCTTCATTGTTTAATCTATAAATGAAGTTTCATAGTTGTGTGTTTAATTTTTAAGTATATCATATTTCTCACCAATATAATATGAGAAACTTCAATAGTCAAAGTAATAGTCAAAATCATAATGAGTGTAAAAAGTTATAATTGATGGAGTCTGATAATAGTCAAAAGTCATAGTTGATGAAGTATGGTTATAGTCAAAGAGTCATAATTGAAAAGTATGGTGAGATTTTCCATGTCTTTTCTAATTCTACACTCTCAATCAATGCACACTTCTGCTTCATTATACTAGAGACGATCATTTATGCTACCCCAACCTAAACTTGTCCTCTATCGACTATCACAAATCTCATGAGATTCAATGATGTAGACATACATAAAATTTCACGTGGATGAATATCACCAATTCAGTAAAAAATATCAACATATCTGAATCTTCAACTCCAAAGAACCACAAAAATGATAGTATAGCTTACTCCAAGAATAATATTGATGGTACGGTGTCGTGTCATGGACCGCCTCATACCTAAAAATCTATTTTCAATACTTATCATTATCGCTCCAAAGATGCTCATAGTATCAAAAAATGAGCTTTTTTACACAACTTCGTATCTCCACTTTTATTACATCAATTGGTAGAGCTCGTTGTCAACTTTCCATGGGCACTTCATATACACTACTTTATTTGGACGCCTAGTGATGAAATTACGAGACTCGAAAGGTGGGAAAATCAAGCTAAGCCTTAGCTTACGGACTTTTTACACAACTTCATATCTTCACTTTCATTACATGAACTGGTAGAGCTCGTTGTCAACTTTCCGTGGGCACTTCATCTATTTCATTTGGACGCCTAGTTGTGAAGTTACGAGGTTCGGAAGATGGAAAAATCAAGATGAGCTCTAGCTTACTATTGCTGATTGGGTACTTGCGATTCTTGACGCTATACTAAGGATGCAAGGGGCTTGCTTGTTCATTATCTGTGAACGTACGCGACTGATGTAAGGAGGTACCTTAAGGGGCTAACTTGTTTTCACAATCTGTCGGTGGACGGTTTGGAGAATTGAGAGGTCCAATGCATGCACACAAGATGTCATTGGATTCAGATTTGTGCAAGCTATATGTTGATTAAGACGGTTTGTGAAAAGACGGATTGAGGAATGTGTTATGAGAGAAATTGAGACGTAAGGAAAGTTTTTGGAAGTGCTTCAATGACTTGCGAAAGAGAGTTGGACCGTTCGGACCGTTATGGAGTCCAAACTTGCTGTCCTTTGATCCATCTGGATTAGCACACCGAGTTATTCAGGAAAATAAAGACGATACAAAGTTTCATTGGACGATTTGGGAGTTTTGGGTAAAATTGGCTAGCAGGGGAGCGCTTACATCAATTTTTCGTCGTTTGCGATATGAGGTTGGGTTGTTCTTCGAGATCAGTGAGCCAAGTTCTTCGTTCTTGGTGCCTACGTGATCAAGGAGTCTTCACCTATGCATATGAGAATACCGTATGTGAATTGGATTGTTGGTGTGGGTGAGGTGAGCGAGTTTGAGTCATAGGGAGTCGATTTACGTCATTTTTTTGCTTCCTAAGATCAAATTTCTTGCGTGATTTCGTGAGGGGAACTCCAAACAACTTGTTTGGAGTCTAGTTGGGTTCAAGATAGCTAGATCTATCTACCAAAGAAGACGGATCTCAGATCAGGCGATTCGTTTGGACGGTGTATGTGATTCTAAGTTGCAAGAAGGAGTTTTTAGAAGTTTGATCACTTCCGATCAAAAATCGATGATATCTCGGCTGTTGAGAGTCGGATTTGAGAGTTCATGAGGCCAACGGAGTCAGGAAGGAAGTTCTTATCGACATCTGAAGACAGTTTGGCGAAAGAAGAAAATTTTCATATAGGCTTTTTCGGTTCTTTCGCTACAGTTCTCGTCCTTTTGAGTTCGTTAGAGTTCTAGTTGGTTATGTACAGCTTGTGATAGCTAGCTTTAGCTAAGGGCTTGTACATGGACGTTGTTTGGACTTGAGTTTGAATCGTGTGATGCTGGTGCAGCTCTTTTTGTTAGCAAAGAGATGTTCCTCTTGCTTTGAGTTACGTTTTCGTAATTTTGGGTCTAGTTTGAGATTCAAGGACTCGTTTTAGGGGGTTTGATGAACATGGTATTGCGAGAATCATTTGATTATGTATTATAGACCGCTACGGTCGGTTTTCTAGTTTGGTGTTCTTAGGGAGAAAGAACTGAGAGTATATAAATTGAGAGTTGATATATATTGCGATGCTCGTTCTTGTGCTTATCTCTCTCTTTCTTGTCTCTGTTCAGCACATGATATCTCTACAGCCACGAACCTCACGTTTTCCTATACAACCTTCAAGCAAAATTCAATACGACAGAAAGGTGGTGAGCTCGACATGAAGGTACGAGATGGAGATTTCTTTTGTGTTTGAACTTGAAGAAGAGATTGATAGTCATGAATGGGGAGGAGAACGGTGATGGAAATGGAGCTAGTGGTTTGGGTGGATTGCCAAAGGTGCAGTTGGACCGGCGACTGCATCGATGTTTCAAGCATTCACATTATTTTTACGGCAACAATAGTTTGATGAGCGGAAGGAAGCTTTGGCAACAAAGGCACTTCAAGCAGGGGTAAACAAGATTGACCAATTTGATGAGAGAGACGTCTCAAGGTATCTGATGCATTATGTGAAAGAGATGGAGTTGAACCGAGTATCAGAAGGTGAGATGATTGAGAGTGGTGATCCGAACAGAGTCTTGCTATTATACTTTGAGTTTGCAGCAACTCCAAATATTAGAGATCATGTTAAAATGCTAACGAAGCATTTTGGCAAGGACTGGAAGATGTTTGCTCGTGCATAGATGGACGAGTATTTCTTAGAAGACTCTGATTGGATCACCAAGAATCATTCTTGGACTGGGTTGAACAACCGAGGAAGGGTTTACAAGCTACCGAGTTATTCAGGGAGTTTGAGAAATAATTTTCTAGGTTGACTATGATGAAGAAGTTCACGTTGCAGTCCAACAAGACAGCGTTATTTCTTCAGATTGTAGATGAGATATTGCAAGAGAAGTTGGAGGTGCTTCTGGAGGATCGAGAGGAAAGTGATGGATTGATCAGTAGTTGGAAGAAAGTTGAGGAAGCGGTTGGTCTGCTTACCAAGAGGGAGCGAAGACGAGAGAAGGTTCTCATTAGGAGACCAGCACCAGTGTTGATTATTGTAGTACATGTTCGTGTAGTTCGACATGTGGTTCCTGTTGCTAGACAAGTAGTATCAATTGCTTCAGTTGTTTCAGTTGTCTAGACACCTATAGTGTCTCCAAAGAAGGATGATTCAAGCTTTGAGGAGATCATGCGTGGAATGCGAGACATGTAGATCAAGCTCACAAGATTGAAGGAACAAGGATCTACAAGCGGAACACAACCCGTTGGAAAGCAAGGTTGGATCCAACGATGTATCTAGTGCAATGGTACTGATCATCCACGCAAAGATTGCAAAGAGTTCATTGATATCTTACAACAAGGAGTGATCTTCTTGAAAGATGAAAAATTAGCGTCGAGAAATATCAGTGCACTTCTTCATACCAACATTGGTAGAGGAGGGATGAAGAAGTTGGTTGAGGACCATTTATCAGCACAAGCAATTGCAATAGTGGAGACTGGAACTTATGGTACGAGGATTGAGGATCAAGCTGAGAGAAGTTTTATCGAGCATGTTGAGCCGAGTGGATTGAGGTCGTCTGCCATCTCCATGAAACAGAAAGAAAGATGGCACGCGAGACACTATTGAGGATAGCTGCTACGATCCGAAAGAATAATAGATGAGAAGATCCGATATAAGTTCTATCGGTACATGTTTATATCACCAAGAACCAACACGAAGTGTTGTTGGAAGAAAAGAGAAGACGAGATTCAGAGAATGCAGGAGAAGAAACTTCTTCCAAGAGACAACCCGAGAAGAGAAGGTTCATCAAGAGCTTCGAGATGCAAGAGCTCAAGATCTACCAATGGATGATGTTCCTTCTCCATCGAAAGAAAGAGCAAAGGAGCCTTAGAAAAAGAAGGGTAAGCTGGTTGCATACAAACTACAATCGGACATCGAGGTGCAACAAACTTGAAGAGAGTCTTGGAATATCGCATTCTAATGTGAAGGTGGAGTTTATCTTGAGGGAGGTTTTAGACATTGCCAAGCGTGAGTTTCATGATGTCATCATCGACATCATCAAACAAAAATGATAGATACGGATGAGACTGTTTTATCGTATGCTTTGGATACTAAGGTGTCTGTGGATGAGGAGATAGAGCTTACAAAGTGCAATGTATATTCTTCAAAAGAAAAAAGAGATCGAAACGCAAGGTACATTTTGAGGATGAAGAGGAGGATGATAAGCTCAAGTCATTACAGTCACAGTCTCTGTGGTCGAGCTACAACAGAGACATTGGTAAAGATTGGAGATTTGGATGAGCGTGTGGTTGCTTTGATTGATCATAGATCAGAAATCAACATCTTGTCAAAAGAGTTATACAAGAGAAAGAATTGACATATAGACATAGAGCATGGGAGGGTCATAAGAGCAGCCAACAACACAAGAGGAGATATGTATGGAGCTTGTCTAGACGTTAGAGTGCGAATAGGTGCCCCATCGAACAAATCTTTGTTCAGGAAGCAACATCATATCCGCTCATTCTTGGCCAATCTTTCATCACAGCATCTCGGATGGAGACGAGGGTACTAGACGACGGATATGCTTATGCTAGGATCCGAAGTGAGGATGAGAAGAAAGCGCTATAGTTCTTAACTGTACCATCAAATCACGAGCGCGATCAAGATCGTCTAAGAGAGAAACCGCTTCCAAGGATGAGTGAACTCTCACCGTATTCGAACAGATGGTTTACGGTGTCAAAGAAGAATGGGTTTGCGATTCATCCAAGATATGCAACCAGTAACGTAGTAACAATCAGAAATGCTGAGGTGGGGCCGATTGTGGAGAGTGCAATATGGTTTCTCTACGAGCACAGAGTGGATTTAACTCGACTTTAGTGATTGTTTAGTGCCGGTTAGCATGGTAGAGTGAGAACATACCATTTATCACTCAAAGAACTCGAATTGTGAGGTCTGATTGAGAACTTTCAGGTCGCGGATTTTTGCCGATGGTATCTCCGGAGTTTGCAGATCGTTGGTATCTTCGATTTGCGAGTGCACGCGTGCGTGAAGTGATTCTTTTTGGTCGTGTGGTTGATCGCTGTGCAAATTAGTGGTGGTTGGACTTGTTCTTGATCGGATTTGTGTTGGTAGTGCGGAAGCACTATTAGAATTTCCTGTGACGGGTTTTGAGGTCAATTTGAGATCGACAGACGTCGGGTTGGCGTGGGTCAGCAATTTCTGGTGTTGAGGAGTGCAGTAGGTGCATGTTGAGAAGACAATTCCAACGCACCAACTCGGATGGACAATAAGACATGATGATGATGATGGAGACAGAGTTAGGTTCGAAGCGAAAGTGTTAAGTGTTTGTCAACATGCATACCCGCAAGTGAAGAAAGAATTATGAGGTATTGTTTCAGCTATGAAACTTGAGAAAGAGTATTTGTTAGGAGCAGCAGTGGTGGTTGAAACTGATTGTTTGCCGTTATTATGGATGATCATGAATTGTACGACTCCTGATATTACGATGTTACGATGGATTACATATATCAAGTCGTTGAATCTGAAGTTTAGACATATCACGGAGAAGGATAATCCGATGATAGATATGTTATCTCGAGCTCGATATGATGGAGATGATGAAATGATAGAAGATACTAACGATGTTGTCGAGGTAAGAGTTTCATGAGAAGGGCAAAACCTTCTAGCTATGATACGATCGTGAAGACTATGATATGTCTACCTAGGAAAGTGCTGGGCTTCATGCTGTGGTTGCTTACTCAAGAGGTAGGCTTCAGGTTATAAGGTGGCACTATAAACACTCACACATGTATGTTGGGTCCTCTGATATGTTCAGAAAGTGAAAATAAAGAATAACTAGCACTAATAAGGTCTGATGATGAACTTTAACACTCAAGAATGAAAAACATGTGATGCTTTAGACTTCAAAACTTCTCCTACATGTAAATGAGATCCTAATGAACACACATATGAACTTTCAGTCTAAGATCAAATCTGAGCACTGAGATATGGGCAAAACCGTTCTTGAGTAAAGAAATTACGATAATTTCTGATACCCAGATAGCTATTTTGACCTAGAAGAGAGAATTGGCTCGATAACTTTCGATGATTCTTACAAGATTTGGAGTCTACAGCACGTTGAACAACCCTATGAAATCTGACTTGATGGTTGTACACGGTTCTTCAGATCTCGAGCTCTGAAGTTGCTGCTCTAGATTGAGAGCTTTTCAGACCCCCTCTACTTCAGCAGTCGTCCTGAATTACTCACTCACTCAAATGACATGAAACTTTTTGGACAGTCGTAGCCCTGCTGATATTGAACGCAACCACAAAGGTTTGAAGCAATTATCTCAGTTTTGCTGCAATTGACACCAAAAACCCCAGAATCACCAAAAGTGATGCAATTTCGGCCCAATCCGAACTTCGATTTGGCATAACTCCTTCTTTATTGCTCCAAATCGATCAAAACTTTCATTGACATTGACTGGCACGATGAGCTCTATCTCCTTCTATTCTTAGATTTCTGAATTTCTCTACCAAAAGCTCGAACTCCTCTTAAGATCCTTGCTTCCAAGTTTAGAGTTTCACAAAGAACAAAAATGGACCAATGGGAGTTCATAGCTTCACTCCCCTGTCCTTTTGTGCCCCAATCCACGTGGTAACTTAATTTCATACAAAGGTTACCATGTCAAGCCTCTAAAGTGTCAACGTACATCTTAAACTACTTGCGAAGACATGTAAAATGATATGTAACCTTGAAAGATAACTTAAACAAGCTAGAAAGCATGCATGGGCGACATGTAAGTACAACCCATGAGCTTAAACTCTATCAACATGATAAACCTAAGTTATGTACTTTGAACATCATAGATAAGTATGAAGTCACTTGCACAAACGTACAAATGCTTGAACAAGATAAATAACATACTATCAACCTACTAGGACTCAAAATATAAAACATCTTCCAGAATCGACTTCTCTGAGGTCTTAACTTCACTCAGAGAGACTAACTCATGACAGAGAGATGAATAATTTACTATGTGAAATGATTCACATCATTTCAACGTGGGTGTTAAATTCTATTCGATTGCACACACATGAAGGGAAGATGAGTTATTTGTTGAAGGATTGTATGATGGTCCAAAGCACACGGCGAGTTCTTGAGGATGATCGATGTGGCCAGAAGATGCAATATTTAGCCTCTGGTAGAAGAACATTCTATGGAACTGGAGTTGAGGCAAGAGAGGATTCAATAACGCAGTCGTGCAATTGAAGGGTACATGCACAAAGAGGAAAATTCACAGGGAGAATCACCATCAGCGTGTGTAATCTAGAGCATACTTGCCATGGATAACAAGCTTACAGACGTGGACCAGCGTCAAACTCTAAATTCCTTGCACAAGTATTGTGTAATAGAGTAGCTATAGATCCCAACATCCGAGTCCAGAATTTAATGAAAGAAATTCAGACTAGTTTTAATAAACGAGCTCCATATAACCAGGTTTGGAGAAGCTGTGAGCATTCACGGGATTGGTTAGAAGGTAATCAGACTGTCTCTTTTCATTATATTCCATCGGTATGTAGAAGGATCAAAGACGTCGATCCCTTAGCTGTTGTGGATTGGGACACATGGATAAATCATCCGACAATTTTAAGTCATTTTTTTGTTTGTCTCAGTGATACTCATAATGCTTTTAGCTCTTCTCAGAAAGTGATTTCTCTTGACGCTTGTCATTCAAAGTCACGCAAGTTTCCTTGTCAAATTTTCTTGGCTTCCACTCTCGATGGTGCAAATCAGGCTATCATTTTAGCTTATGTTGTAGCTCCGAGAGAAGATACATCAAACTGGACGTGGTTCTGTGGTTTATTGAGAGAAACAATAAATAGAATTGAGAGTCCTCAAACTTTCATCATCAGCGATCGACAAAAAGGTTTGGAGAAAGCCGTTGCTGAGATATTTCCAACTATGACGCATGGTCATTGTGCTCAACACATTAGAATGAACGTGAGGGCGAGATTTAGCAAGGAGGCTGAACAACCATTTTTGGCTTGCTTCCATGCGAAGAACCGAGAGACGTACGAATCTCACATGTAGTTATAACAAGTTTACATTCAGTTAGCTCGACTAGCTTTCGATCATTAGAATTTCCAAACCAAATTTATGTTTCTTATAAAATTAGCGAGGAATTCGTGTTTTAATGCAGTTTGATGTGACAGGTATAACGAGGTTTTAAGAAAACTCGATGACTCCGGAGATCGAGGCAAACAGTTGGCTATTTATCTACGAAGCATCATGCTAGAAAGGTATAGTCGTTGTGTCTGTCCGAAGCCATGTTATGAGAAGGTAACTTCTAATGTAGCCGAGAGCATGAACAACGCTTTGAGGACCATTCGTTTGAATGCTTCTCTGAGAATTTTACTAGAAATTTGGAATTACATCATGCAACAATTTACCACGAGGTGTCAACAATTGGAGCAAGAGACAAATCTACTCACAAAGTTTGCGAGGAGCAACAGACAGAGAATGAGCAAGCTGCAAAAGGATTCATTTGCCAAGTTTCAAACATTAGAGAGGCCACAGTTCGCTGTCACACTTCATGATCAACTCATGTAGTTAAGCATAGCAAAAAGGACGAGAAACGTGCAGTTGCATTGAGTACCAGGAAATGAGATGACCATGTGGGCATGTTACCACCTTCGACAGCGAAGTGGGAGAGAATCCTATGACACGCGTTGATCAAATTTGGTACAGCTCATCATTATGACAACAACATCTGCCTCCAATAATGATTGACGACTTAGAACCTGTTTGGACTTGTGGCCCGCCTCTTGTCGCAATTCGACGAGAAAGGCACCATGTGGTTCGAATGGATAACAATACTCAATACTCACAAACTCAAGCTCCAGAAGATGTAACTAATTCAGTTCAAGAGAATGTCACAGGACTTCCTCATGTTACTGCTACTGTTAATGCTGTGGAAATGGAGTTCGATGTTGCAGATGAACAAGTGTCTAATTTTTCATCAGAATTCCTCATTCGTAGAACGAGACGTTCTTGCATTTCATCTACTAGAACTAGTGGCGGCAGGCAAAATCAGGTTGAAAGATGTAGTCGGTGCAAGCAGATTGGGCACAATGTTCGAACATGTCAAGAGGACGATCATATAGATATCAACGAGACTGCAGATATCAACGAGACTGAGCACCCACCGACTGTCTCTAGCATGCCAGCATTGCATCCGGAGAACAAGGTAGTGTTCACGATCTCGGATGAAGAACTCGGTTTCACATACAACACTAGTTATGTAACAGTAGGTTCGTTAGCCAAGAAATTCCCGAAAGTGTTTTATTGGCTGCAATGTTTAAGTTTCGGTTCTAGTCCAAAGCGCTTTGGTAAGTCAAAGGTTGGCATTCATTCATGTTTGTCTTGTATCGTGTATCATGCAGAAGTGAGCATCGCCTGAGCAGAACATGCCGACCTCGAACACGGACTTCATATCTATGGTTGCGGGTTCTACTTCCTTCGTTGGTTGGGTTATCGTCGTATCCAATGGAGGTGTCCAACGGCTCTAATCGAGGTGTCCAATGGCTGTTTAATTGAGGTGTCCAATGACTGTTTAGGTAGAATCGCGGTTGGAGAGCGACTGCGCGAGACGAGAACTGTAATAGAAAGTGAATGTTAGAAACAGTACAGTCTAGAGCGATTGAAGATGGGAGTGCAATCGTAGAGAACTATATTCAACTCTATTATTAGACTGTGCTTCAACTCTTCATTTTGAACCGTAGCGTTTGCCATCATAGCTTCAATGTGTTCGTTGGCTGAACTTGAAAAGTGTATCAGTAACATACCTTGCATGTGGGTGGTTGCTTCTATTCAGCGGATAATCAAAAATCGGAAATGGAATTCTATATCGTATGTGGCTTGCAATTTCCCGAGGTGTTTGAAGCAAGTGATAGACCCTGGACAGACCTCATCAAGCTCCACTAAGAAGGTGCTATATTTCAGTCAAGTGTAGCCCGACAGCAGAAAGACTTGGTACGCTTGTGGTCAGAGGAGAAAGAAGAGACAATATCGATTTCATTTATGATTGATTGATTACAGCGTAAGTGATCGGCCGGAGGCAGCCTTACCAATAGTTATTGTTTGGAGTATTGGAGAGAAACTCTTAGGGATGATTGCATAATCCTTTGAAAAGTTATCCTCCGACGAGCAAGATAGACTTTTTAACGTTGTTTGTCAGAAGAAGTGGCGCTTCAAAATTGGGTTGAACACAAAGCAAAATCGATTTACAATGTTTGACGTAGAACATGAGATAGAAGAGTCTGAGGAGTTCGAAGATGCAAAAGAGGATCTTGTCTCTACCATGGACAGTGTAACATTTTATCCTTCGATAGAAAGTGAGAAGTCTACATTGGGTGATATGTTGAGCTTATGGAGATGGAGCGCTTAGACTATCGAGTAGTGACACTAGTTGAAAGATCAGAAAAGATTGAAATGAGCTTGGAAGGTATTGCTCGGGATTTGCAAGTGGTAGTTGAGTTCCAACGAGAACAGAAGGGAGAGCTGTTGGAGTTAGTAGAAGCATTATGGAAACTTAAGGAGTTCTAGGACTGGTTCTAGGATGGTTCTAAATGATACCCGTAGTGTTGAATGTGCATTGCAACGTTAACTCGTCCATCTTATATTTTGTTCATTATATAAAGTTGAATCAAAAGTATTCTACGTGCACTCCTCTCCTCTGTCTTTCTCAGAAAGCGAAACACGGCTAGTTTGGCTAGTTTCGCCGTGCACTCCTCCATTCTGTGTTTCTCATTGAGCAAAACACGGGTAGTTTCGATCAAAGAGGCTGAAACACACATGTTTCGAGTGGGTCGTGAAGCGGTACCCCTTCACGACTAATTCTCAGAGGACGAAACACGGCTTGATTCGTCTAATAAAGACGAAACATATATGTATCGCCCTTCACGACTAATTGTCAGAGGACGAAACATACATATTTCACCTCATGACATTAGTACCTTTCACGAGTAATAGTCAGAGGGCGAAACACGTATTGTTTCGTCCTGTCACGAAGGAGTACCCTTCACGAGTAATAGTCAGAGGACGAAACACGATGTTTCACCCTGTCACGAAAGAGGTACCCTTCACGAGTAATAGTCAGAGGATGAAACACGATGTTTCGTCTTGTCACAAAGAGGGTACACTTCACGAGTAATAGTTAGAGGACGAAACACGCATATTTCGCTCTGTTACGAAGTGGTACCCTTCGCAAGTAATATGTTGAGGACGAAACATGCATGTTTCGTCTTGTCACGAAGGGATATTCTTCGTGAGTAATAGTCAGAGGACAAAACATGCATCTTTTGCCCTGTCACGAGACGAAACAACGATGTTTCACCTCGTGACATTATTCGCGAAGGGGTACCCTTCGCGAGTAATAGTCAGAGGACGAAACATGTATGTTTTGTCTTGTCACGAGGCGAAACACCATGTTTCACCGCATGAAATTAGTCGTGAAGGGTACTCTTCACGACTAAACCTCTGGTAGCGAAACACGAGTTGTTTTGCCCAAACCCTTAATCTTTAATCTTTGAAAAAGCAGTCTAGCATCGTATGAAATAATACCAAACAAATGAAATGAGCAATGCATAAAAACACATCACATTACACTCCAAGACAAGAAAGTAATACAAAAGGTCATTTTCAAAAACTCTTTTACATAAGGGATTAACAAAAGAGAGAAATATTTCTCATTTGAGTTTAAGGTAGAGATGCATACAAACTCCATGTGGCACGGATCTCCATACGATATTGACCTCCTCTTGAGTAATATTGGTCCAATAGCTCTTGAGGGCTATAAATGGATCTTGAGCAAGAACTTGTGAATATCTACTCTCCACATACGCAAGTGTCTCCTCTAGACTAACACCTCAACGAAGAAGCCAAGGCAACAAAGTGACTTCTAAATACAACTCTCTGTCACTATCCATAGTAAAAGGAGAAAAAAGAAGAGGATGGATAACATTAAAAGGATGGTTGGTACTGTTTTTGATTGGACTATCATCCACCAACAAAACGTCCCTCGTGCTCAAGTTACGGTGATGAAAATAGCAAAATCTTTCAAGTACAAGTGATTCCCGAAAGTAGCTTCTCGAACCATCTTATATTTGAAACACGTGTCTTGAGCAAAAACATGACATACCTACAAAAGTAAAAATTAGTTTTTACAACACATATTTTAGAGCAAAAACATAGCATATAATACAGAAAAGTGATGAAAATCTTAATTGAAAATAAGTTTAAAAGAAGTATCATACCTTCCCTCCTGCAACTCTAAGAGGTAGAAATTCGCCTCTTCTATAGTGCGTAGTAGCGTTCATGTGTTTAACAACGTCCGAGAAATCCATATGATGACATGAAACTTATCTAAACATATCTCCATAAAAGTTTTCACTCCACGTCACGTACCATATAGATTTTTTTGATGTAGTTTCTACTACATATCCTCTTTCATGCGCTGGCATCAACTCATGCTCGTTCCTTCTCACTTGGACCAAAAGACCATTCAAATCAAGGATTAAGGTCTTTCATCGATTTGCAGTAGGATGAACTAGATGAGGGTAGAACTCTCCTGCCTCACGTATAGTGTTTAATTCTCTTTCTCAATCATAACTTGATACTCCATATGCTCGAGTTGAAGACTTTTGGAATTGAGTTCTTCCTCTTTTTTTTGATGCCATTATGGAGTTGATTCATTCTCGCTATGAGAATAGTCTCATCATCTACAGATATACAATAAATAACAAGTACAACTTAATTAAAGTAACAAAGTAGAACTAAACTAGATATCAGAAATAAACATATTTAAGAGAACCAATATTCTATCAAACTCCTCTTCATATTATGAGGACGAAGCACTGTTGTTCCCATGAGTAAAACTAAAGACTCTCGTACAAAGGACTCATCCAATACAATCTGATGTCCTTGAACAATAGCTCGATAACTATCCTCTTCATATCATTGGATGAACTCTATACAATTGAATCTGCAAAATATAAATGATAATGAGAATATGCATGATCATACATTAATACATATACTCTGCAGAAAAAAACATCTACTTATATATTTTCACATGAATACATATACTCTACAAAAAAAAGTATTTACTTACATCAGGACGAGGGAAGTCAAAAGATAGAGCAATAAGCAATCAAAGTCGATCGAGAATTTCTTCCTCTACTCTCTGCAAGGAATTCTCCATTTCCTCCTTTTCAACCCAACATCACTTCAAATGATATCGCTCATCCTCTTCATGAGTATATTTGAACATAGAAGGTCTTTTCTTCATGCTCTCTAATTCTGCACCCGCTAAAAAAAACATATACAAAGAAGTTAAAAATGGTCCAAAATGCACTTACATGTTTCGTCTCAAGACATGGCAGTAGGACGAATCGCCCATGTTTCGCCCTCTGTGCATTAGTCGTGAGTACTCCTTCACGACAAATGCCATTTCGTCAAGGCGAAACACGAGTTATTTCACCTTATGTGTATTATTCACAACTAATTGTCATGAGGCGAAACATTGTTGTTTCGCTTCATAAAAGGATGAAACACGAGATGTTTCGTCCTCTGTGAAACAAGAGACAAAGGTGTCTCGCAAAGGACGAAACACATGTTTCGTCCTTCCACAGGACGAAACAAGCCGTGTTTCGTCTTGTGGAGTGAGGGTAAGGTGTCTCGCAGAGGACGAAACACATGTTTCATCTTTCCAGGGCGAAACATGCCATGTTTCGCCCTGTGGAGTGAGACAAAGGTGCCCTCACATGTTTCACCTTTCGACATGGCAAAACAGATCGTGTTTCGTCTTAATAGTACAGTAATTTCATCAAATAAGACGAAATATTATATTTTGCTAATCCTAACACAACGACACAAGCTGTATCACTTAACCCTAACGTGCAACAACACATGCAAACAGGGAAACAAATTCTATGGTAAACACATGTCAACAAAGAAACAACTTCTATGGTAATTAACTTGCAGGACTGTCGTGGTACCCTTCGCTCTCTGGAGACTCCGTCCCGACCTCGTCCTCTTCCATCACCTCTACCTCGACCTCGAATTTGAACTCCACCGCCACCACTACCACACCTCTTCTCGTTTCATCACAGCGATTTCCAAAATAACTCAGAGTAGATAATAAAATCTTACAACAATTGAACAACCTTTCCTACTCACCCAACCTCTCCTACTCATCCAACAACTCACTCGTCTATAGTCACTCTTGTCTCGTAGCCTCACTCCTCTCCTAAACTCTCCTCTCTCTTCGCTCTCTCCTCTCGAATCTCCAAAACTCTCTTCTCCTCTCTCCACCCTAAACCCCTCCTCTACTAAACCTCTCGACTCTCCTCTCCTTCTCCTCTCGACTCTCCTCCTCTTCTCCTCTGACTCTCCGGGAAGGATAGAAGGAGTAGCAGAAATGTATATTTGGAGCACGATGTCTGCAAATATTTTGGATTAAAATCTATTGCCTTTTCTGTATGCTGTTCGTGTTTTCTGTGAATGCGGAAGTGATGAATAAGCCCGAGTGTGAATAAGTCGAGCATGAAGAGAGAAAAAAACAAGATATTGATGGTCAACTGTTTGAGAAATAAAGTGATCTTAATACCCAGAAGAGCAATCAAGATTCGGAACAAAAAAATATTATCTATTTGGTGATCATGAGTATCACTTTCAAATATTAACATAAGGGGTTGTCGCAGTAATGAGCGGTTGGAATTAAAGTTTGGTGGTGCATGAAGTAAACTAACGACTAACGGAGAGTACTTATATAATTATGAATATAGAGAATCTTAGGAAGCGCCAGTTGCAGAACAGTAAGAACCGTCTGACTCTCTGAAGAGTCTGCAAACATTTATGCTCATTGACCGAATCCAACATACACAAAACAAAGACCAAGAATCTACTTACAAACTACTTCTAGCATCGAAAGTCTAGTCGAAAGTCTGCTCCGGCTTCCGATTAGCACCTTCCATCCTTCTCGGAGAATCGAGAGAAGAAGTAGAGGCTACTCAAGCATCGAAAGTCTACTCAATTTCTTCACACAGATCCACGGTTCGGCCTTTCACCTCTGCAATATGATCTCGAACTTGGCGAAACCTAGTCTATACATCACGGCAATGCTGAACATGATTGCTAATTATCACTATAGGCTCTTTCATCACCAATCGGTCTATCTCTCAAACAATCGACTCTATCCCAACTCGCTCGATAACATCAGAAATTGTTTGTGAACATCCGGGTCTACGTGTTGCGAACACTGTGCGCTCTCTACCTTTTCGGTTGAGACCGATTTGCAACTCTCAAAATCCTCGCAAAATAGTAGATTGAATAAGTTCCTTCTGTTCCGCTTCAGACAAAATGCAGAATTCCACCGCTGTCACGCCTAAGAGTTCATTCCCAGCTTGCCACATTGTGAAAACACCGCCGTCTTCAACTTTTCACTCATTCATTGACGGGTCCATAAGTGACATATCGAATCTCCAAGCTCGAACAGTAAGAGAATGAGACCAACAAATGCTTGGAAAGTTTGCTCCAGGAGATCGGAATTCTTTTTGTTTAGACACTCCTCCGGTAGCTTTCAAACATCTTGCACAAGCTTGATAAGTCATGGAACCATTGCAACTGTGGACTACTTTCACTATCGCACACTTGGTCCATCATGGCTCTACCCTCGTCCCAATCGTTTCAGTTTCATCATAGAATTAGCGAAGAGAGAAAATTTGCATCGCCATTGACAAGAATGTGCGACGAGCACCCTAAAACTGAATGCGACTTTGCTGCACTAAACTCTGCGCAATGTAACATTCTGCTGCGCAGTCCCGCTTGTCTTCCCGCGCACTAATCTAACATTGTAACACGTCAGACATCAAAAGCTGACACGACTATCCGACTGGACGTATGATGTGGCAAAGTAACTTACAAAATGGGCGGTTATCAGGTTGGAGGTCGATCAAGAAGGTCATCATTAAGAGAGGATGATTCAAGTCCGGGATTCCTTCTAGGGGTGGATCAGATAAATTTCTGGAAAGTGAGAGATGTGTAGAAAGATCGATACTTCGAGGACACTCCAAGAAGAGAGAGAGCGAGTAGACAAGGAAGTAAAATAGGAATGAGATGAGAGAGGCTTGGCCTCTCTCTGTATATATAGTGAAGATGAGTACAAGAGAAACTCTAATGGTGGGTTAGCCCTATAACTAACTCTAACAACCTTAACTACTCCGGCTAATGATAGCCGTCGATCTACTAGAGCTTAGGACTATATCAACACTCCCCTTCAAGCTCATCTCTACATCTTGTACTCCTAGACAATGTCTGAAAGCATCAAACTTATCTCTAGGCAACCTGATCTCTGTGCTCACATAACTGAGCTCAATCTCTCCTGCAAGGACCTTCTCTCTAATAAAGTGATAGTGCACCTCAATGTGCTTCGTCATAGCATGGAAAACAGGATTACTAGCTAACTTCATGCTGCTAATGTTGTCTGTATATACAACAACATGATCTGTACACTTCACACCAATATCAGATAGCAGACATCGAAGCCAAATCGATTCGCATGTTGCGTTCGTTGCTCCTCGATACTCTGCTTCCGTAGACGACAAAGCAACTGTGGGTTGCTTCTTAGAAGCCCAGCTTATAGCAGCGCTTCCAAGTCCAAAAGCATAACCTGACGTGGATCTCCTGTCGGCAATTCTTGCCCAATCAGCATCTGTGTAGCCATGTAACAACAATGGTCCACCGTATCGATAGTGAAGTCTGTACTGCATCGAGAACTTCACGTAGCGGAAGATCCGCTTGACAGCCTCAAAATGTGATCTCCGTGGTGACTGCATGAATTGAATCATCAGACCGACAGCATAGCTCAAGTCTGGTCTGGTGATGGTCAAGTAGATAAGACTCCCAACCATCTGTCTGTACATGCGTGGATCATCCAGCAACTCACCATCCTCTGCTCCTAGCTTTACCCCTTGCTCTAATGATGTAGCAATGGGTTTGCAATCAAGCATA
Source organism: Asterella californica (assembly GCA_036924285.1). Lineage (NCBI taxonomy): Eukaryota > Viridiplantae > Streptophyta > Marchantiopsida > Marchantiales > Aytoniaceae > Asterella > Asterella californica. Next base: position 41,724,494 of record JAYKYS010000001.1, read on the forward strand.
CCAAATCTCTCAACCATGCTGAGAGCATACTGTTGTTGTACAAGCCAAACATCCTTCCCATCTTTAATGAACTCCACAGCAAGGAAGTACTTGAGTTCTCCTAAGTCCATCATCTCGAACTCGGATTTCAAGTGATCCTTGATCTGGAAAATAAGCTCCTCAAAGTTATCGATAATGATCAAGTCATCAACATAGATGGTCATCACAACAATCCGGTCTCGTATTCTCAATGAATACAAGGTAGAGTCTGAACTACAAAGATGGAAACCAAGAGACTGCAAGTAAGAATTGATCTTCGCATACCATGCTTTTGGTGCTTGTTTCAGACCATAGAGAGCCTTCCGTAACTTACATACACGGGAAGGGAACATAGGATCCTCATAACCAGGAGGTTGCTGCATGTAGACCTCCTCCTCAAGATCGCCGTTGAGGAAGGCGTTCTTGAAGTCCATCTGGTGCATCTTCTAACCTTTCTGAGTTGCAACTGCAACTGCTGTTCGAATAGTCACCATCTTCGCAACAGGAGCAAAGGTCTCCTCAAAATCCACTCCATGTTGCTATGCGTAGCCCTTAGCTACCAATCTGACCTTGTACCGACACACGGTACCATCCGAGTTGCGCTTGACCTTGAACACCCACCTGCAATCAATCGCTTTCTTACCATGAGGTAAGTCTACCAACTCCCAAGTCTGTTGGTGATGAAGCGCAGCAAGTTCAGCTTCCATAGCACTTACCCATTGGACCTTGTGCATCGTCTCCTCAAGCAAACTCGGTTCCTTTTCCTGAAGAACATTGGTCATATATGCATGGTGCGCAGCAAGAAAACCTTCATGCATATACCTACTCACTTGATGTTTTGCCCGCTCAGATCTGCGAGAGGTAATCGATGCACTAGTCACCTCTCCTTGCAACTGATCTGACGTTACCTGATCCCTTAAAGGGCTGTCTAGCTTGCTTGCCGAATTGACATGCTGCACAGACTCCAGTGGACTTACTGGATTCGGATTTGGGCAGATCTGTAACCAGGTCAAAACTCGGAAGGCTTTTCAGCCTCTGAAAGTTCATGTGCCCAATTCGCTTGTGCCAGATGTCAATGTCAGACACTACTGGACCACTCTGTCCATACATGGCAGCCTGTAACTTAGGCGCAGATGCATCTAGTTTAAACAGCCTACCACTCTTGATACCTCGAGCTATGACAGTGCCATTCGAATCTTCAATAAAGCATCCATCTTTATTAAAGCGCACTTGCAGACCCTGCTCTATCAACTGTCCTACAGATAGCAGGTTTCTAGTCAATGTGGGTACATGTAAGACATTCCGTATACCAGTAAACGTTGAAGTAGGAATGTCAAGTGGAATGTTACCCTTGTGCTGGATCTTGTGCTTGATGTCATCTCCTGTCACCATAACCTGTGGAGTCTCCACAGGCTCGAGTGAACTAAACCACTCCCGATGGGAAGTCATGTGATTGGTGACGCCGGAGTCGATCACCCAGTCAGTCTGTGGCTCAAAAGCCGCATAACTCTGATGCGTAGTAATCAGCAACTGCTCCGAATAGACATTCTCAGTGACTGCATAGCCTTGCTGGTTGCTGTTACCTTGTTGGGGGTTGTTGTCGTGTTGTCTCTGATCATTCTGCTTCTTGTAGCACTGATTCGCATTGTGGTCTTGCTTCTTGCAGTAGTTGCAGGAACCAGACGCTCTTCTCTGATTGTTGTTGGAACCAGACTGTTGCTGGTTCTGCTGCTGCTGCGATTGCTGTTGCTGTCTGCGACCCCGTCCACGTCCATCACCTTTGCCACGACCCCTACCTCGAGATCCTCCAGAACATGCAAAATAGATAGATTCTTGCTGACCCGTTGAAGTAGAACTCCCCAGTAGAACTCCCCAGTAGGCGCACCTCCTCTCCTAACATCATAGGAACAAGCTCATCAAACCGCGGAAGAGGTTCTCTGGTCGAAATCGATGTTATGAACTGTTTGTACTCTGCAAGTAGTCCCTGCAATGTGGCTTCGATCAGGACAGTGGGATCAATCTCAACTTTGACAAAAGATAGTTGATCCGCGAGCTGCTTGACATGGTTCACGTAGTCGTTGATGCACATCGACCCCTTCTTCACGGTGTTGAACTGCTGCAGCAATTGCAGCTTCCAAACCTCTATTCCGGATTGAAACAGACGCGCGAGTGCATCCCAAGCTTTCTTGGGCGTATCGCAATCCTGAATGTGACCGATCATCGATGCTGAGACTGTCAGCGCGATGTAGTGAATAGCCTGATATGAGCGCTTCTTCCACTCCTTGAATTTCGGGTCAGAAATTGACACTTCAGGCGCTTTCTCCTCCACAATGATAAGATCCCATAGATATTGTCTCTGCAGGAAAGTCTTAATCCGGAACTTCCACACTTGGTAGTTGTTCTTGTCGAGCTTCTCTCCAGTGATCAAAGACACGGACTCCGTCATAGCTGCAATGTCGAAATTGCGCTGTTCTGTACGCGGAAAACCTCCTCGTCTCTCCACATCGCGTGATCAAGAGTTTTCACAAGTCACAACGAGGCAACTCCGCGAACTCCTCCTGCAGCAACAATGAAGAAAAAAACTGTCCGTGAACTGTAGGTGTACAAAACACGACGGAAACGTCGAAAGAACACACCAAGAAAGGTCGAACTGGACCAAACGAGGTCAGAAATGGGTGTGCGACCCCTCAAAATTTTCCAAATTTTTCAAATTGCTAGACTGGGCCCACCCATATTCGGAACAGGATTTGTTTTAGGGTCAAGTCCTAAAACTTTCGTTTTGGTCGAAAAAGATCCGATTGAAAAATCTGCCGCTGGAAACCTCCAAATTGACTGAAACTTGGCCCAGTACACAATTCGCACCTTTTGAACAAGATAGATTTCAGCGAGAAAAAATCGTCTAGGCCTCCAAAATCGCGTTCAAAGTTTCTGATGATGAAAAAATGATTTCGTCTCACCCGAACGCATCAGCAGGATAATGCTCGACATCAGGCACAACTCCGGCTGCTCTTTCCTGTACTCCAATCTCTATCTTGCTCATCAGCAAGGGACACACGCTCTCACCAGCTCTGATACCATGTAGAAAGATTGATACTTCGAGTACACTCCAAGAAGAGAGAGAGCGAGTAGACAAAGAAGTAAAATAGGAATGAGATGAGAGAGGCTTTGCCTCTCTCTGTATATATAGTGGAGGTGAGTACAAGAGAAACCCTAATGGTGGGTTAGCCCTCTAACTAACTCTAACAACCCTAACCACTACGGCTAATCGTAGTCGTCGATCTGCTAGAGCTTGGGACTATATCAACAAGATGCGTAAGAGAACTCAGAAATTGGCTTGATCATACCCTCAATACGATTGTTGCGCTTGATCATACCCCTCTTAACGTTCGGTCGTTTGATCATACCCCTGACGGGTTATTGATAGTAGAACCAGTCATTCTATTTTTTGATTCATCATTTAATATTTTTAACCTTGACTAAATATCATTGTAAGTCAAAATATTTAACATTAAAGACACATTAGACTATCTATATTCTCATTCCTTTAATATATGCATTCTCACATGTGAGTAATATCACAAAGTGACTGATTTTACAGACAATAGCCAATCAGGGGTGTGATCAAGCCATATATCGTTAAGTCAAGCTCATTGAACCTACTGGGGGGTGTGATCAAGCCAATTTCTGCTGAAGAACTTCATGTTCTAACTGATAAATTAAAATTAACTTCATTTTTTGTCTCCACCCCTCTATGTGTTCTGGGTAGTATCCAGACTCTGAATTTATTTTTGCTGTTTACGTTTATTTTCTTCCCATTTTTGCACAAAATCATACTTTAGATGTATATTATTTGCTTTGGATGCATATTCAACTCATTATAAAACTCTTACCCTTGGATGCTTAGTCATGTTTTTCTTTTATCGCAGTTGCATAGCAAACCTTCGATTTTGCCATAGTCCTAGAAAACGGAAATATATTATTTCTTTTTGCTTTGACTTCACATCCATTTCAATATTTATAATACAAACCAAATGCATAGCCTTACAATTCCATTGTGTAACACCTTGTTTATATTAATTCAGTATAAGATTTATAGTTAATACTCGTATATCTTCAAAGAATACAAATTACGGAACCAGTTGTTCTGCGCCTTTTCGTTACGTAACCCTACGTAACTCTCGGTAATACTTAAAAGATTCCTTAGCAGAAAGGCCATGTCATTGCAGCTTCAATGCGTTCTACTTATCTTACCAAGAAAGAAACCGGGCCGAAAAAAGAGTACAGTACGCAACTTTCTCGATAGATGTTGACCTCGACTGCAGGAGTACTGTACTGCGAACGTGCTGTATACAGAACTCCTCGGTCCAGCTCTTCATTATGGAATCTTGAGCGAAGTGAGAGAGCAAGAACTCGTACGGTGCTGGAACTCGGCGTCGTAACTCGCGAGGGACGAATCGAGGAAATGTTTTGTTCTCTTGGGGCGTTGATCCTGTAAGGTGGCAGTCAGTCTCGTCCACCAAGAAGGTACGTACCAGCCGTCTACTGCCCATCACCACCGGGCTGACTGCCTTGCGCGACGGCTCCTGGGCCTAGCTCCTTCATTCCGTGTACTCTCTGCATTCCTTGTTTCTCCAACGAAGTGCGAGTTGGGCGCACGTGCTTGCTTGCCCAAAGGCGCAGCTGCGGTTTACGGTAGTGTACAGACTGATTTCTGATCCAGGCGAATGATTACAGTGTAGTTTACGTTTGTAGTATTTGTGTGTGTCCCATATCATGTTGACTTTGATAGGTGGTGATTCGGCAGGCGGTCACGGTTTGTGACAGGCAATTGGAGTTGTTGTTGGAATTGAGGCTGATCATTACGTCCCGTTGGATTAGCTTAGCTAGCGGCTTGTTACGATAGTATGAGGTGACACGGTGACGGCAGAAAGGGGTAGTAGATAGGGGAAGTCGCTGAGGAAGTCACAGTTAGATCCGGCAGTTGGAATTCCACCGTGATTCTGAAGCAAGGTAGATGCTTGGAAGAAGAAGGGACAAGGGGAAGGATGTCAAAGATGTGTACTTCCATGCGGAGCGGACTGCATCGGAAGAAGCAGGTGATGCAGAGGTTGTGGGACTACAAGCGGGAGGAGTTTCGAGGGCAGCGGAGCGAGCTAATTTTGGTGAATTTGTATCAGTGGGTAAGAGCGGGAAGAGTAGGAAGGGAAAGAAGCATGGCGGGTCGAAAGGCAAGGCTGGATCTACTCCGGCAATTCAGGCACTAACCATTGTAGAACAGCAAGTGAAGCAAGAGGCTGCGGTGTCAGGCAATCCCCTCGAATTTGAGAACGATGATTCTTTGCGTGATTCGGCCCCAGGTGCGCTCGAAGCTGCTGCCGATAATCATGGCGAGACTGAAAGCGGTATGTCTCTTGGGAGATTTTCTGGACTTATCAGTATATTAATGATGCAATCTATGTGTTTGATAACAAAAATTTAAAAACTGCTACGTAATTCCCAACTAAGAGAGATGGACTAAAACTATAGATCGCTGAAGATATAAGGTCAGATCGCTTCTTGTTACTGCTGATATTGGTTGTGTAGACTTATAGATCAAATGGGCAGGCGTGAGATTCGCAATATCAACACTTTCTTCACTTTGCAATATTTGGTATAGCAGAAGTGGTCAAGGGGAACAGTGGGCAAAGTCAAAGTAAGGAGACAGAAGTTCACGATCGTACACAAGGAGGTGAAGAGTCCATTTTGCAGAGGCTTCAAAGGGTTGTTAAGGCTTGTGTTATTCCCCCTTTGAGTGAAGAGGACTTGGAGTCAAACGTTCAGGAGCAGGGAGATGAGGTTTGTTTCTGCATCCGGAAACCTTTCACATCATTTTACGAGCTGTGTGGATTTGATTTATACATTTCTTACGTTCATTGTGAAAACTGAGCATTTCCGGGAGCTAGTTAAGTTAAAGAGGACCAGCTTTACCAGCTCATCTCATAGAGAGGGCACAAGCCACGTACTCTGGGGACGCTCTTAGGATCTAGCTGAAACGGCCGTGTGGAACTGATGGTGTCGTTCATGTACCATTGTCTAAGGTTCTTCCGGTCTCTTGGGAAGGGCAATGGCTTCGTGCATCGCTTACACGTGTCGATACTAGCTATTCTAGTACCATCAGCTGTGTGGTTTTTATAAACGACGTTTTCATATTCTAGTCTTTCCCCGACGCTTGATGTTATCTCCGCTCGCGTAAAGTAAAGTAACGTATTTGGATTGCCTATGTATCTTGATTGGCATGTCTGGAGGGTCTAGAGGACATCGCGACCTTGCAGGGTACCACGGATCCGATGTGCTAGTGTCTCAAGGACTCCCTAGGTAACGCAGACCCCAGGTCTAGTGACACCCTCATGCGATGCTCCACCCTCGAAGATTCGCACTTCCGACCCTATCTCGTGGCAGTAGTAGTAGGCAGTACTACTGAGCCAAACATCACTGGATGGTTCGCCTATACCTTTTGACTCACCAAATTCAGTGATGTACGACGTAAGTGAATGCGATGCACCAGCAACTTAAAACCTGGGTGCTGCTTCACATTGTTGCAGTGATACGTTATTTGTAGCAACTTTTAGGACTGAACAGAGGGGAAGAGAGCGTTATGGAGAAATTTGATCATTCCTTAATCGGCAAGGTGGAGTATATCGGAGGCAGCGTAAGGGTGGGCTGTAGGAACCACAAATACCGAACAGTCCGCTTAATCTGGCCGGTCTGAATAGGTTTTGTGACTGAGCTTGCTCACACCTATGGGTACTAGCTTCTAGTCTCACTGCTGGTGCCAAATAGTCTGCGAATAGCCTCTGTTAGGTACCTACCTCAGATGTCCAAGAGTTTGAATCGAGTACTCTGTTGTTGTACGGAATTCGTTTATACATTGTAACGTTCTTCCGTTTTGTATGCATCATATGCTCACAGATTCTGGCGTTGGAGGCTATTTATGGAGAAGACCTTAAGCGGTTCAGCAATGAGCACATCAAGACTTCATCTTTTATAGTACGTGTGTTTTAATCCGTTGTATCCAGCCAGAGAATTCTCTGGTGAAGAGAGCATTTGGTTACAGAGTTACACGTAGTATAAGCTTTGTGTGTATATATATGTTTGAATATCCAACGAATTAGAATTGTACATAGTTCCTTTTCCTTGTTGAGATAGTTCAGGTGGTTAGAGCATGACTGGCATGAAGGACGGATCATATGTACGGCTTGGCATGAATGTTAGTGACACGAGTAGGGATCAAATTCGGTTCATCTTGGACAGTAACTGGCTTGTGAGAGGAGCATACACTTTCTACGATTCTCAGTTTTCTCATATTTTGAACATCTGTATCGTCATCCAATTGTTGCCGATAAGAATAGTACCTGCGAAATTTCTCACTTGCTCCTGTCACATTGGTGTTACTGTGTTGCATAAATGTAGTTTGGGTTGTTCTCATGGAATACATCATAGATTAGAGGTGTATATCAGGTTTGTATGGTGGAAGTTCTTGAAGCTTGCTGTGGTTGATTAGAACTAAGTACGTGCTTTTGTTGTTATCACAGCGTTTTAGATGTAAAATGGGACCGTTGTTCGCAATATTACTCACGTAGTTGGTGCGAATATCCATTCTCCCATGTCATGTAGAACTCCTGCTAATACAGATCTACACTTCCAGTACTGGCTGTTACTGTTCTATACATATCATTCAAGAAAGCAATTTCATATTTCGATCCTTTATTTGGTCCCTACTGTCCACATTCCACATTCCATTCCGAACCACGAGGAAGAGCAAGTAACAGACTAACTTTATATAACTTCAGATCTGGGGTTTGTACGGGTGGAGTTGTTTGAGCAGTAACTGGTGAAGTTGCATATTTAGACCGATTAAGAACTAACATGACGCTGTCTTTTGCAGATCTCTGTTAACGTTGAGATTCCTGAGAACATCACTTTGTGGGCAGACCATCCATCCACCTCCGAGTCAAGGAGTCCTGCTGGGCCTGAGGACTTAAGTGGCAGTGATGGGAGGCCTGTCGTCTCTTCATGTGGAAGTTCAGAGGCGGACTCTACGCATGTGTTTACAGTGCAATCTCTTCCTCCGCTCAGACTAGTTTACACCTTACCCGTTTCTTACCCTTCACATTCTCCGCCTTTGTTCACGTTGTCTTGTATGTGGTTAAACTCATCGAAGTTATCAAGATTGTGCTCAGCTCTGGATAACCTTTGGTATGAGCAGCGAGGTCAGGTTGTTATCTATTCCTGGATTGAGTGGCTACAAACACAGACCCTCGCATTCCTAGGAGTCTCTGAAAAGATTGAATTAGGACCCTATGGTGTTGGTGGAGAAGTATACAGAGAGGTGGAAGCAGACAAGAGGGCCTCGTCTGGTTGTATCTCGTTCGAATCAGATATATCTCGTCTGCTTCGACATAACGAGGACAAAAAAACCGAAGAGTTCCGCAAAGCTCTTCACACATGCTATATCTGCTTCACGGAACATCTAGGTATCAAAACATGTCCGAGGCTTTTGCTTTGCTCTTCTTGTGTGTTTTTCAGGGCTGTTACGACGCATCTTGTTTGCAGCTTCTGCGAGCAGGGCACTGCTGGGAGATCTTCAACCTACAAGATACGCTCATCCAGTTTTTCTTGATGTCTGTTGTCTATGATGCAGGGAGAGATTTTGTCAGGTTGCCCTGTCAACATAACTTTTGCATAGGGTGCATGCAAACTCTCGGCACTGTGCATGTGAAGGAAGGTTCAGTTAACAAGCTCAATTGTCCTGATACTTCTTGTCGGGGATCTATTCCACCTTATATATTGAAACAACTTCTTGAAGAAGAAGTATTTCAGAGGTGGGAGGACTTAGTGCTACAAAGGTCGCTGGATGCGATGATGGACATCGTGTACTGTCCACGCTGCGAGACAGTATGCATAGAGGAGGAGGATAATTTTGTGCAGTGCACCAAGTGTTTCTATGCGTTCTGCAGTCTTTGTCGGCAGAGTTGGCACGTTGGACAGGAGTGTATGTCCGCCGAATCGCGTTTGAGAGTTCTCCAGGTATTGCTGCTCCCTCACATTTTTCTGTGAACACTTAGTGTTGTCGAGGAAGCCATAATATTTGGTAGCTAATGAGGTGGAGGTAATGCAGGAGCGCCAAAAGGGAAGTAAGGTAGGGGAGGAGCAGAGGAGGAAAGAGCAGGAGCTGATAAATGAGATGATGAGTATGCAATACGTTCGTCGAGAAGCTAAGCAGTGCCCTAACTGCAAGATTGCTATTTCCAAGACTGAGGGTTGCAACAAGATGGTGTGCTCTAACTGCGGAAAGTTCTTCTGCTTCAGATGCGGAAAGAAGATTGATAGTTACAGTCACTTTGGGTGGGTATCATCTCATAGTTACAACTTAAGCTAAGATAGGGAATTGTGCCTTCTCCACTAGCGTTTCAAGGGACGGGATCCCAGCGTTGTTTCCAGTATTTGTTCTTAACCTGAGGCACGAGAACCAGTCAGCCATCTCAGTCCGAAACTGTAGTTGACTACAATGTTGTTTGTTTTTTGAGTTATTATTCTTACGATTTATTCTCAAGCATCCCTTTTGCGATTGTTGGTCTTCATGCTCGCTGCCACTCTTTTCTTGAGTTTCATGCTCTCCAGTAGCCTCTACGTGGTTTACTGTTAGGTTCTTCTTTCTCTCTTATGCTTGAACATCCGTCATGACTGGATTCGTTGAAATATTTGTGACCAATATGATGAGGTTTATCCCCGTACTTATTGTTTCACCTAAACAGAAGGTTTTAGCTCGGAAGTCGGCCGTCGATTACCCCATAGTAGTATCATGCGCGTTCTGCGGATTGTTGGGACCATTTTATGTTGTTTACGCAAAGTTCAGGATGGAGTTTCCGAAGCATGAAGACCTTAAAATCCTCTATCTGTTTAGGTTTGAAAAGTTGAGGCCTGCATTACCTGCGGCTTTGAATAAAACCCTCGCGTGGCGTTTTGGAAGGTTTCTGGACTGCTGTCTGGCAATTGATACTTCTCTTGGTTTTTATTACGGTTAATTGTTCGGTAGTCTTTTCTGTTCATCCTTGAGATTGTTTTGACTTAGGAGCCTTTTACGCCTGTATAATTCTAGGAAGACGAGTCAGCTTTTGCTAGGGACAGAAGACGTAATCGTAGTAGAGGAAGCGTAACATGCTATGTTGTTCGAGTTTGTGAGTGGATGTCCTTATCCACATGAAAACGAGCCACCTGCTCTTGGCTGTAACAGTGGATAGACTGGTGTTACCCAAACCATGCATCTCTTTCCCTTTCAGTATCTTCTTTTCTTATTATCACAGCCCACGTCTTAGTGAAGCTGCCTGTTGCAAGGTATACCGCCCATAATGTTGTAGAGGATCGAGCTTCCAGGTTAACACGTCAAAAGTGAGCATACAGGAAGGTCCGACTAATAGTAAGACCTCTACTTGTCGCAGGGATGGTTCTTGTCAGCTCTTCGACGAAGAACAGGTGATTCAGCGTTGGCAACCTGAAGCATTTTTGCAGCTACAGCAGGCACAGATTGAACTGGAGCTTTGGCCCGAGCGTGGTCGGCCGTGCCCTAATTGTCGTCAACTCAACATCAAGGTCAGAATTCTAATACTTGGGCGTGACATTTTGTTATTAGTGTTCAAGATGTTCGCCCGATGTAGATGAAACTGGCATCTTAGATATACTCGGCCGTATTTCGGGTTACCTCGAGGGTGTGGGGGTAGTTCCTGCACTGCGATGCTATCCACGTGGGCCGATATATACTCAGCCGTGGGCTCAGTTCTAGACCTCAGATTTCTTGATGCATTAGAGGATCATACGCATAGATCACTTTGCACACATAGTGCCAGTCATCTATGCTGCTCTTCCACACCAGGGTGCCCTTACTCCGGAAATGTGCTGTTTGCTGTATACATCCCAGGTTGCTGTCACATGGTTAGAAATATTTTGCTCAATAAGTGCTCACCGTTAGCGTACATTCAACCCCTGTCGGTTCTTCTTAGTATGTACTTCTCTGGGTTTAATCTTCACGTGTTGCCTCTTGCGTTGCTCTCCTATCCACATAAACCGACATATACTTAGCTGTTGTCCGTTGGCGGTTTTTGTGATCCCGTACCTTAATCGCCATGTGAGGTTCTGTATTCACTCTTAGCTTTACCCGTGTACCTTCATATATTTAACCCAGGTTTTCATTCTGCATCAGATTTCTTGATTTGGTTTCGATCAGCTTGCACTGCATACTGTACATGTCACTGTCATGCACTTCCATACCCAGGGGCACCATCTCATGGAATGTGCGCCGCACTTCACACTCCCATTGATCAGTCCTGTCAGGTTACAGAGTTACGCTAACTTGACGCTCCAAGATAGCACGCAGGCTACCTTTCCTTTCTGGAACTTTCTTTGTACTTCACTGTTGTATAAATTCTTCCTCGACTATCTCTGATTGTCTTCTCACTGTTTCCACTCACTACAACATTGCTCTTCAACTCACTTACACTAACTCTTCTTCGCGGGTGTCTTGGCTGTCTCATTCGATGTTCGCCTCGACGCTCCTCGCCTATTTCACTATCGTAGTATACAATCCCAGTTGTTTCACTTCTGCATTAGATTCTACATTTGAATCGATCAGCTTGCATCATCATGCCAGGTGCATACTGCAGTTGTCAGTCGCATTGAACTTTATACAAGGGGAACCTTTTCTGGAAATGTGCTTCGCACTACACATTCCGTCGGAACACCCTTCGGTTATAAACAGTTGGCTAACTCCACTTGGCAATGCCCTCAGATGTCCCGGAACTGAACAGAAACGCCACCGACAAGGCCCTGATGAGTCGGTTAAGTCTTTCTTCTGATTGACCACTTTTCCTACTAATCTACAGCCTAATCCTCTCTGTTGGGTGCTGATGAAGTCAGAGAGCAGGTTGAGGTGCATGCGACGGGAGTGTGTTTTGCTGCATGCTCCGAGTGTATATTGTGGTAATATGGTTCTTGAGTGTACACCTACTCAGAACCTAAATGCATCAGTGATGGAGTGGCAAAAATCGTTCTTCAGTTAATACCTCTGTCTGGCTTCTCCCTGTATTGACTCGATAAATCCGTACTCCTCAACTCACTTCAACTAACTCTCTCCTGCGCTGGAGTCTTTGGCTATCGGTATCTACGTTTTGCCTTGATAGCCTTCGCTTCAATGTTGTATTACACAAAGCTAGTTTGTTTGCATTTGTGCATTGGGGTTCACATTGCCTTTTACATTAGAAGCGATCAGACTGCATCAGTACATAGTGCATTTGTTCTCTTGTCATTGCCCTGTCGCATTCGACTTCATACCAAGGGGAACGTTTTCTGGAAATGTGCTTCGAACTACACATTCCTATAGGCACACCCTTGGGTTGCAAATAATTCGGTAACAGTCGGCATTATTAGCGCACATTCGGCCCCTAATTGCTTCTCACTATGTACTCGTGCTGCATTCATTGTCCACTACGTGTACTTCTTTATTGCATGAGTACTTCTGCCCCTTGCTCTCGCTTCGTGTTGTATTCATTGCCCACTACGTCTACTTTCGTATTACCCGAGTACTTCCGCGCTTGGCTCTCGTACGACTAATGGTGGGTTCCTTACTGGTTCTAGGCCATGTACTAGTCTCGTTCCAACTGAGCCATTAGTGTTCAGTTATACACCATGCTGTAGGTCGCTCTCGGTATATAAGTCTCCGCTCCGATCTACCTGATACCCTCTTTTTCTTCACTCCATACCTTCTTTCTTTCTTCACTCTATACCTTCTAACTCCCGGCCTATTTCAGGTGAGACACTTCCCCTCACAACGCTTCTCTTGTATGTTCTCTCATTATTTTCTTTGATGCTCATTCTTCATAACATCAGTGCTTCGACTTTCTGCTATCTCTTTGCCAACCTCTCTGATTTACCACTGCACAAAGACTGGGAGTTTGCACTCAGATGTCCTGGAACTGAACAGAAACTCTTGGACCGACAAGGCACGGATGAGTCGGAAAAGTCTTCAACCTCGGTCGATCAGTTCCCCTACTCATCTACAGCCTAACCCTCTCTGTTGGGTGCTGATGAAGTCAGAGAGCTGGTTGAGGTGCATGTGACGGGAAGGTGTTCCGCTGCATGCTCTGAGTGTATCTGTGTGGTAATTAGGCTCCTGAGTGTACACCTACCTACTCAGTGCCTATATGCATCAGTGAACCTGTTGCAAATATTCTACCTGTATTCTCTTCTCCTTCTCTTCTCTTCCTCTGTTTTATATCTTCGGTCTGCCTGATAGCTCATTTCACTCGATAAAAGTTTGCTCTTCAAATTTAAAGCTCTTCGTGGGGTCACTATCGTTCGGGTTGACTCCTGCTCTGTCAGTGCATTTCCAGCTATTTCCGTTCTGCACTTGATGTTGTTAGAATCAGTCACATTGCATCTTTCTCGGTTGCATTGCACTTTGCATCTTACTACTATACCAAGGGGAACCTTATAGGATTTCACCTAAGGTCACCACCCGGAAGACACCCTTCTATCTAACTTATGGGATGACATCCGTTGTTCTCATCGAGTTAGAGGTCTTTACTTACAGGTTAGCTGTTATGGGATGACATCCGTTGTTCCGTTCGAGTTAGAGGTCCTTACTTACAGGTTAGCTGTTATCGAACGCATGGAAGAAGAGCAGGTTAGCTGTTACTGAACGCATGAAAGAAGAGGAAAACCAGGAGCAGCGTCTTCTGAACTTTGTGGAGTTCGAAAAAGACAGGAACGCAGCTCTGGAGAAGACTTACGACGCTTCTTACGACGGGAAATGTGCGTCTTGCTACACATTCCCATTGACACACCCTTCGGTTGCAAATTATTCGCTAACTCCGCGTGACAGTTCAGCGCACATTCGGCTCCTATTGGCTACTTACTATGTACTTGGTCCCGTGTTAACCTCTGTACTAGAGAGTAGTCCTTGATAAAATCTGCCATTCTCGACGTATGAATATATGTACTTGGCCTGGCTAATTGCGTGTTACCCCTATACTAGAGAGTGGTCCCTGAGCACATCTGCCATTCTCGACGTATGAATATAACTCCACTTGGCAAGTGAGTGCACATTCGGCCCCTAATCGCTTCTTACTGTGTACTTGGCCGGGCTAATTGTGGGTTACCTCTGTACTAGAGAGTAGTCCTTGATAAAATTTGCCATTCTCGACGTATGAATATATGTACTTCACTGGATTAATCTGCTGGGTGTTGCCTCTTGTCTTTGAGCGTGGTTCTTGCTCCTTAGCTGAGCTTCCATTCTCCCGGACGAATCATATACTCAGCTGTTTTGGGCTAGTTTGATTACCGCTCTGGTTAAATTCGGCGTTGAGCTCAGTTTTATATTGTATGACTTCACGGAGCAGGATCGACGCGTCGTGCGTTACACTGTTGTGCTATATTGAAGTTAGGCAAGTTGAGCGTCAGTTTTGTCGTGCGGTTTGTTAATTTGGAGTTTATGTTTCTGCAACGCAGATGGGCAACAACAATCATATTTATTGTTGGGCTTGTAGGAGTTCATATTGCTGTCTTTGTTCCAAAGTTGTACGAAGGACCTCCGAGCATTTTGGTACTGGGCCCAACAAGTGTCGCCAACACACGGCCGATTGAGTTTCACAACAGAAGTTTTCACACCTGTCCAGTAAGCAAGCACGTGAAAATCTTCTCTGGTCTGGTGGTTTTAGCAGGTGTGACGAGGTCTCTGACCTTCCGGCACTGTGGGCTTCGTTTAATCCCTTTGGTTGTGGTAAGGTAAGTGTAATATCCTCGACCGAAAAAGTTCTTGTCAAGTTCTAAAGTGTATTACAGATCAAGTATCGCCCAAGCAAAAGCTATGGCTACTAGGGCAGAGTGATTATATTGCACTGGCCTAGTAGCCACAGCTTTTGCTCCCTGACTGACTTGAGCATCTGGTCCTCAAGTTTCTAAGAGAAAAGTTGCGGAATTTATGAGTAGAATTCTTGTCCCGTAGACCTAAGAATCTGGTTGACAAGATTAGTACAGGAATCTAGATTTGGTATTGGCAAATACCGTTCTCAAGGCTAGTATCGCTCTTACTTGTGGTAAGTGAATCCTTAACGCATGTCCTTTATCTCTTCTCTTTAGGTACGCTTCTGGGGTTCGTGGGGAGGCTGCTCCTTCAGAGCTGCTACTGTGAAGTCTGTTTTGGTGGAGCTGTCGATTATGGGACGACCGAAGGGTGTCATACGTTTGTTGATTTGGGAGATGCAGGTATAGGGGAGAGGTTTATATTTTGGTACATTCTCGTCTTGAAGACCATGTGTTGCTTCTTGTGACATCGTTTCATGTCATTGCAAGTTGTACTGCTCAAATAGTTTGCACGACCGACAGCGGAGGGCGACTCTTTAACTCCTACGCTATCCAACTCGCTTTGCATGTGGATGCGTTTAAAAGCGTGAACAGCATATCATCCACCGGGGCTTGATTCTGGGCTCTTGCGTTTAGTAGTGGAATATGTACAAGGTGGCGTTTGCTTCTGCTGAAATTAAGAGATGGACAGAGCTAAGTAGTTGGAAGATATGGAGGTGAGTCCCGCTTCTGCTGAGGGCATTTGTTCCTCAATATGCAGACAGTCTGGCAGACAATATCCGCTGTTGTTGTCTCCAGTTCAACCATTCCAACTTCTGGAACGAAGTGCATAAAATAAAGGGAGTGACTGCATCTTTGTTTTGCTCTTGTGAGGAGCAGGTGGGGTCATATTTAAAGGATTTGCAATCAGTGTGGCCATTTCTGTTTCGGATCTGCATGAGTCGGAAACTAGGGAATGAGTCACATTGATACGGTGCGCTTGAGTATAACCTCATTTGTCTGCTCATGGGATTTCTTTCTTTCTGACCAAGACGTGCTTCTAGTGAAGGGATGCATCTTTGTTTCAGGGGTTTGAATTGAGGGCTACAAACAGAGTGGAAGAAGGAGTCGTATGAGTGGCGCGGAAACTTAAATTGTAAGAAACGAAATGTGATTCACGAGGACACTGTAATTTTGATCGAGGGGTAAGAAGATAAGTAAATTAATTTATTCATTTGTGACGACTTCAAGAATTAGGACTCGTATGTGTGATCTACGTACTTATCTTGTGTTCTACAAATAGACTAGGCAGACTGTTCATGTGTCGCACTCAGAAATAACAATCTGTTTAAAGTTTAACGAAAATGACAAAAGGACTTCGCCGAACAACACAATAATTATGTAGTTCTCCCGCGTTTTCACGGTTTAGGTTAAGTCATATTTATATACTCTCTTGTATAATCTGCTGACCGCTGTTTTCCTTGGCTACTAGGATTTCAGTTCGGCAGGTTCTCTCTTGTCTGCCTGTGAAAGCAGACAAGAGAGAACCTGCCGTCAGCTAAAGCTGATCAATTCTTAAAGTACCAGCATATTCTGGGCCAATCCCTTGGTGAATTGGTGCAGATATTCGCTTTCAAGCCAGTAGTAACTACTAAATAAGAATGAACAGAAAAGGTCTGTCTCTAGAAAGAAAACGTATTTATACAGACGATATTGTATTCAAATATTCAAATTCATTTTAACAATTAACCTCCCCAATATGATGATTATATGATTTAAAAATGTCAGAATTATCGTTATTCATTCTTCAGTATGTATTCAAATATTTAAATTCATTTTAACAATCAACCTCCCCATAAGGATGATTATATGATTTAAAAATGTAATAATTACCGTTATTCATTCTTCAGTTAATTTGGGAAGAACTTGTAACTCAAGAATGATTAATCTGTAAACTCCCAAGGAAAAACACTATTTTCTCCAATTAAAAATAATACTTAATTAGTAATCATACCTTTTTGTTGTGGTTGGCGCATGTTGTAGGTGGTGTTTTGGTAGTATTGTTCCATTATTTGAAAGTTAGACATTTGCTTGTCAACTTAGTCAAATGTTTTTCATAAATGTTTTTCATACATGATCACTGGTATTTCTTATCAGCAAAATGTCACGTGTAAAGCTTTTTGTTCTTATCATGCTCGAGTTAATATCGTTCACGATCTTTAATATCGTTCACGATCTCATAGTGTACTTCCCTTGACTCACGAGATTAGTACTAGAGACTGGAAGTCACTAAAGTGCTAATGATTGATAAATACCGGTGAGTAATTAGAAAAGAATGTTCGATCTTAACTTCGCATCGGAACGGCTGGATGTTGTAAATACACACTTATTTGTCCTTCTTTAAAACACAATGATGGTTCAAAAATAGGGACCAACTTTCCAACTAACTTTCCAATTCACAGAAAATGTTTCTGATATCATTAGAGGTAAAGTGCTTAAGTCGCATCGAGATATGCTCTTAAGATGTATTTAGAAAGATCGATCAAAGGGATGTGATGAGTAATGTGTTCAATTGTAGATTTCAAAATTATTTGTCAAAAGAATATCAACTTTAGATGAAGTTTACGTAAGTGATCTTGACTTTCATCAATAACTCCTTGGATGCATTTCATAGCAGAAAAGCTATCACCTTCTAAGGTGCATTTTTTATTCTTATGACTTTTTGTGGTGTTTACATGAATGGCAGTGGGATGATAAAAAAGTACACCTCTCTAAAGCAGAATTCAAATAGTTAATCTTAACATTAATATTTTTAGATAAAGATGATAATGTCTACAATATTAATTAGAGCACGCGGTTGAAGCTAAGTGCAGAAGATGATAAGTTGTTTGATAACCCTCCACATGTACAAACATATGGTTATGAGTTTTATCTATTTTGACTATCATCAAAGCAAACGTGAGATATATCGTTGATCTGATCAGCTAGTTAATGCAATCACCATAGAGATCACATTTGGAAGCTTTCAAGTGGATCTCTTGCTATGTTAAGTTTTCGATGCAATATGGACTTCACTATCGATACGACAGATCGATATTGTTACACATCTACACAATGCTAATTGGACAAAGAATGTCGACGTGAAAATCGACATCAGGTTACGCTCTTGTGCTTGAAAGTGTTGCTATAAGTTGGACTTGTAAGAAATAACTTTGGGTACTAGAAGATATACTTTCTAGTGCTATGTATGTCTTCTAGAGCTTCCAAGAAGATAAGGCAAGCAATCATTGAGTTCGAGGTGTGGTGCTGAAGATAACGATATTTTGTAGTTCGACATAGTGCAACACCTACTCTGATTATGATCTCTGTGTCAAATTCACAATATAGCTCTCTTGTCTCACTTGCAGCACCTCCAAGAAGTTCCACTTCCAAATCCTAAGTCGTTTGTTCAAGGGCAACTAAGAGATGTAGATGAAATCTCTCTTCCTCTTCAAACTTGTCATGTTGTAATATGAACTTCGGCAACCTATTGCTCCCAACTCGAACTTCCACTTTGGCTCAAACTTCACAAAATATTTCCTCTGACCCCTCATTACTATTCTCTGAAATTTCAGCTTCAGACCTCAAACCAGTTGCTCGAAATGGACCAAGTCTTTTATCTGTGTTAACTTATGAGCTTTACACACCTCGATAGCTAAAATCCACGACCTCAACACGTTGTCTTAACCAAATGAATTGAAATTTCACAAGTAGTAAGTTGATAGCGCACACTCCAATGTGCGCTATCAACCCATGCTCATGAAACAACTAAAACTTTTGAATCAAGTAAAACAATTTTACTTTTGTCCCTCAATTATAACAGCCAACAGTCGATTATTTCAAGGTCAAACCCAATCCAAAAGTAGAACTAATTTATATCAGTATAACCAGCACATCGTCAACTATCCACTCCCTGACAATAGCGAAAGATTATCTCTCAAACTCTCGAGGCATTCAGAAACGTGACTCTAGATATCGATTCGACCCCCTTGATATTGAACAATTTGTAATTCCATGCTCCAAACTCCAAATTGATCGATCTGCTCTCAGATTGTAGCCCAACTTGAGAGCTTTTCAATGAGACCTCACATTCTACAAATAACCCCCGAAAAGACCTCCAAATCCTAAAAACTTACTAGAAACTCAAGTATTCTATCCGTTGTAAAACTTCATATATTTTACCAAGCATTGACTTTGAAGTGAGAAACACCAGCAGAATGTCCTCTCCGCGATCTAAGGTGAAGTTTTTCTTATCTTATTTAATTTTGTAAATTTGTTGAATTTAAATCTAACGTTGGGATTATTACTTAATTTTCTCTATATAAATATAAGTAAAATAGAATATCTTTTTTCTAGAAAAGAAAATATTTTTAAATTTTATTTGGAAAATAATGAAGTATTAAATATATTTTAAAAGTGACTATTCTATAAAAATTCCTTGAAGCTCGATCCATCTGTTGGTTAGTGCTTTCCCGGTAAAAGACCAACAACTGACTTAACCTTCTTATCCATTGTCTTGTACTTCGTCTCAACTCGAACCTCATGTGCACGGAATGATTCGATCACTGAATAGACCTCCCTTGAATGAATCTGCACAACCTTATCCATAACCTCCCATCCAATAGACGTGATCTCTCGCAAAAGATCCTCCAACTCATCCTCTTCATAAACACCAGAAATCCATTCATCCTCTTGTAGCTCACCTAGCTCTTTCAACATCAACTCAATCTCACGTAAATGTTTTTGTTCTTTTCTTCTCAATCCTTCAACCTTCTTGTAAATAGCAATCCCACACTTTGAAAACCCAACGAACCTTGTACACAAGGTACTTTTTTCTTCAAGCGAGAGTACTTTCTCCTGCGCACCACCACAATCTTGCTCTATAGTGATACTCAAAGAATAAAAATAATATTTATTTGTCTTTTAAATTTTATTTATATAAATAATTAAAATTAAAACATCATGTCTAATTTATTTTGACTGCAAATGATATGGATAAAATCTAACCCCAAGATCCATATTAGAGATAATTACTTGAGCACACCTATGTAGAACTTAGTTTTCTTGTCATTCGCAAACATAATCGACGATGGATCATAATTGAATGACAGATACATGTCATTCGAATTTACCTGTAGAACATGATCGATCA
Organism: Asterella californica; assembly: GCA_036924285.1. Lineage (NCBI taxonomy): Eukaryota > Viridiplantae > Streptophyta > Marchantiopsida > Marchantiales > Aytoniaceae > Asterella > Asterella californica. The sequence goes on from JAYKYS010000001.1 coordinate 41,744,574, forward strand.
TGGATCATAACTAAATGACACAAACAAGTCATTCGATATAGCCGTGACTTGGACTTCACGTAAGATCACTGTGGGCTTTCTGCTCCATGCTAGAACTCCACGTAAGATCTGCAACCAGGAGACTGCCATGCGGTGTTACCAAGATGTACTCACCAGATCACTGGTGTGACCAAGAAAACTAAGTTCTACATAGACACGCCAAGTAATATCCCTCCATATTCGGCTCACAAAGAAACTAAGGATTTTGATCTGTAAGTCAGAGAGTAACCTGGATATGTGTCTTATCAATACATATATGTTATTTTCTCAGTCATCGATACTGTCACTAAATTTCTCTAAGATCAGTTTTAAAGAATTTTGTCTTCTTTTCTGTAGCAATTGAACTTTCTATATCTTTATCCTAAGTTTTCTCTTGGTTCTAAGATATATCCATAAACAGGGGAGTTCTATATCTTTATCCTAAGTTTTCTCTTGGTTCTAGGAGATATCCATACACAGAGGAGTTTTCTCTTGGTTCTAAGAAACATCAATACACAGGAGGATGACATATACATAACATCATCGTTATAAACCATCACTCGGTTAGTTGTTTAAGGACTTGCCTCTTTTACTTCTCCTGTTCCCCGCTATTCATTTTCTACTCCACGGTGTAGGATCTTCCCTGCTCGTGTTAGTTATTCCTTTGGCGTCCTGACTCAGCCATGATGCCACATCAACGTGTACATGGATCAAAGACTTTGACACCAGTCGACCGTGACGACCATCCAAGGCTCCAACCAGCAGTTGTATCAACCGCCGACTTGAACAACGGCCACTAGTGCTAATGCTTAGCTTGGAAACTTTAGCTGTCAACGCGATGCTCTCTGCGCCAAGGTGGGGTATTCTGATCGATGAAGTAATCTTGAAGCTGCAACGACCGCGAAGGAGAACCCACGAGTGCAGCCAACCCACATATACGGTACATCAGACACTACGGTAACCCTATACTTCGCGAACCATCTTTAAGTCAAGTTAGAAGTGCCTAAACACTCGGAAGTATCTCTTTTGAAGACGAGAAGAACCACATGACCGTTTGTCAGCTTCCACCACGAGCATACCCAACCGAGACAATATCACAGCGCCAAAAGATGTCAAATTCGCAGTGAATACTAGGAAGGTGAACAAGAAATATTCCTGTACATCAGAGCTCTTGACTGAAATGATTCGATTTAGGGAACCATCAGAAGGTGTACACAAAATACTTGCTACCCTGAATTGCTCCTGAATTCTTCTACGAAGTGTGACTAGACAACATCATTTTCCTTGTCCTTGACAATGGAACAATATACAAATAGACAATGACGCAGTTCCTCCGCGCTCATAAATCCACCTGGCTGCCTGCTGATACAGCTGTACACATATATGTCGAGAATGCACGTTGACGTTTGCCTCGTGTAGGTGAGAATGCTGCTGGATGGACTGAGCACGATGATCTGTTTGTCACGAGTTCACTTCCGACCTAAGGTTTATCGTGAATCAACTGCTCTTGGACGCTCCATTGTTCTGACCTTGCTCCCAGCTCCCATCATTCCGGGGAACAATCATTCCGAAACCACCATGCTTCCTCTTGTATAAAATGTTGATCTCACCTAAACAAGTCAACACTAATTATTTAGCATCTTAGAGACACATGATGTACGTATCGGTCGATGAAGCGCAATGCAAGAACTACCCCACACACACTCGAGGTAACCTTAAATAATGAAACCAGTGAGGTACATAGTAAGTAGCACAGAGGGGCGTGAATATACGCTGAACTTTAAGCATCTTGTTCGCGAATATTTCTAACCAGGTGACAGACAAATGGAAATGTAGGCACATCTCCGGACTTTGGCACCCCTGGTAAGCGCAGCATCGATGAAAATTACAATATGCAGTGCCGATACAGATACAGATCAAACGCACAAATCTCTGTCGGCATATTTATGATCGTTCTATTGCACAAGAGAAACTGAGGTCTGGAAATGCGCAACGATTGAAACGAACTTTAAGCGAGAAATCTGTATATATATTGATACACGGGTAAAGCAGCTTTCAGAGAAAACAGTGACTTCGCCCGCACATTAAAGGTAACCCCAAAACAGTTTTAAACCCATGTAAGTACAAGGTAAGTAACGAGGAGTGGTAATGCTGACTTGGTTTGAGAAGTCAGCGAATGAATATAACCGAGGTGAGGACATATATGTAAAACAAGGGAGTAAGGGGTGTAGTTGGTCTGGCGTCTCTGTAGTCTACAACAAGCATACGTAGAGAGATGCTTACCACTCTCCTTGTTGCGGAATGCGAAAAAGTCATGGCCCAGATTGACCATTTGCTCCAGAGCTTCGTACTGGCCAATAGGCGGCATTTCGAAGTACTTAGTCCGTACAACCTGCGAAGAGAACAAGAAGGATGAGATAGCCTTGTAAAGAGCAAAACAACCCCAAATCATCAATTGAACAGTAGCAAGTGCAAAGAACTGCTGCAAAGCTGAGCATCTCAGCTGTATTCGTAAACTAACATGCACTCATGATGAACTTTACCTCATCCGGAAGGTCCTCAGGCTGCTTGTCGAGGATTGGTTTGAGGTCCACCACCTCATCAGAGAGCAGCTCACCAACTCGAGGTTGGTTTCGCATTTGCCAGGTTCGGCCATGACCTCCGTCTTTCTCTTTGATCTTGCGCAGCTTCCTGGATATGACATCCGAGACCTTATCTATACTAGCGTACATGCTATCTGTTTCCTCCTCCGCTCGGACAACCCCGTGTTTCTTGGTAAACAAAGTCACCTGCATCACCAACGACCATTAGATTTAGCAACACTAAGCGCACAAGCAAACACGACATTACAAGCGACTGAAGATAGCACGCTCATTACGCTCCCTCCATATAATGATTCTCCATTTCAATATAGCAGCTCTCGGACAGAGCTGATACGAAGACAGCTGCTGATACAGGCTACTCCCATGAAAAGCGAAGCAATCGAGGGGTTCACTCAATAAAGCCCGGTCATACCTCGCATCTTTGTAATTTGGCCCCTTTTCCGGTCTCTCCACCTCGTACTGAAAGTCGGACATCAACTTCTTTGACGAGATTTCCGTGGTTATGAACGGCATTGCCGACTTTGTCTTCCACGTAAGATTTCACTGCATCAGTCAACTGCAAACGAAGTTCTCATGAGCACTTAAGATTGATGGAATTACTAAACTATGAATCCAGAGCTTGCGATGTAACGTCCGTCTAAGAGCTTGGTGAAAACTGATACTACGTCTGGGCAGCGAGCAACTTCTCCATCAGGACTGAATACTTGAAACGAATCAGAAATAGTGGTATGCCACAGTGGTATTTCAGATAAAGTGAGAAATGCCGTGCTCACCTCCAGATGCTTTCCTTGCACGATCAGGCGAACTGAGGCGAGGGCGCCACTCCACGCAGCCATACATGTCGTAACTCTGCGTTTCCCAGACCCGGGCGTGATCGAAAACAGTGCAGCATACGTAAGCAGCTGGCCCTGGATGCTACTGCAATTCTTTCCAATGTCATTACTCAAGAATCCGCTCTTCAAGATCAACGAGGCTGGCTTTGCACCATGATGAGCTCTCGCAGTTGCGCAATTGCTCGCTGCCCCCGAAGCAACACACAGTGAAGAACTGGCTAAAACTGCTGCCGCCATAGCTCCGATTTCTCGCTGTCTGTCGCTCTCCACTCCCCCACTCGCCGCGCCGGTCTTCGTTCACTATCCACTTCCTGCCTTCACTTACTCTACTACAGTACTGGATCAACAATCCGCGCCTCGGGTATTTCCCCCGTCCGTTTTGACCCACCTAGAAAGGAACCTAGGTGGGTCAAAACGGACGATATCCAGTCGCGCCTAGAGCCTACAGGGACGTGCTACAGTGCGATTCATCACGAGGATGATGCTTTCCACGTAGGCGAAAGTTGCCCTGAGATCCCCACTGCAAGCACTCGTCCCCACACCGCCCCGGCTACGGGCTTCGGCAAAGCGTTGCCGGTGGCGCTTGATTCGCCGTGTCTCATGACCTGGACGTTCGAGTTCAAAAGGTCAGTGCAGATCGGCCCGCAAAGAGGTGGTGGGTTGGAAGATTTGGGAGGAGTCAGCATGCAACTTGTAGCGCAGCTAACGTGGAGGGACATATAGAGGATGATGGGAAGTGGATAAGGGATCTTCCGAGTTGGCCCATCACCATCATTTACGTGATTCACTTTATGCATCCTCCACTTGTCTCGTCTGTTAGTCCATTGCCGTGTGTAAACTTGTTTCTTCTCAGCTCATGGAGGATCCGGACTCCTTACTTGAGGAGGTTTCCAGGTAGTATTTCGAGTTCTTTTTTTGAGTTAGTGTTACTCGCCTTGTATCACACGGTGGTGAATTTTCCCACTTGTTTCTTATATTTTTCTCTTTTCCCGACTCCCTTCGGGGCCCGACTCGTTTCCTCTTTCTTCGGACTCCGGGTTGGTTGTTGCCCCAGCACCATCAAGCTTGTTCAAGCACCCGTGCATTATCACTTAGCTACAGTTCATGCTCCGATTCTTTAAAATATTAAAGTTTTTTTAGGTTGTTTTTTTTTTTCGCGGTAAATGTTTTTGCCCGTCTCGGGTCTCTTGGTGGTCTTTTTTCCCTGTCTCTTGGGGATGTTTGTTTTTTAAAAATATTTTCAGAATAAAAGACGTCGGTGCACCGTCCGTTTTATTTTCTCACGATGTGGAACAACCGTCCACGGTTTACACTGTTCGTTGCGTAAGCTAAAGCTTAAGCTACGGTAAGGAGCTAGGCCAAACACCTATTACTAGAGGCTGTGAGTAGTATACACCACAGCACTGTCATTAGTAAACACCAGAGATCTGTTACTACAGGCTGTGACTAGCATACATCACAACCTTGTTACTGCACACTGTGACTAGTAAACACCAGAGACCTGCTACAACACGCTGTGACTAGCAAACTCTAAGCTGAGAAAACTGTTATCATGTACTGTACAGCACCGGAAGCTGTTCGAAGAACAGCGAGTCAAATCTCTATCGAAAAAGCGCGGTCGGAGCCTATGCTCCTTAAGAAAGCATCCGCCAAAGGAACAAAATCAGGTAACTCGTCAATGTTCATAGGAGCTGCGACGGGTTCAATTGGTTCTTGCGGAGGTATACCAGGTTCTTCTGCTGTCACTAGACTGCCTTGAGTGAAGTACCGATGATGACAGTTCGGACAGCGTCTGGTGTCCCTAAAAAAGATATGTTCTCGACATCCTCTGTCGTTACGTCGTGCTGTCTTATAAAGAAAGTCCAAAGAGCATCAGACCGATGCTTTTGAATGCCACCCTGCATCAACCACCTTGGGAAGCACTGTATTTCCCTGACACAAGCATACTACGCAGACAGCGAGCAAGTGTGTTAGAAAGGGGAGGTGAAGATTTATACCGATTGAACTGTAATGCCCTGGGAAGAATGTTCATATATCCAAGCACAACCTTGTTTTTCGTATCTGCAACGCCCAGTAAAGTCAGCAGTTCCAGTCCATCATTCTTCATGGTCTCAGAGATGTTCTTGCTCGTTGCAATGTGATGCGGTTCACTGTCATCCTTCAAGCAATAGCCAATCATGCCAACAAAAGGTATGCAGACCCTTGTTGGAAAAAACCTTGACGCAAACTTCTCCACCAAGAGGTCTACTTTTCTCCCAACCCAAAGCCTCAACTACACGTTTCTTGATGTCTGCAGCAGACTTCGCAAACAACACCTTGGAAATGGAGGTGCAAAAGAATACCCCCTCTCTACTGAGAATAAGCCAGATAAACACTTACCATGCAGGAACTCAGACAAGAGAGGAAACAATTCCAAGTCTAAATCTGCTCCTGTCCTACAGACAGTAACAGAAGCCTCAATCGACGGCCTCTTGGTTCTTGCCTGCCTCCGGAGCGACATCTTGCTCTTGCAAGTTAAGGAAATGACGACACATGTACGGTTTCGTTTTCCACCCAGACTTTTGCAGATACAAGGTAGACCGTTGCTAAGATACAAGCACTGCACAGTAGGCTTTAGAAAATCATCGTCTCGGATGAAATAAGCCGGATAAGAAAACATACGGAACCTCTTATCTTGGAGATATAAGCAGAACTTATCTGAAGAGTATCCAAAGAAGTGATAAGGGTCAACTAATGTCTGGAGTGGAGGGTCATGTACAAGACAGGGGTAGCAAGTCTTTGCTATCAACACGTTGTCAAACTTTAATAAAAACGGCTGAAGCTCTTGAGAATAATCAAGTTCGAGATAACTATACGACCTACTGAGTTGTAGTAGAGAGGCATCGAAACCGATCATCGGCCGTTTTGAACAAAGAAAAGAAAACCTTGATGCATCTATAGCTAAGTGCACAACGGCGGAACTACCAAGAACAAGTGAAACATGTGGAAATGTATGGGTCTCGAGCAGCAGGTCTGCACACTGCTCCTCGTTATCGGAGGACATGACAACGCTTCTACATAACAAACATTCTGCTCATCATCGGCAGCACCCATCCTTACATAAAAGCAAAAGAAAACATCAGTGTATCCATACCTCAGATCTGGACGAATAGAACAGCCGATCGTCTGTATCGAAGCCATGCTTGCAAGCACGACAGACCACAAGTATGCAAAGCAAACAAAAGACGAAAGCACCACGACGTTGCGACCACCTCCACACATGGAAACCAATCAACGCTCGCGACAGCATCGATGATGAAAGGAACACCACTCAAGCCTTACCAAATCACAAAGGTCGCCACTCGAAATGATACGGACAAGCTGCACCGATTGAAACACACAACTCGTCAAAGATCGTGTTCTCGACCGCGTTATCGTGTCAGATATTGCGTGAAGGATGTCCAAGAAAATATGAGGTTCCTGGCTGTGGAGATGTTGTGTGCTGAAACAGAGACAAGATAGAGAAAAACAACCACGAAAACGAACGCTGCGATATATACCAACTCCAAATATATGTACACTGCCGGTTCTTTCTCCTAAGAGCACAGAACTGAAAAACAAACCAGAGCGGTCTGTAACCTGCTTCAAAGCCCCTTAAAAACAATCCTTGAATCACAACCCTGACCCAAAAACACCGAAGCGTAGCTCAAAGCAAGAGAAACTTCTCTTTGCTAACAAACAGAGCCACAACAGTATCACGCAATCTAAACCCAAGTCCAAACCACATCCATGTATAAGCTCTTAGCTAAAGCTAGCAACCACAAGCTGTATACAACCAACCAGAACTCTAACGAACTCAAAAGAGCAAAACCCGTAGAGAAGAAACCGAAAAAGATCTATTTGTGAACTTCCTCCTTTCGCCGAACGGACTTCAGATGTCGATAGAGTCTCCTCCGCTGACTCCGTTCACCCAAGAAACCTTCAGATCTGACTCCTAACAGCCGAGATATCATCGATTTTCGTTCGCAAGTGATCGAAACTTCAAAAATTTCTCCCTGCGGCTTAAAATCGCACACACCGCACAAATGGATCGTCTAAACTGATATCCGTCTTCTCTGGCAGATAGATCTAGCTACCTTGAACTCAACAAGACTCCAAACAAGCCGTTTGGAGTTCTCCTTGCAAAATCACGCAAGAAATTTGGTCGCAGGTTGTAAAAAACTGACGTAAATCAACTCCCTGCGGCTCAAACTTGCTCACCACACCCAAACCAACAATCCAATTCACGTACAGTCTTCTCCTATGCGTACATGAAGACTCCCTGATCGCGTAGGCACCAAGAACGAAGAGCTTGGCTCACCGATCGCGAAGAACAACCCAATCTCAGGTCGCAGACGAACGAAAATCTGATGTAAGCGCTTCCTTGCGAGCCAATTTCACTCAGAACTCCCAAACCGCCCGATGAAAACTCGTATCGTCTTCAGTTTCCTGAAGAACTCGTTGTTCTGATCCCGATGGATCCAAGGATAGCAAGTTTGGACTCCGGAACGGCCCAAATGATCCAACTCTCCTTCACATGTAACTGAAAACTCCAAATCTGCTTCCTGCGTCTCAATTTCTCTCAAAACACAACCCCCGATCCGTCTCTTCTCAAACCGTCTTAACCTGTGCGTAGCCTGCACAGATCTGAACCCGATGACACCTTGCGCGCGTGTATTGGACTTCTCACTTCTCCAAAACGTCCACCGACAGGTCACAGGAACAAGCAAGCTCCTTAAGTAGCCCCCTTGCGTCAGTCTCTGTACGTACAAAGTTCTCTCAGTAATAATGAAGCAGGTCCCTTGCGTCTTTGATATAGCGCCTGAAGCCTCAAATACCCAATCAGTAAGTAAACTAGGGCCTAGCTTGATTTTGTCTTTTTTCGAGTCGCATAACTTCTTCACTAGATGTCCAAACGAAGGAAACAAGATGCTCATGGAAAGCTGACAACGAGCTCTACCCATCTATGTGATGAAAGTGAAGATCCGAAGTTGTGCCAAAAACTCGTAAGCTGAGATCTAACTTGTTTTCTCCATCTTTCGAGTCTTGTAACTTTTCCACCAGGCGTCCAAACGAAGTAGATGAAGTGCATATGGAAAGCTGACAAGGAGCTCTATCCACTGATGCGATAAAAGCGAAGATTCGAAGTTGTGCCAAAAATCTGTAAGCTGGGGCTTAGCTTGTTTTCTCCATCTTTCGAGGCCTATAACTTCTCCACTAGGCGTCCAAACGAAGTAGATGAAGTGCATATGGAAAGTTGATAAGGAGCTCTACCCATCTATGCGATAAAAATGGAGATCCTAAATGATGCAAAAGCTCGTAAGCTAAGACCTAGCTTGTCTTTCTCATGAGTGTCTTTGGAGCGACAAGCATCAAAGTCTGAATTTCAGATAGGAGCCGGTCCACGACACGACAGCGTGGACCGTGCTCTCGTCTCGTCCTCCAAAATGTTAACTCGACTTTGACCTCGTTCCCAATCATGCTCTCGATCTAATCAGTCCACTGTGCACTCGAGTCGTCATTCAAAATCTTGACTCGCTACAAACACTCAAAATTACAACTCGTCCCTGATCGTGCTCTTGATCGTGCTCTCGACTCGTCTTCCAAAATAAAACCCCCTCCCCCCGACTGTGTTCTCGACCGCGCTTTCGACCGTGCTCTCGACTAGTGCTCCACTCGTCCCTCAAAACGAAAACTTCCCCTGATCGTGCTCTCGACTCGTCCCCAAAATGAAAACTCCACCCCCGACTGTGCTCTCCTTCTCAAAAATCTCGAGTTGCCATCGAGCGTGAATGAAAACGACCTCGTCTTAATCTAAATCCCATCTCTCGACTCGCCACCGAACGCCGTTTCGCTGCCGTTATATATTTTTGCGTTTTCCTCCTCTTACTGGAGACGGCACTTTACCCACATAATCATCGGTAGATGGGTTGTAGGTTCGAACATGTACGGCATAATGTTATTTTCAGTCTTGATTGTGTGGTGGTAATGTTCACAGAAAATGAAAAGATGTACGTTTGTTCAACGTGTATGCTTTTCATTACAGAAGTTACACTCTAATGAGGCTATAATGATCTGAATATATAAACATCCAAAATAGAATATTCAAGTTATCCAAGCAGCGACGTAAATGTGTAAGCTATCCCATAGTTAACATCTATAAATGATAATAATAAAAGACTTTTTTCCATATTTCATTGAAAAGTTAAGATGCGACGTCGAACCGGATATTGGGGGCGGCTACAGCAGTTTTGCGAACCCCACTATTTTCAGCCACGGATATGAAAGCATTGGGAGTCAGCTTAGCTCCAGTGTTCAAGCTGGCAGTCATGCTCAGTGAGAGCGAGGATGTTGTTACCTCTAGTGCGGAGGTGGTTCAGCAAGAGACGGTAGATGTGTCCATGGAGTCAAGGATCAGGACAACTACCAGTGGTACTTGGCAAGCGGCAGCTGCTAGGTTAGATGAGTTACCAGCTAGGCCGGCGATTTACCGTGGTGGTTTGGCACCAAGTGTGGTGTTGTTGGACAACAGAAGTGATATCTTTTGTTTGGTGGTACCTTCAGGGAAAGTGTATCGATCTCAGAAAGTCTTGTTAGACTCTGGAGTCCAACCGTTGATGTTGGGAAAGGCGGCGTGTATTAGTTTGGGTATGAAGAAGTCCGAGGTGGAGAGATGTCCATTCCAGTTGCAGACATCTCTAGGGGGATCAGGAGATACGGCTCTACACATGACACGTGAGATGTTGACGGTGAGAGTTTGATCAGATCATCCCCCGGATGGCTCTATGGTGAGGACCAAGATCATCGTTACAGCTGCAGAGTCTTATGATGTATTGGTTGGAGGTGCTGTGTTATACCCTATGTTGGGGTTCGTGATCGACTATTGGACGGAGATAGCATCTTATAGACCAGGTTGGCAGTCCGGTGAGAGACGAGTGAGCCGCTTACCAGTGCAATTCAATGCTAGAGTTGGGACAACGGAGTCTACACCAGGGACGATGGCATCCGTTGTAAGGTTCAGTTCGGTCATCACTTGGCCGGGCAAGTTGTTGGAGGACAATGCCCATGCGGAGGATGCTCTGATCTTTGAGGAGGTGGAGGACATGCCTAACATGTCTACGTTAGTACCATCTGCCTTGGATGTTCCACTCTGGAGTTCGAGTGGAGAGTTGCAGCAGTATGCTGATCAATTGGTGCAGCAGGCTTGGAGTGAAGCCTTTGTATCAGCAATAGAGGAACAAAGGGTTGTTCCTGCTACTGGCCTTATGACCTTATCACCGTTGGATACGACTCTCATTGTGTGGCAGTATCTAGAGGAGGGTGTATGTGTGCTGGAGCTGTTTGGAGGGATCAGCACAAGTTTGGCTGCGGTATTGCAAGCAGGCATACAAGTACATTGATACTTGTATGTGGAGAGAGATGAGATTACGAGACGCATCTCATTGCGACATGTGACACATTTAGTGCAGAGATATCCTGAGTTGTTGTCCATATCAGCTGTTAGAGGATACCAGCAAGCATTACCGTCAGATATTTCGCTGCTGGGGGCGTAGGATCTTATGTTTGTTGGCACCATTCACTTGGTGATAGCCGGATGGCCATGTCAAGGTCACACGCGTGCTGAGAGAGGTCAAGGTTTACATGATCCACGATCTAGGATGTTCTGGGAGGTGTTACGGATCTTACGACATCTCTAGATGCATCAGGTGGATTCTCCAGCGTACATCTTGGAGAATGTTCCTTTGTTGGGTGATGCTCGTACACAGATGATGGCGAGTATGCACCAAGTGTGGTCTTGGGTTGGACCAGCAGTGTTGTTAGATGTAGGGAGAGTAGGATCTCGTGCACATCGTCCACGGTTGTGGTGGACGAACTTGTTACCGAGAGAGGTGCTTAAGCGCGCACACGATGGAGTGAGACGACCAGCGCATCTCACGGTTGATAGCATCTTGGATGCAGGACGACGATCTCAAGTAGTGAGAGTCGTCGATAGGTCACCCATGACAATGGTGAACCTAGTGGGATGACCCATGGTAGCGTTATCCACTTTGGTAAGCTTTCCAGCGTCACATGCTTACCGAGATGAAGGACCTGGGCTTGTGTGGGATGCTCAATTACGGCAGTTGGTGGAGCTCAATGCCGATGAGAGAGAGCGAGCGATGAGTTTCGCTACGAGTACGACGGTAGTAGCTTCGATGTCGGAGGCTTCACGTCGTCAAGTATTGGATCAAGCAATGGACTTGAATTGCTTGACATGGATTGTTAGCTTTGGATTGGCTGAGCAGCGTCGGATGCGATCGACGGATGTTACTGCTCGAGCACTCTTGAGCTCTTTGCTTACCGAGTCGGTGGAGGCAAAGGTTGAGGACGAGGCACGTGGAATTCGTCATCCTTGGACATCATGAGATGTTGTAGGAGAGAGTGTAGAGCTTGCAGCTAGAACTGCAAAAGTTTTTCGCACAGTAGCGGTGGAGGTTGTTGGTGGTGAGCAGAAGGAAACTGCTCCAGAGGCTGCAAGATAGCAGTCAATGACTTCGTCTTCTATCTCTAACATGGTAACATAGGATACTTGGGAGCCAGAGATTGGACCCAAGCTTATAGGAGAGGAGAGACGAAGAGTTCAAAGATTCATGAAGAGCTACAGGAATTGTTTTGCCTTCAGTATGAAGGATCTGGGTATCTTGAAGGGACCTGGTATACGGATCGATTTGGCTAATGATACGTCAATCTTCCGACGTCCTTATAAGTACAGTGATATGAAGAGAGCATTGATCTAGAGTAAGACTCAAGACTTGTTGGAGGTTGGGTTGGTGGAGATGTCGCATGGAGAGTATGCATCTGCCACACTGATGCCAGCAAAGAAAGATATGTATGGCAACTACACGGATAGGCGGATGTGTGGAGACTATCGTCCTATCAATCGGCAGACGAAGTCCGATAAGTATGCCATGCTGACACCAGATGAGATCTTTGATGCAGTGGGACATGTGAAGGTCTTCAGTACTTTGGATCTTCGAGCAGGGTATCATCAGTTGCCGATGAGAGAAGAAGATAAGTCCAAGACAACATTCTGGGGAATTGACTTTCACGGCAAAGATTGTTTGTATCAGTGGCGGTTCTTACCATTTGGGTTGAAGAACGCCTCTGCTGAGTTCTAAAGGGTGATGGACAAAATGCTAGCATGATTGGATTTTGTCATATGTTATATTGACGACATCTTAGTCTATAGTGCTACAGTGGAGGAGCACGAGAGACACTTATGGGATGTGTTCGAGCGGTTGAGAGCTCATGGATTGAAGTTATACCTTGGGAAGTGTAAGTTCTTCCAGGAGTTGGTAGAGTATCTGGGCCACATCATCTATCCAGGTGGATTGGGTGTTCAACAGACGAAGGTTGAGACTATTGCACGTATCCCACGCCTCACAGATGTGAGTCGAGTTCGAGCATTTGTTGGTTTGGTGAACTTCTATCGTCGGTACGTGAAGGGGTTTAGCGAAGCCATTGACAAAGCTCATGAAGGTGGACCAGGAGTGGCAGTGGGAAGATGAGCAGGAGCGAGCTTTCATAGAGCTCAAGGATAGGTCGACATCTGCTCCTATCGTGAGGAGACCCGTTAGGGGGCGTCCTTTCTAATTGCACACCGATTGGAGTATGTTGAGACTTGGAGCAGTGCTGACTCAGCATGATGATGAGAAAAAGGAGTTCGTGGTGGCGTATGCCAGTCGCTCCAACAATTTGACGGAGGCGAGGTACAGTTCGTACGAGGGGGAGTGTTTAGCTACAGTGTGGGCTGTTGCACACTTTCGATGTTACCTGTTTGAGAACCTCTTTACTCTCATCACTGATCACCAGCCGCTCAAGTGGTTGATGGAGTCGGACAAGCTTACAGAGAAGCTTGCACGGTGGGCTCTGATCTTACAAGAGTATGACTTCCAGGTAGTGCATAGACCTGGAGTTGTAAACCTAGATGTCGATGGGTTGAGTCGCAATCCGTGCATGAGTCAGCAAGATCAGACTGGGGCTCGATGGCATGACGAGGTTGATGAGGAGATAGTGTCAGGGTGGCATGCATCTACTTTTCTTTGTGTGTTGACCATGAACTCTAGTATGGAGGGCCAAGTCGTATCTTTCTCTAGGCAGAGAGTAGATGATGAGTCTCCAGATCCTGAAGGTGGAGATGGTGTTCTAGACCAGCGAGATATCCATGATGATGTGATCGTGATGAAATATCTACGTACTGGTGTGGTAGTAGGCACAGTAAGTGCCAAGGAGCGAGATCGTGTCCTTCAACGAGCGAAGAGATTTTGACGAGAAGGACGACATGTACTTCGAGTGTGGGGTGATGGGAGGGTACGGATAGTGCCACATCCATCCCAAAGGGCACAGTTAGTACGACATGCCCATGAGGAGTTGGGACATTTTGGAGTGAAGCGTACGCCTAGCTTACTCCAAGGACAGTACTGGTGGCGTGGTATGCACGTCGATGTGCAACAGTTTGTCGCACGATGTGTGGTTTGTGATCGAGTACGAGCATCGTTTAATGCTCCTACTCCTCAGTTACACCCCTTACCGATTATGGAGTTGAGTTACGGTTGGAGTTTGGATTTTGCGGGACCTTTACCGTTGACCGTACGTCATCACCGGTATGTGTTGGTGATGGTGGAGCACTTCTCCAAGTGGATTGAGTTGGTGGCATTACTAGACAAGACGTCACTCGTCTTGTCTAGTAATGCCACCAACTCAATCCACTTAGAGACATATGCGTCCTTAGATCGAGTATTGAGTCGTTTTGGAGCACCATCTGAAGTGCTGACAGACCAAGATACAGAGTTCCTTGGTGAGTTTCAGGCCTTGTGTGATCAAACGCTGATTGATCATCAGACTACATCTCGAGATCATCCTCAGGCGGATGGTTTGGCGGAGAGGGTAGTTCAGACGGTGAAGAGAGGATTGCGTAAGTATGACTTGCAGAAGGGCCACCGGATGTGCAGTTACCATGGTTGGCTATGGGCTACGGTTTCATCTGACAAGCGTCTTTGGCTTCCTTCTCACCGTATTTTCTATTGTATGACCGAGATCCAGATCTACCTTCGACCATTCGTCGTGATTCTGCTGAGGTGCTGGACCTTGATGACCCGGATATGTGGGTGAGAGCATGTTCTCAACGAGCAGAGACATTTCGGAGAGTTATGCCTATGACTTTTGAGAACCTAACGATTGCTCAGCATAGAGACATGTTGCGATATGCATCCGAGGAGGAGGTTATCGGTCGTCGATTCGCAAGTTTCATCCTGACGATTATATCTATCTACAGCAGACCGCACTGACGACGTTGGATGTGACCGTAGGACGCACTATTTTACGAGTGCGAGAGGTGTTACCTTCTGAAGTACTCATGTTAGAGGGCCGTGATGGTGTTGTGTGGAAGGACCATGTGCGTAATTGCATACCATGTCATCTTCTCAATATTGATGATACCGTTCACCCAAGCTTAGCAGTTGTACGCATGGGCTTGAGGTGTATGTTGTGTGGGTCTACTGGTGGAGCAGCTCGTATGTTGGTGTGTGATGGTTGTTCGAGAGGTTGCCACATGTCATGTTTGACTCCACCTCTCAATGTCGTTCCTACTGGACGGTGGGTTTGTCCTTGATGTATATAGCAGGGATAACCGATCAGATCTTTGCGTGGTATGGATTGCAGACAGGCGACTAACGATGGGGTGATGTAGCACCCGGCCTCCTGATCCTTGCACCCATGAAGGTGTATATCACGTAGTTAGGATATGAAGCTATATGGAGTTAGAGTGACCTAACCGTCAGTTAGGGGGGCGATTGTGATATACTTGTGTATGTGTATGACATCGTCCATGTGTTATGCGTATGTGTGGTGTATCTCTGACAGCGATGTATGTTGTGTAGCGATGTGTATGCGCACGACAGCTGTCAAGTTAGTTTGGCACCTCGGCTAGGTTGATCGAGTGCGAAGTGACGCATCTTGGTAAGGTCGTTAGTGTCGTTAGGGTGAGTTGGTGGGAGAATCCACTAGGGGTATACTTCGTAAGTAAGGCTTGGAGGTCTTAGTTCTTCGAGTTGAGCCTTCAAGCTCCAGGCTATGGTGGATAGTCTAGTTGAGTGTAACCCGGATTCTCTTCGTGCTTAGAGTGGGTTTGGCTTGACCGTTGTTTGTGAGTAATCTTTGTTGTAGTGTTGGAGATGATAATTTCTCTGTTCAGATTATTGTGGTACACTTGTGTATGTGTATGACATCGTCCATGTGTTATGTGTATGTGTGGTGTACCTCTGACAACGATGTATGTTGTGTAGCGATGTGTATGCGTACGACACAGGGCTATCCTTAACCTCATTTCCCTTCGTGCTATCAACAATCCCTTTGATGGAAGACCTATACACAGCAAATAACACAAACAAGATCCATCATATTTCCTTGGCTAAGAACGCAATAGCTGATTTTTCATTATTCGCCGATGATTCGGATGTATATAGTGAAGTGGATGAGCAATCATTCCTTAACTTACAGAACGTAATCAGGATCTATGAAATAATATATGGGGCTAAGTTAAACTTAGCAAAGTCGATGGCTATTCCTATGGGTGTCAAGTTTGACATTCTTAGCTGGTTAGCACGCTCAGGCTGCAAGGTGTTAGGTCGAGGACCATAGCAGACGGCTGGATGTCCGTATAGACCAAGACCTCAGATCGGAGATAATATGGAGGTGGCACATGGAGAATATAACGTCTAGACTGCCGCATTAGCATCTCCGCTCTTACCATTTGGTGCGAGGGTGATGTTACTTAGGCACATAGTTCAGCCATCAGCATATTATCTACTCTCTGTCTATATACTGTCAGTTTCATATCAGGCTGGAAATTAGTAAGCATGCTCATCCGAGAGAAGTAGGCGGCCTAGGCTTGACATAGATGAAGAACTTCGTCTGTGTACTCCAAAGCAAGCATGCAGGGCACCTATTGGATCAGAAAAGCACGGAGTCGAGGAGACCATTGCGCGGAAAACTGATAACGAGATATCCATACAAGAAGACCCTCAAGCTGCTACCTACGGAGATACTTCTCATCAGACGACAGATGCAATTCCAAAATTCGGAGACAGTAAGAATGGAGTTAAATCTTGGAGGAGCAGTACGTAGACACTAAGATGGAATCTTGTTCAAACCGACTTACCGAAACATCTCTCAGTTGCTGAAGTAGTTCGGCTATAGTTCGGCTATGGTCCATTAATGAGATCTGAATCAACAAGAGGAGAAAAACGTAATTCAGTCTGGGAAATCAGAAAGTAGTCACGATGCGAGCCCTCTAGAAGGCACGTGACCAGTTGCCTAGCTTAACTCTGCAAGACTCACAGGAGGAAAGGATAACTAGAGAAGTAGCAGCAGCCCAAGAGCTGACCGACCTACGCGTGAGCGAATCCAAGGATGATGCTGGGATACGGAGCCGATCAAGGGATTCATAATGCTAGTGAGAAAAATTTACAGAGAGCTGATGGCAGCATCAAAACTGGAGACATTAGCACGGATCAATGGCATATGGAAACAAAATTGGCAGTCTGTCAAATAGAGAGTACCCTGGAACGAGGTCCCGGCTGAAGGAATGCACAATAGAGACGTCATCTTTCTGTGGAGAATCATACACAATGGGTTGTTCACTAATAGTATGGCAGAACTTATGGGATTTAGCGACGGGCTATGCGTGTACTGTCACCTAACTGACGTGGCAATACGTGCTTCAGTCTAGATCCGTCCTCTTCTCTGTCTAGTATTCTATTAGACCTGAAAGGGAATGTACTAGGCCGCCTTGCTGTCAGGTTAGTGATGTGCACAACATGGAGACATATCTGGGTTTCCAAGTACACACTTCTCTTCGGGAAAAAGTAGTATAGCACGACATACTAGTTACCAATGAGAGAGGCTAGAGACATGTTAGTCTCTCTACTGAAATATTCGGAATACACCAAAAAAGGCACTAACATCCACGAAGCAATCCAACTCCTAGAAGTTGCACTTCCACCACACTGGCAAACGTTGGGAAAGGAAGAGATCAACTTGGAGGGTAACGCAAGCCAAATCGGTTACGATACGATAGTTCGGCCTTCATCTTTTGTGTCTATTTTTTCGGTCGAGTTGCCGTCCTGTGATTTTATTGTTCGGTTATGGCTCCTAGTGGCAAGGTTTACCTTTGGTTACCCTCGCGGTTCTGATGTCCAATACTACCTCTTTGCACGGTAAAGGCATCTTTTTGAAAAACGTTTTTGGAAAATAAAAAATAAAAAAACCTTTTTTGAAAACTTGAGCCAAAGATAGGCATGACTAACTATAGTTGACCCGTACCTAAAGGTCACATGGGATCGCTGATCGATGCATTTTCTCTCTGCATCGGGACCATTTGTCGGACCACCAGAGCTCATACGCTTCGTTAGTTGTTTCTGCATTTCCTTGTCTGAATCTGCCTTAGGTCTTTTGTCTGCTTGTTATTGGCATCATGATCACTTTGTTCCGGTTCGTGTTTGCCCTACCTTGCTTGTTTAATTTATGATCAAGCTTCGACATACGAATTTTCAGAAATTGTCCAAGATTTGGGAATGATGATCTTTCACTTCTTAAGAAACTTACACTTGCAAGAAAGATTTCTCAATAAAGCGTAAGTGTCTCGACTATTTCATAATTTTGTTCTGTCCATCGGCTTGACTAGTTTTCATAGTACATTTGGTCAAAACTGATCGGTCTCGCTTGCTTTCTGTACACAGTTTTTCTTGCAACGAGGATGTTGCTCGTTTCTTTGTTCAAGTGGATTTGCTTGCAATGGGGTCTGCAAGGCACTACATATGACTTTTCTTTCATGGGAAATCTGGAATTAAGTGTTGTCTAATGAAAAGACATGAACATTTGCATACAAAATGGTATAATATTCTTTCCTTACCGTCTGAGTTGTCCATGTTCGCGGATTGAAGATAAGTGAAATAGACCCTTAGTGGGCAGATGCTTTTAAAGTCCTTCCATTCTCGGCCACGACCTCGATAGAAGTCGAGATGGATTCATAATACCACGCAATCCACTCCGTCCTATGTCTTTAAAGAGTACAAGAGTGAACGTTTTCTCATAGGACGAACTTCATGCTTTTTGAGCATGACTTTTTTCTGCATAACACACCATTGGGAGCCAAGAATGAACGACGATCAGTATTCTCGAATACCACTCTATTTTTGACAGTTCACCACATCTCCATTAAGAATCCGATCTCATAATTGCTAGATTTCTTAGTATATTTACCTAGCTTCAACTGCTCTTACCGAGAGAACTGAGTTGACTTGTAATCCTGTGGGAGTGGTGACCTAACATACTCACGATGCTTATTCACCTTCGCTTGCCGGAGTTGAGTCTGACTGATTTGTTCTTGTATTTTACCTCATGGCTTTGGTTTCGACCGTTCCAAGATTTTTATTTCTTTCTCGACTCGTTTTAGAGTATGTTAGTGTTCGAATTTTCGATTCAAACCTGTCTCTCCCGTAAATTACTGAACTCTTACACGCACGATTTTTACGTTCCTCCAACGTCGGGTGCTTGGACTCGAACTCAAGACCTACAACCTGTTACTGAGTACATTTGTCACTGTGCTAACAGAAACATTTGTAAAAACAGTGTTTTCTCTCTCTGTAAAGCTACGCGCGAGTCTAAGTCTCCCTGGTCGTACAGCACCCGTGAAAAAAGGCATTCGAAACGTGCCCGTAATTTCGGCGTGAAAACAGCGTGTTAAAATTTCCAGTCTAAACCCGACCGTTAACCAACCGGCGTTCCGGATTTTTTCCCCAACCTCCCCGACGTGCCGTCGGCTGCCAAAAGCTCGATGGGGATGCTTATTCCTTGACAATTCAGGAGATGCTTCTTCCGGATATAGTAGTGCATGATAAACATCTCTTGACTTCACCAAGTCTCTTTCCCTTACTCTGAACTCGACTAGGTCCATGCGAACTGTAATATATTTGATCGAGCTCCTAACATGCTATAGACTGGAATCGAACGTCATGCGAGTTATGTCCCTTACGAGTTATAGTTGAGTTTACACGATCGATGTCATATCACAGGTGTCAAGATTAAGACGAGAAGTTAAAATTTGACTGCATATTTGCATCGCGTTATTAAAAACTGCACATTCTTGTGTGGAATAATCATTCATAAAAACCTTCCGCCTAATCTCACGCTCGGAGTCAGAGTACTTGGACTTCAGCTTATTTGACATAATGCGACTCTTTCTCAAAAGAGAGTGACGAGAATGCTCGAAAGAGCCTTACGCTCTTAATATACCCGTGAGAAGTTTTGTAAGGTGCTTTAAAAATCGTAAGCTTACTTATGCTCGTAAGCCCTTCTGTTGGAAATCTCATCAGATGCTTTCCTTCTTACGTCACTCATTCAAACTTTGTAAGTTCTTTTTTACTAGTAATAATTTGAAATAAGGCAATGTACAGAATTCCATAATACTTTCTCAACTACAAGTCGTAACATGTCATTGGACTAAGTATACGAAAATGATATAATATAACATAACAACTAAAAGTTCATGAATGCTTAGTTTCAAGTTGCAACTGGCTTCACCTGATAGTAATTACATGATGCTTGGAGTGGAAGTCAGATGGAAAATTGGTAGAATGAAAGAGTGGTTCAAGTTTTGATCTCGGTGCCTACTTCTTTTATCGGATCTTGTCTGCTCGTTTTCATTTTTAAATTCTAAAATCTCTTTGAAAGTTCTTTAAGTTCTGATAATCTTGAAATCTCATAAACTTTGATACTGCTAAAACTTCGCGTGAACATTCTCCTTCCAGTTCTCCAAGAACCTACTACCCCACAAGGTACAATGTTGATAGCATCACTTTCCTTGTTCAAATTACGATCCATAGCCACGACTACCTGAATTGCGTTCTCCTACAGTAAAAGTTTCTTTAGCCAAGTATTAGAAAATATGAATGTACTCAAACAGATAAAATAAACAAACTAAAAAGCAAGGTTATGGATCGAATCATTTATCTGATGTTGTTCAAGTCTGTTCAGCTTTTCATGCCTGGCTACTTAAAATGGAACGTGCAAATCCATGAAACCTCGTTAACATGTTTGACTATCTAACGTTCAAATGCACACCACCTTGCTTGAGCTCATACAGTATTGCTTTTACGCAAGTTAAAGCACGACAAACGGGGCGTGCAATTTTTGGGGCCTGCTATTTGCAGACCCTGCCTCGGCAGAACCCTCAAATGGCAGAGGCCCGCTTACAGTGCTTTACCCTATACCAAAAGGTACACTAGGAACAGGAGAACCGACTGCACAATCGTTCCTCTCTTGAAACTACTTCTGTATGCTCGATCGATGGATTTAGTAAAACACATTTAAATCCAACTTACTCGGTGTATCAATGTGAAAGTCATTGCTCAACTCGAAGGCAATCTCTACAGCACTTATCGCCTACAAACATAGTCGTGCTGCAAGGGTTTAAACACTCAACACTGACAACACTCATCACCTCAACATCACAGAGTAGCACGTCAAAAATTGTTACTCTACTTACTTATCACTCTATAGCATGTTAAGGGCCTGACCAAGCTCGTAAGGCCATTTTCGCTTTTTTCTCATGCAAGGTGTTTTGGACAGTGAAGAAGTCTTCTTGAACATCTTCTGCGAAATGCCATCTCAATTGATGCCATACCACAGACAGATTATTACAACCAGAGATTTTTCTCTTTCTCATGCAAGGTCTTGTGGACAGTGAAGTATCTTCTTGAGCATTTCTGTGAGGTGCTAACTCCGTTAATGACAGACAGTTCCTCAAAAACTCACGATGACCCCAACAACTTACCTGAGATAACTATTTTGAGTTGTTGGGATCTCCAGTAGATAGAATCAACCATGGCTTTTAACGATGGATTTTTGACTGCACCCTTATTATTGGGAGATAAGCAGGTGGTTAATGACGTCGTAAACCATGCGTCTCGGAAATGGGATTAAGAACGAATTTTCCACGATAAGCACGTCCGGAGTAAGATGGTAGTCGGGCAGGCCGAGGAGTGATCCTACCAAGCAGTTGCTTAACTTCGAATGTCGAGAAAGACCACAGCAGAGAACCCTGGCTGCACCTTTTCGGACAGATTCAACACAACAGTTCGCACCCGGTCATTTATTCCACTTTGCCTTCCTGGTCAGTGCGTTGTAATGACTTAGGATTAACTGTCTATTCGGTTTTGGAGCGTAAAAAGTGACAGAAAGAAAACTCTAACAGTAGATTCTACCGAGCACACGCTAAACTCCGAACGTCCGTAAAGACAATATGTTGGTACACGAGTGTAGGAGTCCGAATCAAGGACTACGCTCACACATTTAAGGTGACCGCAAAGCCAAGAGAGCCGAGCGAAGTACACAAGGAGTAGCAAGATAGGTGTGAATGTGCGCTAATTTTAAGTATCAAGTTAGCGAACGTATGTAACCAAGGGGTGGACCAACGGGAAAGACATAGTAGAGAATAAAGTAGTGTGAACTCGGAACAAAATTTACACCAAACCTGATCCCACATGGAATGCGAAGTATGAGCTCAAGGATCGTGGAACGTTGGAAACACAGGACACTTGCAAAAGAGAAACAAACGAAGCAGTATGCTCTAGCACTTTTGTGAGCTGGATTTTCGATCAGAAGTAGGTGTGATCTCTGATTGCACACTTATCCTACCTTGAAATTATCACCTATTCATGCTATGCAGGCCTAGCCTAACGCTTTCCGAAATGTAGACACAAGTATTAACGGATTACAAGAGAAAACACAACCTTCGAGGGGAACTCCTAAAAGTGCCTTGCCAGCTGCCTCAAGGTGTGGTGAAGCGCCAAAGATCCACCGCTATATCCACCTCTCGCTTCTTGTGAAATTTGTAGGAAGCAGGTAGGTCGTACCGTAGCTACATACATAAATCATTCGGTATTAGAAGTGAAAAGGAATGACAGGATAGTAATTCAAACGGGGTAACTGTTGCGGAACGGCTGGCTGTCGACGCAAAGGTACCTCACATAAGACTTCTGCCGTCACTGCCTTGAAGTCCCTCAAAGCTCCTCGTCGCACATGCTGCACAGGGAAGGAAACGTGCACTCCAGCGTGCTCAACATGAAACCGGAGAGCGTAGGCACGGATCAAACACAACGTACACGGATTACCATGAAGGAGGATACCATCATACCTCTCTCGTGGAAGTCTTGTGCAAAGAGTAAACAGCTGTCTTAGCAGTCTGCAAGTTCAACGTATGGCGCATATCAGCAGCAACCCTGACAACGATGCGGACGTACACCACAAAAGTCACCTTCTGCGATTGTATGTATCCTCGCCACAAACGGATTAAGTACGACCTCATCTAAGAGGAGCGGGAACAATGGGCCTTCAAAAAATGCAACTCGGATGGTGTTACAAGCACCTTCAGGGCTGCTGAAAGGAACTCCATATCAGCACCTTTTCTTCGTGTTCCAAAAGGGGGATTCATAATGACGGTATCCACCACTGGACCTGAAATGAGCACACTTTAATTTTCCGGCACGCTGTTGAAAAGCCATCTCACGCTTGCTCTTAATCACGACATCTCCATACCGTAACAGGGTAAAAGAATAAACAAACCGGACCGTACTTGAAACAGGTCAGACATACCTCGCCAAGAGAGGTCTTGGATATTGTCGAGAACAAGGTCCATCTCCACCTATTGCGAGTCGGAAAATAACAAAAAGTACATACTCAGCATTCGCTTATTCTCGATAAGGCCTGCAACCGCAAGCAAAGCATGTTTCTACAATCAACGGCTTCCTGGTAGCAACTGCAACATATTTATGCTGTCCTCCTTTGCAGGTTTATTGTCCTCTTGATTTCCTGAGTGGGAGATCACAGTTGATGTCAACATCAGGTGGCAAATAGACGGAACAAGTTCAAGTACACTGTTTAATCTACACTCTTTCTGATTCAACTTACCTCGAGCTCCAGCATATTGTTCTGTGCCATTTCCAAGGCTCCGAAATCGATATCTACACCAATAACATAGCTGCGGAACTCAAGATCAGTCATTCTTTGCATGCTGTAATGATAGCGGAGGTATAACACTTCATGTGGCTAAGAAGGTGCTCACTGAATCAGGCGACTGCATTACCACTTTAGAAGTGGTTCCACACCGGAGCAAATGTCACGACGTTCAACCAACTTTGACACTATGGCCGAACACAAAAGCGTCCGTGAACATACGACAAATCAAAGTCCGCCACAAGGACTATGCCGTAATTATGAGTGTAAAAACCCAAGGACAGTTCACTATCGAAGCATTATCTACAAAGTGTAGTCCCCACAGGGCAACCAAAGGCTCAGCCGAGGACTTTAGAGCTTACCTTGCATCCAACAGTGTGGCACCTATGCCAAGCGTGCCGCAACCACAACCAAAGTCAGCAACAATTCTCTCAGCTACATCTCCAAATGAGTTCTCAGCCTGTAAAGAAGAACGCACACGGCAGAGTACTTGGTCAAAAACTCAACAGGCTGATACAGTATATCCAAACTGAATTGACTGGATTGCAAGCGACAATTAAGTTTTCTGGCCAACACAAACCAAAATAAGCCCGTCCATCTACTCACCATATACAGCATTCGACTGGCAATATGGGGACCTGTCGGGTACTGTTCCAAGTCGATCTGATAACAGAGTACAAGTGATCCTTCAAAATCAATTCGAGTATATGACCAGAAACTTCGAGTAAGTTTTGTTGACTTTCAATCTCTTTCACTTCCACTATCTGCCTATTCTGGCCACTTCAGGTAGGTCACTCCGTACCTTCGGACTGGAGAACTGGGAAACATCCCCCAACATCGATTCTAGTTGTTTGAGCTTCATATCTCGAGTCCAGTAAAGATGCGGCAGGGGTTCAATACGTCACTGCACTTACGTATCGTCGGTTTGGTCTGCCGTGCCGTCAAATTATGCGAGTTATTCGCACAGCAGGGTTGCTCAGGAGCAAATTCGCCCCACGTACTTACAGCACGATCATCTTACGCCATAGCCTAATTCTCTCCATTTCCTTTTTGAAAGGAGGGATATCTACAAGTCTCTGCTAAGCGGTATGAAGTCCAGAACCGTCAAATTTAGCTTCGAAGCGCGCTACTCTGTTACACACTCCACACGGGTCCGCTGTGAAGCTCGCTCCCAACGACGGACAAAGGTTCAATAACCAGATTAGTCGCTCTTGGCAAGAGAATCAGAAGGTGTCCCGCACTGGTGTTGATTGTCTTCTTCCCTATACCTGTTTCTGGCACGCGTAATTCAACATGCTGACCGTCATACAACAGAAGCCTCTGCTGATGTTTGCCGTTGGTTCACAAATATCGCATCAGATGGTAATCGGCAGCAAATCAGAAAATCTTGAAAGCTGTCGGCCCCAACTTCTCCTAAGTTCCATTCCTGGTCCAAGAAAATGGGAGAACTACTGCTATAACAGACAGAGGGAAGTACTAACAAAAGCAGGGGGATAATAAAATCATCTAAAGATATTCCACCTTGGTATAACTCTAACAGGATGGTCTACCTTTCCAGTTTTGCAGTTCACTGCTGGCCGCTTTCCCAGTTTATAAGTTGGACGAGGTGAGTCATTTTACATGGTATAATATTTATCTAAATAGATCTCCGAAGCATAATTCAAAGAAAATACGTAATATGCAAAGAACAAGAACTGGAATTTGTTTCCAAGTTCAAGCATTTAAAAAGAAAGAAAGAAGAGTTTAATCAAATACCTTTGACCATGAAGAATTTTTCTTTTCTTTCATACGGACAAAGAGAAGATGTTACACTTCGATGAAGAGCCACAAAAAACTAAATAAATCTACAAACGCAGCGCATGGAAGTGTTCAGGATCCAACATAACATCTATCTCCTTGAAAGAGTGAGTATTTCTCTAAACTTCAGTTTTAATCTAGGATCAACTGTGGAAAATTCGATGATAATAGTAATATCCCTGTTGTTACATCTTGTTATTATTAATTGTTACTACTTAAGATACTAGTGCCAACGTGGAAGAGCTTTTTATGAGTCACAAAAAGGTTTACATAGCGCTCGGGGCTAACCGGAATTCTTTGTATTTTCAACCGGCTGGAATTTCGAAAAGTCGGGTTGAGCAGGACTTTTTGCAGATTAAAATTTTACAAAACGAAAAGTTATCTGTTAAAAGAACTGAAAAGACTAATAAATGATTGAGAAAAACCGATTACCGTTCATTGCCGTCGGATAACTTCCGGTTCTCAAAACTTTTTACCCGGAGCACTGGGTGTACAAGGTTTTCTTCCCAGGTTTATGTGTTAATGAAGGAAAATGTGACCAAAACGTACATTAACAAACTGAAAAGTTTCACGCCGCATAAGGCACGGATACGGGGTTTTCTCGGATGTTCGACTCTTTTGCTCGGCGTCCGATCGACGCTCCAACCGGCTGACGCCTCGCGAGAGGTCTTACATTCGGGAGAACACCGGCGCCGGCACCTTTCGCTACACGTAAAACTGCTGGTGGACTTTATCATCGTGAAGAGTTGGTACTACGGTTGTGAGGACCTATCCCCTAAACGAAGCAGCTGTCCACTGCCCATGGACGTACAAAATTTGTCCTTGTGTCTGATTTAAGTACTTTATCTTAGTGCAAGGCAAATTTGAACTGCCCTAACATTTATGCATAAGCCGAATATCATTTACGAAACTAGTGCAACTCACGCATGATCTAGTTTGTTGTTGTTGGGTATAGCAAAACCCTAATCGCGTTCCAGACCCTAAACCCTTAAGGTCTTCTCACCCTGCCTATAGAATTCCTAGGATTCCGCGGAGTTGCGATTGCCTGCCGCTCCTGAGCATTCGTTCAGGCATTCTTGGGAACCTTGAAGTGAATGCGTCGATCAAATGTGACCGCGAAGCGAGGTTGGTCAATTCTTCCTACAGAGAGAACCTTGCCCACGTATAATTGCTTGAAGTAGAGGTTATGATGAATGGACCTGCGAGAATGAGTTTGTTCGTTGAGTGAAGATAACAATAGAGATTGGTCCTTTCACAAAATCAATATGGATTGCTCAGCTGGAAATCAGTGTAGCAGTAGAAGTACAGGATGTGGTCTATTCTCTAGATGCTCTACCTGAAAGAGCCTGTAAGCGGTCTGGACCTGAGGTCTCCACCCTTCACGGGATCTCACACCGATCTTTAATTGGGCCCAAGATCTAGGAAATGCCAACGTTACAGACAAATAATGCCGAAGTGAGCCCTCAAACTTCGGAGTAAAATTGATTTACTTAAAGCCCGATTGTCGACCTAAACTTCCGTTCTCCCTGATGAGTGTGCTGGCACTTGATAGCACGGAGGAAAGCCCATTTCCTGAATCTCTTTTTGTTGGGGGAAAATTTGCTTTCTGAGGAGAGTTCAACACTGTGCCTGTTTTAAGCAGCATTTCGCATCTCTGTTGATTCTTCATCGTGGCGTGTCGATTAAATCTCTTTTGGGCAAAGCCGGATTGCTCTACGGCAGTGTTGCCTACACACTTGGTTTGGCTCGGGTTAGGGCTAGGGCAGCCATTGTCGCCGTGTTAAGGAATCGGACCTCTCACACTGGGTGCGTCGACGCCTGGTGTGTTTACAAGTGAGGAGATTGGAGAGGTTGAGGACAGGACAACTGCATGCGGAGCGGTACTTTTACCGCCTGCCATGACTTATTGGATGTTTATTCCGAGTACCACCCTGTGTATGTGAGGCGACAATTCAGTGGAAGCGCAGCGGCAGTTGAGTGGCGGGGAGTGTTTTCATATTTTAGTTTCCAACTGTGGTATTTGATTTTCCTGAATTAAACGATATCGGGTCGACGAATCCGTGTATGCAGTGTTTACTTCTCTCTTTTGCGAGGCGCTTTTGGTGTACGAACGCCACTGATTATACAAAAGTTTGGAGAAACGTTGCGTTAATGATCCCTTCCCTATCGTTTCTGTTTTGGCAACAGTTACGTTGTGGATTTATTATTAGGAATGCTGTTGGAAGTCTGTCCAGATTCAAGATTTCTTGCCTGTCATATTAGACGAGTTTTTTTGTGTGCAGAATATTGAGCTAGCGGATGCTCCCGTTCTTCTGTGTTCTCGACAGGGACCAGGTTTCCAAGTTCCTTCAGCAGATTCCCGAAGAATCGTGAGGTCCCCCAGCAGGGGGTGAACGCAAGGGAAGCGTTGTTATGAAGAAGAAAACGAGGGTGGAGGCCCCTCTGCCCTTTAGAAATGGTAGTATCATCGCAGCTGTTGCAGAAGAGGAGCCTTCCAACAATGGAGGCAAGGTCGGAAAATTGAGCAAGAGGAAGAGGAAAACGGAAGTTTCTCCGTCGAGATCTACAGCTGAAAACAGTATGGACGTGGAGGTCAAGGCTACTGAGAATGGAGGAGAAGCACACGCTAAGGGAATCAAGCAGAAGAAGAAACTCGACCGGAAAGAAATTCCAGCTTCGAGCAATGGGTCTCTTGATGAAACACCTGTTATAAAAGTGGCTAAAGGTGTTAAGGGCAACAAGAGAAAAGGTCCAAAACTGAAGGGCGATGGAACTCCCGCACTGCCACGCAGTATTGTCGGTAGTTCTCCTGTAGCTACCCTCAAGGGATTAAACCTCTCAGTCAAGGCGGGAGCTGCTCCCGAGCCGGTTGGGATGCAAATTTACTGGAGTCTCTCATCAGTGGAAGCAAGTGTTAGAGAAGTAGCCTCGTTAGTCCTGGTTAAAGAGCTTATTGCAGCCCAAAATGACTATGAGGAAAGAGGTAAGAGGTCGGTTCCAAATGTGAGTGCAGTAGTTTAGATGATATTCCACATGACAAGGTCCTGTTTCTCTAGTTCTATCACTCGGGGACTCTAAACGAAGCGTTTGAGTTGCTAAAGCCTCTTTTTACTCTGTCAAAGCTCAGGGTTGGGTAAGGAGGAGAGAGCTGCTGAGGCTGTAATACTAGGAGAGGGAAAAGTTGAAGAAGATGAGTTGCAAGGTTGTTCTCCCGCAGTACTGTACGCTCTCCGACGCCTTGTGCGTGGTGTTGCTTCATCTCGCGAGGTTTGGCCTGCATCAAGTTCGTTTTACATTTCTTCCTTCCCTCTGCCTGGAAGTCGACTTTCAGTATCTGTCTTGGGGCTTTACCCGTATACCATTACATATGTCTGGAGTTCTTGGTGCAAGAAGTTACTGTTTCTCTGGAAACTGCTTTTTCCGCGTACCAAGATATATGTCTTGGGGCTCCTCAGATTGCCCCATCTTGTGTCTCGGCTAGTCTCCATTTTTTACTGCGTTATTGATTGTCCTCCCATTGGGCTTGAATTGGAACAGAGCTCAAGGCAAGGGTTTGCTCTGGCGCTTGCTGCGGTACTAGGAACAGTGCCATGTATTCAAGGTGCGGCTGTTATCAAGCTAATCGAGAAGAACTTGGAAGTTGGTGCATCCATGAAAGGACCGGTGAGATTTTCTTTCAGATTCATGCTTGGAGTTAGAGCCTACCGCGAAGGGAGTGAGGACACTGTAGGAGATGCGAACCTCCATGTACGAGGAACATTATGTTCAGGGTGAATTTAGGGACAGATCATAGAGGCTTTCCTGTGGACGCCAATTTCTGTCATTGCTGTTCTTTTGTGCACAGTTTTCTGTTTCTGATGTCGGTTCGATTGCAGGAGATGAGAGACGCCTTATTGGGTCAGCTGTTTGCGTACGGTGCCCTAGTACGATCAACGAGGCTCTTTGGCACAGCCAATACGCATGAGCAACAGGAACTTGCGAAGGAAGTCACTCAGCAGCTTCTGTTGCTTGCGAAGAAGAAAACCTTTCTTCGGGAACCTGCAACCTACCTGGTTGCAGAGCTTGGAGAGAAGGTAGAGCTCACAAGCTTATTGGCAACACAGGATCTTGTCACGGGTTTGTCTTCGCACATTGTTTGTGTCTTTGCGAGGATCAAGTAGCAAGTAGCGTCATGTGTGGATTTAGCTGGCAATACGTGCTTTGATTGTTACGGGTTTGGTTCCGCACATATTGTGTGTCTCTGCACGGACCTAGTAACAAGTGGGTTCATTTCTTGCTTTAGCGGTCGCAAGGTCTAATAATCCTAGTTCGTACTTTAACCAGATCTCTTTGTTATGTATGTTTCGTTCAGCTTGGAGCTCTGGGTCTGGAGAAAGGACTCTGTGCTGCACCACTGTTTCCAGACTTCATGCGCGATGAATCGGGGAGTCCGGACACTCTTCTTTTGGCTATAAGACTTCATGATAAACTGCCACCTTCCGTACGACGTTCCTGCACGTTCTTTCCAGAATCCGGCAACTTGTGTGATTTGTTCGAACCAAGCAACCTACCACGTGTTGTGCCGTGCCTTCAGGTGAGGAGTCGTACGTTCCTGGTTTTCCAGCTGGACCTTGTCTAGACCAGGCCGAAGCTTAAACTTCGCTTCAAGACAGTTTTATTTCTTACCTCTAGGGTCCGTCTGACGCAACCCATGCGGTGGATGTAGGAATCATCATGTTCTCATCCGAGGGTCCACTCGGTGTGGCATTACTTGCTTGACATATTGTTCTCACAAAGGTCAGGTCAAGGGGAGACACCGAATACCATTAAGAACGCTAAGAAGAGGAGGAGCGTTGACAAGGAGTCACTTCTGGAGGTGAAAATAGCGACGTTCTGGCATGTAGTTGTGGAAGGTGCTTTGATTTCATCTTCACATGAAAGAAAGCATCTGGCAATGCAGCTGGCAGTCTTGTTTCTTCCAAAAGTGCCTTCTCTGACTTACGCGAAATACATTTTGTCAACGAGCTTTTTGACCTGCCTGCTGGACTCAACGGCTTCAAAAGACAATCTTCTTTTCAAGGCTGCACAGCAGTGTATTGTGGACATATGCAAATGGGCAGAATCAAGTGAAGAACGTCGTATTCAGCTCATTTTGGCCTTTCAGTCATTCAGCTATGGCCAGTTCGATAAGCTGACAAAAACGCAATCTGTTAAAATGTTGCTAACTGGTCTCACCACCATATCAAGTTACCAGTCGCTGTACAAGGCGCTGGTAGATCTGAACAATCTGGCCGAGGGAACCGAAGGAGGTTCTGTTCTGCGTATCATAGGAGCAGGATACAAAAAGCAAAAAGCTCCTGCCGAGGAGGCAGGAGGAAGTGAGGACAGTGATGCGGAGGAGAAAGATATCGGCCGTAAAAGATGGGTTATGGATCTCTTACGTACACTTCCACAGCAAGCGTGTACTAAACTTCCATTTAGTGTTGTGGTCGAGGAATTGGTCATTGAATTCATGCCATCATTGACTCCAGTGCTGCCTCTATCTGAAGATGAGCAGGAATCAGTTGACAAGCTGCAGTCTACTCTGCAGCAACTTAGTACTGCGGTACGTCGATTGTCTACTCTAGTTCCAGTTAATTTCTTGTGGACGTGACTGCTAGGGTCTAATCATCTTTTACTGAAGTTCAGCGTCTTTCCATCCCGCAGTTAACGCAAGTGGAATCAGGGGATCAGAAGGAGAGGTTGCAGGCAATGGTTGCTGTGATCGTACAGCTGTTATACGAAGCTCTTTTGAATCCAAAAGTTGCGGTTGAAACCGCCACTGAAATCAGTATTATCTGTAAGAAGGCCTTTGGGGATCTTGTCGAGTTGGAGATAGAGTCGGACGTAGAAGAGGGACCTGAGGCACACGCCTTTATGGATGTCTTAGTGGATGTTCTACTGTCCCTGCTTGCCGAGTCCTCAGCACCAGTTCGTTCCGCTGCGGAGCAGGTGAGAGTCGACGACTGATGACTCTTCTGGTTGTCGTCAGTGTTTTCTCAGTTGGAGAAACTGACTCTTTGTACATCGCTCTCGTTACAGGTTTTCAAGGCCTTCAGCGGTGATCTCACTAGCTCTGGCTTGGCGGATATGTTGCGCGTCGTCAAGAAGAATTCCAAAGCTGGTCGACACAAACCTCTAGTTGAGGTTGATGATGTGGAGGATGATGAGGAGATTGTAGATGTGGAAGATAGCGACGATGCCATGGATGAAGGTGGGGTTGACGACGACTACAATGACGACGGATCAGATGAGAGTGACAGCGATCAAGAGGATGCTGAAACGCCATCGAAGGCAGGTGCCAGTAAATCAGGTGGTTTAGGGGTTGAAAACAACTTGAGAAGCGAAGACGATGATGAAGACGACTCCGAAACGTCTGATTTGGATGATGATGCCATGTTCAAATTTGACAAGCATTTGGCTCAAATATTGAAACAGCGGAAGCAAGGGGGTTCTGACGTGACAGATGAAGCTAAGGATACACAAACGCAACTGTTGCACTTTAAGTTTAGGGTCCTCTCGCTCTTGGAGTTTTTCGTGCAGAAACAATCCGACAGTTTGTTGGTTCTCACAATTCTGCCGTCCCTGCTTCACGTTTTTGTCAACTCCTGTACCACAGAAGGGAACTTACAGGTTGCAGACAGAGTGGGTTCCATTCTGCAGCAGAAACTCTTCAAAGGCAAGTACTATCCCAAGGGCTCTGAAGTTGACCAGTCAGCCCTAAAAGACCTACTGAGGAAAGCCTTGAAACTAGCCTCCCGATCGACCATCAAGAGAGTCTGCGCCGTAGCGGAAAATTGCACTTACTGGCTTCTCAAAGTGATCCTCGGGAACTGCGAGAAAGAACAGGACAAGGACGTGGAAGAAACACTGTTGTTAGCGCTCGAGGACTTTTTCGAGCACAAGAAGTGCAAATTGTCATCTGAGTTCTTCAGACAGTGCTGCAGTCGATTCCCTTCGTTAAGGACTTGTCTGCTCGGGTCTATACTGGAAAAATGTGTGAGCGCCCGGTCAGAGCATTTGGAGGTTGAAGCACTTCGTCTTGCAGGTGCGATTCTTGGACTTAATGCGAAGAAGTTTGTGAGGAAAGCAAAGCTCTTGTCTGCGGAGGAGTCAAAAGCTAGGGCGGAAGTCCTGAAGCCTCACCTGGGCTCTCTTAGTGCAATCATCTTGAGTTTTCTCAAGAATCCTCCAACCAAAGCTTCTAGACGGGCCGAAGTTATTCAGTTTTGTGTTTCAGTCCTCGAACTTTACCGGACGGTTTTCCCAGAAAAATCTCTGTCCAAGTTTATAAACGCTGACGTGTCATCAGCAGCAGTTGAAGCACTCAACACCCCTTCTCTTCCCAAGGGGAGGTTAAGTAATTTGGTTAGCAAACTTCAACAGCTACTTGGAATCAAAAGTTAGTGCGCAGTTAGCTGCCTCCTTAGCAAAATTTGTTTTTAAGTTAGTGCGCAGTTAGGTGCCTCCTTAGCAAAATTTGTTTTTTTAGTGACCAAGTCACTGTAAAGTATCTGCCGATAACTCAGATGCAGGTTCTAAATTTTACCTTCATGGTCTAGCTTGCTCTGTCGGGAGAGTGATTGCTTCCTGTAATATAATTGAGCTTTACCAGTTTCGGAATTGCAGACACTCCTGGACTTTGGGTTGTTTTTGAGGAGCACTTACAGAAGGACTTAAGAGCCCGTTGTTTAGCCCTTTAATGGTGGTCTGCTGTTGCCTGTGATCTGGATGGTATACGGCATACATGATATCTGCAATATATTTCCGAACTCCGACGGTAAGTCTATACACGTTTGTCTGGAACGGGATTGTGAGATTGTCCATGGCTTGCGGCTTCTTGGAGGGGAAACAACCTAGGCACCTTCGATATACGTTTTCTTCTCGTGTGGTCTCTCCCTCAGGTACCTCAGTATCAGGGTCGTCAAACGTCTAGCCTGGTTCTTCTTACGCGGCTGCTTAGCCCCATGAGTACAAATAACAAGGCTATGTCTTTGATTCAGCGAAGAAAGCGAACATCATAAGTAACACTCGACATAAACGAGTGGCTACGCTTGCAATGGAATTGCGGGGTTATGCGGTAGCGAATTTTTATCCAGATCTGAGATTCCGCATAATGTTTTTCGGAACTTGTAGCGGTGCGGCTTGGTATGTATCCCCGCCAGGTTCCTAGAAGTTACCTCTTCTCTCTTTTCTTTTTGTCCCTAAAAGTTAATTCAACGATTATGTGGAGAAAATAAGAGTATCGCGACAGACTGTAAATCCGGTGAAGGTTTTATACATAGGTTCCAATCCTGTCTTTCCCAAGAATAGTTCAAATAGAGGCGAAGCTCATATTTGTTCACTTAATCCTTCATGCAATTAAATAGAGTGGATATATATATATATTTTTGGGAGCTAGTGCTGAATTTGATCTCTCTATGTTGCTAAAATTACTAATGAAGAGATCATAACAGATTTTCCCACTTATAATCGTGAAAGGACTCCAGGAATCTTTTGTACAATCGCAATATAGAATTAGTAATAAAATCTTTTATTTACTAAGTACTTTCTTAGGTTGGTGTTTTGGTCAACTTTTATTTGTAATTTTGGGTAAATTATTTTTATTTCGTCTAGAATCTGATTCACCTATCATTCACCTAAATATAAATATAATTATTAGTATTATTATATTAATTTTTTCGTTATTACATTTAGGAAGAGCTCCGGTACTTTTTATTACAAAAAATTTATAATGACAATTTGCAAGTTAATTTACCAATTTCAGCATTTTCCTAATGATGAAAGTATACACGTGTATGGCAATTTCAGCATTTCCTAATGATGAAAGTATACACGTGTATGGCTATGCGTATCCCACATAGCCTTGTCAGAAATAGTTTTAGGTATTACGTAGGGTAATTAAACTCATATAATCATCCTATTATGTTACGTCTTTCAAGATCACTATATTTAAAGTAATTTAAGTACATCATGTCATGCGATCCACTCAGAATGAATCACCTCTCTTGAATCTGAAAGTCAATTTGAAATAACCTTATACTTTAACTTAAAGCTTAAATAGTTAAAGAATATATATAATTTACCTTTTAATTCCAGTATAATGGAGTGGAAGTAGGACCTGTATGAAAGATTACATATAAACCACTCATATGAAAATCTCGAAAATTATGTTATTGTTATCTGATCATTTCAGACGTATGATAATTTTAGAATTATGGATCAGATAAATTTCACGAGTTATCTGTAAGAATAAATAACTTATCTATAAACTAAATAGGACGCATTATTAAAAGCAATGAGTTATGGAGGTGAAAGCCGAATATGACTCTATGAATATGTAAACGTGGCACACACGCACGCAATAAAGCTAATCGACTCACGGGCTTTTTCTACCGAACTTAAAGAACAAAAGTGTCCACCCGTGCATATTATTCAGTTAACAGTTAACCATTACTGAAAGTTTTGAATTTGAATTTAGTTTATAATTTGTATACACTATATACTATTATATATAACATAAAATAAACAATTACCAAACAAACATTAATGTCCTGCCGTGATCACAATCAATACACATCCAGAATTTTCTCTCTAGTTCTTCGTTTTTCCTTGTCCTTCCCTCCGCACAAAAGTTCATGTTGCATTCATTTTAAGTTGTTTCCCAAAAATTGTCAGTGAATCTGTTCTGACCTGGTAAATTTTACACTCGTTTTTGCATGAAAACCGTGGTGTGAACTAAGAGACCCAGTTCACTACACATTTGTTTACATCTTGTTACCTGTCGTGAGCAGCTTTTCTTGCGATTGTTTCTATTAGTTGTTGTGTATTTAGTGCGTTGTTTCCCTCTTCGGTTAAAGGACTCGCACCAAATCGTCCAAGAAGTCGGAAATAGTTCTTGTAAGTAACCTGTTTCCGATAAATATAATATTTAGGAAATGGCGAATATATGCATCTAATACATTTGAATATTCGCATATCTATTGACCTAGTGTGAAGGATTTCCTCATTCCTGAGTGGATTTTCGGATCAGTTGGAACTTGGAAGACGTCTCTCGCAGATCAGCCTCCTGTAGTACCGTACGGTAGGCAGCAGGCAGCTAAATAGTCTTTCACCCGCAACACAATACGGTATTACATGTTGCCATGTAAGCAGACGGAAGCTTGCCAAGTGGATCGTAATCCTCATAAAGCATTTCTCGTCATGCTGTGGCACGCGTCCACTGGTACAACAAGGCGACATGGCCAGGGCTATCGCCAACGTTGGCGGATTTCCGATCCATTGCTTGAACCAAAAAATTGCTTCATCTCGTATAGGAGGAGGAGCTAAACCTGTTCTTGCTCGTTCCTTTCGCCCTGTAACATATTAATTTTTAGAAGTTGGTACTACTTAGTGGAAGCGCAAGGACTGGTTGCCTCGTCTGCGTACTGTACCGATTCGAGTGGATTCTCGGTGAGTTTTACGTTGCTACCGCGTGTTACATGCGTTGCTACCGCATGGTTGTGGATGAGGTAGTCATGTCTCAGACTCTGCTTCCTTGATGATGCTGGAAACTCTCAAGGTGCCGCCGCCGGAATACTCGTTGAATCTTCCTCAAGGACAGATTCAGCGATGAAGATGAAGTGACGCGAGGCTTTCCTGGAGTATTCCCTTCTTACACGGCACCAGGCCGTAGGGCAAGGCGTTTCAACAGCATCTTGAACCAGATCTGCTGAGTGGAGAGAGCGTGTTGATGTAGTGCCACTCTCTCAGTTTCTGCAGCAGCATTTTCAACTACACTGGGATTGTGGAGCTGCTACCGGATTTGTGGTTATGGTGGAAGAGCAGTGATATGGAGGATGGTGATGCGAAAATAAGCGATTGAATTGCAGGGAATTTGTTTGAGTTTGTCGACCCGTGAAGCGATTCTTTAGCTGAGAGGAATCGAAGTCATTTCTTGGATGAAGTTGCTGTTGTCGGATCCTGTATCTAAAGCGAGTGAAACAAGGAGTAGATTCGTCGATTGCAGTACGTTCGGTATAGTTCGGAGTTTTGGAGCTGCTGCGGTGAAGTTAGAATTAACGCCACTCGGGTCATGGAAATAGTGGGTCGAATGGTCAGCGTTTTGGGGCGTGATGAAGCTTCGCGGTTTGCTGGAAGAAGCTTGCAGGGGAGAGTACATGCGGGTATATCAGGGATACGATGACATCTTAGAGATTGCTGAGAGCTAGCCCTTGTTAAAATTGGTGAAGGAATTGCAGTCACAGTTTTGAGGTGGTGTAGATGGCCCTCTTTTGGCCATGCCTCAGTGGTGGTGGCGGAGGAGTTGCTGCTCAACAAAGCCTCTTAGCATCCATTTCTTGGGCAGCTACAGGATCTGATTCTCCCTTCTCGGGATTGCGGCATCCCGAAATCAGAGCGCACCGTCCTTTTGTTCGGTCTTACCGAAATTCCTCTGGTGGGCTACTTGGAGCTGTGCAATTTAATCCGGTGAGACGTTTAAAAACATTCCTGTCGTTCAGAAATCTATCTTGTCTCGGGATTGGAGAGGACATTGAGAGACATGTAGGTTTCTACTGCTTAGGCGTTGCTGCCAATAGAGTCTTTATAGAGACTGCTCAGAAGCAGGTGGCAAATTCGCCACTGAGAAAGCCAAGCGGTACTCGACATAAAATGGAGAGCACCGTGGGGGTGTTATCACTTCCCCAGCCTGTTCCGTTGTGGCGTTCAACCGGACCGGCCAGGGATTTTCTCTTTGCAACACTAGGGGCCGTATTTGCATTTTTATTTGCTGGATTGATGAATAAGATTCGGAGCTTGGACGACCAGCAAGTGAAGGAGGCCGCGCTTGAGAGAGGTGGAGCGATGATGCCTGAGCTTGGAGTCAATCTCGGTCAGAAGGAGTCTGTGGAGTGGGTAAATATGCTGATTGGTAAAATCTGGAAGGTTTACAGGCGTAGTCTAGAGAGTTGGCTTGTCAAACTCTTGCAGCCTGCTATAGACAAGCTTGGAAAACCAGATTATGTGAAGAGAGTGGAGATTGCTGAGTTGAATCTGGATTATGAGCCAGTATCCGTTAGAAAGGTGAGACGTAGAGCGTCCAGGCGAGCCAACGATTTGCAGTATCAGTTTGGAGTGCGCTACACAGGTGGAGCTAGATGTTTGCTTAACCTTAAACTTGGAAAAGCGGGTTTAGTCACGACTGTTCCTGTTGGAGTTTACAACCTTGATGTGGACGCTGAGCTCTGGGTGAAGCTTCGTCTGGCACCAGTGAAGCCCTTTGTAGGAACCCTTTCTATTGCGTTTGTGCGACTACCAACCATCAAACTCGTTCTTGCCCCTTTTAGAATTGTGAACCTCTTCGCTATTCCCTTCCTCTCTAATTTTTTGTCTAAGCTGCTGACAGTAGACCTTCCTCGTCTTCTTGTGTTGCCTCGTCATATCACTTTTGATTTTCTACCACAAGGCCAAGACCCATTAGCGACCTCATTGATGGATTTGTTGAAAAGTGAAGTTGTTGCTGATGCATCACGTCAAAATGAGCCCGGTGAAGCTTTCGTCGGCGAACTTACTGTGACCGTTTGTGAGGCCAGGGACCTTCCTATCAGAGGTTTGACAGGTTGGAGCAACCCTTACTGTACTTTAGCGCTGGGGGATCAAGTGGTGGAAAGCAAACGTAACAAGGAAACGTCACATCCATCTAGCTTCAGGGATCCGGTGTGGAACCAGGATTTTCAGATTTTGGTGGAAGATCCAAGGAAGCAGAAGTTGATGGTCCGTGTCCGTGATAGCTCTTTGACTCTGAACCCCAACATTGGCTACTGTCAAGTGTCTTTGGCAGATTTGCAAGATTGCGTTCCCCGTACACATTGGGTTTCATTGACGAGGGATGGCCCCTTTGGCCCCCGGAAGGTTTCGGGGAAGGTGAGGCTCATTTTTACGTACAAATCATTTGTTGAGGAGGAAAATAGTGATTCTGCATCTCCTTACATCAAAGTGTTTAACAGTGATTCCATGGAGGAATTAGAGAAAGCCGGCATTAGGGTGAGTCCAGGATTGAACGTTGATCCTCTCGCCAAGACTTTACCTTCTGCCCAATGGCAAAGCAGTGATGGTGATTCAGATTCAGAAGTTGAATTTTCTGCTGCCAAGGTGGTAGTCAGCAACCAACCGGTCAAAGGAGAGCCAGTCACGGTTCATGAAGCTAAGGAGCAGAAGACAGGAGTTTTCTGGCTTGTGCTTCTGACTACAGTAGCTTACGTGATAGGGTGCAGTTTGCACATACAAAATCCTTTACAGCCATAGGCTATACCAAATTGCTCTTTACACATAGCTTGTGGAGAACAAGGGGAAAAATTGTCGAAGTATCACGAGCCATAGTGGAACCACGTCCGCAGGTGGAGGTTGAGGTCCTGCTCTTGCGATGCCTGTGACATGATAGTGACAACAACCAGAAGTGCAGGAACCGTCTCTGTGTTGGAAGATGCAACCAGTGTTTTTATTCGGCGGGAAGCAGCACGTGTTACACCACTAAACTTGGCGGTACGGTACTGGTGTTCTTGCACTGGCCATATTACCAACTCAAGAAGTAGCAAGCTTTGGAGCAGAGGAAGATGCAGAAATGATGACCTAATGATCGGATCGCTTCAACGTTGCGCTGCCCATTGGACGTAGCTTCACACTGACAGATTATCTGCTCATTGCCAAGGAAGATTTCAACTCAGGATCGTCTTCGCTGTTATTGATTGGGCACATTCCTTTGTGTATACACGAAATGAGAATTTTTTGACTGTCCAGTGATTTCTACTGGTTCGCAGTAACCGATGTGCCTTGTGTGAAGTAGAGAGAGAGCAAGAAGCGCAGGTGACCATTTTGTAGCAGTACGTTTGCGGGGAGCTGTCCGTCCGGAGGCTATCCCGTTATCTAGGGATTGGATGAGAAGAAGCTCAATTCAAAGAGGTTCTTTGTATACGTGAGTACTCTGTAAATAAAAGCGTTATGTCTTGGTCCCCAATCTAGATTTTGTGTAAATAGAGGCCGTGGAGTGGCCTTTCCAGGGAGTGGGGACAGAGTGTCCGTCACGCCTGTGTACTTCCTGTTGTTCCTGTGCGGCTGAGTGTGAATCCTCTGAGATGCGGCACCGATCCTTGCACCAGTTATTCGCTTTCCGTTTGGTCGGGGGAGTTGAGGACCTCTAGCTGCCTTGCCCTGGCTACCGCATCTTTGGCAACAACTTTTCGTCATAGCAGAGGTTGTACTCTCCAATGACTGAACAAACAAATTCGGGTTTCTCCTAACTGTGGGTTCCAAATGTGAATGGCACTTCGCTCGGGCACGGCCCGAAGAAAGCGCTTTAGAATCTTACAGTAAAGTTCTAAAGCCTCTTTCCAGTTTCTAATCGGTCGATCCAGCCAGTCTGTTGGGAGAGAGGCAGAGAAGGGTGATGTCACTTGTCGCTTGTCACTGGAGTGATGTGATGCTGGTCATCGGGGCTGTCTATCTTTGTCGTCTCGCTTGATCGTTGTGTATCGAGTCAAAGTTCTGTGTGCTAGTTAGGGAAACTTGAGGAAGGAGATTTCATCTATGCGTTTTCTGCTTGTGGATGATATATCGCGGGTGGAACTTGTGAATCTCTGGTGAATCCAGAGATTCACAAGTAGAGACTCAAACTCATGTGGCTGACTTCCGCGTTTATCTGTTATCATGCGAGTGGATGCTTAATCTGCTAGCGCAATCATTCCTGGCCCTGAGAATTTGGTAGTTTCTTCGGAAGTTCAGTATTTTCCTGCAATATTTTCCTTTCTCCTTTTCAAATTAGGACCTGTTTCTTTAAGGGACTGCGTGTGCTTATGAATTTTCATCAGTTTTCTGTTGGTTGTGCCGGAATCAAGCTCATCGGATGAGTTGAGTATCGGCTTTTATGTTACATCTACAAGGCTTTACTTCCGTATGGGCCTCATCTTGTCACATACTGTTCTATACCTTCCTTTCTGCCTTGGAGCAACGCAGAAAGGTAAGGGAAGCAGAGTCCTCACATTCTACATGACAACAGTTGCAAACAGTTGATTTATCACATGAACTAGTGTCGTTTGCTTGACGCAGATCTAAATTCTTACATGCGGGGGATTGCTCGAGTAACCGAACGGTAAGTCCTTACAGATTCTGGCCGGTCACAGTCAAGGTGAGTAGATCATGCTTGCGTTGTGACTAATGGGGATGATATGCGAGTACACACATTTCACTACATCCACATTTATTCTATCCATAGAATACATGATCAAGATTCGAGGAGGTCCCTGTAAGGAAATGGCTTTTCGCCGGGAAATAATCGCCAGATATTGATGGAATTTTTTGGCTTCCGGAACCTTCCGGGGATCCGAACGTAAGTCATAAACTCGCCGGGAAGTACTGAAGACAAAAACTCTCCGGAAATATTGAAGAGGGTCTGTATTCTTCCGAAGACCATTTTCCCTTTCGTAAAGTTTCATGAAAGCCCCGGTATGCATACAAGTACTCCTGGTGACCCCGAGCACCTCTTTTCGCGGGTCTGCTTCAGAGAACTCAGAGATTTTACCATCATGCAGAAAATGGTTTTGGTGATTACTTCTTCATCAGAGGATAGAATCAGTGAAATAACATCAGAGGATAGAATCAGTGAAATAAGGAATTAAATTAAAGCTCTTCACTAGCTTTAAATGAATCATAACAAACTGTTTAGTATTGAATGAAAAATGTTAAAATGTGTTGAGGATTTCTAGGAACAGAAGATAAATTTCGTCTGAAGCTCAAAGTACACTGTGAGGGAAGAAAAAGAAAATTCCTTCATCCAATTTTTTTCGCTGTACAAATTTTTCCTAGGAAGTAAAAACAAAATTATATTCGTTTCTTCGATTCGTTCATTATTCATCTGGCATGTTCATGTGTGTCTGTTTCAGATGGTCTCGTGCTTACAGTAACGAATTTTATAAACTGTTTGGTATTGCTGCTTATGTGTGTTAGTCACAAACACTTATACACAAAATGTGAAGAACAAATCGTGTGACTATAACGAGGTTCTATTGTAGATGTTGCCATGTAAGCGGACACAGTAAGTTTGCCAGGTTTCCCCAGGAAATTACGGTATTAGATGTTCCCTTGTAAGCATACGATAAGTTTGCTAAGGGGATCGTCGTAAAGTGGTATCCGGGTTTTATCACGATCTACAAAGTATGTCTCGTCACTCTGTGGCACGCGTCGACTGTGCACTGTGCAAAAGATGATATGGCCAGGGTTCACATTCGCCGATTTCTGATCCATTTGCTTGATCCCAAGAATTGCTTCCATATAGAAGGAGGAGATATAGCTGTTCTGCTCGTTCTTTCTTACATACAAATTCCTGCAAATTGGTACTCCTAGTGGAAGCGCAAGGACTCGTTGCTTCGTCTGCATATTGTACCGATTCGATTGGATTCTAGGTGAGTAGTACGCTAATACTTGTTGTATTGCTACTGCACGGTTGTGGATGAGGTCGTCAACGTGTCAGAATCTGACTTCCTTGATAATGCTGGGAACTCTCAGAAAGTTCTAAAAGTGCCATTGCCGTTTTGACTCACTAGCAACTCGACGTGCCTCTTTCCAATTCCTAATCGCTTGATCCAGCCAGTTGTTAGGGAAGAGACTGAGAAGGGTGATGTCAACTCTCATTGAC
Source organism: Asterella californica (assembly GCA_036924285.1). Lineage (NCBI taxonomy): Eukaryota > Viridiplantae > Streptophyta > Marchantiopsida > Marchantiales > Aytoniaceae > Asterella > Asterella californica. Next base: position 41,786,579 of record JAYKYS010000001.1, read on the forward strand.
GTGATGCTGGTCATCGGGGCTGTCTATCTTTGTCGTCTCAGCTTGATCGCTTGTGTATCGAGTCAAAGTTCTGTGTGCTAGTTAGAGAAACTTGAGGAAGGGGATTTCATCTATGCGTTTTCTACTTGTGAATTCTTGACCTTTTCCTCAAACTCATGTGGCTGACTTTCGCGTTTATCTGTTATCATGCAAGTCGATGCGTAATCTGCCAGCACAATCATTCCTGAGAAATTAGTAGTTTCTTCAGAAGTTCAACATTTCTCTGCAATACTTTCCTTCTTCAAATTAGGACCTGTTTCTTGAGGGGACTGTGTGTGCTTATGAGTTCATCAGTTTTCTGTTCATTGCGTTTGATGAATTGAGTATGGGCTTTTATGTTGCATCTACAAGGCTTAACTTCAGTATGGGCCTCATCGTGTGACATACTGTGCTATTCCTTCCCTTTCTGCCTTGGAGCAACGCAGAAAGATAAAGAAAAGTAGAGTCCTCACGTTCTACGTGACGACAGTGATTTATCACATGAAGTAATGTCGTTTGCTTGATGCAGATCCAAAATTTTTTACAAGTGGGAGAGTGCTCGAATTACAGAACGGTAAGTCCTTACAGATCTGGTCGGTCTAGCAAATTTTCGTTCTATACAGCACAAATTGAATAGATCATGCGTTGTGACTATACTGGGTATGACATATTTCCTACACATTTCGTATTGGACCATCCTCGGTTATACATAATTTTGCTAACATCTCAAACCAAGTTAGCATACGTGTTCACTACTCTTTGTTACTCACCTTGTACTTACACGGGTTCATAATTATTGGGGGTTACCTGAAGTGTGCGGGTGAAGTCACTGTTTACACCGAGAACTGCTTTAACCGTGTATCAGTATATACTGGGTATGACCTGGGAGGGGCTGTAGCTAGCATTGTTGTCGTAGGACGTTGCATATCTGATGCTTAGCAACATATCCCGGTATACGTTGTTAGAATAATATGATGTACCCTGACCCTGTGCATGTACTTCAGGATATTGTTTCTGAAGGCAGTAATGTCCTTACTTTTGCAGCTATAATGGCAACCAAGCGCATACTCATCCTTTGCACTTCTCACGACGAGTTGATTGGTGGTGAATCAACTGGTCTATGGTGAGTTTTCTAGCCGTCTATGTTTATGCGAACTTCTCGAGGTACTTTGACGGTAAACATCGAGGCTTTTAGCATGTTGGTTTTAGTTGATCAAGGTGCCAAGTGGTTTGGATGCCGTGGTCTCAGTGAGTTGCTGTTGTGCACGTCGACAGGGCTGAAGAACTGATTGCACCATACTACGCTTTCACCAAGGCAGGGGCACATGTAGACATCATCAGCGTAATGGGTGGAAGTTCCCCATAGGTATTGTTTCTGCAGAAGTTTGATGGGCCGGGGCGTTGGAGTTCAAGAAATTGCATAGCTTTGTATGGTGGGCTTGAGGCGATGCTCGAGGAGCAAATTTCTCTTCTTAGTACTTCTCTTTTAGTTACATATCCTGGTGGTCGTTTCAGATGCCGGCAGTTTAGCGGAGGGACTTGTAACCCCGGTGGTGAAGACTTTCCTTGGAGAAGGTGGGTGTTCTTCAGTTTGTCCCTGTATATGTCTCTGCACCTAAGACACAGATTGTATTGTAGATTTGTATTAGAACAACCAGGTTGTTGTGGGTGCTGCTGTTCCCGTTCTCGTTCCCGTAGCAGAGTCTTGCGCATTGAGACGAGATTGCCTCCTAATGAAGTTACTCTCTGCACCGAGTCTGAAGAATTTGGTTGAGAATACCAAATCTGTTGCCGACTCTAAAGGTGCAGCGCAGTCCTACGACGCAATCTATCTGCCAGGTAAGTGATACGGACATATCACACTCCCATCAGGACTATTTCACGTAGAAACGTTTGCTTTTTGACACAAATCTTCGGTCTTGTACTCGTAACCGTTTCAAACGTTTCTCTTCGTATGTCAGGTGGACATGGAGTGTGTTTTGATCTTGTCTCAGATAAAACATGCATTGCGTTGGTCGAAAGTTTCTGGGCAGCGGGTAAGTTGTTGGTGCTGTTTGCCATGGTCCAGCTGGGCTTGTAGAAGTAAAACAACCAAACGGAGACCCTATCGTAAAGGACAGAAGGGTACGTGTTTCTTACAGCCCTTCCGCTGCATGAAGGACGTGAAACACACTTGTCGATGCATGCGTGGAAGCTTTTTGCGTGGTGATTATCATAAGGAGATTTTAGTTTGTCAAGCTCTTTTTTGTTCATTGGTTCATAGTTTCTCTTGTTTGCTTATGCAGGTTTCCGGCTTTACCAATTCAGAAGAGGAGGCTGTTGGGAAAACCAAAAAAGTACCATTCTTGTTGGAGGATAAATTGATTGAACTAGGCGGGAAATTTGAGAAGGGTGCAGATTGGGTAAGCCTGATGTTTCGCTCGGAGCGTGTCTGTAGCGACGCTGAGCATGTTTACAACGCGTGTACGCTTTTGACTTCGTAAGATACATGGATTTTGGTCTAAAGCCACCCTGTGTATCATATATGTGTGCAGCAACCGTTTGCCGTAAGAGATGGCAAACTTGTTACCGGTCAAAACCCAAGCAGTTCAGTGAGAGTGGAGGAGCTGGTTCTTGAAGCTCTTGGTGTGTAACTCGCTTTGGAAGCAGTGAGTACAGTATGGATGTAAAGGTACTTACCTGTAAATGAGAACGTATCCCTCAGTCCTTCTGCAAGACACTAGTAGTATGTGCAGAATTTAATATTTTGCCACCCTGTCGAGCATCACGAAGTGGAATTCTGTGTTATTCATTATCCGGCGAAGACAGCGCCTCGGCATCAGACGGTGTTCCGTGTCAACGATTGGACACAGTAATATACTGCCAAAGTAGGAGGTCTTCCTTTTCTGTACTTCATGAGGAATAATGTACATGATGGTTCAAGGGGATTGGGGTTGTAGCTCTCCATTTGGCGCGTGTTTGCCCATCATATTGTACGATAGGATATAGTTTAAGGAGTTATCTTGCTGGATGAAGTGGGAATCTTTTCGTCCAAACAGTTATGATGGTTCTGCTACAGATTGCGTCTTAACCTTTGCACTCCACGAAGTGACTGCTGAGTCGAAATAATGTTCCTCTACATGAGTTTCCTGGTTGAGTATGTTCAGGTTTCTCATTTCTTATGCCAGGTGTGCGAGCAGGAATTAATCTCAGCATCGTAAATCCTTATTACAAAGCTATGCCAGTAAGAATCGCGCGCTTGTGCCATTGTGAGAGTTGAATGAGAATGGCGTGTCTGCGAAATGTGAGTCATTTTCTAAATGAGTAAGAGCATGCTTCTGTTGCACCTGGAACGGATCCAACATCGTTCCGCAGATCACTGGAAGTTACGGAACTAAAACATTCGATAATGGTTGCTGATTGTAGTTTTCTCCTATGACTGATGATCGCGTTGGAAGGAGTAGGTACGTATAGTTGCCTTTGATGTCACCGACCGCGCCCATTCCTGTTCCAGACATCGCATGCACCTTGTCACAGGAGAGACGAACATGAGTGAGGGCTACCGGTTCAAGATTTACTGATGTTTCATTTCCTTATTCCTTTTCCTTCACACCACGATTCCTTTATCATCGAACAACTACAGCGGAGCATCAGGGTTGATAAGAAAGAGGCCACAATCCACAGTCAGTCCACAGAAAAGGCAGGAAAGTAGGCGCCGTATGTTGATCTACTTGGAATCAGCTTTGTCTGACAGGATATGTGACACTCTTGATCGCAAGAGGGATGTGGGTTTCAATCCTCAGATCTTAATTTGTATTATCGTGGAACCCAATTTGAATTCTTGCTTGTCGGCTGACTCCAGCTTGATGAGAGTTTGCTCCCTTCTTACTTTTCATGTAGTCCTCTATACGCCAATTCTCCACTCCTCTGCTTGTCATTGTAATCCATCTTGCATCCACGGAGCTACACTACACTCTCACGGGGAACCCTTCACTCACTTTAACTTTATTGAGTTAACAGCTAGTTAACAATCATAGAAACCCAAACATCCGGTCAATGCTCTTGTTACATGAGAAAATTTTAGCTAAAAAATCTGATTTAGGAGAGGAAGAGTGCGGTATTGGTGGAAGAACATGTAAAAAATGTTTTAGTTTTTATGGAATTTTGTTTAATGTGTCTGATGTATTCGATGTCGTAATTTTTACATAATCTTGTTTAACGTGTCAGATGTATTCGATGTCGTAGTTTTCATAGAATCTTGTTTAACGTGTTAGATGTAATCAGTGTCGTAGTTTTCATAGAATCTTGTTGAACGTGTCAGATGTATTCAAACATCCAACATGAAGATGGATTATGTCTAATTTATCCGAATATTATTCACTTCAAATGGATAATAAATTTAGTTATTATGTCAATCGAGAGATGACAAAAGAGATATTTGATACTTGCTCGAGAAGATTTGTCAAACCATGTGAAAGAAGAGTACTTCGGACACAAGACAATTGAAAAAGTTTTGTCAATTTTTACTGAAAAAAGTTGTTTGTGATACAAATGCGTAGGGAAGATTATTGCACATCGAGGAGAGTTGGATGCTCATGAAGTTCGTGACTTTTTTGCGAGATGTGGAATGAACTTTTCGCTTACAGTTGTCTACAACCCCTAAGAGAACGCTAAGAGCAATGTGATCATCCATCCATCGTGAAAGCATTGGTGAAAGTTTGCAACGGAAGAGTACGTGAGTGATCTCGACTCTTACCGTTTGCGTTATGGGTTAATCGCATGATGCATATCTGAGTGATAAGCTACATGCTCGTGGAGCTCCTGACAATCGAGAAACCTATCATGCTCATTGAAGAACATGTTTTGACATAAAGTTTGTTATCTTGATAGTACAATTCTACGAGAAAGAGCTTTTGACAATCCGCTTTTGACAATTGGAACGGAGATCGAACACATCGAAGTTACTTTGGACATGCTGAGGGAAGCACAATTGAAGAAGAATGCTAGATTGGATGAGGGACATGATTGACGACATCTATTGATTGTCTTGATGTCCTCAATCTAGCAATCAATCACATTGTCTAGATTGATTGTCTAGATGACAACAATCTGTATAATCAATATAACTGTGAAGTGAAGTTCTAGATGTGTTGGTTCGGGACGTATGTGATCAAGTGTATGATAATTCTACATATGGTTTACTGAAGCAAGGATTAAGATATCTCTTGCGAATAAAAGGATGAAGATCTCCAAGAAACGAGATGGACAAATGAATCTTGAAGATTACGATACAGAGTTTGGATTCAAGGATATAGAGGATGAAGACGACAATGATCCAAGAGAGGGTGTTGAGGTTGTATGAAATGCTAGTCTATTCTTTGCTTGAATATTGTGACGTATGTCGGAGGATGCGTAAGTTTAGAGGAGGTGAATGTCGTGTTGTGGATCGACTATGGTGTTAAACTAAAGATTGGGATGGAATTTTATCAACTTCTTCTAAAAATATTTCTGATTGCATTATTGGATATCTTTGTCGAGATGATCAAAATTGATCGTTCTATCGTCGCGAATGGAACTATGACCACGGAGTTACGGACAGTTGTGACATTTGAGATTTCGTGGGTCACTGAACAAGACCCCGGATAGGTTGACATGGCATCCGACACGCTGACAAAGATAGAGTGTTGATAAGACAAGATGTCGACATGGCGAGAGTTGATTGAAAGGTGATATTGATGAGGCATTAGGTTTGAGGTGGTAGATTGGGGTGACGTGCAATCATGCATGTATGCCACTTGGTGATCCGGCACACGTGCCACTTTGCAGACTTGCATGCGAGACACTTGGCAGACCTAGACAGTGACACCTGGACTTTTATCCCCAGCTTCCAAACACTATAAAAGTCAGGGTTCTAAAGTTCAATCTAGAGATTTTTTGTTAGACTCGACAAGCTGCCGAAATCCAATTTTTTTGCCTGGATTTTCAGGACTTGGGAGGTTGGAGTGAAGTCACTTTGGTCACTTTGGGTCTTGGGTACAAAATTGCCCAAGCCTTCACACAATTTTTCACCTTAAGAGATCACATCAAACTTTAAAAGGTCACGGAAGTTGCTACAGAGGTCATAATCAAGAGTTGCTGGTACTGCTAGATAGGTTTTTTTGAGCCCGCTCTATTGATACCAAGAACGTAAAGTTTGAACTTAAAGAGAGGAAGTCATAGCTATATGAATTTTTCGATTATCTTTGTAAGTTTTCAACCAAAATTGTGCAAGCTCTCTCACAATTTCACCACAAGAAGGAGTTGGGAAGATATGGGTCTCAAAAGTGTGTGAACTCTTTGCACAATTTAGAATCTAGAGGAGGATCAGAAGTCTTTGAAAGAGCATAATTATTTCTACAGGGCTCGGATCTCTGCATGCTAAGTATCATTAGAAAGATCTTTTCAAAAGCTTTTTTGATGCAAAGAAAAGAATTTTATGACAGAAATGAAGATTTCGGCTGATATTTGAAATTTTCTGACAAAATTGTGCAAGTCTTCTCACAGTTTCACCACTAGGAGGTATTGAGGAAAGTCATGAGCAAAAAATGTGCAAGCATTGACACAGTTTAAGTCTCAAAGGGTTCAAAAACTTTAGGAGACCATAACTATTTATACAAAGCTTAGATACAAGCATGTTTGGTATCATTAGAAAGACTTTTTCAAAGACTTTTCGGTGACAGACCATTGAGTCTTTTTTGTAAACTTTATGAATAATTGGTAGCAATAAAAAGTAGAATTTTGAATTGAAAGCGCTCGTATCTTGTCGTCCTTGTTTCTCAACCTTATGCACTTTCCACTACCCCACGTAATTCCTAGATACACCTTTCATGTCTTACGATACGACATCGTGTCTCTGACTCATTGTGTAATATTGGATGCCATCCAGTTGGATGAACACTTGTACTCAAAAATCTCACAGTGACTTTTGTAGTCCTTCTCTCGTCTCTCTGTAATCCAAAACGAGTGTTATTGCTGTCTTTGACACGCTATTTCATATAAATACTCTTTCAGGTGTTGTGATTGAGAAACTAGATGTTGAATTAATTAAACGAGCCATGGCTATATTAACTAAACTAAAATATATACGAGTAAATTGTTACAGAATGAGTATGTTTAAGCTCTATCTTCCAAGAAGGGATTTGTACAAATAAAAACCTCAAGAAGGCGTGGAAGTTCTTAGGCTTAACTTTCATAATCCAAAAATCATCCGGCATATAGTGACGAATTGTGGTCCATCATGCGAAAGGATTTTGGCTTTGAACTTTTTCACCACAAGAAAGAATTCTTGCCAATAGAGTTCAAGTCATTTTCTAGCACATGCATGTGCTTAACTGCAAGTATAGCCCTGCAATGTATATTTCTATTAAGTCTACTTTCAAGAAAAGTACGTGTTTGGGTTGTTTCGCAAACAAGGGTGAAACTGAAAACTGACCTTGGACATTCAAAAATCAGAAATATGTTGTACAACCAAATGAAAAGAATACAGCCTCACAATTCTACCCCTCATTGTTAAACTGAGAGTTTACAGACGATTCGGCTCCACACTTACAACATATTGACAAATAGATTGCTATTATGAACGGTCTCCAAAGCACTCATGTTCATTAGAATATTGACTCTTAGCTCAAACAATTCTTGATTCATGCAAGGATTTATTTGATGAAAATATATCTTTTGAAACATTACAATTCTTCATTCATCTTAGATATTACTTACCAGTGATGAAAGAACCATATTAACACTATAGTCTGCATCTGCCACTCATGCAAGATCAACTGCACAACTCTGTTAACCACAACTCTGACAAGTGTTTGTATATGGTCTACCTTAGCAAGATGATATCACATGGACTTCAATAGCAGTTCAAGTATGAGCTCTTGTTCGAGTCCATGGATAGGAAGGTCTTCATTTGGGAATGAGAAGTACCATATCAAGGAGTCTTTTAGGTCTCGATCATAGCATATTTCGTCTGACTCATAAAATCACTCTCCACCGTTGGTCCACTCAGGAAGCTCATTTTGTGACGACCACGACGAGTCATTGCAGTTAACGTGTAGAGAAGGAGTATACATATTTTCCGTGTAAGCTGATGATCGCTGTCCTGACGACTTGTCACTGGTATCTATAGACACCCTTTCGCCGCGTACGTGCATGGTTTGTGGATAGGTTACCTCATGTGAGAGGTCTTTGAAAAGTCTACGGAGAGCTATTGATTGCTTCCTCTACTGAACTTGCAATTGTTCAATCCTTGAGTAGCCTGTATATATAATAGGATGTGAATTTGAGAAAGTGACAGATTCAAAGTGGAAAATACTTAAAAGTAACGTTCATTGATATCTTTCTTCACACCTCAATTTAAATGCTTCATTTTTTTTCTTTTCTTCCACAGTTTGAATGCTACTAAACACGAAGGCTGCTCATCTCAAGAAGAGGATGAGTAGAAGAGGTTTTGGTCAGCAATATTGTACACACCTCTTGCATTTTTGAGACAAAAGATCTGAAGTTTTACGAGCTTTCTGAAGTTTCTTCGATAAGATATGATGTTCTTGCACTGCCTTCTTCCTTCTCTCCGATTCCTCCTGTCGTCATGTTCAGAGAAAGTTGTTACTCCAAATCCTCAAGAGCATGAAACTTGTGAGCGAGTTGAAAAGAACGAGACTACTAATCCTTCTCTCAAGTTTCAGAGAGCACCTGTAGAGTTGTTCGCAAGTCTTCCATATCTTCTTGAGTTTGTATCAACTCTGTATTTTTTCTCCTCATAACATTTTCATATTCTGCAACTTTTAGTTGCATCTTTGCGGTCTTCTCCAGCGCATCAACCAGATTGCTCTGTAGCCGCAGTCCTTCAATGGCTGACACGACAAGAAACTTGTCAAACAAACCAAATCCATGCATTACTTCCACAAAAGCATGACTTTGTATTAATCAGAACAGAATTTTGTAGTCTTCAGATGCATTAGGTCAAGTGACAAAATACGTTTGTTCTATTTGCTTAAACTCTCATTCACCTGATGCATTCTCGATAAAAAAGATGTCTTGCAATGCACCCCATTCATGCACTCCCCCAAATATTACGAGACGTTGTCCGCATTTCACCATAGTATGCATGGACCGTTCGTATGTCTCTCCTCCTTGTCCAATTTCTAGCGTTGACTGATGTATCACCTTCTCGGACCACTTATTCCATCTCCTCTGATTAGAGTGAAAGCTGAAGACATCACTGAGATACTTATATCCATTGAATCCCCCATGCATGATAAAATGCTGACCAACGACGGCAACTGAGAGTTGTCTTCTCGGAGATGGAACTTCACCCTGATTTTCAATTGTCTCCCATGTCATCGACTCTAAGTCTATAGCATGAAGGTCAGACAAACTCTCCGTGCCGTTGAAGCCTCCGAAGACAAACATCTTCGTGCCGATAATTGCTGCACCATGACCTCGACGAGGAGAAGGTGGTGTGCCAAAATACTCAAGAGAACTCCACAACATCCAATGAAGATCTAGAGACCACAAGTCGTTGAGTAATCCCACGGATGATCTGTAACCTCCAAATACCACCATATATGATCCGTCTTTGTACAAGCAACTGGTATGTTGACAAATTGGATCTGGTTTCAGACCCACTATACTTGGAGATTGAGACCATTCGCAAAACACTGCGACACATACATTTTGCCTCACAGTGTTCAGATGTAATATCCGTCCTCCGTACATTTATTAGCGTCCAAAACATGACGTTCTTGATTTCACTGAGATCTTGAGTAAGTATGCATCAAGCATTTCAGTTGCGCATCATATCTAAACATTAACTACAAGGAGCTCTACATGAACATCACAGAAGTACTTACATCCATCTTCAGAGATTTTAAGAATAGACAAGTCTGACAAGTCATTTGTTCCATCAAAACCTCCAAATAAAATCATTTTGTTATCTCCAACTGCACAAGCTGTGTGTGTTTGTCTCGGACTAGGAGTGCTACAGCCATCTGCTGCTGAACACACAGGTTTCTTCCACTGCATGTCATCTGTGGTAGACGAACCAGATGAGATCGGATAGTTCAATATGTCTTACTTTCAGAATTTGAAGAACTCAAATGAAACTTGCACCGCTAAAGAAGACGATAAGACATTTTATGAATGAGGTCTAGTAATTTTCATAAGACCTTTGAACGGAACTGATAACTACTCCAACATCTTAGTTATTTTGATCCATTTTGCACAATGAGTTCAATGTTATTATCCATGTACGGAAAACACTTCGAAGCTAGTATACGCTTCTCGTGTCAGTTGGAAAAGACCTTATGGAGCCAGACTATCTCAAGGTGATACAAATCCAACTACCAAAGAGTTCAATTGATAGGAAACTATCCACCGGAGGTAATCTCCGAAACTCTCTTCAGTTTGAGGTTTCTAAATGATGGGATCACTTTACCTGTCTCGAAAATGAGAACTTCATTAAAAAGCTCTTGTCCATTGTAACCTCCGAAGATGACAACACGAGAACATATTTTTGACCCTCTTGTCTTTGGAAGAGAAACTGCTGTGTGACCAGCTCGAGCAGAAGGCAACCATGCCAATAATGGAACTGTCCATCTAAGCATAACTGCACACACTCCAAGAACTTGTGCCTTTTGTTAGTGATTTTTGTATTTTGTATTGATATTCTTTGTCAAATGCTCAAGCAGTCTAAGAGTACATGGTTCTTAACGTACTGACAGATATATGATTTGCTATGTAAGAATTGTTTACTATCTCAAACTTGTGCAACTTATTCGTTCTTTTGTATGTCTAAACACGAGTTTCACAACTCAGTTAGTTTTATGCAAACCAAAGTTGTAAGCACACTAGATAGAATCAAACTGTAAGAACATTGGATAGATTGTTCGTGACTTATTGTGCATTTCTCTCAAACATCAGAAGTTTGATGTATATGCAATAGGAGGTTTTGCGAAGTTTTGAGAGTGACCATCGAGAAAGCCAGAAATCCACACGGGATCCCTGGCCATAGCAACATCCAAAGATTTCATGAGCTTTTTCCTTCCACTTTCTAGATCGAGCACCAACTTATCCGTCTCACTTTGCACGTGGGCTGCACTTTTGATATCGATCTCCAACACCTTAACCTTCACCTCTAACTTGTGAGCTTTATCTTCTGCAGAGAACCTCCTTCATACGTCGTAACATCATTGTCATCCACATATTGCGCTTCAAAATCACGTTTGTCAACTCATATTCCCAACCACAAGATGATCTCTACACTGATAAGACTTAATCACACTAACTGAGATTTCCAACCAAAAGATTATCTCCACGCTTACAAGATTTTAATATATACCACCCCTAAACCAGCTCTACTGCTTTGCTCAAGACATGCGCTCTAATGGAGTAACGCAGACAAGCTGTCTAGACTTCGAGGTGGGCAGTGGAGAGTGATAAAGTTATAACTTACCTGCTATCTACTACATAAATCATCCAGAGATAAAATGATCTTTGCATTCGTCTTCGTGCAGCATCTCTTTGAACTTGGACCAAGTGCTTTCTTGCAGCCTTGGCTTGTTTCACTGTCCAACTCCAGTGTTGAAATAGAGCTAGTCTGTTGATAGACCAACTCAAGTAAGCTTTGAAATCGTGGTAATATTAGTTGAACCTGTTTTAGATTACCTCTGCTTTGCTCGTTGAGACACTGAGGAAATTCATGAAAAATTTGTGATGAATGTTACTCTTATCACAAGAACCTTGAAAGAAAAATATACAATTCCTATAGATATATATTTTTACCTTGTAATAAATAATCGTTTTCTTTGATTTTTTTCAACCAACTTCGAAGAAATCCATCGCCTTTTCAGTAGTGAAAAACCCCATCCCATATACCACACTTTTGCTTTGAATGCTAGCAACCTGCTCATAATCCTCAAAGATGCAGTTCGAAGGACATGTTGATGCCATCTAGTGAGTAAGTCTAGAAGAAACCTTTTTTTCTTCCGGTTTATAAAACATGCCAACCGTTCATGCACAACCTGAGATGTCTTTATCTTCTTGTACCAGATCCCGAAAGCGACGAGTGTAGCGTTCAATTCTCCAAAGTGAATGCATATTTCCACTTGCTGCTTATGTCTCTTCTTTCTAGCAACTATATTCATCCATCCCATGACACAATCACCCACAAGTTTCTGGAAGAATATGTTTTGTGATTCAACAAGACTTTTTTTGGCTACCTCGACATATCTCTTCCATTGGTTCCAGGATTTTTGCAGATGGTTGTATGTTTGCATCTTACGAGCCCTCTTCACTTGAAGATTCTTGCAAATAGCCCTCCAGTAGTACTCTTGCCATCCTCTAAAATAGATTCCCAACACAAAATTTGTGTGCAACTTGACTTGTTGAATGACTTTTTTCTTCAACTCTTTGTTCCACTGGCTCCTCCGCCACCAGCACTTGAAACACTTCTCTAACCAGTGATGTCTTGCTTGAAAATTGAGTTGGTGTTGCTTTTTGATTTTCTCACAACCAACTATGAATCTGTCAAATTTGTGCGCTAACGTTCGTTGCAGCCAAAGACTCTCGGTCTTTCTAAGGGTCTGCAAGCACAAGAGTGCCACTTTGAGTTCAACCATCGAAGGTTTTCAATCGTCACTATCTGAAATTTTGTCCACTTTCTGGTCCATTAGTTTAGTAGACATATGTCAAACTTGCAAGCATGTGTTGAGAGATATCAACATCAAGTTATCTTTAAAACTCATCTTACAATCGGTTTGATTCATTCCATACACAATCGAGTTTTTCGGACCTACTTACTCTTTTCTTTCTGCAGAATCTGATATATCGCCACCAAGAAAAGATAGATGTAAAAAGTAGCTGACTTCTTGCTAGCGTTTGCGTTCTTTCAATAAGACGTATTCTCATGGACTCTGCGTTCCCGATCAAGTAAAGTTCTTCTTTTCTTTTTTGAAGAGCTTCTGCTAAAAGATTCTGATCATATTCAGCTCTTGCATTTGCCTCCGTAACCTGCTTGGCCGCCTGAATGAAAAAAGCTTCTTTAATATCTCAAAGGATATTTCTTTTCTGTTGCGATGTAAGGAAGAGAGTAGCTCTCGTTTAGAACTTCAATTGCATATCAAAATGTAAATAGAGGCTAAGAGTATTCTTACATCGTTTAGTTTGTGTTGGAGTTGCTGATTTTGATGCTCCTGCTCTAACAATGCTGCATTTTTCTGCCACTCCCATCGAGAATACTGTGTGATACTTGCACGTTGTAGTAATCGTTGCATGAGTGAATTGAAATTTGTGCATGAATCTCCTCTATACTATCTAAAAACTCTTTCTTGGTGCTTTGTTAATAAGTTATATCTTTCTGAGGCTTAACTTCAAAGGTAAGAACTAAAGAAGACAACAAAGACATAGCATAACAAAATGGATACGTCAAGAACGAAAAAGGAAACTAAAGTTCACTTCTTTATGCTAAAGTCTACTTCTTTATGCTAAAGTTTACTTCTTTATGCTCTTCAATGACACAACAGAACTTTTGTGGGATTACATTGCATTCAAAGTTGGTGTGATTGAAACGTACGATGAGCTTCTTGATAAGAGTTTCTTTAGAGAGAGCACCGTGGATTGCATCTAGAACATCACTTTGCAAGTTGTCCATGTTTCCCTGTAACCATACGATACTTGTTGGAAAAAACAATATGGTATGTTCCTAATTGCATCATCTAAGTATTTCCTTAGATAGTAATTGCTATGGAGTTGTTTAGAAATTTCCAGACTGAAGTCTCCTACAAGCTTCAGGCTCTGTTTTCTCTTGAAAAGTTACAATCATTTACCAAGGCATTCTCTCGAATGGTGTGCATCATTGGCATTTGAAACTTCAAGAAGGTGAAAAACGAGTTAGACTAATATGTTCATTGTCTTCTATGAAAATCGATCATTTACCTCAAGTTGAGTTACGTCCCTTGAGGAGAATCTTGGAATACTCACACCCCAGTGATAAGGTATCCCTCTCATATCAGCAGAAAAAAACATCTTGTGATCGTGGAGCATTGTTCTCGATGTAGATTCTGTGTCTACAGCAGTTGTTATCTTGTTCGCTCTTTGCATTCTTACATATGCAGCAAGAACTTCGTCAATGGTAAACATTTTGGTCTCAGATGGACCAACTCCGACTGTTGCAGTCAAATGAGCTCTAAATATATCACCTGGCTTGATGTGATGTCGAGTTTCAATTCCCGTCAACTCCATCTTCAAATATGATCAACTATGAGAAAACATAACAATTATCCAAGAGCTCTCTTAGAATCGGATAATTTACTTGGTCACACTCTTGAAATTGTGTTTTCACTTGGTGTCATCTTCTACTTATAAATGTCACTTGGTCACACCCTCTCTCAGTTTTCCGATCGCTTGTCCAACTTTGAGTCCTTGTTGGAGGACGTTCAATATAATGACACTTGGATATGAAGTAGCAACAGAACTGTCCGTGCATGTGAACTTTACTATTGAAGGTCGTTTATGACCATTCAATGTTAACTCAATCTGTGTGGATTGATTTACAGAGATATAAGGGACACTTGGATTTAAGCACAATTTGTTGAATGACAAGTTTTTTCATTTCATGTCGAGCTTAAGTTAAATTGTCACTACTAGTTTATTGAATGATGATTTACTTAAGTTCAACAAGGATCAGGATTTATTGAATGATGATTTACTTCCATTTACTTTGTAAGGGTCATGGTCCTAACCACGAATTATATTGAATAACAGTGTATCGTCATTCAGAATTGATCTAAGTTAAATGCCCGTCGTGAGTTTACTGAATGGTGATTTACTGTCATTCAATCTGACACCACCACAAGTATACTAAATGACAACTAATGACATCTGTGCCGATTGCGGCCTCTCTTCCAACAAGGACTCCATGTCAAACAAGCAATTGGAAACTTGATGGAAGGTGTGACCAAGTGAAAACACAATTTGAGAGATGTGATCAAGTAAATTATCCGTTAAAATCTTATCATAGAAATCAAATCTCTCACTCTACATCAAACATAGAAGAAGAGTGAAATTTCTCCACTGAGTATAAGAGGAATAGAGTTATATTCATTATTCTTGAACAAGCTAGTCTCTCTAGACTCGTCATATCCTAAGTTTGGATAATCATATCTTAGACTTTAAACTAATGTTCTAAACACACAGAGAGAAGTGTCATTTCAAACAAGATATTGTGATGATTGTATCAATCATTGGTTCTCGCTGTGCACATTTTAGTTATGCCAACCATTTATTCTTGTTTGATATAGAGATCTTTGTCTAATTATTTTGCCACTACGATAGATGTCTATTGAGAAACGTCGCAAGCTTTAGTTGTCTCTCAAGAGATCCCATTGTATACATTACAAAATTAAGAGCTGCTTTTCATAAGATTGAACGATCCCTCGCACGAATTGTCTTTTTGTTCTACCAAAAGACTAAAAGTAAATGCCAAAAGACCCTTCTCTTAATGAATTTTGACAACATGATGAACAAAACAACATGTACAAAGTACTCCAACCACATATCATCAAAGATATGTCTGATTTTAAAAGCTTCATTTTTCCAAAGTTTCTCATTTACACTTGGACGTTGTAAAACACTTGGAACTTGGAAGGACCACTCTTCAAACAATGCAAGGTGATATTCAATTAGTTAAAGATGGTTGTCAAATATACCATCTTTTTCTATAATCTACACACAATTAAAACTATGAAAGGAAAACAAGAAAATAGAGAAGGCTCATCTTCACAATTTACGTTCTCATATAATTGAATTCAATGTCTTATCAAGCTTTTATGTGTTGTTAGTTTGACTTTCAACTTAGTAATCTATTGATAGTCTCATCGACCAGCAGAAAAAACAAGGTGGGGTAGAGTCATCTTGCCAAGAGATCAATGGGAGTGTCTAAGTTTATAAAAAAGATTCTTTCACACAAGAATGGAGATCGACAATAAAGAAATCAAAGTATGTTTAACTAATGATCGATTTTATTTATAATTTTTCATTTGATCATGGCTCTTTTAGGAGGTTAATAGTCACTTTATTTATAATCTCTTTTTCGGTCACTTTCTTTATAGTTAACCGTTCAAAATTTCTGAGATACTACAATTAATCATCCAAAATTTGAATAATGTGAAAGTCTATTGTATTCAAAATACATTTCATGTCCACCACTAGAAATGATAGCTCCAACACATAAGTCTCTATAGTTAATTCTATGAACATCATGTGTTTTGAATGAAGCTCTATCGATTTGACTCAAATTGTCCAAAAGAGATAGCAAGATATTCTTAGAAACACTTATTCAAAAAATCCTTGTTTGCTTGATGACAAAAAAATCTTTCTAAATGATGAGAGTTTTACAAAATTAATAATAATCCAACTTCCTTATCATCTAGAGTTTGTAAATTCTAGAGCATGAATCATTGTTGAGGTTTCCAAATACTTTCCTTTCAAGGTCTTTTTTACATTGCATATAATATCACTATGCTCTTAAACAAGAAGCATCTCTCCACACACCTTCTCACCTATCACAAACTAGAATTATCTTTCTAAAAACTATCAAAGATCTTGAGTTGATTTTCAAATATCAATACATAAATGATTGAGTTGCTTTGAAAATTTTTGACGAATAAACATGTAAAACGATGAATCGATTTGAAAAACTTACCAACAAAGTTTCCTAAACAAACGTATCTGGAAAAAAAAGATGAATTTGGAAACAAAAATGATATGGTTGCTATCATGACATTGAATCAAATTTATAATGACTACTAACTGAAAATAGAGCACATGTGAGACCAAAGGCTAGAAAGATAGGAAGATGGTCGAATATGGAGATTGGAGAAAATGACCAAAGAGGAATAGTTCCACGTAGTAAACAAACCAGACACATAAAGATTTCTCTATGTTTTTCTTTTCGAAACAAAATGCATCTAAAATGCACTTCCAAGCGAATGGACAAAAAAAAAACAAACATTTAAATATACTACAAATAATCATGAGTAATTGATTGAGAACAAAAATGTTCAATAAAAATATAATTTACTAAAGTACAAAGTTATGAGGAAAAGTGATGCTAGATTATATTTGCAAATTGTGTCAAAGCTTTTTAAATTTACTTTACTAAATTTAAGATATTAAATTTAAAATCCACTTGATAAACTTGATTACACATGATCATTTGGGGTTATTTATGAGTTGAGTTACATACAACCCATTTATGTCATAAGCTTCCCAAAAGGAAAGCTTAAGATATAAATTAAAACTCTTCGCATATTCCATTCTTTAGACCTTGAAAGAGATGAATATCATAAAAGGAAGTTTGCATCTGCTTCTAAATATTTTTTCTTCCCCAAGCAAATAGGATCTTTTGCTGCTCGCACATGTAGAAAATCCTCCAAAGAGGTTACTGATCATTCTGAAAATAGCCCTATAATAGTAAAGAAACACTCCAATATCTCAAATTTGTTTATATTTTTATTGTAATACCAGGTGACAATATATGGATATACACTAGCTTTAACAAACTCTATCCAAACCGAAATAATAACTTGAAGGTGCGAAGTACTAAACGTCTAATCCCAAAGGACGCTCTGATGAGACTTTATTACCTTGTTTTGCTTTGAGTTCTATCTAGAATATACAAAACACTACTAGTGTTTTGTTCTATGTGATCTATGTGAGTTAAAAATTTTGTATACATTTGCATAGTTAATTATCAATTTTGCACGAAACTATTATCTAAAAATATATTTAGACACTCATTTTCAATATCTACTGGGATGTCTCTAACAATTTTAACTTTCTTCTCTTCTACCAAATGCATTGTGCTGCAACTTGTTAATGTACTGGCTTCTTCTTTCTTTCTTACCCTAGTTTTCTCTCGTGCTGTAATCTTACTACGAACATGAGAAAAAGAAATGCAACCTTATAAGAAAGTATGAAGGACAGAAGGAGATTATTTTCAGTTTTCATGTTATCTTATGTTTATTTTTTGGTATTTAGCAATCTTAGTCAAAGCACAGCAAGGTCTACTTGCAATCCTCGTTTGCAGATTTCTTACCAGACTTTTCTTTCTCTTTTAATTGGTCTGTTCAACTGTTTTGGACAGTGTGTCAACGGTATCGTTGACATGCCATCTCCCTTGAAGTTTATGATTACAAAGGATCCGGACATGCGCTAGTTCTGAATAAATCTTTGACGCCACTTTTCGTGTCCGTCAACATTTCGTGACCGTATTTGTTTGCCACGTGGTCAGCGTAAGCAATGTGATACTCCAGAAATTGGTGGAGGTACCCTAGCTGTCCCTCTATAGTTTTAGCAACTTATAAAATATACCCTCTTGGTTTTAGAGGACTTGCAAAAAGCTATATGCGGAAGCAAGGTTAACTCCCTAACCTAAAAATCCAGCAAGCTACCCTCGAGCAGAAGTTCGAGGAGTACCAGCAGTGTTTCTCACCTTCCACTCCGGATCCTCTTTCAAGGGAGTTACGTGCTTGGAACACTGTGTTCTACCATGTTCGGCCGTGTCAAGGGAACTCCTCTACTGGTCTCTCTCCAAAAACTGTTAGATTATCTCACACCTTGGATAGGGATGTCATCCTTTGCCCTCATTATGTATCTCTCGGATGAGAGCACATGATTTTGTATCTAAATTCAGTTATTCGGTTCTATAATTTTATTCTGTCGTCAAAGTCCTGTAGCAAATGATTCTATATCTACATTCGGTTATCATTCTGTTCAGGTACTCTACCCATCTCCTACTTGCAGTAGAAATCTCTAAAAAGGACAAGAAAAAAAGCCCAACATGCTGTCCATAATGAACAGAACACTAAACTGGACCTCCGTAACTAAGAGAGTATTGATATCATTACAGGGTGCTCTCCAACTAAATAACTTGGACCGTAGTGCCTCCATTCTCAAACCTCAGTCAACTGTTTTTATTAACGCAATTATGCTATAGCAGTAGAACAATGAAGCTAATGTCATGAGACCCACTAATAAGCAGAATAGATGCTAACTGTATTCAATTTTCACCAATACAAGTTTGATTACTCATACTATAGAGACAGGAAAATACTACATTTGACAATGGACCTCTAAACATTATGTATAACACAGACAAGGGTGCACAGCTGTTCACTGTGACCCACTCAATCATGCTGGAATAGCGCTGGAAAGCCTTGCATTCAAACCTACTGTAAAGCTTACAAACGCTGACATAACTACTTTACAAACACATTCTCTGGTGTCACCGTATGTGATTTACCATAATAAGGTAAACAGCATGAAAAAAGACCAACATAAGTGACCACGAAATCTCAACCCACCTTCCCCGTTGTTGGCCTAGGGCAGCAGCATCAACAAGGATGCATCCCGCTGAAAGTTGTTGGAGCAAGAACTTGTTTCCCGTACTTTCCAGCAGAGTGATGAACTTCACGAAAGAAGAAGGATAACTATTTCAGTTGGGGGCTCAAACTCAGGTTGTCGAACTGTTCCGTTAGGGCCTTCCAAGCCAGTTATCGATGGTTTTCTCTTTTCATTGCAAAAACTCGTTGAATTGTGGGGATCACGACAAAGCATCAGAACGAGCATGTGCTTCTTATTAACGAACCTGACTGCAGCGGAAAAGCCGAACTGGTAAAGACCCTACGAACAACGCCTACGAACTCTTCAGTAAACACTTAATTCTTCCAGTAAACCTGGTAAAATGAGATCGTCCCACCACACCAAGTTCTCCACGTAAACCTAGACGTATATCATACATCAGGACGGCTCATTATTGTTTGTACAGAAGGAAGGAGGAGCTCATATCGGTATGACATCTTAGAGATACGCCATTAATAGACGTACTCTTGTAACGTTCGACCGCAGATCTCGGAACAGATTCCTTAATCTCTAACCAATGAACTGCCGAACGTGAACCTCCCTAGAGACCTGTATACTTTATTTGTGTCTCCAGATCCAGTTCGTTAAACTATCCACTAATGAGCACCGAGGATTTGATAACTGTTGAACGGGTTTCGAATAACCAACTAGTCTTTTGTAGGTCTCTGGTCAATCTTAGGTTGCTAAATACAGGTGGAACTATTCTAGACCTGGGTTGCATAAAATTTGGGCAGCGCTTCCGCTACTGGTGATCAAGTCGGAACGCCAGGACCCACAAGGAGCAACCGCCAAGACTAGGAGACCTAGTAGATGCTAGGAAGTAGGAAGGCAAAGCAATTACACCGAAATGAAGTCAACACGACACCAGATGCGCCCAACTCAGTTTTAGCACACAACTCAAGCCTACTTATCAGAATGGAGAAAGTCACGGGCTCATATACATTACATGGCATTACTTGCTGACAAGGTCACGCAGCGCTCTTGGACCGGCAATCCTTCACTACTCAGCAACTCTGCTGTGACTAAGACTTCACCCGAGAACCTACTTTCACTCTGAACGCCCTGATTTCTGTTGCTCAACAGATCAGACCCCAAGTCAGCGATCTAATCAACACCCCAAGTCTGCTCTCAAGGTCCCTCTTCAAATCTGCTCTCCAAAGAGCTTGATGTGCATCAGTTCTAGCTCTTGATTTCTGACCTCAAAGGCAATGTACACTACACTGAAAAATACAGTCTCCTCCCTCACTACCAAGAGTGCTCTCTCCAAAACTGAAAAACTGAGAATGACCTCCTTTAGGACTCGCGACACTCTTTTATCTAGTCTCTTGAGCCTGCTTTATGACCATGCAGCTGCCACTTTTGGATTAATCACTGCCCGAATGCCATCTGGTTTGGGGAAAAAGCAAAAGGTGTTACAATCGCCCCAACCAGCAAAACGCAGTTCTTCCACTGAACTGCGGTATCTACAATACCACATTAGAAACAACACTTCCTCAAATCCAGAGGAACAGTACCCCATCCAGGGTAAGATTAAGCCCTTTCTCAAGGCTATGCTCCATTACCGAGCATCCGTTGAAGCTTTCGGGTGAGACAGAACCCTAGCTTCCAGGTGATGAACTCGTCAGTTTCTTTTTATCCACCTCCTTACTATGATACACCATAGTAGCGTCAGCCTAAACCTGATTGACATCCGACAGTCATAAGCAGTCAGCAGACCACAACTCCACCTTTAGACGAGCAGATTGGCCAGATCTACTCGGTTCCAGTGTCCTTGAAGGGCCCTTTGGCATGACTCTTCTGACTCGATTCAATCCACCGCTTAGCTGGCAGAGACCACTACGGACTGTCGTCTCACAAAGTATCTTCGTAGTGGTTCTTGGAACTTGTACAATGCTAGATCATCTAGATCTCCCAAGCTTCACTTACCAATCCCGGAACTCTACCTGTCCAACGACATAGGTATTGAGTAATGGGTTCTCCAGCTCCATCTGGATTCGGTGATGCTCGATGATCTACTATCTCAATCAACTCAAGATCATCAGCTCTTGGTAATGCTTCTAACACTGGATGCCATTTCTGATATCTTCCTGACAACAACTCTAGTTCTTCACGAAACATCTTTAAGTTAGAAACATGAATGATGGGGTGATAGTGCTTCATACTAGCTGGAAAACGTAACTTATAGGTCACAGGACCTAACTTCTTCTCGATCAGGAACGGTCCTGCCCACTTCGGAAGAAGCTTCTTGACTAAGTCCACCCCTGTAGGGATTCTGAAGTTCTTGGTTCTCAACCAAACTCTCTGCCCTTCTTCAAACTGTACGTCTTGTCTACCACGGTTTGCATACTTAGCATACCGTTGTTGTGCCTTCTCCATGTGTTTCTTTGCCTCTTGAAACACAGTACCCTGAACACGTATGAAAGTCTCGAGATCTGGAGGATCTTGATTTGACCTTTCTGCATTTTCATGCCCCTTGGTAGCCAGAGCTATAGGAGTCCAAGGTGCATGAGAGCCTCGATAAACCACTTCAAATGGTTTAAATCCTGTACTTGAATGCTTAGTGTTGTTATATGTAAACTCCACCAAGTCCAAGTGCTCGCTCCAATCACGCTGATCTCGCATGATATAGTTTCTCAACCCTTGCTCTACTATCTGTATCGTCCTTTCCGTCTGACCATCAGTTTCAGGATGATAGGAGGAACTGAACTTGAGGGTAGTTCGGAGTCTTCGAAACAAACCCTTCCAAAACTCAGCAACAAACCTCCTATCCAAGTATGAAACAATATCTTTAAGCATCCCGTGATACTTAAAAACATATCGAATGAATAGTTCAGCGGCACCTTTTGACATCATTGCTTCCCTACAAAGGATGAGGTGAGCTTGCTTGCTGAAACGATCTATAACAACTAACAGAGCATCAAAACCTCCTGATTCGGATAAACCTGTGCATAAGTCCATACTTATGCTCTCCCAAGGCCCATCAGGTATTGGCAATGACCTCAGCAACCCTGCAGGTCTCCTTCGCTCGGTTCGTTGTTGTTGGCATGTCAAGCAAATCTGCACGTACTTGACAACATCTTCCAACATGGACGGCCAATAGAACTGCTCTTTAACTCGTTGCAACGTTCTATTCTGCCCTCCATGTCCAGCCAGTTCACAATCATGACATTCTTGCATGACTAGTGTCCTTAGAGCTCCAGCTGGAACATAGACCTTGGTTTGATTATAAAACCAAAGATCATTGCGAAATGAGAGATTACGTACCAATGGATCTCTCTCTTGTTGGTTGGTCCAACGTTGAGCCTGAGGATCATCTGGCAATGCTTGTCTGATTCGATCCAAAAGCTATTCACTTGTGTCTTGGGTTGTTAACGCCTGGACACGTCTGCTTAACACATCCGCTGGAATATTTTCCTTCCCTTTTTGATACCGCCATTCGATATCAAAACGTGCAAGCTCCACTTGCCACCTCTGTTGTTTATGTGACAAACGAGGTTGACTCTGAAAGTATGTATTACCCTCGCAGTCCGTCACAACAGTAACTTTGCTTGGTAACAAATAATGTTCCCAACGTTTCAGACAGTGGACAACTGCGAACATCTCCTATTCATGAGCAGGTCATTTTGCCTCTGTTTCTGAAAACTTGTGACTTTCGTAAGCCACTGGATGCTTTTCTTGCATCAACACTCCTCTAATGACCCATTGGGAAGCATCTGTGTGAACCTCGAAAGGTTCTCTCATCTTTGGAAGAGCTAGCACGGGCATTTCTGTCAGTGCTTGTTTCAACTCTTGAAATGCTCTTTCAGCTGCTGGGTTCCAAATAACCTTGGAAGCCTTGCGCAATAAGCCAAACAAAGGTGCGGCTTTATGCACAAATTGATAAACAAAACGCCAAAAGTATGTGGCTAACCCAAGAAAAGATCTGAGCTCATGAACACTCTCAGGTCTCTTCCATTCAACAATGGCTCGAATCTTAGCCCTGTTAGGGTGAATACCATGCGCATCGATCAAACATCCTAGAAACACCACACTCTCTTGTCCAAAAGAACACTTGCTCTTCTTGAGGTAGAGTTGATGTTCTTCCAGACGCTTAAAAACTGTTTCAACATCTGCTAGATGCTGATCCCAAGTGGATGAGAAGATGATGATATCGTCTAGGTACACGATAACATTCTCATCCAAGAGATCTCTGAAGATCTCGTTCATTAGCCTGCAGAAAGTACCAGGTGCATTGGACAATCCAAACGGCAACACTGTATACTCAAACAAGCCATACCTCGTCCTTACAGCTGTCTTTTCTTCATCTCCTTCTTTGATCCTGATCTGGTGATATCCAGAACGAAGATCCAACTTGGTGAAGTACTTTCCTGTGACCAACCGATCTGTGGTTTCATCCATGAGCGAAAGAGGATACTTGTTCTTGACAGTAACTTTATTAAGTGCACGGTAGTCTGCACACATGCGGATACCACCATCTTTCTTGGTCACGAACAACACCGGGGCAACATAAGGTGATATACTAGGTCGTAAGATACCCTGAGCTACCAACTCTTTCAATTGAGTCTTCAGCTCTGTCAGCTCATCAAACGACATCCGTCTTGATGGCACTGCAGTAGGGGTAGCCCCAGGAACCAGATCAATAGTATGATCCAAGGCTCTCCTCGGAGGAAGTCCTGTTGGTAACTGGTCCGGCATTAGATGAGAATACCTCTCAATCAATGCTTGCATATCAGGATGTATGAGAAGAGCAGCAACACGTTCTTATTCATCCGTCTCCACCTTGGGTTTAGACATCACTGCAACCCAAGCTTCATCTACGGATTTGATCTGTTTTCCAAACTGTCTAGCTGTGCAGATCTGAAATGCCACCTTTGCTCGTTGAAACCTACGAGCAGCATGGTTTGGCTCCTTGGGTCTCTCTTTGATGATCAAAGGATGTGGTTGACCCAAGCCCCATCGGTCCATGACTATGACGTTCTCTTCTTGAACATCTAGCTTGGCTTTGGTCTCTTGTAACCAAGACCAGGACAAGATACCCTCCATCGTATCACCTAAGCTCATAACTAAAAACTCGTGCTTCCTAGTTACCCCTCCAACAGTAATAGGAACACTCATGAGTTTTTCTGTAACGGTTGTGCTACCTTGCACAAACCTTACCAACAACGGGCTCATGATCTTGGTTCTAGTCACCCCCAAGGTCCTGACTAGTTTTTCATCCAAGACATTCACATCTGTTCCGGTATCAATAAGCAAACAACACCGGTGGTTTCCTATTTTTACTTCAATCCACGGTAGAAAATCTCCATGTTCTATCAAATGCTCATCAGCACATACCTCTGCTTCAGTAGTCGCCTCAACTGGTTTTTCAACATTGGTTGTCTCTTCAGCTGTCAACCCACGAACGTTGCTCGCTGTTGAACGTTGAGGACACTCACGAGCAATGTGACCATCCCGTCCGCATCGAAAACAGATGATCGTCTTTGAAGGTGTAGCACTGCTAGCTCCACTGCTCCTAGCACCTGAAGTCGAAGCTTGGTTGGATCCTACATTGGATGCATAAGATCCAATAGGTCGTATCTGAGTAGGACCACGAGAAACTCCTTGCTGTTGAGACCCACGAGAAAACCTCCTTTCCTCTGCATCAAATCTTCCACCATCACGTCCTCTACCACCTCTACTCCGAGAGGACGCTATCTGTCCTTGAGGATTGCGTCAAAATCCTCTACTAGGCTCGCCATCACTTGTTCCACGTTGAAACTTGGAGGGCTGCACGGTGTAGTTACGTTCCCTAGTGTTCTCTGCTGCTTCCAGAAATGCAAACAAGTCTTGCATGTCCTCGGACTTATGAAACATAACCCAGCTATCAAACACACTAGCATAGAAACCTTGCAGACCTTTCTTCAAGTGAAACAGCAAGTCGGTGCGATCCACCATGTGCAAACGAGTAACCAACTCAAAAAATCGCTGGAGATACTGTCTGATACTCTTTGTCTGTCTCAGATGAATGAGCTCCAGTCGAAACTGTGTTGCTTCATCCACTGGTACCAGATGTCTTCTGAGTTCATCTTTCAGCTCCGGCCAAGTGGACATAGGAGTTGTATCGTTCAAATTCCTCATCCGCTGTTGACCTCCATACCATTCTTTAGCCTCTTCTTCCAATCTACTAACAGCATAGGTGAACCAACTGCGCTCATCAAAATTCTCTAGGTAATTCTCCATTTCAATAATCCATAACTCAAACCTGGAAAAGCTTTTTTCTCACCGTTGAAGGCTGATGGTGTCGCTGGTTCAGCCCACTTCACTTTCCGCTTGTGCCTTTCTTTGGTTGAGCTGCCTTCCGCAACATTCTCTTGCACCTTCTGTGATCCATCTTCATTCTTATCTGCTTGAGCAATATCAACTGCTTCTTCGCCTGGTAGTGCTAAATCCTTGACTTGCTCGATTTGTAGTACAGGGACCTCCGCTTCCTTCTCTTGTGTCGTTTTTGCTTGAGTTAAATCCGCCTTAAGCACCTTGTTCTCAGCTTCTACTTGCTCAAGTCGGCCTTCCAACTTTCTCAGCAATGCTTTCATCTCGTCCAACTCGGTCGACACAGCCTCCATTGTCGATGGTGTTTAGCAAAGACTCAACTTGAGCCTGCTCTGATACCAACTGTAACGTTCGACCGCAGATCTCGGAACAGATTCCTTAATCTCTAACCAATGAACTGCCGAACGTGAACCTCCCTAGAGACCTGTATACTTTATTTGTGTCTCCAGATCCAGTTCGTTAAACTATCCACTAATGAGCACCGAGGATTTGATAACTGTTGAACGGGTTTCGAATAACCAACTAGTCTTTTGTAGGTCTCTGGTCAATCTTAGGTTGCTAAATACAGGTGGAACTATTCTAGACCTGGGTTGCATAAAATTTGGGCAGCGCTTCCGCTACTGGTGATCAAGTCGGAACGCCAGGACCCACAAGGAGCAACCGCCAAGACTAAGAGACCTAGAAGATGCTAGGAAGTAGGAAAGCAAAGCAATTACACCGAAATGAAGTCAACACGACACCAGATGCGCCCAACTCAGTTTTAGCACACAACTCAAGCCTACTTATCAGAATGGAGAAAGTCACGGGCTCATATACATTACATGGCATTACTTGCTGACAAGGTCACGCAGCGCTCTTGGACCGGCAATCCTTCACTACTCAGCAACTCTACTGTGACTAAGACTTCACTCGAGAACCTACTTTCACTCTGAACGCCCTGATTTCTGTTGCTCAACAGATCAGACCCCAAGTCAGCGATCTAATCAACACCCCAAGTCTGCTCTCAAGGTCCCTCTTCAAATCTGCTCTCCAAAGAGCTTGATGTGCATCAGTTCTAGCTCTTGATTTTTGACCTCAAAGGCAATGTACACTACACTGAAAAATACAGTCTCCTCCCTCACTATCAAGAGTGCTCTCTCCAAAACTGAAAAACTGAGAATGACCTCCTTTAGGGCTCGCGACACTCTTTTATCTAGTCTCTTGAGCCTACTTTATGACCATGCAGTTGCCACTTTTGGATTAATCACTGCCCGAATGCCATCTGGTTTGAGGAAAAAGCAAAAGGTGTTACAACTCTTACTGGAACTACAAGTATACCTCTGTATTATGATTAGCCCTGGGACAAATACGATGACAGTATGAAAGCACACATGTTCATGGAGCGTTCACAGACCTTATGCTTCAAGTCATAGTTTAAACTATATCCCGAACCGCTGTTCGAGACCCGCAATCGGACGTTGTATTCAGAGATATTTACTTACAGTCGCATCTCATCCAAATATTCAATACCAACCTTTCCCACAGCAGGCTCAACTAGTCACGGTAGCTTCAGTTACGCAAAAACATTAGAATAATAAAACGCATCATGCAACAAAACAACATGAAAAAACAGAATCCAAGATAACAAGGCGTGGTGACGAAAATTTCAGCATGCCCCCGAAAAAGATTTTAAAGCACCGATATTCAGCGTCCCCCCTTCGAGTTATCGAGGGTGCATATTTTGACCAGTCGCGATACCCGAAGGAGGTCTAAAAACCCTTCGGTCAAACCTAGCACCTCGACTTTAGAATCCCCTAGTGCATCTGACTTCTACGCTGGCAGATCAGTAAACACGCGGCAGATTCCAGTAAGTGCAGCGAATGATACTGGATCTGTATATGCCATAATATGCCATATCCAAAAAGGATAAATAAGCCATTTAGCAGGTACCGTACGGACAGAATCATCGATCGTCGCGTGTTTCTTGCACCTTTGGAGATCAGCTAAGTCCCTTCTTCACTATCGTTGTAGTCTGGGCTTCAACTAGGACAAAACTCGCTAATGATAGACAACATGAACTGAAAAGAAAACATACGGAAAATGCCCTCAGGAGACAGAAGTCAAAAGATCCTAAGATCCTGAGGCGGAACCCGACATGTTTGTTAATAAGCATTTCACCTAGTTGGGGACGCTTTAGTGCAACCACACGGCCTGCATTAACAATAAAGGTTAACCTGTCTTCACAGTTTTATGATCTCATAAGGTTTTATGCAATCTACATCTTATCAGTTCTCGTGCAGAAATAAGGAATATATACGTGGGACCGATATAGTGCTCACTACTGGAGCTAATTGTTCGTACAGCAACGTCAACTGTTTAATTAGCGTCTAGCTCGACCGACATCAACAGACTTGAACAGAGATGTCAACTGTAGAGGATCTTTGTCGACACATGTATTATCTTGGTCGCAACCATCCGCGCATTTCAACTGTGTAAAGGAGAGACCAACCTTCACAGTTGGTCGAAATGTATGACTCTACTATACTTGTTATCTCACTTGGCAAGGTGCCCAGTATCCCCAAAACTACAAAGGGTGTGATGTCTTTGTCCTGTTCCCAACAGAGCTGAGTATATACTCATTGCAATATCTAGATTTCACACAATAAAGGTGAAAGGAAGTATAACAGTAAATCGGAAAACAAGGCTACCTTGATAAGCTAACTGGGCAATATCCTCTAATACCGTACTCGCGTCCGGTGGTCTTGAGTCGACATGCCGCCTGTCCTGGCGGAAGAACTCAGATGATGCTACTGGCTGGAAATCTGTCGGATGCTAACAATCCTACTTACACACTTTCTCATCAGCGTCGCGGGCTTAACCCGCTATTTGCTTTGACCAAAATAAGTAAACAATCCTACTTACACAGCTGAGGTCAAGAGATGATTACAAGCCTTACTCAAGACATCATAGCTACATCGTAGATGATGGGAAAACAACTTTTCTGATGTAAGTACCGAGTTTGTTCCAGAATCTTGGTACTCAGTGTTCTTCTGACAACAAGCAAACGCTGCTAGCGTTTAGGGCATCCAGTCATAGAGCATCAGGAAGTTTCTCCTATGCCCAAATCTGTATGGTACACATCAGGCACAGTAACGAGGAATAGGAGATAAATTTCCATTTCCAATTCATTAAGTCAAGGAGGGTAAACAGTAAGCATCTGTGGCACCTCTTAAACCCAACTTCATGATACCGATATCATCAAGAATACAGCAACACTGTCAATTCGCCCTATCGTACAAGCAGAAAGGTTTCATCAGAATTTTCACAGATCTACAAAAGTAAGCTCCTTTTATTAGTCTTGGCACTTCTAGTATCATAATCCTTACGAAAAAGTCAGAGTTCACAGGTTTGAGTTACTAAAGAGAAAACGTGGAACCCCAAACGTACAATACAAGGTTGAAGGCACATATTTTGATAACAGAGATTGGCCGGTAAGTCATTTTGACAAAGTACAGCAACGGCTATTTTCATGATTGCAGCATTTGGAGAGCTCAACTTGCCCACGAAGATCCTAGTTGACCTCTACTGCAGCTAGCGTGATTACAAGTCTCAGAGTCTATTTCTCCGAAAGGAAACGGCGTAGACTTTATTGAGGCCCCGTGACACTAAAGGCAATAAGCAAATTATAACATTGTTCGGACATCGATACCAAGAGGCACATTCTCTATTTGAACTCAGATCTAGACGTCAAGGACCTTGACCGATCGTTCGACCCTTCAAAGAACTAAACGAAGAAACTGGTATTAATTACATGGTGGTTAAGTGCGGACTCCAGATCCATGTGAATAATGTCAATAGGAATGTCTGTTTGGCTAGGAAAGTTACTGAATGTGTGCATACCTGATTTCTATAGCTAGTGGCCGCACTAGGAATCAGGCCTGATATCAGCTAGCTATACTTTTGATCCAGAATCCGGTTATCAATTTTCAGCGTACTCTTTCAGTGTACTTCTAGCTCTAAACCAATTTTTGAAGCCATAACTGGAGACCTTGGCCGAACTTCAAGTTAAGACCTAAAACGTTTCTTCAGGAGAGGACCTACAAACATACCAGCAGCTTCTCGTGACCAACAACGACTTTACACGACTGTTTTGATGACATTCGCTAGGTTACTAGATTGTGTTCGTCACTGAGTCTCATGGACATCGCAACTCCCAGAATCTTCTCCAGAAGCAAATGCGTTGTGTACATAACAATATGTATCCTCGGTAGTAGCTGGAGAATCGATGCATCAACGCTTATTATGAAGCGAATATATTATATCGACAATACGACAACTGTTTTATACGTTAGCTTGGGCAAGGCAAGTCGGGAACAAGAATCAGGAATATTTTCTTCGTTCATGAAGGAAGTCTCTAGGTTAGCGGCACCAAAAATTAGCACGATTGATTACTCTGCCCATGAATCCATGGAATATAACATTCTTGCGTACATATTTTACCAAGATGAGTCTCAATTAACTGCACAACATTGCACTAAATTCGAAGATGAGCTGAAAGGAAACATTTGGACCAGATCACCAGATAGATCTTATAGCCACGACAACGGAGAACCAGCCAAGAAGCTACCGGGACAGATTGGTAACGAAACAAGCTTTTGTGCAGGCTCTAAAAGGGAAGAAGGAGAATCCGTCAACAGTATCTGGAAGATACTATCATGCTCTGCTTATTAAGTTATGTCATTAGCTGCCCACGACAACATCTGTCGAATGTCGACCCTTCCCCCAATCATGCGGCTAGAGGAAGACTCACCTCTCCCCTACTGTCTGCAGAATCTGGAAGGACGTCGCCGTCATAGGAAGTGTTCTTATTGCGGATGTTTTCCCACCAATACGCGATCCAATGCTCTGTGTGCTACGGCCTTGTCACTACAGTCACGACATCTGCAGTCAGCAAGCTATGTTTATATACACTCTTCATAACCCCACGTTACCCACATCGGCCCTAGGCTTTAACGGTGCGAGGTGATTTTCGATACCTCGATTAGGAAAGCATCTCGTGTAGTATAATCATTGTACTTCAGATTTAACAGCTATCGGTCACATTAAACTGACCGAAAAGAGGGAATCTGTTTGAGGAGCAAGGTATTAGTCTAGATTCTTGTTGAGTTTTCTAACCTTAGGGGCAATCGCCCAGAATAACGTCCATTCGATGCTCGCGTATTCCCGGGAACATTCATCTCTCCAAACACGAGATATTTACCTGCAGCCACCACGAAACCGTTATTTCACGAGGGATTCGCAAAGAACCGTGATAACCTTAACACTGGACGACTCGAGCTCCAAACGTCAAAGACAACGAAAAGCCAGGGGACTGTACGAACATCCGTCGTGCTGAAAACTGGAACAGAGCGGAACGAAGACAGTCGTTGGAAATACTGCACGATGTCAAGATTAGAATGAAACACTGTTTGTGAGTCACTACTCTCTCGCGTAGATAGTCTAGAGCTTCAAGAACAGAATATGCTCCGTATGTGGCAGTAAAAGCAGTAAAAGCAGTAAAAGCATTTCACACTCGTATGAAGTTAACCCCACGATGTGCCACCTCCATTTCAAGTCCGATACTTATCAGTCGACACTAGTACCAAGAACCTTAACGTTTTCAAGAGTTTTCTGCGGATGTTGCTTCTGTTTTTATAGGTATATGACTTCCCCTGATTAATAAAAGGGCATATTCGAGTTGCATCGTGGAACTCTTTCTGCCTTGACACTGGAATGCAGACTTATGAATCAAGGAACGACAAAGCACATGTGTGCAAAGCTCGATCGATCATCGGTCAGTGGGATCTACCTGCATATTAGCACTTTTCCTCGCAGCTTTCGTACGTTACGTGAAGTAGCTTTACTGCAGAGATCTAGACTGTGCAGTTGGAGTGCGAGGTACCTACAAACGATAAGGCTGCGTAGTCAAGTGATATCGCGATGATTTCTGCTACTGGATATCAACATTAGTTAAAATGCATGCCCAAGAGGCATTGTGATCCCAGGACCTGCTACACAAGGCATGCGGTGGCATGGATGTCACGGAGCTCGTGTGACCTGATGCGAATTCTCTCGAATTGGTCCTCAGAACTTTCAAGTGCTAGCGATTCAGTCGCTACACACAACACTGGGCTGTCCTTGATGTCATTCATTCTCCTGCGCTAAACCTTGATAGAATCCGCCACAGGCTTTACCTTACGTACAGTCCGCACAGAAGTAGGCCGGTTCAGAAACTCCTAGAAAGGTGTAATTGTTGTGCAATAATCTGGACAAATTTCTCTTCATTGGTCAAGTGGCCCCGATGTGTTCACTTCAATTAGTCGTGATTCAATTAGAGTATACAGTACTTGAGCATATTAGATGGGTGGCCACATCTATGTTTTACAGAGCTTTGAGGGTATGAATCCTAGCACTCCTAGTTTTAAGAAACTATCGAATTTTCCAAACCCTCGGTTTCTTCTGGTATTAAAGTGAGATGAGCGTACTGAATGCGATTTACGGTGACCGTAATTAGATTCAAGACAAAACGTAGCTGGAACTCCAAGGATAACGAATGTTTGCAGTTTAATATACCAAGAAGAAATCCCACATATGAAACAGAAATCGGTCTCGTGGAGATATGTGATGAGGAGAGTAAAATGTTACAACATCTCCACGTCATTGCACGAGGAAATAGCCTAGCTTGTCCTCGAACCACATAATCACGACGAACAGGCATAAAAGAAGCGACCTGAATCAAGGAGGTTCGTGAAAAAGTAGAGGATAAATAGTACCACCGAAGGTCCTGCCTCTGAAATCTGGCTGGTGCAGACCCCGAGCTCTTGACCCACGCGCCGGCAGAATGATGAGTTTGAGTTTCTGACAACTTTGCTACAGGTTCCCTACACGTCTTCTGGCTTTGCCCTCAAGGTCCTGCGAACCACGTGTAGTAGCCTCATGTCGCTATAATCGGACCTAAGTCCAAGTCCGATATTGCACCAGTTCAAGCTGCTGGACATGGTCTGCGCCGTTACTCTTCGGCAACTCCACTGATACAAATTGATTAGGTCTTGCGCAGTGCGTCCTGACTGCCCACGGTTTGACATCAGGCACTTCAGTGATCCGATTGCAGACATAGTTCAAGTTTCGGTTACTGACCACGTGGATTTTCTCATGATTCACTATACATCTGATTTTAGGTCTTGCATAGTCCAATCCTTTTCTTACTGCCCACTTCCTTTGACACCATCGACTTCATTTGCGTCCAAGTGTATCGACACAGAAGCGTTTCATCCCTTAACACGTCACTCTTCAGTTTTGGGGCTTTGGTCGGATGTTGTCTCTGCTACTTCATTATTCATTATCCTTCAAAAACATTCCAACCGATATTGTTACCATCGGCTCGCGATCCTTTACAGCAACACCAACTGACATCACGGCGTGCCTCTGTAAGAAGAAACAGCTCCCTGCTGAAAGAAAATTATGTCCGTGCCTCTTCGTAGTACTCATGCGTGCGATTCAAGCGGCGAAATCGTCGTGTCTACGTGTTACTCACCAAGGCCGGACCGCCCGAAACTTGTTGGATCTTTCCAACATAGTTCAACTCAAAAACAATTAAATAAGTCTCCGGCAGTTTGCGACTTCTTCTCAGTCCACTTTAACACCACGTGTTCGGGTTGAAAGACAGGCTTAGCTCTACTGCTCTTAGGGTAAGATGAATTAATCTATTAGCTGAGTTAATTGTTGCAACACTTTCCAGTTTGCCCTCTTTCTTCTAGATTTCCTCGGGGACTTGGGACATATATGTAATGGTGGTGAGATTCGGCAGAGATCGGGCACTGATGATCGGTGGAATACCGTACTGATAAGTGAGTTTACATATAATTTAAAAGAGGAAAAGGAAAACACTGCACGAAGCTACAAGGTACTTGTTTGGATACTTGGAACGTTCAGGACACTATCACAAGTTTATTTCATGGCCAGGTTGCTATCAGGCATCACTTCGAATAGTAGTAAGCATGTGACAGCTGCGACCTAACTCAGATTGCTTGATATGATTGTGACAAGAGAGTTTTGGCGGTTTGCGGGAAATAACTTCTCACTGCGGTATGGGTACGGAGTGCTTGAGAGATACTTTTGCAACCCACTAGATCGGAATGGCACTGTGTGCTAACGAGCGGCATCGAGATCTGTTTCACAGCGCGAAACGGTGATGAGGCCCAGAACCATGCAGGAGTCAACAACAAGTATCGACTAGGTTATTCTCACAACTCGAGTAGCATGCAGGGCAGCAGGAGTCAACAACAAGTATCGACTAGGTTATTCTCACAACTCGAGTAGCTTTATAACTTTGAAGGGAAGCAAGATACAGCCGCTACTACGTGTCCCTACCTTCGTTCTTGGACTGGCTCTGCAAAATATCCTCTGACTGTCGCCAGTCTGAGCTCAGTGACCTACTGAACATCAAGTCCAGCGTTGGGATATGGGAAGGTGTGGTGTGGAAGCGGTGGGGCAAGATCTTCTGCTGTAAGTTGTGCACTAGGCAAAATTTTGGGCCCCAGGTGAACCGGTTAACGTTACGCGAGTGGAAAGATTCCGTGCATATTATGCGACGTGATTACTAGCCAAAGCATACGACAGAGATCGAGTACGGTCCTAACCTAAGTTTAGCAGAATGTAGCCTGTATTTTTGGCTTTCTCTGAATTTCCTTCCTTTGCGAATTTGCTTTTACATGTCGTACCACATAATCGGGAGATCTTACACATCGTGCCCGGATAACTTAACGACCGTACCTTTTTTAGTCGGCGGAGTAGCACCAGACGTACTTTGGTTGACACCAGTACAACACATAGATATTTTCCGGAACCCTCTTGATTGGAGCAGTCGTTAGCTTTGACCAATATTTTCCTGGAGATGGTAACTGTATTGGTGCATGGATAAATAATATCCTCAGACGGCAGGTCTATCTTGATGAGGAGGAGTTACCTCAGTATACTGACACTGTCAATATATACATGTGGCTTATGATATCTCTCATACGCGGTTCGAGACGTGTAAGAATACCTTGCCGCGGTAGGTCGAACGGTCCGTATACTCCTTCCCCTCACTAGAGTGAGATTCGTCTCTGGCACGTCCTCGATGGATATCTCCGGCATGCGTTTTTTCTTTAGGGCTCGTTCTCAATATAAATAATATAGAAGATCTGTATCAGTGTGGTGGCTTGAGATATATTATTATTTTGTTGCCATGCCCAGCAGAGCAAAATTTTGTGTAGAACAGAAATTGCTTTTCTGTGATTAATGTCTTTTCCTGTTTGAAAGGACCATATATCATGACGTCTGTCCAGCCCATAGTAGAAGAACACCTGAATACTCTACCTTTATATTCAAATTCCATGAGTATCGTTTACAGCACATGCGTTGATAGAAAGATTTATTACTTATTTATATAACGTTTTCTTACTTATTTTGGGAACACTTATGAATTACTTTCCAGAGAAGAGCACTTAAGAATATGCATAGCAGTTGAAGATCAAAAATTAGATGTTCGAGATTGATACAGATTTTTTTTTTAAACAAAAACGCTCTTACTGATGGTGGGGTGCCTCATAGAACTGTGATTAATCTGCAAACAAGATGGAAATCATTATAAAATGGAAAAATCAATCAATTAGAAAGATATACATTAAGGGCGTCATCCTCGAGGTGTTAGATGTAAGCACACTTGGAAGGCATTATATGCTCAACGATCAGTTTCTCGCTAGTTTTCACTTTTATTTCTTACACTTAAACTCGGTATGCATACAAGTACTCCAGGTGACGCATAGTAACTCTTTTCGCGAGTTATACCGAAAATGGTTTTAGTGATTATTCTTCATAAGAGCATTTGAATCTGTGAAATGAAGAATTAAATTAAAACTCTCATTAATTTTAAAATGAATATTTCAGGGTTTTTTGGAACATGTCAAAGTACACTGTGATGAAAAAAAGAATATTTTTTTCTTATTCTTATACCTACACCGGGGTTTTAACTGGAGGATGTAGATTAACCATAAGTCTGATGTGCACGAGACTTCTGATCTAGCAATTTAATAAATTTTGCGAATAATAATTTCACTTCAATGTTAGCTATAATTTTCCAAGAGTGAGGTTGATTTTTGGATTCCCAACTTCAATTATGACATAGAGGTTTGTGGTTGAAATGTGAGATGTAATTCTCTATTCTGAAATCTAGGTTACAAATATACTTGGAGAAAATGCATAGACTTCAGTCTCTCGTAACTTTTGATAGAAAAATCATCTTTTAGTATATGGATATCACTCGAAAGAGAATTTAGAAAAAATCTGATAAGAATCATTGGATTGGGAGAATAGCTCATGATGTTGCATGTATTTGAAATTCAGATACAGTTTTAAGGCATAGAAATCAAAGTTCGGGCGTCAGAAGATCCACACTTGAGGTTATCCTTTCCAATCCCATTACGATGTTATCTTTTGCAGACACAAGCCCGATGCTTTCTCAAACATGCATGATTTCTTGAACTTTGATACGACAACCTTAACGTCTCGTGATATGAGTATGGGTTTTGACTATGTCCAAGAACCTCAATAATTGATAGAGAAACACACTTAAATTGAGCACGACTCTGAGTATGTCCTCCTTGTAACGCACAAAGTCTCATCTTATACTATGTAACCATTTAAGAAAGTCCAATACTCCTATGTCTCTAAGTAACGTGTACATGTTATTTTATATTATATTTAAAGAATCAGATAATATATATTATGGATACATATATCATTTCCACTGCATTGTCAAATATATAGATAAATGTAGAATACACAAGCATTGCTTTTTGAGCAAATCTTTCTTTATGAAAATATAATACGCACAAATATTTTTTTGGTAAAATCTTCTTTTTCTATTTTTTGATTTCAACTACAATATCTTCTCCCAAAACCTAGATTTTTTAATCAAAGTTTAGACCCTGAACCTTATAAAAATAGCTGTATCAAAAATAACAATTTAATCTCAATTTCAGATATGAATTTTGATATCTAAACTAATCTCTTTGACTCTTGACTTCACGAACATGTAAACCCATTGTTAAGTTGTTATAGCTCTAAACGCAAAAGAGTGGTGGCTTTGTAAAGCCTTCAAAAATCATTTTTCAGTGATATCCAAATATCTCTGAACAGACACCCATAGAAGAAGTGAAACATAGTCCACTAATACAAAAAAGAGCACATTGCGATGCATTTCACATCATAAACTAAAAAGAAAAAATGCTTTTTAAAAAGTGATGTGCGATGACTTGTGTAACATTTGAAATGTTAAGTGATTATGTGCATCATGTTGGTGATGCAAATGCATCGCCAACATGATGATATATCAACTGCAAGTTTTGATGTCCATGGCATTGCAATCATGACACGTCGTAAAAGTGAGAAAAGAATATGTTATTCTAAGTTTTATGATGCAAATAACATCAAAATCGTAGTATATTTTGCATCACGAGTGTGATGTTGTACGTATTGCAAGTTTGAATGTAAGATTAAAATAGTATGATTTTGTGTCAATCGTGATTATGATATGTTTAGAATCACAAGTGTGATGCTATATACATCGCAAGTTTGTGAGGATATTTGTTTCACACAATTCGATGCACAATCTATTTAATGCACACTTTCAATTTAGAGTTGAGAATTGTTCTTTTAGCAAGTGTGATGGATTTTACATAAAATGTACAATGATATTTTAGAATGGTAGTAATGTCGAGAGACACTGACATCCACGAGAATATGAAAGTTAAAAGATGCAGACGTGTTTTACCTACTACATCATGACAAAAAACATATGTACACGTATAAGATATATGTGAACATATGTTAAGATATGTTAAGATATACGTGTACATATATTAGTGCTAGTTTGTAACAACTAGCCAATCTAGATTGAAGCTCACCATCTAAATATATGATCTACCTCTACGTCCACATGTATAGTCAATTGTAGAAAAATATCCTCTATCACTACCTCAACCACTATCTCTACCACTACCTCTATCTCTACCACGTGCAATAAGTGCAAAGTCAGAAGTTGAGATCTATATGCATATCTAGCACTAGCATCTTGTCACACATTACATAGATTAAATAGACATAAATACAAATTGAATAATAAAAATGCATAAACTTATAAAATATTAACAATTGGTAACACTTATTGCGCTATTTTGGCTGGATCTTGACGTCGGCTTCTTTGGACGGCTAGGAGAACGAGTAGCCAACTCTTCAGTAGCAGCCTCCCCCTCCTGCTCAAGACAAAGCATGTCTGTGGGAACTTTAGATCATTCATTCGTCTATCACGTGCACAACTACGAAGAGACGTTAGTAGAAAAACATGAACACAGATCGAATGGAAACCAGAATACGAAGAGCAGTTATTACTTATCTTCTTACTGTCAATATACTCTCGCATCTTCTGGGAGCCGCATGTATCATAATAAGCAAGCTCATCATGCTCATGAGATATGTTCTCTGGAGAGACCTATGGTTTTAAAAACTCAATATATACACAAATGTTAGCTCCATCCCAAGACTTATGCAAAAAGTTCAATCTAAAACTTCGAATTCCAAATAGAGGTTGCCTAGAACCCTAGAAAAGTAGCTAGTCCCAAAGCTTTTAGTCTTGCAACCTCGATTTCAGAATCGAAGTTGGACTTCAAACTAGATTTTTCACTTCTTCATCTCCTTGGTTATAGTTCCAAACGCGATGAAAGTGGTGGCTTGAGTCCTTTCAGATGATATCAATCTCTCCACAAACAAACACCCACAGCAGAAGTTACACAACTTCAATGTTTGTGTCTCAACTCTTTTGTAAATCTCGTTTCAGAATCAAGGTTCAAATCTCTCTCAAATATTTGCCTTGAAGATAAACAAGGTCAACCTCTATTCGAGAATCGGGGTTCAAGTCCTTGAACCCAAATATCCAACTCAAAATGTATTTCGCACTCAGAAGGTTTTAAATATGATTATTTGAGCCAAAG
Source organism: Asterella californica (assembly GCA_036924285.1). Classification (NCBI taxonomy): domain Eukaryota; kingdom Viridiplantae; phylum Streptophyta; class Marchantiopsida; order Marchantiales; family Aytoniaceae; genus Asterella; species Asterella californica. The sequence goes on from JAYKYS010000001.1 coordinate 41,825,389, forward strand.
ATTTTAAATACTCACATGTTCTTGAATATGGGATCAAAACTAATGATTTTTACACTATCAAAGAATCCTCACCGAACTTCTTTAGATGACACCAAAAACATAAATAATCGATACTCCAGTAAAAACTTATGGCTGTTTGAAAGTTACGACTTTTATCCAATCTAAGTACAATCTTGATTTCAAAATCGAAGTTTCTGACCCTTTCTCTTCAAACTCCGATTTCAGAATCGAGGTTTGAGATCCAAAACATGGCTAAGTGCTCCAAGAAAGTTGCTGTTGTCGTGTTGTGACACGGATATATGTGATTTTAGCGTAGGACTTATATTGTGTTGATTTTTGTGTTTCGAACCTTTTCATGGTACTTGCTTGATGGCGTATTAGATACACCGTTCATAGTTATTTGGCATATGAGATCACACGATATGAGACTTGCTTGCTTAATGATATGTGGACATACGTGTGATTGGCTCTTGTTGTGAAATTTGGATGTAAGATGAAGGATCGAAGATAAGTGGAGGCATTTTTCCTTGCTTGGTATTTCACGAGTGTTTCTTAGTATCTTATATGAAGAATGAAGAGTCACGAGAGTGTACTCATGGACGGAGGATTGATCCAAGTTTTGAATCTTCCAAGTTTCAAATATATTCCATATTAATTCATAATTCATTACATTCATCATCATCACTTTCGATAGTGATTCGTTGTCTATTTTGGTGAAGAGTTCATGAGGAGGGTGGTGGACTTACCTACTCCGGTGATCTTACCGACTGTCAAGTACGGGAAGAATTTAGACATGACTGTGTAAATATTATTTTGACAAGTAATTGGACTAGAACTTTCCAGCCAACCTCTCTTTCAACGTCTGGGTTGATATATTATGTCACTGTTGGCGGAAGATCAATCATCGTGTATGGATCGCAAGGAACTTTGATGAAGAATATTGTAATCAAGTGATGGCTTCCTCATTTCTTTTTGTCGTACTTTCATTGCAGATCAATTGAACGTCGTTATCTTGACTTTATATTGAATCTCATGTATTTTGTGTTATTATTATTGTATTATCGCTCGACGAGGATGATTATCCTATGTTAAGTTTAGAGTCCGAATATTTTGATTCAAACTTTGAAGGTGTGAGAGTGTTTTAAGATTACAACACGATCTACATTGCCAAGTAAGAGATAAAGTGATCTCCAATCTTCTTTCTCGTTGGTCATTCTTTTTGACAAATCAAGTTATCCAAGTTCCAAGGACGGTTTTGGATTTCGACAGTCTTCTCTGAGTTCTGAGTGTGAGGTCTCGTTGGAAAGTTCTCGAGTTAGGATAGAATTTGGAGAGGAAGATTGATCGATTTTGAGCTCTGAACGGAGTGTTATGATAGTTCAAAGCCAAGGGGGTCGAATCAATACCATGAATTTGAGTTAAAGAGATTGGATGTCAAAAGAGTTTGAGAGATGATCTTTTAGTATTGTTAGTATTGTTGACGCCGTGCTGGTTGCACTAATGTAAAATAGTCATGTATTTGGGTTAGATTTGATCTCAAAATGGTCGACTGAAGTTGGATGTAACAGTTGAGAGATAGAAGTAAAACCGTTTTGCTTGGATTCAAGGATTGAGTTTTTTCATGAACATGAGATTGAATCTTCGAGTAAAAATTTTCAGGATTGGAGTGTGCACTATCAACTTACTACATGTGAAATTTCGACTCATTTGGTTAAGAGAAGGTGTTGGGGTCATGGATTTTAAACATCGAGGTCTGTAAAGCTCATAAGTTAGCATAGACGGAAGGCTTGGTCTATTTCAAGCAATGGATTTGGGTTCTGAAGCTGAAATTTCAGAGAATAGTAGCGAGGGGTCAGAGGAAATTTCTTGTGAAATTTGAACCTATTTGGAAGTTAGAGTTGAGAGCAATATGGTATCGAAGTTCATATTACAACGTGACGAATTTGGAAGAAAAGAGAGATTTCATCTTCATCTCTTGGTTGGTGTTGAGCGAACGACTTGAGGTTTCAAGGTGGAACTTCTTGAAGGTACTCTTGTGAACTAAAACATTGTTTAGATCCTTCATGTACTTAGAATAAGATTGAACGTCATGTTGTGTTATACAATGCACGTGCGTTACACTTAAGACAAGATTATGCTAGTAGAAACAGAGACAAAGCATGATAGATTAGATAACGAGGACACTAAAATTTTATCGAGTTGGTCCAAGATCTTGTCGTGTCTCTCTATAGCTAGATATCTCATGTACTCATGGACCAAACTTCACGTTGTATGACAATGTGAACTCGACGTGGAATATTTGAGGTTGAGAGATACGTTTTTGGTTTTGCAACCATGGAAAGTTTGTCACAATTCATATATGTCTGGAGAGGCTCAAAAGGTGATCAAGCTTTCTTGATCTGATATGCGATAGCTTGAGACATTCACGTTGATAACGCAACAACATCACGCCATTGAACAAAAAGAGATAATGACTACAACAGCCTTGTAATCTGTTGTAGGTTTTGCTAGATCAGTTTGACAAGAAGAACGTCTCCAAATACCTGAAGTACTATTCACAAGAAATGGAGTCGAGTAATGTCAACATCAATCCGTCATGCCGTTAAACCAAAAAGCCACGTCAACAAAATCTACCAAGTCAGCATCACCAGTCAATCAACAAAAAATTTTACATCATCAACTTTCCACTTGAGCTCATTGACACATCAGATTTTTGATGTCATGTCAACACATGTCAGATCACACATCCATTCAGATGCCCTTTCAACACCCGTCATCACTCAAACTCTAAAATATTTGACCACCATAACTACCTCAATGTGAGTCTGTTCGTGATAATTTAAAAACCATTCTTGCCCTACTCGTTGAGCTCTACACAATGGTGCTCTCATTCACATTCTGAACAAGTTTGAGAAAATTTGTTTCTAAATCTCACTTTCACTAATTAGTCGGTCCACAACACGATAACGTATGACTGAGGTCTTCTGCGAGTTCCGTCTTTCGTCTTATGAAATACCTATTGAGATCCTCGTTGGTGTGGAGGTTGTTGTTTGGGATCATAGATGGATTGTGAGCAGATCTCCTTAGATAATTATGCTTGATTGTGAGTGTTTGCATGTGATGACATCATTATGTCTCCAGACACGAGTTCAGATCAATGGTCTATCTTGTTTCTTTATTGTGGTCTGATCTATTCTACAAGTCATTGGTAAATTTTAATGAGGACGCACCCATCATTTTGTGTATGTTTTTTGAGTGAAGATGAATTTCAAGTTAGCGATGTTCGACAAAGAGATCTTTGTTATTGTGATGGTGATCCATTGAGATCATCAACCTTACAGAATGCATCAACAGTGTCATGGACATCAGTCAATCGAAGAGGAGATCAATGTACAATAGGTGCATGTAGAAGAATAATCCGCTGAGTATGATCGGTAAGGTCTATGGAGCTCCACATCCGTTTGGCTCACGTCGCAAATACAGTTTATGTATCTAGTTTTTAGTTCCACATTTACAATTAAGTCCGCATTGCAAATGTGATGAAAAATGAATCACATAAGTTTATAATTGTATGATAAATGATAAATGATAAATGTTATTACACGTCGTAAGGATCTTCGCAGACCATAGAACTGTCCACGTGAGTCCACCACAATGGGACTTGGACCAGAAGCTTCTTTAACAGTTTACAGCACATGCACCTCCAACAGTACCGCCAAGGATTGGACCCACAACTTTTCTCTGGGAGGACTGTAGACTAAACAACTTGGGACACCGATCTTCAGTGTTCCAAGTGATTGATATGATTTTGTGTGTCAATTTAAGTGAATTTTTTCTTCTTTGTCGAGAAGAGAATTCCACTCTTTGAATGCTATTAATAATTCTTAATCATGGGAGTGCGAACTTGTCAGAACAGTTGGACAAAAATCTTAAATGTCCACTTGGATGAATAAAAGAAAAATTACTAAAAATTTAGTTTTCAATACCAATTCTCTTTCTTATCACAACTCTCAAACAGGTACTATTATGTACTATTCTAGGCGTAAGAAACTAACCTGAACATGAAAGTATAAACCGTTGAAATGCATTGTACTTGTGGTACTTCATGTTTGATTGTATGTGCGAAATGATGAGACAAGTTTTTATAGTCACGTGATCTTCTCAAAGATGTTTCCTGATCTTGTAAGATTTGCTCTGAACGTTTTGAAATGTTCCCTATTTGTTTGAAGTTTTAGTATTTAATTATATCACTATATATGCAATTAATGCTTATCAATTTACAGTCGGTCTCGGTTGGAATATTAAACTGAGAGTAGGTAGAAATACCTACTCTCAGTTTAATGATTTACGAACGTAAAGCCGTAAAACTAAGATTTGAGTGGCCCTAATTTCTCAGTGGAGTCTCCAAAGGGAGTAGTGCGAGAACAAGGTTGCGGGTGGCGCATGAAGTCGTGCCTGTAACACCTTCTTGATCACGGCACTAGGATCGATTTTAGATTAGCTGCAGACCTGCACTCCTGTCCTGTTGGTGATCGGACATACTACCGTGCGTATGCGTGGGTCCAGGAGTTCTTAACCGCCTACAAGAGTCCTTATGTTCTTCTTGTTCAAGGTACTTGTCACGCCGTTCTTTGTACGTAACATGTACAAAGTTATGGAAGCCTAACTCGGGATTCTACTCAGAAGCTTAGATTGATGAGATTCCTCTGGAGTTTTATGGGTCCCAACTGGAAACTGCTTGCTACATAGCTAAGTCGAAAGTCATGAATCATCATGAGCATGAAGGGAGCTGGTCTGTCTCTGGTGATCTTCCGACGGTGCTTCGCACATCCGGTTCTTCGGTACTACTGTTTCTGTATATAACAAGAAAGGCAGGTTTCGGACGAAGTCTGAGAGAATTATCAAACCAACTCGTGTAGAATCAAGGTAACTGACCGCTCCTCCTCAAGCCTGCAGGGACAAGACCACACATAGCCTCACTCGAAACCACCGATCTGAGTAATACATTGTCGGGTATTGCATGATTCCTGCATATGAATGTCTTCTGCAGCTCCACGGAAGGGAAATTCAAAACCCATGGCACTCCGACGCGAGTGGACTTCTAGTCTCAGCACCTGCTGATGCGGTGTCCAGGCTCTCTGATTTTACAACGAGCAGAGTTGATGATCCTCGAAGCATGCCCACCTATTGAAGTCTTCTCTATCTTCGCCCAAAGAAGCCCACACGACGATACTTGTGACCCAACTCAGAGGTACTTGATCATTTCGTTTTACGCTGTAAGATGTGCTGAGAAGCCTTGCGAAAAAGAGCTCCTAATAGTGGTAGTTGCAAATCCATGCCGAGTATAGTCATCCCTTGTGAATGAAATGCCGATGCTTCAGGGATTTAGAGCCACCGTGGATTCCATTTTATCTCCTGCACGTATTTCTGTTAATTTGAGTGCAACTATGCCCTCCGGACTAGATTTGAGGCTCACTTTGATCGGACAACCATGTTGTCCAGGACTCGATGTTACTTTTCTTTTCCCGTTAATAGTAACCTAAGTGACAGGATTTAGGAAACATTCAGCTGGTAGGAACTCTGGCAAAGCTCTTGGAAACTGGGATACACCTAGTCGTGTGTACGCTGCCTCCGAACATAGATTCATTATTGTCGTCCTTATATGTCATTCCGTTATGCTCGGAACGCAAGGGCTACGTGGGAGCCTTTTAAACTTTGAACGGGTCGGTTGGAATACTGGGGACGTTTTTCTCGACGGAGATAGGTTTGTCTTGAATGAATTGTCTGAACGTTCACGATCTCCCTAACGGACATTGCTGAGAAGAGAAAGGCGACGGCTATATGATCAAATACCCAATAGGCTGAGCGATAATTTGTCAGTTTACGTGTGGAACTTCCAACAGATTTACAGATCTTGACTGCCAGTCCTCTGTTAACCTTAAAGACAAAGCCTTACAGTCTTTTCTACGGAACCTGCACAATGACTACCCTTTAGATATTTCATACGAGAAAGTATAAACGCCATCCCGAGCCTTAATCGTCATCAAGGGGTGAATGCCCGAGGGAGTTCTGCCGAATGTATGCAGGACCCTCTCTTTTGAAAGCCTCGATTGGGGTCGTGTCTTGCACCAATACCAGCACTGTTGAAGTGATTTGCAGGAAAGAGCTAATCCTTTCAAATTGAGAGGCCAAGTAATTTCGGTGGCTGAATGACATCGTTTCCTGACAACAGCTGCCGAGATAGGTGCTAAGATAGGTCATAGACAGATTCAAGAGTAATAATCGACCGTCGACAGCTGCGACTCATGTTCGAGAGAAAAAAAATGATCCATGTGTTTCCGACTCATTTAGGGTTTTCAAGAATCTAGATCTGCTGATTTGAACGAACTGTACACTCATTTGAATTGCTATTATACTCGAGAAGAACATCGGACAAGCTTTACCCGTCTCTCGTGACATGAAAGACATACGTAAGAGACTAACACTCTACCAAGGTTTTCGATTTCAGTGTTTTTCTTGAAGGAACTGAAAAGTTCTCCTAAAATACTACTATATCTTGTGAACAACCTTGCTTTCTGTCACTCTTGCCTGTCACGCAACACTAGAAAGACGTAGTTGTGGACACCAGTGGAGCAGACGACGGAAGTTCTTGGGTGACGTTGTAAGAGGGTCGTTTAGAACTCTCAACAACCTGCCTGGCGCTGTATCTTCAGTATATAGCAGTCCGTTTCCGAATGTCTACAGATTACCTTTCATACCGAGCAGTCCCTCGCTTTAGGAGATTAAAAGTGGTGTCCAGAAGGTCGTACCAAATGTGAAGAACTTCTGGTGCGGACACGTTTAGCTTCTGGAAGACGACACGCGGTCCTTATCCCTTACATTCCTCTGATCGGAGGACATGGCTCCACGGCCCCAGAGTTAAAATAACATAAGCACGTTCCGTTCTTCAGGGCGAGGAGGTTTGTCTTTTCCTGTCTGAGGCGTCGTCAGCCGCCAACCTGGCATAGTAGTAGTCTAATGTCTTCTTTCCTTGAATTATTGGGAGGGCGCGAAGCTGCAGAAGTCTGGGATGTGGGCATTGTGGGGTAGGACCGAAGGGACATCTTTGCCGGTTTGAGCTGCGTTTAGCAGAAGCTGCAGCTATATCTGCACTCCGCAGCTATGAGAAGACGCTCAGCATTTTGAGAGAATGATGTCATGTTTTCTACACGTAGTTTGAAGTAGGTCATCTATGAGTGTCTTTCTTAACTTCGTCGTATACGCATGCAAGTAGGATCATCCTGTTGTCAGAGAGCATGAGGAAGATGGTCTGTGAAGCGTAATGTGTATTGTGTACATGTGTCTTAATACGTTGTCTTGTTATCACCTTTCGGGCAATATAGTTCCTGCGGGCTTCTCCGAAAAAGAAAAGAAAAATGAAACCGTAATGTGTATCGTGTACATGTACAGTACTATCGCTTAGGTTTGCTCGGCGAGGTTTGTAAATATTTGACAACCAGACTACATCCATGGCTTCAGAGAACATGATATCTGCTAAACTGATAAAAAGATGTACCCGTTGGCTTTACTTAGCGGAGACCGGGGAAACACATACTTAAACTTCCTTTTGCGGCCATTCGTCACCCACATCTTAATCCAGTCATATTCTCGGTACTACTGTTATCTTCATACACCGGCTCTTCACAGGAATCAGGAAAAAGGTTTTCCCGTGTTAACTAGATACTGCATACATTCCTGATACGGTCGGAGAAATGAGGGTATGTTCAACTCATGTACATTCGTTGTTGGTAGAGCTAGGTAATGTAGAAGTATTCCGTTACGTTACTTACTGTTACAGTTAACTCTATGGCTAAGCCGCACACTTTTCGGTAAACGGTGTTAGTATATATAGCTTTTGGCTAGGTGGGCTCTCGTGGCGGCGAGGTTGTAAAGCATCCTCTCGAAAGTCTGTTTTTATGTTTTGAACATAGTCATTTTTCGGTGCATTTATGTGGTGTTGCAACGGACAGAAGCACAAAAAGAATGATTCCGGAGAAGGTGGTTTCAAGCCCGTCACATGCAAAACAAGTTTTGATTGTGATGCGTTGAAGTGAGAAAAGGACTTCGCAATATACCTCCCGGAGATATTTTCTTGTAGGCGTACCATGAGATACCTCCCAGAGAAGTTTACTGTAGCAGTTTGCTGCTATTGCGTGCCTGAAGACAACGTCGTCCGCCAACCCACGTGGCCACCCCAGGAAGTCCGTTCGCTGACGCGTCAAGGTCGAACCCTGGACGTCGACTCCTGCGAGAAAACGGTACTGACCAGATCGTCCGGGACTCTAGCTTCCAGAGTATGAATCCATGGACCTACCGTATGTATCGGTACAGGAGTTCTTGTCAGGTTAGTACTGCGCAGTTCGCTCGGCTTCGTTGGCAACAGTCTAACTCGTGGCTCCCAACTGTTGCTATGAACTCGTGAACTCGTGGCTCCCAAGTGTCGCGTCACACGTGTCGAAGAGTATTCACCTTCTCTTTGGCAGCAGTCCTTCTTGCCACAAACTTTGAGAGCTTCGTGTCCACAAGTTCATACTTGTCCAGACAACAGTCTCCGAAATTTGCGGTTGGAGGACCCGTACATCTGTGAAACCTCTTGGCCGGTTGGGGTCTATCCTAGGTCCTGCTTAGACACTATCCAACTTATAATCCAAGGCTCCACCGCAGCAAACCAGAAGTCCATAAGACTCCATATAGCCCACGAAATGCTGCAGACAGACACTTTGCTTTTATGAGAACATGACAACCAACAGTTCGGTACGCGTCAGAGGTCTAAACTACTAAGACCGTTCGTGATTCGTAAGTTCCCCGATACCATTTCCACGTAGATGCACTGACTGGGGCTCCTGGATATGCCACATGAAAACTGTGGATCGCCTGAAACTGAGGCGCCACTGAGGTACTCTTTGTAAAATGAAGGCCCAGGTTCTAATCTAGAATGAAGAATGATTCCCTCTGCAGAGTATGCACTTATCTACGTCATCCATACGGCAATGGGATCTGGAAGAAATCACTTTGACTGAAGTTTCCGTACAGCCAAAATGTTCCCGAGCCTAGATGGCTCCAACGTGGCGCTGACGTGGTTGAGAGCTCAAGCTAAACTACTTTCCGAGTGGGTATTGTGTCTAGACCGTCCATTCATAGTTAATCTCAGTTTATGTTCATGAGCTTATGACCTTATGTTAATCTCAGTTTATGACCATGATCCACGGAGTCACGAAACTTTATTGGTTCTGGTGGTAGCATAGGTGAAATCTGGGCCTTCGTTCGATAAAGAGTCTCGGAGCCGTCTGAGTGTCGGATAAATCGGGTGCACAGTCGCAATGTTCATTGATTCGCCTGACGTGGAGACGGATATACAGCCAATCACACTTGCCTTCTGCGCATTACCGTCACGCTTTAGGACAAACCACTTCTCGTCAAAGTTACCTTGCAAGAAGTCCTTCAGTAGTATGATGCTTTGACGGTTGGATAACATTATCGGAAAATGTTAACCATCCTGCATCGTTACCCTGCTTCCGATCCGGTTTCGAGAAGGTTTCCTTTGAGAATCAGCGAGAATCCGGGATTCACTTCACATGACAAAGAAGGATAGATCACAATGACGGTAGTATTTTAGGTTACTAAGACATTCATTCATGCGCGTGTTTCAGGAAGACTAAGTGTGTCTTCCAACCCATGTTTGAGAAAACACGTTTCTTTGTCAGTCTGTCTCGTGCGGTCGGACACTTCTTCCTTACGGACGACGTGAATCGCCCAAGGGAGTGTCCGGGAGACCTTAGAACGACCGGGACTTTCCTTCCTTGCGCATGAGCCGACAGGTCGGCTCGTTTAGAGTTGCCGCTAAGTCCTTCAGGTTGTTTCCTCTCTAAATAATATTCCGTTAGAAAGTTCTGCTTATACCTTAACCCTCTCGACACATTTGAAATTTTGCAGGCCAGGTCTACACTAACTTCAGTATCGGAACTTGCCATAATCTGTGTCTATTGCCAAGAATGGTGGTTGATATTGAATATCAACCAATTTCTCGTCTTAGGTAGTTTGATTAGTTGGAGTAATCGACCACGTTCCAGCTTGTCACCCATCCCAAGAATCATGGAAATTCAAGGAATCAAAGTTCTAGTTGTGGAAGGAATTCCATAACACAGGCCATCGTGGTCTCTACTGAACTATCCTTTCCCCGACGTACGCCCTGACCTTATTATCGTAGCTCTCTAAATTATCGCCTTACATCAATGTCGTCCTTCGCTTCTGATCCAAGTTGAACTGGGAATGCATGCACAGTGCCTCAACATGTACACCTTGTTATTCCAAACATGCCTTGCTTCCCAAACTCAGTAGTATGCCCGTCTTTCTGCGAACTCGTCGCCAACCAAGATCTAAATCGCTTCCGATCAACCTGTATCACACTGTTGTGGCTGACAGCACTTATCCTATCGCCGCAGAGAGATTTTAAACGCCAACTACGTCTACACAGGGTTCTTGCCGATAACGTCTAGTATCACACAAATTGATCAGTAGCCGGCAGGTGACCGAAAGCTTAAGTCCCTTCATCTTGAATGTTTCCGAGACCAGTACGTGGTTCCGGAGTGCAGTATGCAATGTAGGTCACTTAGATGCTACGGTAGTCCAGAGTCTGACCCATTGTGGAGATGTATAAGATGGTATACGTTGGCAGCAACGACTTGCGTGAACCATCTTACACATCCAACCCGGGATGTTTTCAGGAAGGCGTGACCTCAGGATTCTAGCCTAGCTCTCAGACGGTTCCATACTTTGTGTTAAAGCTGCGACATGGTCAAAACCTGTAACAGTTCTGGTTTCAGATGGTATCACTCAAAGAAATTGACTGGTATAGCCGGGACACCGTGCTTAGAATAAACATACGCGCGGCCGAATTGAACACTAAGACTTGCAGCAACTAACCCGTGACTATACTGTTTTCATCATCCTGTCTCTTTTTATAGCTAGAGCTATACTAGGTCGAAACCAGACTCCGTAACAGTACCGCAACAATTGAGGCATTGGAGGAACAATTGAGGACTGTTTGCTGGTCACTGATTACAGAAGTATCAGCGTTGTCTGTTGAGCTGCGCTGGGGTTGATTGTTGTATCAAAAGTGGACGGAGTTCGAATTCTTGGCTTGCCGTTTAGTCTCGAGAAAATGTGAGAGCCGCACACATATGAAACTCTCCAGCTTGATTTTCAGCTCCAGCGTTGAGCATGTTGAGTTCAAACTAGGAAGTATACTATAAGGACAGGCAATGAAACTGAGGCATTCTCCGGTTCACTGCGTTTTGGGGGTTACCTTCCGATTGTGGGGTTGGTCCCGGACTGCCATTCACATACGCATGTACCAAGATATATTACCAGGACAGGCATCGAACTGAGTAACTCTCATCTTTGTGGTACTTATTCTACAGCACTGAATTCTAGGTTCGAGACTAGAATAACCAATGATGCGTCATCGCGGTCGGCAGAGAGATTGATCGAGACATTTAGGGTTGCCCGGTGTATTGTATGGTATGCATGTACATGTACATGTGAATTCTAAGTTTTACTAATTTTTACTTCCCCATGTAGATCTATAACATGCTAAAAAGTACGTCGATGCTGCAGTCAAGTCAACACGGGACAAGAAAGAACCAGCGCAGTAGACTAGGGCTAAATCTGAATTGTCTCCATTTCCATGCTATTTGCTCCTTGCTTTTCACGTAGCGTCTCACATACTATCTCATCGTCCGTGTGACCCCATTTTTGATTCCTAAGGACATCCTTCGGGAAACTATTATTGCTTTTCCGTATCTTGCAGTAGGACATCTTTCTGTCAGATTATCTCCTGTGGCGTAGCTATGAGAAGGGGAGTTAGATTTAGAAGAATAGCGTTACCTTTCTCGGTCTTATCGTAATTGAGGTGCGCTTTTATTGAACCGTCTTCGATGTCTTTGCGCGACCCCTTCAAATCTCTGCATTTGCACCGGCGAGCTATTCAGTCCATGCATGTTGCCCATGCGTGTATCTCTACCTTAGGAACGATCGCCTGTATTGAACGCTAGTCCTCGAGCGATCAACGTCTTGCAGGTTCAGTTCCTTTGATTTCTGGGGTCAGCCAGCTGAAGCTAGTTGCGTTCGCACCAGATTTTCACCATGCGTAACGAGCTATTACAGCCGCAACTCTGATTGCGGGGGAGCAGAGCTGCGGGAAGAACTTCTGCAGTTTCCGTCTGCAGTTGAAAGGAAGCTCATATTCTCCAAAGGTAGCTCGTGTGTCCAGAACTGCGGGAGTTTCAGCTTCCAACTGTAGAAAACAGCAGAAGTCTTCAGTTTGAACACGTTCATCGTGTTTGTCGCTCCCGTCTTGCTGAACTTCTTTCAGCAAGGAAAAGACATTTAATTTACAACGTTAACGAATAGAGGACATTACCTTAGGAAATTACTGCAGCTTGGAGCTGGAATCAACAAACCCGTCTACCCGAGTTGGACTCCTATGGCAGTTTGTATTATTCCGACTCCACCAGCTAGTGTATAGCTGGTGGAGTCGGAATAATCCACCCTTCTTGCACAGCTCTAAGAATTTATCTTCCTTCGCATGAAGAAACAATCGAGAGCGTCCAACTTCTGACTCGAATTATATTTAGGATCCGTGCTTGAAGCTGCCAAGTGCGGCTACGGCTGCTTTCGTAGTTCACAGTGAATCAGGCTGTAAAGTGCTTGATATACCGTTCGTGCGGGAAGAGAACAGAAGCTAGCATGGAGGAAAAGTATTTATGTATAGGATAATGCATGCAACGCTCAGATTGCGACGTAGTGAAGTTATCAGAGTGTTTTGCAGTTGTCCGCTTTCCAGTTTCGAGCTAAGATCGTCTGTTTCCTTGAGTGTTAATTCTTGAATACTTCCAGACTGTGAAATAGACCTGCTGTAAAACTTGCATATGATAATCGAGGATAACGTCTGGTCTCTCTTGACCGTTCGATGAAAGTGTTTGAGGGAAGAAGAAAATTGTCACGGATAAAGTATCTATCCTCTATTAGAACGTTAAGCTCTTGTCAAGTTCCAGTGAGGGACCGCGTAACTGCGTTGCTGTTGATGCGAATGTTTACATCTCAGAATATCCATAGCTTCCTTAGCTACAGTTTAAACCTTAAGACTTCATGATCAGGTCTCAAAGAAGAGGTAAATGAGAGATTATCACAGCTTTAAAGATAGTTAAGACTTAGTTGGTCCACAGGTCTTGGTTTTCAGTTGTCACATTAACGTTCCATTCTTATGTTCTGAACAGTAACACTTCCAGATAACGGAAGATGGTTGGTTAGGGCTTGACAAATCAAAGGTTGCAATTGATTGGTGTTCCTGTTTTCTGGTTTGGCAGTTGCGCACAGATACAAGAAGTTGATGTGTCCCGCTTAATTTCAAGATCAAGATGGATGGTCATATGAACAGTTCATACCGTGGACGTTCATATATATGCTCTGAGTAAGAGTAAAAGGTATGGACATCATCAGAGTCCTTTCAGTTTTTACGTTCATCAACAGTCAAAGGTCAGTCCATCTACTCCACTGGTGCTAGCTCTCTTACCACACCATGCCAGTGCTTATATATTCGTCAAGTTACGGTTGTGATGCATATGGCCGGGCCTAAGAGAGCATCATGCTTGACCACGTGCACAATGGTGACCATGCTTGATAAAATACTGCAGCCTCTGTTGGGGAATGTGGCCTAGAGGAAAGAACGTCAAGATAATTATGTTCTTTTATCAGGACTGAACGTGAGCGGGTGGTTATGATGTTTTCCATGCCGTTGATTATGATTGACAGCACCTTCGATCCATATCTGAAATCCTGGTTCATGTTAAAAGCAAGTCATTGAGAAGTCTTTAGTATTTGGATAACGTTTCAGCTGAAGATATAGGGTTGTGGATAAGCACAACACTCGATATACTAGCTTTTGTGGAGAGTAAACCCAAAATATTCACCCTTGCCTAAGCCGAGAAAAACTAGCAATACAGTTCATGGCTTGGAGAACCGTGACATTTGATGTCCAGCTTCTTGCAGTAACATCAACCTTCGTGATAACTTTACTCAGTAGCTTATTTCTAACCTATAAGGCTGCTGCCTGGGATATAAAAATGCAGTGAAGCTTGGAACTCCCAACAGAATACAACATGTTTGAAGCTCCAATTCGTGGGCCTGAGTTCCTATGTTGAGTATCTCCATGATGCAATACCTACTGCTGCCTTTGAAGAATACGATGTCCCTGCGGCTGAGTACTAGTTTGGGTCAGGACTGACGCACCGTGGACGTTCGTACACCTTAAAGTTCAATCCATGTGTTTCCAGGTGTCGTTTGATATCGATCACAGAGCAAAACATTTCAGGGAATCTTTTGTCCCTAAACTAACGAATAGTTAAAATATCTCATTTCCCTTCAACCTGGGAGTTGAAGGGAAATGGGAAGAGGAGGGGATGGACAACACAGAGGTTGCGGGGTAGAACTCAAATAATTAAAGATCTTAGTGTTGTAACACGTACAGCGTTCGCTTTCAAACGAAGATTACGGTGAGCTGTTCCGCGCACACAAGTGCTCTGATCTTTGAAATTGTGTTTTCTACCATAGACAGCGATCGATGCAATATATCACCGTGAACATGATCTATAATGGTTGTGTTTCTCTTATATTTCCACGATAGCTCAGAAAGCGAAGCTGCTTTACTCGTGTACCAATATATATTTCCACGATAGATATGATCAGATTAGATTTCCGAAAGCTGCTTTACCCTTGTGGCAATGTATCTTTCCGCGATAGATATGATGACCACGAATGTTTAGTTTAATTTGTATACCTGCTGGGACCCGTCTAAGATGGAGACTACGTACTTTTTGTACTTACGTAGTGTACTTTTGGGACAGCCTTGGGACTACGTTCCAGCCTTGGGCTTATGTCAACTTCCTGAACGGCTTATCCATCGAGAGGTGTAATGAGAAGAGAGTGAGTAATTTCACTGCACTTGACACGAAATCAAAACTTCCTCGCGAGCATAATGCTCATCAGAATGTGTCAAAGGAACTTTCAGGCCTAGGATGGAATGCCGGCTTCAGTTTCTTGTTTGAATTCCTCCTGCAATTTCCTGATGATCTCTCTATAGTCCCTGAGTTGCAGTCAGAGTAGAATCTGTTTAACTTACCACTTCGTCTCTGTTACTAAGGCTTGCAGATCGATACTTGGGCTTCAAATACTTTCTATGTCTGGAGTAGCAGTTCATATTATCTTGGTGGATCCCCAGACTTGCTGTGCTTCAGTTACTTTCCATCTCTGGAGTGGCAGTTGATATTATCTTGGTGGATTCCCAGACTTGCTAAGTGGTCAGAGCCATTCCCTTCAGATTATAAGTGAAATTTGTGTTATTCATCATCTAGGACTTGTCACATAAAAATTTTGCTATCTTCGCACGAGAATCTGGATCAGTCTACAGTCGATTCCGGTTGAGGTCCGAGTTTGATAGACTTTCTGAAACTGTGGTTGTAGACACTACCGTCTATTGTAGGATCCGGATACTGATTGTACATGTGAGTCACACTCCTGCTTACTAAGTCTCGCGTTCCCACTTAGTTCGTGGACAGTGGATGGAGGGGACAACTGTATTCAAGAGTGGGCTGGGGCTGAAGAGTAAGACACGAATTTCCGGGTAGCTTATCCCGTGAGATCAAATAGAGCCACGATTCAAACAGCAAGAGACCTGTACAGAAATTACTGCGTAGTGTCTTATTGTAGTCCTCCTGGACGACCCAGGAACGTCTCGTGATTTCACCTGCTCGAACACTCTCTCCTTGGTACCGGGGCTTCCAGATTGTTTCTCGAAGAGAAACACTTACGTAGCTTGCAAGGTGTACGACAGCCCCACGTGTACAAGCGCATTGTGGGATTGACTCGTCCAACGGTAACCCGACAGATGTGAAAATAAAGGTGTTCGGTTATAGTATTAATATGTGTATTTGAATTTAGTACCTTATAACTTCCATATTAACTTATTAGCACAACCGTAATTATCGATTTTAATACTATCGTATTAAACGAATACTACCAGGATAGTGCCTCTTAGACACAAGGAAAAAATTAATCATCGCTGCATGCTTGGGGTCATACGTGGAAACTTTAATTCATTGAAGGTTAACTAATTAGGGTACAACTTAGGTGCGTAAGCTTGGTATATTATGGAGTCCCAAAGATAAAAAGACATAACTTCGTCTCTACAGCCCTACTACTAGTTGCAACCCTTATGACTCCTAGATTTGAGATATGACATATGGATCTGAATTCGAAGGAAGAACAGAATCTTGGTAACAAAGTTACTATCGATCGCAACTGCGCCTAGAGAGAAGAAAAATAATGTCTCAACGACGATTGAGAAAATAAGCGGAAAGTAATTCCGGGATCCCCCTAGGATTTCATACTATGCTGACTTTCTGCAGTTTGAAGAGGATTGTTAGTTGGCAGCCCCATCCGCACGTAGCCGGGGCGGCTGTGGTGTTGAATCCTCCTCCTGCCGGGAGAGCAGGAGTCCGTGCAAGGGCAGCAGCGCTCGGCTGCAGAAAGCCCCACGGCGAAAATAGACCTAAATAATGGCGTCGCGGGCCTAACCCGCTTCTTCCTTGACCAAAGAAGAAATCTTTGTTTGACACCGAGAGTTGGTGAGCGTGGATTAATTTGGTTAGAACAAATTTTCTGCGCGGAATTTCGCCTCCGCATGCAGTGCAGAGATATGCACTAGTCTCCCTTTCTACGCATCCGAATGTTACGTACTATCCAGGGCCGCCAGTTTGTACTTGTTCCTTCTGTGTCCGCAGGAGAGATTGGTTCGCTAGAGCGCTTTTGTGACAGGAGTGAAATTCTGATGTCATCAAACGACAGATGTCGTCGCGACAAGGACCGTTGGTTCGACGTAGAGATTCTGTCTAGCTTAGTCGCTCTTATGCTTCAGCTCTGTTTGAGTGTAAGTTACGTCAGCAGGATCGAAGTTGACAGCACGCTCCTGGGCGACAGAAGTCGCAGAACTACTTGGAGCCCTCACCACGTGACATTTGCCTCCATATGGCACCTGAGAAAGCAAAAAGCGCCAACGATTTGGGGGCCTTTCACGTGGAAAAAGAACAAGTACATGGCGGTCGATACATGTCATATCTGCATGATTCGAAACTGGTACGCGAAATGGATGTTAGGCGGGGACACGATTCGCGTGCATGATACCAAACACTCGTCTCCCTGAGCGCTCCCTACTGTTGTAAGGTGAGGTTCTCGCGTCCTTTCCGTAACTCTACTTTTTCTTAGGAACCCTATTGTCCTTTCGCGTTTTGCCAAGTACGCTGCAGGGGCCGGAAGAAAACTGGAAGGACGGACTCCGTAAGAGAATCCGTTGAGAGAGAAATCCTCCCTCCGTGACATTGTCACTGATATTACGAGCTCTGCGGAGAAGGCCGCGCTCATTTCACGAGCTTCATGGGAGATGATCCTGATGGCCCGAAAAGCTCCTGACGAGCATCACATGCAGCTGGCGGGACAGTGAAGCTGGCTGATTTGATTAGAGAGGAAGAATGAGTGACATGCAAGCTCCACCGCGATCGTAAAGGTAGAATTCTGTTACAACTTCTTGTAACGCCGTTGCTGGTTCTATCGAGCTCTCGATTCGCAATGTTAAAATAGATTGGTGGACGGTACTAGATGTACTGTTTCTTGCGGATCAATTTTCCTCGATTTTCTAAAATAGATTGTGGACGGTACTTGATGTACTGTTTCTTGCGGATCAACTTTCCTCGATTTTCTTGCGGCTTGTGTACGAATCAGTTCATAATCCTGGAGTAGATACATTGACGGGGACCAATCTGATCAGTTTACAGAGACCTATGCTTGAACGAACAAATCAGGACTTCCATCATGCAGGAACCACGGAAACTGGAGTTAAATATTGCGAGTACTTGATAACGAAAGTCTAGCTTTAGAACGCTGGATGTAACAGATAGACTACCAGGTGTAGAAATCGTCTGTAAACTCATAGATTGGATTCCAACGCCTTTAATGTCGAGTGATGTGCATGCGCACTTAAGCTGCTAGAATTTCTGTCCCTTCTAGACCCAACTTGAGAGTGTCAGTCTAATGAAAAAGAAGTAACACCTTCCCTTTGAAGATTGGCCTTGAGATTCAGTTTGCGTTTGTTTCGAGGAGTCGATCGATGAACATTGTGAGTATTGCTTCGCCGTGCTTGTCGTGTATAACTTGTTAGTTTCGCTTTGCAGCGGCCGTCGAAGCTTTATATTTGTTTCCGTACAGTTTCGTCCTTCGACTCTATCTTCAGCAGCCAAAGCCTGTGAATCGGTTTAGAGGTTTAATCACTGATGATGATCTCCGAAACTGCTTTACCCGTGTATCAATATATATATTCGCAGTACATTATATACATTCGCGAACTTCTCAAACCAAGTTAGCATACATGTTACCGCTCTTTGTTACCCACTTTGTACTTGCATGGGTTCAAAACTATCGGGGGTTCCCTAAGTGTGCGGGCGAAGTTACTGTTTTCTCAGGAAGCTGCTTTACCCGTGTACCAATATATATATATTTATCCGCAGTAACTAAAGATTGGGGACAGGATAGATTTCCTGAGGTGTTCTCATAAGATTCGACGTGACTAATAACTTCGGAACTTAATGAAGAAAGCTACACCGTTTGTCTCGAAATCGATACCATAAAGACGAACAAGTCATCCACTGCTACGATTGCTCATCTCAGCAAAACGGAATCCTACGTTTTTCATCTTGAAAGGTATGTCTGCAGGGTCTGTTGTTCTCTGCTGAGTTCAGCAGTTCCACCATACTTCTTTGGGAGGGTAAGTCAAATCCTGCACCACATTTTGCTTAACAGGTACTCACTCTGTATTTTGAAGAAGGTTAAGATTAGATTTCACTGTTTGTTATGGTCAGCACATCTACATACTATCATCACGTACCGCATAGCTTCGGTGATAGTTCACATAGAATACATAGCGTATCGGGTTCATTTTAATTTATTCCTTTTCGATATTTCCAACACTCCAGTGGATAACAGTTTTCAGCCCAGATCCAGTCTTATGACAAATTGCATGGATAATCCCGTAGCTTAAAAGACGAGCTTATCGTAGGAGCACCTCATTTCTAGGATAGGCTCGACACATGAAAGTTAACGAGTTCTTGTTTGTTTGCTGGTGCAATGTTAGATAATTTCCGATACATTCCAATAAAGACGACCTAGACCTACACTAGTATGTGAAGTACTGCGATAAGCGTCTTAGCTTACGTTTACTAACTTTCGTTCACATCGAGTACTTTGATTAGTCCTGAAAGAGAGAAATAAATAAGTAGGTACCTGAAGAGTATCTTCTCAGTTTTGAGACTAATAATTTGACTTTCGCCTGATTAGGACACCATTATATAAAGTGATGGTTTTACGTACCCGAAACAGCAGCACAGATCTTGTGGACTAAGCGTTTCCATCCGACTTATATTCGATACTGCACCCGCAGTTGCTTGCTTGCAAGAGCCTTATTCACTTGCAGTGTTCTGTTATCGGGACACTACAGCAATCTGTTGTTTCTTGCTACGTCAGGATTCTCGCGCCACTTGAAAGACTCATGGATCCATGTTGATTTCACCACACTCTATCTATCTATCTATCTATCTATCTTTCATAGTGCTTGAAGATCTAAAATCGGGCAGACCATATTGCTGATGACACAAGCTCTTCTGAAATCTGATTTCGTCTCTGACGATAAAGTTTAATCTAGGCGCGACCTTCTTGAGAGCGACTTGAAGATCCAATCAGCAATTTATGGAACGTGCGGGTAAACATATCCGGTACCGGTCTGTACTTGAGGTTGACAACTTTTCCAGTTTAAACTGTACTTAAAGGGATCTAGTCGTCAGTTGAAGTCATTATATGCAGTCGGGATGTATTTTATAGCACGGAAGTTATTCCATTCATGTAATATACAGGTTTGACTTACGCCTTGATAAAGGATCACAAGAAAGTTCATGCCACGATGTAAAAGTGGATACTGTAACTACTGAAAATCCAGACACCCACAGTAACTGTTGTGGCTGTAGGACAAGGTCCTTTCCAAATAAACATGCCAAAATGCTTCCATATTAGGGAGTTCAGCTAACAGCGGCCACCTTACTCGGATTCTGATTAGTGATGCATTTAAAGTGACTACTAACTTCCACTCTAAGGTAACTCCTAGGTAACTTCCCCGGGAAGTTGTTCTCCGGTGAACCAGATTCTCTCGGGTTCTACGTTCGAAGATATCCCGCAAGTTCACTTTCTGCTGAATGCGTGTCAGTATTTAACTTTGAAGATCATAAGGATTGTTATGGATTGTACCATTCATCAAATGAACAGAACGTTATATAATTGGCTAATATTTTACTTTAAGAGCACTGCTTGGGAATAAACATGCATATGGTAACGCGAGAAAAGGTTTTAGCGCTAAATTTTCTTCCTTGTGGGATATCCTATGATGCTCATCAGCTTAAGGTGGCATCTGATTAAAGGAAGTTCTAGTCGTTCTGTCCTTTCTTCCGTTCTTTCAACTTCGTAGGACACCCCTCGCTTTCCCACTATGTAAGTTCAACTAGTCGACATAGTTCTTACCTGATCAATGGTACCTCTAACGCAAACCTCATATGCTTTCAGTTATCTGTGTTTGTTGACCACTGAAAAGTAGAATTTTCAGCTTCAAGGAGTAACACAGTTTACTGCCTTCGACATTTTCTAGCCTGTTCTTGCATTCAATACGAGGTACAGAGTACCAGTCTTTACATTACAAGTAAATTTTGGAGCGGATGTGTAGGGTATGTCCAAAATAAGGAGCAAACCCGGACAGGAGCAGTAGAGAAAGTAGTGAAGAGCAATTCCCCAATCTTCTGCAAATTTGTGGATCCGGACCCCTTTCTGTTTCTTGTGCTTCTCTTCTGCAGCTGCAGTATATGGCCTTGGAGTTCGTTGTTCCGGATCATCAGACTTGAGGCTAACTCTAGCTCTACATCTACTGCAAGACACGGTCCAGGCAACATACAGAAATCAGTTTCGTGATATCTTTCACTCGTTCGTTCCCGGTACGCTCTTGCATAGGAGAAAATGTGGCAAGAATCAGAGGTCCAAAGGAAGCTGATCAAATCTATCCTGTTGGAAGACCTTGTGGAGAGTACGTTCATGCATGCTAATCATGTGTCGATTGGGCTTTCTGCTACCAGGTTCTGCATGGGGCAATCTGATGCAAATGCAGCCCGGAATCATAAAGGACAAGATCAGCGACAGTTGGTCGCCCCTTCATAGATTAAGATTCCCACTCGGGTGCACGTGATTACCAAAATTAATCCACGATCCCCAACGATGATACACGAGGATTGATATAACTTCTAGAGTACATGTCATGCTTAACTTCGGACTTTCTCCTCTTGATTGCGACATGCTTCTGACTTTTGAGGACCCTTAGCAGACGACTGTCATTGTTGACTAAGTTTGTTTCGTGCTATTCCATGGGTGGGTATTTCACAGATTTCATATCATGAGAAATCATCCGCGGTTACCCGTCCCTCACGAATTCCCAGGAAGACTACTTCTGCAAAGATGGCCGACTGTCCCAGAACCGACCAGTTACTGATCGTATCAATGTTTTCAGGTGATGTGCATAAAGATTATGCCTAATAATCAGGTTCCAAAGTACAAGTTATCGTTCTGGATTCGTGCAAGTCAAGGACAAGGGTAATGTGCATGCGTGGGAAGTGTGGATGCGTGCATGCTCGGCGTGTATATGTAATTAGGTAATGGGTGCACACCTACTCACTACCTGTGCGGTTGGCAGTGGCTCTTGGCCAGAAGGCTGATCTCCTGGCGTTCTGACTTCTTGTTATGGTTGTTGTTGCTCGCTGCTCGTGGTTTTACTGTCATCTCTTATGACAGCTATAGTATCATTTCACAATTTCTTTTATGATGACACTGGCTTATACTGCGTTCCCATATTTATTTCCCTAGAGCTCCCATCGATTGTTTGTGGATGTCGGTTTGTTTCTCCGGTTACCACCTACCTCTTTAAGGCAAGTTTCATTAACTTCTAGATGTATGATAGGTTTGAGTCCTTAGAATTGCAAAATATTGGGGAAATGTTATGCTAACTTACAATTCGTAACTACAGTACACGCCGCTCATGAAATATGTGAGAATACTGTCGGCTAGGTGGCTTCGATACAGTTTGTTCGCCTACTGTTCCGCTTATAACAATCAGCATCTCATCTCTACTTTTATACTCTAGTGTTGATCAGCAAAGGGATCTTGGTTCCGGAAATGTACTTTCTTCTACGCAATTCCAGCGTACTGAACCCCTTTGCAGACTCTGTTGCCCATATGATTACGATGATTATTGGGATATACAGACTATCCAAATTCTTTACCTGTTAACGTGCTTCTCTGGGTTATTTAGTGTCGTGGTTAGTTCTTGCATGTCGCTGCTAATCTCTATACTAGCATATTGTGCTGGCGTTCAAGGAAGGACCTGGCCATGCATGACTGCCCTAGCCTTACTTCGCTGCTTATCTTACCATACCAGCATAAGCTGGCGTGGAAGGCATTTGGTAATAAATCGGAATAATCCCTGAGCACCAGCTGACATATTTCTACACAGTACAAGTACAAAAGCTACATCACTGATCCAAATGCGTCTCAGTCTTGTGACGATCGACCTATTTAACCGACTCGTCGTCGAGTGCGTGGCCTATGCTGCAGGAATTCTCGTTGCCATAAGCCGTAGGATTGCTAAATTTCATCGGTTCGATTCGCTTGTGATCGCATGGCGTGCTTTATGAATCAGAAGTATAGAAGTAAACTTGCCGCTGGTAGCTCATTCCTTTAAAATCCGAAATTTGACTTCTTTTCTTGGTGCAAATGTTTAGCTGGTTGTGATCCGGTCGGTAGAGATATTATGTGTCCTGCAAACTGCCTCAAAGAACTGTGGCTCTCACCATCAAATCAGCATACGCAGGGTGGATCGACTCGAAGAATTTGTATTCGACGTAGATAGAACTCAAAACTTTGACTCAGGTACTTCAGTCAGACCTCCTTCCCTCAGAGTGTGCTTGTTGATGTCTTTTGGGGAGCTAAACATTTTCTTTGTGACGAAGTTAATAAACCGGTTCCATACATTCTTTCGATGCATGCCAATGTCAGTAGGCTTTTCGGCGTTAGTGACTGTTTCCCGTCTTAGTATCGAGGAGAATGAAATCTTATAAGCCATTTCAAATCAGTTTATCTACAGATCACCTTATATCTCTAACTCCAGATGGGGACAAGTATTATGTGTAGACTCTGCAGAATTTATTACTCTCAGAACAAATGTATTTAGCGACATCAGAAAGCTAATACGATCGGATCTTTTGCTAAGATTCAGTTGCCTGGAGTCGAAACCCAATGCAGATGCCTTGTTGTTCAACTCTTTTTGAGTTCACCCGGACAAAGTCTCCTCTGGTGATTGTCCTCTGTTGATCCTCTTACACCGTAAATCCTTCCTGGCTGAAGCTTGGAAGGTGAGTCTCCCTTTCCTCAGGTAGCTGTCTCTTCTCTTTGGTCTTTACCTCTCAACCCATCCTTGTTCCGAGCACCGTGCAGCCAGCGCGTGGGCATCTCGCATAGATCATAGATCATTCTTTTCCGCTCGCAATTGTAATAGAGGCGCTTGACGTTTGATAGAGATGATGTATCTACTATGCTCAGGCCTGGTTGTAGATCTTTGACTGTTCGAGCAGAAACACTCCAACAATCGATTTGCAATGTGAATTCTCGGATGTATAGATACGAGCTTACTTCAAAGAAGCAATCTGCGCATTAGCAGTGTCTAGAATATGAGCGAAAATGCAGTCACAGATAAATAAAATGTTACGGGTGTTTACCGACCTGATGAAGACATTCCTTGGGATATGCGTGTTAGGATGACAAAGAATTTCCTGACAACAAAGTACATTGTACATACAGTGGAATTGCTGTGAGTTTCTGACCCAAGGAAGTGCACGGTTCCGATCAACGTTCTGATAATTTTAGGCTTACGGAAAGTAGCGATTCTCGTAGGATAGTACCAGGTTTCTCTGAAAACTTTTGAGGTAACGTTACGAGGATTACCGGAGCCTTCATTTTTCGAATTTTAGACGCCCTATTAGTACACAGGATGACGGCCAATCGACATGACAATTGTTGTCTTCGACCGTCAAACGTAGACACTTCAGCGGGGTATGTTTGGGGTAGACCCGAGTGTGAAGTTTGTCCTAACCGATAAACTGTTCGACAGTTCAGCTTAACTAGCCTTAAAGGTAACTTATCGGAGTTCCTTGAGGCCAACGGTTCCAGGGTTAGCGGGCTTTTCGGTAGTCATCTACCATTGTATTTTTTCTAACCGAGTCACGACTTACGAGGACTTAGATCTTGTTGTCACAAGGCGATGGAGACTCGTTGCCTCCAGCGAAACGTGGCAGGCAGCAGCCACACGTGTGGTACAATGACGGCTCTATAAACATAGTACCACAGACTTGCATACGTAGACAGCTTAATAGTATGGGTTGGGACGGCGGAACAGTCCGAAACAATCATGAGACCTAGACGGTTGCCTGAACAGATGTCGTTCGAGAGGACACCGGCTCAGATGCTCGAATGCACAACTCTAGCAACTTACTAGCCGGCACGTGCGGAAGATATTCAGATTGTTTGGAGAAATATGTTCGCACATCTGCTTGATGGATGGCTTTGAAATGGACGTGATTCCTTCATTAGCTGCTATTTTGATTTTGATCATCAAGGAGAATCCAGACGTGAACGGGGAGTGGGTCTGGAGAAACTCTCAAGTTGTAACTCTTCTTGACACCTGGAGAATCTCATCTTCAGCTTCGCAGGGGACAGGTTGCCTGGAAAGGTTTTAGGAGAAATTTCTTTTATCAGTCCGGAAAATATCTCAGAGGGTCGTTCCACCGTGGTTGCTCTTGATTTCTAACGACAGTTTGGACTTCACCCGCGCATCCGTCTTAGGGATATCAACTTTGTGGTGACTAACGACGTGCCGCTGCTCGACGGCATAATTGTGTAAGTCCACAGTAGATGTATGGAAAGCTTTGGAACCGAAATTATTGACTTTGACAGAGTTGGAACTCTTGTGGTTCTGCCGGAGCTAACACACACTCCACTGGATATATACAGCTTCAAAATATCTTTTCAGAACAGATCATTCCCGTTAGAATGCAGACAAAAGCTACCCTGAATATTCTGGTAAAGGATCTTCACGTACACGCCAGATGTGGAGCAGGGAAAATGTATGACGAAAGTGCTGCATAAGTAAGTTTCAAATAAAAGGTTCGGGGCATCCTCTACCCCTAGGAAGGAACATCCTCCTGTTTCTGGCACAAGTTCCGGTTCTGCCAAAAGTTTGAAAATTTTCTCCGGTTACATGGTGGATATAACCCTCGAATTTAGAGCTCACAAAACTAAAAGGATGGTGATCATGAGGTTGCAACAGGAGAGCGCTCTCCGGTTGTAACCTACATGTATGTCCGGCTGACTGGCGTTGTAAACCTTCTATTACCACGATTGTGATTGTCTCTACAGCTGCCGTGTTGGTGTTACTTTAGTTAGTGTTTACACTACGTCATACGAAGTTTGGTCTTAATTAGATACCGACCATACGTCCAAGCTTTTGAGATCTTACGTTCTGAGTGAGACTTCAGTTCTTGCTATGAACGCTGATAGTCATACCATAATTCCATGATGAAGTCTCACCTCACGTACCTTCAGCTGCTACCTGTCTTTCCCCAGACGAGCCAGTTATTGTCTGCCATCCAGCCCGAAAATTAGGTCTGTGAGGTTCCATCGGATGATTTCTAGTTTATGGTGTTCTCTAAAGATCACATCAATTGATAACTAACCCTCAATTGAAAAGCTTCAAGCCTAAAACTATACAGTACTTGGATCTAATATGCCAATACATACTGTACTTCGATCTGAGATGAGCAAGAATACTGTTGAGCATACGGATGCTTCCCTACGAGGTCCAAAGCGTTGAGCTAGGCATAATTCATCATCCATGTACAGACTCTATAGTTGAGGATGGACGTCTAATGAATCTTTCTAATAGTGGACATGTATGTTCTTCATGACATTATAGCTAAACGATGGTTAGGTTAGGATTTCAGAACATTATATTGACTAGTCAATTGAAGGTCATAACATTTTAATATATCTAATTTAGTTTATGTACTGTTAGTGTTGTATTCCAAATTTTGAGGGTAACGGAGCTTGAAGTAGCATATTTCATGTAATAGTGTACCATGAAATATTTCATGTAATTGTGTTCAAGTATTTCCTGCATCTATGTTTAAACTCCAGTTTAAGTTAAAGTATATGGAAATGTGTTAAGATTATGCAGATAATTGCTCCTCACGTTTCCTCTGGAAGCGCACCTCGGATGGATGTTCACTGTTCTGCTCTGTGGCCAGAAGCAGATCCTCCTAATTTTCCCTTCTTAATACTGACTGAATTCTTTGTTTATTTGATTACGGTACACCCGAGAATGATATACTCTGCATACGCAGATTTGTTCGCACTGCATTTTTACGTATCTTCCATATTGCACTTCCATACCTGGGAGTACCGTCTCTGGCAATGTGCTCTGTGGTATACATTTCCGGTTACAGACATTCGCTGACTTGACGTTTGAACTTAACGTACCTTCACAACCCTCTTGGGCACTCACTGTGTACTTCTCCGGGTTCACTGCGTTTTGGGGTTTTACCTTTAGTATGTGGGCGTGGTTCCTGATGCGAACTGCCATTACCATTTACTAACGAGATGTGTGTATGAAGTCAGGGACAATGTGGAGGTGCATGCAAGGATAGTGAGAATACCAGCATGCTCTGCGTGCATATATGTTGTATTACGTTTTGAGTGTACGCCTACTCATTACCTACAGCTGTGTTATTGAGTTTTGAATCGAACACACGTCCAGATTTGCCCTTTCTACTGATAACTTATGATGCTGGGGAGCACTCTCTCCTCCTTTCCTGATTTGTTCTGAAGGTTGTTTTATCATTTTCTCGTTCATTCATTCTAACTGCATGCTACTTAGGTTAAAGATTTCGCTCTTTGTGAACATATCAGAACATTAGAACGTCCAAAGACATAAATAGCTTGCACTCCATTTGATTGTTCAAATACGCCTTCTGGGACGAGTACCTATGCTTGTTGATTGCCATGTTTACCGATCGTTTATGGACAGGTATGGATTCCGTTTTTCCGCTTCTTATATATCATTCGCTCATTTCATTCTCATTCATCTGAAATCATATAGAATTGCCTGTAACCTCTACCTTCTCCATGGGACAATCTGGTGTTGTAAGTGCTGGTTCAGTTATTCTCGGATGCCTCATGTTTGCTTTTCCAGACGATGCATATTGTGTTTCTGTACCTTTATGTTTGTCATTATCTAGATAACTCGCCCTTCATGCACTCTGTTCTTATCGCTCTATGTTAGAGTGATAGCTGCTCTCTCGCTCATATCTTTAGGCATTGCATTTTGTACTTCCCTGTGTCATCTTTCCTGCACTTCCGTACCTGGCGGTACCATCTTGGAAATGTTGCTCCCTACACATTTCCCCTTGGTCCGACCTCGGTTACATCTCGGTTATATACATTCGCCAACTTCCCATACTTGGTTGAGGTGCATGCAACGGGAGTGAGTTCTGCTGCATGCTCCGAGTGTATATTGTGGTAATTAGGTTCTTGAGTGTACACCTACTCAGTACCTAACTGCATCAGTGATGGACGGGCAAAAATACATTCTTCAGTGAATACCTCTGTCTGGCTCCTCCCTGTATTCACTCACTAAATCTGTCTTCACTCACTAACTTTGTGCTCCTCAACTCACTTCAACTAACTCTCTCCTGCGGAGGATTATTTGGCTATCTGTATCTACGTTTTGCCTTGATAGCCTTCGCTTCATTTCAAGATTCTATTATGCAAAGCTATATTATGCAAAGCTAGTTTGTTTTCATTTCCGCATGGTGGTTAAATTTGGTTTTTACATTAGAAGCGATCAGACTGCAGCAGTACATATTGCAGTTGTTTTCTTGTCATTGCTCTGTCACATTCGACTTCATACCGAGGGGAACCTTTTCTGGAAATGTGCTTGCACTACACATTCCCATCGGCACACCCTCCGGTTATAAAATAATTCGCTAACTCCAGTCGGCATGTTATCGCACATTCGGCCCCTAATTGATTCTCACTGTGTACTTGGCTTGGCTAATTGCGTGATACCCCTATACTAGAGAGTGGTCCTTGAGCATATCTGCCATTCTCGACGTATGAAGATAACAGTTGGCCCCTAATTGCTTCTTACTATGTACGGCTCCGTATTTACCTCTGTACGAGAGAGTGATCCTTGATAAAATCCGCCATTCTCGACGTATGAATATATGCTTGGCCGGGCTAATTGCTTGATACCTCTATACTAGAGAGTGGTCCTCAAGCATATCTGCCATTCTTGACGTATGAATATAACTTCTCATACCAAGTTAGCATACATGTTTACCACTCTTTGTGACTCACTTTGTACTTGCATCGGTTCAAAACTATTAGGGGGTTTACCCAAGTGTGCGGGCGAATTTACTGTCTTTACCCGTGTACCAGTATATCTAATTCGTCTCATTAGAACATCTACGGGTTAGAATAGCTCGCCGTCCATCTAGTACAGGTACTATATATTGTTCTTTTACACTTGAGGGACTTGTCTTTACCGAAATGTGCTGTTTGTTACACATTTCCACACTCTTCCCACAGATTCTTCACTTATCCTGTAATACACATTATTCGTCCTTCATTCTCCTAGTTATGTATTTCCCAACACTCTTCCCTCATATTCTTCACTTATCCGGTAATACAATTATTTTCCCTTTCAATACCCCCTATTCTCCTGGCTATGGATTTCCTCTCGGTTACAGATTCACGGGGTTACCTTCTAGTTGTATGTGGATGGATAGCTCTTGGATTTTGCATATATATGCATAGACCGTTATGTATGTAAGGTGCGCATAGGCCCGCTACTAGCGCCTAGCGTATTTGCGGTACTAGGCCTGACTAACACGGTGAAATTACAGTTTTTGGACCCCTATTCTTTTCTTGTTCCCGATAGCAATCCTATACCCTGGAGTGGTTGCCGCTGTTGATAAATCGGGGTCCAGAATAAAATACTAGAAATCGCAAACTAAATCAACTAAGTTCTCTTTGTGGGTGCTTCAGTTGAGTACATTGGGGTGTTACTTCTGGGTTCCACCTTTGACCAGGCTCTCGCTCTCGCACAAGGGTTGTTGTCTTCCCACTGGCGGATAACTTGGCTCTCACAAGACGTTTCTTATTCCCAGATACTCGGTTGTCTAAGAGGTCAAGGAGCGTTAATGAGGTAGCAAATGTATTTTACCTATCAAAGGTCTGGCGGGTCTTACCAGACGTGTTCTTTTTCTGCAAACCGACGGGAACTCTCTGGATGTTTTCAAAGGGATGAAGAAACTTTGAGGACCGTTAAGTGATAGACATCACATCTTCAATCTCCATCTTGAATTTCGATGGGCAGGAATGGCCCTCGAGGACAGTTAAAGGGATAGACATTACACCAGCAATCTCCATCTTGAATTTCGATGGGCAGGAATGGCCCTCGAATGCCTGCGCGGCATGAGGATGCCTGTTGTTTGGTCTCTTGAGTGTAAAGCTAAACAGTTGGAGGATTAACTGAACAGCAGGTTCTCTTATGTTTATGCACAACAAGGCATCCACACGAGAAACGTGGCTGTCAGCTGGATTCGAATACGAGCACGTTTGTCCCAGAGTTGCCTTAGGTTACCGCCTTGTTCTTTGTACGCCCAAGCTGTGGCAGGGTTTAGCTTCAGATAATTGTATCGTCGAGACTGAGCTCTGAAAGACACCGCTTACGGAGAAGCCGTGTAGCCAGATGTGTTGTGTCATGTTTCCCGGAAGGAGCTCCAGTATCGGTTGGAATTAATACAGGCAGCCTGGTCGACATTACCACCGTGCACCAAAAGAAGTTGCTTCCAACCTTATACCTCTTAGTGAGTTCACTTCCGTTGTAGTGAGCTTTAGCGCCTTTACCTGAGTGCACTCACGTGACAACCACGGAATGAATGAGAGTTTAATTCCTAATTTGATCCTTCGTTGGACCAACAACTTTTTACTGTCCAAATTAGCTAGCTTAAATGAATCTTGAATAAAATATAAATAATTTGTTCCAATAACCTTTCCTGTTAAAGTCTCTTTGCTCCAACTGTAAGCTCCTGGTTTGAAGCCCAAGGGCAGGCCCGAGATTGGATGCCGAGGCGGTGGAGGACTGACACCTGTATCTGATTACAGTGAACCTAGCGTAGTGAACCATTCCACCAACATCAGGAGGACAACTTAACGCCTAGATTCCATACGTCTATTCGTAATAGACACTTCGCTAAAAGCTGAATTCAGCTTTGAAACAATTAGGCAGTTCAACTGTGACACGGTTTAGCAAATATATGTACTTTTAGATGTTAAACTGAAATGGCTCAATTCAGGTTAATAGTACGTACCGTCTCTTTGTCAACGTTGTACTACGGTTGTAGGACGGTTCCATATACTAAGATACGCTATACACGGCTATACTCCGTGAGTCTGTCAATAGAATGGATATCCTGTATAAAATCGAATGCCGTAGCCTTCGACCATAAACCCCGCCTTGGTTGGACGGTGCTC
The DNA here is from genome assembly GCA_036924285.1 of Asterella californica. Lineage (NCBI taxonomy): Eukaryota > Viridiplantae > Streptophyta > Marchantiopsida > Marchantiales > Aytoniaceae > Asterella > Asterella californica. The sequence continues at coordinate 41,856,262 of JAYKYS010000001.1, forward strand.
TCCAGCAATAGTAGATAGACACGAAGTACGGTAGAGCCATGTTCAGCAGAACCAACGAGTTGAGTGAAAGGAATTAATGTCTCACATAACTGCAGTTAGGATCTTGTCCAGATTTAGACAACGACTGGCGACAAAACGTTAATCGATCAATCGAGTCGCGGTGAGAACACAGAGTCCCTCACTACACACTGTCTTGGTAACTCAGTTCCATAGAATTTCCAGTGTCCTGTGCGCACACTGGATACTCGACAGCATCTGTGTCTCGACCGTCATAATTCTTTTTCTTTCTCTTTGTTGAAGCGAGAGGAGAGAAAATTTTATTCCAGCCACCGCCAAAGGGGAAGCAAAGGCCTCGCCAGAAACCCTATATTTTTTATTGCCAAGCAGAATTGTGGTACCGTGGTAGTAACAAGAGGGCCCGTGACATTGCCTGTAATAATGGTAGTTTAGTCGAGCATACAAGCAGTTGTTGACCAGTGCCGTCTATATTGATGAAAATGATCTGAATTGGCATATCCCGCAAAGGAGCGGGGACTATAATAATCACAGAAGGTGCAATATGTTAAGTAGTAGTAACGTTAACACAGGCTAGTCGAGCCGCGAGGACCTCTGTGGACCAGGTGAGAAGCTTCCCACGGTATCCCACCGTGTCGTCCTATGGACACTCAAATGTAACTTTGTTGTTACATAACCGTCTGTCACGGGCTTAACCCGCTTCATGGTTTACATTTAGCCGGATATTCATGTATGTGTCAGGTGAGGTGGTGATTCCGGGGAAATCTTACAGGTTCCGTAGCCGAGGTTGAAAGGTTCGGATGAATTCTGGAGACATGATCATGTAGCCTCGGCGTTACTGTACCAGAGTTGGGCTTCCCACGTGTTCCGTAGGGGCAGATAAGTGCGTCTTTGGTAGGCCCAAACAGGCCCCGAGAAGGACACTTCCCAACCCGTGGGGAAGTGAATATGACACCGGGAGAAGGGCTACTGTAATTTTAAGCCAGGGATTGCGGGGCTTAGGGTGTTGGGTGTTTGGCTCTTTGGGTCCCTTTTTCCCCTTGTTTGGCTTGATGGGGTCTTCCTATCCGTTTGATATTCATTGCATCGCTTCTCCTCCTTTTTGAGCCAGGAGGAGTCTTATGGTTTTCCCCAAAAGGCTCTGTACTACAAGTATGTATCAGTTGGAAGGTCGGTCATCGAGGAGTCAACCTCGAAGAGGCTGCGGGGTGGTGTTGTTGAAACTCTTGTTTCGTTGGGGGTTGTATATAGATTTGCCAAGGAGTACAGGTTAGAATGAACATCATTTGTCGAATCCTGATACAGCTGAAGTTCCCTTCAGAACTGCCTACGATGACCTGAATCCAGTGATTCATTGAGCAAAAGTTGCGCTTCAGGATTGCATTGTGGTACTGAGGTTGCAGAGTCTCTTCCACCGCATGCGAGGGCTGTCAGAGGAGTTCACGGGGTGCAAGAGTGTAGAGATGGAACCAACGTGTTTACGTCTCTGTATCCCTGAAGCTACAAGTTGCGAGATTTTTGATCAGTTCTCGAGTCCTAGGGAAACCAGGAAGGTCGGGCTTCCGAAGGGACTATGGCTTTTGTGTTAGTACGCTGCCTGCTGCCTGCTGCGTAGTGCTCGGCAGGCAAGGATCCCCGTACTTTTGACCGGACAGCAGCAATTGTAGTTGTAAAAGTTTATGGAAGTCCACTTACCCCCTGTTTGTGCTCATAATCGAAAAGGATATGAGTGAAGCCGGTGTAAATAAGAACTCCATCCGTCGTTGGGTGCGGCGTGGGGATGTGATGTGACTGGTTGGATTGTGGAATGGCGGTGAATGGTCGAAGCTGTAACGACAGAAGATGATTCTTTTCTGTCGTCATTCCCGTATCCAAATTTCAGATAGCTTTGCTCACATTTTCACGGTACCGTGAAAATGTGATGCAGAAGTCCACTTGAGAATACAGAGAGAAAGGAGAAGAATAGCTCAGATGGAAAGCGACTTCGTGAGGACTACCAGCTACCGGAGAAGCTAAGGTCGTGGACTCTTTCACCGTGCCTCCCTTGAGCAACTTTGTTACAGACATGAAAGCCATGCAACTTACTCCAAACAATACTCTTTTGTAAGTCTAGAGCAAGCTCGTGTCTCCAGCACTTCCCAATAGACAGTTTTAACAGCACTGGGATGAGGATTGATGTGTCCCTTGAGCTCGAGCGCTTGAAAAAGCACCTATACGAGAGGTTGCTTTATATGTACCGCTCTCTGAGTTGGAATTCCCATTTATGTCGTACTTCCATATTGTATCCACTCTTGGCACGTCCTTACAGTACAGAAGACTCAAGCAGGCGGTGGGCGGATATTTTCACCCCCACGTAGTTCTCCTGTTGTTTGTGGAAGCGTTCTGCTGCTTGGTGCGCTGACTGACGTTTCCTAAAGAACAGATAATCTTACTCATACGGGGTTGAAGCGAGTGGGGGTATTTAGATTCCAGTCACAGCCTTGGAGAGACCTACACATACTGTGAGAGCGTGGGCGTGTTTAAAGTGAATGTTAACATGAAGTACTTCCAGCGTTCACAAGGAGTGAAATGCGAAAATCTTTCATTGTGAATATGTTATCCGTGAATGGCTCCTTCCAAGTAAAGAAAAGGAGTACGGCAAATTGCGGATCACTCGGGAGAGGGCCTAGCTGGTATTCGCTGAAGGTAAACCTATTAGAAGCGTACAGAGACCTATGTTGAGAACAACCGTTGCCTGGTTAAGTTGTGTACTGATCTATCAATCGGGTAATGTTGGACTCTCAGTTCAAGAGGTTGAGTAAGTGCTGGAACTTGAAGAATTGGAGGCGGCAAGGAGACGCCCGAGTCGACGAGCTCTCGACGAGTATAGGTATATTTCCTATATAATTATGCTTCTTATATAATATATGGACGGATTTGCGGTCTAGGGGGAATTGGTTTTTCTGCGATCTTGAACGTCCGACGTGACCTTATGTTCCTTCAGATGAGAGGAGAATTTGGGGAGGTGTGGTTAATCTGCATAAGAAGATATGTCCAGCGACCTCAAATACAGAATACCCAGTTCGTTTCCAGGATCACCTCATAGCTGGATTCGTTTGTCAGTTTTGTCCGTTAAAGTAAGGTTCTGAAAAGCAGAAGAGGCTGTTCATGAGAACTGCAAAGCCTGATCAAAGGTCTTCTTGTATATAATTGCCGTGGACTTTTAGAAAGGTTCTCTAAAGACTGGCTCTTCTACATCTGATCTGCCGTCCACTGTAGAAGAACCAGTCTTTAGAGAACCTTGCTACGCGAAAGTTAATGTTTATGTGTATGCGAAGGTGATAGGAATGTGAGATCTGTGTCAGCTGGGGTAAAAATTATCGACAGGAGTTTCAGTCTAATCTGCCTGTAGGATGCGAGTTTTTACTTTTGCTGCATAACATAAGGAACAAAGTAGGAATGCAGGTACAACAGAAGGGCCGACCGGAAGTAGTACAACTGAGTGTGCTATCAGTTCTTATGGCGAGCGCATATTCTCGGTCTACGCTGTCATACCTACGACTTAAACTTTGGTTTAGAATAATTAGTAGCTTGTGTCACGAGTCTGAAGTTTATGTGCAGTGCAGTAAACATGCAACCGGAGCTGTCACATAACTTTGTCCGGCTACCGGTATTGTGCCATCACAAAGAAACTTGGTTAAGAAAGGTGGAGAGGTTATAATAGCCAGCATCCTGCACATCCCGAGGCTTGAACTGAACGAAAAACTTTTGCCAGCCTCTGCCCAGCTGAGGAATGGGGAGGAGATTACAGGTAGTCGATGAACTGGTGCTGTCCCCATGGTGCCGGGTGAATAGTAAAGACTTAATAAGTTCGTTAGAAGAGATTCAGCAATGGGATCTCGGTTGGAGCTAGTTCGGTTTTAAGTTTTGAATCCTACTTGCGTTTTCTGTTAGATTTGGATAAGATATTTTGGAAAACCAGTGTAACCAGATATATGCAGCAGCCCTCTTCTTGACCACCGAGCTTTCTCTGGATTCGGCTGTCCGGTAACGGCCCGGAAGTAACTGAGTTGAAATCTCCCGGAAGGTCTTTTACCCAGTCTCGGACCGAGGTCTAACTTTTTTTTGGCATTAACTAGACGAGGTCGTTAGCATACCGGGAACACTCGCTGCGGAACGTTGGAACAACATCAGAGGTATTCTCCCCAGGAATTACAAACGGGGTACTACACAACTCTAGTTCTTCCTTTGGTGCATTTTGCAGGCTTTTCCTTTTCATGGACCTAGGAAGCTGGAGATCGGATTCGTGCTACTGTGCCCCTTGTGTTTTACGAGTTGTCTAGTAGAGGAGAACAGCTCTCTGATTCCCAGTTGTGCAATCGCGGTTCATGTCTTTCTGGCTTGTGATTCAACGTTTGTTCCAGTTCTTTTGTTTACACGTTTCACCGGTTAAGGGGATTAGCGTACATTTTTACCCGAGCATTTAGTTCAAAATTATTCCGCCTGTGATCCGCTGTCTCCAAGGGTACATCAGAATTAGACATCTCTAATTGCATGCCTGCAGTGGTATTACAGGCATCGGTATCACAGTTTTGACATATATGTTGCGTTCAGTTCTGAACTGTTGTCTCCGGAATATCTTTTATGCACATTCTCCAGGGGTTTGCGTTATTGAAACTCGTGTTGCCATACAATGCTGTTACCACGGATTGCCCCAACGGTAGTTCGCAACATATTAGTCAAAACTGTGATACCACTGCAGGCATGCAATTAAGATATTGAATTCTAACGAAACCTTAGAACTAAATATTGTGCTAAGGCAGAATATTTGTGAACTAAATACTCCAATAAAGATTTATGGTAACCTTCTCCGGAAGATCCCCAGATGATAAGGATATCATCTTCGCATCTCTCGTTTGATCTCGTCCGCTCACATTATATAGTCAAGCTAGTCCATGGAACGTGTGTGTAGATCATCTAGGGGGCTTCAGATTTCGTTCAAATGTTTCCCTTTGGTCTGTAGAGTATTATGTATCCAAGATAGTCGGACTGGACTTATTTCGTTGTCGCACTTCTGCAGGTCACATCATGGAACCCGGTGAATCTTCCCAGCTGACTGAACGTACCTCACAGAAGTCGGCTGAAGGGCAGACAGGTATCGAACAACAAGCGGGACAGCCGGCAGGACCGACAACTGGTGTTCAAACTGGATCCGACGATTGGCATATCAGAAGGATGCATGTTGTTCCGACGAATTTGCCCGTTTACCGGCTATCTTGTAGGGATGCTTGGAACGAGTTGACAGAATCTCAGAAGCATTTTGTTCACCATTTCTCCAGAGCTTCATGGAATGGATCAAGAATATGTGCGCGTCAACTCTCACAGGTAGGGAGAATTTTCGTCGTCTTTACCTCACCAGACATGTTTATTGTTTTACCTTTATAACATAGTATGCATTCTGGGTACTCTCTCGTGGATATGACCTTTCTTCTAACATCCCCGCCATCCACATTCACCCTACCAATGTACTTCTCTAGGTCTCATCTGTCTAGGTCTCTCGGTTGATGACTGAGTTAAATCCTTCCTGGCTGAAACTTGGAAGGTCAGGACCTATGTCGTTTACGGTTAGTCGTCTTCTTCTCCTTTGTTCAAGTAAGAAGCGGGTTAGGACCGCGACGCCATTGTTTAAGCCTCTTCCCTTCGTGGGGCTTTCAGCAGCCCGGTAAGTCTTCTTGCTACTTGGGGGAGTCCCTTTCCTCAGGTAGCTGTCTCTTCTGCTTTGTCTTAGTCTTCTCAACCATCCTTGTTTCTAGCACCGTCCAGCCAAGGCGCGGGGTCTAAGGTTGAAAGGCTACGGCATGCAAGTCTTAATGAATACATCTTCTCTAGGCTACCACTCTTTGTTACTCACTTTGTACTTGCATGGGTTTAAAACTATTTTGGGGGTTACGTAAGTGTGCGGGGGAAGTTACTGTTTTCTCAGAGAACTGCTTTACCCGTGTACCATTATACATCTTCTCAAGGTCTCAGACCGGAGGGTTACCTCTAGGGAATGCGGGTAGTTATTGCATTGCGCTATTAACCACATAGGCAGACCTACGCAGACCCTGTTTAGTGACCCTGTTTAGTGACATTCGAACGCTGCTACCATCGGACCTGTTCACAAGATTCAGTCTCTGGGCCTCGAACCCGAAGTAGCTTTTGTTGTACAACTCCTTTCGCGGTCAGCCTGACGAAGTCTCTTCGGTCGATGTCCAAATCCTTCCTGGCTGATACTCTATGGTAAGTCATCGTACTATCTGGGTAAGACTCCCCTTCCTCAGGTAGCTGTCTGGTAACTATTTGGGGGATATCTAGTGTGCGGGGAAGTTACTTTTCTTCTCCGGAAACTGTTTTACCCGTGTACCATTATATATCCGGTAGAGTCCTCAACTTCGCTCGACCACTTTTCCTACTCATCTATAGCCTAACCCTCCCTCTTGGGTGCTGATGAAGTTAGAGAGCAGGTTGAGGTGCATGCGACAGGAGAGTGTTCTGTTGCATGCTCTACGTGTATGTTGTGGTAGTTAGCTTGTTAACATCTGATTTTGGTAAAGCCGTATCTATGGGGGTGCATCTAGTCAAGGCATACCATTCAGTTGATCCAGTCTTGAACGAGTGTGTGAAACCAGTCTCGTTTCCAGTCCGATCTAGCGTTTCAACGTACGTGACATCCTACTGCCGGTCTTGTTTGTGATTTGTGGTCTAACTCTTACCCCATTGTTGTGTCTTTCAGGAGAGTCCACATATTCTGAGTCTCTTGGTGACATTTTTCTCCTCTTCACGTCTTCCGGATTTGAAGCGAAGATGTCTTGTAGGTGGTGTAACCATACGGGAGTGGGACTTATTTTTGACATATGCAACTTGCTTTCTTACTAATATGGGTATGTTACCAAGCGCATATATTTTCGTATAACAAGAAGCTTAGCGTGTGGGCGGAGATCTGTGTAGCTGTGAACTGACAGGTCATGACGAAGATTTTAAGTCGGGAAAGGTCATCCAGATTAGGAATATGAGTGGACACATGGATTGGTGGGAAGTAATTATTTGTTCCCCTTTTCAGGAAATTATCTTGCGTTCGGCGACATAAAAATTGTTCCAGGGATTCCCGAGGATAGATTTGAAGCCATTTTGAGACTCTGTCCCTTACAGGTAAGTGCTTTCTAACCGAGCATTATGGCTTGCATAGGCGTTTACATTGGATGCGAATATAAGGACAATCTTATTCCCTGAGATTTTAAGTTTGAACTTTGCCTTCGAGCAGTCTTGTCCGCTTTTACCTCTTCTTGGCTAACACTTAGGATAATTGGTTGCGTCATTTAGTTGTTATTGTAACCTACACAATCACGAAGTTGAGGTGTTATCTAATACTTGTGTTTCTATTTTGATACGATGACTTTCATCTAGACCTCAATGATGATGCCCGCAGGACGAGAAGAAAGAAAGACTGATGTCGCTGTGGAGGGTAACGCGGAAGCGTACTTACTCCTTGGCTCCGGGTATGTATCCTCAAATATTATTGTGTTGCATTTATAGCAGTATCACATGAAAACAAAACTGTATGCAGAAGGTTTTCAGTAATCTCTTTCCAAGCTTAAAGGCCTGTCTTACGTCGGTCTTCGCCTTATCTGGCTTTTTGGCCAGCATTTACGTCTACATTCAAATCGTGGCCGCATTGGGTATTTCAGGTGAAAGACATCTTGGGATGCCACCCTCTGGTACCTCGGCATATTATTCACCAGACATTACTCTTGAGGAAGTGAATCTCGTTTCGGTGAGCATTTTCGCTCTCCATGCACGAGCTTTGATTCCGTTTAAAATGAATAGCTCGAATTCAGTCGTGTAATACAAAAATTAAAGTGCAAGTCGGTTTTCTGGGATTCTGGTATCTGTTTCCAAGGGTATGATTAAGCAAGAATCTTTGTTGCAGGAGTGGATGAGGCATGCGAATGTAGAGCCTTGGAATACAAGGATCTGCAAGAAGGAAAGATATGAAAATTCCAGTAATCTCCCGGAGTACGATGTTCTAATAGCATCTTCGCTACAGTTTCCAGTAGAAACTCATAAATTTGAGGTGAGTTATATATCTATATCTGGATGTGTTCAAAACTATCTGGGGGTTACCTAAGTGTGCGGGCGAAGTTACTGTTTTCTCAGAAAGCTGCTTTACCCGTGTACCAATATATGTCTAGATGTGCCCTTTAGCCCTTTATCTTTCTCTCTACTCTCACTCTTCTCTGATTGGTGGGGAGCTATCACTTTAGCCTGCTTATTAAGTTGCGCTCATAACCTCTTCTTAACTCCGGCCTTTTTCCTTTTCCCTGATAGGTGGGGACTCTGATAGGTGGGGAGCTATTTCAGTTAGCCCGCATCATGTTTTACAACCTTTACCATTTTCCCTTCTGTGATTGGCCCTTCGTTTCCGAACTGACTCTATATTGGCAATTTCTATGTCTGTAAGGAACCATTCAGGGCAGACATTATACGAGGTTCTGCCTGTGTCTATGAAATCCATGCGGTTCTTTCGATTTTTATGCTACACAGGCTCTGGTTTTACCTTCGTTATGCTTCGCCTCGGATCATCTCTTCTTGTCTTTACCTCCCTCATTTCCTTGTGGTTTCTTTAATCAAGCTCACCGACCTACCGCTACACTAGGAACGGGAGTTTGCACTGAGATGTTCCCGGAACTGTCAGAATCTCCTGTCGGTCTTCCTGTCTGTACCTTCCTCATTTCCTTGTGGTTTCTCTCGCTTGACATACGACGTGTTTTACTTTCACTAATCCTTTGGCATTTCTCTTCACAAGCTCACGGACCTACCACTACACTATGCCCTCAAATGCTCACCCTGTACCGACAAGGCCCTGGTGAGTTGGAAAAGCCTCAACTTCGCGTGATTACTTTTCCTACTCATCTATTGCCTAACCGTCCATGTTGGGTGCTGATGAAGTCAGGGAGCCGGTTGAGGTGCATGTGGCAGGAGAGTGTTCTGTTGATGCTCTGTGTGTACCTTTATGGTAGTTAGGTGTTTAGTGTACACCTACTCGTTATCTACAGTTGTGTCCCTGACTTTTGTTGGGAGAATTGCTTCTAACCATTCTTCATGGTTGACACTCTGGTGTTGCGTTTGCTGGCTCGATTATTCCAGAATGCCGCGTGTATGCTTCTCCAGATGAGGTACCTTGTGTTATGTTCGTCATTTCTAGATATCCTGCCCTTAATGTTCTCTGGTTTGAGACTTTGTCGCTCTATGTTTTAGTTATAGTTGTTTCCTCGCTCAGATCGTTACGCATCGTAGTTGTAATTGTATTTTGTCTTACAGCCACGGGGGTTACCATCTTGGAAATTTGCTCACCCTACACATTTCCTCTTGGCCCGACCTCGGTTATATACGTTCGCTGACTTCTTGAACCAAGTTAGCATACATGTTACCACTCTTTGTTATTCACTTTGTACTTGCATGGGTTCAACAATATTTGGGAGTTACCTAAGTGTGCGGGCGAAGTCACTGCTTTCCTAGTGTACCAATATATATTGTTCCTATATGCCCTCAGATGTCCCGGAACTGAACAGAAACTCCTGGACCGATAAGGCCCTGATGAGTCGGTTAAGTCTTCATCTGATTGACCACTTTTCCAACTCATCTAAAACCTAACCCTCTCTGTTGGGTGCTGATGAAGTCAGAGAGCAATGCTCTTCGTGTACCATGTGGTAGTTAGGTGTTTCAGTGCACACCTACTCAACACCTACAGCTGTGTCCGTGACCTTTGTTGAGAGATTTGCTTCTAACCTCTAATTTCTTCTGGGTTGACACTCTAGCTGTTGCGCTTGCTGGCTCAGTTAGTACCGATAATAGTTGTCTTCTCGCTCAGTTCGTTAGGCATCGCATTCATATTTTTATTCTGTCCTTCTGCCACCAGGGGGTTCCATCTTGGAAATGTGCTCACCCTACACATTTCCTCTTGGCCCAACCTCGGTTATATTCATTCGCTGACTTCTCAAACCAAGTCAGCATAAATGTTACCACTCTTCGTTACTCACCTTGTACTTACATGGGTTTGTAACTATTTTGGGGTTACCTTTAATGTGCGGGCGAAGTCACTGTTTTCTCTGAAAGCTGCTTTACCCGTGTATCAATATATATTGTTCCTATAACTGTCAGATGTTCCCGGAACTGAACAGAAACTCCTGTATCGACAAGTCCCTGCTGAGTTGGAAAAGTCCTCGAACTTCGTTTTGATCACTTTTCCTACTCATCTATAGCTTTAGCCCCCCCTGTTGGGTGCCGATGACGTCAGAGAGCTGGTCGAGGTGCATACGACAGGAGAGTACTCTGTTACATGCTCTGAGTGTATTTTGTGGTAGTTAAGTGTTTCCGGTGTACACCTACTCCTCACCTACAGCCGTGTCCGAGTGACTTTTGTTGAGGGAACTGCCACTAACCTCTTTTCCTTCTGTCCACTTCAGTGCTGCGGATTGTTAGTTCTACTTTTCCCGGTTGCAGCTGATCACCTCTACATGCACTGTTCTTTTGCTATCAGCATCTTAATTCTCCCCCCTTGCTGCTTGCTCTTCGGTCTTGGAACCTACTTTACAGTTTAAAGCTGCCTTCCTGCATCGATAGTTAGGCATCGCGTATTGTACTGGATATCTAGCATGCATCTTTCATGCACCCACTTACCAGGGGGTACCAGCTGGGAATGTGCTCTTCCTACACATTTCTGATTGGACCATCCTCGGTTATACATAATTTTGCTAACTTCTTAAACCAAGTTACCATACATGTTCACTACTCTTGGTTACTCACCTTGTACTTACACGGGTTCATAATTACTGAGGGTTAGCTTAAGTGTGCGGCGGAAGTCACTGTTTTCACTGAAAACTGTTTTAACCGTGTATCAGTATAAGCATGCGTTTGTGGGACTGTTAGAGTCATTGTGTAAGTCAAGTAAAGATCTTTGAAATTGCTTTCACGTGTTTGTCTCCTGAACCTCTTGTTTCCTTCTTCACTGTCATGTTTACTTCTTTTTCCGTGATAAACTAATGGTTGTTTAAAGTATGGAGCTGGGAACTCAGGATCTTTATCAAGGTTATGACGGAATCACCTTACGTTGTAATATGATAAATATTTTTTGCAGGACAAGTGTATCATAAACATTGTGCGTGGTGATGTCAAGGAGGAACTTCAAGACGTTGTGGGGCATTTAAAACAAGCACTAGTTTACGCAGACAATGAATGCCATCGTGAAATGGTCAAGTGGTAATATGAGAAGCTTCTGATACCCTTTTTGCTCCGTGAAATGTTCTGCCGTGCATTCCTACCGTCGGTAGAACACCAATCGCTCTTGGCGTAAATAGTGTGATGATTGTGTCTGTAATTGACCAGTTCCCTCTGCTTAAGTGCGAAACTTAATACGAACTAGTATACAATTTCACGGCATCTCATTGCAGATTCCATGTGGACATCACCCTAACGTGTAAACAAGTAGCAGCAGCGTGATTATAACACTCGTCAACGGAAGCTGCTTAGCCTAAAGTTGCTACATACAACCTTCTGCTAAATTTTGATATAGGAGGCCTGACTACTTACTCCTGCAAGCTTATGGCTTACCCTACATAAATCATCCTGACATCAGACAGCTAAATTTTTATATAGGAGGCCTGACTACTTACTCCTGCAAGCTTATGGCTTACCCTACATAAATCATCCTGACATCAGACAGCCATTTTTCCAAAGACTGTTTGTTTGTTAATGCATAACATACGAATCGTATAGAGCATGACGGTCCTAAGCTTGGGTCATTATTGTCTGATACCAATTTAGGCTCACAGTTAAGAGTGAACTTTTACAGACATCAATGGCAGCTTTGTAGCTGAAGGAATGTTGATGGTGGGTTCACGACCAGTCGGATTCTACGGACAAAGGTTCTCAGAGCCATCTCCGTGAGCAGAGAAAGCAGACCCGCTCTTCTGGACTTGAGTGAAGAACGCTGTAATGAGCCTTAAATCTGCTCAACAGTCCAGTACACTTCCCTTTAGCGAAAAGTATGCTTTAAGAAATAACATATGTCACCAGGGCCTGAAATCGAGCCCTCATGAGTAACTGTGATCCACATATTACAAGATCTGACTTGTAATATGTGGATCACGTCACCTCTTACGGGCTTTGCTCATCCTTGAGATACTTTGTGATGTTCCAAGGTTGGAGAAGCCCATACCTAGCTGCTGCAGGTTGAAACCGTTGCAGACTATGAAACTGGGATGCGTCATACTAGACGGTAAAGCTAAAATGTGTTTTCTTGTGCCATGTGATGCACGTGCAGCTTCATTGACTACTTAGAGACAGGATCGGTGGACTTCCACAAACGCAGTCAACTGCTCTGGTTGCATGGGAAGGATCTACCCCTTGAAATCAATATAGGGTGAGTTCGTGACCTTTGACGGCGTTTTGTAAATCGATCATACCATGAGCTTCTGTGCGTCTTCTCGCTCTGCAGGTTCACAATGTCTAGTGTTGAGTAAATCATTTAGTCCCGAAGATGCACTCTTAATGAATTGCATGCCGTAGCATTTCGAGGGTCTAGAAACAAGGATATGTTGAATTAGCACTTGGATCTGAAGCACTCGTCTATTTGACTGGTTTTTTCTCTACTGAAAATAGCTTCATACTAACAGCATAGTAAGTAAACAAAGCTTGAGCAGTTACCATCGTGTTACTGAAAGGAATTTGTTTTACATCAGCAGCTTTATGCGTCATAAACTTTATAATGCAGTAGATTCTGTAGTCTTTTGTCTGATCCAGTCAGAAGCGTCGTGGAGCTAATCCCTAGCAGTTTTTCTTAGGTCATATGAATACAGTTGCCAGACTTTCACCGATTCGGCCCGATCTTCGTTTCTTCCCATTGGCAGTCTCTTCCGTTCTGTGCAATGGCTGAAGAGCTGGACGGTTTATTTGAGAATGTTGTTCGTCAGAGATAAATGTTCCCGGTCTGCATGCTTCTTCTCATACTTTTCTTTCTCTGAGAGAAAGAAATTCGTGGATTTGTCGCTCCTTTTGAAACTAGATTTCACATAGGAGATGCATCTCTGTCGATTACACCGTCCGCTTTTAGTTCCTAGACATTGGGATAGTGACTGACGGCTATAGCGATGTGTTAAGAACTTCACGACTGTAATGCTGATATCAGTGACTTTTATAAGTATGTTGCGTTCAGTTATCATCTGCCTTTCCGCAAGGTCCTGGTTGACATAAGATTTAAAGGTAATGATAAGATATGAGAAGAAAACGCGATGTAGATACCTTCCTTGCAGATGTCAGCGACTGTATGGTACGTGGGCAACAAAAAACTTATTGCTTGGTAATGATAAGATATGAGAAGAAAACCGCGATGTAGATACCTTCCTTGCAGATGTCAGCGACTGTATGGTACGTCGGCAACAAAGAACTTATTGCTCTTCTAAGAAGTAAATGAAACGAAGACTGAAGATAAGATATGAGAAGAAAAGCCCGATGTAGATATCTTCCTTGCAGATGTCAGCGACTTTATGGTACGTGGGCAACAAAAAAGAACTTATTGCTCTTCTAAGAAGCAAACTGAACGAAGAGTGAAAATTGAAGCAACCCAAAAGTATGGACCTTCAGATCTGATCCATGTCTACCTTCATACCGCAGATTTATCGAGACATACCGCGATCCTATGGGTTCTCGCGCGGAGTTTGAAGGCTTTGTTGCACTTGTGAACAAGGTATGCAGACCTCCACTGAATATTCGTAACAAGTCTCGCCCGTTGTAGTTGTCGCCAGGTTCCAGAAGGGGAAGTTGATGTTAGATTCGTTTAGCACCTAGGCGACGTCTAGGGGTGACGGCTTTGATACGGTAATCTGATGTCAAATGATGATGATTTAGGATCGCAGCAAGCAGTTCGGAGATTTGGTGAAGAAATCTGATTTTCTTCTGGCGACGTTGCCATGGCCGAAGGATTTCGGGGCTGATCAACTTCAGTGTCCCGCCTTCACTTGTATCGACGTACTGCCCTTCTCTTCCCCACACACTTGAAGTTCGTTGTTTCTAATGTCTAATTTTATAGAGATGGTTACTCCGATTGGAAAGTAATTATTTAGTGCATGGTGGGATATATGTAGGCGTTTTGTTATGCCAATGGCACAATTCCAACGGGAATCAACCTTCCGAACTATCAGGACGTCAGACAAGTACGTAACCTTACACCAAAAGGATGAACGACGTTAAAGAACAAATGGGTCGTAGAGGGAAGTTCCCTTGACGTTGTGAGAAGCTAAGGGTTTAATAGAGGCTACTTGCCCTTCGTCTTTCTATCACAACGACAACGTATATAACTACTTCAGGATTTCTTATTGAAAACTGCGAAGCGTACACTGAATACGATTGCAGCATTTGGTCTCGATGCTGGTGAAGTGTGCAAACATGAAGCAGTGTATGTGTTGCTCTTACCACGCGTTGCATGTTACTCCAGACATACGGGTGCAAAAATGTGTGTCTATCGAATGTTCTCGATGCTCAATATCCGGACACGAAGGTTCCCCTCAACTTTCTCTTTCATAGCGTTCTGTAATATGTTTCCGTCTTCCAGTCGGAGTTTCTCCTGTGCCAGTCATTAGTTTCGGGTTTAGAGTTACATAGTTTGAAACCAGCTATAGCTAGAAGAAAGAAATATCTGAATCAAACGTTTTTCTGCTTTGCGTGCAGACAACGTTTCTGAGGGATGACGACTTGGAGCTTCTGAAACAGACCAAGAGAGAGGTTTTTATTGTTCAGTTAGCGTGCCATGAACTTTTTGGACATGGGTCTGGGAAACTGTTTAGTCAAGACGTTGGAGGTGCTTACAATTTCCCATATGGGAAGGTACGGCTTTCGTCCACAATCTTTCAGCTTTGGAATAAAGTATACTGGGCTTAGCTGAAGTACTAACAGACAGCAAGATGTGCCGAATCAAGAAACTGTACTGTCAGGGAGCCGGCAATCATTTCCAATGCTGTTTCCACAATAATCAGAAGCCAGCACTGACACTTTTCGTCAGTGTCTTCTCGGTGCGAAAGATTGCTCTCATTGTCTCTCGTTCTAGCAGGTCAAACATCCTCTCACAGACCAAATGGTCGTGACGTGCTACGGGCCAGGCGAAACATGGAATTCAAAGTTCGGTGGCATCAGCGCAGCTTTCGAGGAATGCAGGGCAGAATGTGTGGGGATCTACCTTAGTACTAATGCACAGGTGAGTCTGCAAATTGGAAGGCAAGAATAACCATCGTGTCGCGGTGACGAAATCGATGTGTTGGGTGAAAATCAAGCTGGAAGTTCATTTGTCTTCAGCTCAGGATTGCAGGAAACAGAGGATCGAACTTCATTCAGTGAATCTGTGTTCCTACGAGACTGTGTGCAGGCGATGGAAGTATTTGGCCATGTTGGCCCTCAGGCAGAGAATATAATGTACATAAACTGGCTGATGATGGTAAGTTTATCGGATAAAGAGGTATCGAAAATCCGTGGAATTAACTTGTAGCGTTGGGCGTGTGTCTTCTGCTTCCATTTTCATTGTCGGAAAATCAGTACAGCATTGGATTAAAGTGCCACTCCACCTCTTCCAGTTGTACGTCTTGTTAAGTAAATGAAGAGATTGAACTTGTGTTGAAGGCAAGGGCCGGCTTCCTAGCTTTGGAGTTTTTTAGCCCAACTACAGGTGACTGGAGGCAAGCACATATGCAGGTGATAATTCATTTCTAGTCGACTAATGCCGTCATGAAAACGTTTCTTCCGGTTCTGGATTTGGTGCTCTTTTGGAATTCATTGCGGGCATACGTATGGCCGTGTTCAACGTCATTCTGTTTTACCAAACTTTCGTGTGTAACGCACTGCGAGTAGGAATCTTGGTTGATAGGATACTGTCGTGTGATTTGCAGGCTAGATTTGCGATTTTTCAGACTTTACTCAAAGCATCAACCAGGGAGGTGGAAGAAAATGCCGCCAAAGGTACCATAACCGGTCCCGATCTTCTTCAAATTCGACCTCGTGGAGCAAACGATATTGTGCTGCTACTGAATCGGAAGAAAATCAGAACGGTCGGGCTACCTGCTATCAGCAACTTGCTGCTAAAGTTGCAAGTTTACAAGTCTACTGCAGATGTGAAGGAAGGTCAGAAGTTTTTTCAAGAGGTACAGATCATTCAACACCCGTACTTCCGGTCGTATAGCTGTTCCAACTGTGTGCGTTTTCTCTGTTGAGATGCATTGAAATCTGAGAGGGCTTTGTTCGGAGAGAAGCGGCCGACTGCGACCCACTGACTCCGACGAACTAGAGCTTCTATTTTCTTGTATCAAGCTCCTGCCCGTTGCATGCTGAGTGCCGCAATTTCAAAATCTCTTTCCCGTTAACAGCCTTCTTCGTTCCGTAGCTGACAACTGTGCCACAAGACCTTATGAAGTATCGAAAAATTATTCGGGCTAATAAACGACCTCAGCCTATGTTTGTCCAGGTAAAGTTTTCTCCCTTCACTTTTCTGATTGACTGCTTCAGTTTACAGTAAAGTCCGCGGAATATTTGCCCCGCACTTAACGGCTTGAACCCGACAGTCCATATGGTTCATGATAAAGGACCTGCCACTGTTCTAAGGATCCTTCTTCAGTGAACGCTTCTCGTAACTCCCTTGTCCGAAAGTCTCCGTTGGACTTGCCATCCGGCGCTTTAGTCCAGGGAAGGTCAGTTACCGCAAGAACACACATTTTTCTGCAATATCGGGGAGAAGATGAATTTGCATGCCGATACCCTTCGACCACAGACCCCGGAACCTGGCTGGACGTTGGTGGAATCGAGGATGGGTTGAGAAGAAGACAGAGCCGAAGAGTAGCCTGTGGAAGAGGAGACTTAAAGTAGTGCGACGACTTACCGTCAAGGACATTTGTCCTCACCTTCCAAGTTTCAGCCCCGAAGGATGTAACTAGATAATCAGTCGAAGCGACTTTGACAGGCGGACCCGAGTTCGACAACAAGGGAGCTGCTTCGGCTTCGACTCCAGGCTACTTAATCTTGTAAAAAGCTCCGATGGTATTAGCTTTCTTGTGTTCGAAGATTTCGGAGCCTGAACAGATATGATCGTTGTCCCCACCTTCACCTTGTCCCTTGCTCATCTTATCTTCCTGGTGTCGAAGGTATGTTACCTCGCCGAAACTTAAACTTTAACCTGCTACCTAGGGTAGCGTTTCCACAAAGGTAGGTCTTGAAGCCAGGCTCTCCCGGTAAACTCTCGTCAAGGAGAACAATGGGTTTTGTGGTGTCTCATCGTACTCTTTTGTCGGGGAAGTCAGCCCATTGCCTCTTTCACAGGCTTATTCAGTTTGAGTTCAGACATGTTCCAGCTTCGCTGATAGGTCTGCTACCATCAAAACATACAACTTGGGCACCTACTTTGTCCAAGTTTTCACGTGTTTAAACGGGTCTATCCTGCACCCACTGTGGATGCTAATTGCTCGAGTTGCCATCTCCACTTGAGCTTCGCTATGACCTTTCGGTCTTCCAAAGTTTACCAAATTCCTAAGCAGTACTAAGGAATAGGGAAGTCAGCCATGACCAGAACCTAGTAACTTTTCTGCAGTAGAAGTTGGTTGTGTTCTTCGGGGCATCAAGATTATGAAGTGCGTGCTGGCTGCTATGTACTGCCACGGACCGCTCAGCCTGGTAGCTGAGTACCGTTTTCTGTAGTAGCTCCAAAGTACTCCGTAACAGTTGAGCTGAAAAGTGCGGAGGTTAGGCTGAAGGCAGTTCGGGATTTGAGCTGCCAAGCGTAACTTCGGTTTCTTCCATCTTTGCAGAAGCCGGAGGTAAAGAAGAATGAGTTATGGCGGTTCGAAGCGAATCCAAATGTTTGTAAGAAGGACTCTGAAACTGTACTTGTGTGCGAAATTTTGGCAGGTCAATACGAGGATCCATGAGGTAGATGGACGTTCTGAGGTGATACTCGAAGAATTTGAAGCAAGTCCTGATGGCATAATAGAGTCCTACTTAGCTCATTTGGAAGAGTGGATACGGCGGTGTTAAGTCTTCTCTCAGAGACTTACCTTTTCAAGTTTTTTGGACCGACGGCCCCTTTGGATTCAAAAGTTATGTACTTCGTTTCTCTCGTGAGGCGCATTTTGTAAGAGAGGACGTACGAAAGCGGAAAGGGACCACAATTTTGAAATTGCTGTTCGCTTTGATCAGCTCTGTGTAGGTCAGAACTGTATATCCTTACGGTACGTAATTTTCGCGACCGCTTCCCTGTCACCGTCAGAGGACTCGGTGCACGACGAAGGCATGAACCATAAAGACACAGTACAGCGGGCTCGGAGTGCGAGTCAGTTTGGTGTGTCTCGCTGCATCGGGTAAGTTTTCTGTGTATTCCGGTCTTCATCATCTTTGCCTCAAGCGGAAGTTAGTAAGGTGACAGGCAAACTGTGAAGCTCAATTTGAAGTGAGGTTGGCGGGAGCTAGAGACTGTTATGTTGGATAGTAGAGATAGTCGACCCCATGTATGGGTTTGTCATATGAATGAACGGTACAGGTGCGAAATTCGTGTGGCAAGCTCGAGCATGGACCTATGGGTTTACGAAAATTTGTCTTCTGTATATGCTTGAATTCTGAACTCTTAACACCAGAAAAGGTTTTTGAGTTCCGTTGCGGTTGAAGTGATGAGATCGTTCAGATCTAACTACTTTTTAGGTACATCCCATGGCCGTCTTCTTGTCGTTGTTCACCCATGGCATTCTTCGTGGATGTTTCTTGGCGCCACGTCTGACTTATCTATCAGTCCTTCCTGCCAAGCACGGGAATACAAACATTCAAAGACTTGAGTGAAATTTCAATAAGAGATCACCATGATCATATTGCTGGAGGCGAAAATGACGAGCAATGCGAACAGGACAGAGCACACGGTGATGCTTTATGAATGCAATGAATTTATAACGATCGAATCCACAATGGAAGACAACTTGAAATTACTCTGACTATTTGTCTATTGTCTCTTATCGATCAATGTGTGGTGACAAAGTAAAGATAAAACTGAAGCAGTGAATGAGAGAGGAGCTGAGTTTCATGCGACTAAGCACAATGTATCATGGAATTACCGGTGTTTGAAGTGAGACCCTCATCGCATCTTGAGTGGGTAGAACATAAGGATAAGGAGAGTGTCTTAGACGTTGAGTGTAGTTGCACTTTCTGTCTCTCGCAAGGAGTAACCTAGACACTGAAAATTGTGATTCATAGTGTAAATTTGTACAAAATTACATATAGGCATAATTCTTACTCATTACTTATGTCCACTAGAAACTGTTTCTTCATAGTTCCATCTGGTCTTGGAACTATCTGCTGTGCAAGTTGACATTGTCAAGTTTTCTATACGTTGTCATGTCGACTTGCCCGTGATTAAAACGTTGGAAGTAAAAGTGTTTCAGTTTGTTGAGTATGCATATCTGAGGAAATTTGTGATTCTTTGTAAAGCTCGTCGTTAATAACAATAAGATACTCGCCACGACGAGTTTATTTTTACACATATTTCAAAAAGTATGGGAAATAAAAACAAAAAGTAATCTTCTCCTAAAACATTAAAGATTTGTCCAAGAGTAACAGGAACTTGAGGGTGACTCTAGAATTTCAAGAACTTACTTAACATACATTTGTGCATTTGGATCGGTGTAAATTCCACTAGAGGTCTCAGGAGCTTAATTATATTTTGATAGAAAATATGAACCCAATTATATGTGTACCATAAGTATGAATTATCCGAATTTAGACAGATCGTCACATCTGATAAAATTTTACATATCTTGTTTGAATAAGCATCCCCAACGCGAAACGGCCAAGTTAAAGATGTTCGGGAAAACATGAATGGCTGCTGCATTTTTAGCCAAAGGTTTTAAAAACCTGCTAGCCAGACGGCGGGACTTTCGCCTACATCTAGTAATCTTTTATCTCGCGAACGTACGTCATTTTGCTTAGGTTATACGAAAGACGTAGCGAGGTCACTTATCATCGATGATGCGTTGTCTTTTTTCTGGCCAACGTTAGCGAATGTGCGTGATTTCGCTTAGGTTCTGTGTAGCACCGCCGCTTATCTTCGCTGCTGCATTGCTTTTGCCTTTCAACTTCATTGCCTTCATCGTTGCGACCTCGCTTCTCCTGACTACGTGATTTCACTTCGCGTTGAGGCCTTGTTTTTTGCAGTCGTTCGAGTGTGAGGACATCGGGACGGTTCTCGATGTTGCTTCATGACAGCCATCGGATGCATGTTTAAAGTCCGTTTTTGCTATTACGTTTAGGTTGCCGCTGTCGATGCTGCATCATGCTTGTGCTGTCTCGGTTGGAAAACAGGAGCGGGACTACTTTCGTCGTCAGATGCTGGTTTTGTTGCCGATGCTGGGAGCGGGAGCTTTCACTTATATTTGATATCCCTCACTATCCCCTACGGCTGTACGCAGCAGAAGTTGCACAGCGCATCACGGAGTTATTACCGTTGAGATCGTCCACCTCTCTACTGCCCGGGTAGTATATGTATATACGACGTTGGCAATGTATGTATATCTCTATTGTCGTCTTCAAAAACTAGATACAGGACTGTGGCAGACTACAACAGCCCCTACGATTGCTTTACAAAAACTATTGTCTATGAGGCGGTAAGCTATGTACATAGAAAGGCATCCACCTCTGTTTACCGCTGCAGTTCGCTGCCCTGCTGATACTAAACACAGACCTCAGAGCCCTTACGGCTGCTGTTCAATATGTGCTGTAGTAGATAGAGTGTTTCTATTTTCTATGAGACGGTAAGGTATGTTTAAAGAGTTGCACCTCAACTTGACCGTTGTTGAAACACGCTTTTATTCCGCGTGAACGCGATTGACAATAAAGCAGATTTTCAGCAGACTGCTATACTTGTAATGGATCGTCTGTTTAAACACTTCGACCTCTGTCTGTTTCAACTTCACCGTTGTTGTTCGTTGCACTGCATATATGAAACATCTTTCGATTTTCGTGAGAGCGCGGCAATAAAGCAGTAACAGCAATTCGTAAACTGCTAAGATTTTCAGTAGAGTCGTCGAAAATGGACCCACTTTACTTCACTGCGGGTGAAGTGAAAAAAATAATACGAGCAGACGAGGACCTGTCAGGAATGGAACCGAGAAAACAGCGCACCGTCGAGAACTTTTTTTCTCGCTTTGGAGCAGAGGAACAGTTAAAATACAGAAACAACCATAGAAGAAGAGAGGAGAAAAAATTATGGACCAGAAGAACGCACGAAGAAAATCTTCCTGGGCTAAGCTGGCCCGGTAAATAATCTGCCCCGACCTATTTCACGAATCCCTAGCGGAAGAGGTGAATAAGCATGCATGAGAAAACAAGAACATCATCAATGTATGAAGATAAAGACGTTAAATTGAATAATATGAAAAAACCAAGTTCAAACATGTATTGTACAGAAGACAAGAGAAAAGTAAGACAAAAATATTTTCCGAAGAGAGAAGACTATTATCAATCACTTAGTTTCTTGAGAACATTGAGAGAGTTAATATTATTAATATTCTTTGTAAACATATGTCTTGTACGAGTTATATTGAGACATACGTTCATGGGTCGCTCAGAGTCATATTTTGTAGAAATTAGCTTGAGCAAGAAAAATCATACACTGATCCGTTGGATAACTTTAAACACATGGACATCAAACACAACTGAAAAAAATTTCAATAATCATTTTTTGAGCAAGTTCAACTACAAAGGAAGCTCGTGAAGTTCATGGAGTGATAAGATAAGAACTAAAACCAAACAGTGGGACATGCTAAACTAGAGTCATGATTCATGTACAATGAAACTAAGACTCTGAAGAGGCATTGTCAGTGCATTCAATACTCCTCGAAATTTCATCATTTGACAATCTCGTGTTCATCTTGATCTTCAATGATATCTTCATCTTCTTTCTCGTCTTCTTCTTCTCCATGATCATCTATAGGTCGAACATATGCTTCTATCTCTTGTTCTAGTTGGAACGACTGATTCTCTATCTAGACTGTGGTTGTCTTATGCAGTCGGTTACTCGTGGTCAGAATAAAATCAAAAGCTAAAATTCACACTTTAGAAATAACTCTTGCTTGTAGAGTGCAGGTCTTCCTCTTCTATCACGAACCTTACATCTCTCTAGATAGTACCTTTCGATCTAAAGATCAACCGACTCAGTAGCATACCATTAGATTTCTATCTTGCAAGGTTAGTCACTCTCATCACGAGACAAAACTCGTAACACCTTACACACTCATCAGGACTTGTCGTCCTTCGCAAAGATCGCAAGTAATTGATTCTCATCTAAATCTTTAACATCACCAATCTTGTACAGACGATCATATATAATACTTCATGGTCTAGCTTGTCGTGTACTTGTATACAATGATCTTCTTTCATCAAACATTTCGTTACTCCAGCTCATCAATAGTTATCACTACATTCGAGACAATTGTATATGTATTATAAACATCGTATGAAGGAATTAAAGGTCAGATCAAGAATGTAGACCATGAAAATGGATGCCCATATAATATTTGTCTGGTCACTTCTTCTTGGTTGTAGAACCAATGATTACATCATGTTTTCTTAGTCTCATCCAAATACATGTACATATATTTTGAATATCTCGTTTGATGCTGAGTATGTTTTGTAATACATTATATCTACTTTCTTCTCTCTCCACTGACTTGCCAATATAGTTTAAGCATGTTTTGCTTTTGAGTAAGACTTCAACGGTAGCATATGCAATGTATGCATTTCTAGTCCGTTGGAGAAAATTTCTACTTGCCGCGTTCTGATTATCTTAATTAACTCATTCTATCGGGATCCAGTTGGCATCAGTCTAGAATTTCTTACAACATATCTCAACCTCCCCACACTCGTCTTGTTTTATTTTGAATTGTTGATTGTAAGTAATATCATGAAGAGGCCGAACTAACGCTTGAAGTTGTGAGTTTCTTCAAGAAGAGTAACATGAGCTCGCGGAGTGTATGTTTGTCTGATGACATCAATGAGTTATGGTAAGATAAAAGCGTTCTTTGACTAGAGTGCTACGGAGAATCTACCAAATATTTGATCAACATGATAATGAGTATACCATACCGTGAGAAATCCACTTTTAGTTTCTTGAAAATGTGTTTATCTAGTAACATAGCAAGATAAGCAAAAAAAATATTGTTTTTGTTTTCTTTTATTGTGTTACTTAGCTATAAGAATAAAATATAGAATAGAGATAGTCAATTTCAAATCAAACTTAATATTGTTATAGGTAAGGAAGACCCTAGTTTGGAATGTCCCATTAAAGATTAATGCACCGACAAGATGAACTTCTAACATGGAGGAACCGTCAACAACTTTCAAAACTTTAGAGAAATGCGAAATGCATGTCTTCGTCTGATCCATTTCATCTATGAAACAGTGCACGTAATCCATGGGTGAAGATAGAGCTTTCTATTTCTTTGTTGCGCTAGTACCACGTTCGTCGGCTTGTTGGCAGCGAGGAGTCTTTGAATCATTATGACAAACTCTATAAAACATAAAGTATGAACGAGTCAGAGAAGATCTCGACACGTTGTGCATCCATGGACCTCATGGACATGTCATGTAAACATATATATACTTGAGAGTAACACTATGCAATAATCAAGATTATATTTCAAAAAGAAATAAAAATTTGTCATGTTTTACTGGCCCTGCATGTGATCGATCTCGTGGATTTTTCATTTGCTCACAGAAGTCACTGCTTGAGAATCTATTGTGTCTTGGAATTCTCTCCAACGGATAGTATTGACCCCAATATCATGTTCAACGAGGAAAAATATCGTATCATTCAATCCTCGTCAACCGAGTAGTCTTGTCTATCTTGTAGTAATCATAAATCTCATTTTTTGACAAATTTTGGAGAAGATGATGACTAGTTGCATTAAGCTGTCTCTCAAAATACCACAAGAAAAATAAGTCCAACCATTCTTGTAACAAAAAAGCTTCTGCACTCTTCTACAATATGTAATTGTGTTTGGAGGCTAGATGACGATTGGGATCGCTCTAGATCTAAGAAGACGATCATTACCTACACAAAAATTAATCTTGAAAGCTTTACGTCATACATCATTTCCACTATAAAGAGTATACACTCTCTAGTTTGCAGAGAGTTGCGCTTTCTGAACATCGAGGATCAAGGAAAACATATCTTTCATTTTGTTTCAAACAGAAATAACATTCACGTTCTATCTTTAGATGATCAAAATTATTGTTCCACAAGCATAATTTTTTACAACAACAATTCCTCTCATCTCTCCTTATAAATCAAGATGAATTTTATAGTGGATGAATTTTTCATCAATTTCTCTAGGGGGTGACATTTGGATGATTGACCTAAACTTCTCTGAAAAATGAATTGCCCCGTAAAGTTTCTTTGAAGCGTTGCATCTCTTGATCTCTAATGAGCCACATGTCCATTGTGAATCTCTTGAGTGACGTGTCTCTTCGTCTTCGAAAGACACTCCATCGACAAGATTTTCAATTCTATCTCTTGGAAGTATAAAGGATTCATTTGATGCAAGTGAACGAGACAACGATTTCTCATAATTGTTGTACTTATCTCTTGTAGACAAAATCTTTTGTGCAACTAATGAAGGAGTTTCATGACACCTTGTGGGCTAAACATCGAGAGATTTGGACTACTTACATAATGTTGAAGGAGAGATACTGATGAAAAGATCTGTATCAAGATGTGATGAATAATGTCAGTTCGTGTTTGCATCGAATATGCGATATAAGGATGATCTTGTGTCAATTTACCCGTCATGCATTCACTTTCAATGGGTTCTCGACTTGGTGATAATGCTTCCGGGATTATGAGGTATGCGATATTTTGTTTTGACTCGTGAGGACCTCTCCAACTTTGTAGAAGTGCGAGCACTAAGGACGAAGACTACAGAAGATATATGTAGGTTTGTACTTGAAGACATTACTTTTAGATATGGATCTATAAAGAGACTACGGACAGACAGAGAAGAATTACGTGATGCAGAAGCGAAGGAGTTTTTTTGCTCGATATGGTGTGAAGCTCAAGCTTACTACTACGATGAACCATAAGGAATTATCAAGAGCGGATGTGGACATCCATCAATTGTTCAAGCTTTGGTGAAGGCAGGTGACGGTAGACATAGAGAGTGGTCTAAGTTACTCTCTTTGCTTTATGGGCTGACAAGACGACTCATTATACTACGTATTGGGTACATGCTTGTTGAATTAATGTTGGGACAGAAGCCGATGATGTCAGCAGAAGAAGACTTTTCTACTTGGACTACCTTGTCATGGAAAGACAATATAGATCTCGTACAGCTTCTCTCACTACGCATCAGACAGTCAGAACGCAGAGAAGAACGCTTTTGTTGTGCTTGCAAAAGCACAACAAAAGTTGAAAACGGCTCGACTTGAAAATAAAAAAAAGTTTGACAAGACCCATAGACTTCGTCGGAAACTAATACAAGTTGAGGACTAGGTGTTGATATACGATAGTACACATGAGAACCATCACTCTACGGTTCAAAAATTTTCTAGGTGATGGTTTGGTCCATACATTGTCTCAGATGTGCATCAGAATGCTACTTATTTCTTACAAGAGCTAGATGATACGTCTTTAAGACTTTTTGTTGCAAGGAAACGAGTGAAGTTGTTAAAAAAGAAAGGAGGAACAGTGGAGCTAACCGAGTTCTTAAGGTCAGAATAGACCACAAGTGCAAATGAGGACCTTTTGTCTGAGGCAATTGAGGAGAACGAAGACGACTTGTAGAATAACGAGGATCATTGACGGATTGACACATGCCAGAGGATGTGCAGGTTTGAAGGGGGTGAATATCGTATTGCACGAGAGTCTGTATAGTGAAAGTTAGTAACAGAAGGATTTTTCTTTCATTGTGTACGTAGTTGTAAGAGAACCTGCCCAAAGCTTGTTAAGCTGGCCAGGTGCTAAGCTAGGGCCAAGCTAGACAAGCTGCCCCTTAGCTTATATTCCAAAGAATGACTAAAAAGCCACAAAGGTACAAGGTGAGCTCTTCTTGATTAGAGTAGGCACGTGTTTTCATTTATGCGGAATAAAGTTATATGTAGATATTTGCATCATTTCTAGATTAAGAAAGTGACAAAAGAGAAAACTCTATCATTTTTCGCTGGTGACTCAAATTTATTATATGATGACATCATTGCATAGGTGCTCTTGAGTAGTATAGTTTTGGTTCTTTTGTTACTAGAAACAGAGATGTATAGTGAAAATAACACCCAAAAAACTAGCAAAAGAGATAAAAGTGAGTTTGTAGGCTTATGTATAAGATTATTCACTTTATTAAACGAAAATAGAAGCCACATCAGTGGAATGGGCGCCCACCTAGGAAGAAGAGGTCTTTTGATCAAATCCTCTTGGCTCATATTTCTTATCTCATCATGTTGGCCTCTTGGATGAGAGTCTATGTTGAATGTGTGACTACGTAAGACATATCTAAGGGAAGGGGATTAGTATCCTCCTTAAATGTGGGCTTCCTTGCCTAAGGCTTCGGGATTATGAGTTGAGAGATACCTGATATAACTATGGGAGGGTTGTAAGTCATGTGGGGTGATCCTGTAGCTGTGGCCAAGGTTCTAAAATCGTGGCTTGGCTCATAATCTGAGTTGCATCAAGATGACATCAAGGGTTGAGAAATTTTTATTTAACAATAGGTTAGCTTAGCTAAGGGGCTGTTTGATAAGGGAGTGTGCGTATAAGGACATAAAGACCTCAGCTTAGCTAGGGAGCTGCTTAGCATGTGGCTTGAGTTTTAGATAAATCGACGTGCGGCAGTAATTTGGAGGACATTACAGAAAACTGAATAGAGAGAGAAGGAGGCGCGCGTAGGAAAGAGAGGAGAAGATTTTGATCATGATGACCTTGATGATGAAATTTGAGACGTGAATAAAGTTTCTTAGTCTTGAAAGTTATTTTTCACAGATTTGGATGTCTGATTAACCTTGGTGGATACAAAAGATCGTATTTGAGTTCTCATCATTGACATCGATCTGTTTTCTTTTGATCGCTCTGAGATTCGTGAGCGTGTGAAAGAGCTCAAGCAGTAACAAGGACAGAGTTGGGAGAGCTTTATGTGTGTCTTGAAGGAGGAGTACTACACGGAAGATTCAGAGAGGGTGACCAAGAGAACATTCTTCGAGTGGGTGGTTAAGCCCAACAAAGGTTTGTCTGTAAATGAATTGTTAAGAGAGTTTGATCGTCAGTATGCTCAGCTTTCTAAGACAGATAAACTTACACTAGAGGTGGAGAAGATAGAGCTTTTCCTACAAGCAGCGGACGTGACTATTTAGGAGAAGCTTGAGTTGTTGTTGGAAGACAAGAGTGAGAAGAGATGATTGAAGACGGACTGGAAGGAAGTTGGAGAAGATGTCTCTTTGCTGATCAAGAGATAGAGAAGAAGGGACAAGATGGTGGTAAGTGAAGCGACACCTTTGATAATTCTTGTGAAGTTGCCTACTAAGCACGCCTTGGTAATTGCTAAAGAGGAAGACTCACCGCTTGATTAGTTGATCAAGGGTATGAAAGAGCTTAAGCTTAAGCTCACTAGGTTAGAAGAGAAGGAATAGAATGTACAGCTTGCTATGCAGAGAGCTGAGATGAGAAAAGATTTTGTTCATCGTTGTATATGGTGCGATAGCCTATACCATGTAAGAAGAGACTGTGGAGAGTTTACAGATGCGTTGAGGAAGGATCTTATCTTCTTCAAAGATGGTAAGATCCATTTGAGAGAGACTGGGATGATGCTGGGAACCAACTTTGGCAAGGGTGGTATGAAAAGACTTGTAAATGAAATATTTGCATCACATGATGTTTCTCTTGTATATGCTGCTACTTGTGGAGTGAAAGTGAAAATGGAGAGAGAAATAGATACTACTGAGTTGTGGTCTAATGTAGTGAGATCCGTAGCTAGAATAGAGCTAAACAATGATGTGCTACAGAGGGTTGACAACTCAATTCGAGAAGCTACAAGATGGGATGACCATGTAGATACTATGTCAATGCATGCCTATGTTGCACGGAGTCATCATGAGACTGTGCTAGAAGAAAAATGCAGGAAGGAGGATGCAGGTGAAGCTTCTACAGCCAAACGGTTTGTCACGAGGAGCATGTTATATTTCCAAGCATACAAACCTGCTTTGAATTCAGAGAAAAAATTAATTTGTGACACTAATAGCCCCTTAGTGTAATGTTAAGGTCTTTCTGAACCTTTTGATGATGTTAGTTAGCCTTGCATTTTATGATCATGTAAGTTTGTTACTTTGTTACTTCTCATATTTATTTGCTACTTTTATGTGACGTTTTCAATAACTATTAATTACAATACATTAATGCAGTGGAAGGAGGTTCATCTTGAAAAACTGTAGTGCGAGATCTATGTATCATCTTCTTTCTTTTTTTTGAAATAATAAATTGTGTCATTTGGCTCGATTGAGACAAAAAAATAAGCATTATTGACACATAAGAGGATGATGCGGACAGACCCTCATCTATCAGCATCACATTTGTAATTTGTTTGCATCATATTGTGATATGTTTAGTATCATAAATGTGAAAAATTTAATTTAATTTAATTTAATTTAATGATCAATTTACTGTCTTCCACATAAAATTGATAATATGTGAAATTGTCAATATGTGATTATCTACGCATCGTAAAGTTTACGATGTATTTCATGTTGCAAACTTTACTATTCACTTTGCATCACATTTACGACGCAGACTTAATCACAAATGTGGAACAAAAAACTTTGTGCATAAATGATGTTTGTGATGATCTATGAATCGCAAGTTGTATGATGTGTATTATGTTTCAGACTTTGTGATGCGTTTCAAATCACAAGTGTGATGCACAATGCACCGTAATGTTTTTAAGGCTTTCTACATTCTAAGTTGTTCCTTAGTATTGTCTAAAATGTTTTTTTGTGATGTTTTTTATCTCTTTCATGGTATGTTTAATACTTTGAAGTGATTTCTTGAGCATGATGCCTCTCTCATGGACATATATGACACTCTCTTTCCGTGTATAAATAATAATATGATATTTACACATCAATATCATTATTGTCTAGGACGTTGTTTACCATAACAACTGCTTTATCAGAATAATATGACGCTCTCGTGGTATCCATCGACCAACAAAGATCTCTAGTATATGGTGCATGGGAAAATTGCAGAATACAAAAGACTCTTCACTAGCTCTATCAAAACGTAATAACGTCCTTGTGTCTATACAAGACAATCCACATTGAGTTGTTACTACAGTAGCTCGAATGCCTCGAAGCTGAGTCTTATACCATCTAGACAAAGACTACTTGTGTAAAATCCAAGAAGTCAAACTTAATATATCCTCTATCACTCCAAAATAAGACAGTGATGCACACTCAAGATTGAAGTCATGTCCACTAGCTCGAGTGGAATGTGCTCAAGGTTCCACAAACTTGGGATACATGTTGTGAAAAGAACCATGGTATAAGTTTTATGTGACAATCACTATTTTACTTTTATTGTAACAAAAGTCAACAATAATATGACATATGTCAATGTAAAATAAACTATTTTTCAAAATAAATCATTTTTTGTATTTAATTTTTACTTCAAAAATCAATAAATAATATAACACGTGTCCGTATAGAAACAAAACAACTCCAAAAAAACCTTAAGTGCTGCGTCCGCCATAGACCTAGAAGCTGTTCTAAAGAAAAAGAACCTCAAGGAATCAATTAATTATAAAAACATTATTTATTTTAATAATGAGAAACCAATAAACTAATATTTGCGAATGCTGGTTTTATAAAAAACTGTGCGAAAAAGACCATGTGCGGCTGGCCCCTAACTGAGGCTTCCCGGCAGGAGGGTTTGAAACCCCACGAGTCACCACCTGGGATGGTTAGGAATGAGGTTTCACTAAACCTCTGTTACTGACGCGTAGTAGTAAAAAAGTAAAGTTACCCAGATTCGCCTCGGGAACTTGACTCTAATGGGGTTCTTTCCCGCCACTTTAAATGGTTCCCGCCATTGTATCCCGGGAATTCCACCCAATCATTCGGACTTGGAAGGAACTGAAATTGGCGTTGCTTCTTCTCTTCGTGCTCCATGCTCGTCGCCCTCCGTGCTGGCAGCCTGGCGGGTAGGGAGCGAAGATTGCGTGGGTTCCATCTGTATCGCTACTGCGTTGGCCTCTCGTACAAATGCTCTTTGAAGATCTGCTTGAGGGAGCACTAGTCGCTTCCTCGGTTCTCGCTGATCGCCAAATTCAGTTGGAGTCGATGATTTCGCTGTTGACAGTCTCTTCTTCGACTGAAGTGGAAGTAGTTTTGGAGTACCGGATGAGGTGTCCGTTGTTCCAACGCGAATGTAAGTCTTTGTCCCAGGCACCTTGGGTTCCTGCAATTCTGTGAACGGCACAAGTTTCAGTGCGCCCGTCGATGATTCCTGCTGTCCCTCATGGGGGACTCGTAGGTTTTGGCCTTCTTGGTTCGGCCTTTGGAAGAGAAGTCATTAGGGTCTTTGTGATATATGGATATTCTTCCTCCTACTCTGTTATTTCCTGCTGTGCTTAGGAGCCTTCCTCTGTTACCCTGGGGCGTTCCCTGTCGATAAAATCATCCGAGTTAGCATCAGAGGTATTTTCTGTTGAACCCGTTTTTGCAGTCTTCAGTCGTAGATGTGAATTTTCTTCCCGTTAGGTTTCTGCCGCTTCTTCGGCGGTCTCGTGTTGTCCTCCTGATTATCGGACTCGATATTCTACAGCGATGAGCAGATTTTCGAGGACCTTTCCGGTGCGTCTGTTCCGGTTGTCCAGCGCGCGTTATACTTCGTGCGTCTTCTTGTGAGGTCGGTTATATTCGGACTTCAAGTAGGACGCGAGTTCGACCACTGAATGACGATGAGGTTCGAGTACATCATTGCGAAATTCGTCCGTTGGATCCAGGCTTTCTTGATTCGCTAAGGAATTGTGAACCATCTCGCCGGATATTATCTTTTGCGCTGATCTGGTGACCTCTGGACGAAGATGGGCGCGGACTCTGGAGGCAAAAAGCGGAAAAGAGAAGTGTCCGCTCCTGAGACCTGCCGAGATCAGGATTGCAATCGGGGAACTGACGAGCAGCAACGCCGGAAGCAAAGTCGGTACTCGAAGCTTACAAGAAGACAGAGAGACCAGATCACAGCTGGGGAAAATGGGGACGAATCCCTAACAGTTGGGGAGATCCATGAACATTCTGTTGCTGGTGAGGCAGTCGATAAGTATGCTGAATACCGTTGCCAGAATTGCGGGAAAGATGACAATGATGAAGAAATGATTTTGTGTGATAAGTGTGATTCGGGATTTCACATTTACTGTCTCCGCCCTATAGTCGTCTCTGTGCCAGCTGAAGAGTGGTTCTGTCGGTCGTGCATCACTCCTCGCAAAATTCTTGGTAATTCCGTTTCCTTCCTCCTTCCTACAGTCTGCGAGATGAGACTCTTTGTTTAACCGGATTTTCGCCCATCTAAATCTGTTTGTTGTGTCTGCAGAATTTCCTAGAATTCAAACAAAGATTGTTGATTTTTTCCGAATCGAGAAGTTTCTGGAGGCACCAGAAGTTAGAAAGCGCAAGAGACACAGTGGAGCTTTGACAATTAGCAAGCGGAGTAGGAAGTTAGTGGTTCACACTCCGTCGAATGATCCGGACAGACTTCTTGAACAGATGAGATCACTTGCCACGGCTTTGACCACGTTTAGTATCGCTTACAGCGATGAATTGACGTATCCACCAGGCTGTGCGTCTAGAGATTGCAACGATCCGTCGTTGGAAATGGGGGGCATGCAGGTCAGATTGGGATCCCTCTAGCCATGCACAGCTGATGAGAACTTATGACAGAAGTTGCAGGCCAGTAATTGCCCCTGCTAGGGAGTTTGTCATGCCACAACCAGTTCCAAACCGGATTGATATTCTTCTAGCTCAGTCGTCCGCATTTCTAGCTTTGTATCGTCCGGATTTTCGTGAATCTGTTGGGATAAGCTAATGGAAGGTTGGCGTCTGCTTCAGGAGATAAGCAAAGATGATAAGGCTGCTTATGGACTATGTAAGCAAATGTGGAGGGATGGTCATGTCGCACCTCTGATGGTGAAACATGATCCTCAACAAGGGTCAGTTCTTAATCTTGCACTTTCTCTTTCTCTCCCCGGAATGCCCTTGCAGTTGTTTTCAGTAGGTGTGCAAGTCCAAGTGCGCAAGATGGGCGATCGTGTATGAAAAAAATCTGTTTGACTGAAAGTAGTCGTGAGGCGTGCTTAAGTGAGTTGTATGGTCATCAGTTCTTTCATCTCACCCTGTAGTCTAACGACTCTTCGGTGCCATTACTAGTGATATAAAGTAAGCCAAGCAGATCGAGTAATGGATATGGTTCTTATGAGAGTCGTTTGAGCACTGCAGATTTGTGGTGGAAGCAGACAGTCCTATCAAAGATATGACAATTGTTGCGGAGTACACAGGGGATGTGGACTTTATGAAGAATCGGACGAATGATGACGGTAATAGCATCATGGGTCTCCTGTTCACACACGATCCGTCAAAAGAATTGGTGATCTGCCCCGAAAAGCGAGGAAACATTGCCCGTTTCATCTCCGGCATTAACAATCATACCAGGTACGAAGTTTGCCATGTTTCCCTTAGCTTGACTCGTCTCCACTTCGTCGTAGACCGAGTCTCATCGCGCGCGTTGTGATACCTACCTGAACCTTACGCACGGCCTGCACAGTTGGGGACCCCACCCACACTGAATGTGAATGCTTACTGGTCACATGAACCTGTGTGCTACTACTGTTAAGACAGTGTTTTCACTACCATTTGAATCTTTTTGCATTTACCATAAGAATTTACCGTCCATATCATGCAGTACAAGTTTAGTGGTTTATACTCATACTTCCATTTGTGGTCTTACTGTGGCCATGTTTGTTGAAGCATGAGCTGATTACATGAGACAGTAGAAATGTGAACTGATTACACTTCTGATTTTATCGTCTTGCAGAGAGGGGAAGAAAAAGCAAAACTTGAGGTGCGTCCGATTCAACGTAGACGGAGAGGCACGAGCGCTGTTGATAGCCATCCGAGATATCCCCAAGGGTGAACAGTTGTACTATGATTACAACGCCTATTTTTCAGACTATCCAACAAGGCACTTCGTATAACAGAAGAAGAATTTGTACTGAGCACGACAGAGATTGGAGAATTGATTGAGGATCAGAGAGATGAGCATAGTGCCCCGGTCTGCCTTAACACTTGAGGATTATTGCAGTTCTCGACGGTTTGTAGAGGGGACCCGGTTTTGCATCTTCCCCATGGATTAAAAGATGGAACTTGAAAATCTGTCGTTGAGTGGAGAGTGCTTGCACCGGGAAGAGATCAGATCAAAACAACATTGTACACTAACAACATCACCCGGATGTACCAAGTCCAGTCGCAATCAAAAGGGACCAGGTAGTGACAAATCGACATTTCTTTGTCACAAGCGCACAGTTATAAAAGAAAATCAGATTGAAAACATCTCCGTGCCCTAATGTCTTAACTCTCATTATGCTACTGTAGTGATTACATTTTCAGTACCCCTCAAACAAAACCAAACTCTGAATCTCAAGTGAAATAAAAAGCGTGCCCGAACAGGCAAGAAACAAAATTAAAGCAAGAGCCCAAAATCATTCAATATCGTCAAAAATGTTATAAATGACACATTTAAAGAAACTGTTACAAGCATCTACTGCCAGAAACATATGAAAACTATTATTCCTCCACATCTCGTATCAACCACATAATTTGTGCAACTAACCCTCCACCGAGCTAATATGTATGTTATCTCTACAGCATCCTCAGTTGCAATGATCTTTCAGTGTCGGACCCACACAAACAGTTTATTGCTGCCAACAGAATTGAGGCAACTTCAATCTTCCATTCGACTTCTGGAGATCCTGTGTGACGTTGGCCCGCTTTGTGAGGAAAGACACTACTTCCTTGGTTGACGATACCGTTTACAGGGCACAAATCTTGACTGTACGTGGGATCGACCAAATGGTAACAAGGTGGAGTAGACCGACGGAGAAGCTACCTTTTTCTCTATCTACATCTATATATACACAGAAATGACCATTAAAGCAAGAAAGAACCATTCAAAGAGGGTGCAAGTCACGAGCATCTACCACACTGAACTTACCAGTAGCTTCATTCCCATGATTGATCGTCTCGAGTTGGCCAACTCACAAACCAATTTCAGCTTCACATAAGAATATCCCCGAGAATAAGTCCGCCTATAGCACCCCCTAGAAGCCCTAGGAGTAAGCCCCCTCCGCTGGATCGTTGTGGTTGAGGAGGCTGTACATACGAATATGGCACTTGTGGATAATAAACTGGAGGGGGAGCAGGATATGTGTAGCCCCGTGGGTAGCCGTCATATGTTGGAGGATACGCATATGGAATGATCCCGGAAGTACCAGAACTCGAACTGGAACTAGAATGCGTAGAATCAGCCGACAGAGAAGGATACCCAGTGGCTGTTGTACCATGACCATGACCATGATTTTCATAGTAATTTCGGACCGCAGAGTACGGACCAGCCACAGGAATGCCCATCACTGGAATTCCTTCCACGACTTCTTGGCTCTTGTCGACAGAACTGGTATTATCGTTGTATCGTGGTGCTGATGGTGTTGCCTGGAATGAATCTCCCTTTAATCTCATTGCGAGCGTAACGACACCCTTGGCCCTTCCCGATGATGGCCTTTGCAACTGCAACGCTACCACGGCAGGCTCCTCCTGTGCGGTTGGACACAATCTGTATACCTCATGGAGATTAAGCCACGCAGTCCCGACCACCTTGTTACCCAAATTTGATTCGGCAAGGATCTCTACAGTCAGGTAAGAATTGGGATAACGCTGAGTTACATTTCCCAGAGTAAGCGTGACAGTGTCGTTCCAGATGGGGTTTCGACCAACTTTACGAAGCACTCTCGTCGAAACTTTCATGGCTGGGTCGACATACACCACAGCCAAAAGATCCATCTTCCCGCCGAAAGTGTTGACATTCTTCAGATCATCCGCACCCATAATCGTCAGTTCCAATTGAGAAGGCGCCATTTTTTCTCGCCGACCTACAACCTAGAGATCAAATTCCTCGCTCGCCCACAAGCAGCAGGTCGCACAAACAAAGGAAAACCTGTTCAGCAACCTAACTCTTTGAGAGCCCACAATACTTCCTTCGATCCAGCAATCTCCACTCAGTTCTATACCGCGGGCTTCATTTCGTCCGTCGCTCGAGAAAGCTGTGGGAATGAATGAGTTCGTACAGTGCCCACTGTCCTCCCTGCTCACGACCAAGTCGGGCGAAGCTCCTAGCTCTTTACTGTAGTTCGATCCCAACGGCCCTTACCACGGTCAAGAAAGCACAAAATTCCGCGAAAATCCCTCGTCTGAGTCTCAGCGCAGTTTCCGCAACCCACCCGCGGACGAACCCACCCCACTCATTCCCATCACTCATTGCTCGCTCGAAGTGCACTCTGTCCAACATATTGCCAGTTCGCCTCCTCCTCCTGTGTTCGAAGGGTACAGTACTGTCACAGTTTCGCAAACTAATGCGCATTTACTTCAGGCCGAGCGTGTGACGGGATCTGCCAGCGCGTCCGACGGGTAGCTGCCCGCTATTTTCTAAACCTCGAGGGAGGAAGTTTCTTTTTAAGGCATTAACCCTAAGCCTGCGGCCAAACTCGAGGTCTCATCACCACGCTACCACGAGGTGATGCTCTAATCTTCTCCCGCACAGTAATAAACAGATCTTACTCGATCTTCACATCTTCTGCCCGAATTTCAGTCTTACTTACCCGGATTCAAGCGTGCCGTAATTAAGTTTACACGAGGGTCACTGCATTAGTTGGCTAATCAGTGACACTACTGTACCATCCCTGTGTTCGGCTTGACATTACGCGGACGTCCGACAGGGGCTATGTGGAAGAAGGGACTGCCCCGGTATACGACGTCGCCACGTTCGCTATGGGATATATGGATCCACCGGAGACGTCTCCTTTCTTACAGTTAACGGTCTACTCCATTGTATCAAGGATTATGGGTGTCAAAGTTTAGCGGAAATATTCTTCTGAACGTCTGAAACGGTTGAGCAAACCGAATAAGTTCTAAACTTCTCAGCGACTATGTAGTAAATTAAATTTAGATTTTTATTTTATTTTATCACTATATTGAGTACAATGACAAAATAAATCCCAATCTTTTATGCAGTGTTGCAATGTTTACTTGTTACAAAAACTTTTATTTTTTCAACAAAATATTTTTCTCAAAATATTCATGTATATTACCAGCTTTTTCCTCTCTCTCTGTGCACTTCTCGCTATATCCTTGTCAAGAATTTCTCTTCCTCGAAATGTAAACTTATTTTTTACCGATAATTTCCCAAAACCATCTTTTGCATGCATGTTAGGACTCGAGATTGAATCAGAATTCTATGACATTTGTGCAAGATGTAAGAGGTTTGATGTTTCTTACGAGAAGCATTAGAAAAGTAAGAAATAAGGAACATATGAAAAATCCAATCTCATAGCAAAGTCAGTGATCTCCTTTTTTAAGCCCAGTGTTCTTATCAATAATGGAGTCAGAATTCAAAATTAACATTCATTTCCCAAATGATAACAGGTAAATATAGGCTCACTTCGCTAGTCCATCTTGGATCATTCCAAACATGCATAACCTTACTAGTACAGCAGATAATTTTCAGCTTGAACATTAACTCTTTCTTGAATAGTGTTTGTTTTCTAAAAAGTTCTGGGGATATTGTGGGGAGTCAAACACAAAGATTCTTGGACGTCCGGAAGGAAAAATGCCGTAATAAATATTCGTTCAACTTTGTTTACAAGCCCAGTTAATAAGGAAATGACTTTTTGAATGGTCAGAATCGTACCGAAAAGAAAACTGCCGTAATAACAATCCGTCTAACATTGATTACGAAACGCGATTCATAGAGAAATGATCTTTTTGGATTTCCAGAACCGTATCGTAATAAATTATTTGTTGCCTCTGAGAGTTAAAATTCATAGGCTTGGAATTTAGTTTGGAATTTAGTTTTTCATTGCAACAACTCACATTCAAAACAAGTGAAAGACGAATAATAGAAAACCGCGAGCGTTTTCCTGCGGAGCTTTCCGCAGATATCATCCGTGAATGTCAAATGAATGAAATCGTTACTCCACCTCGCGGAGGAAAAATATACAGAAAAGGTTACAACTTTGACTCTCCCTATTATTATCTCTTACCTCGGCCTGCATCCAAGAAACTTCCATGTATTCAACTCTTGGACCACCACGACGCTTTACTGATCCTATCATTGACACTAACATGACTAACACTGGGGTAAGCAGTATTGCCTATCAGTGATCCGAATCTACTTATTCAGCCAACCAAGCAGAAACTCAATCTAGTCTCTGAGATAATTAACAGTGATTTTAGAAACATTTCTTTACATTGACAGGGTTCATGACTCTTCGACTGTTTGCGTTACTTGTTTACCATAAGAACACTGCAGCGATCGAGGTTATCATCTTCTACCCCTAGGTTAGCTCACCACGAGCTTGTCCTGAGCTGTTCTAGAGGTCGACACACCGTCCGTAAATAAACGGGCACTGGGAGTTCAATTAGCTTCCTTACTCGTTCGAACTCGCAGCAGTTTAGGTGCAAAAATACCGCTCCCGTTCTGTACACAGAACACAGCTCTCTCATACTTAATGACGCGTAGTTGAGTCGTGTCAAACTGGGTAACTGCGGTCAATCAAGGCATCGGTTTTTGGTTTGTTTGCGCCGTTTCATTGGATGTCTGACGGTCCACCAAACAAAGTTTAACTTGCCTGTGAGCACTGGGGGTTCAAATGGACACTTAAATAGAGGGATGAGCAAGTTTGAACCACAGACGCAACGTTCACGCTGAATGGGTTCCGGAGTGCAAGGAGATAATACTCATTAAGAATTCCATGCTCCAGTCTTTCGACCATAGACCCAGGAGGGTGCTAGACACAAGGAACGGTTGAGACCAAGACAAAGCACAAGAGACAGCTACTGAGGTACCCGAAGGAACGGGAGACTTATGGGTAAACTCTCGTCAAGGAGAAAGATGGGTTTTGTGATGCCTCCATCTTTGTCTTCTATCGGGAAAGCCTGCTCACTGCCTCCTGCATAACCTTGTGCATTTCGAGTGCAGACATGTTCTAGTGCTTCTCTGGTAGGTCTCCTACTGCTCAGAATTTCTGTCCTCTCCTTTGTCCAGGTCTTGGCTTGTTTAACGGGCTGATCCTGCATCGAATTGGTGTAGAATACCTTCTTTCGGTATCTGCTGGATTCTAATTGTTCCAGTTGCCATCACCACTCGAGCTTCGCTATGTCCCTTCGCTCTTCCACTGGTTCTACACCAAATTCCTCCCGCACAGCTACTCGTGCAGTAGTAGAAATGATTCCGATCAAGCCGAAGGGCTTTCATCTGGATAGCCTCCAGCCGAGATCTTTGCTTGGTATTAGGATCCCCAACAGCAGTTCCAATTCGAAAATAGGGCGTGTGGTGTGCAGGAATACAGTTGGTTTAGCTATGGATGTCATGAACTAAGACGGAAAGATCCTGACCATTCTTCTGCACCTACTCCAGAATCAGGAATGTACGGCAAATAACAAAAGTTAATGCTGGAGATGATACGAACGTCCGTCCTTCACACTCTCAAAACCTGCTAACACAGCCGCTTGATTCCACAAGCTTGACGTCAATTCTGTGTCATAAGCTTGCTCATGTGCTGGTACTTCCTTCACTTCCGACCAAAAAGCACCTCCTGATAGCCTTCTTACGGGCCAGTCGATTAGCGAGCCAACAATCATTGCAAGCTTTTGTGGTATATCTAGCACTCCTGAGGAAGTAGTGGTTATCTGGTGACGGACAGAACATCAGTATCATCAAAGTACTTCCACCACAGTTAGTATATCCCGTTTATGAAGCAGCAATCACGGTAGAAAGTGCGCGTAATCTGCGTCCTTCCAAGCTACTTGGCTAGCACATCTACAAACCGAAAGCTCATCACAATGTTATATTCATATGTTCACATCACATACGAAAGCTCATCACAAAGTTAACTAAGATTTTTTTCTAAGCAGAAAACCCGTATTGTACGTACAAACTGGAAGTAAGTTCTCGACACAGCGACAAAGTGAACATGAGCTGTGAAGTCGATGCAGAGAAAATCTTACCACGGGCGAAGCAAAAGCCCCTCTAGCAAAGAACCGGAAAGGCATGTTGTCTTTCTTGTGTGGGCCATACCGTGCAGTCGCCGCATGAATGACAGGCTTCGCACCATCCCAAGTTGGCGCGTATAAGGCCTGTTGGTACCGTCTTCAGGTTAGCACCTTGCACATCGCTACCATTGTCACTCTAGATGACGAGACAACCCAGGTCCATCACGATCTCGAATGCAACAATCCGTGGAATCTTTAGTTCACCATTCTCAACTCTACAATGACGGTAACTATCTAGTAAGACTCTTTTCGAGATGTCAATACTCACAACCTGTTCTTCAGCAATTCTTCAACTTTACATTCTCGACATTATGGACAAACAACAAAAGCTCACGCACTTTCAACATCCAAGAAACTGGTGGACGATCGAAAACTGATTTTCTCCAGATGTCACTCGCGACTGCACCTGCTCAGTGCAAAGTTGCAAATATAGACCTTGAGATTTTGGTACAGGCCTGAACGTCTTAGTCACAATCTATGGGATGGCACTGAAGGCAAGCTCACCAATGACACGAAACAGCTGGGTTCAGAGCAATGACGTTTCTTTAGTCGAAGAAAAAAGTCAACTGTTCGCAACAGTATAACTGTAAAGCACATCTAAGGGAAGAGGCAAAATTATATCTCCACCTGGATCCACGGCAGATGACTCTATCCCCTGTCCTGCAGACAAAAAGCTGCACCAAACATCAGTAGCAATTCGGAGGACTGCTCGTGATGAAACTGATGAGGACCGAACTGCGAGAACAACTCTAAACAGGAGACATCTCCTGTTTACAGTTCTTTTCCTTGCCCTGATAATCTATTTAGAAGGTCATGGAGATTCAAGCTTCTATCAAAGTTGTCTTAGTCTCAAGTAGATCATAGACTATGATAAGCAAGTAGAGGGAAGTTATCGGCTGGGCTTTGCAATCACACGTAGACAATACGGTAGCAAACAGCTTTTCGAACCCTCTGCTTGGACATGCCAGTATTTGCCACATACTACTGAACACTCCATGATGAAACAGCATCAAGAATATTGCATGGTTTTGACTGAAATGCAGGGATTTCTGTTACACGCAAGTTCAATTTCATACAATTGAGTGCCTCTATGACCTCTACGGTAATCCACTTTCTTGGGTAAGCACTCTCTGTGCCTCAGATAAATATGGGAATAGAACTTTTAGACCCATAATATCCAGAAAGAACTCATAAAACTTCGGCCCTAGGGAAGTTGGAGCAATTTACCTTGCCAACGCACTTGAGCCTCATGTGTAAACATAACATTTGCAAGCTTGCAATTCGCATATCGACCGTACTTGTGCTTCTTAAGAAAGTCCGCCTGCTCAGCATCAAGCCAAGTGCATCGTTAGGTACGTGAGACAAAAGTAAGACCAACTGCTATGCTATAAAGCTAAACTTAGCAGGTACAGCCCCCACTGAACTTGACTCCTCAGAAACCATCCCGACACTGATGTAATTGCGTACTTTCCAAGGTGTACACCAACTTACAGGATTAAATTTCTCTGCGATTCGGTGCGTGATCGAAGACACATTCACCACCTAAAATATCAGTTGTGGTGTGTCACTGTTAGCCTGAATAAACTTAGACCATACTATTTCAGGATAAGGCATCCATATTGTACTGATGCACTGGGCATTCTTCCAGCTGACGCATATATGTGAAACGAAAAACCTGGTGAACACCTATGATTGTAGACTTGAATCAACTTCGGATTTTTAATAACAAGCAGCTACTAGGTTTATGAAAAACCGCACCCTCGACGGTGCTCCCAAAGTTAACTCCTCCTCCAGTAGCCGAGTGAAGGTATACGGGCCCAAAAAGTTCACCTGGTTTTAAGCAAAAAATTGGGACAAAGTAAATCCATTGTTTATTACCACGCCACAATGAGCTGATCCTTCTCAGTCCAGGAACTGAAAGTACTGATCAGTTATATAGATTTGAGACATACAGTGTATCCAGCGTCTCAGCCCGTTATTTCAGATACGTAAATCTTGTTCTTCAAATCCGATCAAGAACATGACGATAATAATTACAGGAAGAAGGTGTTAACAGACTGGTCTAGGAATAACACATACAACAGATGAGCAATAACAAGCAGGTACCTGAAGAACGACCGAGAAGTTTGAACGAACGAAGAAACATGCATAGGTTCAAAGTAAGCAAATCATTTAAAGTACGAGTAGTCAACAATAAGCGGCAGAAAAGAATTTGGGTAATCTGGGTCTAAAAGTTTGAAGGCTTCATCATCGTGCCAGAAATACGAATGAACATTCATAATGTAAGACTTCCCAATTCATGGCACCATGGAGCGAGTACAGCACAGTGCAGTTCTTGGACTGAAAGTATGTTTGCAGGTCGATCTAGGAACGGTTCCATTGACAGTAAAGCATAGTGCTAACCATTCAACACCAAAATCTTCTTTGGTGGCAGCAAACCTGCCAAGCATTCGTAAAGATAACCCTCACTAAGCGTTGTTTGTGGAGAACCCATGGCCCCTGTAAACAGCCTGATAGTTGATCATTTGACTTGTTTCCAGGCAATTCTCTCACATCCATTGAATCATACCTGTGGACAAAGGTCAATGCCTTCTGGTGTAAACGACGGCTTCCCATAGTTTATTCCCGCATTATTGACCTACATAAACATGCATTTTCATTCAGATTTCTAAGTAACAGGGCTCAGGCCAGATCTTCACGTGGTTACTACCGACCTATACCCCAAGAACACATTCGTTTCTCGAAGTGCCAAGCAATTTCTTCACGATCTTTTAACTCAGCTCTTAACTGGTTCAACCACCACGAGTTACCAACTATCCAAAATGAACATAGATCAAACGAAAGGTGAAATCATGCTTGGACTAGAGCTTGACGAATTCAAGACTCACAAGAATGTTGAGGGGTAGCTTTCTTGACTTGAACTCAGAAGCACACTTGCGGATTGAGTCCATGTATTTCAAATCAAGATGGAGTAGCTCCAGATCTGCACCTGGACAAGCCTGCAGGAAACCCCGCTACCTATTTCACGTTACATCAACGAATTCCAACGAATGCATAAAACTAGCAGCATAAACTTCACCTAGCTCTATCTTGTACTCTTCATTTGACCTAAGATAATGGGTTACTATAGCCTGACAATAGTAAATAAATATTGTGACGTCATATTTCACAGCGAGAACTACATACAGCAATATTGTGATGACAAACAATCTTGATGCCATAATCACACACTTGAGATCAGCGGATAAGAAGCTCGAGCGCACAACTTAGGTATTGCATTTCTAGAGGATACTCTGAATAAGTCATCTTCCAAGCCATAGATCATGCTCTGGCGATCAGACTGATTATACCAATAAATGTTGTACTTCTCGAGTTTTCTCTCAAGGTCATTCATTGCTTCCTGCGCCTCATCCGCGGATTAGTCTACCCTGCTGTCAAAAGCAATGGGGAAGTTTACCTCGGAGTCTCTCAATGGTAGTATGGTGAAGCCGTAACTTACATCTTGAATATGGGCTAATGCTTCGCGGCCCTTGTCCATGTCACGGCAAGCCAAAAACACCTTGATGTCCTGTTTCGCAAGAGCAACCACTGTCTCTCTGACAATGGAGAAGCAAAACCAGCACAAAGGGTCAGTTTCAGTGACTCAAGCTCTTCGACAGCATTGGCAGGGACTCGAGTGCTTACACCTGGGAATGCACTCCTGATAAAGTTCATGTTAGTTTTCAACGTGATGTTTCAAAATGGTGTCAAAACTCTACCGCGAGAACCGAGTGGTTGTGAAATCACGTCAAAACTTGGTATGTGTTGACTGTGTTCCGGAAACTCCGTGATGAAACTCATAGATTTCCGCCGGCAGAAGAAAACGTGGTTCCGAAATCGTATTTTTGCCTTTGAGAAAGTAATGATTTTGGGTCGGATAATTCCTACGAAGGTCAGCCCAAATAGCACGAATTTGTCGGTACACTCTAGTGTCAATACCGGAGGTCCCCGAGCATTAAACTCCTGAGACCGTCGCAAACACCACACAGATGAATTCCTATGAAACTCGGACACCGTACGCCGATCCAAAGTTTAGCTACTTGTGTACTATTCGAACTATTCGCAGGTTCGATGATAGACCATGTAGTCCTATCATACTTGCAGAGCAAATCCATGGATGGTAAACGGACTCTGACATTGCGATTACAAGCATTTGTGGGATGATTTTGCACGTAAACTTACAGGATGAACATATGCAGAGCCACACTAACTGCAGGTTACAGTACATTAGTAATAATGAGTGTACCTGCCAATTCCTGTATTGGCGCCTGTCACCAACGCTACTTTCTTTGGCGACATCTTGACGAGTAAAGAATCGCACGACCCTGAGCAGGTCGTGGAACTCCAAGCGTGCGAATACTTCGGGACCTTGAACTTCAACCTTGAAGTGCAGTAGTCGGGAACCAAATTCAAGTTAAGGAAAAATCGGATCAAGCCTCTGCTAGAATCGAAACTTTATTTGACGACCAGTCTCAGAGGCAGTCAAAAGTATGGTCAGTGGTCCCTGCTGCTACATTTCCTCGCCCACTCGACTGATTACCACGAAACGAATTTTCCCCGCGTCTGAGAGATGCGGTCGTCGCCTTGTCATAAGCTCGGCTGAAGCTGGGCGTGCGTTGAGCCTGCAGTTTGTTTTGTCTTTTCAAACGGATTTCCCAGAGTCCATGCACACAAATTTCCGTCCGTGCAGTCATGATTTTCGCGATTTAAAACCCCCAGTGCGGGTAGATAAACTCCTGCGGCATGTTTCACGTGTGTTGACAGCGAACGTGAGACGTAGAATGATCAGAAAATGCGGCATTCGATAACTTTGTTACCAGGAAGTAATTTCCGTCACACGGGAGAATCCGTCTGTCGAATGCACCTATTTTGACTCGAGGTTTTAACTCTAAGAGTTGCTGAAAGTAATCGTAGTAACAACCCAATCCGCGCAGCTTTTTCTCGTGTAAGTTATTCTCAAACCTCTCTCCGTAAAGAAAATTGCAGGAATAAGAAAAGAAGAAGTTAGTCTGCATGTCAGGGAATGCAAAAGATCACGTTTGCGGACATAGA
This sequence comes from Asterella californica, assembly GCA_036924285.1. Lineage (NCBI taxonomy): Eukaryota > Viridiplantae > Streptophyta > Marchantiopsida > Marchantiales > Aytoniaceae > Asterella > Asterella californica. The sequence continues at coordinate 41,900,797 of JAYKYS010000001.1, forward strand.
CTATAAATCTTTAACTGACTCAAATATTCACGTACTCAGAGGTGGTATGTAAATTTTATGATACAAACCACTAAACAGTTTTATGAGAATCCTTTACTTCTTGGGATTAAGTGTCCATTGTGTCGTCTTACTGTGTTCCTGACGAGAATATTTTTCAAATTTACAATCTTTCACTGGAATCTGGAGCAAAAAAAGCTTGAAATTTAACAAACTGGTTTCTGATAATGCTTAGATGAAAAATAATTTTGAATTGAGAAAAATATGGCGCTTCTAATTGCTTGCCATTGCTGTTTACACGTCAAAAACGGCAATAAAACTCAGACGGTATGAAAAGGTGCAGTTTGCTCTGGGTAACCTGTCACGTCAGTTTGGCACCTCGGCTAGGTTGACCGAGTGCGAAGTGACGCATCTCGGTAAGGCCGTTAGTGCCGTTAGGTCGAGTTGGTGGGAGGGCTCACTAGGGGTATACTTCGCAGGTAGGGCTTGGAGGCCTTAGTTCTTCGAGTTTAGTCTTCAAGCTCCAGGCTATGGTGGATAGTCTAGTTGAGTGTAACCCGGATTCTCTTTGTGCTTAGAGTGGGTTTGGCTTGACCGTTTGTGAGTAATCTTTGTTGTAGTGTTGGAGATGATAATTTCTCTGTTCAGATTACTCGAAGAACTGAGTGCAGGTCGAGATGGAGTTCAGTAAGAACCCGCTGATCTGAAATCGTCCGCTGGTATCTTTGGGCGTGGTCGTTCGTGCTTGATTAGTTGGACCTGTGATCGAGGTGTGTGTGGGCGCATGGTACCTTGCTGATCGCAGATCGATTTGCTGTTGTTGGGGTCGAGTGGAAATTTTTCTGTCATGCGGAAGCGCTGCAGAAATTTTGCAGAATGTTCTTGAATTGACTTGTTGGAGCCGGAGTGCGCGTTTGGACGTGGCAGACGGAGTACTTGTCAATGTCAGACCGGAGTGGGCTCTTTGGAAGCGCATTGGAGAGACGATTCTAGTGCACTAAGTTTCGTGGAGTTTGACCAAAGATCGAAGAAGTTATGGCATGTCGAAGTTCGCTGTCGTGTCACCCGAAAGTGCAAAAAGGCTAGTTACGTCAAATTTTTGTTTAATTTCATGTGGAAACTCGAGTTTAAGAGTTCTTGTGTGTGGTGTACATTTGCGAAGTGTGTATGGTGCATTTGTGAATCTGTTGTAGTGGTGTTGGGGTTGGCTTTGGGTGATCTTGTTGATTTACGTCAGATTTTTGGATACCTGTGTGCACCCACGAGCCGTTTTGCTGTTTTCGAGTCTCTTTTGGTGCAATTTGGTGCAATTCGAGATGTAGTCGAGTCTCTTTTGGTGTGCTCTACTTGTTCTACTCTACTCCAAGCGGAGCGGAGCGGAGAGTGAGCGGGAGTGTCGAGGTGTGGAGTGCGTGTTAGGAGGCGTTGAGAGGCTTCGAGGAGCAGAGGTGCGTGAGTTCGGAGGCGTGAGAGCGGAGTGCGGAGGCGGAGCGGAGCCTGAGCCTGAGCCTGAGCCCGAGTCCGCGTCCGTCGCAAGCCAGCTTGCGGGCGTGCGTGAGAGAGGTATCCAAGTTCCAGTTGTGTGGGAAGTGTAAAACCAGCTGGTCACCCATCCCAACACTATTTCTGGACCTGGACTCTTAACTCTGTAGTCTTAGCTTTGGCTTTACCACTAGACCAATAGCTCTTGGTGTCCTACAAGGATGCGTGCAAGTGCTTATGGACTTGTATAAGGTAATAGGAGACCTTCTCGCATGTCCCTAGAGGAGTGATAGGGCGACCCTATAGTATTAGGGATAAGCTATAGTTGTGGTAGTGTTTGTCTATATCGCAGAGACGTGTATGAAAACAGTTGGTGGCAGTTGTCTTGGGTGAGCTAGTAGAGCTACCACGTGGATACTTTTGGAGCTACTAGAGGTGTAGACATCTAGTTAGTGATCTCAAGTATCAGTTACGACAGTTGGTGATCATATATTGTGCATGTGATCACCGACGAGGAGTCGTCAGTCCGGGTGGGACTGGGTTTCTCTTTATGTGAATGTTTGAGTGTGGAGGGTTATCGTTTGGACTTCTTGTGGTTGGAACCCCTCCATATTCTGCTTCCTGTTTGTGCGCCGCGTTTTCTTGTGTTGGCGCTTGATTTCCGGAGTGGGTTCACTCCAGTGTGTTGTCGGTAGTGAGGCTGGAGTTGCGGACCAGTCAGACTATCTTTGTCTCTCTCACGGTGCGGTTGGAGTGACGACCAACAGACTGTGAGAGGCTGCCTGTGGTGATGGCAGGTACAGGTTGCCCTTACCTTGACCGTCCTAATAGGGGATAGGTGAGCTCAGTAGGAGCGGGGTTAGGCAAGTGGTGATTACGGTGGTGACGGAGATTGCGACATTCCGGTTGAGGAGTGTGTTAGCGGGATTCTCTCATCATAGAGTTCTCGGGAGGTTCTGGAGGGGACTTCTCGAACAGTGGGTATACACGAAGTGGGATGAGGTACCGACTACCTACACCATTGTCATCAGTTGTTCCAGAGGACGAGTCAGATGCAGACAACGCATTTCTGGTGGTGAGTCTAGTGTCGCCAGACCGTTGTTGTGGGACATGGACGAGATCTGTGGGGCCACGAAGAGACCTCGACGTTACTTGGGTACGGTGGGTACCATTGAGCTGGATGACTTCATCCAGGAGTTCGACAGTTGGTGCGACCTGCAGCAGATGCGGAACCCACAACTGTTTACATCTTTCATGGCGTGGAAGAGTTTGTTTCAGCACTTGGAGGGACCGTCGATGGATGATTACCACGAGTTCAGACGAGACTACGGTGTTGAGATCGAGTTGTGGAGACAACATTGATCTCCCAACTACGTTTCTATCACTACTGGCGTAGTTTCGGGAGACGTAGCACCTATGAGTTCGGGTGCCAGTAGTAGTGGTACATCCACAGATGACGGAGTACCTACTACCAACGGTGCGTCCACAAGTAGTGGAACAGGTGGTAGTGTGAGAGGGATACCACCAGGGTTTAATCATGTGGTTCAGTTCTTCCAATGTTTGAGGAAGAACTATCATGGTGTGCGGACCGACAAGTTGAGTAGTCTGCAGGAGTTCCAGCGGAAGACTGGAGAGAGCCTACGTGAGGCGTTTACTCGCATGAGGCGGTTGATCAGCGTTATCCAAGGGATGACGGAAGCACAAGTAGTCCAGTTCTGGTATAGGATACTAGATCGGGAGCTGCGTAGGAGAGTTAGAGATGCTATTCTCCTTAGAGATATCGCTCCGACGTTGGCGGTTGTCTTTGGTCTGGCTGAGCGGATTGAGCTCAACATGGTGGAGGAGAGGGTGGTGGTTGTCGGGTTCGGCAAGGAGACACCACATGGAGCGACCACCTCTTCTCGAGGATCATAGGCTACGCAACAGCGTGGTGGTGGTGGTGGTAAAGATCGTGCAGAGCAATCACGATCTCAAGGAGGTGTTGGATGATCTAGTGGACAGAAGCCCATGCCGTCTTTCTCTAGCCAGCAGCAAGCGGGTCATTGCTGGACGTGTGATGGTCCTCATCAGCAGAAGGACTGTCCACAGAGGAGAGGTTATGAGACATCGAGGACGTCTCAAGCAGTACCTAAGCAATGTGAGCATTGCGGACGACTTGGTCACAGTAGTGACCGTTATTTTGATCTCCATCCCGAGTTACGGCAAGGGAAGGCTGATCGTGGACGAGGCGGAGGAGCTCAAGGAGGCCGTGGTGGTCGAGTTGGAAGTAGAGGTCCAGCACCTGGGAGAGGACTGGTCGGTCCACCATTTGCTACGATGTCAGAAGCCGGTATGGCTGCTCAGATTGAGCAGTTGGAGCAGAGGATAGCTAGTATGGCTATGGCTCAACGGAGATCAGGTGGAACAGAGGCTTCCACGTCTTACAAAGGAGAAGGAGGTGACTTCGACTTCATGACTGACGTGGCGTAGATTGAGACATCTGCGGTAGTGACTAGAGGTGCAGTACGTGCTTCCGAGCCACGAGGTGCGTCAGTGGAGTTGGATCCACAACGCGGAGAGGCTGGTAGACAGGCCAGGCTTCCTCAGTCATTCACTTTATCGGAGGCGTTGAGGATCACATCTATGATTCCTAAACGGCCTACCGATGGTGCAGTAGAGTTGGAGACATCGACATCCAAGAGTGGGTGTGATGTGAGTCCACCCTCGACATCGGTGGATGCGACATCGAACCCGATGTTGGGGGCGGCTACAGCAGTTTTGCGAGCCCCACTATTTTCAGCCACGGATATGAAAGCACTGGGAGTCAGATTAGCTCCAGTGTTCCAACTGACGGCCACGCTCAGTGAGAGCGAGGATGTAGTTACCTCTAGTGCTGAAGTAGTTCAGCGAGAGGCGGTAGACGTGTCCATGGAGTCGAGGATCAGGACAGCTACCAGTGGTACTTGACAAGCGGTGACTACTAAGTTAGATGAGTTACCAGCTAGGCCGGCGATCGACCGTGCTGGTTTGGCACCAGATGTGGTGTTGTTGGACAACAGAAGTGGTATCTTCTGTTTGGTGGCACCTTCAGGGAAAGTGTATCGACCCTAGAAGGTCTTGTTAGACTCTGGAGCCCAACCGTTGATGTTGGAAAAGACGGCATGTATTGGTTTGGGTCTAAAGAAGTCGGAGGTGGAGAGATGTCCATTCCAATTGCAGACATTTCTAGAGGGATCAGGAGGTACGGCTCTACACATGGCACGTGAGATGTTGACGGTGAGAGTTCGGCCAGATCATCCCACAGATGGCTCTATGGTGAGGACCAAGGCCATCGTTACAGCCGCAGAGTCTTATGATGTATTGGTTGGAGATGTTGTGTTGTATCCTATGGGGTTTGTGATCGACCATTGGGCAGAGACAGCATCTTATAGATCAGGTTGGCAGTCCGGTGAGAGACGAGTGAGCCGCTTACCAATGCGGTTCAGTGCTAGAATTGAGACGACGGAGCCTACACCAGGGACGATGGCATCCGCTGTAGGGTTCAGTTCGGTCATCACTTGGCCGGACGAGTTGTTGGAGGGTAATGCCCATGCGGAAGATACTCCGGTCTTTGAGGAGGTGGAGGACATGCCTAGCATGTCTACGTTAGTACCATCTGCCTTGGATGTTTCACTTTGGAGTTCGAGTGGAGAGTTGCAGCAGTATGCTGATCAGTTGGTGCAGCAGGCTTGGAGTGAAGCCTTTGTATCACTAGTAGAGGAACAAAGGGTTGTTCTTGCTACTGGCCCTGTGACCTTATCATCGTTAGATACGACTCTCATTGTGTGGCAGTATCCAGAGGAGGGTGTATGTGTGCTGGAGTTGTTTGGAGGGATCAGCACAAGTTTGGCTGTGGTATTGCACGTAGGTATATAAGTACAGCGATACTTATATGTGGAGAGAGATGAGATTACGAGACGCATCTCATTGCGACATGTGGTATGTTTGGTGCATAGATATCCTGAGTTGTTGTCCATATCAGCTGTTATAGAATATCAGCAAGCATTACCGTCAGATATTTTGTTGCTGGGGGCGCAGGATCTTACGTTTGTTGACATCATTCACTTGGTGATAGCCGGATGGCCATGTCAAGGTCACACGCGTGTTGAGAGAGGTCAGGGTTTACATGACCAGCGATCTATGATGTTCTGAGAGATGATACGGATCTTACGACATCTCCAGATGCATCAGATGGATTCTCCAGCGTACATCTTGGAGAACGTTCCTTTGTTGGGTGATGCTCGTACATGGATGATGACGAGTGTGCACCAAGTGCGGTCTTGGGTGGGACCAGCAGTGTTGTTGGATGCAGCGAGAGTAGGATCTCGTGCACAACGTCCACGATTGTGGTGGACGAACTTGTTACCGAGAGAAGTGCTTAAGCGCACACATGATGGAGTGAGACAGTCAGTGCATCTCACGGTTGATAGCATCTTGGATGCAAGACGACGATCGCAAGTAGTGAGTCGTCGATAGGTCACCCATGGCAGTGATGAACCTAGTGAGACAGCCCATGGTAGCATTACTCACTTTGGTAAGCTTTCCAGCGTCACATGCTTACAGAGATGGATGACCTAGGCTTGTGTGGGATGCTCAATTACGGCAGTTGGTGGAGCTCAATGCCGATGAGAGAGAGCGAGCGATGGGTTTCGCTACGGATACGACGGCAGTAGCTTTGGTGTCGGAGGCTTCACGTCATCAAGTAATGGGTCAAGCAATGGATTTGAATTGCTTGACATGAATTGTTAGCCTTGGATTGGCTAAGCAGCGTTGGATGCGATCGACAAGAGTTACTGCTCGAGCACTCTTGAGCTCTTTGTCTATCGGGTCGGTGGAGGTAAAGGCTAGGGGCGAGGCACGTGGAGTTCGTCATCCTTGGACATCATGGGATGTCGTAGGAGAGAGTGTGGAGCTTGCATCTAGAACATTTCGCACAGTAGCGGTGGAGGTTGTTGGTGGTGAGCAGAAGGAAACTGCTCCAGAGGCTGCAAGATAGCAGTCGACGACTTCGTCTTCTACCTCTAACATGGTAACAGAGGATACTTGGGAGCCAGAGATTGGACCCAAGCTTATAGGAGAGGAGACGAAGAGTTCAAAGATTCTTGAAGAGCTACATGAATTGTTTTACTTTCAGTATGAAGGATTTGGGTACCTTGAAAGGACCTGATATACGGATTGATTTGGCTCGCCAATCTTTCGACGTCCTTACAGGTACAGTGACATGGAGAGAGCCTTGATCCAGAGTAGGACTCAAGACTTGTTGGAGGCTGGGTTGGTGGAGATGTCGCATGGAGAGTATGCATCTGTCACAGTTATGCCAGCCAAGAAGGATATGTATGGCAACTACACGGATAGACGGATGTGTGGAGACTATCGTCTTATCAATCGGCAGACGAAGTCCGATAAGTATGCCATGCTGACACCTGAGGAGATCTTTGATGCAGTGGGGCATGTGAAGGTCTTCAGTACTTTGGATCTTCGAGCAGAGTATCATCAGTTGCCAGTGAGAGAAGAAGATAAGTCCAAGACAGCATTCTGAGGAATTGACTCTCACGGCAAGGATTATTTGTATCACTGGCGGTTCTTATCATTTGGGTTGAAGAACGCCCCTACTGAGTTCCAAAGGATGATGGACAGAATCCTAGCAGGATTGGATTTTGTCAGATGTTATATTGACGACATCTTAGTCTATAGTGCTACAGTGGAGGAGCACGAGAGACACTTACGGGATGTGTTCGAGCGATTGAGAGCTCATGGGTTGAAGTTACACCCTGGGAAGTGTAAATTCTTCCAGGAGTTGGTAGAGTATCTGGGCCACACCATCTATCCAGGTGGGTTGGGTGTTCAACAGACGAAAGTTGAGGCTATTGCACGTATCCCACGTCCCACAGATGTGAGTCGAGTTCGAGCATTTGTTGGTTTTGGCGAACTTCTATCGTCGATACGTGAAGGAGTTTAGTGCAATTGCGAAGCCGTTGACCAAGCTGATGAAGGTGGACCAGGAGTGGCAGTGGGAAGATGAGCAAGAGCGAGCTTTCGTAGAGCTCAAAGATAGGTTGACATCTGCTCCCATCTTGAGGAGACTCGTTAGAGGGTGTCCTTTCCAACTGCACATCGAGTGGAGTATGTTGGGACTTGGAGCAGTGCTGACTCAGCATGATGATGAGAAAAAGGAGTTCGTGGTGGCGTATGCCAATCGTTTCAACAATTCAGCGGAGGCGAGGTATAGTTTGTATGAAGGAGAGTGTTCAGCGGTAGTGTGGGCTGTTGCACGCTTTCGATGTTATTTGTTTGAGAACCCTTTTACTCTCATCACTGATCATCCACCGCTCAAGTGATTGATGAAGTCCGACAAGCTTACAGGGAAGCTTACACGATGGGCTCTGATCTTACAGGAGTATGACTTCCATGTAATTCATAGACCTGGAGTTGCAAACCTAGATGCCAATGGGTTGAGTCGCAACCCGTGCACGAGTCAGCAAGATCAGACTGGGACTCGATGGCATGACGAGGTTGATGAGGAGATAGTGCCAGGGTGGCATGCATCTGTCTTTCTTTGTGTGTTGGCCATGAACTCTAGTATGGAGGGTCAAGTCGTATCTTTCTTTGGTCAGAGAGTAGATGATGAGTCTCCAGATCCTGAGGGTGGAGATGGTGTTCCAGACTAGCGAGATATCCATGATGATGTGACCGTGATGGAGTATCTACGTACTGGTGTGATAGTAGGCACAGTAAGTGCCAAGGAGCGAGATCGTGTCCTTCAACGAGCGAAGAGATTTCAACAAGAAGGACGACATGTACTTCTAGTGTGGGGTGATGAGAGGGTACGGATAGTGCCACATCCATCCAAGAGAGCACAGTTAGTACGACATACCCATGAGGAGTTGGGACATTTTGGAGTGAAACGTACGCATAGCTTACTCCAAGGACAGTATTGGTGGCGTAGTATGCACGTCGATGTGCAACAGTTTGTCGCACGATGTGTGGTTTGTGAACGAGTACGAGCATTGTTTAATGCTCCTACTCCACAGTTACACGCCTTATCGATTATGGGGTTGGATTATCGTTGGAGTTTGGATTTTGCGGGACCCTTATCATTGACCGTACGTCACCACCGGTATGTGTTGGTGATGATCGAGCACTTCTCCAAGTGGATTGAGTTGGTGGCATTATCAGACAAGGCGAGTGAAGAGACGGCGTACGCGTTCTTAGATCGAGTGACGAGTCGTTTTGGAGCACCAGCTGAAGTGTTGACAGACCAAGATACAGAGTTCCTTGGTGAGTTTCAAGTCTTGTGTGATCAGGCGCTGATTGATCATCGGACTACATCTCGAGATCATCTTGAGGCGGATGGTTTGACGGAGAGGGTAGTTCAGACGGTGAAGAGAAGATTGCGCAAGTATGGCTTGCAGAAGGGCCACTTGGGAGATTGGGATGTGCAGTTACTATAGTTGACTATGGACTACCGTTTCAGCCGACAAGCGTCTTTGGTTTCCTTCTCACCGTATTTCTTATTGTATGAACGAGATCCAGATCTTCCTTCGGTCATTCGTCGTGATTCTGCTGAGGTGCTGGACAATGATGACTCGGATATGTGGGTGAGAGCATGTTCTCAACGAGCAGAGACATTTCAGAGAGTTATGCCTATGACTTGAGAACCTAGCAATTGCTCAACATAGAGACACGTTGCGATATGCGACTATCCGAGGAGGAGGTTATCGGTCGTCGATTCGCAGGTTTCATCCTGACGATTATATCTATCTACAGCAGACTGCACCGATGACGTTGGACGTGATCGCAGGGCGCACTATTTTACGAGTGCGTGAGGTGTTACCTTCTGGAGTACTCATGTTAGAGGGCCGTGATGGTGTTGTGTGGAAGGACCATGTGCGTAATTGCGCGCCATGTCATCTTCCCAACATTGATGGTACCATTGACCCAAGCTTAGCAGTTGTACGCGCGGGCTTGAGGTGTATGTTGTGTGGGTCTGCTGGTGGAGCAGTCCGTATGTTGATGTGTGATGGTTGTTCGAGAGGTTGGCACATGTCATGTTTGACTCCACCTCTCCGTGTCGTTCCTACTGGACGGTGGGTTTGTCCTCGATGTATATAGCAAGGATAGCCGATTAGATCTTTACGTGGTATGGATTGCAGACAGGCGACTAACGATGGGACGATGTAGCACCCGGCCTCTTGATCCTTGCATCCATGAAGGTGTATATCACGTAGTTGAGATATGGAGCTATCTGGAGTGAGAGGGACCTAACCGCCAGTTAGAGGAGCGATTGTGATACACTTGTGTATGTGTATGACATCGTCCATGTGTTATGTGTATGTGTGGTGTACCTCTGACAGCGATGTATGTTGTGTAACGATGTGTATGCGCACGACAGCTGTCACGTCTGTTTGGCACCTCGGCTAGGTTGACCGAGTGCGAAGTGACGCATCCCGGTAAGGCCGTTAATGCCGTTAGGACAAGTTGGTGGGAGAGCTCACTAGGGGTATACTTCGCAGGTAGGGCTTGGAGGCCTTAGTTCTTCGAGTTGAGCCTTCAAGCTCCAAGCTATGGTGGATAGTCTAGTTGAGTGTAACCCGGATTCTCTTTGTGCTTAGAGTGGGTTTGGCTTGACCGTTTGTGAGTAATCTTTGTTGTAGTGTTGGAGATGGTAATTTCTCTGTTCACATTATTGTGATACACTTGTGTATGTGTATGACATCGTCCATGTGTTATGTGTATGTGTGGTGTATCTCTGACAGCGATGTATGTTATGTAGCGATGTGTATGCGCACGATAAACATAGCGATCTTTCTTTCACGTCCACGCACGTCAAAAAGCGAGGTAAGTATCAAGAGCGGAGATTTAACCTCACCAGCTAAGGGCATCTCCACCCGAACACTGGAAATGGCTCAGGAAGTACCAGTTCTCAATCTTCTCAAAACTTGACATGGTATTCAAGTTTAGCATGGACGTTTACAGAAACGGGACTCGAGATAAATTAAGAATGAAAACTTGTCATTTACTGTCTTTTCTCATCCATCCCGCCAAGAAGGCGACTGGTTACCGGGTCTGTTTACAGTGCGGAGACATTTACAGTGCTCCCGTGGAGGTGCTCTAACATGTTTACAATCATTTTCATTTCTGTACAAGATTTTACCAAAATTTACTTCCTCAATCCCCTGTAGCAACCGTTGATATTCTTTTATCCCTCTTTGATTCGAAATATTATCCTCGGTTCTTTATCGACTGGTGGGCAGGTTACGACTGTGGTATCATCTACCGCGATGTGTAATACGGACTAATCATATGCAATATAGCTCCAACGAACTGCAATTATGCAATTGTGAGTCCTAAGTCTCTATAGACTTGTGAAATAAATTCGACAATCTAGAACACGTAGGAATATGAACGTTGTCATACAATGCGTACTGGTTTAATCCCACTTGAATTTCATAACTTTCGTCTGTCTTACATGTGGATAGTCTATAGATCATTTTGATGATGGTCCATTACAGAATGCTTCTTGCATAGCTTTGTTGTGGATTATCTTCGAAGAAAATGTCTTTGTTTATGTGCGGATTCTGCGACTGTCTCACGGTGTAAAATGCGTGGATGTATGGTTCTTTGGTCCATTAAGTCCTCTCAGTCAATATACCTTTTACTTGTAGCTGGAAAATCCTAAATAAAGTTTATCCATCTGTCATTGCACAGTTGGGACGTCAGAAGGACTTCCACAAGCTAGAGGTGTCATATAATGTTTTGTTGTAGGTTGAGTTCTTTCTGCTTATACACATAAGTGGTGGTCTTTTTGTTTACTTGGCGTTAGATGAGTGTTTCAGGGTAGAAAGTTGCTAAGTTGTTGCTGCTATTTGTGGCTTAGATTGGCATGTGAACATGAAAGGTTGGTGTACGAAGGTTGGATCATGTATGATACAAGGCACAAAGAGGAGACTATGATGAAGATCAAAGAATCAATCATTATTCAACGGTCATTCGAGGCTTTCTTCTTCAAAGTTTATGCTTATAAAAAATACGACTTGGATCAGAGGTAGAATGTAGAGTAAATTTGTGATCCGTTGTTTCGTTACATGATGCTGAAGAGTGTTCAAAGGCCAATTGGGTTGTTTTTCCAAATTTACACGTTTGGATAAATTTGTAGAGTAAAATTTTGATCCATTGTTTCTCAACGTGATGCCAAAGAGTGTTCTTCCGTTGCTGCAGGCATCGGACAACTCTAGATAGCGTATATGAGACTACCGTGAGTTGAAGCTCGCTGCTAATCACTACGTGAGTGCCCTCAAAATCCGTCACACCCGAGCGCATAAAGGTTGACAAGAGTGCATCTTTGCAACGAGATAAAAAGCCTGTCAACAAAGAGATGACAACCTCATAGACAAGGTCAAGAATGCATCTGTCAATGAGAAGAGATCAGAATATCTACAGCTCAGCAGCTCGAAAAGTCCTTTCCGCTCTTGCTCAGTCTCTCATCCGCTCCCAGTCTATGATTTGGATGATCCGTGCCCTCGTAGTACCTCTTAAACAGCTTCATCGATGGTCATCAAGGAAGCCGAGAACCAAACGATCGCTACCAGGTCAAAGTGACTAAAGCAGACATTTCGAACATTGGTAGACCAAGGAAAATTGACTGTTACTACTAAGGAAGTAAATTCCTGAAGGGTTTTATGTAGTTTTGGATGTAAACAGAATGATTCCTTGTCATTATTAATTATGTTGTTGAAATAAAGTTAATAAATAATGGAATATAAAGCTCAAACAAAGCGTTGAAATGGATCTTCATTTGTGAGATTTATTTATATGATGATAAAACACATTATCAAGATGACAGTCACTTTTTTGTGCCCAATTACCATTAATGCGTACAAAGAGGAACGCTGAAGAGAGCAAAACCCTTATACTAGTACTTTTGCTTTTAATGGTTATATCTGCATTTTTCTCATACGTCTTTATTTTGTTGAATTGTCTGCTACAAGAGAGTTCAATAGAGAATTCAAATAGTGTATGATTTGACTAATGCACGACCAACAAAAAAGCAGGTATGCTTGACCTGTGTTTGTTATGACTTCACTTTCATTTTTCCAATATATTTAAATAGATGTTTAGACAAAATCTATATAGTCAATAAAGTCATTGCTGTTTATTTTCAAGAGATGGATCTGGCATTAAAATTAAGTATCTCAGATTTGGACAAATTTCTTCTTAATGTGATCAAATCTAACGATGCAATGTCTTTTCTCTACGAAAGTATTTTTGAACTAGAAAGAATATAAAAAAGCTTTAAACCCTGAGTATAAGTAGCGGGAGGGAGCTTCATTTCGGGTACCCCAAAGTGCCTATTGTTCTACCCGCACCTAACCAAAGCCATGAGGTGGCATGACCACCACGCTCGTAGCATCCCATGCTCTATCATCATCAATGTAGCATTGGTTCTAGATTGTCGACAGAAAAATAGAGAGAAGCGATTTACCGTAGCAAGAGATTTGATAGATCGAGATGCTTTTCATGGTTGGTGATGTCATCGATTTCATACGTGCGATAGGATATCTTGGAATGATCGTCAACCATTGCACAAGATCCAAGAACAATATTACTACAATGTGATAAGATGTTTCGTGTTTCTTGCTTTTACATAGATGAATATTGTCGCATTGCTAACTTCGATCCCACGTGCTTGCATATGCATTCAACTTGGTGGACTATGGATTCACTTGTTTCGTAGCGAATGTATTCTTTTTTTCATTGTAATGTTTTTCTTGAAGTGTGATCGATCGCTTTCTTGACTTTGTCCGCGATGTGATACAAAGAAGTCCTTACTTGTGGAGATGCGTCAAACTAACGTGGCAATAGCACGAGAAGAAAAGGCGGCAAAGCTAATATTGTTGAATCCTACTTCAGTTGAAGAACCGATCGATCGTGAGATCTCATCTCGATCCCGAAAGAATCCATGTCTTCGTTCACTAAAGACCACGACTGTGATGTATGAGAGGTGTCAAGAGTATAAGGTGGTGGTTTCTAGTTTTCTATGCTTTAGCATTGGTTTTCATTCATCAATGGAATGATCTTGCTTTTTGAATCCTCCAACAATATGATCATATGTGTACTTTATTCAGTAGCTGAATTTCCTCATACAGAGAAACGATATGCAATATATCACGCATTAGCATTTATATTCGGGTACCACGACAGAATTCCATTCCTTCGATCTTGGAAGCTGTAGTCAAAGCTCAGTGGCCAAACCCTGATGACGAATACGTCAGCTGTGTGCAACTGTAGCAGTGCAAACTTTGATGGTGGAGAAGTATATATCTAGACTATGATGGTTGGCACACAAGTGCGATAGGATTCATGTAGTAAATGAGAGCATGATATGTGTAGAATCTTTCACTATCGAAGATCATGTAAGTTAGTACTCATGTAAAACTTATACTTATAATATGAGGTGGTCGTTTAGTATCCACATTGGTCATTTTCAGTTTGAATATGGAATATTGTATCTTCAGAAGTTTAGTGTCTGCTGATGGAGGCTTTGAGATAGTTGTATAGTCAATTGTCTCATGTTGTCACGCATTCCAATACATCGCATAAGAAGCTCTGTAAGACATTGCAGTAGTCATGAGCGCCAACATCCGCAAGAGGAACAAGGTTTGTGCTATCTTTCCTTGGAGAGGGAATGCTAGAGACGTTTCAATGGTGCTATATAATTGCTTCTATCGCTAATGTCGATGGCTCTATGCTTTCAAAAGCTGCAAGCACATTGGTGGCCCGGACAGTGCTGAAAGACCTTTGATAGATATGAAGTGAGGATATGGTAGTGGAAACTCATTTGTCTTGACCAGACTACATGGTGTCATGTGTACATGCCCAAAAGTTCGAACACTATCCTTCTTTGCAAATCTTGATTCAGGAGAGATATATAATGGTTTGGAATTTGTACTCAATGACATGTTTACTTCTCGAGATGGTTGTTGGAATCCCACTTATTTGGACAATTTTAATTCTTTTCTTCTTGCATAAATGTCTCTTGCTTCGTCTTTGGGATAGGTCTGTCTATTTAATGTCTCTGATTCTTTTTCATGCAATACTTGTTGCTGCTCTTAGTTGTTTAATGAATGAGCTAATCCAAATTAGGAAGTTGGTGTAGCAAAAAAGTTACAGGAATGTTTCTCCGACTATGGGAAAACACAACAGCATGACACCCCAATGATGCGTCATCTGGACTAGAATTTTCCAAACTCTTTGTATGAGCTAATATAGCTCCAACAAGCAAACCAAAAGTGCCCTAAAATCTGCCGTTGCCTGAAGAAGCTCGTAGAATCTTTATGGTAGCCTAGCCTATCCAAAGTATGCATAGACATGATAAGAGAAACGAACAGAATAGCGAGTCAAGAAGCAAGAAAGTGAAGCTAGATTCAGATATGACAGATCATGAATAGATGAATATTTTGCACGAGTAAAATATGAGTAAACAAACCTAATCTACACTTGCATAGGTGACACAAAACAAATTGTGACAAAACCAGACGAGCTGAATACAAAATCCTCTGAGACCAGATGTACAGAAGATACTCATGCAGCCAAAAAGAAAAGACTGTGCTTGTAACAACGATATGAAGGTTGTCTCAACTTCTTGACCAGCAGTTTAGCTTGTACAATCTACGACAAAGGATCAATGTTCCAAAAAGTGAATAGACAGAGTAGAGAAGAGTCATATCTATTTTTATTAATACTTGAAGATGAAGTGATGATAGAACAAAAGTGTTATCTCTAGACATGGTTATCTTCATACGTAAGGTACAAATCGTCATTTGAAGATGTAATTGATAATTTCTTGCTTCTAGTAGGTGGTTTTGTCTTCTACTCGCTATCTTGACGTGCATGACGAAACAACAATGTCGCTTGTCTTCCGTTACTTTCTTCACTTCACGGTGCATATTATCCTTCTAATCAAGGGCAACTACAGCCAAACAACATATGAATAATGAGACTTTTCGTATGAACCCGTTTGCTCGCGAATTTGTTGATCAGTGAATGAAAAGTTTTGAACATATAGTTTTCTTTGGCTCTAGTGTAGTACTTCATCTTCTACAATAGGATGTACTTGGACAAAAATATTTGGACAAGATGTTATTTATCTGTCAAACTTGAACTTGAAATTATCTAAACCAAATGCAATAAGCGACCTTACAGTAGTATGTAAAAAACTTCTATTTAGTAATAGACTACATGAAAACAAAAGATCTTATATAAACTAGTACCTTCACTCGTCTCGTAATATCATTTCATTGTAGGATCCTAATTCTCAGTAACATACTTCCGATTGTGTTGGAGTAATCTACATGTTGAATGACAACCAGTCCAATGATCTTTTGCGTCCACTATGTCCATTGTCAGCAGCCCTGCACATACTCGTCCTTTCACAAACAAAGCCCACTCACACAACACTAGCAATGTATGCATCATATATGTTGAAACTTGAAACAAACATAATGTAAGAACTGACTATTACTTGCTCGCTACTGCTTTGCAGCACATATATATCCATGATTTGATCTTGTAAGCCATATTATTGACTTGCATCTCAGGATAGAACAAAGGACGAGTCGCTGTGCTATTTTGTAGTTGATCAACTACTCGGCTACAAAGTTGTAGCTTCGTACCTGAGACAGGTTGTCCTTGTAACAAAATCATTCCTTCAGTTGTCAAACATTGAACATCGCTATGTCATTCATACTCCTTGATGCATCAATGCTTGTATCTGCAACCACTTTGCGACGATACGACAATTGATCTTTGAACTTATTCATGATGTTTTTGCATTTATGCCATAGATCTTTCTATGAGATAATGTTATACTTCACATTATGTTGTCTACTACTGCATTGTCGTCGTGTATAACCTCTACAATGTGCATCCCACTTCCCAACAAAGATTCTATACCTCGCATGATGGCGACAGTCTCAATGCACGTCATGAATTTCTGACTTTTGGACGTGTTAGAGAGATCATCTCCATGATCTTATCATCATAGAAATTTATGATGGAGACAATACAATGATATCTTAATCAAGAGTTGTTGAACGTACAATCCACATACATAATCACATGTTGTTCTGATACATAGAGTTTACACAATTTGAAACAAGATTCCATGAGTGTAGCACAATTTACACAGCTAGCACAAGTTAATATTTGATGGGAACTTGAAGCAACATAAAACAGGACCTACCTGTGTTTGAAGATAACTCAATTTGCAGGTCCACTTGTGCGGATCCCAAACAGTCAAAGCTGCATTGATTCACCCAACGGATCTCCTTTTGTCTCTATGAAAATCAAAGAAGTGTTGTCATCGAGGTGCGTGGAATCTTACTTCCAAGCCAAATGACTGTAAAACGGAGTGGCTCGTGTCGCTACTAAGTGCCACATGATACAACTTTGATGTCAGTTGAGGTGAACTTCGACTACTCTTTTGATCTGTGCGAAGCAATTAGAGGAGACAAATGCTTCCGCCCTAACTCCTCGGATGCATTCGATGACAATGAGAGATTGTGAATATTCTTTCTAGTTGTAGTGAAACGGAAAGTTGCATAGTCTTCCACTACTATCATTTGAGAACATAAAGTACTGGAAGGGTTATTATGGGAAGTTGAGTGGGACGGATACAGAGTCTATCTGTGTGTACCACTGCTGGGATCTGCATGTGCTGCTGTTGCTTACACGCAGTTCTTCCAGGCTCATGAAAGAAACAGTGATGAAGAATTGTTGCCCATCAAGATCCACTCCATTGAGAATCCCATGTACGAATATTCGAGCAAGTTCGAGAAATCGTTCTCTGGAGCATCCCCTAACGACAGCTCCAACATTCTCATGGTCTGAGGCGAAGAGAAAACAGGAGGGGACTGCCTTAAAGGTAGAACGTTGGCATATATGCATCTTATGCTCATGAATTCCACGTGCTCTTGCGCTCACTGAATGTTCTATAGCTACAACAAGATCATCCAGCTACCTTGTGCAACAATTTCACAGTATTGGTTCACGTTAGGAAGGCACATGGATATCTAAGTACAGCCGCCTTTCAGAAGACAAGAAGTTCGACTGGAAACTGTAAACTGATTTTGTATATACTTTCTGGTACTCATCATCCAGTATGACCGCTGAATACGACTGCAACGTGCCATGTAATTTACCCTTCTGGACAACACTCGAGAAGTTACGAGTTTCGATAATTGGAATCTAACGCTATGTACGAAGGTTTATAGTTTCTTGTGTATGCATCCGTTTCTCCGAGTCCATTAGTTCAGTGCAGCAACCCTCTAATTCTACCTGATTGACTTTAATAACTGTGACCTTCGTGTCTTCTAAATTCGAGTTTAGAAGTTAGCTCATTGCATTTACTGGATAATCAGTTCAAATTTCCACCTTATTCAGGACGAATAGATTTTGAGGAAACACAGCATCGACGTAAATCTATAATCTCGTGAGTTTCTAAACCCTTCAGAAGCTTTATAATCTGTTTTTGAAGAGGTTTGAGCTTCCATTCGCAGGAAACATTTTTTTCTTGGGCGGGCACTCTTGACTCATGGAGTTCTCTTCAACTCCATGAGTCAAGATTCTGTACCGTGAGCATCGATAGTTCCTCATGTGCACAATTAGTCCACCTGAGAGACCGTGGACATTTCTATCGGCGAATACTCAAACAATGAAAATTCAGGACCACCCACCCGAAAAAATTTAGCAGAATATATATGCGGCACCTTCGAACGCTGTCGACCCATACCTTTCCATTCGTGTTCGTCACACAGCGTTTCCCCTGGAGAAAGCGGAGTTGAAACACCGCAATCATTTTAAAGTGTGAAGGTTCAGATACTCGAAAAAACTAGTTCCCCGGGAATTCAACCTATACCAAGTCATGTCAATACCAGAAACATATCCGAGTCGAAACTTTGTCGGTGATTTCTGGTTGGATGTCAAGTTGAACCCGGGCAACCAAACGTGTAGTAAGTCATCCACATCACGATGTGCACATTATGGACTTAAAACTGCAGTAGAACTAGAGCATCTAGACAGTGAGCAAAAGGTAGTGTGATTATTCTCATCACTGTTACTGTTTAGCACAATCTTCCTTGACCCCAGAGTCCAGACAACCTCTGCTGGACAACTCAGAGTTAACTCTATTCGTGTTAATTGTTTTCGTGCGAGTCTGCATGAATCGTGATCGTCCGATGGAAGTGAAAAATAACGAATAGTTACTATTTCCATGCACGGCAGGGCTATTAAAATAGGTAAAGTTAACGTCTTGCCCCATTCTCTGCCTGTAGTAGGGGCTCTCAAACATCGGCTGTACAGAGTTACGGCCATTTCCATACAACTTTTTATAACTATCGAGCCGTAGGCTTATGACGAAACACACGTTACGCAATGAATAGCCACCATGGAAAGACCCCATCAAGCTATACAACGGAAGAGGACCCGAAGGGCCAAGCAACCAACGCCCGGAAGGGAAGAAGAACATCAGTTGTTCTAAGGTCACCTATCGCTATTAAAATATCACACACCGTTAAATCAAAACAGTTGAACAACGTTGGAGTTACTACATAGAGTACTATGTAGTAACTCCACACACACACATTACGAACGAAGTCATAACCGAACTCTGTCAATACTATATATTGCATTTCGAAATTCTTAAATAATTTTTTTTACTTGGACGGCATGATCTCACAGTATTTGACATTGTGAACTTACGAACGATTACCCTTTGGACGTACTTTAGGTTTACGACCAATGTTTGAGGCCCCTTGTAGTCTGTTTCTCGCTCTTATCTAGGGGGTCAATCTCACATTTTCCCAAGCCATGTACGATTGGAATAAAGATATTATCTAAAGAAATAAAGATGTATGAATATATATGTATATATATCACGCTTAGTTGATGATAAATTATATATGTATATATGTATATATATTAAAATGAATAAAATGTCAATGTAGATCGTGAAACACGAAAATATTCTCATCAATGTTCCCAATGAAAATTTTGAAACACGGAAATAGAACATGCTATAAATTTCATAGTTGGGACTGCATAGACCCAACAAAGGAGACTACATTCATGAACTTAGCTCGTACAACGTACAAACCTCTTCCAATGAATAAGCATGCTCGATCAACTTCGGTACTTTTACTTTGTTTAAGATATCAGAAATAGTGTAAGTGTTATATAGATATTCTAGATTAAATAAAAAATCAAATAATATTTAAATATTAAATATTAGTTGTTCCAAAAACGTTGGAAACCTTGTTAGAAAACCCATAAATGACGTGTAGGACTTTGCACTTCAAAGGGTACAAGTGCGGGAGGGTGCTGCACAGAATCAATCTATTCATAAATACATTAATTTATTAAGCTCTCTTCCATCTGAAAATGAAAGAGGTGAATAAGTAAATAAGCAACCATCATGAATATAAAAGGTAGCCACAAAACTAGGATAGTTGTCTTAACCATTAACCAACAAAAGTATACATTAAGGGTCCACAAACAACACGGCCAAATACAAAATTGAATCAGACATTAATTACATGTTGTCATACATAAACGCGTTTATGTGAACACAATGAAAGGTTTAATAATTATTTTACCATTAGAACATATTACTTCAATGATAACTGATGCAATGACGTTAGTGGACCACATGGATGTCTAAGGATGCTAAAGAGTCAAGTGAATGATCATGTGATGCACAGACTCTGAGGATGAATGATTCAAAGAGGATCCATTTGGATGCTGACTGTGATGACAAATGAAAGTCGGTAGCTCAAGGACATGACAAACTAGCAAAAGTGGATGTTAAACGCGAGCGTCCATTAGATGCATCGACGATGATAGAAGAAATGATCTCTCTAGTGTTTGACTGCTTGGAGATCCATGGATGTCTCATAAAACAAGAATAAGTGGGACGTTTGACATCCATAGAATGCATGGATGTCAAAAGCTCGATCCAGCTCGTCAAGAGCTAGATCTTGTCTTTCCTCCTGATCGCTGAACGCATATAGTTGGCTATCTCTTTGAACCCTTCCTCTCCCTAGACCTAAGTTTCCTCCAGAGTCGGATATCTCTATGCACATATAAGCATCAATCATACCACATGCTTACATGTAGATCAACAGTCTAGAATCAAATGTTTAGATCTCGGAGAGTAACTCTTCATAAAATTGTAAATCCATGAATCAACATATTAAAGATAAAGTATATTTTTGAATTTGATATTATTTATTTATTTATTTATTTATTTCTGTATCATTAAAAAATCTAATTTTATTGAAAAACTTAGAAATTTGATTTTTATAATTTACAATATAGTTATATATCAAGTAGAAAATCAAGTTTTGAATGATATCTTCAAAGGAAATGCTGAGACTAGATGTGGTGCATAATACACATCCTCAAAAAGTTTTAATCACTATTATTTTTATTATTTTTATATATAGAATAAAAAACATCTATTTATAATAGTCTTTCAAAAACTTTACCAAATTCAAAACAAATCTATTTTTCTCTCACACATGTTTAACAACTAAATTTGAATTGCATTCTCGGGTTTGCTAGACCATGCTATTGTGAAGCACTATGCCACATACATTTGTCACGTACATGTAAACCTATATACACTTGCCACATAATGCTTTATACATATATTGCATGTTATTAAATACTTTAATTAACCTAGGTAGAAAAAATGCATAAGGATAGACATAAAAGACAAAAAACAAAAACACAAAATTGTTTGCAAAAACACATAATTCGGTAAAAGAGTCTTGGTGGAAAAGTCCTGACTTGGTGGGGGAGCACACTCAGCATGTAATGCACGCGGTATGCAAAAGTGCCGATGAGATAATCCAAATATTTGATATTCTCTGACACTGAGAGTTAGAAGTTTTATTATGAGAGTTGGAAGTATCGTTGTCAAGAGGAGTATCATTATGAAATCTTAGAATCGTAAGATTTTGCACAACGTCATGGAGACGCAAAATCACATCAAATAAGCTATTGTTGTATGAATAACTAATCATTTGTCCAGCATCAACGGTTGATACTACAGTTCAGTCTTAACTGAAAAATGATTTCTAAATTGTATTTTAAAATCTTTACCGCCTAACTTTTCAATCAAAAACATTAAATAATAAATTAATCATCTCTATATTCTCCTCCGCATCTTCAGATGGAGAGGTAAATATATATATGCATGCAAATGAGTATAGATGGAGAGGTGAATATACATATATGCATGTAAATGAGTATATTGTCACTACTACAAATAAGATCATTTTTGACATGTGGATCAACAAAGATTACGACATATTCAACATTTTCTGACAGCACTTATCATTTGAATTGTGTCTGGACGATGTGAGAATGGCGTCTTACTTAATGTCATAATGATGTGAGAATGATGTCTTAATTTACCGTATGAAACTGCCTGTATGACTCACATAGCGATGCCGTCTATATCACGATGATGCACAAACATCAACAAGACGAGAAATATGTCGGACAAAATATCAGAAAAACTGTTATTTGTTGTCATATTTGTCTCCAAATAACGACATTCTGATAACATTCCAACACAACTCATGTGATTCTCGATCAAATTTCTCACATAAATTGTGATACATGGTGTGATCTGGACATGAAAGTATGGGTGATCCTTATGTTTCTCAAGGAGACCTAGAGGATGTGGCATGAGGAATTATAACTTGTGTACTCGTTAACGTTGTTTAAATTTGGTGGTGAGTCTTTGTAACATATGGAGCTATGGTCGCGAGGTCCAGTGATGACAACTTGACAGATCGAAGGCGAGTACTGCAAGCGGATTCACAAAATCAGATCTGGTAGCAACGGTCTCACAACAAGTGTATATGTTTGATCGACTATTTATTCCATCGCAAGATATTCAATTGAAAGGAACACTAAGAACATTTTAGTTTCGCTTTGTGTACTACACAATCTATCTGTTATGCACGGTGGAAGAAAATCTCGAGTGTTTACTTTTTTCTCTGTATTTACCATGCCATCATGACCGAAATACCCTTCTGATCACATAAATTATCATTGACAACATAGATCTGATGTGGTGCACAACATTCACAGATCAGAAGATCTATTGGACAAGCACCACGGTGTTATGTTGCAAGCTGTTTTGTGTGTGGAAAATGTATGATGCATGTGGTAAGAATGCAAGCAAGATCTTTAAACAGTTGCACCCTAGCTTAAAGCTAAGTCCTTGGTTAGCAGCACCTTAGGTTAAGTTGGGGCCTTGGGCAAGTTTGTACCACTGTTTGAAAGAGGAAAAATTTGACCTATGAAATGTGAAGATACCATGTTGTCGTGTTCGTCAAGTCAAGCATCGTGGCATGTTCGGATTCATGAAAATAGTCTCCGATGAGAAAAATCAGATATTTATAGTTAAGTAGAAAACATGTTTTAAGGAATTGTACAATAAGTGATAGGAAGGTCCTGTTGTGGATATTAAAGTTATGAGGTGTAGGTTGTAGTATAAAGTACCTGTAAGAATTTGTACTCACAATAATAGATATGATGTTACGAAGATATGAAGACTGGAAGCAATGAAAGACACTTAAAGTTACAAAGACAAAAAGCTCAAATTTATTGTATTCTCTTTCTATACAACAACTTCTAATGGGTTGTTGGTTTGCAGAGATAACTGTTAAGGCTTAGCCTCTGAAGGCAGAGGTCCAGAGTTCAAATCCAGCAGTGAACAATGGTTATCATTGCATACCAGCCCTAGCAAGAGAGATTATGATTGGTGTAAATACGGTTGCACTTAGAGGCGAGAGACGTGATCTCTTTTAAACGTAGTATGTATGGACAGTGCCCCCCTATGCTGTTGGTTCCATGATCTTACATTCTGTTAGTAAACACTGCTTAGAACGTGGTTGCAAACTTGTAGAGTTTTGATTTTGATTTTTTAATTTTTTCCTTCACACTAAGCTACTATGCATACACCTAGGTCGCAGTATCTCTTATAGTTTGGAGATCATTTGATTTCGGATCATAAAGCACATCATCATATTGTTAACACTTGTCTCCAGTTTTAGGTTCCATCTGCTTGTTTGGTATTGGTTGATACTTCACGTATCGTAACATCGTCACAAAAAGGATAAATGAGGTTTGAGAAACTCATTCGTGATATCTACAACGAGGAGATTAGGAAGAGAAGACTGAGAGATAAGAGAGCAGTTTGGAGAGAATATGTATACTACTGAGAGGATGGCATTGAGAAGGAGGAAAATTGAGAAAATTGATGTGCTTGAAGAGACGATCGAGTGACCTTTATCGAAGAAAAGAGAACTTCTGAAATTTGTATCTGGAGGAGTGAACACTCGTGTGACTTGTGTTCTGCTTGTGTATCTAAGTGTTTGATTTTAGTGTTCAGCCTTTGGATTGTGATCACATTCAACGCTGAGGAGAGTCATGTTAGCATTGATCCATCATTTTCGCATATCTCAACACAAATATCGCTCCACAACTAGAGGGTCTTGTCCCTTCCGAGAAAACTCTCTCTCGACATACTATCTGGTGCTTCCATTGAGAGCTTTGGGATGATTCATCTTGTTGGGACGATTTATGACATGAGAGAGATATGAATCGAGCAACTGCTAGTGCGATTGCTGGTACAAGTCCTACTATTGCTGCTAGTGCTGCATCACTTACCATAGCTACTAGTTCAGTGCGAACAACAACACTAGGCATGGATACCAAAGAAATCATGAAGACGCTCGCTGTCCTAGTCCAACAGCATCCAATTACTAGCGGAGGTGAGCTTAAATCGATGAAGGTCAATGCAAGCGATTGTGAATCGTTGTGGTCGATTTGAAGGTAGGGACATCTTTAAGTACCTACGTGAGTAGAGGGAGAGATGGAGCTTGTTAGAGTGGTGAGACAAATGTTAGAACTACTAAGTACTGGAGTTTTGGAGAATAGTGACAAAGTTTATGGCACATTTAAAGAGTTTGTGTTGAACAATCGCTTGTCAGTTGGCTGAATGATATGTCTAGATTGTTGGAAAAAAGATGATAGTATCGTCATCCCTATTCACTCTCGACGAGTGTATGAAGAGATCATCGCGTACATGCAATTCCTTCTCCATCCGAGTCTGAAGAGTATAAGTGGAGAAGGAGATGTAAGTTGCTCATGTGCACTTCCTCAAGAGACGGAGGTACACACAAAGTACAAATCTGTAGCAAAGAAGAAAGTGATGGCTACTTAGCTATCTGCTGACACACAACGACAAGTGAAGTTAGTAGGTACTGAACTTATTCTGCGAGATCATAGACAGTTGAGTCATCAGTTTACTGTTGGAGACATTGCGAGAACTCCATATATGAAGGACTGATTTTCTGAATGAGATTAAGAAGCGAGTCGTCGAGCAAATGATAGCAAGTCATGGCAAAGCGTTTTCTTTTATGACAGAAGAGATTGGATGTGTGGACTCCAAGATTATTACGCCTATGGTTATTTTTACAAGTCCTGACGTGCCTTGAGATCTGAATCCTATTTCAGTCTCTCGTGCCTTGACGTCTAAGCTCATTGACTTACTGAAGGAAGAAATGCAAATGGAGAATACTAGAATCATCTATGGGTCCATACTCTAGCCGATGGTTCACTGTATCAAGAAGTTGGGAGCCTTGTGATTCATTCAGGACTTACAACTTGCAAATAATGTGACTATCCGTAACATCGGGACAGATCTAGTTGTTGATGAAGTCACAAAAGCATTCACACGGTGTCGTAGCGAGAGCCTTTCCTTTGAGCAAGGGCGTACCTTCTGGCTGTGGCTAGCGATCAATGCACAGCAGAGCGACAAGTTTCCTGTAGATTTCTCTCTAACTTCCTCGATAACTAAGCACTTTCTTTCTCTCAGTAAAGGGTCAAGATAATTACACGAAAACGTTGGATGATCATGGGCACGACAAACGGGATATGTGATGACATGATCTCTCGGTAGTATTCCTCTCCGAAGTTTCTCACTACTAGGGCTTCGTACATGGCTTTGGGTCGACAGATGTGTCTTATCTCGCACTGGGTGTTAAAGTTTACAGGAGGGAGCTGATTTAGATCCATCCTTCGTTAGATGAGGATAAAGACGGTGAGATCCCATTCTTGGCCGTAAGTGACAACATGTAAGATCACAGGGACAGGCGAGAGCATGACTTGCGCGGTAAAGTTATGCCCGAAGGATCCTATCAGAAACTGTTGAAAGTGAACTCGTTCCATATACATCAGTTTAATCGAGAAAGGGTTTCGAAAAGGGAATCTGGGCGGTAAGTAGAGTCCTTCGTCCATCTCTCACAACATGTGCACTCCAACTACAAAGGTATCTCGATCCATAAAACTCTGATACAATCCCATAGGATTCCCCCCCCACGATCTCTCCACGAACAATCTTTTGAATTCCTCCAGGTCGAATGCCCCCCACACAGGTCACTCTCCTTTGCTTAAAAGTTTCGAACACAAAAACAAGGACAAGTGCAAGCTCCCTAATCGAGCAACCCAAGCCTCACGGACCGATGAGGTGGCACACATGCACATCGCATGTTTGGTGCCGTCATACTCATCCACATGTGGGTCTTCTGGGTGATAGGTTCTAATGCATGCACCGTAACGTGTCCCAAAACAAGAGACTAGGCTAGACAGCTAGTCGACTTTACAGGTCAAGGATCGCACTTTGCCACGTTGAGTGCGAATCTGACAACCACATGACGTGGTTACAACGTAGGTCGCAAAAGTCTTATCTACGCCTAGAATACACCCCCAAGCAATACAAACGTCACACTAGATACTTTTCTGCCAGCTGCCGCTAACAAGACTCGGGACCTGGACTAGATACCGTTGCCGATACAACTCGACAGAAAACCAACGAACTTTCACACATCAGAGGTACAGATCTACATCTCAGTCTCCTCTCAAACTTGCCACGTAGGTAGGATACTAGAATCCTTACTCACAGGTCAAATTTCAGGAAGATCTGACGGCTAGATCTTCTCCCACAATTAACACAAATCCACAGAAACTAACACGCACTTCCAATCTCAGATTCAGGACAGAAGCTTCTTCGTCTAAATGAACCGTCCACTTCCACTCAAACTTCTTGTGCTATCAATTCAGAAGGTAAACTCACTACTCAGGAAATTTGAGCCGATTTGACCGTTCGGATCATCCTCCATAAATCTGCAAAGCTGCTGCTCCAGATTGAGAGCTTTCTGCACCCCGTCGCCTTCAAATCGCCATTGCGCTCAATCCGCAGAACATCCGGTGGTGATATTTGTGGTCAGACCTTCAGCAACTGACAGACTACAAGCTCATGAAATCTGGTCTCAATCTGACGGCTCAATCAGATCTTACAATCGGAAGAGAAAGCTATGTACTCCCGTCACTCTATGAACTTCAAAATGCCATAACGTATGCCCTGGACCTCCAAATCGAGTGAAATTTGTGGTCAGATTGCTCGTCCCGTCGAGAGCTCTCCGCCCATGCCCTCTGATCTCCAAAATCCCTCGTCAAAGTGCCCCGAACCTCCCAGAGTGCACACTTAGGTAGATGACAAGTTATCTTCACTTTTGGGTGGACCAATGGGAAGTTAAAGGACTCAACCTTGTCCTTTTCTGCCCATGGAGACCCCCAGCAGATAATAGAGCATTCTAAGCTCATAAGAGCAATGTTTTAGATCCCATTACACCACAACTTCTACAATTGTGTGCAAAACGCACTTATACGCGTAATTTACATACTAACTGGTCCCACAACAGGACAACGGAGAGTCATTTATTTAATCAAAGATCTGGACTCAAGTTATGATCAATTCTACTCGATTGTCAAGAACAGAGATCTAACTACAATGCGTACGCTTTTGGGTTTGATGTGGATGTGTACTCTTCCTCAAGATATGATGAACTCTATAGCTCACATGCAGAATCCGATGCATAAGGTGTTGCACGAGTTCGTACACGAGATTACCATCCTCTTTCTTAACGATATCCTTATATAAGATTGCGCAGTGGAAGACAAAGACGATGGTATATGTGCAAACGGTTGCAAGAAGTTTGTCACAGATCACATCATGACGTAGAGCGCATTCTGATACGGCCGAAGGAGGTACACCTAATCTTATCAGGTGCTAAGTCAAGATTTGATGTTTCTGAGATATTAGTAGTTGGTCATTTGTGTGGTGCTTTTGGAAGACGCTGAAATCTGGAGAAAATGGACACTATAGCCAAGATAGCAAACTGCACGAACATTCCACATCTTCACTATGTGCATGTTGCGTAGAGTTTGTATGTGTTATTGAAGAAAAGTAAGAAGTTTACATGGACTTCAGAGCATCATGATGCTATGAAGAGGCTGAAAGAGACTTTGAAGTCTCCTCCTGTGTTCAAGAGAGTAGACTATGGATGTGGAAGACTTGTCGTAGTTATAGTAGACACTGGTCCAAAGATAATAGGTTGAAATGTTGGTCAAGATGATGCAAAGGACATACGATTTACTTCTAGATTCGGAGCTACAATCTTGACAAATAGACAAAAGACTACCCTCAGGTCAAACATGAGTTATGGAGAGTCGTCACTATGATGAAGATAGATCATGGGTATTTGACTGGTGCGCACGTAGTTCTAGAGACAGATTGTTTGTCTTTACTTGGCATGATAACCAACTATAACACGACAAACATAAAATTGTTACGGTGGATCGCTTATATCCGAAGTTTAACTCTTGAGCTCAAGAGAATTTGGTTGCAGACATGTTGTCAATGGTGCGTTACATTGATAAGGATTGTGCTGCTCACAATTTACAGAATGTACGAATTTTTGAAATTTTTGAAGTTAATCACATGTCCGTATAATTGAAATAACCTTGTTGCTTAAGAATACATCTTGCTTAGAAGGAAGATGATCTTAAGAACTTTTTGTAAGAGAAGTTGACTCTTCCGAAGACGGAAGAAGGACATCTTCCGAGAAGACGTCTTCTTGACCAAGTCTTCGGAAGACGAAAGACAGAAGACGCGTGTCTTCCAGAAGTCAACGACAGCGACAACGACTACATAGACCTAACCGCGTACCACTCAGTAGGAGGGTAGGTGTACCTACCAGGTAGCACACAAGGTAGTAGGTAGCTCAGGTAGGTCGAAGAACCCCTAACTGCACGAGAAGATATGGGAGAAGCGCATTAGTGCAGAATCATCACCTGCTTCCCGCATCAAAGGCATTAGCACAGAAGAGTGAGTTAGGAGGTGCTGAAATGAGTGAGGAAGGCCAGCAGAGTGAAATCGAGGTCAGCTAGGATCGAATTGCAGCTAAGAGAAAGCGAGGATGAATTTCTGAGAGTAAGAAGCACCATCGAGTTGAAGGAGTTTCCTGTAGATTCTCGGAAGCAGACATTGAAGGGTGATTGAAGAAGAATCGGAGGTGGAGCCCTGATCGATTGAGAAGCAGCAGGGCATAGCACAAGATTGACGATAGAAGCAGCTTTGTGGGGTCGCGTTGGAGCTGAGGTGGAGTCGGAAGCGTACAGAAGACTGAAGGCACTACAGAAAGCAGGCAGAAGACTGTTTGAGGTTCTTCTCATCTTCTCTTCTCTTCCCATCGCTTCTCGCCTCTTGTTTAGTATCCCCCGCGCTTCCTCGATTAATTGCAGAAAATCCATCGATCGTTTTCCCATCTCGCATTTTCCTTCTGTGAAATTGGACGCGGAAGCGCTGCCCAATTTTCGACAGCCATCTTCTTGCTTCTTCCCGAACTATAATCGAGCTTCCCTGTCCGTCGTTCTCAAATTCGATCCCTCAGCTAACAATTTCCCTACCCTACCGCACCTCTACTTCTGAATCCCTAGACAGAAGACGCTTCTGAAACCTAAACATCTTCGGAAGACGCTTCTCATGTCTGAACGTCTTCGGAAGACGAATGTGTGCAATTCGTATCAAGAGTGGATTGGATTTGCTTTTGTGTTGAGAGAGGCTTGGTACGAATCCCGAGTGACTTGGTGAGTTGTTTGTTGTTTCGAGAAGCTGGAAGTTGAGAACTAGGCTTGTGCCTCCCGATCTTCCAAGCTTCTCAAATCCACATCTTCCTAGAGAGACTAGAAAGTTGGAAAGGCTGGCAGAATGCGCGAGAAGACGTGAGGGTCCTTTACGGGTCTCTTCTGTCAGACCCATAGCAGCTTATTCCTTCTTCTTCCCGAACTTAGAAGAGAGATGTGAGAAGTCTTGCTGGCAGAATCTGGAGAGAATGGTCGAGGGTCATGTCTTCCCGTCATGCAGCAAGCTTCTTCTGAGTATGTAAGAGAGGTGAGAAGTCGGAAGAACAGAGTGCGAATGTCTTGTGTCTGTTGTGAGGTTAGATTGCGTGTCGGAAGCAGAAGACATGTGAGACCAGTGAAGGAAAGTCTGGCTGCGGGAAGTCTTTCGAGAACGTTACTGAATCGGAAGCTGTCCAGGGAGTCTTCCTGGAGTTCACTGTCACCGCAGGAGCTGCCCGCGACCATTTTCTGAACTTTTCATACACTCTACTTCTCACATATCTTGTATCTTTTGTTAGGAAGTAGGATGAAATGCAAGGTGGGTTGTCTTCTTAGGAATCCATGCGATGCCTTGCTTAGTTTAGGATTGGTTAGATATAGCTCAGAAGACGCGAGGAACTTAAGAAGCACTGTTAGAATCCCGGAAGACGGAGTAACTGTCTTCTAAAAGACTAGATTCGTCTTCTGAGAGTGGAAGTTAGACTGTGAGAACTTGAGAAGGACTGAGCCTTCGGCTCACAGTAAGTACGTGTGGCTTAGTGCAACAAAACTTCAAGTATGTCGATGCATCCTCGAGGGTTGGTGTTAACGGCAGCAGAGTTGGCTGAGGCCAAACCCTTCATCAAGGAGTTAGGTCTCGACTTCTTCCTGTGGGATTGGAACCTCGCCGACCAGGGTCTTCTGGAGGAGGTTTGGGCAGCATTGCCTCCCCGCAACCGTGTACCTGTGAAGGCATGAGTTGCATGAGGAAGATCATCTTCCTAGACAGCTGATTGATGGCGTAGGGCTTTCCACAAGCCAGAAGCAGAGAACAAAGGATACGAGTTAGAGAAGAAGATCCTACCAATGATCTCGGGGAGGTGGCATGTGCCTGGGAACACAACTTGTCTCTTCTTGGAGGACACGCAAGGAAGAAACAGATGGAAGGTCGAAGCTTATCGGGAGCCACAGAAGCGTCTTCTGGCGAAGCTGTTCCTTCACCTCTTTCCCAAGAGAAAAACGTAGAAAACGAGGTACCTAGGAGACCAAGACGCGGAATTCCTGGAAGCCATTTGAGAAGGGCTGCCCATCAATTGGGGCGCGTTCTCCCACGCATATGTGCAGGCAGAGCTGGTGTACTTAGACACCCCGGCAGGAGGACATCTGGCACCGTTCCTCTGTTACCTGTACGTGTCCAAGAGGGACAAAACATCAGTTGGCGAGATATGGACCAACAGGATAGCACGAGACGAAGCTCGGGAGAAGACGGTCGAGCAGCAACAATGACTCCCCCTCCTACTCTGATGCCGCAAATGAGACCAGGTACTCATCAAAAGACGCTTTTGATGAGAGAAGATGACTCCAGTGGGTCGGAAGACGCGACACCACCGAGGAAGATGGTCCTATGAGTGTGCCTAGGAAGACCACCTCCTTCCCGATCATTCACTCTGGATTGGAGTCCGATTCTCAAGAGGAGCCACTGAGTATCCGAGCTGCGCAGAAGATCGCTTCTGTAACACCAGGGAGTCTTCCAAAGACTCCAGAAGACGAAGGTTGGATGGACACTCCTACTGCGATGCGAGGAAGCGCAGTAAAGAGGACCGCTTCTGTCATGGAGAGGGATCTTCCATCCTGGAAGATGAGAAAAGTAGCTTCTTCTCGCGCGTAGAAGCAAGAAGCCACAGCAGTAGAAGAGGCATCTTTGCCTCTAGAAGACAAAGAAGACACCTCCGTCCGGATCGTGAGGATGCGTTTGTCTTCCACAGGAAAAAGACTGGAGGAGTTTAGCGCCTTCTTCCAGTCAGAGATCCAACCAGCTATGGAGTTGGTGGAGAAGAGAGCGATGGCTCAGGAGAAGCCACCACAGCCTGGATTCGATTTGCGCACCTTGATGCGGCAGGAAGAAAGTCAGAAGAAGGTAGAAGCGCTGGAAGCCAACCTCCGCACCACGGAGAAGCTCGCAGCGAAGTACAAGGCGGAAGTTTCTGCCAAGGAGTTAGCGCAGCTGAGGAAACAACCAGGAGTTGCAAGCGCGTTTACAGCAGCGTGACCAAGAGGTTCCGCGGGTCAGAGATAAGATCACAACCCTCGCAGAGAAGAAGATGACGTGGAAGACACTGCGGGAAGCCGCAGAAGCACAGACTGCAGCCGAGAAGACGCAACGGGAAGCAGCAGAAGCTCGTGCGCAGGAGTTGCTAGCACAAACGGTGGAAGCACTCCGCAAGAAGTTCAAACTTCATTGCGGGTAGGAAGCTTCTCACCCTAGCTAGGGAGTGGGACGACGAGTCTAGAGCGAGGTTAGTAGAGTGCAAGGAGAGCATGTTCCGTTACCTAGATCGGGAGATAGAGAGAGTGAAGACGCTTTACGGTCTTCCTTCGATTCCGTCACCAGCAACTGCATCTTCCCAAGCCCCAAGACCATCGATCGGATTAGACTTGGAGAAGGAGGAGTTCGACTTCGCTGTCCACTTGGTAGTGACAGCGTTGGAAGCCGATAAGATCGTGGAAGAAGCCCGGAAGACAAGGTGTCTTCTGGAAGACACGAAGAAGAGTTGTCTTCCGAGGTATTCTGAATGGAGGAGGTGACTTCTCCGGACCCTTCTGAGGTCACCATGGCTCCCAGCGTCGAACTAGTGCCTCAGAAGAGCGAGAAAGCGCAGGTCGACTCAGCTTCCCAGAAGATGCTTCTGTCTTCCGAAGCAGCACCATGCGAGCCAACCACGATTGTTGAGGAGGAAGCCACCTCAGTGACACCCGAGGTATTCGTAGGACTTCTCAGCTTATCAGAAGCTGAGTTAGGAGTTCAGGTAGGAAGAGATCAGATGGAGATTGTATCCGAGCAATTAGAGTAGGCAGCAAAGCGCAGAAGACAAGTTGACTTATCTAAACTTAGTAAGAACCGAACATGCTATCTTAAGAGATGGCAGTTTCAATGTAATATTAGATAGGTGACCATGTGGCAGAGTAGGCAGCGTAGGAGTAGCAAGGTAGATGGCTAAACGAGAAAGGAACCACTTGCATGTGGGGTGGCATCCTTCTGACAGAGCCCATCTCTCCCTGGTTGAAGTCGAGGATCGGAGGAGAACTCCCCCTGCGCATCAAGGTGGTAGTATAAGTTAACAGACAGAGTAAGATTTCATGCACATGAGAAGCGCACTAAACACATTAGACTCATTCTGACCACAGTGTATACACACTACACCCGATGTTAGAGACATACGAATAGATTGAGATTACATCGGAGAGGTCTGCATGCTCGCTGTCAGCAGCGGTTCGAAGATGTAGATGGAGGTAGTGTACAGTTTAGAGCAGGGAACGACATCCTCGTGTAGTCCTGTTACTAAGCTGGTGTGCCAAGGTAGACGTAGGGGGAGTGAGCTTCCCAACACCAATTTGTCTTCTTCTCCGGGAATGGATTTTGGATTTGAGTGCAGAAGCTTTGTCTGTGTCTTCTGGACAGTGGGTTTCCTCGAATTCACACCCAGTTGTGCATGAGAAGCCTTCTCTTTTGAGTGATGGCGATTGTTAGAAGCTGTGCAGAGTCGAAGCTTGTCTCATCCAGTGAAGCACTTAGGATCCACGTACGGACGGTCCTATGGGTAAGCGACGGAGTAGTCGAAGCAACGCAAAAGAAGAAAGAAGCATTCTTTCCACAACAGAAGACGACATCCTCAAGTAGAAGATTGTGTAACTGTAAGCGAATTTGTTGTCTTCCTCCTCAAATTACTACAAGCAGGGATGGAATGTTAGTCAGGATACGGACTAGAAGCCTGTCGGAGTCTTAATTTCTCATTTTCATCTTGTTTTTTCTTGTTTGGATTTTCTCTTCTTCCCCATCTTCTCTCATCTTCCCATCTTCTTACCTTCTTCTAGTGAGCTTCCGAGACTTCTATTGAGCTTCCGTGAAGGTGAATGTCATTGTAGTGCTGCAGGAAGAGCGTTTTCGTAGGTAGAAGCCTGGGAAAGCTACAAGGGGCATACACCATGTGATTGATTTAACCCGTTGGGATTTGTAAGAGCAATGTGTGACAGACGTTGCTAGTTCGACTTCTATGAAGCAGGAGCAGTCTTCTGGAGGTGTGAGAAGCCAAGTTGAACCCCTAGAAGCCGAGAATTACTTCGGGAAGACTGTGTTGAGAAGACTGGAAGAAGTGATCTAGAAGCAGGATGCGTCTTCCCGAGCTTCCTGTAGATAAGTGTGTGATATTTTAGGTGGTAGTTGTTTGTTTAGGTCCAGAGCACCTTCTGAAGGGTCTGGAAGCCGTGTGGTTTTGTGAGAAGACGGGATTTCTAGATAAAACCCGTGTGTTTATGTGTTTGAATAGATCTTAGAAATTAGAGCAGCGATACTTGTGCAAATCCTCTGTAGGAACGATATCTTGTATACTAAATGGGCAAAAGGAGAAATCCTACGTCACTACAAGGATGACATGTTTGTATATGTTAGGAGGAGGATGAGAGAAAAGGTGTTTGTTGTCAAGTTGATCCACAAGTGTCAAACTCGGAGTCATTGTTGTTCAAGAGGAGCTCTATACAAATAGACTTCACGACATAAGTTACTACTTGTTAGAGAGACGTGAGGATTGGGATGAAGTTGCATTCAGAGAGATATGGAAGAAATCGCATAACTATCATATGCACTTTGGGTATTTTTGGAAATGATCACAAAGTAGAGATGGAGCACTTGTGCAAGTAGTGCGACATGCATACCAAGCAGCAACTGATGAAGGAGTTTTGCGACACTTTATGGACTAGACACCAAGGAGTTTGGGCTACCCGTACAAAGTTAAAAGAACGCTACTGGTGGAAAGGTTTGTATCAAGACGTAACAGACTTTGTTGGTTCTTGTTTGTAGTGTTAATTTTATTCAAAAGTGCGTTATAGGGATGGACTTGTGTCTACTTACTCGTCTTACATCCATTTCCAGTGGGTTCTTGACTTAGTGATGATGTCGTCGAGGTTATGGGGCATGTGAGACCTGGTATTAGCTTGTGATGACCTCTCTAACTTTGTGGAAGGACATGCACTGAGAACAAAAATCACAAAACGTATATGCAGGTTTGTGCTTGAAAATACTGTTTGTCAATATGGATATGTAGGGAGACTGCGTGCTGATAGAAAGAAGTTAAGTGGAGCTGAGGTGAACTTTGTTCATACGGTGTCGGGTTGAGAGTCATCCTGGGAAGGACGAACTTTCTGACTGTGATATGATCTTGAAGGCTGTGTTCAATCTACTCAGGGAAGTGTTGGGCTTCAGGCTGTGGTTGGTTTACTCAAAGGATAGGCTTCAGGTCTCAAGGTGATACTGAAAAACACTCATATAAGTATCTTGGCTCTTCTAATATGTTCAAGAAGTAAAGTTCAGACTTAACTAGCAATGATATGGTCAGATGACGGACTTTGACACTCAAGATTGAGAAATATGTGAAGGTTCAGACTTCAAAACTCCTCCTACATGTCAATGAGGTCCTACGGGATACACATACGAAGTTTCAGCTTCAGATCGATTCAGAGCACTAAGATATGAGTAGAAACTTTCTGAGTAGAGAAATTACGGCAATTTCTGGTACCCAGACAGCTGTTTCGACCTAGAACAAAGAATTGGCTCGATCACTTTGGAAACTTCTTACAGGATTTGCAGTACACAGCTTGCTGAACACTCCTGTGAAGTTGGGCCTCCTGATTCCACACAGAACTCCAGATCTTGCTCTCTGAAGTTGCTGTTTCAGATTGAGATCTTTTCGGACCCCCTCTACTTCAGCGGTCGCACTGAATTACTCACTCACTCAATTGACATGAAAATTTGGAGACAGTCGTAGCCCTGCTGACAGTGAACACAACCACGAAAGTTTGAAGCGATTTCCTCGATTCTGCTGCAATTGACACTCAAAACCCCAAAATCAACAAAAGTGAAGCAGTTTTGACACAATCCGAACTTCAATTGGGCATAACTCCTTGTTTATTGATCCAAATCGATCAAGAATTTCACTTACAGTGCTTGGCTCGACGAGCTCTATCTCCTTGTGCTCTCAGATTTTGCAGTACCCTCACCAATTGCTCGAAATCCACTCTAGAGCTCTGTTTCTAAACTTAGAGTTTTACAAAAGATAAAAATGGACCAATGGGAGTTCATAGCTCCATTTGGTTGTCATTTTGTGCCTTAAACTACCTGGTAACTTATCTACAATCATAGGCTACCACGTCAAGCCCCCTAGAGTGCCAGCGGAAAACATAAACTACCTAAACAACACGCAGCCTCGAAAATTAACTTAAATCAACTAGAAAGCGTGCATGGGCGACACGCAAATACAACCCATGAGCTTAAACCCTATCAACATGGTAATCAACCTACTAAGACTCAAAATATATAACATCTTCCAAAAATGGACTTCTCTGAGGTCTTAATTTCACTCAGAGAGACTAACGCCTGACAGAGAAGTAAATCATTTACTATGTGAAATGATTCACATCACGACATCCGCCCCCTCCAAACCTGCACATCCTCCGGTATGTGCCAATCTCCTCAGTCTTCTGTTTGATCTTTATCATCATCGCTCTCCTCCGCCTCAACCTCATCAGACATTGGGACGTCTCCGTCTCTTGTTGTCCTCAGCTTTGACTCCAGAAAGTTGAATAACTCTGACCCTCCGCGTCTCTTGAACAGTTTCACACGTTTGCCAGCCACAGATAGCTTCAAAGGACTACCATCCAACTCACGCAAACTATAAGTGGCATTCTCATACACATCTAGCACAACATAAGGCCCGAACCATCTTCGAGAGAACTTATGAAGTGTAGAATGCGGATTCTCCAACGTGCTATCATATACCAGAACCCAGTCACCAACATGTATTGGCTTCGGTCGTAGCCGGTGAGTCTTGTCAAAACGTTCCTTGTTTCTGACTCGAGCCACCTTCATCCTCTCCTGCACATCAGCAAGATCCTCCTCCCTTCGCTCCAACTGCCTAATACGTAAAGCAAGGAGTGAAGCACGATCTATACCATCTTCCCACGGTAGCGTTGTCGCGTCGGACGTTTTGCGTGAAGGATGTCTAGGAAAACGCGAGGTTCTTGGCTGTGGAGATGTTGTGTGTTGAAACAGAGACAAGACAGAGAAAAACAACCACGAAAACGAATGCTGCGATATATACCAACCAAATGTATGTACACTGGCGGTTCTTTCTCCTAAGAGCACAAAGCTGAGGAACAGACCAGAGCGGTCTGTAACCTACTTCAGAAGCCCTAAAACAAACCTCTGAATCGCAACCCTAGCCTGAAATCGCCAAAGCGTAGCTCAAAGCAAGAGAAACTTCTCTTTGCTAACAACCAGAGCCACAGTTGTATCACAAGATCCAAACCCAAGTCCAAACCACATCCATGTATAAGCTCTTAGCTAAAGCTAGCTACCACAAGCTGTATACAACCAACCAGAATTCTAACGAACTCAAAAGAGCAAAACCCGTAGCGAAGAAACCGAAAAATGCCTATCTGTGGACTTCCTCTTTTCGCTGAACGGACTTCAGATGTCGATAGGGTCTCCTCCGCTGACTCCGTTAACCCAAGAAACCTTCAGATCCGACTCCCAACAGCCGAGATATCGCCGATTTTCGGTCGCAAATGACCGAACCTCCAAAAACTCCTCCCTGCGGCTTAAAACCGCTCACACCGCACAAACGGATCGTCCAAACTGATATCCGTCTTCGCTGGTAGGTAGATCTGGCTACCCTGAACCCAACAAGACTCCAAACAAGCCGTTTGGAGTTCCCCTTGCAAAACCACTCGAGAAATTTGGTCGCAGGTTGCGAAAAACTGACGTAAATCGGCTCCCTGTGGCTCAAACTTGCTCACCACACTCAAACCAACAATCCAATTCACACACGGTCTTCTCCTATGAGTAGATGAAGACTCCCTGATCGCGTAGGCACCAAGAACGAAGAGCTTGGCTCACCGATCGCGAAGAACAGCCCAACCTCAGGTCGCAGGTGAACGAAAATCTGATGTAAGCGCTTCCCTGCGAGCCAATTTCACTCAGAACTTCCAAACCGCCCGATGAAAACTGGTATAGTCTTCAATTTCCTGTAGAACTCGGTGTTCTGATCCCGTTAGATCCAAGGACAGCAAGTTTGGACTCCGGAACGGCCCGAACGGTCCACCTCTCCTTCACAGATAACTGAAAACTTCAAATCTCCTTCCTGCGTCTCAATTTCCCTCAGTACACACCCCCGATCCGTCTCTTCCCAAACCGTTTGAACCAGTGCGTAGCCTGCACAGATCTGAACCCAACGACGTCTTGCGCACTTGCATTGGACTCCTAAATCTCCCGAACCGTCCGTTGACAGGTCGCAGGCGCAAGCTAGCCCCTTAAGCACCCCCCTTGCAACAGTCTCTGTACGTACAGTTTTCTCCTGAATACCTGAATAATAAGAAGCAGGCCCCTTGCGTCTTTGATATAACGCCTGAAGCCCTGAATACCCAGTCAGCAAGTAACTAGGGACCTAGCTTGATTTTGCCTTCTTTCGAATCGCATAACTTCTTCTCTGAATGTCCAAACGAAGTAAACAAGATGCCCATGGAAAGCTGACAACGAGCTCTACCCATCTATGTGATGAAAGTGAAGATCCGAAGTTGCGCCAAAAGCCCGTAAGCTGGGGCCTAGCTTGTTTTCTCCATCTTTCGAGTCCTGTAACTTCTCCACTAGGCGTCCAAACGAAGTAGATGAAGTGCCTATGGAAAACTGACAAGGAGCTCTATCCACTGGTGCGATAAAAACGAAGATCCGAAGTGGTGCCAAAAATCCGTAAGCTGGGGCCTAGCTTATTTTCTCCATCTTTCGAGTCCTGTAACTTCTCCACTAGGCGTCCAAACGAAGTAGACAAAGTGCCTATGGAAAGTTGACAAGGAGCTCTACCCATCTATGCGATGGAAATGGAGATCTGAAATTGTGCCAAAAACTCGTAAGCTAAGGCCTAACTTGTCTTACCCATAAGTGTCTTTGGAGCGACAAAAGTCAAAATTTGATTTTCATGTAGGAGCCGGTCCACGACACGACAGCGTAGCCCATGTAGGAAAGTACTCCTCAGCAGGCATAATCGGTTTCTGCCCCAGCATAAGCTCAACTGGCATATAGCCAGTCGTAGTAGAGTGTGTAGTTCTATTAGCCCATAAAGCAAATGGAAGTAGTCTCGGCCATTCTCTAGGCCTACCATCACATGCTTTCACTAAAGCGTGAACAATAGAAGGGTGTCCTCGTTCACTCTTATCAATGCCCTCTGGATTCATAACAGTAGTAAGTCGAAGCTTTACTCCATAACGAGCAAAAAACTCCTTCACTTCAGCGCCTCTCAACTCGCCTCTATCTGCACGTAATCTCCCAACCGATCCATAGCGACAGAAGATATCTTCAAGCACGAACATGCAGATATTCTCTGTAGTCTTCGTCCGTAGTGCTCGTCTCTCCACATAGTTGGAGAGATCCTCTCGAGCCAACACCAAGTAACACATCTCCCATAATCCCGGTGGCATCATCACAAGATCAAGAACCCACTGAAAATGGATACTATGTGGATAAGTTGGTACAAGTCCATCTCTGTAACGGACCTTAGAGTAAAACTGACAGTGCAGACACGACCCAACAAAGTCCACCACGTCTTGATACAAACCTTTCCACCAGTAACGCTCCTTCATCTTCGTGTAAGTAGCCCATACTCCACGGTGTCTAGCCCACAAGGTGTCATGAAACTCTTTCAGCAGATTCAGCTTCGTCAGTTGATCATCCACCACTCTAACAAGCATCCCGTCTCTTCTCTTCGGACGTTTCCACAGATAACCTTCACGTAGAAGATAACTGTACGCCTTCCGTCTAACGAACTCAGATAAAATCCAATATCACGGAACTTATCCGTGTAGAACTCCTCGTTGAATGGCAGTGGTTCCAAGTCTGAAGTCTGCTGACCAACTTGGCACCAAACGTCTCTCCTCTCTTCATTCTCCACCTCTGCAAACATCTCATCATCATCTGTATAACGAGCCCTAGACAACATATCTGCAACTGGATTGTCCTTCCCTGCTATATGCTTTAGCTCAGGGTTCAGACTCCGGACATAAGCAATCCATCGCAGCATTGCTATGTCTGGTGTATTGCAGTTCGCTATCATACCCAACAAAGACAAACAATCTGTTTCTAGTATCACACGAGCTCTTATCAAGAACTCTCGATCCACCTTCATAGCAGTAACAGCTCCCCACAACGTACGCTTCACTTGAGGATAGTTACGCTGTCTATCTGTTAAGATCCGAGCTCCAAACCTTGAAACAAACCGCACACCTTCTGCATCTTCTTGGCCAACTGCCCATCCAATCGCCTTTGGACTCGTATCAACAGTCAGTACCACAGGTCTCCTGCTCTCGTAGCTAAGCCTCCTTAGTATAGGTGGAGACTTCAGAATCTCCTTCAGCTGCTCCATCGTCTCATGATGTTCTTGCCGCCAAGTAAACCTCCTTCCCTTTCTCAGAAGTGCATACAGAGGCTCGGCAATGTGTGCATAATGAGGAATACTCACACGAAAGAACACACAAGCTCCCAAGAACCGTCGAACCTCAGTGATGTTGGTGCAGTCAGCTATCCTTGCTATAGCATCTACCTTCTCTGGGTTCGGACGCCTCCCAAAAGTACCACACAAATGACCCACCACCACAATCTCTGACATACCAAAATGAGATTTGGTACCTGATAGAGTGAGGTGTACCTCTTCCAAACGCATCAGAATCTTCTCCACATCCCGAATGTAATCTGCAACGAACTTTCTGCATCCATCAGAAGTCACAGCTTCGTCTTTGTCTTCCACCGGACAGCCTTTCATGGGAATATCATCCAGAAACGGGATAGTAACCTCAGGTACAAACTCTCGTAACACCTTATGCATCGCATTCTGCATATGGGCTACTGAGTTTGTCGCACCCGGAGGAAGAGTACACATCCGCATCAATCCCAAAGGTGTACGCATGGTAGTCAAGTCTCTACTCTCCAAAGCAAGCTGAAACTTATCATAACCTGAAAACAGATCTCCAATAGAATAGATTGACCTTCCAGCAAACGCCTCAGCTACTTCATCAACCACATGTCCTGTTCCAACGTTTCGAATCGTGATGTTGTTGGCAGGCTGCAAGTCTTGGATGAAGCGCAGAGCTCCTGTCTTCTTAGGTACTGTGAACCATCGGCTAGAGTACGGAACCATAGATGGTTCAAGAATACCCATCTGCATCCTCTCCTTCAGTAACTCAATCACCGTCGGTAGCAAGGCACGAGGGACTGGAATCGGTTTCAAGTCCCAAGGTACGTGAGGAACAGTGAAGATAACCATCGGAGCTATCACACTAGGATCCACACAACCAATCTCCTCAGCTGAGAAAGAAAATGCCTTACCACGACTAACTATCATCTTCTCGAAAGCTCTTTTCTCAACATCAGTCAAGAAGCCACCCCCTCCTATCTGGAGCTGCTCGAGTGTCTCTTGAGTAAACTTGTGTCCTACTTGTGTAGGATCTCTAAGCATAGGTTCAGCAGCCGCTAACTCCATCTGCTGCTGAGAATCAACAGATAATTGGGTCACCACAGGTCTCACCTTCCTCGCTACAGCTTTATACTTGGCGTGTACTTCCACTTCCTGATGAGAGCCACACCAACAGACTGCATCCTTCCATCCATTCTCCTGTCTCGGATGAGGACGATATCGCAAGTATGAAACAATCTCCTCATAGACTTCACGAGAATGGATGGAGATCACCACCCTACCTCCCATCTGCTCCATCAACTTATCTACATCATCCA
Organism: Asterella californica; assembly: GCA_036924285.1. Taxonomy (NCBI): domain Eukaryota; kingdom Viridiplantae; phylum Streptophyta; class Marchantiopsida; order Marchantiales; family Aytoniaceae; genus Asterella; species Asterella californica. The sequence goes on from JAYKYS010000001.1 coordinate 41,942,420, forward strand.
GCCAACGAACAAAAGACTGTACACCTGCAAACTCCTCATAAACACCAGAAATCATCTCATCTTCCTTCAGAACTCCTGTACAACGCAGATTTGCTGCACACCTCTCCATCTGTCTTCTACTCTTCTCAGTCAAATCCTCTATCCGCGTGAACTCACTCCAATCATCAGAACTGAAAGCCATCAAACCAGATTTCCAACTATGTACAGTGCAACTACTTTCTGAATCTTGAGCAGCCTCTCCATCAGCCTCCTGTGATCCCTCAGGCTGCTCAAGCGGGATCATAGTAGCAGTAGATCCATCACTCTCGCTATCCTGTCCTATGAGAGTGGTTTCTGAAAACCGTTCCTCCTATAGATAGAAGAATCCCTTAAGGTCTGTCGGTTTCGTTCGTGGTTCGTACAAACGGTCAGAAACTGCACAGAATGTCTATCATCTGGACTACGGATCCTAGCGTAATGAGATCCGTCATCCATTAGCTTGGTCTCCATTCAAACTGCAGTGATATAAGGCTGACCGAGAATAGCAGGATAGGAAGCAGAAGACTGCACGAAGAAATGTTGATCCACATCAACATCACCTATCTTCACCTTCACGTTAGGACAAACGTCGTATAACTCACCCTTCTGGTTGTTTGCAGCTCATAGCACCCAACCATGGTTCAGCTCGATAGACCACTGACCTCTCTCATACACCTCCCGTGACATGATGTTGATCTCAGATCCGTGATCAACTAAAGCAGCAACAGGTTCAGCCAAACTTCCAAGACGAACTCGTGTAGCAGTTGTAGCACGAGCCCAATGTCTCCTTCTGAAATCACTATCAGTAGCTGGACTCTCCTAGCCAGCTTCCTCATCATCGAACTCAATAGTGTTGGTACCAGCAACCAGCGCTTCTTGCTGGTATCCCTTGTCATCAGCTTCCTGAAAATGCACCTTTCCAAACTCTGCATCATTCAGAGAAGTTCCTACCACATCTATCATTTGGCTTTCCACTTGTTCAGACATCACCTGTCTCTTGCGCTTGATGATGTCGATGATCAGTTCGTGAAACTCCCTCTTTGCAATACCAAGAACTTCTCGGAGAGAAAACTCGATTCGCTCATCTAGTATCCTCTGCTCCAAGATGCTCTTCAGATCAGTAAAAGTTTCAATATCAGCTGCCAACTTGTAAGCCGGTCCTTTCTCCTTCTCTTGGGTAGTAAACCGCCTGCCAGCAGTCGCTGGCTCCTGCTGGGATCTCTGCACGTCCTCCATAGGACCTGGTGCAGGTGGAGGAGTTGCAAAAGTGGACGAGATGTCCTCAGGAAGAGCCGCTCGTCTCCTTGTGATCCTCCGTCTATCTCCAGTCTCCTCAAGAACTCCAGTATCAAGTTCAGAGGCTTCCCGTCGCCTCTTTTCTTCCACAGAAGCATCCTGCCAGTGAACGTTTCTATCTACATCCAAGAATGCTCTGATAGAAGCAGCATCTACAGGATCTCTCCATCATGTGACCCTACGAATAGATTCGGCTCCTCTCTTCAGTATCTCAGAAGGAACTGAAGCCACACTCTTCTCAACAGTCCTATCTAGCAATGTAGGACTAGAAGAGACCTCAATATGCCCAGCATATACATCAGAATTTACCAGCGGTGCCATTAACGCAATTGCTGTTGCAGCCGTGTGGTGCCCACAAATTACAGGATGCACGAATTTTTGAAATTTTTAAGGATAATGACTTGTTTGTATAACTGAAGAAGCGTTGTTACTTAAGATTACGGCTTCCTTAGTAGGAAGATGATCTTAAGAGCTGTTTGTAATAAGAAGTTGACTTCTTCAAAAGACGACCGTCTTCGGAAGATCATCTTCTCAGTTGCGTCTTCAGAAGATGAGAAGACGGCGGAAGATGGGAAGACGTCGGAAGACACCTATCTTCCAGAAGACAGCGACCGCGAAGGATCAACCACGAGTTTTCGGGTAAGACAGTAGGTGTACCTACTGGAGCGCACCGAATAGGTAGGTAGGTCAGGAAGACACCAAGGACGAGAACCCCTAATCTGCGGGGAAGATGCGTGAGGAAGCACATTAGCCACCTTCCAACTTCTCGCAGCACAGTGCGTCTGAAGAAGATCGATTGAGAGAGTGAACTTCGAGCTAGCATTGAGAGAGGAATCGAGTAAGACATCGAGGTAGTAGAGAGTACGTTGGCAGCTAGGCGAAGGGTGAAATCGGATTGCGGGAGCACAAACAGCAGAGAGAGCGAAGGCATTTCTGTGGAACTTCCGAGAAGTTGACAGTGGAGAGTGGCGAGTAGAAGCGAAAGTAGAATCAAGGTGTGGACCGAAATTGACAGCAGGCGCATTCGAGAGGAGTCGCATTGGAAGCTAGTACAAGAGCCAGAAGCGCGCAGAGGTCAAAGACAACTCGGGAGCCGAAGAAGACTGTAGAGGTTCTTTTCTCTGTTCTTTCCCCTTCTCACTTCTTCTCGTCATTGTCTGGTACTCCCCGCGCTTCCTTGATTGTGTGCAAGCAGCCTGATCGATTACCCCACCCCTCATTCTTCCTATTGAGACATTGGGCGCGGAAGCGCTGCCCAATTTCTGTCAAGATATCTCATTGCTTCTTCCCGAGCTCAATTCGAGCTTCCCTACCCCTAGTCTTCAAATTGGCGAACCCAACTATCAATTTCTCTACCCTACTACCTCTCTACCCCCGAAACTTGGAATAGAAGACGATTCGGAAGATGGGAACATCTTCGGAAGACGTTTCTTGAACTTGATTGTCTTCGGAAGACATCTTCGGAAGACTGTCTTCGAAAGTCGACTGAACACAATTCGTATCAAGAGTGGATTTGCTTTGCTTTTGTGTTTAGAGAGACTTGGTACGAAGCCTGAGTGGTGTGGTGAGTTGTTGTGTTATTTCGAGAAGTTGGAACTCGAGAACTAGGCCTGTGCCTCCCGGTCTTCCAAGCTTCTCAACTCCACATCTTCCTAGAGAGACTAGAAGACTGAAAGGCTGGCAAAATGAGCGAGAAGACGTGAGGGTCCATTTCGGGTCTCTTCTGTCCGACCCATAGCAGCCGTTCCTTCTTCTTCCCGAACTTAGAAGAGAGTTGTGAGAAGTATTGCTGGCAGAATCTGGAGAGAATGGTCGAGGGTCATGTCTTCTCATCATGCAGCAAACTTCTTCTGAGTGCGTATGAGAGGTGAGAAGTCAGAAGAACAGAGTGCACATGTCTTGAGTCTGTTGTAAGGATAGATTGCGCGTAGGAAGAAGAAGACAGGTGAGACCAGTGAAGGGAAGTCTGACTTCGGGAGGTCTTCCGAGAACGACATTGAATCGGAAGCTGTCCCAAGTGTCTTCCCAGAGGCCACTATCACCGCAGGAGCCCGCAACCATCTTCTGAACCTTTCTCATACTCTACTTCTCGCATATCTTGTATCTTCTGATAGGAAGTAGGATGTAATGCAAGGTGGGTTATCTTCTTGGTAATCCATGCGAGGCCTTGCTTAGATAGGATTGTTTAGATATAGCTCGGAAGACGAGAGCTATTTAAGAAGCACTGTTAGAATCCCGGAAGACGGAGTAGCTGTCTTCTGGAAGACTAGTTTCGTCTTCTGAGAGTGGAAGCTAGACTGTGGGCACTCGGGAAGAACTGAGCCTTCAGCTCATAGTAGGTGCTTGTGGTTTAGTGCAGCAGATCTTCCAGGTATGTCGATGCATCCGCGAGGCTTGGTGTTACCAGCGACAGAATTGGCCGAGGCCACTCCTTTCCTCAAGGAGTTGGGTCTCGACTTCTTCCTGTGGGATTGGAACCTCGCAGATCAAGGGCTTCTGGAGGAAGTGTGGGCCGCGTTACCACCGCGTAACCATGTACCTGCAAAGGCAGGAGTTGCTCGGGGAAGACCATCTTCCTGGACAGAAGACTGGTGGCGTAAGGCGTTTCACAGGCCTGAGACCGAGAACCGAGGATATTGGTACGAGAAGAAGATCTTGCCTAGGATTGTGAGTTCATGGCATGTGCCTGGGAGTACCACCTGCCTTTTCGTGGAAGACAGGCAGAGGAGGAACGGTTGGAAGATAGAGTCTTACCGGGAGCCGAAGAAGCGACTTCTGGCGAAGTTGTTTCTGCATCTTTTCCCCAAGGGAAAAGCGCAGAAGACAAAGTACTTAGGAGATCAAGACCTGGAGTTCCTGGAATCAGTGTGGGATGACAGAGTGCCAATCTACTGGGACGCGTACATCCACAACTATGTACAGACGGAGCTAGCATACTTGGGTACCCCGGCGCGAGGACATCTGACGCCCTTCTTCTGCTACTTGTATGTAGCCATGGGGGATCTTAGGGAAGATCAGCTGGCAGTGTATGGGCCAACGGAGCGACAGGAGGTGAAGGAGGAGATCTCGGAAGACGATGACCGAGAGGCAGCAGCAACGCCCCCTCCCACTCTGATGTCACAGCTGAGACCCGGCTCTCACCAGAAGACGCTTCTGGTGAGGGAAGACGAGTCTAGTGGGTCGGAAGACGCCACGCCAGTGAGGAAGATGGGTCACAGAAGTGTACCGAAGACACCCATCTCCCTCATCCATTCAGGATCGGAGTCGGACTCGGAGGAAGACTTGCTGAGTACTCGATCGGAGCAGAAGACGAAGGATGGATGGACACTCCTACTGCGATGCGAGGAAGCGCAAAGAGGAGAGCCGCTCCTGCCACGAGGAGTCTTCCACCTCGGAAGATGAGAAGAGTAGCTTCTTCTCGTGCGCAGAAGATGAAGGCCGTAGTGTGGAAGACGCTCCCTTGTCTCTGGAAGACGAAGTCGACACCATCGAGCGAGTGGTGGGGATGAACTTGTCTTCTGCAGGAAGACGACTGGAGGAGTTCAGTGCCTACTTCCAGAAGGAGATCCAGCCCGCTATGGAGTTGCTGGAAAGGAGAGCGAGGGCACAGGAGAAGCCCTTACAGCCTGGATTCGGCCTGCGCACCTTGCTGCGACAGGAAGACAGCCAGCAGAAGACGGAGTCGCTGGAAGCTAGTCTCCGCACTACGGAGAAGCTTGCAGCCAGGTACAAGGCGGAAGCAGCCGCTTCTGCCAAGGAGTCGATGCAACTTCGGAAGAGCAACCAGGAGTTGCAGACGCGAGTACAGCAGCGTGATCAGGAAGTTCTCCGAGTACGGGAGAAGATCACTGCCCTCGCAGAAGAGCAGACCACTCGGAAGATGCAGCGAGAAGCCGCAGAAGCGCGAGATGCAACAGAGAAGACGCAGAGGGAAGCAGCGGAGGCTCGTGCGCAGAAGATGCTAGCTCAGTCGGTAGAAGCGCTTCGGAAAAAGTTCAACTTCACCGCGGGTAAGAAGTTACTTACCTTAGCTAGGGAATGGGACAGCGGGTCCAAGACGAGGTTGGTGGAATGCAGAGATAGCATGTTCAGGTACCTGGATAGACAGATAGAAGGAGTGAAGACACTTTATGGTCTTCCCTCACTTCCGACACCTGCAACCGCATCTTCCCAAGCCCCAGCACCCTCGACTGGATCCGGAATGGAGAAGGAGGAGTTCGATCTCGCTGTACACTTGGTGGTGACAGCGTTGAAAGACGAGAAGACTCCAGAAGACGCCCCGGAAGACATGATGTCTTCTGGAAGACAGGAAGACGAGCCGTCTTCCCAGGTATTCCGCGTGGAGGAAGCGACTTCCCCGGACCCCTATGAGATCGCCATGGTCCCTAGTACTGCATCTGTGCCTCAGAAGACCAAAGACGTACTATTCGACTCGTCTTCCCAGAAGACCATTCCGTCTTCCGAAGTCGAAGCCGAGGAAGACGCAGCCGCAGAAATAGCAGGGCCAGCGAAGAGCGAGGAGAGGGAAGCTACCTCAGTGGTACCCGAGGTAAGTGCAGGGCTTCCCAGCCCATCAGAAGTCGAGGTAGTAGCTCCGGTAGGAGCAGATCATGTAGAGATTGCCACCGAGCAATCAGAGTAGTTAGCAAACTCAATCGACACTTCCAGATTTAGTAGGATTGGACATGCTATCTTAAGGGTGGCAGTTTTCCATGTAAAAATAGTTAGGACCCCATGTGGCAGCATAGGTAGCGTAGGAGTAACCCAGTGGAGAGCTAATTGGAAAGAGGGACCGCATGCATGTGAGGTGACAACCTCTTGTCAGCGCCTCTCTCTCTCTCCCTGGTGGTCGCCTCCCAAGGCAGATGGTTAAGTAGGATAGCAGGGTAGGAGAAAAGCTCTCTGAGAGCTCTGCCAGTTCTGTAGAATTCGGCAGTAACTGAACATACACACCGATTCTACAGGCAGGCAGGCGAGACACATTAGAGCAGAGACAATCTTAGCGCACTACACCCGTTGTTGGAAACATACGAATAGTCTTGGAATATACATGAGGGGTCTGCATACTCGCACCAGCAGTGGTTCGAAGATGTAGATAGAGGTAGTGGACAGTCCAGGAACAGGGAACGATATCCTCGTGCAGTCCTGTTGGCTGGGCTGGTGTGTCGAGGAGTAGACGCAGGAAGTAGCGAGAGTGAGCTTCCCAATGCCATTGTGACTTCTTCTCGGGGAATAGATTGTGGATTTGAGTGCAGCAGCTTCGCTCATGTCTTCTGGGTGGTGGAATGTATTGAATTCGCTCCCAATTGTGCATGGGAAGTGTTCTTCTTGAGTGGCGATGACTGTCAGCAGTTGTGGAAGTGTAGCTTGACTCGTTCAGTAGAGCACTTGAGATCTACGTACGAACGGTCTTCTGGGTAAGTGATCCCAGAAGACAGAGCAGTCAGAGCAGCGAAGTGAAGAAGAAAGAAGACTTCTTCCCGCAACAAAAGACGACATCCTCGAGTAGAAGACGGTGCTACAGTACTCACGTTTGTTGTCTTCCTCCCCAAACTATTACAAGCAGGGATGGCTTGTTAGTCAGGATCCGGACTAGAAGCCTGTCGGAATCTTAATTGCCCTTTTTCATCCTGTTTTCTCTTGTTTGGATTTCTTCTTCTTCCCATCTTCCCTCATCTTCCCCATCTTCTTATCTTCTTCTAGTGAGCTTCCGATACTTCTATTGAGCTTCCGTGAAGGTGAATGTCGTTGTAGCGCTGCAGGAAGACAACTTCCGTAGGCAGAAGCCTGGGAAGGCTACAGGGGGCATACACCCTGTGATTTATCCAACCCGTTGGAATGTGAATATGAGAGTAAGGTGTAACGACTGTTACTAGTCGACTTCTGCGAAGCCGGACAGCCTTCTGGAGGTGTGAGAAGACGAGCTAAACCCCCAGAAGACGAGAATCGCTTCGGGAAGACGGTATCGAGAAGACCGGAAGAAGCAACCTGGAAGCAAGAAGATCGTCTTCCCGAGCTTCTCTGTGAATAGTTGTATGATATTGTAATTGGTAGTTGTTTGTTTGGGTCCAGAGCACCATTTGGCGTATCTGGAAGACGTGTTGTTTTGTGTGGTTTTGTGAGAAGACGGGATTTTTAGACAAAACCCGCGTGTTTGTGTGTTTGAACAGATCTTAGAACTTAGAGCAGCGTTACTTGTGCAAATCCTCTGTGGGAACGATATATTGTATACTAAATGGGCAAAAGGAGAAATCCTACGTCACTACAAGCCGCAGCAATCTGAGATAGACTCCTCATGCCTCCTCGCCCAAACTGCGTGCTCAACGGCTCTCCAGTAGAAGAAAGATGCAGCCTACCGTTCTGATAGCAAACCACACCATCTCGCAAAGCAGCTATGAGCTCTTGACTGTCTCCTCAGAAGTGATCAAGACTGTCACACCAAATACATCTACGAACCGGACGTGCAGCAGCAGGCGCCGGTGGCTGCTCTCTCTGCAATCCAGCTAGCTCTACCTTCAGCTCTCGCATCTGCCGAATTAGGTCTTCAATCTGGTTCTGTTGACCATGGTTCTCCGCAGGTCTCTGAACAGGTGCCTTTTGTGCCGGAGCTGGCACAACTGGCATCAAAGGAACTGCAGCTGAGACAACAGGTCTGGGAGCAGGGGCCAAAGGCTGCTGTACTTGAGGAGCAGCATAAGGCGGAGTGACCACTTCTGCAAGCGGACGTCCTCCCACAGCCACTCTTCCCCTCCTCTGCCTTGTCAGTACAACCACAGCATCCTCAACTCTCCCCCAATCCATAGTAACACCTCCCTCAGCAGATCGATCGGCCAACATAATACATAACCGATCTGCCGTAACATCATCGGTAGCTTGTAGGAAAAGCTCTGTTCTCCTAGCATCTAGGGTTATTCGCTCTAGAGTTGAAAGTTGTCGGTATCTCCGATCAAACTCTCTCAGCAACTCACTCAGGCTCATCATACGACCAGGTTGCTGCTCAACCCAGTCTAGAAATGTCCTTCTAGTAACTCTCTCTGAATCCTCCTCAAGAAACTCTTCTCGAAGAGATCGCTCAAAACTCATCCAGATTCTAAGGTTTCTCCTCTGTACATCCCTGACTTGGTCCCGCAACTCAAGAATGACAGCTAACTCAAAACTTGCTATCATCTCAGCATCAGTAACCCTAACCAGCTCCATCTCTCCTCTATACTCACGCAGATATCTAGAAATATCTCTACCTTCAAACCTTCCACACCTATTCACTATCGCTTGCAAAGCCTTGGTGGATTTTAACTCACCCTCTCCAACGATCGGATGCTGTTGGACCAAGGCCGCAAGCGTCTTCAGGATCTCAGCCGTATCCAGACCGGGTACAGAGGTCGTTGTAGTCACAGGGCTACAGAAGGTGCTGCAGTAGACGTAGATGCAGCAGCCGCAGAAGTAGCAGCAGTAGCGCTCTTGCGATCCATCTTCTCTCCTTGTAGTAAACTCAACCTCCTCAATCAATCACCCCAAGAGCTCTCAGTGGAAGCACCAGATGTCGGGTTGAGAGTCTTCTTGAGAAGGACGAACCTTCTGGCTGTGATATGATCTTGAAGGTTGTGTTCAATCTACTCAGGGAAGCGTTGGGCTTCAGACTGTGGCTGGTTTACTCAAAGGATAGGCTTCAGGTCTCAAGGTGATACTGAAAAACACTCATATAAGTCTCTTGGCTCTTCTGATATGTTCAGGAAGCAAAGTTCAGACTTAACTAGCAACGATATGATCAGATGGCGGACTTTGACACTCAAGATTGAGAAATATGTGAAGGTTCAGACTTCAGAACTCCTCCTACATGTCAATGAGGTCCTACTGGATACACATACGAAGTTTCAGCTTCAGATCAATTCAGAGCACTAAGATATGAGTAGAAACTTTCTGAGTAGAGAAATTACGGCAATTTTTGATACCCAGACAGCTGTTTCGACCTAGAACAAAGAATTGGCTCGATCACTTTGGAAAATTCTTACAGGATTTGCAGTACACAGCTTGCTGAACACTCCTGTGAAGTTGGGCCTCCTGATTCCACACAGAACTCCAGATCTCGCTCTCTGAAGTTGCTGTTTCAGATTGAGAGCCTTTCGGACCCCCTCTACTTCAGCGGTCGCCTTGAATTACTCACTCACTCAATTGACATGAAAATTTGGAGAAAGTCGTAGCCCTACTGATAGAGAACACAACCACGAAGGTTTGAAGCGATTTCCTCGATTCTGCTGCAATTGACACTCAAAACCCCAAAATCAACAAAAGTGAAGCAGTTTTGACACAATCCAAACTTCAATTGGACATAACTCCTTGTTTATTGATCCAAATTGATCAAGAATTTCACTGACAGTGCTTGGCTCGACGAGCTCTATCTCTCTGTACTCTTAGATTTCGCAGTACCCTCACCAATTGCTCGAAATCCACTCTAGAGCTCTGTTTCTAAACTTAGAGTTTTACAAAAGACAAAAATGGACCAATGGGAGTTCATAGCTCCATTTGATTGTCATTTTGTGCCTTAAACTACCTGGTAACTTATCTACAATCATAAGCTACCACGTCAAGCCCCCTAGAGTGCCAGCAGAAAACTTAAACTACCTAAAACGACACGCAGTCTCAAAAATTAACTTAAATCAGCTAGAAAGCGTGCATGGGCGACACACAAATACAACCCATGAGCTTAAACCCTATCAACATGGTAATCAACCTACTAAGACTCAAAATATATAACATCTTTCAAAAATGGACTTCTCTGAGGTCTTAACTTCACTCAGAGAGACTAACGCCTGACAGAGAAGTGAATCATTTACTATGTGAAATGATTCACATCACGACAACGGAGTGAAGCTCAAACTCACTATTGCTATGAACTTCGAGAGAATTGACAAGAGTGAGCGAGAACATTCGACGATAGTTCAAGCGTTAGTCAAGACGTGTGACAGTAGACTTAGGGGGTGGACCAAGTTGCTTCTGTTTTCTCTCTAAGCTGATACGTCGACGTATTGTACCACTAAGATACATGTCTCTTGAGGTGATACTGAGACAAAAATCGAATATGTTTGTAGAAGAAGATTTTCTTACGTAGATTACTTTGTCGTGGGAGGATGTGATACATCATACTTCACTTTTGGTATTACGTATCAGGCAGTTCGAGCGCCTGCACACAGAATTAGACAGTCAATTGAGCTGATTGGGAAGAAGACGACGAAGGATACATGTATGATCCAAGTGAAGAATCATGCTATAGGATTGAGACAGTACAACCTTTCACTCCTACCTCACCTGCTCAGTTTAATCGTTATACTCCTAGGGACAAGACTGGTACTGTATAGACCAGGACGACATGGCAATCTTCTCTATAACAAAGATCTTTAAACCCTCTTCCCGAGACATGTAACAATTGTGGAGAAAGCGGACATTGGTGGTCTACTTGCCTCCATCCAAGAAGACAGATTGGACAAGTACCCTTATGCAAAAATTGTAAGGAAGTATGACACTTCATAGAGAACTGTCCTCAGGCTCAATGACCTTGGCATATGGTTAGGTTTGCAGATACCTCACCTCCTGCAAATGGAGCATCCACTTCTAAACTTGAGTTAGCAGTGGTGCAGCATATCTCTGTAGAAGAAGAAGATCCTAAGGATTTGCAAAGATTGTTTGCACTTTGAGGAAGATGAGCCAGACCCTGCGAAGCATATAGAAAAAGAGCCTCAGCTGCAGAAGATGTCTGCAGCACTGAAGAAGAAGTCACCTGAGGAAGCACCACCATTTATCCTGACCAATGGAACTACTTGGAGTCCTTGCTCCGATGCAGATAGCTGACCTCCAAAGAAAATTATGGGTGATGCAGTACTCAAGGTGAGTACCAAAGCAAAGAGAAGCAAGGTGACACAGAAGAAGAAACATCACAAGGAGATAACACCCTCTCCAGAGTGACCTTCTTCTCCTGCTTATGACAAGGAAGATCCGAAATACTTTGCTCCTGACATCCGACAAGAAGTAGAAGCCATCATGCAAGAAGAACTGGAGAAACGAATGAACATAGTACAGATGTTTTCTCCACCGACCACGGCAACTCCTTTTCCATAGGAAAAGCTTTCCGTTGAAGGAAGATCCAACTCACGTCTTCCACCTAAGGAAGTATCTTCTAAACCTTCCATGTTGGAAACTCCGGTCACTCTTCTGAAGCGATCTCCTTATGACTTCTTGCAAGATTTGTGTAATCAGAAGGCGGATGTAACCTTCCAACAGCTTCTGGATGATAATACTGGCTACAGGAAACTGTTATAGTCCGTTCTTAGAGGATCAAGGAAGAGGAGAAAAGAGAAACTTCTCCAAAGTACCCCGGTCTTGAGAATAGAGCATGAAGACTTAGGAGCACCAGAACTTAACATGGAGATCCATGGCTGTCTTCTCAAGAAAGTACCCATCGATTCAGACTCCGGAGTCAACATCATGATTGAGCAAACTGCACATATCCTAGGCTTCATTGAGTTCCAGCCTACTCCGAGGATTCTCAAAATGACTGACCAGATCAGAAGACGACCTTTGGGGCAGCCGAAAGATGTTGTGACGATAATTGGGGGAGTATGTTTCTACCTCACTTGCATTATCTTGCGACCTGTAGCTAAGTTGAGATCTCATGTTTTGATAGGAAGACATTGGCTGTATGCTGCAAATGTAAATACTGATTGGAGAAATTATTGTTTGAGATTTCTTAATCCTACACCCAAGCAAGAGAAGAAGTCTAAAGTCTCCATCTCTTGGATGAAGATTGGACATCAAGGTGAGACCTCCTCTACCACTGATGGATACACATCGAAGATTCAACCGTGTCTTCTGACAGTGATGAAAGAAGAGATGAGTTTGTGATAAATTACTTGTGTAATACAGATAAACCAGAAGAAGATGATGTGATGGACTACGGATACATTGAGTGCTATGAAATTTCAAAAGAAGAGCTTCTAGAAAACGAAATTATTGTCTTTCCTTCAGAAGATCAGTTAGCTAATCAGTCAGAAGCTGAATCAGGTCTAGAAAAAGCCCCCAAACCGAAATATTTTGGTGTCAATAAATACAGCCACACTAGAATGGTGAATCCTGACAACCTTCAGGAGATGGAGATTGCCCCAAGAAAGAAGCTGAAGCTTTCCAAGGTAATCGAGAGCCAACAGTTGGAAGACTTCCGAGAACTCCTGATAGAGTTTCAACTTCTGTGGTCCTTCGCATGGACCACAGAAGACATGAAAGGTATATCTAGAGAATTGGGAGAACATCGAATTGACTTGCTGGAAGGCGTTGTTCATGCACGGCAAAGGCAATATCGACTCAACTCCAAGTACTCACTTCTTGTGAAAGATCAATTTGACCAGTATTTGAAAGCAAGAGTTATCTTCCTAGTGCTTAGCAGTGAATGGGTGGCTTCGATTGTCATCCTTCTCAAGAAGCAAACAGGTAAGATCAAGGTGTGTCAAGACTTCCGGAAGCTGAACTTGGTCACGAAGAAAGACCATCATCCTTTGCCATTCACAGATTCTGTGTTAGACCAGTTAGCAGGACACGAGTTTTACAGCTTTCCGGACGAGTATTCTGGATACAACCAAGTGTCAATCAGAGAAGAGGATAAGTCGAAGATGACTTTCACTACTGATTGGAGAACTTACGCATGTAACCAAATGCCATTTGGTCTGTGCAACGCTCTCGTCTCATTTCAGAGACTGATGATTACAATTTTTAACGAGTATCTTCAGACTTTTATGGAGATCTTCACAGATGATTTTTGTGTGTTTGGATCCAAGGTGGACCACCTGATATTTTTGAGGAAGTGTTTTTGAAGTGCAAGGAACACCGTTTGGCTCTACATCTTGAGAAGTGCTTCTTTGGAATGGCAGAAGGAATCTTGTTGGGTCATAGGATTTCTGGAAGAGGTATAGAAGTCGACTGTGTCAAGGTGGAAGTTATCATGAAACTTCAATCATCTGTTAACTTGACTCAGTTGAGAAGTTTCTTGGGCAACATAAGATACTGCTGGAGGTTCATCGACATTATGCATAGGTAGCACGAAGACTTACCAAGCTACTGAAGAAGGACGAACCTTCCGTTTGGACTTCCAAGCAGCAAGAAGCTTTCGAGGAGATGAAGAAGTTTCTGTCAAAATCCTCCGTCTTGACACCACCTGATTGGGAAAAGGTCTTTCACATTTATGTGGGGTGGTATTGAACCAGAAAGATGAGAAGAAGAAAGATTATCCTATTTACTATGCGAGAAGACAACTCAACGATGCCGAGAAGAAATACTCGACAACTGAAAGGGAGTGCCTTGGCATGATCTGTTCCTGCAGGAAGTTTAGGCATTATCTTTTGGTCGACCCATTTGTCTTCTATGTGGATCATTTTTCTTTGAAGCATTTAGTTAAGAAGATAGACTTGTCAGATAAGATTGCTAGTTGGATTCTTCTACTTCAGGAATTCATTTATATTGTTGAGTACAAGCCTGGAAGGCAGCATGTTAATGCTGACTACATGTCCAGACTTGAGATAGAACCACGAGAAGACGAGGCGGAAGACGAGTTCCTTGATGAGAAGCTGTTTCAAGTTTCTACAGATACATCGCAATCTGAGGGGGGCGAACCACCCAGTTTATAGAAGCCGAAATGAGGTCTTCTGATCCTATTTACGTGACTTCTATGGAGGGGTCTATTTACAAGGACCTGAGAAAGTTCTTAGAAAACCTGCAGTACCCAAAAGGACTGGATGATGAGTAGAAGGTCGTCTTCTTACACAAGGCATGACCTTATGCGGTCTTCCAAGGTATCCAGTTCAAAAAGTAAATGATGAAAGTTGAGAAGATGCCTCGAGTCTTTAGAAATCAAGGTGGTGATCATGAGACTTCACTATGAAGACACTGGAGGTCACTATGGACTACAGAAGACGGTGAAGAAGATGTTGGATGTTGGTTACTAGTTGCCAACCATGTACAAAGATACTTTTCAAGAGATCAGAAGATGTGATGCTTGTCAGAGGATGAGAAGACCTACAACCAACACTCGATGATCTCTCACTCCTATTTTATCTTTGTCATCTTTTGGAAAGTGAGGAATAGGTTTCATTGGTCTTATCGCTCCTGCAGCTAGAAGGACCCGAGCAAAGTATGTCTTGATAACCACGGACTACGTCTCGAAAATGATAGAAGGTGAGGCTACCAGGAAGAATGATGCAGCGGTGATCGCCAAGTTTCTTTGGCACGACATCATCACTCATTACGGGTGTCCACTTGAACTGGTGTCTGATAGAGGAACTCATTTTTTAAATGATAAATGATAAATATTGTTACATATCCTTTGGAGTCTTCGCGGACCATGAGACTGTCCATGTGAGTCCACCATAGTGGGACTCGGATCAGAAGCTTCATTAACAGTTTGCAAGCGCATGCATCTCTAATCGTGTCCGCAAAGGATTGAACCCACGACCTTTCTCTTAGAGGACTGTAGGCTAAACAACTTGGGACATTGCACTTCGGTGAGACCATTATCCTCTTGACTCAATATTTCAAGATCAAGCATCGGAAGACGACTTCGTACAACCTGAAAGCTAATGGACTAACAAAGAAGTCGAATGCTCTTCCCTGTAATATTTTGAATAAGATAATAGTGAACCACACGTATGACTGAGACACGAAGCTATCTTTTGTGTTGTGGGCGTTTAAGATTTCACCTAAGGTCACCACTCAGAAGACCTCCTTCTATCTAATCTATGGAATGACACCCATTGTCCTCATTGAGTTGGAGATTCTCACCTATAGGTTGGTTGTTACAAAACACATGGAAGAAGAGGAAAGCCAAGAGCAGCGTCTTCTGAACTTTGTGAAGTTTGAAGAAGATAGGAATGCAGCTCTAGAGAAGACTTATGAAATACAAGCACAGCGGAAAGTGAACTACGACAGCAAGCTGAAGAAGGTGATTGTCAAGGATGGAGATTTAGTTCTCTTGTACGACAACTAACATTTGAAGTTTCCTGGGAAGCTTCATCTTTGCTGGATGGACTCTTACAGAGTCCTTGAAGTCTTCGACAATGATTCTTTACTGTTGGAAGAATTAGATGATACCTTGATGATCACTCGTTGTCGCGCTACTTGGCGGCTACATGCTTGACTTCTACTCCGACGCTTAGGTTTGGTAGTTCTAGAAGTTAGCTCATATTACTTCTAGTCCTTTATGTATATGTTTGACACCTTTGTATACGGTGTTAACACTATTTTGAGTCCTAGTAGGCTGATAGTATGTTAGTTATCTTGTTCAAGCATTTGTGCGCTTGTGCAAGTGACTTCTTACTTGTCTATGACGTTCAATGTACATAACTTAGGATTTCCATGCTGATAGGGGTTTGAGCTCATGGGTTGTACTTACTTGTCGCCCATGCACGCTTTCTAGCTAATTTAAGTTATTTTTCGGGGCTATGTGTCATTTTAGGTAGTTTAAGTTTTACGCTGGCACTCTAGGGGGCTTGACGTGGTAGCTTATGAGTGTAGAAAAGTTACCAGGTAGTTTAAGGCACAAAAGGACAGTCAAGTGGAGCTATGAACTCCCATTGGTCCATTTTTGTCTTTTGTAAAACTCTAAGTTTAGAAACAGAGCTCTAGAGGAGAGTTCGAGCAATTGGTGAGGTATCTTCGAAATCTGAGAGCACAGGAAGAGAGAGCTCGTCGTGCCAAGCACTGTCAGTGAAATGTTTGCTCGATTAGGATCAATAAACAAGGAGTTATGCCCAATTGAAGTTCGGATTGTGCCAAAACTGCGTCACTTTTGTTGATTTTGGGGTTTTCGGTACCAATTGCAGCAGAATTGAGGAAATCACTTCAAAACTTCGTGGTTGCGTTCACTGTCAGGAGGGCTACGACTGTCCAAAAAGTTTCGAATCATTTGAGTAACTGAGTAATTCAGGGCGGCCGCTGAAGCAGAGGGGGTCTGAAAAGCTCTTAATCTAGAGCAGCGACTTTAGAGAAGGAGATCTGGAGTTCTACAAACAATCAGGAGTCCCAACTTCACAGGGATGTTCAGCATCCTGTAGACTTCAAATACTGTGAGAAGATTTGAAATTCATCGAGCCAATTCTCTGTTCTATGTCTGAATAGCTGTCAGGTACCAGAAATTGCCATAATTCTCTTATTCAAAACTTTTCTGTCAACATCTCGGTGCTAGAATTTAATCTCAGGTTGAAACTTCGTGTGTGTGTTCAGTAGTGCCTCATTTACATGTAGGGGAAGTTTAGAAGTCTAAACCTTCATAGTTTTCCTCTCTTTGAGTGTCAAAGTTCACCGCTTAAGCCTATTACTACCAGTGAGACCTAAATTTCGCTTTTTGAGCATATCAGAGGATCCTACACTCCTGTGTGAGTGTTTATAGCTCCTGTTGTGACCTGAAAGCCAACCTCTTGAGTAAACAACCACAGCCAGAAGCCCGGCGCTTTCCTAGGTAGACGGATCACACTCCGACATCGTGTTAATGAGTGACGCGTCAAGAAGTAAACATTACGAGGATGTAAACATTTGAGGGTGGGCGTATGTGTTTGCAAGTTTTGAGATTTTTTCAAAATTTATAAGTTAACGTCATGTATATATAATTGAATTGACCTTGCTACTTAAGTTTATCCTTGCTTAGCGGGAAGATGAACTTAAGACGGATTTTTTGGAAGAAGCCGGAAGACGGAATTTAGAAGACATAGTGCGAAGTTTTCCAAGGAGGACCGTGATTGTAACTATGGGAGACACCAACCTAGTATCCACTGGATGACGCAGTAGGAATTTGATGGACTTGAAGGACAACCACCTAAGCAGTAGGTAGGGCTAGGGTTGACAGGACATTTACCTAAAACACGGACAGCTAGGAAGTAGACATGAAAACTACCAGATCAAGAGAAGAGACGCAGAAGCGTCATATCTTTTTTCCTTCTTCCCTACTCAAATTCAAACACATCGAGAAAGACATCAAAGGTACGTGCAGAGAAATTGCAGTAAGAGATTGTGAGGGCGGTCGTCTTCCAGCAGGAAGAGAGCTCGAAGTAGAAACAGGCAGGATTTTCCAAAGATCGCAAGAATTGAAAACCTCTAGAATCGAAGCTTAGAGCTTCAAGCTACAGGCAGCAAAGCTCGAAGTCGAATGTGAAGACAAGGTCTTAGCAAGACGAAGTTGTTCGTGAACAGAATCGAAGCACTCACATCAGCAGTACGCAAAAGACATTTGGAGATTGAGCAAAAGTGCAGCAGATTCTGCTAGTGCATTTTGAGGTTCTTCTCGCTTCTTCCTCCATCGTCTTATCTGATCTTATGTTCCTTCTTCCTCGATTGCTTGTAAGAAGCCTACCTACTCCATCCTCTCTTCTGAAATTTCTCTTGAGTGGATTGCAGCAGAAACGCTGTCCAAATTCTGACAGCCTTCTTCTCAATTTCACTTCCCGAAATTGAAATCGATCTTCCTCTCTCTGTCTTGAAAATTCTTTGTTTCTGTCCATCTATTTCCCTAGTCCATTGTGCTTCTGTCCCTAGAATCCATAGGCAAAAGATTTATTTTCAAATCTGGACATTTCCGGCAGCTGAATTTTGAACTCACACTCAAGTAGTGTGAATTGGATTAGAATTTAATTGTGAGAATCTTGATGTGAATCCAGAGTGGAACTGTGAGTTGGTACTTGTTTCAAGAAGTAGGAACTTGAGATTCAGACCAGTGCCTCCCAAGCTTCTTGTCTTCCCAAATCCACATCTTCCTAGAGAGCTAGAAGACTGGAAAGGCTTGCAAAATGCGGGAAAAGAGGTGAGGGTCCTCTGCGGATCTCTTCTATAGCAGCATGTTCCTTCAGCAGCATGTTCCTTCTTCTTCCCACCTTAGATGAGAATTGTGAGGAGTTTTGCTGACAAAATCTGGAGAGCAATATCAAGGGTCATGTCTTCTCATTACGTAGCAAGCTTCTTCTGAGAGTGTATGCAGGGTAAAAAGTCAAAAGATAGAGTACGAATGTTCATTGTCTGTCGTGAGGATAGATTACGTGCAAGAAGCCAAAAGACATGTGAGACCAGTGATAGAAAGCCAGATGCGGAAAGTATTCTGAAGACGTAAGTTACCAAGAAGCTGTCGCTGAAGTCTTCCTGGAGGTCATTGTCACCATAGGAGTCCTCAACCTTCTTCTGACCGTTTCGTAAGACTCTCTTCTCAAGTACCTCTTTATCTTCTGCTAGGAAGTAGGATGAACTGCAAGGTGGATTGTCTTCTTAGGAATCCATGTGATCCCTTGCTTAGTTAGAATTGCGTAGATATAGATCAGAAGACGTGATGTAGTTAGGAAGTTCTCTTAGAATTCTGGTCTTCCAGAAGTCGTCTTCTGGAAGACAGAACTCGTCTTCTGAGAATGGAAACTGGATTGTGAGAGCATGGTAAGGATTGATGTAACACACAAGAAAACTAAAAGATGTTCGAAAGTGTAATATAAGGATCGAATCCACAAAGATGCAAGTAAATATCATCCAGATGTAGTAAACAAGTGACAAAGGTGATTTTTTATGGTTGTCTTTTATTCTCACGGATCGAAGTCAGTCCCAATGGAGATCAAACTCAAGTCTATCCAATAAGACAGAGTTGATAATCCTGATAAATAACATAACATATACTAAACATGTCAAGGACCTCAAGAAAACAACAAGAATACAAAGCCACGGATGAGAATGTATTCAAGAAGAAGTACTGCTGAAGTGCTACTAAGTAGCTTCTATCACCATAAACGTTAAGTATCTTCACACTAAATTATTCACTACTACTGCTCTCGAAAACTCTGACGAAGAAGACTCTTCTTCCGCCGAAGTACGAAGTACAACTTCTTCCAAAGTGACTTCCTAAGAAGAACTTCACCACGAAGACACTCCTTAAGAAGAACAACTTCCTTCAAAGTAACTTCGTAGTTGCTGGTTTGTTCTCAGACTTCGCCTCAAACTTCTTACTCTGATTTCGGTTGTAAACAGCAAAGAACTTCGTCACCCAGACTAACTCCTATCACAACAAACTACGAAACTTTGTAGGTAAAACTCGGAAGAAGACAAACACACAATGGCTCTGTAAACTTCAGAAAAGTATAAATCCAAATAACAAACACATAGAGGTATTGAGAACCAACGACACAACTTCTTATATACAACTTCGTCCGAAGATGGTGGATCTCATTTCCTAAGAAGAAGTATATACATCTTCGTCATACAATCACACCCCCACAGAAGATGAAACGGAAGTGTCTACACTACCTAACTGTAATATCTTAGCTATACTCCACAGTGACAGTTTAACTATCTCTCTAATTTTCCTAATCTCTCGTACTATCCTCTCCGTGACTCTAATTATCCTACTCTTCGCCAAAGGATCTGCTGTTGTCATCATCTCCACTCAAGTCGCGTCAGAAGCTCTTTCTCTGAAGAATCGAGTTTGATGACAAAGTAAGAAGTCAATACTTCATCAACTTTACCCCGAAGTTCTTCCACCTTCGTTGCTACTGAAATCTTCGCCTCTTCAATCTTGACAAGTTCTTCGTCCTTGACTGCTAACTGTTCACGTAAAGTGTCCCTCTCTGACTTCATGTCGTGAAACCTTGAAGTCATCAAGTTCAACTTCGTCTATAGGTCCTGAATCGCTTGTGAAGTTTTTACCTGCTCTTCGGACTTCGCCTGAAACAAAACATCGCGCTCCAACTTCAACTTCTTCACTCCTCCAAAGTGTTTTTCAACTTTGTTATAAGTTGATGCTTCTCTTCCAGCCATCCCTTCCATCCGAAGTGTATAGCACTTAGCAATTCTATCAGCGTCAATGGTACCTTCTCTTCTTCCTCATATGTCTGTCTCTGCATATCTAATTGGATGAGGATTGGCAGCGCGGTACCACTCAAGAACTCCAACGTATGCTCGAACATCTTCAATTCTTTCTCAATACTTCGCTCGTCGTAGGCCGAAGTTGTCGCTTCATCCTGTTGCTGCGAAGTGCGAAGTCCCTCTTGAAGACTCTCATCCTGCACTTCGATAGCTCCCGAGTTCACTCTTCGCAGTACGAAGTCTTCTGATCTTTTCTCCTCTCGACTTCGTCTTGGTCGTACTTCTCCACTGAAGAGGATTTTGCTGGTACCTGAGTTTCTTCAGGCTCTTCATGTTCTTCGTCCGAAGTCTCAACTGTCAACTTCTTCGTCTTCTTCTTTCTTTGCAAAGTAGCTCCTCCTTTTGTTCCATCTTCAGTTCATCTCCTCTTTGTACGTGTACTCGGTCTTGCAGAGGTCATGGATGTCATCATGTCGTCTCTCCTAAGCATCGGCTCTAAGATCAACTACTCTTCCTCCCACACCTTCGGTCCATAATTTATCTTCTCCGGCTAGTGTCAACAAATGCATTCCTCTATAGAACACCGCGACGAAGGCTACGAAGTACATCGATCCGCCTTTGTAGAATTTACTGTACAACTTCTGAACATAAATGTGAAAAATCTTCACCCAATACGCCTTCCGCCCCGCAAGTACCAGTTCAATGAAGTGCACCTGCCAGTTGGTTAAATACGAAGTGCGATAGGGTTTGAATATCATATTCAGCGCCAATGCAATGTCTCTTCGGAACGGATCTCTAATTCTGTACTTTAAATCCGTTCGTCTCCACTAGCATCATTGTGAAGAGTTCACTGTACTTCGTCACTTCGTCCGAAGACGGCTTCATGGTGCTATCGTACATCAAGTCCCCTTCCTGACCTGCATCATCAATTCTCAACACATACCTCCAGTTCTGAAGCGTCCACTTCTGTGGCCTTCCTCACGATTCCAATGAAGTGTGTCCTCGGCATATCAAGATCTCATTCATGAATTCTACCGACACAACTCTCCAATTCTGAAGTAGGAAGGACAACCTCATGTCCTCAAGCTGTCTTGTATAGGACCGAAAATCAGACCACTTCATCGCAAACGTCTTTAGCCCCGCTAGTGACTTCCATGCAGTCTGCATTCCGCGCATTCTTCCCAACTGCTGAGGTACGAAGTTCTTCGGGTCACAAAGTATGGAGTTCTGCTTCTCTTCTGAATCTTTCCACTCAAACGCTGCGAAGTTGCACTTCGTCGATATCTACCTTCTGTTTCGGAAGCGCTACAGTAAATCTGCGAATGAAAATAGTAAAAGTGAAATGTCATGACTCCTCTTATATCTTTTTCATGTCGCTCTTCACGTGCGAAGTTCCTCTTGATCTTCGTCGACGAAGTTGCACTAACTCTCGTCATACTTCAGTCATTCTTCTTGAGCTCGTAACTTCGTCGTACGACATTCATTCTCAACAAATATGGTATCCTTGGAAAGCTCTTCATCTGTAGAATACAACCAGATTATCAGACCCAAGACATACACTTCATAGTTCATTTATTTCCACTCAGCATCATGCTTCAGCGAAGAAACTCTATACTACAACTAAAACTATTTTTTCTATGCTAACTAATCTACTTCTTTACTAACAAAAACAAAAATTTACGAAGAAAATGAAAATCCAAGGCTTCACAATTGAGTCGTAGGCTCACAGCAAGCATGTGTTGTATAATGTACCAAAAGCTTCGAAATGACTATGCATCTTCGAGGTCTTGTGTTATCACAAGCAGAGTTGAGCGCGGTCAAACTTTTCATCAAGGAGTTGAGCCTTGACTTCTTCACTTGGAATTGGAATCTTGCCTACCAGGGTCTGATAGAAGAGGTCTGGGTAGTCCTACCTCCTCGGAATTGTGTACTTGTCAAGGCAAGAGTGGCTAGAGGAAGACCAGCACTGTGGACGATGGAGTGGTAAGAAGAGTGTTCCATCGATCCGAATATGAGAAGAAGGGTTACGAGTTGGAGAAGGGTAAAATTCCTCCGATCATTTCAAGAAAATGGCATGTATCCGGGAGTACTACTTGCCTCTTCCTGGAAGATCAACAGAGAAAGAATGGTTGGAAGGTGGAAGCCTACCGGGAGCTGAAGAAGCGTCTTTTGGAGAAGCTTTACCTTCATCTTTTCTCCAAGGGAAAATCTCAGAAGATCTGATACCTAGGAGATCAAGAAGTGGAATTCCTAGAAGTTGTTTGGGCAGGAGAGGCCGTCAATTGGAATGTCTTCTTCCACGTCTATGTACACACCGAGTTGGCTTATTTGGGCACCCCAGCAAGAGGACATCTCACCCCTTATCTGTATGTATCCAAAGGAGATTTGAAGGAGGCTCAGTTGGTCAAGTATGGACCAGTGAGGCAGGAAGGAGTCAAGGAAGAGACTTCAGAAGAGGAGGGTCCGGCAGGTGCCATGTCTTCCTCACCAATTTCAGTGCCTAAAGGAGGATCAGACACCACCTCGAAGAAGATCACCGACTAGATGGATGATTCAAATGACGTAAAAAATACATCGTCATCGAGGAGGACCTAAAAGTGTTCTTATGACAAGCACTTCTTATCCCATCATCCACTCCGGATCAGGCCACCAAGAAATCAGTTCCTACGACTCCAAGGAGTCTTCCGAAGACTCCAGAAGACAGAACCTAGGTAGATGTTCCGATTGCGACAGGTGACAATGTAGAAGATGACAGAGCATTCGGAAGACAAGCAGAGAAGCTTCGATGGATCAATATGTAAGCATGAACTTGGCTTCTACACGGAGAAGACTGGAGGAGTTCAGTGTCGAGATCGAGCCAGCCATGGAGATGGTGGAGAAGCAGGCTAGAGCCCAAGAGAAGTCTCTTCAGTCAAGATTTGGTCTTCGGACTTTGATCCAACAAAAAGAAGCGCATAAGTAGAGGGTGGAAGCTCTGGAATCCAACCTCCGTGCTACTGAGAAGATAGCCAACAAGTATAAGACGAAAGCTTCCACTTCTGTTAAAGAGATGGCTCAACTTCGAAAGACCCACCAGGAGTTGTAGGTGCGACTTCAGTAGAGGGAGCAAGAAGTCTTGAGGATCAAGGGCAAATTGACTGACTTGATAGCCGAGAAGAAGACTTGGAGTACTCAGCGAGAAGCTGTAGAAGCCAAGACTGCAGAGGAGAAGAAGCAACGGTTGGAACCAGAAGATCGAAGCAAAGAGATCATGACATAGATGAGAGAAGCGCTTAGGAAAAAGTTCAACTTCGCCGGAAGGAAGCTTCTGACCTTAGCACGAACGTGGGATGTTGTCTCTAAGGACATGCCGGTAGAATGTAAGGACATCATGTTCATATTCTTGGATCAGATTCAGAACTTGAGGAAGAGTTGATCCATCTTGAAGTTTGATCACCATTGGTCAACCGGTTTGGGAGAACTTGAAGTCTCAAAGTTCGGAGAAGTTTTTATTATTAGTGGATTTGGATTTTATGTCATATCTATTGTATCTTTTGGTTCTTTTCGAGCAATTAGGGAGGAGTTTGCTGTTGAAACTGCCGTGCTAGCGTACAAGTTGACATTGTGAAGGTGTGGGGTTGATTTCAGCTCTTTGTGGCAAAGGAACAAGGAGCCACGATAAATCAAAAATCACTGTTTGGATTTTTGGAGCAGTTATGTACCGCCATCATTGGTGCTATATTGTGAACTGAGTATTGCTTTGAAGCATGCATGCTTTATCTTGCTGGAATGCTTAAGAGACCAAGGTATGTAGAAAGTTATATTGGGACTCTATCAAGGAGACAAAGGAGAGCAACCTAAACCACTCTCTATGTCTACCACCACATGTCTTCACCAAGGCTTGAACAATCGACGGGTGTCCATGTTCGTTCTTACCAATCTCTTTTGGATTCATGACAGTAATGAGTTTGACTTTCACTCCGTACTGAGCAAAGAACTCCTTCACTTATGCACCACATAACTCTCCTTTGTTTGCACGTAATTTTCCGATAGACCCCTATCTATAGATAATGTCCTCAAAAACAAACCTACATATATCTTTTGTGGTCTCCATCCTTAGAGCTCGTCCTTCTACAAAGTTGGTGAGGTCTTCACGAGCCAACACTAAATACCTCATACCTCATAACTTCAAGCGCATCACCACCAAGAACCCATTGGAAGTGAATACTAGATGGATAAGTAGGCACCATGCCATCTCTATAACACACCTTCGAGTAAAACTACAAGGATGAGCTGACAAAGTTCATCACATCATGATACAAACCTTTCCACTAGTATCGTTCTTTTAACTTTGTGTAGGTAGCCCAAGCTCCTTGATGTCCGGCCTACAAGGTGTCATGAAACTACTTCAGCAATTGCTGCTTGGTCTACAAATCATCTATAACTCGTAAAAGTGCTCCATCTCTTCTCTGTGGACGCTTTCAAAAATATTCGTCTTGTAACAAGTAATTATATGCAGTCCTTCTTATCTCTCTGAATTGAACTTCACTCCAATCGTCCCGCCTTTGCAACAAACTCAAGTAGTATCATATGTTACGAAGTCTACATGTGTAAAACTCTTTCCTAAACAACAACGGCTCCAAGTCTGTAACCTGTCGACCAACTTGGCACCAAACATCTCTCTTCTCTTCATCCTCAACTTCTGCTACCATCTCATCTACATAACAAGCCCTAGATAACATATCTACTACTAGATTTTCTTCCCAACTATGTGTTTCAGCTCAGGGTTTAGACTCCGGACGTAAGTAATCTATCGCAGCATTGCTATAATTGACCTATTGCAATTTGCTATCATATCAAGCAAAAAGAAACAATATGTTTCTAAGATCACACGAGCTCCAATCAAGAATTCTTGATTTACTTTCATAGCAGTAACAACTCCTCGTAGTTCACGCTTCACTTGAGGATAGTTATATGATTTCTCTATCAATATTCGGACTCCAAATCTAGAAACAAACCGCACATCTTGATCAACAACCCATCCAATTGCTTTTGGACTCGTATCCACAGTCAATATCACAGGTCTCTCGCTCTCATAGTTAAGTCTCTTTAGTACAAGTGGAGACTTCAGAATCTCTTTCAGCCGCTCCATTGTCTCATGATGATCTTGCGTAAAGTAATCTCTTCTTCTTTTTCAGAGGTGCATACAGAGACTCACAACATGTGCATAATGAGGAATACTCACGCAAAGAACACACAACTCCTAAGAAATTCGGACCTCAATGATATTAGTACAATCTACTATCTTTGCTATAGCATATACCTTCTTTGAGTTCGACCGCCTCCTAAAAGTACCACATAAATGACCAACCATCAAAATCTTGACATTTCAAAACGAGATTTGGTACTTGATAGAGTGAGATGTACCTCTTCCAAATGTGTTAGAATCTGATCCACATCTAGAATATGGTTTGCAATGAACTTTATGCATAGTTTCGTCCTTGTCTTCTAGACAAGCCTTCATAGAGATATCATCCAGAAATGGGAAAGTGACCTCTGATAAAAACTCCCGTAACACCTTATGCATCATATGTTGCATATGGGCTACCGAGTTTGTTGCTCCTTGAAGAAAAATGCACATCCGCATCAATCCCAAAAGTGTACGCATGGTAGTCAAGTCTCTACTCTCCAAAGCAAGTTGAAACTGATCGTAGCTTGAAAATAGATCTCCAATAGAACAGACCGACCCTCCAGAAACATCTTAGCTATCTCATCAACCACAGGTCTTGTCTCAACGTGTCGAATATACGTTGTTGACAAGTTGTAAGTTCTGGATAAAGCGCAAAGCTCCTATCTTCTTAGGCCTTATGAACCATTTGTTAGAGTATGGAGATAGATGGTTCAAGAATATCCATCCGCATCTTCTCTTTCAATAGCTCAATGAGCTTCGTTAGCAAGACACGAGAGACTAGAATCGGCTTCAAATCCCAAGGTTCGTGAGAAACAATGAAGATAACCATCGGAGCTATCACACTAAGTTCCACACAACCAGTCTCTTCAGTTGAGATGGAAAATGCCTTACCATGGCTAACAATAATCTGCTCAGTCAAGAAGTCACTCTCTCCTATCTAGAGTTGTTCGAGTGTCTCTCGAGTAAACTGATGTCTTATTTGTTTAGGATTTCTAAGTACAGGCTCAACAGCCGTTGACTCCATCTACTATTTTGAATCAACAAGTAATTGGGTTGCCATTGGCTTCATCTTCTTTGCTACATCTTTATATTTGACGTGTACCTCTGCTTCTTGACGAGTCACATCAGTAGATTGCATCCTTTCATCTACTCTCTAGTCTCGAATGAGGACGATACTATAAGTACAAGACAATCTCTTCATAGATTTTATGAGAATGGATGGGGACCACCACCCTACCTCTCATCTGCTTCAACATCTATCTACATCATCTAGCCAACGAACAAAAGACTGTACACCGACAGATTTTTCATACACATCAGAAATCATCTCATCTTTTTTCAGAACTCCTATACAACGCAGATCTACTACATGCTTCTCCATCTGCCTCCTACTCTTTACAATCAAATCGTCTACTCGTTTGAACTCACTCCAATCATCAGAACTAAAACTCGTCAACTCATATCTCTAACTTTGTACACCATACACACTCTCAAAATCTTGAGCAGCCTCTTCATTAGCCTCTTGTGATCCCTTGGATTGCTCAAGCGGATCGTGATAGTAGTAGATCCTTCACTCTTGCTATCTCGTCCTACAAGAGTGGGTTTTGAAAACCCTTACTTCTACAAATAGGAGAATCTCTCAAGGTCTGTTTATTTGTTCGTGGTTTTTACTTATTTTAAAAACTGAACACAACATCTATCATCTGGACTACAGATCCTAGCATAGTGAGAGCCATCATCCATCACTTTGGTCTCCATCCGCAAAGTAGTGATATAAAACTGACCAAGAATGACAAGATAAGATGCAGAAGATTGCACGAAGAAGTGATGATCTACCTCCACATCATCTATTTTCACCCTCACATTAAGACAAGCGTCGTATAACTCACCCTTCTGATTGTTGCCATCACGTAGCATCCAACCATGATTCTATTTGATATGTCACTATCCTCTCTCGTACACCTCCCGTGACATGATGTTCATCTCAGATCCGTGATCAACTAAAGCAGCAACATGTTCAGATAAACTCCAAGACGTACTCCTGTAGCATTTGTAACACGAGGCCAATGTCTCTTTCTGAAATCACTATCAGTAGCTGGACTTCCCTTGCCAACTTCTTCATCATCAAACTTGATAGTTGGAGCAACCAACACTTCTTGTTGGTATCCCTTATCATCAACCTCCTGAAAATGCACAATCTCAAATTCTGCATCGTTCGCAGAAGCTCCAACCATATCTATCATCTGATTCTCTACTTGCTCGGACATCACCCGTCTCTTCTGTTTGATGATATCGATGATCGGCTCGTGAAACTCTCTCTTCGCAATACCAAGAGCCTCCCAAAGAGAAAACTCAACTCGTGTGTATAATATCCTCTATTCCAAAATGCTCCTAAGATTAGTAGAAGTTTCTATATCCGTAGCTAACTTGTAAGCCGGCCCTTTCTCTTTCTCTTCAGCAGTAAATTGCCTACCAGCAGTCATTGGTTCTTATTGAGACCTCTACACGTCCTCCATCGGACTTGGTGCAAGAGGAGGAGCTTGATAAGCAGATGGGACATCCTTTGGAAGAGTTGCTCACCTCTTGGTGACTCTCTGTCAATCTCTAGTCTCCACTCTAGTATCAATCTTAGAGGCATCTTGCCGTCTCTTTTCTTCCACAGAAACATCCTGTCAGTGAACGTGTCTATCCACGTCCAAGAATGCTTTGATAGACGTAGTGTCTATGAGATCTTCTCACCTTATGATCCTACTATGTCGTGTTGTGGTGCTGCACTTATGTGAAATTCTCATAAAACTTAGGATGTCTTTTTTTTCTATGTTTAGTGAATCTTATCTCGTAACTCGCTTGACAACGTATTAGGTGTCACGTTCATGATTATCTAGGATGTGAGATCGCACGATAATAAAACGTGCTAGCTCAATGATCCGTGGACATTCGTGTGAGTGACTCTTATTGTCAAATTTGAGTATAAGATAGAGCATCGAGAGTTTGTGGAGGCATTCTCTCTTAACGGGTGATTCGTGAAAATTTCTCGATGGTCTATGTGGAGGAGTGAAGAATCGCAAGAGTTGTGGTTATGGATGAAGGTCTGATACCAACTCTAGATCTTTTTTTCTTGAATCGATTTCACATTAAGCTTCATTGCATCCAACGCAATCACTTTCGACTGTGATTAGTTTCGTATTTTGATGATGAATTCATGAGGAAGGTGATGGACTTACCGCTTCCGATGATCTTTCTGATTGTTATCTATGAAGAGACTTGGGATTTGATAATGTACATCTTGATGTGACGAAGAATAGATCTCAACTATCCAGCCAACGTCCCTTTCAACGTCTGGGTCAATATTCGATGTCACTACAGATCAAAAATAAATCATGGAGCATGGATCGTAAAGAACTTTGGGGAAGAGTATTTCAACCGAGTGATAGCTTCATTATTTCTTTTTGTCGTATCTTTCACTATAGATTACTTTCAGATTGTAATTTTGACTTCGTATTAGTCGACGACTCAATTGGCTCATTCTAGTTGAGCGCGTATTTATGTTCCGCAAAGAATCCTTCAAGGGGATTTTGTACTAAAACTAATATCATTGCAGTAAGTGGAAGTTCCTTTCTAGTCTTATTGATGTCTAGTGTTTCCTTGGATGTTACAAGTCGTTCTAGTGGAAAAAGTTGAGAATGAGAAAAAGATAAACTTAAAATTATTTTTGTTCTATTATTATTTTTGGTCTACTTTTGGACCAATGGTGTTCTAGATGTTCCTCGTGATATTTTCTTTGGTTTCGGGAGGCTTAGGATGTACATTCGAGCAAAAAAGGTGTTGAAAAGCTCTTGACCAGAACTACAATCTTGGCTGAAGAATCTAGTAATTATATGAAGGATTGAGGGTGCTATGATCTGCTGAGTGGTGGGGTGAAATTCATACTCCATTGTTTTTCTGTTGTTTTCAGAGATTTGTGAGTAGTTTTAAGGAGATGTGAATTGGGTTGGAGAGCTGGCCATGAGCTTGTCGTTTTGATATTAGATTCAGTTGATTCTTGATCGTTTTGGATTGTCAACCGATCTGTTGAAGTTGAATGGTGCAGAAGTGATGATGTAGGTATTGTGAATTGTGACAGCCATGAAGAATTGGCTATTTCTCGAGTTCTAGGTCGAATTTCTAAGTGAAACTTTCCATGCTTGAGGGATGCTTTATTAGTACGATGGAAAATTTCATCTTGAATGATTGAATAGGTTATTCATAGTTTTGGATCAAGCCTACTTGGATCTGTAAAGCTCTCAAGTTAGCATAGATTAAGGTTTGATCCATATCTGAGAGTTGGATTGAGATTTCGATCTGAAAATTATTCAGGATAAGAGTGAAGGGTCAAGTATAATTTCTTGTGAAGTTTGATCATCACTGATCGACCGGTTGGAGAGAACTGAAGTCTCAAAGTTCAAAGAAGCTTCTATTATTAATAGATTTGGGTTTTATGTCATATCTATTGTCATCTTTTGGTTCTTTTTGAGCAATTAGTGAGGAGTTGCTGTTGAAACTACTATGCCAGCGTACAAGTCGACATTGTGAAGGTGTGAGATTGATTTTAGCTCTTTGTGACAAAAGAGCAAGGAGTCACGATAAATCAAAAATCACTATTTGGATTTTTGGAGCTGTTAGGTACCGCCATCATTGATGCTTTGAAGCATGCGTGCTTTATCTTGCTAGAATGCTTAGGAGACCAAGGTGTGTAGAAAGTTATATTGGGACTCTATCAAGTTTGGTTGAGCGGCTCTAGAGCATCTTTCGGTTGTACTAGATAGAGTTCTGGTGGTTGGATTGACGAGTAGCTAGCGGCGTTGGGAAACTCTTAAGTCATGCTTCCAATGATATAGAGTTACTTTCAATTAAATGATGCAGAGTATTTCAAATAGAGCACAGAACGATATGTTTGTAACATAGTTTTATATGACTTATAGATATCTTTTGGATCGTATCAAGTTTTAACCTTGAATCGATGGAGTACAAGGTCACTTGTGCTTAAAGAATAGATAGAGAACATTTGGATTGAAAGATCAAGATTTAGAGCTAATATGTTCAAATCACATACCTCTATAGTATATACTAACCATATACCCAATGTATTCTTAAACAAAAAACACTGATAGTCTAGACTCCTCTCTTCAACATCTCAGATCGAACGGTCATCATTATTCTTCTCAATTGTCGTATCTAGCCACATAAGACTAGCAAGAACTTAATATGTCCAACATATAGTACCATCAACATAGTTAATGTTGCAGCAGTAGCAGCGATCTGATGCATACTCTTCATGTCTCCTCGCCCAAACTGCATTGATTATTCATTGCTTCGCGTGTTTTTCAGTTTTCTTTGACATGACTTGTTGGGAAACCCTTGGTACCACGCGAATAGACAGGAAGGTTCGGGCAAGACTATTTACCCGGTCTGGTTACGTTGTATGGTCTAGTTCGCGCGAATCCGCTCTAAGGCCAGATAAGAGGGGGTCCACCCGCTCGTTGTCCTTTTCTTTATTTTCCAGTAGTAATAAAGCTTCCTCCTAATAGCTATTTCAGAATTCTTGTTGAATAATTGTAGGAGCTTTCATTCACGAGCTTCATGATCGACGTGCAGACGAACTCTTCTCATACTTAGAGATATGATCCGGCTCAGGGATGCAACAAATCTGCACCGATTTCATGTCCTGGTAGGAAAAATAGATGATGGAGCAATTCAGTATGTGACGACCTCAAGGCGCTAAGTATAGGAAGTTTATCAGGTTCAACTCCAACATTTAAGGTTTCATAGCAGAGATAAACCCGGGTCTAGATCTGGACTGGTTCCTCAACTCATGATGCACGAGAGGAAAAGGTGGGGCAGGCACTGATGCAGACAGGCCGAAAAGAAAGGTGAAAAGCGAGAGAGGGAGCGAAGAGGAGATTTTGAGCCATCAGCTGACGACAAAAGTCAAGGCACGGGTGAGCGAGCGATGTACTAACGTTGCTCCTTTCAAACTGTCCTTGTACTTGCACTTGCACTAGCACTGGCTATGTCGTACCGGTACCGTAACAAGATTCCATTCCTGGAAAGGTCCTCTTACGAAAACTCCAGGGACGATTCTCCCTGTGTCCCCTGCAGCCGGCAGGCAGCACAGCAGTACTACACTGGCTACTGCAGCCGTGTACAGTTGCTTGTACTACCAAGTTCACGAAACTTTTACGACCAAAACGTCGACAGTCTTTGCGCCGGAGGGCTCGTCGAAAAGATATGTTGCCTTCCATTGGTTGAACGAACGGATGGATATGTGGGCTGTCCCGCCCACATATCCATCCGTTAAGAGAAGTTGATAATGTCGATTGTGCTGCTGTATCATGCCAGTGATGTGATGCCAAAAGAAATGAGAATTAAAGTGAATTCAACCGGCACTGGAAGTGATGAATTTCCATCGCGTGTGACGGTAAATGATTGATTCAGCGGACTCAGAGTCTGAGACACAGACAAGATTCTCTAAGTGGTGATGGCCGTAAAATACTCCCAAGGAAGGAAGGAAGGATCTCCCTTTTCGTATTTCGTTGTAGTACGTCTGTGACGGTACGAACTTCTCCGGATCTGTTGGGGAGAAGGAATTCAAAGCTGTTGTTGCTCGGGGGTGAAGATGGCCTTCTGGGAGATTTGGGTCGTGGATCGAGTTAGTAGAGTAGATTGAGCGGGTGTAACATTCCGCAATGGGGTTGGGAAGTGGTTCATGGACTGTGTTGTGAGGTGAGGAGGCTGGAATGGAAGGATTGTACAACGAGGTGCACTAGTACTTCCAGTGTGCACTACCGCTCTGTGCAGTACAGTCGCACGCGCACAGCACCCGAATCCTCTGTCGGTCTTACCAGTCCCAGCAGATCATGAGGCAGTATAAGTAAGCTCTCGAGCCTGGCTGAAGAGAGAAAGCTCGCCCAACTCAAGGAGCAGTGGAGGGCAACGCTGGAGACGAAGAGGAGAAAGAGAATTCCTTGGCCTTGGGTTCTTTCTCACCGTCCTCTTCCTTTCCAGTTTTATGGTTGATGCCGTGTTTCGTCTTGTATCATTCCTCTTCTGTCCTAGCTCGCAGTTCCTTGAGTATACAGGCGCAAATAACCTCAAGCAATCAATCGCTGATGTTTTTGACTCTGGGCACCGCGGCTTGTCGTCAAGGACTTGTGCGTTGTGACTCGGGAGGGATGCGCCGAGACACGAGAGGAACGAACGTCCCGGGGCTTTTTTCTCTTATCTGGTATAACAGTATCTTAGATTATACTGGTAAGGTAGCTCTGACTCTCTTGCTAGATTTTATCAACTGGTCCGTCCGCCCAGCTCGTGGGACATGGTATGTCGTATCTTCCTTCTCTGTAGCAGCTGCGTTGTTCCTAGTTCGGTAGTTCACTTGGCTTGGTGATCCGTCCGACTGTAATAGGGAGTAGTGGGATTGATGAGACCTCCGGTCAGTGGTTCGTATTATGACTCTGACGGACGCTGTGTCTGAACTGGAACCTTTCTGGGGGAGAGAAACATGGCTTGGAGCGGCCTTCTCGTTCATGAGAGCAACTTCAGCTGTGATACTATTTCAGTTCTTGTCGATACTGAGGGCAAGTGCGGCCGAAGCTGAATCCGAGGTGAGCAAGCGTCAAGCAGTGTATGCAGTTCGAGATCATACCAACGTAGCACACACCTGACGGAGAAGTGATCGAATGACTTCTGTGTTGAGAAAAGATCTCCGTTGCATTTCGTTGTTTTGGTTGCTGTATGCTAACAAGTTCACTGCAAAGTTCTCCACTTCGTAATTCTGTTTTGAAAACGGATTACAAAAACTTTGGGCCTATCCCTTGTAAGTTCTTCTCCAGTCTGGCTCACAGCTTTTACTAACCTTCTGATTGCTGAATCCATCGTCTTGGTATTACACGATTTCGTGCAGAAGAATGAGTTCCCAATGCTTGAAGTGTAGAAGTTCGAAATGGAGCGCCTACTTCTTGGATTGGCGTTGCACGGGACAGAGATGAGAGATGCTAAAGAATGGAGATTTGCTCGCCCATCACTGTTCCTTGCATCCTCTATCCAAGAAGAGGAGAGACGAGGGTGAGACAGCTGGGGTGCGGCAGCGCATGATTAAAACAGGAGCAGAAGATGTCTCCTCCTGTCATTCTCATGCACTGCCTCTTCCCTGGCTCCTTCACTCTCTCCGGTCCACTGTTCGCCCAATTCTAGTTCCAGTTTACCGTATGTGTACCCTGCTTGGGTCATGGGCGCGGGAATACAGTAGTGCTATATTGGTTCGCCTAAACCTGAAGTGAATATTTAATTTCAAGGGAAGTTAAGATTTCCCATCCTCAGCTTGAGATATAATGAAATCTCACCTTCCCTTTAGATATTTATTGTCGAGTTTCTCCGCCATTATTTCTATTCTAATGCTCTCGCATGTGAACTAACAACTGAAAGGTTTCAGCACGTTAACAGTTTAAAATGAACTTCCGTGAATGTCCAACGTACTATGGGTATCATAACTCAACTACGATACCTGATTGGAATTCTGTGAATAAATATTAAAGTTTTATATTTTGGCTTCACACGTTTCACACCCTGCATAATATTTCACTAATCGTCCTCTCCCTGTATCGACAACACTAAGCAAACTGATCCTTTCATGTCAGTATTTCGATGTATGTTTATCACTCCTCCACGTTCAGATCGAGGAGGTATTATGCATACCCATTAATTTACGAGCTTAATTTTTTGTGGGAAGGGTTAGTTTATAAATTAATATTAATTTCTAATCATAAATCTTTCACGTCTGAAAACCGATTCAGGGACATACACGGACTGCACGAGCAGGAGCACCACCATCTCCCTTTACAAGATGTAGAGCATTTCCACAGAAACTTGAAGAAATAGTTCAACTTCAAGTTTATCGGATAGACACGGATTAGCAATTGGGAATGAAAACTGACTGACACAAAACGCTCGTGAGTGCAAAGTCTTGAAATTCACACGTTAATTTTTATATGCTAGAATTGGCTGGAGAGAGTAATAACTGAAATTCGCGCTTCCCTAGAAGAACAGTTGTAGGTTCAAGTTTGGTATCGATAGATCTTCGCGGCATACAGTAAGAATCGAATTTTCTCAGACGAGGTGGCCGCACTTTCACGTCTCGCCAGTTTGTTTCAACGTGCACAGCGGGACTCAGTTGGCTGGACAGTTCCTGCAACTCCGACATTCTACGGCGATCAGGCAAAAGATTATGCTTTTGTCCTCGGAGGGCAGCTTCGTAACACCCTCCGACTTCCAGATTACTGCATAAAATCTCCTCGGAATAGGAGAAAAATATGTCACCAGAAACATCCCTGCAATGAATTTACATTACATCTACAAACCTTACTTGGTTTCCCTGTAAAGTCTTGACTTCCTGAATTGAATTCCTCAGTGACTTCTAGTGAGTATGTTTCTTGACATCGTAGTCTGCAAGTACAGTGGGCTTTAACATGACATTACCCAAATTAGCGAAGCAGATGTTGCTAGCTGCTCGTGAGCCAAGGCCAGACAAATGTGGACGGAAGCAGACGGAACCGTGACTCTTGCAACCTCTGGCTACCATGGCTACATCACTGTTCGCTCATTATTCACTGTGAGAAAACCACATGAAAATGAGTTAGTCCTGCTCCTGTCAGTGATTTCTCGTCCTTCAGTACACCTATTCCATCTCCAGAAGGGCCGGCACCAACACCCACTTCTGCTGATTAATTTACAAGGAAAGGGCGCTTTCACCCTTCAGTCTGGCTCTCTTCTGTTGCTTGGAACATTGGCAACTGGGTATCTAGTATTCACTACCCCGGAACGCACTTTCTAACATCTTCTTTCACACGATGAAACTCTCTGTGCTCGTCATCAGAACGTAATCTTAGGCAAGTTACTCAATGCTGACCGAATCGAAACTTCGTCTTTGTAAGCACATCCTGCGCGTTATTTAAGATATCCAGAGATTTCTTGTGTGTTCCATGCTGAGGCATAGCCCCTTCTAGTAATCTAATCTGCTCGTTCTTCAGTTCCTTGTACTCCCGTATTCGATCACATAGCATTGGTGATTCATTGGTGCTACCGTTAGTTCTTTCGAAGAATCGGACCAAGTTGTCTGCATTATATCAAATCGCAGAACGCAAATCGGTAATTTAATCAGACTGATCGTACTAATTGCCTTTGCTGCATGTGCGTTCTAGCCTGCACTCCTACGGATATGTTTCCATTGGCATCTATAAATGCCCCGGCTTGGAACTTCAATTTCTTCTCTCAAGCTGAGTGTTCCGTAGTGTTCAGGGACTCTTCACGGTTGTCAGGAACTTCGCATTTCATGATTCATCATAGAGCGTACAAGCTTGGGAACAACAGAAGAAAGCATCAGAGTGAAAGAACATTACCTGATTATTTCTCCACCAAAGCTGCTTGGTGAACCGGCCTCTGTAGCAATGTTCCAAAGCTGATGGTGGCCGCTTCTTTAACCAGCCATAACTGGAAACTCTAGATACTCAGGGCCCTCAGCAGCTAGACTCCATCCCCTACTTATCTGAAACTGTAGGCCGACAGGAACTGAATAAATTTCTAACATCATCAAAGATAGAGAAGCGTTGGTCATCAGATCCTTATACTGTATTCTAAAGCCGAGACCTCCCGATTTGGTAAAATTTCGCAAAGAGATCATGATTATGTTACCGTGCAAGTTACGTTGCACCCGCTCCAGAGCTGGAGCAGCTTCCAACGGAAACACAGGAAGATGGAACTCTGATCTCAGGGGCTGCGCTATGCAACGGTACCGGTGATTCGTCTGCGATAGGCTCCAACGAGATTGTTCGTAATAGAACAGCTAGCTTCAGTCATCGGAACCAGCCAGTGCGTAGAAAAGTCTGGCGTTTGTAGTCTACCAGTGGTCTTGTCGGAACGACACTGTTCACAAACAGTCTCAACTCAGCAGATTAGCAAAGATTTTTGTCTCCATTTTGGCAGTTTCCACCGTATCAGATTCACAAGCACAAGCTCTTAGCTATGAGCAATGACTCTGGATTCAAACCGCCACAAATCAAATTTCCTGTCTGACGTCAAACATCTAGAAGGAGGTGAGTCATAAGCTGTTCAAACCGGTACGCATTTTCACCTGGAGTTCATCAGGCGAGAGAGCTGAAGTGTTGATCAAATTACTTGATGCTCTGCCTCTGGATTAGACTATCGTGAAAAGGTCTTCGGAGTTTTGCCCCGGTCGGATTATAGGACTTTCGAATACATATCTTTTGTTCTGCACCGAAGCTCGGTTTCGATACAAATGGAAGAGGTTCAGAAGGAGCCCTGGGTAACAATAGAGGAAAGATGCAAAGCGGAGGATCCCAATTGGGATTCGAGGCCTAGAGTTATCTGCAAGAAGCAGGAGAGATTCTTTTTCAGGCCCTGCAGAACAATCGCAACAACTTTGAAGAAATGGAAGAAGAATTTCTGTGCGTGTAGGATGAGTTCTCTCTGTCAGAGTAGCACCAGAGCCAAGACTGACCCAGCTATATAAGATCGGAATGCCCAGTGTATACATCCTTGTGCTTAATAACGCGTATGGAGTTGCAGTAATCCGGATAAGAACTACACAAGACTTATTCCTCCCCGAAGCAACTATGGATCGGTTACGACATTCTTTCAAGGAGCTTGCTGCTCCGACCCAAAGAAATGGACGACTTGGGAAGAAGATGAGAAGAAGTTATACGCTGATTCGGTTCCAGCAGAATATCACGATGTTGTTACGAATGCAATCAGATGGTGAGGACCAAGAGCGCCAGACCTAGAACGGCAATAAACCAACCACCGGCGAAACTGGGACAACTGACACATGGTTACAGCTCGATGATACTGTAATGCCATAAGCACTGGACGATTATTTACCATCATGGAACTTTTCTCTGGTTCGGCTAGGTTTGTTTTGCAGCAGAACTTGGACGTGCATCCTTCGACCTGGACACCAGACGACGAGTTGACCTCGAGCTTGATGACTGTGACTCTGATGTGGCGTTGCAAGTAAAAACCACACACTACTTGCATCCCCTCTGTTCCTAATGTCGAACAACTGTAAGGTCGTGGACAAAGAGGGTTTAGTCGTATAGTTCCACAAACATGCCAGCTTTGAGTTCTGCGTATACCTGGCACTGTCTTCTGATGTTAGCACGTCTTACGCTTCAGCAGTTTGTTCTTCTTCCTGCACTTTGTCATCTCTGTCTATCCCGTCATCTTCATCCTATCATGTGGTGTATACATACCCGAGACTGCCTCAAGGACAGGGTGTGCTTAGCACACCTTTATACATCAGCGCTTCTTTTTACTTCGTTCTGTTTGTCATATGTGTCTATCCTTGTCAGCTTGTTATCACGTAGTACATATCTGACTGCCTGACGTTGGATTCAGTTCATGACTGATGTTATAGTTTAGCAGCTATCTGTGCTTCTCTTCTGTTTGTCATCTCCGAATGTCTGCCACTGCAGACTCAGTAAGAGGGCAATCAAGGAAAGCAGTCGGACTAAGAACTAGATATCGAAAACGTGGATATGTGTCGGGTATTCAATAAGCGCCTGGGGCGTACGAAGATTCATTCATTGACAATCTCCCCTCATGCCAGGGATTAATGACCTTAGAAACCTGTTTCGTTACTCTCTTTTTCTCCCAAACCCGCATGTAGTGTTGTGTTTCTCGAGGGGCAGCGATGTCAACTTTGAACCCCGGACCTTTACTCCGCTGAGGGAAGTGCGCTACCTAGTCCCTTTTCCACAACAATGAGCTCTAACCCCAGGGCATTATGATGGTGGTGCACGGTATTACAGCAATCAGTACAATCTGTAGACACTGTAAATTACGATGCCCAGGGGATGAGAAAGGTCTTTTCTGTGAGGAGGAAGTGGTCCCAATTTGTCCGTCTTCTAGAATGAGTGGAAAAGTTCAGGCGGATTGCTACATGATTCTATGAAAAGTAAGATTCCTGTTTCTGAATCATATGCAAACTGGAAGCCTTCTCGGACCATAGCAGATTGCAGTCCTCGTGAGCCATCCAGCTTTCCTTCTACACTGAAACCTCGTTATAATCACACCATCCGTCTCCGGAAAATCAGTGAATTACACTTTACTGTAATCTCTAAAAATGACAGTTAAAAGTTATTATAATCGCACTGCTTTGCATATCTGTGATTCTTTTGTGTTTCTAAAGAATGCGTGATAGTGATTATAACGAGTGCAATTTACAGAATATGAGTCCGTTAAACGCCCTGGAAACCTGTAACTATATAACGTGTGATTCTAACGAGGTTTCACTTCCCTTCACGATTGGTCAACTGTGGAAACCGGAAAGGAAGGGGGGATTTAGTGTCGTATTAACAGACGGTTAAGAAGAGGGAGCGACGGCGGAGTGGCTGTGGAAAAACCGAAACGGGAAGGAAGGGGATATAGATCCGGATGAATCGATAAAGATTAACCTCCCAATTCCACTGCAAGTATAGCTCCTTGTTTAGTTTTCGACAAATTCCCTTTTCGAGAGAAACTCTTTTCTACCGGGAAAGATTCCACTTTATAGCGAACTTTGCATATGAAAGGGAAGGGGCTAAATCAAATTCCATTTCAACATTAATCATGCGTCTGAGCCTTGACTGAAGGCTCTTTCACAAGCTGCGGAAACTTCATCCGGCACTGCCACCTGCCGAGTCGGCAGCTTATGGACGTACTGAAAGCATATGAAGAGACTTCACGAAAACGTCTAGCCGTAGACTTTAAAGATGTGAAGTTTAAATGCTTTTTTGGGATTAAAGTTATACTATTCAATAAAAAAATTACGAAATTATGAGTTTGTTCATCGTAGTTCAGTCGATCTGTAACACGGAATAATAATCTAAATATGTTAATCAGAGCTGTAATAGTCTCCAAGGATATTCAAATATTGCGTATATATAGACCAATGAAATCTTTTTCAGAAGTCTTAAAAGAACGAGCAGTTCTCATCACTGTTTCTGATACGTAGAATTCACACAAATATATTTCTAAAGTATATCTTTCCAATTCTGCCCGTCCTGTGTTTTACAATATGTGCGTTTTCTCCATGAATCCTTTTGCTTTTGTAATATCCTTTTTTGTAAACAAAATCTACCGTATATTGTGAGTCCAACAAAGAATTAGATGCATAAAGAACAATGGAATCATAATTTATTTATTTTAGGAAGCAAGATAGTACTAAAACGAAGCGGACATCAAAACTGCAACAATTTAATTGCAAATCTCTATCGTGATAGAAAGTACAATAGAATGGTTTTAAATCTCAAAAAAGATAATTACGTCGGCACTCTTAAATCGTGTTTTCTCTTATTCTTCTTGACACTCTAAATTCACTTTGATACAAATGAATCTTTCGATTTTTTTATCACGCACGATGAACCTTAGCAGTGTACGACTTATAAAACGAAAGCATTACAATGGCCAATAATAACTTTATCTGAGATTATGAGAAATCCTAAACATAAAGCGTGGACTCATGCGATGCAGAAACTAAACCTGTGACAACAACTGCTAACAACAACACATTAAATTAATCTAGACACTAACTCTTTATGGCAGAAAGGTTAGATAATAAATTAAGCTTGCTACCCTCTTCCATCTTCATATGGAAGAGGTGATAAGTGGTTTACTGATTGTGTAGCCTGGAGGCCACTTCCCGACGGTAAGTGTGGATAGTGTGGTACTTATCTAGCTAATTAACTAGGCATATGACTGTAAGCAATTAATCCCTTCTGGAGCTTGTTGAAACGCCTTGAGTTTAGCACGGTTACAGTAAGCTACAGTAGTAAAAGAAATCTAGTGCTATATACCACTTGAGGAAAGAACGTAAGGAAAAGAGCGTCGAATAATTGAGTCGGCTTTGAGTGACCTGCGCCAGAATCCAAGTTCAAGCAGCAACATTCGTCACTGCCAGTACTACTCCGGTACATCGGAGTCATCCTTTGGGTAAAGCGAGTGAAGACGAATATAACACGTGTCCTTATATGGTCGGCCAAGCATGTGCCGAAGAACAAGATGCCGAAAAGTGTTGCTCTCCAAATAAGCCACCAGGCCCGGCGGCTGCTATTATGTCGAATTCCTAGTTCCTATCGTAGTTCATTCTCTTCTCCGGGAACTGGAGACGTTACCGGAACAGGTTTTGTAAGTTTACAGCGATTCTTTTGTGACTACCGTAGGGAAAGGAAGGTCCACCTCAGAAGTTGGGATGTGAAAGACGGGAAAGATATGGACTCTGTGTTGAGAACCACTTCCAGCGGTACTGCACATGCAACGCCACTCACCAAGGTGAAAGTTGTGATCCATCATCCATCCATCGCAGGCACTTCCTAAAGCGCCGGCGAGGTGAATTGATCTTCTAACTCTGTAGGCGCTTGCAAATGGTCGCCTTGGGCTCGGCTAGATATTCCTAGACGCTGGTCATCGAGCACCGGGTTTCGGTATCGACGGTGGGAACAAGCTGAATTGAATGCTAAAGAGAACGGAGGCCAGATTGATCCCACACTGAATTACTCGAAATAGGGAGAGCTTTAACAGGCATGTAGTAGGCGGGGTGTTTAGAAGCCTTCACATGGAGAAACTACTTGACCAAAGCTCTTAGCGGACAGTTTTTGTCGATTGACTGGTTGATGGATTCCTTTTCTGAACAGAAAGCAACGAAAGTGAAGTGAAACGAAGAAGGAAAAGGATGGCTGCCAATGTTCCGACCATGAGTTTGACGGTAGGGCGTTTGGCATCAATCCCAGTACAGAAACCATCATCGGTGAAATGCAGAGCTGATGCGGAGAATGTTCCAAGCCTGAATTCCAGAGTTGACGTAGCGGAGTCCAGTGGAGTGAAATTGGTTGCTTCACCTCATGTCTACAGTGTCACTGCGAAAGACAGACCGACTCGAACGCCCCACAGCGGGTACTTACTTCCTTGATTCCCCTACTACCCACAGTTCCAATTCACCCATTCTCGTCATGGAAGATTTTGCGTTACTCTCGAGGCTAATCTGCGTGAGCTCCTATTCGTAAGGAGACAATGGGAAGCCTAGAACATGAATCATTGACTTCTTCTTTACAGAGGAAAAGAAGTAATGCTCATGTTCAGGTATGGCATCGACGAATGTTTTTCTAGTTGAGTACAGTGAGGCATTATTTGACCGTTGGATATATATCTCTGCGTGTTGAACTTGGAATTTTTCATAAGCTTGTAAAGATTCCGGAAAATGACTCTGCTGAAAGGTCCAAGTTCCAGGGTGGATGTGTTTCCGGACTCTCTTGCATAAGATAGACGGAGATCCTTGTTTGCACTTGGATCTTGAAGGTGCATTGCGAATTTGGTGGCCGAAACTCTAACCTATAAGTGAGCTCTCTAGTTTATTGTAAGTGACGCTCAGATTATGTGCATTTGACGTGCCGGCATTTTTATGTCTGCAAGAGAAGGAATTATTGAGTGGGTGCAAACTTAGTCCACTGTCTACAGTCCTGCTCTCGGATGGCAGAACACTACCTTTGTGTTTGCTGTGTTTGCTGTTTCTTTCTTCTTATAGCAGGGCTCTGGTTCTCGTGTCTCATCGTTTGAGTTGATAAACTGACTTTTTATTGAAATAGTTATCACTTCGATGGAAGCAATCGTCGTTTCTTTGAAGGCTGGTACTTTAAAGTTTCCATACCAGAGGTGAAGGACAGCTTTGCTTGGATGTATTCCGTGGAAGATCCTGGGACGTTGGACGGTGCCACCGGTGGTTTGGAGGACATCTTGACGGGGCCCAAGTTCCCTGGAGTTGGCGCACAAGTGATGGGAGCGCGAGATCAGTATCTTTTTCAGTACGACAAAGATGTTAACACCTTCTGGGGAAGTGAGTAAACTTCTTGTCAATACCAGCGTTATTCACTGGTTCCTTGGAACTACCTCTCCTAAATCAGTTTGGTGAAGCTCATAATTTAGAAAGAGTCTTCATGGTGGCAATTAGTGTGTGAACTCCTCCAATGGAAACCTTGGAAATTCGACCTCAAGATGCAGCTTGTTTTGACAAAAACTACTTGTCTCACAGACCGACATGAGCTTGCACTTGGGCACACGTTTGTTCCCAAAGCCGGAAAAGCACCTCCAAAATGTGAAGTGAACCCCAAGGTGACAGTTCGTGCCAACTTAGCACTCCAAATATCTGTCACTCTGTGTGTTGGTTAGACTTGCAAGTTGAAAAGAGAGAGAAATATCTTGAAAAAGTAACTTTCTCTTTTATTCCCTAGTTGCTTTCAGGTTGAGGGCATCCCGATGGGTACATCGGGATGATTTGATTCTGTTGACATGTATCATTGGATTAATCAGTGCTTAGAGTAGGAATTTTTGGACAGGGTGGAGGAAGGGTATCAAGTTACACCTACCTGGCATCAAGGTTTCCTGAGAGATAATGGCAAGTAAGTATACTGCTTCCAGTTCCCTGTTAGCTTTCAGATTGAAATAACATCGGCAGTATACTGTGAGTGGGAAGGTTCTAACCGACAATGCTCTTCCTTCATTGCAGATCATCGTATGTGAAAACAGCGGAAACTGTGCGTTGGGAATACAGCACCAAGCCTCTGTATGGATGGGGTGATACTGGAAGTGAACAGAAAGCAACAGCAGGGTGGCTAGCCGCTTTCCCCGTTTTTGAGCCCCATTGGCAAGTGTGCATGGCTGCCGGTCTTTCAACTGGTAAAATACTTCCCTTTAGGCTTTGTCACTCACATCTGAGGGACAGGACAGTAACATCGTGTAGACTAACCACGGTACTAGTATCCTACCTGTTAGCACTTGATCACATTCTTAAGCGCGAACATTT
The DNA here is from genome assembly GCA_036924285.1 of Asterella californica. Taxonomy (NCBI): domain Eukaryota; kingdom Viridiplantae; phylum Streptophyta; class Marchantiopsida; order Marchantiales; family Aytoniaceae; genus Asterella; species Asterella californica. Next base: position 41,985,646 of record JAYKYS010000001.1, read on the forward strand.
CTGTTTCTTTGAGGAGATGGATTCTGTATTAGGCTATTCTACCATTTGGGTACTATTTAGGTTTCGTGAATACAGACTTCAAGTACCAAACTCACTGCATAATCCCTGCATGTTCCACCAGGTTGGATACAGTGGGGTGATGAAAGATTTGAGTTTGAAAACGCTCCTTCTTATTCCGAGAAGAATTGGGGTGGTTCGTTCCCCGTAAAATGGTTCTGGGTAAGTATGAGTCCTACCCTCCGATACAGGACAGGCTTGCAAGCGTCTACTCGTAACTTGGTCATGGGTATTACAGAAATGTTTGTTATGGTACATCCTCAGTCACGCTCACGGTGTATGATTGCATTCATATACCTGATCTAGCTCAGGACTTACGGTATCTACTATAGTTGTTGTCCTCAGGTACAATGCAATGTCTTTGAAGGGGCAACTGGGGAAATAGCGCTAACTGCTGGAGGAGGTAGAAGAGGACTGCCACTCGTTCCAGGTGCTTTTGAGGAAGTGGCTATGGTACGTTCCTCTGCTGTTCGTTTCCAAAAGTTGCTGTCTTACTGTGGACGAGGATGTCCTCAGATCTGTTTGCGTCATTATGGCGGTTATATTACGTTGGTTACGCGCGTGCGGATTCACACTACCTGAAAAGTTAGGATCTGCAGACACAGCGGGACAAGATGACTCACTTCTTCATCTCTTGGTGCATAGGTGGGGGTACATTACGATGGAAAATTTTATGAATTTGTCCCCTGGACAGGCACAGTTGACTGGGACATTTCCATCTGGGGCTCGTGGAACATGACCGCAGAGAATAGGCATTACAAGGTTTGCGACATATATCCAGTTCATCCAGTCCATCATCTCATCACCTTTTTTCTTTTGGCACATTGGGTTATTCTACTGGGTGTTACCTCTGTGTTTGAGCGTGGTTCTTGCTCCTTAGCTGAGCTGCCATTCTTCCGAACGAATCATGTATCCAGTTCATCTCTTTCGTCCTTTCAACGAGAAAATACCCGTTATGTTCGCTCACACTCGGAAGTCACAGGTAAAACTAGAGGCAACTTCTGATGTGCCGGGAGTAATTCTGCGTGCCCCAACATCGAATCAAGGATTAGCACCCCTATGTAAGGACACATTTTACGGGAAGTTGAGACTACAGCTGTGGGAGCGGTCTGTCACGGGTGCTGACAAGGTAAGATCAACCCATATCTTTCGAATCAGTCGTCTCAATGGGCTTTGTGACTGCTAAAATCAGGTTGGACTCAGCTTTTCTTACGTTTGGGTATGAGATGTGTCCCACCAAAATAATGCGAAGCTTGTTCATGCGTTTTCCAGATTATATTGGATGTTTCGAGTGACATGAGTGCTTTGGAAGTTGGTGGAGGGCCCTGGTACAACAGCTGGCAACAAAGAAGTCAAATACAGGATCCATTGCGGACAGTGGTTGGGCTCCCAGTAAATGTTGAGAAATTGTTCTGCAACTTCCCCCAATTGAAACCACCAGGTCTATAGAATTCAGCAGCGGTTGGAGAGGGTTTACCCCGTCTGCACGCTCATGTGAATAACTCCTATATTTGTACTGGGAGGTGCACGAAAGTTTTACACGGATACTGATCCTCTTATTTCTTCAGTCTCTCCCGCGTATGCTGATGGAGCTGCTTGTGGAGCGTCATATTCAACTAATCGTAGCCTCCTGCTTCATGTGCATATGTAGTAACAAAACTACCTTCCGCACTGTGTTGAGAAGTCGGGAAGACCGTTATAAACTGTAAAATTTTTCCACCTGCATATCATTTCAAATAGGTCCCAAAGATTGTCATCTTCTTCTTTCCTCTTACTGGGTCAGTTTGATGGCCAACTTCTCAGTATAAGCTCTTGATCGACTGTATGTGTTCTACTAACCAAGAACGGGAACCGAACTGTTGCACACCGATTTAGGTTTAGACATCTGAGGCTCGTGTACGATAACAGTTAACCTCGACCGCGGAGTTCAGATATTAGTTGCAAGGTGTTTTGTCCAAATAGAACGAATGAGTCAGATGTGCATGGACAGTGAGATCGATAAGCTTATGCGGATGGTTAGCATGTTAGAGTGAACCGTTGGCTCTTGTACAGAGATTGAGCGAGATTGAGCATCGGCCGACTTGTTCTGAGCATTTAGTGTTGTACTAATGGACAACCATGGACGAGTTCGTAGCGAGTGTAACATACTCTTGTGTGCTATACTTATGCACCATGATACTCTTATGTGCATACTGATCTCGTCCCCACCCGATAGGTGAAAGCCTAAGAATTGTGTTTTCCCGCTTTGTGTGGAATATGTATTCTTGAGACTTCAAACCGCGTACCACTGTTACGGAAAGCAATCAACTTTTGTTGTTTTGACAAGTCTCTTCCAGTTACGCATACACTGACGAATATGTCCGATGTTTCTTTTCACATAAGGTTGAGGTGGTGGATCACTTTTATGTGTTACTCGTTTCCGCCATCTGCACTCTTTTACTTTAATTGCTCTGACATTCACTATTTCAGAGATAAGTAAGATATGTGCTCCCACAAATGAGAGCTCATGTTAGTTGAGATTGGTCTATGAAAGTTTATTCAATCATTGTTTTTTATTCATATTTAGTGACAAGCAATTTACGTATGGGATTTCATTCTTTCCGAGATTTAGTTTTCTTCTCGTTTCTCTAGTTTTCGTAGGTTCTTTTACTAGTTTCAAAGCTGTAGGGTTAGAGCACGCATAAGCTAACTGCGACGTTAGATACGGAAGATTGTTACGTGATTTTATTTTTTAAACCTTTTAGTTAGCAAGTTTTATTTCAAGATTACCTTCTTCCATCGAACATAACTTTGGGTTTTATAAATAAATGATATGTTTAATAAGCATATCTGTCGAGGTTAACGTGTTAATTAAAGTATGTATTATAATCATCTTTAATTGGTTATAACAATACTTTTTTATAATGGTTTGAATAGATCATAACTATTCATTGGTTGAGGAGATAAGTATCGAATTATGAGATGTCGATATGCTAGAATCATGAAGTGCTACGTACAATCTTTCACGATTACTCCATCAATTACAGAAAGTAGACGTTGTAATCCATTCTTTGTTTCCATTTTTCGCTGTAATTTAATTCCATTATGTCTCACTTGATCTTCAAATAATAGTTCTTTCGCTTGTTGTTACTCACACCTCATGCCATTAAATCAATCATTTGCTCTGACAACGGCATGAAGTCAATAGTTATTCCAACGTTGTCAGTGATAAAAAAGAACTCAAAAGCTTAAGAAAAATCTTCTGTATAAGTGTAGATTAAGATTTTACTTGAGTCTTTATCGATAGCATTTAAATTTTAGGTTAGAAGATAAGATGGTCACTCTCAAGAATCACAGGACAGTGCGTAGTTAGTTGAATGATGGCAGAAACTTTATTTTGCCTAAAAATGAAGAAAATTTTAGGAAACAGAGAAGATTTATGGTGGAAGACGGTAGGGTTAGAGCAAAAGCATGAATTAACGAAATCTGATCTTGGATCTGGAAGATTAGTTCCACGCTTAAGCTCTAAGGAAATCTAGAGTAAAGACATACGTACCTCTACCGGACCCACCAGCATATGCATCCAAAATGCATTTCTGGTCGAGGAGAAGAAAAAAAAACGATAACACAGCTAAGAAAATTATCATATATAATTTTTTAAAAAGTTATTCAGAGACAAGTTTAGTGAATGTATTTAAAATACATTAAGCAGCGACGAATACTTATTAGGATTATCCCAGTATTATTCGTCTAGGAAGACTGATGTTCGACTGCTTTGGAAAATACATTCTAGAGAGGAGGACGAATTATTTTAAATTTTTTATTTACATTTCCAGTTTATGAACGTATGTAGTAATCTTTAGTCTCATAGTTATGATTTTATGCGTCAAAAGATATTTAAGACAACTTTACCATGCATCTTTACACTGTTAATAAAACTATTAACTATGATACTGATTTCGTATTTAAGGGGTAAAATATCCTCTGTGTTTGAAGTGTCTATCATGAAGAGTTGAGCTCTTTGGTTCTCAAATATTCATGCTGATTCTTTGAAGGTGTTTCTGCCACTCGTCTTATGATATGAAAGGATGATTTAGAGAAGAGGAGGAAAATAACACACGAGGATCAATGGTAAAGTTATTCATCTCATTGGAATGGAAGTTGAGATATATTATTAAACGTGTTGGAAAGCTATCTCTTGTTAGAAGAAAGTGAATATTCTTAGTACTCTGTCACTAAAAATATTCACTTAGTGACAGAGTACTTCGAGACCCTTGGGTATACTTATTTCCATAATGATCCGAACGGTCCAACTCTCATTCACAGACAATTGAAGTACCCCAATCCTCCCTCCTTAAGTTTCATTTTCTCCCAGAACATCCAACACGATACACCTCTTCACAAACCGTCTTACCTTATGCATCACATGACAGACCTGAACCCAATCACACTTTATGCGCATGCATTCTATCTCTCAATCTCTCAAAATGTTTATGACATGTCACAAGTACAAGCTAACCCCTTAAACACCCCTCTTATGTCAATTTTCACAATACATAAACTCTCCAAAATATGACCAAGCAGACCTCTTACGTCCTTAGTATAGCGCTAAGAACTGTAAATATTTAGTCAGCGCCGACAAGCTAAAGCTTATCTTGTTGTTTTCATCTTCAAACCTCATTAAGGTAGCCATTAAGCACCCAAATGAAGTAAATGAAGTGCCATAGAGACATTTCAACGAGCTCTATCACTTGATGCTTTGAGAGTCGAGAGTTGAAGGAGAGAAAAAAGTTGCAATTTTCCTCCATGTGTATTTTTGGAGCAAAAATATGTACCTTAAAATTCGACTTTAATGTAGAAGTCAGTCTACGACACGACATCCACCCCCTCTTAACTCTGTACATCCTCCGGTATGTATCAGAGATACCAATCAAGGACTGGACCGGTGCTGCACACAACGCATCACTCCCTCGTATTCTCGGGCTCGACATCTTTCTCGATCACTCTCATACTCAAACTCTGTTGTGATATCGCTTGTTTTCAACTCTTCGTCTCTTCTCTTAAAGACCTTAACGCGCTTGCATGTCACGGTACCTTCAACTTTACATTATCTAGCTCCCTTAGCGTGTATGTGGTATTGTTGTTAACCTTTTCTACAACATATGAACCAAACCAACCCTTCGAGAACCTTTGAACTGCACTGTGTTGAATTATCTAGACTATTGTCGTAGACAAGAACTCAATCTCCTTCCTCGATTTTTATCTCAATCTCAATCAATGTCGTTGACCGAATTGAATCCTGTTTTTCAAACATGTCTCTTTTAGCCTTTAGAGTGTAATCTCAATGTCCTCGAGTCGTCGTTCGAGTTGTTGGATTCGAACAGCAAGAAGCTCTTCTTTTGATGGATAACTTATCTTTCCATGGCAGCACACTCCAAGTTCGAACATGTTTCTCGATTGGCATGATAGACTTCTGTCTTGTCATGAGCTCCACCGACATGTAACATGTCACAGTACTATGCATAGTGCGATCTGCTCAGAGTGCGAACGGTAAAAATCAAGATCACTGTTGCAAGTTTTTACCAACACCTTAATGATAGACGGACGACCTCGTGCACTCTTGACGTTCCTTCAGGATTATAGGTAGATGTTAGTGTCAACTTCATCCTATAGTTCTCGAATAATTCACGTGCTTCATGTGCATCAAGTTCTCCACGGTCGGTCGTTATCTTTTCTATGCATCTTCCTTCAATAAAAGTTGATATACTTCCTCTATAGACTTCGTTCGAGCGCCCTTTCTTCAACCTAGTTCAATAAATCTTCCCAAGCGAGTAACAGATATCTCATTTGTCACAACCCCACTGACATGATTACCAAGTCTACAATCCATTTAAAGTGAATCGTCAATGGATATGTAGGATGCAGCTCATCTCGATATCGGATCTTTGAGTACATCTAACATGTTACGCAATTCTCCACAACCGAAATCACACCAGTATCGCTCTTTTAGCTTGGCAAAGGTGGCTCAAATCCCTCTACGTCTGACCTAGAAGCTCTCATAAAACTCCTTTAGCAGCTTTTGTTGATCCTCATTGTTGTTAATTACTCACAACGACATCCCGCTTTTCTGCTTCAGTCGCTTCCAAAGAAATCCATCTTGTAGCAAAAATCCGTAGGTCTTCCAACGAACTCTTCAAAAATCCTCATCAACCCAACTAGGATGTTTGGTTAACGTTGTCGTGTCGTGGACCGGCTCCTACTTGAAATTCAAACTTCGATGCTTGTCGCTCCAAAGACACTCATGAGAAGACAAGCTAGGCCCCAGCTTACGGGCTTTTGGCGCAACTTCGGATCTTCATTTTCATCACATAGATGGGTAGAGCTCCTTGTCAGCTTTCCAAAGGCACTTTGTCTACTTCGTTTGGACGCCTAGTGGAGAAGTTACAGGACTCGAAAGATGGAGAAAATAAGCTAGGCCCCAGCTTACGGGTTTTTGGCACCACTTCGGATCTTCGTTCTCATCACATAGATGGGTAGAGCTCGTTGTCAGCTTTCCATGGGCATCTTGTTTATTTCGTTTGGACATCCAGAGAAGAAGTTATGCGATTCGAAAGAAGGCAAAATCAAGCTAAGCCCCTAGTTTCTTGCTGACTGGGTATTTAGGGCATCAGGCGTTATATCAAGGACGCGAGGGGCCTGCTTCTGATTATTGAGGGTTGAACTTCGTACGTACAGACTGTTGCAAGGGGGCTGCTTAAGGGGCTTGCTTGTTCCTACGACCTGTCGGTGGATGTTTTGGAGAATTGGGAAGTCCAATACACGCGCGCAAGGTGTCATCGGGTTCAGATCTGTGCAGGCTACGCACAAGTTAAGACAGTTCTTGAAGAGACGGATCGGGGGTTGTGTTCTGGGAGAAATTGAGACGTAGGGAGCAGAATTGGGGTTTTCAGTTATCTGTGAAGGAGAGTTGGACCGTTCGGGCCGTTCCGGAGTCCAAACTTGCTGTCCTTGGATCCATCGGGATCAGAACAACGAGTTCTTCAGGAAATTGAAGACGATACAAAGTTTTATCGGACGGTTTGAGAGTTGTGAGAGAAATTGGCTCGCAGGGAAGCGCTTACGTCAGGTTTTTATCGCTTGCGACCTGAGATTGGGTTGTTCTTCGCGATCAGTGAGCCAAGCTCTTCGTTCTTGGTGCCTACGCGATGAGGGAGTCCTCATGTACGCATAGGAGAAGACTGTAAGTGAATTGGATTGTTGGTTTGGGTGTGGTGAGCAAATTTGAGCCGCAGGGAGCCGATTTACGTCAGTTTTTTGTAGCCTGCGACCAAATTTCTCGAGTAGTTTTGCAAGGGGAACTCCAAACGGCTTGTTTGGAGTCTTGTTGGGTTCAGGGTGGCCAGATCTACCTACCAGCGAAGACGGATATCAGTTTAGACGATCCGTTTGTGCGGTGTGAGCGGTTTTAAGCCGCAGGGAGGAGTTTTTGAAGGTTCGGTCACCTGCGACCGAAAATTGACGATATCTCGACTATCGGGAGTCGGATCTGAAGGTTTATTGGGCCAACGGAGTCAGGGAAGGAGACCCTATCAACATTTGAAGATCGTTTGGCGAAAGGAGAAAGTTCCCAGATAGGTCTTTTTCGGTTCCTTCGCTACAGGTTTCGTCCTTTTGAGTTCGTTAAGGACTTAGTTGGTTGTGTATGGCTTGTGGTAGCTAGCTTTAGCCAAGAGCTAGTGTGTGGATGTGGTTTGGACTTGGGTTTGGATCGCATGATACTGTTGTGGCTCTGGTTGTTAGCAAAGAGAAGTTCCTCTTGCTTTGAGCTACGCTTTGGCGATTTCAGACTAGGGTTGCGTTTCAGGGGTTTGTTTTAGGGCTTCTGAAGTAGGTTACAGACCGCTCTGGTCTGTTCCTCAGTTTTGTGCTGTTTGGAGAAAGAATCGACAGTGTACATACTTTCAGAGTGGTATATATCGCAGCATTCCTTTTCGTGGTTGTTCTTCTCTGTCTTGTCTCTGTTTGGCACACAGCATCTCCACAGCCAGGAACCTCGCGTTTTCCTGGACATCCTTCACGCACAAAATATCCGACACGATACGGTGGTGAACTCGACGTGAAGGTCTGGGGTGGAGATTTCTTCTGTGTGTGAACTTTGAAGAAGAGATTGGCAGTCATGAGTGGGGATGAGAAAGGTGATGGAGATGGAGCTAGTGGTTCAAGTGGGTTGCCGAAGGTGCAGTTGGATCCAGCGACTGCATCGATGTTCCAAGCTTTCACTATGTTCTTACGGCAGCAACAATCTGATGAGCGGAAGGAAGCTTTGGCAACAAAGGCGCTACAAGCGGTGGTCAGCAGGATTGACCAGTTTGAAGAGAAAGATGTCTCAAGATATTTGAGGCATTTTGTGAAGGAGATGGAGCTGAACCGGGTCTCAGAAGATGAGATGATTGAGACGTTTGAGTTAGCAGCAGCTCCAGAGATTATGGATCATGTTAAAATGCTAACGAAGCATTTTAACAAGGATTGGGAGACTCGTGCCTTGATGGATGAGTATTTCTTGGAGGACTCTGATCGAGTCACCAAGAAGTCCTTCTTGGAGTGGGTTGAGCAACCAAGGAAGGGTCTACAAGCTACTGAGTTGCTCAGGGAGTTTGAGAAGCAGTTTTCACGGCTAACCAGGATGGAGAAGTTGACGTTGCAGTCCAACAAGACAGCTAAAGCACAAGTCTAGCTACTGAGAGCACGTGGAGCTATTTTCACTGACTACCTTATTCTCGTCAGAGAGTCCTTCGATCTGCTACACCCCTATGCTAATAGAGCTAATAAAGCTCCGGGCTGCTGGCGCGTCTACGCTGTTTCTTTTTTAGTAGAGGGCGCACAAAATGCCCTCAAGCATAAGTCCTCAATTTCCGGGATTATAAGAGGGTACGGTAAAGCTCCGAAAATACGAACATTCTCCGGGCTGCAGATGAGAAGTTGCAGGAGAAGCTAGAGGTACTTCCGGAAGACCGGGAGGAGGACGATGGATTGACTAGCAGCTGGAAGAAGGTTGAAGAAGTTGTTGGTCTGCTCACCAAGAGGGAGCGGAGGCGAGAGAAGGTTCCTGTTAGGAGACTGGCGCCAACACCTACAGCTGTAACACATGTTCTTGTAGTCCGACCAGTGGTTCCTGTTGCTAGACAGGTAGTACCAGTTGCTCCAGCTGTTCCAGTTGTTCCAGTTGTTCAGGCACCTATGGTACCTCCGAAGAAGGATGATTCAAACTTTGAGAAGATCATGCGTGGAATGCGAGGCTTGCAGATCAAGCTCACCAGATTGGAGGAACAAGGGTCTACAAGCGGAGCGAAACCTGTTGAGAAGCAAGGCTGGATCCAGCGGTGTATCTGGTGAGATGGTACCGATCATCCGCGCAGAGATTGCAAGGAGTTCAGTGATACTTTGCAGCAAGGGGTGATCTTCTGGAAGGATGGGAAGGTAGCGTTGAGGGATACTGGTGCACTTCTTCAGACCAACCTTGGTAGAGGAGGGATGAAGAAGTTGGTTGAGGACCACCTATCAACACAAGCAGTCGCCATCGTGGAAGCTGGAACTTATGGCACAAGGGTAGAGGATCAGGCTGAGAGGAGTTTCAACAAGCAAGTTGAGCCAAGTGAGTTGTGGTCATCTGCCATCTCCATGAAACAGAAAGGGAAGATGGCACGTGAGACGTTGCAGAGGACAGCTGCTACGATCAGAAGGGATACTGGATGAGAGGATCCGATAGAAGCTCTATCGGTGCATGCGTACATCGCCAAGAACCAACACGAAGCGTTGTTGGAAGAGAAGAGAAGGCGAGATTCAGAGGATTCAGGAGAAGGGACTTCTTCAAAGAGGCAGACTCGAGGGGAGAAGGTTCGCCAAGAGCTTCGGGATGCAGGAGCTCAAGACCTACCGATGGACGATGCTCCTTCTCCATCGAAGGAGAAATCTCAGAAGGAGAAGGGTAAGCCGGTTGCATACAAGCTGCAGTCGGATATCGAGGCTTCAACAGACTTGAAGGGAGTCTTGGAAGATCGCATTTTGAATGCGAAGGTGGAGTTTACCTTGAGAGAAGTGTTAGGCATCGTCAAGCGTGAGTTTCATGATGTCATCATCGATGTCATCAAACGGAAACGACAGATTACGGATGAGACTAGTTTATCGCATGTTGTGGATACTAGGATGTCTGTGGATGAGGAGAGAGAGCTTGCAAGGTGCAGTGTCTATTCTCCAGAGGAAGAAAGAGATCAAAGACGCAGGTTGCATTTTGAGGATGAAGAGGAGGATGGGAAGCGGAGCTCAAGTCATTATAGCCACAGTCACTGGGCTCGAGCTACGACGGAGACGTTGGTGAGGATCGAAGACTTGGATGAGCCGGTGGTTGCTCTGATCGATCATGGATCAGAAATCAACATCATGTCCAAGGAGCTGTACAAGAAGAAGAAGTGGCCGATCGACACAGAGCATGGATGGGTCATAAGAGCAGCCAACAACACGAGAAGAGACTTGTATGGAGCTTGTCTAGACATCAGAGTGCGCGTAGGTGATGTTGCTATCGAGCAAAACTTCTTTGTTCAGGAAGCTACATCATACCCGCTCATTCTGGGCCAACCTTTCATCATAGCGACCCGTATGGAGACAAAGGTACTGGACGACGGATCTGCGTATGCTAGGATCCGAAGTCAAGATGGGAAGAGAGCGGTACAGTTCCTGACTGTACCGTCCAACCACGAGCGCAACCGAGATCGTTTGAGGGAGAAGCCGCTTCCAAGGGTGAGTGAAGAGTTCAGGGATTTTCGTTGAGTACCACTATAGAGCGGGATTGTGGTGGTGCGCAAGAGAAGGTACTCTCGCTTGATGGAGATAGTGCCTTTTGTACAGGGTTTGTTGGGTTTTCAGATTGTGGGATTGCTATTTACAGGAGGATAGAAGAGTTGAGAAGAAAAGAACAAAAACATTTGCGTGGTGTTGAGTTGATGTTGAAAGAGTTGGGTGAGCTAGAAGGGGATGAATGGATTTCTGGTGTTTATGAAGAGGATGGGTTGGAGGATCCTTTGCGAGAGATCATGTCTATTGGATGGGAGGATATGGATAAGGTCGTGCAGATTCATTCAAGGGAGGTCTATTCGGTGATCGAATCATTCCGTGCACCAGAGGTTCGAGTTGAGACAAGGTACAAGACAGTGGATAGGAAGGTAAAGCCAGTTGCTGGTCCTTTGCCGGAAGACACCAACCAACAGATGGATCGAGCTTCAAAGGAGAAGAGTTTGAGAGATCCTGTAATGATAGGACACAAGTTCACGGAGAAGACCCTTGAAGAGCTGAAGATTGGATCTGATGAGTCTCTTCTACCAGAAGAGAGGATGTGCTTCAAGGAGATGCTTTCAAGACATGGGAAAGCATTTGCTTTTGAGCCACATGAGATTGGATGTGTAGATCCGTACGTTGTTACCCCGATGGTTATCTTCACGGTACCGCATGTGCCATGGAACTTGAGACCAATTCCAGTACCGCGGGCTCACTTGCCCAAACTAGTGGAGTTGCTGAAGGAGAAGATGCGGATGAAGATCTTGGAGCCGTTGTTTGCACCATATTCAAGCAGATGGTTTACAGTACCAAAGAAGAATGGGTCGCTGCGGTTCATCCAAGACATGCAGCCGGTGAACGCAGTAACAATCAGAAATGCTGGGGTGGGACCGATTGTGGATGAGTTTGCAGAAGCGTTTGCAAGAAGAGCGATTTACTCGATGGGAGATCTTTACTCAGGGTATGATCAGTTTCAACTAGCGGAGGAGAGCAGAAGCTTCACGACAATGAGGACACCTTTGGGGTTGGTTAGGATGTGTACCTTACCACAGGGAGCTACCAACTCGGTAGCACACATGATGAACGGGATGAATCGAGTTCTAAGGGACTTCATCCCCGAAAAGACGATGTCGTTCTTGGATGACATCCCCATCAAAAGATGTGTGGAAGATGAGAAGGATGAAGCATTAGATCAGAGGGGGTGTCGGCGATATGTCACTGATTACATCGCAGACTGTGAGAAGATCTTATCTCGACTTGAGGAAGTTCATCTTACGCTGTCAGGTGCGAAGTCTACATTTGGAGTTAGAGAGGTTTTGATCGTTGATCATTTGTGTGGATCGTTTGGTCGGAAGCCAGATCCGAATAAGGTGGATGCGATTGGAAGGATGAAGGAGGTTTGCAACTCGCTGACAGAAGTAAGAAGATTTTTGGGTGCTTGTGTATTCTACCACATTTGGATTCCTCATTATGTGCATGTGGCGGATCCGTTGTATGGATTGTTGCGTAAGGGTCATAAATTCAGATGGGAGGAAGAGCATACTGATGCGGTAAGGAAGCTGAAGTTTTTACTATCATTTCCTCCTGGGAAGGATTGATTACAAGGGTGCTAGGCCGGTGGTTCTTACTGTGGATACAAGTCCAGTTGCAATTGGATGGGCAGCCGGACAGGATGATGAGGATGGAGACAGGTTTGCGGTTAGGTTCGGAGCAAAGGTGTTAAGTGCTCGACAACGTGCTTACCCGCAAGTGAAGAGAGAATTGTGGGGTATTGTTTCAGCTATGAAAACTGAGAAAGAGTATTTGATTGGAGCAGTAGTGGTGGTTGAAACTGATTGCTTGCCGTTGTTAGGGATGATCATGAATTGTTCAACTCCTGATATTGCGATGTTACGATGGATCGCATATATCAAGTCGTTGAACCCGGAGTTTAGACATATCGCAGGGAAGGATAATCTGATGGCGGATATGTTATCTCGGGCTCGATATGATGGGGAAGATGAGATGGTAGAAGACATTGACGACGTGGGTACAGAGTTCTATTCGATTGCACAGACAGGAAGAGAAGATGAGTTGTTTGTTGAAGGGTTGTATGATGGTGATTTGCTTGATATCGGGAGGTACCTTAGTACGATGGTTAAGCAGACAGGTTGGACAGATGAGAGGTTTCGGAGAGTTAGAAGGAAGGCCTACAACTTCATGTTGCAGGATGGGTTTCTTTGGAAGCGATCGAAGCAAAAAGGTGGAGTACCGCTACGGGTGATTTGCAACAAGGAAGGTCAGCAGAAGTTGCTCAAGGCGTTCCATGAGAGTCTTTGGGCTGGACATCGAGGGATTTGGGCCACTTTTACAAAGATGACAGAGCGGTATTGGTGGAAAAACATGTACAGGGATGTTGTATCTTTTGTGGAGTCTTGTTTGACATGTCAGATGTATTCGAATATCCGACATCGTGACGGATTACATCCGACTTATCCGTTGGCGATCCACTTCAAGTGGGTGGTAGACTTGGTGATTATGCCGGTTGGATTATGGCAGATGAGATACTTGGTACTTGCTAGAGAGGATCTTTCAAGTCGAGGGTAGGGCGCTTCGGACGAAGACAACTGAAGGGGTATGTAGATTTCTCTTGGAAGAGGTTGTTTGTCGGTATGGATGTGTGGGAAAGATCACTGCAGATCGGGGAGAGCTAGATGCACATGAGGCTCGTGAATTCTTTGCAAGGTGTGGGGTGAGGTTGTCACTGACAACTGCTTACAACCCCGAAGGGAATGCCAAGAGTGAACGTGGTCATCCACCCATTGTGAAGGCTTTGGTGAAGGCTTGCAACGGAAGGGTGCGCGAGTGGCCTCGACTCTTACCATTTGCGTTATGGACAGATAGAACGACGCACAGCTCGGTGACAGATTACATGCCGGTGGAACTCATCACAGGTCAGAAGCCTATCATGCCGATTGAAGAACATGTTCTGACATGGAGTGTGTTACCTTGGGAGGATAATTTGACTAGAGAAGAGCTTCTTGCTATTCGAATTAGGCAGTTAGAGAGAAGACCAGAGGATATCCAAACTGCTTTGGATAGGCTGCGAGAAGCACGGTTGAAGAACAAGGTCAGATTTGATCAGCGACATCGTTTGAGACCTAGGGAAATCAAGGAAGGTGATTGTGTGTTAGTCTATGATAACAGTCTAGACAACCAGCATAGTGCACTCCGGAAGTTTTCTAGAAGATGGTTTGGTCCGTATGTGGTGAAGAAGGTTCATGACAACGCAACTTACGCCCTGCAAGAGTTGGATGGAACAAGCTTGAAGGTACCAGTGGCAGGTAAACGAGTCAAGATTTTCAAAAAGAGAGATGAGGAGGTCGATCTAGCAGATATCTTGACGGAGTTTCAGTTTGAGGATGAGGATTATGCAGAAGATCTTGAAGGTGAGGTTGGTTACGATGGGAAGTAGGACGATAAGCCGGTCCACTCCTTGGTTGGTATCTCTGGTGCATACCGGAGGATGCACAGGTTCAGAGGGGGTGGATGTCGTGTCGTGGACCGGCTCCTACTTGAAATTCAAACTTCAATGCTTGTCGCTCCAAAGACACTCATGAGAAGACAAGCTAGGCCCCAGCTTACGGGTTTTTGGCGCAACTTCGGGTCTTCATTTTCATCACATAGATGGGTAGAGCTCCTTGTCAGCTTTCCAAAGGCACTTTGTCTACTTCGTTTGGACGCCTAGTGGAGAAGTTACAGGACTCGAAAGATGGAGAAAATAAGCTAGGCCCCAGCTTACGGGTTTTTGGCACCACTTCGGATCTTCGTTCTCATCACATAGATGGGTAGAGCTCGTTGTCAGCTTTCCATGGGCATCTTGTTTACTTCGTTTGGACATCCAGAGAAGAAGTTATGCGATTCGAAAGAAGGCAAAATCAAGCTAAGCCCCTAGTTTCTTGCTGACTGGGTATTTAGGGCTTCAGGCGTTATATCAAGGACGCAAGGGGCCTGCTTCTGATTATTGAGGGTTGAACTTCGTACGTACAGACTGTTGCAAGGGGGCTGCTTAAGGGGCTTGCTTGTTCCTACGACCTGTCGGTGGATGTTTTGGAGAATTGGGAAGTCCAATACACGCGCGCAAGGTGTCATCGGGTTCAGATCTGTGCAGGCTACGCACAAGTTAAGACAGTTCTTGAAGAGACGGATCGGGGGTTGTGTTCTGGGAGAAATTGAGACGTAGGGAGCAGAATTGGGGTTTTCAGTTATCTGTGAAGGAGAGTTGGACCGTTCGGGCCGTTCCGGAGTCCAAACTTGCTGTCCTTGGATCCATCGGGATCAGAACAACGAGTTCTTCAGGAAATTGAAGACGATACAAAGTTTTATCGGACGGTTTGAGAGTTGTGAGAGAAATTGGCTCGCAGGGAAGCGCTTACGTCAGGTTTTTATCGCTTGCGACCTGAGATTGGGTTGTTCTTCGCGATCAGTGAGCCAAGCTCTTCGTTCTTGGTGCCTACGCGATGAGGGAGTCCTCATGTACGCATAGGAGAAGACTGTAAGTGAATTGGATTGTTGGTTTGGGTGTGGTGAGCAAATTTGAGCCGCAGGGAGCCGATTTACGTCAGTTTTTTGTAGCCTGCGACCAAATTTCTCGAGTAGTTTTGCAAGGGGAACTCCAAACGGCTTGTTTGGAGTCTTGTTGGGTTCAGGGTAGCCAGATCTACCTACCAGCGAAGACGGATATCAGTTTAGACGATCCGTTTGTGCGGTGTGAGCGGTTTTAAGCCGCAAGGAGGAGTTTTTGAAGGTTCGGTCACCTGCGACCGAAAATTGACGATATCTCGACTATCGGGAGTCGGATCTGAAGGTTTATTGGGCCAACGGAGTCAGGGAAGGAGACCCTATCAACATTTGAATATCGTTTGGCGAAAGGAGAAAGTTCCCAGATAGGTCTTTTTCGGTTCCTTCGCTACAGGTTTCGTCCTTTTGAGTTCGTTAAGGACTTAGTTGGTTGTGTATGGCTTGTGGTAGCTAGCTTTAGCCAAGAGCTAGTGTGTGGATGTGGTTTGGACTTGGGTTTGGATCGCATGATACTGTTGTGGCTCTGGTTGTTAGCAAAGAGAAGTTCCTCTTGCTTTGAGCTACGCTTTGGCGATTTCAGACTAGGGTTGCGTTTCAGGGGTTTGTTTTAGGGCTTCTGAAGTAGGTTACAGACCGCTCTGGTCTATTCCTCAGTTTTGTGCTGTTTGGAGAAAGAATCGACAGTGTACATACTTTCAGAGTGGTATATATCGCAGCATTCCTTTTCGTGGTTGTTCTTCTCTGTCTTGTCTCTGTTTGGCACACAGCATCTCCACAGCCAGGAACCTCGCGTTTTCCTAGACATCCTTCACGCACAAAATATCCGACACGATAACGTATCGAGATATCTCCCAATACCTAGCAAAATTCTCTCGTATAACTCTTCGACAAAAAGTTCGTTCATCCTTCCCATTTGTGAAACAATATAGAACACTACACCCATGTCATCTATGTCAACCATCATCTCTTCCTCCTCATTGTACCTCGCTCGCAAGAGCATATCAACCATCAAATTATCCTTTCTCGCAATGTGCTTGAACTCCGTATTAAACGATTTGATGTACTCGATCCACCTCAACATCGCTATGTCCGAGATCATGCAATTTGTGATCATCTTTAGCAATAGCAAATAGTTGAGTTTCAACCACCACAGACACACCAGTGAGGTACTCTTTCTCTACCTTCATGGCTGAAACAACTCCCCACAACTCCCTCTTGACTTGCGAATAAGCACATTGACGAGCGCTTAGGACCTTAGCACCAAATTGTATTGTCATGTCCCACAGCCCATCCAATCGTAAGAAGATAAGTATCCATGATAAGGACTATCGGTGTCCTATCACACTTGTAATCCATCTTTTTTAGTATTGGTCAAAACTTGTGACTCTTCCTCAATAAATCATATGACGCCACATGTGCGTAGTGGGGAAGTCATACGAAACGATAAAACACGCATGTTTCCAAAAGATATTCATATCTCTGTTAAGGAGTTACATATCTCCTTCATCCTCCCTATCGCATTAATCTTGCTCAGATATGACTTTCGTCTGAATGATCTACAAAGATGTCTTACGACAACAACCTCCTTAACCTCGAATGTTGACTTCGCATTCGATAATGTGAGATAAAATTCTTCCAGTCGAGATAAGATCTTTTCACAATCTTTTATGTGATCGATGACGTACTTCCTGCACCCTCTCTAATTTAGTGCTTCATTTTTTTCATCCTCTGAAACCCTTCGATTGAAATATCATCCAAGAATGACATCATCTCGAGAATGAAGTCCCTTAAGACCATGTTCATCTCGTGCATCATATGCGTTATCGAGTTTGTAGCACCTTGCAGTAACGTACACATCCGAACCAACCTCAACAACATTCTTATCATCATCATGTTCTTACTCTCCTCAACCAACTTAATTGATCGTAACTTGAGTAGAGATCTCCATCAAACTCGTCCATGATCGATCTCATCCCTAGATTCTTTATCGTTACTACGTTCACCGGCTGCATGTCTTGGATGAATCGCAATGATCAATTCTTCTTCGGCACTGTAAACCATCTGCTAGAATACGGCACGAACGATGGCTCCAATATCTTCATATGTATTTTCTTCTTGAGTAGCTCCACCAGTTTAGACAAGTGAGCCCGTGGTACTAGAATTGATATGAGGTTCCATGGCACATGCGGTACTATGAAGATAACCATTGGAGTCACTAAATACGAATCCACACATCTCATCTCGTGTGATTCGAAGACAAATGCTTCCTCGTGCGTGAAAGCATCTCCTTGAAGCATACCATCTCTTCTAATCGACGAGACCCATCCGACCCAATCTTCAATTCTTCAAGAGTTTTCTCCGTGAACTTATGTTGTCACGTCAGTTTGGTACCCCGGCTAGGTTGACCGAGTGCGAAGTGGCGCATCCCGGTAAGACCGTTAGTGCCGTTAGGGCGAGTTGGTGAGAGAGCCCACTAGGGATATACTTCGCAGGTAAGGCTTGGAGACCTTAGTTCTTCTAGTTGAGCCTTCAAGCTCCAGGCTATGGTGGATAGTCTAGTTGAGTGTAACCCGGATTCTCTTCGTGTTTAGAGTGGGTTTGGCTTGACCGTTTGTGAGTAATCTTTGTTGTAGTGTTGGAGATGGTAATTTCTCAATGCAGATTACTCAAAGAACTGAGTGCATGTCGAGGCGGAGTTCAGTAAGAGCTCGATGATCTGAAATCTGAAATCGTCCGCTGGTATCTTCGGACGTTGTCGTTCGTGCTTGATTGTTTGGAGCTGTGATCGAGGTGTGTGGGCGCATACTACATTGCTGGTCGCAGATCGATTTGCTGTTGTTGGGGTCGAGTAGAGATTTCTGTCATGTGGAAGCGCTGCAAAAATTTTGTGGAATGTTCTTGAAGTGTCTTGTTGGAGCCAGATTGCGCGTTTGAGCATGACAGACTGAGTACTTGTCAATGTCAGACCAGAGTGGACTCTTTGGAAGCGCATTTGAGAGACGATTCTAGTGCATTAAGTTTCGTGGAGTTTGGCCAAGGATTGAAGAAGTTCTGGCATGTCGAAGTTCGCTGCCGTGACACCCGCAAGTGCAAAAAGGTTAGTTACGTCAGATTTTGGTGCAATTTCGTGTGGAAACTCGAGTTTAGGTGCGTGAGTGCGGAGAGAGGCTTCGAGGAGCATAGGTGCGTGAGTGCGGAGGCGTGAGAGCGGAGTGCGAGAGTGCGGAGGCGGAGCAGAGGCGGAGCCCGAGCCCGCGTCCGCCCCAAGCCAGCTTGCTGGCGTGCGTGAGAGAGGTATCCAAGCTTCAGTTGTGTGGGAAGAGTAAAACCAGCTGGTCACCCATCCCAACACTATTCCTGGACCTGGACTCCTAACTCTGTAGTCTTAGCTTTGGCTTTACCACTAGACCAATAGCTCTTGGTGTCCTACAAGGATGCATGCAAGTACTTATGGACTTGTATAAGGTAGTAGGAGACCTTCTCGCACGTCCCTAGAGGAGTGGTAGGACGACCTCATAGTATTAGGGGTAAGCTATAGTTGTGGTAGTGCTTGTCTATACCATAGAGACGTGTATAGAGGCAATTGGTGGCAGTTGTCTTGGGTGAGCTAGTAGAGCTACCACGTGGATGTTTTTGGAGCTACTAGAGGTGTAGACATCTAGTTAGTGACCTCAAGTGTCAGTTACGACAGTTGGTGACCATATATTGTGCATGTGGTCACCGACAGGAGACGTCAGTCCGAGTGGGACTGGGTTTCTCTTTATGTGAATGTTTGAGTGTGGAGGGTTATCGTTTGGACTTCTTGTGGTTGGAACCCCTCCATATTCTGCTTCCTGTTTGTGCGCCGCGTTTGCTTGTGTTGGCGCTTGATTTCCGGAGTGAGTTCACTCCAGTGTGCTGTCGATAGGAGGCTGGAGTTGCGGACCAGTCAGACTATCTTTGTCTCTCTCACGGTGCGGTTGGAGTGATCACCAATAGATCGTGAGAGGCTGCTTGTGGTGATGGCAGGTACAGGTTGCCCTTACCTTGACCGTCCTAGTAGGAGATAGGTGAGCTCAGTAGGAGCGGGGTTAGGCAAGTGGTGGTTACGGTGGTGACGGGAATTGCGACATTCTAGTTGAGGAGTGTGTTAGCGGGATTCTCTCATCACGGAGTTCTCGGGAGGTTCTGGTGGAGACTTCTCGAACAGTGGGTATACACAGAGTGGGGTGAGGTACCAACTACCTACACCATTGCCGTCGGTTGTTCCAGAGGACGAGTCAGATGCAGATAGTGCGTTTTTTGGTGGTGAGTCTAGTGTCGCCACACCGTTGTTGTGGGACATGGACGAGATCTATGGGATCACGAAGGGACCTCGACGTTACTCGAGTACAGTTGGTACCATTGAGCTGGATGACTTCATCCAGGAGTTCGACAGTTGGTGCGATCTGCAGCAGATGCGGAACCCACAGCTGTTTACACCCTTCATGGCGTGGAAGAGTTTGTTTCAGCACTTGGAGGGACCGCCGATGGACGATTATCATGAGTTCAGGCGAGATTACAGTGTTGAGATCGAGTTGTGGAGACAACATTGGTCTCCCAACTACGTTTCTATCACTACTGACGCAGTTTCAGGAGGCGTAGCACCTGCGAGTTCGAGTGCCAGTAGCAATGATACAGCCATAGGTGGCGGAGTACCTACTACCAGCGGTGCGTTCACATGTAGTGGAGCAGGTGGTAGTGTGAGCGGGATACCACCAGGGTTTAACCATGTGGTTCAGTTCTTCCAATGTTTGAGGAAGAACTATTAGGGTGTGCGGACCGACAAGTTGAGGAGTCTGCAGGAGTTCCAGCGGAAGACTGGAGAGAGCCTACGCGAGACGTTTACTCGCATGAGGCGGTTGATCAGCGTTACCCAAGGGATGACGGAAGCACAAGCAGTCTAGTTCTGGTATGGGATACTAGACCGGGAGCTGCGTAGGAGAGTTAGAGATGCTACTCTTCTTAGAGATACCGCTCCGACGTTGGCGGTTGTCTTTAGTCTGGCTGAGCGGATTGAGCTCAACATGGTGGAGGAGAGGGTGGTGGTTGCTGGGTTCAGCAAGGAGACACCACATGGAGCGATCACCTCTTCTCGAGGATCACAGGCTACGCAACAGCGTGGTGGTGGTGGTGGTGGTGGTGGTGGTAAGGATCGTGCGGAGCAGTCATGATCTCAGGGAGGTGTTGGAGGATCTGGTGGACAGAAACCCATGCCGTCCTTCTCTAGCCAGCAGCAAACGGGTCCTTGCTGGACGTGTGATGGTCCTCATCAGCAAAAGGACTGCCCACAGAGGAGAGGTGGTTATGAGACGACAGGAACGTCTCAAGCAGCACCTAGACAATGTGAGCATTGCGGACGACCTGATCACAGTAGTGACCGTTGTTTTGATCTCCATCCCGAGTTGCGACAAGGGAAGGTTGATCGTGGACGAGGTGGAGGAGCTCAGGGAGGTCGTGATGGTCGAGCTGGAGGTAGAGGTCCAGCACCTGGGAGAGGACCGGTCGGTCCACCGCCTGCTACGACGTCAGAAGCAGGTATGGCTGCTCAGATTGAGCAATTGGAGCAGAGGATAGCTAGTATGACTATGGCTCAGCGGAGATCAGGTGGAACCGAGGCTTCCACGTCTTATGGAGGAGAAGGAGGGGACTTCGACTTCATGGCTGGTGTGGCGCAGATTGAAGCATCTGCGGTAGTGACTAGAGGTGCAGTACGTGTCTCTAAGCCACGAGGTGCGTCAGTGGAGTTGGATCTACAACGCGGGGAGGCTGGTAGACAGGCCAGGCTTCCCCAGTCGTTCACGTTATCGGAGGCGTTGAGGACCACATCTATGGTTCCTAAACGGTCTACCGATGGTGCAGTAGAGTTGGAGGCATCGACATCCAGGAGTGGGTGTGATGTGAGTCCACCTTCGACGTCTGTGGATGCGACGTCAAATCCGATGTTGGGGGCGGCTACAGCAGTTTTGCGAGCCCCACTATTCTCAATCACTGATATGATGGCATTGGGAGTCAACTTGGCTCCAGTGTTCCAGTTGGTGGCCACGCTCAGTGAGAGCGAGGATGTAGTTACCTCTAGTGCTGAAGTAGTTCAGCGAGAGACGGTAGACGTGTCCATGGAGTCGAGGATCAGGACAGCTACCAATGGTACTTGGCAAGCGGCGGCTGCTAGGTTAGATGAGTTACCAGCTAGGCCGGCGATTGACCGTGCTAGTTTGGCACCAGGTGTGGTGTTGTTGGACAACAGAAGTGGTATCTTCTGTTCGATGGTACCTTCAGGGAAAGTGTATTGACCCCAGAAGGCCTTGTTAGACTCTGGAGCCCAACCGTTGATGTTGGGAAAGACGGCGTGTATTGGTTTGGATCTAAAGAGGTCTGAGGTGGAGAGATGTCCATTCCAGTTGCAGACATCTCTAGGGGGATCAAGAGGTACGGCTCTACACATGACACGTGAGATGTTGACGGTGAGAGTTCGGCCAGATCATCCAACGGATGGCTCTATGGTGAGAATCAAGGTCATCGTTACAGCCGCAGAGTCTTATGATGTATTGGTTGGAGGTGCTGTGTTGTACCCTATGGGGTTCGTGATCGACTATTGGACCGAGACAACATCTTACAGACCAGGTTGGCAGTCCGGTGAGGGACGAGTGAGCCGCTTATCAGTGCGGTTCAGTGCTAGAGTTGGAACAACGGAGCCTACACCAGGGACGATGGCATCCGTTGCAGGTTCAGTTCGGTCATCACTTGGCCGAGCGAGTTGTTGGAGGACAATGTCCATGCGGAGGATACTCCGGTCTTTGAGGAGGTGGAGGACATGTCTAGCATGTCTACGTTAGTACCATCTGCCTTGGATGTTCCACTCTGGAGGCGAGTGGAGAGTTGCAGCAGTATGCTGATCAGCTGGTGCAGCAGGCTTGGAGTGAAGCCTTTGTACCACCAGTAGAGGAACAAAGGGTTGTTCCTGCTACTGGTCCTATGACCTTATCACCGTTGGATACGACTCTCATTGTGTGGCAGTATCCAGAGGAGGGTGTATGTGTGCTGGAGCTGTTTGGAGGGATCAGCACAGGTTTGGCTGCGGTATTGCAAGCAGGTATACAAGTACAGCGATACTTGTATGTGGAGAGAGATGAGATTGCGAGACGCATCTCATTGCGACATGTGGCACGTTTGGTGCAAAGATATCTTGAGTTGTTGCCCATATCAGCTGTTAGAGGATACCAGCAAGCATTACCGTCAGATATTTCGCTGCTGGGGGCGCAGGATCTTACGTTTGTGGGCACCATTCACTTGGTGATCGCCGGATGGCCATGTCAAGGTCACACGTGTGCTGGGAGAGGTCAGGGTTTACATGACCCACGATCTAGGATGTTCTGGGAGATGTTACGGATCTTACGACATCTCCAGATGCAACAGATGGATTCTCCAGCGTACATCTTGGAGAACGTTGTCGGAGTGTGATCCGTCTACCTAGGAAAGCGCCGGGCTTCTGGCTGTGGTTGTTTACTCAAGAGGTTGGCTTTCAGGTAACAACAGGGCTATAAACACTCACACAGGTGTGTAAGATCTTGTAATATACTCAGAAAGCGAAATTCAGGTATAACTGGCAGTAATAGGATCCGGCGGCGAACTTTGACACTCACGGAGAAGAAAACTATGAAGGTTTAGACTTCTAAACTTCCCCTACATGCAAATGAGGTACTACTGAACTCACACACGAAGTTTTAGCCTGAGATCAAATTCTGACACCGAGATGTTGACAGAAAAGTTCTGAGTAAGAAAATTGCGGCAATTTCTGGTACCCAGCTGGCTATTTCAACCTAGAACAGAAGATTGGCTCGATCAAATTCAAATATTCTCACAGTATTTGAAGTCTACAGGGTGCTGAACATCCCTGTGAAGTTGGGACTCCTGAATGTACACAGAACTCCAGATCTCCTCCTCTGAAGTCGCTGCTCTAGATTAAGAGCTTTTCAGACCCCTCCAGCTTCAGCGGCCGCCCTGAATTACTCAGTCACTAAATCGATGCGAAACTTTTTGGGAAATCGTAGCCCTGCTGGCAGAGAACACAACCTTGAAGTTTTGAAGCAATTTCCTCAAATCTGCTGCAAGTGACACTGAAAACCCTAAATCCAACAAAAGTGATTCAATTCTGGCACAATTCGAACTTCAATTGGTCATAACTTCATCTTTATTGACTCAAATCGATCAAAAATTTCACTGGAAGTGCTTTGCATGACGAGCTCTACCCTCCTGTGCACTCAGATTTCGAAGTCCTTTCACCAAATGCTCGAACTCTCCTTTAGAGCTCTGTTTCTAAATTTAGAGTTAAACTAAAGACAAAAACAGACCAATGGGAGATCATAGCTCCACTTGGTTGTCCTTTAGTGCCCTAATCCACGTGGTAACTCAACTTCACTCAAAGGCTACCACGTCAGCCCCTAAAGTGCCAGCGTAAATCTTAAACTTCACGCGAAGGCATGTAAAATAACACGTAACCCTAAAAGATAACTTAACCAATCTAGAAAGCATGCATGGGCGACAAGTAAGTACAACCCATGAGCTTAAACCTCTATCAGCATGGAAACCCTAAGTTATGTACTTTCACAACATAGATAAGCATGATATCAATTGCACAAGCGCAGGAGTGCTTGAACAAGATAGATAACATACTATCAACCTACTAAGACTCAAAATATATAACACAATAGTGTCAACACCGTATGCAAAGGTGTCAAACATATGTATAAAAGACTATAAGTAACATGAGCTAACTTCTAGAACTACTAAACTCAAGCGTCGGAGTAGAAGTCAAGCATGTAGCCGCCAAGTAGCGCGACATGATGTTCTGTCTTCCTTAAGTCAAGCGTTGTCCTCTCGGATGGAGACAATTGACAGAACCGTTTCTCAAACTCACGCAGCAACTCATTTGGCGTCATCTCATTCCCCGGACGCTGCTCTATCCACTCCAAGAACGTTCTCTTGGTTACTCTATCTGCATCATCATCAAAAAATTCACTCTTCAACCTCTGCTCATACTCCTCCCAAGAACTCGTACGTGCATCCTTCAGCTTTGTCACTTGACTACGGATCTCAGGTATCACAGCCAACTCAAAACTAGAAATCATCTCTGTCTCAGGCACACGATTTACCTCCATCTCACAAATATACTCCCGAACATACTTCGTGATGTTCCTTCCATCGAACCTCCCCAACTTCTTCACCACCGCTTGTAGAGCTCTTGTAGACTTCTGCTCTCCAACATCGCCTCCTTGTTGTTGTCTCAACAACATCGTCAATGCTCGAAGCAGATCGTCCGCTCCTCCTCCACTCGTCCCCATTGCTTCGGGAAGATTCATACTTGACGCTTCTCGGCAACAACTCACTCAACCACCTCAAAGCGTGCTCTCAGTGGAAGCACCAAATATGTCGTAGCGAGAGCCTTTCCTTTGAGCAAGGGCGTACCTTCTAGCTGTGGTTAGCGATCGATACACAGCAGAGCGACTAGTATCTCGTAGATTTCTCTCTTAACTTCTTCGATAACTAAGCACTTTCTTTCTCTCAGTAAAGGGTCAAGATAACTACACGAAAATGTTGGATGATCATGGGCACGACAAACGTGATATGTGATGACATGATCTCTCGGTAGTATTCCTCTCCGAAGTTTCTCACTACTAGGGCTTCGTACATGACTTTGGGTCGACAGATGTGTCTTATCTCGCACTGGGTGTTAAAGTTTACAGGAGGGAGCTGATTTAGATCCATCTTTCGTTAGATGAGAATAAAGACAGTGAGATCTCATTCTTGGCCGTAAGTGACAACAGGTAAGATCACAGGGACAGACGAGAGCATGACTTGCGCGGTAAAGTTATGCCCGAAGGATCCTATCAGAAACTGTTGAAAGTGAACTCGTTCCATATACATCAGTTTAATCGAGAAAGGGTTTCGAAAAGGGAATCTGGGCGGTAAGTAGAGTCCTTCGTCCATCTCTCACAACATGTGCACTCCAACTACAAAGGTATATCGATCCATAAAACTCTGATTCAATCTTATAGGATCACCACGATCTCTCCACGAACAATCTCTTGGATTTTTCCCCAGGTCGAATGCCCCCATACAGGTCACTCCCCTTTGCTTAAAAGTTTCGAACACAAAACAAGGATAGGTGCAAGCTCCCTAACCAAGCAACCCAAGCCTCACGGACCGATGAGGTGGCACACATGCACATCGCATGTTTGGTGCCGTCATACTCATCCACGTGTGGGTGTTCTGGGTGAAAGGTTCTAATGCATGCACCGTAACGTGTCCCAAAAACCGGAGACTAGGCTAGACAGGTAGTCGACTCTACAAGTCAAGGATCGCACTTTGCCACGTTGAGTGCGAACCTAACAACCACATGACGTGGATACAACGTAGGTCGCTAAAGTCACATCTACGCCTAGAATACTCCCCAAAGCAATACAAATGTCGCACTGGATACTTTACAGCCAGCTGTCGCTAACAACTCGAGACCTAGAGTAGATATCGTTGCCGATACAACTCGGCAGAAAAACCAGCGAACTTTCACACATGATAGGTACAGATCTACAGCTCAGTCTCCTCTCAAACTTGCCACGTAGGTAGGATACTAAAATCTCTACTTGCAGGTCAAATTTCAGGAAGATCTGACGGCTAGATCTCCTCCCACAATTAACACAAATCCACAGAAACTAACACGCACTTCCAATCTCAGATTCAGGACAGAAGCTTCTTCGACTAAATGAACCGTCCACTTCCACTCCAACTTCCTGTGCTATCAATTCAGAAGGTAAACTCACTACACAGGAAATTTGAGCCGATTTGACCGTTCTGATCGTCCTCCATAAATCTGCAAACTCGCTGCTTCAGATTGACAGCTTTCTGCACCCCGTCGTCTTCAAATCGCCATTGCGCTCAATCCGCAGAACATCCGGTGGTGAAATTTGTGGTCAGAGCTTCAGCAGCTGACAGACTACAAGCTCATGAAATCTGGTCTCAATCTGACGGTTCAATCACTCAAACCCCTTAATCTTACAATCGGAAGAGAAACTCTTGTACTCTCATCACTCTATGAACTTCAAATCGCCATAACGTATGCCCTGGACCTCCAAATCGAGTGAAATTTGTGGTCAGATTGCTCCTCCCGTCGAGAGCTCTCCGCCCATGCCCTCTGATCTCCAAAATCCCTCGTCAAAGTGCCCCGAACCTCCCAGAGCGCACACTTAGGTAGATGACAAGTTATCTTCACTTTTGGGTGGACCAATGGGAAGTCAAAGGACTCAACCTTGTCCTTTTCTGCCCCATGGAGACCCCCAACAGATAATAGAGCATTCTAAGCTCATAAGAGCAATGTTTTAGATCCCATTACACCACAACTTCTACAATTGTGTGCAAAACGTACTTATACGGATAATTTACATACTAACTGGTCCCACAACAGGACATTCACCCCCTCCAAACCTGCACATCCTCCGGTATGTGCCAACTTGTTATCCATAGTCATCATCGTAGCCCTCATCAAGCTCTGAATTGTCAGGTTCATCATCCTCTTTTCTCGCATAAGGTCTAGAAAGATGAGAATCAGACTCGAGAAGTTCATCGAAATCAAGAAATCCTTCACGTCTTCGGAAAACCTTGACCCTTTTACCAGCAATGGGTAACTTCAAGAGTGTACCATCCAATTCTCGCAAACCATATGTGGCGTTGTCGTGAACGACAACAACAACATAAGGACCAAACCAACGTCGTGCAAACTTCTTGATAGTGCTGTGTTGGTTATCCAAACTGTTGTCATATACTATGACCCAATCACCTTCTCGGATCGGCTTCTTCCGCAGTCGATGTGTCTTGTCGAACCGTTCCTTGTTCTTCAACCTCGCCTCCTTGAGTTTGACCAATGCTTCTTCGAGGTCCTCCTCTCGTCGCTCAAGCTGCTGAATTCGTAATGTCAATAGTCCTTCCCTATCAGAACCATCCTCCCAAGGTAGACATACCCAAGTAGGAACGTCTCCTTCCGCTGGCATGATAGGTTTTTGACCGGTCATCAATTCTGTAGGCATGTAACCAGTGACAGTACTATGAGTAGTTCTATCAGCCCACAACGCAAAAGGAAGAAGTCTAGGTCAGTCCCCATGACGCCCCCTGCACGCTTTCACCAATGCTTGGATGATTGGTGGGTGCCCTCGTTCACTTTTCCCATTCGCTTCCGGGTTCATCGAAGTGGTCAACTTCAATCGTATTCCATATCTGTTGAAGAACTCACGTGCTTCATCTGCATTCAACTCTCCTCTATCTGCACGGATTCTCCCCACGCTTTCATATCTAGAAACTATATCTTCTAATATGAATCGACAGACAGGTTCAGTAGCTTTGGTGCGTAGAACCCTCCCTTCTACAAAGTTAGATAGCTCTTCCCGAGCCAAAACTAAATGACGCATGCCTCAAATTCCTGGTGGCATGGCAACCAAATCCAAAACCCATTGGAAATGAATGGACAAGGGATATGTGGGTCTCAATCCATCCCTATACCGAATCTTGGATCGGAATTGACATTCAATGCATGACCCAACAAACTTTTCTACATCTCGATACAATCCTTTCCACCAATACCTCTCCTTGATCTTGGTAAAGGTCGCCCATGTACCTCGATGACCTGCCCATAAGGTATCATGAAATTGTTCGAGTACTTGTTTCTTGGTCTCTGCATCATCCACTACTCTCAAGGGTACTCCATCTCTCCTCTTTGGCCTCTTCCACAGATATCCATCTCGTAATAGATAGCCATATGCCTGATGTCGTATCTCCTTGAAGATTTTCTCCGTCCATCCTTCGTACTTCTGAAGAGTGCTTAGATAGCGTCCGATTTCCTTGAGCCTCCCACAGTAGAGTTCTTCCCTGAAAGGAAGAACACCATCCAAGCGACTCCGGTCCTCGCTTGATAGTTGTAGAACTTGCCCCTCCTCTGCATCATCTTCATCCATATCTTCCGCCTCCATATCTTCTTCTTGAGAGTACCTAGCTCTAGACAACATGTCTGCCATCGAGTTCATCTTCCCTGCTATGTGCTTCAACTCTGGATTCAACGACCTAATGTAAGCTATCCAACGTAACATAGCAATATCAGGCGTTGTGCAGTTTGCTATCATTCCCAACAGAGGTAAGCAATCAGTTTCAAGTAGTACATGTGCTCCAATGAGATACTCCTTCTCAGCTTTCATTGCAGTTACAACGCCCCATAGCTCTCGTTTGACTTGAGGGTACCTCCTTTGTCGATCCGTAAGTATGCGAGCACCAAATCTTGTTGCAAACCTCTTTTCCTCACCATCATCCTGCCCTATTGCCCAACCTATAGCGATAGGACTAGTATCAACAGTAACGACTATGGGTCTACCACAATCATAGCTCAATTGTCGTAGAACTGGTGGTGATTTCAACGCTTCTTTTAGTCGCACCATAGCGACCCTCTGCTCCTCACCCCAAGTGAACCTCCTTCGCTTCCTCAACAACTCATACAACGGTTCAGACATGTGACCAAAATGAGGAATCCACACTCGATAGAACAAACAAGCTCCCAAGAATCTCCTAACCTCTATGGTGTTGACACAATCTTTCATCCTCCCAATGGCATCAACCTTTGATGAGTTTGGACGTCGACCAAAAGCTCCACAAAGATGACCAACAACAACAATCTCTGGTACTCCAAAGCTCGACTTCTCTGCTGAAAGAGTGAGATTTACCTCCTCAAGCTTTGTTAAGATCATCTCCACATCGTGAATATGATCAACCACAAACCTTCGACATCCATCCTCAGTCAGCTTCTCATCTTTGTCTTCAACCGCACACCCTTTCATAAGAATATCATCTATGAAAGGTATGGTCTTCTCCGGAATGAATTCTCTCAAAATCCTATTCATTGCATTTTGCACATGAGCAACAGAGTTTGTCGCTCCTTGCGGTAATGTGCACATCCTTACAAGCCCAAGCGGAGTACGCATGGTGGTGAGATCTCTGCTCTCCATTGCCAACTGGAACTGATCATACCCAGAGTACAAATCTCCAATCGAGTAGATAGCACGACCGGCAAAAGCTTCTGCAACTTCATCTACTATGGGTCCTGCTCCCATGTTTCGAATGGTCACCTTGTTAGCATGTTGCATGTCTTGGATGAACCTAAGAGCCCCTGACTTCTTAGGTACAGTAAACCACCGACTCGAGTAAGGTCCCATAGATGGCTCTAAAATACCCATGCGTATCTTCTCTTTCAACAATTCAACAAGCTTTGGCAACATAGCTCGTGGCACTGGTATAGGCTTCAAGTCCCAAGGCACATGTGGTACTGTGAAGATCACCATGGGTGCTACGACACTCGTATCTGCACATCCAATCTCTTCTGCACTGAAAGCAAAAGCCTTTCCATGCCTTCTCAACATCTCATGAAAACGCTTTCTCTCTTCCTCAGTGAGAAACTCACCCCCTCCAATCTGCAGTCGTTTGAGTGTCTCTTCTGTGAACTTGTGCCCTACTCCCTGTGAATCTCGCAGAACTGGTTCAGTCGATGCTCGTTCCACTTGCTTGTTAGAGTCTTCAGGTAGTTGAGTAGCCACCGGCTTCACTTTTCGTGCCACAGTCTTGTATTTTGTATGAACCTGCACTTCTCGATGTTTCATGGCTCTACTCCTTTCTAACTCCAACTCATGATCTCCTTTCATCTGAAGCTGAACCTTGTAGTCATCCTCGACGAATCGTGTAATCTCCTCATGTAACTCACGTGAACGGATTACGACTAATCCATTAACCATAGAATCGGTGCTTATGAACGACAAAACCTCCTCAAGAGTATCTTCAAAGCCCTCTTCTTCATACACCCCGTTAATGAACTCCTGATCTACCAAAACTCCTTGAGTTTTGAAGAGATCTTCCTGCTTCTTCACACATCGTCTTTGTACACTATCCATCTCTTCTACCACTCGAAATCTATTTACACAAGTTTCAGAAAACTGAGCAAATCCACATTTAAACATCTCTTCTTCATCTTCTGGCACTAGCGGAAGGCTCTTTCTCCTATCAACACTCCCATACTCCCGCCCTACAGGAGTGCTAACTAAAAATCCGAAAACTCTTTGTCAGTCCTTAAGGGACTGTCCCTCAACTTCTCTCTGTTCCTTTCATGACCCGTACGTACAGTAAGAAACTGTACCGCCCTTGTACCATCTTGACTTCTAATACGAGCATAATGAGACCCATCGTCCATTACTTCGTCTCCATCCTAGACGCAGTAATATATGGTTGACCTAGGATCACAGGATACGCAGCTATACTCTGAACGAAAAAGTTTTGTTCTATCTCTACATCTCCTATCCGAGTCTTGACAGCTGGACAAGCACCAAAAAGTTCACCTCTTTGGTTGTTAGCAGCACGAAGAACCCATCCATGTCCTGTGTCGATTGGCCACTTCCCCTTCTCGTAAACATTTTTGGACATGATATTAATCTCCGAACCGTGATCCACCAACGCCACTATAGCCTCTGACAAGTTACCCAGTCGGACCTTTGTCTCTGTGGTTGCACGAGCCCAATATGCTCGAGAATAGTGACTCTCATGCTGCTTCTCGTCGCCATATTCTGCAGCACAGTCTGAAACTCTTGCCTCTCTTCCTTTCGACGCCTGTAGTACATGCTTTTGGGCAAATACGCGACCTAACTCTTCATCTTCTTCCCCAGTGATGTCAGTATCCAATGCTTTCACCATCACTGTATCTGCAGTCATCTGCCTCTTTCTCTTGATCACATCTATGATCAACTCATGAAAGTCACGTTTGGCTATTCCCAAGGCTTCTCGCAAGGAAAATTCTATCTTTGCATCCAAAATTCTCTCTTCAAGAATCTCCTTCAAGTTGGTGGTGGTCTCGATATCTGACTGTAGTCTGTAGGTCGGTGCTTTACCTTTGCCCTTTGAAGAAGCTCCTTTGCCTTTCTCTCTCATCTCCGTGTCATAAATAGGAACATCAACCATAGGTTCAGATGTAGATGCCCCTTGAGACGTCGAAGGGATATCAGAAGGTGATGCCTCTTGTTGCCCTCTCCTCTTCGTGGCTCTGGCTCTCCTTGTAGCCTCCTCCGGATCAACAACATCATCATCACGTCTCCTTTTCTCTTCCACAATCGCATCTTGCCAGCTTACATGCTTCTCTTGCACCAAGTAAGCCTTGACACACCCTGCCTCTACAGGATCATCCCATCCAGTAATGCGGCGAATTGCCTCCGCACCTCGCAACATTACTTCTCGTGGAACTTCAACTACATCGCTCTTAACAGCTGCTACAACTGGTACATCTACTTCAATCGCAAATGTTTCTGGCTCTATTGTGCGTATCGCCGTAGCTATACCAATCTGACCTCTCACCAAACTCTTCATTCCTCCCTTACCAAAGTTGGTATTCAACGGCGCACCAGTTTGAGCGAGATGAATCTTTCCATCTCTAAAATTCACGACTCCGGTTCTGAGAGCTTCGGAAAACTCCTCACAATCTCGTCGTTGGTGTTCAGTACTGTCACACCAAATACATCTTCTAACAAAATTTCTGCTAGTTGAAGATGCATTGGTATCACCAGGACTTCGACTATGCTTTAGCTCTGCCATCTCTATCCTTAACTCTCTCAGACCCTTGACCAACTCATCGATTGCAGAATCTTCAATCTTGCTATTGGCAGGCTTGGGCAATGGAGCTAAAGAGACATCAGACCTCAAGGTTGCAGCTCTACCTCTTCCACGTTTCTGCTTCGTGAGAATAGTAACAGCTTCCTCTACCTTTCTCCAGTCTGTGCTCACTCCTCCTTCTTCTCCCTTGTCTGCTAGCATCAAGAAAAGCTTATCCTCTAGATTTTCATCAGCAGCTTCTAGAAAAAGTTCTGTCTTCCTTAAGTCAAGCGTTGTCCTCTCGGATGGAGACAATTGACAGAACCGTTTCTCAAACTCACGCAGCAACTCATTTGGCGTCATCTCATTCCCCGGACGCTGCTCTATCCACTCCAAGAACGTTCTCTTGGTTACTCTATCTGCATCATCATCAAAAAATTCACTCTTCAACCTCTGCTCATACTCCTCCCAAGAACTCGTACGTGCATCCTTCAGCTTTGTCACTTGACTACGGATCTCAGGTATCACAGCCAACTCAAAACTAGAAATCATCTCTGTCTCAGGCACACGATTTACCTCCATCTCACAAATATACTCCCGAACATACTTCGTGATGTTCCTTCCATCGAACCTCCCCAACTTCTTCACCACCGCTTGTAGAGCTCTTGTAGACTTCTGCTCTCCAACATCGCCTCCTTGTTGTTGTCTCAACAACATCGTCAATGCTCGAAGCAGATCGTCCGCTCCTCCTCCACTCGTCCCCATTGCTTCGGGAAGATTCATACTTGACGCTTCTCGGCAACAACTCACTCAACCACCTCAAAGCGTGCTCTCAGTGGAAGCACCAAATATGTCGTAGCGAGAGCCTTTCCTTTGAGCAAGGGCGTACCTTCTAGCTGTGGTTAGCGATCGATACACAGCAGAGCGACTAGTATCTCGTAGATTTCTCTCTTAACTTCCTCGATAACTAAGCACTTTCTTTCTCTCAGTAAAGGGTCAAGATAACTACACGAAAATGTTGGATGATCATGGGCACGACAAACGGGATATGTGATGACATGATCTCTCGGTAGTATTCCTCTCCGAAGTTTCTCACTACTAGGGCTTCGTACATGGCTTTGGGTCGACAGATGTGTCTTATCTCGCACTGGGTGTTAAAGTTTACAGGAGGGAGCTGATTTAGATCCATCCTTCGTTAGATGAGAATAAAGACGGTGAGATCTCATTCTTGGCCGTAAGTGACAACAGGTAAGATCACACGGACAGGCGAGAGCATGACTTGCGCGGTAAAGTTATGCCCGAAGGATCCTATCAGAAACTGTTGAAAGTGAACTCGTTCCATATACATCAGTTTAATCGAGAAAGGGTTTCGAAAAGGGAATCTGGGCGGTAAGTAGAGTCCTTCGTCCATCTCTCACAACATGTGCACTCCAACTACAAAGGTATATCGATCCATAAAACTCTGATTCAATCTTATAGGATCACCACGATCTCTCCACGAACAATCTCTTGGATTTTTCCCCAGGTCGAATGCCCCCATACAGGTCACTCCCCTTTGCTTAAAAGTTTCGAACACAAAACAAGGATAGGTGCAAGCTCCCTAACCAAGCAACCCAAGCCTCACGGACCGATGAGGTGGCACACATGCACATCGCATGTTTGGTGCCGTCATACTCATCCACGTGTGGGTGTTCTGGGTGAAAGGTTCTAATGCATGCACCGTAACATGTCCCAAAAACCGGAGACTAGGCTAGACAGGTAGTCGACTCTACAAGTCAAGGATCGCACTTTGCCACGTTGAGTGCGAACCTAACAACCACATGACGTGGATACAACGTAGGTCGCTAAAGTCACATCTACGCCTAGAATACTCCCCAAAGCAATACAAATGTCGCACTGGATACTTTACAGCCAGCTGTCGCTAACAACTCGAGACCTAGAGTAGATATCGTTGCCGATACAACTCGGCAGAAAAACCAGCGAACTTTCACACATGATAGGTACAGATCTACAGCTCAGTCTCCTCTCAAACTTGCCACGTAGGTAGGATACTAAAATCTCTACTTGCAGGTCAAATTTCAGGAAGATCTGACGGCTAGATCTCCTCCCACAATTAACACAAATCCACAGAAACTAACACGCACTTCCAATCTCAGATTCAGGACAGAAGCTTCTTCGACTAAATGAACCGTCCACTTCCACTCCAACTTCCTGTGCTATCAATTCAGAAGGTAAACTCACTACACAGGAAATTTGAGCCGATTTGACCGTTCTGATCGTCCTCCATAAATCTGCAAACTCGCTGCTTCAGATTGACAGCTTTCTGCACCCCGTCGTCTTCAAATCGCCATTGCGCTCAATCCGCAGAACATCCGGTGGTGAAATTTGTGGTCAGAGCTTCAGCAGCTGACAGACTACAAGCTCATGAAATCTGGTCTCAATCTGACGGTTCAATCACTCAAACCCCTTAATCTTACAATCGGAAGAGAAACTCTTGTACTCTCATCACTCTATGAACTTCAAATCGCCATAACGTATGCCCTGGACCTCCAAATCGAGTGAAATTTGTGGTCAGATTGCTCCTCCCGTCGAGAGCTCTCCGCCCATGCCCTCTGATCTCCAAAATCCCTCGTCAAAGTGCCCCGAACCTCCCAGAGCGCACACTTAGGTAGATGACAAGTTATCTTCACTTTTGGGTGGACCAATGGGAAGTCAAAGGACTCAACCTTGTCCTTTTCTGCCCCATGGAGACCCCCAACAGATAATAGAGCATTCTAAGCTCATAAGAGCAATGTTTTAGATCCCATTACACCACAACTTCTACAATTGTGTGCAAAACGTACTTATACGGATAATTTACATACTAACTGGTCCCACAACAGGACAGCGTCGGACGCGATCGACGGATGTTACTGCTCGAGCACTCTTGAGCTCTTTGCCTACCGAGTCGATGGAGGCAAAGGCTGGGGGCGAGGCACGTGAGTTCGTCATCCTTGGACATCATGGGATGTCATAGGAGAGAGTGTGAAGCTTGCAGCTAGAACTGCAGAAGTTTTTCGCACAGTAGCGGTGGAGGTTGTTGGTGGTGAGCAGAAGGAAACTGCTCCAGAGGCTGCAAGATAGCAGTCAACGACTTCGTCTTCTACCTCTAGCATGGTGATAGAGGATACTTGGGAGCCGGAGATCGGACCCAAGCTTATAGGAGAGGAGAGACAAAGAGTCCAAAGATTCCTGAAGAGTTACAGGAATTGTTTTGCCTTCAGTATGAAGGATTTGGGTACCTTGAAGGGACCTAGTATACGGATTGACTTGGCTAATGACACGCCAATCTTTTGACGTCCTTACATGTACAGTGACATGGAGAGAGCCTTGATCCAAAGTCGGACTCAAGACTTGTTGGAGGCTGGGTTGGTGGAGATGTCGCATGGAGAGTATGCATCTGCCACAGTTATGCCAGCCAAGAAAGATATGTATGGCAACTACACGGATAGACAGATGTGTGGGGACTACCGTCCTATCAATCGGCAGACGAAGTCTGATAAGTATGCTATGCTGACACCTGAGGAGATCTTTGATGCAGTGGGGCATGTGAAGGTCTTCAGTACTTTGGATCTTCGAGCATGGTATCATCAGTTGCCAGTGAGAGAAGAAGATAAGTCCAAGACAGCATTCTGAGGAATTGACTCTCACGGCAAGGATTGTTTCTATCAGTGGCGGTTCTTACCATTTGGGTTGAAGAATGCCCCTGCGAGTTCCAAAGGGTGATGGACAGAATCCTAGCAGGATTGGATTTTGTCAGATGTTATATTGACGACATCTTAGTCTATAGTGCTACAATGGAGGAGCACGAGAGACACTTACGAGATGTGTTTGAGCGGTTGAGAGCTCATGGGTTAAAGTTACACCCTGAGAAGTGTAAGTTCTTCCAGGAGTTGGTAGAGTATCTGGGCCACACCATCTATCCAGGTGGATTGGGTGTTCAACAGACGAAGATTGAGGCTATTGCACGTATCTCACGTCCCACAGATGTGAGTCGAGTTCGAGCATTTGTTGGTTTGGTGAACTTTTATCGTCGATACGTGAAGAGATTTAGTGCAATTGCGAAGCCGTTGACCAAGCTGATGAAGGTGGACCAGGAGTGGCAGTGAGAAGATGAGTAGGAGCGAGCTTTCAAAGAGCTCAAGGATAGGTTGACATCTGCTCCCATCTTGAGGAGACTCGTTAGGGGGCGTCCTTTCCAACTACACACCGATTGGAGTATGTTGGGACTTCGAGCAGTGCTGACTCAGCATGATGATGAGAAAAGGAGTTCGTGGTGGCGTATGCCAGTCGCATGAGGTATAGTTCGTATGAGGGAGAGTGTTTGACGACAGTGTGGACTGTTGCACACTTTCGATGTTATCTGTTTGAGAACCCCTTTACTCTCATCATTGATCACCAGCCGCTCAAGTGGTTGATGGAGTTCGATAAGCTTACAGGGAAGCTTGCACGATGGACTCTGATCTTACAGGAGTATGACTTCCAGGTAGTACATAGACCTGGAGTTGCAAACCTAGATGCGGATGGGTTGAGTCGCAACCCATGCACGAGTCAGCAAGATCAGACTGGGGCTCGATGGCATGACGAGGTTGATGAGGAGATAGTGCCAGGGTGGCATGCATCTGCCTTTCTTTGTGTGTTGGTCATGAACTCTAGTATGGAGGGCCAAGTCGTATCTTTCTCTGGTCAAAGAGTCGATGATGAGTCTCCAGATCCTGACGGTGGAGATGGTGTTCCATACCAGCGAGATATCCATGATGATGTGACCGTGATGGAGTATCTACGTACTAGTGTGGTAGTAGGCACAGTAAGTGCCAAGGAGCGAGATCGTGTCCTTCAACGAGCGAAGAGATTTTGATGAGAAGGACGACATCTAATTCGAGTGTGGGGTGATGGGAGGGTACGGATAGTGTCACATCCATCCCAGAGGGCACAGTTAGTACGATATGCCCATGAGGAGTTGAGACATTTTGGAGTGAAGCGTACACATAGCTTACTCCAAAGACAATATTGGTGGCGTGGTATGCACATCGATGTGCAACAGTTTGTCGCACGTTGTGTGGTTTGTTATCGAGTACGAGCATCGTTTAATGCTCATACTCCACAGTTACACCCCTTACCGATTATGAGGTT
Source organism: Asterella californica (assembly GCA_036924285.1). Lineage (NCBI taxonomy): Eukaryota > Viridiplantae > Streptophyta > Marchantiopsida > Marchantiales > Aytoniaceae > Asterella > Asterella californica. The sequence continues at coordinate 42,022,912 of JAYKYS010000001.1, forward strand.
GGGTTACTGTTAGAGTTTGGATTTTACGGGACTCTTACCGTTGACCGTACGTCACCATCAGTATGTGTTGGTGATGGTGGAGCACTTCTCCAAGTGGATTGAATTGGTGGCATTACCAGACAAGGCGAGTGAAGGGACAGCGTACGCGTTCTTAGATCGAGTGCTGAGTCGTTTTGGAGCACCAGCTGAAGTGCTGACAGACCAAGGTACAGAGTTCCTTGGTGAGTTTCAGGCCTTGTGTGATCAGGCGCTGATTGATCATCGGACTACATCTCGAGATCATCCTGAAGCGGATGGTTTGGCGGAGAGGGTAGTTCAGACGGTGAAGAGAGGATTGCGCAAGTATGGCTTGCAAAAGGGTCACTTAGGAGACTAGGATGTGCAGTTACCATGGTTGGCTATGAGCTATCGTTTCAGTCGACAAGCGTCTTTGGCTTCCTTCTCACCGTATTTTCTATTGTATGACCGAGATCCAAATCTACCTTCGGCCATTCGTCGTGATTCTGCTGAGGTGCTGGACCTTGATCACCCGGATATGTGGATGAGAGCATGTTCTCAACGAGCAGAGACATTTCGGAGAGTTGTGCTTATGGCTTTTGAGAACCTAGCGATTGCCCAGCATAGAGACACGTTGCGATATGTGACTATCCGAAGAGGAGGTTATCGGCCGTCGATTCGCAAGTTTCATCCTGGCGATTATATCTATCTACAGCAGACTGCACCGACGACGTTGGACGTGACCGCAGGGCGTACTATTTTACGAGTGCGTGAGGTGTTACCTTCTGGAGTACTCATGTTAGAGGGCCGTGATGGTGTTGTGTGGAAGGACCATGTGCGTAATTGCGCGCCATGTCATCTTCCCAACATTGATGGTACCGTTGACCCAAGCTTAGCATTTGTACGCGCGGGCTTGAGGTGTATGTTGTGTGGGTCTGCTGGTGGAGCAGCCCGTATGTTGGTGTGTGATGGTTGTTCGAGAGGTTGGGACATGTCATGTTCGACTCCACCTCTCAGTGTCGTTCCTACTGGACGGTGGATTTGTCCTCGATGTATATAGCAGGGATAGCCGATTAGATCTTTGCGTGGTATAAATTGCAGACATGCGACTAACGATGGGACGATGTAGCACCCGGCCTCCTGATCCTTGCACCCATGAAGGTGTATATCACGTAGTTGGGATATAGAGCTACCTGGAGTTAGAGGGACCTAACCGTCAGTTAGGGGGACGATTGTGATACACTTGTGTATGTGTATGACATCGTCCATGTGTTATGTGTATGTGTGGTGTACCTCTGACAGCGATGTATGTTGTGTAGCGATGTGTATGCGCACGACAGCTGTCACGTCAGTTTGGTACCTCGGTTAGGTTGACCGAGTGCGAAGTGGCGCATCCCGGTAAGGCCGTTAGTGCCGTTAGGACGAGTTGGTGGGAGAGCCCACTAGGGGTATACTTCGCAGGTAGGGCATGGAGGCCTTAGTTCTTCGAGTTGAGCCTTCAAGCTCCAGGCTATGGTGGATATTCTAGTTGAGTATAACCCGGATTCTCTTCGTGTTTAGAGTGGGTTTGGCTTGACCGTTTGTGAGTAATCTTTGTTGTAGTGTTGGAGATGGTAATTTCTCAATGCAGATTATTGTGGTACACTTGTGTATGTGTATGACATCGTCCATGTGTTATGTGTATGTGTGGTGTATCTCTGATAGCGATGTATGTTGTGTAGCGATGTGTATGCGCACGACAATGTCTAATCCTCGTAGGATTTCGTAAGTTTTTCTCTCCAAGAATGTTCCATCTACTGATTAGTGTTGTTTGATAGAGGTCTCTCAACTGGCTTCATCTTCTTGTCCACCATTTTGTACTTCGTCTATACTCGAACTTCCAGCGTTTCTCGTTAGAGAGTAAAGTTTCCTCAAGTGAATCTGCGCGATATCATCTTCTTTTCTCAGTCTAGCTAAGGAAGAATCTTCTAACCCATCCTCCTCGTACACATCCAAAATCTTTTCTCCTTACTCAATTCTCCACATTTTTTCACACCTATCGTCTTATTGTGCCGACGGAAGCTCTTACCAAGTAGGTCGCAAAACTCACAATGTTAACTTGCAAACCACAATCACAAATTAGCATACATGCACCACTTATCTTTATCCCATTTGGTCCAGATCAAAGTTGAACCATCTCTCGACTCTATCGATAATGGGTCGGTAAAGAGTAAGATTTTGAATTAGAAGGTTGCACTCGTATGTTATATTTTGTGTTTTTCAAACCTCGTGCGTTTTCCACAACTAGATACCAAACATTGTCGTGTCGTGGACTGACTCTTATCTGAAAATGCTTTGCATTATCGCTCCAAAAGCATTCATATGACTAAAAGTGAGCTTTTTGCACAACTTTCGGATCTTCATTTTTATTGCACCAAGTGGTTGAGCTCGTTGTTAGCTTCCCATGCTAGCACTTCATTTATTATAAATTGACACTTAATGGCAAAGACATTAGGTCCGAAGGATGGGAAAGTCAAGCTAGGTCCTAGCTTACTGATGCTAACTGGGTATTTGTGACTTGGCACTATACTAAGGGCACAAGGAGGCTGCTTGACCATAATCCGGAAAAATCTCACGTATTGTGAACTTGCGTTAGGAGGCAACGTAAGAGATTAGCTTATATCTACGACTTATCGACGAACGTTTCAAAGGATTGGGAGGTCCAATGCATGTGCACAAGGTGTCATTGAGATCATATATGTGTATATGTTTGTTAAGACGGTTCGTGAAGAGGTGGTGTGTGTTTTGGAAGAAATTGGGATGTAAGGAAAGAGATTTGGAGCTCTTAAGTGTCTTACAAAGGAGAGTTAGACAGTTCAGGTTGTTCTAGAGTCCAAACTTGCTGTCCTTGGATCCATCGGGATCAAAACACCGATTTCTTTAAGAAATTGAAGACAATATGAAGTTTCATCAGACGATTTGACAATGTGAGAGAAATTGACTCACAAGGAGATGCTAACATCAGATTTTTGTCCGTTTGCGACTTGAAGTTGGATTGTTCTTCGCGATCGATGAGTCAAGCTTTTCGTTCTTGATGCCTACATGATCAAGGAGTCTTTATCTACGCATAAGAGAAGATTGTACAAGACCGGACTATTGTGTTGTGCGTGATGAGTGAACTTGAGCCGCAAAAGAACAATTTATGTCAATTTTTTTGCTTCTTGCGATCAAATTTCTTGCGTGGTTTTGCGAGGGGAACTCCAAACAGCCTTTTTGGAATCTTGTTGGATTCAAATCAATCTACCAGAGAAGACTGATCTTTCAGGTGGTCCATTTTGCAGATGTATGTGGTTTTAAGCCGCATGAGAGTTTGATCAGCTACGACCAAAAATTAGAGATATCTTGAATGTCGAAAGTCACATCTGAAAGTTCTTGGAGCTAAAGAGTCAAGAGGAAGTCCTTATCGATATATGAAGACCGTTTGACGAAAAGATAAAATTCTCATATAGGTCTTATTTGATTTCTTCTCTACAATTTTCATTTTTTTGATTCGTTAGAGTTATAGTTGGTTATGTACGACTTGTGGTAGCTAATTTTAGCTAAAGACTTGTACATGGATGTTTTTTGGACATGAGTTCGAATCATGTGAGATTGATGCAAAGTTTTTTGTTAGCAAGTGGTGTTTATTTTACTTTGAGCTACGCTTCGATCATTTTGGATCTAGGTTGAGATCCATAGACTTGTTTTAGGAGGTTGGGTGCATATTATATATCACTCATGTCTATTTCTCATTTTTGTGTTCTTAGAGAGAGAAAAATGAGAGTGTATATAAAGTGGGAGTTGATTCTTCCGAAGCTTGTTCTCATGATTGTTTCTCTATTTCTTGTCTTTGTTCAACATGCGATATCTCCACAGCCAAGAATCTCAAGTTTTCCTGGACAACCTTCACGTAAACTTTGATACGATAGCATATTCTTGGATACATCTTTTGTGTCTTACGATATGACAACGCATTCATACTACAATTACTAACCTTAGGCTTTGTGCACCCTTTCGCAATATGGCTCGTCTTGTCATAATTGTAGCAAGTAAACTTATAATCATTGTCCTTCAGAGGTGTTCATCTTGTTGATTTTGACCTTGTTTGTTGCCGCTTTGCTGCCAAGGCAAAAGAGTCATTCCGATCTTTCTCACCCATCTCAATATCGCTTGAAGTTCTTGTTCTTCTTGTAAACCTTTTCCATGCTGCGAGATTCAAAAGATTTCTATTGCTGGACTTCATAGTCTCCAATCCGTCACCAGTTTCAAAAGTTCAACACTTGCCTCAGGTAGCTTCAGCATCCGAAAGAAAACCGTCTCCGAGCTAGACTTGAGTCCTTTAGTAAATATGCATATCTCGGTCTCCTTAATCCACTTGGAGAACAAATCCAACTTGGTACTGAACTCACACACATATACACTCAAGGTCCTTGTCTGCTTCAACCTAGCTTACTCAATACCTAGCTTATCATCCCCAATCTTTTGATAATCCGGAGTGAATCATCTCGCGAAGAACTCCTTGAACTCTTTCTAACCAAGCATCGAGATGGTCAAGATATACTTGTCTTTATATGTAATCCACTCGAGAAATGCATGGTCCTTTTGGAACGTCACCACCGCTCTCACTTTGTCTAACTCCTTAGCTTGTTGCGTCTCAAAGTATAAGTCTAACTCATATAAGAAATCATCAACCTTGCAAGCTTGTCTTATACTTACAAACAAGATTGGCAGATTTGTCTTACAAAGCTTTCTAGTAGACGAAGAATATCCTTGGTCTGCTTCAAGCTCGGTGATATGTTTATCCTTAGAGACCATGCCCTCTTGCATGTTCTTCATCATCTTGATGAGCTTTGCATACAAACCTCGTTGACTTCTCTCGCTTGAATTGTTGGACACCGTTGACTATACTCCATCTAGTTACACAATTGTCGTAGATGGTTCCAACCTTGGTTCATAGAACCACTTAGAGTTCATCTGTTCTCAATTCCCGGTCAAGCCGTTTAGTCCTCTTTGCAAGCGTTCACAACCTAACGCAAGTCCGCTAGAGTTTTGTTGTTCACGTCTACGTCCGATCTTGAGATTGAAGTTCGCAACAACACTCTCGTAAATCCATCTCAACTTCACACAAATGTTAATTTTTTTTTCTCAATCCTTTAACCCTTCTATACACAACAATCTCGCTCTTCGAAAATCCTGCAAACTCTATATAAAAAGCACTTCTCTCTTCGGATGAGAGTACCATCTGTTTTGTACCACTTCAATCTTGCTCTATGGTGATCCTTTCAAAAATCCTTGAACTCCTCACTCACCTTCGGAAGAGAATTCTCCCTCTGTCGATCTCTATTGCACTCGTGATTAAGCGATACAGTCAGAAACTACACTGCTCTCTTCTCATCTTCATTTCAAATCCAAGCGTATGTTGATCCATCAACCAATACCCTCATATCCATCCTCATCGAGGTGATGTATGACTGTCCGAGAATAAGGAAATATGATGTTGTTTCTTGCACAAAGATGTTATACTCTATTGTAACATCGTCAATCCGTACTTTTACATCAGGGCAAGTACCATATCTTCGTGGGAGTTGTTCGTCGTCTTAATCATCCACCTATGTTCCTAGTCGATAAGTCATCTCTCTTTGTCTTATAGAGGTTCTTTGACATTATGTTAATCTCTTATCTGTGGTCGATCAGAGCAACAATGGACTCCGCTAGATCTCCAACCCTCCCGAGAGTTTCCATTGTCGCACGAGTCCAATGACTAAGATTGTAGTTATTAAGCTTGCTTTGCGACATCGTCAGCATCTTCAAAATGCACTCTTGGACTTCAGCTCTTTTTCTTCTCTGTCAATTGTGTATTGCAATTCTCTAGCTCTTTTTCCTCATTAGAAGATACCCTTGTGTCAAGAGCATGCGAAAGTGCTGCTTTTCTTTCATCTGTCTCTTGTGTTTTATTATGTCGATGATGATATCGTAGACTCTCGCTTTGCAAACTCGAGAACCTCTTGCAATGTAAATTCTACCTTTGTGTTCAAGATGTATTCTTCAAGCACCCCCTTCACATCCATAGCAATCTCGATGTCCAACTACAACTTGTATGCAATCGGTTTGTCTTTTTTCTTTGGTTGCTCTTTCCTCTTCTCCTTCGATGATGAAGGAGCATCCTCCATGGACAAATCTTGGCTACTAGCCTCCCAAGACTTCTCTCCTCGAGTTTACTTATTGGAGGAAGTACCTTCTCTTGTATCTTTTGTCTCTCGTCTTTGTTTCTCTCTCACCGACGCTACATGTTGACTTTTCACATGTATTGACAATGATTTGACTGGATCTTGCTATCTCGTAGCTCCTCGAATGGTTGTCGCATTTTCAGTAACACCTCTCTCAACATCTTTTCTCTCTATTATGTATAAATAGTAGATGATCACATCGATCATTGCAACATCATGCGTATGTCGAATACTCGTCAACAACTTCTTCATACCTCCCTTTCTAAAGTTTTTCTGAAGAAGATCTACCATATCCTTCAACGCAATCTTCCCATCCTTCCAAAATTGATGCATCGTCCTAATGTTTCCACGAAGACACCACAATCCTTACGTTGTTGTATAATGTGTTTTTCTATCTAAGAATACACTAGGTATATGGTTGTGTAGAGATATGTGGCTCAAACAAGTTGGCTCTAAATCTTAATCTTTTAACCCAAATGTTTCTCGATCTACTCTTCTAGCACAAGTGACCTTGTACTCTTTCGACTCAAGGTTAAAGTTTGCTACGATACAAAGGATACGTATAAGTTGTAGAAAATTATGTTACAAACATATCCTTTTGTGTTCTATCTGAAGTACTCAACTCTGTACTATCTAACTGAAAGTAATTCTATAGCACTGGAAGCATGACTTAATAGCTTCCTAGCGACGCTAGCTACTCATCAATCCAACCGCCACAACTCTATCTAGTACAACCGAAAGAAGTTATAGGACCGCTCAACCAAACTTAGAATCTCAATACAACTTGTTGCACACCCTGGTCTCCTAAGCATTCCAGCAAGGTAAAGCATACATGCTTCAAGCCAATACTCAGTTCACCAACGATGCCGATACCTGACAGCTCCGAGAATAAACCCAAACAGTGATATTTGATTCATCGTGACTCCTTGTTCCTTTGCCACATAGAGTTGAAATCAACTCCACACCTTTACAATGTCGACTTGTATGCTAGTATGGCAGTTTCAGCAGCAAACTCCTTCCCAATTGCTCGAAATGAACCAAACGATGACAATAGATATGATTGAAAATCTGATCCGCTAATAACAAAAGCTTTTCTAAACTTTGAGACATCATTTCTCCCAAAATGGTCGACCAATGGTGATTAGACTTCACAAGAAATTGTATTGGACCCTTCAATCTTACTCTAAATAATTTTCAGATCGAAACCTCAACCCAACTCTCATATATGGATCAAATCATAATTTCTGTTAACTTAAGAGCTTTACAGACCCATGTAAGCTTGATCTAAGACTTTAAACAAACTATTCAACCATTCAAGATGAAACTTTCTAGATATCTTATTATAAAGCATCCCTCAATCCTGGAAAGTTTCACTTAAAAATTTGACCTAGAACTCAAGAAATAGCCAATCTCTCATGACTGTCACAGTTTGTAATATCCGTCTCATCACGTCTACACCATTCAACTTCAATCATCGATTGATAATGATTCGACTGAACTTGATATCAAAACAACCATCTCGTTGTCAGCTCTCCAACCCAATTGGCTGTTACTCAAAACTCCTCACAAATCTCGAGAAATTATAAAAAACGTCACAGTGGATATGAATTTCACCCCCTCCACTCAATCAATCATAGCGCCCTCAATCTTTCATGAAATCACTCGATTCTTCTCTTCGGATTGTAGCTCCGGTCGAGAGCTTTTCAACCATATCCTTCTTCGCTCGAATGGATCTCCGAAGTCTCTCAAAACCACAGAAAACATAGAGAAGATCAACTAAAACACTATTGGTCCAAAAAATACCAATGAGAGCCAAAAGAGTTTTTAGTTTCTCTTTTCCTCACTCAAGTTTTTCCACTAAAACGACTTCTAACACCCAAGGAAACACTAGACACCACTAAGACTAGAAGAAACCAAAAATCTTTAAAACATGTAGAAGGATTCTTTGCAGAACGTAAATGCACAGAAGCGCTCAACTTAGAATAGGGTAATTGAGTTGCCGACTAGTACAGAGTCAATATTACAACTGAAAACGATCTCCAATGAAAGACATGACAAAAAGAAACGATAAAACTATCACTCGATTGAGATACTCTTCTCCAAAGTTCCTCACGATACATGCTCCATGATTGATCTTTGGTCTGCAGTGACATCGAATATCGACCTAGACGTTGAAAAGAACGTTGTCTGGATAGTTGAGATTCATTCTTTGTCACAATAAGATGTACACCATCAGATCTCAAGTCACATCCTATGTAACAATCTGAAAGATCATTGGAAGCTATAAATCCACCACCCTCTTCATGAACTCGTCACCAAAATACGAAACTAACCACTACCGAAAGTGGTCGTTGTGGATGCAATGAAGCTTGATGTGAAATAGATTAAAGAAAAGAAGATCTGGAACAGATATCAGACCTCTGTCTATAACCACCACTCTCGTAGTTCTTCACCTCCATGCAAACCACCGAGAATCCTCACAAATCACACGCTAAAAGAGAACGTCTTACGAACCCTCGATCCATCATTTTATACCCAAATTCAACGCCAAGGACCACTGGATTGAACGTGCACAGATTGTTGATTTGGCATGTTCCACTACCGTGCGATCACTTAAATAGATGATCGCAACGTGACATCCATCACACTATTCGATGAGTTACGTGGTACGATTCACGAGACATAGAAAAAAACACATCATATGTTCTATGAGAATTTCACACAAGAGCCGTATCACAACACGACAACGTGGATGATCAATACCATGTACTTTTGCATGACTCATATGAGAACTCTTTGAGAAGCTCAAGTGGTTCAAGTTTGATAAATGATATAGTCAGCAAAAGTAATCAGTAAAGGATATGACCAAGCAACAAAGTCTCTACACATGTTGTCGTATCGTGGATCAATTTCTACATGCAAGTCAAATTTCAGGGTTACATATTTTCACCCTAAAGACGTACACGGAAGGAAATAATGACTTTTTGTTCTACTTCGTATCTTGACTCTCAAGAACCAAGTGATTGAGCTCGTCAAAAATCTCCATGTGCACTTCATCTACTTCATTTGGATGATTAATGATGACGTTATGAGGTTCAAAAGATGAGAAAAACAAGCTAAGTTTTAGCTTGTCAGTGATGACTGGGTAGTTGTGATTCTTAGCGCTATACTAAGTGCAAAGGACTTGCTTGGTCATATGTTGGAGAATTCACATATGTGAAAATTGACATAAGATGTGCTTTAAAAGGTTAACTTGTATCCACGACTTGTCAGTGGACGTTTCGAGAGATTGGGAGGTCAAATGCATATGCACAAGGTGTCATTCAATTCAGATATGTGCATGTGACACATAGGATAAGACAGTTTGTGAAAAGGTGGATCATACCGGATGTTATAGAAGAAAATTGAGACGTAAGGAGGAAAGATTAGAGTACCTTAGTAGCTTGCAAATGAGAGTTGGACCGTTCAGACCATTATGTAGTCCAAACTTGCTATCCTTGGATCAGAACATCGAGTTCTTATGAAAATTGAAAACATTACAAAGTTTCATCGGACGGTGTGGGAGGTGTGAGAAGAATTGGCTAGCAAGGAGACGTTTATGTCAAATTTTTGTTCACTTATGACTTGAGGTTGGGTTGTTCTTTGCAATATGTAGAGCGATCCAACAAAGAGTTGCAAGTGATAGAGTTGTTAAGAGAGTTCGAGAAACAGTTCTCAAGACTTACACGGACGGAGAAACTTACGTTGCAAGAAAACAATACAAAGCTATTTCTTCGAGTTGTAGATTAAAAAATACAAGAGAAGTTGGAGATGTTGCTTGAGGACAAGGAAGAGGATGAATGATGACGACCAGCTGGAAGAAGGTCCAAGAAGAAGTTCTACTTCTTATCAAGAGGGAGCGAAGACGAGAGAAGGTTCTTATAAAGAGATTTATACCAACTTTGGCTACTACAACACCTCATCTTGCCATGTGAATTGTACCAATGGTTCCAGTGGTGTCGGTACTCGTGGCTCCAGCTATTGTAGCTCTTAAGAAGGAAGACTTAGGTCTTCAATATATCATGCGAGGAATGAAAGATCTCCAGATGAAGTTTAAGAAGCTTGAGGAGAGAAGAACGACGAGTGAGACAAGACTTGCTGTTACATAGACATGAATACACGATGAATATGATGCGATAATCGAGTGGAAAAAGTTTCTAAGAATGTAGTGTGGGTTTGTTCGAGCAAGAGTTTTGTCTTAGACAATAAGTTTTTTGTCTATCAACGTTAGAGTTGAAGTTAAACAACTCAACATTCAGATTGATCATGAGGTTAGAGTGCAATGTTCCAATCTCTTTCGTTCGTGAGAAAAAACAACAAGAAAATGTCAAAATGGTTACTCACAAAGAGTTTCGATGGAGTTTCGTAGATTACAATAGTTTGATGAAACATGTCAAAGAGATATGAGTCAATAACACTTTTGGACGAATGTTAGGGTTGTAGTGAGATCTCACATATCCAACTTGCTTGTCTTATCATAAGGTTTGTTAACCATGCAATAAGAGCATTATATTTCACTATTGCATCTCTGTAATTTATGCTAACCATAATCATACTTGGCAATTGCATGACAATATATATATATAAGAACGGCATAAGCTAAAATTGCAATGGATGATTTATGCACATTGTTTGAGACGTTATTAGGTGGTTCACAACATCTTCAAAATGTTCGTATAATTGTGTACAAGATCAGTTCAACAAATTTGCTACATTTTTTACTAAAATAATAACTTTTAATATCTTGAGATAATTTACATGTGCACTTTGCAATTTATAATTTTGGAGATCGTTCATAACCTACATTATGACAACAATTATATCTAGAAATGTTTTATGTGCAATCTCTTCTTCATACTTCTTAATTTCTACGTTTCGTTGACAATCCACTCTCATAATGAAATTTGATTGATCAAGTGAGGACTACTTAGTAGAAAATGGATGTGGTACACCAAAACTGGAAAAAGTACAAGTTGACTAGTTGAATGTAGAGCTCCGAGACAAACATATGTTTAGTTTTAGCTTCTCATAAGGAAAGAGTCCCAAATGTCATTATGTACAACCAAAAAGATTGTAACTTTAGTGCTCTGCAATCTCCAACCCCTTGACGATCATAAGCTCCACTAATTTATCAACAATCAAGGATTACTGGAGATTTGAATGCAAAAGAATCTGAATTATAATGAATTGGTTATCAAGAACTGCTGCTAAGGATTTCAAAATGCAATCTAATATCTTCCATGCTACAGTTTTTTGTATTTGTCGTGTTTGATGTGTCAAACTTGATCCATGTGTCGTGTACTCATCAACATGAATACATATGATCCAGCTAGTTGTATTTTTGCTTGACATGGTAACTATCTAAGTATCATACGAAGCAAGATCTATTCGAATAGAAATAGAAATCAATGAAGGATATGAAACTATAAAGTTTTAATATGAGTCTAATCAAGCAGATTATTGCTCTGTAACATCTATGATCTCACTTTGTCATATTTTAATTTGGGACAAAACTTAAATATATAACTTAAATAAATTGATTGATTTTTTATATTTCTTTTATTATAATGATACCAAATATTCTTAAAGTTATATAAAAGTTTGTAAAAGTTTGTTGTGAATAATATGATGCGTTATATGAAATAGTTTGTGAATAAAAGCTCTTAATATTTTTTAAGTATAACAGTATTCATAAAATTATCCTATATATACATATCTTAACTTAAAAAGTAATTATTAAAAATATTATCATCTAATAAGTTTCTTTGCTTATAGTACAAAATGTTAAAACAAAAACTTTATAAAATTTAAAATTATTAAAATATATAATATTACAATTATTTTAAATCAGATAATTGAATCAACAAATTCTAAGAAGAATTAAAACAATGATACTTATACATACTTATTAGTTATCACATTATATGAAGATTATATGTATGATAATTATGTTTAAAAGAAAATATTTTATTTCAAAATATAATATAATATCTCTTTGTTGAACCACATATGATTTCCATAAATAAATTCTCATACTTTAGTTCTACTAATATTGCATATCTCGAATAGATTGACAGATGATGAGGTTGGACCCTACAGTACTCCTCTAGACTAGAATGTTGGATCTTCGAAAGAGAGAAAAATTGCATTTTCTACGACTCGTGTGAGGTTAATGGCTCCTAAGACTCTCTCACCACACCCAAACCAACATTCTTATCCACATACAGTCTTCTCCTATGCTCAGATAAGGACTCTTGATACATAAGCATCAAGAACGAAGAGCTTGACTTATTGATCACGAGGAACCATTCAACTTCAAGTCGCAAGCGAACAAAAAATCATTTAAGATTGTACTGCATGGATTAGTGTCTATTTGTTCACATTGACATGTCCGTTGTTCACGATTATCGTTAAGGTCCAAACGCTATAAAGTTTTGTCACACCACAAGTATCTCATTATTTGTGTGTTTGTTTATATTACATTTTTTATGTATGACTATTTTATAGATTATTCTAGTTAAAAAATCCAAATCTAGAGTTACTAAAACTAGTCATAACTAGCTGAGATAGTTATAACTAAGTTGAAGAAACTATTAGAAGCTTCACTATGGCACTACGTGACAAATACGGAGCTCCAGTATGCTTCTCAAAAATATATAATTTTGTTTATCATCGTTGATTGGATGCATGACGAAAAGTCATGTACAAATATATGAAGATGCTCCTTAAAAGACATGTTAGTTTGTTGTCCTCTTTCTACTATATAGTATAAAAAGTTAAACACTTTGGAAAAGCTAAAATGAAGAATCTTTTATTTATTTAATAAAATATAACAAGTAATGTGTGTGTTATTCTTAAGTCTTAGTAGTCTTTAGAAGTTTTACTATTTTGGATTTCGTACTCTATGGATACTCATGCAATTTTCTATGATTCAGCATCATCAACAATTAATAATTCCAATCGGTAACACTTTTTCATAAGAAAAACTGGAATCTCACATTTTTAACACATCTGCCTGACAGTGGTAACCTTCTTACTACAGTTGCTACACTCGAAATAAATGCGAAATCCATTACTGCTGAATTGTAAAATCTTGATTTTCACTGGATGGTAAGTACAAGCTACATTGCTCTCTATACACTCAATCATAAACTCAAGATTCCTCGCTCTCCTAGTCATCGTGCGCTATGAAACAACACTGAGACCGACACAATGCAATACAATCGCCAATTGAGTAAGAAGCTGAACTCCCTCGTGCACCAGTCGAACTCCGCTCGCTCACTCCCTCACTGGAATTAGAATTTCGTTTCTCAGTTCATCTCTCCCGAACTCATTCCTTCCCCGCGCATTCGAATTTCACAGTTAACAGTCGTTGTCCGCAGTTCACAGTCCTTCAACTACAGTCATAGGTACCAGCGTACTGTGTTCAACGTTCATGGTCACGATAACGGAGAACTGGACTGTGAACAACGGACACTAATCCTCGCAGTAGTCTTAAATGTGTACTTAGGAGCCATTAACCTCACACGAGTCGGAGAGCATCAGATTGTGCTTTCGTGACAACACTGTAGGGTTCTTTCCAGTTCCCTCTCTTTCGGGAACAGTAAAACCCTGAGAATACTGTAGAATGATGAGGAAAACAGTGCGACGAGGATCGAGTAAAGCAGACAGTGACTTGAGTGCGCAGAGGGAGTGAAGGAAGGAAGGAAAGAGCGAATGCTAGCAAACGACTCTAGGAAGGAAGGGGAAAGAGGAGAAGGTCATTTGAAGATGGTCGATATTTTCCTTAAAGCTTGCGAGCTTGCGAGCTTACTCGCGAGCGAGAGAACGATCGATCAAGTGATAGAATAGACAAGGTAGGGGGGAGGGAGGGGGATGCAACGATGTACGTGGCATATGGATGGCCCAAGTTGCTACCGATCGCTGGCAGTCAGGAGCGATTGATTCACGTCAGTGTCTCTGGCTCTTTGCTTCTCCTCGTTTCGTCCTCGGACATCCAAGTTTGGAGTGCCACTCAGGTTTTTTTTCGTTCCCGTCTCCTTTACTCGATACTCTTGTAAGTTCCGGGTAAGATGTCCCTTCCTGCGCTGTAGATCTGCCTCCATTTTCGAGACTGTACTTGTATCTCTCCATCATGAATCTGTCTTCCGTGGCCTTTCCTGACGTGCCCGGCGCTCACAGTTAGCCGAGGTGGAATAGAGAGTTATGGCATGCGGCACTTAAATCATACTTTTCCAGAACAACAAGAGGTCACACTGAATATGTTTAATGCAAGCTTATGGATCGGAATGTGTCTGTAATAGGTTCGTTCTACTCGCGTCAATTATCCCAAAGTTAACCGTTAGTTTTTGTTGCCGTACCTTACTTTTGCTGGTGAAGCTGCGTGCTACCGGGGGAGATGAGCTCCGTGATCTTTTGAAACTTATACGCAATTAGTATGTAGAATTGGCGCTTAAAGTTCGAATAATGTAGCTCTTCAGTCGTGTATATGGAAACAAGTTGTGTGCGTTATAAAATCAACATTGAACTGACCAGCGAGAGCTGCCTGAACAAGCCCGCTCCTGGGTTTTGTCGAACATATTTTAGTATCAGAACTTGTTGGACAAAGCGTCGTGCTTAGCTGGATCGAATTCAGTCCTACCTGTAAAGAGGCGCGCAGTAATCTATCTGATCTATTAGATTTGAGTTACTCGGTTTGTTAACCAAGCTTACTTGGTTGTGAGAGTAAGCTGGAACAGAGATTATCTGGAAGTTCTGGAACCAAAAATTGTGAGCGGTAGGCAGACTAAACAAATAAGAACAGAGCTGAAGGGACGAACAAAAGGCATTGCAATGCTATCGGTAGCCAGTGGGAAGACAGGAGTTTAGAAGAAAATTAAGGAGGAAGTACCAGCTTTTATCCTACTGAATTAAGTAATTTACCGTACATGTAAGTCTCAGATAGTAGTTAAAACTCAGCTCACTGATAGTTAGGTGGCTTTTTGAGAATTTCCGTAAATTGTATCAATCATCAGTCACTGCTGTTTGTGAATACTTCGGAACTTGAGAGTCAGCAGCATTAGGTGATATTGCTACTAATATTCGTGTTTGAGGAGTTAAGATTGCGGTTGCTTACTTGATTGTTTCCACGTTGTGAATCTGCCCAGCATAGAACCAAATTAGGCCAGCTCGTGAGGGATCCAATATCTGTACAGTACGAAGGAGTAAATCTACAGGCCAAATGGAGCTCAGATTCAAGAACAGTCGTTGTTATGGTACGTTTAACCTCTCAAACAGTGCTTGAGGGCTTCTGCAAGCATTCAGGTTTGTTGGGTATGATTGACTTAGCTTTTCTCATTTAATCCACGATAGAAGATTCATCTGTGTTAATTTTGGAAAGTCTTATTTGAGTGTTTAACTGGTTCTGGTCTATTTTCACTGATGACTCTCAGCAGGGAGGATTGATATTCGCAGTTATCGAGCCTCACTTGTGGAATATAATGCCTTGACAAAATCGATGTGAATAACATGCTCAGTAATAGGAAAGCTCTCGCTCGTGCCGCTATAGCTTCTGGAACCCATTACACAAGATGCAGTCAGTGTTCACGTACATTGGATACTTGTTCTGCAGACCTATGGATGTGTCCTACACTTCTATGACATATACCTACTGGAGAAACAGCTCAAACTCTCCGGAGAGGAAACTGGACTGCATTTGATAGAAGTCCACCTCCGCTCCACAGTCAATCTTCTGACAACAGTCAACAGTGAAACCGCTTCTGCGTAAGGATCTTTTGAATCATCTGTATTGTCGATAATGAATCTGTCATGATTAACTCAATTATATGCCGGTTATTTAGCGCCTATGTACACGCGCATTGCAATGCCTTTGTGCAATGAGTAAAACTGAAGTGCTCCTGGAGTAGATCATGTGCGTAAATGTGTCAGCACTGCATATTGTACATATCATCTGTATTGCCCTTACATACCGGGGAACAACATCTTGAAATGTGATCTGTGCACATTCCCGTACGTTTGTTCCCTGGGTTAGAAGCATTCGCTAACCGAGACTTAAAGTGAGCGCACATTCACACCCTTCTATACGCATACTACTTTCGGGCCACGTTAGAAGTGTGTGAGGATAGTTCTTGCATCGAACTGCTATTCTCTGGACCGGATCACACATGGCCCGACTTAATATACTTCTGATGTTCGAATTGTGTAAATACTGGTGCACAGATTAATCACGTATCGTAGCTTTCTTACTTGGAAATACCAGTTCGTGTTGTCTAGTGATGGTCTTATATCGTCACATGTAGACTGTTAGGACACGCCCTCACATATGGCTGTTGATGTTGCAATCATTTTAAATTCGTGGTTTTCTTGTGCAGCTGCTGTCTCACAGCTGATGACCGAAGCATAATAGTGGGATTGTCAGATGGCCGACTGCAACTGGTTTCTTGGTCTGGAGAGGTAAAACTCCCGTCGCTTGAATTATATACGCTGTCTAGGAATTTGTTTTTATTTTTCTCCAGTTGATTACAGTTAGTTCTTGACTAGTTGTAACTTGATCGTCGATATTTGCGGTCGATGCTCTTATTCTGTACAAAATACATAAATGTCCATATGGGTGATTCGACATGTGTTAAACGTACTCTTCGGTTCGAGTTTTATGCCGCACTAATAGCAACCGTGCTTTGCAGTTACTTGCAACTGCTGAGCTACTTCAAGGTCCAGCGACAACGAATGGATCCATGTACATACCAGAGACAAACGGGAGCCCGACTGTAGCAGTGCCTGCTCCGCTAGCACTCCATCCCTCGTTCTTGTCCTCCAACAGTCTGACGATTGGAGAGAGTGGTTATGGACAGTTAGAACTATCCAGTTCTTTACATTTACTTGTTGCAGTACTTACAGATGGATACGTCCTTTTGTGTTCCATCAACGAGAAAGGTCTTAGACAAGTTTGTGATATTATACCTGAAAAGTGGGTGGCTATTTCTGATGCGGTATGTGTCTCTGTCGCTCATCATCAACAAATACTCGCGGTAGGATGCATGAGAGGCACGGTGGAGCTTTTCAATCTTGCAGACAATGCGTTACCGCTTCGAACTATATCTCTTTTCGACTGGGGGTAAGGATGCGTTCCTCTTTCGTAAAAGGCATTTGGTTCGCAGCATTCAACACGGTAGATTTCATGACAAAAGTTTAGGGTTCTTCGTTCTTTTCTGATATGTAGTCGGCGATTTATCGCGATGATTTGACATTCGCTCTCTTTGGTCTAGCGTAGTTGACAAGGATGCTTATCTCGTTTGCAGGTATTCCGTTGAAGACACGGGTCCAGTAAATTGCATCAGCTGGACCCCTGATAATTTTGCTTTCTCTGTAGGCTGGCAACACAGGGGTTTAGCTGTCTGGTCCGTTTCAGGATGCCGATTAATGTGCACCATTCGACAAGGGAGCCTGAGTAATGTCTTCTCCCCATCATTTTCCATGTTCCATGGAACGGAGCTATCCAGGAGTGAGCCCATGGTGGGAGGTGTGGCAGCTCTTGCCTGGGGTGAGCAGGGTTACCAGCTTTTTGCGGTGGAGCAGAGAAATGTTGCCAGGCTTATCGAATTTCCTTTCGCCAAAAGCTGCGTCAGCCAAAACGTTGTTGGGATTGCGCAAGCATGGCAGCTTCTACAGGGTGATGACCGCGTACTTCTGGTTCAATCAGATGAAGAGGATCAGTTGAAAATCCAGCATCTTGTTATCCCAGTATGCTACTCACTTCCCTCAGCGCATTCACAGCCATCAGGTCTTCAAGAGGATCGAGTCGAATGTTTGATTAAACCCAATCAGTGGGCTTACTTTTCACTTGTAAGCTTCCTGCAAATTGCTCAAGTATATTGTGGATGGGAGTCAACTGACTGGTATCTGTTTCTGCAGCAATCATACATCGGCGTGAACTGGCCTGTTATGCACGTTGCAGCCAATGAGGATGGAACGTATCTTGCGATTGCAGGTCGACGAGGTGTAATACTTTACGATATGCAGTTGAGAAAATGGCGCGTTTTTGGGGATGTGACCCAAGAGCGGCAAGTGCAGTGTGTAGGTTTGTTATGGATCGGCAAGATAGTTGTGGTTTGCAATTATCGAGAGTCGAGCAAATCGTAAGTACTGTTGCAATCTGTGAGCGTGCTTCGTGATGGGTATTCTTGGTTACTGCCGTTACGTGAGTAGGAGGTGGGATTTCAGACTTTCATGGGGACTTAGAATAGTCTCCATGGAAGTGCTGACTATCTTCGGCCGTTACTCGTTGTTCCTGCAAGCAATCACTCAGGTCATCACTATTTGTGAGAAGGATGAGAGGTGAACTGTTATGGTTTCGTACCCATCAGTTGATTCTCATCCGATGTCTCCCTTCAGTTTGCATGGTTATAATAAAGCACTTCTGATATGATGGCAATGCAAGGGTGCAGGTATGAGTTGAGTTTGTACCCAAGGTACCATCTCGATGAGACCTCGTTGTTGTACCGTCGGCAGCTGCCAGACAAGCCCATTGCCATGGATGTGTGGCAAGATTTTATTCTGGTCACTTGTCCACCGTTTGATATAAATATCTTTCATGTCCACGTCCATGGCAACCTATCTCCACTGAAACCCACGACTGTGCAGGTTAGTAGTACAATAGAAGAAGCTCGTAGTGCCGTGTTTTTCGTACTTGTATCCCCACTCGGTATTGTAGACTAGCCGAAAATAGTACTTACCCTTTGAAGAGTTCCATCCAGTTGACAGTGTATTAAATCCCAAGATATCTTATCTGTAAGTCATGCTGTGTTTGTCGGGATGTCCGGACTGCGTTCCGACTTTTATCCAGCGACTTGTAATCTTAGTTTCCTAAACATATTCCATCCCATCTTTGTGTTTGTGTAGTTATTTCCGGTTCGAGAGCTTTCAATTATGAATGCTAGAAAGCCTCCACTCGCGATGCACTTTCTGCCGAATGTACCTGGCGATTGGGATTCTCCTCCACACTGTGATGGTTCTTGTGGCGATGGATGGAGAGATGTTACTGGAGAGGCCATATTAAGACAACCCACCCGGTACTAACGAAACACCTCAGCTTTGTATCATTGAACAGTCCTGTTAATCTCTTCCTGCCGCAAGAAGCCGCTTTGTTAAAGGTAGTGATCTGATGCAGGTGCATGCTTCTACGCACAGATGGGGAGCTGTCATTACTGGACCTAGATCAAGGCAGTGAACGAAGACTTATTTCTGGAATAGAGCGCTTTTGGTTGACCTGTGGAAGGCCGAAGGAAGAAGCTGCCCTTATAAAAGAGGTTCCTTGGTGGGCATATGGACACCGTGGAATGCAAGTAGGGTATCACGAACCTTATATAATTCAGCTCTTCTTAGTCGTATACTTCAGGGTATAAATGTTTTTCAATTTACCTTGCGTGAGAAAACTACTTTGACATCAGTCATTGTTCTCTTTTTGCAGGTGTGGTATCCTTCTTCTCCCGCAGATTCAAGTCATGAGGTTCAGGATGCGTGGGAGGTAAATATTATGTCGACCTTCAGATCAATAGCAAAGATACTGCTATGTACCTGAAACGCAATTTCAGTGATTTAGAAAGGAAATTTCAGGAATTTTTGTCGAGCGTCCATCTTAAGTCCCTGCCGCCTGATTATTTGCGCAGCTAGATCCAGAGCTGGACTTTGACCGGGAAGTCTATCCACTTGGTTTGTGTCCTGGCCCGGGAGTTATTGTCGGTATTGCTCAAAGACTGTCGTTATCAGCCTGTGCCGCTATGCCCTGCTTTGAGCCTACGCCTCAGGCCCAACCCATCTTACCATGCTTGCTACGCCACTTACTGCAGGTGCTCTTTCACCTTTATTTCTGTAATAAAAGTTAGATGCATTTTTCTGTACTATGTGTTTAAAATTGTTCATACTCGCGTTTGGTCTCTCTTAATGCTCTTCGTCCACCAATGAAGGTGAGCCACAAGTCGTAGTCTTGGTAACTCCCCTGTTCTGATCCTCAGAGAGATAAAGCGGAGGAGGCGTTACAACTAGCTCGGCTATCTTGTGGAAGGCCTCACTTTTCACATTCTTTAGAGTGGCTGCTTTTCACTGTGTTTGACGCCGCTGTATCAAGGTAAGCTGCAAAAGTAGGAGCTTTCCAAGTTAGTCGTGTCTCCCGCAGGACCAGTTAGGATTTAAAGTAGGTCTCTTGACCTCACTTGTGAGGAAGTTTGTCGCAGAGGATTTATTTTGTAATGTGAATTCGGAATTGAGTAGCTTGCACAGTTGCAGTAATTCAGTTGGTTTGCTAGAACCTTTCGCAAACAGCCGAACATCGTAATCGGAGGTTTAACCTTTACAGTTTGAGTTCTCTTGAATTTCTGCAGTCAGTATATGAATAAGAAAAAGGGCAAAGTCAGCCCTACCGCTTTTCGCCTATTGCATCAAGTCTGCATTCTAGTTCGACACTTTCCGGAGTACTTGGACGTAGTCGTTAGCGTTGCAAGGAAAACAGATGGGCGCCATTGGTCTGAGCTGTTTGAAGCTGCTGGCAAGTCTACTGAGTAAGTTTGTATCACAAGCAGACAGGATAATTCACCTGGACTCAAAACAAAAGCTTTTAAGTGCTCAGAACTTCTTTCCTGTATGGGTATCATAATGTAATCGTAAAAGCACCAACCTGCAGTTATGCCGGACAAATTATGGAGGTGAAGGTAGTTGAAATTTTCTTTCGTACTCGTGTTTTCCACTGGTTATCGTGGCTTATGGTGGCGGAGCTTAAGATTCGTCAATGTGCTGAACATACCTCAGTAACTGATCAACGGATTTTGTTACGCAGGCTGTTTGAAGAATGCTTTCAGATAGGTTCGTACCGCACGGCAGCCTGCTACATTCTGGTTAGTGGATTCTCGGAGATATTTGCCAAAGTGCGTTTAGTTCGAAAATGTGGAAGTAATGAATCCTGCTCGAGTTGTGGGATTGCAAAGAGTTATGTACAATATCTTTGACATGTCATCTCCTCGTTCCCATAAATGTCTAGGGAGTGTCCACATCTGATACTATCTGAGGCACCGTGTACGTATTGAGAAGCTGGGTATTTGTTGCCCACTTCAGCGTTCTAGTGCTAGTGATTCAGTGATATGTTTCTCGTGACCTGGACAGGTGATACAGAAGTTGGAGGGACCCGCTGTAAGTCAACAAAGTGCCGTTCGCTTGCTAAAGGTATGCTCGTCCCAGTTCTTACAAAGTCAGAACATTTGCGAGCGATAATGAAAGCATGAAGTGGAGTACTGATACGATCTACTGGCATGGCAGGCAACACTGGAGGTCTCTATGTACGACCTTGCCGGAGAACTGGTAAGCAATTTAATTCAGCGGATGCACATCTTAAAATAGTATTCTTTCGCGTGTGAAGTTTGCACACATCTGAGTCGTGCTTTTAGACGTTAACTAATTTCAGATGGGTTTCTCCTTTCAGTGTCGGTTTCTCCTCCGAGCTGGAAGAGAATATGAAGCAGACAAGGAAGCAGAACGAAACATCTTTTCAGCATTCTTCCTCGGGCTAAGTTCTCCGTAGGTTTACTCGCCTAGAGCACTGATGCATTCACTGGAAATGGATAAATTTCTGTACAGTATCCCGTTAATGTGAACTTTTTTTCAACGAAAATGGTTTAGGGTTAATGTGTCTACTGAAAGCCAGTGCAAACTTTAATCTTAAAAGTCTTCCCCTGGAGGAGATGTTCTGACCGATGGCGTTATCCCGTCGTTTTCACCAGTACGACTCATGTTATAGGTGACGATATGCACCACGCAACCGTGAATCATATTCTTGAGAAGCACGCGGCTCATCTTATGGAACTGAAGGAACTTCAGGAACTTGTCGCCTTTGTCAAAGGGACGCAATTTGATTTCACAGTACGTTCATAACTCTGTCATCCATCAAGCATAGTGACTCTGGTTTCTAGACATACTCTTCTTTAGAGCGGCCTGGATGGCTATACCAGTTTACTCATTCTAAAATAGGATTAGTTTTGGCTAAAGCACCTAAATTCGTTTCGTTGTTGCAGGACTTTTTGAAATCAGAGAAGGGTAAATCAGCCCGACTTGAAGATTTCTCTTCCGCTCTTCGAGTCGTAGGACAAAAGGTGAATGTCGTCTGAATACCTTCTTGTATCTTTGGTTTGTCGAACAAGTGGTTGCGAAGCGTTTAGCTGTGTACTTCAGTATACTCGTCTACACTCTGGCTTCTGTTTCACGGGTCGCTGTTTTCGCGTGTATGCGGGCCGATCTTGCATTGCGCCGCTATCCACATAGACCGAAATACATATGGCTACACCTTCATAGTTGCAGCTGTTTAAAATGGACGTTGGTGGTTGTAGCTGGATGTGGACGTAGCGGAGGGTCGACAAGATGCTGAATTTCTCTTGGGTCATATGCGATCTGTGGGATTGAAAGAGTGGGTTGTGGTACTTGCTACTCTATTGCGGCATCCAGAGGTAACAGGTTCTGCTGGTCGTCGTGTAAAGCAGGCGCTGCCCTTCGATTTTCCTTTCACGTAGTTGTTCCAGACCACTGCCACTTGGAAACTTTTCTCCCTTTCCCACTTCGACACCGTAATCTGTTTGTGTGACTTTAGATCCTGTTGGAGCTCTTCCGCGGAGATGCACGGTTGTGGGGAGCTTACAGCAAGACTTTACAGGTTTGTCTTCCCGGGACCAGCAGTATTGTCATATATGACCGAGTCTTGCAAAGGAGGAAAGCCATGTAGGCTGTTAGCTGAACCAGGGTAGTCTCTCCCCTAGGTATAAAAGTGTATATAAGTGGGGGTTGATTGATAAGTCTCTCAGTCTGACTTCGTCGATTCTTGTTTTGCTTAACCCGCGTAATGAACGTGGGGCGTTGTCTTACCTTCAGAGTCAGGAAAACTTTCTGGAGTATGAGGACTTCTTACTGACGTTGGAGCAAGATCTTGCAATAACAAGAGAAACTTCGGAAAGTGAATGATGGAGAGGATAAATCATACCTTTTGCTCAAGCGGCACATACTGTGATGGGTTCTTGCGTCGTTCTTGCGTCCACAAAACCTTTTCAATGTCAGGATTCACTCCCTCGAAGAGGGTTAATGCAAACCTCTACAGTAGGCCGCCTTGTAACTACGTCAGTAGTCCCACGAGGGGCTCAGCGAAATTAAAGACGGGTCATGATTCTACTCCAAATGGAGACATTGACCGTCTTCGTCATAGAAATCAGCGGAGTAATTCCTGGTTGCAAGGAGACGAAGAAGGCCTGCAGAACGAGGTGTCACGTTAAGGATAAGAATAGCTGAGGTTTGCATCCCCTGCCCTCATTATGTACAGCAGGTAAGAATCTTAGTGTCTTCAATTTTGTATCTGCCCACGCATTGTGCTTAATGGCCAGTTCCATGTCCAGATTCTTTTACTCTAAATGACTGGTCATTCATTCTTTGGTAGAGCCTTGTATCTGTAACGGCCGAACAAGACCTTCCAGCGTTATCCCCGAATCGTAATAAAGTCATCCTTTCTCGAGCTCGTTAGTTTTCCCACTTTGCAGTTTTGAAGATAAGCTGGTTTTTGCTGAATTGTAACTAAGTAAGCAAATCTTGTTGATATTGTGAAGGAGAGCATCTTTCTGAAGTAACCGTCTGAATGATACAGTTCTAATGGACGATCAATATGCGCACTCATCAACAACATGCGTTGTTTAACTCAAGTTAAACTCAAGTTTTCTTGAGTTATCACCGATGAGTTCCTACTCCGTGCTACAGTACTCAGTAACTACTGAGCAAAAATAACCCATAGTGTTCATGTTCAGTTCTTTGTCTAGTTAGACTCAATCTCACGAACAAAACAGATTTTTCAGTGTCATTTAAACTCAACCGTGCGATGCCAAGCGATGTAACACGCTTTGCGGGCTGGAACGAATGAAATAAAGGAATTTTTATATCAATATCTATTGAATTTTTATTCGATTTGAAGATTTTTTTCCACAGCCAGTTAAGTTGTATAACTCGGTGAGAGAAAAAGTAGGTAGGAACTGGTTACATTTCGCTTGGATACTGCAATTTGCATAACAAGAAGGGTCAGATATTATTCTACTACACGATTATCATGCTATATATAATACTTGCTGCTATATTCGCACTAATATGCATCCAAAGTGTCCTTTTTCCAGATAGAAAGAAAATGACAATTTGATTTAGTCGGAGAAAACATGAAGGATGGATTTTTAGACAGCTAAATTTAGATAGTTAAATTTAATCAAATAGAAGTACATTAATGTATGTAGCTGAGGTAGACTGAGAGACTTCTTTCTCTCACGGTACTACTTAACTATCGGTCACCCAGGAGAAAAAAAATGACAAACATCAGAGTAAAGTATAAAATTCTGATAAATGATTCGTTGAAATCTGGTTTGGTGAAAAATGAAAGTGAAAAGACAGTGACTTAAAGATAAAAGATTAAGTCAAAGTAACTTTTCCATTATAGTTTTTAGACCTGAAACATGTAAGTTTTTGAGGTCTCGGTAACAAATTGTTTAAAAATTAATGTGCGGTGCACACGTTGTCGTGTCATGGACCGGTCTTTATTTGAAAATCAAACTTCAAGGGTATATATTATCGCTCCGAGGACGCTCATAGAGCAAAAAAGTGACTTTTAATCTACTTTCAAATCTCCATTCTCACAACAGCAAGTGATAAAACTCGTCGTAAGTTTCTCATGGGTACTTTATTTTGTTTCATTTAGACGCTTAATGATGAAACTATGTGATTCGAAAGATGGAAAAATAAAGTGTGGTCTTAGTTTATCGGACTTGATTGTGTATTTGCAGTCATTGGCACTATACTAAGTGTGCAAGAGATCTACTTGATTATAATCTGAGAAATCTCACATATTGTGAATTGACTTAAAGAAGCAACTTGAGCTTTGACTTATTGGTGGACGTTTTGGAGATTCGGAGGTACAATGCATGTGCACAAAGTGTCATTGGGTTCAACACTGCATACAACGTATGCGATAAGACGGCTCGTGAAGAGACGCATCGTGATGTGTGGTTTGAAGAAAATTGAGACATAAAGAGGAAGGATGGAGTGCGTCAGTTACCTGCGAAAGAGAGTTGGACCGTTCCCATCATTCTGAGTATAGATTTTTGTCATTGGATGATTCGTACGAAGATATTTTCGTCAGTTCTTATTCACTTGTGTTAGGACCATAGTAGCATCGACATAGTTATGCCTAGTTAGAATAGTATAGTAGTCATGGTAGATAATACCGATCCTACCACTAAGGATAACAATCTTGAGATAAGTGAATTTGACTTGTAACTAGAGTCTATTAGATTTTAGTGGTAGAAGTATAAGATTATAAAAAGATAGGATAGTAAAGTATATAAACTAGTTGGTAGATGAGGACGAGATCTTCACAAAATGTACAATGATTCGATAGAGTCATTAAAGACTACCGATATCTTTCTCCTCCAAGACCTAGATAGATGACACGAGGTATTGTGTGAATGCATCGATTTAGGTGCGAGAGTGAAGTGGGACCACCTACGAATGCATAGGCAGTCCCATCTCTTCTATGATAAGCTATTGAGATATTAAAAAGGTTAAGCCAAAGTATTTTTAAAATAACTTGAATGCTTGAAACATTGATGCAGTCGTCGGATCTAACCGCACCTTCGATAATCCACCCGAACCATTAGCTCCGTTTCCATCACCGTTCCCGTCCTCACTCATGATTACCAATCTCGTCTTCAAAGTTCAAACACATAAGAATCTCCACCACAGACTTTCACGTCGAGTTCATCACCGTATCATGTCAGATTTTACGTGAAGGTTGTCCAAGAAAACACGAAGTTCCTGGCTGTGGAGATGTAGTGTGTCGAATGAAGACAAGACAGAGAGAAACAACCACGAGAACAAGCGTAGCAAAGTATATCAATTCCTACTTTATATACACTCCTGATTCTTCTTCTCTAAGAATGCAAAACAGAGAAACAGATCTGAGCAATTTGTAATCTGCACCAACCCTTCTAAAACGAATCTTTGAATCTCTACCTTGATCCAAAACTACCGAAGCATAGCTCAAAGTAAGAGAAACATCCTTTATCTAACAAAAAGAGCTGCACCGATATCACACGATTCAAACCCAAGTCCAAACAACGTCCACGTACAAACCCTTAGCTAAAACTAGCTACCACAAGCTGTACATAATCAACTAGATCCCTAACGAACTCAAAAGGCGAACACCGTAGCGAAGGAACCGAAAAAGATCTATCTGAGAACTTCCTTTTTTCGCTAAACGATCTTCAGATGTCGATAAACCTTCCTTCTTGACTTTGTTGACCTCAAGAACTCCCAATCCCGAGAGTCGAGATATCATCGATTTTCGTTTCTTACACAGCTCGTCCAAAAACCTTCATTTTTTAACACACTCAGTCTGGCTGGGAAAAGGCCCAGCTGCTTTGGCAGAGCACTCCGAAAAATTTCGCGGCTCGGTTGTAGGTGAGCGAACCTCCATAAACTCTTTCTTGCGGCTTAGAATACCGCACACCGCCCAAATGAATCGTCTGATCTGAGATCCGTCTTCTCTGGTAGGTAGATCTAGCTATCTTAAACCCAATGAAACTAAAAAATTTGTTTGGAGTTCCTTTCGCAAAACCACGCAAGAAATTTGATCGCATGAAGCAAAAAACTAACATAAAGTGACTCCTTATGACTCAAACTCGCTCACCACACCCAAACCAACAATCCAATCCACATACCGTCTTCTCCTATGCATAGGTGAAGACTCCTTGATCGTATAGGCACCAAGAACGAAGAGCTTGGCTCACCGATCACGAAAAACAACTCGATCTCAGGTCGTAGACGACGAAATACTAACGTAAGCGCTTTCTTGCGAGTCAATTTCACCCAAAACTCTCAAATCGTCGGATGAAACTTCGTATCGTCTTCAATTTTCTGAAGAACTCGGCGTTCTGATCCTGATGGATCCAAGGACAGCAAGTTTGGACTCCGAAACGGCTCGAACGGTCCAACTCTCTTTCACAAATCACTGAAGCCTCTAAAATCTCTTCCCTGCGTCTCAATTTCTCTCAAAACACACTCCTCAATCTGCTTCTTCACAAACCGTCTTAACCAGTGCGTAGCCTGCACAGATCTGAAACCAATGACGTCTTGCGCGTTTGCATTGGACCTCCAAATCTCCAACCGTTTGTCGACATATCGCAGGTGCAAGCTAGTCCTTTAAGCTGCCCCCTTACATCAGTCACAGTACATGAAGTTTTTCACATATAATGAACAAGCAGGTCCTTTGCATCCTTAGTATAGCACTAAGAGTCGCAAATACCCATTCAGCAATAGTAAGCTAGGATCTAGCTTGATTTTCTCTCCATTCGAGTCTTGTAATTTCACCACTAGGCGTCCAAATGAAGTAGATGAAGTGCCCATGGAAAGTAATGAGCTCTACCAGTTGATGTGATGAAAGTGAAGATCTGAAGTTGTGCAAAAAGTTGGTAAGCTAAGGCCTAGCTTGCTTTTCTCATTTTTCGGGTCTTGTAACTTCACCACTAGATGTCCAAATGAAGTAGATGAAGTGTCCATGGAAAGCTGACAACGAGCTCTACCCATTGATGTAATGAAAGTGAAGATCCGAAGTTGTGCAAAAAGTCCGTAAGCTAAGGCCTAGCTAACTTTTCCCATCTTTCGAGTCTTGTAAGTTCACCACTAGATGTTCAAATGAAGTAGATGAAGTGTTGGAAAGCTGACAACAAGCTCTACCCCTTGATGTAATGAAAGTGAAGAGCTGAAGTTGTGTAAAAAAGACTTTTAGTCCTATGAGCATCTTTGGAGCGATAATGATAAGTATCAAAAATAGATTTTCATATAGGAGCCGGTCCTCGACACGACAACGTGTAATTACGTACATGATCGTTCCAAACAACATCATCATCAATCTCTAACATGAGTACTTTAGAAGATAACACCTCACGCACTCGTAAAATAGTGCACCCTACGGTCACATCCAATGTCGTCGATGCAGTCTGCTGCATATAGATATAATCGTCATGATGAAACTTGTGAATCGATGGTCGATAACCTCCTCTTCGAATAGTCACACGTCGCAATGTGTCTCTATGTTGAACAATCGTTAGGTTCTCAAAAGCCATAAGCATAACTCTCCAAAATATCTCGACTCGTTGAGAACATGCTCTCACCCACATATTCATGTCATTAAGGTTCATCACCTTAGCAGAATCACGACGAATGGCCAAAAGTAGATCTGGACTCGGTCATACAATAGAAAATACGGTGAGAAGGAAGCCAAAGACGCTTGCCGGCTAAACTGGTAGCTCATAGCCAACCATGATAACTGCACATCCCAGTCTCCAAAGTGTTCCTTCTGCAAGCTATACTTGCACAATCCTCTCTTCACCGTTTGAACAACCCTCTCTCTCAAACCATCCGCCTCTGGATGATCTTGAGGTGTAATCTGATGATCAATCAACGCTTGATCACACAAGGTCTGAAACTCGTCAAGAAACTCTGTACCTTGCTCCGTCAGCACTTCAGCTGGTGCTCCAAAACGACTCAGCACTTGATCTAAGAACGCATATGCTG
Source organism: Asterella californica (assembly GCA_036924285.1). NCBI lineage: Eukaryota > Viridiplantae > Streptophyta > Marchantiopsida > Marchantiales > Aytoniaceae > Asterella > Asterella californica. The sequence goes on from JAYKYS010000001.1 coordinate 42,051,819, forward strand.
TCCTTTCACTCGCCTTGTCTGGTAATGCCACCAACTCAATCCACTTGGAGAAGTGCTCCATCATCATCAACACATATCGATGATGACGTATAGTCAATGATAAGAGTCCCACAAAATCCAAGCTCCAATGATAACTCAACCTCATAATCGATAAGGGGTGTAATTGTGAAGTGAAATGCATCGCATCGGCTGTCTTTCGCTTCTTCGCATCGAGAAAATCTCCGATGTGATAGCCGTTCTTCTCATGTGATAATGCTCAGAACAGCCGAGGAAAACTTTGGACCACCTCCACTAGAGCATACGACGAGTACTATCGAAGAGTAAATCTTCGTCTTTCCTTGGTTCGTCAATTTTCAGAACAAAGTGTCAATTGTCTTCAGTCCAATTTCCTAATTTTTCATAAGATTCATCCGAGGGATGTTTCTTACACACACTAAGCTCCTGCACCAACTTCGCCAACACCATCGACCACCAAGATAGTAGAAGAAAAGACAAACCCAAGTCCTCAAGATCCTTCTCATACCGGCGAAGATCAGCATAGTTCACATCTAATGTCCGAAGTCGTGATGGCTTTGCTATCTCATCCCACTCATTCGAAGAAAAACGAAGTAGTGATAAAGCTCAAAGAGTGAAAGTGGAAGTACAAAGAAGGGAGTGAAGTACGAAGAACAGAATTTCTTCTACTAAACAGTCTTCGCCGAAGACACTCTTCTTTGCTGATAAACTTCAATAAATCTTTTCGCCCTTCCTAACACTGTTGATGTAATACGACAAATGACCTATCTCACTCTCTTATACATAGCAATGGCTTGAATCACACGTGTCGCAGTTAAGGTTTCGTGGTTCCGCTAAAGTTCTTCGTCATCCGAAGTACAAAGAAGTCATTCCTCATCGACTTCATTGATACTTCAGTTCTTAGTAACTTCGTCATTCAGACTCCGTTTGTCTCGCACAACATATCGTTAGAAAACTCTTCACCCGAAGAATCCATCCATTATGAACTTTCATCCAAACTGATTTCACAACTTCATTTGATTCTTCAAGAACAGATCTTCTTCACTAAACTTCTAATTAACACTACTTTATTTCTATCTTCTATCTTCTACTACCTATTCTTTTTATTTACTCTACAATTAGTCAATTAATTAACAAAAATGAAAAATCAAGGCTTCACAATATGCTTCTCATTCCTCACTGCAACGAGCTATCAACATGTTGTAACAACAATATGTTCATGGCAGAAAAATGTATACCCTTGATTTAGTAATGGTTAAATAACCTCATGTTATCCTTTATTTTTTAAGGGACCAAACAGACCTCATTTCTAAGAAGTCGAATGATACACATTATTCTCTTAAGCAATTCTCCCATTCAATTCTGATGGAAGAGAAGAGATAATCATTCTCTAAATTGAACTGACTGTAATTTATTGACATGAAGTCTTACTTCTCTGCACTATTATTATCACCTCTTCTCTCTTCGAATAAGAGAAGAGATAATACAATTAGCTTATTACGGAATCCATGTAGGAGCGTTATCGTACTCGATCACAAACCACACATCGTGCGACAAACTGTTGCACATCAATGTGCATCCCACGCCATCAATACTGTCCTTGGAGTAAGCTATGCGTACGCTTCACTCCAAAATGTCTCAACTTCTCATGAGCATGTTGTACTAACTGTGCCCTCTAGGATTTTTGTGGCACTAATCGTACTCTCTCATCGTCTCATACTCAAATTACATGTTGTCCTTCTCGTCAAAATCTCTTCGTTCGTTGGAGGACGCGATCTCGCTCATTGACACTTACTGTGTCTACTACCACGTCAATACATAGATACTCCATTATTGTCACATCGTCACGAATATCTGACTGGTCTGGAACACCATCTCCACCCTCAGTTCAGAGACTCACCATCTATTCTCTGACCTGAGAAAGATACGACATGGCCTTCCATACTTGAGTTTATGATCAACACACAAAGAAAAGCAGATGCATGCCACCTGGCATCATCTCCTCACCAACCTCGTCATGCCATCGAGCTCCAATCTGATCATGTTGACTCGTGCATGAGTTGCGACTCAACCCATCGGCATCTAGATTTACAACTCCAGGTCTATGCATTCATACTCTTGTAAGATCAGAGCTCATCATGTGAACTTCCTTGTAAGCTTGTTGGACTCCATCAACGACTTGAGCGGCTGGTGATCAGTGATGAGAGTAAAGAGGTTCTCAAACAAATAACATCGAAAGTGTGCAACAACCCACACTACCGCCAAACACACTCTCTCATACGAACTATATCTCACCTCCGTCAAATTATTGGAGCAACTGACATACGCCACCACGAACTCTTTTTTTCATCATTATGCTGAGTCATCACTGCTCCAAATCCCAACATGTCCAATCAGTGTGCAGTTGGAAAGGACGCCCCCTAACGGATCTCCTCAAGATTAGAGCAAATGTCAACCTATCCTTGAGCTCTACAAAAGCTCGCTCCTGCTCATCTCTCCATTGTCATTTCTGGTCCCCTTCATCAGCTTGATCAATGGCTTCACAATTGCATTAATCTCTTTCACGTATCGACGATAGAAGTTCGTCAAACCAACAAATATCCAAACTCGTCTCACATCTATAAGACGTGAGATACGTGCAATAGCCTCAACCTTCGTTTGTTGAACATCCAACCCACTTGGGTAGATGGTGTGGTCCAAATACTCTATCAACTCTTGGAAGAACTTGCACTTCTCAGGGTGTACTTCAACTCATGAGCTCTCAACCGCTCGAACACATCTCGTAAGTGTCTCTCGTGCTCATCACTGTAGCACTATAGACTAAGATGTCGTCAATATAACATCAAATAAAATCCAATCCTACTAGGATCCTGTCCATCATCATTTGGAACTCAGCAGAAGCGTTCTTCAACCCAAATGATAAGAGCCACCATTGATACAAACAATTTTTGCCGTGAGAGTCAATTCTCTAGAATGTTATCTTGGACTTATCTTCTTCTCTCACCGGCAACTAATGATACCCTGCTCGAAGGTCCAAAGTACTGAAGACTTTCATATGTCCCACTGCATCAAAGATCTCCTCAGGTGTCGTCATGATATACTTATCGAACTTCATCTATTGATTGATAGGACGGTAGTCTCCACACATCCGTCTATGTGTAGTTATCATACATATCCTTCTTTGCTGGCATAACTGTGACAGATGCGTACTCTTCATGCGACATCTCTACCAACCCAACCTCCAACAAGTCTTAAGTCTTATTTTGAATCAAGACTCTCCATGTCACTGTACTTGTAGGGACGTCGAAAGATTGACGTGTCACTAGCCAAGTTGATCCGTATACCTGGTCCCTTCAAGATACCCAAAATCCTTCATACTAAAGACAAAACAATTCTTGTAGCTCTTCAAACATCTCTGAACTCTTCGTCTCTCCTCTCTTATAAGCTTGGGTCCAATTTCTCAAGTATCCTCTGTCACCATGCTAGAGATAGAAGACGAAGTCGTTGACTGTTATCTTGCAATCTCTAGAGCAGCTTCCTTCTGTTCATCACCAACAACCTCTATTGTGTGAAAAACTCATGCAGTCCTAGCTGCAAGCTCCACACTCTCTCCTACTACATCTCATGATGTCCAAAGATGACGAACTCCAGACACCTCGTCCCCCAGCCTTTACCTCCACCGATCCGATAGGCAAAGAGCTCAGAAGTGTTTGAGTAGTAACACCCGTCGATCGCATCCGACGCTGCTCAGCCAATCCAAGGCTAACAATCCACGTCAAGCAGTTCAAGTCCATTGCTTGACCAACACCTGACGATGTGAAGCCTCCGACATCAAAGCTACTATCGTCATACTCATAGAGAAACCCATCGTTCGCTCTCTCTCATCGACATTGAGCTCCACCAACTACTATAATTGAGCATCTCACACAAGCCCAGGTCCTCCATCTCTGTAAGCATGTGACGTTGGAAAGCTCACCAACGTGGACAACGCTATCATAAGTTGTCTCACTAGGTTCACCACTCCCATGGATGACCTATTGATGACTCTCATTACTTGAGATCGTCGCCTTGCATCCAAGATGTCATCAATCATGAGGTGCGCTGGTCCTCTCAATGCATCGTGTGCGCACTTGAGCACTTTTTTCAGTAACAAGTTTGTCCACCACAACTGTGGATGATGTGCACGAGATCCCACTCTCGTTACATCCAACAGCACTGTCAGTCCAACTCTTCCGCTCTTACATTGGTGAACGAACAAATAAGTGGTGCTTCTTCGGTGAAACAACAGTTTTTCCTCTTAATCTATGTCACTTTTAATTTACCATTTTAAAATAGAACAAAAGCCGATGATCTTGTTGAAACACACAAGCACTGGCAAATTCAACCATTTCTCCTGCTTGAATCTACATTTAAAACAGCTAAAATAACACCAATAACCCAAGTTAATTCTCAGGTTTTTTAAAACCTCTTGTAAGATAAACACGAAAAATATGTAAAATCCGTTCGAGAGTTTCGAGTTTCTGCCTCCATTTAGGAAGAGCTCCAATACCTTTCATTACAAAACAAATTTAATGACAATTTACAATTTAATTTATCAAAACCATCAAGACCGCACTTGGTGGACACTCGTCATCATCCGTGTACGAGCATCATCCAACAAAAGAACATTCTCCAATATGTACGCTGTAGAATCCACTTGATGCATCTGGAGATGCCGTAAGATCCGTAACATCTCTCACAACATACTAGATCGTGGGTCATGTAAACCTTGACCTCTTCCAGCACACGTGTGACTTTGACATGACCACCCGGCTATCACCAAGTGAGTGGTGCAAACAACCGTGAGATCCTGCGCCCTCAACAGCAAAATATTTGATGGTAATGCTTACTGGTATCTTCTGACGACTAATATGGACAACAACTCATGATATCTCTGCACCAAGCGTGCCACATGACGCAATGAGATGTGTCTCGTAACATACAAATATCGTTGTACTCGTATGCCTGCTTGTGTTGATCTCTCCAAATAGCTCCAACACACACACCCTCTTCTGGATACTGTCGTACAATGAGAGTCGTATCCAACGGTGATAAGATCACAGGGCCAGTAGCAGGAACAATCCTTTGTTCCTCTACTGACGATACAAAGGCTTCACTCCAAACTTACTGCACCAACCGATCAACATACTGCTATAACTCTCCACTCGAACTCCATAGTGGAACATCTAAAGCAGATGGTACTATCGTAGTCATGATAGGCATGTCACTCACCTCCTCAAAGACCGGAGTATCCTCCGCATGGACGTTGTCTTCTAACACTTCGATCAAGTGATGACCGAACTGAATCATGCAATGGATGTCATCGTCCCTGGTGTAGGCTCCGTTGTCTCAACTCTAGCATTGAACCACACTGGTATGCGGCTCACTCGTCCTTCACCGGACTGCCAACCTAGTCTATAAGATGCTATCTCCGTCCAATAGTCGATCACAAACCTCATAGAGTATAACACAAAATCTCCAACCAATACGTCATAAGACTCTTCGACTGTAACAATGACCTTGATCTTCATCATAGAGTCATATGTGAGATGATATGATCAAACTCTCATCTTCAACATCTCGCGTGTCATGTGTAGAGTTGTACCCCTGATCTCTCTAGAGATGTCTGCAGCTGGAATGGACATCTCTCCACCTCGGACTTCCTTAGACCCAAACTAATATACGCCGTCTTCTCCAACATCAACGGCTGGACTCCAGAATCTAACAAGACTTTCTGCGGTCGATACACTTTTCATGAAGGTGCCACCAAATAGAAGATATCACTTCTGTTGTCTAACAACATCACACTTGGTGCCAAACCAGCACTGTCAATCACCGACCTAATTGATTACTCATCTAACTTAGCAGTCGTCGCTTGCCAAGTACCACTGATAGTCGTCCAAATCTTCGACTCCATAGACACATCTACCGTCTCTCGCTGAACCACCTCAGCACTAGAGATAACTACATTCTCGCTCTCATTGAGCGTGACTGTCAACTGGAACACTGGAGCCAAGCTGACTCCCAATGCCTTCATATTAGTGGTTGAAAATTCATACGATCTCTCTCTCTCTTCTCCTTTCTCTCTCGTTGCTACCAATTTCAAGGTGTTTGTATCTTTCTCACGTTTACTCCTCTTTTCTTCCTAGAGGTCTCTTTTTATTCACTTTTTTGCCAAAAAGCTCATGTCTCTCGCTGAACCACCTCAGCACTAGAGATAACTACATTCTCGCTCTCATTGAGCGTGACTGTCAACTGGAACACTGGAGCCAAGCTGACTCCCAATGCCTTCATATTAGTGGTTGAAAATTCATACAATCTCTCTCTCTCTCTTCTCCTTTCTCTTTCGTTGCTACCAATTTCAAGGTGTTTGTATCTTTCTCACGTTTACTCCTCCTTTCTTCCTAGAGGTCTCTTTTTATTCACTTTTTTGCCAAAAAGCTCATGTTGCACAACATATTTTGTAACTCTCATAAATAGTTTGACACGTATTTTTCCATAGAACTGCATTGACATGTGTCGTTTCTACCTGTACACGTGTTCTTTTCGAGATTTTCAAAATTCCCATTTGGATATTTCAAGTTTTTCACTCGGTGCAACTCTCTGACATTTAAGGCTTGAAGTTTTTCACCTTAATCCTGTAATTTATGTTAGAAAAAGAAGACAGAGTGGACTTAATAATAGTTACTGCTTGACTTAAAATTTTCTACACGACTCGTAAGCTCTATATTGGATGCTGAATTATCCAGTTTAACGTCGGCATATATTCCGTGCACAAGTTTTACCCTGAGCTCACGTCAATTTCAACTTGCAGCTTACGTCGCACGTCTCAGCCGACGTTAAGCGAAGTAGTGAAGTTGTCATATATCCGACTGCGTAGTAGATCTAGGACAGATACACAAACAGAACAGGTACCGTGCTGCTACTTAAGTTCAATCATAAATTAAATAATTATTAGATTGTGTGAATATTTATAGAATATAAATTCAAACTGTATGAAATCTTGAGAAAATATTATTGTTTATAGCAGTAGTTTGGTCTGACACGTGATCACAGTTTAACACAAATCTTAAATATTTTTTGAAGAACAATAATTTTTAATAATACTTCACATACACACGGCTAGACACGAATGTATTAGAATTAACAATAAAAATTGTTGGTAAAGATTCGTTTGCAAAGATCAGTCGATCTCAATGCGTCTCACTGCACGAAAAGTACAATGACTTATAACCATGATGTGCCAATAAAATAATAAATAAAATGCACGAAAGGATCACTCGAACCATTCTGCGTGTTGGCAAAGCTGCTCCAGCAATTTGCTTGATCACACCCCCAGTAGGTTCATTGAGCTTGATCACACCCCTCTTACGATGTATGGATTGATCACACCCCTGACAAGCTGTTGCCTGTAAAACCGGTCACTTTACGATGTTACTCACATGTGAGACTGCACATATTAAACTTCCGAGCATGTATAGTCTAACTATTTTGAATAATGTTAAATATTTTGAATTACAGTGATATTTAGTCAAAGTTGAAAGTACTAAAATGATGAAAAAAAAGACAAAATGACTGGTTCTACTGTCAATAACCCGTAAGAGGTATGATCAAGCTTAAAGAACCTAAGAGGGGTATGATCAAGCTCAAGGAATCTACTGGGGGTGTGATCAAGCAAATTTCTGAAGCTGCTCCGCAAACTTAAATAGCAATACGGTATCTTACAGTATGTTACATCTGGATAGATTCTCCTGTCATCTTCTGCGGCTAGGTCTTCCTAGTGGCACAGGTAGTGATCAACACTGAGTCGAGTCCATTAATCTCTTGTGATCTTCAGATTTGGGTCTAGTGCAAGTTGTCGGACGTTTTGGAGGGCTTCGATTTGTCTTATTGTCTCTCTTGCCTTGAATGCACGTCCTACTCTTGGTCTCAGTAGCAACTTGACGCATAACTTGATCGCATGTTGACCGTGAAAACGATGACTAATAATAGTCAGGATGGAATCTGCTTTGATTTCTTCCATTCCCGACTGCGATCGAATTGACTTCAGTGATCGACTGCTCTGTGCTTACTCGAAACTGTGCTGAACTTCGCTGTTTAGTGGAATCTGTACCGGTTAGTCCACGAGGACAATCTGCAGTGTCAACCAGATACATTCGTAACAGCTCCGGGTTCTCCATGTTGACGTCTAATATTACCTGTGAAACAGTCGGAGACTGTGGGCGGCACTTGGGGGTTAGTAAACGAATACACGACTTAGTACCTGAAACCGAGTTTGACTCGACCAGCCGACCGACCTTTTGTCTTTTACAGCGGGTGGTGAGTTTGCGAAACGACAGAAAGCTATGGTTTGTAATACTCCAGAAGTGATTACTCCCACGTCCCCCATATAAAACCCTGCGAAGAAACGTATGAACGGATGAACCCTCCAGAAGTTCAGCATATAGATGTAAAACCATGTCAATCACGGTTCTTTCACTTCCATTATCCGTGGCTTGTCTTGCCAGGTCTCGGCTGGACGCGGAGGATACTCCTGTAACTTTCATTCTTCGTGTCATGCGGCGACAAGTGCGACACATGTTGCCTGTCGTCTTGTCTAGCGCGGTAAACTGAACGTCCTTGTAAACCGGAAAATGTTCGTTCTTTGGATGAAGCCAAAACCGTGGCGTCCTGCTCGTGTTCAAGAAGCTCACCGGAGCTTCTCTGTCCAAGTGGACGAATATCGAATCAAGAAGATTCCACTGCGCGGACGACCTGCAGACTCATTGTCTACCAGCCTAGTACCAGGATCAGGTACTGGGTTAGGATATCCGCGACACGAGTAACGTTTCTAAGAACGACTTTCCAATCCAGAGGGACCCACCCGCAGCACTTAGGCACTGGGGCTCTAGTTTTCATCCGGTGGCTAGCGGAAGCTTACATTATTAGTAAGAGGTCTAGTCTCTAAGCCGCCGACGTTTTAAATCAACAGATTTGACGAGTAGGACACTCGAAAAGGAGTAGATGCTTTGAAGTGTTTACTGTAGCGGAAAGCTCTAGGAGTGGTCGCTTCCCGGAACTAAGGACATCGCACGTCGACGCGCAAGCCGAGGAGAGTCTGATTTCCGCGGAAAGACCGTTTAACGGAGCTTTCTGCAGCGTGGAGCTCAAGGATGCTGCAGCTTACCGGAAACGTAAGAACACAACTGGACTTTTCTCCAAATATAAAATGCTTAAGAGTAATCAGAATACCTACAAAATCCTGACAGACGAGGAGGTAGTGTACTCGCTACTGGGGCATCGAGAACTGATCTATGACTCACTACACCCCACCCCGGGCCAGCAGAACTCGGAGGTCAATCAGACCATATTTGAATTTCGATTGGACGGATTCGCATCGGCCGACTTGAACTTACTCAGAGCTCAATTCTGAGGACGTTGTCTGAACCAGTCTTTTGTATATGGGATTTCAGCTGCGCAAAGAAGTTTTCTACATGTAGAAAGGCAAGTTGATAAAACGGGAAGAGCCTGGTTTGCCAGAAAGTTCACACGACTGACACTTCCTGTAATCCACACCATCTCTGTCAGATGCGAATTTCATTCAACAGCACAGTAGATGCTGCGCTATGTCTTCACTTCCCGTTATCAAAGAGCAGCTCTATGTGCAGAACGACATCAAAATCTGCATCCTGATTTGTAGTTTCTAAAATTCGATAAGTTGTGATAGTTGTTGCTGTTTGACCCCACAACAGGTGAGGAAAATGGCGCCGACCGTTTATGTCCGTTGGTCACTAACTTGTCGTGGATGCAGCTGTTGAATTGAGCAACAATAAGTTCTCTGGGTCACTGCCCGAGTAAGTCTTGCATTAACAATCAGACAAACATGAACCAACCGATACAGCACTTGAAAGGGCTCCTGCAGTGTTCACAGTGTATTTGGAATAACAGGACATAACAGGGAACTATAACCGAAGCAGATGACCAGCGAAGTGAAGAAGGATGTTCTGACGAAACAGACCGCTCACAACGGACAAGCGACGGTTGCCAGAGCAGAACTCACGACTCTGTCATATAAGAACTGAGTACTTGTAAAATCCTCTTTACTTCGAGCACAACCCACCCTGTCCAAGCTCTTGTGGGAAGGAAGCCCTTGGGTAGACGGCACGCTGTTCTGGCATGGACTTGCCAGGCCGCGGGTTCAACCCGGGCCGTTGGCTGGAGTTCGCTCGTGGGGACGCTGCGGTCGAGTGGTGACTCCTACCTGCAGATCCTCATGGGCGACCCTGGTACTCGCGAGCGATGTAACGATGTAATGTAATCCGAGATGTAATCCGTGTAAGAGCCCAAAGCTCCACGGCGGAAACTGCTCTAAAAGACAAATGAAAAAATAGAAAAAAGTAAACGCCCTTGGGCACTCACAGTAAAGGCCCGAGCGAGACCCAAACCGGGACATGCTTAACGACCATTCCAACGCGTGAACTACTCCCGGTGAAGATAAATTCAAGTCTGTTCATGCATGACCTCACACTACGGAAATGACTAATACTCCAGTTCAAACACCGGAAATCAAAGAAATCTCCACTCAGGACTTTAGTCAGCAGTAAGCCGGAAGTCCACCCCCTAACACCGCAGGAATGGTACCAAGGTAAGTCAAAACCAGGTCAAGAAGGGAACCCCGTAGAACGAAAGGCTCCATTGTGATCCCTAAGGTCCACTAAGTATACCAATAAACTATCCCGAATTCGGCTGAGCCTGCCAGCATGACTGCCCTATATACTCGGCATCTACCTTCTACTCATGGATCTGCCACTCATCTTTCTGGGCGCTTGAGAAATTGACCTACGTAAATAAGCAATATGAGCACACAGTTCGTTCCGAATGAAGGCATCCATCAAAAGTTTAGTACGACATTGTACAGGGCACAGCGATACGACATCTGAACCCGGCATAAGGTAGACTAAGGAGAAACAACGAGCAGACCAGGTTCAGCGGCGCGCAAAACTACGGGGAAAGGAGAACTTCAGCTTAACCTAGGTCCATCTCAAGACGACACACTAGTATCCAAGATGTTTTACCAGAAATTCTGTCACGCCATATACGCGTGGGGGTTGCAAGACCTCACAGTTTCTAATCCTGGCTGTTATCACACCTGCTCCCTCTTTACTGAATTCTAAAAGTTCAGAAATCAGAACCTGGACAAGGTGAACAAATTGTACTTCGAAGCTGCAAGGAAATCCCACAAACACGCACATGCTTGTCGGATAGAACACAGTTCCACCCTTCGAACAGCAGGTTCACTCCTATTCTAGTCAAAACTGGAAGTCCTTAAGCTGTGATCACTTGGCCGTATCAGCACAGCACCCCCGTGTTTGCTGCCCTACACCTGGAAGAGCCAGCCTGCTCATCACCCTGAGACCACCTCTCCTTATATTGCGAGACAGACAGCACAAACCGACAGTTATTCAAGCACACAATATGGATCAGAACTGCATTCTCTGAGCGGATCTTGTAAGCACAACACTCCTGGACCGATTGGACACCAACAACCTTGGTCCAGCTGGACTGAAACACTGCAAATGGTAGAATGGGGAGAGATAGGCAGCCAAAAACTGAACAGAGAAGAAGTCCACTCATTCTATTCGTGTCTACCTTCTGCAGAGATGAATTCCAGCAGGTGGTGCTGGTGAGAAATATATTCCATCGAAATTATCAAGGGGCCACTGCGACCCACAGTAATCAGCCTCAGCTGCTTGAATTGAAATGATTTCCGGTCTGAAGGAAGTTGGCCTACAAAGATTTCGCTACCATAATTCGATGTAGAATAATTACAAGCTGATATCTACATAAATGTACACCAAATGGCAAAAGTCTGGTCAAACAATCTGGAACACCTCATTTCTGCCGGGGAACTATAGAGTGATCTAGCCCGACAACCTATCTTCCACACTCTTGACATGGAGTCCAACCAACGAAAGCAGTCCATCTCCAATCCTGCTCCATAGATTATCCTGTAACACCGGCAGGTGAAGAGAAGTCTCTACCCTGATGGACCACCTCCATGGCAATGAAAAGTTTCCCGACTCCCAAATCCGTTCTCCTGTCCTCGTTCATGTACAAAACCTCTTCCGTAGCTGACTCGCGTTCGAAAGAAAACTATTCCTTGGTTGGCTCCCTTCAGAGTCCAACCCACCCCTCAGAACTACCACTTCTCACAGCACTAGGGACACAGCTCGAGAGCTTGAGATTCAAGACACGACGCCTCGTACACACCTCGGACTGTGAAGTTCGGCACTAGCAGGGCGAATAGTTGACTCAAAAGATCCGATCAAGAAAGAATTCCGACTCAAAAATTGAATTACAGTAGCGCCTCAGATGATGAAGTAGCAAATAAATACAAATACACCAATTCCGCTTACAACGGCAGCAGTGTCAAGACGACCTTCATGTCTGATCTTCTTTTCCTTCAACTCACTCTGCACCTTGAGATACTGGTGGTAAGAATTCAACACTTCCACATGTGCCCTGCTCTTAGGACAGCTCAGAGCCTTGTGCAAAATGGCAAGACTGTCCTTCCCATTCACATGAGCACCTCCCATGTCTTCCAACTGCATGCTGAGCTCTGTCAACCTGAGCGCAGTAACCACAGTCTCTCCAGCATCCAGGTTCGAGAACCTACACTTCATCACGATGTTGCATTGCACGGCACTGCACAAAGAGTCCCTGTTGGCGGGAAGTATAGAACCGAATCGAATAAGGAAATCCTCATCGCACGGCCAATGTCGTAAGCCTCCTAAAGGTCTCCAACTGGCGAGATTGGCCATCTGCTTAGTCTTCTTATTGATAAGTATCCAACTAACTCTCATGTTGTCCCACAAAGCCTTCCAAAACTTGCCATCCTTCCTTTCCTTCTCCACGGATGTGATAGATGGCAGACCATCGGTGATCAACACAGGAGCCTGCGCCTCATGGCCTCTTTCGTCCTCCTCCTCTGGAGACTTCAGCAGATCAATACGAAACGGACAATTGGAAAACCAACCAAGGAAATCATCCGCACCAGGAATTCCCTGAACTGTCCTGGAGAAAACAGACTTGCCGTTGTAAACCACATCCACAATCGATATCAGGTTTGAAGGCGAAAGGTCAGATGGATCCTGGTTATCGATGTCGTCCTCGTCGTCCCACCATGCATCGCTGTCCTTCACTCCGTAATCATCATCATCCCTCACCATAGGCTGCTGCCTACTGATAATCAAGGGATAGCACTCAGAGTATAGCTTACGAAATCCTCCAACTTCTGAAAGTAAAGCCTTCACCTCAGGATCCCTGGTAGATGGCCAACGTTCATTGCAGCACTTCTCCCACATTGCTTCGTCTTCAGACATCATCTTGATTCCGGAGCTGACACAACTCGCCGTGGCGAGAGTGACGGGATCGACGCGCTTCAGCACTTCATAGACGATGTCATTGTTCAGAGGCCCGGCCTCTGAACCCACGACCTCTATCGACGGAGCCATGACGCAATCAAATCTACAAAATCTGTTGCGTTCAAGATGCCCCCAGATATGTTTGAGACGGATCTCCGCAGCACGGAACACCAACAAGTGAATCTCTTCACACAAGGAGGGGATATACGACGCCCGAACAGCTCCAAACCCTATCCAAGGGAGCCGATACAGAAAGCTCGCACCCAACAAACTCCAGCCACACACTCCTTCTTACAGAACCTGGCCAAAATGCGACCTAATGCGTATGAATGTGTTGTGCTTGTAAGGTCTTCAACTGTAAGCACCCCAATGGAAAGCAGCACCGACGATATAATGGTAAACGTGATTCCGATCTCCACAGACTTCAGCGACAGTCGCACGACATGCCTGCGAATACAAGAGCCCTTGCGGGACACGAAACCACCGATCCCTATCGCAAAGCACAGAAAGCTCGGGACGAACTAGAAACACCTCACAAACTCCACCGCGTACCCGTTTTGGGAGGCCACAACCACTGCGTGCCTATGGAAAACTCAATAAGCGGGGGCGAACAAACCACGGAGCCATATGAAGTGCAGATCAGGTCAGGGTACTGAACACAAGCAAATGAACGGATGCCGGAACTCCTTGAAAAGCAAGACAGAGAGATGGATGACAAGAGCAATGGAGACGGGAAAGGCGAGATCGATGGATACCGAAGAACGAGGAGATGTGAAACAGAAATACTGTACCGTAGAGGAAATACTTTTACATAGTGTCCGGAAGAAAGTTGCAAGTGCTCACGAGCAGCAGGATGATGCTGTTCACGTTTGAACAGTGGTCAACACAGTGGAATCAATCAACGATTGAATAGAGCCGAAAAGAACAGAACAGAGCAGTACTCACACACGCAGACACAGATAGACTACAACAGGTTCTTTCGACTACTCAATCACAGCACTCTCCTCTCGACTACGGTAGCAGCTGACGGCAAACGCTAGGGAAAGACAGAGAGGCAGACAAACACACACAACACACACAACACAGGCGGGCAGGCTGCCGCGACTTCTTATGGTTGGTGCCAGCGGCCATACCTGTACGTAGAACACACTCAAAATTTAATCCCACGAGTCGCGGTCCTTCCGGGAACCCAATATAATCCTACATGTCAGCGGCCGAACACAACACCAGCGTCCAAACCCAGCATGACCATGAAACCGGCAAACACCAATACCAGTACCCCAAGTAGACGCGTAAAGGTCACATACGACAGAATGGCGGCCAGATCGGTACGTAACATTCGCGCACCGTCGACCAGGTCACCACCTTTTCCGTCTGCAATATACCCTCTAGTAGGGCCTCTACGTCTGGATCATGAGTCGACATCCTAATCGAATGGATCTGGTGGGCCACGTGCCAATCTTCTGTTGTGTGTCATTCTCCCTCGCCCTGCAATCACTCCGCTGCATTATTTCTAACTCAGTACTATCTCTTCCTATACCGCAGTTTATTTGGCTTCACATAATTAACACCTAATTCCGCTCTATATTGGTTCCGCCTTATCCTGCTGTCGTCTACAAGTCCTCTCGCTCGTGAGAATCCCGACGGCGAGACGATATATTGCTCGGGCTATACACTCCAAGAACGACAGCGAAAAGAGGCCTAAAAAGAGGTGTTTCGGCCTACTTTCGGGCACAGAGCCGGACAAACACAAGAAGGTGGCTCCACATCGTAACTCGTACCCGGTTACTGCGCTCGGTTTCCATCCTTCTCTTCCTTTGCGTTAACCGTACGTATTAATTATCTACTACATTAGAGCGCGTCAAAGTAGGAATCTCTGCTAAATATCTTTGGCGTGCGGGAAGAGTAACGACTTGGCTATGATCCCGGACGGTTTTGGATAACCTAGTCGTCTTCTAGAGTTGATTGCAAGTAAGCATCAATATTATTTCACTCTTGCTCCTTGTTATCTTGGATTTTATTGATGTTGAGTTTGATACTTTACATATATTTTAAGTTTACATAAATACAATGAGGAAGTATTATGTAAACTTTTAAATTTAGGATCAAACTTTTTTAGATAAATTTGATTATAAATTTATATATAAATAAAATCAATATTATCATTCTTTCTTACTCTTGTCTTTATTATAACAAGGTGTTGCGCTTGTAATGGAATTGCATGACTATGCACTTGAGATTTATCAAAAACTAAACTCTTTTTCCTGTAACCTTCACCTATTAGGATAAATATACTCAAAGAAAAAATCATTTATTTCTTAAGGGATTCACAATCTATACATAATTTTTCCAAACAATATTTCAAACTATTTTAGATGTGCAACAAACTAGATGAATTCATAGTTTAAGTGTAGATATGCTACATTAAACTCTAGGTGTAGTTATAAAAATGAGAAAAATATAATTTTTCTCTTTTTATTTAGTTTAGGAAAAATATATTATTTTATTTCAAAAAATCATAGAAGTTTTATTTAATAATTTCCAATGAAAGCTGAATATTTAATTGTGAAGTTATTCACATAGTGTAAAGCTATGGTTTAGGGTTTAGGCTTTAGGCTTTGATTTAAATCTTAATTTAACTAATTCATTTATTGTAACGAAATCTTATCAGCAAGAGTAATGTTAGGCATAAGTTTTAGTTTCGTTGTCCTCAGATAGTCCATCCGAAAAAATGAAAACATAAAATTTACAAGGCATATAATGTGGCACCTGGTCTTTATATTGAAAGTCTCTGTGTATTAAAATGAGAAAAAAATCTCATTTTCTTTTCCGTCTTTTTTCTTTTTCTTATTTCAGCAAGATCGACGATTAACTATGCAAATGCATAACAACAACCCTCCGTTTTTATATCAAAATCTATATTTGTTTGTCATGTTTATGTCATATTTGAATTTATAGAAATGATAAACTGATTTCATGTTTATTGTTCAGTCTCGCTGAGCTTTTTCGATATCCTTGAAGTCTAGATTGTAGCGAGCTTTAATACAAAGACCGCATAGTTAAGAACTTTTCTTTGTAATTTTTATGAAACATGCTAGCTGTAGTGCGTGAAATATTATGACATTTACTACATATTTCTCCAATAATTATTTAGAGGAAGATAAAGATTAAAGTCCACACTATATTAGACTTCTATTACATGTTGAACCTTATTTAAATATTATAATTCCTTGTACCTTTTGTTCATTTTGTTCTGTCCAAGATTTTGGCCAAAAGTTAGCAAATGTATAACTTGCTTAGTAAATCTTGTGAAAAATGAGCGGTGAATGGAGATGCACCTATATCGCATCTTGATTCTTGTAGAGTTTAAATTATTATATCTTCAAGCATATAGTTAAAAAAATAAAAATTATCATCAAGAAGTAAATCAACTACTCAAGAGTAATCACATATCAAGATAGAATAAACTTTGAGTTATTCAATCCAGAAGCTTAGATAGTGTGATTAACATGAGTTTGGAAGAAAAACTAAGGATACCAACAATTGCTCATTTACCGTGTTTTTAATATAAACTGTTCATTAAAATCATTAATCATGAATTAACATAAATTCTCAATCTATTATAAAATTATTTCTTTATTATAGTTTTCTTCAATTCCAATATCTGACTGTGTATACTTAGACAATTTAGTAGTAGGTTAGTAGTAGATATATCTTATGAAATGTGAAAATTTTATATTGGTTTAACTGTTGGATAGACTTCAATACTTTTAGGTTATATTTGCAGTAAATTATGTCCACATTCAAATGCATACAAATAATATATAGTGAAAATTTCTGGTATTTTTAATCTTATACATCTATTAGCACATGATTATATACTGTAATGATACAATCTTTTTACTTTTGCAAGTTGATAAAATTCCGTTGCAAATCATTTTATATTCCATAACCGTTATAGCAGTTGAGACTGACTACCTTGTCTTACAAGTTTATTTGCATCCAATATATTTGTTATATATCAAGTTAAATTTTAAATCATTTTACTCGTATAATTTGTGTATCTACGAATACATATAGTGATGATTGATCATCTAATTGTTGTATTATTCCAACAATGTGATTGTTACTTCTCAAAATATCCCATGCTAGACTCTTTATGATGAATGGGAAAAAACATTAGAATTATATTTCAGCATTTCCATGTTTCACTTTTTAATAAAACTAAATTGAGTATGATAAATCTATCTTTGTTCAATAACTAATATTCTCGAGTAGTTCAATCATATCTCGAGTATATTAGGGATGAACGAGTTAATTTTCTCCAAAGATAATTAACTGTTGAATTTTAAAGGAAAAAATATCGATATCCAAGGTACTCAGAATTACATCAAATATGATATCTTGGATAGTCTTTATCTCTTCCTCTTGTGATTAACCGGTTCAATATATATAGCATATATAGGACTATAGCATCCATAAGTTAGACACAAGATATTGACTGACATTGTCAATAACGATATTTCAAGATCTGTCTCACATTATTTGAATATATACAAACGTACTACTGAGCTGATGTCGCTCTTTATTGATAATCATTGTTTGATGTAAAATATCAGAACCTATGATTATATTATCCAAATGGCACAAATACAAGTTTAACTATATTTCAGACAGTGTAACAAGAACAATAGTCAAGGAATAAGATTATTTGTCTACCATGTTTATTCAAATTTAACTACTAAATATGAACATTACTCACATACTTTACGATTTCATTACTGTAGCTATATGTAATTCGGATATGAAAACCAAGTCTCATATTGATGAACATATTTAACTGGTAAAAAGTTGACTGAGAAGACAACTTGATAAGAAGTTGTTTTCGATTGAAAGCAAGAATATATTCCCACAAATTACAATTAAGAACTATAGTTTGGAACAGTTTGTATTGTAGTTTTGTATTTTTACGCAAAAAGTACAAACTACTAACTGGTGAGTGCGAAACTTATCATCGACGTTACTTGCAACTGAGTGATAAGTCAAAATAACTTAAAACTATATTTTCACTCATTCATTGGCACTACAGTATCTTAGACAAGGTATATAACGATGCATCTGGCTTTCACCGAAAATATCTGGGTATAAAAAGATAACAAGTTCTCACCTTCTCTTTCGGATTTTGTCTTGTTGCTATTTCAGCAAGATACACGGTTAGCTATGCAAATGCATAGCAAAAAAGATGTCATTGCGCACTTTCATTTACCGGTTTATGTCTCACAAGAATCAGGTGTAATCCAAATAACAGTAACATAAATGTCTTTCTATAGACTAGTAAATTTGATGTTGTAAATTTACTAATGAGATTTCGAATAATTCTTTCTCAAGTTACTTAGTAATAAATTACACGGCCAAAAAGTTTTGGCCAAGTGTAATTTATTTAGCCTTAACTGAACATTAACCAATCTATTTTATTTATTTTGCATGTCATACCCCGCTTGTCCTCTTGCACACCGTTTGAACGACAATGCCTTTGGATGCATATTCTACAGTTGTAAGATTGATTGTTTAATCCTTGTGAAACTTTGTTAGATGAAAAGTCTACTTTATGATGTCATTCTTGCAAAGTTTTAACTTTAAAGAAGTTGTCTTTCTTTAAAGGAGTTGTAAATTACATCTTACGTGTCATGTAGTGGTTCGACTTCACTTAAGAAAAATTTTAAATTTTTGCATTATCACTGCAAAGACATATTATTGCACTAACTGAACTCGTATTATTTTACGTCTCATATCCATGCTTGTCCTCTCGTACATCGTCTGAGGGATAGTGATGAAAATCTACTTTATGATGTCATTCTCTGCCAAGTTTTAACTCGTGCTGTAAACTACATTTTACGCACCATGCGGTGATCCGACTTCACATTGAACAAAAATTCTAAAATTTTGCATTATCACTCCAAAGAAATATATTAGGAAGAAAAAACTTTTTATACTTTTTGAATCTTTCATTGCATTGTATCAAGTAGTAGAGTTTGTTGTATATTTTCATTTACACTTCATTTGCTTCACACAGACGTTTAAATCGTGGCATTATGAAGTTTGAAAGATAAAAAATTCAAATTAAGTTTTAGCTTCTTGACTGTGTAAAACATTGACTGATTAATGAAAGATAATCGGCAATATATAAAGATACAAGAAGCATGTTTGTTCATGATCTAAGGTAAAAGTACATGAGAGAGACATTTTCCATTTACACTATCAAAAATACAATGTTACTATATCGTTGTTACAAAGTCGTTCTAAATCTTTCATTCACTAGTATGTTTTCTAGATCTTACGATGGATCAAGAAAAGAATACATATATATACTTGACATTTTTCTTCTATATTTAAATATATATCTTTGGCATTTGATGTCCGTGAATATATCACGGATAATCCTCTTTCACAGTCTTATGTCCCTACCATAGTCCACATAGTGGAGGTTTGTCTGGATAGTTATATCACTAATTTTTATCATCGACTAAATCTCTTGTCTTTGTAAGAGACCTTAGATCATCTGGGTGGAGAAAAGAATTCTTGCTCAAATGTCAAAAGTCGATACATGACATCATAGGATGGATTTGTCTTCTCAGCGTACTATGGTTTGCAAAGTTAGAAAATACCAGCGAAAAGAAAAGAAATCATAGCATTAAATTAGCCTAGCAACTTTTGCTGGATATAATCAACTTCATTCTCGTACTGAAAGTTGAGAAATGAATCAAACATTTTCACATGCAGTTCAATAATTATTTCAACTAAGCATTGTGTTTACTTAGCTGGTTGATTGTGTAACAGTTCCTACAGTTCTCTTGGTGAAATGTATATAGAGTTTTGGATTCCCTTGCTAACTTTGTGATACATCCTCAAGTTGTCATGTTTAGAGTGATCACATTTGTGATATGTAATTTTGTTTCAGTATCTCTGTAAGGATGTATATTCAGTAGTTAAATAATCATTTTAATTAGTAGTCTATAGAATATTAATACTGAATTTATACTTTATTGAGTTATTATATTATATATTATATGTTTAATCTAAATAAATAGATTAGATTAAACAGTAACATGTACATTATTTATTATTTTATTGTATAAAACAAATATGTATATACGTATATTGCTAACATACGACCCATCTCATAGACTGTTAAAAGATCATTCGCACAGATTATCGTAAATTGCATAGAATGTCTTCTACAGATCGAAGAAAAAAAAAGTTTTCATTTCTAAACAAATCACGTATAAATGTAAAAATATATTTCGACAAGCTCCGCATGTATGAGAAACGAGCAAAAGCGTGTTTGAATACAGGTTACAAAACTCTTGACATATAAATACACTAAATTACATTATTAAAATCAAGAGCACATCTCAGATGACGTTGGTTGCTATATACGACTTTTGTTGAGTATTAGTTCGAGTCAAATATAAATGAAGAGGAATCATGCTGCAAATATTCAGCAAAGAGTGTAGCAGAAAAATAAGGTTGTTGCATTGCAGCAATAGGCTATATTCTAGTAAATAATTACATTTATTACATAAGTAGATTATAAATATTATTTAAATTTCAAGAAAAACTTGATTGGTCTCTGTCATATGTCTCCAAGATACTCCACTCCCAGTGATATGTTATTTTTATGTTATTTCCACGTTAGAATGTAGAGCATATCGATGCTAATGGCTAATCATGCTATGGCCAATGATCATATCAATGCCAATGGCTCAGTAGAATATAGCCAAAAAGAAAAACACCAAGGAGACAACTGTCATCCAGAATTGCTCTTGCTAACCAGGAGCAATACTGGATGAGTTCTTGAAATCCCTTCTGAATGTCTGCATAAGCTTAACTATCGGATACGATACAATGTTATAGAGAAGTTATCAATTTCGAAAAAGAGTTTCTCGAGCACTGTTTTACAAGATAAGATAACACCTCACTCAAATTGTTTACTGCGAAAAGTTCAATAACTTCACCGCAAGATTCCAAGAAGCATTGTAGATAATCTCACTATGTAGTCTCTTCTCTTAGCTGCAAGAACTGTAGAAGCCTATTTTAGTAGGTAATGCCAAATTCCGAGAATATATCTTTGCTCCCTGCAGCACATAATACCATTCGGACATTCTGTCTACTGAAGGAATGAACTCCACAAACTACTTTTTCTGCCATTTCTGCCACATAAGCCACAAGAGAGAGTGGTTTCTGAACCCTAAACTACTCCCAAAGGTGTTACGTGAGGAGTGGAATGTTTAAGACTGAAAAAGTTTAGGATCAGAAATCATGATTACGATAGTGGCTTTCGTAGCGTAAAAATTAAAAGGAATATAGAGTTTCTATTGTTTTACAAAGAGATATAACCATTAAATTGTGTTTTTAGAAATATTATTTAAAGGTTATGGTTTATCTAATTAACATATACAGATTATGATTTATCAGTCAATTGTGATTTATCAAATATATTTCTTGATGATCTACCACGGATGTATCTTACATGAAATCACTCTAGAATACCAGAGATTTACTTTATCAGATCTCACAACAAATGTTTAACTTGATCAAACTCGTCTTATAGTTTCTTGTTTGATCGGACCATGACGTGGAGTTGTCAGTCATACCAGTCATGTCGCTTTATCACACCAAAAACTGAGATTTACTTCGCAATTCGACAAGAATGTGAAGTAATTCTCAAAAGTTCTCAGAAATTATTGGAAAATTAACTCCGAATTGATTGTTGACTTGTCTTTATGTACGCATAGCTTTTGCTGTTAACACGTACTGATGACTAGGCAAAGTGACCTGTATTACTGGCAACTCCAGGTGAGAGGTCTGATCAAATAAAGAATTATAAGAAGGGTCTAATCAAGTACGAAATGCTTTCTAGAGATATGATCAAGTAAATTTCGGCCAAATACAAAAGAGACGAGACTATGTATTTCCATAATCCCTTACAATACCATTGCTCCTCTACATAAACTCCTATTGCTGATTGCTCAAACTCTTTTGTAGTGCATTATTGCAATTTTCTTTTGTATTTCTCAATGGTTTATATTTGACAAATCATCGATCTTTTCCCATGCACCACTATCTCGGTTTGGAAATTGATAAGCATAGTTTAGACAGGGTTCAGGTTCCGAAACTGATATGTCATTGTTTAGTCTCGGTTCAGGTTCAAAATATTTATAAACCAATATTTACATTTGGTTTACAGAGTGGTTTATGTAGATAAACCATGCACATTATGGGTTCATTTAACATGAACCGTGTATGTCTCTTTTTGAATGCCTACTATCAGTGTAGACTTGTGTCTAACGAACCCTAAACAATGGAATATCAACTTCCGACCAAGCCGAAACCATATTTTATCAATTTCTGAACTTGAACCGAGACAGAATAGTGATATATCAATTCCCAGACCTAAACCGAGCCTAAAATGTGATTATCAGTTTTCCAAATCTCAACATGGTTTTTGAGAAAATATTGATGATTTATTTTATTCATGACATAGGCCATAAAAAATATAAAGAAAAGAAAAGAAATAGTTTATGTATAGCGGAAGGTCTTGCTGTGAGGTACTTTGGGGAAATGGAAGATGCTCTTCACGATGCATCAGCCGAGGGGAGCATCGCTGTGGGCTCTTTCGCAACGTAAAATTTATTTAGGATGTAAAACGGTCGCCAACTGATTTATTTATTTATACTTTTTTGTTTTCTCTAATTGCACTCGTGAAGATACACTTTCAGTGTATCTTCCTCTCAAAGAATCAATGTAAGAAATGCCTCAAGAACTTTGCTGTGCTTTATGAGAATTAAAAAGTGCACACTTATTATACAAGAGTGAGTGCATAAAAGAAGAGTGTTTTACGTATAAGATAAAGCCTCGTCTGCAATGGACTTACAAGCAAAAATAACTTACTCATGAGTTAGTTATACCTAATATACTACCAAAGCGAACATCCGGCCGGGGCCCGGATAACGCCAAGCGGAGGATGCGGTTGGTTTTCGGTTGGTGGGCTGCGGGTAGGGAAGGGTTAGATCATTTTTTCAAAATGGGCGGCCGTTGGCGTTAAGACGTTAAAACATATTTTCGGCGGGGTGCCGTGCCGTCGTGCCAATACACCGTTTAATGATACAGTGTCTGTTTATGTGCCGTGTAATATTAGTATATAGACATTCACTATACTTATTTTATCAACATGTTGAAGTTAGTACAATGGTTGTGTGTCTCGTTTGGAAGCCGGACGTCGTTAGCTCGAAACCAGGATCAGACAGAAGAGTAGACACTTTCATTAAATCTTATCCGAATTAAAGATTTTGATAATAAAAATAAATAATCTTTAAACTATCATTCTGAGATAAAAGAACATGACTGATTCTCAGACAAATAAAAGAGGTATCTTTGTAAATTAATGATCACTATATCACTTCACGAAGAGATCAGATTGGTTCTCAAGTCAAAATATTTCATCTGGAAAAATGACAACAGTCTAATATATAGAACGAACCGAGATCAGGTGATTAATGCAGCAATGGTGTAGTTTAGGTACAACTAAGCCACAAGAGGAAGTGGTTTTTCAGTCCTAAATCACTCTCCGAGGTAGAATCTTAAGACTGAGAAGCCAAGACAAATATCAACGAAGACGATCATCGCTTATACAACATAAAGGATAAAAGCAATAAAAAGTCTCGACTGTTTTATGAAAAGATCTAATGGCTGAAATATTGTTTAGAGATCATTGCTTATCAAATTAACATATCATATATAGTGAAAATGATCATGGAATTATAAATCTCTCCTTTTTTGTATTTGGGAATTTATGTATGATAGATCATCATCTGCATTGAACTTTATATGTTGTATATAAACTATTGGCGAGAGTGATTTTCTCAATCTTAACCCACTCATCGACTATGATCGTTGCTTTTACAACATAAAAGATAAAGATAAATATAGAGTCTTGATTGTTTTCTGAGAAGGTCTAATGATTTAATCGTATTTTAAAAGATGTTATTTAAAAATGTAGTTAGTAAATTAATATATAAATATAATAATTTATCAAGCAATGATAGTTTATCAAATATCTTATTTGATAATCCATTGTCGAGGATGATCTATTGTATTTTAAAGCCATTTTAGAATACAAAGGAGAACTAATATTTTCAAAATCCTTTCCGCTATCCGTAATCCCATGCCTTGCAGGGTAGTATCCAGCGTGGTTTTTCAGTTCTTTTCTCGGTTAGCCTTCTGACATATCTACGGCGACTGAGGAATTTTCCAAGGCTTGCAATTTTTTAACTGAGAAATTGCGCTAATTTGGCTGGACTTTACCTTTCCTCTTTTGGACTTTTGCCATAATTTGACAAGCAGAGGTCCTTTTTTGCTGTTCTTTTACCAACCGCGTTTATCCTTTTAAAATTCTAAAATCCTGCTAAAGTCCCCTGCCCGAAAAAATATTCGCCGGTTCTTTACGGTGATGAAACGCGGTCGGTGTACACTGTCTTTTTCTTTTAGGCTCTTTCACTAGGAGGCTTTCCGCACCCGAATGCTGTCGCCTTTTTCAAATGAACCTGCGTACCCAACGTCGCCCCGGCTACGAGCGGATTTGGCTACCAACAAGCCGCTGTTGTTGTTGGGTTGCGACACACCGTTAGAATACGGAGGCCCAGGATACTTGTCAAGGAAGTTACACGTGTACTGCGCTGGAGCGGAGGGGTTCTACCTTTTGCAACACCAGGTTGAAGGTGTCATAGTGAAACACGCAATGAATAGCCAACGGACGGAAAGACCCGAAAAGGTTATAGTAGGTATCCGGATAAGGCACAATCCTGAACTGTACATATAGTGACTACGCATCCAGGACCTCTCTTTTTCGACCACCGCTTCGGTTTGTGAGTACCACGTACGATCGAATGTAAGGGCATCGTTCAGATTAGCGTGTCTTCTTACCCCTCCCCGGCCGGAAGTACGGTTTCGATGCATATTCTTCGATATTCTAGACTTCTCTACATTATTATCACCTCTTTCATTTTCGGAAGAAAGGAAATAATGCAAAGCGGTTTAATTTATCACTTTACTCTTCTCAAATTTATCACCTAGCTTTTTTTACGAGAAAGGTTATCCTAAAGGATTGTGTCGTTAGTGAAGTATTATCGAATTAAATATAAATAAAATATATTTTCATATTCTCTTACAAATTTGAATATTGAAATGATAACAATAAATCTATCGTCTATCCATCCGTCATACGGTGTATATCCTCGCACATGAAATCCTTTTATCCCCTTCCGCATCTTGGCTCTGGAGTTTATTTGAGTTTTATTAAATTTTTATTGGATTTTTATGCACATGTGTTGCACATAGTAGTTTATTAGTTTTTATCTGAATCTGAAAATTAGTCGGTTTGGTAACAATAAGATTTTCACTCTAGAAACATGGGGTAATTGTTGTGAGCAGAATCATGTTATATGTTCTCATTTGCATATGACTGAAGAGGTAATTTTCTGTATTTGAACGTCTACTTCAACAAACACTATGGAGTTCTGTTAACAGAAAAGAAAAAACAACTCTTCAAAAGTCTACTTCAACGAATATTATTGACTTCTGTCAACATACAAAAACAACTCTTCAAATACGTTAAAATACCCAAGACACACTTTACGATATTACTAAATTTAGGAATATTGTCTCTTCCAGTTGGGGGAACTCGATAAACTGAAATACGCCATTGTCAGTACTATTATCGAACCTAGTTTGGGGAAAAAAGAAAAGCCTAATCGACAAAAACTATGTGCGGCTGGACCCCCTTAATGTGAACTAGTTACTAGCCCCCTCCGATTCTATCCGTAGTCGCCAAGTCTTTTGAGTCATAGTCGGGAGGCAGTGTGACGGCATCGTAAAGATCGCGATGCCCTCTCTTACAAGGGTAGTGCGGATGGGGCCTTGCACAGGCACTTCAGCACTAGAGTCTAGACTCTAGAGCCACAGCCCACGAGCCGACCGGATGAGAGACTCGGATCTTATCCTTGTCAGAAGTGTACATCCTACGTCAGTTACTACTCAAGGAGCTGAACATCATCCTACCCGCATATATCTTTTTACTGAGATAGAGAATCGTACCGTTAAGATAGAGGAATTGGCTTGATCACACCCCCAATACGATCGCTGCGCTTGATCATACCCCTCTTAACGTTTGGTTGCTTGATCACACCCCCAACCTCCCATCGTCCGTCATGCCGGTCGACCGCGCCATGTAGATCAAGCCGTTATGCCAGGTCATAACGACAGTTCGATGTGGAGCGTGCGCCAGGTCATATTGACAGTATGACGTGGTGAAATTGTCACGTCACAGTTGGGTAGTCTGACGTGTAGTGTAAATGAATGATTTGTATGACGTGGCACCAGATTGTATGTCGAGGCGAGAGTTTCCTGGGAAGGGCGAACCTTCTAGCTGTGATACTATCGTGAAGAGGAGGACGAAAATCTCACAAGGAATACGGATCGTAAGAAAAAGACACCACCACGTTCTCGATCTGGTCAAGATAAAACACACGGCGTGCAAGTAGATCTTCAACTCCAGGTCATTCAGATTGCAAAGCTCACGTTCAGTAACTCAGAATATCAGAAAACTGCTCCTGTGAAGCACCAGCGCGTTCACCTAGAAGCTTCCCGTTTTCTATTCAGAAAGATACACGTACAAGTTCTTGGTCTCCTCTCTACTCGATTCTGCTCTCTATTCTCAATCCTCCGATGTCAAAACTCTGATCAGACAGAAGTTCTCTTCAGACGTGACCTCTGTAAAATCTTCTCCTAGCTCTTCGATTCTCTCTACTCGATAGCTCTCGCACCGTAAACTCTACACTGCTCGATGATTGACAATCTCCGATAATGCGATAATGGACTGAGAATTCTTCCTCTCCGGAGTACACCCCTCTAGGTTTTCCTCCATCCTACGCATCCTTCACTGTCACCTGGCAGAGGTAAAAGATACCCTAAACAGATGGCAGCAGAAAATTAAATCACTGATAATATATCTACACGTAAGAAGACTATTTCACTAAGCTTCGCAGATTCATCTGTACGGACGGCCACCGTCTCGACTGTACAGTCAGCATCTGACACCTCTAGTCGAAGTAACTCCACCACGGCTACCTCTGGCCACCGGAATCACCTCGTTCTGACACGTGGAGCCCGAGTTATCATCATTGTCGTTTCTCGGCCCCCTTAAACTTCGAAGTGCCGTAAGTATTGCCTCAGGTATCAGTTTCACTTGATTTTTCGACCCAAGTGAATAGTATTTCGAACTCTACATTTTTCTACAAAAGAATTGGTACCGACTTGGAGTATCTTTGATGCCATCTCGCTACCCCAGGACTTAGAGGGCCGCAACCCGAAGGTGGGAGGTCCATTTCGAAACCCGGTGGTAATCTCCCTCTAGCATCCACACTAGGTGAGTGCACTTAGAGGGCCGCAACCGAATTCGTACTAATTACCCCGCCAACCCGAAGGTGGGAGGTCCATTTCGAAACCCGGTGGTAATCTCCCTCTAGCATCCACACTAGGTGACTGCACTAGTGCAGGGGTAGACGGAGGCGTCCCGCATTCACGGTACGTTTAAGGGACATCTAGTGTCCCGCCCCTAGGCAACTTGGTGCCCCTCATATTCCCCCGAAGGGGCCAGCCTACTCCAAGCCGGTTGTGAGTCTGAAGGGATTTGATCCGGAGACCTCCTCCCTACAAGTTTCTCAGCTACACCACGGAAGCTGATCTCACAACTGGTTTTGAAGACCAGTTTCTAAGCTAATATGCTAGAAAGCTGCGGTATTTCGTCTTTCCTTTGCTAACACGAAGTGCCATAACTTTCTCTAGACATGCTCTTTTTGTACATTTCGAATTTTAAACAAATACTACATACTACAATCTACATGAGAAAAATCTAAAAAGTATTTTTCGAACTCACTCTGATTTATGGTAAATTTCCCGGTATCAGAAATCTTGTAAAAAAAACTCCAAGTAACTTTTCGCCTGCAACTCCGTTTGCAACTTTTGAACATACCACGGTGATCAGCGCGACGAGACCTACGCCGTGGTGTTTTCAGATTTTCGAATGCTCACTTCCTCCAGAATCGGCTTCTCTGAGGTTTTAACTTCACTCAAAGAGACTAACTTCAAACTGAGAGGTGAATTATTCACTATGTGGAATAATTCACATCACGACATCCACCTCCTCCAAACCTGCACATCCTCCGGCATGTGCCAACCTCTTCAGTCTTCGGTTTGTTCTTCATCAGCATCGTTCTCCTCCGCCTCAACCTCTTCAGTAGCCGGGGCGTCTTCATCTCTCGTCATCTTCTCAGACTCCAGAAAGTTGAACAAATCTACTGATCCTCCACGTTGTTTGAACAACTTCACTCGCTTGCCGGCCACAGATAGTTTCAAAGGAGTACCATCTAGCTCTCGTAAACTATAAGTGGCATTCTCATAAACATCTAACACAACATAAGGCCCGAACCATCTTCGCGAGAACTTACGAAGTGTAGAATGCTGGTTCTCCAGCGTGCTATCATACACCAGAACCCAATCACCAACACGTATTGGCTTTGGTCGTAGTCGGTGAGTCTTGTCGAAACGCTCCTTGTTTCTAACTCGAGCCACCTTCAGCTTCTCTTGCGCCTCAGCAAGATCCTCCTCCCTTCGCTCCAACTGCCTAGTTCGTAAAGCAAGGAGTGAAGTATGATCTATATCATCTTCCCA
Organism: Asterella californica; assembly: GCA_036924285.1. NCBI lineage: Eukaryota > Viridiplantae > Streptophyta > Marchantiopsida > Marchantiales > Aytoniaceae > Asterella > Asterella californica. Next base: position 42,081,062 of record JAYKYS010000001.1, read on the forward strand.
CGGTAGAGTAGCCCACGTAGGAAAGTCCTCCTCAGCAGGCATGATCGGCTTCTGCCCCAACATAAGCTCAACTGGCATGTAGCCAGTCGTGGTACAGTGTGTAGTTCTATCAGCCCATAAAGAAAATGGAAGCAGCCTCGGCCACTCTCTAGGCCTACCATCACATGCTTTTACTAAAGCGTGAACGATAGAAGGGTGTCCTCGTTCACTCTTACCAATGCCTTCTGGATTCATGGCAGTAGTAAGCCGAAGCTTTACTCCATAGCGAGCAAAGAACTCCTTCGCTTCTGCACCTCTCAGCTCGCCCCTATCTGCTCGTAGTCTTCCAACAGATCCATAACGACAGATAATATCTTCAAGCACGAATCTACATATGTTCTCTGTAGTCTTCGTGCGCAGTGCTCGTCCCTCCACGTAGTTGGAGAGATCTTCCCGAGCTAACACCAAGTAGCGCATCCCCCACAGTCCCGACGGCATCATCACAAGATCAAGGACCCACGAAAAATGAATACTAGGTGGGTAGGTAGGTACAAGTCCATCTCTGTAACGGACTTTAGAGTAGAACTGGCAGTGCAGACACGACCCAACAAAATCCACTACGTCTTGATACAAACCCTTCCACCAGTATCGTTCCTTCATCTTTGTGTATGTAGCCCAAACTCCACGGTGTCCAGCCCACAAGGTGTCATGAAACTCCTTCAGCAGATTCAGCTTCGTCGGTTGATCATCCACTACTCTAGTCAACATCCCATCTCTTCTCTTCGGACGTTTTCACAGATAACCTTCACGTAGAAGGTAACCATACGCTTTTCTTCTAATCTCCTTAAACTCTGCATCACTCCAACCCTCTCGTCTGCATAATAAACTCAGATAGTATCTGATATCGCGGAACTTCTCCGTGTAGAACTCCTCGTAGAACGGCAGTGGTTCCAAGTCTGAAGTCTGCTGACCAACTTGGCACCAAACGTCTCTCTTCTCTTCATCTTCGACTTCAGTAATCATCTCTTCTTCATCTGTATAACAAGCCCTAGATAACATGTCTGCAACAAGATTATCCTTTCCTGCTATATGCTTCAGCTCAGGGTTCATACTCCGGATATAAGCAATCCATCGTAGCATTGCTATGTCTGGAGTATTACAGTTTGCTATCATACCTAGCAAAGGCAAACAATCTGTTTCTACTATCACACGGGCACCTATCAAGAACTCTCGATCTATCTTCATAGCAGTAACAGCTCCCCACAACTCACGCTTCACTTGAGGATAGTTACGTTGTCTATCTGTTAAGATCCGAGCTCCAAACCTTGAAACAAACCGCACGCCTTCTGCATCTTCTTGACCGACTGCCCATCCAATCGCCTTTGGACTCGTGTCAACAGTCAGTATGATAGGTCTTCCGCTCTCGTAGTTAAGTCTCCTTAGTACAGGTGGAGACTTCAGAATCTCTTTCAGCTGCTCCATCGTCTCGTGATGTTCTTGCCGCCAAGTAAACCTCTTCCCCTTTCTCAGAAGTGCATACAGAGGCTCGGCAATGTGTGCATAATGAGGAATACTCACACGAAAGAACACACAAGCTCCTAAGAATCGTCGAACCTCAGTGATGTTGGTACAGTCTGCTATCCTTGCTATAGCATCTACCTTCTCTGGGTTCGGCCGTCTTCCAAAAGTACCGCATAAGTGACCCACCACTATGATCTCTGACATTCCAAAACGAGATTTGGTACCAGACAGAGTGAGGTGTACCTCTTCCAAGCGCATCAGAATCTTCTCCACATCTCGAATGTGGTCTGCAACGAACTTTCTGCAACCATCAGCAGTCATAGTCTCGTCCTTGTCCTCCACCGGACAGCCTTTCATGGGGATATCATCAAGAAATGGGATAGTAACCTCAGGTACAAACTCTCGTAACACCTTATGCATCGCGTTTTGCATATGAGCTACTGAGTTTGTCGCACCCTGAGGAAGAGTACACATCCGCATCAATCCCAAAGGTGTACGCATGGTAGTCAAGTCTCTACTCTCCAAAGCAAGCTGAAACTGATCGTAACCTGAAAACAGATCTCCAATAGAATAGATAGATCTTCCAGCAAATGCCTCGGCTACTTCATCCACCACAGGTCCCGTCCCAACGTTTCGAATCGTGATGTTGTTGGCAGGCTGTAAGTCTTGGATGAAGCGTAAAGCTCCTGTCTTCTTAGGTACTGTGAACCACCGGCTAGAGTACGGAGCCATAGATGGTTCAAGAATACCCATCCGCATCCTCTCCTTCAGTAACTCGATAACCTTCGGTAGCAAGGCACGAGGGACTGGAATCGGCTTCAAGTCCCAAGGTACGTGAGGAACAGTGAAGATAACCATCGGAGCTATCACACTAGGATCCACACAACCAATCTCCAGCTGAGAAAGAAAATGCCTTACCATGGCTAACTATCATCTGCTCGAAAGCTTGTTTCTCCACTTCAGTCAAGAAGCCACCCCCTCCTATCTGGAGCTGCTCGAGTGTCTCTTGAGTAAACTCGTGTCCTATCTGTCTAGGATCTCTCAGTACAGGCTCAGTGGCCGCTAACTCCATCTGCTGTCGTGAATCAACAGGTAACTGGGTCGCCACTGGCTTCACCTTCTTCGCTACAGTTTTGTATTTGGTGTGAACCTCTGCTTCTTCACTAGAGCCACACCAGCAGATTGCATCCTTCCATCCACTCTCCAGTCTCGGATGAGGACGAGATTGCAAGCACGAGACAATCTCCTCATAGACCTTACGAGAGTGGATAGGGATCACCACCCTTCCTCCCATCTGCTCCATCAACCTATCTACATCATCCAGCCAATGAACAAAAGACTGTACACCTACAAACTCCTCGTAAACACCAGAAATCATCTCATCTTCACTCAGAACTCCTGTACAGTGCAAATTTTCTGCATACTTCTCCATCCGCCTCCTACTCTTCTCAGTCAGATCCTCTACTCGCGTGAACTCACTCCAATCATCAGAACTGAAAGTCATCAAACCAGATTTCCAACTATGTACAGTGTAGCAGTTTTCAGAATCTTGAGCAACCTCTTCGTCAGCCTGCTGTGATCCCACAGGCTGCTCAAGCGGGATCATAGTAGTAGCAGATCCATCACTCTTGGTATCCCGTCCTACAAGAGTGGTTTCAGAAAACCCTTGCTCCTACAGATAGGCGAATCTCTCAAAGTCTGTCTGTTTCGTTCGTGGTTCGAACGAACGGTCAAAAACTGCACAGAACGTCTATCATCTGGGCTACGGATCCTAGCATAGTGAGATCCGTCATCCATCACCTTCGTCTCCATTCTAACTGCGGTGATATAAGGCTGACCAAGAATCACAGGATAAGAAGCAGAAGACTGCACGAAGAAGTGTTGATCTACCTCCACATCACCCAGCTTCACTCTCACGTTGGGACAAGCGCCATATAACTCACCCTTCTGGTTGTTTGCAGCTCGTAGCACCCAACCATGGTTCAGTTCGATAGGCCACTGTCCTCTCTCGTAACTTCTCGTGACATGATGTTGATCTCTGAACCGTGATCAACTAACGCAGCAACAGGTTCAAGACTTCCGAGACGAACTCGTGTAGCCGTCGTAGCACGAGCCCAGTGTCTCTTTCTGAAGTCGCTATCAGTAGCTGGACTCTCATCGCCAGCTTCATCATCATCGAAGTCAGCAGTATTGATACCAGCAACCAACGCTTCTTGCTGGTACTTTGTATCATCAGCCTCCTGAAAATGCACCTTGCCGAACTCCGCATCATTCACAGAAGCTCCTACCATCTCTATCATCTGGCTTTCTACTTGTTCAGACATCACCTGTCTCTTCCGCTTGATGATGTCGATGATCAGCTCGTGAAACTCCCTCTTCGCAATACCAAGAACCTCCCGAAGAGAAAACTCGATTCGCGCGTCAAGTATTCTCTGCTCCAGGATGCTCTTGAGATCAGTTGAAGTTTCGATATCAGCTGCCAACTTGTAAGCCGGTCCCTTCCCCTTCTCTTGGGCAGTAAACCGTCTCCCAGCAGTCGTTGGCTCCTGCTGGGATCTCTGCACGTCCTCCATCGGACCTGGTGCAGGTGGAGGAGCTGCAGAAGTAGAAGGGATGTCTTCGGGAGGAGCCGCTCGTCTCCTCGTGACCCTCCGTCTGTCTCCAACCTCCTCCGGAACTCCAGTATCAAGTTCAGAGGCTTCTCGCCGCCTCTTCTCCTCCACAGAAGCATCCTGCCAGTGAACGTGTCTATCCACGTCCAAGAATGCTTTGATAGACGCAGCATCAACATGATCTCTCCACCCTGTGACCCTACGGATAGTTTCTGCCCCTCTCTTCAGTACTTCAGAAGGGACTTGAACAGGTTTCTTCTCAGTAGTTCTATCTAGCAACGTAGGACTAGAAGAAACTTCAATGTGATCGGCATATACATCAGGATTTACCGGTGGTGCCATCAATGCATGTACAGTCGCAGCAGCTATAATCTGAGGTAAACTTCTCATGCCTCCTCGTCCAAACTGCGTGTTCAGCGGCTCTCCAGTCGAAGAAAGGTGTAGCCTACCATTCTGATAACGAACCACACCATCTCGTAAAGCAGCCGTAAGCTCTTGACAGTCTCCACGAAAATGGTCTTGACTGTCACACCAGATACATCTACGAACAGGAGCACCTCCTGGACGTGCAGCAGCAGGCGCCGGTGGCTGCTCTCTCTGCAGACCAGCTAACTCCACCTTCAGTTCTCTCATCTGCCGAATCAGGTCTTCGATCTGGTTCTGTTGTCCATGGTTCTCTGCAGGTCTCTGAACCGGTGCCCTTTGTGCAGGAACTGGCACAACTGGCATCAAAGGTACTGCAGCCGGGACAGCAGGTCTGGGAGCAGGAGCCGGAGGTTGCTGTACTTGAGGAGCAGTGCGAGGTTGAGCGGTTATTTCTGCAAGCGGGCGTCCTCCCACAGCCACTCTTCCTCTCCTCTGCCTCGTTAGTACGGCAACAACATCCTCGACTCTTCCCCAATCAGTAGTAACTCCTCCTTCAGCAGATCGATCAGCCAACATAAAGCATAACCGATCTGCCGTAGCATCATCGGTAGCTTGCAGAAAAAGTTCAGTTCTCCTAGCATCTAGAGTTATGCGCTCTAGAGTTGAGAGTTGTCGGTATCTCCGATCAAACTCTCTCAGCATCTCATTCAGGTTCATCATACGGCCAGGTTGCTGCTCAACCCAGTCTAGAAACGTTCTTCTAGTGACTCTCTCTGAATCTTCTTCGAGAAACTCCTCTCGAAGAGATCGCTCAAAACTCATCCACACACCTAGATTCCTTCTCTGTATGTCCCTAACTTGGTCCCGCAACTCAGGGATTACAGCTAACTCAAAACTGGTTATCATCTCTATATCCGTAACTCTAACCAGCTCCATCTCTCCTCTGTATTCACGCAGATACCTAGAAATATCTCTACCATCAAATCTGCCACATCTATTAACTATCGCTTGCAAAGCTTTGGTAGATTTCAACTCACCCCCTCCAACGATCGGATGCTGTTGGACCAGGGCCGCAAGCGTCTTCAGGATCTCAGCTGTATCAAGACCAGATGCAGATGTCGCAGCAGTCGCAGGTGCAACAGCAGGTGCTGCAGCAAACGTAGATGCAGCAGCCGTAGAGGTAGCACCAGCAGCGCTTCCGCTCTTCCGATCCATCTTCTTCTTCGTCTTAAAACTCAACTTCACGGTCAATCACCCCAAGAAGCCTCTCAGTGGAAGCACCAGATTGTATGTCGAGGCGAGAGTTTCCTGGGAAGGGCGAACCTTCTAGCTGTGATACTATCGTGAAGAGGAGGACGAAAATCTCACAAGGAATACGGATCGTAAGAAAAAGACACCATCACGTTCTCGATCTGGTCAAGATAAAACACACGGCGTGCAAGTAGATCTTCAACTCCAGGTCATTCAGATTGCAAAGCTCACGTTCAGTAACTCAGAATATCAGAAAACTGCTCCTGTGAAGCACCAGCGCGTTCACCTAGAAGCTTCCCGTTTTCTATTCAGAAAGATACACGTACAAGTTCTTGGTCTCCTCTCTACTCGATTCTGCTCTCTATTCTCAATCCTCCGATGTCAAAACTCTGATCAGACAGAAGTTCTCTTCAGACGTGACCTCTGTAAAATCTTCTCCTAGCTCTTCGATTCTCTCTACTCGATAGCTCTCGCACCGTAAACTCTACACTGCTCGATGATTGACAATCTCCGATAATGCGATAATGGACTGAGAATTCTTCCTCTCCGGAGTACACCCCTCTAGGTTTTCCTCCATCCTACGCATCCTTCACTGTCACCTGGCAGAGGTAAAAGATACCCTAAACAGATGGCAGCAGAAAATTAAATCACTGATAATATATCTACACGTAAGAAGACTATTTCACTAAGCTTCGCAGATTCATCTGTACGGACGGCCACCGTCTCGACTGTACAGTCAGCATCTGACACCTCTAGTCGAAGTAACTCCACCACGGCTACCTCTGGCCACCGGAATCACCTCGTTCTGACACGTGGAGCCCGAGTTATCATCATTGTCGTTTCTCGGCCCCCTTAAACTTCGAAGTGCCGTAAGTATTGCCTCAGGTATCAGTTTCACTTGATTTTTCGACCCAAGTGAATAGTATTTCGAACTCTACATTTTTCTACAAAAGAATTGGTACCGACTTGGAGTATCTTTGATGCCATCTCGCTACCCCAGGACTTAGAGGGCCGCAACCCGAAGGTGGGAGGTCCATTTCGAAACCCGGTGGTAATCTCCCTCTAGCATCCACACTAGGTGAGTGCACTTAGAGGGCCGCAACCGAATTCGTACTAATTACCCCGCCAACCCGAAGGTGGGAGGTCCATTTCGAAACCCGGTGGTAATCTCCCTCTAGCATCCACACTAGGTGACTGCACTAGTGCAGGGGTAGACGGAGGCGTCCCGCATTCACGGTACGTTTAAGGGACATCTAGTGTCCCGCCCCTAGGCAACTTGGTGCCCCTCATATTCCCCCGAAGGGGCCAGCCTACTCCAAGCCGGTTGTGAGTCTGAAGGGATTTGATCCGGAGACCTCCTCCCTACAAGTTTCTCAGCTACACCACGGAAGCTGATCTCACAACTGGTTTTGAAGACCAGTTTCTAAGCTAATATGCTAGAAAGCTGCGGTATTTCGTCTTTCCTTTGCTAACACGAAGTGCCATAACTTTCTCTAGACATGCTCTTTTTGTACATTTCGAATTTTAAACAAATACTACATACTACAATCTACATGAGAAAAATCTAAAAAGTATTTTTCGAACTCACTCTGATTTATGGTAAATTTCCCGGTATCAGAAATCTTGTAAAAAAAACTCCAAGTAACTTTTTGCCTGCAACTCCGTTTGCAACTTTTGAACATACCACGGTGATCAGCGCGACGAGACCTACGCCGTGGTGTTTTCAGATTTTCGAATGCTCACTTCCTCCAGAATCGGCTTCTCTGAGGTTTTAACTTCACTCAAAGAGACTAACTTCAAACTGAGAGGTGAATTATTCACTATGTGGAATAATTCACATCACGACAACGTGGTGTGTTCACATGGTGACGTGGCAAGGTCTGACTAAGGGCGTGCAAATGTACCGTCTGACGAGTGGGTGTGTTTCGCAGAAAAGAACTGTAAAGAGATAGTGACAAATTTGACGCGTAAAAGAGATCATAACACATTTGAAATAGATCATAACAGTTCGCGCACATTAACAATGACGAAGATCACAGTGAACTGAATAAATCCGAGAGTATTGAGCAGAGCGAGACGAAGTGGAGAGTGAAGAGTGATCAGAAATGCGGAGCGGTGGAGAGTGAGGAGCGGTGGAGAGTGAAGAGTGATAAGAAGTGCGGGGCGGTGGAGAGTTGAGAGTGATCAGAAGTGCGGGGCGGTGGAGAGTGATAAGAAGGACAGATTCGAGATAACGATATGCCGACCGAACGATACAATGCTATGAACCTCGATACTGAGAGCGACAATGATGATTGTTTAGACGGATTGCATTTCGAAGATGAAGAAAGGAGCTTCACTATGGATGTACGTTCTGAGGGTCTTACTGAGGAGAGCGTTCTAGAAAGATGACGACGAGAAATGACCGATGCGAGAGAAGTGAGTCGGTTACTCCAAGGCAAGACTTTGTAGTCCCTGAGAGCCGTCGCATGCAAAGTATGTCTCGGGTCAGAATTTGAATCCTTTAAGGAGTTTGATTTCGCCGTTGACTGTTGGTCTTTTTTGAATAGCCGAGCGAGTCATAAATTGAAAAACTCTCAAAACTATAGAGTGAGAGTGTGCAGGTATGGAGCGAAGGCTCGTTGTAGAAAATTATTCGAAGATCGATCTGTAACATCGAATAGTGCTGAAACGAGTCACCGAAACAGTCAGCCTCACAGCTTCCACGAATATACACAAAGACGTAGAGCCTCAGTAAGGCAGCTTGCAGCTGGTCGGTCAGAACCTCCACAAGGTCAATCAAGAAAAGAATCAGTTAACGGTCATTGTGGTGAAAGACTTCGATATCAATCCGCCGGGAGAACGACCTTTTATGGGGCTAATGCTCGGGATAGTGATATGGAGCATCCATGCAAATGACGAGTTAGAACACAGAAGGGCAAGTTCACTGGACAAATTACTATTACTATTTGTGATTTAGAGCACAATTGTCCTAGTCAGATTGGATACTGGCGTGGACCTGCATCAAACTCGAAATTCCTTGCTGCAATTATGTGTAACAGAGTCGCCATTGACCCGAACACTCCCATTCAAAATCTGATGGAAGATCTTCGAACTACATTCAATAAGAGGGCCCCTTACTATCAGGTGTGGAGGAGTCGAGAGCATTCTCGGGACTGGTTGGAGGGTAATCAAGCATCATCCTTCTATTACATTCCTTCTGTATGTAGACGTATACTTGAAGTAGATCCCATGGCAGTTGTGGATTGGGGTATTTGGGAATGTAACACAACGATATTTAGTAGATATTACGTGTGTCCTAGTGCCACTCGTGATATATTTTCTTTGTGTCAGAAAGTGATAGGTTTGGATGCTTGTCATAGCAAGTCCAGAAAGTTTCCATGTCAAATATTTCTAGCTTCAGTGTTGGATGGTGCAAATGAAGCAATCATTTTAGGCTTCGCAGTTGCACCACAAGAAGACACTGCAAACTAGACATGGTTCTGTCAACATCTCCGCAACTCTATACATGGTATTATTTCTCCTCAAACGGTAATAATCAGCGATAGACAGAAGGGCTTAGAAAGAGCTGTTTCAGATGTATTCCCTGAAGTTGTCCACGGGCATTGTGGGCAACACATCCGAATGAATGTACGGACGAGGTTCGGCAAAGAGGCGGAGAGATCATTTATGAATTGCTTGTATGCCAAGACGAGAGAAATGTAAGGCACTCTATACTTTTTCCTTAATTTTTCTCACTCAATTATTGAAGAAACTTGTTGGTTGAGTTATAACTATTATCTCATTTGTATATATAATGTCTTATTTGTAGGTACAATGAAGTGCTTGAGAAGCTGGATGCATCAGGGGAAAGAGGTAGACACCTGGCTGAATATTTACGAAGTATACAACCAGAGAGGTATAGCCGATATGCATTTCTTCTACCACGTTATGGGAAAGTCACATCTAACTTGGCAGAGAGTATGAATAATGCTCTGAGACCAATCCGCTGGAATGCTCCATTAAAGACCCTGTTCGATTTATGGTATTATATTATGCAGCAGTTCACTAAGCGGAGGATACAGCTTCAGCAAGAAACAAGTGTATTGACTCGTTTTGCTCGACTTAGGCTCATGGAGAATGAACATGCTACAGAAGGTTTCTTGTGTCAAGTGTCTTCTCCATTCAAGGCTACCGTCCGCGACCATGCCAATGGAGTAACACATGTGGTGAAACTAGCACAAGGTGGTGCAGGAAAGTGTACATGTTATGAACTCCAAGAGATGAGATGGCCATGTGGACATGTCATTGCTTTCGACAGAGAGAGTGGTGGGAACCCAACAACGAGATTGGATAACATTTGGCATAGCTCCTCGTTATTTTCAATCTATGGACATAGTGCGTTGCCAGCTATTTTTACTGATGATCTTCAACCGGTGTACAGTTGCGGACCTCCGCCCGTGGCAAGACGAAGGGGAAGACACCAGAGTGGTGAGGATTGATAACAACACCCAATTCACGCAATCTACAGCAACAGCAGATGGCAATCAAGATCTATCTCCCACGAGTAGTACCGGTGTCTCTTCACCAATTGAAGATAGTCACCTTACTGAACCCACATCGATTGAGAATGAGTATCCTATTAATGATTGAGCAGATATTACATTTTGCTTCTGAGACAATGTGTCATCGAAGACGAAGAAGAGTCCAGCAAACAAGTCCACATCATGACTTGGGACATTTTCCTCGTTCTACTCCAGGGAAGTGCAGTCTCTGTGATCAACCAGGCCACAATAGAAGAACATGCCCTAGGCTGTATGCACCCACGGATGACAAAGGGATGTTCACTGAGGTGACAGATGAAGGAGAAGTTTCATTGAGTTCACCAGGTCCGCTGTAGGGAGTAGTTACATTACCAGCTGATACAGATTCATTATTGTGCTGATACATCTTCTAGTACTAGTAGTTTCTTATAGGTAGTAGTACATTCTTTTTTTTTCATATTTCAGTTCATCGACATTATTTCCCAACAGAGAGCATATGATGATTAACTCATTATCAATTCTCAAATTGGTCCATCATGATTATTTTATAAATAGCTCTCTATTTGTGACAAGAGCAGTGTGAAACAAAGAGCACAACTTGTTATGTGGTGTATATATTATATGTTGAATAGACTGGATAGAAGTACACTATCTCCCTTTAAAAAACAAGTGGACAGATGTGCAATATATCGCTCGCCGTATTTTGAACTTGGAAAACATGAAACTACTGGGTGACCAATAAATATAAAGAAAGTACAGCTAGCGAGGTGAAGAGGGGAGAGAAAGGACGCGGAAACTTCTGTGACATGGTTCGGACGTTAAGTAGCGTGTAAGAAGTTCGTTCGGACGTTGAGGAGCGTGTCGAGAATGTCCAGTGGAGTTCATCGACTACATTTGAGGGTTTACAGGAGAGGAGAGCGAGGAGAGGGAGAGGAGAGCGAGAGAGGAGAGGAAGGACGAGGTGAGTGAGGAGAGTAGAGGAAGGACGAGGTGAGTGAGGAGAGTGAGAGGAGAAGATCTTGAGTTGTTGAGGAGGAGACTTGAGAGAAGTGATCGAGTAAGGCTGTAGGTTTCTGAGAAGTATAAAAAAACCCTGTAATCTCTGATTGATTCTTTCTTGAATCGACGTGATGAAAACGAGAGGTACTAAGAACAGTAACAGAGGAGGTGGTAGAGGAGGTGGTAGATGAGGACGAGGTGATGGAAGAGGACGAGGCAGGCAGGAGATGCAAGAGAGACGAATCGCAAAGACGCAGAGGCTGATCCAAGTAAGTTTCGAATCACACTGAGGCGATGCAGGCTATATCGCCCTCTAGCGGGACGATACACGCCATGTATCGCTCTTGCGGGGTGAAACAGTTACATGTTTCGCCCCCAAGAAATTAGTCCCTTACACCGGGCGCGATGCAGGCTGTATCGTCAGGAGAGGGAGCGAAACATGACATGTTTCGCTCCTTTCGGAAGGTACAAAGTGTGTTTCGCCCCTCAGGGTGGAAGTCACTTCTATCCGGGGGCGACGCAGGCTGTATCGCCCTCTAGCGGGACGATACACGCCAAGTATCGCTCTTGCGAGGCGAAACAGTTCCTTGTTTCGCCCCCAAGAGGGTAGTCCCTTACACCGGAAGGGCGATGCATGCTGTCTCGCCAGGCTTGGGAGCGAAACATGCCATGTTTCGCCTCCTCAGGGTGGAAGTCCGTTCCACCCTGAGCCGATGCATGCTATATCGTCCTCTAGCGGGGCGATACACGTCATGTATCGCTCTTGTGGGGCGATGCAGGTTGTCTCGCATCGCTTGGGGCGATGCAGGCTGTATCGCAACTCTAGGTTGCGATACACGAGAAGTCTCGCCCGTCGCGTACTGTACTCCCTTACCGATACTCTCCGTTGTCTGCTCTTTTCCAGCTATGGAGAAAATGAGAGAAGGACCTTCAATGTTCAAATATCATTACAAGGAAGATGATCGGTATCATTTAAAATGGTGCTGGGTGCTGAAAGAGGAGATTGAAAATGCATTATCTGGAGTTGAAGAAGAGGTTATAGATCGAGTGGGATTACTTGTGACATTCTCCTTCGACTTTCCTCGTCCAGATGTAAGTCTTCATAAATTGTCCCCCTTTGCTTTGTACACATGCAAGTGTACTTAGTGCACTTCCTCTTCTTGTCATGTATGTGTTTGTCATGTATGTATTTCGCTTTAAAAGTGTTTAAATCTTTGCAATGTATGCAGATATCATATTGTCTATAATTCATAGACACTTATGATCCAACTATTCATCGTGCCACCGTTGAAGGACACGAGATATTATTGGATGAGTCTTTTGTTCGTGAAGCATTAGTTCTACCCATGGGAACTACAGTACCTCGTCCCCACAATGTTAAGAGAGCTTTGATAGATGATTGGTTCCCAGAAAAAGATGAGAAAAGGAAAAGATATTTGTTATGGATGTGTGAATATCCAGAGTGGAGACCTGTCTTTCAACTCATCAACTGCATACTTCTAGCTCGTAGACGTCTTAAAGAAGTACATGGACTTTTAGCTCTTTACTTGAAGAGTAAAGTAGAAGAGAGCGGAGAAGATTATGATTGGGCTGAGTTCATCTTGGACTCTTTAGATGCTGAGATATCCGTCATGAAAAAGCATATGAGTAAGGAGAAGTTGGTGAGGCATCCAGAGACTTGGGTGGGTATGATATTGACCCATTTCATGAGACATGCGGGTATACTTCCGGAGTCTCGCATCTTCTTGAGTTCCCAACAAGTGGAGGAGCCGATCCAACATGCTGGGTCTTCGCAAGGAGGTCCTCTAGGTAAGACGTTTGCTTCCTCCTCTATAAGTTTATTACGTGCATTTGTTTATGATTTTCAAAGTTTTGTAGTAGTAGAGAAGTTGTCTTTCTAATCAAGTACAACTTTCGGTTGAAGATCCGTCGTCTTCTCAACAAACTCAAGACCCTCAATCTTCACAGAGAGCTCCTCCACCTCCATCATACAGTGAGATGCTCTTTTTCCTCTGTTTTATATTTCTAAATTATTTACGGTTTTGGAAACACTTTACTGTTTAGAAATATTGTACTGATATGTATGTTTCCAAAGAAGTCTTGGCTGTGTAAGGGCATGTACAATGTTTACAAGTCGAAGATGATTTTGGCAGGTGAAGAGATTATTCTCTACGATAGCATCAAGAAGAAGAAGGAAGAACTTGCTGCATTAACCACTACCATCGATGAGAAGAAAGAACAGCTTGCAGAAAAGCTTTTGGAACTAGGAGCTATGGACTACGAGATAATGGTGGAAAAAGAAGAAATAGCTCGTATACAAGAGACCCCCTGAGTTCTTACCTCGTCTTATTCACCCTACTACCGTAAGACGGAAGACTCTTATTCTTGATTTGAATGATCTTTTGGTTAAAGTTGGGAGGACCGAGGAGGAGTTGATGCAGACTCGTGAGAAGGGATATGTAGTGGAGAATACCCCTAAGCCTTCTGTATGGTACGTCACTATCCGTTCATCTTGGTATAAATAGTAATCTATACATGTTTAGATGATAATTTGGGTTTAATCTCTTACTTTGTTTACCATATATGTTTACTACAGGTATGTGGCTCGACCTGGAGTGAAAGCATTTTTGGACATTTGTCTCGATAAGTTCCAGGTTATCATATGGACATCCCATACTTTGGTCAACACTGCAACTCTATTACATGCAATGGACGCCAAGCATTATTTACCCCCTGGAGTTGCAACTGGGAAGGTATTTGCATCTACACAGCACTACTATATTTCATTCATGTTCAGATCTTTTGTTATTTATATCAAATTTGTCTTACTTCTTATACAGTCCGTCTTGCCTTCTTTTCTTATCTTTTATCAGGTATGTAGAGTGTTGGCTTCCAACAGGAATGCAATGGACGCCAAGGCGACATGCAATGTCGTCTTGGCACCGTCAGAGCGATACAGATAATGTATCGCTCTGACGGTGCGATACAACCTGTATCGCTCGACGATCGAGTACACTCGTCGAGGCGATACAGCCTGTGTCGTCTTGGCGTCCATTGCATGTCGTCTTTCAGGAGTCGTGTTTCAAATATAACACAGAGAGGGAAGCAGGGTTCGGGAATCATTTATACTTGAAAGATTTCTCGTATCTACATCGCTACAACTTGAGCACGAGAGATGTTCTCCTGGTGGATGATAGTCCAGTGAAGAATTCTACAAATCATCCATTCAATGCTATCCATCCTCCTCCTTTTTCTCCTTTCACCATCGATAGTGATAAGGAACAGTATTTAGAAGCAACTTTGTTACCTTGGCTTCTTCATTGGGGATGTACTCCAGAGGAGACAGTCTCTTATGTGGAGACTAGATATTCTCAGATTCAAGCTCAAGATCCTATTCGGGCTTTACAAGAGTATTGGAGCAATATTACCAAAGAGGAAGTACATATAGTATGGAGAGCAGTACCACACAGTATGTCTATGGGTTACCTCCATCTTCTCAAGTGAGAATAGTGAGAACTTCAAGTTTCTACTCCTTGCAAGTAAAGTTATAAAACTTTTGATAAAAGTTTCGCATCAATGGTTACAATATTATTATTTTGAATTCATATAAATTATGGTTATAAAGAAACACCAGAACAACACAAGACGAAGGGTACCTATTCGGTGCGATATAGCCTGTTAGGCTCCGAACACAAGCGAAAACATGTGTCATGTGGACATTATTTAACAGCTTGTATCGCCTCGTCTAGGATACTCGATCGTCGAACGATACATGTTGTATCGTAAAGACAGAGCGATACAAGCTGGTTCGCTCCAAAACTGTGCGACACAGGCTGTATCGCCTCGACGAGTGTACTCGATCGTCAAGCGATACAGGTTGTATCGCACCGTCAGAGCGATACATTATCTGTATCGCCCCCGCTCAAGACGACACAACTTGTATCGCACCGATCAGGGAGGCTAACCCTGATCCTTACCCTGGTCGGGACGATACAGCTTGTATCGCCCCGACTAGTGTACTCGATCGTCGAGCGATACATGTTGTATCGCACCGTCAGGACAATACATTATCTGTATTGTCCCCGGTCAGTGCGACATAGTCTGTATCGCACCGATCAAGGTGGCTAACCCTTACCCTTATCCTGATCGGGGCGATACAGCCTGTATCGTCCCGAGCAGTGTACTCGATCGTCGAGCGATATAGGTTGTATCGCACCGTCAGAGCGATACATTATCTGTATCGCCCTCTCTCAGGGCGACACAGCTTGTATCGCACCGACCAGGGAGGCTAACCCTTACCCTTACCCTGGTCGGGGCGATACAACATGTATCGCCTCGAGCAGTGAACTCAATAGTCGAGCGATACAGGTTGTATCGCACCGTCAAGGCGATACATTATCTGTATCGCCACCGCTCAGTGCGACACAGCCTGTATCGCACCGATCAGGGTGGCTAACCCTTACCCTTATCCTGGTCGAGACGATACAGCCTGTATCGTCCCGATCAGTATACTCGATCGTCGAGCGATGCAGGTTGTATCGCCCCCGCTGTCATGATGTGAATTATTCCACATAGTGAATAATTCATCTCTCAGTTAGAAGTTAGTCTCTCTGAGGGAAGTTAAGACCTTAGAGAAGTCGATTCTGGAGGAAGTGAGAATCCGAAGATCTAAAAACACCACGGCGTAGGTCTCGTCGCGCTGATCACCGTGGTATGTTCAAAAGTTGCAAACAAAGTTGCAGGCGAAAAGTTACTTGGAGTTTTTCTACAAGATTTCTGATACCGGGAGATTTACCATAAATCTGAGTGAGTTCGAAAAATACTTTTTAGATTTTTCTCATGTAGATTGTAGATTGTAGTATTTGTTTAAAATTCGAAATGTACAAAAAGAGCATGTTTAGAGAAAGTTATGGCACTTTGTGTTAGCAAAGGAAAGACGAAATACCGCAGCTTTCTAGTATATTAGCTTAGAAACTGGTCTTCAAAACCAGTTGTGAGATCAGCTTCCGTGGTGTAGCTGAGAAACTTGTAGGGAGGAGGTCTCCGGATCAAATCCCTTCAGACTCACAACCGGCTTGGAGTAGGCTGGCCCCTTCGGAGGGAATATGAGGGGCACCAAGTTGCCTAGGGGCGGGACACTAGATGTCCCTTAAACGTACCGTGAATGCGGGACGCCTCCGTCTACCCCTGCACTAGTGCAGTCACCTAGTGTGGATGCTAGAGGGAGATTACCACCGGGTTTCGAAATGGACCTCTCACCTTCGGATTGGCGGGGTAATTAGTACGAATTCGGTTGCGGTCCTCTAAGTCCTGGGGTAGCGAGATGGCATCAAAGATACTCCAAGTCGGTACCAATTCTTTTGTAGAAAAATGTAGAGTTCGAAATATTATTCACTTGGGTCAAAAAATCAAGTGAAACTGATACATGAGACCATACTTACGGCACTTCAAAGTTTAAAGGGGCGGAAAACAACAATGGTGATAACTCGGGCTCCACGTGTCAGAACGAGGTGATTCCGGTGGCCAGAGGTAGCCGTGGCGGAGTTACTTCGAGTGGAGGTGGCAGATGCTGACTGTACAGCTATTTCTTCTTACGTGTAGATTTATTATCAGTGATTTATTTTTCTGTTGCCATCTGTTTAGGGCGTCTTTTACCCCTGCCAGGTGACACTGAAGGTTACGTAGGGTGGAGGAAAACCCAGAGGGATGTACTCCGGAGGGAGAGAATTCTGATGGCATTATCGCATTATCGCAGTCTATCGATCATCGAGCAGTGTAGAGTTTACCGTGGGGGAGCTATCGAGTAGAGTGAATCTTTTATCCCTGCCAGGTGACACTGAAGGTTACGCAGGGTGGAGGAAAACCCAGAGGGATGTACTCCGGAGGGAGAGAATTCTGATGACATTATCGCATTATCGCAGTCTGTCGATCATCGAGCAGTGTAGAGTTTACCGTGGGGGAGCTATTGAGTAGAGTGAATCGAAGAGCTAGAAGATTTTACAGAGATTACATCTGAAGATATTTTTCTGTTTGATCAGAGTTTTGATATCGGGGGATTGAGAGTAGAGAGAAGAATCGAGTAGAGAGGAGACCAAGAACTTGTACGTGTA
This sequence comes from Asterella californica, assembly GCA_036924285.1. Classification (NCBI taxonomy): domain Eukaryota; kingdom Viridiplantae; phylum Streptophyta; class Marchantiopsida; order Marchantiales; family Aytoniaceae; genus Asterella; species Asterella californica. The sequence continues at coordinate 42,098,423 of JAYKYS010000001.1, forward strand.
TCTTTCTGAATAGAAAACGGTAAGCTTCTAGGTGAACGCGCTGGTGCTTCACAGGAGCAGTTTTCTGATATTCTGAGTTACTGAACGTGAGCTTTGCAATCTGAATGACCTGGAGTTGAAGATCTACTTGCACGCCGTGTGTTTTATCTTGGTCAAATCGAGAACGTGGTGGTGTGATTTCTTGCGGTCCGTATTTCGTGTGTGATTTTCGTCCTCCTCTTCACGATCGTATCACAGCTAGAAGGTTTGCCCTTCCCAGGAAACTCTCGCCTCGACATACAATCAATAGGTGCTTCCACTGAGAGCTCTTGGGGTGATTGATTGAGAAGGTTGAGTTCACTACAAGGAGAAGAGATGGATCGCAAGAGTGCTGCTGCTGCTACTTCTACGCCTGCTGCATCTACGTTTACTGCAGCTCCTTCTGTAGCACCAGCGGCTACAGCGACGTCTGCACCTAGTCTGGATACGGCTGAGATTCTGAAGACACTTGCGGTCCTGGTCCAACAACATCTGATCATTGGAGGGGGTGAGTTGAAGTCTACCAAGGCTTTGCAAGCAATTGTGAATAGATGCGGTAGATTTGAAGGTAGAGATATTTCTAGATATTTGCGTGAATACAGAGGAGAGATGGAACTGATTAGAGTCAGTGATATAGAGATGATAACCAGTTTCGAGTTAGCTGTCATTCCTGAGTTGCGGGACCAAGTTAGGGATGTACAAAGAAGAAATCTAGGTGTCTGGATGAGTTTCGAGCGATCTCTTCGAGAGGAGTTTCTCGAAGAAGATTCAAAGAGAGTTACTAGGAGGACGTTCTTAGACTGGGTTGAGCAGCAACCTGGTCGTATGATGAATCTGAATGAGATGCTAAGAGAGTTTGATCGGAGATATCGACAACTCTCAACTCTTGAGAGGATAACCTTAGATGCTAGGAAAACCGAGCTTTTCCTGCATGCTACCGATGATGCTACGGCAGATCGGTTGTGCTTTATGTTGACCGATCGATCTACTGAAGGAGGAGTTACTACTGATTGGGGAAGAGTCGAGGATCCTGTTGCCGTACTAACAAGGCAGAGGAGGGGAAGAGTGGCTGTGGGAGGACGTCCGCTTGCAGAAATAACTGCTCAACCTCGCACTGCTCCTCAAGTACAGCAACCTCCGGCTCTTGCTCCGGCTCCTAGACATGCTGTCCCGGCTGCAGTACCTTTGATGCCAGTTGTGTCAGTTCCTGCACAAAGGGCACCGGTTCAGAGACCTGCAGAGAACCATGGACAGCAGAACCAGATCGAAGACCTGATTTGGCAGATGAGAGAACTGAAGGTGGAGCTAGCTGGATTGCAGAGAGAGCAGCTGCCGGCGTCTGCTGCTGCATGTCCAGGAGGTGCTCCTGTTCGTAGATGTATCTGGTGTGACAGTCAAGATCATTTCCGAGGGGACTGTCAAGAGCTCACGGCTGCTCTGCGAGATGGTGTGGTTCGCTACCAGAACGGTAGGCTGCACCTTTCTTCTACTGGAGAGCCGCTAAGCACGCAGTTTGGACGAGGAGGCATGAGGATATGCACTTAGGATCTTCCACCACAGATGGATAAAAAGTACAACAATCCATTGCATTTGCAAGGTCTTCCACAGCATCTTGAAATTCATCCGGTTTCTCCATCTCAAGCTCCACATCAAACACTATATAGCGATTTTGCTGTGCATTCAATCCAATTTTAAAACGCCACTTCCCTGAGCACACAGTGTTGAATATTTCATCTTGCTTTTCTACTGTTAGTGTCTCGAACTCCTCTAATGTCATGCCCAATAGTTTCTCTCCAACAGTCCACACAATTACTATTGGTAATGCGGTTTCTGCACGGTCTTTCACACTGTGATCAATCAATCCTAGATGAAATCGATATTGTCTCCTGCTTCCTCTTTGACCACATGGGTGCCACGTCTTTCGCCCCGGCTGCGTATGACTGAAATACAACACTTTCCTAGTTGCGCTCGTTGTCATGCTTGGTTCACTTACACGCTTATAACACCCCGAGAAGTTGCAGGCAACATAAGAGACAGAACCAGACAGCTTGTTCTTGATTATTCGTTGAATGGAAGTTGAAACCCACTGAGAAGAAACATTGCCGATACATTCTTCGAATTCTGCAAGTGAACACATCGTTTCTATAAACTACTCAGCTCAGCGCACGGAAAGCTTACACACGGCTGTGTACACTCTGTAATCAACACGTCTAACGGTAACAACAACTGCCTTCGCCTTCGCTCGTAACTTTTCACCCCCGTCTCCTCGATCTCACATCATCCTCGTCTCTTCAATCTCGCATCACCTCGCATTTTGAGTGCGGAAAATCTGTAAATGCATCTCGCGCGTTATTGTGAGACTGGCCGGACGATACTGGCGCCTTTCTCGCATTGCCCGACCTTTCCCGCTCCTTTCCGCTCAAAATAAACATACTGACACGCTCCACGTCATACAAATCGTTCGTTTACACTACACGACAGACTACCCAACTGTGACGTGGCGATTTCATCACGTCAGACTGTCAATATGACCTGGCGCACGCTCCACGTCGAACTGTCGTTATGACTTGGCATAACGGCTTGATCTATATGGCGCGGTCGACCGGCATGACGGACGATGGGAGGTTGGGGGTGTGATCAAGCAACCAAACGTTAAGAGGGGTATGATCAAGCGCAGCGATCGTACTGGGGTGTGATCAAGCCAATTCCTCCGTTAAGATACCACCTTAGGTCCGTCTTTTTACCACAACAGAAAGAGATGCAACGTGGCGAGTCTACAGCAACCGGTTACAGTCCAGTACAGTACCGTACTCAGGCTGTGCAGGGGCAGCAGCGCAAAAAGCTAAAAACAAAATCCAACAAGTTTTATTGCTCTCTACAAGTGGACCAGGATATTCCAGAAGAACCAGGTCGGAGAACATAGAGGGGATCCTACACGTTTTTGTTTACAAACCCATTTCCGCAATGCTATTAACGGCTGGGAAATGTGCCAAGAGTTCCTACTTTTGCCAGTTACCATACGGTACCTTATCCCACGTTTTAACTTGTCGATCAGCTCATTTGCGGAATTTACTTTTTGAGCACGGTACGGTTTCGACTATATATATTTGAGTTTATAATCATAGGATTTCTGGTATTCTAAATTACAGAGGACATCTTGGCCGAAGAAGTTCTCTCTAAACAAGCGAGAAGCACGCAGAACTCGCGAGACTTGTCTTGGCAAAAGTGAATAATATCCTTCCCCACGGCCTTGTACAGTGAATTTCGTTTTTTTTAACGAATGTGTAAGTGTTATAAAAAATTATTTTACTAAGTTATTATAAAAAATTAAATTAATTCATAAACATTATATGTTATTCAGTCCTGGAGTAACCAACTCATCTGGAGAGAACTCATAAATGAAGAGCAGACTGCTGCGCTCCTGAAGATATAAGTCCAGAGCAGTAATTATAAAGTAGCACCGTTTATCGAGAATATTAAATAATGTTTTAACTCTTTCCATCGGAAAAATTAGAACGTTATTTAATGTACACTGAAGTGTACATTGGGTGAATTACCCTCAGGCTAAGATACTCTAGCTTTGACTAAGGGCTGTCAAAGTTCAGTGTAAAAATATTCTACAAGGCGGAAGGAGTAAGGTTGGAACTTTTGAGAGGTTAGTTTTGTACTGAATTGTGATCGCATTGATGAATTGAGAGTCCAGAGTCTTTAATGTTTTTAATCACTGTCTTCTAAAATCATTATTATGGAAAATGAATTCTCTACTAGAAAAAAAACGAAATAAATAAAGAAAAACTAAATACAAAAGTGATGTTTTTCTATGGATACTTCTGGAGAAATCGACAAAAAGCATCAACAAAAGACTTAACCGAAGTCGTGAATCTCTCCCTCGGGGCAAAAATCTTTCAAAAGGATTCCAACATGACAGCCACTAATATCCATACTTCACAAAGAATAGTAAACCATCACCGATGACTACATCTTTATGGAGTGACTTTAGTACCGTTGTCTCAGTTCGTAGAAACGCACGGCCGGGAACGAATGTCCGCCCAAGCTCAAGCCTTTTCTTCGAGACGCGGTTAGAATTCAAACTAACATGTAAATTCCGAGTTACTCACCTCAGAAGTTTCTGGACATCAGCTGGGCACGCTATTCACAGAGATCGAGATTCTAGTTACTGCTTTCCTAAGCCTCGAAGGAGGTGTTTCCTCGTGGACCTCCGCCGACAGGCTTTTGTGAAAATCGGAAATTACATAATTTAGTGTTTGCCTGAACTCTATTTCCGAACTGCCGAACGTTGCCTTTGCGGACTGGAAAGTACTTGTTTTTCCTATTATGTAAATGTCAATTATGTTCTCTTTTCAAGTTTTCCCATTCCATATAGAAACCATTTGTTTTCTGTCTTGGTTTCTATCATATCTATTCTGTGGTTTCTTTCAGTGTAAAGTTATATGCATGCTTCCTGGAGTTTTTGCTAGAGGGAAGGAAGAGGATGGGAGAGAAAGGTAAACTTGTAGGGTTCATTTTGGCTGTTTAGAGAAGAGAAAAAGAGAAACTCGAAAGTGTATTCAATATGCATGCTGTATGCGTTTTCGTGGAGGAAGGCGTGTCCGAACAAGCGGTGACTTTGGACAAAATGGTCGGTTGTGGTTCGCTGTGGATGCGTTATAGTCTTATTTTGAAAACGGCACGGCGAAAAGAAGTGAACGTTTAGCGCGTCCTGCGGGCTGGCTTGTCTCGCGTTTAGGTTACTAGTGGCGAAAATGTGCGCAAGTGAAATTCAGAGGTGGGGTTTACTTTTCGAGCTTTATCTTTTTCTGTGTCTTCGGTTCTCTTCTCCGCTTTAGGTCAGTCGCGTGTTGTGTTTCGTGGACGTTCTCGAATTGACAGTTTTTCTGAGCTCTGTCGCGTTCTCGTCTTCTTGGAGGTGTGTTGTTACTTCTCTTCTCGGCTTTAGATCAGTAGCGTTCTCGTCTTCTTGGAGGTGTGTTGTGTGTTGTGGATGTTCTCGAATTGAGAGCATCTCGCAGCACGCAAGAGAGAATTGAGAGCATCACGCATCATCTATGAGGTCTATCACGTTCTTGTCTGGAGGCATGTTGCTACTTTGGCGATATTTTGATGGAGACTATCGACGTCAGATGAGGCACTTGTACTAGTCGGCATTTTTGGTTTTTCCCATTTATGGACGACATAGAGGTTCCAATGAGAAGTCAGACGTTCGTCTCAACGGTCGACGAGAGTCTCATCTTGGCAGTGCTAGCGGTCTTGTCGTGGTCGTCGGTGTGCATTCGCTCTTTCTTTTTGTTACTTTTCTTTTGCTGTTCCTGTCGGTTCTTTTCGTTACTTCACGAGATGATGCAAGTTCCGATGAGGAGTTGCAGTCAGACGGAACTGTCATTCGGGATGTGGAGGTGCTGCCAGTCTTTTCCTGGCCGTCGGTGTGCAATTGCTGTTTGTTTTCATTTGTTTTGTTTTCATGTTTCTCTTTCGGCAACGAGACGATGTCCAGGTGATAGCAGTCTTGTCGTGGCCGTCGGTGTGCAGTCGTTGTTTCTTTTCGTTGCTTTTTTTTGCTGTTTCTGTCAGTTCTTTTCATTATTTCGCGAGATGATGCAAATTCCGATGGGGAGTTGCAGTCAGAATGGACTATCATTCGGGATGTGGAGGTGCTTCCAATCTTCTCCTGACCGTCGGTGTGCAGTCGCTCTTTGCTTTGTTTTCATCTTTCTCTTTTGGTTTTTTGGTACTCCCCTCTTTTCATATTTCTCTTCTCTCTTGGAGCTCTTCGTTGTCGTGGACTACTCTTGTCTTCGACGGGAGTACTCGGGTGTCCAAGCTGCGCATGATGTCCAACTCGAAAGCTGTGGATCCTACCGATGCGAGCGTAGCATGAGAGAAGGTGATATTCGTTGTCGAGGTGTAGTTCCCTTCTCCTGCATGGCTGCTTCATTCTTAACTGTACATGTACTTTATCCTTCTTCGGATCATACATGTACTTCTTCCATATCGCACTATTTTTGCTTCTCTTGTTTTGATCTCGATGATAAGACAAGCCTGCTGATGATCGCCGTCAATCCTGACATCGTAGTAGACCCCAAAGTCCACTTCGGAGAATCCACTTATTCCTATCTCAGTCTCTTTTGTTGGTCATAGTGAAACTTCTAATAGTTTCTTCAGTTTAGTTATAATTATCTCAAGTAGTTATGTCTAACTTTTGATCACTCTCCTTCGAACTAGAGTGATCTATAAAATAGTCATACCTAATGAAATTCGTATAAGCAAACACACAAATAATGAGATACTTGTGGTATGACAATACCTAGAAGACGTACCAAGTCTTGGACATACACATGACTCATGCTCCACAATATATCCTCTCTCTCTTCTAAACATTCTCTCCAAGAACTCAACCTCCCAACTCTACACAGATGCCTTCTTCTCGATGAAGAAGACATATTTGTACATCAGAGCAAAATCTTTTCGCTAGGGGTCTAAATACATCTCCACTTTCCACACAATGTTGGTGACTGTTCTGTATCCAAAGATCTTCCAGTCCTATAGTGTAACATTGACTATTACAACTTTTTTTAATGAGGTATGTAATCTCCAGTCTCGCTCGCTGACATCTTGAGTGCTCGTCTTTGCATCTCAGTAGTCCACAGATCAAATCGAGCTCTCAATATCCACGATGGACCTGCTTGAAGTATGTGCATGACCCTATATATATTAGAGAGCAAACACTCACTGATATATCTTCATTCAAAAAAACATTCGAGTCTCGAATGCTAAAACACGTCATCTGTATGACAAAGGTCCTCCCCAAACACATAGTCTCCAGCCCACGTACATGCATGCTGACCATCAAATCTGACTGAGCTGATACGCTGTCGACACATGTTTCTACATGAAAATCCAAATCTGATGCTTTGCAGTATCGCTCCAAAGATGTCCATAGGATTAAAAATAGATTTTTACACAAATTTCAGATCTTCACTTTCATTGCACCAAATGATAGAGCTTGTTGTTAGCTTCTCAAGGACACTTCATTTATTTTAAAGTGACGCTTAATGACAAAGCTACGAGGTTTGAAAGATGAGAAAATTAAGCTAGATCTAGCTTATTGATGCGGACTGGGTATTTGTGGTTCGTGCCGCTATACTAAAGGTGCAAGGGAGCTGCTTGATCATTATATGAGAAAACTTCACGTATTGTGAATTGACGTAAGGGAGCAGCTTAAAGAGTTAGTTTGTATCTATGACCTGTCGATGGACATTTTAGAGGATTGAGAGGTCCAATGCATGCGCACAAGGATGAGGATTTGAAGTACTTCAGTGACTTACAAAGAAGAGTTGGACTGTTCGGACCATTCCGAAATTCAAACTTGATGTCTTTAGATCAAAACACTGCGTTTTTCAAGAAATTGAAGACGATACGAAGTTCTATCGGACGATTTGAGAAATGTGAGAGAATTTAGCTCGCAAAGAGACGCTTGCGTCAAATTTTTATTCACTTCCGCTTTGAAATTAGATTGTTCTTTGCTATCGGTGAGCTAAGCTCTTTGTTCTTGGTGCCTACGCGATCAAGGAGTCCTTATCTACGCATAAGAGAAGATCGTTCGTAGATCGGATAGTTGTGTAGTGCGTGGTGAGTGAAGTTGAGCCACAAGAAAATGATTTACATCAGTTTTTTTGCTTCTTACGACCAAATATCTTGTGTGCTTTTGCGAGAGGAACTCCAAATGACTTGTTTGGAGTCTCGTTGGATTCAACGTAGCAGATTATAGACTACACAAGTTTATTTCTTAGTTTTTTTGTTCTTAGAGAAAAAAAAACAAAAGTATATATATATAGTGAGAGTTAATATATCTTGCAAAGTATATTTATTCTCGTGATAGTTTTTCTCTTTTTTATCTTTGTTCAGCACATGATATCTCCATAGTTAGAAATCTCACATTTTCTAGAGGAAATCTGATATGATACAATGATGAACTCAACACAAAAATCCGAGGTGGAGATTTTTTCTGTGTTTGAACTTTGAAGAGAAGATTGACAGTCATGAGTGGAAACGAGAACAATGACGAAAATAGAACCATTGGTTCGGATGGATTACCAAAGGTGCAATTGGATTTGGTGACTACTTCAAACATTCACATGATTCTTACGACAACAACAATTTGATGAGCGAAAGGAGCTTTGGTGACAAAGACGTTTCAAACAGTGGTCAACAAGATTGACCAAATTGAAAAGAGAGATGTCTCAAGTATATGAGACATTATGTGAAAGAGATGAAACTGAACCGGGTATGAAAAGATAAGATGATTCAGACGTTTGAGTTGGCAGCAGCTCCAGAGTTAAGAGATCATGTTAAAGCGCTAACAAAATATTTTGACAAGGATTAAAGAACGTTTGCTCGTGCCTTGATGGACGAGAACTTCTTAGAAAACTTTGACTGGATCACCAAGAAGTCATTCTTGGAGTGAGTTGAGCAACCTTAGAAAAGTTTACAAGCAACTGAGTTACTTAGGGAGTTTGAGAATAATCTTCTTGACTGACTATGATGGAAGAGTTGACATTGTAGTCCAACAAGACAGAGTTATTCTTCGAGATGCAGATGAGAAATTGCAAGAGAAGTTGGAAATACTTCTGGAAGATCAAGAGGAAGATTATAGATTGACCAGTAATTGAAAGAAAGTTGAAGAATGCGCATACCTTGTACGCATGCATTGGACCTCCTTATCTTCGAAAATGTATGTCGACAAATCGCAGATACAAGTTAATTTCTTAAGCTGTCCTCTCACGTCACAATAGTGAAATTTTCTCCAGATAATGGTCAAGAAGCTCCTTGCACTTTTAATATAATGCCAAGAACCACAAATACCCACTCAACATCGATAAATTAAAGTCTTAGTTAGATTTTTTCATCTTTCAAACTTCATAATTTTGCAATTAAATGTTAATTTAAAATAAATAAAATATTAATGAAAAGCTAACAATGAACTTTATCACTCCATGTAATGAAAACAAAAATACAAAAGTTGCATAAAAAATTCATTTTCAGTCCTATAAAACGATAATGCAAGAAATCAAATTTAACTTTTCAGATAAGAAATGGTAGACTGACACTACAACGTCTACTGAAACTATAGTACGTCTCCAATGTTCTAAAGGAAACTAAAAACTAGTATGTATCTGAAACTAAACTCAGCTTGGGCATACGTTCAGAATCCCAGCGAAGTAGTGGTCTGAATACTGAAAATGAACTACTCAAGAAATAACAATGTAGGGTGGTCTCTGGTCTCATATGCAACAGCTGGCTTCAGATCTGAGTTGATTAAAAGAAGTCATCCTTCGTGACGGAATTCCTCCGGAAGATGCGCCCTGGTCAAATTACTGCACTTCGATCCACATCAACTGCTCAATCCCCTCCCCGCCTGTCATTCAGTGGCTCTCCCCTTTTTCGACAATGAGTTCTGAAACCCCCTAAGTCCCTTAGGGGGTTTCAGAACTCATTGTCGTTAGAGATCTTAACTGCGTACTAGAACACCTTCCTCTCAGGAAGCAGCGATCCCCCTTCCAGCTAACCCGTACTACCCAAGAGCATAGTCCTCCTTAGTGGACATGGATGCTTTACTACCCTCGAGTTCTCTGAGCTGGCCCCGAGACAGAGATCTCCTTAGTGACTTATCTCCAGCCCGTAGGTTCAGAAAAAGCATCCCTACGTAACGATGTGGGAATTTCCTGAGACTCTAGAGCAGAATAGTAGATTCCAAGCGCTGCTAGAACTCGTCTGAACTTTCTCGTTTGTTGCTATTCCAACGAAATGCCGAATCCGAGATGGGCCAATGTCGTGGGTCATGAAATCTCCAAAGTTCTATCACAGCAAGCCGAGTCGCTACTCCCCTACCCTCAAAGTACACTCATTCCATCCTTCTAACAAAACATGAGCCCCATGATCACGTTCTCACCTCAGTTCTTGCAGTTCTAAGCTGATTCCATCCTTTAGCGTCCTTAACCGGTCCGTGTAATCTAAAGGTACTTCCCCGAGTTCTTGAACGTTTCTTGATGTAAATCATTGGGATCCCAACTGTGTGTCTGCATCAGGTCCTTATAAAGTCTTCCAAAAACCTGAATCTCCAAGCTCCGCGATCTAAGCACTGGACCGTTTTACGCGTCACCCTTGGAGCCTCAATCCGCCTTCCGCATTGAACCTATTCTCCATTATCGTCTGGTTGATAATCGGTCCCCACATTCTATACCGGACGTCTTCGAATTCAGCCACGACTCGCTTGACTCCCAAATTCACGTTTCTAGCTGGTCTCAAAGGTGTAATTGAGTATACTCTTTCGGTTCTCTCCAGCAAGCTAATGCCTACCGGTAGGTTCAGTTTCATAATATCATAATATTATAATATTTTTTATTCAATTTCATAATATTATTTATCCGGAGCAAGACATTGACAAGGTGTAATTGAGTATAATCTTTCGGTTTTGTCATTATTTTGTGATGTCAACGTATCTCCGATACATGGCAACAAGCATGTACATCTCCCATTCATCACCATCATTTGCTTTCTTGATCCAAGTCAATAAAGATGTTCTGACCATTTGCCTTAATTGATTTAATTTAACTGAAGATTCTGTAAGTAGAGTCTAGAGAGTAATACGTCGTACTGTTTATTTAATGATATTCTTGCGTCTTGGTTATTTAATTCATGTTATTTAGATCATTTAGTATTTCCTTTTTTCCTTCTGCATTTTCAAAAGTTGTTATCAGTACAGCAACATACAACATGAATCTACACCACATAGAAGTAGTTCCTGTGTTCCAGAATAACAATAATCTTTGCCTTCAGGAGGATTTGCTTTCAAGTGTAACATCTTCTCTCATATGACAGAGAAGGATGTTAGCACTGTCTTTGTTTAGAAATGATTAATTAAACTTATTCTCGTTATTTCTCTTGAAACTAAAAATATAAGCTAGGTCGAACATCCTCCCCGAATAATTTCTGGTGAGGTAGTTTCTTTCGAGACGAGACTACCACCAATAAAACAGAAAGATATTTCCCCAGAATTTTCATTTTCCGTTTATTCGTTGCTGAAACAATGATTTAGATGCATATTCATCTCATCCCGTGGAAGAGTGCAGTAAGCTTAATTGACCTAACCATTCCGTCAAGAAAGGTTAGGTAATACATTACTGTCTAGATTTACTTAAACCCCGAGTATACTTAAACCCCGAGTATGACTACAAGTGACTACGGTGACTGAAAAGATCTTATCCGTTGGTTTGCTTCCAGAGAACTGAGAATTTTAAAAGTTATGCAGGAAAAGATTTTGGTGACTACGTCTTCATCCGAATTTGGAATCTGTCATGCTTTTTCATGCTCCCAAAAGACCTTATTTCGTGGGTTTGCTTACAGAGAAAGGAGAAATTTAACTGTTATGTAAAAATTTTTTTTGGTAATTACTTCTTCATCTCAACTTGGAATTTTTGAAATACATAATCAAATTAAAGCTATTCACCAGCTTTACATGTTATGATTCATCTTGAAACAAACTACTTAGCATAACTGAGAAATGTTAAGTGTGGTAAGCAACATGAACCATAAAACTAATTTGTAGCAATTTTTTGCATGGTTATGTTTACTGAGTCATTTATAACTTTTTAAAATTATTGGAGTTATACTTACTTGTACTAATATTCACAGCTAGGGAACATTACGATGCAAGAGTGATTAAATATCAAGAGACCGTGACTCTACCCCTTGGCATAAGTATACTTCGAGAAGCTTTAGGTTTATCCCTTCTCTAATAGGAATAAGAATAGAAGTCCCGAAGGGACACGCTCTGTTGGAGTTACAAGAGGATTTAAACACTCTTCAAACTAATAGGCTCTCTGCACTTGCTTTTTTGAAATTGAAATATTCACAGTTTTTGACATTATTACAGACTTCCTTGCATTATCATCTCTTCCAAGTTTGGAATAGGTGATTAAGCAAAGAGAATTAATTTATACCTTAACCCTTCCTTTTGGAAGGGTTAGGTTATAAATTAAAGCTTGCAAGGTTGAAAATATTGTATTCGTGTAAGTGATAGTTATTTATACCAAAGGAAGGGTCAGCTCCAGTGATCCGCTTATGGATTTAACTCACGAGAAAGTACCAAGTGTAATGACGGTGCCCAGGTCAGATCTAAACAATAGATATAAATTGCAACTCAACAGCAAACTCACCCCGCTCGCAAATTAAACAGCCCGCGTACAGCGTCCCCCATTCTTGAAATGTCCTAACGTCCACTAATCAAATGATCGTCGAAAATACGCCTTAATACGTCTTAATGTCATCGGCTGTCTTTTTTGAAAACACGATCTAACCCCTCCCTACGCGCGGCCCACCAACCGAAAACCAGCCGCACCCGCCGCTTGGCGTTATCCGGCCTCTGGCCGGATGTTCGCTTTGGTAGTATATTATTTGTTATAGTTTAGTTTTGTCGACTCGTCACAATAGTCACATTTCTGGACGACTGTCTTCGGACTGCACTCTGCAGTTTTGTTACAATTTCACGGCTTGGCAACTTGACACTACTTGAAACTTCCCCGGCAATTTTCACTCATGTGACCTCAAAACTGAGAACCTGAAATCTCAAAAGATCATGTCTCAAACCCATCTCCTAAATTGTGAGACATTATACTTTCTCGCTTCAACCATGTTCACGTCTTCGAAGCTGTGCACTGTCCTGGATTCTGTTTATTTACAAAATTATCTAGCAGACGTAGAAAATCTTTTTTCAGTTTCAAAACTGCAAGTGCAGAGACTCCTTAAGTGAGCTCCACCTATGGTAGATGCCACATGGTATTCGGACGTGAGCCTTCGGACTTAGAGGTACTCTGCACCTGCAGTTTCAGAGCCATATCTTGCCGCAGTTTCCGATATTTACGGCGCAGTTTAGTTTCGCCGACCCTCCGCAGTTTCATCTTCGAGGGTGCAGTTTCGACGTTTGTCTCCGCCACTCTACTCTGCAGTTTCATGCAATAAATTCAAGTGTCACATGGTGTTGGGTGCAAACGAACGCGTCAAAGTGTCTAAAGTGTACCACGTGTATGAGCCACGTGTACGGGACGTCTTCGTGCAAAAATATTATTTCGGTGTAACTTCGCTCTGATATCGATTTCTGATTTCCGATTTGAAAAAGGTGGTTGTTTCGGTTATGTTTTCTTGCTCCTTATCTTTACTTCGCAGCTTACCGATGTGATCGATAGAAAAAGTGAGAGGTGATATAGAAGAATCTGAAACTAAAATTCACAGGTCGAAGGAAAGCCGCTGCTTTATTTCAGAAGGAAAGCCGCTGCTTTATTTCAGAAGGAAAGCCGCTGCTTTATTTGTGATCCTTCGCTCCTTAAGATAACTTCGCAGCTTACCGATGTGATCGATAGAAAAAGTGAGAGGTGATATAGAAGAATCTGAAACTAAAATTCACAGGTCGAAAGAAAGCCGCTGCTTTATTTCAGAAGGAGTACTCAGCCACGCCATATACATTCATCATGGCTGTGATGTTACAGCGAAACTATACAGAAGGAGTACTCAACCACGCCATATACACTCATCGTGGCTGCAATGTTCTAGCGAAACTATATACAGCGAAGCTACATACACTTCGATGCTACTTTGCACATTGATTGCAAGAGAGCGGACACGGGAATTCACAGTGTAGAGCCGTGATAAGTTCTTCATCCACAAGCTGCAGCGGATGGGACTCCAAACATCGACAATAACTGCTACTTTACAACATCTCGTTTCAAACGATGACCAGGATTACCAAAGCTAGCTACAATCGTCATAAACAAGTCCAACACATTATCATAAGGAACTTGCTCATTCACTCGCTCTACTTCAGAGTGCCACTCAAGGCAAGTTTGAAACCATGTGGAGAATTCCTCACGAGTCTTCTGAACACAGTATCGTCTGACATTTTGGTTTAGTCCTCGCTGAAAAATCCAACGCTCATACTCCAAGTCCGCACCACTGCTTATGATTGGAAAATAACACAAGAAGGTGCACGGAGCACAATTTTCAGCTCCAGTGTAGTCTCAGTTGACATCTCCCCAGCTGAGTCTATCGGATCGCTGACGACAAAAGGCAGCCTTGCAAGCGAGTACAACCATGACGAGTCATGCATGTGCCATAACTCCTTCCATCCTACAAGCATCACAATGAATTTATATCCTTTAAATAAACCGAGCTTCAAGCCGAAGCCTTTCTCGGTTCCTGCAAAATCGAGAACAACCAGAATTCGAGAAGAAAGCAAATTCGACAAAAAGCAAACTCTGGAAAGCAAATTCCACCATACAAGCATAACGATAAATTTATATCTTGTAAATAAATCGAGCTTTAGGCTGAAGCCCTTCTCGGTTCCTCCAAAACCGAAATTTGACAGAAAGCAAACTCTGGAAAGCAAATTCCACCCGATAGTAATTTCAGTAAAGCAATATCGACCCAATGCGAGACGACAAAGTGTAGCTGAAAGCGAAACGACGAATCCAATCTCTCACAGCGATCAGACGTCTCGCAACCCTATGACTACAACCATGCGACTACGACGATGACAGATCGATAATCAAAGGAAGAAAGTCTGCGAACGGACCCATGAACCAACAATAAGAACCGACGATAACAGCAGCGAAGGAGCGAGGATACACTCGAGGCTCGATATTTTGCACAGCAGAAAAGTACAGGCTTACATCGCAGCGATTGATGAAGAGGAGAGGCTGGGAGGGGGGACTCGCACCAAGTAAGAGGTTTGGAAGAGGAGAGGATGGGAGGAAGACTCGCAGCGAGATTTGACTTTGGAAAGGAAAGGCTGGGAGGGAGACTCGCCGCTATAATCGCATGAAGGCTTCCACGCAGCCATTCGCTCCATGCTAAAAATTGCAATGCCACGAAGGCTTTCCACGCAGCCATTCGCTTCCTCGCAGCTACCATGTAAAGCATATGTACAATAAGTTGTCATGCAGGTCACGATGTTAGCATTCAGGCCTTTGAGTGGAGAAACAACAAGCAAAAGGTCACGATGTTAGTATTCAGGCCTTCGAGTGGAGAAACAACAAGCAGAAGATTACGATTTTATTGTATTACAGTTCTGAAATTTGAATTACACTTCTTAACAAGCGGAAGGCTACACAACAGGAAATTTGAGATACACACTTCACCTCGATGTACTGTACATGTCAACCCATAGCTAGAAAGTCCCCTAAGGCTTCCCTAACTGCATTGCTTGAATCTCGAGCCTTGCTCATATTCACCCTTTTAGTGACTCCTTCCGAATCTTGCTGACTGGGTGTATCCGGTATAGGTCTATCCATCTGCACCCTGTGCTCAACCAAGAAGTTTTGAAGAACACAACAAGCTTTCACCACTTCTGCTGCCCAGAGAACGCTGCTAGTTATGTCTGCTTGCAATATCTGCCATCTTCCTTTGAGAACGCCGAAGACCTGCTCAATACAAATTCGTCCCCTTATTTGCCTTTCAGTGAATAACCTCTGTCGAGATGTACTTCTAGGCCTCAAGCTGTAAGGAGTCATTAGCCACCACTCTAGTGTATAGCTCGAATCGCCCAACATGTAAGGTCGGAGCTGAAACCCGTTAGGCAAGATACGGCTCGTTTAGTACTTTTCCATCTCGAATGTTAGTAAACAAGACAGAGTTGCGAAGAACTCTAGAGACGTGGCAAGACCCTGTCCTCCCACAGCTTACGTCAAGGAACCGACCATCACTATCAACACAAACATTGCAGGACAATAGAGTGATACCATTTCCTGTTGTAATATTCGACAGGATACAGATTAGAAGGAGGAGCTCTTATCTTTATATGTGAGCCATCAATGACTCCATGACAATTAGGAAGCCCAGCTTTTCTTGCAAAGCCAGCGGATACTCTCTCCATTTCTGAGACAGTGGGTCATCGAATATACTTGGGTGCCATGATAACATTGATAGCCATGATAACTTCTTGAAATACTTCGGCAGAAGTTGACTCACCTATGCCGAAACGCTCACCTACATGGAAATGATTCATTCCAGTCGAAAGCCTGAGAAGGGCTACACCGACCGGATCTCCACCGGGACGACTTTTCTGTAACGAGTGTCTTGTTTTTTAATATGTGGACTCAGCATATCCACTATGATTAGGAACATGTGCTTAGGCATACGTAGAGTTTTTATCCAACGATTATCATCATAACTACACCACAAGTAATAGTCGAACCATATCAGGGATCTAGGCTTTACCCACCACTTGCAGCTGTCGATTTCCACCTGATGTGTAGCCACCAGTTGATACCATCGACACAATTCGGATTAATGAGTCTTGCACAGCTGCGGAGGCAAGCATCACTTGCTCTTCTTCTCCATCTTCATCCATTGTACACAAGAATAAGACAACCATCTTTACAGCCAGAAGAACAGCACTGATAACAGCGTTCATGATGTGATCGATATCTGCACATGTAAACCACACCACAACTCGAAGTGAAACCCAACGAAGAGCAATAACTCTACAAAAATGAAGTAGAATTGTATTATAAAAGACATAAACTTAACATCGAGGTCTCTTGAATTCAGGTGAAACCTGATGTCTGATACACCCGACTTCCTTCAAGCTGAGCTCCTAGAACTGAACAGCAAAATTCATTCCAGTCGAATCTTAGCTCCTAAAACTGAATGGTAAAACTCTGGACGGGTCGAAGCTGAGCTCCCACACCTGTACAGCAAAACTGTGGATAGGTCAGACTGATGAAACTACCGTCTCTGGCTGTTCAAAGCGGACCCAATGTCCAGTAGAGCAGAAGCCATCTTACTGAGACTACTTTATTTGAACGATTGTTCAGACTCTCTGCTCTAGACTTCTATGCTTCTCTAGTAGATTCTAATTTCTGTTTCTCAACGAACACAATTTCGGTAGAGAAGGAGCTAAGAGTATCATTGAGTGCTGGACCGGCTCGATTCTACGACCTCTTCATGCGATTCCAGAATTATGTCGACTAGCCGCCTCGATTTCAGATGATGGAACATTTCGAACTTCCGATTCCTGTTGAACAACAGGAGGACCGTGTACTTAAGGAGGTCCAGTGTTCGAGCTAGGAGCCATTGACTTTGCCATGCAAGGCGGAGTCATCGACGGTCGCTGGCGATACCAAGACTCGATCAGAGGTATGTGATGGAGAAAAAAATCAATAGGAAGTTTCTTCTCTTTTCTCTCGAAATGATCCATTGCAACATAAGGGCGCTCCCAGACAGCTTGTCATTGTCTCGAACTTTCTTGAAGTTGGAAATGTGATTCTTCCACTTTGTTTTTATCTGGCTCGTGCTGACATCTATGTCTGTCGCACGCAAGAACTGTTGTATCCTGCGCAATTTCGACTCAGCGTTCTGCATATTCTCTCGAGAGTTATTACCGGATGCTTCTTCCCACTCTACTTTCTTCGCTTTGATCAACGCTATGGTTTGCCAATCCTGCCATGTGAACTTACCTCTATGAGAGGTACCAGTGGCAGGAGAAGAAGGTTGAGAATCAGCTTCTGGAGCCTCAGTTCGTGAGATAGACACCGATCTACGTCTGAGGATGGATGACTGATCACGCATTAACGCTTCAAATGTATGTTCGTCCATCGGCATAGCATTCTTCAGCGATGAACCCATCACCTCTCGTGCGTTAAAACGTTCATTACTGGTTTCAAGAGTCTATGTTCTTGGAATAGAAAAGGATCGACGTCTAGAGATGGGTGAGCGATCTCGCATTACAACCTCAAATGCTGCTCGTCCATCGGCACAACATTCTCCAGGCAAGATTTCATCACCTCTCGCAGATTTTGGTAATCTCGGCCTGCCTCCTGGGCTAGGACTTGGCTGTCTGGGCTCACCGAATCATGATTCAACTCAGCCACAATCTCGCTATCAATTGGAGTGTCTGCATTTGCAAAGATTTCCATGACTGATCGTCGAAGTGGCATTGCACCCTGTCTTTCAAAGAATCACAGAAACAGCTGCCCACACCACACCAACAGCAAGAAAGTGATTATACAAGTCGGGGTCATGCACTCTATCACCTCGCGGAGAAAAGCAAGAAAGTGATTATATAACTCGGGATCATGCACTCTATCACCTCGCGAAGCCTTCTCTCACCTCCCGTCTTATCACTTGCTCACTGTTCTCGACCCTCTACTCTCTTTCCTACAGGTTCTCACGACGCGAAGCTCTGTAGACCCAAAAACTCCCGCTCTCCAAAAACTCGTGCCAAAACTGACGATATTCGATTGAGATGGATGGGACAAAAGTCCACCATGACAAAGTTCACCCGTATGACGCTCGAAACTGCAAAGACTTCAGCGAAAAGGAGCTGTTCTGAAACCTTTCTCCCAAAATGCGAGCCGCTGTACGATTTCACTCCAACTCTATTCGCAGTTCCGAAAATGTGCGTAGTCTGGACGTCCCGCTTATTACCAACCCTCACTCGCACGCGTGAACAACCTCTCCGCAGTTCTGAAACTGCAGGTGCAGAGTTGCTCTTACCCTATGGGGCTGTAAGAATTCAACAACCTTGTGATGAGAGGAATCAAGCACATTGTAGGTTTAACTAGTTCTTCCGTGCGGAACCGTGCGAGCAAGCAGCGAAACCTACGACTGGTAGAATCCTCACGTTCAGTAGTAAAGAAGGAAGGATCACATTGGGAGAGGGATGAGGAGAAAATTGAATAAATAATATTATAATATTATGAGACTGAACCTACTGGTAGGCATTAGCTTGCTAGAGAGAACTTTAGTCTCGCGTAGTGGAGAAGGAGGTTTGATCTCTCATACTGCCTTGGTTGGGGAACAAGCGGAGTTGCAATGGAGGAGAACAAGTGGAGGTTGCCTAGCAAGTTGAAAATGTTTCAAAATGATCACAACCACACGATTGACACTTCAAATATAAAATTTCATTTATTGATGTTTATCTCAACATATATTCACTTAAATTTCAAACGTTTGTAACACCTTCAATATAACTCCAAACCCCATGTTTTTGGTTGCACTGGAAATGCAATAAAAAACTGTTTTGCATCTATACCTTACTCATCTGAAATTGAGCTACTTGGAAGAAGCTATGACCTATCAAAAAACTGTGTCCAAATCTTGATTTTGACACAGTTTTTTGGTTCAAGATCTTGATTTAGAACTGAGGTTTGGACAATCAGTATCCATTTTTTCTGGTTTTGATTTGATACCAACACGATATTAAACCTCGATTTCACAATCGAAATATAAACCTAAAAGAATGTGCGAACAACTCTAGACAAAAGCGGCAGTCTAACATCGATTTCAGAAGGGAAGATTTGAACCCTAGAACTTTTCATTTTTCAGACTTGATGTACGAGAATTTGTAACTCCTTTATTATAGATCCGAATGAAGTGTTTTTTGGGACACTAGAAACTCTTGAAAAGACTTTTCCTACGATATAAAAACATATTTCATAGAAGAGTTATTCCAATTAAAATATGGTTTGAACTCTACACTATGACAAGATTAAAAGGTAATCCTCCAACTTTGATATCAAAATCAAGAATCTGATTAAAATCTTGGAAATCCAACATTCGAGATCCAAAAATTACATAAAAAATAATATTATATAATAAACTGATTTATCTTCTTTTCCTTTTGTAGGTCTTAGCTTATTTATTATTTGTTGCTATCAAGTACTTAATTATCTCTTTGATATTTGTCCCTGGGTTTGGTTTTTTTTCTTGATGTTGTTAATCATTGATTCCAAAATGAGAATATCAAACAAAAAGAATCAAAGATAACAAAATTACTATCTACAATTATAAAGTTTTTATTCTTGTCATAATTTAGCCTCAAATGACATTTTAAACTGAAAATATATAAAATGATAATTACAGACTACTTGTATGGACAAAAATTGACTCATGTGCTTATCGAGTATGATGTCCAAAAATTTTCTTATGTTTGAAATTTTTGAGAGGTAGATTTCAAAATCAGCGGTTATGTGAGGATGAGTGAAAATTAATAATTTTACATCTATCTTGATTTTAAAAATCAAGGTTGAGAAAGAAAATTCTATACATCTTAATTCGTGAAGAAACATTACATTCAGTTTATCTTATCTTATAATGAAATTTTGTGCTAAAATTGGTAAAAGGTATACCTTGCAAAAGTCCAAAAATTATTAATAGATACTAAGCTATAATATATACATCACTAGTTCTGTTTTTTCTTATAATCTCATTAGAGTTATATATATTATGCTCTGATTTTTCTTCTTGTTGGGAATTAATAATTTTAGAATCAATAATTTTATTATTTTAGACATAAAAGTAAATTTTCAGTATCTTTACTTGAAATTCAGTTTTGATAGATTTCAGACATGAAAGATATGAAAATTATATTCTATAATCAAAGATTCAGACATAAAATAACAATTTTCATTAGGTTTTACTTTGAATTCTGATACACTTAGAGCATAAATGATTCTAAAGTCAGGATTTTATAAATTAAAGTTATTATTTTCACTAATAGTTATTTTGAACTCAAAATCTGATCGATATTAGGTTTGGAAATAATCTTCTTCGATGAGCTTAATTTTCATATCTCAATTCTAAGAGTTGAGGTTTCAAAACTATTAAGCTTCATACCTCATAGCTCCATGATGATAGTTTAGGTTAGTCGATTTTGTCTCTAAGAGTAGTTGATACTATACTTGATGTTAAGTATAACATAGTTTTCATATGCCTATATGAACTTTCTACAAATTTTTTTGAGAAACTCTTGTAAGTCCTTATGAAAGGTCACTGATTAATGTATGAACAATTCATTCATGACATAATAACATAAATCAGAAATCAAGAAAATTATTGTCATAAATTAAACTGGTAATGAAATATATTCTTATTTTACCAATTAAACATATTTTATGCTCCAAGTAACAACTTATTGCACCGTATTTCCTAATATTATAGACCTTTCTCTTAACTTGTAACGTAACTTCACATGGAGAAGAGAGAATCTAGTTACAAACTCTCATCCTTGCTATCGTTATTCCAACTCCAGCTCTTTCACTCCTTGCTATTCAAAACATATTAACTTCTTTACAAAAATAAACAAATTAACCTTAAACTTTCTAACATATTATGAATTCGAGACATTACTTCTCCCTTTCATTCCCTTCATTACTCCAGCTCTTGCATTCCCTTGCTATTCAAAACATATCTTGTTTACAGAACTCGCAGGGAAGCCCTTACGTCAGATTTTCGTTCGTCTGCGACTTGAGATTGGTTGTTCTTCGCGATCGGTGAGTCAAGCTCTTCGTTCTTGGTGCCTACGAGATCAAGGAGTCTTCATCTACGCATAGGAGAAGATCATGTGTGGAGTGGATTGTTGGTTTGGGTGTGGTGAGCGATTTTGAGCCGCAGGTAGTTGATTTACGTCAGTTTTTTACAACTTACGACTAAATTTCCTGCGTGGTTTTGCAAGGAGAACTCCAAACGGCTTGTTTGGAGTCTCGTTGGGTTCATGATAACTAGATCTACCTACCAGAGAAAACAGATATCAGATTAGACGATCCGCTTGGACGGTGTGTGCGGTTTTAAGCCGCATGGTGGAGTTTTTGAAGGTTCAGTCACATGCGACCGAAAATCGACGATATCTCGGCTGTTGGGAGTCGGATCTGAAGGTTTCTTGGGCCAACAGAGTCAGGGAAGAAGACCTTATCGTCATCTGAAGACCGTATGGCGAAAAGAGAAAGTTCTGAGATAGGTCTTTTTTGGTTTCTTCGCTACGGGTTTTGCTCTTTTGAGTCCGTTAGAGTTCTGGTTGGTTATGTACAGCTTGTGATAGCTAGCTTTACCTAAGAGCTTGTACATGGATGCTGTTTGGACTTGGGTTTGAATCGTGTGATGCTGGTGCAGCTCTTTTTGTTAGCAAAGAAAAGTTTCTCTTGCTTTGAGCTACGCATCGATAGTTTTGAGTCTGGGTTGTGATTTAGGGACTCGTTTGAGGGAGTTTTGAAGTAGATTACAGACCGCTCTGGTCTGTCTTAGTTTTCTATTTTTAGGGAGAAAGAACCGGCAGTGTATATACGTTGAGAGTTGGTATATATAGCGACGTTCATTTTCGTGCATTTTTGTCTCTTTCTTGTCTTTATTCAGCACACTACATCTCCACAGCCAGGAACCTCACGTTTTCTTAGACATCCTTCACGCAAAATCCGACACGACAACACGTGAGACATTGCTGAGGACAGTTGCTACGATCAGAAGGGATACTGGATGGGAGGATCCGATAGAAGCTCTATCGATGCATGCTTACATCGCCAAGAACCAACACGAAGCGTTGTTGGAAGAGAAGAGAAGACGAGATTCAAAGGATGCAGGGAAAGGAACTTCTTCAAAGAGACAGACTCGAGGAGAGAAGGTTCGTCAAGAGCTTCGGGATGCATGAGCTCAAGATCTACCGATGGATGATGCTCCTTCTTCATCGAAAGAGAGAGCAAAAGAGTTTCAGAAGGAGAAGGGTAAGCCGGCTACATACAAACTACAGTCAGACATAGAAGCTTCAACAGACTTGAAGGGAGTCTTGGAAGATCGCATTCTGAATGCCTATAGTTTACTTTGAGAGAAGTTTTGGACATTGCTAAGCGCGAGTTTCATGACGTCATCATCGACATTTTCAAACGGAAGTGACAGATTACGAGTGAGATTGATTTATCACATGCCTTGGATACTATGATGTCTGTGGATGAGGAGAGAGAGCTTGCAAAGTGCAGTGTTTATTCTTCAGAGGAAGAATCAGATCGAAGACGCATGGTATATTTTGAGGATGAAGAGGAGGATGAGAAACAAAGCTCAAGTCATTACAGTCATAATCACTGGGCTCGAGCTACAACGGAGACGTTGTGAGGATTGGAGACTTGGATGAGTCGATGGTTGCTCTGATCGATCATGGATCAGAAATCAACGTCATGTCAGAAGTGTTGTACAAGAGGAAGAAGTGGGCGATCGACACAGAGCATGGATGGGTCATAAGAGCAGCCAACAACACTAGAGGAGACTTGTATAGAGCTTGTCTAGACATCAGAGTGTGCATAGGTGATGTTGCTATCGAGCAAAACTTCTTTGTTCAAGAAGCAACATCATACTCGCTCATTCTTGATCAATCTTTCATCATAGCAACTCGGATGGAGACAAAGATACTAGACGACGGACCCTGCTTATGCTAGGATCCGAAGTCAAGATGGGAAGAGAGTGGTACAATTCTTGACTGTATCGTCCAATCACAAGCGCAATCGAGACAGTCTGAGAGAGAAACCACTTCCAAGTGTGAGTGAAGAGTTCAAGGATTTTTTGTTGAGTACCACTATAGAGCGGGATTGTGGTGGTGCGCAAGAGAAGGTACTCTCGCTTGATGGACATAGTGTCTTTTGTATAGAGTTTGTTGGGTTTTCAGAGTGTGGGATTGCTATTTACAAGAAGGTAGAAGAACTGAGAAGAAAAGAACAAAAACATTTGCGTGATGTTGAGTTTATGTTGAAAGAGTTGGGTGAGCTAGAAGGGGATGAATGGATTTCTGGTGTTTATGAAAAGGATGGGTTGGAGGATCCTCTGCGAGAGATCATGTCTATTGGATGGGAGGATATGGATAAGGTTGTACAGATTCATTCAAGGGAAGTCTATTTCGTGATCGAGTCATTCCGTGCACCTGAGGTTCTAGTTGAGACGAAGTACAAGACAGTGGATAAGAAGATAAAACCAGTTGCTTGTCCTTTGCCGGATGATACTAACCAATAGATGGATCGAGCTTCAAGGGAGAAGAGTTTGGGAGATCCTGCAATGATAAGACATAGGTTCACGGAGAAGATCCTTGAAGAGCTGAAGATTGGATCTGATAGGTCTCTTCTACCAGAAGAGAGGATGTGCTTCAAGGAGATGCTTTCATGACATGGAAAAGCATTTGCCTTTGAGCCACATGAGATTGGGTGTGTAGATCCGTACGTTGTTACCCCGATGGTTATCTTCACGGTATCGCATGTGCCATGGAACCTGAGATCAATTCCAGTATCGCGGGCTCACTTGCCTAAACTAGTAGAGTTGCTGAAGGAGAAGATGCGGATGAAGATCTTGGAGCCGTCGTTTGCACCGTATTCGAGAAGATGGTTTACAATGCCTAAGAAGAATGGGTCGCTGCAGTTTATCGAAGATATGCCACCGGTGAACGCAGTAACAATCAGAAATGTTGGAGTGGGACCGATTGTGGATGAGTTTGCTGAAGCGTTTGCTGAAGCGTTTGCAGGAAGAGCAATTTACTCAATGAGAGATCTTTACTCAGGATATGATCAGTTTCAACTAGTCGAGGAGAGCAGAGGTTTCACGACAATGAGGACACCTTTGGGGTTGGTTAGGATGTGTACTTTACCACAGGAGCTACCAACTCGGTAGCACACATGATGAACGAAATGAATAGGATTCTAAGGGACTTCATCTCTGAAAAGACGATGTATTCTTGGATGACATCCCCATTAAAGGATGTGTGGAAGATGAGAAGGATGAAACGTTAGATCAGAGGAGGTGTCGGCGATATGTCATCGATCAAATAGCAGATTGTGAGAAGATCCTATCTCGACTTGAGGAAGTTCATCTCACGCTGTCAGGTGCGAAGTATACATTTGGAGTTAGAGAAGTCTTGATTGTTGATCATTTGTGTGGATAGTTTGGTCGGAAGTCAGACCCGAACAAAGTGGATGCAATTGGGAGGATGAAGGAGGTTTGCAACTCGTTGACAGAAGTAAGAAGATTTTTGGGTGCTTGTGTATTCTATCACATTTGGATTTCTCATTATGCGCATGTGGCGGATCCATTATATGGATTGTTGCATAAAGATCATAAGTTCAGATGGAAAGAAGAGATACTGATGCGGTGCGGAAGCTGAAGTCTTTACTATCATCTCCTCCAGTTTTGAGAAGGATTGATTACAAGGGTGCCAGACCGGTGGTTCTTACTGTAGATACAAGTCCGGTTGCAATCGGGTGGGTAGTAGGATAGGATGATGAGGATGGAGAAGTATTTGCGGTTAGGTTCGTAGCGAAGGTGTTAAGTGCTCGATAACGTGCTTATCCGCAAGTGAAGAGAGAACTGTGGGGTCATGAAAACTGAGAAAGAATATTTGATTGGAGTAGTAATGGTGGTTGAAACTGATTGCTTGCCGTTGTTAGAGATGATCATGAATTGTTGAACTCTTGATATTGCGATGTTACGATGGATGGCTTATATCAAGTCGTTGAACGCTGAGTTTAGACATATCATAAAGAAGGATAATCTGATGAAGGATATGTTATCTCGAGCTCGATATGATGAGGAGGATGAGATGGTTGAAGACATTGACGACGTGGGTGCAGAGTTCTATTCGATTGCACAGACAGGAAGGAAAGATGAGTTATTTGTTGAAGATTGTATGGTGGTGATTTGCTTGACATCGGGAGGTACTTTAGTACGATGGCTAAGCAGACAGATTGGACAGATGAGAGGTTTTGGAGAGTTCGAAGGAAGGCCTACAACTTCATGTTGCAGGATGGGTTTCTTTGGAAGCGACCGAAGTAGAAAGGTGAGATACCGCTACGAGTGATTTGCGACAAAGAAGATCAGCAGAAGTTGCTCAAGGCATTTCATGAGAGTCTTTGGGCTGGAGATCGAGGAATTTGGGCCACTTTTACGAAGATGAAAGAGCGATATTAGTGAAAAAACATGTACAGGGATGTCGTATCTTTTGTCGAGTCTTGTTTGACATGTCAGATGTATTCGAACATCCGACATCGAGATGAATTACATCCGACTTATCCGTTGGCAATCCACTTCAAGTGGGTTGTAGACTTGGTGACTATGCCAGTTGGATTGTGACAGATGAGATACTTGGTACTTGTTAGAGAAGATCTTTCCAAACAAGTTGAGGGTAGGGCGCTTCGGACAAAGACAACTGAAGGAGTATGTAAATTTCTCTTGGAAGAGGTTGTTTGTCGATATGGGGGTGTGGGAAAGATCACTGCAGATCGAGGAGAGTTAGATGTACATGAGGCTCGTGAATTCTTTGCAAGGTGTGGGGTGAGGTTGTCACTGACAACGACTTACAACCCCCAAGGGAATGAGAAGAGTCAACGTGGTCATCCGCCCATTGTGAAGGCTTTGGTGAAAGCCTGCAACGGAAGGGTGCTCGAGTGACCTCGACTCTTACCATATGGACAGATCGAACGACGCACAGCTCGGTGACATGTCACATGCAAGTGGAACTCATCACAGGTCAGAAACCTATCATGTCGACTGAAGAACACGTTTTGACATGGAGTGTGTTACCTTGGGAAGACAATTTGACTAGGGAAGAGCTTCTTGCTATTCGAATTAGGCAGTTAGAGAGAAGACCTACGTATATCCAAGCTGCTTTGGAAAGGCTGCGAGAAGCACGGTTGAAGAACAAGGTCAGATTTGATAAGGGACATCGTTTGAGACCTAAGGAAATCAAGGAAGGTGATTGGGTGTTAGTCTATGACAACAGTCTAGATAACCAGCATAGTGCACTCTGGAAGTTTTCCAAGCGATGGTTTGGTCCGTATGTGGTGAACAAGGTTCATGACAACGCAACTTATGTCTTGCAAGAGTTGGATGGAACGAGCTTGAAGATACCAGTGGCAGGTAAACGTGTCAAGATTGTCAAAAAGAGAGATGAGGAGGTCGATCTAGCAGAAATCTTGACGGAGTTTCAGTTCGAGGATGAGGATCATGCAGAAGATCTTGAAGATGAGGTTGGCTGCGATGGGAAGTAGGACGATATGACGAGGTGCGTATCGGTCCACTCTTTGGTTGGTATCTCTGGTGCATACCGGAGGATGCACATGTTTAGAGAGGATGGATGTCGTGTCGTGGATTGGCTCCTACCTAAAATTCAGACTTCGATGCTTGTTGCTCCAAAGACACTCATGAGAAAAGCAAGCTAAGCCCCAGCTTATGGGCTTTTGACACAATTTCAGATCTCCACTTTCATCGCATCAATGGATAGAGCTCTTTGTCAACACTCCATAGGCACTTCGTCTACTTTGTTTGGACGCCTAATGGAGAAGTTACAAGACTCGAAAGATGGGAAAGACAAGCTAGGCCTCAGCTTACGGACTTTTGGTATGATTTCGGATCTCCACTTTCATCGCATCAGTGGATAGAGCTCTTTATCATCACTCCATAAGCACTTCGTCTACTTCGTTTGGACGCCTAGTGGAGAAGTTACAAGACTCGAAAGATGGGTAAAACAAACTAAGCTCCAGCTTATGGGCTTTTGGCACGACTTCGGATCTTCACTTTCATCGCATCGATGAGTAGAGCTCATTGTCAGCTTTCCATGGGCATCTTGTCTACTTCATTTGGACGCCTAGTGGAGAAATTACGCGAAGAAGAAGGGAAAATCAAGCTAGACCCTAGTTTACTTTGCTGACTGGGTATTTGCGGCTCCAAGCGCTATACTAAGGACGCAAGGGGCATGCTTCCTCATTTTTGGAGAAAACTAGTACGTACTGTGACTCACGTAAAGGGGGCTGCTTAAGGGGTTAGTTTATTTCTACGACCTGTCGGTGGACGTTTTGGAGAATTGGGAAGTCCAATGCATGCGTACAATGTCATTGGGTTTAGATCTATGCAGGCTACGGATGGGTTAAGACGGTTCTTGAAGAGACGGATCGGGGGATGTGTTCTGAGAGAAATTGAAACGCAAGAAGAGGATTTGGGAGCTTCACTGACCTGTGAAGAAGGTTGGACCGTTCTGACCGTTCCGGAGTCCAAACTTGCTGTCCTTGGATCCATCGGGATCAGAACAACGAGTTCTTCAGGAAATTGAAGACGATACGAAGTTTCATCGGGTGGTTTGGGAGTACTGAGTGAAATTGACTCGCTTACGTTAGATTTTCATTCGTCTGCGACTTGAGATTGGGTTGTTCTTCGCGATTGATGAGCTAAGCTCTTCGTTCTTAGTGCCTACGCGATCAAGGACTCTTCACATTCGCATAGGAAAAGACCATGTGTGGATTGGATTGTTGGTTTGGGTGTGGTGAGTGATTTTGAGCCGCAGGGAGTCGATTTACGTTAGTTTTTTACAACCTGCGACTAAATTTCTTGCGTGGTTTTGCAAGAGGAACTCCAAATAGCTTGTTTGGAGTCTCTTTGGGTTCAAGGTAACTAGATCTACCTACCGGAGAAAACGGATATCAGATTAGACGATCCGCTTGGGCGGTGTGTGCGGTTTTAAGCCGCAAGGAGGAGTTTTTGAAGGTTTGGTCACCTACGACCAAAAATTGACGATATCTCGGCTGTTGGGAGTCAGATCTGAAGGTTTTTTGGACCAACGGAGTCAGGGAAGAAGACTTTATCGACATCTGAAGACCGTTTGGCAAAAAGAGAAAGTTCTCAGATAGGTCTTTTTTGGTTTCTTCGTTACGAGTTTTGTCTTTTTGAGTTCGTTAGAGTTCTGGTTGGTTATGTACGACTTGTGATAGCTAGCTTTAGCTAAGAGCTTGTACATGGATGCTGTTTGGACTTGGGTTTGAATTGTGTGATGCTGGTGAAGCTCTTTTTGTTAGCAAAGAAAAGTTTCTCTAGCTTTGAGCTACGCATCGATAGTTTTGGATCTGGGTTGTGATTCAGGGACTCGTTTGAGGGAGTTTTGAAGTTGATTACAGACCGCTCTGGTCTGTTTTTTAGTTTTGTGTTTTTAGGGAGAAAGAACCGACAGTGTATATACGTTGAGAGTTGGTATATATAGCGACGTTCATTTTCGTCCGTGTTTGTCTCTTTCTTGTCTTTATTCAGCATACTACATCTCCACAGCCAGGAACCTCACGTTTTCCTAGACATCCTTCACGTAAAATCTGACATGACAACGGTGGGTACCATTGAGCTGTTGGATGACTTCATTCAGGAGTTCGACAGTTGGTGCAATCTGCAACAGATGTGGAATCCACAGCTGTTCACCTTTTTCATGACATGAAAATATTTGTTCTAACACATGGAGGGACCACTGATGGACGATTACCATGAGTTTAGGTGAGATTACAACATAAAGATTGAGTTGTAGAGACAACATTGATCTCCCAACTACGTTTCTATCACTACTGGTGCAGTTTCTGAAGACGTAGCACATGTGAGTTCGGGTGCTAGTACAAGTGGCGGAGTATCTACTATCAGCGGTGCGTTCACTAGTAGTGGAGCATGCGATAATATGAGCGGGATACCACTAGGGTTTAACCTTGTGGTTCAATTCTTCCAGTGTTTGAGGAAGAACTATCATGGTGTGCAGACTGACAAGTTGAGGAGTCTGTAGGAGTTCCAGCGGAAGACTAGAGAGAGCCTACGTGAGGCATTTACTCGCATGAGGCTGTTGATCAGCGTTACCCAAGAGATGACGGAAGCACATGTGGTCCAGTTCTAGTATGAGATACAAGACTGAGAGCTACGAAGGAGAGTCAGAGATGCAACTCTCTTTAGAGACACTGTTCTGACATTGACGGTTGTCTTAGGTCTAGCTGAGCGGTGTCATGTCGGATTTTGCGTGAAGGATATCCAGAAAAATGCGAAATTCCTGGCTATGGAGATGTTATGTGCTGAACAGAGACAAGAAAGAGAGAAATAAGCACAAAAACGAACGTCGCAATATATACCAACTCCCAACGTATATACACTGCCGGTTCTTTCATAAGAACACAACACTGAGAAATAGACTAGAGCGATCGGTAATCTATTTCAAAACCCTCTAATATGAGTCCTTAAATCTCAACCCAGACCCAAAACTATCGAAGCGTAGCTCAAAGCAAAGGAAACATCTCTTTGATAACAAACAGAGCTCCACTTATACCACACTATTCAAACCCAAGTCCAAACAACGTTCATGTACAAGCTCTTAGCTAAAGCTAGCTACCACAAGCTGTGCATAACCAACTAGAACTCCAACGAACTAAAAAAGACAAAAACCGTAGCGAAGGAACCGAAAAAGGTCTATCTGAGAACTTTCTTCCTTCGTCAAACGGTCTTCAGATGTGTATAAGCTCTTCTTCCTTGACTCCGTTGGCCCAAGAAATCTTCAGATCCGACTCCCAACAGCCGAGATATTGTCAATTTTTGTCGCATGTGATCGAACCTTCAAAAACTCCTCCCTGTGGCTTAAAACCGCACACACAGCCCAAATGGATCGTCTGAACTTATATCCGTCTTCACTGGTAGGTAGATCCTGAACCCAACGAGTCTCCAAACAAGCCATTTGGAGTTCTTTTCACAAAATCATGCAAGAAATTTGGTCGCAGGATGCAAAAAATCGACGTAAACCAACAATCCAATCCACGTACGGTTTTCTCCTATGCGTAAATGAAGACTCGCTGATCGCATTAGCATCAAGAACGAAGAGCTTGGCTCACCGGTCGCGAAGAACAACCCAACTTCAGGTCGCAGATAAATGAAAATTTGACGTAAACGTTTCCCTGCGAGTCAATTTCACTCAAAACTCTCAAACCGTCTGATGAAACTTCGTATCGTCTTTAATTTCTTGTAGAACACGATGTTCTGATCCTAATGGATCCAACGACAGCAAGTTTGGACTCCGGAATGGTCCGAACGGTCCAACTCCCCTTCACAGATCACTGAAACTCTCCAAATCCTTTTCCTGCGTCTCAATTTCTCTCTGAACACATTCTCTGATCCGCCTCTTCACGAACCATCTTAACCAACGCGTAGCCTGTACAGATCTGAACCCAACGACGCCTTGCTGTTTGCATTGGACCTCCAAATCTCTCGAGCCGTCCGTTGACAAGTCGTAAGCGCAAGCTAACCCCTTAAGCTGCCCCCTTACGTCAGACGTTGTATGTACAAGTTTTCACAGATTATGAGGAAGCAGACCCCTTGCGTCCTTAGTATAGCGCCTGGAGCTACAAATACCCAATCAAGAAAGTAAACTAGGGCCTAGCTTGATTTTCCCATCTTTCAAATCTCGTAATTTCTCCACTAGGCGTCCAAATGAGATAGACAAAGTGTCTATGGAAAGCTGACAAAGAGCTCTACCCACTGATGCGATGAAAGTGAAGATCTCAAGTTGTGCTAAAAGCTCGTTAACTGGGACTTAGCTTGATTTTCTCATCTTTCGAGTCTTGTAACTTCTCCACTATGCGTTCAAACGAAGTAGACGAAGTGCCCATGAAAAGCTGACAAGGAACTCCACCCATTGATGCAATGAAAGTGAAGATATGAAGTTGTGCCAAAAGCCCGTAAATTGACACCTAGTTTGTTTTACTCATCTTTCGAGTCCTGTAACTTCTCCACTAGGCGTTTAAACGAAGTAGACGAAGTGCCCATGAAAAGTTGACAAAGAACTCTATCCATTGATGCGTTGAAAGTGAAGATCCGAAGTTGTGTCAAAAGTCTGTAAGCTAGGACCTAGCTTGTTTTACCCATGAGTGTCTTTGGAGCGATAACAGTCGAAATTTGATTTTCATGTAAGAGCCGGTCCACAACACGACATCCACCCCTCCAAACTTGTGCATCCTCTGGTATGCACCAGAGATACCAACCAAGGAGTGGACCAATACGCATCTCATCTTGTCGTCCTCCTTCTCATCTCAGTCAACCTCATCCTCAAGGTTGCAACTTGATTGTCATCTTGAAGTTGCTATCCTGCCATAGTCTTCCTTAGATCCATGCTCCTCGACTTTCTTCTTCAACCTCTCATCCAATCACCCCCTCTAAATATCTACATCATTCAATATGAGTTCAAAGACATAGAAGCAGTAAATCATCATACCATAGAAATGTCTTTCATCTACCCAGTAGAATCTCACCGTCGAGGTTTGTGACCCAGTGTCGTAGTAGACATCACCCGTCATCTCAATCATCACTACATATCCTAACTGTAATCCTCAACCTCAAGTCTATACATGTCATCGTATGTATCTTTCTCTTCTTTTTTGTTTTCTGAAAAAAAGAACCACACTGCTACAACCAAAATCCCAATCGCAACCATCATTGTCTCACTGTACAATGGTATCTTCCTCAACCATCATCCTCTCAACCCTAATCAGCTTCAGCAATGACTTCTCTCCTGTAAGCCATCCTTATCTATCATCTTATACCCACAGTCTCAAGAGCGTCTATCCACTCTCCTTCATCTTCAGCATGTCGCTCGTCCTTGATGATGTCAATGTTGGCATCGTGGACTTCCTTTGAAGTTGCATCTAAGACCTCATGTGATATGAACTCAACCTTGGCATCTCGAATGCGCTCCTCCCAACCTCCTTTCACATCCATCGTCATCATCTTTGTATCCGGTTGTTGTTTGCATGCAACCATATCACCCATATTCATTGTCTGCACCCCAACCATCTCCTCCGGTTGTGAAGGATCGTCCTCCATTGTCAATTGAGAAAGAATAGTTTCCTATTGAACCTTATCCTCTCCAACTTGCTTCTCTGAAGAAGTCTCTTCTTGTCTCTTCTTCTCGCTCTACATCATAGATGCAGTATCCAACTTGAACTCGTTTGGATCCACGTGCTCATCCAAATCATCCGTATGGAGATCATGCTCAATCTCCTCCACCCTAGCACCATAACTTGTAGCTTCGATATGCCGCAAGGTAATCATCCATAAACTTCTTCATCCTCTCTTTACCAACGTTGGCTTGAAAGAGAGTACCCGTACTTTTGAATGCAACCTTTCCATCCTCTCAAGAAATAACCTCTCGTTGCAAAGACTCTGCAACATCGATGCAATCGTCTCGTTGATGATCAGTACCATTACACCACATGCACTGATGTACCCAAGTTGGTTTGAGTACAAGCTCCGTCTTGATCAAAGATCCTTTATCCTCCAACCTAATAATCTTAGCTTGTAGATCTTGCATCTTTTGCTGTAGGTCCTCGATGGTTGAATCCTTCTCCTCTACAACCACAAATAGAGGTTGAAGCTCAGATACTACCGGAATTGGTGTGGTAGTCAGCTATAGAGATGTCGACCTTGTAACCCTTTCCCTTGTATGTCTCCAGACAAGAAGCTCAACCGCTTCATGCACAACCTCTCAGTTTCTTGTCAATCCTTCTTCTTCCTCTCCGTCCTCCAGAAGTAGCTCCAATCGCTCTTGCCATGGTTCATCCGCTGCTTGAAGAAACAACTCTGTCTTGTAGGTCTCCAAGGTTAACTTCTCCACCCGAGATAGTTGAGAGAATTGTCTCTCGAACTCCTTTAATAGCTCTGTAGGCTGTAAACCCTTGTTGGGTCGGTTGACCCATCCCAAAAATGATTTCTTGGTTACTCGATCTGAGTTTCTCAAGAAATATTCCTCCATCAGCGCATGTGAAATTGTATCCCAATTTCTCCCAAAACGCTTTGTTAAACCTTTCACATGCTCCCTTATCTCAGGCACCGCAGCGAGTTCGAATATCTCGATCATCTCCGTCTTGTAACATCTCAAGTACTCTGAGATGTCTCCTCCATCAAATAGATCAAGCTTGTCGATCACCTTTTGAAGCGTCTTCGTCCCAGAAGTCTCTTTTTGTTGGTTCTCTTGCTCTTGTCGCAAAAACAAAGTGAAGGCTTGAAACAAACGTGCAGTTGCTGCATCCAACTGCACCTCTGATATCCTCTCTGATCCGTTCATCCCGTCCATAGTCATGGCTCGTTCCATCCTCCCATGATCTCTAAGCATCTAGATATCTATCATCCCAGGTCCGCAGCATCCTCCCGTCCATAGTCACATCCATCTTCATCCTCGTTCATGATTGTTGATCTTCTCTTCCAAGTTCTAACACAGAAATCTCCACCCCAGACCTTCACGTCGAGTTCATCACTGTTGTCGTGTCAGATTTTGCGTGAAGGATGTCCAGGAAAACGCGAGGTTCTTGACTGTGGAGATGCTGTGTGCTGAAGAGAGACAAGAAAGAGAGAAACAAGCCCGAAATTGAATGTCGCAATATATACCAACTCCCAACGTATATACACTGCCGGTTCTTTTATAAGAACACAAAAATGAGAAACAGACCCAAAGCAGTCTGTAATCTACTTCGAAATCCTCTAAAACGAGTCCCTGAATCTATGGAAGCGTAGCTCAAAACAAAGGAAACATCCCTTTGATAACAAACAGAGCTGTACCTATACCACACGGTTCAAACCCAAGTCCAAACAACATTCATGTACAAGCTCTTAGCTAAAGCTAGCTACCACAAGCTGTGCATACTAACTAGAACTCCAACGAACTAAAAAAGGTGAAAATCGTAACGAAGGAATCGAAAAAGATCTATCTGAGAACTTTCTTCTTTCGCTAAACGGTCTTCAGATGTCGATAAGCTCTTCTTCCTTGACTCCGTTGGCCCAAGAAACCTTCAGATCTGACTCCCAACAACCGAGATATCGTTGATTTTTGATGACCGAACCTTCAAAAACTCCTCCCTGCGGCTTAAAACCGCACACACCATCCAAACGGATTGTCTGAACTGATATCCGTCTTCACTGATAGGTAGATCTAGCTACCTTGAACCCAACAAGACTCCAAACAAGCTGTTTGGAGTTCCCTTCACAAAATCACGCAAGAAATTCGTCGCAAGATGCAAAAAACTGACGTAAATCGACTCCCTACGGCTCAAACTCGCTTACCACACCCAAACCAACAATCCAATTCACGTACGTTCTTCTTCTATGCGTAGATGAAGACTCCCTGATTGCGTAGGCACCAAGAACGAAAAGCTTGGCTCACCGATCGCGAAGAACGACCCAACTTCAGATCACAGACGAACAAAAATCTGACATAAACGCTTCTCTACGAGCCAATTTCACTCAAAACTCCTAAACCGTCCGATGAAACTTTGTATCGTCTTCAATTTCTTATAGAACACAGTGTTTTGATCTCGACGGATCCAAGGACAGTTAGTTTGGACTCCAGAACAGCGCGAACGGTCCAACTCCCCTTCACGGATCACTGAAGCTCTCAAAATCCTTTTCTTGCATCTCAATTTCTCTCTGAACACATTCTCCAATCCGCCTCTTCACAAACCGTCTTAACCAAGAGCTTGTTGTCAGCTTTCCATAGACACTTTGTCTATCTCATTTGGACGCTTAGTGGAGAAGTTACGAGACTCGAAAGATGGGAAAATCAAGCTAGACCCTAGTTTACTTTCTTGATTGGGTATTTGCAGCTCCAAGCGCTATACTAAGGACGCAAGGGGCCTGCTTCCTCATAATCTGTGAAAACTTGTACGTACAGCGTCTGATGTAAGAGGTCAGCTTAAGGGGTTAGCTTGCATTTGCGACTTGTCAACGGACGGTTCAGGAGATATGGAGGTCCAATGCAAACGCACAAGACGTCGTTGGGTTCAGATCTGTGCAGGCTACGCGTACCCATTGATGCGATGAAAGTGAAGATCCCAAGTTGTGCTAAAAGCTCGTAAGCTGGGACCTAGCTTGATTTTCTCATCTTTCGAGTCCTGTAACTTTTCCACTAGGCGTCCAAACGAAGTAGACGAAGTGCCCACGAAAAGCTGACAATGAACTCTATCCATTGATGCGATGAAAGTGAAGATCCGAAGTTGTATCAAAAGCCCGTAAGTTGGGGCCTAATTTATTTTATTCATTTTTTGAGTCCTGTAACTTCTCCACTATGCGTCCAAACGAAGTAGACGAAGTGCCGATGAAAAGCTGACAAAGAACTCTACCCATTGATGCGATGAAAGTGAAGATCTGAAGTTGTGTCAAAAATCTGTAAGCTAAGGCCTAGCTTGTTTATCCATGAGTGTCTTTGGAGTGATAACAGTCGAAATTTGATTTTCATATAAGAGCCGATCCACGACACGACAACGGATTGAGCTCAACATGGTGGAGGAGAGGGTGGTGACTGCTGGGTTTAGTAGGGAGGCACCACATGAGACGATCACCTCTTCTCGAGGATCACAGATCACGCAACAGCGTGGTGGTGGTGGTGGTAAGGATCGTGCTCAACAATCGTGATCTTTTGGAGGTGTTGGAGGACTTAGTGGACAAAAGCCCATGCCGTTCTTCTCTAGTCAGCAGCAAGTGGGTCCTTGCTGGATGTGGTGGTCCTCATCAACAAAAGGACTATCCATAGAGGAGAGGTGGTTATGAGACGTCTAGGATGTCTTAAATTGTGCCTAGACAGTGTGAGCATTGCGGACGACCAGGTCATAGTAGTGACTGTTGTTTTGACTCCACCTCGAGTTACGGCAAGGGAAGACTGATCGTGGACGAGACGGAGGAGCTCAAGGAGACCTAGTGGTCGAGCTGGAGGTAGACGTCTAACACCTGAGAGAGGACCAATCAATCCATCGTCTGCTACGATGTCAGATGCGAGTATGGCTGCTGAGATTGAGCAGTTAGAGTAGAGGATAGCTAGTATGACTATGACTCAGCGGAGATCTGATTCATTAATAGAGACTTCCACGTCTTATGGAGGAGAAAGAGTTGACTTCGACTTCATGGCTAGTGTGACGCAGATTGAGACATCTGCAGTAGTGACTCGGAGTGCAGTACTGTGAAGCCTTGGATTTTCACTTTGCTAAGAATTTTTTTGATTTTTGATAAGTAAAACAGTAGAATGGTTAGTATAGATGATAGATAAGATAGATTTAGTGTAGAATAAGATTTCTACGCCGAAGAATGATGCTGAGTAGAAATACAAAAGTTATGACAGATATATCTTTGAGGAGATAACTTGGTTGTATTCTACGGACGAAGAGCTTTCCAGGGATACCTCATTTGCTAAGAATGGACATCGGACGACGAAGTTATGGCCTTGGAAAGAAGAACTAAAATGAGACAGGAGTTAGCGCAACTTCGCGCTCGAGAATCGAGAAGGACTTCGCAAGTGAGGAGAAGAAGGGAAAAGCTATAAGTAAGATCAAAAAGCATTTTCACTTTACTATTTCCAATCGCGAGTTTACTGTAGTGCTCCGCTGTTATCGATCGGAAGAGAGTGGACGAAGTCAGACTTCGGCGAAGGGCCTCTGTTAAGTTTTATCGGTGCGATCTGTGGCGGTTACGACGACGACGTCCGAAGTCGACGTTTCCACGGTTAGGTATCAACTTCGACGAAGAAGTGTCGTAAGCATAGAAGATCGAAGGGACTTCGGACCTTCAGCGAAGATGAGAGGAATGCAGACGGCGAAGCGGCCGAAGTTGAAGACTATAGCGACGAAGTGGCCGGACTTCAGTCCGTATCGAGAACGACTCGAGGAGATGGGATTGGCGTTCTTGCTGGAGAACTGGGGTGTAATATCTTCGGATCTGTTACAGAAGACACTCATTTGCAGAGGACATCCCTCTGACGATCTTCGGGCAAGGCCGAACAACTGGACTCT
Source organism: Asterella californica (assembly GCA_036924285.1). Taxonomy (NCBI): domain Eukaryota; kingdom Viridiplantae; phylum Streptophyta; class Marchantiopsida; order Marchantiales; family Aytoniaceae; genus Asterella; species Asterella californica. The sequence goes on from JAYKYS010000001.1 coordinate 42,135,850, forward strand.
GAACCACTGGAACTTCGCCCTAGGAATCGATGACGCAGGAGTACCAGGTGACTTAATGTACGATAGTAGCTGTAAGTCGACTTCGGACGAAGTGACGAAGTATGGCGAACTCTTCTCAAAGTCACCGGTGGGATCGAACGGATTCAAAGTACACATCTACATCGATCTTTCAAGAGGGATGTCACGATCGCCCTCAACACCATCTTCAAACCACAACGTACTTCTTATCTGGCCAATTGGCAGATCAACTTCATCGAACAGATCTTCGGAGGCAAGAAAACATATTGGGCGAAGATCTTCCACGATCATGTGCAGAAGCTCTTCAACACTTTCGACGAAGGTGGATCGACATACTTTGCAGCCTTCGCAGTATTCTTCTACAGGGGAATGAAGTTGCTGTCCCCAGAAGAAGAAGAGAAGTTCGACCGAAGGACGATCTCGGAAGATGAGCGGGTGATGGAAGCTACCCCTCAAAGAGAAGAAGAAGTGACGACCCTAGTGACAACTTCGGCGGGACCTAGTACCCGGGCGAAGAGGAAGATTGAGGAACTTACACCAGGGGGCGCGACTTCATGAAGAAAGAAGAAAGCAAGAAGAACGACGATAACGACTTCGGACGAAGGAGTCGATGGCGCTCAATCACCAGCGAAGTCGTCTTCAGTCGAGATATTAGGAACCGTGAGACCAAGAGGAGACCAAGGAGAGTCAAGTGTGCGCAGGGTACTCTCGAGAGAGCATACAATTGAGAGGGAAGTTCCAGAACTTCGGACTTCGCCTAAACTAGGAGAAGCGACAACTTCGGCGAGATCGAGTGACTCTAATGTCGGGAGAGAATTGAAGATGTTCGAGCAGACTCTTGAATTCCTAAGTGGTACAGCGTTGCCACTCATTGCGCAGTTGGATCTTCAACGACAAATCTATGAAAAGGAGACAAAGGAATCAATTTCATTGAGCGACCTTCTCGACGCTGTGTACTTCGGACGGCAGGGATGGTTGAAAGAGAAGGATGCTCTAACGGCGAAGTTAGAAGAGACTTCGGCCGACGTCAAGAAGTATATGTCACAACGGGAGGTATTACTCGTACAGCAGGCGTGCGAACAGACACGATACTTGGATGAGATTCAAGAAGTACAGACGAAGTTGAATCTTATGACTTCACGCTTTCACGATTTGAAGTCAGAGAGGGATGCCATGTTGGAACAGCTAGCGACGAAAGACGAGCAGTTGGCTGCAAAGGATGAGGAGCTGGCGAAGACAGAGAAAGCGAAGGAGATAGCAGAAACGAAGGCCGAAGAGCTTCGGACGAAGGTGGATGAGGTCACGACAACATACTTCGCCACCGAACTCGACGCGACATAGATGGAGCTACTCCAGCGACTTCGGGCAGAGCTAACGATAGCACCAGATCCTTCGGCGAAGAGTAGGATAGTAAGGCTAGCGAAGCGAATCATTAGAGATTTGAAGGAGCTTAGAGAGACAGTTGAGTTTACACTATGCAGTTTAGGACAGAAGTTACAGTTAGGTAGAGTAGATACTGCGATTCCGCCAACTGGGGAGTCGTGATCAATCGGTCTAGATGTGACCATCTTTTGTAGGAAACGAGATCCGCCATCTTAGGACGAAGGAGTATATAAGCGAAGCGAACCTCAAGCATTTTACCTTTTCCATGTTTTCAGTTTTTGTTTCTTAATTTTCGATTGCGTAAGATTGCGGAAAGAGAGTGTGAATGAAAGTGGGCAAAGGCAAATTTACCTACGAAGGACGTAGTTTGCTGTCGCAGGTGTAATTCTGATTGACGAAGGCCTTTGTCATTTACTTTTAACGAAGAGACTTCAGTATCAAATTTGACCGAAGGTCACTTCGGCCGAAGTTGAAACAGTATACTTCGAAGGTGTTTGAACGAAGATCTGAGAACATATTAGTTACTGTGAAGTGGAAGAAGCATAAGTTAAATTGTAAGAAGAGTTCGGATGATGGTGGCTTCGTCTTAAGTCTGCCTTCTTCAAATAAGTGGGATTCTTAAGAGTGAGGATTTAGTTGGAAGAACATTTCTTAGGAAGAGTAGGGATTTATTCTTTGAACCTTGGTGTGAGGTCTGTATTCTTCTATCTTTTCAGAAGAAGACTAGTAACATTTCAGCAGTATTTTGCTACCTCATTTACTCATACATCTATCTTCTCGAATCTTTTATATGTTTGTTGGAAAGGTCCCTGATCAAAGAACTATTTCATTGTTGTTTGTATTCGATTTATCAGGTTTTGCTTGGGTTTGGTTTCTTATCAGACTTAAACTCTCATCCGGATATTATTCCATTCCGTGAGAATAACAGAAAACTATCTGAATTATCATTGTGACGTTGTAGTACTGTGTTTTGTGTAATTGTTAACTGTATCTTCGTGAGAACGATCCTTTATTTACTATTTCTGATACTTTGTGTTTCTCTAGGTTGTTATAAGTACGTACTTTTGAGTCACGAGGTGTGTCCATCGAGTTGGATCCACAACGCAAGGAGGTTGGTAGACAAGCCAGGCTTCCTCAGTCATTCACGATATCGGAGGCATTGAAGATCATATCTATGGTTCTTAAATTACCTACCGATGATGCAGTAGAGTTAGAGACATCGACATCCAGGAGGGAGAGTGATGCGAGTCAACCCTCGACGTCTGTGGATGCGATGTCAAACCCGATGTTGGAGACAGCTACAATAGTTCTTCGAGCCTCACTGTTTTCAGTCAATATATGAGAACATGGGGAGTAAGCTTGACTCTAGTGTTCCAATTGGCAGCCATGAGAGCGAGGATGTAGTTACCTCTAGTGCTGAGGTGGTTCAGCGAGAGACGATAGATGTGTCCATGGAGTCGAGGATCAAGACAGCTACCAGTAGTACTTGACATGCAGCGGCTGTCAGGTTAGATGAGTTACTAGCTAGGTCGACGATTGACCGTGTTGGTTTGGCACCATGTGTGGTATTGTTGGACAACAGAAGTGGTATCTTTTGTTTCATGGCACCTTCAAGGAAGGTGTATCGACCGCCGAAAGTCTTGTTAGACTGTGGAGCCCAACCGTTGATGTTGAGGAAGACGGCGTGTATTGTTTGGATCTGAGGAAGTCCGAGATGGAGAGATGCTTATTCCAGTTGCAGACATCTCTAGGAGTATCAAGAGGTACACTCTACTCATGACACGCGAGATGCTGATCATGAGAGTTGATCATATCATCTCACAGATGGCTCTATGGTGAAGACCAAGGTCATCGTTACGGCTATGGAGTCTTATGATGTATTGGTTGGAGGTGCTGTGTTATACCTTATGAGGTTCGTGATCGACTATTGGATGGAGACAACATCTTATAGATCAGGTTGGCAGTCCGATGAGAGACGAGTGAACCACTTATCAGTGAGATTCAGTGCTAGAGTTGGAACAACGGAACCTACACCAAGAACGATGACATCCGTTACAGGATTCAGTTGGGTCATCACTTGATCAGACGAGTTGTTAGAGGATAATGTCCATATGGAAAATACTCCGGTCTTTGAAGAGGTGGAGGACATGCTTAGCATGACTACAGTAGTACCATCTGCCTTGGATGTTTCACTCTGGAGTTCGAGTGGAGAGTTGCAGCAGTATGCTGATCAGTTGGTGCAGCAGACTTGGAGTGAAGCCTTTGTATCGTCAGTAGAAGAACAGCACGTTGTTCTTGCTACTGACCATATGACTTTATCACCGTTGGATACGATTCTCATTGTATGATAATATCCAAAGGAGGGTGAATGTGTGCTGGAGCTATTTGGAGAGATCAGCACAGGTTTGGCTGTGGTATTGCAGGCAAGCCTACAAGTACAACGATACTTGTATGTAGAGAGAGATGAGCGAGACGCATCTCATTGCATCATGTGACACATTTGATGCAGAGATATCTTGAGTTGTTGTCCGTATCAGTCGTTAGAGAATATCAGCAAGCATCACCGTCGGATATTTCACTGTTGAGGACGCAAGATCTCACGTTTGTTGACATCATTCACTTGGTGATAGTCGGATGGTCATGTCAAGGTCACGCGCGTGCTGAAAGAGAGGTCAAGGTTTACATGACCCATGATCTAGGATGTTTTGAGAGATGTTACGGATCTTACGATATCTCCAGATGCATCAGATGGATTCTCCAACGTACATCTTGGAGAAAGTTTTTTTGTTGGGTGATGCTCGTACACAAGTAATGACGAGTGTGCACCAAGTGCGATCTTGGGTTGCACCGGCAGTGCTGTTGGATGCAACGAGAGTGAGATCTCGTGCACATCGTTCATGATTGTGGTGGACGAACTTGTTATCGAGGGAGGTGCTCAAACGCACAAATGATACAGTGAGATGATCATCATACCTCAAAGTTGATGACATCTTGGATGTAGAACGACGATATCAAGTAGTTGATAGAGTCCAATGCCGGTGAGAGAGAGCGAGCGATGAGTTTCTCTACGAGTACGACGGCGGTAGCTTCCATGTCTGAGGCTTCACGTCGTCAGATATTGGATCAAGCAATGGACTTGAATTGCTTGACGTGGATTTTTAGTCTTGGATTGGCTGAACAGCGTCGGATGCGATCGACGGATGTTATTGCTCGAACACTTATGGGCTCTTTGTCTACCGAGTCGGTGGAGGTAAATGTTTGGAGCGAGGCTTTTGGAGTTCATCATCCTTAGACATCATGGGATGTCGTAGAAGAGAGTGTGGAGCTTGTAGCTAGGACTGCATGAGTTTTTTGCACAGTGGAGGTGGAGGTTGTTGGTGGTGAGCATAAAGAACTGCTTCAGAGACTACAAGATAGCAGTCAACGACTTCGTCTTCTACCTCTAGCGTGGTGACAGAAGATACTTGAGAGTCAAAGATTGAACCCAAGCTTATAAGAGAGGAGAGACGAAGAGTTCAAAGATTCCTGAAGAGCTACAGGATTTGTTTTACCTTCAATATGAAGGATTTGGGTACCTTGAAAGGACCAAGTATACGGATCGATTTGGCTAGTGACACGTCAATCTTTCGACGTCCTTACAGATACAGTGACATGGAGAGAGCTTTGATCCAAAGTAGGACTCAAGACTTGTTGGAGGTTGGGTTGGTGGAGATGTCGCATAGAGAGTACGCATCTGCCATAGTTTGGCATCAAAGAAGGATATGTATGGCAACTACAAGGATATGCACATGTGTGAAGACTATCGTCTTATCAATCGACAGACGAAGTACGATAAGTATGTCATGCCGACACTTGAGGAGATCTTTGATGCAGTTGAGCGTGTGAAGGTCTTCAGTACTTTGGACCTTCGAGCAAGGTATCATCAATTGTCAATGAGAGAAGAAGATAAGTCCAAGATACCATTCTGGGAAATTGACTCTCACGACAAGGATTGTTTGTATCAGTAGCGATTCTTATCATTTGGGTTGAAAAACGCCCTTGCTGAGTTTCCAAAAGATGATGGAGAAGATCCTAGCAGGATTGGATTTTGTCAGATGTTATATTGACGACATCTTAGTCTAAAGTGCTACAGTGGAGGAGCACGAGAGACATTTAAGAGATGTGTTCGAGCGATTGAGAACTCATGAGTTGAAGTTACACCTTGAGAAGTGTATGTTCTTCTAGGAGTTGGTAGAGTATCTGGACCACACCATCTACCTAGGTGGGTTGGGTGTTCAATATACAAAGGTTGAGACTATTGCACGTATCTCACGTCTCACAGATGTGAGTCGAGTTCGAGCATTTGTTGATTTGATGAACTTCTATCGTCGATACGTGAAAGGGTTTAGTACAATTGCGAAGTCATTGATCAAATTGATGAAGGTGGACCAGGAGTGGCAGTGGAGAGATGAGCACGAGCAAGCTTTTGTAGAGCTCAATGATAAATTGACATCTGCTCCCATCTTGAAGAGACCCGTTAGGGGGGCGTCCGTTCCAATTGCACACTGATTTGAATATGTTGGGACTTGGAGCAGTGCTGACACAGCACGATGATGAGAAAAAGAAGTTTGTGGTGACGTATGTCAGTCGTTCCAACAATTTGACGAGACGAGATACAGTTCATACTAGAGGGAGTGTTTAGCTGCAGTGTGGGCTGTTGCACACTTTCGATGTTATCTGTTTAATAATCCCTTTACTCTCATCACTGATCACCAGCCGCTCAAGTGGTTGATGGAGCCCGACAAGCTTACAAAGAAGCTTGCACGATGAGCTTTGATCTTACATGAGTATGACTTCCAAGTAGTGCATAGACCTGGAGTTACAAACCTAGATGTTGATGGGATGAATCGCAACGCATACACGAGTCAGCAAGATCATATTGGGACTCGATGACATGACGAGGTTGATGAAGAGATAGTGCCAAGGTGACATGCATTTGTGTTTCTTTGTGTGTTGATCATGAACTCTAGTATGGAGGGTCATGTAATATCTTTTTCAAGTCAGGGAATAGATGGTGAGTCTCCAGATCTTGAGAGTGGAGATGGTGTTCCAGACCAGCGAGATATCCATGACGATGTGATCGAAATGAAGTATCTACGTACTGGCGTGATAGTAGACACAGTAAGTGCCAAGGAGCGAGATCGCATCCTCCAACGAGCGAAGAGATTTCGACAAGAAGAACGACATGTACTTCGAGTGTGAGATGATGAGAAAGTACGGATAGTGTCACATGCATCCCAAAGGACACAGTTAGTACGACATGCCCATGAGGAGCTGAGACATTTTGGGATGAAGCGTACGCCTAGCTTACTCTAAGGATAGTACTGATGGCGTGATATGCACATCGATGTGTAGCAGTTTGTCGCACGATGTGTGATTTGTGATCGAGTATGAGCATTGTTTAATGCTCCTACTTCATATACATCCCTTATCGATTATGAGGTTAGGTTATCGTTGGAGTTCAGATTTTGTGAGACTTTTATCGTTGACCGTACTTCACCATCGGTATGTGTTGGTGATGGTGAAGCACTTCTCCAAGTGGATTGAGTTGGTGGCATTACTTGACAAGACGAGTGAGGACACAACGTATGCGTTCTTAGATCGAGTGCTGAGCCGTTTTGGAGCATCAGATGAAGTGCTGACAGACCAAGGTACATAGTTTCTTGGTGAGTTTCAAATCTTGTGTGATCAGGTACTGATTGATCATCCAACTACATCTCGAGATCATCTTGAGACGGATGGTTTGACAGAGAGGGTAGTTCAGACGGTGAAGAGAAGATTGCGCAAGTATGGCTTGCAGAAGGACCACTTGGGAGACTGAGATGTGCAGTTACCATGATTCGCTAGGGGCTACCGTTTTAGCCGACAAGCGTATTTGACTTCCTTCTCATCGTATTTTCTATTGTATGACCGAGATTCAGATCTATCTTCGCTATTCGTCGTGATTATGTTGAGGTGTTGAATCTCGATGATCGAGATATTTAGATGAGAGTATGTTCTCAACGAGTCGAGACATTTCGAAGAGTTATGCCTATGACTTTTGAGAACCTAATGATTGCTCAGCATAGAGACACGTTGCGATATGCGACTATTCGAGAAGGAGGTTATCGACCATTGATTCGCAAGTTTCATCCTGGTGATTATATCTATCTACAGCAGATTGCACCGACGATGTTGGATGTGACCACAAAACGCACTATTTTACGAGTGCGGGAGGTGTTATCTTCTAGAATACTCATGTTAGAGGACTGTGATGGTGTTGTTTGGAAGGACCATGTGCGTAAATATGCATCATGTCATCTTTTCAACATCAATGGGACGTTGACCCAAGCTTAGCAGTTGTACGTGTAGGCTTGAGGTTTATGTTGTGTGGATCTGCTGGTGGAGCAGCCCGTATGTTGATGTGTGATGGTTGTTCGAAAGGTTGGCACATGTCTTGTTTGACTCCACTTCTCAGTGTCATTCCTATTGGACCTTGGATTTGTCATCGATGTATATAGCAAGGATAGCCCATTAGATCTTTGCGTGATATGGCTTGCAGCAGGCGACTAACGATGAGACGATGTAGCACATGGTTTCTTGATCTTTGCACCCATGAAGGTGTATATGACATAGTTGGGATATGAGGCTATCTCTCACGACAGCTGCCACGTCAGTTTGGCACCTCGGCTAGGCTGACCGAGTGCGGAGTGACAAATCCCGATAGGGTCATCAGTGCCGTTAAAGTGAGTTGTTGGGATAGTCCACTAGGGGCTTCGCAGGTAGGGCTTGGAGGCCTTAGTTCTTCGAGTTGAGTCTTCAAGCTCCTGGCTATGGTGGATAGTCTTGAGTAACCTAGATTCTTTGCGAGCATACAATGGGTTTGGCTTGACCGTTTCGTGAGTAATCGTTGTTGTCGTGAGGACATTGTGGAGATGATAATATCTCTGTTGAGATTATTGTGGTACACATACCATGTGTTATGTGTATGTGTGGTGTACTTATGACATTGATGTATGTTGTGTAGTGATGTGTATGCGCATGACAACATCGAATTTGAACTTGACTAGAAGCTATCTACATAGATTTTTGCTTTTGTTTAAAACCTCCCGAATTGCTATTGCCTGGTTTGGATTATGTAAAGATCTCTTAAGCTTTTGCAGGCATCATTGAGTGCTTTCAGCGTATAATAGGACCATTCTTGTATATCGAAGCAGAAGACCTCTGACTTATACTGAAGGATTCCTGTTCCACTCTCTTCTCTTATCCCAAGTACATTTGATGTCCACACCCGGCTAATTCGGGGTTTTCCACCTCCATCTCCGCGCTCGCGGCAGCAACCACCTTACCCTTGGTAAGGCAGCAACCTTTCATTCTAGCTTGAATGTCGAAGTCTATAAAATGAACTGCTTTGACTAGCTGTTTGTACATAAAGATAAAAAAATAGAGCTTTTATTCTCTTTGTATGAAATGAACCTACGCAACAACAAGGAAAAAAGTCTACAAAAACTTGTGATTAGCTCGATATATAGGCAGAAAACCAGAGGTTGCGTTTGTCACGCTCACAACCCGAGAATCCACAGATTAGATTGTAAACACTTCGCATATCATTTTGATGCAGATGCTGCAAGCCGCAAGCCGCACGCATGAAGCATGAGAAGAACCAAGCGGTACCTCGCACGAGAAAAGAGATAGTTCTCAAAACCTTTGACGTCTTTGTAACTGTAGGGCAAACCGATGATGACCTGGACTTGAAGTGTTGGGGAACATTGTGCGCTTTCTTGCACCAGGAGTGCAACAGTGGTTAATATCGGTAGAAAGGAGAGGTGCACTCTTGCATTTGCATGTTCAAAAGGTTCTTTATTTACAGACGACCAGTACTATAGACGTGAAAAACAAGATGCTAACAATGTTAGGATAGAAAGGCAGCAATGGATCTTTGAGAAAGGAGGTATGCGTAGAGAGACTTAACAGCAAAGACCTTCATACTTTCGTAAGTATGATTGATTATTGTATGAAAGATATATCTCAAGTTCACCATCAGTCTTGTATGAAAAACATCATTGACGCTATGCTTGCAAATGAAAAAAGACACTTAACTCTTTTTTGGAACCTAACACAAAAATTAAGATCAAACTGAACTCCAACAACATACTGCAACAAGCGCTCCAATTTAATAAATACAAAAATCGACATCCACTTGGCAACACGCTACAAAAGTGTCTTCTATCGACGGTCAGATTGAAGAAATATGCGCCACCTTGGAAATGGTTGATGAGAAATAAAATTTGGATATAATGAAAGATATCGACAATATATTTTCCAACAATCTGGAACGGAGTCGCTATTTCGGCACAGAAGAAGAACTTGAAGATAATATCTGCAGGTGAGGTGTATGAAAGAAAATAAAATTCTTTTATTTTCTTTCTTATGGCCCTTCCGGTTCACACCGTACACACCCTGAAGATGAGATCTGCAGGTGAAGTGTATAAAAATATATATATTCTTGCTTATGGCCCCTTCCGATTCATACTGTACACTACAGTAGATGCGCGCTTTCGCCAAAGCATCAGAGACGACAGCCCACCGATGAAGAGATGAATATGCATATTCACCTCTTCATATCTCGAGAATGGCATAGTACAAAGGGAAATACGGGGCGAAGTACATAGCAAGTATCCAGTAGGGACAGTAGTTTAACTCTCAAGAGACATATGTATTTCTCCATTTGTTAAAAGGACGAATCCCACAACCTCTTTTGACCCACATCCCGGCTCCAGAAGGAAGTTGGGATGCATATTTTAACTGAAACTAATTACTGTCTTGGGGGGACTGATGATCAATTACGCAAAAGTTTAAAGACATAGGGATCAAGAACACAAAACCTGAAAAGCTTACAAAACCAGCAATATATTCAGCGCGGTTGACATATAAGAATCCAAAGACATTCTTCGATTCATGTTCGATCATACACTAAAGAAACGAGGTGCTGTGAATGCAACAGATATAAAGCGTTACGCACATATTTATGTTTACCTCGGTCCTTTCCATGCTTGAAGATCCGAGGGCCAGAAACTCTCAGGCCTACCGTCAGTCCAATCATTCATTCACTTTTTCTATATTTCACGTGCCTCTCGTGTATCTGAGTTCCCAAGTGGAACTCAATAAAAATAAAGACTCGCTCCTTTTATTTTCAATAGAACTTTGGATGGCAAGGACAAATCTTCACCTTTCCTCGACTAGATATCTAGGTAACTCAGATTACAATCGAGAGGCATCATCACGGTATTGCATATCATCACAGTCCGGAAAACTCATGACCGACATCAGGAGATATCCCCACTGAATACTTTACAAAACGGCCTTCTCGCGATCAGTTTCCACTAGTCCATTAGCATAACGAGGGCACGTGGTACACGCAATCGTTCCATCAACATATCGACCTGTTAGACAGGCACAAAGTCCAGAGTTAAGCTTAAAAGTCCTTGATGCTCTTCTGTTGCTCGTGAAGCGACATAGCACATAACGACGAGACTTTGGGACCAATTTAACTTGCGAATTTTGAATAATAGGCGTACTCATCAACCCCTTTTCGCTCGGTACCTGTATCCACAGCAGACGCATATACAACTTCAACCATGGACGACACCGCCTTAAGAAATGCACTGCATTAAGACTTCTGACCAGGAACCAGACCATGACCAAGATCTTCAGTTGCGGTGCCCTATTTCCAAGGATCGTCCCATCCTTTTGGCCCTTCTCTCCGAACAAAATCGACAACAGCCTGGACAGCATCTTGCACGCGATTCGAAAGACTGTGATTGCCCCACTGAATCTCAACCTTTTCAGCTCCACCCATTGCAACGCACAATCTGTTTAGACAACAGAACGATTCCGAACCTCATCAGCATAGCGCAAATGCAATATTGGACGAGAGGATTACCAGGAGAAAGTAAAACAAATGCTTCTCATCCTTCTCTCTGGCAGATAACTGGTGGGTGCTGATTACAGAGAGACACGTGAAATTCTTCACAGCGGCAAATCATGCCTACGCCAGAACGCTTCAATGTTCTAAATGTCACTGAAAGTAAAGCCTACATCTGTCTAACCACAAAACGCTATCCGCCAATTCCCTGTACGACACGGAGAAACAAACAAAAAGAGTGGAAGAATTCCTTCATGAGTATGCAGTTTGGGAATGCACACACACGAAGCCACAACGAAAAGATGCAAAGAATCTTCAAGAATAATTAGCACCCATTTCTATTTTCGGAGGTAAGATCGTCCCCATCATACTGGGAGGTCGGGTTGGGTGGAAAACAGATCCTCACCGCTGTACAAGAGCCTTCTTGTCAACATAGTCTGGAACATATTCATCTCTCATGGAGAAAATAACCTACATGAAACGAAGGCAAAAGATAATGAATGAACTACCCGTTCAGATAGACAAACTGAAGTCATCACATCGTTCAAGATCACTCCACAAAGTGGGCTTCACACAAATATTTGCTCATGAGTCCATCATCCTTCAGGACACAAGGTCGAAGATCTGCGAAGACACGCTGAACAATGAGGGCCACTAGAGCAAACCTGACAAGGCCACCGCTCCATATGGCCCAGTCTAGCCTCCAACTGTGCATCGGTCAGGTCGGAGCTAAACATGTCGTCGTCTCCAAGAAACGAACACAGAGACCGATATCTGGCCACAAAATAAACAAGGCGCAAGAGTGGACAAGACATCAAGTGCTGGATGCCACTAATATGGTTTTCCTAGTCAAATACATAGAACCTAGGGAAGCGGACAGAAGTAAAACGAGAAGTACCAAAAGTTAAACTGCGCTATCTCTCACCATACGTACTAGAAATCTTCTGAAACAATATTATGTCCTTCTTCGCGGTCAGTTCAACGTTGGTGGAAGTTGAAACATGATGAGTGAAGCCAGTTTTTACAATTCAGCTCTAAATAGACGGAGCCACAGATGAGGCTCCTTTTCTACTGAAAGAACAAATCCAGAGCCCTGTCCTATGCCCTCTGGAAACTTTTATTGTAGAACCAATTGCTTCAAACGACGAAATGTATCACAGAAGTCTTAGTACGTCACAACGGATGTGCCGTAAAAGATTTTAAGACCTGAGCGCATTTACTGGAGCACAAGGGTCAGCTTCACGTGGCATCAATTCCCCTCCTTTTCCATCCTTGATCATTCTCTCAGCAAGATCAAGCAAATCAGGTGTTTCCGGTAGGGTAGCTCTATATTCCCTATCACTGACAGGTGCCTGCACAGAATTTTCCATTTCAAGCGTAGTCATTCTTACTGAGCAGCTACACGAAAGCATTTGAGTACACTCCCAAAACAAAGAGCAACGATGCTAGATCTGATATACCAGCGCAGACTTGTGAAGCACTGAGCAAGTCCAACTTTCTTCTTTATTCTCTGCGTACCTGTAATATAGCTCCTCGTACCGCTTTCGAGCAGCTACTTCCTCTTCTTAGATAGTGAACAATATTCTGAAACAAACGCACGACTCCGCCACATCAGAACAAATCCCACGAGGGAAAAGGGTATACATCATCCACATCTCAATCGACAGTAATAAGTTCAATGATGATATTCTGAGTTAAGAACTTTTAACAGTGCCTCAAACAGCTATTCACGCTACGAAGTTGGAAAATAAGAACGGTAGCCACACAAGCACCAAACATCCGCGGAAAAAGTAGATGAGAAGGCCAAGATCAAACCTGGCATCCAGTGCTATGACCCATCAACATCACTCCTTGGGATGCATCTTCATTTATCAGGTAATAAACTAATTGCTCTATTTCCGTTGAATCCTGGAAAATAAGAGTTACAATTGTCTGTCAGATCTAGCACCACATCCGAAAGCCCTTCGGCCACACTTCCAGACTAAAAACCAGGTTGAGATTGATGTAATACCGCACGAATAGGCAATTGGAACATAGATGTCAACGACACAAGCTATATGCTGAGTCAGTTCCTACTGTTCGAAATCTTGATGAAGCAGCAAACAGAAACTGGTCAATGAGGTTCAAACTAGAACGCGAAAGTGGAAATTCAACCTGCGCGAGACTTGATTGACCATATCCAGTGTAAGAGGATGAAACCAATGGTTGAACGAGAGACCACTTCTCATCTAGAAGGGCATTTGCTAATGGTTCCACGTAGCTGAAAATTAAACAAGAAAAGCCGCATTAACTTTGGATAACATCGCCGTGTATTCAATCTGCCCCAGAACCACAGCTATAGTTATAACTATGCCTCCATGGTCTTCAGTGTAAACAGATGCCAAACAACAGACCGGTGGACAGTCAATCACAACTATATCATGATGTGTGATGCTCCCGACGACTCAGTCGTGTCCAGTAGCTAGAACCATCTCGTTGTCACGCATGGATTCAAGCTAAGTAAACTAAGCGTCACGCTTTTGGCAGGTTGTATACACTCTTAACACAATTTTATAATTTATGACTTATAAGCAAAGCGAGAGGACGGCCAGAAACTACGTGACCGAAGGTCTGATCGCAGACTTACTCTGTGGCAAGGAGGCCGTCAGTGAGACCCCCTAAGAAAATTACTTGCTTTTTAAAATCACCACTCCGAAACGCAACCTGAAAGACGGTGAGCTTGTTGTTAGAAAGAATCATATATCGTCGGGCTTGACCATAAACGTATCTGTAAGAAGGCCCGTGATGTCATCTTTCAGTGGATCCATGGATCATAGTATCATACGTCCTTGCTGTGTTGGACAAACGGATCACTGTACAGGCTCCCACTACAGACATACATTTCGGCTAGGGGCAATTCATTTAACAGCAATGAACTCCGAACAGAGACTGCTGCGACGCCCCTTCAATCGTAACCCAGCGAGTTGGACATGAGATTAAACCGTAGATTTATTAATAAACGAGCTGCCTTTAGTTAAAGCTGTGAGAAATTATGACATGAAATTTCTAAACTGAGCAACGTATCATACTGAAAAGTGACTGGTGCTGTAAATCTTCTCCAAGGTTTCAAAATCACTCTAACTGCTATGCCCAAAGATCAGAGCCGGAATCAATCTTGATACTATTCGATTATTTTCTTTCGTAGCTGAAGCAGAGTAGTCAGCCTATCTCGCAAGGTTTCAAAATCACTCTAACTGCTATGCCCAAAGATCAGAGCCTGAGTCAATCTTGATACTATTCGATTATTTTCTTTCGTAGCTGAAGCAGCGTAGTCAGCCCATCTCGCAAACCCCAAACCGTGTGTCAAATGGTACCCCAGGAAACTGGAGACCGGTGTTTCCAGTCAGCTTGTTTGTTATTCTCGAGTTTATTTACAGTGTAAAAGTAATGTGCGTCCACATAGCGCTTTCCTTTCAAATGAGGGTCTGGATGACACTCACTCACGGCAAACCAGAACTGCCTCAAGGTTAAATTTCTCCTTAATATGTCTGAATCAAGTGGGTACAGTGACGCGCAAAGGAAGGCTCTATGCCGTGTATGCATCTAATTAAGTGGAGTCGCTATTCTCACATGTCTTGAATCTTTTGCTGTGGCAAACAGAGGTGACCAGCTCCCAGTTCAATCAGGTAATCACTCGGTTTCTGCCAATAAACGACACATAAACTACTCATTGCCAGCCGAATTGAGGCGATATCAAGATGACGCTTGATGTTGCACCTCAAAACTGCCACACATACCCCGAACTTGTGCCAGAACCGTCCTGTCTCACATCTATCCTTCCATGCGCACAAGCATTTTCTCTAACGACCAAAACCAACACTTTTCAACATCGACCTCCTGAAGTTTTCAACTGTGATTATGGACAAGCTAGAACAGTACAACTTTCACAACTTTCACACCGCAAAATTTCCAAAGTACTCAGTAGTTCTCCATTCTTAGGACTCGAGAAAAAGCTCGATCGTTCAAAGAAACAGAAGCTCTCAATTGAAAGAAGTACCTGAACATTTTTAGAGCCGTATCTAAAGAGGGTGCCCTTCAGTTGGGCCTTGGCCGCCATCACTGAGCCCCCCACCTGCAGTGCTGCACTCTGCATATGGGCGACTCTTTCCTATACCTGCACTAAAACTCCACCCCTACGCCACAACCCATTACCAGGCGCTCCAGAATGCCCCGTACCGAACGACCAATTACCAGTTGCTTCCACAATCCCGAACTTGAGTTTCGTTTCCTGCCTTCTTTCGAAAACCGATGGGACCCACTTCAGGCCTACCACCTCGACAATCCCTATCCCACGGCTAAAAAGAAAATATAAACCTTACTTTCCTCGACGTGTCCTTGCTATTCACTGTGTCGCGTGTTTTCCTTTCCTCGACGTCCTCCTCTTCGAGTTGATGAGTTACTGACTAGTTCCGTTTCCCGCTAACGAGTGATTATTTAATTGTCACCTTGGAAAAGTCAGCTCGTCTAGTTGTTCAGTCCCTCGCGGAGCAGACAATCGACAGCGCCTGTAAAATTGACACCACCCTTACTAAGGTTACGTTACCTCTGTACCATCTCTAGCCCTGGCTATGGTCATCGGCCCTTGCTTATGCATGTTCCTTCCTTCCGTCGGACCACATGCCTTTTCGTCTGTCAATCTGTTGAGAACTGGCGCTCACTCAGTTCGCAGCCCGCCAGTTTCAGCCCCAGTCAGTCAGACAGCGACCACAGTTTCTTTCACCAGAGACTTGGTTAGCGTGGTACAAGCCAAAGCCTTCTTTTTCAGTTACAGTACAGTAGGTGCAGGTGCTATCCCATGTAGCTATCCCGAGTACTGTAGACGTTCGGGTTCATGAGCCGCTCGTGATTGTAGTTGTCTTTTCCTTGTACTTTCTTTCAGAATCCTCTTGCCATCAAGCTTTCGTTTACCGGCAATTCTGGGTACAGCTATTTACTTGACCAGGCCTCTGCGGCATTCTTTAAACTTGACTAGCCTCCACCTCATACTCGTTACTTGCCCAGGCACTTCCAGGTTCCAGGCACTTGGATCACCTCCATGTCACAGTAGCTGGCGATATCTCCATGTTCACAGATGGTGGTTCTTTCGCACTCTACTATATTTCACAGTAGCTGGCCGAAAACAGCCAGTTTTTATAGTGCAATACGGCCACGAAGAGTACGTGGAGAGATACTGATCTTTTCTGGTTGTTTTACTGATAGCTGGTCATCCCTTGCATAAGTCTATAAATGAAAACAATTTTGGGTTGCGACTAAACCGACTAACCGACTGCGATATAAAAGTACGCGGTTGATTAGTATCTAAAAGAGTTAAGAATAAAGGTTACTTGGTTTGTTAAATAATATTTTTGTAATTCACATAGTCAATACATTATAGTTACGTGTATAGATGTATGGAATTATATTAATTTTGGATAATCCAATTTTATACCATCAATTTTCAGCAAGATGAAGTAACTAAGGTTAAAGATTTAGATACAGTTATTACCATACCACATTAAGCGATAACTGCGTTGATAACCTAGCAGCCGTACTACACAGAAGGTGACGGTCAAACTAAGTCGAGTGCAATAAAGCCACTGGAATTACAGTAATGCACTAGTGGGCGAAATTTTCACAAAGATCCAAATTAGCTCATAAGCAAATATAGTAGAGTGTAAAAGAATCATCATAGTTTAGTTTTTCCTTTTTTTTTTAATTTAAGCTCACAAAGTTTATTAGAACAGGCTAAAGGGGCCACCCGTACAAAGAGAGGCCGATCTCCGATCCGATATTGCCCGCTATTGTCTCGCTAACCTTGAGATCCTCCCCCTTTGTCCGGCTCTCCTTCCCCTGACTCGAGCTCGTGTCGCACTTCTTCGTCCTGTGCTCTCTCTCCTCAATCTGGCAGTCCTTTTGGTTTCTAGAGGCGAGCACTATTCCCTTCGACCGACTCTTGCAGCAGCATCAAGCAGATCGTTGGAAGGAGATTCTCCCGGGTCTGATGACTCTCGTGATCATTGCTTCTTTCTCTCTTCCATTTAGATCTGGCACCCCGTTTAGATTTGATGTGATTTAGCACACTCGTGCACTTCTTCTTAATCTTGCACAGGTTGCAATTCGCAAGCCCCGAGGTAAGAATTTTCCTATTCTTTTCCACGCTCAGGTCTGACATCGTTGTGGTTTTTATGATTGCAGAGAATCCGGGAATCTATGTCTGCCGGCTCCACCTCGCCTCGACTGTCTCGCTGTCCTTCGACTTTGACAATGCTCCTTTCGGCTTTGCAGTGATCATCAGGCTTGGTGATGTGGTTCTTCTCCTTGTCCTTATCCTTTTGTTGTGTGCGTAATCTGATAATGACATTCATCGGGTAGGGTTGGGGTTTATGTTCGGTTCCGGTCCTCCTCTCTCTCCTAACCGCTAACCGCCTTGCACTTCTCCTAACGTCGCATAGGAGAAGTGCAACGCAATTGATCGGCCCACATTTTTTGACAACTTCAGTCATGATTCTAGTTGCTTGGCGATCCGTCTTGTGCCCTCTGAAGATCCAATCCTCTCTCTCCGTCCAAACAACATGAGTGTGTTCCACAAGAATGTAGACCAAGGTAAGGTTGTGTTCTTTATCGTTAGAGCTCTGTCCATAGTAGCCAAAAGCTCACTTCTTTCCGCATAGCCCAATCTGCACTCAGAGTTATGAAGCTTAAACCTCTCCCATCTATCTTTGTTCGAGAGACAATCCCAGAACAAGTGTTCGATCGTCTCGGACTCGCAGCAACACTTCGGGCATCTCCCATCTCTGACCTTCATCTGTTGGGCGCGGCGGTTGGTGAAAAATCCACGGTTTAGCAATCTCCAAATCCATAGATTGGTCGTTCCTCTCTTTTATCACATCCTCCTCCAGCGTTCTTCTCACACCTTTCTTGGGTCGTGGGTTCTCCATCTCGCGTTAAGAGTGTCGAACGAGGGGGGAAAAGGTGAGAGAAGATCCTTCTAGACTCTCAGCTCTAGCTTCCAGTCTTTCGTGGATCAATTCTCCTTTTCTCAAACCCAATTCTCGCTTTCTTGCAGGCCTCGCGATATTATCTGCACCTTCCTTGCCCACCTGGTCAGTCTTTCAAGATATCGGTTCTCTACCGGTTCCAGTCTTATCCTAGACGGACCGAGCGAGAATCTTCTCATCGAGTCCTTAAGGTCTTTGAGCTTTAATGCACTTATGGTTGTAAGCTTATCTCTTCTTGGACAGCGAATCACTTCCTTCTTTCTTTGTTCATCTATCTAATTGATCCTTTGTCATAGATCCACTGTCAGAAGAGAAGAGATAGATCCATGTAGCTGAACTTTATCCTCTTCGAACTTGAGCTGATTGGTGATGATCTTCTAGCATTTAAGCATGTTGTCCATGATCGGAAGGGAGCAAACATCAGAAGGCACTATTCAGGGATCCACCTCACGTAAATCTCTTCTTTTTGTCTTTTCTTATAGTCTCATGGATGCCTCATCTCGCGGTGCTAATCCATATTTGTCTGTCTCCGTGCAGTAGCTTAACTAAATATTTCAGCTTGAGAGCTTGAGCTGTCATTCGGAAGGGGGAGATCCCAAGACCTCTGTCCTTCTTAGGTTTGGTTAATACCTCCCATGCCACCATCGGAACCTTGGGCCTACCTTCCTCTTCCGTTCTCCACAAGAAGATTCTGCATGTCTCTTCCGTTCTCTTAAACCCAACTATCGAGCAGTCTGCACTTGTGAGTTGATACACTGTGATGGATCTGAGAATGTGTGTGAGGAGTACGACGCGGCTAGGCCACCAGGTCCACAAAGTTTGACCCTCATTTTGTGGATCTGATGAAGGGCCTATCGGATGGGGGGATATCCAAAGTGCATGTGAATGGAGGATTCACCGAGAGAATTGACTTGGGTAAGGGGTCAGACAAGGATGCACGGTCGCTCTTTTCCTCTTCGCCATCATCACACAACCCTTGATGAATATGCTAAAAAAAGCTAAGGAAGAAGACGCCATAGAAGGAATCAGTACGAGAGAGGAGACTCCCCTCTTGCATCAGCTTTTCGTCGATGACACAGAGCTCATCATAGAAGGTACAGAAGAGTGCTTAAAGACCACGCAGGTCTTTATACACAAGTATGAGGAAGTCTCAAGGACCTCACTGAACTTGGGAAAGTCGGTGGTCATCCCGATGAGAATGGACGCTATTCCTAGGTGGCTGGAAGACTCAGGGTGCATCATTGCGAGACCAGAGCAAATGATCAAATACTTAGGTGCCTGGATAGGGAGGGGTTTGACTGAGATCATAGAGACGATCACCGGTCGTCTACAAAGCAAGCTTCAACACTTATCTAACAAATGCTCCATTGTTTCTCACAAATATTCTTGTGACACTCGGTCGTATGCTTTCACTAAGTCGATCTTAAGAAAGAGCGAAGGCTAGCCCTTGGTCTCCGTCATCTCCTCACCCAGCTTAAAGCTTAAGATGTTGTCTTATATGTCTCTTCCTTGTATGAACCCGTTTGTTGCTCGTCCACCACATTATCTATCACCGCTTTGAGCCTCTCCGCCAAGATCTTGCTTAGGATCTTGTAGGTTACCGTCAGCAGGGAGATCGATCTTCAGTTCCCTAGTGCTTCCTGTCCCCTGCTTTGAGAATGAGCTTAATGACATCCTGTAAGGTTTTCTCATCAATCCTTCTTGGTCTCTAGAACTCCCTGGCCGTTTCAGTGCAATGTTCTCTTATAAACAGCCAGCACTCCTACAGAACCTCGTAAGTCACCCCGTGGATCCCAGAGGATTTCTCTTTTCTCACCAAGTCTTCTATTTCTTCTAGTGTATGTGGCTCCACCAGTCCAGCATTTTTTACTTCCGTCACCTATTTCATGATGATCTCCATCACCTTCTTCCTTTTGGTTCAGTTTGACGTGACAGCCTTGTCTTCACAATACAGCTCCAAGTAGAATTTGTGTACTCTTCTCAGGATTTCTCCCTGGTCTTCAGTGAGCTGTCCGCTTTCAGTTATTACCTCTTTCATCGTCTCTCTCCCATGCTTGACCTTGAGCTGGACGAAGAAATAGCGAGAGGGCGTCTCACCTTCCTGGAGCCACCTTACTCGGCTCCTCTTCCTCCAAAGTATTGCGTCTTGATGTTCTCTTCTTCTTAGCTTCTCCTCCGCCTCATGTAGTTGCATTTTTAATTCCTCCAGGCCGTTTTCACCTACCAGGACTCTCAAACTTTGCAGCTCTCCTTCTAGTTTCGCCCTGTTTGGTGTCCTCTTACCTGCCTTCTTCTTCTCTTCCATAAGTATTCTTCTAACTTTCACTCATCTCATCGGCACTTAATCTGTGGGTCTCCGTCCACCCTCTATTGTTCCCTCCATATTGTTTCCACCCGTGCTTTGATTCTTGGATTCTTTAGCATTGCCACGTCCATTTTGAAGTAAGTCGCTTTCTTAACCTTTTCTCTTACTTCCTCCTCCTTTAACTTAATGCTCATTGTCATCGGAATGTGGTTCGACATAGTTTGTTTCTCATCATGCTTAATTTCTATCACTCATGCGCACCACTCCGCACTGTTGTTTATGTAACACCTGTCTAACCTCACTGGTCCAATCTCTCTCATGACATAACTTGTCTGGTGAAGGTCAGTCCTTTCCTGCTGTGTGCGTAGGACGTCTATTAGGTCTGACTGAAGGAGGATATTTCTCCATATATGAAGTTCGCTATCTTGTAACAAGGAGGAGGGGTCTATGCTATCATCCGGGAGTTCCACCATGTTCCAATCGCCAAGGAGTATCCACATCTCTTCCTTCGCTCGGGTTCCCAATCATTATCACAGTTGGCGTCCCTTTTCTCTCTTGTTCGGTGCGTAAACCAAGGCAACCCCAATAAGGCCTATCGTGGAGTCAATGATGCACAGGTCACCGAACTGTCTCTTTTTACTCCTTGATCCCTTACTTGTAAATAATTTCTTATTAGTAGCGCTGTTCTCTCTCTCCCTCCTGCCGTGTGTAGGCTACTATCCGAGTTCCGGTCGGCATTAGCAGTTTCAGGTTGTATTCAAGTTTCGGTTCCTCTGTTTTCATCTCTTGAAGGGTAATGATGTCAGATTTCTGTCTTTCTCTTCCAACCACCTGCACAATATGGTCAAGCGATGCGGGTCGTCAAGTCCTCTCACATTCCAAGTTGTAATTTTGATTGTGTTCTCCATTTAGCTGTTATGCTTGTTGTCGTCCCTTCTTGACATACCGCTCTTTTTACTTCTCTTACAGCGTGGGGTTCTTGGCGGTCAGAGGCTCCTGGCCAGGTGGAGTTTCTCTTCTTCGTCAGCTTCCTTTTGTTCAAGGAGGCATTCCTTACGCCTCTCCTCAATGGCTTCATCTATGTTCCTGCCACCTTGTTCGGTTGCTCCTGCTTCTTCCTCTCCTACATACGACCAGGTTGGGCTCTAGCTCTTGAAGGACCTCACGTTCTATGTTACGGAGTGGCGAGGCAAGAAGCCGAGCGCTTTCTGTCGGACCGTCTCATAGTCCTGGAGTGTCTATTGATAGTCCCCCTCCACTCTCTTCTTGACTGCATCTTCTCTCAGCTTCTTCTGCACCTAGCTCCCATGGAGGACCGTTGTCCCTCGGTGTCAACTCCTTTTTGTCATCCCTTGTCGTGATAGCTCAGAATTTCGTGTTGGGAGCTACCCCTTCTAGAGGCTGCTAGCTCTCTACCACTTTTGCTCCCTCTGTTCTATCGTCCTCTTCCCCTTCTTTCCTTAGGGGGTCGGCTTCCTTATCTCCTTTTTTTCCGTTGATCCTGCCATGCGGTCCTTCACAAGTCCTTGACCCTCTTCTGGTGTTATCTCTTCTTGTGTCTCTATAGCAATCTGACCCACGCTGGTGGTCCTCTCTCCGAGTACCTCAGTATACTTATAAGCGTTATCCACTCTTGTCTCCTCTGTTGACTTTTTCTCTTCTTTCCCCTTCTTGCTGTTCTCGGTTGTTTGATTGCTCCCAGCTAGCTCGTTTAGATATGGCAGCACATCCTTGGGATTGCTTTCTTGAGTCTGTGCATCACTGGTTAGACCTACACCGCTGTCTTGGAGAGTTCGCATTACCCTTCTGAGTCCTTTCTCTAGCTGTCCGAAGGAGGTAACTTCCCCTCTCTCGTCATTCATTCCCTTCAATCTTTTATCTTCCCATGTCTCTCCGCTTTGCCTTCCCTCCTTTGGTATTCTCCCTTGTTGTTCTCCCTCTTCCTCTAGTACACTATAGCGATTAGAAGATTTTTTTTACTTCCATCCATCGATTCACTTGTCTCGTCCATTTTTTTGTTGTAACCTGAGTGTATCTGTCCTCCTTATCTTCCTTTTGAGCGTCTCCCACCTTAGGTGTCGGCTCGGAGCTTGGTGTGGAAACCTTCCGCTACTTTTCTCCGTTGATGTCCGTTCTCCTCTTCTGGGGTTCTCTGGACAGTTTCTCGTGTAATGCCATTTCCTTTTACATACAAAATGGGTGTCCGGAACCGACTGGTAGGTTAGTGGCTGCACAATCATTTCTCCCACTCCCAATCTTATCTGCAGGTGGTCTCTCAGTTCTGTGTCTGGGTTGATCAGTACACATCTCTTAATGTCGAGATATGAATTTGTAGTCCTTGTGGTGGACTTGTATAATACCGGTCCAATGGCTACTAGCATAGCCTCCGTCCCAATCTCGAAGGTAGGATCCACCAGTGGAAGATCCACCTAGATAGCCACCGCCTTGGAGTTTTTCCGATTGTGTTCTGAATCTTGGGTTCCATGGTGCCGCTATCACTATCATCCCGTTCCAGAACAGAGGCGCCTCCCTAAGCAGCATGTTATGTTGTTCTGGTGTTGCCAGAACCACCAGAAAGTTTTTTCTGCTGAGCATGCTTAGCTGCTTTATATGTACTCCCATATCTTGCACCAGCCTCCTTGAGGTCCAGATCTCAAAGACGTCCCGCGATGAGCTGCAATCCACGATCACAGTATCATTGTTGTCGATTTCAACAAAGACAACCGGTTTGCTACGAGATTCCTATCTAGTTCTATTATACCGTATGTTTGTATTCTCTGTGTTGTTGATTTTTCTGTATGCTCTGTAGCGCCGCAATCAGTTCTTCGTCCGGCATTCTTGCCCCAGCTAGCGGGTTCAGTCTCTCCAGGTAAGGATTCTGCTCTGCTTTTCCTAGAATCTTCAAAAGTTTCGCCTAGCTGTTGACGGCTTGTGCCTCCTCGTCTTTGCGTGTGAGGGTGTTCCTGGTTATCACACCCCGGTAGTGCAATTCACATACTGCTGCGGTCCTCCTCCCGAGATAATAACCGTTTGATCTTTCTGCAGGTCTATCGAAGTCACTCTGGACGAGCTGTTGGACCTCTTAGCGACAGTGTTGATCAACCCATCGCGGTCTACAGTTGCATGAGTGACATCGAGGAGTCCCACCGGTCCGACATCTGCTGTTGTGGTCTCTTGCAGCTGACCTCCTAGTGACATCTGCTCCTCTCGATCCCCTTTCGACTCTAAAGCATTCTTTCTTTTCTCTTGCGCCTCGTCTGTTCCGGGTTCTCCTTCTCTCCTCACACTGCATTTCTTCTGGGCGTGAAAGAGCCCTTCCACCATGGCTTTGCTTATGTTGGATTCTCTACCCTTCTCGAGTCCTTCATGTTTAGAGATTCTCTTCTTTTCTTTTTTGCCAAGTCAATCTCGAGGCTCGGCCCTCTATTTCTCATTGTCCCGAACTAGAGAGCCCATGGACTTCCATTTCTCATTGTTTTCTCTCTCAATGGCTCCATTCTATCTTTAATCGACGTCTTGCTCACCTTCGTCTTGCTCACCTTTGGTTATCACCGACCTCCTACCAAGCCGGAGCATCCCTCCCTTTATCAACCTTCAGAATACGCAACTCGAAATCGGTTGCCCCCCAATTGCAACTCTCCTCTACCTTGTTACTCTGCTCTCCTAGGTTTCTTGTCTTTGTTCTACTTAGTCTCCTTAATTCTCTCTGCTACCCCGGGTCATCTCCGCCAGCTCATCCCCTCAGCTCCACCATCCCGGAAGTCTAGAACCACCATAGTCACATAGTCAGCGGCAGTACGGACATGAACGTGGAGGGGAGTCCGTGAGCCCAGACGCATTATGATTGCAATCTTACCTGATCTCATAGAGAACTGAGTTTCTTAATTTTACAAGAGTCCACCATAGTCCGTATTTATTGTGAATAGAGATACTGAATTGACAGATAGAAATGAATTCTTCACATGTCCACCGGCCTCCATTGATCAACAGCAGTCTCATTCCTTTGGGTACTGTGCGAAGACAGCACGAGATCCATCGATCAAAATTATTTCACCCGTAGGGAATGTCACGCTTCAAGATTTGGTTCGATTTCATTAATTTTCATGTTCAAAAATTGAAGTTTCACAACTGATTTATAACTTGATTTTTCTCTCTAATTCGATAAAAGATGCACGAAAAAATGAAATCTGAACTCAAAACAATACATTGCGACCGGCTCGTGTACATCGAGGACATGAGTTTTCTTTCATGTAAACGAGCGACATATTGTAAAAGGATTAGCGGTAATACAATTAAAACACATGTCTTTTCTGAGTTTTTACTCTCCACGTCAACATCTTCGTTACGGTCTCGTTAACTATGGTTACATGGAAATGATCGACAGCCTGTAACCCAGAAGAGACTTGGCCAAGTATGAGGTCGAGGACTGGTCGAGTTTAAAGAATGGAACATAGACCTGGTAAAGTAAATCTACGTAAAGAATTGTTATGTCCTTCCTTGCCGTTTTTCTTCCAGAACTGAGAACACATGAATTCGTTGAAGTAAGTTATGTTGAAGTCAATAAGACAAAAATTATGTTGTATCAAAGATTCAAGTTACACTAACGTAAGGAAGGTAGAAAACATAAAACGAACATTTGGTATTGTGTTAGAGTATTTGATTATGGGGTCGAATGCGGTAATAATGAAGATATGTTGTAGAAATTCACTTTACTGCAACCATTTCTCATACTTGACTCCACTCTTCTTAGGATTACCTTACTAGATATTGCCTTTTTTTACTGAAGAAAGTAGATGCATTGTCATGTGGAGACATTACACAAGACAAATAACAATCTCATGGACCGATAATCAAGACAACCTACTTGTTCCAGTCAAAGGTACAAATACATTACGAGAGAGGTAAAGTAAATATCTTGTAGCATTGTGAAAAGGAAAAGAATATGAAACTCACATGTATCAAATGAGTTTTGAATAGTATAAGAAAATGTGGTAGTTTCTCTTATACATGATTGTTTTCACAAAATATCTTCTTTTCATTTTAAATCTCCGCACTTATTTGAAAAGAAATTATGGAACCGTTCTTAGACAAATAAAGTTAGTGAGAAAAGACTGAGAGTTTCATTCTATCGATCTGCTACAACAGGTGCAAGTCAAAGCTTAGGATTAGTTAAGATACTTTTCCTAACCTAAGATTTTAGTGACAGATGGTCATTTGAATTTTAAAGCCTTTTTGCTAAAAATACTTAAATACATTAAATAAATAAAGGATCATATATACATGTAAATTGACTTTAAACATCACATGTTTAAGAGGTTTTATTATAAATTAGTAGCAACACCCCTTTTTATTCCAAGCATGTAACTAAGCAAAGTTGTTATATTAATGAACCCTCGAGGACAAATACTACTATCCTCTTATTTAGACACGTTTGGAAAGTGAAATTCATTCTGAGCCGGGAGAACACATTTCGACACCCTATGCTATTCGTAAGGTATCTTCCATTTCACAAAGTACATTTACATACATGGATAACTTTATGAATAATCTAGAATCCAAAACGTGGTTTGATTTACATAGTGCTACTCGGAAGATCATTATATGTAGTTTTGCTTCGTACAAAAATTTTCAATTATTAGAACTCTAAAGTTATTAAGTAAAGGGTGCGATAGACGATCTTAGAGCTACTGATAGCGAGGCTTAGCCTCGGTGTTCTTCCCTTCGGGGTGGTAGTTGATTGGCCCTTCGGGTACTTCTCTCCCTTGTAAGGCTTGATGGGGTCCTCCCATCCGTTTGCAATTCATTGGGTCGCGTTTTAGTTTAACTAGACTGAGTCTCCGAGTTTTTATTCGTTGTTTTCTTGCTGAAATTTATAAAAATCACTAACAATGGCAAAGTATTAAACTTCTCGTATTCTCATAGTAAACTTAAACGGTCCTCGTGAACTTGTCATCTTGGACTTAGATAACAGAACAACTCACTAAGAAAATAGAACCTCTTCCACTCTCTTTATTTGAAACTTGAAACTTACTCTCTAATCTTTTCTTGTCTCTCTAGTAAGTAATAACCTAATACGGTAATCCAATACGGTAGCTCTGGATCCAATATGTTAACTACTAGTCCGGGAAAACTGATACTGGTCCACGTATGCATGATTTCTGAAGAAAAAAACAAACACGCGACGAACTGTGTCTCATCGTAACCCTAACGAGTACGATCTACAGCAAGTATATACTCACAGAGAACAATAGAATTCACCCACTGCAACCGACGCCTCCACCAATGCACTCCCTTCTACCTCCTCGCGTTCAGCTTCGATCTCACTGAAGCTTAACCAGTCCGCGCAAATCTACAACTTAATGACACTGTTACCAGTCGAGGGTCCCAGCAAGTAACAAGTTTAAATGAAATAATCTTGCTTATTCATCTCTTACAGAAAGTTTAATTTTGGATCTAATTCCTTTTAATAAATTAACATATTGATCATATTCACGTTTCTAGTCCCAAACGGCCGGAATTATAGTCTTGGAAGCGCGGAACTCCAGTTCACTTATGGGTTCTGTTCTGACCTTTCTGATGATCAGCATTTATAATTATATTTTTTATTGTAAAATATTTATATAACAGTTACATTTCCTGATAACAGAAACAGAACAAAATTTCCCCAAAGGTGGTTGAGTATGCTTATTTGACGCAGGTGCCTTGCCAAGTCAAACTTTCTCATTTGACTATATACTTGGCATCGACACTTGAGAGATATGCGAGAAAGTGACAGAGATTCATTTTGTATTGCAGCTCGCACCATCGAGGTTCTCTCAAATGATTCAATCACTAACAAGCAATTGTTGATGTGTTTTCTTTCATGTGCTTCATAGACCGGATCCAGAACAATCAAGGAAATAGTGGTCGACCGTCCCGTTCTCACAGATCTGACAATCCAAAGCCAAACTAGAATCTGCACGGCAGTAATGGTTGATAACTAGGGTTAGTAAGTAAATTATGAATTTTGGACATTAATAACCCCGCCATTTGCAGTAAGTCGTGGATGACAACCACCTAATGTTAAAAATCCGCCAGCTCGTGTATGCAAGAGCCCTCCATGTCGCAGTTCTCTGCAAGAAACGGCTTAATCTAAAGCAGCTCGTACACTTGTGGTGCATGAAGTCACCTTTGCTGTTGTTCTGTCGACTTACTTTGAATGTCACTTTGAGAATAAAGGACGTTCACGCACATTCTTACATGTAAGAAAGTAAGCAATAACCTGTTTACACAATGTACAGACAATCACATTTATGCATATTTCTAAACTGTTCAAGCCGGCCTGTTAACCCATTTGTGTATACGCCTATGAACGTCCATCGTCTAGCGCCTACTAAATCTTGTACCTCAGGTGGCTTTCGCCTTCTCGTCTACAAGTAATTTTCAGATGTGACCATCCAGCTCTTCCCTTTCGACATGCACTTATCTTCCTGCGAGGAACACTGGTTCGTGACGAAGTCAGGCCTGCAAAGTAGATTATGCGGTTACTGTTCATTCTTAACTTCTGAATAGAAGTTCACCCTCGAATATGACCACCAGCAGGATCCGTGGTTAACTAGACACTTCTCAAGCTGCAATATTCACCGGTTCTTCAGGATACTAAACTAGTAGACTTCCTAGTCCAGGTGGCAAAAGGAGGCTACTCAGTTTCGAAGAATTCGTCACTTGTAACATATATGCATAAGACATTTGTACAACCTCTTATCTTCTACTCGAAAAGCCAACCATAATTACTGGACAACAGTCATGACGAGGCCGGCAAAGCCTCTCGCGTGCAGAAGTTTTCGATGGTCGGTAGGGTCTAGTAGGAACACACGAAGAGCAAAGGTATACAGTATGTATCCGCCGGGGAACCTCCCGTCCTGATTAAATACGGGGGACCACGAATTGAAAGTTAACGCTTCACACGTTTGATGTTCAAGGGTAAGACGATTCTAACCACTATCAGGGCAACTTACCCAATGTGATGTGACTCGAATGCAGAGCGAATAGCAGCGCTTTAGATGACTGGAAGCTGGAATTTGCTGGATTTCTCATTCTAACTGATGGCCCAGGCGAAGCCTAGCTCTTCACTCTTCCTTTAACCTTCCCTTCAGGTTCTGTGAGAAAACACACCATTGTCAGTTTTCCCTGCCAACCAAAAGATAAACCCTTACAACCATTTTTATGCGACCCTGCGAGCATGTCTCAAGCAAGAAAAACTTTGTTCACTCACTAGTTCTTCCACTGACTTCCGTTATTTTCTTGCCCACAAGGAACTGTTTGAATGAGAAGGTACAAAGAGAGTAAATGCTTCCTTCTCTCCCTGTCTGGATGGTTCTAAAGCATCACAGGGGATACATTATTCCCATTTTAGATATCTCAAGTCGAATTTCAAGACGATCTATATCAACGACTTTTGGTGATCTTGTTTCAACTTCTAAGGGGCACCAACCTTCGGAGAAGGCACATAAGCTTTAATGGTGTATAGGGATGACATATGTGGGCAAAACCATAGTAGTGTAGGTTCAATCGATGAAAACTGCAACAACACGAGAAAATTACTTCATCCCGCAGATGGTGTACAGGACTCCTGCAAATAATAGGTCTTGATGATCGAGTCAATCAAGTGCGAGGATTTACAGACTATTTCGATCTAAATGAGATGCAACAGAAGGCCCGTCAGAGAAGTATGCTGCTTGTCGGCGTCCATATGACTCTGTATAACCGGGATGTGCAGAACAACAGTCTAGACACTATACTGAGAACAAGATTTTCAACTTACTGCTTATGAGTGCCTTTGGCCTGTTTTTGAAGAGGAGCTTGTGCCTTATGATGCCTATGACTTGCAGCTCCGCTTTGTGTTCCTTTGGGGAGGCTCTGCCCATGGAATTGACCTCCGTTGTATCGCCGTCTAGCTGTTCTTGTCTCCTCGACTTGCAAATGAGCAGAGGCTTTTTGAGTGGGACCTGTGTGCCTTCCAGCTCGTGATATCCAACGGTAAAAGAGAATTTATCCTGTCAAAAGATCGTCGTGAGTGACGACATATTGACATCCCTATATATCTCACATATGACATCCCTACATAAAATAATTCTGCAAATTTTGACAGAGTACGAGCTACAGAAGATAGGAGACAATCCACTTCCACTCAGTCTGTGAGAGAGGTGATCACGCGTTAGACATGGATACTTATCACAAGCTAAATTCTTCGGTCAAAAGAATCGATCATAGTGGATCCAGATAACGAGAACTGGACGAATCTTTGTCGGGTACGTACCGCAAGTCGTTTACATAAAATTCCAATCGTCAAATTCTGAAGTCTCTCAAGGAGTTCAGATTGCTGAATATCAATCGAACCTTGGAGCTCAATCATCGCCCACTCTTGACAGTCTCCACACGAACATTTAATTTGTATCCGCATCTTCACCAGCTCCGCCCTTTAAACTGTGACGTTGCACAACTTTTACAACGCGAAATTTCCGAAGTTTGATATCTTAACTCACCAGTTTTCCATTCCCAGGAATCAGGAAAAAGCTCGATCGTTCGAGTGACGAAAAGCTCTCAACTGAGAAGTACCTGGACATTTTTAGAGCCGTATCTAAAGAGGTGCCCTTTAGTTGGGCCCTGGCCGACATCACTGAGACCCTCCTCCATCTAGAATGCTGCACTCTGCATATGGCAACTCTTTCCTATACCTGCACGAAGACTCCGCCCCCACGCCACAACCCATCACCTGTCGCCCCAGAATCCCCCGTAACGGACGATCAATTAACAATTGCATCCACGATCTCGAACTTGAGTTCCTTTCTTGCCTTCTTGCCGAAAATTGATCCGACTCACTTCAGGCATACCGCCGCCTCTACAACTGCAAAGCTGAATCGCGCATCAATGTTCGCGCGTTTTTAGTGCGCGATACACTAAGAAGTACAGAGAGGGCATGCGCCAAAAGAGAGAAGGTATTAATGCACATCCAAATTTAAATCACAATAAATTATATATTAAAGATTTAAATAAAAGATTTAATTTATTGTACATAGTTGCACAAAATATAGGACGAATTACATGATACTTGAGTGAATTACTTAGTTGAGCGCATCCAAATTGCATTTTGTGAAAAGAGACAGAAAAAGATAAAAATCAATACCGGAGAATGGAAATTCACATGGAGGATATTGCAATCTTTCCGAACAGAAAATATTATAGTTCACTCTCATGATCATTATGCAGTTGAATGTACATTACATTAAGTAATTAATTATATATACATATCATGTATGCATGTGTTTTTAGCTATATTTGAATTTGTTTATACTATTACACACACTGAAGATAATGCACTAATAACGGTTGTCGAATCTACACGTCTCGGGTTAGAGTCGGAAAGAATTGATCTGAATTTGCTGATGAGAGCAGACGAACCATATCAAATAGAAAATTTCAAAGCAATTTCATTAATCTCTAAAAGTTTAAAGAATATTATGCTCTATGTATAGTGCCATCTTATATCGCGCAAGTCTTAAAAATGAAATTTTTTTACGATATCGCATATGAGTTGTGAGTGAATTTTTTTTACTGTATCGCATATTAGCTGTGAGCATCATAGATGTGTAGATGCTTGCATTATCACCTCTTAGGAGTTAGTTTCATGTATTAGACTATTTCTTTATTATTCAATCTTTCATGAAGACGAATCAAATATGGTGGTCATGTACTTTAGACAGTACTTCATAATCCAGATACTCCCCTAAACTTTTAAGGTAATAACCACATTAATATGTCATGTTACTGACTTCGTATTAATGAAGTATTATTAAGTTACGAGAATCTTCTCAGTTCTCATGCTCGAGCACCTGACATTTGAGATATTAGGCACTACCGTTATCACTGTGATAACTTCAGATAGTGGTTAGGTTATAGTTCTCTAACTGTGATAACTTCAGATAGTGGTTAGGTTATAGTTCTCTAAGTATAGTACACGTTACCATTTTGGGATAAGTGGTTTCTCCTTCTTCTGTACGTACACACGAAAGACTCATTTCATATCTCATAAACTCGCTTGTCTTTTTCCTCCATCCGAACGAGTGTACACTTTGGATGCATATTATCACCTCTCTCAATTCAGTTTTTGTATTAGAGTGTGTTTGTTTGTACAGATGAATTATTTTCGGTTACTATAAATCTTATTTCTCTCTCGGACTCTTCGACTTGTTCGTTTGTTTGAACTTGAGTTGGTCGGTACAGATTTCTATTGTTCTATGCTAATGAGCAATTCTTTGTAGCCTTGGACAGGTCCACTCCACCTTTGCCTACACTCACAGATTTACTTGATCCCACTCAAAATGCGATCCAAATGTCAAAATGTCTCGTGAAAACATTGCACACGATCAGTAAAAGATCGAATGGATTATTATATTATTATAAAGATATTTTGAACTCAACTTTGTGTGCAAATACATGGCTTGCTGTTGATATGCATGTCTCCCAGTAAGATGACATGGCATTTTGAATTTATTATGATCATTAGATGACATGGTATTTTTATTTATTGAATTTATTGTTATTATTGAAGGTTGCGCTCAAGTAATGCAATGTTAAAAAGATTTAGTGAAGTTCTACAAATATATTATGGGTATGATCAAATAAAAAATTCACATTATATATATATATATATATATATTTCATGTTAGATACATTGTACACACCGCAAGGATGAACGTGTGATCAGATCAAAGGTGGACGCACTGTCTAAATTAGCTTTACTAAATTTAAATCATTAGATTTAGAATTCACTTGGTAACTTGATTACAAATACTCACTTTATTTATACAAAATCCATAAGTGATTCACGTGAGCAAATTTTTTTTATAGTATAAAGATTTATAACTCTATCAAATAAAAATATTTTTATATTAATTTATAACTTAAATCATAGCTCTTTGCATATTCCCTTCTTCCTAACTTGGAAGAGGTTAATATGCAAGGAAGTTATGCATGATTGAATTATAGGCATGTACAGATAGTATTCTGTGCATGTTTCGCGAGATTTGTGTTTCTTGACACTAACTCGTCCTGATCGTTTTTCTTACCTAATTTTCGGGAGATTTGTGTTTTCTGGACCAAGCGGCCATAATAACATAGAATTCTCGCTCGGATTGGATGGACTCAGGAATAAACTGCGACCAATTATAAAACGGAGGTTGTCCCCACATTTGATGTTTATCCGTTTTTTCTTTTTCCTTGCTGTGTTCGTTTTGTAGGGGACTACTTCTTTGCATAATCACCTAGAGACTGTTCGATATTTGATAACTGAGAAATCAAAAGTTCCTTTGGGTTTAATTTATGATATGTGTTAGTCACTGCACACGACAGGTATATTTTGAAGTGGTTTTTATTTTTATTCAACCTCTTCAAATTATACTAATTTATCTTGACATATCTTGGCAGATTAAACCTGATGTTAACAGTTATCTCAGTATTCATCTAATTTAACATATAACAATGTCTGACATTCTATATTATTTACTCAATAAATAGACAAAAATAGCCGCTCATGCAAAACGGTTTCTCTGAATACGTTATATTTTTCAATATTCTTTTTTGGAAAATTTACATAATCTCATCTCTAATATAATTGTCGGACTTGACTTCACATCTCTCAAGATTATTTTATTTAATCGTACGTCTGACTGACAATAACAAGTTTAGCAAGTTAATCATCATGTAGAGACAGTACACAAGACAAAGACAAATATCGCGAAAGTCAATAATCTATTGTATACAAATTCCAACTTAACTTCCTGTGTAAATACATGTCCAGTTGTTGACATGCATATGTCACATTTAGATTACATGACAATGAACCTGCATAACCTGCTGTTGCTAGTTAGAGTGTTGTAAAGGAAAGCAATCTTAAGAGAGGTGAGGTCAGGTACGACGAATGTATTAGGGGTGCGGTGAAGTAAATTTCATCCCTTCTTCACTTCCATAGCAATTCGTTGTATCCATATTTCACATCCTGTTTTGATCATTTCCATCTGCACTACTACCTACTTATCCAGTGTATTTCAAATGCAAAACCGCAATTCCGCTGCATAAGCGGCTCTCTGTTTTCGTCCTTCCTTCATTGTATCCTCTTTCTTGGGTTTCGTCATAAAGGCCAAACAGCGGAACCGCGCAAAGCGGACAGCACACCACACGGAGAAGGATCATTTATTCTTTCCGCGTGATGAAGCTTCCCATCCCAGCCTACCTCAGCACAACCTCGTAGCACCACTTTCGTCGATTTACTCTCCTGGTGGGACTTTCCCCGTTACTATCTTCGGCTGCCTCTGCATCAACCACTCTGCCCGTCCCTTGGTGGGCTTTGCTTGGGTTTTAGCTTCTGCTGGAAACCGAGGATCGTTGATTTCGGTGTTCATGTTGGTTGGTTTGTCACATGTTTCAATTTCGAGCTGGTCTTTTGTCGAGTTTTTATACCATTGTTTATTTGGTGGATCGGTCTAAAAGCCAAGTCTGGATCTGTCATGTCTAGCTCCAGTATCGAGTTACGGTAGTTGGAAAGCTTTATCAACTGGAATGTCGTGAAGGATAGGTGCACTGTGATTCGTGTCCAAATAATTGTACCTTGTTGACACTCGTTCTTGGCTTAGAATGGAACAGAGTTGTGGATATCGAGTTTTATATGAAACTACTTTGCACAACTAACTTGGATCTTGAAGTGTGGGTGGGAACTTCAGAGGTTGGATTGCTTTTAAATTTACAAAATGAAAGTTTAAATCCGGGGCAGATAGATCCATGATGTGCACTTTCGTTCTTGATTATTTGCATCACAGGATGTAAGTTGCAGTGCGATTAGTTCAGGTGCATCGCGTGCTGTTTCGTTCTTGACAGCCGATTGGTTTTTAAGTCTCAGCCAAATTTTGAAATATTGGATGAATTACTGGTGAATACCTGGATCACATTAGAGTTGCTGGCAAGGAGTTCGCCGGACTGCGTAGATTTTGTGACTCCAAGCACAATTCGCGATTCTTGCTTTCCTTTGTTCTTCAGGAGGCGCCACTGGAGAGCAGCAGTCATGGGGACGGAGCAGTGGGATCGACGACAGGATGCTCTGGGAAGTTTGAACATGCTACCCGATGAGATGTTATGTAAGATAGTAGGAATGCTGTCTCCACGAGACGTCGGGACACTGGCTTGTGTAAGCAGGTAGGTTCGATCATGGTGTTTCTTTTTATTTTACATCAGTATCTTATGTCTTCCTTCTTTACTTTGTTCTTCCCCTCTACATAACCGTCGTCCGAGTTCAGTCTGATCAGTCTTATTTCTGATTAGCTGGAAACCGTTTCCCTTGTTTTGAGTTTTCACAAGATTTCGGGAGTTTCTTCTAGGTTCTGTGATCCGAGAGTGTCTGAGATTAGACGAAGCTAAGAAACTTAAATTATCTGTATTATATTTCTTACCTCAGCTTGACCCAGTGTTTACAGATTGATGGTTGTTCAACAAGTTTGGTGCATGAGTGCTTCTGATCTGTGGGACGAATTGCAGACGTTTCTAAAGATGTTGTTTCTCTATGCAGTCTTCTGTATATTCTATGCAATGAAGAACCACTCTGGATGCAGTTGTGTTTGGAGAAACATGAAGGTCCCCTTGATTATAAAGGCACATGGAGGCAAACTGCTCTGGAGAAGTGAGTATAAGAATTCTATTTTTCAATTTAGAAAATATGACTGAGAAGGAGGTCGCCAATCTTAACAGGATTAGAGTAAACCTGAGAATTGCGAACGTAACTTCGTACTTTTAAGCGACTTCGAGGTCAATTCGAGTTTTTTCAGTTCTGAGCATGAAGGGGACTAATTCCAATATGCGGAAAGTGACCGGGAATACACACTGATTGGTCATTCATAAACCAGTTAGGACCTTCTTTTATGTAGCCCTTGAAATTGATAGTGGACTTCTGACCAGTTGGTAGCACTACAGTCATCAGGCGAAAGAAGTGGAGGGTTCTGTAGATTTTCTTAACTACATGGCTTTATTTGAAATTAAGGAAAAGTCAACACAGGAGTCCAAAAATCGGGTTATTTTGCTTTAGTGTCCTCAAATCCTACTTGCTACTTCCAATCACGCAGGTTGTCCTTGATCGAAAGCTCAGAGGAGAATTATCAGAAATCTTGTCATTTTGAAGGTGAGATTGAAGCAAAAAGCACGAGTTTATCATCAGTATTGACTCCGAAAATTGGTGCTCCTTCACTTTAGCTGCGAAAAATGTGTTTCTGCGGAGGAGTTCTTGACGTGGTCTGTGATGTTGAGCAACCAATCAACGTGCTATTTTCAGTAATTGGCGAGGTACAGGTTTGCTAACTTTATTTTTGGCTGTGACGAGTTAATCAGGTTTCAGTTCGATGTATTTGTACCGAAGATGGTATCGGTGCCATGTTGCGCTAGACACCTTTGCTCTGGATAATGGTGCCATTGAGAGGAGATTCGGATTAACATCCGAGGAGTTCACTGCTGTTTATGATGGCAAGAAACCTGTAAGATGAAGAGCATACCCTTAGATGGATCTCTCTCCCTCTATCGGTGGTTAAATGGAGTCCACTCTACGTTCCAGTCGATCAAACTGAACCTGGCTCTTCCTTTCCTGGATGTCCAGGTTCTTCTGTCTGATTTGATGGACGATTGGCCGGCAAATAAGAAATGGGGTGTAGACGGGCTTGCTAAATCATGTGGAGATACTTCCTTCAAGGTCTCACAGCCACATGGGAAGTCCATCGATATGACGATGAAGGACTTTGTACGGTACATGAGCATCCAGCATGATGAGGAGCCTCTCTACATATTTGACGCGCAGGTTCAACTTTTTCTTCAAAATGATTCATATGTTGATGAGTCCCGGTCGGATGCTGTCTGATCCTTGGCAGTCAAGTCTGTAGTGTGGCTGACCATTGCCTTTATTGACGCACATGAGAGGGTGTGGAGGTGCTTGAGATTCCCTTTCGTTTTGTACGAATCGTGTTTTACCTTGAATAACTTCGGCACTTAAGAGGTGGTGCAAGCAAGTCATGTTGGTGAGTTGTGCCTCGCAGTTTGGGGAATCAGCACCAGAGCTTCTGGAAGACTATAAGGTGCCAGCAGTATTCTCGGAGGATTTATTCTCAGTTCTGACTGATTCTCAACGACCTCCCTTCCGATGGTTTGTTCTCGGTCCTGCTAGGTCAGGGGCTTCATGGCATGTGGATCCATCTCTAACCAGTGCTTGGAACTCGTTAGTGAGCGGGCGGAAAAGGTGAGTGGTGAGTTCCAGTCTTACAGACACATGGTTGTGAAAAGTCTATAACTGAAACTTTCTCCTTTTTGCAAATCGAAGCTACCCTTCCCCACTCGGTATCTGCTACTGCACACGGGAACTGTCGTGAAGCATTTGATTTGCACATTGCTACATCAAGGCCCGATTGGTTTTCTCAATCCTCAGATGGGCTCTTTATCCCCCGGGTAAAGTACCTCCTGGGGTGCTGCTAGATGTCGACGAGGACGATGGAAGTGTTCATTACGATGGGCCAACTTCTCTTCAGGTATTACATCGTTACTCGCAGGAAAATGTGTCCATTGTATCGTTCCTTACCTCATGGAGCTTCTGGGTACGGAAATCTTGTGTCTGTACGTGCCTCTTCTGATCGACATTGCTTCTAAGATATTACCTGTTTTGATTATAGCCGTACACTTCATGGGAATGGCTTTTCGTCGGTTTCGTCGGATATATCGTTCCTGTTAATTCGATGTGCGTGTCTTACGGCAGTTTCCAGTTCAAACAAAGATCTAATGGGAGGAATTTTGAGAGGAAATTAATACTTTTTCATGTTTAAGTCTTCAACCTGTAGCTAGGAATCCACCTGCTGTTTTAGTAAGCTACTTAGCCGGTTCGTAAAACGTATCTGCTGGAACTTACGCGCACTGGGGACTACCCTTGTTCCCGCATGTTTTGGGAGTGCTTAATAGTGATCCAAAGACTCTTACCATCCTGGCGAACAAGCTCTTTTCTCGGTACTGATGTTGCCATTCAACTTGGATTGCAGTGGTGGCTTGATGTATATCCTCATTTGGAGGAAGAGAATAAGCCTTTTGAGTGCACTCAGCTACCTGGTGAGACGATATACGTGCCAAGTGGGTGGTGGCATTGCGTGCTCAATATTGACGGTTCAGTAGCGGTGACACAGAATTTCGTTAACCCTACCAACTTTGAGATCGTTTGCATGGATTTGTCCCCTGGGTACCGCCATCGAGCAATTGCTCGAGCTGGCGTTGTAGCCCTAGAGGGCTGCTCGCTTAGTCCTGAGGATGGAAGGGGTGTTGGACGTGAGGCACAACCCATTTTCAAGAAGGTAGAGGCAGTCTCTCAAGCTTCCTCGGGACCCGCTTCCAAGGGAAAGGGAAAAAAAGGCTCTAATGGGGGTTGTAGGTCAAGCATAGTTGGAGGCGTTACAGATGAAAATCTTCTTCTAGCTTTGAGATCCTTGAAGATAAACCCAGACGAGCGTGTTGACCCTGCTGTATGGCATCTTAGTGAAAGAGGGAATATGAGTGGATCCATTATGCGGAATTGGCTGCGGAAGCTATGGGTAGCAAGACCGGAACTTCAACCGCTGATTTGGAAGGTAAGTAGAAAGAGAAACTGTCTTCCATATACTTTATCCATTAGTTGCAGTCTAGTTCTGATCTATGTGCGTTTCAGTTTAAGAGCACCTTCCGTTTAAAAGCTTAAGTAGGTGGAAAGTGTTCGTTGATATTTAGGCCGGCCAATCTGTTGAGAGTTGTCAATGCACTCGGATTTGATTGGGCACACGCCACTCCTTGCAGGGCGCATGCACAGCAATAGATGCGGGAGTATGGTTGCAAAGAATTAACATCATCTGCAAGTTGGTTGGTTTTCCTCTTCCGGCTGATGAGGAGCAACTTCCGATCGGAGATGGAAGCAATCCCGTAAAGTCCTGTACTTCACAAACTTTGGTCTAAGCTTCTCGCAGAATAGTTGTCCTCTTACATGCCAGAAACTATTAAGAATGTTATGAGTAGTGAAGGACTACTGTATCCTCTTTATTTGATGTTCACGTGACGTGAAGGATGGTAATCACTTCGGGAAGTGCGGCAAACAGGGCCAGAGCAACTCTGCTGCATTTGTTCGCATCCACTCAGATGGTAGTTAATACTGGCAGGGTTGGTTTTCAGGTCTATATTATTAAAGACTACGTAATTAAAATCTACATACAGGAAGGTGGACCAGCTGCTTCTATTGAGGGCTTGGGTTCAGAGGTAAGCCTTGTTTATGGACAGGAGCACCAGAAGTTATTAGGTAAGAATTTTTGTTCTCTGAAGTCAGTCTGTAAGCTGTTGCTTCTTCCATTTAAAAAGGTTGAGGAACTAACGTAGCCTTTCCTTATTTTGTTGTTTTTATGCAGCTGAACTTTTATGCCGTGCTGAAGGGAAGTGGATCATCATTACAGGAAATCATTCCGGAGTTCGTGGCTAGTGGCATTTTATACCCTGTCGGTGATGATTATAAGGCTGTTTCATGGGACGGAACAGGTGATTGTTCTCTTGTCTATAAAAAGGACTTGCAATCGGGAAAGAAAAGGCAGCGGGACTCTCCGGAACTCGCAGATCTCAGAGTACGAACCAAGTGGTCTGCAGATTCTTATGCTCTGAAGTTTTTCAATTCCAGCGAGAGTGAGTCTGAAGATGACGAGGAAGAGGAAGAGATAAAGCTGTGGCCCTATCTGATAACAAGGCGGTGTGCAGGAACGAGCTTGTCTCAAGTGTAAGTAATTATTACACGTTACAACATCGTGTTTGGACTACGGTTCTTGCGCTGCGATCTTGAACTTATCAAAGGAAGTGGACGTAGGCGTTCCTGGAGAGACTTTGTCCGGATTCGGAGTTTGTTGGGTGTGTGTTGCTTAGTAATGCAGGATGCTTCTGGATACGTTTTGTACTAAAGAGGGTGACCTTGAGTGTATGCATCGTGTAGGAGGCGTCGCTCACTTTGGTCGTACATACGTGGCGACGCAGTAGTTGTGATATATCTGGAGGCCTCTGAATAGAATCTGATTAGGCATCGTATTGGATCGTAATGTGCAGGATTCATGATATGTCAGACGAAGATCTCCAGTCATTAGCTTCATTTCTAGGGGAAAAAGTAAATCTGCTACATTCCTTACCGCTACCGAACTGCGTCCTGGCAGCTAACACCAGCGACATACCAGCCCTTAGTGAACAAGCCAGAAAGGAGAAGAGAAAGGCTGGGCAATCGAAAGGACCAAAGCGTGACCATGCATCACCAAGCGACACAAACAACGCGACACAGTCAAATGGTGGAACTAATTCATTACCTGTACTCTCTAGTCATCCACCAGCCGGTAAATCCACGAAAACGGGGGTTTCACGAGAATGGCAACTCTTCGCATCATACATGCGTAAGCAACGCGCGACCCTCATGGAGCGGTTACGTGCCTGGTAAGTTTGCCGAATATCCTTATCAGCTAGTTTCATATCAAGCTATTGAAAGCTTTTTGGCCCCTCTCAGACCATTGACATTGACTTAATTTCATATAATGCTTTGCCAAGCTCACTGATCTACAAGTGCACAAAGACTGGAGTTCACCCACAGATGTAGCGGAACAGAATAGAAACTCCTTGACTGATGAGGCACTGCTGAGTTGGAAAGGTCTGCAATTTGGATTGACCACCTTTTCTACTCATCTATACCCTGACCCTCTCTGCTAGGTGCTGACGAAGTC
Source organism: Asterella californica (assembly GCA_036924285.1). Taxonomy (NCBI): domain Eukaryota; kingdom Viridiplantae; phylum Streptophyta; class Marchantiopsida; order Marchantiales; family Aytoniaceae; genus Asterella; species Asterella californica. The sequence goes on from JAYKYS010000001.1 coordinate 42,176,323, forward strand.
AGAGACATGGTAGAGGTGCATGCACGGAAAGTTGTTTACCGGCATGCTCTGCATGTAGTAGGTATTTGAGTATACACGCTCATTAGATCCTTGTGTGGTTCTGGACCTCTGCTGGATTGTGATGCCCCATTTTAAGGACTGCTTTTGGAACAGACATGTTCCTAATGTTCCGCACCTCGGACGGATGATTACCCTGTTTTCTTGTCTGCGCTGAACAGATGCACATTCTCTTCATCTTCCGGTCTTAATACTTACAGGATTATTTGCTGATGGTACACTTCAGATGGATAATACACGTTGCATACGCATAGACTTGTATGCAGTGCATATTGTACATCTCTTTCATTGCATTCCCATGTAAGTAAGGGGTTACCTATGTGCGGGAAAGTAGTTTGATTCGCTGTGATAAAACTCACTTACTCACGTGTGCATTCCCATACCTGTGAGAACCATCTCCGGCAATGTGCTATACATTTCCGTTGGTCCGCCCCTTGGTTACAGATATTGGCTAACTCGACGTAACTTTACCTCCACTTACTGGACTTACTGTCTTTCTAGTCAGAGTAAAAACCGTTGTTTAAGCCAACTTCTACTCTCGTTATGGTTTGCTAGTTACAGCTCTTTAAAGTCTAACTTGCAGGTTCAAGTTTAAGTGCAGGAACTATGGCGGCTCCTTACTTTTCCGCACATAACCCTAACCATACAGACCTAATTATCGATATATAAACAACAGGGTACACACCATACAGGCACTACCTCCTCCACCTCTGTGCAGAGCATCCCTCGACCTCTAGGTGGGACTCACACACACAGGCTACTTTCCAGCATGGCACTTTCAATTCTTTTGCTCCTCTTTCATTCTCTCCTACACTACATCCCTGTTTGCAGTCTCTCTGCCAACCTCACTATCTACCACCGCACAAAGACTGGGAGTTTGCCCTCAGAAACTCCTGGACCGATAAGGCCCTGATGAGTCGGTTAAGTTTTCATTTGATTGACCGCTTTTCCAACTCATCTACAGCCTAACCCTCTCTGTTGGGTGCTGATGAAGTCAGAGAGCAGGTGCATGCGACGGGAGAGTGTTCTGCTGCATGCTCCGAGTGCTTATTCTGGTAATTAGGTTCTTGGGTGTACACCTACTCAGTACCTAAGTTCATCAGTGATGGACGGGCAAATATAGGCTCCTCTTTTACTACCTCTGTGTGCCTTCTCCTCTATTCACTCACTAAATCCGTGCTCCTCAACTCCTTCCTGCATTAGATTCTATGGGTATCGCTATCGACGTTCTGCTTGGATAGCCTTCGTTTCTTGCAATGGATTCTATGGTTCAGCGCTATATGTGTTTTGATTTGACAGCCTTCGCTTCTTTCAACATTGCAGTAGACAAATCTAGTTTGTCCTCATTTCTGCAGGGGGGTTTGCATTTAGCCTTTGAAGCATACTGCATTTGTTCTCTTGTCATTGTCTACTCGAATTCGACTACATACCGAGGGGAACCTATTCCAGAAATGTGCTTCGCACTACACTTTTCCATCGGCACACCCTCAGGTTATATAACAGTTAGCTAACTCCGCTCGGCATTGTTAGCGCACATTCGGCCCCTAATTGATTCTCACTGTGTACTTAGCTGGGCTAATTGCGTGATACCCCTATACTAGAGAGTGGTCCTTGAGCATATCTGCGATTCTCGACGTATGAAGATAACTTGATGTCTACTTCTTGATTGCCTTTCTGTACTTGGCTCTCGGTATATAAGCCTCCGCTCCGATCCACCTCATACTTTCGTTATTTTTTAACATTAGAAGCGATCAGACTGCATCAGTACATATTGCCTTTGTTCTCTTGTCATTGCCCTGTCGCGTTCGACTTCATACCAAGGGGAACCTTTTCTGGATATGTGCTTCACACTACACATTACCATCGGCACACCTCCGGTTATAAAAGAAGTCGAAGATAACTTGATGTCTTCTTCTTGATTGCCTTTCTGTAGTTGGCTCTCGGTATATAAGCCTCCGCTCCGATCCACCTCATACTTTCGTTATTTTTTAACATTAGAAGCGATCAGACTGCATCAGTACATATTACCTTTGTTCTCTTGTCATTGCCCTGTCGCGTTCGACTTCATACCAAGGGGAACCTTTTCTGGATATGTGCTTCACACTACACATTACCATTGGCACACCTCCGGTTATAAAAGAATTCGCTAACTCCAGTCGGCATTGTTTGCGCACATTCGGCGCCTAATTCTGCTTACTATGTACTTGGCCGGGCTAATTGCATGTTACCTCTATACTAGAGACTGGTCCTTGAGCATATCTGCCATTCTCGACGTATGAATATAACTTGATGTTTAAAGTTGAGAGGTCCTTGAAAACATCTGCCATTCTCGACGTTTGAATATAACTTGATGTTTAAAGTTCAGCAGACATTCACAACCCTCTTTGCTGCTCACCATGTACGTCACTGGGCACTCTGGGTTTTGGGGGTTACCTAAGTGCGGGTGAGTAGTCTAATCCTGCTCTACTCACGTACCAACATATATTCTTGGCAGGGATTCTCTTCCCAGTGAGCTTATGGAAAAGGTGGAGGCTTACTTGCCTGCTGATCCAGTGGTAGTGATTGGTGACCTCCAGGTTCGTAGATCAAGCAATGCAGTACGAATCGTGTTTTCCCTTATGTTGGTCCTTGCTGCAGATTATAGATTGCTGCAAGCTACGTAATCTGTTTGAATCTTCTACAAAGCGCAGACCAGAAGCTCAATACTGTTCAACTATTTGACAATTGCTAGCAAGGAGCTCCACTGAACGAGTGTATGTTGATTGTTTCAGTTGCACAGTGGTGTGTTTGATATTGCCAGATCCCCTGTCTGGTTGCACAATGATTTGATGGATGATAACATCCTTGTTGAGACGGCACGTCTAGACCCCGTTGTGAGTTCGAGTAACGGGAGGGACGGTCAGTTCAGGAGAACTCCTCTGGATAATGGAAAGCGGCAGATCCATAAAGCATCCCACATTCTTGACTTCGGAGACCTGTTCCTTGGTAAGATCGTAGAAGTGACCAACAGTACTTTGGTGCAATTTCACTCAAGCTTGCAGGTGGAACTTAGTGGTTTATGTAGGTAGACCCTGCCCAACAGATTGCTGCTAAGAATTTAAAAAGTTGAATTTTGTCTCGTTCTGTAGGTGATCCCCTGTACGAGTTTGTGCCTGTATATATGGATACCTTTCACTTGAAGAGGAGTCTCATGGAGACCTTCTTGAAGAGTTATAGGCTCCCGCTATACAGCAAACATGGAAGTAATGGAGTGAGATATGCTCAAGTTTCTGAAGGCGCGGAAGGGGTACAGTCTCTTAGGCTATCGTATTGTGCCATGTAAGTACCGTGCCTTGCCCGTTGACAGGTAAATCGATTAGCATTTTCTATATGTGGCAGTAGTGGTCGAGACCAGCTTCTTGAGGACTCGAAGCTTTTATGCAGTTCAGGAGTTGTTGATGTTTATGTGAGTCTCCAAAGCATCTGTCTATTAGTGTTTTCTATAGTATGATAATTTTACTTCAGGTGCTCTCTGAAGCTTTTCAACAAACGATGCGCGGACTCAGAGGTCCCGTAGTAGTGAGAGAGAGGGAAAACAACTCAGCCAGGCCACGAGGGCGACTAGTAAGAATGATGCATAGTTCTTCAGATGTCTCGGGCAAATCTTCTCGTCAGGTTATACGTAAGAATTGTTGGGAGAGCGACGCCAGTACATATGCTAAGAAAATTTCTTTCTTTATATCATATAGGTCGCTCTGCCAACAATTCTTTCGGGTAACACGCCACCCAAATATATATATGTGTAATAGGGCATCCCCAGGATGTTGAGCAGGTCGGTCTCCTTGTGGGGCTCAATTCTGGCTAGTTAGGTACTGTTGTTATTGAGAATCTAACGAAGTTCCTGGTAGATGGCGACTGAATTTCGAAGTGACCCCTTTTCACCCTTATATGCAGGTGCTACACGCTTCTACATGAGCTGGACCAGTTCTCTACTATCTTTCGGATAAGAGACGACGTTCGGGCAGCTAAGTCGTTCGAAGAAATTGAGGAGAAAGTTTGGGGTTTCCTCAATGAGTATTCCTTTGATGACCACAATATATGAAATAACCTTGACCAACAGTTCTTACATCAGGTACGTTCTTGTTGCGGCTCACCAGTATTCCGCTGGTGTTATGGGATCCGATACCACCACCGTGTGGATGTAACAACCCATCTTGAAGCCCCAGTCAATAGCCTGGACATCTTCTTAGAACTATTTACAACTTTCAGCGTAGAAAAGTTGCCTTGAAGTCACTAACGATATTCTGGTCCTGTCAGGACACAGAATATCATTAGTGACTCGGCCCGGCCTCTATCAGGCTTGCGAAGCAGAATCCAGACGGCCTTTTTAATACGTGTAGATGTTAAGAACCAGTTCCACCGTACGCCTTTGGTAACTTCAAGTATCAAGTGGCTTAAGGGATATGTCACCCTGAGTGTATCTTGAGCCGTCAAAGTAGGTCCAATGTGTTAAACAACGACGAAGTTTGTTTTTTAACAAGTGAAGAATTCCAGTTCATATGGTAAGCACGTCTAAAACGTCTAAAATGTTCTGGAAGAGGTGAAAGATGTTCATAAGTTTGAAAGTGTAGACCAGATGTCTTAGCTTTAGTTCGGTGGAAGTCACCGGTAAGCTCTCCAGAGAGCACCTCAAATTCACGTTTGATGGGACCAACACTCGATGTGGAATGAAGTGGTCTCGAGTTATAGTGTCAGGACTCAGGCGGTACATATCTCCTCATAATCAACTATTTGATTTATTCCGTCATATGCTTACACAGTATGGTTTCTATTTCTATTTCACCTGTTGCTATCATGTGGAAGTTTATGGACCTTCGCCCGTCATAATGTCAAACCGTCAAAATTAGTAAGCTGGTTTGAAACAACTTCCATCCAAAATGATGTAAGTCACGGAGCACCTACACTTGATAGCATGACAGCCGTGTAAAGGATGGTCTGTTATGAACAGAAGCTAAGTAGTACTCATGGACAAGTCGCCGGGAACTACAACATCCTCTGTATAGGTAGAGACTCAGAACTTCCAGTGTTTGGAAGTTAAAAGGGGATTCTGTTCTTGAGACGTCATCTGTTGAGAACTGTGTATTTTCATGGTATTTGTATGTCTAACGACTCGGCCTGCCTGGCAGGAACTGAACAAAATAGACCAACAGCAGACAGATGTGCATAAGAGAACACTGCCAGAAACCAGAGGGATGATAGGAATGATTCTCTTAGAGAGAGTAGGAAAGAAGAGTTAGAGGAAAGGAATGGTTATCTTTGAAGAGTCTTATAGTATTGTTAGAGCAGGAGAGATATATATATTGATACAGCTTTGAGTCTGATATATATTGATACGGGGAAAGTAGCTTTAAGAGAAAACAGTGACTCGGTTCGCACATTAAAGCTAACTTTAAGATAATTTTCTAAATAAAAGATGAGCAATGAAGAGTAGTAACGTGTATTCTTACTTTGTTTGAGAAGAGTTTATTTTTTTGTTCACTTGAAACTTTATTTGTTTTTATTTGCTTTGTGTAACGTTATTGTATTTTCTTGAGGTTTTATTTGATTTCTTTCTTAGTATGTTGTATATTTATTATCAACTCTTCAGTTAATGTCGTGTTCTTGGTAGTGTTAATATAATTTTTTTTGCAAGAGTGAAGTCAAGAGATTTTTCTAATTCACGATCTGTAAGCCAACAAGAAAGATGATTGGTCCATTGTTGAATGTTTCGTGAAGTTGTGAAAATATTCTACAAGATTGAGACAGTTCATCTAATCATTTTGGTTTGTGCTCATATAATTTTTCAAGTATTGATTTAAAATTGAAATAATTTAATTATTTTGATTTGCATTAATATAATTTTTCAAGTATTGATTTAAAATTAAAATAATTTAATTATTTTGGTTTGTGTTAATATAATTCTTTAAATATTGATTTAAAATTGAGTAAACTCGTTCAATTTTGAAAAAGTGAAATTAAATTTTAATTTAATTCTTAACTTTTGGAACAAATATTTTCAAAAAACAATTGTGAATTTAAAATCTCGATCGAAAATAATATTTCGAGATAATCCATGTGAACTTCATCAAATATCTAAGAACAATAAAAAAGTAGTGAATGTTATTGCGATATCCAAAGTCGAGTTAAATTTTGCAAATTTGCTAAATCGATTAACTATCACAAAGATTACATTGTATCTATTTGACCATGTAGAGACGTAATGAAGTCCATGTTCATGCTTTTCTAAAATCTGGTTGAAATCGATAAAGGATGAAATAACCTCTATTTTTTCTCATAAGAAACTTGATTTGTTTGACATTTTACACATGTTTTCACAAAGTGAATAACATTTTTTTCATGTGGAGTCAATAAAACTTTTTTGCTATTATTGTTGAAGTGGACTTTTCTCTTTTATGGCTTGACAAGGAAGCATCATGACGCTCTTTGAGCAACTTTGTCATAAATTTTCTTTGTCTCACATAAACTTGACTTTGTTTGAACATGAGTAAGACATGTCTCATCTGCATGTTTTGCAACTTCACTCCTCGCTTGAACTGTTCCAAGTACTCCTTTGGTTGACATCACCCATGTAACTTTCACGTATTCGTATCTCCAAGTTTGACTCCTTAGGATACATAGCTTGTAAAATCTGTGTTGACGATGAAAAATATTCCTCCTTGGGACTCAAGAATCACATTGTCTTTCTTCGCTTTGTGGATTAATTTCACAGGTATCATGCCACCATAGTTGCCTTGGTGTCATCGGACCTTGTGTTCCAAAGTACTTGAACGAAATACTATCGATAATGAATATAATCAAAGTCGAGCCAAAGAGGAAATGTATAGAGTGAGCACATTTCTAAGATGGCACTCCTTGGTAGCAGTAAGACAAAATAGGAGTATAAATGTGATGCCTAATGAGTTGAGAGAGGAAAAAATAACTAAATGAATCAACAAACACAACAGCTAGAATGTCAACCCAGAGGGTAGAAGCAAATCTCATAAAATATAAGTATACATGCTATGCTAATGAGTTGAGCGAGAAAAAGATAACTAATAATGGTAATAAATGAGCTAGAGTGTCAACCTAGAGGATAGAAGCAAATCTCCCAACAAAGATCACATACACAATTATAAGTACTGAATAAGTGTACACTAAAAGGCACTCTAACTTCATCAACACCCAACAAGGAAAGTTATGCAATAGATGAGTAGGAAAAATGATCAAGCAGAGTTGAAAACTTTTTCAACTCAACAGGTATTGTCTATACAAGAGTATTTGTTCAGTTCCGAGAACATCTAAGGGTAAACTCCATATCTTAGTGTAGTGGTAGATTTGTGAGCTTGTGAAGAGAAAATCTCAAAATTAGTGAAATTAAAACACGTTATATGTCAAGCAAGAGAAAACAAACGAAAAAGAGGGAGATAAAGACAGGAAGAGATAATCCAAGACACAGATGCTAGCGTAAGAGAGAGGAACAAGAAAAATACATAGATTTCATAGAGACAAAAACCAACAGCAACAAGAGAGAATATATACAGAGATCTAGAAGGTTCGCCGCCATGGACTACAAGAATAGTATGGAAGATAGAACTGCCTAGATTATACGAATTCATTCTCTACGTTTACTTATGTGATTTTAGAGAGTGATTTTATGTGATTTAGGGTCGATTGTTACCTTAGAGCTACTGATAGCGAAGCTTAGTCCGGTGTTCTTCTTCTCTTCGAGACGATGGGTGCTTGGCCCTTGGGGTCCTTCTTTCCCTTGTACAGCTTGATGAGGTCTATTAGCCCGTCGGCTATTCATTGCATCGCATGTTCACTTACGTGATTTCCAAGAATAATCTCATTAAAGCCTTGTTCGTTCCAGCGATGCACGTAGATGAAACTCTCCTCTCGGAGTTCATGCCACTAAAACATGTCCAGCGGTACAAGGTGTCAACATTACCGCCGTTACCAGTCAAAGAGCGCACCTTACCGTTTCCCGGTAGATTTTATAAATGCTTTGACTAGTGCCTTTAACGAATAATGTACGTTTGCATATGAGAGGGTAAATATGTGTAATGTGCCATTCGGTAAGAAGCAGAAATGGCAGAATCTTCTCCTCTTGGTGTTTTCTCGAGGATAAAGCTTTTGTAAATGAAATGAACATCCAGTTTATAGACCAATATCTGAAATGAAATGTTGATGCAAGAGTGTTTGAACGTTGGTACAAGAATATTTAGGGGTTGTTGCTTTATCATGCTCAATGATTTCTGTAAGTTTTAACCGAAGAATAATGGATAAAAACTCTGTGTTTGGTAATTCTAGAGTTACAATAATTGAGAACTTTTGTATAGAATCCGAACTGCAGACATTGATCTTCTAATGACAATTGAGTGAACTGAATTACATTGTGAATTTCGGATTTTTTTCATGATAAGAACTCTATATGTGAATGCTTTTAATGAAATAAAATATACCTTACGAACACCGTAAAGTATCTCAGGAAAAGTATGCTTTCCGCTTGTCGTAATGTGTCCCCTTGCTCGTTTGAATGGATTGCTCTTGAGAAATAGCAGTCCAAATGTAAAAGATAGAAAATGAGTTAATTTGGAAAGTGTGTTTACGAAAGTTTTGTGGCGAACAAAATCCAGTGACATGTTGTAATTGGGGTTTTTGGTTTAAAAGATGTATATCAAAGGATGAAAAGCAAGAATACCCTACAAAGAAAGTATAACGTTAAGTGTACTTCTTGCTCATTACAGAATTATATGAAGTTTTCTGTAAGACTCTATTAGAATGGTGATATTCGAGAATGGACCCTATACGTGGTACACATTTTGACAATTAAATAATCGTTAATAGCGATTAACCACACACGTACCACAGAACTGTGTTCACCATGATGGACGGTAACCGTGCAGTGGACAAGTTCTGTTACTGTCTCCGTGGTTAGGACATAACAGCGAGTCAGAGACTCACTGTATGTAACTCGAATTTTAATCTTTATCGATTCGAACTGCAGTTAAGGCGCTTGTTCGAGGTGCGTGAAGCCTTGAGTCAGACGAGGGTAAAACAAGGGGCTCCGCTTGCAATGGGTCGGTTCCTTCTTTCCCTTGTAAGGCTTGATGGGGTCTTCCCATCCGTTGGCTATTCATTGGGTCGTGTTTTTCTCTTGCAATGGAATTGCAGTGCTATCGTGAGTGATTTTCTCGATCTATTTTTTCCTTCTCTTTCGTCATCAGTTTCATTACACGACAAAATATTCTCTTTTTCTTTCGGTTTTCATAAATCGACGTATAGCTATGTTACCGCATAGCAAAAATGTTTCTCTTGCATACAAAAAATTATAACTTGTTCTAACTAAACTGCAAAGAAAAGAAGAGCTGCAAGATTGGCTTCGTCTATTGTCTGGTGCAGATCAGAATCATTCAAAATTTAGAATTCATATAAGCTTTGGATAAGATTTCCTCCGTACTAGAGGAGCAGATTTCATAAGCTTAGTTACGGACTATATATCGTACTGGTAATTCAATTCGCACATATCTAACTGCGTGTTATATTTTACATGTGTTCTTCTATTCGTGTAAGACGATGCATCCTTAGGGCTAGGACGCCAAGAAAGCTCCGAGTGCACAAGAATTGTACTAAATTATGACAAGAGAAGGTGATGAAGATAGATGATTGAGAAGCTAAATAAATTTAAAAAACTTATTATTATTAAAATATAATAAAACTTGTGTTTTTAGAAGGTTTACAAAGTTTTTATTAACATATTGTTGACTATATTCCAAATATTTGATGACTTTAATTTTGAGTTTAGGTACAACGAGAAACGTATTGTAAAAGAAGTTATTTACCATCAAAAAGTAATGGGAATATGGGAAGGAGTTTCTTGTTGAATTTTGTATATTCTGCATAAGAGAGATGGTGAAATGGTGCACCAGCACCGAACCAGAACCCCGAATTTTTTACCGCATCTATCGCTTGTCCGGACGTGCCCCTCTCGACAAAAGTTCAAACAGCATGCATATTGAGTCTGACTTCCATCGGAAGATGGAAGAAAGCAGCTACTAAACTTTTAATTTATTATCTAACCTTTCAACTAGAAAAAGTTATGTAATAAATTAATGTATTGATTAATAATTCATTTACTCAATGAACGTGGGAAATACGTCAGAGCGCGACTGAATTATGAGTTTTTTGTTTTGCAACGAGTTACCGTCTGAATAAGTCAGTCAATCTTGTGAAGTAGGTAGTTCCGGATGACCAGGAATTACTCAAGTCAAGTAAAGACAAGACAGTTGAGAATGCAGACGTCAATAAATTCAGATAGGTATAGTAGGTGAGTTTGGATTGACCAGGAGTTACTGAAGTGAAGTTTAGCAAAGACGGTTCAGAATGCATACTACATGAATAAATTTAGAATGTGTACTATGTTACTTCATTTAGATATGATATTGGTTATGTGTCACCATAAAATGATAAAAACATATTCCCTTAGTAACGTGTCACAGTTCTCCGGTGTAGTCATAGTATAGTACGGTAATTTTATCTAGATCGTTAAGAAGAACAAACGGGTAGATCGTTTGTTCTTCCAGAGTAGATAAGAACAAACTATTATTTTTCTAAATGTTTTTGAAATATGTGCAGGAACTTGTCCTCTAATGTCATTTGGGATGTATATGAGATGAACATGCTGCAGCACTTATATATTCAAGGCGCATTTGGTCCCTGCAGTTATTGGTTAAGTTGGCTCCTGTCGGTTGGTCGAGTTAATATATAATATTTAAAGATATTTTAATTATTTTAGTTATTTGAAATAAAATTATTATCTAATACATATAAGTTCTCTTATATCAAAAGTTCTTCAAAAGTTCATTCTGCATGCATATTTAGGTTAAGAGAGAAGATATATTTATTTCAAGCAATGTATGTCTCCGTGAATATTGACTAATTACTTGTGATATGTATGCAACATCAACATGCAATGAATCATTACTTTAAAGCTTTGGGGGAGCTTTGATTCAAATTTTTACTGAAGAGATTTTGTTCTCGCAAGCAAATTCTATCAGCAATTAAATATGCAAGCAACATGAACTTCTGGGGAACCTTTGTACGCTTGTTGTTATCAGAAAATATTAAACTAAAATTGAAAATTATACATTAAACTAAAAAGTTCAAAATATTTGTAAATATTCTATATTAGATGAATTTGAGATAAATATCGACTTAACCGATAAAGCAAGGAAACATGAACGTGCTGCAAACCGTATATATACGGGAGGCTACAAGCAAATAACCAAGAAGTTAGTGAGATATATAATTTATTATTTATCTCTTCTTAAACAAAAGGCTAGGTACTGAATTAAACTACGTGCATATTTCCCCTCTTCTAAACTCGGAAGAGAATGAAGCATATGCATGCGTCCCATACATTAATACACGTAAATATGGATCCAAAATATATACAGGACAATAAGTGAAAAGAGGACAAACCGAGTCACAAGAGGAAAATATAGCTGGTGGACTTGCTTTTGGTGGATTTATTTTCGATCAAAACGAGGCTAGCAAGTATTTTTGGAGACGTAGAGTGAGTACGGAGAGTGTTTTCTTTTTTCCTCTATTTTCTTTTATTCACTAAAACATTCCTAAAATTATTATATAAAATTTAACATTTAATTCATATATTTATATTTAGTAAATATTAGAAAATAAAGAAATATAAAAACATCCAGACAGAATCCATAAGTGAAACGCATGAGCATGTATTTCTGAGAGCACAAGAGAGAGGTCAAAATCAAAGATCCAATAATTTATGATAACAAAAACCAATAATTTTTTATTTTTAATCTGTTACCTTTCTATCCAAAAAAGTTAAATACTGAATGAATGGAAGACGGAGTTGGTCAATATATGCATGCAACCAATATTTTTGGGTAAAATCCCTCTGCAAATAGCCCATCCGCATAATGAAGTCCTCCTCTTTACCATGTATATCATATGAGAAACATTATAGGGGCAACTGGGCTTTAAACCTTGATTATGATTAGAAAAGTAAGAAAGAGAAATATTTTTTTCCTCTTAGTGTTCCTTGAGTTTGAGTTTGAGTTGAGTTCTTGGAACAAAATAGAAAAGATTCTATTTTGTTCCAAGAAACCCCTAAATTTTCATCTTAACATTTTTTTTCAATACTAAATAGTTTTCTTTGAGATGAATCATAACTTATAAAGCTGGTGAATAGTTCTAATTTGATATTTTATTTCAAATTGAGATGAAGACATAATCACCATAACCATTTTCTACATAACGGTTGAATTTTCTAGTTTTCTGAAAACAAACCCGCAAAATAAGTATTTTGGGTTACCGGAGCACTTGTAGTCATACTCGGGATTAATCAACGATTCAATGATTGACTGTTACTAATTATATAATTTTAAAGATAATTTTTATTAATATATATTTTTGAGAATATTATTCATTTTGAACTCAATAACAGTAAATCTGCACGTGATTAATGTTGTCTAAACCATCTACATGGTGGTGGCAAAACAACTGGGTCTACACAAATAAGTACACAGTGTCTACTCCCTTTACTGTCAAGAATGTGGCTCACTTCAGTCTTAGACATTTCTGATTTCTCAACCAGTTATGTAGCTATTTTGTACATTTTGTACAAAAGAGCGCGCGTTAGTTAGAGCGTTTAGTTAGGGCGTGCCGTTTTAGCTACGAGTGGCGCGTTTTTGGTACCAAAAGGTCTGAAATATTTGTGCAGTCAAATGTTTGGTGGAAAATTTGGTCCCAAATTCTGCGAGTCCGAAACATTTAAATAAAGGTGACCGCAGTGAAGTGTTTTAATAAACGTGGAAGTGAAAAAAAAACGTCGAGCAGAAAAATTACAGCAGGTGGTGAAAAAATTATTCTCCTTTGTACTGTCAGTACAAATGCCTCTCTGACGAAGGGAAGAAATATTTTTACCGCGAGCAGACGATGAGAAGGAACTTGACGGAGGGTGAATATGCATGCAGAAAAACTTGTATAAGTATAATAAGTATAAATGTTGCAGCATGTTCATCTTAAATACTCAATAAATTAAACTTCTTAAGTATATTTTTCTCTTTTGAATTTTAAAAAAATAAAAAATAAAAAAATATACATGCACGAATGCCGCAATAAAATACACGACGATAAAAAAAATTCATTTCGGTGTTTTATACCCGCACCATCGGTTTCATAACACCAAGTTTATAAATTATCAATTTTTATACTAATAATGTGAGATCTAAATAGTTAGTTTCAACACCATTATACTTATAAATGCAAGAAAAATATTAAAATATTAAAATAATTAAACCACGAAATATATGCACACTCGATGAACTTCTGAAAAACTTCGCTCCTTCAATGATATTAAAAACTATATAAATATTAAAAATTTATATATCAAATAAAAAAACTCAAAAGTTTTTATAAATATTAACTATTAGCCTATGCTTGGAAACAAGGAAAGATCATGTGCTAAAGTATAAATCAAAGAACCTGAAACTGTTTATACATTAGTTCAAAATAAATTTAATTTATTTCATAACCCTTTCTGAGTATACTACAAATCCTCCGGTGACCCAGAGGACATTATTTTGTGAGTTTTCATTTAAAGAACTGTGAACCGTTATGCTTTTGGGGACTACAACTTCTTGGATTATGTGAAATAAAAAATTAAATTAAAACCATTCACCAACTTGTAAAGCTGGTGAATCGATTCATCTCGAAACAAACTACTTAGTATTGACACACAAATGTTGAGATGATGATTTCCAGTTCCTTGAGAAAAAAGATTATTTTCTTCAGAACCAAGTCACACTCAGGGAAAAAATTATTCTCTTTCGTACTTTATACTCGTACTCGTGGTTCAACGACTGTATAAAATATCGCCGCGTGACAAGGCTCACATACTTCAACATACTCGTGACCAATCGAGTATTACGGAGATGAGAAATGAACCATTCTGTGAGTTTACTCATGAACGCTGGAGACCTGCAGCACTGCTAAGTTGCCTTGGTGATCGGTCGGCGAGAACGGAAAGCATGTTGTGTTATCCGTGGAAGCAGAATATGGGGATTACTAGATGTCCATGCGGAATACGGACATTATTAAAGCTCATGTGAACTCTAAACACGCGAATCTGTAAACACAGAAAAGTGTCTGACACGCGAATGTATGTAGTACAAAACATGTGTATACTGTGAACATGCGACTGGCTCCTCTTCACGCGCATGTGCAAACTTCACCTCGCGAATTGAAGATCTTCACAAACTTCACGACAAAGAATAACCATCTCACAATGTGGCAGAAGCTTTGAGTAAGACCTCACTTTCCCTTCATATTATGCACTGTGGAGCTGTGACCTTCCGAGATAATACAGTATGCTAAGAGCGCAGGAGATCGATAAATCTATCCACACGATGTTTCACTCCTGCCTATATCTCTTAAAGGACCTGAGCACCGAGCACCATCGTCAGGTTGCCACGATGTCCCTAGTTCATAGTAGAAAAAGGAAAATACTGATATTCTTCTGTCTGTGCAATTCTAAGCGTGGAGAAAGACACAAAGAAATACACACGAATCCCGAAAACCTCGGGACAATGTGAACTACGCAGCATTGATCCCCTAACATCTAATAGACTACCTAATATCTCCTCGCAAGGAACTTATAAGTCATTTAACAACACTGAAACGTTACAGCAAACGAGGATCTAAATATGAATACGATTGACACTATCAGAGGCGTCAGATAGGCCGTACCATAGTCTGTCTAATCATCGGCCCGAGCGACACTGATTTCTCCAAACGGTCCGCAGCTCTACCAGTGTTGCTATGCAGTTAAGCGCTTTGTGACTCCTCACTCGCGCTTAACTGCATAAGAGCAAAAGACCTGGAACGCCAGTTTTCTGAAAGACTTGGAACACTTTGGCAGTCCGGAACTAACCACATGATCGTACACCAAGTCCATCGACTGGACATCAACAAGAAAACTAAACCTGACACGGAACTCGAATGAGAGACTGACAGTATTGAGAAATTCTCCTCAAAGAATATGCCATGCACATGTGTTCCTGACACATATGCAGGGAAACACAGTACACACTTGGAATATGACGAGAACGACGCCAGCCATCAGTTACAAAGAGACGAGCTGCTATAAGTTAAGATGTACATCGTTTCAATCTGACAGTAACTGTAAGGACCCGCACTGCTATCCTCATCACAGACCGACAGAACAATCCATCCCCGCAGAAAGAAACATGTATGTCGAAAGAAACAATCAAATATCATACGATAATAACACACAGATCGACAGGAGGAAGCGAGAATTACACACAGATGGACAGAGTGGAGGAGGTAACTCGGTTTAGTTTCTGAACCAAAACCTCCCAAGGAGATCCCTTTCACACTCCCAGCTCCCTCGGGGAATTCCAAAAGGTTAAGCGGGTGCCACTTTGCACTCCTGGTGAAAGGAAGAGACCATTTTCATTCCCAGAATTAAACAGGATACTACAATTTCGACCTCTAACCTCTAACCTCTCTACCCTGAAGCTTCCCACAGACTCGCAGAACGTTCAGATGACCTCTTGTTTTGTTTTGTCATCTGGTAAGAATTCCCGTCAGTGACCATCCCATCGGCTGTAACATCATCCATCAAATACTAGTGCTCAACACCAGATTCGCGGCCTGCCGCCGTGTGGTAAGGTAAGACGGGACCTTTGTTTATAATTACATGGCTTCTTCGCCTCTCTCATCGTCTTCTTCACATGATCGTTGCAGTGGAGAGAACTGGACCTCCGTCTTGCCTAAAGGTGGGAGATCATAAGGGGCAATGAGATCTATCCATGTCTATCTATTGACACAATGTACACGGAGACCTTGTTCGTCTAGAGCAGCGAGAGAGAATGTTCCCATTTGCATTCCGTTTCCCCAAGGAAACACGGAGAAAGCCACGAGATCATCATATGTATAGATATGTACAAAACGGCGTCTTCAGCAGATAACTACATCCTCGTGCATGCGTCCGAAAGTATTCTCTCCGCTGTAGGTCATATAGAGGAAACCATCCTGGTCTTTATATTCGTCATAAATCTGTGCCATCATGGCGGAGGTTGGAGGCAAGACGTCCTTCACGAAGACGAATATTGCCTTCTCTGGAGTCAGTTTCATCCTCTTCCGGATGACGAATACAAACTGTCCCACGGCCAAGTCCATAGGCACCAGAAACTTCTTCTTGTCTATGTCGGGGATGCTGCTCTTATCCGCTCTCTTCACTATAACTGGAACTCTGTCTGGATACTTCTCCAGTATCCGGGCGGACTCTGCTTGCCTGCTCACTAGACTGTTCGTCTGTTTGAACTGAAACTCGCTTTCTCCCATCCTTATGCACCTCCTCCTGTTCACTCGACGTCCCCCCTCTTTCACCTCCGCTTCTTTTCTTCACTTTCAGCGCTCTTCGCTACTCGCAACGGTGAAAATCCTCTTCGCCCCAAAATCTGCTCACTTTTTGGAAAGGAAACGAAACTTATGTGAGTGAACCCAAAACTGAATCGCGTTCTGCACAAACTCTGGAAACAACGAGGGCAAAGACACAATCCAGAGATCTTGTCAAATCCTGCTGAAGCACACCTCCAGTGTTCAACTTCAATACCTGCCCACTCTTGTCTCAGTTGCGACTAATGGGGTTAGTCGGCCAGGGTAAGATCCCTACTACTGTGCGCAGTGGTACACACATATTCACACTGGTAGAACTTAAACACCTCACACCCAGTTTTGAACAGCCCTGACGCGATCTGCTGACTTCAAACCAACAGGCAGAATCTAAGGACTGGTAGAGAAAATGTTCGATATGAAAGTTCCATGAACTTTTATAATCTCCTCCCAATTTCTTCCAAGTCGACTGTAATGGTCTCAGCGGAACACCCAGACAGAGAGCAGCAATTATTATACGGGAAACGGCGCCCTTCAACTTCACGGCTTCAACTGGAAGCACTGAACACCTCTAAGGATCTACTGGAGCCTCCAAAACGGACACGGTGCTCCCAATTGTCCCGGCCAGGATAAGAGCAATTGACAAAGCACACCGCAGCCCAACAATCCTTTCAATCCAGGTAAGATGTCTTTCCGCTTCTCATTACTCTCCAAGCCCAGCCTCACTTGGCCTCGCGCCAAAGACACTCCATCCTTCTCCAGAGTCATCTCACAGTAACGCAGATCCGGATTAAAAACACACCGAAACGCGAGCACAGGGAGCACGGTCCATCAGCAAGAAACACATCACTTGCCCGCAAAAGAAAACGATGCTAAGGACCAGATAACGATACCTTCTGTCTGCGTGACAATATCGATGAAGAACTGGCGCAAATCGAACCAGAAGAAAGGAAAGGAAGCAGTCGACTGTCAAGCGAGACTCTTAGCTATCAACGATCATCAGCAGCAGCACAACAACAAAAGACTAACTTAAAGATCTCTTGGTCTATTTCTTTCGCTCCTGCTCACATGATTTTCCTCCTGATTCCCTTCTCTATGGCTGGTCTACGTTGGTTCCTTCCGCTGGCCGCAATTCACAACCTCATCTCCTACTCTTCTACTTCTTCTTCCTTGTCCCCCCACCGTCTTCTTCTCCTTCTCCTCCTCCTTTCGACTCTCGTCTGGTCTCTTGCTTTGAGCAATTCGTTCCCCTGCCACGGTAGCGTCCTCGTCGTCTCCTCGACCGGTTATCAAGTTTCCCAATTAGGCAATGGCTTGATACAACCGGCCAAGCTCTACCTTCCAGGCGACTGATCCAGGATAGGTGACGCCATGTCAGCAAAGTGGAGTCCAACAACCGTTACGGCTTCCATCGTCCGTCCGAGTGGATTGAAATGCACGAACTTCGGGGCAGTGAGTCATGCGAGTCCTCCTAGACCGGAAGCTGGGTTCTACCGTAGCGGCACACTAGTGACTGGACTCTGGAGGTGAAGGCCGTGAAGCATTACGAACCTATTTCGATGAGTAACTTCCGGCTGCCGTACAGTTGCCATGATCCCTGTACGTAGAATCAATATAACACGCCACGCAATGAATAGCAAATGGATGGAAATACCCCATCAAGCCGTACAAAGGAAAGAGGGACCCTAAGGGCAAAGCAACCAACGCCTAGAGAGAAAGAAGAACATCGGTGCCGCTACCAGTAGTTTTAAATTCATCTATTATTTTTAAAATATCATACATAATTAAATTAAAATTCTTGTATACAACATATGCACATGAAATAACATAATCTACTTATGGACAGTGTCTCTTAAAGCTCTCTATAGACTAATAGAAATTTGCTGTCTAAAAGATATAATGCAAAAAAAATTGATATTATTGACGTCTTTATGATAAGCTCTAGCACAATCTCAACTAAAAATGTCAAACTCACAGACTGACGCTCCATATATCTCCCAGGTTAGAAGATGAAACGATGTCTTTCTTGCATACTCCTGTACTTGGTCATCTTCGCTGCTATCGTCTCACCTGCAGTCCATCCTAAAAGATGAGTGATCACCTATGACACCACTGAATCTCGTGTCAAATCTGTGATAACCACATTTGTCACTAAGATTTGATCTTCTCTCGTCATGTAAGATCAACTTTATGTTATGTAATCATTCTTCTATGTTATAACAAACACAATGTTCCTGATTGCATCATGAGTTACTATTCCCTCTCCATCGTGAGAATAGCTAACAAAGTGTCGTGATACCAAGAATCAATATAGAATCAACGTGATACCTTGAGTGGAATATATCGCAGAATGGAAAACAAAACAGAAGATTCTCGGATTCAACTCATTGCTGTGTAAGTCAAAAGTTCTACATGTAACCTGGAGTCCGGAAATCGTTTGTTTGGGTACGAGGTGGCCACGCCACTACGCTCTCCAGTCTCTTCTTTCTCATCACGTGTTTGATAGAGGTAGAGGAGATTCGAAGCATCAGAAACCCAAGATGTTGTGCGAGATGACGGAGATGTACAGTATGGCAAAGGAGAACGAACGTTAAGAGCCCTTCTCTATTCATATTCTATCGATGTCGTGCGAGGTTGCATGAACCTTGATCGTTCGATGAAGTAATAAATTACGACCTATTACTATTGCCATGCACGCGAGAGCAGTTCATATGAGTAGAATTAACGTGGTGCGTAACTAACTGCGAACACAGTGAGAAGCCTAGAGTTGTGGAATGGTCTTGCAGACGAATAGTTACTTTCATTATGGAGAAGCGACAAAGTGATCATCACGGAGAGTGTTACAATTTCGGCCAAGAGGCCGTGAACTTTCCTCCGGAGCTGCCTGTAGGAAAACGTCACGGACGTCTTTTATTGACTTTTCATCCGGTTCAGCAGTGAGTTCCAGTCGTAAGGAAGTTTAAACCTCGAAGAATTTACTTTAATTTCTAAAAATAAATAAAATTAAAAAAAGAAAAATCTCAATTCACAAATATTCCGTCAGCGATCCACTGCTCTAAACAAAGTTGTCCTACGAACTTTTTCTAATAACGACATATTGTTATTTGTCTTTCACGTACTGCGAAACTAGAATACACATTGAGCGTAAGATGCATTATCACCTCCTCCGTGTTCAGATGGAGGAGATATTGATGCATTCTCAATTTAAAACCGAACCTTTTCTCCGGGAAAGTTTAGGTAATAAATTAATATGTGAGTATACACTTTGTTTATACTAGGAAGGAGAGCATTGAACATACTTTTATGTATAGGTTTTTTATCACAGTGATCAGGTGTAGCAAAGAGAATTAAATTTAATATTTAAATTTAATTCTCTTTTAATTAATAGATTTTTAAATTTCTCAATTTAAACTTAGTTATTTGAATTTGGTAAAATAAATTTAGAAAATATTTCTTAGTTCTTCTTTGCTCCTCCCTTTATTTACTAAATCTACAACGTGTGTATGTTTTCTGAAAAGTATCCTTCCGAAGCCAGTCACCATGTCATACTCCAACCAACAATGTGCGATAATTTTCTTCCTACATGGTATCGTTGTAGTTTTCCTTGTCCGGGCCAGAAGTTCATGTCAAAATATATTAGGTCTAGCCATATGCATATGACTGTAAGATGCCTTGCAGGACTTAGCAATGGATGAGAACTTGTCCTCCGTTGGATGTTAGTTCAAAGTGATGTAATCGTTTTAGTATTTGTTACTTTACCATGTTAGGAAAAACTACTTGGGGTGTGATCCCTCTACTCAATAGGGTGTCTTAAATATATCACTGTAAGAATATTAACGGTAAGTAAGATGACACCCGTAAACGTATGTGATATAAGTTTTATGGGTTGTTCAGCCTAACCTATAAACTATTTCATGGAAGAATACTATGAAAATCAGAAAGAAAAAAAAGAAATTTTGTAATTTTATAGCAGAACGGTCGATGAAATTGTGAAAACCGAAAGAGAAAAGAAAGAGATAGATCTGAACAAACTGCTAACACATAGTCCAACAATTCTGTTACAAACGTAGCTACTTGTTGCTATGGATTTGAAAAGCTAATCGTCAATTCAGTTAAGTGAGAAGAAGACAAAAGCGAAGAGATTGTGAGATATTTTTTCATTTTTGTGCACACTTTGAAAACCTTATATATATACCTTGTAAAGGTATATATATATAAGGATGATTTTGTTCTGCGGCTTTGCTTTCTGGGGACAAAAGGACTGATTTTACTACTTAAATTTATTTTTGCTGATAAGATTTCCTTACAAGAATCAAATTTGTTGAATTAAGATTTAAATCAAAGCTCTCCTATAGCTTTACACTATGTGACTAAATTTACAACTATTTATTCAATATATATTGATATGATTAAATACAATTTTAATGATTTCTTAAAACAAATCAATATTTTCTCTATAACCAAAAGTAAACAGGAAAAGAAGAATTATTTTTCTTCATTTTTATACCCGCGTCTAAGGTTTAATGTAGCATAAGTTTACTTAAACTTTGATTCATCTAGTCCAGTTTGTTATACATCAAAATTAGTTTGAATTTTTTTTGGAGAGATTACGCATAGCTATCCTTTGATTTTCATCAAGAAATTTTATTTTATTTTATTTTTGAGAGTATTTATCCCATTAGACTAATCTTAGACGAAAGAAGAACTAATGTTGATTTAGAAAAATATCAAATACATAACCTTGCAATTCCACTGCAAGCGCAGCACTTTATTTTTCATACATAAAAATATACTGTAAAAAAACATCTACTAACGGGAGCGAATACTAGACCCCGGTGATATCCTCATTTCTAGCATACATATAATCACCTTCTCCATCTTCAAGTGGAGAAAGCAGCATGCTATCTAACTCTTTCAGTGAGAAAGGTTAGATAATAAATTAATATAGATCATAAGATTAATATATATTTTGTTTGGAGCTCCCTGTCTTGTAGTCCTAGAAGTGGATTTTCACTCGCTGTGGTTATGAGTTAAATGGGTATCTGTCATGACTCTAGATTTTTTAATATTAATAAATAAATTTAATATTATATATTAGTTTAGTACAAAATTTTGATATTACATTCCATGAATTTTCCCCTATTTCAGCTCTTGTCTTCTTGTACACTACGCAGGGAGATTGGGATGCATATTTATTCAGTCCACCTCCTGTCTGATTATTCACCGCTATCTCTTGATTGTTCATGTTGCATGCAATATATCCATGCTTATTATTCATCTCATTTACACTTTGAAGTGTACATGGGTTTAACATATATTTTAATCTTTTTTGCTGGAAGGATATATATTAATGTCCTTGTAAAACGATGCAATCTGAGAATAAAGGTCTCAGTCTTATCTCCCAGCAACGCATCAGCCCGGACTTCATTTATGGGGTATATCTTGCTGAGTTGGCTACTCCGAGACGAGTTATATATGTCACTTATGAATTTTTTAAATTTTTTATTATATTTTATTATAAGATATGTTTATAATATTTACACGTTTTCTGATAAGAAAACACGAAATTCACTGTACAAGGCCGTTGGGGATGCTTATTATCCGCTGTGAGGGTAAAAAGTGTCTTACTGCATGTGAACTTTATTCAATACCATTTTAGTGCCAATTTTGGCGTATAGTTTAATGTTAAATCATTGTATCACTGAGAATTTCTGTCTTTGTTTATTCTGTTCAAATGGGTTTTAAATACAGTATCACTCAGATTTCATAATATTATACTCGAATATGTTGCACAGGCGTTTTATTCAAACAAGCGTTTTATTTGCATATTATATTTATGTTTTATGAACTTCATTTCCTAAGTAAAGTTAAATAAAGCACCTAAGCTTTTGTGTTCGGAAGAAGCCGGTAGTAGTATTTCTTACTGAAGTATCAGGTAATTCTCCGACTTATTTGGCAGAATTTTGCAATATCAGGTAATTCTCCGTCTGAATTTTGCACCACGTCTTCTTCTTTTGCGTTACCTACTACTGGCTTTTTCTTTTTCTGACGCATTCCTGTGACGTGCAAAATTATGCCCAGGCAGAGGAGAAGAGTAAAAGAAGAGGACGAGTAGACAGTTTCCTTTTTCGTACGTAAAGGTGAGTTGGCTTGAATCAGAAAGAGCATGAAGAATGTGCGAGCATCAGATAAAGAATTCCAGCTTAAAGAAACCTGAACATTTCCTTCCA
The DNA here is from genome assembly GCA_036924285.1 of Asterella californica. NCBI lineage: Eukaryota > Viridiplantae > Streptophyta > Marchantiopsida > Marchantiales > Aytoniaceae > Asterella > Asterella californica. Next base: position 42,199,083 of record JAYKYS010000001.1, read on the forward strand.
GATCTCATGAGTGACCGCACCGCTCTCGGTGCTTTTTATATATATAAACTAACAGGGGGAGAGAAGATGACTACAGTACAGTACCTACAGTTAGAGATAGGCTTAGCTTCTGTGCCCTCTATTGTCCCGCCCTTCCTTTGGATTTATGCTTTCCTGCTGTGAGTACGCTTTTACTTGTTGCTATATATAGTTATATGTAGATTGGTAAAACGGGAAAGGAAAGAGGTGGTTTTTTTGTCCCGTAATGAAACGGACAGGTGTAATCTTTATGGAAAAGAAAAAAGAAAAGAGAGAATGTATGCGAATAAATCACGAACCCCTAATTTATAATTCTATTGCAAGTGTAGTTATTTATTTACTTTGATAATAATGTTTTTATGGGAATATAGTTGTTAACTTTTTAAATATAATTAAATATGATATCTACAGTCTAATTCTTGGGAATATCATACCCATTTTTCCTTTGCTAAAGATATGGATATTCTAGTATAAAAAGATGTCTTCTTTTTATAATTATTCACCTCTCCATCTTCTGATGGAAGAGGTAAATATGTAAATTTATTACCTAATGGGAAGGGTAAATAATAAATTCAGGCTTGTTTTAAATTAAAAATGTTTCTCAACAACCTCCCGCACTTATAGTCTTTGAATCGCATCTTTTTGCACTTTTTTTATGAGTTATGTCTGGACTGCCTTGCAACTCCAGGTGCGGTTAACATTTAATAATTAAAGTTAAATTTGAGTTTTATTTACAACATAGTATGGAATTTTCTTACAACACTTTATGTTTTCCAATAACAAAAAACGGACAAAAGTTCTCCAGAAGTTCATATTTCTAACGTATTTAACTAAAACCGTGTTTAAATTACTTTTCGCATTAGAAGTTTCTGGAACGCCAATATATAGTCACTTTTTCTTCCAACAACGTTTTTTAGATGCACGGAAATATGCATAAGATTCAAACTCCAACAACTAGCTTTTAAACCACGGGTATGAGTATTAAAGCTTGAAAAAAATATTCTTTTTTCTTCACAGTGTTCATTGAGTCCAAAAAATCTCTTCTGCTTCAAGAATCCCCGAAATCATCATCTTAACATTTATTTTTCAGTACTAAGTAGTTTGGATTGAGATGAATCATAATTAGCTTTTATTTGATTCCTTACTTCACATATTCCAGTTCGAGACCAGAAACATTTTCTACACAAAGGTGAAAATTCTAGATTCTCTGAAAGTAAACTCACAAAATAAGGTCTTCCGGGTTACCAGGAGCAATTTAACCCCGATATGCATACAAGTACTCCTGATGACCTCGAGCACTCATTTTCTTGGGTCTGCTTCAGAGAACTTGGAACTTCTACAATTTGCAGAAAATAGGTTAGGTGATTACGTTTTCATCAGAGAATAGAATCTAGAAAATAAAAATTAAATTAAATCTCTTCATTAACTTTACAAGTTGTGATTTATCTCAAAAAAAATTATTAATATTGATATAAAATGTCAAAATGAAGATTATATGGTTTTTTGGAGCAAGAAGAGAATCTTTTTTCTCAAGCTCAAAATACATTGCGAGGAAAAGGGAATTTTCCGTTTCATGCTTTTATACCCATACAGGGGGTTTAAATGAAAAGATATAACTTTGAATCTGTCCATTCATTTCTCCACGATAGAGTATTAAAATTGAGACATGATATCTTTCATAAAAAGTTTTGAGAATACACTCCGCAGTAAGCGTGATTTAAACTGTTACTACGGTAACTTATTCTAATTAAACTTAATTATATAATTCACAAATATCGGTAGAAAGGAAACGTTGTCATAAAGTGTCTCATTCAGTAATGAACTAAAAAGACAAAAAGGATTATATTCATAACTATTCACGAACTTTATATTTTCTGATTTATTTCCTGTCAAATTTTAAGAATGACTCTGATCCATGAGTAAAAATTGTATCGATTTTTAGAAGACAAAATTTATTCTTCGAAACGTGAACTATAAAGAAAAAGAATATTCATTTCCTCCTTGTATACCGATACTTGCGGTTTACACACAAAACTGTAAGATCCCCTCTCGGATAAGACGGTGATCTTGTAAAGTAGCTAAAGTCATGGGAGTCACGAATCACAATATCTACAGTGAAATCTCTCATTCACGTCCGCCGCCGGATGGGGACAACCGGTAACGCCCAGTGAAAGCTTCATGCCAAAACAGGACAAAATCCGATAGGAGACGGAAGTGTTCCGAGAAAGACGTCTGCGGGAGAGTAAAAGCGATCGTGCTGGATCGCTAAGCCAAAGTTGTGCCGAAGAGGGAAATCTCTTGGGGCCCAAGAAAGGTATCAGTACAGCATGGCTTGCTGACGTAGTGGGCACTCATTTCCGGTCGGTATGTTGTCAGTCAATCCACTCCATTTTCGTTTCTTTCCTTATTCGAACATCCAGTCAATCGTAAAACTCTTTCCCTTTTCGCCTTTCTTTAGACCTTTCTATCTTGGAAGCTCCTCTATTTCTAGTTCACTGTTCACAACCGGTCATAAGGACCACTTCCCTCGTTTCCGGTTTTCCGTGAGTCGAATTCCGTAGAATCACTTTCTCAGCATTGCCGGATTACGTTTTATGGGTGTTTTCGTTACTGAGGAGTGTAAGTTATACATGCGATTTATAAAATAATACTCATAACATAATAAAAGTTAATATATAGTGTAATAAATTATTTCTATCGTTTAGCCTAGCTTGCATTGAACCACCGACGAGCACGATATAAATCTTTTGCTTTTTTTTTTCTTTCCAAAACTCTAAAGTTGTAGGTAAGACATTATGATCTGACCGCTTTATGTAGGTGGGTTTTATTTTAATAAAGGAAAAAATAAATTAGTATAGATTCATACACTAGTATAAATTAATAATTAGATTCTTCTAGACTTCTCTGCTTAAAAACACTTTGTTTTGTCAAGTCTGTTGAAACTAATTAAGAAAAAAGATACATGTTTGATACTAGTTCAGTAAAACTAATCAAAGAAAATGAAGAAATAGAATGGTTCCGTATCAGCACAATTTATTCAAAGTTGGGGGTCTGAGCTCTCCAGAGCACCTGAAAGAATGACCCGTAGAATGGAAAGCGATGCTTATCGTAGTGAAGCTCTAATTTCCTTCCTGGTTACCAGTGAATATCCCAAATGGCCTAGCTAAGGATAGCTAGCTGAGAAAGGGACAAGTGGAGTGGGAGGAAGAAAACAGAGACGATGGATTGGTTTTGGAAGCTGAGATGGATTCAACAAACTTTTTGATTTTTTGATTTTTTTGTGATATTAATTATTTAAGTTATAGAGAAAATTTTATATATTAAGTAAAAATTTAAAGTAAATCTGAATTTTAATTTGATTATTTTATAAAATATCAAATGTTACAAAACCACAACCTGTGTGAGACTCCAAAGAAAACCCATACATATAGCAGAACATGTCGTGCTGCAAAAACCATAAGATCGAGAATCTGCTCTTAGATAATCATTAATTTATGGGTGATATTAATTTATTACCTAACCTTTCACATCGGAAGAATTAAGTAACAAATTAAGCGTGCTATCTTCTCCATCTGAAGATGGAGAAGGGTGATTATGGAGTCTTGCTTACCTAACTTAATATGCATGCAACATGAACTTCAGAGGAACTTTGCTCGCTTGATGTTACCAGAAAAGACGTAAATGTTAAGTGTAAATTTTGTAGTAAGTTGATAAAAGAATAATATATTATTTCTATATATTAAATATTAATTAGATTTGAAAATATCCTCACATAATCCATAAAGGAAGTAAAGAGTAAAAATGTAAGAACCTGTTGATGAAAAGAATATAACTAATCAACCGATTAACTATATTCAACCTCTTCCATTCGAAGTCGAAATATGCAAAGAATTTAAACTTTTACAGTGAATTGATATTCTAATTAGTACTCGCACTACCGATAGAAAGCTAACAGTAGCAAAATGAAAAGATCTGGTTCTCACGTTAGAGAAAAGAGAAAAGAAATACACCAAAAACCAAGACGAAATGGTGAATTTGTATTCTATACTATCCCAGAAAGTTTTAGGACATAAACCAGAAAACCAAGATTAAGTAGTTTATTGATTGAGTGTCACGAGTGGGAGTTGAATTTCCAATCGGAGGGATGGAGGGATACGAAGAAGAGCCGTTATTCATAAAGGAGAAGTTCGAACTGGAACAACTACTGGACTATGCATATTGATGTTTCGTTTTATACTAGTCGATTCGTTACGAGAAATATTTTTGCATGATGTGATATCATGAGAGAGAGTGAATATACATGCTCCACAAAGATATAGAACGTGTATATATATTCACTATTACAGATTCATGCTTTTCTAACATTGAGATTTCTCATATAGTTCTAACAAGATCTATGTCTTACATCATTCTCACAATGATTATTACATAATTTTGACATTGTTCAAAGAAGAAAATTTTATAAAATTGTATCACTGTCGGTAAGATGTTATAAACATATGTTCTAAAATTTCCAACAACTTTCTTGACAATTTCTAAGATCGTATTGTATCCTGACTTGTTTAAGATGTTTTGTCAAAAATATCGAAATATTCATCTTACTGATGTCTTAAACCTATCAGAATTTAATTTTGACAACTTTCCCACATATTTTTGACATGTTATCAGATTCTGTATTTTTGACATCGAGATGTGATAAATATGTCTAAAATTGTTTAAGAGCAATTTTATGTATTTCAGACACTTCTGTAGTGTCTCAGGATTTCTCCTTTATCTCATTATAGCATAAAAGATTTCGTTCTCCAAAGAGATTTACACTAGTATCGATGATCTAACACACAAACGCGCAAGATTTGTCTAGAAATCTCGTCTTCTCACAAAATTACACGACTTCTAGACCCTTCAGAAGGTGCCCAAACATACAACTACTATCTAAAATATCACACAATTATCTACTGAGAGGCTCGGGAAGACGCTTTCTGCTTCCAGATCATGGCTTCCAGTCTTCTCACGACGGTCTTCTCGAAGCAATTCTCGGCTTTTGGGGGTTCAATTAGGCTTCTGACACCTCCAGAATATTGTCCATGCTTCGTAGATGTCAACTTATCAATGTCTGTCACACATTGCTCTTTCAATTTCCAATGGGGTTAGATTAATCACAAGGTGTATGCCCCTGTAGCCTTCCCAAGCTTCTGCTTATGGAAGCGGTATTCCTGCAGCACTACAACGACATTCACCTTCACGGAAGCTCAATAGAAGTCTCGGAAGCTCACTAGAAGAAGATAGGAAGATGAAAAGATGAGAGAAGATGGAGAAGAAGAGAAAATACAAACAAGAGGAAACAAGATGGAAAGGAGAAATTAAGATTCTGACAAGCTTCTAGTCCGGATCCTGACTAACAAGCCATCTCTGCTTGTAGTAATTCGAGAAAGAAGACCACAAATCAGCTTACAGTTACAAAGTCTTCCAATCGAGGATGTCGTCTTCTGCTGTGGAAAGAAGGTTTCTTTTTTCTTCTGTCGTTGCTTCGACTACCAGGGACCAATCTCCCATAGGTCAGTTCGTACATGGATCCGAAGTGCTCCACTCGATGAGACTACGACTCTGCACAGCTTCTAACAATCACCGCCACTCAAGAAGAAGGCTTCCCATGCATAATTGGATGTGAATTCGAGGAATCCATTGCCCATAAGACACAGACAAAGCTTCTACAATCAAATCTGAAATCAATTCTTCGAGAAGAAGGTACATTGGTTTCGAAAAGCGCATTCTCTCCACTTCATGTCACTACTCCTCGACACACCAGCTTAGAAGTAGGACATGATGTCGTTCCCTGTTCTAGGCTGTCCACTACTGCTGTCTACATCCTTCGATCCTCTGCTGGGAGCGGAGGTGCAGCTCTACTCGATGAAATCTAACTCTGCGCGCGTAGTACTTGTGTAACCACATGTGTGTGGGTGTGTGTGTATGAAGTTCTAACTAGGCATCTGCCTTATACTATCTCCTTGAGTCACAGGAGAGAGATCTCCTCCAATCGCACTCACAGTCAGGAAAGATGGGGCGCTGTCAAAAGACCACCACGTCACATGCATTCGGTTCTCTTCTCAGTTTAGAACCTGCTTTTCTACTCCTATCGTCTATCCTACCACATGGACAGTCATCTAAAATAACAAAGAGAGTTATCTCTTCCTAAAATAGTAGACTTCATTTCTTACTAAAATTAGACAAGTTAACTATCTTCTTAACTCTATTATCTACTCCTGATCGCCAGATGCGATCTCCACTAGATTCTCTCCTACATTATCTCCTAAATCGGCTTCTGATAAAGTGGGAAGTCTTGCTGGTACCTCGGGTGTGGCTGAGATGACTTCCTCCTCGATACTCGTGATGTGTGCTTCTGGTGTACTTCGAAAGACAGAAGTAGCTTTTGGGAAGCTGAGTCCACCTGTGCTTCCTGACTCGTCTGCGGCATCTATTTGACGGTGGGAGCTGGGGTGACTTCACAATGGTCTATGGTAGTCACCTCTTCCATTCGAAACCTGAGAAGACACCTTTGCTTTCTGTCTTCCAGAAAACACCTTGTCTTCCGGGGCTTCTTCTGAGATCTTCTCGGCTTCCAGTGCCGTCACTACCAAGTGGACAACGAGGTCGAACTTCTCCTTGTCAAGATTCGGGCCTGCTGCTGATCTTGGTGCAAGAGAAGACGTAGCTACGGGTTGAGGAATCGAGGAAAGACCGCAAAGACTCTTCAAGTCCTTGATCTGTCGATCCAGGTAGCAGAACATGCTCTCCTTGCAATCCACTAACATCTTCCTAGAATCGTCATTCCACTCCCGTGTCAGGGTGAGAAGCTTCCTACCTGCGGTGAAGTTGAACTTCTCTTCTGCGAGTCTAGTGAGCTTCTCCATGTTTCGCTGAACCTCCTGCTCGTGCTGCTGCAGCCGTGTTTGCAACTCCTGGTTGCTCTTCCGCAACTACACCAACTCCTTGGCAGAAGCAGAAGTTTCTGCCTTGTACTTCGCTGCGAGTTTCTCCGTGGTGCGGAGGTTAGCTTCCAACGTGTCCATCTTCTTATAGACCTCCTCCTGCTGCATTGGTCTGTCTTCTGGTGAGTCCGACTCGGATCCAGAGTGGATGTCAGGAAAGATACGCTCTTCTTAGGCACACTCCTAGGTCTCATCTTCCTCAACGGCAACTCGTCTTCTGTGTTATAGTAGTCGTCTTCTCTCATCAAAATCGTCTTCTGTTGAGTGTTTGGTCCTGCATGGGGCACTGAAGTGGGTGGGGGAGACATGGCCACTGCATGATCTTCTTCCTCCGGGGTCTCTTTCTTCATCTCGCGCTGTCCTGCTAGCCCATACTTAGCCAATTGATCTTCCTACAAATCTCCATTGGACACGTACAAATAACAGAAGAACGGGGTGAGGTGCCCTCCTACTAAGGTGCCGAAGTACACTAACTCAGCCTGGATGTAAGTGTGAAGAAGGCATCCCAATTGTTGACATGTCCTTCCTAGATAGCTTCCAAGAACTCCACGTCATGATCTCTAAGGTATCCCACCTTCTGTGTTTTTCCTTTGGGAAAAAGTGAAGATACAACTTCCCCAGAAGACGCTTCCTCGGCTCTCAGTAAGCTTCTATCCGTTCTTCCCCTGTCTGTCTTCCAAGTACATGTCACTTCCCAGAGATCATCGGTAAGATCTTCTTCTCCAACTCGTATCTTCGGTTCTCTACTTCTGGCATGTGAAAAGCCCTATGTCACCACTCCACCGTCCAGGAAGATGGTCTTCCGCGAGCGACCCCTGTCTTCATAGGTACAAGGTTACGTGGAGGCAGTGCTGCCCAAACCTCCTCCAGAATACCTTGGTCCGTGAGATTCCAGTTCCACAGAAAGAAGTCGAGGTCCAACTCCTTGATGTAAGGTTTGGTCTCAGTCAACTCCGTTGCCGGTAACACTAACCCTCGAAGATGCATCGACATGTTTCGAGCTTCTGTTACACTAAGTCATTTATTCTTGTGTGTGAGCCCAAGGCTTAGTCCTTACCCGGTCCTCACTGTCTCGCTTCCACTTCAGAAGATGAACCTAGTCTTCTAGAAGACAACTATTCCGTCTTCTGGGATTCTAACAGTGCTTCGTAAGTAGCTCTTGTCTTCCGAGCTATATCTAAACAATCCTAACTAAGCAAGGCATCGCATATATTCCTAAGAAGACAATCCACCTTGCAATTCATCCTACTTCCTTACAGAAAATAACAAGATACGTGAGAAGCAGAGTATACAAATGGTTCAGAAGAAGGTTGAGGACTCCTGCGGTGACATTAACCTCCATGAAGACTCTCGGGAGAACTTCTGGTTAACTGACGTACTCAGAAGACTTCCCGTAGTCAGGCTTCCCATCACTGGTCTCACTTGTCTTCGGCTTCCGACACACAATCTAACCTCACAACAGACATGGAACATTCATATTTTGTTCTTCCGACTCCTCATTTCTCATACACTCTCAGAAGAAGCTTGCTGCATGATGAGAAGACATGATCTTTGACCATTCTCTCTAGATTTTGTCAGCAAGACTTCTCACAACTCTCTTCTACGTCCGGGAAGAAGAATGAACATGCTACTATGGATCAGACATAAGAGACAAGTAAAAGACCTTCAAGTCTTCTCGCACATTCTGCCACCTTTTCCAGTCTTCTAGTGTCTCTAGGAAGATGTGGATTTTGAGAAGTCAAGAAGATTGAGAGGCGCAGGTCTAGTTCCCAATTTTTGACTTCTGTCGACACAAATTCCAATCCAATCCAATCCAATCCAATCTACTCGATAAGAATTTACAAACAATCGTCTTCCGAAGATGTTCAGACATTCAGAAGCATCTTTTGTCCACGAATTCTGGAACAGAGGCGCAGTAGGGTAGGAAAATTGATAGTCAGGATATCAAATTTCGGAACGAGAAGCAAGGAAGCTCGATTTCAACTTGAGAAGAAGTGAGAAGACGTTCACGAAAATCGGACAGCGCTTCCGTGCCCAATTTTCTCAGAAGAAAGTTTAGGGTAGGAAAATCGATCGATGGGTTTCCTGCAAACGAGCAGAGAAGCGCGAGGGACATCAAACCAGAGACGGGAAGCGGTTGAGAAGAGAAAAGAACATGGGAAGAACCTCAGTACTGCTTCCGGCTGCTTCTGATTGCTCCTTCATTCTTCTGCGCGCTTCTATCTTTCTATTCCACCTTCAATATAGTACCACGATCCTACTTTGCCGTCAAGTTCGAGTTGCGCTCCTCTGCTTCTGAAATCGAGCTCGTTATTGCACTCCACAGCTTCTCTACTGATTTGCTACCTCGACCCTCGATTTCTAATTTCCCAACTCCTCAAGGATTCCTTACTCTCCCAACTCAAATGCGCTTCTTGACTGGAAGACGCTCTCGCTCTCTCTCGCTCCAATTCGATCCTACGTGCTTCCAATACTTTCTCTGATTCCCAGTGTGCAGTCGATCCCTAGTGCGCAGTCGATTTCTAATGCAGGAAGCAGCAAGAGAGTATGTGCTAATGCGCCTCCATCTGTATCTTCCTTGCGTGATTTAAGTAATGGTCTGGGTTATCCCGACTTATCTACTACTACGGTGACTAACTGGTTGGTATACTTACTCTTCACCTACATGGTGCGCAGTTGGTATCTCCGAAGTCGCAGTCACGGTCTTCCCGGAAGACGTCCGTCTTCTGACTTCCAGCTTCTATCTTTCGTCTTCTGTCTTCCGGAAGACATTATCCGGAAGACGTCCATCTTCCGGCTTCGGAAGAAGTCGACTTCTCCTTACAAAGTCCCTTAAGACCATCTTCCCGCTAAGCAAGGTGTAATCTTAAGTAATAAGGTTATTTCACTTATATAAATCTGTCATTAACTTTAAAAATTTTGAAAAATCTCTAATCCTAAAAATTGTGGGCACCACAACTTCTGTATAAATTTATTACACCTTTTAGACATAATTTTGGAAGTATCTTATGAATTTAAGACATCTTTAAGATAATTTTAAGACACATTTTTGACATAATTCAGAAAATGTTTCTGAACTTAAGACATTTAAGACATCTTTCCAGAAAATACTATCAAAAATACTTGCATAATTATAGTAAAAAAAATCTAAAATTTTTGAAATATATATTTCTGTCGAGAAGCTGTCGGAATTCAAATTGCTCTCAGAAACATGTCAAAAAATCACAAAAACCTATCACTTGTAGAAAATGCGAAATCTTTATGTTTTGACATCTTTAAATTTCCACCTCTTTGCTCAACTCTTCGATCTTCGTTCTCAAAATCAAAGCTAGGAAATGTCATTCAGAGAGGTACCGTCGACGATGTTAGTGGAGGACAACCAACTAATGACTACATCAGTGGCTTTAAATTCAAACACATGACTCATGCGAGCTCTAGGGGAGGACAAATCTTGGATCAACTTGTCTCTATCATGAGGACAAGGAGAACGGTGGTTACCACATTCTATTCTATAATGGAAGAAGTGATATGCTGTCAACTGGAGGATGCATACAACCACACAATCTCTATTTTGACTCCATCAGCGACATTCTGCATACTCCTACGTCAAGTGAGAACCAAATTAGACTTCACATCAGTCAGAAATCAAGATCGTATCAACAAGTATCACTCCATGATCTGATATCAAAGTGCACATGGTTTGTAAGAGCAACATGCAATTGATAGCTAGATGGAGCACTGTCTACGGCAAAAAAGAGATACTGTCATATCTTTGAGGAGATACATAACTTCTACAAGAACAAAAGTCTCTTTCCAGAGCCTATCCTACACGAGAAGGTGTCAAGCTAGGGATGCAACAAGCGCATGTATCTAACTGCTTGTTGGTTTATTACCAAACTACCAAGTCGGAGATCTAAACCTAAAAGAGCTTAGGAAGAATGTGGACAAAGAGAGAAAGCGAGAAATAGAGGAGCATAACAAATCTGATGTCAACAAGTGGAATGTGACTTCTAATGAGAAAAAGGAGAACTTAGGCTGTGTGTATACACAAAAACTGTAAGTTTGTAAGTTTTGCATCTTGAACTATTGATTTTATCATTTTGACATTTTTCTACAGTAATTGCAACACCTAAGATATCAGAAACGCTGTTGGAATAATGTCATAATTGAATGTGACAACTTTCTGACAACATTTCATCGACATACATTAAGATTATATTTTATACATTATTTACGACAAGTTTATGACATCGTTGTGTCGTAATTGATATCAGAAAATAGTCATGTTCTACTACACTTATTCTTTGACACCTTTCCGACATGCTCTTACGATTTTCAACATCTTGTAGTTTTGCCACACCTTTCCTACAACTATTTTCCGACAGCTTTGTGTCTTAATTGTGTTGTAATTTTGGATTATCTTTAGGTTGGACGTTGTGTCCAAACCAACCGAACCAACGGAGATAGTAGTTGCTAGTGCCAAAATTGCACTATTGGCTTTGCTCGACTAGCGAGAGGCATGTCCAGCAACAGGGTTATGTATATGGTTGTGGATTACCAAGACTCTAACATAGATTTGTCATCATCCCTTACTGATGATAAGGAGCTTTAGGCTGCAGTCCAGCGACTCTAAAACTATTCTCTAGAAGAAGAAGACCCAACATCAAATCTCCTTTGATATATGTTGAAACAAGTTTTCACAAAATCTGTTCTTTTTTACGCTTCTCTAGACTTTTGTTGCTAAATGCATCATCTTTAAGTATCCAACCCGTCATCAGATCCTAGACGCGATGATGCATATACTACTTCTGAGGATGAGGTCATGGCTTAGAACAGTGGAGGAGGAGACTTATCACGTTTGTAAACTTTCTTCTCGTGTAAATATATGTGTTTATTGCAAACGACTATTCATCATTATTATGTATGTGGATATATGTCATCATGTAAATCTATGATGTAAGTGTATACTTGTACTTAACTACATATTTCATATTCCTCTTAACATCATGGCTTATGCATAAATCTTATCAAAATCATGTTTGAAATAAAGTATGTAGCAAATGGTTAGGTCAAGCTTGTAGCAGATTTGCACTTACTTACTCCAGCGTAATATTTGATCAAGAATTACATAGTTTTGCGAAAACTATCAAAAGTATGTCAAATAAATCTCAAAATTAAGATTTTAAGTATTCTAGATCGTTTAGATATTTTTTCTGACATAAAGCATGTTGGAATAAGTCATAAACCCATTAGAAGGTTGTCAAAAAACAGCCATTTTGAGATATTAACATGTGTGCGATACCTGTCAGAGAACATGCTGGAACGACTATTGGTACAAATACAGCAAATGTCTTAAAATTTTGAAATCATATAAGAAAATTCCACTCTTACAACATTCGTCATTGTCAAAAACATTTCGTAAATGTATCATAAGCATATTCGAATAAAGCAAAAATTATTTTATTTTTCAAGCTTTTAATACAGTATTCCGATTCCATTATTGTGGAAAACTATTGTATTATTTTGACGCTTTTATAGGTCTCATTTCATATGTTACTTTACACATTTTTAAGACGGGTTTTCCACAGCTTTCCGATATCGTTCATACCTCGTTCATACAGTGTTGGATGTAAGAATTGTACTTTTTAACATTTTTTGTGTCAGAAATAATGTTAATAAATCCTTAATTTGTAGTAGTCATGGAGAGTGGTGGGTGGCATGCTTAATTTATTACCTAACCCTTCTGTTGGAGAAATGCATCCAAAATTAAATATTTTCTTGAGAGCAGAGACTCGGTCTTATTTTTTCAGAAGTGCATGCTCTCATTCTGTGCTTATGGGTTCTCTGTGGATCCGGATGCAGCTTGTAATTCTCCTAACATTTAATATTTATAGAAAACTTTTAATTAAAATTTCAACTTATTCCAAAACTTTTATCTAACATATATAATATTTTTATAATCTAAACAAGAACGTCAAAACACAGCATGAAAGGAAAAATCAAACGATATCTTTAAAATGGTCTTTAACTCCATATCACTCGAAAGCAAATCCACTGATTATAGTTTGTCCCTCGTACCCCACTTGTCGTATTATTTGCCCCGGCCAGAAGTGCATGTGGCATGCATATTATTTATTCATGGTAGGTTGGAAACTCATTTCTTTTCCCAGTAGGCTACTCCCATTCATTCCTTACATGTCTAGTAGCTTGATCAATCAAGCTTGCTTATTTCACCCTCTTTCCATCTTCTGCTGGAAGAGTGAAGCATGCATGAATACTATATTCCCTAACCCTGCTAGACAATAATTCTAAGACATAATTAGACAATAATTCTTCATTTCCCATAAGGGTTTAATCCCATTATAAGCAGTGAAAGTATTGCTTAGAATTCTAGAACCGTGTTTTCATGCGTTATTTTTATGGGTTCTCCTTGGAACTCTCGGTAACTCTTGGATTGGTTAAAAACTAACACTTAAAGGAAAATTTAGTTTTTATATTAACTTAGTCTCAGATGTATAAGTAACATTTATGTATTTTACAATATGAACACAGTAGCATGGTCAGCATTGGCACGACCTGAATGGTGTGGCGGCCTTGGCATTTTCGACTCAAAGTGTTTTCAGACAGCTCTTCTTGTCAAGCTTTTAGCACAGCTGCTTGCCGACAAACATCTCGCCCAATGATCTTCACTATTCTTGCGACTATGGGAGCTCGACCTAGGCCAGCAACACATACTCTGCTATTTACTAGATTCTCCTATCGGACAAAAAGCTTAGCGTTTGCTATGGCTGTTCTACAAACTTGAAACACTATTAGAAGGGTGTCAAGTTAGTAGCTTTTCTGAAAGATTTTACATCCGCAGGAAGGAGTTACGACTTCGACCAAACCTTGGCAGGTGTTTCGTGTGGGCATCTCTGGAGGTATTCGCAAGAAAACACTCGCGGGTGTATTCTTAACGACTATTCATTCATTTTTTGTTTATTTTACAATGAAATATCTACTACGCTGAGTAATTATCTTGAATTTCAAAACCAAAAAAATTTAATTGAAGAAATTGTGGTGTCTGAGTCACAAGCGTGACCCAGACTCAGTCGTGCTTCCATACAAAATTAACTAGTGCGATATTACAGCTCTTTCTCTCTATATCGTTGAAGAATATTACCTCCCAACTTTAACACTCCTATTCTTCTCACAGTTGTATGAGACTCATCTAACTCCAGACCACCAGTGTCATTACTGCAGCACTCGCTTCCAATCCTCTTGAGACATGATGCTATCCCTGCGAATGCTACTTACAAATAACTACTGCTGCAAAATATCTCCCACTTATGCATTGCGTATCAATCAAAATAGACCCTTCACTGGTCCTGCCAGGAATGGAAGCAACTGTGAGCACTTCTCTGGGTTTGACTCTTCATAGACGAGACACAGTCTTCCTCTAGCGGATATTAAGGAATGTCAAAGTTCAAAAGAAATATTCTTCAACGACAGAGAGATAACTGATCATAAAATTATCTCTGATAACTTTGCATATGAACGCGACTCATTCTAGATCAAGCTTGTGACTGGACATCACAATATCATTGATCTTTTTTCAGTTTGTACATTCAAGATAATTACTCAAAGAAGTGGAGAATCTATTGAAAAAAATAGACAAAACGAGTGAAGAGCCGTCAGGAAAAACCCCGCGGTATTTTTCTGCGAGTACCTCCGGAAGTGCTTGCATGAAACACTCGCAGAGGTCTGGACGAATTCATAACTCACTCCCACGCTTCTAAATCATTCGGATCTAAAATCTTTCGGAAGGTTAGTAACTTTGACACCCCTATTGCATCATTCCTTCTTTCTAACCTCCCGTGAACAACTCCTTCTTCAATCACCGCATGTGTGTCCAGAAGATCTTATGCATCTTCTTGTAAGATGCCCTGCACACTGGCAACGCTTGCACCAACTCTCTCTTTTACTCTTTTACTACCTCAACTCACATGACAACTCACTTCAACCTAGCGTCTGCAAACTTTACACGTTATTAATAAGGGCGGCTCAAACCTGAAACCGGAAAGTCTGTTACAGGAGTTACGTAAACATACGTAAAGTACTTCAGGGTTTTACGGACACTAAAAATATTTTATGGTTACAGCTAATTGAATCACATCTTTTCAAACCGGGACGTAAATACAGTGCGGAACATATTGTACAACGTTCCGCACTGACAAAAATGTGTAGAACACTGTATAGACTTTTCTCAGTATTAATATCAACATTTTATTATTAATAGTGGTTTTTCAAATATCTGACTGGATCTGGGACACGTGACTCATTGTATTTATTATTATAAAATATCATCAATATGATGATTAGTTTACGAACAATAAACTTTACGAAAGTTAATCCGAGAACGTAAAAAGTTTACGTACCACCTCTGTTGGTCGAATAAGCATCCCCAACCGTGTTTGGGGTTCGGACGGCATTACGGGAAGTTTTCTTGGACGACCGTTGGCTTACCGGGGTAACAGCTCGAATATAATTTCTCGTTAATCTATCGCCGCTACTGTCGGCACGTAGTGAACGTCTTTTTTCACGAGGAGGCGATTGAAGAGGTGAGGCGAGAAAAAACGAGAAGGCCTTGCTGCTAAAATGACGTTGTGTATTACGACGACATAACGTGGAACTTCACCGTTTTGCGTTGGCAGGAAGGACGAGCGAGGGTGCATGCAGGGCCGCGTCTTCGGCTTTGACCTCCGCGTAGCTTTATGAGATCAAAAAATCACTGTTTTTACAAACGCTTGAGTTAGCACATTGAGAAATGTGCTCATTAACAAGTTGTAGGTCCTGAGTTAGAACCCAAGCACCCTTGCACGTTAGAGGACCGTACAAAACATGCGTGCAGGATTTCAGTAATTTACGGGAAAGACAGGTTTAAAAAAAAACCGAACATTAACATAATCTAAAACGAATCGAGAAAAAAATAAAAGTCTTCGAATGATCGAAACCAAGACCAGGAGGAAAACTACAAACACAAAACAGTCAGACTCACCTCGGGCGCCAGCGTAGTGAATATATATTTGGTCGATGTGGGTGATACGTCTACTTACTATAGAAATATTTACGGCGATGACTGTAAAACCGTAAAAGCTAGATTTGAGTGGCGCTACTTGTACACTTCTGGCGGCTTGCTTGGAACACTAGATGTACGTGGTTGTTTACTGGTACGGGCCAGCTCTCTTCTCTTCACTTCTCACAGTATGGTATCTGGCTTCGCATTCCTTGCACATGGAAGAAGCGCTCCAAGGCGCTTCAAGGCACTCTTCTGGGACGGTCCGGCCTGGCTCGTTCATCGCTACACCGGTTACTACACATGGTGGCCTAGTTACTGCCCTATAGGATAACCGTGCTCGCTACGTAGTTGTTTGGTTCCTTGCATTTACAACTGCTCTTGCGGGGTTGCTTGTTACCCCTCTGGCTCCTTACTAACAGCCTATGCGGTCAAGCTCCTACTGGGCCTCTTTCGGCATCCTCTTTGGGTTCTCCCCTCCTTGTGTCCAGTTTTCTAAGTATTCTACACACTTCTCTTTTGCCGTGATAATAAAGTTTCACGTCTTTAAAAAGAAAAGGAATGAAAAAAGAGGAGAAAGAATGCACAGGTATTCCTATTAATGACGATTACAGAGAACAAGTAAATAATCCAATCATAGAATCAACCGAAGATCGATAGTTGAGATGGTTGAGTCCCAGACCTCTAAGCAAAAAGTCTGGGGTTCAAATCCTCCTGCTCTCGGTTGGAGATGCAACAAAGTCGCTGGTGTGTGAAACTGGTCCGGATACGTCATGGTTACCCACAAAGGACAGTCCGATGCTCCTTGAAGAGATAAACGAACAAGATTAAACATTTATATAGTGCAGACATCCAAAGCTGCAACAAATGAATAAGCATTCCGGACCCCTTTGGAGAACTTTTGCTTGTTTTCTTTTACTGGATAAGATGTAATGTTATGTGAAAATATATATTAAATAATTATAAGAAATATAATTACCTTTGAATATTAAATAATAAACAGATCTAGAATTGTGTCTAGGTCCAACATAACCCATAAAAGCGAGAGCTCACTCACGTGCTGCAAAAAATACAAGTGCTAGAGCATGCTAACAAAAACATAAATTTTCAGTCCAGCAATTAATTTTTTATCTAACTCTTATTGAAAAAAGAGCTAGGTAATGAATTAAGCTTGCTACCCTTTTCCAACCTCAGATGGAAAAAAGTGAATAAAAGATAAACACGTCTAACTGAATGAACACTTAGTGAAGAGATTTTTCGAAAACTGCACATATAAATTACCCTAATAAATAAGTAACCAAGTTGGATAGTGTGCAAAGAATCAGTAAAATACAAACGTGAACTACGGTGATGATAACATCAGATGGTTCAATTCGGATAAAGATTAACATGTGTTAAACGAAAGTCATTCATGCATATAAGAAGGGGCTTTTTGTCCGCAAAGAGGAGAAACGGACGATAGAACACTTATAAGTTGAAAACTGGCGGTAAATAATCTTTCCTATTGATTCTCTCACTCGCGAGAATAACTATAAATGAAAGAAATCCGCGAAATCCAGCAAATACATATATATGTTTAATTTACTCTATAATTTGAAATAATTTAATTTATCACCTAATCTTTTCACGAAGAAAGGTTAATTGATAAGATTCAAGGTTGTTTATTTGTCTAAGCAAATAATCACAGCTGAGCAGGAGGTTGCCCTACTATAGTGCGGGGAAGGACCTTCTCCAGGTTGAGGTTCACACTCGGCACTCCAGAAGACGGTGGACTGAGTAGAGCAAAGTCAAAGTCAAATGGGGCACAGTCATCCCATGGTAGTTTGTTCCTTTGTTCCTCTCCATGAATCTTCAGGAATGCTCTTTGGTACCTTGCATAGATAAAGGTCAGTTCCGTCCTCGTCTGTACCGTAAGTACACAATAGAGTCCATTCAATCGCCAAAGCTCATCTTGGACAAAGTTCCTCAGACTGGAATCCCAGTTTGTGTTGGCAAGCTCAGACAGTCTTCTGGCATCACTCGTGTGCTCAACGTTTCCCCAACTTTGGGTGGAACACATGGCCAAGAGAAATAAAATAAGCCTCACAACAACGAGAAACTGGTTGATGATCGCAAAAGAAAGTTGCGAGACCCAGGAAAGAAAACGTTTCTTGTACGGGAAATGGAAGAGTAAAAGCTTCAGTTAGCATAGACCATCAGGAGCAGTACCTAGTTTCATAGAACTACTGTACCGAGTAGTAAGAAGGAATCCTGATTCACCCTAAACTCCGGACGTGATGGAAGAAGGTTGTAAACAAGTCGAAATGTAACATTCTTTAACAATGTCTACAATCTACAGAGAAACCTAGATGTTTGCATCATCCACATCCTTCATCAACTGCACTCTTTGGACTCTTTTATACTCCTTCGTCTTTGTATCCAAAGGCTCTTTATGGAAGACGGAAAACCTGAGTTTGTTTTCGACAGAACCTTTACGTATCAGTAGCTCTTCCCGCCCGTCCGCTGAGGAAAGAAATAAACGTGGGACGTGCAGACACAGACACTTACTAACTACGCGAAGCAAGTCTCCAAATATCTCCAATCTCCACAACAAGAGTATTTGTGAAGACTAAGAAACTAACATCTCTCTTCTTACTGTAGCGACGGGCCCAGCGTCGCAAGAAGAAAAAGTAAAGCAGCCAGATATCGGTGAAGGACATTTAAACAACAATCCATAGAAGGCCACGTTGAGCTTTAAGGTTCCTTCATAGAGCTACTAGCACTGACACCGTAAGGTTTACATTCTGAAAGCGCTGGTCCGTTCGCCAGTAGTGAGAGCCATCATCAAAATACCGTACTATGCTCATGAGATATAAGGAAGGTGCAATAGTGATAAGAACCTACTTGATACGTTGGTTTGCAACTGGACAAAGTAAGAAGCTATATGACAAAATACCCTGGAGCAGGGTGTAAGCTTGGGCAGCATTTTCCTCCTCTCCCAGTTCACGACTCTCCTAAGGAGCACTTGACGTGGAAAGAGAAGCATTTCCAGGATCAGAACTAGCGTTTTGGTTAACAACAATACGGGATTGTACAGCAAGATCTACTTGCCCAACATCTGCGGTAGGGAACACATTCTTAAGAATTGTAGACAACAATGGAGCATCTTCTTCTTCGATAACTTGCCTACCCGTGCAGCACTGCAGTATGGCTTCCAAGGCCTTCTCTGCTCGTAACTCAATCGGAACATCAGGGACTGGAGATCCAGACTTTTCTCGTTTCTGCAACCCAAATCCATCAACGCAAATAAATATCCTTGCTCGTGAGATTCAGGGACTCGAGTAGTGGACATGTTAACATCGAATAATCAGACCATGGTTTGACGATACGTCTAACTGATGCTACGCTGCGTCTGACGGAGCCAACTCTCCCTTCTTTTGCCTCTTGATAGAATTAAGGTCTTGAAGTCACCGGTAAACTTGGACCCTGTTCCCGACAACTTAAAAGCAGAACCAAAACAGAAGCAATATGTTTTCCATCTCTCTGTACTTATAGCATGAAACTTCCGCAAGACCGAAAATAATCAATAGTGCACTAAACTTACCTTCAACGCTTCTTCCATCATTGCTTCGAAATTTTCAACTTCGTAAGCCAAATCGTAGGAAACTCGCAACCGACTAGCACCTAAAATTAGATCATCACTTCTGAGTAATCCTGCTCCAACTGCCGCAGCCCAACACCAGACCAACACGAACTGTGACTTAGCGACCTGCAATGCAACACAGTCATGTATATGTCCGTGAATGTACAGAGTAACAAATGTTACCTCCACATTCCGTTAAACTAGTGCTGTGAGTACTAGTCCGATTTCGGATACAGTTGTGAACTACCTGCGGAGAACATCTTAGAAGGATCGTTATAGCTAATAGTCGACTTGGCTAAGAATGAAAGGAGAATACTTCCGCAAAGAGCTTTCCCTCACCCGGGATCTTCTGCCTGATCGAACAAAATTATCAACTGTCTTCACATAAGCTCATTTTACAAGTGAATATGATCAGGTTCCTAAAATTTCTCCCTCGAAGTATTACCGACTTCTTTCGTAATTCAATCAGATGCCACGTACACAAGTTCTATTGTAATGCTTGAGAACTGTTGTAACTAACACGTAAGAAGAGTTGATGGGCAATCCAGCCTCACAGCCACGGCCATAAAGTGCGACGTATACATAAATTTCGGCAAAATCATCGATCAAGGAACTTCAGGAAAGTAACCAAAGAGAGCCTCACTGAAGTATCCCAGATAAGCACGAGCTAGGAGTAGAAACCTTTCCGTGCCGCTCTGAAAATTCATAAAATGCTCTCGCAGCCTCTCGGGTACTCCGTCTTTCCACGCGAGTGATGAATTCCTCCAGTCGAATTCTGTCGTTCCCCACGCCACCTTCAGGGTTCAAGATTCGAGCGACCAGACTAAAAACTGGCAACGCCCCCTGAACTTTGTTCAAGAATTGGGATACAGGGTTCTTGTTCTCCATATACGACCGTGCCATGCCACCTATTCTCCTCCTATCAGTAGCCGGTTTCAACTCCTTAGATAGCTCCGAGGCAAACAGAAGTGACACCGTACCATCCTTTGAACTCAACAGCACAGAACTTGCATTCCCCCAGACAGATGATCTCAAAGCAGATGAACCAGAAGTAGAGACACGAGATGGAAATCGTATATGCAGAACGCAAGGCCGAGTGTGGGCCAGTGCATTGGAACGAAGAACCGAGCAACTACTGCACACTGCCGGAACTCCTCTACTGTTGGACAAGACCGAGGCCTCCATTTCGCTTCAGCTCCTCCTCCGATTCTTCCTTCTGGTAGAACAAACTCTCCGATCCTTTGATCAAAATGTCCGCAGAACCAAACGCCTCTACAGGCTTTTCCCACTAACCTTCTCAGTGCTACATTTCCTCCGCGAAAAAGTTCCACGCAAAAGCCTGTGTAATCTAAGGCCCCACTATGAGCTTCCGGTCGACTCACTCCGCACTCCTCTACAGTTACTCCCCTCCGCTTTCATCATTCATCAGCAGGAGCGGCCGGAACCTCGTCAAGCGTGGGCCTATTGAAATGGACAAAAGAGGGGACCCAGATTACGATTCCTCGTCCGGAATGGATTTCGGGCTTTGCCGCTGGCAAGAACGTGTCTCAAGGGAGGATCTTTCCTATCGTCAGGAACAATGCCGGTTGTGCGCGGGGATCGAGTTACCGGCTGAAGCGGTACAATCACAGATTATTGTGGTGTTACTTTTACAAAACCGAGTATTTCAGACTTTCAGACACTTGCATCTTTCGACTAGCACTGGATCGGATAAGGAACGATCGAATCTTTCCGGACTTCTCTGTCGCGACTGAGAGGTGACTGTTTGGGACGACCGACATGTGGGAGTGACTGCCGAGGTGAGGTGGTGACCTCTATCCAAGTTCTAGACTTCTGTAGTGATAAACTCTGTTCGATTAGATTTAGTGTTGTAAAATGGTTGTCTCAAGACTCTGAAATGCCTGCCATGCGACCGACCTCTCATGAGCTTTGCAGTAAAGTACTCTGAAGAGCACCTCCTGCCTTGGACTTCTAATCGAACCCCTAAAGGCATTTTCACCGATGGTTTTCTGCTGAACTTCGTACGTTTGTTTCCCCAGAAATGCGTTTATCAACCTCGTAGTATGCGGATTGAGGTTTGTTCCTCCAGCAGCACACTCTGTAATGTAATCAGTGGGCAGCAGGCAAAGCACGTCTTGGGATTCTTACTTCTTGCTAGGCAGCAATGGAGATGCTGGCGAAGCACGTCCAGGCATTCTTAGCTTCTGCAAGGCAGCTATGGAGATGTAACGAGTACAAATGGTAAATGGTATTACTTGTCCCTTGGGTAGTTGAGGACCAGGAGACTGTCCATTTGAGTCCACCACAGCTATAGAGATGTAGCGAGTTCGGATGGTAAATGGTATTACCTGTCCATGTGAGTCCACCAGCTATGGAGATGTAGCGAGTAACGATGGTAAATGGTATTACCTGTCCCTTGGGGTCATGGAAGATCATGAGACTGTCCATGTGAGTCCACCACAGCGAGACTCGGACCAAAAGTTTCCATAACAAATTGTAACAGCATGGACCTCCAACCGTGTCACAAGGGATTGGACTCACTATCTGTCACAAGGGATTAGACTCACTATCTTTCTCTTAGAGGACTGTAGACTAAACCGATGGTGGTAGGTGGAGAAATCGAAGAAGTAGAGCAACGTAGATGAAGATGTTTCGCTCCTGATTCAATCCTCCATAACTTGGAGACCGACACCGAGCGACATGTTTAGGTCTGCTAACCTCGAAGGGAATAAGGAAGCAGCATATATAAGTGCGTGCATATTCATTCATTTATGCATTACTTTATTATCTAACCTTTCCGCGAGTAAGGGTTAAGTAATACATTATAATTAAATCATGACTATTTGGTACCAAGGTCCCGGAATTATATGTTTGGAAGCGCGTGTGGGTGGTTTGTATTATGGGTTTTCTTATGTAATTTATATAGAACATATGTATACTTTTATTAACACTAATCGGAAGTTCTCTAAGATGAATCGCGCATGCATATGCATTATGTTCATATTTCCATGAAAATGTGGGGCCGTCATTTGTGCCAATAGTGCCTTGGGATTTACTTTCCATGCTATGCGTTTGTCTTCTTTCCTTCCGCCAAAAGTCTAGGAGGTTGTATGCATATTGAGACCATTTAGAGTTAGTAGTTAAATTCAAAACAACTCCAATCCAATCTACTTAGAAGAAAGTGTTCGAAGATGACCAATATGCGAAATGCGAAAGAATTTTTCTACAAGAGAAAAATAAAACGTGTGACTCATGACCAATATTTGGGTGAAAAGTGTTGCAAATGTTGGTGAACAACGTCCTTTTAATCTACAAAATATCATAGGAGGTTATTGGAGGGTTGAAGACTTAAAGAGTTGAAGTTATTTGGAGGGTTGAAGAGCCAACAACTTTCTGATAAGCTCTGTATGATCGCCAAAATTTGCTTGAACAGCCCTTATCTTTCAAAAAGTCTTTGATCTACTTGTTCACGTAACTTGAACAGTTTCTCTCTCCGATTACCCATCAACTCCAGATGACATGGACATCCACGTCCGCAGTATAACGTCCTAAAGAAACATGCTTGAATGTAACGTTCGACCGCAGATCATGAAATCGAGTCGCCGAACGTGAATCTCCCTGAAGACATGTATACTTTATTTGTGTCTCATGTGTTGCTTTTGCTTGAGCTAAATCTGCCCTAAGCACCTTGTTCTCAGCTTCCACTTGCTCAAGTTGGCCTTCCAACTTCTTCAGAAATGCCTTCATCTCGTCCATCCCAGTCGGCACAACTTTCATTATCGATGCTGTTCAGCAAAGATTCAACTTGAACCTGCTCTGATACCAACTGTAACGTTTGACCGCAGATCATGGAATCGAGTCGTCCGTCTCTAACCAATGAGTCGCCGAACGTGAACCTCCTTGAAGACATGTATACTTTATTTGTGTCTCCATATCCAGTTTGTTAAACTTTTCGCTAATAAGCACCAAGGATTTGATAACCGTCAGACAAGTTTAGAATAACCAACTAGTCTGTTGCAGGTCTCTAGTACTAATCTCAGGTTTCACAACACCGTGGAAACTATTATGGGTCTAGGTTGGATAAAATTTGGACAGCGCTTCCGCTATTGGTGATCCAGTTGGAACGCAATAATCCCTGAATAAGAACAGCCAGGACTAGGAAGCCTAGTGGATGCTAGAAAGTAGGAAGGCAAAATAATTACACCGAAAGAAAGTCAATATCACACCAAGCGCGTCCAATCCAGCTTTGGCACACAATCCAAGCTTGCTTATCATAGAATAGAGAAAATCAAAGGCTCATATACATTACACGGCGTTTACTTGCTGACAAGGTCCACGAAGAGCTCTTCGATTGGCAATTCTTCACTGCTCTGCAACTCTCCTGTGAGAATTTCACTCCAGAAAACTTATCTTCACTCTGAACACTCTAATTTTCCACTCTATAAACTAAATCTCAAATTGAAGATCTTGCCAATCGCTAGAATCTTCCTAGTACCCCTAATTTATAGCTGTTTACTCAAAGTGACCCACGATATATATCCTCAGCCTGCAGATCTTCTCCTCCGTTTACTGAGTGTCTGTCTTTGTACTCTACTTCAGTCTCTGCTCTTTGTACACTCACCACATCAGGAAATGAAAAGTCTAGCCAAAAAGAACGTTTTAGAGTTCGCGACCCCGCATTATCTAGTCCCTATGAGTCTTTAGTTCGGACCTTGTAGCCGTCACGTAATGTTATCTAATCACGGCCTCTTTTTATAGAAAACGGTGTTACAATCGTCCCAACCAAAACGTAGTTCTCCCACTGATTGGGACGTAGTTCTCAAATCCAGAGAAACACTACCCCATCCAGGGTAAGGTTAAGCTCTTTCTCAGAGCTATGCTTCATTACCGAGTATTTGTGAAGCTTTCAAGTGAGACAGAACTTTAGCTTCCACGTGTGAACTCGTCAGTTTCTTTTTATCCACCTCCTTACTATGATACACCATAGTAACGTCAGCCTAAACTTGATTGACATCCGACAGTCATAAGCAGTCAGCAGACCACAACTCCACCTTTAGACGAGCAGATTGGCCAGATTTACTCGGTTCCAGTGTCCTTGAAGGGCCCTTTTGCATGACTCATCTGACTCGATTCAATCCACCGCTTAGCTGGAAGAGACCACTACGGATTGTCGTCTCACAAAATATCTACGCAGTGGTTCCTGGAACTTGTACAATGCTAGATCATCCAAGAACTGCCAAGCTTCACTTACCAATCTCGAAACTCTACTTGTCCAACGACGTAAGTATTGAGTAACGGGTTCTCCAGCTCCATCTGGATTCGGTGATGCTCGATTATCTACTATCTCAATCAACTCAAGATCGTCAGCTCTTGGTAATGCTTCTAACACCGAGTGCCATTTCTGATATCTTCTTAGCAACGATTCTAGTTCTTCGTGAAATATTTTCAAGTTAGAAACATGAATGATGGGATGATAATGCTTCATACTAGTTGGAAAATGTAACTTATAGGTCAGAGGACCTAACTTCTTCTCAATCAGGAATGATCCTGTCCACTTTGGAAGAAGCTTCTTGGCTAAGTCCACCCCTGCTGGGATTCTGAAATTCTTGGTCCGTAACCAAACTCTCTGCCCTTCTTCGAACTGTACGTCTTGTCTACCACAGTTTGCATACTTGACATACCGTTGTTGTGCCTTCTCTATATATTTCTTTGCCTCTTGAGACACAGTATCCTGAACGCGTATGAAAGTCTCCAGATCTGGAGGATCCTGATTCGACCTTTCGGTGTTTTCATGCCCCTTGGTAGCTAGAGCTATAAGAGTCCAAGGTGCATGAGAGCCTCGATAAATCACTTCAAATGGTCTAAATTCTATACTCGGATGCTTGGTGTTGTTATAAGTAAACTCCACCAAGTCTAAGTGCTCGCTCCGATCACTCTGATCTCGCATGATATAGTTTCTCGACCCTTGCTCTACTATCTGTATCGTCCTTTCCGTCTGACCATCAGTTTCAGGATGATAAGAGGAACTGAACTTGAGTGTAGTTCCGAGTCTTCAAAACAAACCTTTCCAGAACTCAGCCACAAACCTCCTATCCAAGTCTAAAACTATGTCTTTAGGCATCCCATGATACTTAAAAACATATCGAATGAACAACTCAGCGGCACCCTTGACGTCATTGCCTCCCTACAAGAGATGAGGTGAGCTTGTTTGCTGAAACGATCGATGACAACTAGCAAAGCGTCGAAACCTCCTGATTCAAGTAAACCGGTGCACAAGTCCATACTTATGCTCTCCCAAGACCCATCAGGTATTGACAAAGGTCTTAGCAACCTTGCTGGTCTTCTTCGTTCCGTTCGTTGTTGCTGACATGTCAAGCAAGTCTGCACGTACTTGACTACATCCTCCACCATGGACGACCAATAGAATTGCTCTTTAACTCGTTGCAACATTCTATTTTGTCCTCCAAGTCCAACTAGTTCACAATCATGGCATTCTTGCATGACTAGTGTCCTTAGTGATCCAGCTGGAACATACACTTTGGTTTGCTTGTAAAACCAAAGACCATTGCGGAATGAGAGATTACGTACCAATGGATCTCTCTCTCGCTGACTCATCCAACCTTGAGCTTGAGGATCATCTTGCAATGCCTGTCGGATTCGATCCAAAAGCTCTTCACTTGCATCTTGAGTTGTTAATGCTTGGACACGTCTGCTTAGCAGATCTGCTGGAATATTTTCCTTCCTCTTTTGATATCGCCATTCGATATCAAAACATGCAAGCTCCACTTGCCACCTCTATTGTTTATGTGACAAACGAAGTTTACTCTGAAAGTATGTATTACCCTCGCAGTCCGTTACAACAGTAACTTTGCTTGGCAACAAATAATGCTCCCAACGTTTCAGACAATGAACAACTGCGAACATCTTCTGTTCATAAGCAGATCATTTCGTCTCAGTTTCTGAAAACTTGTGACTTTCGTAAGTCAATGGATGCTTTTCTTGCATTAACACTCCTCCAATGGTCCATTGAGAAGCATATGTGTGAACCTCGAAAGGTTCTCTCATCTTTGGAAGAGCTAGCACGGACATTTCTGTCAGTGCTTGTTTCAACCCTTAAAACGCTCTTTCAGCTCTTGGGTTCTAAATAACTTTTGAAGCCTTGCGCAATAAGCCGAACAAAGGTGCGGCTTTATGCGCAAATTGATAAACAAAGCGTCGGAAGTATGTGGCTAACCCAAGAAAAGATCTAAGCTTATGAACACTCTCAGGTCTCTTCCATTCAACAATGGCTCGAATCTTGGCCATGTTAGGATGAATATCCTATGCATCAATCAAACATCCTAGAAACACCACACTCTCTTGTCCAAAAGAGCACTTGTTCTTCTTGAGGTAGAGTTGATGTTCTTCCAGACGCTTAAACACTATTTCCACATTTGCTAGATGCTGATCCCAAGTGGATGAGAAGATGATGATATCGTCTAAGTACACGATAACACTCTCATCCAAGAGATCTCTGAAGATCTTGTTCATCAGCATGCAAAAAGTACCAGGTGCATTGGACAATCCAAACGGCAACACTGTATACTCAAACAAACCATACCTCTTCCTTACAGTCGTCTTTTCTTCATCACCTTCTTTGATCCGGATTTGACAGAACGCAGATCCAACTTGGTGAAGTATCTTCTTGTGACCAACCGATCGGTGGTTTCATCCATGTCAGGAAGAGAATACTTGTTCTTGACAGTAACCTTATTAAGTGCACGGTAGTCTGCACACATGCAAATACCATCATCTTTCTTGACCACGAACAACACCAGGGCAGCATAAGGTGATATGCTAGGTCGGAAGATACCTTGAGCTACCAACTCTTTCAACTGAGTCTTCAACTCTGTTAGCTCATCAAACGATATGCGTCTTGATGGCACTGCAATAGGTGTAATCCCAAGAACCAGATCAATAGCATGATCCAAGGCTCTCCTCGGAGGAAGTCTTGTTGGTAACTGATCCGGCATTATGTGAGAATACCTCTCAATCAATGCTTGCTTATCAGGATGTATGGGAAGAGCAGCAACACGTTCTTTCTCATCCGTCTCCACCTTGGGTTTAGACATCATTGCAACCTAAGCTTCGTCTACTGACTTGATCTGCTTTTCAAACTGTCTTGCTGTGCAGATCTGAAATGTCACCTTGGCTCGTTGGATCTTACGAGCAGCATGATTTGGCTCCTTGGGTCTCTCTTTGATGATCAAAGGATGTGGTTGACCCAACTCCCATCGATCCATGACTATGACGTTCTCTTCTTGCACATCTAGCTTTGCCTTGGTCTCTTGCAACCAAGACTAGGACAAGATACCCTCCATTGTATCACCCAAGTTCATAACTAGGAATTCATGCTTCCTGGTTACCCCTCCAACAGTAATAGGAACACTCATGAGCTTTTCTGTAACGGTTGTGCTACCTTGCACAAACCTTATCAACAACGGGCTCATGATCTTGGTTCTAGTCACCCCTAAGATCTTGACCAGCTTTTCATCCAAGACATTCACATCTGCTCCAGTATCTATAAGCAAACAACACTGTTGGTCTTATTTTCACTTCAATCCACGATAGAAAATCTCCATGTTCTACCAAATGCTCACCAGCACATACCTCTACTCCAGTAGATGCCTCCACAGTTTCTTTAACACTGGTTGTCTCTTCAGCTGTCAACCCACGCACATTGATCGTTGTTGAACGTTGAGGAAAATCACAAGCGATATGACCATCACATCCGCATCGAAAACAGATGATCGTCCTTGAAAGGATAGTGTTGCTAGCTCCACTGCTCCTAGCACCCGAAGTCGAAGCTTGGTTTGATCTTGCATTGGATGCATAAGATCCTAGGTCTGTTTACGACCACGAGATTCATCGTAAACAGTGACTCTCGTGGTCGATCCACGAGAGTCACTGTTTACTCAAAGTGACTCTCATGGGTCACTTTGAGTAAACAGTTGTAAATTAGGGGTACCAAGAAGATTCTAGCGTTGGCCAGACCTTCAATTTGAGATTTAGTTTATAGAGTGGAAAATTAGAGCGTTCATAGTGAAGATAAGTTTTCTGGAGTGAAATTCTCACAAGAGAGTTGCAGAGGAGTGAAGAATTGCCAATCCAAGAGTTCTTCGTGACCTTGTCAACAAATAAACGTCGTGTAATGTATATGAGCCCTTGATTTTCTCTATTCTATGATAAGCAAGCTTGGATTGTGTACCAAAGCTGGATTGGATGCACCTGGTGTGATGTTGACTTTCTTTCGGTGTAATTATTTTGCCTTCTTACTTTATAGCATCCACTAGGCTTTCTAGTCCTGGCTGTTCTTCTTTAGGGATTGTTGCGTTCCAACTGGATCACCAGTAGCGGAAGCACTGTCCAAATTTGATCCAACCTAGACCTAGAATAGTTTCCACGGTGTTGTGAAACCTGAGATTAGTACTAGAGACCTGCAACAGACTAGTTGGTTATTCTAAACCTGTCTGACGGTTATCAAATCTTTGGTGCTTATTAGCGGAAAGTTTAACAAACTGGATCCGGAGACACAAATAAAGTATACAGGTCTTCAAGGAGGTTCACGTTCGGCGACTCATTGGTTAGAGCGGACGACTCGATTCCGTGATCTGCGGTCGAACGTTACAGTTGATATCAGAGCAGGTTCAAGTTGAATCTTTGCTGAATAACATCGATAATGAAAGTTGTGCCAACTGGGATGGACGAGATGAAGGCGTTTCTGAAGAAGTTGGAAGGTCAACTTGAGCAAGTGGAAGCTGAGAACAAGGTGCTTAGGGCATATTTAGCTCAAGCAAAAGCAACACCTGAGAAAGAAGCAAAGGTCCATGTACCACAAACCGAGCAAGTCAAGGATTTAGCGCTACTAGGTGAAGATGCAGTTGATACTACTCAAGCAGATAAGAATGAAGGTGGATCACAGAAGGCGCAAGATAATGTTGCAGAAGGTAGCTCAGCCAAAGAAAGACACAAGCGGAAAGTGAAGTGGGCTGAACCAACAACGCCATCATCCTTCAGTGGAGAGAAAAGCTTTTCTAGGTTTGAGTTATGGGTTACTGAGATGGAGAAATTACTTGGAGAATTTTGATGAGCGCAGTTGGTTCACCTATGCTGTTAGTAGACTGGAAAGAGAGGCGAAAGAATGGTATGAAGATCAACAGCGGATGAGGAGTTTGAACTGTACAACTCCTATGTCCACTTGGTCAGAGCTGAAAGATGAGCTTCGATGATATTTGGTACCAGTGGATGAAGCTACACAGTTTCGGCTAGAGCTCATTCATTTGAGACAGACATGGAATATCAGACAGTACCTCCAACGATTTTCTGAGCTGGTTACTCGTTTGCACATGGTGGATCGCACCGACTTGTTGTTTCACTTGAAGAAAGGTCTGCAAGGTTTCTATGCTAGTGTGTTTGATAGCTGGGTTATGTTTCACAAGTCTGAGGACATGCAAGACTTGTTTGCATATCTGGAAGCAGCAGAGAACAGTAAGGAACGTAATTACACCGTGCAGCCCTCCAAGTTTCAGCGTGGAACAAGTGGTGGCGAGCCTAGTAGAGGATTTTGGCGCAATCCTCAAAGACAGATAGCGTCCTCTCAGAGTAGAGGTAGTAGAAGACGTGGTGGTGGAAGATTTGGTGCAGCAAGAAGGAGGTTTTCTCATGGATCTCAGCAACGAGAAGTTACTCGTGGTCCCTCCGTTTGCTGAGTGTCAGTCTCTGTACTATGCTTGAGTCTCTGTTCTATGTACACTCACCACATCAGGAAATGAAAAGTCTAGCCAAAAAAGAACGTTTTAGGGTTCGCGACCCCGCATTATGTAGTCCTTGTGAGCCTTTAGTTTGGACCTTGTAGCCACCATGTAATGTTATCTAATCACGGCCCCTTTTTATAAAAAACGGCGTTACATTGAACAGAAATCGTATCCTTCAGAAGTACTCGAACAAACCCTCGACTGTGTCTTACATCAGGCTAGAACAGTGAATAATGTAGTCCCAAGTATATTCGGGCTAGCGATGTACGCGAATAGTTAGCACGGCTTGAGAAGCTATTCGATTCTTGAATTCAGTAGGTGTACATATTTCACAAATTCAATAGTGAATTTTATCATATTTTGCATATCATCCAACTTAACTAGATTAACTAAAATTATAACTTCAGATCCATGTGGACAAATCGATATACAGAATTAATATTTCAAGATTTGTGGATAATCATTTGCCTGAGACCTCGGTCTACCTATTCGTTGAAAACTAAAATTACCAAAGCAAAATTCGCTACCGCGAATATAGTTGAGACTACCGTAAATCTCTCGCACGAGTATCCAAAACTGCGACACCCATGGTCGCTGACGTGGTCGTAGACAGGTATACAGATAACCGGAGAAAGGTTAATTATGAAGCACAAGCAATATGAACACTTCGAGGGTCAATTCAAAGACTTTTGAAAGACAAGGCATCTGTTCAAGTAAATTTGCCTCGTGATTGTGAAGGAGAAAGAATTAATGAAGGGTTGCTAAAGACATTTTCACCTCACCATTGGACACGTACGCATGGAGTCCAGTTCATTACCATAGTGACAGTTTACACCGTGCTTAAACTAGTTGGCGTACTGCTTGTTTAATTCTCGTGCACCCTACTAAGGTTAGGTTAGGGAAGGCGTCGTACAATTTACTATGCGCGGTTGGACGGGTACAACGGTATTTTGGCTTGCATGGAGAGAGGAAAAGATGATGTCACATAATATAACATGATCTTTAAGATGACGGTAAACATTGTAGATATATTGTGTTAGAAAGAAGTTTTGTGCACTTAGAGCATCTCTATCAAATGCTCCATCGCTAGACTATCTCGGTATCCAATCCCTTACTTGGCATAGTGTGGATAAAAATCGTTCTCTCGCAGTATATCTTGTTTACCATCACGCTATCTAACATATGAAAACTAAAAGGAAAACATGAAAATTTGCTCAAACAAGTAACTTAGTTTAACCTTGTAACGTAATGCACAACATAAGCTAATTTGTTTTATCTTTTGTACTTTTATTATATTATTTTAAAAATATTTTAGATTCTTTATAATAAATTTTGGAATTTTTTATTTTTTGTACCCATATTAATCTTTTAAAATATCTTAATTATGTAATAACTAATACTAATAATATAATATAACATGGGTGACTCCTCAGAGTAAACTGTAATCCTCAGTCATTTCTAGCATTTAGGTGGAGATGCATTTGTTGATTGTTTGTTTTTGTTTGGGTTCAGATAGTTTAGTCCACATCACGTCAAACAACCGACTGGTATCAAGATCGCTGCATTGGTGTGCATCGACCAGGTGGAAAAGCTCTCAGATTGGGTCGATGAGATTCGCTATCATGTCTTGCATGTGAATTGTCGAAAGTCTTTGTATAGGATGAGTCTTTGAGACGGATGTTAGCACAAGATTCTAGAGTGTTGAGAATATTGTTCTAGAGTGGACATCGTATGGTATGATTTGACGTCAGAGCCCTCACATGAATTTAAGACTATTTTTGTCGTGGTGAACTCTATCATTCGAACTATGAACTCAAGCTTGTTTAGCTTGTCATACCAAGATAACGAAGTTATGTTTTCTAATGTGTTATTTCAAACAAATCCAAATTGTTCCCCAATTTCAATAACGTCACCATGATCTTAATGGAGGTGAATAGACTGATTTAGGACAGATATATGAAGCATGTGAACACATGTGTGTATATCTTTCAAAATCTTGAGAATTTTGAAAGATATACACAAGACACAGATTAATGTTAGATGTAATTCTTAACTATAGATCCCTAAAATTTTAATTATAATTTAATAATTACCACTTCCTATTGTTTTAACAGTATGTTTGAGATTCAAAAAATACTCTTTATGACATCATTATAACACTTTATAAAAATCAGTTAAATGTAATTATTTTACTCTTGTGTATCTTTAACACATAAAGTTGAGTCGCACATCTAAAGAAAGTGCATCAAAAGTTTGAGCTCAAACTCGAACCAAACAATAATCTATGCAGACTTGTAAAAAGGCCACCCCTCCCGCTACTTTAGTGGCGGAGACCCCACCACTAAGACTTTTTAGTTACGACTAGTCAAGACCAGGAAGGGAGGGGGCCTTGTAGTTGTAACTAACGCCTTGTTGTTATGTTCTCATTTCTGATCGCCTGCTGGTGGTGGACATCTAGTGTTCAAACTGATCACCTTAGAGAGATCTACATTTTGAGCCATAGATTTGCAGATCAGACGGTTTTAAATAACAGAAAAACGGCCTGTAGAGCCTAAAAAGAATATATATATTTTTTCCTCATTCTCAACCACAGAATTCAAGTTTCGAATATTCTATGTTATCTTATTGATCACTCTCTTGTTACAGTGACTGAACTGTGAATTAGGAGAACATTGTCTGAAAATAGTGAACTGAATGTGGCGTCAGATATTTTGTCAAACTTCTTAGCCGAACACCGTATCAACCTGCAGGCAGAAAATAATTAATTCCTGGTCACCGGGAAAAGTTTTCTGATAGCCGGTAAATTTGATCCTAAGTTCCCGGCTTGGTGTTTTTATAAAATGGCAAGGTGTTTTTGTTACTAAGTTCTAGATGGAAGCCGAAGATTCACCTCCCTTTCAAACTTTGAACACTCTATAACTCTATCACTTTATCAGAATAAACTGTATTCAAGTTTTGGGTAGAAACTTGAATGGAGTGTTTTCAGATCCTTACTTGCTTGAAGTCAGTCAGCACCAAGATTTTTGTATTACAAACGTGGTCTTGCGTGATTTTTTAGTTCTCGGTACAGTTTCAAGCTTGGTTTTCTTTGTGATAATTGTAGGAGATCTCAAACTCCGTTACGTTCAAACAATAGCCTTAGAAGTCAACAACCACCAAGCAAAACGAGTTTTTAGCAGTTATGTACTTCCCAGTGGAGTTGAACCCTTCTAGCTGCACCGGGTTCATCTCAGGTTTCTTAAACAACAGTGTGTAAATCGGTAGGGAGCAGATCAAAGAACGAACTAGACAGATTTTCTCAAGAAATGGCAGGCTCTTCTCCAGAAATACTGTCAACACTATAATCCATGACAAAAGATTTTGAAGTGTAAAAAACAGAGAATGTGCAAGGCCACGGTCTGTAATGAAACAAGATCAAAGTCAGACTTAATCACTTATGGCCTGCCACAGTACCAACACGAAAGCGTAAAATTGAGAACAGCGATCACTAAGTTACAGAGAATGCCTACACTCACTAAGTGACAGCGAACACTTAAACTTGCTCTGGATTACTGTACTGACTGGCTCAAATATCCAAGATGCTGCAAAAATGCTACCCAAACAAGGGAACAAAATTCATTTTGAATATCGAAGTTGTCACCCAAAGCTCGACTGCTTCTAGTCAAGCCTAGAAATGAAGTCTTGAACAA
Organism: Asterella californica; assembly: GCA_036924285.1. Lineage (NCBI taxonomy): Eukaryota > Viridiplantae > Streptophyta > Marchantiopsida > Marchantiales > Aytoniaceae > Asterella > Asterella californica. The sequence goes on from JAYKYS010000001.1 coordinate 42,233,246, forward strand.
CAGCCGTGGTCATGAAATATAACCAATGATCGAAAAGATGCAGAGTAAGGCGCAGCAAAGCGTAAACACATGGACTTCGAATAGTAGTCAAACGTCCCGAAGACAACACCCCGCCTCCAAAGTGTAAACAGAACACACTACAATAGTAGTGGTCGCAGTATAGTGACAAAGCAATCAGACAAATATGAGACTTCACTCTGCCGTTAGTAATGTCCAGAACATGACCGTGATTATGATATCCAAAGTATAAACTATTGCCAGCGATCAAGGTCCATAGACCCGGAGAAGGTGCGTAGACTCCCTCCTAAATTGGTGCAATTGCTCAAAATGCAAAAAGGAGATGGATCGAGCAATTCCTAGCTAAGATTTTCCAAACACACAATCGATCGAGGAGCAACCGCTAAGGTAAAGTCGATGAGACCAAGAAGAAGAGCCCAAGAGATGCTCCACAAACGAGACGATAATGACAAGCGAATCTGGGCAGAATGCGGCTGGCACACTGCTCGAATGGAATGTACAACACGGCTGGCCCACTGCCCAAGTCGTATAGCTCATGCGGCTGACCCACTACTCAGACGAGAAGAAAGAATAACGTGAAAACATCCAAACTCTAGTCTTGATGAGAAGACAACTTCCTCCGGTCCGATTCGAGTCGTGGTCCGATTCTTATCTAAAAATATAAATTCGATGATATGCATTATCGTTCCAAAGACGTTTATAAGATTACAATGAACTTTTTAATACAATTTTTGAATCTTCACTTTCACTACATCAAGTGATAGAGCTCGTTGTTAGCTTCCCATGAGCACTTCATTTATCTCATTTTGGCGCTTAATGACAAAGTTATGAGAAAGATGAGAAAATCAAACTAAGCCTTTGCTTATCGATGCTGATTGGGTATTTGCGGTTCTTGGCTCTATACTTAAGACTCAAAGGGTTTGCTTGACCATTATCTATGAAAACCTCACGTATTGTGAATCGACATAAGAGAATAGCTTAAGAAAATAAGTTCTATCTATGATATGTCAGCGGATGTTTCAGAAGATTAGGAGGTCCAATGCATGCACACAAGACGTCATTGGGTTCAGATTTGTGCAGGCTACACGTTGGGTAAAATTGCTTGTGAAGAGATAGATCATAGTGTGTGTTCTGGGAGGAATTGAGACTTAAGAAAGAGAAATTAAAGTACTTCAGTGACTTGCCAAGGAGAGTTAGATCGTTCGAGTCGTTCTGGAGTCTAAACTTGTTGTCCTTGGATCCATCGAGATCAAAACACCGAGTTCTTCAAGACTAAGATGATACGAAGTTTCACTAGACGATTTAAGAGATGTGAGAGAAATTGACTTACATCATATTTTTGTTCATCTACGACTTGATGTTAAGTTGTTTTTCACGATCGGCGAGTAAAGCTCTTCATTCTTGATGCCTATGCGATCAAGAGGTCCTTATCTATGCATAAGAGACGATCGTACATAGATCAAATCGTTGTGTTGTGCATGACGAGTGAAGTTAAGCAGCAAAAGAATGATTTATATCAGTTTTTGACTTCTTGCGATCAAATTTCTCATCGTTCTTCACGAGAGAAACTCCAAACTACTTGTTTGGAATATCGTTAGGATCAAGGTAGCCAGACCTACCTACCAAAGAAGACGAATCTTAGACCAAGTGATCCGTTTTGTGGGTGTACGTTGTCGTGATGTGAATTATTCCACATAGTGAATAATTCATCTCTCAGTTAGAAGTTAGTCTCTCTAAGTGAAGTTAAGACCTCAGAAAAGTCGATTCTGGAGGAAGTGAGCATTCAAAAATCTGAAAACACCACGGCGTATGTCTCGTCGTGCTGATCACCGTGGTATGTTCAAAAGTTACAAACGGAGTTGCAGGCGAAAAGTTACTTGGGGTTCTTCTACAAGATTTCTGATACCGGGAAATTTACCATAAATCTGAGTGAGTTCGAAAAATATATATTAGATTTTTCTCATGTAGATTGTAGTATTTAGTATTTGTTTAAAATTCGAAATGTACAAAAAGAGCATTTCTAGAGAAAGTTATGGCACTTCGTGTTAGCAAAGGAAAGACGAAATACCGCAGCTTTCTAGCATATTAGCTTAGAAACTAGTCTTCAAAACCAGTTGTGAGATCAGCTTCCGTGGTGTAGCTGAGAAACTTGTAGGGAGGAGGTCTCCGGATCAAATCCTTTCAGACTCACAACCGGCTTGGAGTAGGCTGGCCCCTTCGGGGGAATATGAGGGGCACCAAGTTGCCTAGGGGCGGGACACTAGATGTCTCTTAAACGTACCATGAATGCGGGACGCCTCCGTCTACCCCTGCACTAGTGCAATCACCTAGTGTGGATGCTAGAGGGAGATTACCACCGGGTTTCGAAATGGACCTCTCACCTTCGGGTTGTCAGGGTAATTAGTACGAATTCGGTTGCGGCTCTCTAAGTCTTGGGGTAGCGAGATGGCATAAAAAATACTCCAAGTCGGTACCAATTCTTTTGTAGAAAAATGTAGTGAAATATTATTCACTTGGGTCGAAAAATCAAGTGAAACTGATACATGAGGCAATACTTACGGCACTTCGAAGTTTAAGGGGCCGGGAAACGACAATGATGATAACTCGGGCTCCACGTGTCAGAACGAGGTGATTCCGGTGGCCAGAGGTAGCCGTGGTGGAGTTACTTCGGATGGAGGTGTCAAATGCTGACTATACGACCGACTCGATGGCCGTCCGTACAGATGAACCTGCGAAGCTTAGTGAAATAGTCTTCTTACGTGTAGATTTTTTATCAGTGATTTATTTTTCTGCTGCCATCTGTTTAGGGCGTCTTTTACCCCTGTCAGATGACACTGAAGGTTACGTAGGGTGGAGGAAAACCCAGAGGGGTGTACTCCGGAGAGAGAGAATTCCTAGACCATTGTCACATTATCGGAGTTTGTCGATCATCGAGCAATGTAGAGTTTACCGTGCGGGAGCTATCGAGTAGAGAGAAACAGTAGAGCTGAGGAGAAGTTTTACACAGAGGTTACATCTGAAGAGATTTTTCTGTCTGATCAGAGTTTTGACATCGAGGGATTGAGAGTAGAGAACAGAATCGAGTAGAGAGGAGATCAAGAACTTGTACGTGTATCTTTCTGAATAGAAAACGGGAAGCTTCTAGGTGAACGCGCTGGTGCTTCACAGGAGCAGTTTTCTAAATATTCTGAGTTACTGAACGTGAGCTTTGCAATCTGAATGACCTGGAGTTGAAGATCTACTTGCACGCCGTGTGTTTTATCTTGGCCAGGTCGAGAACGTGGTGCTGTGATTTCTTGCGGTCCGTATTTCGTGTGTGATTTTCGTCCTCCTCTTCACGATCGTATCACAGCTAGAAGGTTCGTCCTTCCTAGGAAACTCTCACCTCGACAACGTGGTTTTAAGTTGCAAGGAAAAGGTTTTGGAGGTTCGGTCATTTGTGACTAAAAATCAAAGATACCTCGACTATTAAGAGTCAGATCTGAAGGTTCTTGGGACCAACAAAGTCAAGAAGGAAGACCTTATTGACATCTGAAGATCATTTGAGGAAAAAAGAAAAATCTAAGATAAGTCTTCTTCAGTTCTTTTGCTACGAGTTTTGTTCTTTGAGACTCATTAGAGTTCTAGTTTGTTCTATGTGTATCAAGGTAGCTATTTAAAGCTAAAGACTTGTACATAGATGTTGTTTGGATCCAATGCAAAGCTTTTTGTTAGCAAAGGGGTGTTTCTTTTGCTTTGAGTTGATTCAATAGTTTTGGGTCTAGGTTGAGGTTCAAAGACTTGTTTTAGGAGGTTGGGTGAGGATTATAGACCACTCAGCTTTGTGTTCATAGAGAAAAAAACGACAGTGTAAATAAAATGAGGGTTGGTATGTCTTGCGAAGCTTGTTCTCGTGGTTGTTTCTCTCTTTGTTGTCTTTGTTCAGCACACTATATCTCCACAGCTATGAACCTCATGTTTTCCTAGATAATGTTCATGTAAAATTCGATGCGATATGATGATGAACTCGCATGAAGATCCGAGGTGGAGATTTCTTCTATGTTTGAACTTTGAAGAGAAGATTGACAGTTATGAGTGAGAACGGGTATGATGACGAAAGAATGACCAGTGGTTTGGAGTAAAAGACTCTCCAGACTTTCTGTTAAAGTTGACAGGCGGGAACGAAGCTCCCACGTCACCAGGACGAATGGTTGTCAACATTGCAGGTAGTTTCACCCTCAACTAATCTCTAGAACTCCTATGAAGATTGATCACAACTGTTAGACCTCTTATCTTTTGTGAATCTGCGCTAGCTCTCGCACAGACATGATGTTCATACCGTTCGTATCTTTCTCCAACTGTCAATCTACATGATCCCTCGTATAGATTTGAAATATTGACTAAAACTCATTCTAAACTTCTAGTGTGCACTTCCTCTACGTAGTTTAGAAGTTTAGAAGAAAATCCATTGAAAATCCTATCCAATGGTACAAAACTTGATCCAAATTGACGTCTATAGCTCGAGTTACGGCCGCTTGAGTCTTTTAGACCCCTTAGTGAAGGAATCTATGTGAGCCCTCGTGCAGATCGTGCCTTCTAAGCCAAAGTGCATGGTGAACTTCAAACCCATGTAGTTCCTTAACCAATTAAAGTGATGATGAAAGGTCTCATGGCCTTCTTTTCAAAGGTACCAAGCATGACAAAATCTAAGCTATGTAGACGAAACTACGGCCGTTCAAAGTAAGTTACTCTTTCCCTTCAATAAATTTGTGAGAGACCTCGCATAGATTTGCTGGTTTCATCCTCTTTGATCCAAAAATCCATCCCAAAACCTTATTAAGTCTTGAAAATTATGCCGAGAAATTTAGAAAGCCTATTGGCATCTTCCCAAAAATTTGCTGACTGAACCCTAGAACCCTTGACTATTTTAGTGTCGAAGCAAGCGGTAAAAGTCCAAGAAAAAGATCAGTTTGAACCACCTCGGCAAGAACTATCTAGTGGTGCAGTCAAAAACATGTTTGGAAAAAAGCTGATAAAATCTCATTCTAGAATCTTAATTTAACACCATAGTCAATCCGTGACACAACAACAAGTTACATGCTAGTAGAGCTCATGACATGTCAGAAATCTATCATGCCGACTGAAGAGCACGTTCCAACATGGAGTGTGTTATCTTGGGAGGACAATCTGACAAGGAATGAACATCTTGCTATTCGGATTAGACAGTTGGAGAGGAGATCTTAAGACATCTAGGTTGTTTTGGATAGGATATGAGAAGCAAGGTTGAAGAACAAAGTCAGATTTGATCAGCTACATCGTCTAAAGTCCAAGAAAATAATCAAGAAGGTGATTGGGTGTTAGTCCATGACAACAGTCTAGACAACCAACATAGTGCTTTACGGAAGTTCTTCAAGTGGTGGTTTGATCCATATGTGGTGAAAAAAATTCACAACAACGCAACATACACCCTACAAGAGTTGGATGAAACTTGCTTGAAGGTACGAGTGAAAGATAAATGTGTCAAGATTTTCAAAAAGAGAGACGAAGAGGTCAGTTCGAGGATGAGGATTATGCAACAGACCTTGAAGATGAAGTCGATGAACATAGAAAGGAATATGCTGAAATTGTGTGAATGCTAGTCCACTTTGGGATGGTATCTCTAGTGCATATCGGAGAATGCACAAGTTTAGAGGAGGTGAATGTTGTCACGACCCTCATTCTCAAGATCAGACGCAGACGCGAACAACAGAACCCTAGCGGACTTGCGCTAGGTTGTGAACGCTGCGAGTAGGACTTAACGGCTTGGCCGAGAAGTCGGGACCAGGTGAACCCTAAGTGGTTTTCTGAACCAAGGTTGGAACCTTGGGTTGAGACATAAGGTCCCCTACCCCAAGAGGACCCCGGACAAACGCTGACCTAAGGGGACGAGTCTAGGAACGAACCGAAACATGAGTCTGAGACCTGGGTCTGAGACGCAGACGGACCGTGGTTCGGACGCTGGTCCGAACCACAGGTTTTCGAGAAGTGGCTAAGTGTTGGAGCTCCAGGGACGTTTTAGGTCGTGGACGGAGCTCCACGTAAGATCTCGAGACGAGTGAGATATCATTGGAAAGGTCTCGTCGAGAGCTTTCCAGTGATATATAACACTCCTCGATCTGACCTCCGAGCTGGAAGTTATGACCGAACCACAATCAAGTTGTGAGAGGAGGACGGGCTGCCGATCCCCGGAAGTATATGTGAGGGGGGCTCGATGCATGGGTGGGCCAGGACGAGTCACCCGACCCCAGGGTTTGGCGGGCAGACTCTGGGGGCATGAGGTCATGGCTGGGCCGGTTCCAAGGCACGTTCTCGTCCAGACTTAGGAACGATGTAAGGGCTGGAGCAAGACTACAGAACGAGTCGGCGGGTTAGACCACGTTCGGGAGCCTAGACCCAGACGGACGTCATGAGCGGTTGGACCGCTAGGTGTGCTGGAGGCACCGTTTAGGACCCTGGACTTTATGGGAAGTCCGCCCCAAGTCATATTGTGACTTGCTCATGTTTGGGACCGACCTAGGCGGGTCTAGGTCGGGACTTAGGAACTGCTGAGCTTGATGATTAGGGAGACGGTCCGGCTCCGGTCCGGACCAAACTGAGAGAAGGTAAGTGGTGCATGGACGCTAACATGTGATTGTGTTTGCAGGTTAGCGGTGTAAAGTTTGTGACCTACTGAGCTAGAGCTTCCGCTGGCGTAACAAGGCGATAGGTGCGCGAAAAGTGGTATCAGAGCCGACGCTTCGATGAGCGAGAACTTGAGGTAGCGGCTGAAGGCTGGACGCTTGAGGAGGAACGCAAGACACGAAGCGGATCAGCGTTTCTAGGTGAATACTTGGAGCGATGGCCGACGACGGACAGAGTTCCAAGAGAAAGACCAAGAAACGAGGAGCGGCTAACGGGAGCAGATCGACTCGAGCTAGCCCCGAGGCACAGTCAGGGAACAACAACCAACAACCTTTGCCCCAATGTCAATGGAGCCTTGTACCAGCTGCGGCACCGGTGCATCAAGATGAAGTCTTGCCAGCGGTGCCCAACGATTCAGACGCAAGAAGTCGAGGAGCCTTGTACGCAGAACTCATCAAGATGATGAAGACCATGCAGGAAGGTATGGTCTCTAGGGATAAACGTATCGCTGAACTTGAGGCAGGCCAAGGAAGTTCCTCGTCTACCAGGAAGCTTTGTAAGACGAATTTACCGATCCCATTTTTAGGTATAGGACGGGCTCGCAAGGTTAAGGATTTCTTAATTGAGTTGGATCTATACTTTGAGGCGCAATAGGCTAAGGAGTCTGACAAAGTTAGAGCGGCGGTTACGTTCCTGAAGGACCATGCGCTTCTCCGGTGGACTGCATACAGGGATGAGCATACCTTGACCGTCTCGGCGCTTGGTTGGAAGGAGTTCAAGGAGTTGCTCGCAGGACTATTCACTCCGGAGTATCAAAGGATTCAGGACGGTGTTGAGTTAGTTCGGCTGAAGCAGACATGGACCTTAAGCGCTTATGTGCGCGAGTTCAGTGCCAAGCTGGACTCGTTCTCCAAGTAGACTGAGGAGACCAAAATATGTATATTTATTGGAGGACTCAAGTCTAGCTCGGAGAAGGCTCTCTTCCGGATGCCGGAGCTACCTGCGACAAGTGCCGAACTTTTGAAGCTAGCGGAGCGAATTGGAGACGATGAAGTCCAGCAACAGAAACCTTTTGAACCACGCAGCACGGACAAGTTCCAGAAGAAGAACAAGGGCTTCAAGCGACAGTGGGATGAGGGTGAGAAAGATCAGAAGGATTCTTCTGTCCCGGCAGTAAAGCGGCAGCAAACAGGGGTGAAACCTAAGGGGCAGACACCTCAAAAGGGCAATGGCGTTAAGTTTACTTGCTACAATTGTGACGAGGCGGACCATATTGCTAAGGGGTGTACGAAACTTAAGGTTAGTAACTGTAGCATGAATGCATTTGTTGCAAAGGACTTGTTGGAGGGCCAGATGACTGTGACCTTGAGAACCACGAAGAAGACGCCGAGATTGATGTTTCTACAAGCCAAGGTTGTTAACCTTGATGTTACTTTTCTTGTGGACACAGGAGCGACTCACTCCTTCATAAGTCCAAAGTTGGTGAAGAAGTTGGGTTTGTCTACCTCCAAGGCAGACAAGTCTATTCAGGTGCGCTTTGCCAAGGGCAAGACGTACCAAACTTCTGAAGTGGCCTTGGACGTACGATTTGCGTGTGGGAAGTTGGAGTTCACAGAGAATTTCACGGTGTGAGAGATGGATGATATCCATGCGGTTTTAGGGAACATTGGACATGTTTGAGTGGAACTTAGGCGGAAACCTTTAAGGTTAAACGTTAGAGTTAAAGGACGGAAGCTGGGAGTGAGGCTGATCCGGAAGGCGCGGAAAAAATTGACGACTTTGCGGTGAATTTGATCAAAGGCAAACAGATGGACTTCAACGACGGGGTCATGTGTTTGATGCGGGTTGCAGATTTGATGACGGGTGGCGGACAAGAGGAAACATCAGGAGACGCGACTAAACTTCCGGAGGTGCTTCGTAAAGTGATTAAAAAGTTTGAGGATGTCTTGACGGATGAGTTACCTGCTGAGTTACCTCCAAGACAGGTGGTGGATCACAAGATCGAAGTCTTGCTAGGATCAGAATCACCTTCCAAAGCCCCTTACCGACTCAATCAGGTGGAACTCCTTGAGTTGAAAAGACAACTCGACGAGCTATTAGCGTGGAGATATATTCGAACCAGCAAGTCACCTTATGGAGCCCCAGTTCTTTTTGCAAAGAAGAAGGATAGGAAGTTACGACTCTGTGTAGATTATCATGCACTCAATAAGGTGACGGTGAAGAATAATTATCCTTTGCCAAGGATAGACGACCTCTTTGATAGGCTAGCGGGCGCAAAGTATTTCAGCAGGATAGACTTGGAGTCAGGATATTACCAGATCCGGATAGCTGACCCAGATGTTGAGAAGACCGCTTGTCGAACCAGATACGGATCGTTTGAATTCGTGGTGATGTCATTTGGACTCTACAACGCCCTTTCGACGTTCACTACATTGATGAACACAAATTTTTCGCGAGGAGATGGATGAGTTTGTCATCGTTTACATCGACGACATCTTGATCTACTCCAAAACCTTGGAGTCGCACGCGGAGCAGCTAAGGGTGGTGTTGATGAAGCTGCGGGAGCATAAGCTGTTTGCCAACATTGACAAGAGTGAGTTTGGTTTGGAGCGCATTAACTTCTTGGGACATGTCATTAGTGCAGAAGGAGTCGGCCCGGATATGCAGAAGGTGGACGCGATTGTGACTTGAGAGCCTCCGACTACAGTGAAGGAGATGCGACGATTCTTAAGATTGGCGCAGTTCTACCGCAAGTATGTGAAGGGGTTTTCGAAGATCACGAAGCCGCTGACAGACTGGATGGGCAAAGACGCACAGGTAAGTTGGACCAAGGAGGTGGATGATGCGTTTCAAATGATCAAAGCTATTTTGTCAAAGGCGTCTGTATTGAAGCTGCCGGAGTTCGACAAACCATTCGAGGTGCACACGGATGCGAGCGACTACGCGATTGACAGAGTGTTGGTGCAGGATGGAAAACCTGTAGCGTACGAAAGCAAGAAGCTATCTGGGACAGAGAGTCAATGACCGACTCACGAGAAGGAACCGTTTGCGGTGGTTCATTGCTTGAGGAAATGGCGGCATTACTTGAGACTTCACAAAATCCAAGTGTATACTGATAATATTTCGCTCCAGTACTTTGAGACACAAGATCAGGTGACGCCAAAGCAACTACGGTGGCATGATACCTTGGCGCTCATGAATGTGGAATTAATCCACAAAGCGGGAAAGGACAATGTGGTTCTTGACGCCTAGAGTCGCAAGGAGGAATATCTTTCATCGTCAACACAGATTTTGCGAGCTATGTATCCTAAGGAGTCAGACTTGGAGAGACGAATACGTGAAGGTTACATGGGCGATGACCAAGCGAAGGAGTACTTGGAACAACTCAAGCGAAGAGTGAAGTTGTAGAACATGCAGCTAAGACATGGTTTACTCATGTTCAAACAAAATCGGGTTTATGTGGGACAAGGAAAACTTAGGACCAAGTTGTTAAAAGAATCTCACGATGTGCCCTTATCAGGCCATAAAGGAGAAAAGTCCACTTTAGCGGTGATAGCTAAAAAGTTTTATTGGTCCCACATGAAAGACGACGTTACCCACTTTGTGAAAACATGTGTAACCTGTCAAGCGAACAGCGTTTCTTATGAGAAGAAACAAGGGTTGCTTCATCCTCTGCCCATTCCAGCCAGACCTTGGGAAAGCATTAGCATGGACTTCATTACCTCTCTGCCTGACTCGAATGCATACAATGCTATATTTGTGATATTTGATCGGTTTAGCAAACTAGCAAAGTTTGCTCCAACTTTGGACACTGCAACAGCGTTCATGACTTCTCGGTTGTTCCTAGATATTTGGTGGCTTTCACATGGACTACCTCGGAGTATTATTTCAGATAGAGACTCCAAGTTCACAAGTGCCTTTTGGAAACACTTGTTCTAAAAATTGTGGACTAAATTAAAATTTAGTACCGCCTTTCATCCAGAAATAGATGGACAAACGGAACGAGTTAACTCGGTTCTGAATCAATACTTGAGGAATTATGTGAGCGCGGACCAAAGTGATTGGGCGGAGTGGCTCAGTCTTGCGGAGTATTGTTACAATTCCACGAAGCATTCGGCAACCGACGAATCGCCTTTCTTGCTGGCTTACGGACGTGAGCCAGAAGGGCCTCTTGACTTGACTCTTGCAGGGAGTTCTACATCGACACGACCAAGAACACGACAAACATCAACTGAAGAGTTGGTGGCGGCAATGCAGCGGCGCGAGGAGCAAGTAAAGAAGAACCTCGAGAAGGCACAGCAACGATACACGAAGCAGGTAAACAAGCATCGGCGACAAGTGAGTTTCAAGTGGACGAAGAAGTATGGTTAAGTACGAAAAACTTCACACTTCCGAAAGAAATATCGGCGAAGTTTTCATCGAAGTTCGCTGGATCTTTTGTCAAGAATCCGCATGAAGATGTTTATACATTAGACCTTCTTCGCGAGTAGCAGTTGCATCCGACTTTCCATGTTTCTTTATTAAAGAAATACTTCAAGGACGATTTGGGACCGGAGCGCAAACAGGTACTCGGGGCTCAACCTGATGTCGTGCAAGGTGAAGCAGAATATGAGGTGGAGTCCATTTTGCGATCTGAGTGCAAATCAAACCGGATGGAGTACTTGGTCAAATGGCGTGGTTACCATTTGAAGGAAGCAACTTGGGTGCCAGAGGAAGATCTCGCACATGCAAGCGAAGTATTCGACCTCTTCAAACGGCGACAAGGACAACAAAGGCGTTAGCAAGATGAGGACATCTCCTTCCAGCGAGGAGTGAAGGAACGTCGAACCATACGAGTAGCAACTTGAGGCGATTTGGACCAATGGACTTTGTAGCTTTGTCTTGTATTTGGAAATAAAGATTTGTTTCTGGAAATTTTATCTAAGTGTATTGATAGTGCATGGCTATGACTAGTTCTGATCAGATGCCTAGGATGTTGTCAAGAGGAGGAACGAAGCACACTCAAAGGAAGCGAGCTGGTTTGAATAAGCATCTAAATCAAGACTTAGGTCTGCCGTAGCGTTGGCAAAGCAAGTATGAACTTTCATACTTGTCTTGGGGCTTGGGGTGATCTTGCTTTGCAGTTTTCTAACTGCAAAAGTAAACTTAGTCGTGCGTCTAAGTCAAATCAGATTGCGACCGGAAAGTGAGTTTCGGGAGACCTCGTAAGTAGGTGTGAATACTTATAGTTAGCAAGTTAGAGTCTTAAGTAGAATGTTTAGAAGTTGTCAACTAGTTTTGTTTAGGGTAAGCCAAAAAGGTAAGGCTTTTCTCGAGACTAGTTGAAATTTTCTAAGTGTTCTAGCGACAACTTAAGACTCAAGCCAAGAAGAGAATTGCGGGTTAGCTACCAGAATGCAATTCTGACGCCAAGGGGTTGGCTACCCTTTTTGAACTTGGTGTTAACTTAAAGGATCATTGTTGATGAGGGCATCAACCTCCAAAGTGGGGGTGAGTGTCGCGACCCTCATTCTCAACATCGGACGCAGACGCGAACAACAGAACCCTAGCGGACTTGCGCTAGGTTGTGAACGTTGCGAGTAGGACTTAACGGCTTGACCGGGAAGTCGAGACCAGGTGAACCCTAAGTGGTTCTCTGAACTGTCACACCACAAGTATCCCATTATTTGTGTGCGTGCTTATATAAATTTCATTAGGTATGACTATCTTATAGGTTACTCTAGTTCAAAGATCTAAATCTAGAGTGATCAAAAACTAGTCATAACTAGCTGAAATAGTTATAACTAAGTTAGGAAAATTATTAGAGGTTTCACTATGGCACTATGTGACAAGTGCGGAGCTCTAAATATGCTTCTCAAAATTATGTAACTTTGTTGACCATCGCTGATTGGATGCATGATGCAAAGTCATGCACAAAGATCTAGAGATGCTCCTCAAAAGACGTATTAGTTTGTTGTCGTCTTCCGATTGGATAGTTTGGAAATTTAACACTGTATAAAAGCTAAAGTAGGAGAATCTCTTACTTTAGTAAAGTAGAACAAGTAATGTGTGGGCTATTCTTTAATTTTAGTAGCCTTTAGAAGTTTAACTATTTTGGATTGCGCACTTATCATGTGGTAACGTAACTTAGTAAAAGTTACCACGGTAAGAAGTTGTAGAGTATATAAGGAGGAGTTGAGAGAGTGGAAAGGACTCTCATTTTCCTGTCTATAAGTAAAGTGAGCATTGGAGACCTTGGGAGTCCTTGAGTACTATGTGATGCAATGTGGAGGGCGGGGTTAGAACTTGTTTGCAGGAACGCTATTAGAGAGACCGATGTGATCATACGGGTCAGAGTGTTGAGTGAAGTGAGCATGGGTATGATAGAATCTTTGTAATTAAGGTGCACTAGTAATCCTAGTCATCTGAGGTACCCTTGGGTGAGAGACAAGCCGGCTTACAGAACAACGGTTGGAACCTTGGGTTGAGACATAAGGTCCCCTACCCCAAGAGGACCCCGGACAAACGCTGATCTAAGGGGGTGAGTTTGGGAACGGACCGAAACATGAGTCTGAGACATAAGTCCGAGACGTGGGTCCGAGAAGCAGACGGATCGTGGTTTGGACGCTGGTCCGAACCATATGGTTCGAGTTTGGGTTTGGATCACAAGTTTTCGAAAAATGACTAAGTGTTGGAGCTCTAGGGACGTTTTAGGTCGTGGACGGAGCTCCACGTAAGATCTCGAGGCGAATGAGGTATCATTGGAAAGGTTTCGTCGAGAGCTTTCCAGTGATATATAACCCTCCTCGATCTGACCTTCGAGCTGGAAGTTATGGCCGAACCACAATCGAGTTGTGGTATAATTTTCAAGGACCAAAGAGGAGGGCGGGGCCGCCGATCCCCAGAAGTATATATGAGGGGGGCTCGATGCCTGGGTGGGCCAGGACGAGTCACCCGACCTCAAGGTTCGGCGGACGGACTCTGGGGGCATGAGATGATGGCTGGGTCGGTTCCAAAGCACGTTCTCGTCCAGACTTGGACGTCTGGCCTTAGGAACGATGTAAGGGCTGGGGCAAGACTACGGAACGAGTCGGCGGGTTAGACCACCGTTCGGGAGCCTAGACCCAGATGGACATCACGGGCGGTTGGGCCGCTAGGTGTGCTGGAGGCACCGTTTAGAACCCTGGACTTTATGGGAAGTCCGCCCCAAGTCATATTGTGACTTGCTCATGTTTGGGACCGACCTAGGCGGGTCTAGGTCGGGACTTAGGAACTGCTGAACTTGATGATTAGGGATACGGTCCGGCTCCGATCCGGACCAAACTGAGAGAAGGTAAGTGGTGCATGGACGCTAACGTGTGATTGTGTTTGTAGGTTAGCGGTGTAAAGTTTGCGACCTACTGAGCTAGAGCTTCCGCTGGCGCAACAAGGCGGTAGGTGCACGAAAATGTAGTGTCATGGATCGACTCTTACTTAAAAATCCAAATTAGATGTTATGCATTATTGCTCCAAAGACGTTGTCGGAGTGTGATCCGTCTACCTAGGAAAGCGCCGGGCTTCTGGCTGTGGTTGTTTACTCAAGAGGTTGGCTTTCATGTCACAACAGGGGCTATAAACACTCACACAGGTGTGTAGGATCCTCTAATATGCTCAAAAGTGAAATTTAGGTCTAACTAGTAGTAATAGGTTTAGGCGGTGAACTTTGACACTCAAGGAGAGGAAAACTATGAAGGTTTAGACTTCTAAACTTCCCTTACATGTAAATAAGGTCCTACTGAACACACACACGAAGTTTCACCCTGAGATCAAATTCTAGCACCGAGATGTTGACAGAAAAGTTCTGAGTAAGAAAATTATGGCAATTTTTGGTACCCAGATGGCTATTTGAACCTAGAACAGAAGATTGGCTCAATGAATTTCAAATATTCTCACAGTATTTGAAGTCTACAGGATGCTGAACATCCCTGTGAAGTTGGGACTCCTGAATGTACACAGAACTCCAGATATCCTCCTCTGAAGTCGCTGCTCTAGATTAAAAGCTTTTCAGATCCCCTCAGCTTCAGCGGCCGCCCTGAATTACTCAGTCGCTCAATTGATATGAAACTTTTTAGGAAATCGTAGCCCTGGTGGCAGAGAACACAACCTCGAAGTTTTGAAGCAATTTTCTCAAATCTGCTGCGAGTGACACTGAAAACCCTAAATCCAACAAAAGTGATTCAATTCTAGCACAATTCGAACTTCAATTGGTCATAACTTCGTCTTTATTGCCTCAAATCGATCAAAAATTTCACTGGAAGTGCTTGGCATGACGAGCTCTATCTCCTTGTGCTCTCAGATTTTGAAGATCCCTCACCAAATGCTCGAACTCTCCTTTAGACCTCTGTTTCTAAATTTAGAGTTTTACAAAAGACAAAAACAGACCAATGGGAGTTCATAGCTCCACTTGGTTGTCCTTTAGTACCCTAATCCACGTGATAACTTAACTTCACTCCTAGGCTTCCACGTTAGCTCCCCTAAAATGCCAACGTAAATCTTAAACTACCTAAAATGACACGCAACCTTGAAAGATAACTTAAACCAGCTAGAAAGCGCGCATGGGCGACAAGTAAGTACAACCCATGAGCTCAAACCCCTATCAACATGGAAACCCTAAGTTATGTACATTGAACGTCATAGACAAGTAAGAAGTCACTTGCACAAGCGCACAAATGCTTGAACAAGATAACTAGCATACTATCAGCCTACTAGAACTCAAAATAGTGTTAATAGTGTATGCAAAGGTGTCAAACATATACATAAAGGACTAGAAGTAATATGAGCTAACTTCTAGAACTACTAAACTTAAGCGTCGGAGTAGAAGTCAAGCATGTAGCCGCAAGTAGCGCGACAACGTTCATAAGATTAAAAGTGAGCTTTTTACACAACTTTCAGATCTCCATTTTCATTACACCAAGTGGTAGAGCTCATTGTTAGCTTCTCATATGCACTTCATTTATTTCATTTTGACACTTAATGACAAAACTATGGGATTCAAAAGATGGAAAAATAAAGCTAGGCTGACGAGATATTTGCTATTCTTGGTTCTATACTAAGGGCGCTAGGGGGCTACTTGGTCGTTATCGAGAAAAACTTCACGTGTTGTGAACTAATGTAAAAGAGCAGTTTAAAGGATTAGCTTGTGTATGCGACATGTCGATGGATTTTTCAGAGGATTGAGAGGTCCAATGCATGCGCACAAAGTGTCATTGGTTCATTGTGTTATGATCCTTCAAAGTAAAGGTGGTCAAATCAGTACCTCGAGTCACGTTTTTGAGTGTCCCGAGAGTTTGAGAGATGGTCTTTTGATATTGTCAAGCGGATAATTGACTTTGTGATGGTTGTACTGATGTAAATTAGTCTTACGTTTTGGTTGGATCTCGAAGCGATCGATTGAATTTAGTTGTAACAATTGAGAGGTAAAAAAATCATTTTACTTGGATTCAAGGGTTGAGTTGTTTCATGAGCATGAGATCGAATCTCTCAGTGAAAATTTCTAAGATTGGAGTGTGTCTTATCAACTTACTACTTGTGAAATTTCAACTCATTCGGTTAAGAGAAGGTGTTAGGGTTATGGATTTTAGCCACCGGGATCTATAAAACTCATAAGTCAACATCGACAAAAAGTTTGATCTATTTCGAGCAACTGGTTTGAGGTTTGAAGCTAAAATTTTAGAGAGTAGTGATGAGAAGTCAAAAAGATTTCCCTCTGAAGTTTGAGCCCAGTTGGAAGTTTAAGATGAGAGCAATATGTTGCTGAAGTTCATATTACAGCTTGGCGAGTTTTGAAGAAGAAGAGTGATTTCACCTGCATCTCCTGGTTAGCTTTGAACAAACGACTTGAGGATTGGAAGTGGAATTTCTTGGACGTTATAGTGTCGGATATTACGTGAAGGATGTCCAAGAAAACGTGAGGTTCCTGGCTGTGGAGATGTTGTGTGCTGAAAAAGAGACAAGACATAGAAAAATAACCACGAAAACGAACGCTGCGATATATACCAACTCCAAATGTATGTACACTGCCGGTTCTTTCTCCTAAGAACACAGAACTGAAAAACAGACCAGAGCGGTCTGTAACCTACTCCAAAGTCCTTAAAAACAACCCTTGAATCACAACCCTGACCCAAAAACACCGAAGCGTAGCTCAAAGCAAGAGAAACTTTTCTTTGCTAACAAGTAGAGCCACAGCAGTATCACGCGATCCAAACCCAAGTCCAAACCACATCCATGTACAAGTTCTTAGCTAAAGCTAGCTACCACAAGCTGTATATAGTCAATCAGAACTCTAACGAACTCAAAAGAGCAAAACTCGTAGCGAAGAAATCGAAAAAGACCTATCTGTGAACTTCTTCCTTTCGCCGAACGGACTTCAGATGTCGATAGTGTCTC
Organism: Asterella californica; assembly: GCA_036924285.1. Taxonomy (NCBI): domain Eukaryota; kingdom Viridiplantae; phylum Streptophyta; class Marchantiopsida; order Marchantiales; family Aytoniaceae; genus Asterella; species Asterella californica. The sequence continues at coordinate 42,250,307 of JAYKYS010000001.1, forward strand.
CTCCGCTGACTCCGTTAACCCAAGAAACCTTCAGATCCGACTCCCAATAGTTGAGATATCGCCGATTTTCGATCGCAAGTGACCGAACCTCTAAAAACTCCTCCCTGCAGCTTAAAACCGCACACACCGCACAAACGGATTCTAAACTGATATCCGTCTTCCCTGGCAGATAGATCTAGCTATCACAAACCCAACGAGACTCCAAACAAGTCGTTTGGAGTTCCCCTTGCAAAACCACGCAAGAAATTTGATCGCAGGTAGCAAAAAACTGACGTAAATGGACTCCCTGCGGCTCAAACTCGCTCACCTCACCCAAACCAACAATCCAATCCACGTATTGTCTTCTCCTATGCGTAGATGAACACTCCTTGGTCACGTAGGCACCAAGAACGAAGAGTTTGGCACACCAATCGGAAAAAACAACCCAATTTTAAGTCGTAGACGATGAAAAACCTGACGCAAGCGCTTCCCTGCGAGTCAATTTCACTCAGAACTCCTAAACCGTCCGATGAAACTTGATATCGTCTTCAATTTCCTGTAGAACTCGGTGTTCTGATCCCGATAGATCCAAGGACAGCAAGTTTGGACTCCAGAACGGCCCGAACGGTCCAACTCTCCTTCACAGGTAACTGAAATCTCCAAATCTGCCTCCTGCATCTCAATTTCTCTCAGTACACATCCCCCGATCCGTCTCTTCCCAAACCGTCTTAACCTGTGCGTAGCCTGCACAGATCTGAACCCGATGACACCTTGCGCGCGTGTATTGGACTTCTCAATTCTCCAAAACGTCCACCGACAGATCGCAGGAACAAGCAAACCCCTTAAGCAGCCCCCTTGTAACAGTCTGTACATACGAACTTCTCTCAATAATAATGAAGTAGGCCCCTTGCGTCTTTGATATAACGCCTGAAGCTACAAATACCCAGTCAGCAGATAAACTAGGGCCTAGCTTGATTTTCCCTTCTTTCGAATCGCATAACTTTTCCAGTAGGTGTCCAAATGAAGTAGACAAGATGCCCATGGAAACTGACAACGAGCTCTACCCATCTATGTGATGAAAGTGAAGATCCAAAGTTGTGCAAAAAGCCCGTAAGCTGGGACCTAACTTGTTTTCTCCATCTTTCGAGTCCTGTAACTTCTCCACTAGGTGTCCAAACGAAGTAGACGAAGCGCCTATGGAAAGCTGACAAGGAGCTCTACCCATCTATGCGATGAAAATGGAGATCTGAAATGATGCCAAAAGCCCGTAAGCTAAGGCCTAGCTTGTCTTTCTCATGAGTGTCTTTGGAACGACAAGCATCGAAGTCTGAATTTCAAATAGGAGCCGGTCCACGACACGACAACGTGCTACAAGTAAGACAAGGAAGCTATGTCGTGGATTTGACACAGAGACCATAATCAGAGAAGATGTTACACTATGTCGAAGTTGTTGATTGAACATCTCTAATTACGAGATACAATTGTCTTCGGCACCACGCTCTGAGCTTGCTGATTGCTTGCTATGTGCATGCTTATCTTGTTGGAAGCTCTAGAAGACAAAATCTCCAATGGTATGTTGCATGTTTAGTTTGGAGCTTGTTTGATAACTCAAAACTAAGATTAAACATGCGGATCAAGAAGAAGGGTTAAGACGTTTCGAGTTATAAGTGTTAGAAATAGTCAATTTCGATCTATTGTGGTAGGAGTTATCTTGATCCAATCAATGTGTTATCATTATCATTTGAAAACTTATACATTAGGCTATCCATTGTTGTAAGATTCATCTTGAATGAAGTTCACATCAACAAACCATAGAATGTAAGAATTGGAGGAAAAACAGTGAATAGAGTATTGCTAGTGCACAAGCCGACATAAGGGATTGTTTGAAGTTGCTTCTATGATCTAAAACATATGTTGGTGATAGTGCGAAATAGATGGAATATTTATTTTCATGCGAAGACTACAAAAATTTAGTTGATGAAACACTATCATACCAAAGTGTATTTGGTGTGATAGTGTTGATTATGCTCAAAAAGAGTGTGGTGGTTTTGTCAATACTATACGAGATGGAGTAGTCCACTAGAATCATGAGAAGATTGTTTTGAAAGATAATGGAGAGATTCTCATAATCAACTTCAAGAAGCGAGGAATGACATATGTATTGGAGAAATATCTATCACAACATGTTGTTGCATCAGTAAGAGCTACTACTTATGGAGTTGAGGTAGTAGGAGAGAGAATTGCTTCTAGGAAAAATGGAGATACTATTGACATGTGGTGTCATGCTATGACCACAACTGAGAAAGGAAAAATAACTAGCGAGGAGTTGATGAAGATAACAACAACGATTAGACATGCTACTGGATGGGATGATCCAGTAGATAGAATGTCTGTACATGCTTATTTGATCAAAAGTCAACATGAGGCTCTTATGGAGGAGAAGCGCATACGAGATGATGTTGACTCTAGTGTAGAGAGAGCAGCTCCCAAGAGATATACAAGAGACGAGAAGTTACAAATCGAAGACTATACCTCTACGAGAAGAGACTAGTGAAGAGATCTTATTCTCTACTCTTAAAAAATCAGAGAAGAGGAGAAATAAAGAGAAGGACAAATCTCTTTCGTAGAAGCTTCAGTCTGATATTGAAGCTGCTACATATTTGAAGAGAATACTAGAGGAGAGAGTACTTAATGCTAAGAATGAGTTTTGGATATTTAATGAACTACGAATGATCACCCCGTATTATTCACATCTCAAAATAATATGAAAAAAGTCATCAGTCAAGCCAAAAGAGCCCATAAAGAGTCTAATTACAAATGGAACTAAATATTTTAGAAACTAAAGGCATCTGATATCACGATGAATATAATTCAGGAACGTAAACAATAAATGATAGCTTATCACATCCTAGTAGTATCTTCAAGTAACTTTACTTCTTAGAAATCTCAACCGTGATTATCTTCTAAGGTAATAATGGTTTTACTTACGGTTGAACTTGTGTCTCATATTTAATTTATTGATTATAAATTATTTAATATTCGACAGTGGCGAGTTACTTCGCGCAGACCTAAACTGCGAAAGAATAAAAAGTGTCCTAAAACTATTCCCGCCAGCCATTTTGACCGTTCCTAGGCTTTCGCTAGTTCGATCTTCTAAATTAAAAGTCCACAAACCAGAAAAACTAGAAAAAATCAGACACTACATTATATTCTTTTAGCATTCGATCACATGTTGGGATAATATTTTTTCCGTCTGGTAAAAAGATGCGCAAAGTAGTAGTTCACCGCTATGGTAGTATGATAATATGAATAATCACTAATGGTTTTGAACTTTTAAATGATGTGTTTTTTATCAAATCTAATTTATAATGACCATATAGTCTTGGAATATATCTATAACCATAAGTTTTATACAGAATTTTTTAAATCAATTCCAAAATATTTAGTAAAAGTTATTTTGCAATGAAATATCAGAATATTTATAATGCTGTTTATTCTTAAATAAAAACTCCTCTTAAAAACCACTGTTCCTGCTTCTCAATCTGATTGATCCATTGAATCTCAAATTTAATCTCCAACCTCATGGGTTTGCTCCTCTTATATTCCCGGGATATTTGTTAATAATATCTTAATCTAACTTCCTTGATATTCATCTCTTCTCTTTTCTGGTGGAGGAGAGAAATATGTAAGGATTTAATTTTTTTAATTTAATTTTTGATAAAATTTAAAATTTAATTCTTCATTCATTGTCTAGTTCTTCGCTTATAACTTCTCGCAGTTATACGGTCAGAAATGCATTCACCTTTCTTTTCCTTTTAGGTTTGTCAGATTCTTCCCGCATCTCTTGGTTCGTTAATATTTAACACATTTACTTTAATTATTATTGTCAGTTTAACACAGAATTTCCACTGAATGCTTCTGTATTTTTCGATAACATCTAGCTGACAAGAGATCCCCCAGACGTTCATGTTGCATTTTCGTCCCTTGGTTTCACATCTATAAATAGATATTGGCGCATCCCTACCGGGCGCGCCGATACCTATAGGATTATCAAAATTTGGTGTTTTGCACCGTTTTATCGTGTATGGCTGTTTCCACCGGAAGAGGTTTATGCTAAGTAGCGATCCGCTCAATTCTGGTCATATTCGACCCGAATTTTAGCTTCGAACTGAATACGCCCTCACCAGTCTGGCGAAAACGCTGTTTTAGCGTGCTTAGAGCATCTCCACCGGATCACTGTAAATGCCTCGGCACGGTAAACAGGCCCGGTAACCAGTCGCCTTCTTGGCGTGTTGGGTGAGAAAAGACAATAAATGAAAGGTTTTTTTTTAATTTTTTTAATTAGCAAAAAAAATTTTCACTGTAAATTCGTCTCGAGTAAACGTTCACGCTTGAATACCATGTCAAGTTTTGAGAAGACTGGGAACTGCTACTTCCCGGGCCATTTCCATTGTTCGGGTGGAGATGCCCTTAGCAGATACTCCCGGTGGAGAACTCGTTACGAACAGTCTTCTCTTTTCGCCGCGCTTCTTCCACGCTATATTCTGTTTTGTACCCCTCTTGTAGCGCTCCCAGGCGGGGATGCTCTTCTCTTGAACTGCTTCCAAAGGCATGTCAAATCTTCGTTTGAACTCCCGTTGATGACGAACTGTTTGAAACAGATATTCATAACTGGCCTTCAGGCGACATCTTCGACTTCGCATGTAGTAAGATCTTGAAAGCAGGAAACACGCGACACAATGAATAGCAAACGGATGGAAAGACCCCATCACGCCTAACAAGGGAAAGAAGGACCCGAAGGGCCAAGCAACTAACGCCCCGAAGGGAAGAACACCGGGGCTAAGCCCCGCTATCTTGAAAACATCTTGAAAGATCATCTTGAAGATCTTGAAAACATACGTGACAGCGAGAATAGTATGCTCGTCCTGTATTCATTACGGTCGGGAAAGTACGGTTTGATATACTTCGATGATCGATCGAGCATTCTAGTATCTGGCTACTGATGTAACCTCACGCTCATCATTCGAGTCCCTCGCTCTTGGGATATCCATTTCCTCCGTGCATATTCACAACTTTTATCCCTGTAGTCAATTCTGTATCGTAGCTTCCTCAAAGTGGAGCACTCGAGCTCTACAGTACTGCTCAGATGCAGCGAAGTCGGCCAGTTGCATAGTATACCCAGTAACGAGTACGTAGTTTACGATTCCCCAGTGCTGCAAACTGCCAGGAGTTTTCTGTCTTGTGTCATGAAGGGGAGGGAGGACGATATCTGCCTGCCGAGATATCGTACGGAGCTATAGGGGAAAGAGGAAAAGATCATACGGACAGGCCTAAGAACTTGTTTCCTTCGCACTTCCTCAGTCGAACGATGTTTGCGGTCACCATACATACAAGAAAGAGCAGAGCAGATCAGGGCCAAGGTGGGCCTGAAGTTCATCTGAGACGCTTCCCTTGCTTCCTCCCATCCCCTTCTTTTGCCTTCCCGTCCTGCGCGCCGAAGCTGTGGCATGAAGACACACTGAAGAATACGGTAGAGTTACCGTATCATGATGACTGACGAGAACAGGCAGAGCGAGACTAGGGAGGAAAATAAGCAGTGTTTCCCCGCAGTGTATACACAGGTTACAAACATACGATCTTGGGTGGGTCCCCGGGGTTGCAGCTACCGTAGGGATAGGATCCCTAGGGAGACCTGTTTCCTTCGACCTATTTCTCCATTTCTGAGATTTTGTTGAAGCGCCGAGCCAGTCGGACTTCCGGAGAAGGGAGGGGGCGAGAGAGGGAGGCTGGCTGGCTGAAGATAACAGAGACGGTACGACACTTTTATTGCTTTTGAGTAACTACGCGTGGCTGGCTAGGCTGAAAACTGTCCACTAGGTTCTTGAATCTTTGTGAACCTGGTGGTGCTGGGCCCTGGCTGTCTCGCTTTAGACTTCGGAGTCCTTTTGAAACTAAGCCAGCTCGTGACTCCACTGGCGCACGCACGAGAGCAGATCTGATGAATCCAGCAACCATTGCGCAGCTAAGCTATTCAGCGGCAAGTGCAGCAGAATTAGTATCCGTCTCGAGGATGGTCGAAGTTCTTCTCGGGATTGTAAAGTACTTTCTACAGCAACAACAACACTGGAAGCGTAGCTGCAAGAGGGAAGGATCTTTGGCGTAGATCCTGGAGATACCAAGCAGAGCACGCAAAGCGGTGGCGGCCGTAGCTGCCTCCTCTTAGCCACCGTTGGAGTAAGTTATTTGTAGGAAAGCGCGTCCGATCTGTCTGTCCACAGGGCCCGTAAATGGTATAGCACAAGGTGGGCTCGCCGAGATAGAAGGAAGGGAATGAAGGAACGGGAGGCCCGAGCCGGTTATTGCGCTCAAGAAAGAAAGGAAATGACCAATACAGACTGGTCTACCCTCCTGGTGATGCTGACTCGGAGAAGGACAGTTCATCTGGGTCGCTTGTGTTGTGAGTCGTGTGATCTGCATGTCTGTCTGGACCAGGGGGCCGTATCTCCGTGTGCGCGGGTCACTCTTACGGTTACTGTTCTTTGAATCATTATGGTACAGATTCTTGACATTGGTGTAGCTTGCTTGTCGTGACAGGGCCGGTCTCGTGATTCTGCTGGAATAGCGGGCGCAGAAGCGTTTTCAGGTCAGCTGAGGTGAGTGAGTGGTAGATAATTCTGCATTGTACATCTTCGGAGGCTTGAGAGTGGGCTCACAGATCCAAAGCAGGCATCACTCTGCCGCGAATGAGTAGGAGCTTTGGTCCGTTTGCTGGGGATCTGCGAGTCCGTCTCTTCTACATCACTAACTTTCCTCCTTCCCTTCTCAGATTAGCTCCCAGTTCTTCCTTCCATCTCGTACTAGCTTAACATTTGGATTCAGTGTGTTCTAAACTGATCACTCGAAGAATTCCAGATGAGTCTTGTAGGTGGTTATGTTTTTCCGTTGACACCGTGCAGGCTACTGCTCAACAGTTGCTTCAAATGTGCCATGTTGGGGGGTACGTCGCAGTTGCATATTAGTCGTTCATCTGATCTGAGCTCACTTGCTTTTGGACCTACGTTTTTCTATGACTACAAACAAAGGAACAAACCCCACCCATGGACCCACATCCGCACGTTGTGATTAGTCTTCGGAAGAAATGGGCGTGTATAGTAGAATCGCAGTTTCTCTGCGAACTGCATATCCGACTAAGCGCTAACCACGTGTTCATTCTGCTTTGCTTGCAGATATGGGTTTCCAGCTCGACGTGTGGTTCATTACCACGCTGTCGAAGCTTTTGATCTTCCAAGTTCTGAAAAAGAATGGAACTATCAACAAACGGCTGTTCAACTCGGTGACGAGAACCACTAAAGCGCAGAAGAAGCCTAGCAATGGAGTTTCGTCAGTGGATATAACCATTGACCAAACTACACGAGTGTGGTGTCGTATATACGTCCCCACGTATGCTGATCCAAGCAAGAAGCTTCCTATAATCATCTACTTCCATGGAGGAGGTTTCGTGTTGCTGTCTCCAGATATCAAGGAATATGATATGCATTGCAGGCGAATGGCGAAAATGTCGGAAGTCATTGTTGTCTCCGTCTGCTACCGCAAGGCCCCAGAGTGGAAGCATCCGACCGCGTACGAGGATGGATTCAGTGCCCTGCTGTGGGTTAGATCGCAAGTCAGTGAGCCGCATCCAGATTTCCCTTTGAACGCAGACTTTTCACGAGTGTTCCTTGCTGGTGACAGCGCCGGGGGTAATATTGTTCACCATGTAGCGTCCAGGGCCGGTGTTAGTGATATTTCGCCACTGGTTTTAGGTGGAAGTGTGCTTATACAGCCCTTTTTTGGAGCCGAGCAGAGGACTGTGTCAGAGATTCGGTTTAAGCATGGCAAGCTATGCGAGTTGAAGGAGTCTGATTGGTATTGGAATGCATTTCTGCCCGCTGGATCCGACCGTGATCATCCTTCTTGCAATGTGTGTGGGCCGGAGGCTCCATCTTTTACCACCTTGAATTTGCCCAAGATGCTTGTCATAGTAGGAGGGCGAGATCCCCAACAAGACAGACAGATCCAGTATGGAGAGGCTATGCAAAAGGCTGGTAACGAGTGCACGATTATCCATTATGAGAAAGCCTTTCACGGTTTCTTCGCATTCAAAGCTATCAAGTACACGAGTATGCTTCACTACGAAATTGAAGAGTTTGTGCATCCCCCAACGGATGACAAGAGCTACCAAGGTTCATCCACTCCTCGCATGAGCACAGCGTCTCACCTAGAGGATTCCTCTAGACAAGGTGTACGAAGCCATCAACGACCGCCGAATCCACAGGTTGATTCATCGAATACAGTTTAATGAGTTCATATGCGGTGTTTAACACAGGACCTGAACACTACTTTTTTTCAACAGCAGCAGCAATTGGAGTCCGCATCACTCACTGCCAAACCACGAAGATGTGGAAGCTGTTAAGTTTCCTCGCCTCAATTCGACAGATCTCCTGTTCTTCCCTTCAGCTCGTCCAATTAGACCTCCACAAAGGAGGTACACAGTTTCCAGCACAACGTTTATCGGGAACGCATATCCACCGATATAGAGTGCACCAGAGAGTCGGAATGGCCATAGAGAATCGTGCTTCTTCTTACAACCGGCGCGGCGCTGCTGTCGACCGCTCAGAAGTAGTTTTTTCTTGTATGCCGGTATGCGTTGCTCGGAGATTACAGATGCATTGCTGTGTCTGCGTCGAGATTCATCAAAATGGACCTTCTCCACTCGACTATCTCCATTCCAGGTTAGTCGACGGTTGCAGATCTGCGAGTAATCGAGAACAACTTCTCCCCACTTGGTGTTCAGACTGGTTGGTTCCGTCGGCATAGCTTGCAACTCTCAAAACAATTGCCGGATAGGAAGTTGTCAGCCAACTGCTGAATTATGAAATTTTTCCGTTGCATAGCCTAGTGCTTAGTGAACGATCTATATCATGGTAGTCTTTGTACATCTGTAGTCAAACAAGTCCACTCAGCATATAGGTTTCCTCCGGCTTAACATTTGTACAAAGGATAGGCATTACTCCGGGTGCTCGCAACTTCCGTACACTTGCTGAATGCAACCATCCAGTCTGGAGAACTTTTACTGCGGGCTTACTGGTCTCCCCCCTCTAGTAGTAGTTTTTGGTGCGGACTAGCGCCTCAATGGCTGTCGAGACGATTGTTCACTGGATTGCGCTGTGCTGTCTACCTGAAGGTCTGGTCACGCAAGTGCCTTACCATTACTTACCATTACCACAAGTTTACATCAGGAGCTTCTTTTCATCAAAGAACCAATCCGCCCCATCAGCTAGACGGACAATTCCGGTAGGACCCGGCTCTGCTATCAGTGCTGTGGCCCATGATATCAGGGCGTCCTTCTGCGAGATGATTAATTTTGTAAGATTAGATGTAGATTAAGTAGATTGTAGAACGTTTAAACTTGGTCTACACGGTGCGTGTGTGGTTTCTCACAAAGTTGGAGTTTCCCAGCATCAAGATCTGTGTTTCTGGTATTTCAGGACTTCACAGCAGTCAATAGATCGCGCCTTCAGACTGTGCAGCTTTATCTAGTTCAGTACTGAGGGCTGTGTGTGTCCTTGTGAAGAGAGGATTCTGACCTTCCTCTTGGGTTTGGGCATGGCTCGTTGGTCCAAAGGACAGTCTACAAGCTATGCCTATTTCGATGGGAAGGGAGGTGATGTACAGTACTTCCTTACGGACAAAGTAATTTTTCCTGCTTGATGGAAAGCAGATGGATATCATTTTTTTTCACTCCGCTACTCCTTTTCCACATTATTCTCTGCTACAGGCCCGTTAGCATAAGGTGTTGTGTATTACTCTGACATGGATATTATATCATCTCCAGCATAAGGGAAACAAGCAGATGGAATATCAAATGGACACCATGTAGGAAGCTGTGTTATGTACGTCCGACATGTCGAAGTACAACGAGTACTCGTTGTAGCACACCGCGAGCTTGTACAAGTTCTGTCAATTGTGGGTTCTGTGTCTTCATCATGTCCACATCTGATGAAGTCCTTAGGTGACATGAGAATTGTACGTAAGTCCGAAGAGAGTGGTGGAACCCTGAGAGATGTACGTAAGTCAAGGAGAGTGATGATACCCATCGAGAACAGATGCTTCATCAGGTGGGGTTCTGGTATGCAAAATACAGTAATTTACTCACTGTTCTTCTTCCCATCTCATGACGTTAGATCCAGTAACAAGAAGGTATCAGATGAGGTGGTTTTGATCTATGGTACAAATTTAGCGAGGCCCCATTAGCTGGTGTTTGGTCTGCATACTGTCTCACCGCAACAATTTCACTATTTTAAGGAGATTTTGCCAAAAGATGTACAGCTGTGTTTACAACAAGTTAGTTTTCTCTGTGTAGTAAGTTGTGAGCTTGTACTCGTTTTCGTAAGGTGGAGAACCAAATTGTGGAGTAAGAGTCTCAGTTCAGTCACCATTGAGACTGAACGGTCTTAATCGCTTTCTCGTGCTAACTTGTGGATCCATCCTGCAAAGCTCGTGTCTCAGACAGTGTAGACAATTCCCCACCCTTGTAAGGAAGAGTGTTGGAAGGGAACAAACAAAGAGTATGCATGTTAGAGCTTGATTTTTCTTTAGTCTAGAGTCTCATTCCAACAAATACTGGCTAAACGTGGGTTATTGGGAAAGAAGCTTGCCAAGTTACGAACCTTCAATCTTCTGACCTCCTCGTTGATTTTACATGACATGTAACAAAGCAGGAGTACAACAAGAAGGAAAAGAAGAACAAGCTGAAAAGCCCCACAATGACTAAAAGGAGAAGGAGACCCCAAGAGACGGAACGTGGGAAAGAGAAGGTGACGAGCAAAACTCCAATTACGTTTACTCAAACTTAAAACTATCCTCATACAGTGTAGTTGAAGCTTCATGAGCTACTGAATGCAATATCATCTCTACTAGTAAAGAGCTTATAATTTCAAATACTCCGTTAATATGTCGTCTTTTTTTTTTTTTTTTTTTTTTTAGAAGAAAAGGGAGCGGTCGCCCTCAAAATTTATTGCCTTGTCCGGGTTCCGAGCCCAAAGCTCGGTAGTGACAAAACCAGACCCTCTCGGGGTCCTCGTGAATCTAACCTCTCTATCGCTAAACCTCTACTCCTATGCTTGTTACACCTCGGATTCCCCTGGTTGGTCGTCGACTGGTAGTTGTACCGCGCCAACATGTCACTCGACAACTTTCTGGTCAGCCTCCTCGCGCGCCTCGTCGTCCTCGCCAGCTTGTCACTCGACCACTTTCTGGTCAGCCTCTCAGCGCGTCTCGTCTTCATCGCCCTCTTGTGCATCCACTTGTCCCTCCTGGCCTTCCAAAACCTGTTCTTCGAGGAAATCGCCCTTTTCGCTCTCGTCTTCTGCTTCGACTGACGCAAGCTTTGCTGCTCGCAGATCGTGCTTCTCCTGCGCTTTCTACTCATGATCATGGTCACCATGTTGTCTCGAGTGATTCTTTCCTTCCCTCTTTGCTCGATGACAATTGTGATTTTCTTCAGTCGGATACGTATCATATGATGTCGGGTGCGTGCTCCTCCCACCAGCGCATTTCCCTGGATGTCGATCTTTCCTCTTCCGCTTCGTTGCTTTCAATCCGGGGCGTCGCCTCGTCCTCCCAGGTAAGTCTTTCTCTTCCCTGTCTATAACCGGACGCTGTGCTTCTAATCTGCATCGTGGCCAGGGTGATTTGGACTTGTTCTAGTCGTGCTTTGTCTTTCTCGCTTCCAAATTCTTTGGTGAGCTGTACCTTCGCCGCCGTGCAGGCTAATTGGATGGATACTCCGATTGGTGACTCCAATCTTGAGTTGTCGAATGCCTTCTTGTTTCTTTCTCTCCATATCGTTTTCAGTAATTCCATCACTACGAACTGACTACCTTCCCGTTTCTTGTGCCACGTTTCATCTAACAGGTTTAGGAGATCCGTCGGGTACACTGTGTGTCCTTGCAAACCATTTGCAATCTCCTCTGATTGCAGCGCACGCATCTTGCCACACATATTCCAGATTTCGCCAAACGCATCGCCGTCGGGAAGCCGTGGTGTAGTAATTTCCAAAGCCAGATCTTGTCTTTCGTCCCTATTGGTGACGACCAGAGCCTTTTCAGCCGTTTCCTCCATAGCGCCTTAGAATCCTCCCGTCTCCATCGGTGGTTGAGCTTCTCCGATCCTGCTGTTGGTTTCGTAACCATCGCCCTCCATACATTCGTCGGGTGGTTCCATCCGCTTACCTGTTTGGAGCCCAGATCCCATTGCCAATTCCTTTCATCTTCTATCCCTCTTTCTTCTTCTATTACCTTTATTGCACTTGTCCATTCTCCTGCAAAGGGCCGCAGGTTCCCCGACCTAACTGCCTCTCGCTTGCTCCATTCGATCAGGTGATCCGCTGTGTGGAGCTTATGTCTTCTTGCAGTCTGTACCAGGCCTCTCGCTTCCGTTACTTCCATCCAGCCTTCTGTCGTCGCCATCATCAAGATTTTCCCTATCGGTGTGGATTTACCGAATTCTCGTGGAGCAAGAGCTGCGTGCAGTTTTAATTTTGCCTCCCTCCATACAACCATCATCGCTTTTAATGTAGGCATTTTCTGCAGGTGGTGGGTTTGGTTTGTCAGCATCAGCTCCTGTGCTGTCCAGTGTATGTCCTCCTTCTGTACACCGATTGTGCACGTCTTTTTGTTGCGGTGGGCTTCCTGTATCATTGCCGTCGCCAGCCTAACCCAGTCCTCATCTTTGTTTTCCATGATCTTCGAGCATTGAGCCAGCATGGCCGCTTTACTTTGGTTTTCAAAGTGAATTATGCCTAACCCTCCCTCACTCTTGACCGCTTGAATATCCCCCCAGGAGATCAGGGGTATCTTCCTCTGTCCCTGCTTGGTTCTTCCCCATACAAACTCTCGACATAGTTTTTCCAGCCGTTCCGTCCCGTACTTCGGAAGCACTATCCCTGTGAATAGGTGAATTGGCATCGCCTTCAGGATGTGCTTAACAATGATTAGCCTTCCAGCGAAAGTGAGTGATCTGTACGCCCAGTATCCCAGCTTTTTCCTCACTTTTTCCTCAATGTACAGGAGGTGCTCTTGCGCGCTAAGGTGACTACCTATTGGGTACCCCAGGTATCGTATGATTTCCCCCCGTTTAGCGATGTGGCAGCCACATCTATTCATCCATTCTGGGATCTCCTTGATGGCCATAGGTATCAGGGTAGATTTTCTCAGGTTTAACTTTGCTCCCGAGATTTGTTCGTACCAGTGTATGGCACTCTGCATCGTCTCAAAGTTCTCTTCCGTCGCCTTAATGTGTATCCCTGTGTCATCAGCGAAAAGCTGATGTAGGAGAGATTTACCTTCAGCAATTTTGACCCCCTGAATTTCACCTTTCTGTTCTTTCTCCTCCATGATTATCATCAGCGGGACTGTTGCAATGGCGAAAAGGAGGGGGGCTAGAGGACATCCTTGTCTCACTCCCCTTCCCAGTACAATCTCCTCCGTGAAGGCCCCATTAAGATGCACTTTCGACGTCGCATTTTCTATTAAGCCCTTGGTAAGCTGGATGAAAGTTGGATCCAGGTTCATGGCTTCCATCGTCTCCCACAGGTAAGTATGGTTGACCCGGTCATACGCCTTTTCGAAATCAAGCTTTAGGAAAGCAGTCGGTAGTTTTTTATGCTCTGCCCACTCCTGTCCCAGCTTGAAAGCTAGTATGTTGTCCGAGATGTGTCTGCCACGAATGAAGCCTTTCTGTCTATTATCAATCAGACCCGGTAGATCTTCTTTCAGTCTGTTTGACATCAGCTTCGCTATCACTTTGTATGCAATGTTTAACATGGATATCGGCCGCCAATTTCTGAGTCGTTGCAGCTCCCCTTCTTTCGGAATTAATTTAATGACTCCCTGCTTTGCCGGTCCCGAGAGCAGCTTGGTTTGCCAGAAGCTGCTTATCATCTGCTGTAGGTCTGACTCCATTTCACTGCCCATCGCTTTAAGTGCCTCCGCTGTCATTCCATCCAAGCCTGGCGCTTTATCCATCTTCAGCTCCGAAATAATCTTTTTGATTTCCTCTTGGGTGGGTTCCTCCCTCAGTTTGCAGTTCTGTGCCTCTGTCATCTTCCTTGTAATTAGGCTAAGCGCCTTTTTCCGCAGGCTGACTTCTGCTTCCACTGTTTGGTCCTTCGTGAAGAGATTCTGGTAGTACTGCTGTACTTCTTGAGTTATCTCCTGTCTCTGGGTGAGCCATTCCCCCGTCTCCTTTTGCAGCGTCTTCATGGACTCTTTGACTCGTTTTGCCTTTAATATGGCGAAAAAGTACTTTGAAGGTGCGTCACCTTCCCTTATCCACTTATATCTACTCCATCTTCTCCACCTTGCTGCTTGCAAGTGTTCAAGTCTCCGGATTTCCATCGTAAGCTTGCTCAGTTGCTCCACCGCCTCACTGGATTCCTCCTCGGCCAGGCAGGTTCGTACCTTTTCTAACTCTGCGAGCTTTTCCTCTTCTTGCTTTCTAAGTTGTCTAACTTCTTTTTCTCTGGTTGCCACAGTCTGCCTCGTCGCCCTCCATTTGAGCTCCCAGCGAATACGAGGGTCCTCGATTTGGTTTGCCGTCTCTTTCCACACTTCCTTCATTTTCCCCAGCGTTGCTTCTTCTTTTAATCTTTCTGGGTTGACTTTTAGGTAGGTACTATTTCTGACAAGCTCTTGTGGTTGCGCAGATATTAAGCTGAGTGTAATCGGGATATGGTCCGAGAGTGTCTGTCGGCCATCATGCTTCATCTGTACTTGAGCATTTGTCCATTCAGCTCTGTGTGAAATGTAGAACCTATCTAGTCTAGCTTGGTCTAACCTATCTCCAACTCTAAATTGCCTGGTGTAGTGTGGCCCAGATCTTGTGGATGCCCCCAGCCATCCATCTTCGAGGTCCAGCGCTTGACAGAAAGCCTGCCACTTTCTCCGCTCCGTACCATGCTGTAATGCCGTCCTTCCTACGCTATCTTCTGGTGTTTCAACACTGTTCCAGTCACCCCCGATGATCCACCTGCCCGTCCTCCATTGCTCCTCCATCCACGTCCAGGCTTCTACCCGTTCCCTTCTCTCATTCGGCCCATGAATAGAGGCAAAGTTTACCACTCCCTCTGGCGTTTCCACTGTTAGCCATGCCGCGGTTCCATCCCCCTTCACTCCATGGTTTAGTATTTTCCAGTCATTTAAAAGAATTACTGCTGCTCCAGCCCGTCCTTCCCTTGTATAGTCCACCACGTACCTGTCAGGCTTCGCTATTTGGTTTAAATTAAAAGCCGTTCTGTCCTGCTTTATCTTCATTTCTTGCAGTAACACTACATTCACCTGTCCTTCTTGCTTCCGAATCCACCTTCTGACGATTCTAAGTCGATTGGGGTCTCCCAGGCCCCTTACGTTCCAACTAACAATTTTCATGTTCATCATATTTCACCTTGTTGGTTGGCAGCTCTCAGAGTCGTCGTAAGGAGCGTGGTTCCCTTCCTGGCCTCTTCACGCTCGGTTTGGTCGGATCGCTTTTCCTATCTACTTCAGCGATATCCTCCTTATTATCCGGCATGGTCTGGCTTCCTTTCTCCATTCCTTTGCTTGTTTCAGAGGTACCTGTATCGCCATCACCCGGCTTGTCTTCGTTTCTCAGCAACTGGCTCCTGTCGTGTTCCGCTTCCTTTCCTTCCACTTCTTGCGCGTTCGGGTCTGGTGTGTTCCCATCTCTTCTTGTATCCTCTTCCTGCCATAGTTGATTCGTATCGTTATCTCTTTTTCTTTTTTCCTTACTTACCTCCATTGACTCCCCCTCTGCTTGCGTTTCATTTGTGTTGTGCTGGTCCTCTTGGAGCTGGCTGTCCCCAATCCTTTCCTCTCTGTCTCCCGTCTCCACCTCTTCCATGAGGTCTGACTCTTCTGCTTCCTTTCGTCCTTGGCTTATCTCTTTTCCCTCCTCCTCTGTCTTGTGCTCTTCCCCTTCATTCCCGTCTTGATCGCCCTCCTCGTTGTGCTCTTCTCCCTTTCCTTCTGCTGTTGTGTGTTCGAGCACTTGGAATCTGTTAGCTTCTGACCCCGATGCCGTTTCAGATGGTTTGGCTTTCACGTTCTGCTTCCTTTTCCCCTCAACTGTGGTGAAACCTTCTTCATCTGCACCTGGTCCTTTGCCCTTGGCTGCTGGTGCTGCCGATTCCCCTTGTTTCTTCTCGGTTCCATTCACTCCTGCTGGCTTTGTTGTTGCTCTGTTTACCTTATCCGGACAGTTTCGGGCTAGATGTCCCCTCTTGTGACACGCGAAGCATGCGTCCGGCATGCTCCTGTATATGATTTTTTGTAGGTACGCGCCTTCTCCCTCTTCATCGTTCACGTTGAGTACATCAGGTAGGGCTTCGTTGAGGTTTAGTAAAACACACCCCCTAATGCAGAGGTATTTGCATTCACTTGCCTCGTTGGTTATGTACAGGACTTCCCCTATGGTGGCTAGCATTTCTCTGCCAAAGCTTTCATAATGCGGATGTATGTCTGGCAGTTCAACCCACACTGGCGACTTCTTTGTCTGCATTGCTGTTGGGTCGAAAGTCGGCTCCCAGGGGAATGCGAAAACCATGTTCCTTCCCATGTACAGCGGGGTAGCTGTTAGTATCTTATCACGCTGTTCCTCTGACATCACCGTGATTAGGAAGCATCTTCTGTTTAGCATTCGGATCCTCTCCACGACAATTCCGAGCTCCTGAGTTAAGATGAATTCCGCCCACTCTTTGATCGTGTCCCGCGTTGGTGTAACATCCACTGTGTACAGAATGAAAGCTCTTTCCTTCAGCAGTTGCATTCTGTTTAGTACCATTTGGGTGTTGATGGTAACTGATACCATTTTTTGACCTTCAGATGGTGGCGTCTTCTTGCGAAGCATCTCTATGGTCGCCCGGTGGTCTTCTCTATCTGCCCGCCCAAACTGTCTGCCATCGTGAATTTCCGGATACGGGTCCTTCTTCCTCCCTACTTCACCTTTGAACCGACTTATGTTCCGCTTTACACACTCTACTGAGGTAATAGCGGACTTCCATGCTTTTTCTGCTTGCTGTCGTTTTCTCTCCCTTTCTAGCTTTGGGTCCCCCCTATCACTGGCACCCCTCGCCGAGCTTGCATTGAGCTCTTTCGTGGGCTCCTTCTCTGTTGCAAGTTTCTCCGTCCCGACCTTCTGTGTAGACTATCCCTTTTCTGCTTGATTTTGACCCTTGTTTCCTGTTTCACTGCGCAGGTTGTCCAGGTTTTGTGCAGCGATGGGTACTTGTTTCCACTCCCGGCTTTGGTCTAAAGGCATTGGTGCTCCTTCCTGTGCCACTGCTCTGCTCATCATCACCCCGGCCCTCTCCTTATTGCTCAAGGAGTTGGCCGCTATTTGCTGTCCTACTATGTCTAGCTCCGACATCGCGTAGGCTTTTAGTTTCTTCCGGGCCGTGTTCGTCTCTCGTGCTGGCTCGATTAGCCTTTGTATTGTGTTGGTAATCTCACCAAGCGCTAGCTTCGTTGGGGCCTTTTTCTGCTCCCCCGTCTGGTTACCTCGATTGTTCTCGTCTTGGTGGTTTACTTTGGCTCTCGCAGTAAAAATGAAAGCCTGTTTGTTGTAGCTCTCACCTTCTCCTGTCTGAATCCCATTTGCGTCTATTTGCATCGCCCTGAGCCTTATGCTTGACTGTTGCCCTTCGCACCCTTGCGGGAGAATCCTCCTCGAATTCGCAAGGCGAATTCGAGGAGATTCTGCTCTCCGCCGGCCCTCGCTAGTCACTCCCTGCTTGCCGCCATAGCCACGCTACCTTGAATTTTTCTAACTTCCTGAAACTCAGACACCGTATTACACGGAAGCTACACGACAAAACATTTCTCCGCGCTCCTCTCCCCAATCTCTCCTCATTCCCCTATAAGGACGATATCACAAGCGCGTTTTTACTACACTCGTTAATATGTCGTCTTAAGAGGTAGGTAGTTGGTTGTTTATCAACAGTCAATCACTGTATTCTGTCACTGAACGAGCCGTTCAACAAACTCTAACTTTAGTCACACTTGAACACCACTACGACATTCTTATTAGCATATAGTACAATGGAAAGAGTTTCGCGTAGGTTCTTCGTCTGCTCCGGCATTTGCGCCTCTCGCCATTTCCCCTCGTTTCCTCGATAACGCGCAATGATACGAGCTTTCAGCCCTATCTGGTCCTACTACTCTTTGTGCTTCTGAAGGTCATTCGTCGCTTGCATCGAGCTCTGTTGTTGGGCATAGGACCTTCGTCGCTTAGCTTGGTTTGGCTTGACAGTGCTACTCGCATCGTTCACATGTTTTTTTTCTGTCTCCTCTTTCAACTGGAAACGCGATGCAATGAATAGCAAACGGATGGAAAGAAACCATCAAGCCGCAAGGGGAAGAGGGACCCGAAGGGCCGAGCAACTAATGCCCCGAAAAGAGGAAGAACATCGGGGGCTAAACTCCGGTATCTGTAGTTCTAAATTCGTTTATCGTTCTTCAGTATCACACATCAATAAATCAAAACTCTTACATATAAAAGGTACACATGAA
The DNA here is from genome assembly GCA_036924285.1 of Asterella californica. Taxonomy (NCBI): domain Eukaryota; kingdom Viridiplantae; phylum Streptophyta; class Marchantiopsida; order Marchantiales; family Aytoniaceae; genus Asterella; species Asterella californica. The sequence continues at coordinate 42,268,891 of JAYKYS010000001.1, forward strand.
GCAACATAGTCAATTGTAACTGTTTTAATGTGGACTGCGTCTTTTAAAGCTCTCTGTAGAACAATAGAAATTTATTGTCTAAAGAACATAATGCAAAAAGAAAGAGAAAGTGATACCGTTGGCGTCTCTCGTCGTAAGCTTTGGCACCATCTCGAATAAAAATATCGAACTCAGAGACTGATTATCTGTATTTTTCCAAAGTTAAGAGATGAAGTGATGTCTCTCCTGCACATCTTTATACTTGATCACATTTGCTAGTATCGTCACGTCTGTAATCCATCCTCAGAGATGAGTGATCATCTGTGTCGTCATCAAGTCTCGTGTTGGATCCGTGACAACCATATCTGTCATTGAGACTTTATCCTCCTTCATCATGTACAAGTCAGTTCTCACTGTCCCTCTCGTCTGAAAGACATACCGACGCTCTTTTCATGTCATGTAACCGTTCTCTCTTGTTATAGCAAACACAAGGTCCATGATGACATCATGAGTAGCTATCCGCTCTCCACCTTGAGGAAAGCGAGCAAGGTGTCGATCCGAGGTGTCGAATGAGACACCACCACTGACATGTGGACAATATCAAAGCAACAAGCTGGACCAAGCCTAGACGGAACCTCATCGTTGTAGAGAAGATAATCGATACGAGTCAAAATGCTTTAATGCAAGGTCGAGCTATGAGCCAGGAGCTTGCACGAACAAGAACAGAGTCGAGCTCTAGCATCACGTGAGATGGAAAGATCAACTAAGAGCGCATGAAGAATCTGCTGAAAGTGGTGCTCCCTCAAAGAGGAATGCAGTCCGCGAGATCCATCGAAAGCTAAAGTATCAAATCGAAGATGTGTCTCACGTGTCTCAAGAGTCAAACTATCTCTTGTCTCACGAGGACACGTATGTAGTGGATAAAAATCATCCTCCACTTCTATCACATAGCCCTCTAGAATCTCGCACGAGACAATGACAACAGAATCAAGGTGTTGAGGGGGGTCCAACTACCCAAAAAGGCTTCTAGAACAATCTCCTCCATAGACAGCAAATCCACCCGCCACATGATATCGACAATGATGTCTACGTACGTGTGAGAGGTCTTGCCACACACTCAAACGTCCCCGGTCGTAGCTGAGATTCTCTCGGTCAATTTTGTTTCAGTCCTAGCCAATCCGAAGCTCCAAAATTGAAAACAAAATTGAACAGAATTCTCTATCGCCAAAGAACTTCATGATCCTCCTATCAAACTCTTTAAAGCACGAGATAGAGATAGGAGATGGAGGTACCATGCGGAATAAGTAACTCGGACGACGTGATATGGAAGAAGAAATGACATCAAAGGAAACATGAGAGCTCTCTAACCTAAGGAGATCTGCAATATGCAAACCGTCTTCCGTCTTCACATGATAAATAATTCATCTTTTTGTCAGACGTTAGACTCTCTAAGTAAAATTAAGATCTCAATGAAGTTGATTTTGGAGAAAGTGAGCATTTGAGAATATGAGAGCACCACGGCAAAGGTCTCATCATGCTGATTATTGTGGTATGTTAAAAAGTTAAAAACAACTATGACGAAAAGTTATTGGAGTTCTTTTACAAGATTTTTGAAACCAGAAAATGTATCATAAATAGTAGAGTTTGAAATTTATGTTTTAGATTCGTATCATGTAGATTGTAGTGTGTAGTATATATTTACATCTTGAAATGTAAAAAAAGACCATGTCTAGAGATAGTTATGGTAGTTCATGTTAGTGAATGGAAGATGAAATAATGCACTTTACTAGCATATAAGCTTAGAAACTGGTTTCTAGAACCAGTTGTGAGACTGACTTCCGTGGATAGTTGAGTAAACTTGTAGGAGGAGGTCTCGGGATCAAATCTCCTCAAACTCACAATCGGCTTGGAGTAGGCTGGCCCCTTCGAGGGAATATGTGGGACACCAAGTTGCCTAGCGATGAGACACTAGATGTCTCTTAAACATACCATGAATGCGGGATGTCTCCATCTATCCCTGCACTAGTGCAGTCACCTAGTGTGGATGCTAGAGAGAGATTACCGTCAGATTTTGAAATGGACCTTATGCTAGGGGACTAACTCCCCCTCCGTCTACTCTTGCACTAATGCAATCACTTGATGTGGATGCTAGAAAGAGATTATTGTCGGATCTCGAAATGGACCTTAAGTTAGAGGACTAACTTTTTTTCGAGATGTCGAGATAATTAGTACGAATCCGATGTGCGGTCTTCTAAGTCTTGGGGTAGCGAGATGGCATCGAAGATACTCCAAGTCTGTATAAATCTTTTGTAGAAAAATATAGATTTCATCATGTGATTTACTTGGGTCGAAAAATCAAGTTGAACTGATACTTGAAGAGACACTTACAACATTTCGAAGTTCTTTAAAGGGGGTTGGAGAACGACAACGGCAATAACTCGAGCTATAGGTGTCAAAACAAGATGATTTCGTGATCAGAGCTAGCCATGGTGGAGTTATTTTGGGTGGAGGTTTCTAAAGTTGACTGTACGACCGAATCGATAGCCGTCCGTACATATGAATCTTGTTGATTAAGTTTTCTGACATGTAAGAAGATAGTACATGTTGATTTTCTACCAAAGATTTATTTTTCTGTTGCCACTTGTGTAAGACATCACTTTACACCTATTAGGTGACAGTGGAGGTCGCATAGAGAGGAGGAAAACCTCAAGAGGGTTTACAAAAGAAAGAGAGATTTTTTTATTATTATTGAGTAGAGTTATCAGGAGCTTGCGACTAGAGGATTTTCTGACTGATGACAATTTTGACATCGAGGAATTGAGGCTAGAGGACAAAAATGAGTAGAGAAGAGACCTGCAACTTGTACGCATATCTTTTTGAATAGAAAATGAGAAGCTTCTAAGTGAATGCGCTAGTGCTTAACAAGAGCAATTTTTCTGAAATTCTAAGTTCTTGAACATGAGATTTTCAGTTTGGATGATTTGGAGTTGAAGAATTAAGAGCGTACCATGTGTTTTGTTCGGATCGAGAACGTGATAGAGATTTCTTTATGATCTGTGTTCCGTGTGTGATTTTTGTCCTCCTTTTCACGATCGTTTCATAGCTAGAATGTTCTGCCCTTCTAAAAAAAATCTCTACTCGACATACAATCTGGTGCTTCCACTGAGAGCATCTTGGGATGATTGATCGTGAAGTTTGAGCTTATCACATGAAGAAGAGATGGATTGTAAGAGCGAAAGAGCTGCTACTGCTATCTCTATGACTGCTGCATCTACGTCTACTGCAACACCTTATGTAACACATGTGATTGCAACAACGGCAACATCTGATAGATACGGTTGAGATTTTGAAGACGAGTGCGACCCTGGTTCAACAACATCCGATTGTTGGAGGAGATGAGTTAAAATCTACGAACGCATGCAAGCAATTGTGAATAGATGTGAAAGATTTGAAGGTGGAGATATTTCTAGTACATAGGAGAGATTGAGCTTGTGAGGGTGACTGATGCAAAGATAATCGGCAGTTTTGAGTTAGTTGTGATTATTGAGTTGCAGGATCAAGTTAGAGATGTATAGAGAAGAAATCTTGGTGTTTGGCTGAGTTTTGAGCGAGCTCTCCGAGAGGAGTTTTTTGAAGAGGATTCTGAGAGGGTTACTAGGAGAACGTCTCTAGACTGGGTTGAGCAACAATTTGATTGTATGATGGGACTGAATTAGTTGCTGAGAGAATTTCATCAGAGATAATGATAGCTTTCAACGCTTGAGTGTATAACCTTTGACGCTATGATAATTGAGTTTTTCTTACATGCTATCGATGATGCTACTGTTTATCGGTTATGCTTTAGGTTAGCTGATCGATCGGCTAAAGAGAGATTATTACTGATTGGGGGAGAGTTGATGATGTTGTGGCTGTACTAACGAGGCAGAGACGAGGAAGAGTGGCTGTAGAGCACGTCTGCTTGCTGAAGTGCTCTCTCAATCTCACATTGCTCCTCTTTTCATGAGCAATGGACCAAGCTCTTCATTCTTGGTATCAATGCGATCAGTGAGTCTTCTTTTACGCTTAAGAGAAGATTGTACATAGATTGGATTGTTGTGTTGGACGTGATGAGTGAAGTTGAGCCGCAGAAGATCAATTTACGTCAACTTGTTGCTTCCTATAACTAAATTTCTCATTATTCTTCACGAGAGGAACTCCAGCTGCTAGACACTATAAGACATTATGACAAAATGATGCAATAAGTAGAAACGAGCATAAGAATAAGAAACAAAGACAACAATGAAAATTGACACTTAGCTTGATAACGAGGTGACAAGAGGAGTGTCGGGATCTAAAGTTCTACTGTTCTAGCGATGAAAAGCGTGTAATCCAATCGGTCGATAAATCCGTGATCTCAATGCAACACAAGAGACGATGACGATAATAAATTTGAAAAAAAGACCTCCAATGCGAGCAGTCATATAAATGATAACACATCCTCGGGAATGATGAGCTCTATAGAAACAGAAAAAGATATCAACAATCGAATGTATAAGAAATAACATGATTATGATGAAAAATAGACAAGCTCAACAGGAAACTGACCGAATTAAAATCTATAGCAATAGAAACGAATTCTACCCAATTAGCAATGCAAAGAATGAGTTGAATAGAAATTGAAATGAATACAACGAGAGATCAAAACATGAAGAGGATGACACTAGTTGAACTCCTCTCGATCTTTCGAGTTTGCACCTCCATGACAATTCAGCAAGACAAGAAGGGCTTGAACAAATTGAAAAAGGAGATTTGGATACGAACAACAAACAAAATGTGAGAGGGATGATCGAGTTCAAACGGAAATATGTCATTAGAAAGCGACATGTGACTTATCGACATGAGCAAAAATAGAAATAACTATATAACGGTCTATCCTAGTAAAGGTTGGGTGAAATCTACCACGTTGAGCATTGATACTCGCTCCTCATTGGAGCTGATCACGGATTTCTTTCTGAGTAGACCTCCGGACACATTATTGTTCCTTATATTTTCATTTAATGCCACTAGTATCGCGGCTTAACCCATTTCTTTATGTAATAAGAGAAAACCTTACTTTCAATTACTCTTTGATATGACATCGATTCGCACTTTTTTGTAAGATAGTATGTGTTTCATTTATGTATTGCTATTTTTCACATTGAATCTGTCTACGTCTTTACATGTGAATAAGTATGTAGGAACAATCTTGCGGAGTTAATTTTGCAGATCTATCTTGATTGCCTTATGAGTAACTCGTCTTTTTCAAAAAAAAATCTAGGATGTCTCTATGACGTCTATGTCAAGGTCTACTTCGATATCTGTTCTTGATCTTGTGGATGTGCAAAACTGTTGTTAGCAAAACTGCAAGTTATCTTGCTTCAATAGGCTCTCTATCAGATGGATGGTATAGGTTCACATCGATGTACAAACTGACCTCAATTCATTTTATTTGTTTCGTAATCAAGTTCTTGTCGTTTACTACTTCTATGATACATTTTTTAGAGGTGTTTTGGGAAATGAGCCACTGAAGCCAATGGTATCAAGGTGAGAATCTTCTTGGGAATAGAAAAATCTTCTTTGTTGTGAAATAATTTTGGGAAGCAATACAAATATAACAAATGGAGTGGATCTCACAAAAGAATTCATAAATTTTTGATCAAAACAATTACACGACTTGTATAGAATTTTTCAATTTCAAATCATTTCATCTTCAACCTTATGCTGCTCAAAACTCAAAACTTTAGAAAGAAAAGTGCTCATGTGACACACTCGTACTTTCACACAAAAGTTTTCATTTATTTTTAAAAATATCTTTTTACAAATCGTTCATATCATCTACTTGTCTCATAACTCTCTCTTAATCTCTTCGACGTTGTCGTGGTGAGAGTTTCTTGAGAAGGGCATAACTTTCTAGCTGTGATACGATCGTGAAGACTGTGATACGTCTATCTAGGAAGGCGCTGGACTTCTAGCTGTGGTTGTTTACTCAAGAGATAGGCTTCAAGTTGTAATGTGGCACTATAAACACTCACACAGGTCTGTTGGGTCCTCTTATATGTTCAGAAAGCGAAATCAAGACTGACAAGTAGTAATAAGATCAGACGATGAACTTTATCACTCAAGAATAGAGAGCATATGATGGCTTAGACTTCAAAACTTCTCCTATATGTAAATGAGGCACTATTGAACACACATACGAACTTTCAGCCTGAGATCAAATCTGAGCACTGAGATATGAGCAAAAACGTTCTGAGTAAAGAAATTACGATAATTTCTGATACCTAGATAGCTATTTTGACCTAGAACAGAAAATTGGCTTGATAACTTTTTGATGATTCTTACAAGATTTGGAGTCTACAGCGCGCTGAACATCCTTGTGAAATTTGACCTGCTGGTTGTTCACAGTTCTCCAGATCTCGAGCTCTGAAGTTGCTGCTCTAGATTGAGAGTTTTTCAGAACTAATCTTTATATCCCATCTAAAGTTGCACCTTCAATACAATATCTCATTCTTGAACTTACAAGTGAGTGACGTTTCGTAAATTGATCTCATTAGAACATAAATCTCAAATAAATGTTAACACGTGATATCTACATACGTGTCATAAAATATTAACATGTATTTTACATACATATATGTGATAATATATGTCATATATAATGATATTAAACATATGATCGTTCATCAAATCAACCATACAACTATTTTCTAACTTCGTCTTAGGTGCAACTCTCTCACCACTACCTCTCATCATCAAAATCACCTCCATCGGATCTCTAGAGCTCGAGCTTTGATCATTTTCATTAATGCACTAGCTTCTAACTGATTTCTTCACTACCCCAAACTTATAGATGTTAACATCGCAATTCATACGAATTACTCCGCACATGGAAAACGTTAGAGTCATCTAGGATAAGGTCCATTTTGAAGATGATTCTTGAAATCCATTTGTAAAATCCATACTACTTTCTGTTGTTATATACTTAGATGTATTTTATTTTTCAAATATACAAATAATATATATTGAAGACGCTTCCCAAGGTTAGAAAGCTTTAAAGTTCACTCGAGAAGGTGCATGTAAGTATTGAAGTCCACAAACAGAACCAATAATATTTTCATTTAATAAAATTGAACTTCATGATGCACTTTCATGAAGTTCAAGCATTTATTGATACAGAGGAGAAGAATAAGAATTAAGGAGAATTTACATTGAGAAAATACTAAGCTAATCTAATGTAATATTTAATTTTTTATCTTTTGTTGTGTAATCTAGACTTAGTGTTCCAAACATATCAAACTCGTTTAACTTTGCATCTCCCTTCGTGCCTGAGATAGACAAGCCTGCATAATCACTTTTTACATCTTCAGATGGAGAAGGTGGCAGACTTAATTTATTTACCGGATGGATTAGGTAATAAATTATTATCACTCATAACTTAATGATTTTTTGATATCAGAACCCTGGTCTTATGGTTTTGGCAGTGCGGCAGGTCATGCTATACTTATGGGTTCTCTCTAGACTCACATGCAACTTATGGTTCTGATAAAAGTTAATATTTATAAAATAAGTCAATTGAAAATTTTAATTTATTCTTTCTAACAAGTATAGTTTTCTATATAACTTGGAAAAGAAACATCATGAAGAAAAGAAATCAAAAAGTATTTTCAAAATAGTCCTTGAGCGAACTCACATTGGGAATGAATCCAATCTCTTTATTTCCTCTCTCATACCCAGTTTGTCTCTTTCTCAACTATCCTTGACTAGGTCGCTTGGGATGCATGTTCATGGTAAGCCAAAAAGACGAGCACACTTTATAATCTATGAATCCATTTTATCAACTTGTGTTATATAATCCTTCAGCCTCATTGATTTGAAGTATTTTGCTCAATAACTCAAATTCAAAGGACTAAATTGCTGATAAAGGAAATAATTGATATAACTCTCCAAACAAGCTTCCACTATGTTGATGGAACATTAAAAATAGAAGAATGCTTAAGATGGTTATCCGTTATATATTTACAGACATGAAAGACCCAACATCCTATAGACATTTATCCTTCTTTGACTTGTCGTACGGTTTAAAGAATATACTAGTTTGCGGTGGGTATGGAGCGGATTTATATGAAGAATTGTCGAATAACAAAGCATTTTAACCGTGTATACCGGATATGTTTCACTGAGTGGTTTATAAAACAAAAGGATATCCATCCGTCCGTCCCCCAAATGTGCTTGGAATCAAGGATTCCTTCATAATCCCAAATGAATACTAATCTCTATGATATTTATGAGAAGAGGTCAGCAAAACACTAAAGAATTTATGAACAGCATACAGTGGTAAAACAGTTTCTCTTAAACAGAAAATATGACAAGAAGAATATATACGATGAGAATGAAATACAGAAATAAGAGTTTCAATATAATATTTTGGTACGGTATATCCTGAATATGGGTAAAGAAAGTTTTGAATATAACTTTTACAGTTTAAACCAAATTGATATTTAAAAGTTCCTTCTGTGGGTAGAAAATTGATAAGTGATTCGAAAATGCAATGAACTAAGTTACTTGTATGCACTATGGATTCGGATCATATCCTTCCTCACGGCCTTGTACATGCAACGTGGAGATGAGAAAACCATATAAAAAATACATGTCGATCCGTTGATCACCGCAGATTTAGCCGTAAGGTCGCGCTTTAGATTTATTTCCGTGTCTACGAATGAAGAGGGATGCAGTGAAAATTTTAATCCCCACCGTGAGGTGCAGTGTCCTTTTCTTTAATCTCACGGCCTTGTACAGTGAAAGAAGGGGGGTGCAATGTAAATTTAATTCTAATCCGCGTCTGGTTTCGTAGATACGTCAAAGTGAAACGACAATCTAAATTTAAATATCTAAATTTAAGTTGCTAAATTTTGAATGACTATATTTAAAAATCTAATTTAGACTTGTCTTACGTGAACGAAACACGTGGTTTCTGGAAACCACAAAAACCCGTAAGCGCAGTGATCTTCGAATCTCTCGAAGTATAAGTCAAGTTCTATTTACAAATGAAGTCAATCATTGAGATATTAATTTAGAGCTAACCTTTCCTAAGAAAAAAGTTAGCTCATAAATTACACCCATGTACACTTAGAATATACAGTCTCCACTGACATTCATAGTCATTCTTCCTCGAAATGAAACAGTTTTATAATAGTTTGACGTAATATTATAAAATAAATAATCATACAAGAGAAATACAATAAATTAATGAGTTTTCTTTCATAAATTACATGCTGAGGATTTTCTACAGTATACTGTAAATCTACTAAATAGTAGAGAGATCTGTGCATTTTCTAAACCCTAATATTATTCAAGAATTAAATCTGTAATTTCTTAAGCCAAGCACTAGTCGGAAAATTCTACACAACACCATCTACCGGACTAAACTGCTATAATTAGCCGGCAAAGGTGAGTATTATGACAAATAAAACTTCCCAGTACTCCAAATGACAAATAGGAAAATAGATAGAATATATTTTCTCACTAGTACAATATAATATTCGGTACCTTAACTGCATTCACATTCGAGATTTCTCTTCAGCTGCTCCGTTGGGTTTCAGACTTTAGGTTTATTAGGGGTATCAAAGTTATAACTTTTTTAGAAGATTCTGGATTCACGAGAAGGAGTTACGACTCTATCAGATGCTCTCTTGTGTTTTTCTAATAATTTTTCATTTTTTACTCGTTTTATTTTAATAATAAATCCAATTACTCTTCGTGTCAACAGTAAAAAAATTAATACAAAAATCATAGTATCTATTTCCAAAGATGACATAGAATGTGTCGTGGTTGTATACAAAGTTATTAGCTCAAAAATTATGAGGTTTTTTTTATCGTCTGTTGAGAAATATTTCTCTCGTAACTTTGACACCCCTAATAAACACTGTAAGAATGTCAAATTTAGTAAACAAATATTCTTCAACGTCGAAAAATAACCGTAAAATCACAAAAAATAATTTTATATCAAGACTCAGATTCATTCTAGGTCGCGTTTGTGATTGGACCCCATGATTATTTTAATAAACTTTTTAAAAATTTGATACTCAAAATAAATATTTTAAATAATAAATATTCGAATATAAAATCAAAATAAATAACCAAATAACCATTAAGAAACACCTGTGGAATTTTCCTGCAGTTATCTGTGGAGTTGCCCGCTGGAAACTTGGCAAAAGTCTGGACGAAGTCGTAACTCCTTCCAGTGGGTGTATGAATCTTTCAGACTGGTTCCTACCTTTGACACCCCTATTGTCTTCTACAAATTTTCACGGCTAGTTCGAGGGCCGTGAAAGTACCGAAATAAAAGAAGAATAAAAAATCCTCTGAGGCCGGATCTTCATTTTACCTTCTATTGCCAGGGATTTATACCGGTCGACTGGCAAGTGCGGGAGTCCAGTCGTTTGGCGTGCGGCAAAAAAACTGGCGCGCCCGCACGAAAAGCGGCTCTGGAAACGCTACCGTCGACGGAGCCTAGCGGCAGTTGGGAAAGCTGGTCGCAAAGCCACGAGAGCATGTCACGTGAAGCGCAAAGAAGATTACGGATAAGTTAACGGACTGTAGTAGAGGTTCCTCTTTGAAGTAGAGGATTCGCACCAGATAGACTTGTCAGCAGAGTTTCCCGCGCAGTCCAGTCCGTCGACTAGAATCGATGGCAGCAAGTGGAATGGGAAGCAACGAGAGCAATAATAGAAAGCTCTTGTGAGGGGTCGATAAAACCATGGCCAACATGCATGGATGAGTGTTCTGACGCTAGAAACAAAAATCTACCTGTCGGTCCAGAAGGCCGACACGTTGTGCGATGGGGCTGGGCATAGAGCGACACCTGTGTCCCGGAGGTAGCATGCGGATCATTTAAGAGGACAAGTGGCACGGAACCATTTCAGACTGCGGTTCTTCATTGATCGTTCATCCTTGGAAGCAGAGTCTGCTCTTCATTCGATCAACGAGTGCTAAGTTCTTGACATTCATCCCGAATACCTATCGAGAGCGTTAGGGTAATATCGGAGAGAATTTCCCCGATTCCTGTGACTGAGCTTCGATCGATCGAGTGCTTATCTCGGAACATTTTAGTGTTGCAGGTAACGGATTTGGATAATTATTTCGCTTTGTACTCGTGATAACTAACGCAGGAGCGCTGTTGTGAAGGACGTTGGCCATGTCGAGACGACGACGTCTGTTGATTGATTAATTCGGAGGATGTTCACTTTGCCAGGAGTCGTGTTGGAATAGGAAATGAGCAGATATACTCCCGTTCAGGAAAGATGATAGCCGTAAAAGGGTAGAATTTGTGTGTTCACTTCGTCTGGTGTGATGTGATTGGTATAGTTGTTTAGTGGTATCGACTCTCTGCATTCCGATCTAGAGTTGACGTCTTGGTTGAGTCTTGAAGAAAGGCAATCGGATATGCAGCTACCTCAGGGTTTCTGTTTGATGCCGGCACGCACGCAAGAGCATGTTTATGTTTTAACAAGGGAATGTGAGAGATTATGGATTTATTATGCGGTTTCTCACGAGGGAATTTGAGAGATTCTGGTCATGCATAACCTAATGGTTGTGAAGAACAAATACAGGTTCACAAGTCTAGACGAAATGGTGAAGGCTAGAATCAACGCTCAGATGGATGCTCCACAAATCGACGTATTGGTCGACCTCGGCCATCCTCTTCTGAACCGGGTTTTCGACGGCTTCGTCAAAGTCGGTGGGGTGAGTAGCGGGCTACGTCTCCGTACCGTGTACATGAGGAGATTCTGTCACATGCACTTCTAGCGACATGCATTTAATCTATGTGAGGAATTGGGTCCTGTCATACATCAGATACGTATCGTGTCGGTGAGGCCAAGCTGTCTGTTTTCAACTCGACGTGACCCTGATGTTTGTTATCTACAAGCAGGTTGGAGCTTTGCATGCAGCTTCACAGGACACTTACCGCTTCTTGGCACAAGGTGAACATCTAAACAGTGTTTCTGTCACAGACAGTTATGTCTGTGTCTCTTATGTTGGAATAGTTTCTCTCCCAAGACAAAACTGTATTGTGGCGAGTACGAAGCCTCTCAAATTCGGCCTCAAACTAAGGCAAACTACGGTGTTATCAGTAACTTCTGTTTTAACACCCCTTAGGTCTATCTGCAGTTCTAGGTAGTAGTGCCGGGTGTAGTCATGATCATGTAATGTGCAAATCCTTACCGGTCGTTTTGGGGTACTCTACTGAACGAACATTGCAGATACAGGGATCTGACATGTGAGAGATAAAATATACTTGGTGTAGAGATCTATACGTAAAACTTAGTCTGTTCGAGCCCCTTGTAGTACACATACTACTGTGTCAGTATGTGGTGGGTTGGGTAAGGAGCTTTGCCTCGTCTTATTAGACTTTAAGATAATGTCTGGTCGAGAGAAAACGTCTATCAAGTGCGAAAGTAATGTTTCTCTCTGGATCTCGTGTTTGCAGAGGAGACCAACAAGAAGTCTTTGGAAAAGATGGTCCATAGAATGGGCAAGGAGGCTGTGCAGTGGGGCCTTGTTGCTGGAGTTTACTCAGGCATGTCTTATGGCATGCAGGAAGCCCGTGGTGTACACGATTGGGTAAGTTTTTGAGACTCGGAATATATGCGTGTATGTTGTAAGCGGATCTCTTTCTGAAGTCTTGCGTCATCTAGAGAATCTGTCTCTTTCTGAAGTCTTGCGTCATCTAGAGAATCTGTCATCAGCACGTTGCAACATGACAAAATTTCAGAGAATGTCTGTGTGAAACGTTCTCAAGTGGGTATTAACTCGGAATCGTGCGCGGGGATGTACAGAAAAATGCTCTTTTGGGAGGAGCATTGACAGGAGCAGCTCTGTCGCTCACGGAGTCTAACCCAAGCCATGACCGCGTCGTACGCGGAGCAATCACTGGAGGAGCTATTGCAACTGCTGCTGAGTTTTTACGCAACATTACTTAGGCTGATAGGCTGGAATGTTCATGGGAACATTTCTGTGTACGATAAGCCACCTGCGATTCATGTCCGTGTGCGCGCTTTTAGCAAATCCATTTTTGGAGGTACAGAGATAGATGAATGACAACACCAAGTGTACAGGTTCCTGTAGTCATTCAGACTCTTGTATTTCTAAGCATAAGAAGTATCGTGGAAAGTCACGACAAAGATTTCTTCTCTGAAAAGGTGCCAGTGAGTGCTTGAGACGGTTCTCACATGTGCTTGTTGAATGTTAGAAACCTCAACGGAACTTGAAGTGGGGGTTGAAAGTGAAGATTATAATTCATAAGATACAAGTTACAGGTAACATAAGATACAATCGTAACCTGAGTTAAAAGAGGGGGTTGGAAACGTGTAGACAACCTAGGTTAGAAAATGCATCCAGTAGAACACTAACCTGCAGAGAAGAGAAAGGTGAACCATAGGTTAGAATAAACCTAGCGTACTGATGAAGCGTAATTAACTTAATCTGCTAAGAACTTTGCCGAGGGGAAGAGAAAAGAACTGGGGTTAGAAAATATACTCAAGACTAATTGTATCTTGTATTTTTTATTTTTAGTGCCGTTATCTATGTTTAATCATGTAAATGAATGAGCATCCTCAATTGACTTTGGCAAAATTTCGTTTGTTTTATCAGAATGAATGTATTTCTTATGCTATATAAAAGCAAAATGCTAAATGACAATAAGCTCTGACGTTGCGGGGAGACCGAGACATAACTTATAAACCACACAATACATATGGCTTGCTGAATAATATAATATACATAGAAGTTGTGGTTCCGGTCAGGGAGCGGATCCGGACAAACTGAAAAGTTATTCGGACAAAATGAAAAATTGAGATTTAAATTCTCGTCGTCGGTATGGAGCGATGGTTGTGGTGTACGCTGTTAGGGCTAAGTTGTTATCGCTGTTAACTGAATGAACTTTGGTAATTTTTGTTTGTTTATTATTATCGAGATATGTATATATATTAAATAAAAAATATATATTAAATAGATGTAAAATAAATAAATTTTTTTATAAATATTATTTATTAGTTCATGTCTGGAAATACGAGGAGAAGAAATCTAGAATCTCGCTTTTCAGAAGGTCCAAGATCAGAGAGTTGTAGTCGTGAAAATATTAATTTATTGAGGTGTTTAATTTAATTTTTAATTTTTTTATAATTTAATATTTAATTTTTTTGATAAGTATTAAATTAAATTAAATTTCTCTCTTCTGAACTTAGAAGAGGATGAATATATATAAAAGTTGTGGTTCCGATCGATGAATATACACACAAGATACAATATGTAACCACACAATACATATGACTTGTTGAGACGGCAGGTCCATAATGAAACTATACTGAAAAATAAATAAATAATAAATTAGTGAGATTAATGTATTCAAGTAAATTTATAGATTTGTCTTGTAGGGGAATGAAGGATTAAACTTTTAAAAGAAATAATTTATAGATCTATTATATAATCATAATTATTGAATGATATCCTTTTTGTCACAAGCTCCCACACTTACCAAACCAAGCAGTTCGTACGTTTGGTTTATGGCTTTATTTATAATCTAAATAGTATATTGTTGTAGATAAATTCTAATCTTACAATAATTTGGATAAAATGTTGCATAATATCTTATTACCTTTAATAATCAAAAGTCAATGGTTTTCTAAAGTGTGAACACTCGATGCAAAGAATAGCTAAAGGATGGAAAGATCTCATCAAACCTAACAAGGGAAAGACGAATCCAAAGATCAAACAACAAACGCTCTGAAAAGAAGAACACCGAGGCTAAATCTCGCTATTAGTAGCTCTAAGGTCATTTATCGCATCTATAATATCAAACACAAATAAGTCAAAACTCCTATATACAACAAGTGCACATGAAGTAGCTTATTACAATTATTCTCTTGTAGGCAGCATCTGCTAAAGCTCTCTGTAGAGCAGTAGAAACTCGTTGTTTAAAAAACATAGTGCAAAAAGAAAGAGAAAATGATATCTCTGACGTCTCTCATTGTAGACTCTAGCACAATTTCGGAGGAAGATGTCGAACTCCAAAACTGTCGATCTGTATATCTCTAAGGCTAAGGGGATGAAGCGATGTCTCACCTGCATACTCTTATACTTGGTCACTTTCGTTGCTGCCGCCACGCCTGCAGCTCATCCTAAGAGATGAGTGATCACTTGTGCTGTCACTGATTCCCTTGTCGGATCTGTGACAACCACATCTGCCACTGAGACTTGATCCTCCCTCATCATGTACAAACCAGCTCTCATTGATCCTTTCGTCTGTAAGACATACCAACGCTCTCTCCATGTCATGTAAGCGCTCTCCCGAGCTAAAGCAAACACAACGTCCCTGATGACATCGTGGGTGGCTATCCGCTCTCCACCGTGAGGACAGCGAGTACAGTGTCAACCCAAGGTGTCGAGTGAGACACCGTTTTTACAGATGGACAGTGCCGAAGCAACAAGCTGGACTAAGCCTAAGCAAAACCTCATTGTTGTAGAGAAGATAGTCGGTGCGGGTCGGAACGTTCTAATGCAAGGTCGGGCTATGAGTCAAGAGCGGAGTCGAGCTCTAGTACCCGTGAGATGAAAAGATCCACTAAGAGCACATTGGAAATGATGTCCCGTCAGAGAAGACTATAGTATGTGAGATCCACCTATAGCTAGAGTATCGAATCGAGGGTGTGCCTCAAGAGTCAAACTATCTCTTGTCTCACTGCGACACATCTGTAGTAGGTAAGAATCATCCTCCACCTCTATCACATACCTCTCCAGAATAGATCTATCTCGCACGAGGAAACGACAATAGAGCCAAGGTGCTGAGAGGGCCCAACTACCCAAAAAGGCTGCCGGAGCAGTTTCCTCCATGGATAATAAGCCCACCCCGTCACATGATATTGGCAAAGATTTTTGCTTACGTGCGAGAAGTCTTGCACACAATCAAAGATCCTCGATCTTAGGATGTCGTCAAAAACCTCTATTTTCTTCCTATCAAACTCTCTAAGACGCGAGATGAAGATAAAAAATAGAAGTACTATGCAGAATAAGTAACTTGGACGACGTGCGATGAAAGAAGAAATGATATCAAAGACAACATGTGGGTCCTCTAACATAGAAGATCCTCGATATGCAAAACGTCCTCCGCCAGAGCAACATCTAAGACGAAGTCTTCTGTACCCATTGGTACTCCAAGGATGCATAAACCATCTCTAGGTGTAACAAATCTCTCTGGGAAGTGGAGGTCCGACGGTATATCTATGGAAGACCAAGCCTTGCACTTTGACACCATCACTCTCAGTCCTACCAAGACTAATTGAGAGACGAAGTGATCAAAGACAACATAGACTTGGTCTGCCGGACCTACAATATGCGTATCATCAGCTAGAGATGAAAAAACACAACCTGGAGCAGCCAAGGCGGTGACCAAGAGAACTCTATAGTGAGCTAAGACAAAGAGGGTTCAACCCAAAAGATCACTCTAACGAGTACCTGCAGCGGAGCTGATGACTGTAACCTCCTCTATCAAAAGACCATGCTGGTAATAAAGAGGGTTGGAAGAACTATAGAACAAACGCACGAAAGGAACGAGACTCGCCAGAGATCCACCGTCATTCGCGAGCTCTCTAAAGATGAAGCGCGAGAGACGCTATTAAAAGTATTTTCCACGTCCACTTGTAAGACGATCCAATCGGGATGGATGTCCAAGAGAGCCCTAATGTCGAAGGACACAGACTCAAAACCTCCATGCATTGCAACTCCAAACTGATGTGGACAAAGGTGATCCTGAAAAGTATCTCGAAGCTGAAGAACAATGGTACGACTAATAAGTCGTAGAAGAATCTCGTCGATGGCTATAGATCGAATCTCTCCACCATCCTTCGTCGTGATCAAAAGTCTAACTGCCTCCAGTACTTGAGTTATAGAATGAGGAATATGTCTTTGAGCTACTACTGCCGCTACCTAAAAAAGCTTTGTGAAACCACTAGAGGAGTCGTCTGTCTGAAAACAATCGTGCTCGTAGACCATCTCATACAGACCTCCAAAAGATAGATGTGGAGCCGTACACAAGACTTGGGCAAACAAGGATCTATCGACACATAATGGCTCCTCAAGCTGATAGCCCTGAACCTCAAGTGGTGAGAGATCACTCGGTGGAGAGTGAAGGAGATGCAACGAAGCGATCGTCTCCTCAATAAGACATCCCACTGACAAGAGATGCAATGCTCTAGCAGCTCTATTATACTCTCCAACCTGACCTAACATCCTACAACATCGAATGCGGATGGAAGATGAAACATCACGTGTAGAGACAGACTTACTCTTATCTCGTATCGCACGTACTGATTCCTCCTGTAAGGTCTTCCAATCATCTGCACTAAATCTCTGAAGACGGATCGTCACTCTCGATGTCCTCCTCTGTCACCTCGAGTATAACAGAGACATCAACGAGAAAGTAAGAAGGATTGTAACCACGCCGCCTAGTCCTGGTATTTCGTGCCAACATGTCGAGAGATAGACGGAATGCTTGTCTCACCTCTTCATGAAGAGCACGGGATAATCGATGGAACAAACGCAGACAAGAAAAACTCATCTCGAACAATCTCAAAATAGTGTCAGAGTGGACTCTCAACTATTCTCACAACTCAAGATGAACCCTAGGAAGAAGAGCTAACGGTGCCATAATGACTACACATGTAGACCTCCGCTCTCGGCTAACCTGAGCATCCCATGTGATCCTGACATAGCTCTTGTGCATCTTTCCCACATGAGATTTTATCCCTTGCGAGGTAAATAACTGATTGCACATCGGACATGTTGTGTCTCGAATTAGTCTCGATGAGAGAGAGAGTACTCATAGCTAAAAAAAAGATGATATCCAACCAAACGGTACTCGTAATAAAAACATCTCAAAAAAGAAAACCCACTAAAAACACACTAAATGTAACAAGAAGTCTCTAAAAAATCTCTCAAAAACTCTAAACAAAAGACTGTGGAACCTTAAAACTCAAAACAAACTCAAAAAAAATTAATACTCTCATTTCTTCACAGAATGTATCAATTCTAGAACCAAAGCAAAGAAAAACAAAAGACCAAAAAAATATTTTAAAAAATAACCCACCTCACTCCACCACACTCCACCCTCTCAAAAGGCAATCCCTGCTCACCCTCTTCTCTCCCTCCCGCACTTTGCCTACTCTCCGTCTCCTCGTCCGCCATTTGGAAATCGGCTAGGATGAGTAGCTGTCAAGAAGTGATTTGAGGTGTCTATTCATATGGGTTTAATGTCTGTTCATATGGCTTTAAAGAGGTAACACAATACGTAACAAGGTTACAATAAGCTCTCTTGTCAAGAGGTAATCGTCTTCATTGTACAAGTAAATCAGTTAGTTATATTTACACGTTAAAAAAATTTAGATTGATTTTCTCATATATTTTAATTATAGTTATTCTATCATACACTAAAAAAGTGACATTCACAAGCAATACGATGTAGAACGACTTCACAAGAAATTTATTATAACTGATGGTATCGCGAAGAACTAGTCAATTTCTTGCTGTGGTTTTGTAGCACACTTTGACAAGATTGAGATAAGAATTTTGATTGTAGTCCCTAGTACATTTTATGAGATCTTTAGGTTGATAACAAGTTGTTAAACATTCTCGTATGATTGTGTATCATGGATCATGCATGGGTTATAGTGCATTACAGAAATTTCTTTTATCACACTTCAGTAAGTTTGTTGTGCTTGGAGAGTAAGAACAGCATCAGTAATTAGAAAAAAATGCTCTGATATTAGCAGTTTGTACGTCATTTTGTATGTGAACAAATAATTACATCAAGAAAGCGGACTAGTATTACAAACTAAATTAATAGAAATCAAAGTTTGATTAATATCAGTTGAAAAAACAAATCGTTTTTAATATCTTAGAGTTTATATAATGACTGATGATTGAATCATCAAGAATAGAGTTTACTGTTTAAGGGTATTGTGAGTAGGTATTGAGTACTGTAAACTGAGTTATTTGGAATTCAAATCTGATGTGAAAAGATAACGGAAGTGTATTTTGTGAATATTGAACAAACAGTCGATCATCAACCGTATAAAATCTCAACGGTCAATAGTAGCCACCTAGCGAGCTCAAACAAGAGAAACAACGCTCGTATAAATTGATACCTTCTATTGCTAACGATAATTCAGTCTTGAGAGTGGGAGAAATAGACCGACATAATGTCTACGTTCTTTTTGTGC
Organism: Asterella californica; assembly: GCA_036924285.1. Classification (NCBI taxonomy): domain Eukaryota; kingdom Viridiplantae; phylum Streptophyta; class Marchantiopsida; order Marchantiales; family Aytoniaceae; genus Asterella; species Asterella californica. Next base: position 42,288,159 of record JAYKYS010000001.1, read on the forward strand.
AATTCACTTTGTAACAATGTCTCATAATTCCATATGTAAGAGGTAATTTTTTGTCCAGGTGTTTTTTCTAAAAATATGTCGAACATACAAGTTGCGGTCACGTATAATTTTGCCTCTGGTGCAGCCACCAGAGAATCAGCGAGAAGAGAAGATACCGTGCAGGGAATGCTTGGGTCAGTCGACCAGTCGCACTAAGCAACCTTATGGCCTATCATTGTAATGCGACCGGTCGCATTGAGCGCGAGGCCTTAATCGCCTAGGCTCAGTGCGACCTGATCTAGGTCGTAGTCGCACTGAGCGCGAGGCCTTAATCGCCTAGGCTCAGTGCGACCTGATCTAGGTCGTAGTCGCACTGAGCGCGAGGCCTTAATCGCCTAGGCTCAATGCGACCTAGACCTGGTCGCACTGAGCTCAATGCGAGCTATGGTTAAAGACACTCTCGTCGCGCAGTGCGACCTACACTTGGTCGCACTGAGTCAGTGCGAGGCCTTTGCGACCAGGTGTAGTTAGAGATTAGAGATTCAGTGCGACCGTGGACCAGTCGCACTGAAAACGAGACTTAATTACTATCTACAAACAATAAAAATACCATTTCACTCAGTTCAAAATGTCAAAAGGAATGATTGGACAGTTGTGGAGGAGAAGTGTTACCAGTTCAAACACATATTTCGTCACCTAAAGTTCGGAGAGACAAGTTGAACAGAATCCAGAAATAACACACTTTATTAACATGATTTTAATTTCTGCATAAACTCGGTCGCTTGACTGATAGTGCAAGAACGCCATATTAGGTTGATTTCCTCGGGTGACATAGTACTCCAATAGTTCTTTAGAGCGGGATAAGGATCTCTTCCAAAAGCCTGTCTATACTTGACAGCCACATAACTTGGGGTATCTTGGGTGACGGTTGCCCATGATTTCAACCATGATAAGAGTACATTCATAAGATAATCGTCTCTGTCCATGTCACCTGACTCAGGCATGAAAGAAGGGGGATGGATTGCGTTGTATGGATGATTAGTACTATTCTTCTCGGGAGAATCATCTATCAACAACACATCTCGTGTACATAGGTTAAACGCGAACAGTCGAGAGAAATCTTTCAGATACAAGTAATTACCAGTGGCAGCTTCTCTGGTAGTCTTGAAACGAGTACACATGGGTTGTTCGAAGATTCTACAAATCTGCATAGTACAAGAATACGAGAAGATAAATAGAAATAAAGTGAAACTCTAAACAAAGTGAATATTTGTATAGTAAGATAAATAGATAGCATCGAGTTTGTCTAATTTACTTGGCCCGAAGCGATCCCTGCAGGCAAGTACTTTTTGGTCTCCATGGATCGAAGAATGGCGTTGCAGTTGGCAAGAGTTTTAGATGTCCAGATCAGCACTTGAAAATCATGACAGCATATCTCCATGAACTCTTTAACTCCTTTTCGTACCACATAGAATAAATCCTTTTTGACACTCTCAACTTGGTAACCTTTTTCTTTAGCTCTTTGGAGCTCTAAGTCATTGCGTCCGGTTCTTACCAATAACCCGTTCAGATCCAAAATCAACGTCTTCCTCCTGATCACAGTAGGATCTGTCAATCTCGGATAAAAGAGTTTGGAAGCACGAAGCCGAGTGACGTCTGCTTTTAACCTCTCCAACTCCTCATCCTGTAGCTGTATTCGGTCGTACATGTCTTGTTCTCTCTGGCTCGTTTTTGTTATTTGGAGGTTTAAACTTTCTTCTTCTTCTCTTTTCATCGCAAGTCAAACATCTAAATCTTCCTCCTCCCTTCTCTTGTTCAGAAGAGTCTCTGATTCTCCTACATGGCATCGATGTATAAAGTTTAGAAGAAAAAATCTATCAATGCGACGTATTATGTTTAAGACCTCAGTGCGATCTCAGACCCGTCGTACTGCGCTGTGAAGAGGCCACGCACAGTGCGACGGAGGGCTCTCGTAGCACTTTCAGTGCGTCAGTGTGTACAGATCGCACTGAGCGTGCGAGCTTAACGCGGCGCACAGTGCGACGAGAGCCCCATCGCACTGTGCGTGCGAGCTTAACGCGTCGCACGCTCAGTGCGACAGGAACACAATCGCACTGAGCGCGAGTCCGCAGTCTTGCTACGACCGCGCGCTCAGTGCGACAAGGACAAGTCGCACTGAGCGCGAGTCCGCAATCTTGCTGGCATCGCTGCTCAAGACGACATGAACACAGTCGCACTGAGCAATATCTTCAGTGCGACTAACGATGTGTAGCACCTGATCATACAGTGCGACCTCAGGTCCGTCGCACTGTGCTATCATCTATGACCGATGTACAACATCACCAAACAAGGATTTCACTGAACTCTACACACTTAACTGTAGACACTAAACACTACACACTTCACTGAAGCAAGAGATATGAAAGAACTTTACATAGATAGCCAAAGTAACTGAAAGAAGCAAATAATAAACAGAAAACATAGATAGCCGAAGTAACTCAAAGGAGAAAATAGACTTACCTCTATCATCGTGGACGTGGTCAATACCAAGCTCATCCTGGTGGATATTTGGATTGGGAGTACTCTCTTGTAGTTCGTGCTCAATGAAGAATACTAACGCCTCCTCGCTCAAGATATCCAAGTGTCGCATGAGATGGGTTAAAGCCATCCCGCAGAAAGTCTCTACGGAGATTCCTTTCCTCTGTTCTCTTATGTGCTTCTGCAGATGTAACACTTCTGCCTCCAGATTCTCGAACATGAACAAGGACCAATCATAATCCTTTTCTTCTCCTTCCATTTTAGATTTGACGTACAAAGCAAGTTGACCTGTAACAGCTTTAGGCCTTCTTCTCGCCAAGAGAACCGCATTCAAACACTGAAAAACAGATCTCCATCCCTCGAATGCACATTCTCTTGCGAAGTATCTTTTCCCCACTTTATCATACTCAGGAAACCAATCGTCTATTCGAACATGTCTCACGAATGGGGGTCAGATCACTGATCCCTCAGGAATAACAAAGGCTTCCCGGATTAAGTCAAGGGTCAACTTGAACTCTCGATCCCCAATTTTGGCCATTCGTGTTGCTGCATTATAGGATTGGATGAAGTCCATACAAAGTACAATCTGATATAAACAAACATAACACATTACAATAAATAGAGTGTATAACCAACCATCACCCAATAAAAGGTTACACTTTACACTTTAGCTTAAAGTAAAGAAGGGACTAATGGTAGATTAAGGTTACACTTGAGCTTAAAGTAAAGAAGGGACTAATGGTAGATTACTTACGTCAGGCCGAGGAAAGTCGAAGGAGAAAGCGATCAATAATCCCAACTTCTCTAGATCGTCCTCGTCTATTTCGCTCAAGGCTTGACTAATAGCTTCGTTATCCATCCATTGCCAAACGATATGACGATGAACATCATGTTGGGAAGTAAACGTAATTAAAAAGGGTCCTTCCTCTCGCGGTGCCATTCTTGCACCTCGTTCCTTCACTGCGAGCTGGTTCGCATTTACTCCAAGAGATCACTCTGAAAAAGAAAAAGAAGCAAGTATGTCAGTTTATATACGAATGAGAAGACGACCCAAATATCAAAGAGAAAACAGCACAGATACTCTAATGTCCGATAGAAGAGCGAAATTCAGAGTAACGAGAGAAGCGCGAACAACATAAGGAATGAAAACTCCAAGTGGTCGATCGATAAGGAATGAAAACTCCAAGTTAAGATCGCTAATACTCCAAGTGGTCGATCAATAGTTACCTCTAGGCGGAAGTGCAAGTGGGCGGAAGTGCGTTAGAGTGCGGAACTAGTGCGACGGTGAGCGTTCAGTGCGAAGCTTCAGAAGTAGTGCGACTCCGCGGAACTAGCGTTAAACAAGAAAGGGTTTAGATGCGGTGTAAATCGCGATCAGTGCGACGGTGGGTGAAAAACCTAATTTCAGAACTAAATAAGTGGTCACAATGAGCCTGACTTGTAGCCGCGCTCAATGCGACACATAGCAGAATAAAAAAAGTGGGTACTCGAGAACTGCGTGCTCAGTGCGATCGACAATATATCGACTGAGCGCGCTGCGCTCGATGCAGTCGCACTGAGCGAACACTTGTCGCAGTGCACTTTCAGTGCGACAAGTACACTGTCGCATTGAGAACTCAGTGCGACCAGTCACATAGTCACAGCGCTCATAGCACAGATACTCTAATGTCCGATAGAAGAGCGAAATTCAGAGTAACGAGAGAAGCGCGAACAACATAAAGAATGAAAACTCCAAGTGGTCGATCGATAAGGAATGAAAACTCCAAGTTAAGATCGCTAATACTCCAAGTGGTCGATCGATAGTTGCCTCTGAGCGGAAGTGCGAGTGGGCGGAAGTGCGTTAGAGTGCGAAACTAGTGCGACAGTGGGCGGAACTAGTGCGACGGTGAGCGTTCAGTGCGAAGCTTCAGAAGTAATGCGACTGCGCGGAACTAGCGTTAAACAAGAAAGGGTTTAGATGCGGTGTAAATCGCGATCAGTGCGACGGTGGGTGAAAAACCTAATTTCAGAACTAAATAAGTGGTCGCACTGAGCCTGACTTGTAGCCGCGCTCAATGCGACACGTAGCAGAATAAAAAAAGTGGGTACTCGAGAACTGCGTGCTCAGTGTGATCGACAATATATCGCACTGAACGCGCTGCGCTCGATGCAGTCGCACTGAGCGAACACTTGTCGCAGTGCACTTTCAGTGCGACAAGTACACTGTCACACTGAGAGCTCAGTGAGACCAGTGTATAGTCGCACTACACTCAGTACGACTAATGTATTATTGCACTGAACGACAAGTGTAGTTTTTGAAGACTTATCGCACTGCAGTCAGTGCGACCAGTGTATAGTCGCACTGAGCGACAAGTGTAGTTTTGAAAGACTTGTCGCACTGCAGTCAGTACGACCGGTGTATAGTCGCATTGCACTCAGTGCGACAAGTGTAGTTTTGAAAGACTTGTCGCACTGCAGTGCGATCAGTGTATAGTCGCACTGCACTCAGTACGACTAATGTCTTGTCGTACTGAGCGACAAGTGTAGTTTTGAAAGATTTGTCGCACTGCAGTCAGTGCGACCGGTGTATAGTCGCACTGAGCGACAAGTGTAGTTTTGAAAGACTTGTCACACTGCAATCAGTGCGACCGGTGTATAGTCGCACTGCACTCTGTGCGACTAATGTCTTGTTGCACTGAGCGACAAGTGTAGTTTTTAGTGTAATGTTTAGTTTTTAGTTCTTGTAATTACTTTTTATGAGTTTTTAGAAGTTCATATATCATCCACAAATTATAGTCACCCTCCAGGGAGTTGAACCCTGACAAGCCAAATCGACCTGGTCCGACAGGGTGTCCTGCAAAAAAATAAAACCACACAAAAAACACAAGCAACAAGAACCACAAAAATTATCGCAATACAATGAGGGACCAGTAGATGCCCAGGTATGTTGTTGTCCTCGAGATCGCAGAGCAGTTATACAATGCCGAACTTTTCTCTCAAAAGGTTGAAACGCCCTGTCAAGTGACTTCAAAAAGAGATGGTTGTCATGTTCATGATTGCAAAGAGTTCTGAGAAAATCAAGAATCTCTTCACATCGCTCGACCAGATTCAATCTTTCTGTGTCTTCAGATGGTCCTTCTTCAGATGTGCCTTGCTCGCGTACATAAACATCTTCTCCATCCTCTGTAAAATCAAAGTGAGTAGGTTCATGTACATGACTTGGTTCAAACCATGGGTTCATATCATCCGGTACAACTTCTCTGTTGAAAAAGTTCTCCTTACTATTGAAAACATAAAATGGATAAGTGCAACGTCGGAACGTAGACGAGAACACGGATTGTATTGTAGACTTCTCGGCATAAGCTCTGACTAAATGCTTGCATAACAAGTACGGACTATTTAAAAATGAGTAGCAAGAACATATCCATCTCTCCACGTCTGTGAAATGAATACCCGGAACAAAGACATCTTTACTAAGATATTTCCGTCAAGAGACACGAAACTGTTCCCACCAGCTGAGAAATAAACGTCCATGAATGATTTGGTGTAGAGACACTTGCATATCTGCCACAAGACTTTCACAAATGATTAGCGTCAACTTATCTAAACGAGGACGGTTAAGAGCATATTTGTAATCATGCTTTAATTTTCTCCAGTGACTCTCTACAATATTCGTAGTGCGCGACAAGCAAAGGAGAGGTTTTGACGCTCTACTGAAAATTTCCCATTTGTCTGGACTGTACCACTCTCGCCAGAGATATATCCACAAAGACAAAAGGTTCGAACTTTTACAGAATTCATAAATCTCAAAAACAGCCGTAGAGTGTAATACATCAAGAGTAGAAAATTTCCCTTCTGTTGATGGTATAAGTGAATGCAAGTTGAAATGTTTGGTAATCATTTCAACGACGACCTTCCGTTGTTCAGCATTGCACAGTTGACCAACAACTTCCTCACTCTCAGAAAACCAATTTACATCAATAAAAGAGAAAAATTTACTTGACTCCACACTGTTGTATGATCCAGTGGCTCGTCCAGTGCACATACATCGAACTTCGACAGCTGATTGAGCATGCTTCAAACAAAGTTGAATATACATAGCAGTAAAGACAGATCGTAATGCCAAAATCTGACCAGTGTCTTTGTCGGTGAGTGCAAACACAGGTCGTAGCCCTTTCTCTCTTAATCTCTCGAACCACATAATAAAGAACCTTCTTTCTATATTGCTCCGTCGCTGATCTAGAACTTTTCTTTGCATCACCCTGTCTCAAGTAGAACATGTATGATAGAGGCATACCAAAGCCTCCGAAGTTTGCAGCAATAACAAACAGCTCAAAACGCATAGAGTTAGTCTTAAAGGTACTATCGATAATGATTTCTCTGACACAACCTATATGCTCAAAAAAAAGGGTGCATATTGCAAAAGCAATATATTCGTCAGTCTGTTCATACAATACCTCAACAAAATCTTTCTGAGCTAAAGGTTCGCTGCGTATCAACAAAGAGGCAGACTTCACTTGATCATCTATATCGCGCATATATTGTCTAGACTGAACTTCAGCAATCCAAAAATTTATCTGCGCCCAAGTTATACTGAAAGGACAAATGATCTCCTTTTCACATAATATACGGTACACCTCAGGCTTTCGAAGATTTAATCCAGATATCGACTCCAAAAACGTGATAGCAACAGTAAGAAAGCAATGTAATTTATGCGTCCGCTTCTCATGTGACAGCAAATGTTGACACGTTAAATATATTAACTTCTGCTGTACATCCACTGTTACTCGTAAAGTTTCATTGCACTCAGACCTATCTATCTTTCGTTTCTTTTCGGGTTGTCTTACCTGCGATGTGGATCCTTCACCTTTATCTCTGAATTTTGTCTTGTCAGATCGCGAGGTACACCATAATGTCGCCCTTAAGATAGAACAGTCTTTCACAGAAACACGCGGGTTACGGACTTCTCAATAGTATCCTGAGGCTATCTCCATATTCGGAATGATGCTTGTTTTCAGCCAAGACGTCAAACACACTGACAAGTTACTGGAGTTTAAAGTCTGCAACTCATGCATGCAACTCTCGTCTGAAAGATGAACTTTCAGTCGAAAAAACACAAACCCGTCTTTGCCTTCCTCATCTCCGAAGCACTCTTTCACAACATCAATCATCTCTGAATGATCACACTCCACGGTCACTATGAAAGCGTTCTCATCATCAATCTCATTCTCCAAAGCAGCTTCGGATGTAGTAGTACCGGGGTTCGCTTTGTTATAACACTGGTTACATTGCTTGAACACGGCTAAATCAAGAGGATTATGTCCTTTGCGAGCACGCGTGAATGCGCTGATTGACAATGTTCGATTGCATCGATTGCAGTAAACCATCTCCATGATAAGCACTGATAAGCACAACAACGGGAAATTCAGACTTTCTGTCACCTGGTGGAATTCGATCACTACTTGACTGAGGACGCGAAAAGGAAATTCAGACTTTCTGTCCCCTGGCGGAATTCAACACTACTTGACTGAGGTCGCGAAATTCTCTTCGCACCGCCTTGCCTTAAACTGTAACGGGTAAACCAGACGTCTTCAATGCCGCCGTCTACGACGAAACGCCACCTACAACGAAATTGCTTACAACGGACGGAAAGCTTGTGGTCATAGAACTGCGACCCTGACTGTCACTGCAGTTCAAAACTGTGACCTTGACTGTGACTACAGTTCAAAACTGCCACTGTGACTGCAGTTCAGGCCATGACTCACGGTGACTACGGTAAATGAGCGGAAACTCGGTTACATGCTTTTCGACCGACCACGAATCTGGCCCTCGTCATCAATAAATTCGCACGTATAAACCGAGACTTAATTAGCGGAACTGTGCCACAGCTATGGGCTTGAGATGTTGGGACGTCTGGAGTAGTGGACAATGGCTATGTGGAGGCGTGCCCTTCAAAGATCAGTGGATGAGGAAGGAGGGATCATCCTAGCTCGAGTACCGGTGTTAGAGAAGGATATCATCGAGAAAAAGATCTTCTCCAAAGGTGGACGTACGAAGAACGGATGGCAGCGCAAGTTGATGATGAGTTGAATGTCGAGCATTCAGCAAAATCTTCATCATCTTCTTCCATCATGAGAAGAAGGCGTACCTATAGGGGTGAGATGTCATGTTCTCCGAGAGTGTCTTAGATGAGAAAAAGATAGACTTGCGTTTAGCTGTACATGAGTGTATCCAGAAGCTCATCCAGCAGCTAGGGAAGCTAGTGGCTGGACACCTAACGGCTTTCTTGGTATACTTTTCACAAGGATCAAGGAGAATTACCCCAGATGAGATAATATCTCTACTCTCTCAGTCCTCGCATGGTCTAGACATCGAATGGTTGATTTAGACGAGAAATCTACATACGTTGAGGAGGAGATAGACGCCGAGATCGGAGAAACGACGTCCAACCCCAGTGCGAGGACGTCCAACAGCGTTGACTGGAGTCTCCGAGTAGGAACCACAGAAGGAGCTTGATGCAGCAGAGGATCCGAGACCAACAACGGAGTTTCTCACCTCACGTTCTGGAGGCCCAGCAAAGCTATTAGTAGCCGGACTCATATGTCTTTATCACCAGTATCACATCCTTATGCTAGATTTGTGATCACCCACCAAGAGTTTGAGGTTTACTTCTAGAAGGAGATCGACCTCATGATGCAAGAGTCCAGCGTCTTGTATAGAAGGAGGAAATACTCAAAAGTTTTAAATATTCTTTCTCGTTTGACAAACGTTTTTCAATCCAATTACCTAAAAATAAAAATTATGTTAATTTTTTAGCCACTGCTTCTGGGTTTGGACGGAAAATGCTGAAACGTTTGACAGCATCTGACCGTCCAGATTTTCAGGCCACAGAGAAACGACTGTTAGCAGCAGAGGTTGGACAGAAGACACTGCAGAAGTAGGTAGCACTATTACAAGTGCAGCTCAAGGGAGCTATTAGACTTCTGTCTCCTTAGCTTCCTTAGAGGAAGCTAAGGAGACAGAAGAAGCTAAGGAGACAGTGGAAACCTCTCGAGATGCAGCTCTCTGAAAGCCAAGGGGCTTAAGGAGGAACTTGCAGTGGTAGACACTCACATTCTAGACCTGAAGGAGATTCTTCTCAAGGAAACAGAGGTGGCAACTAATACCAAATGGGTGGAAGAAGTAGAGTTGTTATTCTAGAGGATGTGTTTTCAGTTGTGTGCACATATGTGCATGCGTCTTTAGATAGAGTTCAACCATCCAAAGTATTTTTATTTAGAGGAATTGGACGTACAACCAAACATACGAAGAGAGAGAAGCTAACAAGTGAGGAGAGGGTTGTTCTTTCAGTTTATTAACTATTGTGGTTGTCTAGACTATACGTTAGGCTACACCCAGACCAGGTGGCAGGAGACTGACGTCATGCACAGTGTTATTCTATACCCAGCATGGGACCGTTCACATGTATCTTCATGGTAGAGAGGTCTCCTGAGGTCAAGCTAACATGTGTATATTCTGTAAAGTGAGAGTTGTGTGGGTTTTGTGTTAAGACGACATCGTCGAGAGGTCAACATCTAGAGGGTTTCTTCTAGTGGGCGGTATCTGGAGGACGATGTCTAAAGTTGAGAACGTGTTGTTTGTCGTGAGTTTTGTGTGAAGGAAACTAAGAGAAAAAACCTTGTGATCCCTAGTTTACCGTTTGGTCAAGTATTGATTGAGATTTGCACTATCATGTTCTTAATCCTCTTAAGGAACAAATTTTTATATTAAAATAATATAGAAAAGGTGTTGCAGACATGGATGAGATTTATGAGACAACAAAAGGTCCTTGATGATACTCAGCTATAGTGGGTACGATTGAGTGGGATGACTTCATCCAGGAGTCCAACAGTTGGTGTGACATGCAGTAGATGCAGAACCTAGAGTTGTTTACACCCTTCATGGCATGGAAGGGATTGTTTCAACACTTGGATGAATCGTCTATGGATGACTATCATGAGTTTAGGTGAGACTACGATGTGGAGATTGAGTTGTGGAGACAACATTGATCTCTCAACTATGTTTTTATCACTTTTGACACAGTTTCAAGAGACGTTACACCATCAAGTTCTAGTGCGACAGCGGGAGTTGCCAGTAGTAGTGGAGGGAGTTGGCAATGCCACTGTTACACCACCAGGGTTTAACCTTGTGGTTAAAATCTTCTAGTGTTTGTGGAAGAACTATCAAGGTGCGCGGATCGACAAGTTGAGGAATTTGCAAAAGTTCTAGCGGGTGTGCTCTTTGCGACGGACATGATATCACATGTAATGTAGACCGGTTTGTCTTCTATCAGGTGCTAGCTCTATCGACCATCTCGGTCTCTCTGAGCTCTTCCTCGTCCTCGATCTATATTTGTCATCAAGGCTCTCTCTTGCTACAACTCCGGATGGAGATCAAAACATCGATTGTGATCATACCAATAACAATGATCACACTATCTTTGCATCTCTTGTCCATGAGTCTCATGTCCATCACTCAGTGGGACACTCTCTCTTGTGGTGGTTACCACCACAAGTCCAACATGCGATATCGACATGTTGCTGATCAAAGAAGAAAGGAAATGACTTTTATCCACTGATCCCTCCACACACTCCTTGGGTCTGTGAAGGTGCACTCTAATCTCATGAACCACGTTGTTGTGAGATCTGTTCTCTCCGAGAAGAGGTAGATGTACCTTATGCTAAATCTAAGCTAAACCCAACAGTCATCACTCTCTCCTCTTCATGTTGAGCTCTATCCACTCAGCCAAACCAAAGACAACGTGGGTGGCGTCTCTTGTAATAGAATCACATCTAGGACTCTCTGTCGCAACTCTTGATCAAGTATCTCATACCAAAACTAAACGGCATATGTCTCTGTCACATGCGACATGTCCATGAGATGTTGGGACATTCTGGAGTGAACCGTACGTATATCTTACTTCAAGCACAATATTGATGGTGCGATATGCACATTGACGTGTAGTACTTTACTGGACAATGTATAGTTTGTGGTCAAGTACGAGCATCATTCAATGCTCCTACTCCACAGCTACACGTCTTATCGATTATGTGGTTGGGTTACTTTTGGAGTTTAGATTTTGCAGGACCCTTATCATTGACTATACGTCATCATCAATATGTATTAGTGATGGGACAGCACTTCCTCAAGTGGATTGAGTTGGCAGCGTTATCAGACAAAACGAGTGAAGGGACAACATATGCATTCTTTGATCGAGTGCTCAATCGATTTGATGCTTCAGTCGAAGTGCTAACTGACCAGAGTGTAGAGTTTCTTGGGGAGTTTCAGATCTTATGTGATAGGACGCTGATTGACCATCGTGCTACGTCTCAAGATTATCATGAGGCAGATGATTTTGGCAGAGACAGTTGTTCAAACAGTGAAAAGAGATGCAAGTACGGCTTACAAAAAGAGCATTTAAGAATTGAGATCTTAAGTTATCATGGTTGCCTATGAGAATCGATGTAGCCGGTCAAGCATTATTTCTTTTGTGCTATATGATCAATGATTTACCTACAACTCAAACAACTTCATCACGGCCCTCTAACATGAAGACCCCAGAAGATAACACCTCATGCATACTCAAGATAGTGCGTCTTGCGATAACATCCAAGCTCATCGGCGTAGTCTGCTGCAAATAAATATAATCCTCAAGATGAAACCTACGTATGGGCAGTTAGTAGCCTCCTCTTCCGATAGTCACATATCTCAATGTGTCTTGATGTTGAGCAATTGCTAAGTTCTCAAATGTCATCGACATAACTCTCTAGAACACCTCCGCACGTTAAGAACATGCTCTCATCCACATGTCCGAATCATCAAGGTCCAAAACCTCAGCAGATTCATGACGAATTGTGTGTCATGTCATCTTCCAAACATCGATGGTACAATGGATCCAAGCTTAGTAGTAGTACGAGTTGACTTGAGATGCATGTTATGTGGATGGTTGTTCGAGAAGATGATACATGTTTTATTTGACTAGGGTGTGAAACTAGCACATATCCTTATCGTACGTTATCGCGTCGGATATTTTGCGTGAAGGATGTCCAAGAAAACACGAGGTTCCTGGAGATGTTGTGTGCCGAACAGAGACAAGACAGAGAAGAACAACCATGAAAACGAACGCGTAATATATACCAACTCCAAATGTATGTACACTGCCGGTTCTTTCTCTTAAGAGCACAAAAACTGAGGAACAAGAACGGTCTGTAACCTACTTCAAAGCCCTTAAAACAACTCCTTGAATCACAACCCTAACCCAAAACCACCGAAGCGTAGCTCATAGCAAAAGAAACTTCTCTTTGCTAACAAAAAGAGGTGCACCAATATCACACGATTGAAACCCAAGTCCAAATCACATCCACGCACTAGCTCTTGGCTAAAGCTAGCTACCACAAGCCGTACACAACCAACTAAGTCCCTAACGAACTCCAAAGAACGAAATCCGTAGCGAAGGAACCGAAAAAGACCTATCTGAGAACTTTCTCCTTTCACCAAACGGTCTTCAAATGTTGATAGGGTCTCCTTCCTTGACTCCTTTGGCTCAAGAAACCTTCAGATCCGACTCCCGATAGCCGAGATATCGCCGATTTTCAGTCGCAGGTGATCGAACTTTCAAAAACTCCTCCATGCGGCTTAAAACCGCACACACCGCACAAACGGATCGTCTAAACTGATATCCGTCTTCTCTGGTAGGTAGATCTAGCTACCCTGAACCCAACAAGACTCCAAACAAGCCGTTTGGAGTTCCCCTTGCAAAACCACTCAAGAAATTTGGTCGCAGGTTGCAAAAAACTGACGTAAATCGGCTCCCTGCGGCTCAAACTCGCTCACCACACCCAAACCAACAATCCAATTAACGTACTATCTTCTCCTATGAGTAGATGAAGACTCCCTGATTGCCTAACATGACTACGGTAGTATCATCTGCTTTGGATGTTCCACTCTAGAGTTCCAGTGGAGAGTTGTAGCAATTGATTGGTGCAGTAGGCTTGGAGTGAAGCCTTTGTACCACTAGTAGAGAAACAAATGGTTGTTCTTGCTACTAGCCATGTGATCTGATCACCGTTGGATATGACTCACTTTGTATGACAGTATCCAGAGGAGGGTGTGTGTGAGTGTTGGAGTTGTTTGGAGGGATCAGCACATGTTTGGCTGCGGTATTGCAGACAGACATACGAGTACAACGATACTTGTACGTGGATAGAGATGAGATTGTGAGATGCATCTCATGTGACGTGCTTGGTGCAGAGATAACCAGAGTTGTTGTCCATATCAACCGTTAGAGGATACCAGCAAGCATTATCATCGGATATTTTGTTGTTGGAGGCGTAGGATCTCACGTTGGTTGGCATTATTCACTTGGTGATAGCCGGATGGTCATGTCAACGTCACACTCGTGTTGAGAGAGATCAGGGTTTACATGATCCACGATCTAGTATGTTTTGGAAGATGTTACGGATCTTACGACATCTCCAGATGCATCAGATGGATTCTCCAGCGTACATCTTGAAGAACGTTCTTTTGTTGGGTGATGCACTTGGACTCATATCTTAACCAAACATTTGCTTCATGTGTGATTTCTTCTTTCACAAATTTTATAATCTCTCAAATCACATATCTTCGTCAGCAGGATCTTATTTTCTCCAACACAAGTTCTACACTGCTCAGCTCCATGATCTCTACAATTTGGTGTTATCAATCATCAGTTTTTGGAAAACTTCCTCTATTAAATCGACGGAGCTTATCTAGGTCTTAGTTTAACCTCATGCCCAACTTACCTAAGGTGTAGCTTATCAAACAAAGGCTAGATTGTTTTACATCTCTCGTACGATAACTTTTCACACAAACAAAACCATCAATAACATGCCAATGTTTCTAAAAAGACTAAAAAGTCAAGTTTGAAGAAGCCATTAGAGAAACTAGATATCTTGATAGGGAAAAAGATATATGTTTAAAACCTATAGAAGGTTTCAAGTTCATATCCAGTACAAAGCATTGTGATTAAAAAATATAAGATGGATATTTATTTGATTAATATCACAAAGATAAAAAAATAGAGATCACATCAATAAATCAATAGAGAGAGATTCAACAAAATGTGAGTGATAAATTAAGATTTGAGCTCTCATGAATAGTAATGAGTTTGACATTAGTTTACGATGATCTATTCTTCCATGATAATCTTTCTCTACATTGACTTGATATTTACAAGTGTTGTTCCAAGATTTAGATTCAAATATGTAATTTCTTAAATAAAATCTTCTATGTAGTGTATAGAGCTAATATCGTTAAATTATTATGTGAAACTATCAATAATTAAAAAAATCATTTTACATGGGTATTAAAATCATGCATTCTGATTCACATCAGTGATTAGAGGCAATCCAACATGAATAATCCAATCCAATTGAAGTTTTTGGTGTATAAATTATGAACAAACAGCGGCATATTTGAGAATTCTAGAGTATTTTTCTATTTTTGTAGATGAATTTAGTCTCAACCTTGTGTGAGAGTGCTCAGCAAGTATTTTTTGCTATGGGTCTAAGTTTCATGCTAATCTGAATCTCGGAGGTGAAGATATAGCCGGTTGAAGTTCAAAGGACGTAGAAACTTACATGTTTCATGATAGTTTTATATTCTAGGTTGTAGTTTGCAACCTGTTGGCAAGAGAGAAAGCTCATACTTAGCGGAGGAAAAAATGTGAGAATAATCTATCACCCTGTAAAGTTTTAGAGAGAATGTGTAACTAGAATTACATCTATCGAGTGTCAAAGTTTGAGAGAAAAGTTATTATGATCAACCCTAGAAAACAATAGTTGTAACAACTTCATGTCTGATAACAACCAGAAGGTTCAGTCATTTCCAAGAGCCGTTCTTGTCTTACGACACCGGACTTAATCCATAAAACTACAAGTGTTATACTTTTGTAACCCAATCATTGTTAATTAATTCTAAAAATGGAAGAGGATGAATATGCCACTAAGAGTTATTGTACTCTTGTATAATTTTTTGTTATTGAGAAAACATGTTTGTCTACCTTATTTACAAAATAAAGTTTATTGGACTTATTTTACCAAATTACTTTGAATTAATGTACTCTTGTATACTTGTTCCAACATATCACATGAACTATTCCAGAGTTGAGAGTTTGATGAGAAATGTTGATAAACTATTCTCTTACTCTTGATATTGAGAACTTATGACAACTGATGACTTCTTGAAAGTTCTCAACTTTTTATTTTGACATTTTGGGATATTCGTTGTGCTTTGGTCGCGACATATGCATGTAGTATGATACATGCGATGTGGATACACTTGAGGAGTTCTCTCCACCCAGACAAAATTCTCCCACCCTTTTTTTTCTCTGAGATTCAAGAATTGGATAATCCGAGAAATGGCAACCAGCTAGCCAAAGCCATAATTTATTTTACTTAACTGCATTAAGTATTTAAATCTTTTTTTTCCAGTTGGAAAGATCACCACTCAACCTTTGTAACTGAATCAAGAACACTCGATTTAGATTTATAATTCAGGTCTCCGAACTGCAGATGGTTAAAGTGAACTTTGGCTGTTCATTGCTCCTTGTATCAAATTTAATGAAACTTCTCCATGTCAAGTGGATTAATTCAAACAAATTTATCAATTATTCTATTTTTATAGATTTACTGCAAGTAAGAGACGAATTTAAGACTTGATGAATGATAGTTGAAAGCAGATGCAAAATCATGTTCTACTTCACATCGAAGCCAGAAGAAATGCACAAGCATAAGAATTCAACCTATGATTTGAGCAGCACACAATCTGTGATTGAAGAGCATGGAATCCAAAAACCTTCAGGCCAGAAAAGCATATATATTTAACAAAACAAGGATGAAAATTTCCAATATGTGTAAAGATAATTCATCAGCTGTTCACATCCCAGATTAACTACTAAAAACTACAATATATGTTTTGCTCTGTTTTATGTTTTGTTTTAATTTTTGCTGTTGAGTTACATATCATCTTCATACTTTCTTCATACTCTGCTTTTCCCTTCCTATGATATACATGATATTTGACAACAAGTTTCTACTGCGATTGCAACATTAGGCACCAATACACATAAAGAATAGAACATAAAAGAAACTTTAGACATGATAAATTAACACTACATCAATAGCATAGCAGAACAAGAGGGACATTTCTTCTTCTGGTTATCGGTTTTTTGCATTGTTAGAACCGGGCCTGACGGGATCCGGCACACCTTTTGCTGCGGTAAGTTTACAGGCTGGAGATGGGTCTCTTGACAGGAACATTGCCGATATTGACCCGGTGGTAACCCAGTACAGTACTGTACCAGAACTGCGTTATATTTTGGAGAGCCAACCGAGTCGGTGCGATCTACAGTGGAGCGCGGTGTCGCTGTAACATGACATTGTGACGGAATGTCCGCAAGTCGTGGGCTGTGGTAAGTTGCATGGGGTGTCAAACTTGGAATTTTTCCAAGAAAAAAATAGAGAAATAGCATAAGAGATAAGTGAGAAAAACCTCACTATAAGATAAAAGATGAGGTCCATTAGACACAAAGCGGAAAAAGAAAGAACCTCGAACACTAGCTATGTCTAGCTAATTGTATCTCTTCAAGTACGGAGGTCCAAGCCTCCATGAGCTGAGTCACTGATGTACCACCTCTCCTAACGGATGATGAAAGTGCATCGACTCTCCTCTGCAAAGCTTCAGTTAAAGTCCTCTGCAATGCTGTACTGATTCGCTGCTGCACATAAGCAACATATCATCCTAAAGATAGGGTAGCCTGGTAGCCTCTCAAGAGTTCTCCATCTGCATACGTGCTAACGAAATCAATAGATCAGTAAACTTCAGACGAAGACATCCAAAGATCTCAATCGCAAAGAGAAAAACCCCATGGAAGTATCTTTATCAGAGTAGTCTAGGATCTTGGCTCAACCGTCAAAGAAACTGCATGTTTCGAAATATAAATCTACCTCTCATCGAGAAGGATCCATGGAGGAGAAGGGAAGGAGACCCCTAACCTCCTTTCTCACATGAAGACTTGTTTCTCTCATGCGAGAAAGTATAGTGTCTAAAATGGTGTCATGCTCTGCAATGATTTTCGCTCCATGTGTACATTGAAAAAGATGCCATCCTGTAATAGAGATAGTCTGGCCACAACTACACCTCGAGATATCTGTGATCAGAGGTTCCAAATCAAAGACACATTGCTTTAATGTAAATTGAAGATGCAATGCGTAGTCAAGGAGCGGAAGGCTTGGCAGAAAGCCAAGCACTCGCACCCGGATCCGCGCAAGAACAAAGACAAGCGATAATATGATATGAAAGTTCATCTAACTAGAGACAAGCAAGGACTAGATGCGAATAGAAACTATGGATCAGTATCCTTCGGAGCGAAAGAATCTCATCTCTAGCAATGACATCAAAAAGAGATAAGAGAGATTGACTCGAAGTAAGTAAATCATCTCTACACCGACGTAATGATATGTGTAAGAGGAAAGATCCATATCTTATATGAAGAACAAACTCTCGCAATAGTAGAACATGATGTACGTGAAAATGTAGTGCCAAAGATGGTACGACTAGAGCCCAACCGTCCTAGAAAGTCAAAAGAGAAGAGACCTTAGAGGCTAGGAGGCCTACCTCACCATACCTACAATGTCAAGTAACTTGCTCCATGGTCAACTCTCCCTCTGTAGAAAAGAAAGTTCATGTTCTCAAATATCTACAAAAGTCGTCAACATTCCTTGGTCAAATCACTCCAAACGGTCGAGGAAAATAGGAGTAGGTGACACACTTCTTTGCAAAAACGATGGTCTCTTCGCAAAGCAAGAAGATTAAATGAAGAATGCGATCTCAAGGTCCTCAAGTCGAGATAAGAGAGGAGCCAAACGACCCTACTCCAAAAGATGCTCCTCTAAGAAAGATGATACAAACTCGAGTGAACCAAAAAGGGTGCTCAAGACTCTAATCCCATCATGAGGAGTGAGAAAGTCCTCAAAGGTGATGAAAGAAGAATCCAAACAAAAAGGAGATCAAGTCCTACACTTGGTCACCCTAACGGACAAATCAATGATCAAAAGCTCTGCTCAAAGATCATCAAATACATGTCCTACCAAAGAAGCGGATCATACAATATGAGTATCGTCATGTAAAGAAGAAATTAAACATCCTAGACAAAGAGCTGTCATCTTTCGCAAGGCTCGAAAATGAACCATGACGAACAATGGATCTCCTAGAGGACTATCTTGTCTAGTATCTCAGATCGAAAGACATCCACACTCTACACAAAAAATCATGAAAATAATACAGAGGGATAGCAGTACCATAAAATGTGAAAACAAAAAATATGAGATCAGAAAGTGGAGGATCTGCATCCAACAACTCCAAGAAGATGAGTTTAAAATGTAGGTGAATGCATTCTCCACATCTATCTGTAGAACCATCCAATCGAGCTGAAACTCCATGGACGCACGAAACGCATGTACCACGATCTTGGTGTCACGCCTGACACCCACCTCGTACTGATAAAACTGCAGATGCTATGCAAATGTATCCATGTGTTGAAGCACCATAGCACGACTGAGAAGTCTGAGAATGATCTCTCTTTATCGCTAGAGAACAAGCGCTTCCATCCTTGCTCATCGTGAGCAATCTATCCGTCGTCAAAACACTGAAGGTGTAATCGCTAATAATCAAGAGATTTCTCGTCTGTGGGTTAGAGTTACGACTTCGGCCAGAGAACGTCTTGCGAGTAATTCCGGAGGTGCTCGCAGGAAATGCTGCGTGTATTTGCTTATTCATTTCTCGTTCGTTTCAATCCTGAAAGATGTAAATAAAAATGTGTTAATGTAAGTTACTAATTTCCAGTGTGAGTGGAAAAAAATAATTAACGAGAAAATGATTATTTCTATCAAAATCTCATTTCTCTGTGAACCACGATACTAGACAAAGTTACCTGCTTGTTTTTTACGACATTTTTCACTTCGGCCGTAGAGGAATCTTTACGTTTAACTTGACACCACCCCCCCCCCCCTAATAACGAATTCCTCTGATTTCCATACGATGGTGTCTCCTGGACGCTCTGACCAAGAATGGGACCCGCATACTCGGCTGAACTAACGCTTCAGATGCAGATCCTAAGGTAGTTGCTAACTCCACCGTCGATTTGGGTGTCGAGTATGTCAACCACGGACGCGATGCTCCCATATTGAGCATTCAGTCGAAAGTTGGTCTCAAAAGGAACTGGTCGTTTCTTCCCAACGGTTATATGACGTGGTCCGGTGATTCCAGGCAAAACCGTAGTTAAGTTTGACCCGACGTGGATTATATTATAAGAAACTCGAGATCTGTCTAGCCGGCAACCAACGGTGAAGTATGCCTCATGCACGCTGCTAATCTAATCCAGCGGGGTAAGGTAGGGGTCTTCAAGGACGGAGGTAATTTAGTCATGACTAATGTAGCCCTAATCTGCTGAGGTACTGCCATTGATTCCGTTCGTGGAAAGTTCGACTGACCAACATCCGATCCGCAAAGTGGGCAAGGAAATGTGGCAGAGTACAGTATTGCGATTCACGGCAGGGATTTCCTCCTAGAGCATAATGGAAACGGCCGAATTGGGCACTTGCACCTTCACCTTCACCGTGGTCACGTATGGGACAGGAATGAGAAACGGAGAACCAGAATTATTACGTTCGGTGGTGGTGTGAGTATGGTGTGGCAGCGGTTTGTGTAAGAACGTGCTGTGGGGAGCAGCGCGTCGGCTAATCTGACTCGTCGAAGGGATTATTATATGTGTTAATTTTGCGGGCGGGCTGGTCGGACCGCTCCTCTGCAGTGCTTGAGATCCACTGCAAGTTGTAGTATCTCATCCAGGACGGTGCTTCTGTCAGGCTTTTATTCTGATTTATCGAAGAGAAGAGGAAAGATACAGTAAAGCTGGGAGGCAGAGTGGAAATTTGTTGCTAGAATTGCTTGCAAGATTAGCAGTTAAGCGAGCACGAAGCGGAGAAGACTGTGGACGCTGAGCTGCTTGTAACGTTTGGTAGAGAGAGAGAGAGAGAGAGAGAGAGAGAGAGAGAGGCGAGAGAGATATTCTATCACGGTGTCTGTTCGCTTGTAGTAGACCGTGAGTACCGTCCATTCGAGGCTGCAATGTTCGTTTGACGACTCTTGTCCAAGATACAGGCTGAGTAATTCTGGTTGCATCTGTGAACCGGAGGCCGCAGAAACCTGGGCTTTGTTGCGGCCGCAGGAGTGCAACATGAATTTTTTCAAGAAGAAAACCAATGCGAAAGGTGAGTCTTCGACGTGGCAGTATTTGTATGTGCTTCATCGCTGTACCTTAGTCGCGAGTAACCAACCTTGCCCGAGCAACAGCTTGATGCAAGACATGTTAGTATGTCCTTTCATGCTCCCGGTCGCTGTAAGTTTCTACTTCTGTCAGTCGGATATAACGCAGTGAAGCGGTATTCTGATGGGAGAAGAGCCGATATATTTACTTGCTCTTTCGTGTGTCCTTCAGGTTTTTGAGGTCGCCACTGGGGTAGGTTAGGTTTTGAGTTTCTCGCCAAATTGCAATGCAGTTGTCACTATGCTTACTTTATGTAGCTGGAGTTCCATTCTTGACTTTTTCTGGCGGGGTTTTTCTCTGGTTTTACACAGATGCTTTGCGAACAAGCAAGCGGGAGATGGCAGTCGCAACTCGAGGTCAGACACGAGTAGACCTCACAATGCATTCGTTGTCTGATTGAGGGAGGTTTTGGACTTGTAATTGCTGCTTTACGTCTCCGTCAACTTGTACGCGTGTGTGAATTAGGTCCTAAATACATTCAGGATAGATTAAGTACAAGGATAAGCGGCGTTTCGAGAGGGTTGATCGGTACTGGGGGTACAGTGTCAAACTGAAGTAAGTCTAGGACTCACATTTGCATCACATCCCCTCGTCTGCAGGAATTGAACGGGAAATTGGGACACTTCAACTTGAGGTAAGCATTTTATGTCCATTTGCTTCTTCATTGGCATCTAGAGGGAATTATAGTTAAGCCAATATATACACAGAAACTGTCCTCTACGTATTGTTTGAAGGGGCCCGGGCTTGAAAACTTAGTTTCTGTCATCTGTTCCTCCTGATATCTACGAGATCACATACTGCTTTTGTAAACAGGATTCCTTAATAAGCACATCAAGCTCACCAACGTGTAAGGTCGACTTTGTATCAAGGATATTCAATCGGTTTTATTCTTTTGTATTACAGGAGAAGAAGCTTGTTGCTGAAATCAAGAAAACAGCGAAGACCGGAAATGAGGTATACCTGTCTCTGTTGGATCACTTTCCTACTAAATAGAAGAGTATTATCGGTCAGTAGGTTCGCTTCGCTTAGGAGAATGCAGTTCCATTTGGATATTGATGGGAAATTTTACATCAGAGATTGCAGTGGATACTGGGTTTGCACTTCACTGCATGGTCTCTTTAAATCAAGAAGAGCACGAACGGAGGGATATGCTGATAGTTTTCATTAAGTACCCTTCGATCGAGTGGGCTCGTTTCTATGAGAACTAATTCGGCGAAGACAGGTTTTGATGTGTTCGCTTTTGCTTATTCATTTCTCCAGTTTGGCATATGGTAAGGAAATGAGCTGGCCTACGAGAGCGTTGGAGGGCTAAGGAGTTGTCTGCATTCAGCGTTGTGATTAGCTAGCTTAGTGGTAGCAGACGCAGACAGTAACCTAGCGGTGATAAGTAGTTGCCTAAAATGTCGTAGAAAACTCCACGGACGAATATCATGAAAAATGGAACTTGGATGAGAAGGATCTGAGAAGTTTTGAGATTGACGAGAAAATTACTCATAAAACCCAGTACTCCTATCGTGGATTCCTGTGAATATAGTGGTTAAGATTATATCTTTGCTAGATATAAGAGATCCAGTTAAACGACATTACCACGTCGGTGGACAGCAATTGCTGTTCCTTGTTAGAGGATGTATATTGAACGATTTTAAGTATAAGAGGGTCTGTATGTCCTCGTAAGAAGCTGAGTCATGTAGGTCGCCTCATCTAAAGGATATGAGGAGAGGCTTTTATGAACGTCTGTGAGAGAGGTCTATGCGGTAAACTCCGTTTCTATTGTGGACGGTTCTCGGACTTAAACGCAGCACAGCTCATCACAAATTCTCTGTATCGTGCAGGCAGCAACCAAGATTCTTGCACGACAATTAATTCGCCTCCGACAGCAAATTGCGAAGTTGCAAGGCAGTCGCGCGCAAATGCGAGGAGTTGCGACGCACACGCAGGTATTCTGAGAAGCGTATTTCCACTTCTGCAGTGAACTGAGTTAGGTGATGAGTAAGGCCTTCCGCAATTTACACTCTTGTGCAATAGAGAAAATAGGCGAAGGCGTAGTTGGGTCTCGGGGTGAACATCACTAGAAGATATAATTCTTCCATTCTCGCGAACTGCAGTTAAAGTGACTCTTGCTTATTTATTATCTCGACACCTTTATATCTTCTTACACGTCAATTGTTATCGAGCTCTATGACAGGCTATGTATGCCAATACTGCCGTAGCTGGTGCAATGAACGGAGCCAGCAAGGCCATGGCAGCTATGAACAAGGTACAGTGAGCTTCTTTGGAAGTTTCTTGTGCAGTACTCCATTTGTCATGGTTTTTCTCTTTTCTGTACTCTGGTTTGAAGACACTTTCGTGCGCAGATGTTTATGTGTTGAGGGTTCTATGTAGTCGGCATTAGCGATACAGTCGAGGGAATGTCATCTCGGGCAATATTTCTAGCCGCTCATCTCTTTGGACAACGGTTTAACTACCCGTTTCTTTTTGTTCGAGCAGCAAATGGAACCTGCCAAACAGGCTAAGGTCATGCAAGAATTCCAGAAGCAGTCAGCACAAATGGACATGACGGTAAGTAAAACGAAGTCCCAATACACGAGGCGAATCAGTATGACTCATTGAACCGTCAAATTCCTGCTCATCCCCAGTCGTAAAATCTTACTTGATTGTTCGAGAGGAATTACAAGTGGCTTGTCCAACATGTTCAAGCCTATTAAGAAACAGTTGTGAGGATGTGGTGAAGATCCTAAGTTTGTTGTTTGCAAAGGTATGCTCCAATTTTGTGGCTGTTGTAAACTAAACCTTGGAAGTATTATTCTGATGACGGGGTTATCATGGTGAAACTTTTCAGACGGAGATGATGTCTGATTCCATAGATGATGCTTTAGACAACGACGAAGCAGAGGAGGAGACGGAGGAGCTGACTCAACAGGTATGGTTCCTGCTTAAGCTGCTTAACGCATTTGCTTGACGCATGCTCTTATAGATCAGGTTTCACTGTCTTGTTGTCTGAATGTAATTACTGGATTACACTGCCGGTAACACAGGTGCTTGACGAAATTGGCATCGACATTGCTGCTCAACTCTCATCCGCACCTAAGGGGAAAGTAAAATCAAGGGCTCAAGACGTAGGAAGGTATGAACTCTTGTTGGAAAATCGAAAGTACAAGTTCTCATTGAGCATATTGTATGTGGTGCATCTTGATGAATTTCAGTGTTAGAATCAGCTTTATTTTCACACGATTCATATTTTAACGATTCCGGTTGAGCAACCAACCTTTACCCAGTCGTTGGTCAGAAAATTTCTTTTCTGTAACTTGCCTTCAAGTCTGTACGATGTGACATCTGTACGAACCCTTATCTAGATATTTACTCTGAACTATACCAAGATTTTTCAACGTGAAAGATGTACGTATCGGACCTTCGATACGTACATCTTTCATGTTGAAGCACACTCCGAAGGTTTCAGATGATTAGCTGTGTCAGATTGCGTAAAGTGGAAATTTGTTGTTTGGCCTCATTTCTTTGCTGGGTTTTTCTGATTCTTATACTGTGATGAAGAGATTCCTTGAGTCAAGATGATCGGTTTTGAGAAAGATCACTGGTGATTTTGCTACTGATCAGTACTCGCACATCAACTGTCTGTTACGTTGAACTTTTGCCCAGCAGTTCTGGAGTTGATGATTTGGAGCAGAGATTGGCAGCGTTACGAAATGTGTGAGGAGTGAAAAAGTTCACAGAATGATACAGTCCTCCTCCGCGTGTGGTGATAATCACTACATTCTTTTCTTTCCCTGGCTCCTCTCCGCTCTCCTTAAGCTGGTTGTACTTCAGTGTAGAGTGGTTGGAAAATGTGTATACCAAATGTTCAGTATCTGTCTACAAAGGTTTGTCGGAGCGGTTTCATTAAGGTAATGCTTGGCGGGTTATCATTGGTGCAAAGAATGCTAAATGATTCGATACCATTACTTCGAGTTACATTGTTTTGTAGACAGGGTTTGGTTCTCTGGAGTACTGAGTACCGTCAGAAGTCACCGTACTCAGCAGTCAGTTATTGTTCTGTAAATGGTCGAAATACCACGGTTGTAGTATCTGATGGTCTAGAGAAACTGGGTGACGTAGGACCACCTCCAGTATGCCAGCTGATACAGTTGCGCCCAAAAGTACGAGAATTGCAACGTGCTTGCATGAATTCATATGTATTTTAGTAGTCTTCCTTGAAAATATTGCTCCTTGGCGGAGCGGGAGAGTTGAGGATGTTGGTAAGTGTTCAGCCAGCTAATGCTTAGACTTAAGTTCTGAACCGGATGCAGTATAGCTAAGAATCTGGGTTCTTAATGGTCGAACAAGGTTTCCAGTCTTAAACTTCCCTAGCAGTTGGATCCATTCATCTTCTGAATCGTACTCAGTGATGTTGACTCTGTTACGAATATATACGCCCTTGGTTCTTACTACCTTGCACTTATTTCTGCAAAGCAGGGTTCACTTCCCGAGCTCATGGGAAGTAGTGGTTTTGTTGTTATTACTGGCTTTACAGCCTCGCAGAGGTAAATAATCAGCATATTCTACCTTCTGCCATGAGAAGTATTGGTTTTACTGACTGATACGAGGGAGATCTTCAGTATCTGGTGTGCGACGGCTTGGCAAGGGCTCTAAGCATACACGGGTTACAACGATGGCACGGGATAACGGTGCGTTTGTTTAAACTCAAAAGTAAAGAAGTAATCCGCGAGGAAGAGGTGGTCTGTCCGCCTGCCTCTCCACTTGGAATGAGGCGAGTAATCGAGGCAAAGGTCAGAGACGAATGTAAGATAACCAACAGAAGCGGTGACCACAACCTGGCTTTCACTGCCTGTCGGACTTTTGAAGATAATCCATTCAGCGGGGTTACATCTCTCCGGGCACAACATCTGCTACAGCACGATATGCTGCCTCTACACGGTTGAGGCTGGCTCTATGTT
Organism: Asterella californica; assembly: GCA_036924285.1. NCBI lineage: Eukaryota > Viridiplantae > Streptophyta > Marchantiopsida > Marchantiales > Aytoniaceae > Asterella > Asterella californica. The sequence goes on from JAYKYS010000001.1 coordinate 42,314,007, forward strand.
CCATCATCAAGGCAAAACGGCGTCAGGGCAGGTTTTTTCTCAAGAAAATAGAGGGATAAAATAGTCTTCTGTAAAGCTTCAAACGTTCTTTCGGTGTTCTTTCGGTAGAACTTGGAAAGAAAACGAAAGTGCTAGTCTGAAACCATCTCAAGTGATGGTTCGAGGATAAGGGCCATGTGGATTCGAGGTGGGCAATGTAACCCACCAGCTAGGTTCGGGATATACATATATGTATATGGAACTTCGGAAGGACCTCTTCACGATGAACGCTTGGTATGAAAATTTCAGACAGGAATTAGGGTTTACACCTGCGTTCGTAAAGCCGCTTGAGACTGGAAAGATGTAACTAACGACCAATCCATTTCGTTAACGGGACCAGAGCTAACGTCCGGCCTTGTGCTGCACCCAGATGTTCGGTACCTTCCACTCCAAGGAAGGTCTAAACTTCCGCAACGAAGGAGTCCAGAAGATGCAGAGACAAATTTGGATTAACGAAATCAGTCATAATATCGTCCAACTCAATCTTTTGTTTTTGGGTCTAACTGAATGTGAATCGTAAGACTTAAAACGGAAGCATATGCATCATATGCATCATTCTCAAAAGTGCGAAACTGATCTACCAAAATTCCCATTTCTCTGCGAGTTCAGCGAATAACTAGTTCAGAATAGTTTTGTGTACATATATATATATATATATATATATATATATACGAAATTTAAATGGACATTATATCATATATATAGAGAATTTTAGGGTACATCGAAGTCCCATCAGTAAAAAGGCCGTAAAGTCTCGGCTCGATTTTCCAAATTGTACGTCGAGAACAAAACGCACGCTATACAGTGCAAGCTTTGAGAACTGATGAAATATTTGACTCAATATTAGAGAAGTATCATGCCCAATTGTCACTTCTCCTGGTCATCATGGAGACTCTGCAGCATGTAATATCGAAAGTGAGTGAAGGTAATATATTTCGAACAGATGGAGAGAGCTCCATTGTGATGTAACACAGTGAAGAATAAGGAAAAAGAAATCCAGAAAAAGGAAGTACCTCTAAAACAGTTAACTAAATTGGGTGGTAAACTGAGCTGCTCTGTTCTTTAACAGATTGATGTGGTTTTCTGGAAGTTCTTACGTACAAATAAGAACTTATTACCATCACTCTTGCTATATCTCTGTGTTAAGCAATCTTTACAATCTTTACAATACAATGCTTACTTTTTGTTGACCATAAAGCACGACCCAATCAAGCAATAATCTTGTATTATTCACACGGTGAATTGCAAACAAATCAATGAATAATTCTCTTCATTCACTGTTCATTTGAAGGCATCTCAGAAAACGTTCTTGCTTCCATATTTCCATCCTTCCATCCTTCCATCCATGGAGTTCTCCCTACAAACGGGTGGTGCTTGAACAATCCACTATGGAGCAGGGCAAAACACAAAAGAAGGTGCAAGAACGGAATTATGGTATCATATAAATAGGGGTGAAAATGGAAAAAGTGGGGTAGAAAAATTAAGATGACACGTAATTAGTTTGAGTCACACTAATTTTTGGTAGATGTTTATTTTGTATGCTTACTACAGTAATTAAGATGAAGGTTATTGTTAGCAATTAGAACATCTCAAAGCTCGATTATAAATCTATAAAGGTTATCTGTAGAATATTTGCTGCCACAGCAATAAGCGATCTTTACTTTTCACGGCAGTTCAAACTTTCTCCATCAGACTGTTGGGCAGTTCTAGATGGAGGAGGTAATTATGCGAGGGTTTTATTACCTAAATTTTTAGTCAAGAAGAGTTAGGAAATAAATTAAACTTTCAGTAAAATGTAATCTTTTTTACTTGTCAAGCTTGCGTTCATATAGTTTCTTGAGCGTGTTTACAAGCAACTCATGTATGGATTTTTTCCATGACTGTCGGTGGGATGTAGTGTTTATCAGTTAGATTATATTTATATTTATATTTTGTTTAGTTTATAACTATTTTTTAATACGTACATATTTCTCAGTAATAGTTATCACAAAAATGTTCTCTGTAAGTAGAGATTGAGATGCGTATCCAACCTTCCCAAAACCAGCAGGTCTATCAAGATCCTCGGCCAGCTAATGACCTCGGCAATTTACCTCCTTACACTACCGCTTGTCAGTTCTTTCTCTCGAGCGAGAACTTCATGTTGTATGCGTATATTCTGCAGGCTCTCAGAGTTATGTCGAATGCTTATTCCGAACTCACCTAAACCTCTGTGATATTTGTTAAGGATAATGCTTACCCCGAAAGAGTATCAAGTGTTTGCTCACAATTGTTGTTCTAGAATTCCCACTATTCAAAAACAAGACCTTGAACCTCTCAATAGGAAGACACAAAAGACAAAGACTCTAAATCTCCAAGATAATCCTTAAGAAGTAATGCTTACTTTTTGGAGTAATGCTTACTCCAAAAAGTATCATGTGTTTATTCATGGGTGAGTGTTTTCTGATGTGGGTCTAAATTTCACAATGATTTGAACCTCAAAGGTGAAGATAGAGCCGGTTGAAGTTACTAGATATCAAAAAATGAATGTTTCACGATAGTTTTTACACTTAACTTGTGGTTTGCATTCCATTCGCAAAAGAGAAAGCTCACACTTTGCAGAGAGCTTTCTCACTTTGCAGAGAGGGACAAGAGATTGGTCTATCACCATTTCAGTTTTAGAGAAAGTACAATATCAGTTTTAGAGAGAGTGCATAATCACAACTGAATCTAACGACTATTAAAGCTCACTAGAAAAATTGTTACGTTTATCTTAAAAAGCACTAGTTTTAACAAGCTCACGTCTGATCACAACAAGAAGGTTCTATCATTTCCCAAAAGCCGCTCTCATCTTACGACACTGCTCAATGGATAAAAGCCATGAAATGCACTGTCTATGCAAAAGAGTAGAGAGCTAGGAAAATAAAGAGATGTCTAGATCACCTTTTGTCTTACAAACTATTAGGGGTCTCAAACCATGCCCCATCAGATTGAAAACAGGAATAAAGTTAATATAGATAACTTGCTTATGTCATAATTGTAAGAGAAAATGACGGCAGGTTTGAACAGAGTCTGTAAACGAGTTTACGTCTTGGAGACTCTTTATGGCCTTTCTCGTAACTTGAACTGAACTTGTCATAAACTGTTTAATTATGAGACTTACGTCAAGTGACATAAATTTGTTACATGTACTTCTTAAAGTGTCTTGTAACGTTTACCGTGACGTGCATTATAAAAACTGACGTCCAGAGTTACGACTGAAGTTTGAGACACTCTATTATAGACGTCTCCATGCTACGTCTCTTGGTTCTGATCGCAATTACATGGTTATGATCAAAGGTCACCTTGTGCCAGCACAGGAAATGAGCAGACGTTGGGATCTCTGTGCAGATACAGAGAAAGATGGAATTACGATAAAGGGAGTGAACGATACAACAGTACAAGTCTTTTCGTATAAAATAAATTGAGTAGGCAAACATACGAAACCGTGAATCTTACAAATGAGTCCTTCTGTAGAGTAGGAGAGAAATCGATATGATCCAGTGAGTGTTTGTATCGGAACTGGATCTAATGGACAAGGATGAGAAGATTTTTCAATTTTCACTTAGTCAAATTTGTGAAGAAAAGACGGATAAGTTTCAGAGAACTCCAAGTCGAGGAATGCATACGACCGAGTTAACAATAATGTGCCGTCATCGAAAGCATCATGGAATTACGGGAAGAAATGTAAGGAAATTTCGATTTCTCAGTTGATATATGGAGGGTATCGAGTTAGCAATAGTGTGCCGTCATCGAAAGCAATCATGGGATTATGGGAAGAAATGTAAGGAAATTTCGATTTCTCAGTTGATATATGGAGGGTATCGAGTTAGCAATAATGTTATATCACCGAAAGCAATCATGGGGTTACTGGAAGAAAGGTAAGGGAGTTTCGACTTCTCAGTTGATATATGGAGGGTAGTATTAATCGCTAAAAAATGACAGGTCTAGTGAGAGTAAGATCAATCTCATCAGGAGGATCTACGTCACAGTTATTGAAGCGTCAGGAGATATCATAACGGCAGTCCGTCCACCACGAGAAATGAAATCATCATCGAGCGCAGAATGGTAATGTTAATTTATGTATCATTTGGGGTCTTCGCGGATCATGGTGCTATCCACGTGAGTCCACCATAGAGGGACTCGGACCATAATCTTTGTTAATAGTTTGTAGCACATGCACCTCCAACCGTAACGACTTTTCTCTTAGAGGACTGTTAGAGGACTGTTTCTCACCGATTTTATGCGAGAAGAAGTCCAGAAAGCTTCAATGTAAATATGACAGAGCGTACCTAGGGCGTGAAGGTGTATCATAACTAAGGAACGGGCAGCGAGTGGCAGTACCTCGTGATAACAGCAGCTGCTCTATGGGACACGTCCAAGGTGGAAGAGCATGTTAAAGAAAGCGTAAAAGATGAGTTTAGCAGAGAACAATCAACGGGAACAATCGACGATATAGAAGAATCGTGCTGCAAGACGACTAAAGTGAAAGCTGGAGAAGAAGTCGCGAGCCGTCCACGTCCAGTGACCTTACACTTACAATACAAATTGGCAAGAGAGAAGTTAAGCGAGCACGAAAAGTAAAGACCGCCGAAAGTGAGTAAAAAATGAAAAAGACACAACAGCGAAACCGCGAGCCCAAAGAAGTGAAGACGAAACATAACTCCTCTCCTGCCATTGTACAAGGAAAGTGAACTAGCAAATTCCTAAGCGACAAGTAAAGCGAGCAGGAAAAGAAACGAGTAAAATAAAGTGACACATCCATGAACATAGCACGTCTGTTGTCATGTAGAAAGAAAGTTAGAAACAGTGATTTGCCAAGCGAAACAGCGAGCCCCAAGACGCGACACATCGTACGTAGCACCTCTCCTGCCACTCTAAACAATTAACTCCTAAACCTCCGCGATGTTTGTGAAGGAGTAATGCTTACCCCGAAGCGTATCAAGTAAACACTTGATACGTCGTCCGAGAATTCTCGCTATTCAGAAATAGGAAGACAGGGAAAAAAAATAAGGACCCTAGATGGCACGATACCCCAAAACATACCATGTGTTTGCTCACGGGACATGGGAGTTCTCCCTATTAAGAAATAGGACCCTAAACTTCTCAAGAGGAAGACATCGGAGAGAAACAAAGATTCCAGAAAGGTATCAGACGTCCGCTCACAGTCGTAAAGGATTCTGGAAAGATATAAAGTCTCGCATCCTTTGTATTTTGGACAGGGTTTCTGTACGATACCATCTTCCAGAGGAGATTCATTTTATAAGCCACGATTTCTTTTGATAAATCATGATCTATATATGTTATTCTCATAAACCATGATCTCTAAATATTATTCTTTGAAACATATCTGAACCGTTCTATCAAGTGAAAAAATCACTCGCTCTTTACATTCCCAATTTTCTTTACGCTGTGCAAGCCAAGGGAGTGGTAGTGGCTGCTGAGTCCTCTCCCTCTCCCTCCAGTGGATTGTGCTATAGGTAAACCTCCATGATAATCCTCAAAAAGACCCTAAACCTCAAGGAGAAGACATGGAAGAGAAACAAAGATCCCAAAACGATAGTCTTCGAAAACAAAGACCCTCAACCTCTCCAGGGAAAACATCGAAGAGAAACAAGGATCCCCTAAATGTATCAAGTGTTTGTACGGATCATAAACCTCCACAATAATCTAATAAACCTCCACGATAATCCTTAGGGAGTACCACTTAGGGAGTACCCAAAATGTTTCAAGTGTTTGCTCAGAATCATAAACCTCAACGATAATCCTTAGGAAGTAATGTTTACCCCGAAACATAACAAGTGTTTGCTCACGGTCGCTGCGTTAGAGTTCTCGCTATTCAGAAACACAAAGACCCTAAACCTCTCAAGAAGAAAACATCGAAGAGAACAAGGATAATAAGTCCACGGTCTACAACCATGCACCAGAAGGGAATGTGAAGATTCAAGATTTGAACTCTACACCTGCACTTTTTGAACCAACTATCACCATTACAAGATCATGAACACATTACCTGTACAATGTCCATGTTGCATCCCTGCCCGACTGTCTCACATGCCCATCGTGCATGCTGCCGGTAAGCATCAACTCCTTCAGGGAGGAAGAATATTGCGCAGCTCACTACAAAGTACTCTTATATCTTCGGCGTGGACATAAGCTTCCCGATCCAAGACCACAGTTAACTCGTTTGCGCTGTAACCTTAGTTTTGAGATTGAACGTGCTGACTAGAAAAGACACAAGATAAAAGAGCGTATATTGCCTGTGGTTAAATGTGAAGTAAAATTAATGACTAATATTAATGGTTTCTCACAGACTAACGTCAATTAATATGAGTATAATGTAAATTTGACTAACACTATGTTTTAGGGAAAAATTATTTCTTACCATGTCACTGCAGTAATGATGAAAGTAACAACAATTACCGTAAAGAGTGTAGATGTGAGTAACTTAAGTTGATCGAGTTTGTTTTTCTCCCTTCCGGATTCTCCCCACCGGATGTCACTGCAGAGTACTTAAGTCACTCAACATGCGGTTGGTTTCAATACCCAAGGCTTCGATCATTTTTGGGTTAACTATATGATCAAAACGTCTCGATTATAATGGAGAACAACGAAGCAAAGTTTACTTCTTGTGAATGCAGTCCAGATCTTATTTTTATCGGCATCAAGAGATGCGGTATGTAATGAGGAAATAGATGCCTGTCAAACATAAACTTCACAAGTAAAATCTCCAATAACCATACTATATGTAACATCTTCATGGCTAAACATAAATCTACCAGTAAGCAGAATGATTTCATATGAAAAGAAAACAAAAGAACTCTTATGCTACTTCTCACATGTATCTCAATAATTCTCTTATATAAACATACCAGATATCGTATGTGTCATACTCAGTGAGTAACTCATCACGTTGCACCAGAAGATACTGGGAAACCTTGAAGTAAATATTACATGAGAGTTTGTAAGCACTACTGAGTTCAACGGGGCCTCTTGTCAGGTCGTTGAAACATTGTTCAACTGAGGATGTGATCTTCAAACCACTTGTGGCTGCACAACAATACCAAGGAGTCCTGGACTGCAGTCTTTGAGCGTTTTCGGCTGGTTAGAAAGGAGACTATTGTACAATAGGAGTTAAAGAGACATTACGGTAGGGCCAATTTGAGTGAGTGCTTTATCCCAACACTCAACAACTGTATGTGTGCCTAACTACAGTAGTAGGTAGGTTAGGACCCAAGGAGGGCCAGTCTGTTTCAGAAGTATCGTATGGGTCATGCTCTCGTGTAACGAAGTAATTCATCATTATGTCTGAAAACAGAAATAAATGGAAAAGAGAGAAGCAGGCAATCTTGAAGCTCTAGCAACGCTTATCCAATACAATGGAGCATCATTACGTGAATAGGTGGCATCAAGCTGAGAATTATAATCCAGTGTGAGCTCAATGAGTTCAATTCGTCTACTGTATTAATCCACTAGAATATAGTTCATTCGGTGAACGATAGAGGCCAGCATACTTTACTTTATCATATACTCGGATAGTCTACTCGATTGGTCAAATATGTTACTAGTACAATGCTTGGTGCATGAAGTTTATGGACTGCCACTATAACATATATATCATTTAGCAGCACTGAATGTAGCTTACTCTAGTGATAATGCTGCAGTACAGTACATAAACGAAGACTTTCTTAAGCGCAAGGATGCATGGCAATCTAGAATTCTCAGCGCCATGCCAGAGACAGGCTTACGACAACTCCGGATCGACGGCAGACATGTAGAAAATGATATGATAGGGTATGATATGCCATGCCTACCGTAGTCTTGTGGGTGAGATATTTCAACCTGCTTGTGTGCAATCATATACAGAACAGAAGGGTTGTCCATCGACGAGCTGTCGAGAATCATTACAGACGACAGACATGCGTCTTGTTGTTAGAGGAATCTAGCGGGAAGGGAGGCCAACATACCACTCACTCACTTACTTACCGTACTAGGGCACATGCTATTGGTAGATAAGTTTACCTTATAGCACGCCCTGCCGTGAGGCGCTTGACCAGGTCATGAGTGGATGGAAGGCGTTTGTCGTCTGTTAAATGTCTAGAGAGCATAATGTCGTTCACCAAATCTACAACTGGAGAGGAGAGGATGAGTAGAATACGAGCAGGAATGACAGGAGGAGCAATCTCATGAGTACTGTAGTGGTATGGGGAGTAGTTCTATTAGTGCGACTTTAGGCAACAATGCAAGTCCATGATCAGCAGCTTTGCGGCTCAAGGAGAAACATAATAAGCCCCTTCGTGCATCCGTCACCTTTCGTTGCTTCCTGGGCGTAGGTAGATTCTACCGTTCAACAAACAGCTCGGATAAGGTTCTAGTCTTAGACGCAAGCGACAGTTGTTGCTACAGAAACTATCCAGCCAAAGAAGGAATAAACGAACAAACATAAGACCGAGAGGAGGTCGACGGTAAATGGACTTTTCAAGACTGCTTGGGCCCTAGGCTTGTTAATATACATTCCGGGTCGTTCACCAGAATGAAATGGTAGGAGACTATCTCAAGCCTTAGGTTAGTAGTAAGGGAAGTTAGTCGTAGTCGGTGACGTTGATCCATTCAAGGGTGGTACGGACATAAATTATGCGTGGACCTACTACCATTCCTACACTGCTATGAAAGGGCGAGCAGAAGATCTAGATGACCGAAATGGATACTGCAACTGCAAACAGTTCCTTCCCAGTAGCGTTACACTATTGGTGCTTGGATGGGTTATCAGGTTCACTGATTGTCACAGTTCATGACGCGTTCCCTTTCTATGATGCTCGACGGCAGTATGCTGCAGCTGCTGATGTCATGCTTTTCACCAGATTATTGTGCCTGCAATTGATTCTTGCCGGATTTGCTACCTCTGTATTGAGGTATGCAGGATTGGATGCAATCTGCTCAAAAGTTCGAGCCACTAGCATTCAAGCTCTTGAATCACGGGAAGAGTTAGGACTCAGAAAGTCTGTCTGTCAACAGTAACGCAAGTCCAGGAACTGACGAGAAAGAGAGTCTCATCAGACTGATGATAATGACTGGACTGGACTGAGACTTACCTAGCCGCAGTGTGTTGACGACTAAATTCGACCACGGCTTGCCTTGTTCCTTGATCGTGTAGGTGAGGTGAACAATTAGGTCTTTTCTAACCTGGGAGAAAGATTGACATGCATCAGTGCTTACACTGGACCGACTCAAAATGACCGGAACCACCCAGAATAGCACTCGGACAATGGAAAGTTCTTATTCTGCCGACATAATTTCCTTCAAACTTGTAATGCTCTTTCAAAGTCGTAATGCAAAAGAGCTTACATAGATTTTCTTCAGTTGCTGCTACACCTTGACAGCCGTGAGTCTGGAAGGTTTAGTGGAGGTTAACGTTCGGAACATCTGAGGAGTCAGGACTGAGTGTGACTGTTTCACAAGGAGGATATGACGTCACAAATAAGTTGCTGCCTGCAATTCAATATCACTATCACCAAACATCGTAGTGCGTCATAATTGCAAATAGAGTTCCTGATTGGCTCTGTTCGGACTACAGGACTCATACTGACCGCTTGCTACAGGTCAGCAGCTGCGGCTTATTACCCGGCAAACTTCATAGTGTTTATGAAACGTAAAGAGGGGTGGCCATTCTCATCACAAAGAGCTACAGAAAGCAAGGAATGATCTGATCGATGCTTGCGCAAGCATCAGTAAAATCTAATTGTCTTTTCTCCTGCTTTGGGTCCAGCAAACCTTTTTTTCTGCAATGTTGGAAACTGATAGCCGTTTGTCAAAACCTAAGATAAAATAAGTCTTGTGACTGCCGAAATTTCCAGTTTCAAAGCCTGAGTTATAGAAATCTACACGAAGAAGGGAAGATCTGGACATGTCTTTGGTTAACAAGAGTCGAATATGCTGAGTAACCATAGATATCAGAGCTGCTGAAAGCGGCTGACAAAATCTGAAAACTTTCATGACGGTGGAAGAGGAACTTGAGCTGTACAGACCATGATGAACCACGGGAGTGGAGTGCGCAGTGAGTGAGTAGTCTGGTCAGTCATGTTGACAGTGGGTCTAATGGCCTGCTGTCCCGTTTTACCCCAGCACTTGTGCTGAGCGGATCGCTTGATTCATGCTGCTGGTAGTGCATCTAGGTTTCTGTGAATGACACCGAAGCATAAACAGAAGAGAGTACAGAAAAGTAGAGAGAGACGAAGTGGAGGAGAAAAATTGCACAGAAGTTGCGAGTGGAATTGATGGGATTTAAAGCAACGACTCAGCGGGATAGAAGCGGATCGCCTGCCCGATCGATCCATTGTTTCGATGACAACAACAAACTGATCAGCGCGATAAGAGCTGACTGAAATGACAGCAAGAGTGGTAGAATGTTAGAGAGAGAGAGGCCAACACTGTGAACCCTAATAACTGCAAACGGTGATGATCTGGAAGATCATCTTTGTTCTTCGACTCATTCGACGTACTTCTTAGTCTCGCTGTTTCTCCTATGCATCTTGATTTTCGTGTGAATGAATGTGAAATATATTTATCAAAAGAGAGCAAGCTCCGGAAACAAGCTTAAAGATGTCATGGGCTGCAACCTGAGTAGATGACAGTATGTTATATCCAGACAAACTCGCAGGCAAAACGTCGATTGCACAGAGAGTAGGAAGTACCACAATATTACGTATCAGCTAACACGTAGTATGGATATGAGAGTTGTCCACCTAAACGACTTTACGTTGCCCTCCAGAACGAGTAGTTCCCCTTTATGGCCGTGACTTGCAAGGCAACAGAAAATATCGTACCACAGACGCAACAAACTGGCGAAGTAGATGCGAGAATAGATACTCGACTGCAGATCTGAGATAGACTGCTCCGATTTTGAACATCGGAGCAGTCTGTCTCAAATCTGGTCTCCTCATCGACTAGACTCACCCACACATTTTCCAAGTCCTTGCTGTCTATCAGTCAGTTCTGTCTGAATCACTTCCATTTTGCAGGTTGATGGTTTGGAGGGCAATGTAAACTTGTTAAGGTGAAAATGCAAGAAACAAGTCTCGTATCTAACCGCTGTTTTGTATTATGTATTATGTGATATATAATACTGATAGTGCTGGCCTGCTCATGGAACTGGAGAATTTGAACCCCATTAATGAAGCACTTTTAAGAAAAGACTCTATGCACAGCCGAAGGTCGTTAATGAGGTGAACAGATAGGTTCTTAGGGTTCGTCTTGAGAAATGTGAGCTTGAGAATGTGACAGAGACCCTAACTAGGGATTGATGTACTACTGATTGATACGAGAGCTGATCAAGATGGAACCAGTCTAGAGTATCTGCATTGGGAAGGAGGCCTTCACTTTATGATCCATAACAGTAGCATCTCGTACTGATCGAACATGTTTTCTCTCGATGCAAACAGTGCTTCTTGATATTAGCGACATCGGAGTATCACCAGGATGTGATGGAAACTTCGTCGACGTTGAGGCAGAGACCAAGTCAAAAGGTGCAGGAATTTGACTGCAAAGTCGCCCCGCCAATACACTCTTGAGGAAATAATCTTGTTAGTTCGTGACGACACTCATCAAGCAGTGCTTCTTGATATTTGTGAGGATAATGATCCATAAGAGCAAGACAGCAGAGACTATTGTTAAGACTAACAAACTGACAAGACGCTCAGAAGATCATCAGATGATTAGTACAACAATAGGGTCGATCACCTTGCATCATCATGATTCCCTTCTCTGAACTGACTTTCTCAGTTTCATCTTCTGGGCTTTATACGTGAGGAGTGGAATGTAGTTAGACTATACACTATGTCCCAGGACTTGACTCTTCCTGATATTTGTGAGATTTAAGAAATGACAGGCTCAAAGCAACAGAGAAAGAGGAGGTGAAGTCATGAGAAAAATAAAATAGAAGAACCGACCACATATGACACGAGTCGCCAAGATCTGAAGCTCCTTAACTGCAAATAGTGAAACAATGTCAAGCTTTTATGCATCATCATAACTTGTTCCATAATTCTTTGACAATACTTGCTCTTCAGACTTCTGATCCGTATTTCGTGTGCTTTTTGGAATATATTTCCTTACTTTATTACTATGCCAATATAGTGGAACTTGACATTTGTGTACGTTATACCTGTTCACGCTGATAGAATAGCACCAGCATCCGACAGCGCCGCAGATACACTGTGCAGACTCGGCGATTACTTCGCAACTTGCTGATGTCTGAACTTGCATGCTTACTATCATCATCCTGGGTTGATGGTGAATCACTTTGCAACTTTGATCCACGACAACACCGATCCACTATCTCAATACGTTTCAGTGTCGAGTCTTTCTTACTTGACTGCAGGATAGGGTTTCCCTGTTTGACAAGACCACTACTGTGAGTTCACTCCTGCTGCGACAGTTGTGAACAAGAGCAAGAGTGACTGTTTTCAAAGTTTTGTCTCCACTATCATAGTTGTTTTCGGCAGGCTTGTTACGCTAACCTTCATAACCTTCATACACCACTTTCGGTACTGTGCTTACGAGTTCTTGGTCCACCATCCAGGCCAAGGCAGGAAGAGACAAGGAGGAGGAAAACAGCGGGAAATCCGAGCATGCTATCCCAAAGGCATCCATCTGATTTAAACGTCAGTCTCAAGAGAGGCCGTTGTGTCAGAGCTGTTCTATCTACGGTATCTAAAGAAACAAAGCTCTGTGATATTTCGCTGAGAATAGTTTCACCACCAGCAGATGAAGGTACTACACAATATAACAAATATATACACACAATGGACAAGGGAGGACGAGTTAGAGATATCCAGACCACCAGTTGTTGACAAAGAAATGGTCAATATGCCAAAACTGGACTTATATATACACGATAATTTGACGCATAGTCAAGACCCGTACATACTCTAAGTTGTAGTTTGGTGGCTTTCGGAAAGTGGATCTACAGTCCAGGGTCCAATAAGAAGGTAATCGATTTTGCCATGAGAGTAATCTATGCACAGAGGAGGTGAGAACAGACAATCAGGTTTTGTTCCATCCAACCACCTACGAGGGTAGTTAGCATGAAACTACAGACCTAACCTATAATCACATGTTTGAATCTATTCAAGCCAAGCCAAGGTTAGCTAATATGCGCTCAATCATCTTTTGCAAAGAACGAGGCACGGTGTGCTTACGGAAGGTGAACTCACTGCTCGTGTTTTGGGCTAGGTCGCGCCATCGAAGTGTCCATAGATTCAAGTACACAGTGCTAGCTTTAAAATGGAGGAGCGAAAATCAACGACTGGCAGGCATAGCTCTAGAGTCGACACCGACGACTTGCTACATATACTACATACAGCAAAAGGACTTTGCACTTTATCAGAGGAAGAGGAGGGAGAAATGCTGTGCCAGCTAATTTCCCGGCCAGAGGCGGGAGAGACCGGAGGGACCCGGTCCATCTGTGGGCCCTGCAGCTGTGCGACAAAATTGCAAATTACAGTACAGTAAAAAGAGAGAGATTAATGCCCCTCTTAGGTTTAGAGAATGTGCATTAGGCTGTGATTACTGTCCGTTAGTTGCGTTAATCAGGAAAACGTTGTTTCATTGCAGTCGGTTCACGAATTTTTGCCGCAGTCGTTGTCGATCTACTGTAGTGCAATGCAGTCGCTCTCCATCTGTAATCGTTTAGTGCAGTCGACCGGCCACCAGATTTTGAAATTGGCCCGACGGGACTGCGGACCTCGTCGCGCGCGACGAGTCGCAACTGTATTCTCGCTTGTTTTGAGTTGAGTTGCTGCTCTGGCAATAGCGAATTAGTAAAGCGAATCTGTTAAGCTTGGGCCAAATCGGCTTGAATGTGAAGGGTGGAATGTGCAATATTGATTTAGAACGGACTGATCAATGCGCATAAGCATGCTGCGTTGCGAATCTTTGCACTGAGCGAAATTTGGGCGGCTTCAACCGATCTTCGGCGGAAGGTCTGAGAGCGGTTTTGTAAGTTCTAATTTGCACTCACTTTCTATCGATCGACCACTTTTCGGCAGGCTTCGGTCTGTCTGCTGGAGATCCTAATGGCACCCTGGGTGAACTGAACTGAAGTGTTTCTTTGCTGAAGTGTATTTGGTTTGACTGAATTGAACCCGGCTGCACTAGCTAGAAAGTTCTTGAACTTCAGAGAATGTGTTTGAAGCAGTAGTCCAGAGTTATCGTGACTGCTGCTGGAAGTTCCAGCAGTGGCCCATGGGTGAACTGAAATTTATCGTGCTGTACTGTATGTTGTTGAAGTGAGAAAACCCGGGTGAAGATGCATCGCAGCCCCTGAGCCGAACTTTGCACGCAGTGAACCATCATCCGGTTCATGAGAAAACTGACTAGACTTGTTGACCCGAACTTCACACCTCCTGAACCGGCCGAACTTCGCTTTTCCGCAACTGAACCCGGCTGAACGAACTGAGCACTGACTGAACTGAATCCGGCCGAAGTAGAACTTCCTGAACTGAAGGTAGAGCTTCCAAAACTTGATTCGTTCATACAATTGATAGGAATTTCAAGGAGCCATGGGGGAGTTTATTCATCTATACTGGAAATATAGTTCAGTGCCCCCCTTGGGCAACTGATACATTTTCTGCTGACCTGAACTGAACCAAGCGGATCGTTGACAGAGAACTTTCTGCATCGGAGACTGAAAGATGCGAAGTACCCTGGGTGAATGTACTAAACAAAATTTTCAGGTATATTTTTAGGTCACTCTTCCGAGGAGGATATGTCTTGTCTACATCAGTAGGCTGGTTGGATACACTGAACTTTTACGATCTGACGTTTTGGCCTAAAGGTTACTGTTATTGGAGAGTACGGTTTGCTGTTATTCTTGCCTTCAAGTTGTTATATTACTTCGTTTGGTACCCCGTCAGAAATATAGACTGGCAGAAAGCCTACTCCTTCTCCAGCAACAGAGAGTCCTTCCTTTGTTTTCATAGTTCTTACTGCCGCTACAAACTTATAAAGTTCTGCCGGGCTCCTTGATTCATGATCGCTCCTTGGCCTCCGCTGTGCGCTCCGCTCAGCTTTACTCGGTATACTTTCCAGGACTGCATATCTTGCATGATGAGCATGTGACGAAGATCAACCTTTATCAACTGATTTTGGAAATTCTATAGCAACGTGAACGAACTCGAGAGCGTGGTCTGGACGATCCATTTTATTTGTTTTATAGCAGGTGGAGTAAATCACAGATGAAGGTTGCAGAGGAGAAATCTCGTCAAGGTACACCAACCCTAGACTGTGGTGTACGCCGACTTTTACTCACTCAGCAACACTTGCCCGTCATCATACTCAACCAGAATCCTCCTCCCCGTTAAGCCTGCGGAGACAGACAGGTCCGGTTAGCTAGCTTTCGAGAAGTAGAGAGCAAACCGCTTCTTCTGACGAAATTGATGAATCTAAACGCAGCAAAGCTGCAAGCAAGCTTGTGTTGATCTCAAACAATCACTCACTCAACCTTCGACTCGCGAGAGGAATTGCTCTTTTCTTAAGTTTCCGTTGCAGTTGCATATGCTTGCTTACTCTCCCCACCAATCCAAGAAAGCTCACACAGTGTCCCACGAATAAAGTCAAGCCCGATGAGACTTCGTTGAAGTAACTCCAGCATCCACGTCAAGCTAAAGGGTTGCTGTGTATCATAAGAGACTACCCCGAGAGGAGAGGATCATCTGTGTGCGTGTAAGAAAGAAAAGAAAGAGAGAGAGAGAGAGAGAGAGAGAGAGAGAGAGAGAGAGAGAGATGTACTCATGGAGTATTTGCATGTCGTAGCCTTTCTACCAGAGACCACGCGCCATAGATGGACGGGTGGAGAGAGAGAGAGAGATAGTCGGAGTCCTCTGTAGGAGGGCTTGCGATCACATGAGCATCAATCTGTTCAACTTGAACCAGTACCAAGAATTCCACCATGATCATACAGTACAGAAAATATGACTGTTGGTACCAGCGTTTTGGACTCGTACTTTCATCAGCGGAGTTTGGGTCTTGTGCGGAGCCAGCCAAATGATTCAGTGAAATTCATATGATTCTTTCTACCAATCATTCTCAACCTTCCACAGAATTCTCTCAACAAGACCCGCACAAGTTCTTGCACTAGATGCAATAATCTGTACTACAGTGGTAGTACGTCGTGTCAACCTACTTCGACGAGAAAAAAGGTACAAACCGGATGCTAGCAGTATGGAATCATGATCAAATTGGTGAGAGAACTTCAGATAATGCGAAAATATATCCCTCCCTGGCAGTCGTGAAAAGTAATATTTTCCTCAAGTTCCAGACGTACATAACGAGGTGACCTAAGCGAGAATGATGAGCTGTACAATCGAGCCTTCTCGAATACTGTCTTCAATAATTGCTATGCCCTCATGCCCGAGTTCATATACGAATGTCGGAGGGAATTCTCCATATCATGAATGATAGAGAAAAGAAACTGGCAAATGACGTGAGGGCAGGCCCAAGACTCTTTTACAGGTTTGACTCCCTACCTTATGGACCTCGAATGATGATATAAGCTAAGCTTGAATTTATAGTAGAATAAAACACGAACAACTAAAGGAGAGAAAGGAGATGGAATACATATGCCATAGGATGTCTGAGGAAGTGGAGCTGGTGAAGTTGCCGTACCAGCTATGGAAGAAAAGGAGTCGAGTCGACTGTATTTCACCAACCTCATCATATAGACAAGGTAGGATTCGAACAAAAGGTTGAAAAGGGCGAGGGTATCACGTGTGTGACCGTCCATCATCATATACATAAGCACCTCGACACACCACAAAGGCGTGACTGCCTAGAGCATGAAGCTGCATGATGACTATATTGAGACTAGTCCTGACTAACATAGCAGTATGTACTCGGAATCATTTCAATCTAAACGACAACTGCTGCTGTGATAGTCACGCGAGGAGAGACAAGTTCGTACACAGCAGTCACGCGTTACCCTTTCGTACAAGTCAGTCAGATTGAGAGAGAGAGAGAGAGAGAGAAGGTCTCCGTATATGCTGGAAAGGAATCGTAACTGCCCTCCCTTGCCCTCGTGTCAAATTCTAAGAGGCATCCATATCTTGGCATCATCTTGCTTCTTGCACTTGGAATTCTAATCGACAAAGCCCTATCCAGTCGACCATGATCCCTACATAGTACGAGTATAAGTGCGAGCTTGTTTCCCTACTTGGTCGACGTTCGAACTTCGACAACTCGACCAACAGTTCCGCCATCCTCCTCAGTCCAGTACAGTCCAGTACAGTAGCAGGAAAGGACGTTGAGAAGTCACGCGTTTGGCGAATCCAAGTTCGGTAGCGGAGGGTACTACTGGGTACAACAGTGGTACAGTACTGGACTTATCATGGTTGCTAGGCGAGAACCAGGTAGGCTATTAATTTAAGTTCAATGCATGGAAATATTACCGAACGTTACATAATTGTCTTGATTACGTCTTGATTGTCTTATGCTCAAAGTCCGAGTCCTGGTCGCTGCTACCGTCTATCTATGGTAGCCTTACTTAGCTGCAAACTTACTATATTTCGCAAGAGCCATTCTCCAGTGCAATACGGCCACGAATGATATGGTGGGGCTATACCTAACCTTTCTCGCTTCTTTGACGAGAGCAGTCACCCCTGTATATGTTTGTAAGCGGTAACCTTTTTGGGCTCTATGGACTGCAATACTAGAGTACGTAGTCGGTTACCATTTAACCAGAGTAAAGAATGACGATTAGATTTGTTTGTTAGAAGTATTTATTCTAATTCCACGTGGTCACATGTTGTAGTCAGGTGTATGGGTGCATATAGAAGGTATTAGTTTTGGAAAATCGAGTTTTGTATTATAAATTTCTAACAAGACGAACTAATCGAAGTTAAATATTTTTATACAATAATTACTTACTACGTCAAACAATGACTGCGTTGGTGCAGTATAGCCACTAGAGCGGCAATACTACATCAAAGGTGATGGAACGCAGTCGAGTGCAATAAAACCACAGGAAATTCGGAATAACAGTAAATCACTAGCGGGCGAAATTTTCACAACCGTCCAGACTAGTTCATAAGTATGAACTACCATAACCGTCACATTGAAATGTATTTTCATTGACTGTCAGTTTATGAAAGGATTCGTAACTTGCTTGTATTACGTGGGAAGGAATTCCAAATCTCCTGTTGTAACCAGGGACTGATGGTACGATAAAGTTTACACTCCAGCAGATTACTATTGGGTAGAGCATCGATCGAACGGTAAAACGAGGAGTATTTGGTTCCGTTTCTATCTATGAGTAGTATCTCAACATAATTTACTTGATCCTACCGTTCTTAAGATTGCAGTGCTTGAATGCATCTCGATTAGCAATAGCAGGTTCAGTAGGTCAAAATGTCATGTCATCTACATGAGATTGTGCATATCAACAATATGTCACGTATCTGTACAAAATTTCAGTTTAAAGTAGACATATAGTATATTATCAACCCATGTGACCTCTTACTCGTATTGTGTAATATGTTTACACAGCGATAAATCTACTGAACTTGCTATTGTCAATTAAGTAATGCAATCGTAAGAGCGATGGGTCAAGTCAAATTGTATTAGCTGCAGTCAAGTAAACGTTTGGTATCTCAAGTTATCGAACTGTACAATATCAAGATCTAACTCGAGCTACAGCTTCTGATGTTCGTAATATGTTTTTTCTCAAGAATTTACTTTACCTCACCTCTAATACGTTTTTGGAACTTGACTCCAACTCTCTTAACATTACTTCACAGCAACTCTGACTGGCAACAGCAAGTTCAGGAGATCAAAATGTGAAGCCATCTGAATGTGAGACTTGTATGTAAACAACCAGCCGTGAAAAAATCAGTTTAAAATGTGTTTACAACAGATTATCATCACGTGCAATCTTTTACTCTTTTGACAGTAAATTTACTAAACCTGCTATTATCTATCTGAGTTTCGGTCAAGTATGCAACGTTCAGAGAACTGGGATCAAGTCAGTAGAACGTATTAAGGAGGCGAGCAAGTAAATCTCTGGTATTTTGTTCATCTCAAGTGTAGTGTGATCAGAAGAAAATACTCTTACGAGGAGGCGCTCGAAGTTACCGCTATGGAGCGAGTGCACTGTGCAGCCTTATAGTTCCGGATTGCGGATGTACTGCGCTGAACTGTGTGGGCAACCTGAATAATAATCCGTTATGAAGGAGCGCGCATAATTGATGCCATCGTACGTAAGAGCACGCGCCATCCGGACATCGTTCTCAACTCCCTATGGGCAAGTGGCGAAACGTATTGCCACAGCAGAAGAGGGGAAGGGGAAGGCAGGCAGGCGTTTCTTCAGTTCAAAGTATCGTGTTGGAGAGTTGCAAGTGGGTATCGGTGCCACCACAGCTCGAATGTGACCGGATCCCATAGTGTGCATCAGGTAGTCAGGAGGAATATTTGTCGAGGTACGGTGTATCGTATACGGTGTCTTGTGATAGGGGAATGTTAATGACTGTAAAGATCAGGGCCCGAGTAAACGGAATTTGATATGAAGCCGGTAGCCAGATAATCCGTCAATTCTTAGGCTCTCGAAATCATAACAAGGGCTTTAATCACGCCCTTAAATGGCTTCCAAGGACGTGGTGGCTGGTAAACGTAAAGTTCAACAGAACACGATCTCCGGCTCCGGTTTTCCAGTTGGTATATCCGACACGATAGCGGTTTGAACTTTCCAGCGTGGGGTAGGGGGGGTCCCGCGGGGAAGAGGGGGGGTGAAAATAACTATATTTGGTTGGCTGTCTGTGAAGCGTCTTGCTCTAAAGTGAAAGGTACAGACCGGTGCTTGCCGGTGGATCTCTAATGGTGACCGGGCTCCCATAATGAGCGTTGCCAAGCTGTGGAAGTTTGCGGCGACTTTGCGCCTGACCTTTTCTATAGGATTAGGAGGTGGTATGGGAGGATAGCGAGCTCCAGTAGCACTATGAACGGTGGAGAGCCCGTCAGCTCTGAGCAGCCAGTCAGTCAGTGAGATTTTCCTGGGGCAATGTGCTCACAGTTGTCTTGATGGGACACCTCCTCCTCCTCATATTTTCTCCCATTTCCTTCCTGCATACACTAGGCACGTGCATGGTCATTCAGGCTCTTGTCAGAAGCTTCTTTTGCTGGTTTGGTATTTGCCTCTTCTGCGATCATATCACTACTGTAGTCTACTAAACTACCACCTTCCCAAGTCTTGCAGCTTTTTACTCCCTCGTTCCCTCGTGCGAACATTGAGCCTCCTCAGTCCCCCGAATGCGAAAATGACTTTCTCAGTTCTAGCCCCGGTAGTTCTTCCTCCCTTCGGGACGTTGGTTGCTTGGCCCTTCGGGTCCTTCTTCCCTTTGTAAGGCTTGATGGGGTTTTCCCGTTGGTTATTCATTGCGTCGCGTGTTCTACTCCTTTCTCGGTTCTTACCGGTTGGTTTTTCGTTCGCAACTGTAGTCACAGTCAAATTAACTTATATTGGAACTCAACATGCATACGTAGTAAGCGTAACTCAAAAATGCAAACAGTTTACAGTTTGCAAATTTACAACCTCGTGTTAACAACGATAGCACGAGTGTATAGAGCAGCTAAGATACAGTGTAACTTGTGGAAATGAGGAGGACCTGATATTGCATGTTAAGATTAATGCGTGTTTTAGCCATGGCAGGAAAGAAAGAACTGCTCGATGCTAGAACGGAGGGCAATTTAAACCAAATATATTTTCCTTATGGAGAGTAAGACAACTTCAATGTGTCAGTATATATTCGCACTACTGAAAATGTAACGGAACCTAGCAGGTGTAACGATGGCAGCAGACTATGTTATTATTTGGAAGGAGAGAAGCATCATTGGTGTGAAGGACATATGTCCATATACAATTCGATGTAACTCTTATTAAACTTGGAGGCACATTGCAATCACTGGAAGATTTACTTTGGATTGTTTATCTGTGTTGAATTCGAGAATCAACAAACATTTGAAGACATATGAGAATTACTTACTATGCTCTTGCATGTATGGATTCCATATGTGGCACAATCCTCTCACCAAAGAACACAACAGGCAGGTAGTTCAACAGAAGAGAAACAAGGAGAACATATTGTGAAATCAACAGCACTGCAATTCTTTTAAGTTCATTTAACGATGAGTTTCTTAAACACACTGATTTGAATAAGACCTCACACGCTGGAGTCAAAGAAGAAGGATTTCAGTGGACTTCACGCATTGAAAAATCAGTAAGATTCTAGAATTTGGTGCATGTGGACAAATGATCAGACATTTTTCTATATGACCATTTGCTGAAATTTGAGAGGACCAATCTATGCTTGAATATGTGAGCATGAAAGACAAAGGACGAAGAGATCAAGAGAGCAAATCGGATGGATGTACTCCACTTCGGTTGTGGATAGCGAGGTGTCAATAAGATTGAAGGTCATATCATTTATAATAGCAGTTTTTAATTTGTGGCATATGTGTCTTGGTTACTTACATACGTGGAGAGATCCCTGCTAGAATGCACATATCTTGTTATATTGATATGCAACCATGTCATGATTGTATCTGAATGTAATTATAGAGATATTAACTAATGATTTTAAGCAAACATTTGAAAAGCGCATCATCTACATCAAAATGTATCGGATGAGAGAGAAGATGAGCGACTAGATCCAAGAGGAAAAACTCTCTCGTTTCATGTCGTTCTTGTTTTATGTCGACATAAGTGAGAACGTATCTGATGAGAAAGAAAATGAAGGATTGGATCCTTGAGGGAAAACTCTCTCCTCCTCCTTAAGTCGACTTACGAGAGAGATAGACCTTGATAATTGACTTGCTCATGTGTTGAGTCCGACTTAGACGAGTCTAGTCAGGACTTAGAGAATGCTGAGCTTGAGAGTCCAACCAAATTCTGGACCAAACATGATCAAGATAAGTGGTGCATGGACACTAACTTTTGTTTGTGCTTTGCATGTAAGTGTTGTGAGTTTCGTGACTTATTTAGCGCAACAAGGCAGTAGGTGCATGAAAGAGAATATCAAAGCTATTATGTTTAGCGGCCCAAGTCGTTTCAAGTTGCTACTCGAATGGTTTGTTGTTTCTTTAGTGTTGTTGTATATGAAACTTGACATGTCACTTGAATTGTCAAACAGATATTTGTTTTTCTAGCTACTTGTCGAAATGCTCTCCAGTATTCTCAAAAAGTCACCACTCTTGATGCTTGTCACACCAAAAGAAAGAATATGATTTCTAGATATTCATATATTATTGCTTGAAAGGAACAATAATCCATCATCTTGTGTTTTGTAGTAGCTACGAGAGAGGATGAAGAAATAAGGACGTGGTTTTTGGACCTTACGAGTGATAGTCTCATAGATGCAAGTCATAACAACTAAGTCATTATTTCGCACCGTTGCAAAATTCTAGTTAGTGTTGTGAAGCAAAATTTCGTTAAACATATTCGTGGACATTTTGCACAACATCTAAAGATGAAAATGAATGTTCCTCTTGGAGACAACTCTTTGTATTTTGTTGATAACACGTTGTCGCACCATTTGGCGGCTACATGCTTGACTTCTACTCCGACGCTTAGGTTTGGTAGTTCTAGAAGTTAGCTCATATTACTTCTAGTCTTTTATGTATATGTTTGACACCTTTGCATACGGTGTTAGCACTATTTTGAGTCCTAGTAGGCTGATAGTATGTTAGTTATCTTGTTCAAGCATTTGTGCGCTTGTGCAAGTGACTTCTTACTAGTCTATGACGTTCAATGTACATAACTTAGGGTTTCCATGCTGATAGTGGTTTGAGCTCATGGGTTGTACTTACTTGTCGCCCATGCACGCTTTCTAGCTAATTTAAGTTATTTTTCAGGGCTATGTGTCATTTTAGGTAGTTTAAGTTTTACGCTGGCACTCTAGGGGGCTTGACGTGGTAGCCTATGAGTGTAGATAAGTTACCAGGTAGTTTAAGGCACAAAAGGACAGTCAAGTGGAGCTATGAACTCCCATTGGTCCATTTTTGTCTTTTGTAAAACTCTAAGTTTAGAAATAGAGCTCTAGAGGAGAGTTCGAGCATTTGGTGAGGGATCTTCGAAATCTGGGAGCACAGGAAGAGAGAGCTCGTCGTGCCAAGCACTGTCAGTGAAATTTTTGCTCGATTTGGATCAATAAACAAGGAGTTATGCCCAATTGAAGTTCGGATTGTGCCAAAACTGCGTCACTTTTGTTGATTTTGGGGTTTTCGGTGCCAATTGCAGCAGAATTGAGGAAATCACTTCAAAACTTCGTGGTTGCGTTCACTGTCAGGAGGGCTACGACTGTCCAAAAAGTTTCGTATCATTTGAGTAATTGAGTAATTCAGGGCGGCCGCTGAAGCAGAGGGGGTCTGAAAAGCTCTTAATCTAGAGCAGCAACTTTAGAGAAAGAGATCTGGAGTTCTACAAACATTCAGGAGTCTCAACTTCACAGGGATGTTCAGCATCCTGTAGACTTCAAATACTGTGAGAAGATTTGAAATTCATCGAGCCAATTCTCTGTTCTATGTCTGAATAGCTGTCTAGGTACCAGAAATTGCCATAATTCTCTTATTCAGAACTTTTCTGTTCATATCTCCGTGTCAGAATTTGATCTCAGGTTGAAACTTCGTCTGTGAGTTCAGTAGTACCTCATTTGCATGTAGGGGAAGTTTAGAGGTCTAAACCTTCATAGTTTTCCTCTCTTTGAGAGTCAAAGTTCACCGCTTAAGCCTATTACTACCAGTGAGACCTAAATTTCGCTTTTGAGCATATCAGAGGATCCTACACTCCTGTGTGAGTGTTTATAGCTCCTGTTGTGACCTGAAAGCCAACCTCTTGAGTAAACAACCACAGCCAGAAGCCCGGCGCTTTCCTAGGTAGACGGATCACACTCCGACAACGTGCAAGTCAATATGTATTTTAGTACTTCTATTTTTCTAAAAACTTAATTAAATATCTTATTTTATAAAAAAATATACTCTCAAAAGAATCTATTTTCTCTACAAAATACTCTCTTGTTACTTTAAAACTCATTTAAAGATTAAAATTTATCTATTTTAGTTTTGTCAATTTTGTACAATTTTGTTTAAAATAATTTAAAATATCATATTTTTTCTTGCACATGTTTATAACAAAAACCATTAGTGAACCCACTGAAGACAGTTTGTTTTGGAAACGAGGTTGAGAAGGTGTTTTGAGTTGATGTACGAGAGAAAAGATATGATGTAAATTTATCATCTATTATCATAATCTTCTATTTATTTTGAAGATTAAACGTTATGAATACTGATAGGTTGTGGTTATTGTGAAAATTTTTTTGTGTTGATAAGGTTGTACTTCTTGACATAATGAAGCGTGACAACTGTTAACAGCTATCATTAGAGTACACAAGACTCGATTCTATGATAAAAGCTACAACACATGTTTCTGTGCTAAATACTTTCAGCAGTTACCCATTAGTGAGAAATTAGAAGATACTATTAATCAATGTTCAATGTATTTTCTCAAGTACTATTCCTTTAAATGCACATACATCTATAATTTATGTTAATAATTGTGTACTTATGAAATGTTGTTAAGTTTCTTGTGTTATACAATGACTCAAAGTTAATCTTTTTGAATAACAAGTTGTTTACATTTATCTTGTTACATAGTGGTTTTCTTTGCAGATAGTTGATTGTTTAAACTTGTACAATTCCAGTTTGGTTTTTTACATTTATTCATTTATAGAGTAGTTTCTTTAGACCTATTTGTTTCTTAACATTTAATTTGTCTCCGCATACATGTTTAATCTGATTTTAGATTACTTGAAGAGCACATGTGGCAGTGACATGGAGAATGAGGAGGTGAGTACATTCGTATGATACCTCCTCATTTGTGGACTAATTGTCAATTTCTGTTGCCTCGTTATGATAAGATCGTATTGAATGTCATTGAATATGTGAAAAATGTCTTGAAACAAATACATCCATTCATATGTGTGCCAAAATATAGAAATATAGGATGTCCATTTACTCCAGAAGAAAGTAACAGCTCAAACATACGAGACTGTAGCACCCTTTGCATAATTCAAACTTGATGAGAATGAAATAGTTTGTGTGTCCAATTCATTTGTCTTGTTTGCGAATGATGATACTTGTCTCGTTAAAAAATTGGTGATAAGGAGAATCATATTGTCAAGTAATTAATGCATCTTGTTGTGACGGCTAGAAGCTTCGGGGATGTGTTGGTCACGTGCACATACTATGTTTTCAGGGTCAGAAGAGCCACACTTGAGGTTGTCATCTTCGGAGCACATTAGTACATTATCTTTTGCAGTCATGAGCCTGGTGCTTACTTGAGACTTCATGAAATTTGATATGACAGATTTGGATTTCTGTCTTCTAGTGACCTACTTAGCCATATGTGGTCAGAATAATTACTTAGATCAGCTAAATTATTTAAAACCACAGAATACTTGTGGGCATATGTGAAAGTCTTGCAAGCAAGTTCGCCTACCTAGCACAACTTAGCTAAACTACTAGCGACAAGAAACCCCAATGTTGGATATTTTCATTGTACACTAAGATACAATGAAAAGAAGAAGAGCACCTTCTAGAAGTATGAATAGGTGAGCATACTGCAGTATCCAAACATGTGTCTCGTTATCTTTTGCATGAAACACATGTGTATAACAAAATATGCCAAAACACCGTCGTAACCACCTATTTAGCATAACTTCGCATGGTCCATGCATAGAAATAGAAGTTTCACCAAACTTTTATGTGATAAAACCATGTACAACATGACAACGGGTTCGTTTCAAGTCATATCATTCTATTTCTGTGACTTGACAACCTTCTACCATAAAATTAAACATCGGCAAGTCAAGCTTGACGTTAAAATATGTCATAATAGATACATTACATTAATTTTCAATTACTAGACATATATGATCATTGCGAGACTGATACCAACTAAGTGAAGATGGAGATTGTGGAATGAGTCAAAGAAGTTCTTGAAAAGCCAAATGCGACAACACTCTAATGATAGTCGTAGGACTTTTTTTGTCCTCTTGAAAAACCAAATGTCTAGAAGAAGTTTGCACAAGTCATTGACATACAGTAGCATGTGTTTGACATAGAGCTTGAGGAGGAACAACTAGAATTCTTCATGGCAAAATCATGAACATATTTTTGAGTACGAAAGTGTAACCAATTTTGTTTTAAAGACTATTCCAGTTATGAGACTCCATGCTAGTCATCACGGATCAAGAACGTCATTCTCTAAGGAATTCTTCCAAGCACTTACGCGGCTTTCAACTTTGACATGACAAAGGCTAGTGCTACAGAGATTCAAATCATGATTGCCCAGATGACTTGTTCGCAGTGGTGATTGATTTTCGTGGAGGGTGCAGAAGTTGTGTCATTGACACGAGAGGGTGATAAGAGTTTTTGTGTTGAGTTTAGGATCAAGAAACCATATCATGGAAGCGAAAGATAGAGGAAGGACTGTCTAGTTCATCGTCTTCCTACTAAGCATAAATCACATGCCTTCAGAAGAGCTCTCATTCTCGTCAAGTTGAGTTTTGTTGGGTAGTTGAGAAGATGGATCGGCTCTTTAGAGCTCAGTCCTGTGAAGTCCGTGTCTTAAGTGTGATCATGCTTGTATGACGTCAGGCATGTTTCTTTTGAAGAGGTTTATGCAAGGATCATCTGACTTTGATGAAGAGATTCATCGTACATTTATATGCAACTCGTGTCATGACCTAGCAAAGATCACTACTCAATTGTCTTCAGCCAGTAGGAATGGATCGTGCTTTGTTTCTTTTTGAGGTTTTTGTCAAATTAAGACTTACCTCTGAGTCCGTAGAGGTAAATCTTTAAGAACCATTTGTTGCGAGCATTCAAGAAGAACCTATGGTGGTGGTATTGGCCCCATGGTGTACGACAAGATATAACAAGCAGTCACCATCATCGTACAAAAGCTTAAGTTTTTTTTGGGTTGATCAAGCTTTTCCTTTTATGTCAATTATAATTCACTTCATACTATTACCAACTCGTTAGACTTAACGTTTTCTCGATGATTCGACAATTAGAAAAACCTACATTTTTCATACTTTAACTACGAACAAACAATACTGGAAACCATTGATGAATCCCTTATTCAAACTGAATAAAATGGATAATCATATTCTCTTATTGGACAATAAAGAAAACTTAACAACTTTCCGACAAGATCTTGTCACATGTGCACGGTATTATGAACACAGAACACAATGTTTTCACAAATTGATTAGCATAACCAATTAATATCGGATTTCCTTACGTAACTGAATTTCAAGAGTTCTCCATAGAGTCACCATAGAGTTCTCCTAGCTGCCAACAACCAGCGGGGAGAACTCTATGGTGCTTGCCCCAACATCAAGGTAACTGTGGGTGACATCAGTGATGTTCAAAATTTCTTTGTGCAAGACATGTCAACCTATCCTATCATTCTAGGACAGCCTTACATTACTGCTGTTAGAATGGAGACACGAGTTATGGATGATGGTTCAGCCTATGCTAGGATACGTAGTAGAGACGGCAAAACAGCTGTTTAGTTTTTGACCGTTGCTGCAGAACATGAGAGGAATCGTGATAGCTTGAGAGACCGTCCACTGCCTAAGATTACTCATGAGTTTAGAGAGTCTAGGGGTTTTGGCAGAGTACCATTGAAGAGCGAGACTTCAACGGTACAATAGAGCTAGGATTCTCGCTTGATCCAGTAGAGCAGGAAGCTTTATCCACTAGCTTCTTAGGATTGACGTCATATGGATCAGTGTGTTACAGGAAGGTTGAGAGTCTGAAGAGGTTTGAGAGGCAACATGTGAAGTATGTACAACAGTCTTTGAGAGATAGTGGAGAGTTAGCCGGAGATGATATTGATTTGATGTCCATGGCATCTCATGTAAAATACAACAGTATTATATTCTTTAACTAAGGATGAACTCCACGATGAAACGACACGAGATATAAAACTTAAATCTATTAGAATTTCAAACATCATTTCTTCTTTCAAAACTGAAATGAATATGAACTTTGGAAGTATCTTGAACATTTATAACTTACATGCAGGACTTACATATTAGCTTTAAGATATCTGTTATCAAAATCTTCCATATATCTCAAACGCCATCTTGTCCATATTTACATTAATTCCTTTTCATAAAATATCGCGTTCATTTGGCAAGTCAATACATATTGTCAGTATGTGTTGAACTCACATGCTGCGGCACAATATTGTACATCATATCCAACAAAAGTAGACAATACAGTAATGAATGAAATGAAAAAGATTAACAATAAACATACTGAAGAAAATCAAGAAATAACCACATAATCAAAAAATTAGACAATGCATTCCTAAAATCCAAACATGTTACGGCTCAATTAGCCATCTATAGATTAGCTTTGTATCACATATCTCTCTTCTTTCAATCATAGATACTAATAGCCATCCAACCAAACCTTCTTCCTCAAAAGTGTGAAACAACTACTTTCAGAAGATGATAATTCAACAAACATAGGATTGTCATCCATCATAGATAGTATGCAGGACGTCCATAACATTTACAAGAAAAAACAATGGCTTTGATAGAAGTTATGACTATTCACAATGCTTTAGCAATCCTTAAAGACTCTTACGATATGACTGTATCAAGATTAAATATAGATAGACTGGATAAAGACATCAAATATCATAACCAATTAAGATTTTTAGTGATATACAAAAGCTCTCTAATGAGAGCGAGAATGTTCTCATACATAAACCAAAGACTACAACAAATAATTGAATATTTCAACTTTCCATTCGATGGCAAGATATAATTATTTGTGATGACCTCTATCAAGCACAACATGTTCAAGATTCGTACATGTTTCAATCATCTAATATTTATTCTCAAAGTACTGCCACTAACATATGATCTTCATTTTTCAAGCACTATAAGTTGACTCAATCTATCCTTCAGAACAATATAAATTGTATACAAATTTTGAATTATATCTGCATCAAAGAACAAACATCTTCGGTTCTACATAATTTAAATTCAACTTATCAAAAATTGTATTCTAAACCAAATGATATTCTTTATTTACTTTACACTAACATAGATACAGAATTTCATAATCAACATATATTTAATATAACTGATGAGAATGAATATTTATTCAATTCGGAAGATCATTTTCTCTCTATTATATTAAAAAAATTTAAATCTCCATAAATCCAAAAGATACAGCTGGATAACATGATACCTTGTGTCTCAAAGTTATCGTGTTACTATTATAATTATAACACAAGAGTTGAACTCACAAATGGAAGTGATGAGTCTTCATGTTCACAACAATAGATAATGATGATAAAAATTTTGGAATTTTGGATCCAATTCTTTGATCCGAAAATTGTAACACAAATAAGGAACAAACAAAAAAATTTATATTCCAATAATATTAATCCATCTTGGATGCTCATTACAAGAATTTTGCAACAATTTCCAACTAACAAATATAACATAAGATCACTCGAACACAATTCTCTGTTCAACAAGCATATGCACGAACTATCCACAGATTGTAAGGATTGATCATGCATCGTGTAGCTTTCAGTTCCAAGCACATAAATCGACACGATTTGATTTACTGCACTATCTAGAGTGAAAGATCTGAAGCATCTACATATATTACAATGGTGGAGCATCGTCATATCGTTGGGGATAACAGAGTGACATTCAAAATGATAAGGTTGAAACTAGAATCATCATGGCAACTCCATATCCACGATCTTGAGATGCATATCTCATCTTCCACTTATATGCTCATACAATTTCTAAATACAAGACCACTAATAGTCACAATTTACAACTATATGATATGTTAGTGAGACATTGATACAAAATCCTAGTTTTGTTTCACATTTCATAGACACCAATCAACTTCAATATATACATACACATACAAGTCTAGGTTTGCTACTAATATATCGACACAGAATGCAACCTTCGCACATAATATTTTTGGAACTTATGACATGGAAATATTTTTTGTAGATTTTAGCATACAAACTCGTCGTGTAATTCACATCATAGTCGTATACAATCTCCTCATATGCATCTCGATGAGTTTTTTATCAATTTTACTACAATATTCATAAACAAAGCTAAGAATTATCCAACAATAATCATAAGAGGTTTCAATATTGATCTTCTCAAAATTAATAATAATCAAATCGCATCTTTTGCATCTTTCATGCATTCTTATAATTTTTCTCACTTTCACAAATCAACCACAAAATACGGAGCACATGTACATCAAATATGGGCTAACATTCCTTAGTACGATAGTCTCTCTTCATATCACATGCTTATTGGACAAATCTTGATCTTATTTTTATTCTCTATAAAAAACCATCACATGTTAATATGTTCTCATCTACGTGAATAGACAAATCCAATCTCGTTCTCTTCCTACACTCATCAATCGAGCCATACGAATGATGTTCACGATCATATGTTTCGGATTCAAGACATTTTTAACACTTGCGACACAAGATACTCCTTCGTAAGTTTCTGAAATGTTTTTCTTATATAAATTGAAAATCATCACCATGTCATGAGCTACTTATTTCAAAAGATTTCTAAATGTATGCATCTACAACTGTTCTCAACATTATATATACATGCTTATTCTAACATCCGCAATACTTCAAATTTTCTTTTTGCAGTTACAATTCATCATTGTCCTCGAAGACGATCTCAAGACTAAAATATTTTGTACATTTCTTGCATATCTTATATCTTATCGGTATTGAAATGTACACAATCTTCACATAATCTCTCACATTCTTCAGTATACTTTTTCCGTTTGATAAAAACCATCACATGTTAATATATTCTCATCTACTTAAAGAAATGAACCTATTTTGTTGTTTTCTATGTTTATCATTCGAGTCATAAATAGAAATTCATATGTATCAAACTGAAAATACTTTCAACAAATATGATATCATATATTCCTTTTTACTTTTTATTAATACTGCATCGTATAAAAACTAAAAACTAGCACAATATTATTTATGTATCTTCTAACTTTCATAAATTTTGAAATGTAAGTAATAACACAGTTTGAAATTATTCTAACCTCCACAATATATTCCAAATGTTTTTTTTTTTGCAATTGCGATTGATCACTACCCTTGAAATGATCCGAAGACTCATAAAATTCTATATATTTCTTGCATACTATATACTATTTCAATACATATAAAAATTTACAACATCTTCATATCATTCAAGATGCTCATTGTGACTTACATAAAATTATAAAGTATTTTTTTTTCATATTCGAAGATAGTCTTATTATAGCTCTCAAAGACTATATAAACTTTCATCATCTTTTTAACATTTATCCACATACGTATAATTTCAACTTCACATATTTCATCTTCGAAGACTCATGATATGAAGTGGATTTCACTTCTATAGTTTCATCTCACAGATTTCACCTTCTAAGATTAGCGAGATCTTGCAAATGCATAATGCAATGCAATTGCATGTGTAGCGCCTTGTTTATTGCAAACCGGAGGTGGAATCACAGTCGTTTAGTTACTGTGATTCCACCTCCGGTTTTCTTACCTTCGCGAAATTGCCCGTAGACGTTCATGGGACCGAGAAGACATTTTGGAATTCGGAGGACCGAAGGGGCTCTAATGTTCGTAGGTGAGTAAAAAGCTGCAAGTCTTGTCATGTCCAACGTGGCTGCAGTGACTCACTGGGCGGCAACAATTCAGTTCAGTGCGAGAACAAGGTTGACTACGGTACTGCAGAGCATCTCGTGAGTTTTGATCCGTTTCCTCAAATAGGTTACAACCTTTCGTGCAAAATGTCTGCGGCCGATATTCGCCTGGCTCGGACGAACTCCGTCATCTCATCTCATCTCTCATCGTTCTCTGGAAAAACGTTTTGCGTGTACTCTTCTTTTCCTGCTCTGTAAAAACATTATGGGTAAAAGGTGAGCACAAGGAACGGAAAGGACAGCCAGACACAGACGGACACAACGATCTATCGTACCGAATGGCACGTCACGGAACGAAGGCCAGACTCCACAGCTACGAGTCGAGCCTGCCTGCCTGCCATCGTCAATCTGCAACAGGGAACTCCAAGGATCGAGTGCTCGCTTCCCTACATTCTAGCCTCCGGCGGGACCCACCGCAATCATTGGCTTCCTTCACCCTACCCAGGATAATCCACATTCATTACTGTGCAGATCTAACGGCATCTAGGTCCCCTCTCGTTGATCATCGACGCCAGATATAAGAGTATTTACACTGGTGTTCAAAGATGGCGGCGCTAGAAGTTGAGCGGCAGCCCCAGAAAACGAGCATTCGTACGTGGTAGGGTCTATCTATGTATGACCCTCACCGGCCGGGAAAAGTCACCGGAAATGACAAGTGGGCAGTCGATGCAATCACTGCGGTTCGAGGCCTTGTACGTGCCGTCAGATTATTTTAGTATGGAAGAAATAACCTTTTAATAATTAGTGCATTTTCTCTATGAGGAGTAGGTGCGCTAAATGAAATGAATGAGTTCACCAGACACAAGAGTCACGACTCAAGACGAGTGACGGAGGAGTTCCGGTTTCCACGGTCGCAGATGGCGGCGATGCTCAAAATGGAAGTTCTCCTGGAGCCTGGAGAACGTTTGTAGCTGTCCGATGATTGGCCGATTGCCCAATCGCCAACCGAATTCCTGCTTTCCTTCCCTCCCTACCTCTCCACCAGTTCCAAGCCCCCATCAGGCGCCGCTCTGTACGTACGTACGTGTCTACCGAAGGATTCAAATAAAGTACTATACAGAGAGTGCTGGTGGCTCGTTTGGACAACGAGGCAGAAATTTGCTTGATCATACCCCCAGTACGTTCCGTAGCTTGATCATACCCCTCTTAACGTTTGGTTGTTTGATCATACCCTGACGGATTATTGACAGTCGAACCAGTCATCTTATCTTTTGGTTCATTATTTTAATACTTTCAACCTCGACTAAATACACTGTAATTCAAAATATTTGACATTAAGGACGCGTTAGACTATCCATATTCTCATTTCTCTAATATGTGCAGTCTCACATCTGAATAACATCACAAAGTGACTTGTTTGACAGGCAATAACCAGTCTGGGGTGTGATCAAGCCAGAAAACATTAAGAGCGGTATGATCAAGCTCACGGAACCTATTGGGGGTATGATCAAGCAAATTTCTGGGCTTTCAATCTTACGTGGTGCAGAGAGGTGCGTACTGTATCGAACTAGTAGGGCAACATGGTTCCGTTGTCGTCGTGTGCTCAGTCAAATTCGGTACCTGGTTGCAGGTACCTCTATTATAACTTCTAAGATCGTAAAGCATCAAGTAGCTCCGGATGGTTTTTACTGGGCACGGTGCTTTTTGTGGCGACTGCCAGCCGTTCAGTAATACCGGTAGCTGAGATTGTCGCTCTTCTTGACGAACAGGAAAACTGCCAGCGCGGCTGCGGCATCATATGTTCGTCTGTTTGGTGAATCTGTATCGTGACGTGCCGTCTCGCTGGCTTCTGACTATACATCGAACGTAATGTTACCCGGGATGAGTGTGCAAAGTCTTGCTCCAAGCTTCCTGCCATTTCTGACAGAGCCGGTATACATATCTGTGTTATACGAGAAAGAATGGAGGATGCAAGTGATCCGTGACGCTATTCCGGTGGTGGACTGGACAAACAAGTCCACCACCGGAATAGCGTCACGTATCACTTGCATGCACCTTTCTTTCCCGTCGGATATTCCCGTCACGTTCGAGAATCACTAGGCTGCTTATTCACCTCATGTACAAATTAATATATGTTCTAACCCTTTCGGCGGGAAGGGTTAAAATATATATTAATTTTCTTGTAAAACTGTGTAATTTGAGAATTAAGATCTCTATCTTATTTTCTCAGTAACATATCAGACTTAATTTCTCTTATGGGTTATATTTTGTTGAGTTGGCTACTCCGAGAAGAGTTAACATATATTATTTATAATATTTTATTATAAACTATTTTTATAACATTCATCCATTTTTTGATAAGAGAAAACGAAATTCACTGTACAAGGCCGTTGGGAGATGATTATTGACGTGAAAGAAAAGTGCATCTGAATGCGTCTTCTTTGCATATAATTATGCAAAGGGGTTAGAGTTTCTCTGCATCTACAGTTTTGAAAGTCAAAGTGGATAATAAATAAGATTTACAGACTGTGAACAGTTTCAGTTTTTTGAATAGAGTCGGAACGGTAAAGTAAAGTTTACCATATTTTAGAGATAATTTCAGAACATGACATTTTCAGTTCAGTTTTTGTAGTTCTGAGTGTGACACGAGAAAAATCTATCACACAGGAATTGTCCTCGTGTCTAGCTCAGGTCCGATATATAATTTTGTGAAACTGCAGAGTCCAGTGCGGAGAGAAAGATAAAAAATATCCCATTATGATAAAACTGCGATCGACTCAAGAAACCAAATTGTACCAAAAATGCCAAAAACAGTGCGAAAACAATTTTGGAACTGTAGATGTAGATATTCTCTTAATGTACGTAAATTGTGAAGAACAGAAAGGAATGAGAGACTTTTTGTCATGTAGTGTAATTCTTTTCATATTGTGGCACTGTCAAGTGACGGAGAGAGATAGGACGAAGAGGCTGTGAAAATTAAAAATAAATTAAACTAATTAAGAATTAAAAAATAATTAATTGTTAGCGCATAGTCCTGCAGTTACATTGCAAGCGTAGCTCCTTCTTAACCGTCAGATTGGGAAGGATCAGTTTTAAGATTAAAAATACGAGGATAAACCTCAAATATGAGTATAATGTATTTAAATAATATTCCTTTTTTCATATAGTGTTCTTTGCGTCTGAAGAAAAAAATATTTTTTGTTCAGAAAAACCCCAAAATTGTCATCTTAACATTTCTCTTCTAGTACTAAGTAGTTTGTTTTGAGATAAATCATACCTTGTAAAACTAGTGAATAGTTTAAATTTGATTCTTTATTTCACAGATTACAAGTTAAGATGAAGAAGTAATCACCAGAAACATTTTTGCATATAGAACGATGAAAATTTTCAATTCTCTGAAAACAAACTCACAAAATAAAGTCTTCTGGGTTACAACCCAACCGCACATACTTTATTTCGACTGGTTTTTCCTTTCCGTTTGCATGCCGAGTAGAATTTCGAATTGATATAATCGCGCATTGCTCGTCTTCTGTATCCGCTCATACACACAGGACTCATTATTGCTTATAAAATTACGTTAAATAAAGAAAATAGACCACTCAAAATAATACACTGAGCTTATGGATTAGTTACTAGGTAGCTAAGCATCATAGATGATATTTCAATGATTCATGCTTTTAAGAAAAATGTAACGATTTATCTCCTAAATAAAAGTATTCCCCTCCATATCACTTTAAAAATAGCAAAAAACGGTAAATTTGACACTGATGATAGTATAAGGCACTATTTCTCACTAATCATATATTGAGGTTCGAACACCACGATATGTGTCAAGCGGAAATTGGGACTATAACGAACGGTTTCCATGGTCAAAAAACTTTTATTATTAAATACGTATATCATGCTGTAAATAGAAGGAAAAGTTTACAAAAAATACAAGAGTGTATATAGTGTTGGGAAGTGTATCATGGTATCACTTCATGTAATCAGCAGGAAGCACTTACATGAGATTTGATGTCTTCTTTTCTTGATACTTATGTTAGTGACCTTGACATATTCGTCAGTGTCTGTCAGTGAAATGCTATGTGGATTCAGTATTATGATTTCTCATCCACACTTTTCTACCTAGAAACTTCTCTTAGAAATTATGGATCATGTGGGTCGCAAGTAACCGAAACAGAACTTCATATGGTAATGAGGTATAATGTCATAAAACACGGTTTGAAGCCTAACATAAATCTTTCCAATATTTGTCTGTAATAGGGCATGTCAAAGCTAAAACGAAAGATTTTCTAACAGTAAGAAAGAAAATCTTCGTAGTTTTATCCAATGCGAGTTTTGTCTACAGTAGTCAGTCGTGTATCACTCAAGGGGTGTTTTTGAATCGTTATAAGTTTTTGAGTTTTTGATAATTTCGATAAATTATTGAAATTCTAAATTTATTTACGGCTGAAACTCATTTACAATTTGAAAAAAAGATGAGTTAAAGCTGGTCGATGCAGTTTCCTGCTGCTGCCTCCGGAGATATCCGTAGAACATCCACGTAACACTTGCCCACAGAAGACGAATATTTCCCAAAGGTTCCAGCTTTGACACGCGCTAACAATGTTTTCTGTAACGAGGTTTTTGTTTAATCAGCCTCCAAATACAACAAGTGAGCTTTACTAGCTCTGCAGTGAATATGCATGCTCGATGAACTTCTGAGAACTTTTGCTAACTTATTGTTATCAGAGAAATTAAAAAATATTAAAAATATTTACCAAGTAAAAAATATTTATCAGATTTTTATAAATATTAATTATTAATCCATACCAGAAAAAAAAACACATGGAAGAGCAGGAGATAAACTATAAGTGCTGAGTTGACTGCTGCACTTCAGAAGGTACAAGTCCGAGAAGATATAATCACTTAATGCATTCATTAAATGTGAGTTTAATTTATTACCTAACCTTTCCTATCAAAAGAGTTAAATAATATATTAAACGGGTACGCATATTCCCCCCTCTTCCGGGTTCTAACCAGACTGTGCGAGTGAGAAAATTACATCACCATACTTTTGTCACGAGAATGACTTGGGTACATTTAGCATAACCTTCAGGCCGTTGTGGTTTTTTCCTCTGATGCAGGATAGAGAATCTTTAAAGGGAATGCAGAGCGATGATTTTTTACATGCGGAAGAGACGGCAGTTAGAGAATGTTTTTTTTCTCACCTCGACAACTTTTATTCTGAAAAATAAAAATGTAACTGTCAGAATGATATTTGAACTTAGAGTATCATCTGCTAGCTGCATGACAGAAATCTGGTAACTGAGGACTTTTCTGTTGACAGATACTGAACTAATATTGAGCAGCATATGCAAAGATTATATGTTAGCGAGTTGCATCTTCAAGGGCTTTTTTAGAGTATGTGTTGCTGTCTTTACGCTTCTGCAGGAAACAGCAAAACAAATTTCAAGTGTGATATGAATTGACAGAGGAACAAATAATCCATAATTTCTACGCAGAAAAGTGCGTCTTGCAACTCCAGCAGCGTGCTAAAGGACTTGTTATTTTAATTTATGAATATATTTTGATTTATTATTTTGATTTATGAATAAATTTATCTCCTAACCCTTCTTGATAGAAGAATTATGTACTAAATTTAACTAACCTCTCTCTTCC
This sequence comes from Asterella californica, assembly GCA_036924285.1. Lineage (NCBI taxonomy): Eukaryota > Viridiplantae > Streptophyta > Marchantiopsida > Marchantiales > Aytoniaceae > Asterella > Asterella californica. The sequence goes on from JAYKYS010000001.1 coordinate 42,351,510, forward strand.
ATCTTCATATGGAAGAGGTGCATAAGCACTATCATATGCATCCGAGGATGGGTAGCCAAAGAGGGAGGGAAAACGACGGTCGGAGAAATCGAGGAAAAATAGATGGACAGGATCCGTTGCTGCTGCGGACTAGGTTGTCGATGGATATTGAATGGAAAGTTACCACAGTGCTAGTGCTCAACGCACCACGTCAGGAGTTCATAACTCACCGAGACACTCGCCTTCGCATAGCACAGCCGACGGTAGATTATTTGATAAAAGTTAAGAGGGTTAGATATTCATTCTTCTTCAAAAGACTTAGAGAGGTATTCTAAGAATTAGAATATACTCCAAAATGACATCCGATTGCTTGTGTAAGTAAATCATTATATTCTGAAAATATAAAAACACTATAATGCATGAATTGAAGTGGTCTCAGGTGATTATGCAAAACTTTATTATCGAAATGAATTTTCTTGCTTAACCAAATTATTGTATTCTGAATATATGAAAACACTATAATGCATGAATTGAATTGGACTCAGGAGATTATGCAGAGCTTTATTATGGAAATGAATTTCTTGTTTAACCTAATTAGTGTATTCTGAAAATATGTAAACACTGTAATACATGAATTGAAGTGGGTTCATGTGATTATGCAAAGCCTTATTAGCAAAATGAACTTTCTTGCTTAACCATCACCCGGCAGGTTTAGAAGATAAGATTGTAGAATGAACCATCACTCTAATACAAACTTCTTTGCATTAATCACCTCTTCCAAGTTCGGAAGAGAGGATAATGCAAAGCGTTTTAATTTATTGCCTAACCCTTCTTGCTGATAAATTAAAGCTGACACAAAATCTATTCTTTTACAGGAGGAGAAGCCTGACTTATGGCTCTTGAAGTGCACTTGCACCTAGAGGATATATGGGTTTTGTCCGGAAGTTACGACATATACTTGGCACGTGATATCTAACATTTAGATTATAAATAAATTTTAATTCAAATATTATATATATATATATATATATATATATATCATATAATATTTACAGACTTACACTTAACACTTTATCAATAATCTATATCCGACATTGATAATTGACACTTATATTTTGACCTGTACTATCCGGTCTTCACTGTACTCTCCGGTCCAATTGCCTTTTGAGATTTTGCTTTTTGTGCCCCACTTGTCGTGTGTCTTTAGTTGGTAAAAATAGTTTTATTTTTAATTATTATCTCTTAGCTGGACCTACAGTTACCGGAAGAGCCAGACTTAACCCGTAAAGGGAAGAGTCCAGATATGCCTTTCAAATATAATTACTGCAGTCTACCAAAGTCATTTAATCAATGGCTTAATTGATTATCTACCCTATTCGACAAAAGGGTTAAAAGAACAATTCAGCATATTCTTTTCTTCCGAACTTAGAATAGATGAATATGCATAATGAATAGGGTGAAATGCATACTGAATCCAATCTGAGCCGGTATTTTTTCCATGAATAAATAAACATACTCAATCACCTTTGGAGAACTTTTACTCAGTATCTGTTATCAGAAAAGTTATAACTGTCATATATAAATTTTATACCAAGTTATCTTGAAGATCAAATTTATGTTTAAGTGCTGGTCGGTTATCGATTATAAAATATTCAATAAATACTTTAGTTTATTACCTTAACTCTTCCAGTAAGAAGAGTTAGATAATAAACTAGGTAATTTAAGGTTGCAGTCTTCTTCCATCGAAAATCAACTTCAGTAAATTTTATTCTCTATATATTATCGAGAATATTATAAATATTATATAGAAAATCTAAACTAAACTTTAAATATTAGTCATTCTGGGAACAAAGGTGACGTTAGTAAAAAATCCATAAGTGAAATGCAGAGCCACGTGTTTCTAGGGATACAAGTGCGAAGCGTGTTGAAGTAAGAAAATACATTAATATACACATTTATCACTTAACTCTAATCGAAATAATTAAATGATAAATTAATGTTAAACTTGCAGCACTCTTCATGTGAATAACTATACAAGCAATCACAAGCGTATTTCTTTTTATGGTGTATTTCTTTTCATAGTTGTAAGTGGGTAGAATCAACGCCCGACGGCCTGCGGAACGCGGAAAACCGGCAACGCGCTGAAGAGCCATGCGTGGACGATAAATTCGGGTCATACCGGCACTAAGACTGTATACATACAATACTAAGTTTACCAGAGTTAAACAAGTGAATCACAAAATTCTTAGAAAGAGAAGTCGCCATTTGCTAAGACGATGAACGGCACAAGAGAGGTCTCAACCCGAATACCGTCACCAAAGATCTCGCGATCTGGAAACGAGTCACAGAGCCAGCCGGGCAGCCGCCAGGAGAAAGAGAAGAGAAACTAGGAGATAGGAGGTGACGAAGCGAAGCATGATAAAGATAAGTGTCTATTTATAAGAAGAAAACAAAGGAGGGAAGTAGTCTGGACGGAAAACTGAATATTGAATTTTACCGCTGACCTGCAAAATGGGTGAGAGATAGGCCACAAGGTCCGGACCGGCAAGAGCGAGCAGGCGGGTCCCCACTCGCGACGTACAACAACATAGCCGCCAGCTGAAAGAAGAAGGAGAGTATAAAAGAGAAGAGGGAAGGGAAAGGAAGGGGGCACTGATCCCCACGGACGGACGCCTGATCGGACCGACGGTTTACAGCGACGATAGGATAGTATTATTTCAGGTGGTACTTCGTCTTTATTTCAGACTGATCCAAGACGCGGTACGTGTGAGAAGGAGGCATACGTACGATCGACGGTGGAGAGTGAGGGAGAGAATGGGCAGCTCTGGAGTCGAGGACGGGGCTGTGTTTGCGGTTATATCATACAACATTCGCGAAACAGGAGAAGGAAGCGGATGGCACTAAAGTTAAATGATTTCACGTAGTTGTTGACGTGTACTTGTTCACGTAAACTGATACGTGGGAAATACCTGACGCGATGGTCGATGAAGTCAGATGAAGCTCGGAGAGTCGAGGGATGTCTCCAGCAGAGCCTTCGCCGGGACGAGCGAGGGAGGAGGGAGTTGGCAGAGTGACACAACGTGAAGAATCGATTATGGACTCTCTTGCCTCTTTCTCTCGTCAATCTAAGAGCGTTATCCCACAACCGATTTCAGTTTCGATTGCTAGAAATATTTCAGATTATTGTGTTGTGCCGAGTGTGTGAAACTACCTCCATTTTCTCTATTTTTCTTTGTCTTAAACTGAAAGAGCATTGCACAGACAAGCCCTCAGTTTCAAGTAAGTGCGAATATCGAAATCCATCATTCATGTTGCATGTTTATAAACTTCAGGGACTGTCACATATTAGCACACAGGCCAATCTGTCAATGTGGACAGGTTGCATACACGTGTCTATCCGGAAATGCAGGCCGTTTAGTGAAATCATGCTCGTTCAGAACCCGTCTCGTTAAACAGCAGATTATGTATGACAGATTGTTTTGATCTCACGACACTGAAACTGAGATACAGTGCAGGGTACATGCTTCAGTCCAACCCTGAAGCTTAGTTTCAGAAACAAAAAATGCAGACGCAAAATTGTGTATGCAGTTATCCCTAAGGCTGTAACCACACCATACTTTTGGAGAATTGTTTTTTGGTCCCGGATGTTTGGAGGTGAGGGTCGAGAATAAGAGACACAATACAATTATTGTGTTCAATTTTTTATTCTTCAGTTGATTTCTTTTCACAATTTTGGGAATAATCTCTCTGAATTCCTCTGTTCTTTTTTCCTTAGTAGTTTTTGGAGATCGCATGTCTATAGTTTTCATAATAATGATGATTTCTCTCAAGAAGAACGATAGAACCAAACAGAAGTCGATGTAATGCTACTAGTTTATTATCACAAAAAACTATAATAAATTACACATGTGAAATAATTTCAAGAACATTAATTTTTAAAAGAAAAATTAAAAAAACAAAACTCAATAAGATTGGTGCGGTTATGGCCTAAAAGCGTTCTGCCACCAGAACTTTTGGAACGATTTGTATCTATTTCAGCGGTGTGTGTTACGTCTCATAATAAGAGGATTCTCCTAACTCTATACAGTTTCTGGTTTCCAATCAGGTTGGAGACGAGATTTATTATTTCTCATATTTTTAAAAATAGATGATCGCCAGGTGTATTTGAGTTTTTGTCCGATTTTTGAACCCTTATAGGCGTGATGAGTCCAGCGAGGAGACAAACAACCCAGCCGGTCATAATCTACCATAACTTTCGATAGAAATGAATTGCTGCTGCTAAAAACTGTCGAAAACAATTCCAAACAGTCCATGTACGAAGAAGCTCCAATGGCCACTTTTGCAAAACTCTCCTCCTGATCAAAACTACATGATTCAGATGAGAAGACGTAAGTATGAAATGTCAGAAGGTGTGAAGGATTCCAGAACGTATGTAGACATCGGATTCAAATGTTTTTAACCATGTTCAAGACATTACCTTTACAAGTTTAAATTACTATCTAAAGTTTACAATAAATTTTGTTTGTAAAATTTACGGCAAATACTTGGAAAAAAGTTGGCAAATATTATGGGGATCCTTTACGAACAAGGATCGAGTGACCCTCAGAATCTGTCCAAATGACATCGTCAAATAACATCTTCCACTAAACCAAATAACCATGCTCAATCGGTTCTCGAGAATTTTTGCTCCTTTTATGTTATAAAAATATTATAAGTATTACAAAAATATTCTAATTAATTTTAATACATATTAAAATTATAATTTAAATATTATATGTTAGTTATGGAAACATGATTAGAAAATCCATAAGTGAAGTGCAGGACTATGCATTTCAAAGGATACAAGTGAGAGAGCCTACTTGACCAGAATAATATATTAATTAATACATTAATTTATTACCTAACCTTTCCCGTAAAAAAATTTAAATAAAAAATTAAGCTTGAAGATGGAAGAGGTGAATAACCATATATGTATGCCAAGCGTCTAGTCAAACCTGGCCCAGGAAGAGGAGAAGCGAGATATGAGGGAGAAATTGGCTTTGGATGGAGTGGAATCAACGACCATTTTAGAGATATTCTCTGATATCTTTTTACTCTGTATTTTGTGTATTTGTTTATATTATACAGATATATATATATGAAATAATTTTAAAATATTTTAATAATTTTAATAGTTTTATAAAGATTACATATTACAAGAACCACAAGGTGTGTAAGTCCGGAGAGAACTCATAAGTAAAACATACAACACGCACTGCAGAAACCATAAGACGGAGGCTTTGTTTTCAAACCAATATTAATTAATGATTACATTAATTTATTACCTAACCCTTCCCAACAGAAGAGTTAGGTAATAAATTAAACATGCCAGGTTAGTGTGGTGAATATAAAAACTCCAAGTGCTTCTTTCAGTTAATATATATGCAGTCAAAACATACCCGAGAGTGACAGCAGAAAACAGCATGAACCCGGGTGGTGACAGTTTACTCTGGAAACCACACTTACTCTATGTTTACAGAAAATGTTCTGTTACAAACAAAGATATCACTGCAATGATGAGAACATTTGTTCGTGCCTTCGAATTTTGTGAACTGATACTGGTCTTTACACGTAAATAAAACAAGGTGCTACGCTTTGCAATAACATTTCAGGGCTATGCATTTGCCTGCGAATCATGTTATAACTCACATGTCATATAAGAATCGATATAAGAAAATGCAAATTGTTATGGCTTTGCTTTTCTCTTTTGTCTTGCTATTAGCTATGCAAATGCATAGCATAAACACCATAATGTTAAACCAAGCAGATCCCGCATATAGTCAGTATGCGTAAATGAATGACTATTTTTCTTTATAAATTTTACTTTACTTTGTGAGCAAACCTTTTCACGAAGAAAGGTTTGGTCATTAACTAAATTTCCTTCATATAAACCAAGTTAAATAAGCTAGAAATCACTTACCGATGCTGTTGGTTAGTCTAGAAGTGTTTTCTATAACATTGGTTCTAACATTATTTTTATGTCAATTATAAACAAAGAGATAGCTTGTAATGTAATTACGAGACTATGCTTTAGCGATTAATCCAGATCTAAGAAAATTCCGTTTTGGGTTTCACATTCGCTGCGTCCCACCCCTCAGTCAATAAACCAATTGCTAAATTAAATGCTAATATCTGCTACACTACAACATGCTCTTTCCTTTTCTGTTTTCACAATCCACGTGTTACTATGCAGAATAGTTTCTGAAACGATTCAATAAAAAAAAGGAGAATTTTTTTCCTGGAATGGATGGTTAGGTGATGAAGGGGGTGGACGAAGCGGTTGGAAAGTCTAAAAAAATTGAGTTCATTCTGAATAAATCTATAACGCATAGCACCGCAATTACATTGCAATTATACCTCTTTCTTCTCTTCTGTTCCTACATTTGCACTAAAGATCCATACACAACAGAGGTTTCGACCGAAAATCCTGTCAGAAAGCTGTCAAGCCGATACTACAATCTGAGATTTATTGAAGCTTGGCTTTCTGCTGCAACAATCGTAGAAAAGAAAAGTGACCGCGCACTACCTTGTGAAACAGTGCAAACTGAAGATGTGCGATATGTCACCATGGTGACAAGGCTATGATCGTGTGACGGGCCTTCTTTGTGATATTGCTTACTTAGATTTGACGAGATGGCAAAGCGGACGACTTGGACTTGTGTTCGTTTCTGAACTGTACTCGGTAAGGCGACTAGACAAGTAGACCTTTGGACTCATAAAACCACAGTAGTGTAAGGTTGAGCTTGATATCCAGCATAGACCACAAATATAAATTCGAGTATTGTGCGAGACAACACTGAAATGTACAAATTTCGAAATGAGAAATTGAGTGAATGATTTGAGTTCTGACGGACTTGGATTAAATAACCCGCTATCGTATCAGATTTTGCGTGAAGGTTGTCCATGGAAATGTGAGGTTCTTGGTTCTGGAGATATTGTTTGCTGAACAGAGGCAAGAAAGACAGAAACAAACTCGACAACAAGCTTCACAAGATATATCAGCTCTCACTTTATATACACTCCCGTTTCTTTTTCTCTAAGAACACCAAACTGAGAAATGGACGTGAGTGATCTATAATATGCACCCAATCTCCTAAAACAAGTCTATGAATCTCAACCTAGATCCAAAACTACCGAAGTATAGCTCAAAGCAAGAGAAACATCTCTTACTAACAAAAGACTTTGCACTAGTATTGCATGATTCAAATCCAGATCCAAAACACCCATGTACAAGTCCTTAGCTAAAACTAGCTATCACAAGCCGTACATAACCAACTAGAACTCTAATATATCTAAAAGGATGAAAATCATAGCGAAGGAACCGAAGAAGATCTATATGAGAACTTTCTTCTTTCGTCAAACAGTCTTCAGATGTCGATAGGGTCTTCCTTCCTAACTCTATTGGCTCCAGGAACCTTCAGATCCGACACCCAAGATATGAATAATTTTCGGTCCCATATGACTAAAATCTTAAAACCTCTTCTTCATGCACATCGTCCAAACAAATTGCTTGATCTGTGATCCGCCTTTCTTGATAGGTAGATCTGGTTACCTTGATCCCAACAAGACCACAAACAAGCTGTTTGGAGTTCTCCTCACAAAACAACGCAAGAAATTTGATCGCAAGAAGCAAAAAATTGACAAAAATCGACTTCCTCATCAAAACCAAACCAACAATCAAATCCAAATACTGTCTTCTCTTGTGAGTAGGTGAAGATTCCCTGATCATGTCGACATCAAGAATAAAGAGCTTGACTCATCGACGCCAAGAACAGTCCAACCTCAAATCGTTGATGAAAAAGATGAAAATCGACGTCAGCGCTTTCCTATGAGTCTATTTCATCAAAAAACTCCCAAATCATCTGATAAAACTTTGTATCATATTCAATTTTCTGAAGAACTCGGTGTTATGATCTCAATAGAACTAAGGACAACGAGTTTGGACTCCGGAACAGCTCGAACGGTCCAACTCTCCTTCGTAGATCATTGATGTATTCCATATCACTTTCTCTTCATCTCAATTTTCTCTAGAATACACAATACGATCCGCCTCTTCATGAACTGTCTTAACCAGTGCGTAGCTTGCACATATATGAACCCATTGACGTCTTGCGTGTTTGCATTGGACCTCCCAATCTCCCAAACCATCAGTCGATAGGTCCCAGATAAAAGTTAACATCTTAAGTTGCCTCCTTACGTAAGTTCATAGTACATGAGTTTTGCCCAGATAATGATCAAGAAGCCCCCTTGCACCCTTAGTATAATACCAAGAACAACAAATACCCAGTCAGCATCTATAAGCTAGAGCTTAGCTTGATTTTCTTATCTTTCAAAACTGATACTGTTACTATTAAGCGCCCAAATGAAACAAATGAAGTACATTCTGGAACCTAACAACGAGCTCTACCACTTGGTGCAATGAAAGTCGAGATCCAAAATAGATCAAAAAGTCATTATTCCTTTCATGAACGTCTTTGGAGTGAAAATATAAACTCCAAAACTTTTCAAGTAGGAGTTGGTCCACGACGTGACATCTATCTCTCTAAACTTATGCATCCTCCGATATGCATCAGAGATACCAACCAAAGAGTGGATCGACACCCACAATATCTTGTCATCCTACTTCTCATCTTAGTCAACCTCATCCTCAAGTTTGCAACATGATCATGATTTTTTCTGAATCTATGTCGTCTTTCTTTTTCTTCAATCTTCATCCATTTGTTTGTCTTGGGTCACCTTTTTTAAATCTACACATCTTTCGATATGCATTCAAAGACATAGAAGGAGTAAACCATCATACTCTAGACACCTCCCATCCATCCAGTTGAACCTCACCTTCGAAGTTTGTGACCTATTGTTGTAGTAGACATCACTCGTCATCCTAATTATCACCATGTATCCTGATTGTAATCCTCAAGCTCAAACCAATACATGTCATCCTACATATCTTTCTCTTGCTTTTTTTTACTTTCTGAAAAGTCCACATTTCTACAACCAAAATCCTCAATCGCAACTATTATAGTCTCATTGTACAGTCGAATCCTTCTCAAACATCACCTTTCGTTATTTTCTCTTCTGAAAACCTTTACAACCTCTCAAGCATCATCCTCCCAATCCTAATCACCTTCAGCAATGACTTTCTCCCTTTTAAGCCATCACTACCCATCATCTTATATCCGTAGTCTCGAGAGCATCAGTCCGCTCTCTTTCATTCTCAACATGTTGCTCTTCCTTGATGATGTCAATGTTGGCATCATGGACTTCCCTTGTAGTTGCACCCAAGACCTCTCGTGAAATGAACTCAACCTTTGCATCTCGAATGCATTCCTCTCGACCTCTCTTCACATCCATCGTCATACCAATATCTGATTGTTGTTTACTTGCAACCTCCATGTCTATTGTCTACCCTTTAGCCATCTCCTTCGGTTGTGAAGAACTGTTTTTCACTGTCAGATTTGGAGAAACAATCTCTTCTTGAACCTTCTCCTCCCAAGTCATCTTCTCGAAAGAGATCTCTTCTCTTATATCTTCTTGTTCTTTTTGCAGCGTGAATGCACTATCCAACTCGAGCTGGTTTGGTTCCACGTACCGTCCAAATCATCATTCTGAAGATCATGCTCAATCTCTTCTATCCTAGCACCATAGCTTGTAGCTTCGATAGCTACAACTGCATGTGCCACAAAGTAATCATCGACCAACTTCTTCATCTTTTCTTTATCAACGTTAGCTTGAAGAAGAGTACAAGTACTTCTAAACGTAATCTTTCCATCCTCCCAAGCAATAACCTCTCGTTGCAAACACTCTACAAAGTCAGTGCATTCCTCGCATTGATGATTAGTACCATCATGCCACATACACTAATGTATATGAGTTGGTTTGTGTACAAGCTCCGTATCAATTGACGATCCCTTTATCTTCCAACCTAGTAACCTTAGCTTGCAGATCTTGCATCTTTTGTCGTAGTCTTCGATGATTGGATCCTTCTCCTCTATAATCACAAGTGGAGGTTGAACCTCAAGTACTACCAAAACTGATGTTGTAGTCAGCGATACAAGTGTCAACCTTGTAACTTTTTTCCTTGTATGTCTCAATTTATTTGACAAGAAGCTCAACCACTTCTTGCACAATCTCTCAATTTCTTGTTAATCCTTCTTCTTCGTCCCCATCCTCTAGAAGTAATTCCAACCGTTCTTGCCATAGTTAATCAGCAGGTTGAAGAAACAACTTTGTCTTGTAGGTTTCCAAGGTTAGCTTCTCCACCTCAGATAATTGAGAGAATTGTCTCTCAAACTCCCTTAACATGATATGTGATATTGTCTTTCTTGATAGATCAATCTGGCTACCTTGATCTCAACAAGACTCCAACAAACCATTTAGAGTTCTCCTCGCAAACCATGCAAGAAATTTGGTTATAAGAAGGAAAAACTGCACTAAACATAAATTGACTCCCTGAGGCTCAAATTTGCTCACCACACCCAAACCAACAATCTAATCCACACACAATCTTCTCTTATGCGTTAGTGAAGACTCCTTGATCGTGTCTACACCAAGAACGAAGAGCTTGGCTGATCGGTCGTCAAGAACAGTCCAACCTCAGATCGCAAACGAACAAAAAATTGACGTAAACACTTCCCTACGAGCCAATTTCACCTAGAACTCTCCAATCGCTTGATGAAACTTCATATCGTCTTCAAAATTTCCTGAGGAACTCTGTGTTCTGATCTAGATGGATCCAAAGACATCAAGTCCTGAACGGTCCAACTCTCCTTCGTAGGTCATTGAAGCATTCCAAATCTCTTTCTCTTCATCTCAATTTTCTCCAGAACACACATTACGATCCGCTTTTTCATGAACAGTCTTAACCAGTGCGTAGCCTGCACAAATATGAGCCCAATGATGCCGTGCGCGCTTGAGTTGGACCTCCCACTCTCCCAAATAGTTTGTCTACAGATCGTAAATACAAGCTAATCTCTTAAGCTGCACCTTTATGTCAGTTCACAATACATGAGTTTTGTCCAGATAAGATCAAGCAGCCCCCTTGCACCCTTAGCATAGCGCCACTACAAATACCCAGTCAATATCAGTAAGATAGGGCTTAGCTTGATTTTCCTATCTTTCAAAATCAATACCATCATCATTAAGCGCCCAAATGGAACAAATGAAGTGCCTTAACGAACCTAACACGGAGCTCTACCACTTGGTGCACTGAAAGTCGAGATCCGAAATAGATAAAAAAGTCATTATTTCTCTCCATGAACGTCTTTGGAGTAAAACTATAGAATTTCAAAATATGATTTTTAAGTAGGAGCCGATCCACGACGCGACACCGCAGAATCCTTGCTATCCTGAGTAGGACTATGCCTTCCACGTCGACAACACGAGTCTGATGTGTCACTCGAAAAGTCATAAGAGGATACCTCACGAAGACTCTTAAAGCTGAAGCATGAGGGTCGAATATTCTGACCCAGCTAATCAGCAGACCTTCAAAACGTTGATGCGCTGACAACTCTTATTACCGACCCTAAAGTTTCCAGTAAGCTCTAAGGTGAAACACCTGGTGCGCATGGGTCCTAAGTTGTCAACTCTGGTGTGCAATTGCAGAAACAATCGATTACTAGATGTCTGAAATAACTTTCTCTTCCTCGGAGTAGGCTAGGATGAATAATACTCGTGTTACAGAAACTCTCCCATTACAGCCACGAGGTAAAACACGGAGAGTGAGAAATATCATTTCCTGTTCCTTTGGATTAGTTCAGTAAGCATCCTAATTTTCTTCATGTTCACTCGGGTTCAGTTTCGACTTTAGTCTTCATTCAATCTAATTGTCAGGTCTTGTACTCATCTATCAAGTGTAATAGACAATTCTTCTACTTAAAAATAATTTTTCTTTAAAAAGAAGGAAAAGTAATCGGTTCGGTTTGAACTGTTCAACGTAGAACTCAGCTGAAACCGAATCGTTTAGAGCTCAACTCGTTTAGAATTTTAACTCTTATCTAATCTTTAGAACCGAATCATTTAAAACTAGATTATTTTAGAACTAAACTATATAATCATTTTACAACCATTAATATAAAAGAATTATTAAATTAATTCTTTTCTCTTTTCTCTGCTGTTTATACCTGTACCAAACTACTAAAATACAAAACCCAACTGAAACTTAACTCTCTGAACCGGGAACCTTCAAACTTGAAATCGAAGTCGAACCGAACCTCTGAACTTTAGAACCGAACCGAGAATACAGTTTGGTTCTAAACCGAGACCCGTAACTGAAACCACGTCAAGAGCACGTAAGATGACATCAAGCTGCGTTCCATGGCATGTCATCAGCCACAGCAGAAAGCATTCCAGCATGACGATCGCCAACTCCCTACTCCCGGTCGAAAATAGCTTTCAGGCAGGGGCCCGGTCAAGCAAGTTGGCGCGGCTTCTGACCCTCCGCCCCCCAACCAGCTGCGACCGACGGAGGTCCTGAAAACATTCCTCACTAGATATCATCTGTTCGAAGGCTCGGAAACGAACTTTTAATTGCGAGATATAGATACCTTTGCGGCGCCAGGAAGACGAAGAGGAAGAGGAGTGGTGGGCGGGATCTCGGGTTGGGGGTAACGTGACCGGGGTACAGTTCCCGGGTCCTGGAACGGGAGGGTGGTACCCGCACATTCATCGTGCGTGAATTCGGAGAAGATAACTTTTTACTTATCGAGCATTTCATGCACTAAAGGTTCTGAAGCCAAGACTCTGATAGATACCGTAAAGGTCGGTCCTTTCGTCAGAAAAAGTAAGATCAAAAGGATTTTGTTAAGAAATTATAAGGAAATTAATTATTCTAGAAGGAATTGTTTTAATTATTTTAGTTATTATAAGGAAAATAAGCATTTAGAAATTTTGGTGACCAAAGACGACAATTTTGAGGAAGTACCTTACGGACAAAACAGATAGTGTGATTCAAATCCAAAACTACAAAATTTACTATCAGAGTTATGTCAATATTAGTAAAGAATTTAACTTAAATAGTTACGAAAATGGGACTTATGTACGAGAGCTCATCACAAAAATCTTTACGATCTTGATGATCGTAAAGATCTTTTCAAATCTTGATGTAAACATAATCGAAATACAATTATTACACTATAAATGAGAAAACATATTAGAAAACTCGTTAGAAAAAGATCGTGGGAAAGGACTTGTAACCGTTCCGCACAAACAAGAGTGTTGTAGATAAACTAAAATAAATAAAAATTTATTTAATTTCAAAGAAAGTGATTCGTTCTTCACTTTTTAGTCTTTCTTAGATCGTAGATAAGAAAAGAATATCACATTACTACTACAGCTTGTATATGTATTAGGGCCACTGAAATTTAGCCTTTATGGTTTTACGTTCATAGAAATAAGATCTTTTTTACAATGAGTAGATGTAAAACTTATGTACCACTAACCGAGGTCGTAGGTAATTAGGCGGTATTTGTGTAAATTTATTATTTATAGACTGAAATTCATAAATAGTAGTTGTTGATATATTAAATAAGTATATCACGTGTGAGAATAATAGAATAAACTGCGTTTTTGGTTATTTACAGAAAATGTCCGTGTTTTCTTATTTCCTAAATATCCAAGAAAAGCTTAAATAATGGCCCAGTCTTCTCATGCATCATGTAAATATTTTCAGGCACTAAGCTGGCTTCTTCTACACCTTTGCAACTCTTTTTCGAACATTCAAACTGCGCGAAGTTCATCATCTCTACGGTAACATATAGGTCCGTACCAGTCGTTCTCCATCCGCCAATGCTTCCCCCTCCCAGCTCCACATGACTGGTCACCACAGCGTTTGTCCTTTTTCGTCCATCTCAGCTCATTATCATCTCCTCCGGGGGATCCAGCTAGCCACCCGGCACACCGGTCTTTCTTCACCTTCCTTCTCCCGACGGCACACAGCTACAGATCAGCATCTACTAAAGGAGGCGGGCAGTACCGTACAATCAGGTCCGGGCATTACATACAGCCATTCAGACACCCAGAGCCAGATGAAGGTTGCCATGTAGATTCGCGTGTAATCTACGACCACGGATCATGATTGGCTCGATGGAAGCTCTGATATGAGAATAAACTCGGAGGACGACACGATTCTGCAGTCAGTCTTGAGTCAGTGTACGTACTCTGTATGATACGTATCGAGTATCGTACTCCGTACTTCTTTACCGCCTTTGGTCGAACGAAGAAAGCCACGGCTGTGTTTCCCAGAGAGAAAAGCGAGAGCCCAGAGTCCAGAGTCCAGAGGGACTGGTTCGGCTTGTGCCTACCATCGCAGGACTGGCACCGCAGCAACACAAAATGCTCTAAACCTAAACCCTGTACAAGTTAGGGTGAACGCGACGCAATGAACAGCAAACGGATGGAAAGACCCCATCAAGCCGTACAAGTTAGGTACCTTTTGAGCTTGGCTCCTCCCGACGCCCCTTGAGGCTTCAAGTTTGAACTCGTGCAAGCTCCAGGAGGCTCCCGTCGGGACCGGAGGATTGTGGGCTAGGCGGGGCCGGGGGGGAAGTATTTGGTGGGACATCCCTGTCACATCTCCACCGCGGAATTTCCCGAAAATATTCTCGTAGGGCCACAGTCTGGTCCGGTTACTCCGCTCTCTCATGATAAATAATCATTTCTCCGGCTAAGCAAATATAAGAATTATCTTGCACAATAGAGGTGTCATTACTGGAATAAACTCTACAGATTTTTAAGGCGTGGCATAATAGCATTATTGCTTCGGTAGAGATTGTTATGGATTTCTTCTTTTTGCCCATGTTTGCATCCTCGTTCACTTTTTGTTGGGAGTGGAAGTTTACAATATCAAACAAAGTCAATCGCAATTCTCAGTTCATCTGGTCATATTAAGTTATGGTTATTAGTTGTTCGGTCGTGAAAGAATCGTTTGTTTAACTTTGACACACCCTATCACAGCATCTAAAAGCTAGAATCACTCCACAATCTTTGAAGGTAGCTGAGAAACGTTACAGCTGTGGCTATTCAGATGGCTGCTGCTTTTAAGTACTGACAGTGGTTATGTTTTTGAGGGTGATAAAGCTATTGCTCTTATCAAAATATATATATTTTGAAAAATTAAAAAGATAAATATAAATCCATCTACAAAAGTTGAAAACTGAAAAAGCATCTACTTGATTCATATTTAACTTAAGCTAAAGAATGAGACGAGAAACCACAAGATAGGACTAAACTATTTTAGAACTGTTAGAGAAATACGTGAAGGACTCATCATCTACGGAACAAACGATAAACATCAAATACCATCTGCCGTCCAACGGAGTGGTTGGTTTCAGGCAATTGAAGGTTTTAGCCAGGTTTCGTGCTTGCAACCCTGGATAGATGATAAAGAGCTTCAAGTATATGGAATCTGCGACAAAGAAATTCTCCAAAACTTAGTCAAGTCACTGCCAAGTTGTTTCTAAAAGTATCAACCTGGCTCAAAGTTGAAAAGAGTAGTTCCTGAAGCGAGTAAACTAAATAAGGTTAAGTGTTTTTCTTTTAATAAGTTCCCATGTATAAAACTATGAACTTGGGACATATATCGAACATAATTCTCCATGAAAACCGTTCAGAGAATATCCGAGCTCGCATAAAATCCTCCCCCAACACTGCTATGAGGGAAGAGGTCCAGCACCTCCTACATAACGGGAAGTACAAGGGTGGTACTTGGATTTCTCCAGTCGGGACCTTACCGAGTCCCACTTGGAGTCCACAAGCTTGTGAGTGTGTTTTTACTGGGTCCCGACAGGAGTCCACAAGCTTGTGAGTGTGTGAGCCAGCTGCCGTTTCTTCTGGCGTTTCAGCGTAGATTTTGGGGTTGGTATTGTATCAGAGAAGTGCATCTGCAAGAAAAGAAAGACGGCCAACCAACAGCAATGTGTCAAGTCTTACTGATATTTCCATCTCCTGCTAACTGCTCCTCCTGATCGGCCCAGTTTTGAAGTTCTAAAGTCTGAATATGTCTCTTCCTACATATTACAGACAGGTCCCCACTTTACATTGACCGCGAGTGTATGCCTGTTCGTGATCCTGGGTCCCAACCAAGCACCCAACCTCAAAAGCAAGTGAGGACTGTACAACCAACTTGTCATTCAAACGCATCATCCCAGAAGATGATTTTGGATTTTCTGCCATTGCAAACGGCGGGGCCAAACTCATATCATTGGGAACTTGAACACTTTTCAGGGCATAGGTGGACTTCACATGAGATTTGTCGGTGCTCAGAGTGTTGCTCTAAGGGAGGGGGGGAGTGAGGGAGGGAGGCTCCTTCAGGAGAGGTGGTAATCAATCACTCAATCATGTGAGACGTCATATTGTTTAGAATGGTAGATTGTTGTGGTCGGAAGCCCAGCTGAATCAACAGATAAGATGGACTGGCGGCCGGAACTAGACATTCATGAGAAAAGTTCCAACTACAGTACTGTATAGATAGATTAGCAAGATGTAAAGTGACTGCCTCTGTTACAGTATGGGCCCATGTTGACCCTCATAAAAACCAACTTACTTTCAATCAAGGCGGCCAATTTGGGTTTGCAAATCCCAAATTGGCCGCTCGGGTTTGGACCTAGTTTCCAACCCTGAGGACTATAAGGAACACGAGTCATCATGAACTGGTCTGAGCAATCATGAGCGAGGAGGATGTATCCTCTCGCTTTCCCAAATTCGATTGTTTCTCTTCTGTAAGCCGATTCTTCTCTTGATAATCATGCTCACCAAGTCAAGTTCACTTCTTTTCGTCGTAGGCTTCATTACTATTTATTGTTTCAAACTCTTACACAACTCTCCGTAGCATAAATAAGGAAGAAATCAGTTGCCACTGTTGGTTTTCGAAGGGCTGTCATATCCTCTTGCTCTGTAAGCAAGCTTCCCTACCGTGATCGAGATCTGCCTCATCTGATTCCTCTCATCTCCTTCCCCCAAGACGTCTTTCTTATAACACACTCCTGAGCCTAACGTTGCTTAAGTTTTCTGGATAAGAGACCAACCTATAATAATCGAAGCTCCTTGATCCTCCAGAAGTTCAGAATCTGGCATTCTGATCCTGAACTGCGGTAGGCGAGTCAGTAAGATCTCAGCTTGTCCTATATTCTGGACGTTGCAACTGTAGGTTATGCAAACAAAGGGAGAGACTTTTTGGTCTATCGGTAAATATCGTGGGTTTTCATCTAGTGGTATCCGGTTTCACTATTCAAAGTGAAGGGGTAGTCTGTTGCTATCAGACATTACGGCCCCCCGGGAATCAGAACACTTTACCGGTTGATATTACAGAAAACCCCGGTTACCCCCAGCACCTCATCGAAGGAACAATGTATCTCTTTGAGCGAAGAGCTCAGTAAGCAGCATGAGCAGTTTTTCCAGATACGGAAGAGCGGATATACTCCTCGTGCCCCAACTGGAATCCGTATATTGTACTCAACGATGTATTAGTATTATGATGGGTTCGAGTGGGTAGCACTTGTTCCGGTGGACGGTAAGAAGAAAGCGACGAGCGGAGTCGTCATTACTGCTGGGCCTTGAGAGCTTGAGCAGCCGGTACTTGTAAGTCGTGAGTGGATAACGAGTCTGGAAAGGGCGAAGCATGAAGACAGAAGATAGACCCTTGAGAATTCCTTAAATTAGGGTCTAGGAATCTCCTCCAGGTAAGGAGCAGGGCAAAACTGTGCGTCATACATACATAGATGGTGATGGCTGCTGAATCTAGATCTGGACAGTCAGGGGCTCTTACAGTCAGTACTCGAAAGCTTTTGAGGAATAAATGGAACCTTTCCTTATCACACATGAGCCAAGGGAGATTATACGTACGGTACGGATGCCGTGTACGCACAAGAAAAGAAAAATGTGTCCTGCACATCATTACTTACTCTAGTTAGTGAAAGAGAGAGAAAAACAAAAGGATGCTCTTCGATCATTAGAGAAGCGAGCGTACAGGATCCTGCAAAAGAAATACACTGTATTATCCCCCCATACAGTCGTAAAACTTTTCAAACCTACGTACAATAACTATAGTAGTACCTGATGTCCAGACTCCAGAGACGAAGGGGCGGAGAGAGAAAGAGAGAGAGAGAGAGAGAGTAATAAGTATGGCACTGGCGGTCGACCGTACCGTACAGTAGTTAACGTAAAACGTCCGTCCATAATGACACACTCTCACGTATCAGATTTTCCAGGCTTCTGATCCGGTAGAAGAGAAGAGGTAAGTAAGGGATCTGACAGCGGGGACGACGGGGGGAAGAGATCCCCGCAGATACCGAGGAAAACCTTGTGGAGAACTCATGATTCCGTAACACTTATCACTTAAGCTGCTGGCATATATTATGTAACGAACGTAATTAACGTATCACAGAAAATATTTATAGCTACTCGAAGCATTTTGAATCGAGAACGGACGGAGGGGACTCAGGGGAGGGTAAGGAAAGGAGGGGCCTCGAGGCTCGAACAAGCTGACGTGTACAAGTCAGTCATCACCGCAACTGAAAAGAAACCGAACGAAGCCGCAAGTACAAGGGGGAGAATTTCGGGACCTGGGCTTCCTTTCCAATTAAAGAAATGGTTAACTTGCTGCAAACTGGATTCAATACACTAATTTAGTCCCCCCTCGCTCGCTGGGCCTTGCCTTCAACTGCGTCTTCTAATCCCCCTCTCCTATTGTTCCACCAGTCAGTCCTCAGTAGTAGTAGTTCATGCTAGTGTACTGCTTCGCTGCTGCTCCCGAGGAAAGGCTTCCTACGTCGAAAGCGAAATATTTCAACGAGATACGAGATCTACGGGAGCACAAGTCTAAGATTTGATTTCGACTTGGCCTGCTCTAATTTACCGTTCATTTCTCGTGTTTGAGGGCAATTAATACTAATAATCTACATTAGCACGCTAATCAGCTAAGCAGTTAGTTCGGACCGGCCGAACAACAATCAATCAGATACCTTTTACAGAATAAACAGAGTTACGAATTTGTATCGAGTTGGCTCCGTATTCGAGGATCAGATCAGTGTACTGTTCTGTATAGGTACATCGAAGCAAGCGCAGGGAAGTCTTAGCATATATGTATATATGTTCAAGATACCGGTTAGTCATCAAAGAAGAAACTAAATACCAGTAAGAGGATTCTACTCATACGTAGGCTTTCAGTTGAATCTCAACTGTGGTTAATTCAACCCCTTTATGGTAAACCAGAGGAGCCCGTTTACGAACATATGGTCTAAATTATCTATCTGGCAAAAGCTACTGTAGGTGCTACTAACTAACGCTGGTCGACTAGCTACCTAGGTCTGTAGGCCTCTATTGTACCATTTCTTGAAAATAAGGTTTTCAATCAAAAGGGGAAAAGGAATACCTAATTTAGTAGAGCTCAGGCGATAAGTACCATGTCCCAGCAGACTGCTGTGTAGTGCATGAGGCGACTGATGAGCCGAGGCGGGGAGCTGAGCTGAACTGAGCTGAACTGACCTGACCATAAGTAGCAGTCCCACTTCCCCCTTTCCTTCTTTCGTCTGCGTCGTGACGCTCCTTTCCACTCACTCCTATACATTGACGAACGCAACACTCGGTGCAGTTAGCGAGAGCGAGAGCAGTCAGGTGATTTGCAGCAGCAGCAGCTCACTCTCTGAAGCCGATCACTCCGCGATCGAGCTTGTTGAAGAAATGGTGGGTAGGATTTCTAGCAGTGTGACTCAGGTGAGTGTGGCCCAGGTGACGATGTCCACCACGACGAGCTCAGGAGCAGGAGGGGGAAGAAAAATTGGAGAAAAGAGGGGAAAGAGAAGCCGCGATGGAAGGTACCGAGGGGTCCGACGCCGACCGTGGGGTCGATACGCAGCCGAGATCAGAGATCCCAACACCAAGGAGAGGAAATGGTTGGGAACATTCGACACAGCGGAAGATGCAGCTTGCGCTTACGACAATGCAGCGCGGGAGATGAGAGGCCCCAAGGCCCGAACGAATTTCGTCTTCCCGACTTCGCTCCCCGCTTCCAAACCCTCGTCGAGCTTCACTCCAACCACGTTCGGCTCCAATGCGCTCGAATGGATCCAGCGCAGCTTCGTGTCCAGCTCGAGCTCGTCGTGGAACCCCACGGCCACGGCCACAACCACGACCACCACTAACCCACATACAGCAGCTGATCAGTTCTCATCACAAGGATTCCCCGATTATGGCATGCTGCGGGATTCCTCTCGTCTTGTGTCCAGTAACAACATGCTCGCTGAGCCTCTCCGGGATTCTTCTCGTCTTGCGTGCAGTAATAACATGCTCGCTGAGCCTCTTCGAGATTCCTCTCGTCTTGCGTCCAGCAGCAACATGCTTGCTGAGCCTCTTCGAGATTCCTCTCGCCTTGCGTGCAGTAACAACATGCTCGCTGAGCCTCTTCGAGATTCCTCTCGTCTTGCGTGCAGTAGCAACATGCTCGCTGCGCCTCTGCATGATTCCTCGCGTCTTGCGTGCAGTAACAACGTGCTCGCTGAGACTCGTCTCGTATCCTCGTCTGGGTCTCACACCAGTCTCACCTGTTTCAGCGATGGTCTCGACGAACTTCAGAGGATCTTTCAAACTCCTTGCACTAAGGGACCAAACACTAGCGCCTCCATTTCCTCCAGCTCGGCCTCGAGCTCCAGCGCGCTCACTCCGGCAAATACCACTTCGCTACTCGATGATCAGATTTTCCAAAGAAAACTCGAAGAGCAATGCCAGCAGATCAGAATTGAGGAGCTGAGCGTTTCCGGTGCATCGATAGGGCAGCAACTCCAGGATCTTCAGATGCAGTTCTTCTGCCAATCTCCCGCTTCGTCTTACGACGATGGCTTCTACGGTAACTGCGAGGGCTTCTTTCTGGATGCCATGCCCGCCCTGCCCGATAACGATTACTACGACATTCTAGGGACTTTACCCGAATTTGCCGATGATCCTGCACTCCTACTCGTCGCCCCGCTCATGTAAATGCAGACACTGGGAAAATTTCTCATGTACACGATCACGTAAAAATAAAGTTTCATAGTTTTGTATGTATACATTTTGTCGATGGTTTTCTCTTGAACTGGCCCGATGCTGTTTGTCTGTTTCGATCAGTGCTGACCAGCTGGGAGGCTTTCCGTGAGGAATGCATGTAGTGTCCTGACTTGCCAAATTGGCAACATCAAGCAAATCTCCGTCGGCAGTATCAGAGTTGTCCTGGGCGTTGTCCTACTTTTGCCGGGTATAACATCAAAGCTTGGTGTGAACTGACCAGCTGTTTGCGTTTCTGTCACCTGCATGGATCGACTTCTTACTTGGAATTAGGGCTCGTTAACGCTGTTGTGCTTGTCTGAAGCGATCGACTATTTGTGTGGGCTGTGCGGAGGTGCATGAACACTCGCAGGAATTACATCGCAAGGTCGCATTCATCTGTTGGCCATGGACGCTCGCTTCACAGTGGGGTTGAGCCTGTGTACTGCTTGCTTCATAGCGTTCCCTTGGGATGAAGTTTCTTTCGGGTTGCTTGCTTTAGTATATTATACGTCGCGAGGTCGTCGGATAGAGCGAGCGGCCGGTTTTTATCTCGACAATCGTGATTTGTCAAGCTTTGTGGCTGAGCTTGTGACTGTGAGCGTTTTGTAGAGTAAGTTAGAATCGAGGAGTGGAGCGCTTGATCGATCGGTGGTGACCAGTTCTCAGCATTGTAGCTCGCAGAACACAACAGCCAACTTCAGTGGAGCTAGTTTACCGCCGCATGTAGCATTTCCGTCCAATAGCATAGGGTTCATCGTGGGCTCCTTTCATTTCAGGCGAGAGCACTCCTGAGCTCATGTTGGAATGCGTTCTTGCTCGTGCAGTCGGCTGCTGGGTAGTCTGGTGGAGTACATTTAGCGTACTGGCCGTTCCATTCCATATCGGTCATCACTACTCCAGCAGGAGGACCTACAGCGATCGAGTTTGCAGCCCATGAGTTCTAGTTCTAACCTACAAACATTATGCATTCTTCAATACTATTCGACTGCATAATGTTCGTGATGTAGGGACCTGGTCAGAACAGGCCTGCTTGAGTGAACTCTCAAGCAGGTGACGTTCCTTAAGCCATAGGATAAAGCGACCATTCGTTTTGATCAGAGCACGGATTTCGGGGTACAACGAATATTCGACCTTTCTTCTGTTGATGTTGATCACTTCTACCGAAGAGACAAAATTGGCCATTTCTTCCAGCACAGTTTGTTCGAGCGAGACATGTATCGAGAAGATGCATCACTCGAAACAAGGGAGCTGCTGGGCTTTTGTGGTGCTCTGACTGATACAACAATTCACAGGGCAAGGGATTCGATTGTAGCTCGGTCCAAGAGAAGCATTTTCTCACTGTTCTTGTGTAGAGCCACGTTAATGAAGAAGGATATCGATAACTGTTATCAAAGTAAGACCCTTAGTCTGAATCTCAGACTGGAGGAGAATTCTAACTTTGCATGAGTTCCACTGCATACACTCGCGCGGACCACACAAGAACTCCGGTGACCTGTGAACGATACGAGTATTGACGTAGACCTGAATATTTGCAATGGAAAGATGAAGCCTTTGTAAGCTTTGCCTTCAGCACATTACATTACAAGCTTGGTCATGTTGCTAAACGAAGGGGTTCATGTCTGTCTTTGAAGCCACTATAGAAGCACTATTTTCAACCCTCTAGCTGCAGCTCGCAGTAGAGCTCCGTTTGAGTTCAGCAGAAGACGAGGCCAGCAAAGCTTTGCTAGTCGGGATCTAAAAACATCAGCCGAGAAGTGAGGTCCCAATCGTTTCAGAAGAATGTTGCCTAATCTCTGTATTTCCACAGAGTAACTAAAAATTACACGCACTGAGTTGAGATTAGTCCCGCTCCAAACTGCTACCAAGAATATGCGAGTCACATATCCTTTCAGAAAACGTTCACAATCAAAACCCCAACCACGAAACTCAAAATACCGACCTGTGCAACATTATGCATATTCTTAAGCGTGGGACGACCTTAATTAGCGAACTGATTGGTCTGAGGGAGCAATATATACCATCCTCGGAAGGTATTCCAGAACCAAGAAAAGGAAATTACGAAATACCCTTCAATCCAAAAGTAGTTGGGGGTCTAAACGCCGCACTGAAGCGAGCTCCAACAGAATGCACACGCACAACAACCAACCGATCCATAAATCAAACAGTCCCTTCAGCTCAGAAACGATGAAGCATCAAACACGACACAGTTCGACACGGTCTCAACCTCAAAGAACTGAAGTGAGCTCAGTCAATCGCACGCACACGCACATACGAGAAAGAAATCGATCGACAGAACGAAAGAACCAGACCAAATCGCAGTGACATAAAAACACAACAGACTCCTTACGGTCCGCTTCAAGTACATAGCCGTGCGAAGGTAGATGATACGGTAGAGAACTATGAGCGTCGACGTCCGTCTCAGTTGCAGTTCGGAGCCTCGTCGAACAACCGTCGTCAGCTCTCAGTCACAGTCCGTGCTGACTGCGATCCACAACAACGGCTTGCTCCGCTAAGAGCATCCCTACCCGGAACCGCTATATTAGCGGAGCAAAACTGAAGCGCGGTGACAAGGCTGTTTCCGCCGTCAACTTGGGGACCATCGATCATCATTTAGCGAAGGCGCTACATGTAGTAGCGTAAACCTCGTCCGGTGGAAATGGCCACACACTATTTATTGCTCTTGTGTGAAAGTCGCGAAATGTTAGGCCGCTGTTTGTTCTGTCGAGGGCTGAAATGGCATACAGAATAGACACTGCCGAATCGTGCGAAAATACCGAACTCGAAAATAGTCTGGAATCTGGAGCCCTGAGGGGATGCTCTAATTCACTCCTTAATGCGCTAAATATTAATCTCCCACAAGTCGTCGCCCATTGGTTTGCAGTTCTATGCCACAGCAGGATTCGTAGTGTTAGTTCCCCCGTTCTTCACCGTTCGAGTACAGGAAGGGGGAAAGTGGAAAAGAACACGGCAAATCATAGTTTAGAATAGTCTAGCTAAGAATTGCGCTGATAGTGCTGAAGACGCAATGGGCGAGCAAGAAAAGAAAAGCAGTGATGTGCAGTGCAGTTCAGTTCAGTGTAGGCAGGAGGAGTTCCCTCTTACAGATCTCCCCTCGTTGTACCAGCTAGCTAGCAGCGTTTCACAGTCACAAAACAAGCGTCACTTCATGCCTTCGTTCGTACGTAACCGCCCATGGGAAAGTACAGACTTGTGGAAGGCAAGCTAGGCCTGCTCCTTTCTTTCTATAATTCTTACTGGCGCTATGAAGGTTTCCCGAGCATCGACCGCTCCGAGTATGCGGAGCTTCGGCTGCAGGATTTTCATTTTGGGTTTAGCAGGAGAATTACAATCATGACTGCTTGGCTTGGCTTGGCTTGGCTTAGCCTCCGCTGTGCGCTTTACCGGTATACTTGAGGATTTCATATCCAGCATGAGGACGAATGTGTACGCGATCCATTTGATTTGTTCTTTTTTATAGCTAGCTGGTGGGGTAAATCACAGATGACGGTTGCAGAGGAGAAATCACGGTCAAGCTACACCAAACCTGGCACAGTGGTGCCCCGACTTCTACTCACTCAGCAACGCTCTCCCATCATCATATTCACATGATTCAACCTCGCTGTTCAGCCTGAGGAGGCGGGCAGGTCCGTGGCGCTCACATGTTCAATGAGATTGATTGCTGATAAGCGCAGTCAGTAGTAGATTCCTCAACTCTCTCACTCTCACGAGCTGCAGCCGTAGCGGCTAGCTCTCAAGAATTTCAGTAGAAGAAGAGTTGCAGAATGCAGCTTCTGTTGATCGCAAACAGTTACTCACTCAAGGGAGAGGAACTGCTCCTCTTCCTTCAGTTGGACAGTCCAGTTGCATAGTGCTTACTCTCCCTACCAATCCAAGAACGCTCACACAATGTCCCATGAACAAAGAGCGCCTAAAAGTCAAGCCAGATGAGACTTCTCCAGCATCCACGTCAAGCTTAAGGGTTGCTGTGTATCATAAAGAAAGAAAAAGAGAGAGAGAGAGAGAGAGAGAGAGAGAGAGAGAGAGAGAGAGAGAGAGAGAGAGAGATGTACTCATGAAGACTGTGCCTGCCGCAGCAATTTTACAATAGACCACGGCCTAGCTGGACGGTGGAGAGAGAGAGAGAGAGATAAAAGAAGGAGGCTGAAAGTCCAGAAGGCGCAGATGCAAAAGGTTCAGTTTGTAGGACCATTTTCTCTTCCATTGGGTCATAGAATGGAAACTGGAAGGATACAGTAAACTGTTCGTGAAATCATTCATTAATTCATTCCCGAGCGGAACGTGCTGCTTACACTCAGTCAACCGGCACTCACTCTTGATCAGAACAAGCCTCCAACCGAAACCTCTCTAGACAATCTAGTAGTCCTTCTACGTAACTAGTTAGCAGTTCAAAGCAGCTGCTGGTTCTGTTGCCACAGCATCTTCGTCGCTGTAGCTCTCCAACTGCCTTGCGCTCTCGTGGACACCCATCTTCATGACAAGTCGCCAAGTAAAGCTCGCTTCTCTACAGTGAAAAGCGAAACGAGAGGAGACAGGGGCTACTACTGCAGCATCAGTGCTGATCATGAACAAGATGTCATTTATTATTGTCTGTGCAGTGCATTGCGTACGCTGCTGCTGCAGCCCCCGAGTGAAAGTCTTTCCTGGCCATGGAAGGGAAAGATAGAATCACAGTCAATGCGACTAATATATATCCTTGCTACAGTAGAGGAAGGAGGAATTATTGTGTTGTGGGCTTTCTGTATGCTGCATACATCATCTCTGTGATTCCTGCAGTTATAAGCCTTGGATTCAGACAGCAATTCCTCGTCATCGTCCTCCTCCTCAGTGTGTAAGAGATACTATGCATACGTAGGCGATTTGTACATGTTTCATGTGGTTTTGGCCACTATGGCTGGAGGGAGCTCTCGTGTCTTCTTGCCCAGGCCCCAGGCAGAGAGCAAGCCTTGTACGTTTCTCCACTGGGGGGAAGATAATGACTTCTGTTAAAAGCAACCGTTGCTACGAATCTATATATGGTGGCTAATTTCTCTGCTTTCACTTGGCATAGTTATGACGTTCTTAGCCAGACTCGTGCAGCTCTTCATTCAAGAGATGTCGTAATGGCTTTGATACCATCAGTAATAATTCCTCCGAGCAAATCAATAGTGAAGTCTATAATAATAATAGTTGGTCAGTGAGTGAATAGTAAACCGTGTGGCCTTGACATGATTCTCACACCCAGGAGATGCTTTTCTTTTGTACATCTTTCGTAACCACAGAGAGCGTGGAGCAAGTACGCCTTGTGATCCTGCAAGAACTACGTCGATTTATGAAGGACGTAGTTCCTTTTCACGAAAACCACAATTGGGAAAGCTCTCTCGTACATGTTTCACATGTGTTGCTTGGCCCTTCGGGTCCTACTTTCCCTTGTAAGGCTTGATGGGGTCTTCCCATCCGTTTGCTATTCATTGCGTCGCGTTTTCTCTCTGTTTATGATCTAGAGATAACTTTTGTACGAGGGTCCGAGGCGATGAGGTAAGGATAGCTTTCTGTTCAAATTTTCTCAACAATAGTTTATATTTGAGGCCACGAAAAGCTCTACAAGTCTCTAGGTTTATGGAATGTGCGCGATAACTCATCTCAACTAGTGACTAGAGAAGAACCCTCTCATTGCATAAAGCTCTCCTAACAAAGCATTCTATAATACTAAAACTGTCCTCGCCAGTCTCCAGTAGTAGTAGAGAAAGGAAGAGAAATATTCAACCCTGGACTAAACGGACATATTAAACAGACATATTGCAGGGGCTTTCAACAGTCCCTGGAGGATTCAAGCCATGTTAGCTTTTGCACTTGACTCGTTTCGGTTTCACTTCTGTCCGGTGGAAGTTTATGACATACTTGTACCTCCATAGAGGGATCACATGGTGATATAATCCGTCCAAAATCGCAAAATCTATTGAAGAAACAACCCACAAACCATATATTAACAGGAATATGTAACACTTTATCTCATGGAATGTTTCATCCTGTTCATGGAACTTGGGTTCATTTTACCACGTCAGTGGACGTAGATGCTATGGACCATCAATAGAGATGCTACATAAAATATGTGGTGGATGTAATCTCATGCACCTTCGGTTGAAAATCATGATATGGTAAGGAGATCTAGAGCCTGTTGGTCCGCTCAATTTATGGTCTGCTTTTCGTTAAACTGACCTTGAAAGTGGTCTTAGACTATAGATTCTTATAACTAAATGCTTTTATGTCCAAAGGTTTGAATTCCCTAAAGGGTGCAATTCATAATGACAACAAAATGTGATCTAGAATAAACTGAAGGTGTATGCATATCATCCTAGTGCTCCTTGGGAGTGAGGGTTAGGGTTTAGGAAATTAGGAAGACAACATTTCATTTCTTTCATGTGAAATATATTCCTGAATTTTTTATTTATTAAATGGAGTTCACAAGCTCAAAAGGAAGACACGCATAGTAAAAAGAAACGTGCAAATACTTCAGGAACTGTAAAGTATGGTAACTTTGTGATACCACAAGTTCAATTAATGTAGATGCCCATGGGAAAATCACACAGTTTTACAAATTACCAAAATTCGGTACATCTAGGTATTGATATAACAACAGAAGCATACTTTCACGCATTATGGTAACGTATCAATTGGTTTACTTCCAGACCTCAGAAGGCTTACTAGGTAATGTGTTCAAATTGCTGTGAGAGATTTTATGCCCAATATTTGGAAAGGGCAAATCAGTGCTATGATATCAGCAATAAGTTGACAATTAGTAATTTCACCTAATCATTTTTTTTGCAGAGAAGAAAGGCATTAAGGTACGCAAGAAACAGATACAAGTTGGTTCAAAACATAAGGAAATACTATAATAATAATTAGCTATGAACATGAAGAAGATGATATGCATGATATTGAGCACTAGTTTACAAGAATTATCTTCAACGTACCAATTAAATTTTTATTTTCATTTTCAATATGAACTGAAACTCTCAAACTCATTTTAGAAAAAGCGTATCTTCATTGAGAGAAAAGGGCCATACCGACAAACTTCAAACTTTATTGAAAGAGGAAGAAAGAGTCTCATTTTGATCCGTTTATCTATTTTGAATTAAATATTTTATTTAGTTTTTCAATTAGATATAAAGAGGAGATATATTTTTCATTTGTTTTTTGATGTTTTTGAATAAATAATAAGAATATTCCCTTTATCTAAAACAAAGTTTTGAAAAAAGTCTTTTTGGAATAGAATATACCCTATCAATCAAACCATCCTACATAAAATAAAATGTAATATACCTTAGTGCTACTTTATTTGATTTTCTTCCTAACTCCATTCAGTTATGCGTGTGTGTATAGTATAGAGTTCCCTCATGCTTCTGGATTGATTATGCTGTGTCAATATTAACTGTTCTTTACTAGAACTGATAATAAGTACGTTTCTAGAATAATAAAGGTAGATATTGTATATATTGTAATTACTCGAAGAACAACTCTTTGATGTTTAATATCAGTAAGCTTAGTTATGTTAGTTGACACTTTTGCATGCATTTCTTAGAATGTTAAGTTTTTTTACTGGATTAATATTTTATAAGTATGCAAATCAGTATTATTATTATAAATTAAATTAAACATTACTATAATAGAAAGTGACCACTAATATAATTATAAACAAGGTGCAATATAAAATACCTTAAATGCAATGTTTAACATCAGAAGTTTTGAAGGAGTTTTGAAGAATTTTAGAACTGGAAAAGAGAACTAAAATTCATGACTTAAATCAGATTATAAATTCTGCACCACAAGTAAATTAATATAATTTTATCTTCAATTAATATATATATAATAAGAAGGTTAAACCATTAGGAAAAAGTCCATTGTGTTTACCTATCTCATATGGTATATTCATAAGTTCCCTTAGCTTCACTTTTTGCAATCTTGTCTACGGTATAAAAATTCAGAATAGGTGGATATATATATATATATATCATATCAGGAGATGTTGCAATATGAATAAAGTTAAAAGTTCATTGTAGGTAAATTTATAGTTTCATAGTCTTTGCCAATAATAGATATCACATAAGCATGTGTTAGAAGATTCACTAAATAATCTTGTTGAACGTGAAAACAGCTAGAGAAAAATATGATAATGATTATCATTAAATAAGGAATGTATATGTTGCTTAAAAATATTATATTGTTAAGAATCATATCTAAACATGAATCTATAATAATTTAATATATTAGTAAACATGTTTAGATTATATTATTAAAATTTTATTTGAATAACATGATGTAAGAAAAACATGGAATTATATTATTATATAGATTCTGTATTTCATAGGCAACAGAGAAGTTTATAAAAAATAAATTTTGAAACTCCTAAAATATATTAATTTGTAGAGAAATTACGATCAATTTGGGAGATTTCACGATTATATCAAAAATATTTCAAAGATTTTATGAATGTAATGAACATAATAATGCATGCATAATTAACAAAAAGAAAAGAGAGGGCAATGTAATTATAGATATTCTATATCTCGATTTAAATAGCTCGAGCCTGCTACCTCAACTCTCATAACTATTCGGAATGGCTTCAGCCATAACTTAAGCCTATGTCATATGGCTCTTTGTTCATAGTAATGTCAAAGCAGTGAAACATACGTTCATCTAGTGATCCCGTACCCAACAGTTACTCGTAATTTGAAAATTTGTAGTGATTCTGTTTTGAATGTAATGTAGGACGTAGTCATCCGAGTTTACAATATCGATACTTGCATATCTATAAGAGCTAGTGGTTATATGCTTTTAAGTCACACAGTGTATGTGATTTATGAATTACGTTAGCAAATGATATTTTTAAAAATTTCAATATAAATTTTAGTTTAAACTTAATAGCATTGACTTCAGTTGTATGAACTTAAAATTTATTTATTGTGATGGAATTTTTATTCAAAAGATACATAAATTCTTTGCATAAATATCCAATAGTCTATCATAAATCATGTATTTGGATGGATATAATGGATCTTTGACAAATAACTGTAATCAAAGTTTTCAGAATAAAACTTTAAAAACTTTAAATATGAAGATAGATATAATTAACTATCTTCTGATATTAATAGTAAAATAGGTGTCTGAAACATAACAGCTAAAATTTTAAGACTTTAAAGATATTCAAAAATGATTATATGCATGTTAGTAAATAAAAAAAATAAATATGAGAAGTCAGGCCCAGGGGTTATATGTTAAAAAATTTGATACTCAATTGACTTTCAGACATCTGATATATTCATCTGATACCAATTATTGAGCAATCGGTTAATTCCCAGATATTATATATGTGTAATTATTGCTCCTCCTGAATAAGAAAACATTTTCACGCATTAAGAACACATGAAACTGTCATTCTCAGTTAGGTATGGGCGTACCTTACCAGTACGGTACACATATAAACTGAATCATGTCTCCAGCTCTCACATGCTCAGTGAAACTGATGGACCGATTCCATATAATTAGGTAACCATATAACGGCAACTCAATAAGTTGTTATATTTACATATACATTATAGTTATATGTTGTTTTGTAAAGATAACCTCGTGATGTGTTTGTGAGAAGCCTCTCGCATATTCAGGTTTGGAGTTTTTTAGTGGATCTTCTTGCATTTCCAGGTCTTCTCAGCTTGGTACAGAATTTTTACATAACACCTATAGTTTTTCTGAGAACAACAAGCAAACAAGAGTTCTCTGAATCTTGAAAGGTTTAGATCATAAATTAACATGTATCAAGATTGAAAATTATTACTCCTCCAAGATAACTGTCTTTGTAGTAGGACAGTGGCCGTTCTGTATTACAAATACTTCAGGTTTCCTGTTTTCTGTTTTCAACGTGTAATACTGAAAGTATAACTATTCGATAATACAAATTTAAATTTAAAACTATTTAGAAGTGATTCTTCTCTTAACTCCTTCGATAGGTAATGAATGCTATAAATGCCTGCACACATTCTGAAATATATTCTTTTCAAAAAGAACTTTTTTTCCAAATAAATTACAATGCACCGCGAACCACTTCCGATAGATTTACTCCTATATTCACATTTAGTGTTTTCCTTTCTCTGATCTAAAGTTCATGTTGCATGCATATACAATCGACACTAGTGTCCCTCACTTTCCTACCTTCTCTTATTTGCAAGTTCCAACTTGGTTTTAATTTTTCTTTCCATGAGTATAGCACAGACAGTGAGATTTGTTGTAGGTCCACAACAAGGATGGATGTCTTTTCCTACATCAAAACATGTAGAGACTTGCACACCCGAAAGAGAGGAAAGTTTAAGAATAAAACATTGTACCACTTAGTATCTATCTATTAGACCAAAAGTATTTGGAGAAGCTTCTTTGCAAAGCTAGGTTTGGACAAAAAAGAAGGTGCTAGACAAGGGAATAGGGAGGCTATGCATTTGGAGAAATCAGCACAGAAAGTGAATATAGTGATTAGCAAGACAATAAATACTAGAATATACTTTCTATTTCTATGTTTTCTCCATCTCCCTTCCAGATCCTTTTCAAAATAGATGATTAGCTTTGCATAGCAAAAAAGAAGAAAAATATTTGCTACTCAATCCATCATGAACATGCTACAAAGGATCGTGTGGAGTTCAGAGTTGTAGATTTAGTATTCTTTTTATTTATATGTAGCTTCCACAGATTTTGTAAAATGAGGAACAGTAGATTTGTTTTGGTCCAGAAGATCCAGTTGAGCTGTTCGAGAAATGAAACCATTAAATTTCCGAATTTAGCACAAATATCAAAACAATGGTAAAAAATGAATAGTGACCAAGAACTGTAATGTCCGTACTCCGTACTCACTCGGCCAGTAGCGCAGAATGTCCTTCAGGATGTAGAGGCCAATTGTCAGTCACCTACAGAAGATTTAGAAAAGGGGGAAGAGGGAGTCAAAGACCTGTCAGTTCCTTTTAGTTTCTTTTTCTTTAAAAAGTCAATTGCTGCCAGTCCTTATAATCAACTAGCGCTGGTACCGGTATATCCCCCTGCAGTGAGAATTCTTTGCCAGTAACGTCAACAGGGCTAGCCATACCTGACCTTACTCTGTATGGGTGGTTTAATTGGACGGAGGGTTTTCCTTTTCCCTCAGGAGAGAAGAGGAACACTGAAGGTTCGAATACCCATTCCTAGGTGCCAGGAGGAGAAAAGAAAGTTTTCTTATCATAAAAGAAGAGAAGAAAAAAGGAATAGGAAAAACTTAAACAGGTGAACGAACATGATTGTTACATAGATGATTCTGCTGTATAAGTCCAAATCGATGGACTTGTTGTATAGTAAGCTCAGAAAGTAAGGTGAAATCAGTGGCAAACTGATTCATATGAATGACTGACACTATTTTGCTTGAAACTGTAAAAAGGAAAAATGAAATCACATCGCCAAGTCCATCCATCATGGCGGCTATTCGTAGCCAGAGGTGGATGCCGATCGGAGGGGCCAGGTCTGGTCAAGTAAGCCTTATGGCGGCAAGGGCCCGGTCTGGTCGGTGGTCAGTAGAAGAACTTCTTCATGTCTAAGTAATCAGCATCTTCCACATGTTCGCAAGGAGAGATTGCCATAAATGGTCTGGGGTCTAACGTTTATCCAAGAGGGACCTTCTGGCCACGAGTCAAGGACCCCTCCCTCCGGGCAGTTGATCGGGTGTGGACTCTGGAGGTTGACGGGCATGTGGGAGCTGGCCATGGGACAAATGATGACGAATATGGTGCCTCACTCAAGATCTCGAGTTCTCATTTGTTCCAGAAGTTGCGGCTACGGACAGACTTTTGCGTTTGCTCAGAACCGAATGGAATGATCAGTTGTGACAGCTTGGCTTCATGACCATTGAGGGGTAAGGAGGTTTTAGTGTCCTTGTCTTGATTGAAATTCTTACATATTGATCTTGATGGGTAGATCTAGACTCCAATCTCATGAATTCCACAGTAGTAGTTGCGCTCAAGCATCTCGATCTATCAGCTAGCTTCACAATCGCGCTGCCGCACCAGCTGGCCGAGAGATAGCCCCTAAACGGCTGGGTCCGTTTGGAAAGCCAAGCAAGAAACAAGATCTACGAATGGCGATAACTTCAAATATATACCTAGAATGATTGTGTACACCAGCGTAAAGGTTATAGCAATGCCTCAGATTCAGAGTTTTACACTATCACGTCAAGACAATGGAGTGCCGGTGTCAAGCGATTGTTGTAGATATACGAAGGAGCAGAGAGGTCTGGAGTCTGAACTTGAAAGCTGAGCTCATATCGACGTTCAAATTTAGAACTTTTCGAACAGACGCCAAGTATCCTCCATATATTCTCGCCCTGACGTTCTCAAGGGAACAGCTATTTGCAGATCAGTGAAGATGTATTTCACATTTTTCCTAGCACTACTAGGGTAATCCGTGGTTATGGAACGCTAATCACAAATGGATACGTCACTTTTCTGGAACACTACCTAGACGACATCTTACTCTTGGTCACTGAAGGTACATCCTACCGACTGGCGCTCGACTTCCCAAAACGAGAAGTTTGCAAGATACCTGTACCAATGGGTCGATCGACCCCTAGCTAACACTTTCAAAAACTTACCACCGGGGGCCGCGTATGTACAAGTCAATGAACTTATGTATGAACACCATGTTTCTTGAACATGTATCTGCATATACGTGCAACCGAGTTGGCAGTCGCCTGACACTAGTATCAGGACCGTAAATCCCTCCAGTGCATCCCTAGTATCAGCTTAGTTTGTTTACAATGTTCACGATGCTTGAGAAGTCTGGCTCCAAACTCTCTGAGTGCTTTCGGTGGAGGCACCACCACAAGGTGAATCACTTCTAAACTTTGCAAACCTCGATAGAGAAGGATCTCAGCTGGGCTGCACTTGACGTTTGAAGACGTTTCTGCTTTCTCCAGATCAACATGAAGCACCGACAATAGACGGCAATTATCGTCCACAGCTGGATGAGCCAGATCCACTTTCATGGACTTGTAATAAAATATACATTTTTGGAAGCTCTTCTCAGGGCTAGTTTTGCACCACTGAATAGGCCGGTGAGAATATTGTGAACGAGAACATTGCCGCAGATAGTCCACACGTCAAGAGCAATGTTGCCACCCATCCGACAACGAATAACGACAGGAGGTTCCAGTTGACATTCTGCAAAGATTTTACCACGAGTCAGTCTCGTAAATGAAGCAAACATTGAGTTTTGTACAACGCTGAATTGAGAAGATTTCCCACTTCCCAGTTGAACCCACTCAATCTAGATCTGTACTTGATGCAAACAACTCTGAAGCTCCATACCCATGCCAACTCTCTAGCATGTGACAGTATGGTAAATAGGAAACTATTTAGAGAACCATGAACCACTCTCATGACATACATTGGAGCAGATAGTTTCAAAAACTAGACGACGAAATGAACAATCAGGTTTACAGCGTACCCTGATGTTGTCCGATAGACCAACTCCTACAACAGCCCCAACAAGGATGTGGGTCGTTGAGTAGGGTATCTGCATTTGGGAGGCAAGTAAAACTGTCGCTAAAGTGCAAAGCTGGGCGCTGAAGGCTCGGGATGGGGAAAGATATACAAGACGGCCGCCTAAACACCTTACGAGCTTCCAACCCAACATGGCAAAGCCAATGCATACTCCAGCAACTGCCAGTCCAAGAATCCAACCCTGCAATTTCGTCTGCAACACCTTAGAACATCAATAAAGAAGCCCATTCTACTACAACTAATTTCTCGCTTAATTACTCCGCAGGGGATACGACGCCTACAGTTACCTGCGAACCATGCTACATTACCTCCGTAGCTTGGTCTGCTCGTCTCTGGCCATGTTTGTAGATATGCAGAATCTGACTATAAGGACCTGTTGCAGCTACGACGTCATTAAAACCATGAGAAAACCTGCAAACATAAGGAGGTATCAGCGGATAGATACGCTTTATCGAATTCATGAGCACTTGAAAGCTAACTGGTACCCAAGCTGGTCAGATGCATTTTGTTATGGATGCTGAAGCGAAATTATACAAAACAGACAGGTCTAGCCTAACATAGCCTAATTACGCTTTAGAGCGCGAGTCTGATAAATAAGCTCTGGTACACTTTACTTCTCAGTGAAGAATAAAGTTCCACGACAAATTATATTAGCAGCTGAAGGTTCTTGTTGAGAACTTACGAAGTAACACAAGCCGTGAGGACGCACAAAAAGGTAAAAAGTTCCTCAACCTTGTCATCAAATTTCTCGGCACGGGAATGCATCACTCGCGTTTGCGTATCATGCTCCATGTTCTGCACGATCTCGGCACATATATATAAGGAACTGTCAATACGGACCTTTAGAACCCTACTAATCATGAGCAGCTTGATAGACCACTAAGTACGAACAAATATATATTGGAAAGGACAAACGTATACGTATATCGAGCAGTTTTCTGTAGACGAAAGTCATTACCCCACTACCTACTTGTTGGAAGGCCACTAGTCCCATAGTTGTGTGTCCCTTAGTCTGAAAACTTTTATTTCTGGATAATGTTCGTAGACGTTTGAACGTGAGGACCCTGCTGGGAGTGCGTGCAAGAAGTTGTCCAAACGAGATTCTTTCGGCCAATGAACTGCATTTTATCGACTGCATGGAACTGAATTGCCCAGATTGGCAAGCTTCCTCGTCACCTTCAGGAACCGACTCTAAACTCCGTCTTTCATTATATTGCTGGAGATAATCCTCGGCTGACATTTCCTTTTTCGTCGGTGGCGGCGATAGTTCTTCAGACTTAGTATCCTCCTCTTTTTCAGGGCAGCTTTTCATTTGTGACGCAAGACTCTGCTCCTTGGCTTCTAAGCGAAGGCGCTTTTGAAGTAAAGGTATGACTATCAGCTGTCAAGTAACAGGAACAGACTTATAAATATAGTAGAAAGTGCCCAACTCTTAATACGTTAGAGACCTCTAAAAGCATTTAATAGATACATGGACAAAAGCCCTAAGTGCTGGAAGTAGCCATTCATGAGGGTTGAGTGCATGAGGATTTGTGTGGTAAGGGAGCGTTATTCATACTCACGTAACCGAGGATAACTGATAAAACTCCAGAAAAAATAGCGATCAAAGCACGTCTCTTTCTATCAAGCTCCTCCAAAGTCGATCCTGGAGTCGCCTGTTTCACAAATACGTAACCCAAGTCAAATCTGCGTCTGACTGAGTATTTGCCTGTGTTGAGAAGTTACAAAACCAGAGGTCATGTTCGCTGCCAACCAAGTCATGATCAATCTGCAGTATCACTTCAGTTCCCAACTAAGTATCAGGCATGATAGCTCCTACTACCTCGTATATGACGAAGAAGATGACAACTGTGACAGTGATGCCGTAATAGATTGGAAGAGCTCTCACGGCTCGTCTTTCTGCGTTTTGAGCTCGAAGTAGTATAAATTTCATGAAACCAAAAAACAAGAAGGTCATTACTCCGGCTACCAAAGGTGCCAAGAACCACGAGACCAGTATTCCAAGCGCATCCCCGAGAAAAAACGGAAAATATTGCTGCAAGTATTGAAGGACCGGAACAATTTATTAGTCAAACGAATCGTATGAAGAAGTAGACGTCCTTAATTTCAATAAGAAAAACTGCGGCGGAATTGCCGAAGGAATGTTCCTGTAGTAGAAGGTGGAAATCACGTTTACCTTAATCCAGTAGACTCCATCGAAGCCTTGCGTGGTAAGAGAGACACCAATCAATGCTCCCCAGAAAGTTAAAGAGGACGTGACAGGTAAACCCCAGTGGGTCGCAAAGGCAAGCCAAAGAGCTGCGCAAAGACCAATATGAGGTTACTGGAATGAAATCAGTGGGCCTTTAACCGAGCTGGCGCAATCAATAATGATTATACTCGAAGGGTAGACAACATACTCGCTGCTATCAGAGAAATGAAGAGCGCCCACATCAAAAGCGCCTCTGTGGGGGGGCCTTCTTTGATTACCTGCCCAGAAAACAAGAATTTAGAATAGATGAAGCTTAGTTTACGTACGAGCGCACCTCGGCTCGATAAATTCTCTATATTGTCTACAACGATGCGTCTACCTTCAAAAACCATGAGTCATCATCTGAAGCGAGACGTAAAGTTAACAAGCCTACTAGGCGCCTCAAGAATGCCAGTCTGATTTATAACGCCTCATGTTCTTCTATGAAGATGACTCTTCCGACTGCATACAAGTAGGTAAACCCGCCCAGAGAACAAGTACGAATTGGGGAGAGCAAGAAGAAGAGGCGATGTACATGCACTTGTGTAGCTAGAAGATCGACCACCCGACCTCCGCGGACAACTGCGCCCGTAGTTTCCATCAGTAAAGCAAGTAAAACTGCCTGCAGCGCCGTCAAGGCTCCCGATCCGACAGATGTGCCGAACTGAAGCATTAATTTCACCCAAGCATTATTAGCCTTTACTATGAACCGCTAACAAAAACTATGGCTCTCTAGATAAAACTTTCAGATCGGGACCATCACATGTATAGATGCTTACTGCCAGCAATCACTTATAAGATGGGAGTTCTAAACCACATACCGAGGTTGCGACGTCGTTAGCACCGATCATAAACGCCCACGCAAACATAACGACGCTGCCTGCTATCGGTATCCATCTGTACATTGTCCAATGCCCAACTGCTTGTCCCGGTCCCGTTGAAATGAAAAATCCGCTTGAAAAGTTCAGCTCTGCCATTCTCCTTGCAGTATGTTTCTAACGCTAGAGCTTTACGTTAGATAGGAACTATACAGAAATTCCGGTTTTCTCAGATAGTTTCCCACACCTAACTGTATTCTCCAATCACAAGGATGCCACTGCTTCAGTTCACAACCCTGCACTCGGACCAAAAGTGCACCGTTTTGTTCATATCCTTAGCGCAGTACGGCCGGGATTTTGATAAGACAAAAGAACACACGCGCCAGTCGACACTACGGCAATATCTTGCCACCAAGGTCTTGTTCCGATGATAGATGTCGACCTTGTAGCTGCAGGATAAGGCTTTTCAGTTTGAAGCTAACGTAGGAATCAGCGAACGCAATTGAACTATATGATGGAAAGCTGCGCTTGAAAGCTCAGCAAAGATTCAAGGGAACTTCAGCGCTCGCTAGTTTACTTCTTCGACAATCAATTCACGGACTAATCTCCTCATCAGATTGATAACAACGTCGGCGCCGTGGATCCAAGAACTAACGGCGTCGAGCCCCGCCTAATGGTGGTACTGATTGACACCTACTCGAAGTTATTTGCGGGCTCAGACTGATCAGCTACGCCACGAAAAGTGCGCTTGATCAGTACATGGTACAAATGCACGGGAAGCCTATAGTTGCCGATTCCTAGCTATTAAGTTCGAATACAACAGTTAGTAATTAATGACAAGTCCGCACCCGCACTTTTCTGCAAACCGAGTAGAGATTCTGTGTCTGTACTTGCGTATCCTTGCTAGAGAAGACATATATACAGGATGAATTCGTTAGTGCCAATCGAACCAAAGCAACGAAAGCAAGGTGAGAAAATCGGGCTACTGTCTCCTTTTTACCAGTTTCACCACGTACTTCTCGCAAGATCGATCACTAGATGCATGAGTTGACGTGACGAATAGATAAAAAGAGATTATGCAGGCGGGCAAAGTGCAAAGGGCAGGCGCCAGGCCGCTCTTTCTCCTTGCCACGTGGATCCGACCTCACCATGACTCCACTTTGGCTAAGTTGCTAACTACAGTAAAGCACCGGCCGCTCGCTTCTTACATGCACTTTGCTTGAGATGTGGACACGTGGAGCAACCTGAAGTAATCAATCACGGCAGACTCCAGTACATGTGAATCTGGTTGACAGGCTCACATACGAAGGAGGACTACTCGATTCAATGCAACTTGCAAGATTCATTTAACATATTCCCTTACATTAGCGGTGGGATATCTCACGCTAAGTAATGTTAACTGAAACTATTCGCGTTTATACACGGCGGGATAGCTCATCTATTATGCGCTTAGTTGTCAGGTTTTTATTCGTCAACAGTGACGATCTATGGTTATGGTTAAAACGTAAAGAATATGAAGATCTTCAAATAGATACCTACCTGGTCGAAATCTGAGATCTGACGGTTTGTATTTTCTCTCTCAAAGAATGAACTTCTGAGGATCACTAAAAAAAAATCTATTTAAATTCGAATTTTGAATTGTGCTTGAACAAAGTTGTTACGCGTTAGAGTACATAGAAAGAGCACAGTAAGAACACACAGCCGGGATTGAAATGTGACGCGCTAGGGGGTGGCGCTGTGAACAGAGTCCGACCGGCAGGCCAATAGCTAATGATATTTCCGGCGAGCCAGAAATGAGATTTCTCCAATGCCGGAAATATTTTCTGGTACGCATTTCCGAGATGTCCCTGCCAGGCTGCAGGGAGCGGAACCAGCCTCCTTGCTGGTGAGTGAGCTACAGATAGAAGGGTATACTTTCCGAAGTTTTTCTTTTCACTCTCATTCTGTTTTCTTGAATTCCTTCTTGCATTTGCTCTCTCAACTCCTCATTTTAGTTTCATGGTGATTTTTTGGTTTTGCTTGTTTTTCTATATGTATGTGAACAGTTTAGTTATTTCTGTTTTCTTTTTTTTGGTCTTCTTTGTGGTTTAGCTATCTCTTTCATAACTTCAAAGTTAGATTTGTTATTCATGTAGTTTGATATTGTTTATTTTTACACTAACTTTACTTTCATATTTTGATAATATTATACTTTGCTGAGGTTTTAGAGTTTTGTACTGATTTTTAGTTGGGTGGATTTTGGCCACAGTACTAGATCATTCTTGGACCTTCAGATGGATAGACGTACGTGGATTCAGTAGACTTTCTTGTTTTAGTGATGCGGTCTAGAGTACATCCTAGACGACGAGGGATCATCACACACCTAAAGGATGTCCGGAGGTCCTCACGGGTATGGTGAGGGTTCCGGAGTCAGGCTACCTAGATATGTGCAGATCATGAAACTCTTGGGTCATGAGACGGGCCACGTTGCCATGTTCAGGTTTTTGTTTGTCACAGCTGAATCGTGGATAGATCAGATGGTCTTGGACGCTGAGTAGTTACCGGTTGATCTAGATGTAATCCCAGAGGAGGGTGTTCTAGAGGAGGAGAGCGCATCCAGAGTTGTTGATGAGTTTGTTGCGGATGCGGATGTGTTGCATGCTCTTGGCATCGTAGTCAATGAAGATCAGGTACTTGTCTTTTGACATTTGGCTTTATGCTTGCATAAAATTGTTCTATATGACTTCATATGTTTATAAAAGTAAGTTAAGGGTTTGTAACCTTCACTATTTTGTTTGTAGGTGTTAGGGTCAACAATACTAGACTCCCAGGTTGAGGAGACTGTTGTGATGGATTCTCATATTATGAATGAAGATCATGAGGAAGGAGGACAGAGTGTAGCTATAGATGGAGTTGTTATAGATCTACTAGTGTATCATTTGTAGCCGCGTCTCGGTTGAGAGAACTCTTTCTTACGTTTAGCGATAGATGTCCTCACTACGGATACGAGCATTCGTTTTTACCATCCATCATTTCTCCATCCATCAAAGCTGATCTGTGAAGCTAATATGTCCTGATCGACATGCATATGGATGGAGATGGAGATATATAATAGTGTCTCCGACGTTATCCACCGCATGTACTCAGCTACATTATGTGTTAGGCTATGGTTTTCTCAGTTGGATTTTGTGTACCGAGAGAGTGGTTTAGCTTCGGTACCGAGGACCCATTTCTTATGTTTCCAGAGTGACACCCGGAGAGAAATAAGATGGGTCGAGGTGACACTGGATCAGTGGTCAAGAAAGAAGACCGAGCTACAGAACCAAATGTTAGCCAAACACTTCCCTGACTTGAAACACCTTCTCTTCAATGCTACCTTTTCTTATTTTCCTTGACGGATAGAGTTGTAGCATAGTTGGTCACTTCTGACGTAACCCATGATCTTGTAGGAAATTATGTAGTATATGCTGACTTGAGATATGACTCGATGAGTAATGGATACAACGGCACATGTGCATTCATCGACACGAGTGATGATCGTGTGATAGAGTTGATGAACATGACGTGTGTAGAGACAAGAAATAATTCATGGTTGATTGAGGACCGTGCGTTCGAGGAGGACATTCAGCGATTGCTAGCTCGTGGGATAGTGTCAGACGAGGTCGTGCATGAAGACAATACATCAGTGGATGGCATCTTATTCCGTCACAAGATTGTCAGCCAGAAGGACTTATGGCACAAGTGCAAGAACATGATCAAGAAGTTCTTGATCGATCTGGTGAACAAGAAGCGTGTCTCCGGAGCCGTTGAAGATGCTGAGGTGACCATTGACTTGGAGCTCCTCACAAAGAGACACTTGGTGACTTGGCTACGCTCCAAAGGAGCATCAGTTGTGAGAAACAAACCCCAACTAGTTCAGCGGGTGGTCACGATGAGAGGATTGAATTCAGGAGACCCTGTGCTTATTCCATGGATGATGTACCCTGAGTTGGCTGAACATGACATTGCTGACAAATTGAAGGGGTGGATTTATACATGTGCACAATTGAATGCCAAGAGAACCGCTGAGAAGGATGGACACTACAGTCAAGAGGAGGATGGCGCATCACTGTTGTGTTTAGACATCCAAAATGCTGAAGATCATTGGGTTGGAGACCATGTTACATGTTTTATCTTCCAACATCAGATTGGAGTACCTCGACCGTGTTGATATCTACCTGACTTGAATAGACCCGCATCTGACGCCTATTACATGAAGAGTAAGTTTCCATCCTTGACTAACCATTTCTGTATACCTTAGCTCTTTATGTCATTTCTGACCTCTTGACGTCTATACTCGATGTAGATGGACCTAACCACTTGGTCATGATGAGTTTCCTCACACGGGTCATCACACCCATGAAGATGCACGTCTATACACGGACGAGAGAGAACTATATGTCGGAAAATTTCAACTCTGTTATTAAACAAGTTTGCCACGAAGAGGATCCACTTTGCAACTACCCATGAAACTCGTCTCGCAGCATACGCAATGGATTGGAGTGAGAATATCACTCGTGAGCCGATCAAGATATATCAACGTCGACCACAACACACGACTGTACATCATAGAATCGCTACTACACGAGTGTTACCTCCTCGCACTAGTGAGTGGAAGATTGAACTCCAGATGCATTTGTTTGACGAACGTCTATCTACTTGAATGCAGATAAGGTTTACAAGTACAATTGATTTCACGTATTTTTTTTCTAAATCCAATTGTCAAAAATATCCAGTTTTCAGTTCTAGCATCTTATTTGCAGGTCATCTTAAGATTTTGCTGCGGAGAAGACCAATCTTACACTTTGTATGATGCTCGTCAAAGATGCTGATGTTGAGACTGCGAAATATACTTGGGATAAGAGGCTACATGTCATCTTATGAGAGTATCGAATGACAACAAAGACTTCTACTGGGTATTCCTCATTTTGACTTGTTTATGGAATGGAGTCCAAGTTGCCGATCCA
Organism: Asterella californica; assembly: GCA_036924285.1. Classification (NCBI taxonomy): domain Eukaryota; kingdom Viridiplantae; phylum Streptophyta; class Marchantiopsida; order Marchantiales; family Aytoniaceae; genus Asterella; species Asterella californica. Next base: position 42,394,132 of record JAYKYS010000001.1, read on the forward strand.
ATTCGAATTGGATACTTTTCAAACTATTCAACGAAAGTTGAAGAGGTCGAGGAGAGAAGACGTGGTCAGATCAAGAAAGGACTCATGAAGTTGGAAGAAACCCGAGCGGTAGCAATGATCCAGATGGAACGAGCTCAGGCGTATCAAAAGAAGAGTTACGACAAATGATTGGACAAGAGAGAGATAAAATCTTTTCAGGTCGGAGATTGGGTGATGTTATATGATGCTATCAGATTCAAGAGGGCTAGGAAGAAGTTTCTTCCTAGATATTTTGGTCCTTTTGTTGTAGATAAGGTGTGGAGCAACTTCACATATAACCTTCAGGAGTTGGGAGAAAAGAGATTCGATAGGGTCAACCATGACAAGTTGAAGTTATTTCATCGATGAAAGTTCTCTCTTCACTCCGAGGACGGAGTGAAAATTTAGTCCGGGGGTAAAATGTAACGACATAGGTTACACATAAGAAGCTTGTCTATTAGTAAGGTATTTAGTTATAACTAAATGTTGAGAATGTTTATTTGCTGCCCAAGTGCTTTAAGGATGTATCAAGTTAGTTATGGATAAACTTAGTTGTACTTTTGGACAGAATTTAGATATTTCCTAAAGAGTGAGCACTACTATCTTGCCATCTTATCTAAAAAGTAGAAAGGAGATGGAAAGTATCTCTTATCTCCTTTCTGACTTGATATTAATGGTGGGATTAAAGTTGTGGACTTTGTGGGCATTAAAAACAAAAAGAGATTCCACATGTGTCTTTTTTAGTGGGTCCTAGTGTAGAAGGGGGTGGAAATTCGAGATTCCTTAAGAATATTCCAGAATCCTTCTAGAAATTGTTGACTTTGAAGAAATAAACCCATGTGAAAAGATAAGAAGCCCATGTGATTAATGCTTTTACCTTAAGTAATATCTTAGGAAAACCCGGCAAAAATAGTTACGGCTGAGTTACCGAAAGGTACCAAAGTAACAACTTAGAATGTATAAATAGAGGAGTAGAGAAGAGCTCCTCATCCTTGTTTTCACATCGTAGTAATGACAACTTGAGCAATACAGAGAGTGTGAGATATTTTAGCATGTGAGAACTTGAGAGACGTCGTTAGAATGGATAATTTTAGTTGATGAGTTTATAGGTGAGTGAATCATTGAACTTAGCATTTTTCTCTTCAAGTTCATGGTGTGCTTCCATCAAAGTCATCAGAGGTGACTCCTGAGTGAGAGACAGGTCCGACATGTTGCAGATTCATCGATGACTATCGTGGAGGTTGAGAGACTGAGGCATAGTTGATCGATATGACCGAGGAGGGTTTACAAGACGGTCAAGATAAGAGCAACCTGTACCTGCCATCACCACAGACAGCCTCTCATGGTCTGTTGATCGCTAGTCCAACCTCATCGTGAGAGAAACAAAGATAGTCTAACTAGTCCGTAACTCAAACCTCACTATCGATAGCACACTGGAGTAAACTCACTCTGGCAATCAAGCACTAACACAAGCAAACAAGGCGCACAAACTAGAAGTAGAATATGGAGAGGTTCCAATCACAAGAAGTCCAAACGATAACCCTCCACACTCAAACATTCACATAACGAGAAACCCAACCCCATCCGGACTTACTCTCTATCTTTCGATAATCATATACAAAATATATGACCACCGACAATCCTAAATTGTGCATAGAGTCACTATCTCAATGTTTAATTGGCTAGAAGCTCCTACGATATCTTCCAAGATAACTCTACTAAGTCACAACACCAAACATCCACTAACAGTCTCTATACACCACCTATCGCATGGAGATGCGGTACCACAACTGCAGCTCCCTCCTAATACCATGAGGTCGTCCTACCACTCCTCTAGGAACGTGCAAACAAGTCTCTTACTATTTTAAACAAGTCCACAAATACTTACACGCATCTCTGGAAGACATTAAGAGCTATTGGTCTAGTGGTAAAGCCAAAGATAAGAACTGCAGAGTTAAGCGTGCAAGCTCAAGAATAGTGTTGGGATGGGTGACCTGCTGGTTTAACACCTCCCACACAACTAAAAGTTTGCATACCTCTCTCACGCACGCAAGCAAGCTAGCTTGTTGGCGGGCTTGGGCTCCGCCTCCGCACTCTCGCACTCCGCTTCTCATGCCTCCGCACTCACGCATCTCTGCTCCTCGAAGCCTCTAAAATCTAACGTAAAACAGCAAGAACATCCAAAACCAACCCGAAAATACCACAACAGGTTCGCGAATGCATAATTCACACTTTGCAACCAACCACCACTACAAGATAACTCACAAACTCGAGTTTCTACACGAAATTGCACAAAAATCTGACGTAACTAACCTTTTTGCACTTTCGACATACACGATAGCGAACTTCAACATGCCATAACTTCGTCGATGCTCGACCAAACTCCATGAAACTTGTTGCACTAGAATCGTCTCTCCAACTCACTTCCATTGAGTCCACTCCGGTCTGACATTGACAAGTAATTCGTCTGTCACATCCAATGACGCACTCCGGCTCGAACTGGTCACTTCAAGAACATTCTGCAGCGCTTCCACATGACAAAAGTTCCACACTCGATCCACAAACAGCAAGGTACCATGCGCCCACACACACCTCGATCGCAGGTATCAACAATCAAACACTAACGACGACGTCCGAAAGTACCAACGGACGATTTTAGATCAGCGAGCTCTTATTGAACTTCGTCTCGATCTGCACTCAATTCTCGAATAATCTCAACAAAGAAATTACCATCTCCACAATGTCCTCACGGCGACAATGATTATTCACAAAACGGTCAAGCCAAACCCAATCTATGCTCGTAGAGAATCCGGGTTACACTCAACAAGACTATCCATCATAGCTAGGAGATTGAAGACTCAACTCGAAGAACTAAGGTCTCCAAGTCCTACATGCGAAGTATACCCCTAGTGGGCTATCTCAAGAACTCGTCCAAACGACACTAACGGCGCTACCGGGATTAACCAGTTCGCATTCGGTCAACCTAGCTGAGGTGCTAAACTGACGTGACACACAAGTCGTTCTATAAAAAGAGGTATCGACGTGGCATTCGCTCTCCATTGTCTCTATAGTGAACTTGGGAGCGTAGCCGGAGTCAGTCAGTTCCCGGTCAGGTGCAACAAACGCCCTAGGGTTCGTCGAGTGCACTTCTTGTGCGTTCTTGTAGTCACCGCACACTTAGTGCAATGTATTCTATTGCACTGTGTGATTTTCAGTTCTTGGTGGACTTGACCTTTGGAGTGAATTTGATGGTGGACCTTGTTCTAGCAACTCACTGTGTTTATGCAGCGGCTCATCTAGAGGTGCGAGTCGTGACAATTTCTGACATTTCGTTGCTTTTGAAGAATTGTTCTCGTCGTGGCTTCGTCGTCGCTTGTGAGCAGTGAGTGGTGGCTTTGTCTGGACTAGCCCGTGCTCGTTTCAATCTGGCTTTGGGCTTCGTGAGTGAGTAGTGTGTGATGGCTTTGTGTGGACTAATGCGTGTTCATTTCAATCTGGCTTGGGATCTCGTTTGTGAGCAATGAGTGGTGACGAAGTGTGAGCTAGCTGATCGTTTCAATCTGGCTTGGGACCTCGCTTGTGGGCAGTAAGTGGTGGCTTTGTGTAGGCTAACCGTTTGTTTCAATCTAGCTTGGGGCCTCGCTTGTGAGCAGTAAGTGGTGGCTTTGTGCGGGCTAATCCGTGTTGGATTCAATCTGGCTTAGGTCCTCGGTTTACATCAATTTCTCTTCGGGATTTTGGTTTGGATCAGATTTGATGACGTACATGTGTTTTTGTTTTCATTCGCATGTTGGATCGGCTGATTTGGTAATACTCTTTCACGATTCAATCTGTACTTTGGTATCGCTATCGTTTAGGCTGAGGTGCTGATTTTGAGTCTTCGGCAGCGTAATCAGTTTCTGGTTACGTCCTTTACTGCATTGTCTCGTTCTCACCTTCTTTTTGTTATCGCTCCTGGTTAGTGTTACTAGTTCTTTTTTGTGAGCATCATGTTGGCAGAAGCCGTATCTGTTCTTCCTTTTTGTGATATGTACGAGGCTCACACTGACATTGTGCAAGACATCTGGTGCAAGCCTCGCATCGAACGAGTCTTGGAAAGTGGAAGTTCTCATGGGTGGGTGTTTCTTGTTATGCACCTCGTTCTGACGCTCTCATGAGACTTGCTTGACTGATTTCTGTCGAGAGGATACGAGAGAAGTTTCCTGTTTTTTGTGATGCCTGCGATAATTTTTCTGCCACATTGGATAGGGAGTCCGAGTCTTTCATTTGGTGTGCTGTCTTTTCTTATGCGAACTCTTCGTCTAATAAACAAAGGTATCTTGTATACGAGCAGTTGGTTGATGCAGCCGGCTGGAAAGAGCGTACTCAGTTCCTTGAGTACTTGCAATCAGCAGTGCAAGTAACTTGGGAAGAGCTTGGAGAGACCCATGTTTGGATATGTACCTTGAGTTATTTGGATTTCAGCTTCTGTCTGCATCATATCTTCGCATTTGTTTGTACCATATATATGTACTTCACTGGGTTGGTTTTCAGAATTTTTTTTACAAGTGTGGGTTTCTTTGGTAATTTGTTTGGCTTGTGCCTCCTCTCCTCTTGTGAGGGGTGTGAACCTTCACTGAACGGGTCAACTTGTTGGGTTCAACTCCCAACGAAGGTACATTGGTGTCAGATGCTTGTAATTGTGAATGTGGAAAGTGCTTGTCTGTTGATAATGCTTGTAGAAATAAAACATTCAGAGTTCGATGGGAGTACATTATTGCCCTCAGTGCCTTGGTGAAAATTTCTGCTTGTAAACCGATTTCGAGATCCGGTTTTGCTAATGCCCTGAGTGCATTGGTGTAAATTTCTGCTTGTAAACCGGTTTCGAGATCCGGTTTTGCTAATGCCCTGAGTGCCTTGGTGTAAAAAAATACTTGTAAACCAGTTTCGAGATCCAGTTTTGCTAATCCGGTTTTGTGAAACAGATAAAAAATACCAAGTTTAGAGAAAATAACTGTGTTTCACTTTGCAAAGAAATGCATATTTTCATAACATGAAAAAGTGATAATGTTTTTGTTCTCTAGATCTGTTCTGAAAACACTAATAGACATAAGAACTCCAGAAACAAAATAATAAAGTCTTTAAGGTTATCAAGAACAACGTCAAAGACGTCCGTGAAACAAAAGAGAGTCTCTCTAGCCATTGTACGCAGCAGCAACTGGAAACAGACAAAAAAAACTTGAATTAGTCAAACTATAAATAAATAGCTCATATTATTAATATGTATGACGTCGTTACTCGTGGCTTGATAGAAAAGTGTTGCAGCATAGCAGTAGTCATGCTCCCTACAAACTCTCCTCCTCTAGAGACTAACTCTAACGGACATCCAAATCTTGTGGTGATCTTCTCTCATAGGAATCTACCCACTTCCGTCTCATTAGTCTCCCTCAAAGGTCTAGCCTCTACCCACTTGGTACAATTGTCAGTGACGACTACAATGTATCTATTGCCTCGAGGTGTCTTATTAAGAGGATCTATAAAGTCAATGCCCCACTTCTCAAATGGTCCTAACACGAGAATTGATCTTAACGGAGGTGTTCTAGTAGACTTCAGACAAATGCTTGACATACGTCACAAGTTTTGCAATAGTCTAAACACTCTTTAAAAATCACTCTCCAGTGATAACCCGCATCCAAAATCTTGAAGGCTGTTATCTTACCGGCAAAGTGACCTCCGCAAACATTATTGTCGTGGAACTCGTGCATTAGCTTGAACGTCTTCTTCTGACCAACTGCTCTCCTTAGTAACCCATCTGCTCCTTGATGAAACAAAATTCTCTCCACCATGATGTAAGGTTTGCATCTCTTGAAACGCGTTACATTCTCGGGTATGCATACCTTCTGAAAAAGAATCATCTACAAGAAAACTCCAGATTTTCTTGTACTCCTCCGATATCTTTTCAATGCTTGTGATGATCATCAGATGCTCGTCTAGAAATGAATCATCAAACGGTTCTTCTCCTTCATCATCATAAGCCCTCGACAAGAGATCGGCATTTGCATATTTTTTCCTTGATCTATCTTTGATCATGTAATCATATTCTGTTAGAAGGATCTTCCAACGAGCAATACGACCTTCGGCATTAAGCTTATTAAAGATATACTTTAAAGTCTTGTGATCTGTGACTATGGAAAATTTCTCTCCTAGCAAGTAGTGTCGAAATTTCTTCAATCCAAAAATCACAGCTAATCCTTCTCGTTCAATCACAGAGTAATTCTTCTCCGTGGGAACCATCTGCCTACTAGCATAAGTTATAGGATGATCATATCCAACTCCATCTAACTGACTTAACGTACATCCGATTACTACATTGGAGGCATCCATATACAAAATAAATATTTTACTCCACTCAAGTTTAGCAAGTATAGGAGTTGTCACCAGTGTCTTTTTCAACTCCTCAAATGCTTCCTTTGCCTTCTAATCATGCACTATAAAGTCAAAATCAGTTCCCTTCTTCATATACATAGTCAAAGCTATTGCTTTGTTAGAGAAGGAAAAGATAAACCTATGATAATGCCCAACCATGCCAAGAAACTGTCTCAACTTTTTCAAGTTGATCGGAAATGGAAAATCCACGATCTTCTTCACCTTCTCAAGATCTATCGCAATCCCATTCTTGGAAATGATGTGTCATAACAACAGACCTTCTTCGCAGCCAAAGATGCACTTCTTTGGATTTAGAGAAGCGCTAGCTTGCTCCAACCGCTGCAAAACTTTGATCACATGATCACAGTGGTCCTCTTTTCTTCCGTATACACAAAAACCGTCAATGAAATCATGAACAAACTTTCTTATGAATTGTTCAAACACCTTGTTCATGGACCTCTGAAACATGGCCGGAGCATTACACAGTCCGAATGGCATCATCTGAAATACAAATATTCTCCAAGGAGTAGTAAGTAGTCAACTGCTGGTACTCCTGTGCTATCTTGATCTGGTTATATCCACTATAACCATCACCAAAGCTGTACCACTCATGACCAATAACTTCTTTCAAAATCTCATCTATAAATGATAGAGGATAATAATCCTTCTTGGTAATTGCATTCAGCTTCTTATAGTCTATGCACACTCGTAGCTTACCATTCCTCTTCTTGACAATCATTACCGTTGTAGGATTGACTCTTCTCTGCTTCTGTCGAACTGATTTTGCGTTCTCCTCCAATTCTATTCGATGAGTCTCTAGAGTCACCTCCTTCAAATCCTTGTAATTGAAAACAAACACATGGATATATTTCTGAAATATATCTAGGAATCTACTTTTCTCGTCTTGAGTGACATTAATACCAAACTTCAGGGTAGAGAGTCTTCTCATAATGCCTCACTCAACTTTCTTTGTCAGAATCTTTCTCCACTACTGGTCGAGGCAACAAGTCAATAGCACTAAGCTGATGTAATGATTCATCTCGACCAAATCCTTCATCATCAGACGAGGATTCTTGATCATAAGAATCTCTCGTATCTACTTCTGAGACACTCTAATCATCCTCCGTATTAGATTCTTAGTAGTTACTAGTGGTTCTATTAGAGTCAGAATTCACAACTCCAACACCCGAGAGAGGTACTATCACTCTATGATCTCTAGGTCCAATCCGTAAATATCCCTTGTGTCACCTATCTGTGGTGCGCACAACTCTCAACCAAAACCTACCTAAGAGCAAATCATAACTAGAGTCCTTTAACACTTGAATGGACATCAATGTTTGGACTCTAATCACAGACACACCCACCTTCTCTAACACACCAAGAGGTCTTATCTGTTGCTTGTTAGTCATCCCCATGATAATACTAGCCAAACGAGTTGGTTCCATCCTCAATTTCTTCATCAATCTCTCCGATGCATTCATAGCCGATCCTCCATCCACCAACATGTCTGAGACATAGTGATCATTCAATCGGACTTCAATCTTTGAAGCCCTAGTGCATACCTCTGAAGCATGCACATCCACCATACCAACTCCCACAGACTTTGTTGTCTTGCTCTTGGGTTTCTTCTTCTTGCTTCTCTTAGAACTCAGTCCTCCTCTGAGTTCCCTTCGTAAACTAGGATTGAGTGCAATCAATTGTCCAACCGTGATGTAGCTTTTTGAGCACCCACATCTTCAACCACATCATATCTCGATTGAGAAGATGAAATGATGAAATCTGTCATCCCCAACTTCCTTCTTGGTTCTCTTGGTGTACTCGAAACATTACTCGAACGAGTACTTCTACTTGATGACTCCTTCATGAAAACTGGTTCATCAAAAAATCGAGTTCTTTTTCTTTCTTGAGCTAAAAGCTCCACCGGTGCATGAAAAGAGTTTGAACTTTATTCTTTCTCGTAGATGAAATCTCGAACTACATCGATAGTAACCACTCCCTTGTCTCGTGCTTGTGATGGATTTTCTCCACTCACATTTATTCTGACAGTTTCAACACCTCTTGCTCCGTTGTTAGGATAGTTTCGCTGGAAATGAGAACCTCCACACGTCCAACAAGTGATTCTCCCAAAGTTACCTTGGTTGCCATCAAAATTATCTTGATTTCCTCAGTTAAGATTGTTGTCGTACCTCCTTTGACCTCCTCCTCCACCTTTGTTCTTCCATTCTCGTAACTGCACCACATTTATCTTGAGATCCGCAAGAGTATCAATGATGCTCTTCAACTCGGCATGAAAATCAGAGATGACAGTAGACATCGTTGTAGAGACAAACGGTCTTGGCACCACCGTTGGAATAGGAGCTGACATTGAAGCGATCACTAGTTGTGATGATGCAGATGCTATCGTTGTGGCTACACCAAGAGTCGGAGTCGACACCATAGCGACATGATGAGATTGGATGATATCTCTTTCATCCAAACTCTCTTTCATACTTGTCCGATCTTGATGACCTCCTCTTTGGTTGTTGGCTTCTCGTACCTCACTTGGGTTCGAATTGAAGGTCTCAACCCTCCCACCAAATTCTTGGACAGCACTACTCCAATCTCTGCCATCGTTAGCTCCACGTTGTCTCAACTCTTCTGTAGAACCGTCCAACTGTTGCTCCAACTTATCCACCCTTTCGGCATATTATCGAAAGTTCGACATACTGCCAAACTTTCTCGTCCCATTGCTTCAAATGAGTAAGCTCCACCATGAGCTTCTCATAACTCTCTTCTGAAAGAAATTCTTCGATGAGTGCGTTACTCAACGTCTCCCATGTGTCTTCAATTGCACCAGGTGTCTTGTTCTTCACACGGTCTTCATATCACCATAAGAGCAAAATCTTCTAAAAACTCTAGCAATAACAACATCCATTCTTCTTTCCTTCTCACGTTGTTTCCGATGCAACTTCTTTTGAAGTCTAGACCAAAAGATTTTACATCTTCATTGTCCTTCTCATGAAACATTGATAGCTTCCCCATCTTGTAATTATTCTTTCTACTCTTCTAATCTTTGTGCAACACTGACTCACTAAAAGAGTACGCCTACCATAGACAAAATGAATGAAAATGGTTGTAACAACACCTCTTGTGTCATGTCTTCTCCCAAGGTAATCATGAGCATGAGTCGCATCACCGCTTTCTCCACTATCAGAATGACGATCTCCATCACAACTCAGCCGAGTCTTTCTTTGAAGTCGACAACTTCTCCGTCTCAGCTCTCTGAGTCTCGTCCAACTTCTCGACTACGGACGTAAGTAAGACGGCCATATCTACGCACTTGTGTTCTCTTGATAGATCACCCACTCCACAACTTGGACAAGGATCCTCTCCTAGAAGATGAATTGGCGCTGGTGAAGATGGACCCACTCGAAGACTTAAATCAGTAAACTCCCGCTTTCCTTTGGCTCTCTCTGCTCTGATCTTAGTTGAAAATTCACTACTTTATGTCCCAACCCTCTACAGAAATAACACCACAAGTCGGTTTCTACTCTTCTCCTCGGAGATTCTACTTGAGATTTTGTACTAGTGTTCTCAAACTCAACGATAATCTCTCTCGAGCTCTCTTCGACACTTACTATGACATCTAAACCTTGAGGAAGGTTTCTGAGTCTAACTTTCCAGTCTTTTGAACTTCCACTCATGTTGTTACGCCTTTTCAATCACTAAATGGACAAAATAACTTTGAGGAAAATAATTTTACATCAATTTCTTAACTCTTTCAAGCTTTATATTGAAAATCGTGTATTATACATACTATACACGCAATAAAATCTAATCTAAAATTAAGAGTCTAAGATAATATCATCATGACTATCGTCATTACATCCTAGCAGACATCTAAAAGTCATTCTTGTAAGGATCCAACTCTACTTCACCAGGAGCATTCATGACCTCCACAGTGAATGATGCTGTCAACTCAACCTTTTTCACATATGTCTCAATGCTCGCAGAAGCTTCTTGATATAGAGTAAAAAAAGCATCCCAACTGCAATAGATGCGTGTTCGCAACTCATCTATACTTAACTTTGGCTTCTCCGTCTTCATTCGAACTCCCAAACGTCTCTTCTTCCCTCTCGGCACTCGAACTGGATTCCTCATGAAGTATCTTCAAGATCTCCTTGTATAACGAACGTATATATCTTAATCGGTAAGAGATCTCTCTAAGATTTTTGTGGCCTCCAGTAGCTAAACCTCCAAGCTACTAACTCATGAAGTTTCAACAAGAACTTCTCCAATCAGAAGAAATGGTGCTGATTGTACAAATTTTCAAAGAATTGAAATTTGTATATTTTCACTTCACTCATGAGTGTTAATCCCCTCCACTTTGAAAAATTCTCTCTCCCTCTCTAGGTCTCATCTTCTCATGATTTTTGTTGTCTAAGATAGCTTCTCAGCCAAGCTAAAATCCTGGAAATTTTCACAAAAAAAAATTCCATAGAAAATATGACAATGACTGTATAAAGTTTTCAGAGAGTAGAATTTCTAAACTCTCAATTTTTTCTCTTCTGATAACTTCTCTCTCCTCTATTCTCTACAACTCTTGTTGCATTCACTTTCAACTCTCCTCTAACCCTTCCTAAGTGAATAAGATGTAAAGAATGACCTCGAACGCGTCATAGATCACTACGAGATATACAAAAGGTTCTAATATTGCTTAAATCGCGTTAGCTCTCTCTCCTCCCAACGTTCTCTCCATGTGCTCTCTCATGATCTCTTTTTGTCAAATGTAGGATTGAACTCTAAACATCCTTCAACGATCCTTTCAAGTGACGTCCCGGCAGCGGAACCAAAAATGTAAACCCTCCGCGGTCCTATCAATCAACTATCCCTTAATCTCTCAACCTCCACGATAGTCATCGATGAATCTACAACATGTCGGATCTTTCTCTCACTCAGGTGTCACCTCTGATGGCTTTGATGAAAGCACACCATGAATTTGAAGAGAAAAATGCTAAGTTCAATCATTCACTCACCTATAAACTCATCAGCTAAAATTATCCATTCTAACGACGTCTCTCAAGTTCTCACATGTTAAAATATCTCACACTCTCTATATCGCTCAAGTTGTCATTACGATGATGTGGAAACAAGGATGAGGAGCTCTTCTCTACTCCTCTATTTATACATTCTAAGTTTTTATTTTGATACTCTTCGATAACTCAGCCATAATTATTTTTATCAGATTTTACTAAGATATTACTTAAGGTAAGAGTATTAATCACATGGGCTTCTTATCTTTTCACATGGGCTTATTCCTTCGAAGTCAATAACTTCTAGAAGGATTCTGAAATATTATCAAGGAATCTCTAATTTCCACCCCCCTCTACACTAGGACTCACTAAAAAGGAGACATGTGGAATCTCTTCTTGTTTTTAATGCTCCACAAAGTCCACAACTTTAATCCCACCACTAATATCAAGTCAAAAAGGAGATAAGGGATACTTTCCACCTCCTTTCTACTTTTTAGATAAGATGACAAGATAGTAGTGCTCACTCTTTAAGAAATATCTAAATTTTGTCCAAAAGTACAGCTAAGTTTATCCATAACTAACTTTAGCTAGTCATGACTAACTTGATGCATCCTTAAAGCACTTATGCAGCAAATAAACATTCTCAACACTTAGTTATAACTAAATACCTTACTAATAGACAAGCTTCTTATGTGTAACCTATGTCGTTACAGTCATAGTAGGGAATAGGTGAGCTCAGTAGGAGTGAGGTTAGGCAAGTTGTGTCGCGACCCTCAGTTTCAAGATCGAACGCACACGCGAACAATAGAACCCTAATGGACTTGCGCTAGGTTGTGAACGCTGCGAGTAGGACTAAACGGCTTGATCGTGAAATCGAGATCAGATGAACCCTAAGTGGTTCTCTGAACCAAGGTTGGAGCATTGGGTTAGGACCTAAGGACCCATCCCAAGACCACCCAAGACGAACGCTGACCTAAGGGGACGAGTCTGAGAACGGATCAAAACATAGGTTTGAGACATAGGTCTGAGACGTGAGTTCGAGACGCAGACGGACCGTGGTTCGGATGCTGGTCCGAACCACAGGGTTTGAGTCTTGGTCTAGACCACAAGTTTCTGAAAAATGACTAAGTGTTGGAGCTCCAGGGACGTTTTAGGTCATGGACTGAGCTCCACGTAAGATCTCGAGACGACTGAGGTATCATTGGAAAGGTCTTGACGAGAGCTTTCCAGTGATATGTAGAACTCCTCGAACTGACCTCTAAGCTGAGAATTATGACCGAACCACGATCGGGTTATGGTATAATTTTCAAGGACCAAAGAGGAGGGCGGGGCCGCCGAATCTCCAGAAGTATATATGAGGGGGGCTCGATGCTTGGGTGGGCCAGGACGAGTCACCCAACCCCAAGGTTTGGCGGACGGACTCTAGGGGCATGAGGTGATGACTGGACCGGTTCCAAGACACGTTCCGGTCTAGACTTGGCCGTCTGGACTTAAGAACGATGTAAGGGCTGAGGCAAGACTAGAGAACGAGTCAGCGGGTTAGACCATCGTTCGGGAGCCTAGACCCAGACGGACATCACGGGCGTTTGGACCGCTAGGTGTGCTGGAGACACCGTTTAGGACCCTGGACTTTATGGGAAGTCGGCCTCAAGTCATATTGTGACTTGCTCATGTTTGGGACCGACCTAGATGGGTCTAGGTCGGGACTTAGGAATTGTTGAGCTTGATGATTAGGGAGACGGTCCGGCTCCGGTCCGGATCAAACAGAGTTAAGGTAAGTGGTGCATGGACGCTAACTTGTGTTTGTGGTATGCAGGTTAGTGGTGTAAATTTCGTGACCTACTGAGCAAGAGCTTCCGTTGACACAACAAGGCGGTAGGTGCACGAAAGTTGTGATTACGGTGGTGACGAAGATTTCGGCATTCCGGTTGGAGAGTGTGTTCATGATATTCTATCATCACGGAGTTCTTGGGAGGTTCGGGTGGAGATTTCTCGGACAATGAGAATACATGGAGTGGGATGAGGTATCGACTATCTACACCATTGCCGTCGATTGTTCTAGAGGACGAGTCAGACGCAAATAGTGCATTTTTTGGTGGTGAGTCTAGTGTCACCACACCGTTGTTGTGAGACGTGGATGAGATCTATGAGACCACGGAGGGACCTCGATGTTACTCGGATACGGTCGATACCATTGAGTTGGATGATTTCATCTAGGAGTTCAACATTGATGCGATCTACAGCATATGCGGAACTCAAAGCTATTTACACCTTTCATGACATGGAATGGTTTGTTCCAACACTTGGAGGGACCATCGATGGACGATTACCATGAGTTCAAGCGAGACTACAGCGTGGAGATTGAGTTGTGGAGACAATATTGATCTCCCAACTATGTTTCTATCACTATTGATGCAGTTTCGAGAGACGTAGCACCTGCGAGTTCGAATGTCAGTAGCAGTGGTACATCCACGGGTGACGAAGTATCTACTACCGGCGGTGCGTCCACTAGCACTGGAGTAGGCGGTGTCGTATCGTGGACCGGCTCCTACCTGAAATTCAGACTTCGATACTTGTCGCTCCAAAGACACTCATGAGAAAAGCAAGCTAAGTCCCAGCTTACGGACTTTTGACACAATTTTGGATCTCCACTTTCATCGCATCAGTGGATAGAGTTCTTTGTTTGCACTCCATAGGCACTTCGTCTACTTCGTTTGGACGCCTAGTGGAGAAGTTACAAGACTCGAAAGATGGATAAAACAAGTTAGGCTCCAGCTTAAGATCTTTTTGCACAACTTTGGATCTTCATTTTCATTACATCGATGGGTAGAGCTCATTGTCAACTTTCCATAGGCACTTTGTCTACTTCATTTGGACGCCTAGTGGAGAAGTTACGAGACTCGAAAGATGGATAAAACAAGCTAAGCTCCAGCTTACGAATTTTTGGCACAACTTCGGATCTTCATTTTCATTACATCGATGGGTAGAGTTCGTTGTCAACTTTCCATGGGCACTCCGTCTATTTCATTTGGACACCTAGTGGAGAAGTTACGAGACTCGGAAGAAGAGAAAACCAAGCTAAGCCCTAGTTTACTTTGCTGACTGGGTATTTGCAGCTCCGGGCGCTATACTAAGGACGCAAGGGACCTGCTTCCTCGTTATTGAAGAAAACGTGTACGTACAGACAGACGTAAGGGGGCAGCTTAAAAGATCAACTTGCTTCTACGACTTGTCGGTGGACATTTTGGAGAATTGGGAAGTTCAATGCATGCGCGCAAGGTGTCATTGGGTTTAGATTTGTGCAGGTTACGTGTGGGTTAAGACGGTCCTTGAAGAGACGGATCGGGGGATGTGTTCTGGGAGAAATTGAGACGTAGGAAGGAGATTTGGGAGCTTCAGTAAATTGTGAAGGAGAGTTGGACCGTTCGGGCCGTTCTAGAGACCAAACTTGTTGTCCTTGGATCCATTGGGATCAGAACGCCGAGTTCTTCAGGAAATTGAAGACGACACGAAGTTTCATCGGACGGTTTAGGAGTTCTGAGTGAAATTGGCTCGCATGCGATCTGAAATTGAGTTGTTCTTCGCGATCGGTGAACCAAGCTCTTCGTTCTTGGTGCCTACGCGACCCGGGAGTGTTCATCTACGCATAGGAGAAGACAGTACGTGGATTGGATTGTTGGGTTGAGTGAGGTGAGCGAGTTTGAGCCGCAAGGAGTCCATTTACATCTATTTTTTGCAACATGTGACCAAATTTCTTGCGTGGTTTTGCAAGAGGAACTCCAAACGGCTTGTTTGGAGTCTCATTGGGCTCATGATAGCTAGATCTACCTGTCCGAGAAGACGGATATCAGATCAAGCTATTCGTTTGAGCGGTGTGTGCGATTTTAAGCCGTATGGAGGAGTTTTTGAAGATTCGGTCACCTACGATCGAAAACCGATGATATCTTGGCTGTCGGAAGTCAGATCTGATAGTTCTTGAGGTCAACGGAGTCAAGGAAGAAGATCCTATCGACATCAGAAGATCGTTTGGCGAAAGGCGGAAGTTCTCAGATAGGCTTTTTTCGGTTCCTTCGCCACGGTTTTCATCCTTTGGAGTTCGTTAGAGACCTAGTTAGTTATATACAGCTTGTGATAGCTAGCTTTAGCTAATAGCTTGTACATTGATGTGGTTTGGACTTGGATTTCAATCGTGTGATACTGGTGCAGCTCTGTTTGTTAGCAAAGAGAAGTTTCTCTTGCTTTGAGCTACGCTTCGGTGGTTTTGTGTCAGGGTTGTTTCGTGCACCTACCGCCTTGTTGCGTCAGCGGAAGCTTTAGCCCAGTAGGTCGCAAACTTTACACCGCTAACCTGCAAACACAATCACAAGTTAGCGTCCATGCACCACTTACCTTAGTTCTGTTTGGTCCGGACCGGAGCCGGACCGTCTCCCTAACCATCAAGCTCAGCAATCCTAAGTCCCGACTTAGATCCGCCTAAGTCGGTCCCAAACATGAGCAAGTCACAATATGACTTGGGGCGGACTTCCCATAAAGTCCAGGGTCCTAAACGGTACCTCCAGCACACCTAGCGGCCCAACCGTCCGTGATGTCCGTATGGGTCTAGGTTCCCGAACGGTTGTCTAACCCGCCGACTCGTTCCCTAGTCAGCCCCAGCCCCTAAGTCTAGACGTCCAAGTCTAGATCGGAACGTGCCTTGGAACTGGCCCAGCCATCACCTCATGCCCCCAGAGTCTGCCCGCCGAACCCTGGGGTCGGGTGACTCGTCCTGGCCCACCCTGGCATCGAGCCCCCCTCATATATACTTCTGGGGATCGGCGGTCCCGTCCTCCTCTTTGGTCCTTGAAAATTATATCACAACCCGATTGTGGTTCGGCCATAACTTCCAGCTCGGAGGTCAGATCGAGGAGTGTTATATATCACTGGAAAGCTCTCGACGAGATCTTTCCCATGATACCTCACTCGCGTCGAGATCTTATGTGGAGCTCCGTCCACGACCTAAAACGTCCCTGGAGCTCCAACACTTAGCAGTTTTTCCGAAACCTGTGATCCAGACCCAGGGTCGAACCCTGTGGTTCGTCTGCGTCTCGGACCCACATCTCGGTCCCACGTCTCGGACCCACGTCTCAAACCTATGTCTGAGACTCATGTTTCAGCCCGTTCCCGGACTCGCCTCCTTAGGTCAGCGTTCGTCTGGGGCCCTCTTGGGGTAGGCCCTTATGTCCTAACCCAAGGTTCTAACCTTGGTTCAGAGAACCACTTAGGGTTCATCTGATCTCGACTTGTCGGTCAAGCCGTTAAGTCCCACTCGCAGCGTTCACAACCTAGCGCAAGTCCGCTAGGGTTCTGTTGTTCGCGTCTGCGCCTGATCTTGAGAATGAGGGGCGCGACACTCACCCCCACTTTGGAGGTTGATGCCCTCATCAACAATGATCCTTTAAGTTAACACCAAGTTCAAAATGGGTAGCCAACCCCTTGGCGTCAGAATTGCGTTCCGGTAGCTAACCCGCAATTCCCTTCTTGGCTTGAGTCTTAAGTTGTCGCTAGAACACTTAGAAAATTCCAACTAGTCTCGGGAAAAGCCTTACCTTTTTGGCTTACCCTAAACAAAACTAGTTGGCAACTTCTAAACATTCTACTTAAGACTCTACCTTGCAAACTATAAGTATTCACACCTACTTACGAGGTCCTCCAAAACTCACTTTCCGGTCGCAACCTAATTTGACTTAGACGCGAGACTAAGTTTACTTTGTAGAAAACCACAAAGCAAGATCACCCCAAGCCCCAAGACAAGTATGAAATTTCATACTTGCTTTGCCAACTCTACGGCAAACCTAAGTCTTGACATCAAGACTTAGTATTGATTTAGATGCTTATCCAAACCAGCTCGCTTCCTTTGAGTGTGCTTCGTTCCTCCTCTTGACAACATCCTAAGCATCTGATCAGAACTAGTCATAGCCATGCACTACCAATACACTTAGACAAATTTTCAAGAAACAAAATCTTTATTTCCAAACACAAGTACAAAGTCCATTGACCCAAATCGTCTCAAGTTGCTACTCGTATGGTTCGTCGTTTCTTCATCCCTCGATGGAAGGAGATGTCCTCATCTTGCTAACGTCCTTGTTGTCCTTGTCTCCGTTTGAATAGGTCCAATACTTCGCTCGCATGTGCGAGATCTTCCTCAGGCACCCAAGTTGCTTCCTTCAAATGGTAACCACGCCGTTTGACCAAGTACTCCATCCGGTTTGATTTGCACCGAGATCGCAAAATGGACTCCACCTCATATTCTGCTTCGCCTTGCACGACATCAGGTTGAGGCCTGAGTACTTGTTTGCGCTCCGGCCGCAAATCATCCTTGAAGTATTTCCTTAATAAAGAAACATGGAAAGTCGGATGCAACTGCCACTCGCGAGGAAGGTCTAATGTATAGACATCTTCATGCGGATTCTTGACAATGACAAAAAGTCGTCGAACTTCGATGAAAACTTCGTCGATATTTCCTTCGGAAGTGTGAAGTTTTTTGTACTTAATCATACTTCTTCGCCCACTTGAAACTTCACTTGTCGCCGATGCTTGTTTACCTGCTTCGTGTATCGTTGCTGCGCCTTCTCGAGGTTCTTCTTTACTTGCTCCTCGCACCGCTGCATTGCCGCCACCAACTCTTCAGCTGATGTTTGCCGTGTTCTTGGTCGTGTCGATGTAGAACTCCCTGCAAGAGTCAAGTCAAGAGGCCCTTCTGGCTCACGTCCGTAAGCCAGCAAGAACGGTGATTCACCGGTTGCCGAATGCTTCGTGGAATTGTAGCAATACTCCGTCAATCGCATAGTCGCTCGCGTTCGTGTGCACCTCGAATGGTTTGTCGAACTCCGGCAGCTTCAAAACTGTCGCCTTTGACAAAATAACTTTGATCGTCTGAAACGCATCATCCACCTCCTTGGTCCAACTTACCTCTGCGTCTTTGTCCGTCCAGTCCGTCAGCGGCTTCGCGATCTTTGAAAACCCCATCACATACTTGCGGTAGAACTGCGCCAATCCTAAGAATTGCCGCATCCCCTTCACTGTAGTCGGAGGCTCCCAAGTCACAATCGCGTCCACCTTCTGCATATCCGGGCCAACTCCTTCTGCACTAATGACATGTCCCAAGAAGTTAATGCGCTCCAAACCAAACTCACTCTTGTCAATGTTGGCAAACAGCTTATGCTCTCGCAGCTTCGTCAACACCACCCTTAGCTGCTCCGCGTGCGACTCCAAGGTTTTGGAGTAGATCAAGATGTCGTCGATGTAGACGATGATAAACTCATCCATCTCCTCGCGAAAAATTGTGTTCATTAATGTAGTGAACGTCGAAGGGGCGTTGCAGAGTCCGAATGACATCACCACGAATTCAAACGATCCGTATCTGGTTCACAAGCGGTCTTCTCAACATCTAGGTCAGCTATGCGGATCTGGTAATATCCTGACTTCAAGTCTATCCTGCTGAAGTACTTTGCGCCCGGTAACCTATCAAAGAGGTCATCTATCCTTGGCAAGGGATAATTATTCTTCACCGTCACCTTATTGAGTGCACGATAATCTACGCAGAGTCGTAACTTCCCATCCTTCTTCTTTGCGAAAAGAACTGGGGCTCCATAAGGTGACTTGCTGGTTCGAATATATCCCCGCGCTAATAGCTCACCGAGTTGTCTTTTCAACTCAAGGAGTTCCACCTGATTGAGTCGGTAAGGGGCTTTGGAAGGTGGTTCCGATCCTGGCAAGACTTCGATCTTGTGATCCACCACCCGCCTTGGAGATAACTCAGCAGGTAACTCGTCCGTCAAGACATCCTCAAACTCCTTAATCACTTCGCGAAGCACCTCCGGAAGTTTAGTCGCGTCTCCTGATGTTTCCTCTTGTCTGTCACCCGCCATCAAATTTGCAACCCACATCAAGCACATGATCCCGTCGTTGAAGTCCATCTGTTTGCCCTTGATCAAATTCACCACAAAGTCGTCAATTTTCCGCACCTTCCGGATCAGCCTCACTCCCAGCTTCCGCCCTTTAACTCTAACGTTTAACCTTAAAGGTTTTCGCCTAAGTTCCACTTCAAACCTGTCCAAGAAAGTGTTCCTCAAAACCGCATGGATATCATCCATCTCGCACACCGTGAAGTTCTCTGTGAACTCCAACTTCTCACACGCAAATCGTACGTCCAAGGCTACTTCAGAAGTTTGGTACGTCTTGCCCTTGGCACAGCGCACCTGAATAGGCTTGTTTGCCTTGGAGGTAGACAAGCCCAACTTCTTCACCAACTTTGGACTTATGAAGGAGTGAGTCGCTCCTGTGTCCACAAGAAAAGTAACATCACGGTTAGCAACCTTGGCTTGTAGAAACATCAATCTCGGCGTCTTCTTCGTGGTTCTCAAGGTCACAATCATCTGACCCTCCAACAAGTCCTTTGCAACAAACGCATTCATGCTACAGTTACTAACCTTAGGTTTCGTACACCCCTTAGCAATATGGCCCGCCTCGTCACAGTTGTAGCAAGTAAACTTTGGACCATTGCCCTTCTGAGGTGTCTGCCCCTTAGGTTTTACTCCTGTTTGCTGCCGCTTTGCTGCCGGGGCAGAAGTATCCTTCCGATCCTTCTCACCCCCATCCCATTGTCGTTTGAAGCCTTTGTTCTTCTTCTGGAACTTGTCCGTGCTGCGTGGTTCAAAGGGTTTCTGCTGCTAGACTTCGTTGTCTCCAATTCGCTCCGCTAGCTTCAAAAGTTCGGCACTTATCTCTGGTAGCTTTAGCATCCGAAAGAGAGCCTTCTCCGAGCTAGACTTGAGTCCCCCAATGAATATACATATTTTGGTCTCCTCAATCCACTTGGAGAACGAATCCAGCTTGGCACTGAACTCGCGCACATAAGCGCTTAAGGTCCCCGTCTGCTTCAGTCTCACCAACTCAGCACCGTCCTGAATCCTTTGATACTCCGGAGTGAATCGTCCTGCGAGCAACTCCTTGAACTCTTTCCAACCAAGCGCCGAGATGGTCAAGGCATGCTCATCCTTGTATGCAGTCCACCAGAGAAGCGCATGGTCTTTCAGGAACGTAACCGCCGCTCTCACCTTGTCAGACTCCTTAGCCTGTTGCGTCTCAAAGTATAGGTCCAACTCAGTTAAGAAATCCTTAACTTTACGAGCTCGTCCTATGCCTGCAAACAGGGTCGGCAGATTCGTCTTACAAAGCTTCCTGGTAGACGAGGAACTTCCTTGGCCTGCCTCAAGTTCAGCGATATGTTTATCCCTGGAGGCCATGTCTTCCTGCATGGTCTTCATCATTTTGATGAGTTCCGCATACAAGGCTCCTTGACTGTCCGTGCCTGAATCGTTGGGCACCGCTGACAAGACTCCATCTTGCTGCACCGGTGCCGCAACTCGTACAGGGCTCCCTTGACATTGGGGCGAAGGTTGTCAGTTGTCATCGCCTGACTGTGTCTCGGGGCTAGCTCGAGTCGATCTGTTCTCGTTAGCCGCTCCTCGTTTCTTGGTCTTCCTCTTGGAACTCTGTCCATCGTCGGCCATCGCTCCAAGTGTTCACCTAGAAACGCTGATCCGCTTCGTGTCTTGCGTCCCTCCTCAAGCGTCCAGCCTTCAGCCGCTACCTCAAGTTCTCGCTCACCGAAGCGTCGGCTCTGATACCACTTTTCGCGCACCTACCGCCTTGTTGCGCCAGCGGAAGCTTTAGCTCAGTAGGTCGCAAACTTTACACCGCTAACCTGCAAACACAATCACAAGTTAGCGTCCATGCACCACTTACCTTAGTTTCTGTTTGGTCCGGACCGGAGCCGGACCGTCTCCCTAACCATCAAGCTCAGCAATCCTAAGTCCCGACTTAGATCCGCCTAAGTCGGTCCCAAACATGAGCAAGTCACAATATGACTTGGGGCGGACTTCCCATAAAGTCCAGGGTCCTAAACGGTGCCTCCAGCACACCTAGCGGCCCAACCGCCGGTGATGTCCGTATGGATCTAGGTTCCCGAATGGTGGTCTAACCCGTCGACTCGTTCCCTAGTCTTGCCCCAGCCCTTACATCGTTTCTAAGTCTAGACGTCCAAGTCTAGATCGGAACGTGCCTTGGAACTGGCCCAGCCATCACCTCATGCCCCCAGAGTCCGCTCGCCAAACCCTGGGGTCGGGTGACTCGTCCTGGCCCACCCAGGCATCGAGCCCCCCTCATATATACTTCTGGGGATCGGCGGCCCCGCCCTCCTCTTTGGTCCTTGAAAATTATACCACAACCCGATTGTGGTTCGGCCATAACTTCCAGCTCGGAGGTCAGATCGAGGAGTGTTATATATCACTGGAAAGCTCTCGACGAGACCTTTCCAATGATACCTCACTCGCCTCGAGATCTTACGTGGAGCTCCGTCCACGACCTAAAACGTCCCTGGAGCTCCAGCACTTAGTAGTTTTTCCGAAACCTGTGGTCCAGACCGAGGGTCAAACCCTGTGGTTCGTTTGCGTCTCGGACCCACGTCTCAGACCTATGTCTGAGACTCATGTTTTAGCCCGTTCCCAGACTCGCCCCCTTAGGTCAGCGTTCGTCCGGGGCCCTCTTGGGGTAGGCCCTTATGTCCTAACCCAAGGTTCTAACCTTGGTTCAGAGAACCACTTAGGGTTCATCTGATCTCGACTTGCCGGTCAACCATTAAGTCCCACTCGCAGCGTTCACAACCTAGCACAAGTCCGCTAGGGTTCTGTTGTTCGCATCTGCGCCCGATCTTGAGAATGAGGGACGCGACAGTTGAGATTCAGGGGGTTCATTTTAGGGGCTTTGAAGCAGATTACAGACCGCTCTGGTTTGTTTCTCTGTTTTGTGTTCTTAGGAAGAAAGAACCGGCAGTGTATGTATATTGGGAGTTGGTATATATTGTAGCGTTCATTTTTGTGATTGTTTTTCTCCGTCTTGTCTATGTTCAGCACAATACATCTCCACAGCCAAGAACCTTGCGTTTTCCTGGACATCCTTCACGTAAAATCTGACACGATAGCGGTAGTATGAGCGGGATACCACCAGGGTTTAATCAAATGGTTCAGTTCTTCTAGTGTTTGAGGAAGAACTATCAGGGTGAGTGGATGGACAAGTTGAGGAGTCTACAAAAGTTCCAGCGAAGGACTGGAGAGAGCCTACACGAGGCGTTTACTCGCATGAGGCCACTGATCAGCGTTACTAGAGAAGTGATGGAAGCACAGGCAGTCTAGTTTTGGTATGAGATACTAAACCGAGAGCTGCGTAGGAGAGTCCAGAGGATCGTGCTGAACAGTCACGATTCCAGGAGGTGTTGGAGGACCTGGTGGGCAGAAGCCCATGCCGTCCTTCTCTAATCAGCAGCAAGCGGATCCTTGCTGGACGTGTGATGGTCCTCATCAGTCTCAAGGGGGACCTAGACAATGTGAGCATTGCGAGCAACCAGGTCACAATAGCGACCGTTGTTTTGATCTCCATCTTGAGCTACAACAAGGGAAGGCTGATCGTGGACTAGACGGAGGAGCTAAGGGAGGCCGTGGTGCTCGAGATAGAGGTAGAGATCCAGCACCTGGGAGAGGAACAGCCGATCCACTGCTTGCTATGACATCAGATGCGAATATGGCTGCTCGGATTGAGCAGTTAGAGCAAAGGATAGCTAGTACGGCTATGGCTCAACGGGGATCTGGTTCAGGAACAAACGCTTCCACGTCTTATGGAGGAGAAGGAGTTTTCTTCGACTTCATGGCTGTTGTGGCGCAGATTGAGACATCTGCAGCAATGACCCGGAGTGCAGTATGTGTCTCTGAGCCGCGAGGTGCATTAGTGGAGTTGGATCCACAGCGCAAAGAGGCTGATAGATAGACCAGGCTTCCTCAGTTGTTCACACTATTAGAGATTTTCAAGACCACGTCTATGATTCCTAAACGGTCTATCGATGATGTAGTGGAGTTGGAGACATCGACATCCAAGAGTGAGGGTGATGCGAGTCAACTCTCGACGTCTGTGGATGCGACGTCAAACTCGATGTAGGGAGCGGCTACAGCAGTTCTTTGAGCCTCACTATTTTCAGTCACAGATATGAGGACATTGGGAGTAAGCTTCGCTCTAGTGTTCCAGTTGGCAGTCAAGTCAATGAGAGCGAGAATGTAGTTACCTCTAGTGTTGAGGTGGTTCAGCGAGAGGCGGTAGATGGGTCCATGGAATCGAGGATCAAGACAGCTATCAGTGGTACTTGACAAGCGGTGGCTGCCATGTTAGATGAGTTATCAGTTAGACCGGCGATTGACCGTGTTGGTTTGACACCAGGTGTGGTGTTGTTGGACAACAAAAATGATATCTTCTGTTTGGTGGCACCTTCATTAAGGTGTATCGACCGCAAAAAGTCTTGTTGGACTCTGGAGTCCAATCGTTGATGTTGAGAAAGGCGGCGTGCTTTGGTTTGGGTTTGAGGGAGTCTGAGGTGGAGAGATATTCATTCCAGCTACAGACATCTCTAAGAGGATCAGGAGGTACAACTCTACACATGACACGCGAGATGTTGATAGTGAGAGTTCGACCAAATCATCCCACGGATGGTTCCGTGGTGAGAGCCAAGGTCATCATTACGACCGCGGAGTCTTATGGTGTATTGGTTGGAAATGTTATGTTATATCTTATGGGGTTCGTGATCGACTATTAGACGGAGACAACATCTTACAGATTAGGTTGACAGTCCGATGAGAGACGAGTGAACCGCTTACTACTGCAGTTCAGTGCTAGAGTTGAGACTACATAGTCTACACCAGGGACGATGGCATCCGTTGCAAGGTTCAGTTCGATCATCACTTGGCCGGACGAGTTGTTAGAGGATAATGTCCATGCGGAGAATACTCCGGTCTTTGAGGAGATGAAGGACATGCCTAGCATGACTATGGTAGTATCATCTACCTTGGATGTTCCACTCTGGAGTTCGAGTGGAGAGTTGCAGCGGTATGCTGATCAGTTGGTACAGCACGCTGTCGAGTTGAGAGTCTTTCTTGGGGAGGGCGGACCTCCTGACTGTGACCGATCAGAGAAAAACGACCAGAAAGGAAAATAGGTTGCTGCCGACAATGAGATCTCCAAAATCACAGCCTCTTTGTGCTCACCAATTACAAAAACAAGCACTCAAACACACCCTGGGTACACACATAGGTCTCTCAAGATTCAATTAACTTTATTACAGTGTCGTCTGCACCACCAATTTCTCCAACTGTACAGAAAATCTCTCTCTTCCTCTCCTGCGCACCTGTCTTCACCCGTCAAGCCAAAAGTCTACCCAGTACGTCTCAATCTGAACCTAATAGAGAAATTCGGACCCCTGAATCTTATTCCTCTCCTTGCCCCAACTGAAACTCTCAGAAATCTGATCCAACGTCGATCAAAAGTCCCCTGTAGATTTCCAAACGATCTCTCAATAGAACTGTCTCTTGAGAGTAATTTCTCCCCAGAATAGTTTATTTAAACAACGTCCAAGCCTAAAACTCATGCCTCTCTCTCTTACGATGCTCTCCCAATTCAATCTGTCAGCAATTTGATCTTCCCCCAGCTTCTTAGCTTCTCTTGCGTATTCCGCTTCCGCTCTCTCAGAAAACCTTCCTTTGCAAAAAAACTGTCCTCCCATCCCCCAGTCGTCGCAGGTATTTTACCTAAAAGTTAAGGCCCCAGCTTAAGCTGCCCCCCTGCTGTCCTTATAAGCGCAGTCACTTATCAGAAGCAGGGCCTTAGCTAAGCTGCCCCCCCTCTTAAACTCTAATTCTCCTCCTTCCGCCTCCGCTGTAATCTTCCGCTTCAAGCTTCTGTTGTAGTCTTCCGCTTCCACTGTAATCTTCCGCTTCAAGCTTCCGCGGTAATCTTCCACTTCCGCTGTAGTTTTCCACTTCCGCTGTAATATTCCGCTTCAAGCTTCCGCGGTAATCTTCCGCTTCCGCTGTGGTTTTCCGCTTCCGCTGTAATATTCCGCTTCAAGCTTCTGTTGTAGTCTTCCGCTTCCACTGTAGTTTTCCGCTTCCGCGGTAATCTTCCGCTTCCGCTGTAATCTTCCGCTTCAGTTTTCCGTTGTAACCTTCCGCTTCCGCTGTAATCTTCCGCTTCAGTTTTCCGTTGTAATCTTCCGCTTCCATGGTAATCTTTCGCTTTAATTTTAAGGCCCCATCTAAAGTTGTTCCTCTGCTGTCCTTATGCGTACATAATAATCAGCAAAAGTTTCCCGTGCCCTCGATGCCACCCTGAATATACTACAAGCCATCCAATGTAGGCCGAAGCCCCAACACTTATGAGGCCGCCCCACAGGACTTACAGCCCCCCCATATGCGCACCAGGTATCTCCCATAGTATATTCAGGATGGCATGCGGAGGCTTAGGCCAGGAAGCCCATGATTAAGGGAGATACCGGTCTCCCGCCCCTAGATATGCAGGACGTGGCTGCATATCCAACATAGACTCCCTTCCAGGAGGCCAACATGCCGGAATAAGAACCAGAGGCCAGGGGGGATTGATCCTGAGACCACTTCCCTCCTAGGCAGGCGCCCTATCACTGGGATGGCCTTTGGTTCCGTTCAAGAAGGTAAAAACTTTTGTACATATGTTTACTTGAAGAAATTTTTCTGTAAAATCTTTACTAGTCTTTCCTACACTAACTTCTCTATACAACTCCATTTTTAATGAACAAGGAGTCAAAACTATAGTATTTGTGAACACCTACACGCTCACGCTATCCGATTTTGAGTTCGAGTCACGAACCAGAATCGACGGATTTCCCTCTTTCACATATTTCACAGCCTAAGACTCGTACTAACTATTGCTTAAAACACTTTCTGTCAAAACTAGAAGCATGAGGTCGCTCTCCTCGTCGAGCTTTGCATTCTGATGTCTTTCGACTCCTTTAGGGGTGATATTCCAACCCAAGCTAAGGGGCAGCTTGTCAAGCATAGCCCCAGCTTAGCTCCTGCCTAGCTTGTTAAGCTGCAGGGCAGCTTCCTTTACACAATATAGAAAAAAATCTCTCTGCAATACTTTTCACTGTATAGACCTATGTACAATACGACAACGCTTGGAGTGAAGTCTTTGTACCGTCAGTAGAAGAAAAGCGGGTTGTTCCTGCTACTGGCCTTATGACCTTATCACCGTTGGATATGACTTTCATTGTATGGCAGTATCTAGAGGAGGGTGTGTGTGTTGGAGTTGTTTGGAGAGATCAGCACAGGTTTGGATGCGGTATTGCAGACATGCATACAAGTACAACGATACTTGTATGTGGAGAGAGATGAGGTCGGAAGATGCATCTCACTGTGTCATATGACATGTTTGGTGCAGAGATATCTTGAGTTGTTGTCCATATCAGCCGTTAGAAAATATCAACAAGCATTACCGTTGAGGGCGTAGGATCTCACGTTTGTTGACACTATCCACTTGATGATAACCGGATGACCATGTCAAAGTTACACACTTGTTGGGAGAAATCAGGATTTACATGACCCACGATCCAAGATGTTTTGAGAGATGTTATGGATCTTACGACATCTCTAGATGCATCAAGTGGATTCTCCAACGTACATCTTGGAGAAGGTTCCTTTGTTGGGTGATGCTCGTACACAGATGATGACAAGTGTGCACCAGGTGCAGTCTTGGGTCAGACTAGCAGTGCTGTTAGATGCAGCGAGAGTGGGATCTCGTGTACGGTTGTGGTGGACAAACTTGTTATCGAGGGAGGTGCTCAAGCACGCACATGATGCAGTGAGACGACCAACGCACCTCACAGTTGATGACATCTTGGATGCAAGACGACGATCTCAAGTAGTGAGAGTCGTCGATAGGTCACTCATGGCAATGATGAATCTAGTGAGACGGTCCATGATAGCGTTGTCCACTTTGGTGAGCTTTCTAACGTCACATGCTTACATAGACGGAGGACCTGGGCTTGTGTGGGATGTTCAGTTACAGTAGTTGATTAAGCTCAATGTTGATGAGAGAGAGCGAGCGATGGGTTTCTCTATGATTACGACGGCAGTAGCTTTGATGTTAGAGGCTTCATGTCGTCAGATAATGAATCAAGCAATGGACTTGAATTGTTTGACGTGGATTGTTAGCCTTGGATTGGCTGAGCAGCATCAGATGCGATCGACGGGTGTTACTGCTCTGACACTTCAGAGCTCTTTGTCTACCGAGTCAGTGGAGGCAAAGACTGGGGGCAAGGTTTGTGGAGTTCGTCATCCTTGGACATCACGAGATGTCGTAAGAGAGAGTGTGGAGCTTGCAGTTCGGATTGCAAGAGTTCTTCACACAGTGGAGGTGGAGGTTGTTGGTGGAGAGCAGAAAGAAACTGCTCCAGAGACTGCAAGCTAGCAGTCAACGACTTCATCTTCTACCTCTAGCATGATGATAGAGGACACTTGGGAGCCGGAGATTGGACCCAAGCTTATAAGAGAAGAGAAACGAAGAGTTCAGAGATTCTTGAAGAGCTACAAGAATTATTTTACCTTCAGTATGAAGGATTTGGGTACCTTGAAGATCGACTTGACTAATGACACGTCAATCTTTCGATGTCCTTATAGATATAATGATATGGAAGGAGCCTTGATCTAGAGTAGGACTCAAGACTTGGTGGAAGTTGGATTGGTGGAGATGTCGCATAGAGAGTATACATCTGTCACAATTATGCCAGCAAAGAAGGATATGTATGACAACTACACGGATAGACGAATGTGTGGAGACTATCGTCTTATCAATCGGCAGACAAAGTCCGATAAGTATACCATGCCGACACCTGAGGAGATCTTTGATGTAGTGAGGCATGTGAAGATCTTTAGTACTTTGGACCTTCGAGCAGGGTATCATTAGTTGCTGGTGAGAAAAGAAGATAAGTCCAAGACATCATCCTAGGGAATTGACTCCATGACAAGGATTGTTTGTTTTTACCATTTGGGTTGAAGAACGCTCCTGCTATGTTCCAAAGGGTGATGGACAAGATCTTAGCAGGATTGGATTTTGTCAGATGTTATATTGACGACATCTTAGTCGATAGTGCTACAGTGGAGGAGCTTGAGAGACACTTACGAGATGTGTTCGAGCGGTTGAGAGCTCATGGGTTGAAGTTACACCCTGGGAAGTGTAAGTTCTTCCAAGAGTTGATAGAGTATCTGGGTCACACCATCTACCCAGGTGGATTGGTGTTCAACAGACAAAGGTTGAGGCTATTGCACGTATCCCACAGCCCACAGATGTGAGTAGAGTTTGGACATTTGTTAGTTTGGCGAACTTCTATCATCAATACGTGAAATGGTTTAGTGCATTTGCAAAGCCATTAACCAAGCTAATGAAGATGGACCAGAAGTGACAATGAGGAGATGAGCAGGAGTAAGCTTTTGTAGAGCTCAAGGATAGGTTGACATCTGCTCCCATCTTGAGGAGACCCATTAGAAGACGTCCTTTCCAACTGCACACTGATGGGAGTATGTTGAGACTTTGAGCAATGCTGACTCAACATGATGATGAGAAAAAGAGTTTGTGATGATGTATGCTAGTCGCTCCAACAATTCGACGGAGACGAGGTACAGTTCGTACGAGAGGGAGTGTTTAGCTGCAATATGGGTTGTTGCACACTTCTGATGTTATCTGTTTGGGAACCCTTTTACTCTCATCGCTGATTACCAGTCGCTCAAGTGGTTGATCGAGTCCGACAAGCTTAACATGGAAGCTTGCACGATGGACTCTTATCTTACAGGAGTATGATTTCCATGTAGTGCATGGACCTGGAGTTGCTGATCTAGATGTCGATGGGTTGAGCCGCAACCCATGCACGAGTTCAGCAAGATCAGACTGGAGTTCGATGGCACGAGATTGATGAGGAGATAATGTCAGAGCGGCATGCATCTGTCTTTCTTTGTGTGTTGGTCGTGAACTCTATTATGGAGGGTCAAGTCGTATCTTTCTCTGATCATAGAGTAGATGATGAGTCTCCAGATCTTGAGGGTGGAGATGGTGTTCCAAACCAACGAGATATCCACGACTATGTGATGGAGTATCTACGTACTGGCGTGGTGGTAGGCCCACTAAGTGCCAAGGAGCGAGATCACGTCCTCCAACGAGCGAAGAGATTTTTGACGAGAAGGACGACATGTACTTTGAGTGTGAGATGATGGACAGTACGGATAGTGTCACATATATCCTAGAGGGTACAGTTAGTATGATATATCCATGAGGAGTTATGACATTGTGGAGTGAAGCGTACGCATAGCTTACTCCAAAGACAGTACTGGTGGCGTGCTATGCACATCAATGTGCAACAGTTTGTCACACGATGTGTGATTTGTGATCGAGTACGAGCATCATTTAATGCTCCTACTCCACAGTTACACCTCTTACCGATTATGAGTGGGTTATCGTTCAAGTTTGGATTTTGTGTGACCTTTATCGTTGACCATACGTCATCATCGGTATGTGTTGGTGATGATGAAGCACTTCTCCAAGTGGATTGAGTTGGTGGCATTACTGGACAAGGCGAGTGAAGAGACAGCGTATGCGTTCTTAGACTGAGTGCTGAGTCGTTTTGGAACACCAGCTGAAGTGCTGACAGATCAGAGTACAGAGTTTCTTGGTCTTGTGTAATCAAGCGATGATTGATCATCCGACTAGATCTCGAGGTCATCTTGAGACGGATGGTTTGACGGAGAGGGTAGTTCAGAAGATAAAGAGAGGATTGCGTAAGTATGGCTTGCAGAAGAGCCACTTGGGAGACTAGGATGTGCAGTTACCATGGTTGGCTATGGGTTATCATTTTAACCGACAAGCGTCTTTTGCTTCTTTCTCACCGTATTTTCTATTGTATGGCCGAGATCCAGATCTACCTTCGGCCATTCATCGTGGTTCTGCTGAGGTGCTGAACCTTGATAACCCGGATATGTGGATGAGAGCATGTTCTCAACGAGTATAGACATTTCGGAGAGTTATACCTATGGCTTTTGAGAACCTAACGGTTGCTCAGCATAGAGACATGTTGCGATATACGACTATTCGAGGAGGAGGTTATCGGTCATCGATCGATTCGCAAGTTTCATCTTGGTGATTATATCTATTTGCAGCAGACTCCACCTACGACGTTGGATGTGATCGTATGACGCACTATTTTACGAGTGCGTGAGGTGTTATCTTCTAGATTACTCATGTTAGAGGGTCGTGATGGTGTTATTTGAAAGGACCATGTGCATAATTGCGTGCCATATCATCTTCCAAACATCGATGGTACAGTTGATCCGAGCTTACCGGTTGTACGTGCGAGCTTGAGGTGTATGTTGTGTGGGTCTGCTGGTGGAGCAGCTCGTATGTTGATGTGTGATGGTTGTTCAAGAGGTTCGCACACATGTCGTGTTTGACTCTATCTCTCATTGTCATTCTTGTTGGACGGTGGGTTTGTCCTTGATGTATATAGCAGAGATAGCCAATTAGATCTTTGCGTGGTATGGATTACAAACAGGCGACTAACGATGAGACGATGTAGCACCCGGTCTCCTGATCCTTGCACCCATGAAGGTGTATATCACATAGTTGGGATATGGAGCTATCTGGAGTTAGAGAGACCTAACCGTCAGTTAGACAATTGTGGTACACTTGTATTTGTATATGACGGCGTTCATATGTTATGTGTATGTGTGGTGC
The DNA here is from genome assembly GCA_036924285.1 of Asterella californica. NCBI lineage: Eukaryota > Viridiplantae > Streptophyta > Marchantiopsida > Marchantiales > Aytoniaceae > Asterella > Asterella californica. The sequence continues at coordinate 42,425,235 of JAYKYS010000001.1, forward strand.
ATCTCTGACAGCGATGTATGTTGTATAGTGATGTGTATGCGCACGACAACTGTCAAGTTAGTTTAGCACCTCAGCTAGGTTAACCGAGTGCGGAGTGACTAATCTCGGTAGGACCGTTAGGATCGTTAGGTGAGTTCTTGGGGTAGCCCACTAGGGGTATACTTCACAAGTAGGGCTTGGAGGCCTTAGTTCTTCAAGTTGAGTCTTCAAGCTCCTGGCTATGGTAGATAGTCTTGTTGAGTATAACCCGGATTCTCTTCGAGTATAGAGTGGGTTTGACTTGACCATTTTGTGAGATATCGTTGTTGTCGTGAGGACATTGTGGAGATGATAATTTCTCTGTTTAGATTATTGTGGTACACTTATGTATGTGTATGACATCGTCCATCTGTTATGTGTATATGTGGTGTATCTCTGACAACGATGTATGTTGTGTAGCGATGTGTATGCGCATGACATATGATTAAATCCCGAGGATGAGTATAAAAGCATGAAAGGAATTTATTTTTTCCTCACAGTGTTCTTTGAGTAGGAAGAAAAGATTCTTCTTTTGCTCCAAGAAATCTCTAAATCTTCATCTTAACATTTCTCTTGGAATATTGAATAGTTGTTTGGAGATGAATCATAACTTGTAAAGCAAGTGAGTAGTTTTTAATTTGATTTTTTATTTCACAAGTTCCAAGTTGAGATGAAGAAGTATTCACCAAAAACATTTTCTGCATAAGGGTTAAATTTCTCAGTTCTTTGAAAAAAAGTTCATAAAATAAGATATTTTGGGTCACCAAGAGCACTTGTAGTCATACTCTGGGTTTAACTAATTTAAACAGCAGCATGTAATTTTTCTGAGCTAAATCCAAACCTAAACAGTGGATTGTCAATTTTGTCAATCTAAACCGAACTTAAATAGTGATATATCAATTTTCCATGTATAAAAAATAATTTATCAATTTTCTGAACCTAAGGAGAGCTTAAACAATGGCGTATCAGTTTTGGAACCTAAACCCAACCTAAATTATGGTTTATCAGTTTCCAAGCCTAGAGAATGGTGCAAAAGAAAGATCGATGATTTATTTCAGGGTTCGGGGCTTATCAAAATTTCAGTAAAATCTACCAAAATATCCAAAATGCCAAAATTGCACACAAAGAATATCAATAACAATGCTATATATAGAAACTATATATAGCATAAAAATAACTCAGGTTATTAACAATTGATAAGAACTTATGTATTTCTTGTTCATGTTATTAACAATGTCAACTTAAGTTACCTGCATTACCTTCAAAAGATAAGAGCCTGCTGCCCAATTCAGCGAGGCCTATATAATGCATATCAATACTTGAAGTTTGCTCAAAGTGACCTTACATCCAATCCCAACTATATAGTTATTAAGTTTCATAATTCAGTCCTCATGATCACCGCTTGAATCTACGTGATTTTTGTTGCCAATGAAGCTTCATCCTCAAGTTTTTATTGTGTGAAATTGCAAAAGATTCGATAAGCAGCTTCTCTTATTTACAGAAATAACCATTATTAAGTTGAAACATGAACTGAAATCAATAAAAACAAAACCAGATTGTCTACATCATAAACTCTTTTCACAAAATTTAATTTCAAACTGATTTGATCTTTGTTGTTACCAAAATCTTATCCTTCTAGCTCTCACCTCGTGATATTCCAGAAGGTTGATTGAGCAGTGTTTTCATTATACATAAGCAATTGTTAATTTATCCATACTTGAACTCAAACGACAAGAAATATGAATGCAAGATCAACTTCGGGTAACTTTCTCCCGTTTGTTATTATAGGAAAAAGATATAAGTACTAAGTGAAATGTCTGTACCAAGTTGAAAGAAAAAATCAAAATATTTCTAACTGTTAAAGTGATAGCTAGACCTGGAGACGCAAGAAAATCCAAAAAGGATCCGTAAGGAGAGCGCTCACAAAAACACTACCAAAACTACATAGCCGGAGGACTAATCTCAAACTAATTACATGACTTTATTACTTAACCCATGAAAGGGTTAAGTAATAAATTACACATTTGCATATTTGCCTCCTTCTTCTCCTTCTTATGATGGAGGAGGCAAATATGCAAAGAAGTATTAGAGGTTGCCGTGCATCATCATTCCATTCTCATATTGACTTGATCTTTCTTGCTGTGAGAAGCCTTTCTTCCTAACGGCAATCATCACTTGAAATTTCCAATTATCCCTTTTAGCAGTCTCTTTCTTGCACACAAATAACAAATATTCTTATCTCTTTCCTCCTTCCCTTCAAAAATCAACCCTTATAGCTGCTAACTCCCATAATGGGTTCTAAAATCTTCCCCTTTTCTTATTCATTGTATCCTCATTAGCATAAAATATTTTGGATTTGGAATCTCACTCGTGGTTTGGTATTTAATCGTAGTACTTTTTAAGACCACAATATTGATTCCAAAATTTGAAATTTGTAAAACATACTGCCTATTCTTGAACTCCCGAATCTGAAATTATATTTTATGTTGATCTCTTTGCATGAACTAAAAAGTTTTGAAGAAGTCTCTTGTGTCTTGTTAAGAAGGCTATCGAGGATGGTGCCCTCGTCTTTTTGACGGCAGGTAAGGTCAACAAGATGTTGATATTATTCACTCCCCTACTTGTGAAACCAAGATGCAAATTGCCAGACTTTTGGAGCAACTTTGAGTTGCATTCGACTTTTTAAAGTCGGATCTTCAGTTATAATTCCATTTGATGTTATGTCGGTGTTGTACAGGGGAGTTCATTGTAATTAATTTGAGTTCAAAATTAGTGTGATATACATATTTCTTGGATGGATAGTCTCCATATTAATGCATGTGTGGACATTATTATCCTTCTACTTTTAATGTTGTGGATATGTTTGTAAAATTGTCACACAGCTATATTTTTTTATGAAATGTCTTAATTCATCTCAAGAACATGTCAAATATATTTTTCATTAATATAAGTTATAGAATTAGTGCGAATATGTAGACTTCCATGTATAATCCATGATACTTTTATCTTTTCACGAGGTTTACTCTCTAGCTGTGCAAAAGTATTTTGGCATGAACATATAAACTTCACTATTTCTTATGAGCGAAAACTACATATGACTCTGTTTCTCAAAAGCATGTGCATGTTAACAAAGTGAATATTCACAGGGACAAACGCATTGTAACACATTTCTCCTCATCAGGTAACATTTGCATATATGCTACGTGGCATTGTTAACTATCATTTCATTTGTTTACAAGTTCTGGCCCATCTGGAAAGTTATGTCATCGAATAATATACTTTGTGTGCTAAATTTTGGGTAGAAAAGAAAACTACGATCAAACCACGCCACAATGTTCATCATAATTGGTCTACACAGAACTAATTACCATGGGTTTTTATGAAATCCCACACTGTTCATCATAATTTGTATATACAACACTAGGGTTTTAAGAAATCTGGACACAAGTACTAGTCGGGTCTATATTAGTTACTAATTTACATTAATACTTGTTTTGAAACAACTAGTGTAGATCATACGAATTAATATAAATATTAAAAATTAATATGGTGATCATGTCACAAATGTAAGTTGGGAAACGCAGTAGTGGTTATTTAAGTTTGTAGGGGTTTGCTTTTCATATCCAAGTTTACTAGTTTTAGCTATTAACTGTATGAAATATAGGAATAGCAGAAACTTAATTCGTTCGTCAGACCTAGATCTTATATCAAACAATATTTCCCTTCAGGAAAGTAGAGCTATGAAACGGAGATTAGATGAGTTTTTGCTAACAAATGTATGGTAAGGCAAATATGAATGTTTCCAATAAACTGCGTATTGGCTGATTCTTGAAAAGCAAGGACTCTCTAAAATTGCTAACAATGGCAAGCCAAACGTTTGGCCGTCGCAACTTCAAACAATAGCTATGTAAAATAAGAGGAAAACAAGCAGGAACGAAATATGAATTGTCCTGAAGCAGTGTAAAAAGTAAAAGAGATATGTGTAGTTCCAGGAGGGTAGCAGTTTAATACAAGAACTGCCCTCAAAGCTTGAGGTAAACCGAAGATTTGAACCCAGAGAGAGGTACGTAAACTTATATGTGTATAGCAGCAGAATGCAAGACATATCTACACACTTGAACTTAACCCGTGCAAATTTAACTCAGAGAAGTACATCGATAGCAGGAAGCAGTGAATTAGTGTTTAAGGGTCTAACCGCATCTGCATAATCAATTTCGATTATCACAGATTTTTGTTCAAAATATCCTACTCCAAACCGGTGAAACTGCAACAGATTTTATTAGTTTTACAATCTGGAACCGTGAACAGCTTGCACATGCAGATCTACAATACCGGACAACTTCTACAGACTTTTTTACCTACATGGACAACGTTTTCCGTGCTGGAAAGCGAAAATGTCAATTCTCGTTTGCTCTCCACATGCCTGCCTCATGAACAATAGATTAGGTACGAGACACTGCCCACACCTACTGAAACTTTCTCATGATGTGGACTGCACATTTATTACCAACCCTCACATGATTCGAGAACTTTCAGTCTTAAAACTGCAAGTGCGATTAAGCTCTACGTTAGGACTAAAATTTTAGCAGAAATATATAACTTGAAGAAAAGTTCTTGGAAATGTGTTCAAACAGCACATTTGCTCAGTCTCTCAGGTATGAGAAGAAGAAGATAGATTTCAGTATACTAGATAGAGTAGAAGCTATAATTCTATTCCCCAAATCTTCTAATGCTTCAGAAAACGAGGTCTAAAAACTAGCTAGTATTTAGAGAACGGAAAAGAGAAGAGACTGCGTATCTGTTCATAAACAATCAGTAAAGAAAAGGGCAATCAATAAACAAAAGCCCTCTCTTCTCTTTTCTCTTCTGTCTCTTTCTCCAGATAACATGTCAGAATGGTTTTCTGCTCCAGTTTAACTCAGACAACTGTAGGTAACTAATAGATGTATACCCCACCACTCCATTAAAACCACCACTAAAACCATTAAAACTACCACTAAAACAAGCCCAAAAGGATAGACAGACGAAACGTACACAAAAGCCATTAACCTACCACATATTGCCTGCCGGGGTAACGCTAGTAATTTTCACTTCCCTGGCATTCACCTCTATAGGGTTAGGCTCTAGACAAGAAGGAAAGGTGATCAACCAGAATTGATCCAGTTTCCAACTTGGGAGAGTTTCATGAGTCTAGGAGATTCTATTCTGCTCCCGGGCGTTTCAGGGTGAACTCCCCTTCTTTGTAGTGGTAGAAACTGCCTATATACATTTATGAGTCATTCATGGGCAATGGCTGCTGATCAGTGGAACAAGAACCACGAACCACACTCGTAAAGAGAGGTAACACTCGGTGGAATAACACAATGAATACTCACGCAAAGGAAGAGATTCCGAGGGAATGGATAAATATTCGCGAAAAGGTATCTGCGCTATATTTGATTGTGCAAGACGGCACCCACAAAACGTATTATTTTCGCAACCCCCGCCACCAAATGAAATGTGCCTATGGTAAACATGGTCAAGAGCTCCCGACAGGACACTCACTACTCTTGTGAACGCACCGTCTGAAACATAAACCCAAGACTTGAAATCTTGCACTTTGCTCGACACTCGACGAAACTGTTGCCAGATTAATTACTGGATGCGACCCTATGGTACTTCCGTAACTGTACATACGCCGGTAGACCTTCTACCTAATAACGGATAATCTCAAACCTATAACGGCTGGTACAGAGTTCCTTGCCGTGATTCTTTCACCTTGGCTAGAAAAGTTTAACTCATGGTTATAAACCGAAGTATTAATCCTCCTAAAAGGTTCGTCAATAGACGGGCGGTCGTCCTCATACAAAAGACTAGTCTCGCAACTTCACCCGCGCGTCTCATGAATGGTTCAGATTAATAAAGCTATATTGTCCGCAGCTTCCTTCTAAGACTCTTCACACTATACTGGTCTGCCTGCTCCGTTCCACTAAAACCGAAGATTCTAAGTAAACAGGTTGAAACTGAATATACCACAACCGCCTAAAGGAAGTAATTACATGAGCAGCTACCGTTTTATTCCGCAGTGACAGTCGAAGTCTCCTCCTTGTTTCTTGATTTGAGATACGATAGATGGTGATCCATCCCTCCACTAGTTGGCCTGTCATGAGAACAGAAGGCAAGGGGCTCATGAGATCCCAAGTTGCTATATCTAAACTGATTATAACAAACCATCCACAATATATGATGATAAACAACAAGGTCGAAGTCAAAGTATAACAAGCTCAAAATATTTTTCTTGAATCGCGATCTGCATAATGAGCTCTATTCAGGACGCTCTGAGAATCAAGATACATTGTCCAGTTCACACAAGAGAGTTAGAACACCGGCTAACCGGAAAGAATGACTGTCCAATGTTCTAACTGGACAAAAGTTCAGTATGAAAGTGAGGCATACTTACAAGCCTAATGACACCTTCAGCAGGTCGTAAACAAACCACTGCGTGGTAACTATGGGTCCGACAAGCATTATCCGCAAGGGTAAGCTCCTGGTGAAGAGACCAACCCAACCTATTTTCCTGATTGCCTGCGTAAAGAGATGCAAAGCAGTTAGACGTTAAACCGTGTTTGATCGTCGAGAGGACTGAGAGTCGAAGTCGAGCACTAAGAGCTATTTACCTATTTAGGACTACTTACAATACCACAGACAGTAAGCAATACTGCGTGTGGTACTCAGGCAATAAACCTGGAGGAACATATTTTCCCAGGCTAACATACGACATAACAGCACCTGGGAACAACAATCGATTCATTGGCATGCTAACCACGGACGGGTATTTATTCACGTATATATGACCAGTAACGTCTGAAGACAGTATCTAACTGCATCACAAGTCCAGAGGAATCCCAGCGCACCTGCGTTAATGTAGTACCCTTGTTATTGTACATGTGGGTGATGATATTATCGGCTGGATTTGAAATAACTGTGCCGGCTACCCCTGACACATATCCTGCTAGACATGTTACTCCTAGTTGAACTCCTCGCGAACAATCCATTTTGCGTCTTTGTAGGACTCGATTGTAGATGAAGTCTACAGAGTGTTCGAATGAAGAAAACAAAAGCATGGCAACTGCAGATCCAGAGCCAAATATACAATTTAGTAGCCTAATCACGCACTAATGTTCAATAGGCTTGAATCTTTCTGCCCGATCCGATACGAGCATTCTGCAGAATCAAATATGAAAGAAATCATTATCCAAATGAGTTTGTTCTCACTTTCTCTACCCTTCTGCTCAGTTGCTTAAGGTTTTCACTTCTTTCTGCTACAGGGGAAATCCATTGTTAAAGGAGAAAGGAAAAATTGCGTCTACAGCGCAAAAGCAGATCAGATGGACTTCACTTCTCACGTTCGGCGTGACCTATTCAAATCTTCTCACAACTCTGACTTGCTGAACTTCTACAAGCGCACAAAAATTCACACCAAAACTTCCTAGGACCCCACTGCTTCGAAAAAATATATTATTTCTTCTTAGCTTAGTACATCAGTAACTACTATACTGATGTACCAACATATATCATTTTCTTCGTATGTAGCTAATGCTGCCTATATGTATTCAGGCCAAGCAGGCTAAAGTATGGTTGCTGGAGCCATCGGGGTAGCGCACTAACAACTTTTGGATAACGTAGGAAGAAAAGCTACTTGACAAACCCCCACCTTTTACCCGCAATCCTCTCCATGATATATTTCATACTTGGAAGTCCTCACCCGTGCTCAAAGAGGGATTCAATAGACAGCACATATGTTCCAGGATCATACGTATAATCATCGAGCTTTCAGGCAAGACCTCCCGAGCTGGACACAGGCTTGAATTACATGAGATATAATACTAGTTGAGGTTGGCGATCTAAGTTGAATTCGTCTAGAAGGTCGCACAAAAGGTGATCTAAGAATGTAGACACTTACGGTGAGAGATGGACGAGGTATTACATCTTCCTCAAATATAAATTATGAGAAGCTCGAGAATCATTAGGGAGACAAACGAGAACAGATTTGGCTGGAAGGTCGGCTACCGTGTTTCAGTTGTCATATCCTTATGCAGTAACACACAGATTCTGCAGCTAATCTCTTTCACTAGAGAAAAGAAAGTAGAACTGAAGGGAAAGACACTTTACATGGAACATTTCGACCCCATAGTGGTGTAAGTCCTTTGTAGAATCTGCAGGACAATGATTATCCAACGTTAAAAGACCATCATTCGAACGTCAAAGCATGAAAGCACATATTACCAACACGTCAAACTTGGCTCTACAAACATCTTACTTCCCTAACGTACATAGGGGTCTACGAGAAACGACGAAGCTTGAAGACGTTAGGACAATCCGATATCGGCCTGCTGAGAAACAGTGCTATATTCTGAGACCATAAATATATTCTATTTTTATGGTCTTGATAAAGTTGTGGCAGCTGCTTTAAATTTAGAATCGGATAATGTTGGTGAGACACAGGTCACTGTCAGGATATATCATACAACTTATATTTTCCTCAACGCAACAAAAACTTCATCGGTGAGCCACTCAAGTTGGCTTGTTCTTTTAAGGGTACACCCTCCTCTGAGAAGAACTTACCCTCTTACTCCTTCTGTCCGGTAGACTTTAGGAAAACCATCTGCCAAACCTTTCCCAAACCCTGGCTGTGTCTGTACGCGGACTTTGATCGCTTCAAATGGGCAAAGAGCACAGTCAGCTATAACCTGAGCAGATGAACTGGCTGTGAGGTAGATGAGGGTTTTGTAGGAATAAGTCTTGGCTGGTCCAGCCAGGTCACAATAGGACTTCTTGAAGTACTCGTATAGGCCAAATTTGCAGGCACCTTGGGCACTGTACCCAAAAAGCTTTCCTCCCCACCCTCTCCATAGACCTGGCAATCCTTGCTCCTTCCATACGGTTCCAAAACCAGACCAGATGTTCCGGTACTTCAAGGGATTGGCCTGTCACATACGTAATAAGTCAGATGCTTCCAAACATGGGAAAAGAAAATTCAATGTACTAGTTAATAGTGATGATTACACGACTAACGTGTTGTCACAGCGGAGACTGCGTGATTTGGCCATGAGAACCAAAGCTCTACAAGAGCTGGATCATCTATCTGACCCAATGCGAACAGATACGCAGGGCGTGCTAACAGTTAGGCATCCGATAGTTACTGCAGATTATGGAGCTGACACCAGATGCAGATCAGTAGCACAGAAAAAAGAGAAGACGAATAAATGAATACTGGCTAAGGCCGCATCTCATGACTGGCTTCAGTCTAGACATGAGACCAGATGTGGCGGCTGATGGACCAAGAATCAAGATTGTACGGTACCGCGCCTTCCCACATATCCGGTCCACAGTTGCACTTGCAAAACATAATTATTACCACTCTCACAGCCTATTAGGTCTCTCTGTCGTTTGGATGTCCGCTTCCATTTCTTTTCTCCGATTGTTCCCAATTCAGCTGCCCGAAAGAAAGGATCTAATGATAAGAAAAGCAAGGTGAACGAGATCCGTAGAGTGGAAATACAACCGCAATTTCACGTTTTTGTCTTGGCCACCGCAAGAACTTATGTCATATATTTAATGAACCTAGGGCAAGTTATAGCTGTTGGCCCAAAGAGAAGCACTGGGGATTTACAAGACGATGACTGCAGTGAAGCTAGCAAAGCAATTTAAGTTTCTTAGGGAGAGCTGTATGACGAGAAATTGGCGCGTATGGTTCGGAGGGCAGCATTGACTGACCCTATCTAGCTTCAATATGAGGGGCCCTAGATTGACCATGCATAGATTACCTCTATTTGTGTGGAGTGCTTCTAGATACTCCCAATAAAACTAGCGTTTCTATCTTCTATCTTGGAACCTCTATCTTCATGGCGGCGGCTAGGACCGGAAGTATAAGGAATAAGATGATAATTAAAAAACAATAAATAAGCAAACCGGAATGCTAACACAAAGGGCATGCGAAAGGAGAGGCTGGAAATAATCAGCCGTTACAGCAACACAAGCATCTATACATCCTGATCAAAAGCAGCAGCTGAAGTATTCTACGCTTGGCAGCTTTATTTCAAGACGCTAACCAACTGCTTGCTGCTATGCCCTCTCTCTCTCTCTCTCTCTCTCTCTCTCTCTCTCTCTCTCTCTCTCTCTCTCTCTCTCTCTCTCTCTCTCTCTCTCTCTCTCTCTCTCTCTCTCTCATTCAGCTAATTCTTGATTTGATAAACGGTAGTGGATCAGAAACCTCATTTTCCTCACAGGACAGATGCGTCGGTATTACCAAAACCCAGACTGCTCAAGATGTCGAACAATCTAACCAACCGTTGAATGCTGTTACGTCTCGGAAGAAGCGAAGTGACAGTCGGAGTTATCCGGCAAATTAGTTACCCCAGAGTCACCGCTCTGGTTTCTGAGCAACAAGTAACAGCTACTTCGACAACAGAGCATTTACAGGTTACTAAAGAGAAGGAAAACAAAGCTAAAGAGAAATATAGCTCAAATATAGTTCTAAGCACAGTTTATACTGATCAGCTTTCAACTAAGAGCAGAAGATACACACCTGCATGTTAACTTTGAGCATGTCGAAAGGAGTGACGAGAAAATGGATGCTCCCGGACGACACCATTCCTCCTGCTGCACAAGCTGCGTAATATTTTGCTGTAAATATTTCCATCTCCCGTTTTTGATTCTTGAGTTTCGGAGCCCATGTGGTTTCCTTTACATGATCCATTCGCCTCTCCAAAGATACGTTCTATCATCACCTCGTCCCTGCTCCTAATATAAGTACCCTCCGCCGATCCGGATATTCTCCCAGTATTGTCGTTTCATCATCGTTCAACTCTTGAATGGCTAACCAAGATCGATCGGCAAACCAACAATATACCTGAACCCCCTGCCTGATCGGCGGATGTAAAACCTCCGCGCAGGTAAAGATTCAGAAAATGTAGAGAAAAAATGTCCCTGAATTTCAGCAAAATGCTACGACCCAGCTGAGACGCAATCTAGAACTCCAGACAACAAATTTCTCTACTGCAAACCCACGCGACTGCTGGGAGAGTCATTCCTGTAACGGGAAACGTATGCTGCGTCAAATTTCAAACAACCTTGTGAAAGCCTTGTAACCGGTGACAGCGCGTGCATTTCGCACACTGCATTGCTCTAGCGACGAACGAGGGCACGAAAGATATCACTCTTCGGCCGAAAGATCAGTGAGCTGAAACAAGACCTGTGAAACCAAACTCTCTTGAAACCCTCTGTCTGAAAGTTTCGGCTTTCTACGGCTTCACTCCACTTCCAAAATTAGTCTCATAGTTCCTGTTTCGAAGCTTACTCGGTACCTTTTGGCAAGGTTTTGGGAGGTCCAACTTCCAAGCCTCCGAGGCAAGGGTTGAGAATACGTGGCAGCAGGGCCGCCGCAAGTGAACCAGTAACACGAACGTCGAATCGTGTCCATCTGCTGGCTACTTCATTCCCGCACGAACTGAAAGTCGTAAAGCAGAAACTCGAGAGTTAGACAGAGAAGAAGAACAACAGCCACTGATTGGTGGAGGTCGGCAAAGTGGAGGTGGGATTCCAGAATCCGGAGTGCCCGCATCTTGGACTTTGTTTGTGACTTGTCAGTCTTACCTCTTGAGACAACTTTTGCGTTGCTCTAAGTAAGTAAGTCTTCATTAGATGTCCTCAGGCGGTCGACACGTTCTACGTCAGTGAAGAAACGCGGACGCTCTTGGATGGTATGACTGCAAACATTTAAAGTATTCCCGCCGATCTCAATAGCTCGTGCTTCTTGCTGCACTACCATGTGTCGTCCGTACAGTACGATCTTGAAGCTTCGTAGCCGGAGTGCCACGTGTCAATGGAACAACGTCCACAACTAACGTTCGTAAAGGACTTTTATTATATTTTCTTGGTAGCGTTCAGAGCCTTATTTTGCTATAGTACACGAGCCAGTAGATCACGAACCTGGTTTCTGAAACGGCGACTCATCCATTGGAAACAGTGGCGATAGAAACATCCTCACGATGCGTAAACTCCTTGCGACTTAACTCACGATTCCTTTTAACTCCGAGGATGAGTGTAAAAGCATGAAAGAAAATATTCTTTCTTTTCTCTCATTGAGTCTAAGGGATTTCCTTTTGCTCTAAGAAATCTCGAAATTTTAATTTCAACATTTCTCTTTAATTATTCTTGATAATATTTGAGTTTATTTTCTATTTCACGTATTCGAAGTGTGATGAAAACATAATCATCAAAATCATGATTTGCACGGGAACACTTGTATTCATACTCTAGCTTTAATATATATTTAGACATTATTTTAAATCAAAAAATCAAACCTAGATAACATTTTTGTTTTATTGGTGTCATATGATTTCAAAGTCTACCATTAGGAGAGTGTCAAAGTTAAGCTAACATATTCTCCAACGGTGAAAAAAGAAACGTCGTTATTTCCCATTGTTAGCTTTGTGATGAACCGTGTATCGTTTTGGGTTTGCCTTTTTGAGTTGACATTACTCTCTCATCATTTTTCTTTTTTAACTTGTGACAACTAAAGTAATTACATTGTGTAATAGATTTCATTCTTGTAAAAACAAACGAACAAAACAATAAAAGTAGAATGAAGAAACGCCCGCTGCGTTTTCTTACAAATACGTATAGAAGTGCTAAAGGAAACACCCACAAAGACCTGGCCGAAGTCATAATTCTCTCTCGCGGGAGAGAAATTTTTTAAGAAGAATCTTTTAATAAAGTTTCAACTTTTATCTTCTTTTGACTTTCACCCTCTTTTGACTTTCACAGTGGCCATAGTCTTTGCAGATATTTTCTGCAGGCACCTCCGGAAGTACCAGTATGAAAACACTGTAAGAGTTTTCTTATTAAATTTTCATCTATTTTGCTCATTTGTTTTTGTAGTAGAGAAATTTACTCTACATAATAATGATTCTATATGAAAATGGTTAAAATTAATTAGTAAAAACACTTTACTTTCCGTTTATCAGTCTGATCCAAACCGAACCGCAGTTAAGTGCAAACCTAGCTGCTAAAAGTTTAAGGCTTTTTTTCTTTTTCGACTTAACTTTGACACCCCTATTAGGTTATTCAAAACCCGTAAACAGATCCATAGGCTCTTTTCACATCTTGTGTGTGTCCGTATAGCCGGAAAGTCATTTTTGTTAGGTTATGGATATTTACAAGAAAAAGTCAAGATAATGACTTTGAATAGTTCTATGATGAAAGATTCGACAAAAAAAATTGAAGAAGTCATTACTTGATTACAATATTTCTCACCAAAGTTTGTCACGATCCACGCATGAAGATTGATCTTTCATCGATAGTGACATCAGATATCAACCTAGACGTTGAAAGAAATGTTGACTGGCATGTCTTATTATCGTGCGCTCTCACATCTTAGATAATTGTAAATGTATCACCTAATACGCAATCAGACGAGTTACATGAAAAAGTTTACAAAACACATAAATCAGCACAATACAAGTTCTACGCTAAATTCACATGTGAGTTGTGTCACAACACGATATCGGATCAAACGAGTGTTTCATATCATCATGCAAGTGATGTGTTAGAACTCTTCAAATGGTGACAAGGACAACTAGGATTAACAAGATGATGACATCTCTTTCAAACGAAGAGTGAAAGAACGACGAACCATGCGAGTGGTACTTGAGACGATTTGGGCCGATGGACTTTGTAGCTTTCACTTATATTTTGTTGAAATAAATAGTTTATTTGTTTAGAATTATCTAAGTATATATTCGCAGTGCATGGCTATGACCAGTGCTAATCAAATGCTAAGAATGTTGTCAAGAGAAAGAAATGCTTTGGAAAAGCATATAAATCAAGACTTAAGTCTACCTTAGCTTGGCAAAGCAAGCGTAAGCTTTACACCTGTCTTGGGACTCGGATTGATCTTATGTTGCAGGTTTCTAACTACAAGATAAACTTAGTTCCAAAAATAGTGACCAGAAAGTGAATTTCTAGATATCCAATACATAAGTGGGAATACTTATAAGTTAACAAGTTAGAGTTTTAAGTAGAAAGTTAAGAATTACAACTAGTTTTTTTAGGGGTGGTCAAAGAGATTAGGTTAGGTTTGGTTTATGTTAGCTTTCTCCGACACTAGTTGAAATTTCTAAGTGTTCGAACGACAACTTCAAAAGAGGAAAACGGAATCACATTAATTGGTTCCATGCTAATTTTTACTCCATATTAATTATGATGACCTAGGTAGTTTTTGATAATGCTTAAATTAAAATTACTTTTCTTTTTGCAACAATATATCACTTTGTAGAAGTTTTTTAACGCTACTGGTTATGTCAGCTTTTGGAATTCATACAAAAATGTTATGAATATATTCAACTTGCTTTGGATAACCTAGAGTATCACATTTCACATCCACAAACGTTGAAAAGTGAGAGTATCAATAGAGAGGTTTAAGCAAATCTCCTTAAGCTCCTCCGCATGATTTAAAATTTGAAATCTCTCCCATGAGACAGTTCTGCTATAATGTGCACATGGATGTAAGGTTACTCATCTAAAACTGATTAATTTTGCATCATCGGTACAAACTCCAGAAAAACTGGAGAATAATATAGATGGATAATATACTTAAAGTGATATGTTACATTTCATCTGTTTTGACAATGCGATATTGAGAAAATGACTTTTTAAGTCTATTTACAGTTGTTTTGCTTTGTTGGATGAAGTTTGGTAGTAATGCCACTATCCAATCCAAGTCATCATATATTAACCACAATCTATTGTAGTCGAAGTCCCCAGTAAGCTATATGAGTTTAATCAGACCCCCTCTTAATGACATATTGTTTGATCATACTCCGACTGGTTATTGATGATAAAACCAGTCACATTATGTCTTATCATTCGTCATTTCACTACTTTCAGTTGTTACTAAATATTTCTATAATTCAAATTTTTTAACATTAAAAACATAGCAGATACTACATGCTCAAAAACCTAATTTGTATACTTGGACATGTAACTATTACCAGAAAGTGACCGGTTTCACAATCAATAGTGATTAAATGGTGTGATCAAGCCATGCATCGTTAAGAAAGGTGTGATCAAGCTCAAAGAACCTACTGGAGGTGTGATCAAACACATTTCAATCATTCAATAATCATTCAGTGGTGCGATCTAAACCATACATCATTAAGAGAAGTATGATCAAGCTTAAAGAACCTACGAAAAGTGTTATCAAACAAATTTCAATCATTCAATAATCATTCAATGGTGTGATCAAACCATGCATCATTAAGAGAGGTGTGATCAAGCTCAAAGAACCTACTGGAGGTGTGTTCAAACAAATTTCAATCATTCAGATTAGTCCCAAGGTTCCAAGTGCATTAAACTATAATTAAAAGAGTCGCGATTATATTACACTCGGGGCCTTGTAGAGTGACCGGCTATTCCTCTCCAATCTTCCTAAGAGACGAAGACGAGAACAAAGAGCTCCGCTTGCCATGTAACTGCAGGGCTATGCCTAAGCTATCTATCCGTATCTAACCGGATTCCTTTTCGATTCACAGTGGGTCCGTCCGCCCCGTTCTCCCTTTCCGTCACTTAACCGTTCGTTATAGCATAAAAAATCCGCTATTCCTTTCCGTTTTTCAGAATCGACGTAGCTATCCTAACGCACAGCAACGAACGTACAGAAAGATCGCAGGGCGGATACAGTAGGGAAACCCCTCAGTTTGCTAATTGTGCTCCAGGATTTTTAAATCGTTACGGGGGATAGATCAATTGCCTGCCTTCGGAATCGAACCAGCCATACTCTGGACGTGATCTTCTCATAAGCTCGGACCGACACGGACAGTACGCGTACGAAAGTCGCGCCACGAGGAACTGCAGAAAGAAGATCGTGCCAGCGTGAACAGCAGAATACGGGAAGCCACTAATGAAGCCTTGAAGGCCGATGGCGATCGCGACGTCATACTGCACGCCTTTGAACAGAACACAGGCGACGAGACGAAAAGAAATCACATTGAACGTGATCTGAAGCAATCTGACGCCAATCTTGAGCCACGCAAAATAGACCGACGCTGCGCCGCGACATTCAAGTTTTGTGTAGCTGGTAAGTGGATTAGCAAATGCGACACCGGCGTCTCGAGGAGAGCTAGCTAGCTCCAAACAGCGGCATAATGAGTGGTGCCATGGCGCTCATAACCCGCCACACAATGAATGCTCAGGTTTGCTCTCCGTTCCGTGATCAGGAGCTCCTGAAGCTCGCTCTCGTCCAGATGGTGAAGAGCGAAGAACTTGGACTGTTGCTTTTGATCTCGAGCGTACCAGATGCACACGAAGTTTACGTCATCTTGGTGGGAGTAAACGTTGAGATAGACCATACTCAAGCCCTTCCTCGTGAGATCGATGAATCTTTGTTGGTAGTACGCAGGGTCCATACGAGAATGGGCCGCGAGATAGGACACGTCGTCTTCTTTCTCGAACACGGCTGTGTATAGTCTTTGATCTCCGGCAGACACAACGCTGATGATTACTGGAACCAATCCTTTGTTGGTTGAATAGTCACTCAGCAATTCTTCGTGCTCCTCTACGGTTTTGCCGTGATAGGCTATGAAGCTCGGTCCGCGTGCCTTGACGAAGAGAGGGGCGTAGCAGACTTTGTTCTTGCAATGGCTGTAGTAGCTCTCGATGTGGAGCAAGCGGAAGCCCTTGTTGATCCATTTATCGAATTCGAACTGGTACTGCTGGCTGTCAAGGCCATGCTTGCATCTGTAGGTGATGTTTGCGACAGGGCGAAAGATGACGTTGAAAAAGGTCTGCCTTCCGATACTGTAAGCGTTGACCCATACCGGTCTGAGTCCGCGGGCCGTCATCTCGTTCAAGAGGGATTGGTAATCGGATTCCATTACGGAGAGGCGTATTACCTCGGGCCACTGTGGTGGATCGTCACCAGGCCAGATTAAGGAGTGGCCTTCGTAGCGCTTGTCTGCAGGGCCTTCCGGTAAGCCCTTTTGCTGTATCTTGGCCCAGAATCCTTGCGGTCGAGACTGAGTAACACTGGATTCATCGATGGAAAAGCAGCTGCGAAATGTCATCGGCCTCATGGGGCCTTTGTTGGGGGCGTTGCCCTTATGAGAATGAATGTGGAGGTGTGGTGAAGTCGAGTTTCCTGCATTTCCTGCAAGGCCTAGAAAGTCACCTGCACTCACCGCTGTTCCTGGCCTAAGCAGACTCTGGTTTAGAGAATTTTGCTGTAGGTTACCATAGAGCACCACTTCGTCTCCATGCTGGATGTAGAAATGGTTGCCTTCGCACCCATTTTGGAAACGGCCCCAAAATTTTTCCCTCTGCTCTTCCATCTTCCTACTTAACTCCTCGGCTGTAGCCCACTTTAAAGGTTCTGGGTTGTCCGGACATTCATTCAAGGCTTCGAGCACAACGCCATCTGCCATAGCGAAGACCGATTTGCCCCAGACACGGTAGTTGCAGTTCTCGCTGTCATCTTTGTCAGGGTGAACCCAACCGTAAGACTTCTCCTCGTGGTGGTTTGAGCCCCAGACACCCATATCGTAACCAAAGCTCTGCCTCCCAAGGTCTCCCACTCCATGGCTGCATCCATTCAGTTTCCAGAATTCCCCAACCGCGAGGTCCGAGCTTCTGCCCGGGAACAAGTAAGCCCCATCCTGCACGGGACTCACATGTGGAGCTAGGCCAAATATAAAGCTTATCGGTTGAGGGTAACCCCGGCATTGAAAGGAGAATCTAATCTGATCTGGAGACGGCAGGTCGAATACAATGTGGTCCTCTGGACTCTGAAACCACCATGACTGACTAGCGGCGGCGAGGAGAGTTGTATTGATAATTCGAGTGACAGGTTTCACAGAAGAAAGGGGAAAAGAAATTGTCACCTGCTCGAGCTGAACCTCGGCATCCTCGTCGTTTGTAAATTGGAAGTGCAGCATGATTCTACCCCGAGCTCGAGCCTGTGAATTTATAGGTGCCATCGGAAGAAACACTACCTTTTCTGACTCGAAGGGCTCCACTGTCACATGGATCTTGGGTGTCGTCATCTTGATTGGACTTCTTAGTCATGCGATCTCCAGTTCTTTCGCAACCGCAGAAGCGAAGTTATTATCTCGTCCCTGTCTACACCTCGCTGTCTCTGGTAACCGGGTACCATTTAACTTCCGGAGTGTACCATCCAGGAGTTGAATGGGTGTAACCAAGTTGCATGTCTTCTCGGCTCGATCGAGAGTGGGACGATATTTCTTCTGCATACGCATGTTGATTGCCTTCAGGCAGAGAATGCAGGGCTGCAAGTCACGCCCAATACTCAGTAGAGCCGCTTTACGTAGTCAAAACCTATCCAGATCTGTGCTCTTGACAGAGAAACTCTCGATCAAAGCACCATCTCCAGTAAATGACAGAATTTCATTCCCATGCCACGATGTACGTCACTGGACCGTGTACGGCGGAAGAGGAACATGCCAACAGCGGTACTACCGGGGGAAACCAGCTCATGTAAAGTTGGGAGTTGAGCTTTACTGTTGTTCTAGAAGATAAATCTGCAGATATCCCACTGATATCCTAGCTAGCGGGGGAAAAACAAGACATGCGGCGAAAACTTCGCTTTGGAGCAAATTCGTGGAAGGAGAAAAATTAGTGAAGCGTGCACGTGCTCGTGCGTGTCTCGCACTTACTGTAGGTCGTAGCGAATCTTCTGGCGGACAGAATGCCATTTTTACGTGTACCAAATCTAGGTCAAACTAGTCTTGCTAGAAGACTGGTGTTCGGCCCGCTGCAGCAAGTGATGGATCCGCAGTTCTTCCAAAAGACATCCTCCTTTAGCAGGTGCACGTTTCACGCCTACAATGTGCACGAAAATTACCGTCTCGTGTAAGGATGAACGTGATCGATAGGGACTGATTGTCAGTGTAGGGCTTACTTTACGAAGAGATATCGAAGGGCAATGTACCAAGGCTCGTGAAATACAGCAGAATGGCTGCGAAGTCTGCGTACTTCCACATAGGCAACTTCTCCTGCTGATCTTAACCGTGGTAGCCACTGGACGTTCGAAACTGAGCGAACAACCTTCAAGGTATCCACCTGTTCTCTCGACAACGGCAGGCTGTGAGACAAGCTGCTTGGTGTGTGAGCTGGAGTGACCCATCAGGTTCCACTCTCTTCGACAATTAGCACACTCCGGGGGCCTTAGAGACTTAAACCATGGACCGACGAAGCTGTGCATCACAAGCATTAAACTGTCAACGAGTTCTGTGAAATCCAGAAGATGAGATTATCTCCATTCGTGTCCGATTAGGGTTACTAATGTCTCCCAGCATACTCTCACGGCAATACCTACATGTGAGAGATGATCTGCTCGGGTTCAGTTCCACGTAAGCACATCGTGTAATGCAACTGTAGCCCGGAACAATTTCATCATTTCCTTGTGTTGCACCGTCAATACTTTTGATAGATTCACGCATCATGAGATTTCAGTTGGTTACCTGCTGGTTTGAGTTTGAGCTGGCTTTATTCCCAGAAGTTTGAGTTTACCAACAAACTTTTTCAACTCTCTAGCAGGGAGAGGACCCATTTCCCATGCAAACCTCATCTCCTCGGGTGAGATCCAATCAGGAAATAGGTGTTCAGGGTTCAGGGCAGCTTGCGCTGGAAAATCGATTCCCGACACACAAAGTCGATGACAGTAGATGTTCTTCCCTATATTTTCTGTACGTGGATTCAGTATTGCTGTGCGTCGAATGGGCATGGTCCTGTGACGTCTGAGATGTTTACACAGCATAAATAAAGTCGAATGTGAAACCTGGAAGGTGTAACAATGGGGGAAATCATCCACTTTTTCCATTACAAGCAAGGCGATATGAAACTTGCATATTATTACAGGTAAGCGTTCAACGGGGTTTTAGTCACCATACCGTCCTTGCACCGATGACTCTTTACGTCAGGATATACAAGACGCTACAATACGTTAGAGGAAGCGCTACTGACCTGTACACCAACAGAAGTGTCATATTTCTAAACTGGCAAAACTTACCGATGCTAACTGCTTCAGCGGTCTGTAGGATCTCTGATTTTCGAGTACATTCAGAAATATCCTGAAGGACATCTCAACGTCAGAGAAATCTTGGTGCGCTTGTGGATTGACAGAGCCTGCCCTACACTCATGAAAAGTTTGTACGTCCTCTTATCACTGGTTTTGGGTTTTGGGTCGCAGGATGCGCGGGATGGTGGTAGGTTACAAGCAAGCACGCGAAATTACTGCAGTAACTTAAGTCTGAGGTTTGGAAGGAAGAGGTCCCCCAGCAAGGTAGGACGCAAACAGCTGGAGTGACCGGGCTCCTTGGGTCCTGGGTACGAGATGCCCCGCCCCTTTCACAGTGGCGAACGTTAGGTTTCCCCAAGTGCGCGTCCAGCCTCCTACCTGTACAACCATAACCGACCGACGATAAACACCGAAGCAACGAAAGTAGCTTGAAGAAGATACAGCTTGGACCAGAAGGTATGTATGAAATGATTTCTCAAGGATTAAACTTTGTACGCAAAGTTGAAGATGGTGTTAACGCACCTGGTTCCCTTGAAACCAGGCTCTGTACGTAGGGTCAGTAACTGTCATGTTGAACTCCCTGCCCAGTCTGTCTGTGAGCTCCCGTGTTCCGATGAGCGGGATGATAGAATCTTGGTCTCCGCTGCGATCAAGACAGATTCTTCTCAGATTCTGTGCGCAATATCAGGATGGGGTCTCCAAAACTTTCGTCTTTCATATCCAGAGGAAATCAACAAGCGGTAGGGTGCTTACTATGTTGATTTACACAAAACGATGAAGTTTAGCTACAACGAAAACTATGGTGATTGATCCTGCCGTTCACGTGAGTTATTATAATGAACTGAGACTGAAGGATCAGGGACGGAACCTTCAACAGTTGAAATTTGTGAGACAGCGAAAGGGGCGTACCTGAAAGCCCATACTCGGAGTCCACTGTCCAGAAGATTCCGAAGCACAGGAAGCATAGGTGTATACAGATTGTCTTCCCTGTAATTTACAGAACTGCAACAGAATGGCAATGTTGGTGCGACAAAGCCACGATCGAATTTGTGTGAAGAAATCTTCAGTTCAGTTCCTATTCCTGCCAAACTTCCATAACCTCGTGATAGAGCACTTACTCAGAGCACATCGACCAAGATGTTAATTTCGCATGAAGAGCTCTTTGAACTCCAGGGAGATTCAGGTACTTATCCTCAGCTTCCTCAATACACGGGTTAGGAGCTACGTCTGCCAACCCGTCTTCCTTTCTCAGCACCTGTTCAGGGCAACACGTTTTGACAGCTCAGAATTCCAGACAGAGACAGCCGCTATCTAAACCGTTTCCAACATTCATAGTGCGAAGTGTTACGTGTACAGACTACAACGTTGTGATATATACCATAATTTTCATTCGGCGGGCTTCTTCTAGAGCTGATTTCCAACAAACGTCTCCCAGCACATCATACGGGTCAATGAAGCCGTTGTCCCAATCAGCCTGGGCTTCAGCCTCTTCCAGCGCACTGGTGCAGGTATGATCTGGTTGAGCTGAAGAATTGTCGAACTTGCAATTTTGCATGATAACCTGATAAATATCTTGTGAGACTAGTCCGTGCGACCAGAGAAAGACAATCGGCGAGTATACAGTGTCAATTTCATAGTCGATTAACGGATTTCCGATCTGTTTAAACCAGAAAGCAAGGAATCAGATATTCATGTCTTTTGCATTGCAAAGCAATTTAACGCGCAAGCCAACATCACTAACGCTCTCCATGAAACTGTCGAGAAGGGGTTGCGATGCTAGGAAGCCTGTCACCATTATCCCTTGCAGCCGAATTTCAGTCTGTCCTGCACCCCTATTGTTCGTCAATATAGCAGCAGCCAATTGGGGCGCATAGTGCCCTGCAGGTCAGAAATGACGAACGATATTCAAACCACTCCTGTCAGGATGTTCAACCGACACTCAAGAGGCCATGTCAGATATACGATAACTCAGCATAGAGACGAAATCACGTCAAAGAAAGCAACTGACTCAAATTGTCGCAAACCTGCATAGCTTTCGCCGGCGATGTAGAAGTCATTTTGCAGGTATTCGGGGAACTTCTTGAACCAACCCAGAAGAAACGAAAGCGAATCTTGTGCTGCAAGCAGAGACATATAAGTTTGCCTAACTCGGCAACTTCGAATGTTTCATGTTCAGAAAGGATTCATCATTTGGAGATATACGAACGGAATTATGAAGGAGAGTCTCGCAGAACTACTGTGCGGTCTCAACTGATGTGTGCTAAAATGGAGGCAAAGACTTCTGGGTATATCCTTTCCAGATATTTGCAAGTTACAAGTTCTTCACTTGTAAGAAAGCGCATAAATCAGCTGATGTAAGATCATAGTCAACAAATTCTTGCATAAGCAATCAGATTTTATTGATGGCGCTGGATTGCTATTGTTGCCCAGTGATCATCACAGTTCTGGCTACTGAGGTACAAATCCATTTGATAGATAAATGGAGATCTTCTCTTACCAGTCTTGATGTCGTCAGTATTGTAGTCGGATGTGGTGTTTGAGTACGAAAAGCCAACCCCCGCCGGTGATTCCAGGAATATTATGTTTGCCACTGCAGAATCAATAGAAACTTAGGCCGAGAAAGAGGAATAGATACTGAACTCCACGTGTGGTTTTTCTACACTTGTGAACAGGAATCACCGGTCGTGATCATGAGACTGCTAGCTAAAACGGTTCTGTGAAATTCCAGCGGAGGCTACTGGCACTTGTAGCGTTATCAGAAGTTGAGATTGTCCCGACGGAGGAGAAATATCTGAACGCGGTGACTGCGATGGAA
The DNA here is from genome assembly GCA_036924285.1 of Asterella californica. Taxonomy (NCBI): domain Eukaryota; kingdom Viridiplantae; phylum Streptophyta; class Marchantiopsida; order Marchantiales; family Aytoniaceae; genus Asterella; species Asterella californica. The sequence continues at coordinate 42,448,139 of JAYKYS010000001.1, forward strand.
TAGCTGCTCAATCTCCTGCTGAAGCCCGCTGTCTCGCTAACACAAAACGATAGAAGAATGATGCATTACAACCTCCTTTCTAGAAATTGCTTTCCTACTGGCCTGGAGCGGAATGGTTCTATAGTCCGTAAACCTTGATTCCACGAATTGCCATTCCTGACCAGAGACAAGCCGCTTTCGCTGGGGTAAAAGGGACCGAGTTCAGTAAATCCACCTCCTCCCAGAGAAGAACATCCTGGGCCTTCAACGCACAATGTCATCCAACAGCTTAAATTCGGCAATAATGTTCGCGAAATTGAGTGGCCCTATAGCAGAACTATCACGGGTTGCCTTCATTCACATTCTACGGAGCAGAGAGTCTGAGCATGAGACAGCATGCAACAAGGTCCAGACACGAGGCAGATACCTTTACAAGAGGAAAAAGGCTTACTCGGTTGCCCCTCGACCGACGTGGAGATTCTCAGAGCTCAAGACAAAAAATACAAGGCTTGCAGATTTCACAACCCAGTAGACTGGAAGCTAATGACATTGATACCGAGCCACCTTTACCAATTTGAAGCTATCAGTACACGAGTTCCTACTTCTGATCTGGCAGTACAAGGAAATTCAGTGTAGACGTTTCATACGAGGTGTAATTCAGAAACATCCGTGTCTGAAATATACCTCCATTGAGCCACAAAGTCAGAGGCTTTGAACTGGGATCGGTTTCTGCCTCAACGAAGTAATAATACAGAGCACGACCGTGAGCCTCATCCACAGTGACATAGCCTCCATAGAGTTTGAAGCCCACATCAGGTTGACCAGGCAGGCTGGAGATGAGGTCCTCGCTTGGAGCACTTGTCACTCCACTTATCATGGCAGCAACTAAGACAGCCCATATCAGTGCCTCGAGCCGAGAAGACCGTGCAAACATCAAAACAGTTTTCATTCTGCCCTCAGAACAACCCGACCTTTCTCAGGGTAACAAAACTACTACTCTCTTCTTGGGAAACGATGCGGACGCTGACCGGAGGAGGCTCTTGCTAGTTCACATCCAGCAGGATACGGATCCGGAGTCTAGTTCTTTTTGCGTTGGATGATGTTAGCATAGCTCCTTTTAATACTATCTTTACCGGTACCAGAGATGTGTTTAGAATCTTCAAATCTCTAGTGCGTGATAGACACGCACGTGATGAGGCTGACTCCGGTGATGCTATGCTGTGAACAGGTGCAAAAGTGCAAAAGTGCCCTGCAGAATCTGCAGAGAGACAAGATCTGCCAAGAGTCAGAAGCAGAGGTCTGCGTATGGAAACTCTGAGAACTCCGGCCTTGCAACGACAAAGGAGAGCATTGACAAGTTTTACCACACGCACACCGTTGCGAGGTAAGAGAAGCAAATTTTGACTCAGACGATAGATAATACAAGAGTGTACAAGTGTGCCATGGAACCCTGCCTTCGAGCAATACGTACCTGCAAAAGCCTCAGAAAGCTGACAAGTTCAGACAAGCCTCGCCTCGCCTGGCCTGGCCTGCACAGGTGCGCAGGTGATGCGTGAGCACGCACCAACTGGAAGTACAGTCAAACCTCGTAAGTTCCACCCCCATCCCCATGCAGTCACAAAGTAGTTACAGTAATGTACCCACTATATATACTTTGTCATGGAACGGGTCCCGTATAGTCACAAACTCGATGTGGTCACTATTTTTCATGAAACGGGTTTAGTCTTTGTAATACACAGTGACTCTTGTTATTGTCACTATCACAGTCACGAGAATGGTGTGTACATACGAGTTTGACGTGATTGAAAAGCAGTTTCAGTCAGTTTTGTATCTGAAACCAATGTTTTAGTTATATGTATATGGTACTGATAAGTGCTGGTAGAAATATTTATGTTTTTATTCTTTAGAACACTCTCCAGAAATTTACTTTACCGCACCCATAATATGTTTTTGTACTTTACTCCACTTCTCTTAACATTGCATTACCCACATAATATGTTTGTGTACTTGACTCCACCTCTCTTAACATTGCATTACCCACACACTGACTGGTATTAGCAGGTTCAGTAGATCAAAATGTCATGTGATATAAATACGAATCTCTCGCATGTAAACACCAGGTGCGATCAAGTAGTACAAACATATTAGAGTTGTGGTAAACTAAATCTTTGGAACATCTCTCTAACTTTGGTACAACGTTGTGTATTGCAAGATAGAGAATGTAAAGAACCAATTTCGAATTCTGATTTCATCCACGAGCTTAAAGAAAAAGTAGAATTCCGGTAGATAAAAGGAATCTTATGAAGTAAAAGAAATTTCTATAAGGATTTTGTTAAATTGCTCTAAATATAAACTTCTAAGATATTACATAAGGAGAGAAAGTCTTAGATGATAAACTCCTACTTCTGATCAATTATCACTATTATAGAGAAGGTGCTAAATGCTTAACTCTGTAGAAACAATTACACAACTGAGTGAAAGTTAGATTTTCTCTCATATTCAAGTGTTTGACAAAATAAAATATTTGTATCCAACAAATTTAGACTCATACATTTAGTCCATTCTTAAAACCTCCAATTTAATTTCAAATACCAACTACTTCATTTTTATATTAAGAAAATACTGGGATAAATATATTATCATCCTGCAAATACTACTTCACTTTCATAATGAAATACTAACGTATCTTACAAGTTTCATGATACGCTTTGTATCATTAGAAAAAAGAATTTACTGCGCTGAAAATATCTTCATTTGGCTTCATTTCCAAGGATTTACCTTGCTTTATTTTGCCATACGCATGCCATGATCGTTATCAAGGATCCAACTGAAAGCCCAACTTCGTTGCTTTTTCTCATTCCATTTTGCCTTCAGTTTTGGCAATAGAGAGGTTTAATATTCAAGGAAATGACTTTAAATTTTAGAGGAAGAAAATACTTAATGGTAAAATAGTACTGTAAACTCACAAGGACGACCGTAAGCGATCCATGGTTCCATACGAAGTTATCTTTTGATAAATTACAGCTTTTTTCCTCAGAAATTGACTTGATTTTATTCTTAATACGTTTATCGGATTTTATCTCACCTCTCTTAACATTATATTACTTGATCGCAACTCTGACTGACAATATGTAAAAACACTGCACTAAGTGACATAGGATATAATCTAAATTGATATTTTTTTATAAAAGTATTTTAAATTAAATTTTTCATAGGCTAACATTCATTTTTTGCATTATGATGATTTCACATTTTGACCCGCTGAACTTGCTATAACCAGTTCAGGGGATCAATTAACACAACGTTAAGAGAAGTGGAATCCAGTGCGACAAACATATTAGGGGTGGGGTCAAGTCAAATCCTCCCGTTCAGGTCTCTTGTTGGACACCTATCCCTACTAGTAGGGGTGTCAAAGTTTGGGGGAATTATTTGCTAACGGACGGTGGAATATTTTCCGTAACTCGACGACGGACATTGACTAGGTTTAACCGCGGCTAACTTTGTGGGAGTACTACATCCATTAGCCGCGGCTATAAGAGGAGGCGTTTCAAACTTACCCGTTATCGTGTCGGATATTTTGTGCGTGAAGGATGTCCAGGAAAACGCGAGGTTCCTGGCTGTGGAGATGCTGTGTGCCAAACAGAGACAAGACAGAGAAGAACAACCACGAAAAAGGAATGCTGCGATATATACCACTCTGAAAGTATGTACACTGTCGATTCTTTCTCCAAACAGCACAAAACTGAGGAAAAGACCAGAGCGGTCTGTAACCTACTTCAGAAGCCCTAAAACAAACCCCTGAAACGTAACCCTAGTCTGAAATCGCCAAAACGTAGCTCAAAGCAAGAGGAACTTCTCTTTGCTAACAACCAGAGCCACAACAGTATCATGCGATCCAAACCCAAGTCCAAACCACATCCACACACTAGCTCTTGGCTAAAGCTAGCTACCACAAGCCATACACAACCAACTAAGTCCTTAACGAACTCAAAAGGACGAAACCTGTAGCGAAGGAACCGAAAAAGACCTATCTGGGAACTTTCTCTTTTCGCCAAACGATCTTCAAATGTTGATAGGGTCTCCTTCCCTGACTCCGTTGGCCCAAGAAACCTTCAGATCCGGCTCCCGATAGTTGAGATATCGCTAATTTTCGGTCGCAGGTGACCGAACCTTCAAAAACTCCTCCCTGCGGCTTAAAACCGCTCACACCGCACAAACGGATCGTCTAAACTGATATCCGTCTTCGCTGGTAGGTAGATCTGGCTACTCTGAACCCAACAAGACTCCAAACAAGCCGTTTGGAGTTCCCCTTGCAAAACTACTCGAGAAATTTGGTCGCAGGCTACAAAAAACTGACGTAAATCGGCTCCCTGCGGCTCAAATTTGCTCACCACACCCAAACCAACAATCCAATTCACTTACAGTCTTCTCCTATGCGTACATGAGGACTCCCTGATCGCGTAGGCACCAAGAACGAAGAGCTTGGCTCACCGATCGCGAAGAACAATCCAATCTCAGGTCGCAGGCGATGAAAATCTGACGCAAGCGCTTCCCTGCGAGCCAATTTCTCTCACAACTCTCAAACCGCCCGATAAAACTTTGTATCGTCTTCAATTTCCTGAAGAACTCGTTGTTCTGATCCCGATGGATCCAAGGACAGCAAGTTTGGACTCCGGAACGGCCCGAACGGTCCAACTCTCCTTCACAGGTAACTGAAAACCCCAATTCTGCTCCCTGCGTCTCAATTTCTCTCAGAACACAACCCCCGATCCGTCTCTTCAAGAACCGTCTTAACCTGTGCGTAGCCTGCACAGATCTGAACCCGATGACACCTTGCGCGCGTGTATTGGACTTCCCAATTCTCCAAAACATCCACCGACAGGTCGCAGGAACAAGCAAGCCCCTTAAGCAGCCCCCTTGCAACAGTCTGTACGTACGAAGTTCAACTCTCAATAATAAGAAGCAGGCCCCTTGCGTGTTTGATATAACGCCTGAAGCCCTAAATACCCAGTCAGCAAGTAACTAGGGGCCTAGCTTGATTTTACCTTTTTCCGAATCGCATAACTTCTTCTCTGGATGTCCAAACGAAATAAACAAGATGCCCATGGAAAGTTGACAACGAGCTCTATCCATCTATGCGATAAAAGTAAAGATCCGAAGTTGCGCCAAAAGCTCGTAAGCTGGGGCCTAGCTTGTTTTCTCCATCTTTCGAGTCCTGTAACTTCTTCACTATGCGTCCAAACGAAGTAGACAAAGTGCCTATGGAATGCTGACAAGGAGCTCTATCCACTGGTGCGACAAGAACGAAGATCCGAAGTGGTGCCAAAAACCCGTAAGCTGGGGCCTAGCTTGTCTTCTCATGAGTATCTTTGGAGCAACAAGTGTCGAAGTTTGAATTTCAAGTAGGAGCCGGTCCACGACACGACACCGTGTTATTTATAAAGTACATTGTGCTTAAATGTGTCCATACTTCAAATAATGAGAAATATGTAAACACAAGTGCGCATCAATTGCTCCTGAAGTAGTGGAGCGAGTGGTAGACGATCGCTAAGTGAACAAGCTTTCTTTTGAATAACGGAAGCAACACGATGAACAGTATAGGTGACGAAGTGACCAGTATAGGTGATTTTGATGTTGAAGTAGATTCTCCTCGCAGTGCGATGGCTCCAAAAAGTTCAGAGGTGCTGAAGAAATCTAGAATCCGTTTGAATCTAGAAGATTATGAGAAGATAGTCGCTTATATTGAGGATGAGGAAAATTTTGCTTCACTGCACGGAGCTGGTCGAAAAACGAAAGTTGGTGCGGGAAAGTGCTTGAGCAAAGCCACTGCATTTGGCATCATGGCTGCACAACTTTCTGAGAAGAAAGGATTTTCTGTTGTGACTGGTGTAGAATTGAAAAAGAGATTCGATAGATATGTTGACATGTACAAGAAGGCGAAAGAGATTCAAGATAGTACTGGAGAAGGATTGACAGAAGATGAAATGTTGCAAGGACTTACTTTAGAAGAGAAGTTGAATGGAAAGTGTCCTCATTTTTATCGCATGAATGCTGTTTTTGGTAGTCGTGTCAACATTGATCCTCCTGCTATCCTTGCATTTGGAATTCTTTCAGAAGAAGAATTTATGAGATATGATTCTCAGTTTCAGTTTCAAGGGGAGAGTACTCTTCCTCAGTTTCACGCAGAGAGTACTCTTCCTCGATCGGATAGTACATTGCGGTCTGAAGACAACGATGAAGATATAAATATTTCTCACTACGACGAAGATGAAATGAGTCCAGAAGATGAGGAGAGAACGATTCATGAAGAACGAGGTGGTGGACAAGACGAGAGGAGCCAGGATAGAGAAGAGGAGATGAGCCGAGGAGCAGTTCCAGAAGCAGTTCCAGAGTCTGTGCAGAAAATGTCTAGAAATCAGAGATCTGGAGTCAGCAACGGTAGGATGAATATAAAAGGAGGAGTATTGAGTTTGTACCAAGAGAGTATGAGAGAGAAGGCACAGTATAAGAAGTGTTCATTGAATACAGGAAGGCCTCTTTGGAAGAGAAAAAGAGATCGAAGGAAAGTCACGAGAAAGAACAGAGTAGAAAAAGGCATACTTCTTTGTTTGTCGAATTGCATAAAGCAGGAAAGTCATTCGAGGAAATCAAAGAAATTATCGAGAAACTCGATAACATGTAACTGAGTTGGGAGTAAAAAGTTCGTCTACTTTCATTGATCACTGTACTCCATTGTTCATTGTACTGTCCATGTCCATGTACATGTTTTGTAATGTTGAGAGAAGCACAGTGAGTGGTAAGTCGACATGTTATCGTTAAACTTGGTGCGATTTAAAGAGTGAGTCGCACTGATTTTAAATTCTCACAATGAGTGGTAAGGTCGACATGTTCTCCTTTGTATAGAACCAGTTACGTTATTGCTAACTCTTGCTTAGTGTAGCTGCAGGGAGTACAAGGATGAGTGGGTTGGAAGTTTTAGAAATCTTGGATTGCGACGTGAGAGTTTAACTGAGAGTCGCATTGCGAGTCTTCGATTTCCACACGTCTGCGGTCGCAGTCCCGACTCAGTGCGAGGTGAGTTTACCCAGATCGGATTTGAGAGTCGCACTGCGAGTCTTCGATTTCATCACGTCTGCGGTCGCACTGTTTTACTCCCGACTCAGTGCGAGGTGAGTTTACCCAGATCGGATTTGAGAGTCACACTGCGAGTCTTCGATTTCATCACGTCTGCGATCGCACTGTGTTACTCCCGACTCAGTGCGAGGTGAGTTTACCCAGATCGGATTTGAGAGTCGCACTGCGAGTCTTCGATTTCATCACGTCTGCGATCGCACTACGTTACTCCCGACTCAATGCGAGGTGAGTTTACCCAGATCGGATTTGAGAGTCGCACTGTGAGTCTTCGATTTCATCACGTTTGCGGTCGCACTGCGTTACTTGGAGCAGAACGTGAGATTACACAGTGCGACCTGAGACGAGTCTGCGATAGAATTAGATAGAATTAGAGTGTGTTATATGTGTAGGGAGCACAAAGACGAGTGGGACGGAAGCAGTGCGATTGAATTATAGACACCTAGGTGCAGGGAGCTTAAAGACGAGTGAATTGGAAGCTTTGGTAAGTCTCGGGGTGCGAGTAGAGACGGAAACTCAGTGCGACTAAACCGTGCGATAATGCTCAGTGTGACCTGTATCGCACTCAGTGTGATAATGTTGAGTGCGATATCAGATCGCACTCAGTGCGATAATGCTCTGCATTACTCATGCGGGTCGCATTGCGTATGAATGCAGATTTAGATCGTAGTTGTTAGCGCGATTTAAAACCTCGGGTTTAGGTTTAAGGTTGCACTGCAGATTTCAATCGCACTAAACCTCTACAGTGCGACCTCGGTTTTGAACCTCTGCAGTGCGATCTCGATTTTGACATCGTGGTTTCTTGTGTAGATCATGTTAAACACGAAGAAGAAAAAGTTAGCCGATCCAGAAACTTCTCGTGTGATAAGAGAAGAAGGACCTTTTCTTATCTCTTTCAGTACACAAGATGATATGCACGATCGCATAAAGTGGCACTGGATGGATAAGGATGACATATGGTGAGCGTTGAACGAAGTTGATGAAGAGTCGGTTGAGAAGTTGGGCTTGTTGATAGCCTTATCCTTCGATTTTGCTCGGCCTGATGTAAGGATATCTTCCTTTTTATGTATTTTCATGCTCTGTTTTTCTATGTGTCTAAGTTTTCAGAATTCTGTTTTTCTCTGTGTCTAAGTTTTCAGAATTAACACTATGAATTACAGGTTGGTTTGTGTAAGTCCTTTTTACACTCTTATGGTCAGAAACTCGGATTGCGAAGCTGGGGTCAACGGAGATCTAGTTCACGTCGAACTAATCAGGGAAGCTTTCGCAATCCCTTTTGGTGTTACTCCAATGCCATCGTTTGTAAAACACGTGCGAATTGCTAACTGGTTTCCAGAGTATGATAGAGTAGGAAAGTGTTATTTCGCTAGAGAATGTGCTTATTTCGGATGGAGAGCCGTATTTCAGTGTCTCGATGCTATCTTTCTTGCGAGGAAGAGACCCAAAACTGTGACAGGGCAATTGGCATTATATGTCAAGTCAAAGTCAAAGGTCTGGAGGTAGAAAGCTCATATTAGAGAACTTGGAAGGAGAGATTTTACATGTTCAGAAACATGTGAAGCAACCGAAGAAAAGTGGAACTGTTGAGACATTTTTGGGGATGGCTCTAACTCATATCATGATTCATGTGTAAGAATCTCTCAAGAAGTAGTGTTTGTATCAGTCCCACTCGAGCAATCTTTACCTGAAGACGCACTTCGGGAAACTCAAGTCCCCATACATGTCATCGTCCGAGAATCTGCAGTCCCAGAGGAGCAGCTTGAAGCCGAAGATCAATCAGAGCCTGAAGCGGACATCGAACGATCTGTGGGAAGACAAGATGATTTCAGAGGTACTGTTATGTTTTCGGTTCATCTTCTTGCAACGCTTATTACATGTTGTTGCCCGGTTCATTACATATTCTTACTGAACAGTCTTACACGATTGCACTTGAATGTCGAGGGTCTTACCCATTGAGTGCTATCGAACACTCAATCGCACTGAGTAGTCGTATAATCGCACTGAGTGGTGTGGTATAGGGTCGGTAGAAACTCGATCAAATCGAGTTGAGTTTCATGCACTTAGTGCGATTAGCTACCCTTATACCAATTTGGTCGTCTCCTATCGCACTCAGTGCGATTTCGGATCGCACTCAGTGCGATTAGCTCAGCTTATCTCTGCGATTTCGCACTGCATGCGATTTTGGGTCTTCCTCACTGCGATTAGCTTATAGAAACCTAGCACTATGTGCGATTAGCTTATATAAATCGAGTTGCGATTCTGACACGATCTAGCTCATCTGGTTGTCTAGCTTATACAAATCTGGTTGTCTCTAACTCGCACTGAGGAAGATTTCGACACCGCACTCAGTGCGTTTTGCTTCCTCAAATTGATGACATGTTCTCCTATCACACTGAGTTTAGTTCGGGTCGCACTCAGAGCGGTTAGCTTCCTCAAATCGATTACATGTTCACTCAGTGCAATTCCGACACTGAGTGAAGTTCGGGTCGCATTCAGATTAACCGCTCTCAAATCTAGTACATGTTCACTCAGTGCGATTTCGACCCGCACTCAATGCGATTCGATTCAAGAAATCACAGCTATGCAGCGTCTCACAGAGTGCGTTCTAGGCGCACTGAGTGCTTTGATGCTTCTTAAGGTCGCACTGAGTGCTTTGACGCTTCTTAGGGTCGTACTAAGTGCGATCTAGGCGCAGTGAGTGCTTTGACGCTTCTTAGGGTCGCACTGAGTGTGATCCAGACGCACTGAGTGTGTTCTAGACTTGCTTTGACGCTTAGATCTTTTTTCTACTTCTTTTGACATGATCATCTTGCGATCCGTCTCACCGCGTGCGTATTGCAGAGGAAGAGGTAGACATACGTCTTACTTCGAAAGAGTTGAAGGAGAAGCAAATAGACATGCGACTTGTCCAGAAGAAGAAGGAAGAGAAAGAACTCAATATACGTATGTCGATCAAGAGGATCGAGGAAGAAGAGTTGACTTTGAAGATGAGAGAGACAAAAGATGATTTACAAGAGAGACTCTAGAGTATGGAGGAATCCCTTCACAGGAAACGAGAAGAATTGCAAGGATTGAAGGTTGAGGTGGGACGCATACGATCTTCTAAAGTCTTTTATCCTCGATTGATAGATCCATCCATTGTGAGACGCAAGACACTCATTTTAGATTTAAACGGAGTGTTAGTGAAGACAAGAAAGAATGATTTGGAGCTCCAGGGAACGAAGGAAAGAGGTTACAAAGTAGAAAGATGCGGGAAAAAATATCTGTATTATGTCGTCCAGAGACGTGTTAAGGAATTCATGGATGTGTGTTGTCAAGATTTCCAAATTCTTATTTGGACATCTCGAACTACGAGCAAATGCAATGCTCTTCTCTGATCCATGAAAATTGGAAGGTATTTGTCTCCCGGCATGGCTTCAGGCCAAGTAAGTAGAATCTTAGATGTTTCTTATGGCCAAGTAAGTAGAATCTTAGATGTTTCTTATGCTTTTTGTACTTCTCCGTAAGTTGGAACTGATTCCGAATGAAACTTTGTGGATGACTGTAGGTTTACACTATCTTTGCACAGAACATGTGTCTCCGTTTCAAGACTGTGCGAGAAGCGGCAAGTGGAAACTATCTATACTTGAAAGATTTTTCGGCACTTTATTCTTCGAATCTCTGTACGAGAGACTGTCTCCTCGTGGATGATTCGCCGGAGAAAAATAGCACTAACCATCCCTTTAGTGCGATTCATCCTCCGGTTTTTCTTCCCGACTCCAGTGACTTTGACAGGGATGATTACCTGTTGAATATTCTGTTGCCGTGGTTAGGAACTTGGAGAATGAGTGTATTGGAAACCACAAGTTTTGTGCGTAGTTGTTACAAGCAAGTGTTTGGACGAGATCCTTTCTTGTCATTGAGAGCTTATTGAGGCAAATTGTCGTCCGAGGACGAAGAGGTGCTATGGTGGAACTGTACTCTTGCGCAGCGAGAGGATATGAAGAAAATGTAATCTCATATCAATAAAGATCTATAATTTTTGTCTACAATGTTACCTTTACATGAGTTATTGTATGCGCTGAATCCTACAGTTACAATTCAGACACGCTTTCGCATAGTCTTTACAACCTTGCGTGCAAATGTTCGGACCCCACATTTGATGTATTTGTGAATGAGAGACTTCAAAGCGAAATCATCCAGCCCATCATCCCCCTCTTGATCATCAGAGCGTGAATTTTCTTCCCCTCTTCTAATGTTACTAAACGGCCAGGGAGATTAAGAACAGTTACAAATGTATACTTGTCCGGCTTGATATCTTCATGATGCATCTGTTTAAAGAGCTCCAATGCCTTAGACGTATCTCATTATCTTGTTCCCATGGGTAGATGACTCATAGGTCGCACTAAGCGCGACTAACCGCACTCAGTGCGATAATCACGACTAAACCGTCGCACTCACTGCGCTTAGGTGCGACCCAATGGGTAGAGTCTTCGAGTCGCACTATGAGTAGATGACTCATGGGTCGCACTAAGCGCGACTAACCGCACTCAGTATGATAATCATGACTTTCGGATCGCACTGACTGCGCTTAGTGCGTTTGGGTCGCACTAAGTGCGAAAGATTACTCTCGGATCGCACTCAGTGCGATAGTCACGATGCGACAACTTTGCCACATTATCGATCTAGAGAGCACAAATCAATCTTAATCCACATTCTTGATGAACCCATCCTCGTATTTATGAAAATCAATGTACATAGTGAAAGTGAAGACTAGTACGCACACTTTATCGAAAGAGGTCTCATTCCTGATTAACCTGCAAATACTCCATACTCTGTCTAAGCTTTGAATAAGAAACCACATGGTCTTCTATTATGCGAGAGACAAATTTTTACTATTCTGTTTCGGCGAAATACTCCACTGCTTGACACATTCGCTGTCCGAACTTCTTCTTCTGGATCTCGGTCGTTGTGCTCGATGATCAACTCTCCATCCTCTTCGGTCCACTCGTCGTGATTCCTAGATAGAAAATTGTGTAAGATAGCACAACATCATACCCATCTCACTAAATGTTTATTTTCTGATCTACTTTTCAATTGCGTGCGAACTTGTTTCAGAGAATATCATCGAGATTTCAGTATACCAATACAATGCTCATTCGCCACTCTAGCATGAGCTAAACATGTATTAAAATCCTGCTTGTCTTGATCTCTTGTGGCCATTCGAAACGAAGGAATGAGATGTCGCAACGACGAATATCCTAATTCACCGAGTAAATACTGTTCTCTCTCAAATAATGGACTGTCGTTGTCGATGTGTTTCCAAAGAGGAGACTTGCACAAACATGTAATATCTTGACAGCTTCCTGGCATTCCTGCAAATAAGAAGAAAATTTGTTTCCTGTGACAACAAACCACTTGTGCGTTCATAGAATAGTTACACTTCCTGTCATATTAAGTCTCTCTGTCAAATCGAGGTCTCTGAGACAAAGGCAGTAAAGTACCATCTATCAATCCTATCGAACTCGGAAACCTTTTCGACGCAAAAACATCAGAGATTGCTATCCTTTTTTAGCGATTTGACCACCGAATGTACCCTCCAAGTGTAGATTCTAAAGCCTGCATCACTTTCTTTGTATAAAGCACCATAGTCCCATGTCCAATCCTCCAGAGAAGCAAGGAACGACCTAGAGCAGCACCGTTATCATTATGACCAAATCGATCCAATGCAACTGCTACATGTAAAGACACAAGAGCTTGCTTCACCCGAGCTTGATTATAAAATACAGAATGAGTTTTCATTATATCAACTAATCTGGAAAAGCTTCTTCTATCCATCTTGGTCATCTGTCTAAAAGAATCATCCGGAAGATTTTCAAAGTAATTTTTGTAAAAATCTTTGCTCTTAAAGAAGGTGAACTGATCTTGTCTTTCTAAATATCGAGAACTGGACAAAACTCGATACAGTTCGATCAGTTCTTCTTCAGAATTTGAATCTAACCCTCCATCGTCCTCAGAAGAACTTATCACCTTCTCCATATTCTTTTCTTCTCTCGAATCAGCCTCCTTCTTGACGTTTTCGCTCATTTCACTTTCAGTCTCACTCCTCGTATCATTCTCGACAGATTCATCGAAACTCGAAGAAGCTAACATCACTCGCATTTCCACAATGTCCTCTATAGTTTTCAACACAAGTTTTCTTTTGGAAACTCGTGGCATATTTAGAATTGCGATTTGAACTTCGAGGGGAACAGCGCTTGGGAATATCACTTCGACGGAACAGCGTGGTAGTTAATCTTGGATCAGAGCATTCAGCGTCGAGAAGTCTACAAAATTCTCTCTCAAAGAAGATGAGTTTTGATTTCAAATTAGAAGTGTTGCGAGGTACTGCCACATCACCATGTACTGTTATCATTATCGTAACTATGTACTGTTTTCATCTTATGTAAGTACATGTGAATTAATTTACGGTCAAAACTGTTACGGGCAGAAGGATGAGAGCCGCGGGCCACTTCTGCGGGTATCTCCGGGAGGTATCCGCGACTGACATGATCATTGTCCGTAAATACAGCCCACGGATACACGAATAATCTGACGGCCAGTAACTTTGACACCCCCTAGTACTCTCCAGAGTGGATGTTCCTCCATCGTCAGGATACCTTGTAACTGAAACTGTTAGATCGTTGATGGGTGCGGGCAACTGCGTCCTTTCGAGTCTTCAAGCTAAGGATGTAGTTATTCCTGGAATGGAGGGTGACTATGGTACTTCGAGGAGAACGTAGTACGTAATACTGATGGCCCGGCCCAGCCAATGGTAGTGGTACTCTTGCTGCTGGTGAACTCGTACTGACTCTTGGTGCCGGTCCTGCACCTCGGAACCTCGGACCCTCGGGTAACTCTTGGTCACCTTCTTGACCCCGGCTAATCCTACCAGCAAGATCCCACGAGTCTGGAGTCTCCAAAACCTTCCAGACCTAACTGCACTTGCAATTACATTTCGTCTAATAGTTAATTTGATTAGTGTTACCTTAAAAGTTTAGTGTTTATAACATTCTTTCTAGATGAGTTAGATGGAATGCAGCTGGATTCTGTATTATATCACTTCAACTTTTGTTACTGAAAACTTCACTTACAGATTGGAAACAACTGAAACACCAAAGTCTCTGAAATCATAGAGCTGTAACGTCGTTTAGGTTCAACTTTCGATGACGAAACCTATCATGTTTCTAATTATATTTAGTGCTAAATTTTAGTAGTGTTTATAGTAACAGTAATACATGTGTAGGTGGATTCTTAGAACTCAGTGACACAGTGACTGAGATAATACTGTTACAACACTAGACGCAATTATTGACAGTGGAGATCCATGAGGAGTCTTAGAACAATCTCCTTGGGACTCGTGGAAGTCTCTGTCCCTTTAGAGTGAGTCCTTGAAGATTAGTGATGGTTTTGAGCCTTGAGTAGTATGAGCTCATTCCACCAAGTTCAAAGTCTCTTGGCCTTCTGCCTTCGTTCGAGTAATATTGTCAGGCCCACAGACACCTCTCTCCGTAACGTAGATTACACCAATTCTAAATGTTAGGTTTTGTCAGGGACTGCAGAACTTTCCGAATTCATCCGATTCGACTATTTTCAATTATGTTTAGGAGATTTCGTTTACGAGTATACACTGCATACCTCTAGTGATGTTACGTACCATCTCTGGAGATGCTACGTAAAATTTACAACAAAAGCCTTTAAAAAAGTTCTAGGAATAATGGGAATCCTTTACAGCCACAGGTTCGAGTATCCCTAACTATCTTCGCACCAAAATTCCGTTCTATGCCGTTAGCTTTTAGAGGTTCCTGGAAGGATATTTTTTCTGGAAAGATCAGTGACTGTCATTCTTCGGGAGAAGTGCACTTCCTGCCTTTTCTGCGCAACGTGGTTTAAATGAACAACAAGTCTGGTGTGAAGAAGATGTTCTTTGTTCCTATATGCTAAGAACATAAACCTTAAGACCGGTGCTTTGATAGGATTGGAGCTCTAGGTAATTTAGTCTGAAAAGAACCGGTCAGTTTGAAACTTTAGTAGCTTGGTGCGAATGGAAACAACTATGAAAACATTTAAATCAGACTTCATTGAACTATTTAAACCATGAAAGTGTAAAACAAACCTCTGGTAGGTTCTGATAATCAACGTTGCTTGTGTTTGTTGATCCCTCTAAAAACTGAATACATCAAAAAGTAGTAGCATTTACGTGATGAAGAAGAGACACCGTACTGTGTAGTCTCTGATATTAGTGCTTTTCCTAGCCTAGAGAGGAATATCATAGTCGTGATGATTGATGAGTTGCGGTATGGTCTTTGTGGAACCATTGCTTGCAGTGTAATCTCAACTTTTGAAGAAGATATGAACACGATACCTCTTCAGACGAAAGATGAAAGCTTTCTTCACAATCTGTTCCGGTAGTAAGCCCCCTGAGAACAAGAGCCAACATGCACATCTGGTCGATTGTCCAAATGATCATCAAAAATAAGTTTGAGACTGTGACTAGAAGGAGTCTAAACCTTCACATATTTCCTATTCTTGAGTGTCAAAGTTCACCGTCTGATCTTATCATTACTAGTTCAACCTGATTTTTTGTTTCCTGAACATATTAGAGGAGCCAAGAGACCTGTATGAGTGTTTTACAGTGCCACCTTGTAACCTGAAGCCTATCCCTTTGAGTTAGCAACCACATCTAGAAGCCCAATGCTTCCTTGAGTAGACATATACAATCTTCACGATCATACCACAGCCAGAAGGTTCCGTCTTTCCCAAGAAACTCTCACCTCGACATCAGACTTATATAGTTGCTGGTGCATTGCTATGGGCTTCATTTATAGATTTCCTGGGACGTTTTAGCAGTTCCTTGTATGGCTAACATTTAGCACTTAAATATTAAGCTTGATTTTCAATCAAACTTCATATAGAACTTTTACAATAATTACGTCTTTCTTGATAACAAATACTGAGCAAAAGTTCTCCAAAGATGATTGAGCATGCATATTTGAAGAGATGAATAAATATGTTGCGGTTCAAATCATGTACTAAAAGTGCGTATGAATCCGAAAGCTTCAAATTTCCATCGAGTTACATTTTCTCGGTTTGATTTCGAACAGGATAAACTCTTTTAAATCACTGTTGCAGCAAACCCTTAGAACCTACAAAAATTATCGATTTGTTCAACTGAAACATTCAGAACAAAACTTGAAACTGAAACCATTTTAGGGTTGACTCGTTTCAAGCTGGTTCAACAAGACTTGAAAGTTGAACCGAAACCAAATTCTATACCTTGCCCGAAACAGTTTAGGGTTTGCTTTGCTTTGAACCAAATTGGTGGTCAGAAATATATACCGTAGTGATTTACAACACTTCGCGTTATTGTGCATTACAGAGCTTCACTACCGCGAATTGAATTCGAGATTTTTGGTCAAATTGCGAAGTGTAGTAAAGGATGTCTCGAGTTTGCATGAAATGGTGAATATTTTTATTTCTGTTGCACGAAAAGTAAAAACAAGTCAACTATCTCGAAAGTCAAATAAAATCAGTTCGAACATGTCTGATAATTGCAAAGCGAGTAAAAGTTATCCAAAGGCTTTTCTTCTTCTCTCATCCTTTATATACATATTCCAGCAAAAATTTAGTACACAGACAACTTATAACCTTGAATTTTTCCACGCTTTTATCGTTTGTCCTTTTACGCTTAAAAACTTCCTCACCTTGCTTGGTATGCATATTATTCACAAGCACTTCAGTGGCTAAACCTACCCATAATAGACGTAAAGAAAATCGCATCATCATATTTTGATCGAATCCTTAATAAATTTAATGAAACATACATCCTCATAAATGTTTCCCAAGTGGTTTAGCCTACAGTCCTCTAAGAAAAATGTAGTAGATTCAATCTCTTGTAAGTATGGTTGGAGGTGCATGCTGCTGCAAACTTTTAATGAAGCTTCTGGTGGTCCACCACAGCTTCCCTCTGTGGTGGACTCATATGGACAGTCTCAAGGTCCTCGAAGACCCAAAGCACATGTAATATCATTTATCATTTATCATAAATCTAAAAACTCTCAGAACATATAAAAGAATTCTATAATCACATTAAGCTCAAGTTTCAAACGAAGATGACTTGGAGGATGCTCCGATGCCTAAGAGCATCTCCTCCGGTCCCGACAAATGCCACTCCAAAATAGCAATGGCTTAATGATTAATCATATGTAATCTATCATTTAGCTATCTGACTTGAAATTTAGTTTCAAACTTGACGTCTTCATCAGTGTGTGTGCTTTCTCACCCAGCTAAGCTTTTAGCGGATACTCCCGATGGAAAATTTGTCAGAACTAAATCTTTTCACCGCTCTATATTCACCTTCTTCTAAGTCCAGAAAACAGGAATATACACATTCTTAATGTATGATCACATCTTTCTTTTTGGGAAGTTTTAGGTTAGAAATTAATAAAATATTATGCATTAAAATAAATATTATCATTTGTCCATCACCACTTTGTTTATAGTAGGAAGTGAGCCATTGCACACACCTCATTTATGGGTTTGTTGTTTTCACAACGGCCAGGTGTGTCCTAAGTATAACAAGTAATTACAGAATGTTAATTAATATTAAATAAGTTTTCTGATAATATAAATTTAACCATATAAATATATCAAATTATTTCTCAGGTTACTTGGCTGCTTCATCATGACATCTATTTTTCTCAGATAGGTAGGTCTCTTTTTGCAATAATCTCCTATCCCCATCACTGAACCATATTCAATTAATCCACTCTCCTGATTTTTCCTTCATGGTTGAATATTCACATTTGCTCCAAAATATTGACGAGCTTCTTGGAGATGCTCCGACAAGCCAGTCAACCACGGCCTCATGTCAGAGTACGAACGACATTCTGCCAAGCTAAGGAAAGGTTTAACCGGTAATTGACCGCATTGGGTCCACATTCTTCCATTAATTCCGGTCATTCACATTTCTTTTTCTTCTTTTCTTTTTCACTAGGTCCAGAGGGATTGACTGGTGTTTAGTAACTTCCTTGCATATTCACCTCTTCCATGTTCGGAAGAGGGGAATATGCGAGGTGTTTAATTTATCACCTAATCTTTCACCTAATCACCTAATTTGTGAAGAAATGATCAATACTAAGTATTTGAAAAGAAATTATCAATGCTAAAAGCGTGAAGAATAATATTATTTTCTTCCTCGCAGTGTACTTGAGTAAAAAGAAATGTCAGTGCTATAGTTTTGAAATGAATTACAATTTGTAAAGAAATGATCAATACTAAGTTTAATTTATCACCTAATCTTTCCAGAGAGAAGGGTTAAGTGATAAATTAAACTACATAAATTATGTTTTTACAGGACTGCAGCCCGGTATTGTAGTTCATTCTGCGTGTTACAATATACATTCCTTATGGGTTATCTCTGGATGACCCGGAATGTACTTCTGCAATTAACATATAGTAAATAAAAATAAATATATTTTAGCTATATAAATATTAACTATTTTCTCGTTAATATTTTTAGAATTCTCATTAACATCTTTATGAAACCCTCACCATAGTATTGGGTCCAATGACACTTGAGGATTTTCCAGTTCTCTCGACTTTTCTCTAATTTTGTCTCCATATGACCAAAAGTGCACTTAGGATGCATATTCACTAGACTCAGCTATGTAGAGTGTCCCATGCTAACCTCAAAAATCAAGAAAGCCAAAGGGAATCCTAATTTTATTTCATTACAGAATACTATTTCGAGGGTAAAACTAATATCTGGAACGGACAGAAAGTCTCCAGAGTCACAGGAGACAAGTATACACAGTGGGCACTCCCTTAGTGTTCTTGCTGTACTTCTTCACTTGTTATAGAAAAAATTACTAGCTATAATGAAACCAAATTATTATAATTTGAAAGTTTGAATTGGAAAACAAACTTAGTTAGAATATATCTGTAATTGCTAGAATGACACATTTTAACGTATTATTGAGATAAGTAAACATATGATAGATACTTAATATAGTATTTTATATAGCATTTAAATACAAATAAAACCTGTTAGTAACAAATGTACTAAAAATTTCATACATTTATTTTAACAAACCCTTAGTAGGTTTGTTGGTTACACCTCTCTTAGTGATGTATTGTTTGTTCACACCCTTGACTAACTACTTACAACCAAACCAGTTTGCCATGATGTTCATGATTATTTTACTATATTTCAACTGTATATCTCTCTATCAGTTCATATAGTTTCAATAATAAAGTATATATAAGACGATATATTCTCAAAAAGCTGATATGTATACGTCGATATGTCATTGACATGAAAAAGTGAATCGTTTCACAATCTATAACCAATAAGAAGTGTGATGAAACCGTACACTTTTTTGTAAAATGTAACTATCACAACCAAACTACTGGATGCTATCAAGCATATTCTAATCTATGTATGTTTACTAATTCTGATACTCCCGAACACTAACAGTTAGGTAATACGGACTGTATTTCAAAGCTCTTGAGGTAAAAGTGAGGCACTTGTGGTTTCATATGTTGCAAGCGCTTCATACAGCGGTTCCCTTATACTATTGTATAACGTCCATGAGCCTGAAGTTTACTTGACTTGACCCTCCGCAAGTGTTGGTTACACTTGCGTTTTGTTTTGTAAGTTTATCACGCATCATCAACTATTCCTTCAAGTTTTTTTTCTCACGTGTGGAAGAGGTAACTCTAGCTCCACGGGGACACACGTGTATTGCAAATCTACCACGTGGCACCCTCTCTTTCGCTTTATTTATATGAGATGGAAGAAACAGAAAACTAACCTAGTTGGAAATCTCTACCATCTTATGTATTCGGAAAGCCCTTTCCCTGAATGTTAGACGTACGGATGTTGTCTTGTTCGTACGTGAAGATACGGACATCACAATATTTTCTTTTTTACCGAAATATTTTAACCATAGTAAGAATATGGCTGTACAAATCTATTTATTTACTGTGAGGACGTTCGAGTTCAACTCTATGAAACGCGTGATGTACCAAGAAAAACCTCCGCACTATTCACCAGTAGGGATCTTTCAATCCGTTGGCTATCCATTGCGTGCGGTTTTCTACCAATAGTAGCGCTTCTGGTTGCTCTGCCAACCACAAGAACCTCTCCTCGTTGCTGCGCAGAAAACGCAAAGATTCCACAAAGTTGACGGAAGGTCGTGGCGCCAAATATATGTACCGTCAAATACCTGCCGTCTCGTGCATACACGTGACGGCAGGTAGTCTGCGTCAGGTGACAGAACAAGAAGCTGCCGGATGTACAGCTTCAGTTAGTTCGTATATTACGGCTAGGGGGTTACACATGTAAAAGTAAAGAGTTTTATTCAGGACAAGAATATTTTCCCAAACGCGCATTTAGGATAGGAATGACGGGAATGGCCGGTAACTTTGTATAGACTTCACATTACTTGCATTACTGATTCATAACAGAATTTTGGTAAGGCATGTAAACATATTTGATTTAAAATAGATGCATTTCTCGCATCAAATGCTGTCATTTGTAAGTGTTATGTCTTTCAGAAAATGCGAGAAGCAATTATACGAGCATATCGACACAAGAATCACTGATATGATTGGTTCTGATCATGTTTCATTCAAATAAAGCTATTTTAGAATATATTAGTAAATTATAAACATCAAAAAAGTAAATTCAATATCATTTTTGATCATTATGACCTTTTAAACGAAAGAGCTTATAAAGATCCAAAATGAGAAAATATTTAAGTGATCCCTCACTGACAGAGATGGAGTTGAAAATGGGTGAAGACTGTCTTGCAAATACAATTATTGATAACACCATGCGACAAAAATGAAAGGCTTCAGGCGACTCGAAGAAGAGTCCAAGGAAGACTATGAACAGATTGTTGAATATATGAAGGATGAGTTATTCATGACGTTGAGATAAAGATCAAAAATCAGATGTCCACTATTCTGAAAACAACTGCTTTTGGATATCGTAATTATATCAGTAATTTACTTGGTCGGGCCCATGCGCCAAAGTCGTTACTTGACCGGGCCCATGCGCCAAACTCGTTACTTGATCGGGCCCGAGACTGGTAATAAGAAGTTGATGACCGACATCGTGGCAGGGCTGTTGACATGGACAGTAAGAATGTTGACGTGGAATGCAGTGTGTATGTCGAACATGGACACTCATCGTGGTTGGACATACAGTCATCGTGGAATTGCGCTCTGCTCTGCTATGACGATGTATTCGAACTGAAATGCAATCACCTGGCGATCAAAGCGCGGGGTAGTGGACGCTGTCGATAGCGTTAGACGTGCTGGTGTCTATCAGCATTAGCGAGTGGGGATGCTGTCGAACTCGATAGACGTGCGTCTATCAGCACGATTCGATGGAGACAGCAACTGTGGAGACAGATGAGTGGAATATCGACGAACTTAACTTTCCAACCGAGGATATATCTTTCGCATTTCCTTCCGGGCCTAGAGTGGAGGGGGCAGAGAACAAGGAGAATATTTTCCAGCGTTGGAGAGTAGAGTTTCGGACAGAAGAAGTGCGACCGCTGATCGATCTGAAAGGAAGATCATGAGAGGAGATTCGCACAGCTGCTAGTAAAATCAAAATGGATACTTTGTTTGTAAACTTTGATGAGTTTGAGTATGCACTATCATGTCTCTGCGTGGTGTTAGGTCGAGCCTGCCACAAGGTGAAGTCGAAAGAAGAATGTAGAGTGCGCGTGTGCAGATATGGCGCTCCCATTCGACATCGAAAATTATCTCAGTCATACGGAGTCTACGGAGGGGGAGAGGAGAATAACGATCCCCTTGTTCATCCGAACAGTGAACTCGGTCGATCCTTCCATGAGTTCACACAACGGAGGACGAGACGACGAGTGGTTTCTGCACGCGATCGAGTTGCGGGAGGAACTATCGATTTGAACGTGGAGGTTGATGGACAGCCTAGAGGTGCACAGGCACGAACAGTACCAAAGAATGGTGCTTGCGGGGAGCAGCTACGGTACATGAGCGGGGGACGGAGGCTCTATCGTGCTGGAGGACTTCTTCCGAGTTCAGGCAATCGTAGTTCAGGTGATGGTGATGGGAGTTTATCTTGCCCTTTTAGAGTGAGAGCACAGAAGAATAAGATGACTGGAAGAATTAAAATAACGGTATGTGACATTACTCATTCATGTCCAGCAAGCGTACATTCTTGGCGAGGCCCTACCAAAAACAGTCGGTGGCTTAGTTCAGTCCTCGGAAATCGTGTGGTCGTGAACCAGAACACACCGGTAAGGGATCTTGTCGAGGAATTCCGTCAATCGTTTCACAGGAAGTCATCTTATGCGCAGATGTGGCGGATGCGTGAACTGGGACGTGATTCTTTGCACGGGAATCAGAGAACATCATTTAACTTCATACCTGGTCTATGTAGACGTATAGAGAGCATCGATGAAGGAGCAATCGTCGACTGGGGTAATTGGGAAAGTAGTCCAAACATGTTCCGTCATGCTTTTGTTTGTCCAGGAGCTACACGGAGAGTACTGCAATATACTCAGAAACTGATAGCTATAGATGCGTGTCATTCTAAAAATCGTAAGTACCCGTGTCAAATTTTCACGGCTTCGGTTTTGGATGGCAACAATGAAACAGTAATTCTAGCATATGCTGTGGCTCCAGAGGAGTCCACCCATACGTGGACTTGGTTTTTACTGTTGTTGAAAGAAGCGATTTATGGCATTCTTTCTCCAGACACTGTGATAATTTCCGATAGACAGAAAGGGTTAGAGTCTGCTGTCGTGGAAGTTCTGCCTGGTATAGTACATGGACACTGCGCTCAACATATCAGGATGAACCTCCGTACTCGGTTTGGACGTGATGCAGAGAAACCATTCTTAGCGCTACTGTACGCAAGGAGTATCGAGCGGTAAGTAAGTCTGATACATATACCAGTGCATTCATTGTATTGACTCATTGCGGTTCAGTAGAAGTGGTTTTGCGTAAGAAGAAGGTGCAAAGATGTGGTTTTGCGCAGGAACAAGGTGCAAAGATGTGGTTTTGCGCAGGAAGAAGGTGCTAAGGTTAATTTTTGTTTATTGTTGCAGGTTTGAGCAGATAATGTCCGGTATTCAGGAATCCGGAGAGAAAGGAGTAGCTTTGGCAACCTACCTGAAGACTATTCGACCCGAGCGTTACAGTAGAGCATGGTTTCCTCTCCCCAGATTTGGGAAAGTTACATCAAACCTCGCTGAATCTGTGAACAATGCACTGAGGTCGATTCGTTTACACGCACCCTTCCGCATTCTGTTAGATATGTGGTTTTACATTATGCAACAGTTTTTGACTCGTAGATCTGCGTTGGAGCAACACATAGGGCTTCTCACGTCTTATGCGAGACAGAGACAGCAAGAGAATGAGATTGCTTCCGAACAGCTTTTATGTTCGATATCGTCATCTTCACAAGCCAGCATTAGAGCCATAGACGGTCGTAATTATGTTGTAAGACGTCTCCAAGATAGCAGTTGAGGAGAATGTTCATGCTTCGAGTATCAGGACATGTTATGGCCTTGCATGCATGCTATATGCTGGGACAGGGAGACGGGGATCCATTCCAGCAACAATATCGACTCCATATGGTATGCCGGTTCCTTACATGGGATATATGGGCAGCATGCATTGCCGGCTTTTACTGTCCAAGACCTGGAACCTGTGTATGGTTTAAACCTCCCACCTCGTCTGTAAGTCTGCTCGCCTTGCCCTCGCTCATCCGCTTGCATCTACTGTATGAGAAGTAGAGGTCGAGTTTGTGCCGCAGCGTGCTTTGCTTAGTCCGGTAGTCCGGTGGTCGGTCTGCCGTTAGTCAAGTGGGCCTGGTTGATGATTACCATCTCTGGCAGACAAAAAACTCCTTTCGCTTCGCTTTTCCGGTATGGAATCCGTAGTACTACATTTCACAATGCAGAAAACCGCATGGTCTCTGTGATGCAAAGTAATGGTTTGTGGATGGAAGTAATGGGAGCCTGCGATAGGATTCATGCGGAAAGTACAGAGTTGCGTCCTCGGTTTTCTCTGCTTTTGAATGTTCTGTAACTCTGAAATTATCAACCATGCTCGAATGCTCGATAGATGTACACCCTGCGAGCATTTTTTAAGCTCTTATGATGATAATTTCGGGTATAAAGGAAAATTAATTTTTTGGCAAGAGCCTCGCCTGTACAACAATTCGTATTTGCTATATAGTTGTGAAGATCTGGAGTTCACAAGAATCTCAACTTACAGCTGTAAAGTACACAGTGTACCTCTACCTTGTCCACCTTATGGATCTAGACAGATATATGCTGTTGAAGTTATCTAGTAAGTTATCATCCATGTGATTTTCATAAGCTTACCGCTCGGAGTGTAGCGAACCTACATCTGTCATCCTGTCCGCGAGACAACGACATCGCGGACTATTCAGTCTGGACTAGTAGGTCTGTCTGCTGTTTAATGAGTAAGTGCAGTGGTTTTTCCGAACTTGTAATTTACTTGACCTTAACTAAACTAAACTCCTGGCTTTGCAGGTTGAGCGAACGTAACACACTGAAGGGCGTGATCGTCAACGAACTCGACATCGAGACCTGCAAGCAAATTACCTACACATTCTTACGAATCCCATGCTTCAGGCAAAACGGGTGCTGTACAATAGCCTAGCTCGATAGTGAAACTCTAGCGTACGTAGCTAGCTTCAGTTAGGCAGTAACCTTGTGCTAATATATCAGTGGTGAATTGTTGTAGTGCTATCCCAGCACTCCGGCACATTCTTGGCATAACCATCTATAAAATAAAATGTTTATATCCTTCTGCCATATCGATGTATTCTTAACTGTATATTCTTCTTCTTGTGTTCTCGTGGTGTGCTGTGTGACAATAAACTTCAATGAGATTATAAGATCTGCTGACGTCGACAGTTTGTGCAGCATCGTCTCGTGTGCCTTTAACACCAGGAGTCGGCAGTAACCTGCTGCGGACTCACTACTGGTCCTGCTAGACTCCAGACTATACCACCCTACGACACTCCGGCACCTTTATCAACGAAACCAAATCGGAAGCTTGAATAAAACATTGTCAAGGATACCAAATCGCTTGAAAAAATAACATTGTGACAAAATCTGACTTACAAAGCATTACGAGAATTGTTTCAGCTTCATGATAAAACACTGTTACAAAGCATTACCCGTGCTCAACGTTTCTCTCTCTCACTACGTGAGCCATACCGTGCTATGTCTCTTACAATGATGTTACAGGAAGCCACTGCTCGGTTCTAAACAGAACTGTATTACAACTCAAGGCTTCGAGTAGACCTCAGCCAATGTCCGCTTCATCTCCTTAAGCTCCTCGTATGACAATTTAACTTCTTGTAATGTCCGTCGCATATCTTCAAACTCCTCTACCGAGACAGTCTGCTGAACCGGGCTCTCACTATTCCCTTCCTGACTACTCCCTGCGCCATCTCTATTCACTTGTTTCAAGCTCGTGCTCGTGGTGTATACTGCTCCTTGGCCACGCGAAGGAGTCATGCTGCCTCAAGCTCGTGGTGTATACTGCTCCTTGGCCACGCGAAGGGGTTACAGAGTCATGCTGCCTCAAATGCGAAATGCCTACAGAACGGGGTACACTTTCTTCCTTGCTCATCTTCGAAATTATCAATTTCTCACCTGCTGTGCGAATCGATACTATTACTCGAGGAAAACTCAACACTCTTCTTGATATTTCAGCTTCCTGACTATCCTCCAATCTCTCGTGTAACTCGCCAGCTGATATTGTCAAGAAACTACGAGCCTCATCGAAAATGGTGACTTCGAGTGGTAACCCTCCCATCGATCCATCACAAAGGAACACCTTGAATCGATACACGATTTCACTTTGTGCATCCGGATGACAAAACACGCCTTTCCTTCGACTGGACAAACACCTGCGGCCATTGGAAAATCGGAAAGAACAAGCCTGGTAACAAAATTTCCATGGATAAGCTTGATCAGCCGAGTAATTCACTACGTGACATCTTATGGGTCCAAACGTCTCACACCGTCCATCACGAAGTGCTACACTCGGTGATATTAACATCTCCTCCGCCATTCGCACACACACACTACCTCTCCCCCAGGTTGGTAAACTGCTCGACCACTGCTACTCACAACGACCACACTACCTCTCCCTACCTCTCCCAGGTTGCTGCTTCTCTGCTCGACCACAACTGCTACTCACAACGAGTGCACTCTCGCGGTGATGTCCAGTACCTTCTCCACTGAGGTCTCAACAGCACGAATCGATTCTAGTGCACTGTCGATCAATCGCTTAGCTTCTTGCAAATCACCATATGCTGCTTGCAGAGTCGTGCCACAGTTCAAACACTCCTCCTTCGCAGTATCCAGCTCAGTATGAACTGCACTACTGGAAAATTTCGAGCTCTCGTCATCCCACTCAGACAAAGATATGTTTTGCATCCACGAGTTTGCAGTGTTGAGCACCGCACTGTAAGTATATGGACGACGACAGTCCCATACGTGTCTTTCCTTCGTCTCGGGATTAAACGAAATCTTCAATAACCACCCACCACTCTGCATACGTTCAAGCACAGATTGCTGGTCCTCGACTGTCAACCGTACGAACTGGCTCGCTTTCAGGTTCGTGAATCGTTCACCCGTCCTGCTCGATGCAGCAAATCGTGGCAAGTTGTCAAATGTTGTGCCTACGCAAGAAATGTCATATAAACACACCGAAAATTTCCATTCTTTTTGCACCACATTCGGAGCAATACCGCAAATGTGCGCTCCATCGATAGCTCGTTTCGGCTTCGATCCTCCGCTAATGTCGCATCCACACTTGCATACGTCTGCTGTGACTAGACCATTCGCGTTTGGGTGGAGCACTGCAACATAACCCTCGATCCAATATGACACTAGCTGCTGTTGCTCTAACTGACGCTCGAATTGCTTTAAGGTGTGCATCGCTAATCTCTAAACGTCTACAGGCACAGTCCGTCGAGAACGAGGTCGCTCTGTGTTCCCCGTTCATACAGTTCGCGCCTAACAATGTCGCTCTGTTCTCGTTCCCGTTCATACAGTTCGCGCTTACTTCTATCTGGTTCCCGCCAACCTCAATCGAGTCACATCTGCGTATTGACATGGCGCTGCTGCCGTGGCATGACTATGCTTACGTGTATGTCACCAACTTCTTATTACCAGTCTCGGGCCCGATCAAGTAACGAGTTTGGCGCATGGGCCCGACCAAGTAAATTTACTATGCTATTTATAGCTTGCTATGATGAATAGATCTTCTTCATTCACAAGGTTAGAGTACAAAAAGGATTAAGAGCGTTATGTTGATTTGTACAAGAATTGAGAGAGAGTTAATGGAGAGCACGAAAACAAGATTCATATATGCAAAGTTCACGATACTTCATTATAAGGATGAACCTCTTACGATAATATCTTTTGGAATACTAAGAGAGAACAAATGATTGATTTTACGATGTAGAGAAATCTAGAATCTTTCCATCATGATTCTGAATGAGGACACTTTTCACATAAGATTGGGACATCACCAAAAGGTATATTTCATAAAACAAAGAATGCGATATATCTAGGAGACCATGGACATTCTCATCTTCATTTGATGTGACGACCAGATTCTAGATTCATGTTTTTCAAAGCTACAAAATGTATACAAACCCCAGACTAACTTCTTTCACCTTTATGTTTTTTGTTCTCGGTAGAAATTCTTAACAGAAACTGAACCATGAACACATGAAAAAAACAGAATCTAATACAACATATGTATAAAGTTTTAATCAAAAGTAGATTAAGTGTGTAGCTATCCGATCAATCCTTCAAACTCGTGCACACTTGTCTAATTACTATCATGAAATTTTTTTACTTTAATAAAGATCTTTCATTCCATAAAGATCTCCATCCATACTGATAAGATGTTCAGGCTTAGTAATCAGTTAAGTCAAATATTGATTCATATCACATGGATATTCACCTCCATGGTGAGAAGAAGAATATCCAAACGTTTAATTTAATACCTAAATTTTCTGGAAGGAAGGGTTAGCTTATTAGATTAAACTCACATTGCATTAATGCTTACAGCTTCACGGACATGTATCTTTTCAAGCGCGGTAATCTACTCATGACTTATGGTTTATCTCCTGCTCTTCCAGTGTTTCCAAGCATTGACTAATAGATAATATTTATAAAATATAATTACATCCACTTGATATATGTTTTTTGTTTGACACTTATATATTTCTCTGATAACAATAAGCGAACAAAAATTCTCAAAAGTTCATCCAGCATGCATATTAGTACCAGCGTCATGATTATGTTCAGTTTTTTTTCTTTACCAAATGAATGACCTCTCAATTCTTTGAGAGCGTGCACATTCACCCTCTTCTGAGTTATTATCTAATCTTTTTGTCGAGAAGCGTTAGATAATAAATTAAATCTCTTATATTTTCTTCATCTTTTGCTTCCACTCTCCCGGATATATACCGTTGGAAGCGTATTCCAGTTTTTTCTCTTTACGGATTACGTCTCGCATCTAAATTGATCTAACATTTAATATTTATAAATATTCTAATATATTATTTAAATTTAATATAAAATTTAATTTATATTTTAATATTTTCTGATAACAACAAGGGGACAACTGTTCCCCAGAAGTTCATGTTGCATGCATATGATCTTGTCTTAAGCTAGAAGTCATCACTTACCGCGATGCTTATTACACCCCCACTACTGCTACATTAGCAGTGGAACCCTTCGCTAATTATAAGCATGATCCTTAGTTGAAACTAATGTGATTGAGATGTGTAAGAGTTCCATCAAAATTCACCTCCTTGATTTCTCTTTACTCGTTGATTGAATCAGTGACTATGGAGACTAACAACAATACCAATGCAGTTTGGAATGTCCTACTCGACTAATCTTTTCAATATGCTCTCGCTTTCCTTTTGGTTTGCCCACTTTATTTGCTCTCCTAGTCTTGATTCCATGCAATCATCACTCTTTTTGTACAATTCACCTTACTTTGGTGACTCACACAACATCAATAAAGTTCTAGTAGCTAAAGAAGCTTCATTTCCATGATGGTAGAATTTGTTGAAAGGTACTGCAAGTTGAAGAATGATAGAGGCTTGTTTGACTTTGCTATCACTATCACCTTTGCAAGAGTACTCGTACACTTAGAAAAGTATCTATCGACTTTGCATGCATCTCAAAAGATAGAAAATCTTTTATTCGGCCATGATTTAAAGATATAAAACTATGAATAAAATTATTTATAGCGTATATTTCTGTCAAAAGAAAATCATTAATATCATCTTTAGAACATACCACTTTCATCCATACACGCTGAAACCTTGATGACTTATTTTATTATGTATGATTATAATGCATGGTGACATTGAATTTACAACCTCATTACCAAAGGAAAACTGGAAAAGATGATTATATGTTTATAGTCAAAATATATCTGCAAAATATCTGCAAAATATGATGTAAATTAGGACTACCATAAAGACTATAGAAAATGATAACCTCCTCTTAGTCTATTGTTACATCATTAATTTTGTCCTTCGTTCTTTCTACTTCGATTCACGATCTAGTTGGAACACATCGTTTTCAATCCTAAGTAGACGTGAAATCTTGATGATACTGACATTACATGAACTATGATTCTGATAGTGCACTATGTAGTGCACAAGAGTATCGATAGTTTGATTGGTATACTTTCGTAAAGGAGAAAGAGACTGACAGAGACCCCTAGAGATTCCTCAGCAAAGAGTAAGAGCGGATACCTGTTGTGGAGACATGATAGTCGTAATCTCCTTCACTTACTGAAAAGCAAGGTCCAAGCGCACCCAGGTTCGTATATACACATCGTTCTTCACTGGAACTCTTATTATCTTTTGGCGGTGCTAGCATGTATACAGCACACCTAAACTGCATACTGTCAGTTAGGGATCGTGACGCCATTCATCAACTTTCGCGCTGGGGGATTTCTGGGTCGTCAAGTTAAAAGATCAGGCGACCTAAAAGTCTATGTCCAGTGGTCCTGTATCTATCAAGAACGTTCGACTTGGGATATGACAACAGAAGTGCTCTAGGAAATCATTCACTGTCGGAAGTGCAAGTGTGCATTTTAAGGGTAACTGCAAGTTGAGGCAAGTTGGAGAGAGAAGGAAGATGGAAGGACTGATGGGAGGCATTCCGTTCTCAGACACTTTCTCACCTTCGCTCTCGAGAGTACAGACTTGTTACCGTGAGGTAGATTGGGGATCTGAAATTATGGGAAAACACAATAGAATGACAAAATGCAGAAACAAAGGTAAGCATTAATCAGAAAGGATACATATATCGTACAAAAGCGGGGTTTGTAATCATAGAGTGTTGGTATTGCGTTTCCGGAGTGTGTTTTCACCTTTGTCAAGGAGATGTACCTGTCAGCATGCTCAAGGGGTGTTTCCGCAAAAGTTTCACTCTCTTTCTATAATGGAAGTTTGATATCCCCCTTACTCTCTTAGGATGCTTCTCCAGATGTCGATACCTCTTTGAGTACCAGATTAGATTTATCTGATGGGCCTCTTTATCGATGAACAGAACACGTTTCACGTGTTATGTTAAACCGAGTGGCCGTGCATAAACAAAAGTTCTCTCTCTCACCGAGAAATCTCTCGGTGAGAGCGATGCTTAAGCTTGGACTCAAGTTGCTTTTATACGGCATTTGGACACCTGAAGCATTAATCCATCCACGGGGTCAATCCTGGGTTGTCCGTAAGAAAGTCTGCCAAAAGCTGCAATGAAGCTGGTAGAAATAGGATTTGGAGGTGCAGGTTAAGTTTAACATAATGACGGACCTAAAAGGAAGGAAACACAAATAGGAGAGCCGATTTTGGCAAATGCCCTATTCAGGGAAACTTGCAGAAGTTCCAGCTCTCCTTCTTTTATCAAACCTTCAGTGTTTCTTATCGAACTGGAAATTTTGCCGTTTCAGTCATGTTCTGTCCTTCAAGCCACGAGAATTTCCCTGCCAGAACAACGTCGGCGGAGGATGAAACTCCTGTGGCTTGCTAGGATCAGTCAAAGATGTTTGAACTTTCTCTTCTTCACGTCCTCCAGATATCCTTCTCTTGGTGACAATACCCCGCAATCCTCGTTTCGTGCTTTTTTCTCCGATGAATGTATGATACCAATTGTTGAAACAGCTCAGCACTGTAGTGGAGGATCTCCAGTCCTGTACGGACGTGCTGACTGCCGCCCTCTACGCTTCATTCATGCCACGTGGCATGAGTGAAGCATACAGGGCGCAAAAACGCGCCCTTAATCAACCGCCGTTTGTATGCGCAAAAACAGTCACTGTGAGGAAAGAAACTGGAAATCAACAATTGGAGGGATTGCCTGCGAGCAGAATCAAGGTGAATTGAAACATATAATGGAAAATGACCGCAGAGAAGGGTAGATAATTTGGGAGTTAGCAAGGAAAATCTCATTTTGCATGACCACCTCGTGATCACTTCTAAAGATGTGTACACCCATCAGCAACTAATCAAAGATCGTGTTCAAATGTCAGAACACGACAGTAACGTGTTGGGAGGTTCGAGCAAGCATTTCTTCAAGCGTCAAGGCAGTCAGGAACTAAGTGGAGAGCGCAAAACAACTCTTCACAGCGTACGGAGAGGTGAACAGATCGTAAAGCAAAGTGCGCTGTGTAATTTCAGGAATATATACAGTGCCTTCACCCGACCGTCAGTTAGAAGAAACAGTCACAGTTTTGTACAGGAGCTTTGTCTCACACCGCGTGGTTCATGCCGCGACATATGTAAGAAGTGCTCTGTTGCCTGCTTGACGCTTTGCTGTGGCACGATTCACTGTCCTATACCTGCACCCACCCGCCCCTGAGGTTCGCAAGTCTTTTCGCGTTAGTATTCCTGTACATGTACATGAATACTGAAGCGAGACGCGAGACGTGATCGACCTTGTAATCCTCAAGCTTCGTTATCGTTCAGTGACGTAAATCCAGAAGTACTGATCGTAGCAGGTTGCTGCCGAGATGGCTGTTTATGTTGTCTAGTCCTTACTTTGAACCCCGTCTGGCATGGCGAGAGTTCAGTGAGTCCGGAATTTACTTCAGTACAAGATACTACTTGGCGAATCCAATACGGTATCAAGTAACGACCAACCATCCATGATGATTCTCTGGCAGGCTGGTCAGAAGTGTGTGGGTTAGCACTCGTGGTAGTTTGAATCATAGTTTAGCACTACCAATTAGTGGAAGAGCAACGAATGAGCAGAGAGAGTAATCACTAGACTCTAGAGGCTCTGCAAGACGGACTCGGTGGAGGCTGTGGAGCATATGCCTGTCTAGAAACGAGGACGTAGATTGGTATGGAATGTCTTTCACTGATGGGATTCGCTTTCTGTGGGGGGACCACACGGAGAAGATTTCATGCCGATTTCCCGCACCCGCTATAACTTTGTGTGTAACCGCAAGAAGCAAAACTGATTTTGAAGTGTATTGCAGACTCTGAAGATTTTACGCTTTGCCTGGAATCGAGAGGTTCTAGCAACATGTGAGAAGGTAGTTGTTATAAGTGGGTCGTTGACTGGTTCTCGTACTACCTGTGACTCGATACTTTAATGAGCTAGTATACAATCGTACCTTACAAATGCCCCTGAACGGACAGCAGGATAATCTGCACAAGGATCCTTGAAAAATTCTGTCTCATAGAAATGGAAAACTCATGATACAGCTGATTACATGCATGGCACGATTAGTACGGACAACATTCATCATATCCCTCCGAGATCGGGGACGTTGCCTCACAAGCTTCAACTGGAATACTTAACTGGACTTCTACTGTTGTATCTTCCAGTGCTAAAAGCGAACGAGGTATGCAAGCATGCAAGAGTTTTCAATTAGGTAAAAGTTAGAAGAATGCTTCTTTATATACGCCATGGGACTCCTTACCGGTAAGAGCACGAAGCTGGTCGGCAATGTCCTTTCTGGATCTCTTTTGTCACGCGGTCTGAGAAAAGCCGATGCTGACTTCCAAGAAACTTATCTTTTCCTTCGCGTAGGATGCACTCCCTGCTCTTGACGAACATACCACGTGACGAGTGAAGAGTGTGAAGAGCGAAGAGCGAGCACTAATCGATCTTTTGTGGTGAGCTTCCTTCAAGATACAGCAGCGTATTCTCAGTTCATGTTTTGCTCTGGTCCATCTTCTGACCATGCCCCGTCATACTGGGCCGCTGGGCGTCAACCAGTAGCAGCCCTCGGAGAACCATGGAACCCAGTTCTCATTGAGGTTGTTACCGGTTTGTGTAAACGTAACCAGCAAGAAAAGTTATAATACGGGTGTCAATGTTACAATGTATAGAAGGAGTTACGAATTCGTCCGGACCTTTGCGGGTGTTTCTTGCGATCACTTCCGGAGGAGTCTGTAGAAAATATTTGCGGGTGTAATCATTCTAAGTGACAGAAGTAAAAAGTAATCAATGAAGACATTTTACTCTCAGTTTAAAAGGACAAACCGCAAAACGAACCGCCGTTCAGTAAAAAGCTAGCCGTTGAAAAGTTTCGGTCTTTGAATTTTCACCCGTTTGAGAATATTTCTGCTTAACATTTACATCTCCTAATAACAAGTGTCAAAGTTAGAAAGTGTTCGTCGCTCGCAGATGAGTGTTTACCGCTGCGTTCAAGAGTTCGAGAGCATCCCTAATTTATCTTTGTTCAAATCGGATATGCGTTTTAGTCATAAAAAATTTAGTATTTGGAGATTTTATTATAAATATTAAAATATCAAAATATCAAAAAATTAAATACTTACAGTGATTTAAAGACACCACCCTAATCGATATACGGCTCTAGACAAAGCTACCTTTGGACAAACTACTTCCTTTTTCTTTATGGACGTTAGAGAATCTTTTGTTTTAACTTTGATATACAAAAATACCACAATCTGATACAAACACGACTATAACAAGGTTACTGCGATGCAGTTATAGTCTCTAATCCTGAACAAATAACTAATCTTATTATTACACAACACACTCTGTGTCTTTGAGAATCCAGATTGCGCTCACCAAGACTATCCATCATAGCCAAGAGCTAAAGCACTCGAAAAACTAAAACCTCCAAGCACTACCTGCGAAGTATACCCCTAGTGGGGCTAACCCAAGAACTCATCCTAACGACACAAAAGGCCCTATCAGTACTAGCCACTATGCACTCCGTCAACCTAACCGAAGTGTTAAACTGACGTGACAACTCGCAGTTCTGATTATTAACTTCACATGTGGAGTATGAACTTCTTATTTCTGTATAGTATAGTGCACAGAAAGCAATGCAAAAATTTACTTAATCACACCTCTAACATGTTGGTTGTGCTTGATCACATTTTTCTTAACGATGGATTATTTGGTCACATCCTTAACTGGATATTGATGGTAAAACCAGTCACTTTCCCATGTTAGTGATATATGAGATTGCACAAATAACTTTTGGAGCATGTATCATTTAATGCATAGTTTATTGTTGAATCGATAATAAAAATAGAAAACAGTGAAATGATGATAAATATGGCAAAATGATTAGTTTTACTGTAGGTAGTCAATCAAGGATGTGATCGGAACAATACATCGTTAAGAATCAAACAAAATTTCTGGAAAGCAATGAAAGTTCCTTCAAAAGAGATATGAAAGGATAAAGTATTTACACTTACATAGCAAATAATAAAGAAAGGTCAATACGTAATGTATTTCCTCGATTTACTTCCTGTTTACTGTAACCGTGTGACAGATTTCTAGCGGATGGAAAACACCATTCTAATGATCATACGGGCATTGGCAGGGTGCATATGGGAACCAACAGTTAGTAAGTAACAAGTTGTTGACGGATGCTGTCAGTGCCAAATGACGCAAAACCAAGAGAAGAGGCTAGTCTTCTAGGGCTTACAAGCACTGCTGGACGAGAATGTCGTCGTCAGCATGACGTGAATTTTGTGAAGGGGCAAAACAAACTCGCGTACATCTCATACAGTAAAGTCTCTCTCCTCCTCCGTATTTCGGAGTTTTGTATGGACCACGATCGCAGTCGTGGCTTTCACAGCGTAAAGGAAGAATGCCACAACGTAGAGGAAGGAGGAAGAAATATAAAGATTGATGGACTTTCCTTCAGGATCCAACTGTTCAAATGTATTTCAGAAAAGAGTATTTAAAGATCATAATTTATCAGAATAGTATAAGGA
Source organism: Asterella californica (assembly GCA_036924285.1). Lineage (NCBI taxonomy): Eukaryota > Viridiplantae > Streptophyta > Marchantiopsida > Marchantiales > Aytoniaceae > Asterella > Asterella californica. Next base: position 42,483,558 of record JAYKYS010000001.1, read on the forward strand.
TCGTGGTTTATCAAATTCAGTTGTGATTTATGAAATGTCTTACCTGCGGAGTGGTATATCGTACATAAAGGCACTCTAAAATACAAAAGGAGAGATACTTTGTTTTTCCAGAATCTTTGGCGTATAGCACAAACCACGAGAAAGAGTGGCTTCTCGGTCCTAAATCACTCAATTTGCGTAGTTCAGTCTAGGTAACCCAGATTAATCAAAACGCCAAACATTATAAGAAAAGATAGAAGACCAAGAGTGGATTAAAAAAACCAAGTTATATCTAATAACAATGCGAGACTCAATGAATACCATACATTGCAATGACATCAAGACGAACAAAGAAAAATGATAAATGCTATTATCTATCCCTTGAAGTCTTCGAGGATCATGAGACTGTCCATGTGAATTTCATTAACAGTTTGCAGCAGTTTGCATTTCCAACCATGCCCACAAAGGATTGAATCCTCTATCTTTCTCTTAGAGGAATGTAGGCTAAACTACTTGAAACACCTATCTTAAGTGAAAAAAAAAAGAGCTGCAGGGCCAAGGGACCTACAAGCAACACCTCGAAAGGAAGAGAAAATCTCTAGATCTAGATGCTCTCCAATTCTAGCCGGTAAGCCTTAGCATCCTCTAGCTCCAGACTGCAGAAAGCTTTGCTGAATGGTCCTTGTGCGGAAAATCTAGACTCTCCGGAGACGTCTTTATTTCCGGGAAGCGACCTTCCGGTACACGTGAACGGAAACAAGGTGCAACGCGAGGCTATCCATTTGTATAGTATAGTAGTGAAAACAGTGGATGGGAATAAGTATAGAAAATGCATGTCAAAGGTAAAGCAGAAAACGACAAATCATTTCCATGTTTTATTGTCTTTTCAAATCGACGGTTGGCTGTACAAATGTATAGCAATACTTCTAACTTGTGATCATTCTTGGTCCGATCAGAATCTATCACCCATGTTTATGTTGCATGTATCTGACGGTCATTCGGGATGGAAAGAGTGGCAAGCACCTACAAGGCATTTGGACTTTTGGCATGTCGCTTCTAAATGGCATTTCCGCACCACATTCATTACAGTCATATGCATATACAAAGGAATAGAAAGATTGAATAGGAAGGAAAGGAATATGGAAATGGAAGGTATATTCCTTTTTTCTCCCCTTTGTACTTTAGGTTAGAGAGAAGATACTGTTTTGCGCCAAGAAATCACAAGCTCTTCGTTTCAGTATTTCTCAACCTATACTCAACAGTTCACAGAATGTTGGAAGAGCTTGGAAGCCTTTGATTTAAGTCCTTACTTAACAACCTACACACAACAATTCACACAATGTTAGAAGGGCTTGGAAATCTTTGATTTAAGTCCCTGACAGATTCCATTCTCGCAGAAAACATCTGTCAGCAAAAGTATTTCTTTGTTAAATAGACCATCCGCAGAATGAAGTCCTCCTGGTTACCAGGCATATTTCTAGGGGCACGAGGGGTTTCAAAAAGTCACTTCCTTCGATAACAAAAAATGTTCCTCATAATCCTCGCGGAATTATAAAGACCATAATCAATTTGGATCTGGGTGTGGACAAACCCTCTTCCAAGTTAGATTCAACGTGACGTGAAAAGATTTCCTCATGTTAATCGTTGCACTTACCGCATATATACATATATATACCTCCACTTTTCTTCCCGTGTTCCAATCCTTTACTTGGCGACGGGTAAGATGTAGTAGGATATGACATGGCACATTCATGAAGGAGAACGTACGATCCTTAGTAAAATCCCCCAAAAACAATGACAGGACACCCACCTTTGATTCAAAACTGATTGTCCGATTGGCTGCCTTTTTGGCCTCGGGTGACTTCGGGCAGACGGAGTCTTGATGAGGCCTTGCTGGAACTGCGGCTGTGACCGCTGTGGGTACGCTCTCTCAATGCCCAATCAGTTTTGCATTATACCATTCAAAGGTGCAACTCTTCTCAGTCGCAAAGGATCCGGCTGAAAGTCGATTTGGAATCTTGTTTCATTTTCCCTCCAACACCCCGTCTCGACAGGCTAATGGTGCTGCCGACGGACTCCATATCCTATATATCATTGCCTTACTAGCAAAACAACAGTCTCCATTGTGCTTACATACCTTGAGAAAAAGACCGAACTCACAAGGTCGGATATCAGCTCAAGCGACTGAACTTGGGTACATTTCAAGGTTCACAAAGCCACGAAGAGAATCTCGCTGCGAGGAAATTACTTCAGACAGGAATCGTTCCATTGATTTGGGGAGAGCTCCTCGGCTACTTCAGCAAGGAGTGAAAGAATCATAACCTAACTGACTGATATGATGGTCACACAGCCCGGTTCCACCTCCTTGAATGCAGCTAGAGTAAGATGCTGAAAGGATGGAGGTTTGGATCCAAATGGGGCGCACGACTTTGTCTCTAGTGGTAATAAATTACACGTCCCCAAATGGGGACCTTTTGACGTAAAACTCGTCTCTAAGGGGTGCACTGTAATGGATAGACTACGTCGATAAGCAGTTGCCCCTTCAAAAACTACCCTACTTGACATTTACTTATGAGTTCCGAACCTTGAAAGCATCATTGCACCTACAACTACTAGTGCACATGATCCCAGCAAAACTGATGCGGCCTTTTTACCACTAACCTCTTCATAGTAGAAAACAGCCCACATGGCGCTCACCAAAAGCTGACATTGAATAAGGGGCCAACCCAGTGCCATTCCCAGATACTGAGTTGCAACGATACTGCGTGTTAAACAAAGCACCATTTGGAAAAGTAAGAACACCTGGTCTAACCGGTTGCGAATCAACATTCATGCTTGCACAAATATTCTATCTCTTTGAGAGGAGTTCAATCAATGAATGATCCGTTTACATGATTTCCTGGCGAAACAAGCTTAGACGTGTTGGATGGTTTTCAAATCAAGAACTGTATCGAAGTTATGGACAGGAGTATGGCATGTTCTATAAAGTGCAGAGGATACAGCCCTTCCGTCTGATGATCATTTGAATGTAGCAGCTAACGAGCCGAGCTTTTGATTGCACACGGATACAATTTTCATAAACCTATTTAGACAGCTGGTTGAACCTCCAAAAAGCAGATAAAGAAAGAAAGATGGATATACCTGCAAACATTACCAGCGCTCCATAGCACACCGGTCAATAGGCCAGGGCCAGCAGCTGCTCTGAAATGGAGAGACGGAGTTGGCTTGCCCCGGTAAACTTGGAGCAACGAATAGAGGATGAGAAATGTCGTTGAAATTGTTAAAGCCCCAACTCCAAACGACACCAAGTATTCTACGCCGTGTATCTCCTGAACAAGATACTGAACGTTAAGTTCCTGAAACGTCGGCTGCTCAAGCTCTAAAGTAGTTGCACAGTCTGAGGTACTACATCTTCCAGTCATTAACCAAGGCTTAAACATAGACAGTGCACAAACCAACAGAAGTACAACTCCTTGATCTGCTGCATGAGATTGCTCACCTTGGTAGCGTATTTAAACGGAATCAGGAAGCTTCCATTCGAAACACCCACAAAGACAGCACATAGAACGCCTTGTAGGAACTTCTTGTCCTTTCTATATTTACCGTCTCCATTTTCATCTCTAACTGGCCGTGCGATAACAGTTTTGGCCTCACCATCCAGTTGAATAAGATCAATCTCCTCCTCTCGTTTCAGGGAGAACATCTTCCTTGTTTTTCCCTTAGGCGAAGGTACATGTAAGCTTCCTCGCGTGGGGAGTCCATGACCAGGACTCAGATTGCCAGAAGCAGCCATTCCTATTCCCACCATCCCAACTGCCATGACACCAAGCGCCATCATGGAGAGAAGTGGATGTACGATAGGCTCCTTGAAAACATATGCTCCCCACATGTAGGAAACGAAAACTGTAAGACAGCACAACTTCTGTGTGAGAGTCAGAGACGGTAATCATAGACGTTGAATGGCTGCAACAATGTAGACAATGTTCCAGTAAATGGAAATCTAATGACTGACGCAAAGGAGTATACTTCCCAGTGAGAGATGCTACTTGAAAGCTGTCAACAGTTTTCAGGAATCTTCTGTACTTGTTCTGACTACTCGGAAGACAGGAGTAATGCAGCTCTTTTACGACTCTAGCACCACCGTCTGGATTCAGGACGCGCGTGTAGGCAAACAGAACTCACCGCCAATGCCGCTCCACAAAGACTGCGCCACTCCAATGCCAGCCAAGCGAATAGCCATTATTGCTACTATGCCTGTGGTACACCACATGGAAGCCCCCACCATTCCCCACCACGTGAACCTCAAGGGCTGCAAATCCACCAACCGTATGTAAAGTTTAGGAGGATAACAGCAGAACATGACACTGGTGTGGAAGAGCAAGACAGATCTATCACATTTTGCAGCCCTAAATCGGAAGGGGTCTTCTCTCTCCTGGAATCGTCTTGGGAAGAAGTTACCGTTTGTTCCACTTTTTCCTTCTTTTTCTTGACTTTTCCTGTTCCATGGATGTTCCAAGGTATGGCATAAAGAACAGACTCCATTCCCACGACGAGTTCGTATATCAAGAATTGGGCCAAAAGACTCTTCTACACAATCATAATCTGCAATCTCCGTTCTAAGAAACAAAGGAACAACTCCTGAAGGTGCCAATTAAGTTAATGACAACAGAGGGGAAGATATAGAAGTTATCTGTAGGTGGTTCTGAGGTCTTTCAGGGAATAAAACATGCGTGTGAGAATTCACACTTCATTAACACAACTCTAAAATTTATAGTTCTCAAGACAATGAAACATTTCCACTAGGTCAGGACAAGTTAATACGTCAAGTTAAACATTCACTGCTGTCATGTAGCAACATTCCGATGGACAACATGGTGTGCTGAGGCATGTACCACCCAGATAGAAAGTTCACTCACCACGTATATCAGCACCAGCCAAGAAGTTGCGAAGCATGCGAATGACTTGTAAGTTTGATATACAAGTGGATCGACCTGGCATGCCTGTACTGCTGGAAATTTGAGTGGTACCGCTGAATCATAAACAACCAAACCATGTGAACCGATTAATCTACATGAAGCTGACGTGAGCACACTTGATGCTCTATCCTGGTCAACAGTCACCTCACATAATGCCGAACGCAAACGATTTTACTGAAATAGACGTAAATTCTAACACTACAACACGAGGTACTTAAACTCAGCTCATTCTAATCTGACGGCAATTAGAGATTTTGCAAGTTCCAACCCACAAACGAGGGCAAGAGAAAAGAAAAGAAAGTCTTAAGCCTCTTAAGACTCCACGGTACGAAAGGGTAAAGCTGAAGATGTAGCTGACTGGTGAGGATATCAACAGGATTGAGCTAACCAGTCTGGCAGTGGAACTCATGCTTTATATCTTTTGCAGACTTGCAAATTTGACACTGTCAGGGAACCGAATGCAAAATAAGATACAGCTTCACCAGATCCTCCTGACTTTTGAGGAGTTAAAATATCATACGTAGTCGGATTCCACAACTTTTGATCCAAAGCAGGATAGAAAATCCGCGTATGCACTCTCTACGCAAAACGATCAACGAGAGTTACCGGGCACCAACCGTAGGACCCGAAGAAAACCATCGCCGCCATAGCTGCGACAAGTCCTGATGCATCAGTCATTTTGTCTGTCTCCGTCCCCTTTTCTCTTTCTCAGGGCTCAGAGACAGGAGATACACTTGGGTGTGCAGAACCTCCTCCACCTTGGCCCGGATGAATCGAGCCAACTGATAAAATTACTGACCAGAGCCAACCTCATGGAAAGATCACTGTGTACCGACCAGAGCTGATTGCCCGAAGCATATATCCTTCATCGTATCCTCCGCATCTCCAACTACATCGCCTCCAAAGCTTGAAGCTGATCTCCAGACCCACTACTTCCTCATTTTCCCGCTCAAACCCTCTAATGCGTTACCGGAGTAGAGCAGAGTTGATTTGCCCACGAGTGACGTTTGTAACCTGAGAATCTGAACTCAATCGTAGGACTCCCTCGCTGTTCTTTCGACCGGAATGATCCTGTATCTCGTATCACTCACACCAGTAAGAAAAGCAGTCTTCCAATTTCGATCGTGATCTCGCTGAGGATAATATGTTCTTCGGTGGCTGATGAGTAGTTGTAATCGTAGTAGCGTTGCATGACGGACGCTACGCGTGATTATAAACTCGGAACGACGACCTCTACTCGCTCGTTGTCGGTTGCTTCTTCTTCTGCAGACATTCATTCGATCCCAATTGTTCTCGCGCTGCAGCTCCTCCTCCTCCTCCTTCGAAACATTAGCGTCCTGTCATTTTTCGTCGCATTCATATCATAACATTGCTTTCCCTCCGACGCATCTCTCACTCCCTCTCATCGACTCTGCCCGCCCGCCCGGTCCAACTAAACGAAACTAACACGGCAACTCCGGGACCAGCCCAGTCTAGTCTGGTGTGGCCCTCCATCACCGAAAAGACAAGGCGACTTACTGATTTCATATTGTTCCTTTCGAAATATCAGCGCAGTTCTAATCATCGTGGTTGACTCCCGACTCTCGACGGCTCCATCCATGAAGGTAAAGAACAGAGAAATAGCATAAGATACAAGGCGAGAAAAACCCCACCGTGGGATACAAGGCGAGGAAAACAGAAAAAAGGCGGAGAAAGAAAGAACCGGAACACTAGCTATTTCTAGGTAACTGCGAAACCTCCTCAAGTGAGTCACTGATGTACTACCTTTATTAACGTACGATGAAAACTCCCGACTCTCCTATGCAAAGTCTCCGCTGACGCACTCTGCAATGCTATACTAATTCGCTGTTGTATGAAAGTATGAACCTCAACCACGATCGACAATCACGCCGGCGCGAGGCCGGTGAACTCGTCATCTCATGCAAGCAAACAGTATTTTACCTTTATTTAGTTTCTTTTCTACTTGAACAGCCCTTTAGCCAACCAATTCTCTTCTTTCTTTTCTGGGCCGGTCGTCTTCTTGGTCGCTCCTTGCCGGCCTGCTGCCAACTCTGGAGGCTGGAGTCTGGACTATGGTAGAGTTGCCTTATGGCAGAAAAGAATATCCGGATCGCTTTACAAAGTTCACACAACCTACCACAGGCAGCGCTCGGGGCTAACCGGTGTTACTTGCAAGATCAACCGGAGGGTTTTTGGGGAAAGTCGTTGAAACTGTACTCAGCCGGATCTTGACCGGAAGGAATCACAAATACAGACAAAATAACCTTTAGTTATGAGAACGAGACTGGATACTACCGATAAAACCGGTAATTACCTTTTACTGTGAGATATTTACCGGTAACTCAAGAATTTCTCCCTAGCACTGCTCACAAGCTTCTTGTCTGGTGCCGCCTCATGAAAAGTGTCTTTACGCTACACTGTAGCTTACTCAGCTACACAAGCAGCACTCCTGCGCTATTTTGCTTACGTTGTTACAGTACCACTATAACTGTTTGAGCTTTGGGAAACACGCGACGCGATGAACAGCCAATGGATGGAGAGACCCCATTAAACATTACAAGGGAAAGAAGGACCCGAAGGGCCAAGCAACTACCGAACCGAGGGAAGAAAAAACATCGGGGCTAAGCTCCACTATCAATAGCTCTAAGTCTTGTATCATTTTTAAAATATCACACACCGAAAAATCAAAACTTCTGCATACAAAAGATGCACATGAAGTAGCATCGCTTATTGCAATTGCTTTCATGTGGACCGCGCTTGCTAAACTCTCTGTAGAGTAATGAAAACTCGCTGTCTAAAAATGTAGTGTAAAAAGAAAGAAAAAGTGATACATTCTGATTTCTCTCACGATAAGCTTTAGCACAATCTCGAACAAAAACGTCGAACTCCGAGACTGTCAATCCATATATCTCCAAGACTAGGGATGAAACGATGTCCTTCTTGCATACTCTTATACTTGGTCATCTTTGTTGCTGCCACCACGCCTGCATCCATCCTAGGGGACGGGTGACCACTTGTGCCGTCACCGAGTCTCGTGTCAGATCCGTGACAATCACATCTGTCATTGAGACCTGGTCCTCTCTTAGCATGTACAAGTCAACCCTCACTGATCCTCACGTCTGAAGCGTATACCAACGCTCTCTTCACGTCATGTGATCGCTCTCCCGTGCTATAACAAATACAATATCTCTGATGGCATCATGAGTAGCTATCCGTTCTCCATCGTGAGGACAGCGAGCAAGGTGTCAAGTGAGATATCACACTCACATGTGAATAGTGCCGAAGCAACAGGTTGGACCAAGTCTAGACGAAACTTCATCATTATAGAGAAGATAGTCGGTGCGAGTCAAAACGCTCTAATGCAAAGTCGAGTTTATGATTCAAGAGCGGAGTCGAGCTCTAGTATCTCATGAGATGGAAGGATCAACTAAGAGTGCACGAAGAACCTGTTGGAAGTGATGTCTCGTCAGAGAGGACTACAGTCCACGAGATGCATCGGTAGCTAAGATATCGAATCGATGATGTACCTTACATGCATCAAGAGTTAAACTATCTCTTGTCTCATAGAGACACGTCTGTAGTAGATAAGAATCGTCTTCCACCTCTGTCAAATAGCTCTCTAGGATAAGTATATCTTGTATGAGGAAACGACAACGGAGCCAAGGTGTTGAGAGGACTCAATTACCCAAAAGGGCTGCCGGAGCAGTCTCCTCCATAGATAATAAACCTAGCTCGTCACATGATATTGATAATGATGTCTGTCTATGTGGGAGAGGTCTTGCCACACACCTAATACTCGCTCATTTCTTCACAAAATGTATCAATTCTAAAATCAAAATACACAGAAACAACAAACAGAAAAAAATATACAAACAAATGTGCACTAACCCACCCCGACACACTCTACCCTTTCAACTTTCACTCTCTTCTCTCCTCTCTCCTCCCCTCCGCTCTCCTCTCCTCTCCGTTGTCGTGTTGTGACACGGCTCACATGTGAATTTAGCATAGAACTTGTATTGTGTTGTTTTTTGTGTTTTGTGAATTTTTGTCATATAACTCATTAGGCGTCACGTCCAGGTTATCTATGATGTCAGATCGTATGATAATGAGACGTGTCATCTCAGTGATCCGTGGACATTCGCATGAGTGGCTCTTGTTGTCAAATTTGGATATAAGATAGAGGGTAGATTATTCGTGAGGTATTCTTCTTTGCGCCAGTGTTACTTAGTGTCTTACATGAAGAGTGATGAGTTGTGAGAGTTGTACTTATGGAGGAAGGATTGATCAAAGTTTCGGATCTTTCATTTTCAAAACCGTTTCATATTAAGCTTCGCTACATTCATCACGATCACTTTCGACAATGGTTCGTTGCCTACTTTGGAGTGAGTTCATGAGGAGGATGATGGATTTGTCTACTCCGATGATCTTATTGATCGTCATATATGAGAAGAATTACTCCAATCTTAAAAATTTTCACTCAAAGATTCATTAACATGCTCATGGAACTCAATCATTGGCTCCAAGCAAAAACAGATGAAAGGGACATTGACTTGAAAGTTCAAGTCTGTTCACTCGTCAAAGTAAAATGTACATAGTCTTTAAAGCTGTAAAGCTCATAAGTTAACATAGACAAAAAGTTTGATCCATTTCGGGTAATTGGTTTAGGATCTAAGGCTGAAATTTAAGAGAGTAGTAGTTAAGAGTTAGAGGAAATTTCTTGTGAAGTTTGAGCCCAGTTGGAAGTTCAAGTCGGGAGCAAGAGGTTGCCAAAGTTCAGATTACAGCGTGTCCAAAAAAGAAAAGTGATTTCTCCTTACTTGGTTGACTTTGAACAAACGACTTGGGATTTGGAGGTAGAACTTCATGGAGGTGTTGCAAGTGAGATGAAGGAGCTATGTTGTGAACTTGGCATGGAAATCATATTGAGAAAAAACGTCACATTATGTCAAGATTGATAATTAGAAGTGTCTAAGAACAATGTATCGTTGTCTTCGGCACCACGTCCTGAACTCACTGATTGCTTGTTGCGTGCATGCCTTGGGAAGCTTGTATAGTAGACTATTCATTGCTGTAAGGTTCATCTTGAATCTAACTCATATCAACGAACTGTAGAAAGTCAATATTGAGTATTAAGGTAATTTGTTAAGAAAAAGCAGTGAAGAGTGTATTGCTAGTGCACATTTGAAGGTGCTTCAGTGATCTGAACATATGTTTATCATGTATGAATCCTTCATGTACTTAGAATAAGGATGAACGCCCAGTTGTGTTGTGTGGTGCACAAGTGTACACTTCATGTCAGGTTAGGTCAGTAGAAAACTAGACAGAGCTTGATAGATTGGATAATGAGGGCATTGGTATTTCATCGAGCAGGTCCAAGGTCTTGTTGTATCTCTCTATGGTCAGATACCCCTTGTATTCTCCAACCAAACTTCATGATCTACGACATCATGCACTCACTCACTCATTCACCTTCTCTCAAGTCTTGAGCTTTGGGATGGTATTCTTTCAACAGACCCCGAATCCTAACTGTTCAAACTAATATTTGGTGCCACAGCCAATGTCGATGTATCTTTAAAGTCTGTCGTGGAATTGTGGACCTATCCCAATGGTAGTATGAGAGGTTTTTAGGAGACTGTAGCCCCTCTTCACAATTTTATTGATGAATGCATATTTTTCACACGCAAGAACGATCTAATGCATATGTGGATTGACACAAATCGAACATAATGTATGATGTGGAAGAAATGTGGAGTAATTTAATTTATAGATATGACTGAAATATGATTATCCAATGTGAGGCATTAGAGTATGAGCAAGTGAACTCGATTGGACTGTAAGGTCTATGGTTCAAATTTCAAAGAATCTTTTTGTGCGGTCGTAAGTTTAGAGTGTTTTTAGCCTTGTTTACAAGTCCAATCATCTTGGTTTAGGAGATAATGTTTCTATTGATATTGGCACCATCCGAACAGCACTAACAGCAATAATGAACTGAATAGGCACTGAAATTGATGATGAATTTCAATTAATTTACATGCGAAAAAGTCGTATTTATCTATCAAAATGTGGAGGGACTAGAATGTCCCATTTTTACATCGTTTGTAACTTTTGATAGAAAGTCAATGGGAGAGATTAACTATGTCAATTAATGGATAATCAGTAAAGTATGTTAGAATCATACTTATGTATGGATCGGACCACTGTTATGGAAGAAGTTATTTTTTGCTTTCTAGACTATTGTATCAGAGTCCATTTAGCAATTACCATGTTCTTTACTGTTTACAACAAGCAAAAATGAATCACCATACTACATTATTTATGTGTTCCAGTTGAAGTCTCGACATAATGACGAGGTGACTCATTTGTTCCATGGAGTTTTCAAACAAGCCGATAGTGAAGAGTTGACGACTTCGACTCGTGAAATCGAAGGTTCGTGCATCTATTGTACATCCCGTCCGCACATCAAGAACTGTTTTACAAGATCATCAACAAGATGTTTCAAAATTAAAACCGCTTGTGCGGTCGCTATACTTGAATTTATCGTTTATCAAACTTACGTGACTCGTATTCCATAAACCATCTGACAATGTGAACACGATGGTGCGATCCTCGTCTTAGTCCTCGTGTTCCATCTCCCACATGCACTATCTTGAAGTACCTCCAGACTCTCCGGAGTAGTGTGTGCTTTGAACCAAAATTGTTTGTAACCTCAATGAGAAAATGAGTCAAGCATACATCAGATTTTAACTGAATAAATATGCATGTTCAACCACTTTTGGAGAAAGATTGCTTGATATATGTTATCGATAAAGATGTAATTTTATATAAAAATTCTATATCAGATTTACTGAAAATCAAAAGTATGTGTTAAAATGTTAAATGCTAGCCATACAGAGAACTAGAGAAACCTCCCAGAAAACCCATGAGTGAATGTCGTACCAACACACCTCCAACAGTATTAATCCTGCAGGTTTCTAACAAAAAATATTACTTTGATCTAGAGTATCACATCTCAAATTCACTTAGGGAAGAACGAGTATAAGAAGACAGACATCGGACCAAGAGAAAAGCTCATGGATGAGGTTCGTTGTGGGCTCTTTTTTTCTTAGTATGTGTTGTGTTTCTTCCAGGAGGCACATATATCTTGAGGAATATACTTATTACAGCAAATAAATTTCGAAGATTTTTGTTCTCTTTTTGTTAACAGAGAAACTATAAATATCATATAAAGTTAATATAAATTACAAAATTCATTTCTAATATTAAGCAAACTGAAGTTGCAACAGATCCACACATAACCCATAATCACAGTGCGTGAAAATTACGAAACCGGGAGTTTGAAACCGAATAAATATTAATTTTTATTAATAAGCTCTAAACCCTGCATTTATTACGAGTTACATAATAAATTAAAGCATGTTTTGCCTATGAATATGCATGCTCCGTAAACACCTTCCTCTTAACTTGCCCATTTCACCCAAAATTTGGTACACCCAGCGGTAAAAGGAAAATTCTCTTATATGGTTCCCTAAAAGTACATCCGGACTGTCCGACTATGATTTTCCCCACGTACCATCAACGTCACCGGCGGTTTCCAAAGACTACTCGTTGTTTACGTTAGCAATCGGTAAGATTGTTATCACCTAGCACTATCTCTCAAATTGAATAAATATACATGTTTGTTGAACTTCTGGGAACTTTTGCTCCCTTGTTGTTATCAGGGAAATATATAATATTAAGTTAAAAGTATATATTAAATAACTATAGGTGATTATAAATTTATTATAATTATTATTTTATAAATATTAACTATTAACACATATCTGGAAACACGTGAAAACCAAGATATAAACCATAAGTCTTGAGTAGACTACTGTCCTTCTAAACGTACAAGTCTGAAAGTTGTAGTTAATTTAATATCGGTTTAATTTATTATCTAAACCTTCGGGCAGGAAGGGTTAGATAATAAATTAAAAATCGGTATATTTACCTCTTCCATCAAAAGATGGAGGAGCTGAATATGTTTCCTTGTATTGATTATAAGTATGAATATGCATGCTTGATGAACTTCTGGGGAACTTTTGTTCCCTTGATAATATAAGAAAATATGTGTTAGATAATTATTGTATCTTGTGTAATAAATAACTAAACTACTCTCTAACTATTATATGTTATCTGGGCCAACAAGTGCGCAATGGACCATACGTGCAGGGTGTCCAAACGTACCTTGTAGGATATAAGTGGGAAAACTTGTTCAATTAATTAACAGATTAACTTATTATCTAACTCTTCTAAATAAAAATATCAAATAATAAATTAAACGATCTCCGCATATTCTCCTCTTCCGAAATTTGGAAGAGTATGAATATACAAGCTTAATTTATCATCGGACCTTTCTGACGGGAAGGATGAGGTAACAAACTAAAGTATTTATCAAAGTAATTTTTTTAGTTGGTAACTTGCCAGACTTATACTGTTGGAGGCAAGATGGTATAAGCTTCACTTACAGTTTTCCGACGAGGTTTCTGCAATTCTCTATATGGTTAACATTTTAACATTAGTTTTAATTTTTATTAAAACTCGATCTGAAATTTCTATATAACTTACATCCTTACCAATAACAGATACCAAACAAAATTGCCAAAAGTGGTTGAACATGCATATTTGGCTTTTCCTCCGAACTTTGACACCCATTAAATAGGATAAGAAGCAGAGCGTATTCAAGGTAGATGACCATGGTCTGCCAACTCCAGCGGGCTGTATGCGGTAACATCTGCCGATGTCTACTGACAAATGGAAACTGTATTTCTGTGACTTACCTGTTAATCCGGTAAAGAATCTCAGTTGTTGTGTTTTGGAGAAATAATAGTTACTCCTTATTATCGAGAGGACATTATAGTGACTTGACAAATATCAGTTGTACTTATAAGTATTGTGGAATATATTTTTATTATTGTACAATTTTATTTAAAAAACGAAAGTCAAACATTTATCAAGATTTTGGATCGTTTTAGAAATCAGCATGTTCTCTTTAGCCATTCATTATAAGCAAATGCGTGGAAACTTCAGAATAATATTTCAAATTGAAGGTCTTTCTTTGTATTCCGTTATAGTAGAAAACGACTCCGGGATGGCCAAGAGCGTTTATATTCATTTTTGCATTTTAACTATAAAACTTTTATTGTCAAAATTACATACATAATATCGAGTTATCTTAGCTGCTTTCTTTGTCCGTACCTACTTCTTACATTGATGTAAATCAGTATTTATAAACTTAATATGTCAGTATTTAGACTTGATATTTTCTCAAGCGTACCATGTTCAGAAAACTAAAAGGTAACTCTATATTCTACTTGAACCTTTACGCACAATGACTGTACACATAATTATTCGTGGTGATTGTATATCAGATTATTTATTGCTGCATAACCTAGAAGGAAAACAATATGCAATAAAAGATTACGTAAAAACCCATCTTTTTATTTTTATGCAGTAAACTAATCAAATAATATTACCTAGGAGAATGAATAACTTTCTAATTATCAGAAACTGATACATTGTATCAGCAAATAGTAATCAAAGTTTGATTATTATTGTTGATTGTTACGTGCTTATAATAATCAAATTTCGGTTTTTCTAATATATAGTGATGAACCTCGATAATTAATTTTTGGTTTATATTATAGAATTAGAGTTTTATTACTATCAAGATACTAATATGATTTTCTATATTTTTAAAATCTAAAAAAATATTATATTGATACATACATACATTTTCTTGACATCAGCATATCAGATGCTGATTATTGATGTTATTTTGCATATGGAATGCATTAGAAAGAGTTGCAAGAGATGCGAACTGTCCCTTATAAGATTTGAATTTTACTTGCAGCTATATTAAACAAAATGTCCATTGGTATACTACTCATATAAAACGCCAAAAGATTCTCTTCTGCAACATGGTAATGTGCCTTTTGTACTTTTCTTGTTTCTATGTTATATTCGAGTTCTTTGTACTTCTTTTGCCACGTGTTGACATAGCTTGGTTCGGATAGCAAGAACAGAATGGACGGATGGATTTTGCTTGCCCCCACCAACTACTCTAAATACAAGGAAACGAGGTTTAGGGTAAAAGACAAAAGAGAAGGTAATGAAATCTTGTCCGAATTGGTATCCACACAAATATGCATGTAACGTAGAACTTCCACTTCTGGGAACTTTTTCTCGCGTGATGTTCTTGGAAAAGAAACACGTGTCAAGCGGAAACTCTATACTAATTACAAAAGAAAAATCAAAAGTTATTTTCAGATGTTAAATGTTAGTTAGAATTAGAAATGCAAAACTATCTCAACATAACCCATAAGAGAAACGTATACTCAATCACTTCAAAGTCTATACGTGCGGCAATCTGCTAATGAAAAAAAATATATCTAATAAATAAATATATTTATTTATACTTAATTTTTCTAAAATTAATAGATAATAAAGGAAATCTTGCTTTGTGGATGGGAGCTTATTGAAAACCATATTTGCCTCTTGCATGTGGAGGAGTTGCAGGAGACATACCACTTCTCCTTGTATTCTTGGAGTTGAGATGTGAGGAAAATTTCAACTTACATTTCTTGTTAGTGTCCAAATCACGTGTCGGGAGTGGTATACAATTGTTTTGAATACCACGTGAAAGGAGGGAGACTCCAGTGATGATTTATACCCTAACAACGGAATATCCGCAGAGGAGGAGGAGGAGGAGAAGGAACGAGGGCTATGAGTAAGAATGATGTTCCTGCACCTGCTACCGGCTCGAAACGAGGAGAAAACATCGCGGTAAGGGTAATGTATGACGATGAGGGAGAAATATCTTACTTTTCTCGAATAGAATCCACGATTGTTCAAGTGTTGGGCTCTTCCATGAGATAACCCGTAAGAAATACGAACCCGATTTCGCTAGAAACGCAGTAGTTAAACGAGAGAGAGATCATCGAGAGTGGAGACGAGAGTAGAGGAAACAAGAGGAGAATCGGTAAAGACCACAAATGCGGAAGAGATGTATCGCTATTACTGCTCCCTCGTAAGAAGTGGCTAACGAACTTGATGTCCTTCTCTTCGTCCCTGCCTCCTAACGAAGATTCTATCGGTGGGTGATTCTTGATCACCAGTCGTACACATCCGACCACTGCTGGAAGGAAGGAGGGACCGACATCAGACCGACAAATCATTACCTTACCGGCATGAGCGGTGATTTTTGGGCGCCTGCTAAAAACAGGGGTTGTTGTCAAAAGCAGTAGGTGGCGAAACAAGACAAGCGTGAGGGAGGAGCACACGGCCCCGCCGCAAGAATGCAAGAGGAAGGCCAGCAACATGGTCGAATGGAGTGGTTACACAGCAAAGAACATCGGAAAGAAACGTGAGTTGGTGGCTGTTGTGGTGCAGAAGGATGAATTATGAAGCAAGATCGAGAGATTCAACATCTTGCGGATCTCACGAAGCAGAACGCTCCAGACGCCGTGCCGATCAAGTCTATAGGGAATAGGCGATTGTGTTCTCTTGTTTCAGATGTATAAGGTGAGACGCTACTTACACTTGGAGGCTTGTAGTTTGTTAGTTGTGTCAGTTCTCTTTGTTTGTTTCACGCCTATGTGGACAGTCGAGTTTTTCAAAGAGGGGTTTTTCTTTTTGTGGCGGGAAGTTTATTGCGAGTGTTTTGTGTCACATGCTTCTTCGCTCCATGAAATACGGAGCGGAAGAGCATCGTCCCGCGTGGGTATATTGTGCGGTAATTTTAGGATCGAATAATTTATGCAAAAAACTTGTGGATTATTCGCGGTAGTCAAGGCGAGGGACAAGAATCGGCACGGCAGTAGTTGATAGGACTCCAGTTCAACATAAGCCGTGAGTACGCCGCGGTCTGCTTCATTTGCGAGCGTATTGTCTCATGTGCCTGCGGAATTGCAGATTCAAGATGTTGGTTGGGGAAGAAGATGATCATAATAACAACAGTTTGTTTAGCAAAGTAGAATTTGCTCTTTCATTCCAGCTATATCCAGTTAGTCCTACTCTCTGTGCCAATTGCATCTCTGAATCAGCACTTAACGCGCTGAGTCTGCGCTGTGTCTAAGTTGGTACCTCAAAGAGGGGAAATAGCAGACTTTTGGTCCTTAAGCAAGTTCTTTTCTTTCTCATTCTTGAGGAGCAATCAGTATTTCGGATGTTTTCACTGATTGTAAGAAGGGCGGGTAATGACCTACGTGAGAAGATGCGATGTTCTTTTCTTTTAGGGTGAATCACAGGTGCTGCTAGGGAACTGATGGAGTATGTACGTATGCACATTTGCACATTTGCACCCAAAGACCGATGGTGCCTCAGCTCGATTATTACTTATTATCGATGTTGGTTTTTTTCTGTCGATGTGCTTTGTGAATATTATCGTACAGGAATCTTGGACTTTCAATTTCTCTGAAGATCGTTCGGACACCGCGGACTGTTGAGGTCAACATTCGAAGAGTCTCAAGACATGCGGAACTGAAGCGCTCATGGATGTCATGAAAAACCGTTCCAAATGAGCTCTATGTATGTATCCTCGATGCGTGATGGGAAGAGCTCTGGCCTGGGCATGTACTCGGACGTTGTGAAGACTTGAATGGAGTTGCAGCTTGTTCTAAAACTACGAACAAACCTGCCTCAGACGAGTTGCTTGTTCTTCCGAGGAGGGGCAACTTCTGTTACAGGCACTTGGAAATTCCTGAGATATGGTGCACGACCAGGCGATGGATGGTTACTCTGAAGAACCTCAACGGAGAGCAGAAATCTACACATACGAGGCCCCTTGGCTGGTTTATGGAATGAATTGGAGTGTTCGGAAGGACAAGAAATTTCGATTAGCCATAGGGAGTTTCATTGAGGATTACCGCAACAAGGTGGAGATTGTGCAGTTGGATGACGAAACAGGAGACTTCAAGGCCGATCCAAAACTCTCGTTTGACCACCCTTATCCTACCACGAAAATTATGTTCATACCAGACAAGGAGTGTCAAAAGCCTGACCTCCTTGCTACGACGGGCGATTATCTTCGAATATGGCAAATTACTGACGACCGAGTGGAGCCAAAGAGCCTCTTAAATAATAACAAGAACAGTGAATTTTGTGCACCTCTCACTTCTTTCGATTGGAATGAGGCAGAGCCAAAGCGATTGGGGACGTCTAGCATCGATACAACATGTACCATCTGGGACATTGAGAAAGAAGTAGTGGATACTCAACTCATAGCACATGATAAAGAGGTGTACGACATTGCTTGGGGGGGACCTGGTGTGTTCGCGTCTGTCTCTGCAGACGGATCTGTCAGAGTTTTTGATTTGAGAGACAAGGAACATTCAACAATTATCTACGAGAGTCCAGTTCCAGATACACCGCTTCTGCGACTAGGCTGGAATAAACAAGATCCTAGATACATGGCTACTATTCTTATGGACAGTTCGAAGGTCGTCGTATTAGATATTCGATTTCCCACGCTCCCAGTTGCAGAGCTTCAGAGGCACCAGGCCTGCGTGAATGCTATTGCATGGGCACCGCATAGTCCTTGCCACATTTGTACCGCAGGAGATGACTCACAAGCGCTGATTTGGGATCTATCCTCCATGAGCCAGCCTATAGATGGAGGTTTGGACCCAATCTTGGCTTACACGGCAGGAGCGGAGATAAACCAACTACAGTGGTCATCAACGCAACCCGACTGGGTCGCAATCGCGTTTGCAAGCAAGCTTCAAATCTTGCGAGTGTGATTGGGAATAATAATTTGAACTGTGAGAGTGTCCTTCTCTTTTTTTTTCGGCTGCCAGATCAGTGTTTCACTCGG
This sequence comes from Asterella californica, assembly GCA_036924285.1. Taxonomy (NCBI): domain Eukaryota; kingdom Viridiplantae; phylum Streptophyta; class Marchantiopsida; order Marchantiales; family Aytoniaceae; genus Asterella; species Asterella californica. Next base: position 42,502,362 of record JAYKYS010000001.1, read on the forward strand.
AAGATTCGTCCAGCCAGAGAATGCGAAGATCTCTCCTGGTGTAGTTTTCTGTGTATATTCAGGAATCACAGAACGGGACAAGTAGCAGCATTTAGACTTAGCATTAGACGCTTTCTGTAATACGAGAGCTTACAGTATGCAGTGTGCTCCTTCTGATATCTTACTTCCATAGCTTGATGCGTGGCGTGTTCATAGATGTTTCAGCGATAGTCGAAGAATTCACTACCGCTAAGTTCACTGGTACTTCATCTGTTCTAAGAAGCGGTACGGGGAAATCGGGATGCTTTACACTCGTGGAAGTTGTAAATAAGGTAACAACTTTTGCACTCGCAAACGGTGTCGAACTGTATGCGAGTAAGCTGCCGAACGTCCATTCTTTGTGTGTAAGTATTTTGCCTCCATGTGTAATCCTCCATGTCTTGATGATTAGAGCCTGTGTGTATGTTTTTTGCCACGGCAATATGCACAGAATCTCGAGAAAAAATGAAGTTTCAGAAGCGTAGTTTATAAATCACTTCTGCGACAACACTGAGATGACATGACGGGGCTGTCTCTTGTTTTCAGTAACTAAATACTCCGGGAAACGACCAATTTAATACATTTCCCTTACGGATCGGGTGGAACATAATAGTAGTAGGTCTTGAGTTTGTACTCTTGGTTACGTCATGAATTTGCAGTCAAGCTTTGTGCTTTGATTGAATGTATATGAAGCATTTGAAGGTTTTCTGGGTATTCTCGCTTATCAACTGTGCATCCAAAGGGACATCCGGACGGTACATGAGCAGAAAGACCAACGTGATCTGCTGATAGTAATAAATTCAGGTATTCCGTTCCTTCATAACCTTTTGACTCTCATGCTTAGCTCTCTGGTCTTCTTTCAGGCAGGTAGTGTCTTTCTTTTCTACTGCTCTTATTCTATTCCTGTGCTTCCTGAAATATGCGAGGAGGAACTCATTTTGCGACATTTGTGCTGTCTGCGAACAGAGAAATTTAACCGTTGTATTCAGTATACTTTTGCTGATTGAATTTACCTGCGAGAACAGAGTCTTTTAAGTAAAAGTTTAAATCAGAGTTCGCCAAGAGCTTTCACTCTATGCTTCACTTTAGAACTCACTTTATAGAGTCTCGATTAAGAAACGTTGGAACTTCTTGTGGTATTTGGAAATTGTATCTTCTCTTTAACCTAAAAAACACCCGGAGAAAAAGGAAATATTCCTTTTCTTGATTTTAAACTCGTGTTGGGGGTTTTAATGGACGACGTATCAATGATGTTATACTTGAAAATTTTTTCTCTTTCCAATTTACCCTAAACTGAGAACATTATTTACTTTTTGCTTCGTTTGTATCCCGAAACTTTATTTTTGTTAGTGCATCTTTTGTATAATATAAATCTTATGATCTAAAAGGTTTTTAAGATCTTAAACAAAATAAATTTTCGAATACTCTAATGATTGCTATTATTATCTTTTTAAAATATCAAAATTCTACTACACTATCCTGTGTCAGTGGTTTTACAGTTTTATGAGAAGGTACATCTCGAGCTCTGAACTGGAAAGTCTGCACCTTCTGGAACTAAAGATTCGGACCATCTTCTCCATTTCCTTCTCTAGTGTATTACTTATGCGCGATATAGTTGCTGAGCATTAGATCTTGCTTTGTCTGTAAGATATTTTATTCATCATGCTATGATATCTTAATAACATTAGCACTAGTGATTATAGGGTTTATCCTCGATTTTCTCGTCTCTTCACTCGTCTCGGTGTTTGGTCCTTTGGGTCCTCTTTCATCTTATTCGGTCCTTTTGGTCCTCTTTCATCTTGTTCGGCTTGATGGATCCGTTTGTTATTATTCATCGTGTCGTTGATGCATGGAGAAAATTAGAGAGAAGGTCCAGACCTCTTTGTGATCTAAGCCTCTAGAGAAGACTGCCCATAACTCAAATTCCATCGAAGTTATTAAAGTGGAACACGCGAAGCAATGAATAGCCAACGGATGGAAAGACTCATCAAACATTACAAGGGAAAAAAAGACCCGAAGCGCCAAGCAACCAACGCATAAGTAAAAATGGATCGGCCTCTCTCGCGCTTCTAAGGGTCTAATTTCAAACGGTCGGGACTCTCTTATTCAAAATATATATAGAAAAGGAGAAAAGTTTACACTCCATGATGTCTATTGTAGGAAGCTATAACATAATCTTGAACAAAACCATCAAACTGTAGGACTTACTATCCATGTATCTGAGAAGCCAGGAGAGGAAACAATCTAAATGTTGAAACTCATTGTACCCTTTGTTTATTACAAAGGAAAAACGTAACACCACTGGAAAACGAACTCACGCAAAAACTAAAGCAAAAACTAAAGCCACTAAAATGATATGTAACCTCACCGGGAAACCGTAAAAAGAATGCGTGTGACTCATGACACTCCAAGCTTAACAACAAGATTACTTACAACTGAGAACCCCATCTTTCCCCTAGCATTGCCCTACACGTAACACACAGCAATAATTCTCACCACTCATCTAACAATAACCATCCTTCACCCAAGGTCTTTTTCTCGAAGATTCCTCCAATTTCTATAGGCTTTACATCGATAAGGGAATGACAAGACAAACTTTGACAATTGCTCAAACTCTCAATCCAGAGTGATACTAAACTGTTACATACCATACTTGTCGAACTCTAAACATCTTCACACTCCATTTTCTTCACATGTTGATATCCAATGCTCTGAATCGCCATTTGCTCAATTCTGATGGCGATTCAGAATTGAGCAATTGAGCTTGCATTCCGATGACAAACCTAACACAAATCATAACGAATAACATGGCCAAGCAAAGAACTCCATTAATGTATTCTTTTTTAAGTTTATCAACTTTCTCTCACTCGCATCGTTGTAAGTGCCACTCAAATGCAACAATGAAGATCACCATCGAGAAATCAAACATATTTAAACATACCAGTAAGTGGAGTCCTTTCGACGTTCACTGTCTCAATTATGTCATATCAAACAACTTTGAAGAAAGTAAAATTGACAGATCTTTACTTCGCATTCCAAACTGGTTCATGTGGATAATTCGGATTCTTCGCTTCTCGATTTGTCCCAATGAGTGATGAGATTTTGTCCTGAAGACACTTTAACTCTTATGTTTCCATGTTACCACTTGATTGTGTCAGATTTTCTAACCATTTTACATGTAAGTTCTCAACACCGTTTCAGTGGTGACAATTTACTTACTTTTAGTAATCTTACGACCCTTCTAAGCAATTTGTCTTCCTAATCACCATTGAGAGAGAACACTGTTTTTGATGATTTTTGGTGACAACTAGAAGTTCAAATGCATTTATTGTATGATATAATAAATGCTCATCTAATTACGATAACAAACGTGTTTTACTTCGGATTTGGTTTAAGCAATCTACAATAATTCTATGTACATCACAAAAAGAAAAGAAACAATATACGTTATATTGATGTTTCATCACTTCTAAACCGAGACAAGGTTAGTTAAAATGCTTATAGTAGAGGAGTTTACAAGTTAGAATGTTTCCAGAGCTTCTAACCCAAGACTTTTCTGTCCACAGTTGGATGCTGTACGCCAGTCGCTGAATGCAAGAAAAAACCGTGAACAGAACGCAAGTAAAAACCGAACATTAACTCGCAGTTTTTAATTCGCCTTGGTTTTATGACCTTGATCTGGATTTGGTCCACCTCTCCTTCTCCTTCTGAAGAAAAGATGAATAAGAATAAGAGCCGACTACGAGCCGACCAAGTGAACAGATGATAAATTGAAAGATAAAATAAAACTGAAGTCAAAGTAGATTCCAGCATTAGAAAAATAACAACAAAAAGTCAAATCTGGAAGTGAATCGCGCTTGCCGATGACTGAATCCGCATCCTGAGAGAGAGAACTTTAGTCTAGTTCTATTTGGAGAACCTATAAAGGAGCGCAGAATCCGCCGAATATCTGCAGCAACAAAAAACAGAAATGCAATAGAGACTCTTATCATGCCATGCTTCAATTCCATACAGTAAAAAAGGTAATATGTATGAAGTTAATCAGTTCTAGAAGTAGTACACATGAAGTCAAGACGGGTAACAAAATAATCATACATTGAACGAATGAATATCAACTTAACAATAAATTTATGATAGTAGAACCTGACCCATAATTATGAAGGACGAGAGAGTGCATCTCCAATTTTATTGCCAACACCACATATGAATAAGGTAGAGCAAGCAGAGCCCGAGGATCCTTACATGACAAAATGAAAAAGGCACATATAGTCAAAGTTGAGAAATGTGCCTATTAGAAGGTGAAACGATTACGTTAGTCGCGATGACAACTCATTTTGCTAGAAAGCTATGGCCAGGTATCTAGAATAACATCACCTTCATTGGGCTCGTAGTCGGAGTGTGACTGGTCTTCCAAATTCAAACGAACTGCACTAGCATCTCTCAAAAATCTTGTAGAGGTGTTCCAGACATGCTATCTGCAAATGACTTCCACGGTAAGGTTTGCGTTTCAACATATAGATTACTGAAGAGATAAATTTCAGTACCACACAAATTAACCCTATCACCTGAATAGCAGAACCATCTTTCGCCATGTGCCTCGGAGGTTTGAGGAAAAGCTTCATAGCCGGGAATAACACATGCTGAATCGTCCACTCTCGCTGAGCCCACATTGTTTCAGCCTCAGCTAACAGTTCGTCTGACTCCAGCTTCTCGGAGATTGACACGTCGTTTTCCATTCGATTGTCTCCATCTAACAGAAACGTAAGCAAACTCTAATAGTTAGATAGTTCTAATCATGTGTTGATAAAATTTGCACAAGTAGACAGAATGACGTCCTGAAAAGGTACGGTACTTGGACTTGCTGGACAGCTATAACCGCCTCTTGCCACGTCTTCTGCCAAAAGCAGATACGTAGCAATCTAGTGGCTTCAGCATATTAGTTGTCTTAATTTACGTGCCTGTTTCAGTTGACTTATCAGTGGTGTTGGGAGCCATTTGCTTGTACCGCTGATACAACAAAATGCCATCCCCCGAGGGATTCGGAAGTGAAGGTGCATGGATCGCGTAAAACTCCGCGAGGGAAGCAGAGAACGACTCAAAGCAATCCTTTTCTATCTCCCAGTCAACCTGAACAAATAATTTCCCACCAGTCAAGATGATATCAGACTCCGGCGACCCGATTTTCCTCATTTCCTCGCCGCCCAAGATCTTGAAGGAGCTGGGTACACTTAGAGAAACTAGGACAACTGTAAAAGATGCTGTAGCAATTCTTGCTTGTGCTCAACAACCAGAAAGAATGGTGCATTGAGAATTACATTATTTCCGACATTGAGCACAAAGTTGGGAAGCCGCTCCATATCAGGATAGTACTGGTCAAGGATCACAGGCAGTGAGCGTATATTTCCTCGATCGTCAATCTCTACAGAGAAGTACTCTTTGATCATTTCAGCCTTGCACTGTATCAGCTCTGAGTTCAACTGCACAGATAAAGAAACGACATACTCACTGTCTTCAGAAAAAGAAAGAAAGCCTTTCATTCGTAACTTTTCTACAAGGGTAAGAGGAAACGAATTACAGCAATCAGCAAGAGAAAACCAGATGTACCTTTGCAATCTGAGCCTTCGGGCCATCACTTTCATGCCACCGGCCTTCAATCTCCTCCCGGTCAAGAGCCACCATACACAAATCATGAAGAGATGCAGGAGTGCTAAGTTGCAGCGGTAGGAAGTGTGCGAATCGTCGCAACACCTGTTGGTACATCAGCTCTTTGCTGCAGTATCAACAGTTCCATCTCGAAGAATTTAGTAAATATCAAAAAGATTCTGAAAGAGAATGTTACAACTGAAAGAAGCAATCTATGATGTAACTTAACAAGCACTTCCTGAATGAGGAGCAAAAAGGAGACGCATACTGGTTTTAAAAAGGGTGTAGGTCGTAAATTCATATTCTCTTTTTTCTATCTAGCTAATGCTGCGTGAGTAAAGCCCTTCTACAACAGATGACATTTATCAAACTCGAGATTCTCCGTTGAGTTCTCCGTTCTGGAGACACTGCATCAACGCCCCTTTTCAAGCAGTGTGTGAGGAGGGATAGTCGTCACCTTCCCCCTGCTAAGTCATAAAACGCATTCACTTCCTTGTTAAACTGACCTGCTGTTTCTTCTATCCCCAGTACGGCCAATACAGCATGCACAAAGCCCGCTCAGTTCCAAATAGAGCTCATTCACACATTCGGAAATCAATTGGACTAAAATAATATGATCCTGCGAATGCTACACAGGGACTTTCTCGTTAGGAGGACTTCTATATTCCGGTTATACCTGAATCTATCAGCCATCTAAGCATCCTACAGCTTACCTCACCTGAACGCTAGAACATTGATCAGGTAAAGGTACGTCTTGTACTGGACCAAAGCCATGTTGTCATCGGCCATCCCCACATAGATACAATTCTTCACAATCTCCATTAGTCCTGATTCCACAGAAGTCATGTAAGCACAACAGAAACAAGCAGGTACCTGATGCAAGGAAATCTTTCAAGGCTGGCCTTTCTTTGCACGTCAAGGCAGTCTACTACGTACAATTCAAGAGAAGATCTAACTCGGAGCTTGTGAACTGTCGTTTGACATAGGCGGGCAAAGAAGGCACAACTGGGCTCATTAAGATAATTTCTACACAAGAACTCCACCAGATTCTACCTACAAAATGTCGCACCTGAATGAGTTGCTTGATCCACTGATGCTAGAAGTTCTTGAATACTGGTCAAGTCTGCACTTTCTTTCGGATTACGTCTTTGCCTTATAGCTTTTCTGTACTCAAACATATAACAGCAAAGGTTAAAACTTAATGTACACATCGCTGGTACACTGGTTAAACATAGACACATATTGGGCTCATAGTTATGTCCGTTTCCCCCGGTTGTTGCATTGCGTGTCTTCGCTACCCAACTGTTGTCTAAGAAAAGTGCTCAGCTTATCTGAAAATGACTAGACTTGTTAAGAGAAACGGCAGACGTAAAACATGTTGGACCTCCGGTCGCTTCAACTGGAGGTCTGTTACATAACTGTACGTCAAACTTGGACATCCTGCAACCTCTCGATGATTACGCTTATATGACAAACTTTCTGTGGTCGATGGTGAAGACAGAACCGTCGGATTAGTAATAATCGGATACCTTCAGCTCAACTTAAATACACGAAATGAATATCTGTTACTTAAAGCATCAAAATGCTTTGTTACCTTTGAAGGCAAGAAGAAGTTTGGTTCGTCGGATTTCAGTTCATTCATTACCTTGTGACTGCCAGGTCATTCTCAATCTCTGCTGGACTAGAATTTTTCTTCTGTAGGAATGCATGAAGCTGTCCTGCCGGTTGAAGTGCATCGGTTCTCACTAACTTGTTAACAGGCGCCTTTTGATTCATCTGGGGAGCTGCCAACGTCATGGAGAGTCAGATGCACAGGCGATGGAGAACTGTCTTCGCGAACCACGTTCCAAGACAGGAAGTCGTCTCCATCCTCAACCACGTTGCTCGACAACTAAACCAAGTTCAGACAGGATGCGACAGGCAACAGTACAATTACGTCGATCTAGTCTTGGGCATCAAGAAGACCTTCACGCACGTCGTTTATACACCGATTGCCACTAACTTGTCGACGATGCTATTACAACTGGAAGGGAAAAGGCAAACAACTCCGAATTCCTTTTGACATAGTAACATAAGAAAATGAGTACAGTACAAAAGAATAAATGTAGCAACGAGAATACTTAGTGCCTGAGTACGAAGCCAATGTAAGGGAAGCTTACGATGAGCGAGAGACTTCAAGGGAGCTCATGCGGGTAGCTTGAGCTCAAACAGAATTAATACAGAAAGCCGGTCAATACTAGACCATGCAGTATATTTCGTTCTATGTGGATCGCAGCGCAATGCACAACTACCACATACACTTAACTAACTGACACGGAAAGAACCGGGGGTCTCTATTATATCAACCAGCAACCTTTTACGACTGACTGGCAGACGTCATTTGTTACCGGATTTGGGACTGACGAAACTTGCCACTTCACCCGTTCGCAAGAAAAATCCGAGAAAAATCGGAGGGTTATATTAACGTGATCTCGGAGTCTTCTCAGTTTTAAACCACTAATGCCAGGGTTGTCGTGGAGAAGGTCGCGGTTATTGACTCAGTGCTGTGCGAACCAATGGGGAGATTCCATCGAGAACCGGGAAAAAGTACATAATGAGTCGTAAAGTCGGGTGTGGATGTATGCTATCTTCACTCGTGAAGATAACTAATGTCTGTAACCAAAAGGTGCACCCGGAAAAGTATAGGGCAGGGCACGATGCCGGAGATGGTACTCCCAGGTACTGAGGTGCAAATATAGAAGACATGTACAAAATGCAGTGCGGACAAATCTGTGCTTATGCAGAGTGTATCAACTATCTAAGGTGTAATTATTGGCCAATATAATCTAGTGAGTTATAAGAACGGGGAGTATCACATGATTAAGCATAGCTGAACGATGCATGCAGTATCCTACAGACTCTTAAATTAACCCGCAGAACAGGACCCAGAGAAACGATCACCGGAAGTGGGGAGTAAGAAGGCGAAATGCAAAGCTGTTCGTAAGTCATATGTTAACAAAAGGCTCAAACCAACGAGCACAGGTAAACAAACCAGAAATACAATAACGAACAATTTTCTTCATAAGGGTCCCTGACACAGCTGTAGGTAATGAGCAGGCGTGGACTCAAATACTTAACAACCACAAGTTCCACGCAGAGCATGCAGGTAGAACACCCTTCCCGCTGCATGCACCTCCACCTGGGTCAGCGACCAGGCCGACGGTCATCAGCACCCACAGAAAGAGGTTAGGCTACAGATGAGTAGGAAAAGTGATCAGTACAAATTGAAGACTTTTCCAACTCAGTAGGGCCTCGTTGGTCCAGAGTTTCTGTTCAGTTGCGGACATCTCAGGGCAAACTCTCGTCTTTGTATAGTGTCTTTGTAGATCAGCGAGCTTGGCAGAAAACTGCATACAGAGATATATATGTAGAAATCCAAGACAGTTATACACAGAAACGACGAAGTAAACAGTAGACCGGACTGTTTACTTCGTCGTTTCTGTGAGATGAATGAGAATACAAGAAACAAACGGGAACATAAAAGAGCGAGCCAGTGCAGTAATCTAAAACCGAACAGCAACCTAAAACGTAGTACGTAGATCCTGTTTAAAGACATTAAAGACATTAAATTGTAGGGCGTCAGTTTGGAGACGTAAGGACCAGTGAACCAGGAAGTCTTATAAAAGGCAGAGAAAATGTACAAAAGGACAGTAGAAGAGCGACCGGAAGTCACAAGATATAAAGCCACATAGTAGAGGACAAACATAACATACGTTCGGGAGTGAGTCTTCCTGTCTAAATCAAATCAGGAAAGGTATAGATCAAAAGGAAAGGCGACAAACGAACGTACATGTCCAGCTCAACATGTGTGCAATTCAGGGGGTATCTATTCTATTCGGAACATCTCTGGGTGGACCCGTGCCTTTGTGTATTGGTAAGCCAGTGAACTTGGCGAAGACTGAGGCCATCGAACATAGAGGAATAGATGTCTAGTTAACCACAACAGCTTCTCTTACGAGTGTCTAAGTCTGCAGAATCGAGAGAAAAGTTTGAGGGACAAATTTCTGGAAATTAACGACTCGGGAAGAAGTGTGGAATGTAAACGGACTGGATCGAGGTACAAGTTGAGTCAATAACTGAGAATGAGCATATTGTGCGGCCGGGGAACAGAATGACAAGAAAGAGAAGAGTGCTTAGGAGGACCGGCCAGAGAAGGAAGCAAAAGGTTTGAAGAGTAGAGTGGCACTGTTAACTGTTCAAGCTTAAGTGGAAGGCTATGGGTCCTGTTTAGTCCCCCACTGACAAATGATTGCCGTTTAAGCTGTAAAACTGAAGACGTAGGGACCAAAAGTTGGGTTAAGATCGTTTATAAGGACTTGTGAAATGTACCAGAGGAGACCATACCGGAGCATAATATTATAGAGGTAACTGATTGTTAGTTCTAAGGACAAGCAAGAATGTGCAATGCCACTATGTACGTCACTTAAATATATGAAGACACGTGGGTGCAGTATAAGTAATTTCAAGCCAATCATATGGCAGAACGAGTAATAGAAACGATATGATGGAGGCAAGCCTGAAAGCCACATGAACGCTAGTAGACAACCACCTACCTTCACCTTCTCCCTGAGTACTTGTATTTCCTAGAAAAGTCTACTCACCTGCAGGTGAAGGCGTAACCTCTTTCTCTTTAACAACTGTAGTCGACACCCCCGGAATTAAAGTCTGCACTCAAGAAAAAGTCATTGAATAAACTCCTCTGACGTACATGTGCAAATGTGATACGTTTGACTGAGTATTTTCTTTACGATCCCCCAACTTACGCCACTGGTCCTCCGCTTAACTTGGAAACTACAATCTGTTGGGCAAACATTGTACTTTATATCTGCAATCTTTGTAGCCTGTGAAAGCTAAAGTTCTAGGGTGGAGCGCATCACATGAGCAACCTACCTGGGTATAGAATGTCTTTGTGGTATTGGAATCCAAAAGTTTAGCCTCTATAACTCGTTGAATGGTGTCCACCAGATTCTCTTGATGGAGGAAACTGACCTGAACATTCACAAACGTAAAATGCAACAACCTAGGGACTGAGTATCGACTATGGATAACTGCTATTAAGTCATTTACCGATCTATCAAGTGTGTCGCATGAAACTGTCACACTGAACAACACTTTCAAGTTACCTCTCTTTTCGTGGGGTGGACATTCACGTCCACATGTGCTGCTGGCATCGTAACTGAAAGATAAAGAAACGGTTTCGATGCCTTTGGTAATATGGTCGTGTATACCACTTCTATGGCCTTCCTCAACGGTGCACACTCAACCAGCCGTTCTGCTCAGATGAACTTTTCATGTTAGCTTGTGAGGAACACCTTGTTGTAAACCGGACCCTGGTCCTAACCATAGTCGTCATATATGTTTAGACAACCAGGGGTACGTTATGTGAATCTGACAACTTTGTCCACGGCTAATAATCACTGCAGCTGGTTGCACTCTAACCCATCAAAGTTAGGGAATGCTTCTAACACTTAAATCACTCTCAGATTTGAACAGTTCGCACATGATTTTTCTGCCTCTAAAATTGGATAGAACTTACCGTTAATGAAGAGGACCATAACCGTCTTCTTGGCACTGTAGTTAGCAGATGAAATGAATCCCTCCATTGAAAATATTGACTGAGACTCATCATCGTTCGCGGCTGATACTGCAACTAAGTCACGTGCCACCCCAGCACCATATACAGATTTTATGGAATCTAAGCGCGAAGAAGACACCACTGTGTGCACATCTGCCCGGCTGTCCCCGTGCTAAAGAATGCTCAAACAGAACTAAGCAATTAGACAAGCCTCCGGAAGGTTACGAAAGACACTTGCTTTACTTAATGGGAAAAGTCAAACAGCAATCTAGTATGCAGTTCGTAAAAGCTAAAATGTGCAGGGAAGTCATTCCAGCCAATCACATCCTCCAACTTGATCGATCATAGTGGTAGACAGTAAGAAGGTAAATAAGGTCCACAAATAAGCTGCGCGAGAAGGATGCTGGCGTCATACGACTCCCGTACCTTTTTGCAAGAAAAACTAGTTCCTATTTTGTGGACAGCGTATCTACTGATCACATCCACTATGCGTCCATACTCTTCACTTGGGTTCTTGAATGCCTTCTTTCTTGCCGCGACATTATAGAAAAGATTTTCAACCTGTTTATACATATATCCAGCAAAGTGGACACATCAGCCACGAATCAATTAAATGTATTTCGTCCACGTTAGTCGACGTATTCACCTATTTACTGTGAAATGACATTCGATACACGAATGAAGAATACGGAGAAGCGCAAGGTAACAAGGGCAATGGTAGCTCACCAATATCTGCGTTCCCTTAACTGCAGCACAAGGGCGTGGCTCACCCTCCATAACACCGTCTTTGTAGGATACCCTGCAATACGAAAATGAAAACAGGAGACATTAGGATTTTTCTACTCTTCCAGTTTCATGCCATTTTTCGTAACCAACCTGTGGAACTCTAGGAGTCCCGAGCATAGATGATCAGCAAAAGAGCGCACGAGTAGGAAACGTAGCGACAAAGGAAAGACCTCTCTAAGGCGGCCCTTACTTGTAGCCGTGAGTTTTCCCGGCCGTCATTGTTGTAACAGACAAATGTGCAACAAAAGTCATACTGGCAAGAGCCTCTCCTCTAAAACCAAGAGTGTTGATACTCTGGAGATCATCGTACTCTCGAAGTTTTGACGTTGTATGTCTTTCACAAAGTAAAGGAAGATCATCGTACTGCAATTTTTCAACCAGGAAATTTTAGTTTTTGCCACACTATGAATGATTGTTGCAACGGGGATGCTACCGACTAGACTTTGTTAAGGTGATCACATGCGCTTATTCAAAGGTAGCACAGCACACCTGTAACCAAGTACAACACAAGCTCCAAGGACCGAAACTACTGAAGAGAACAAGATTCAGAACGAAAAATTTCAGCATAAGTAACTCTCTCCAGTACTGAGGATTAAGAATTCATGTGACCAATTTGAGCTCACGCGAATGCCGTGTCCATTATCGGATATTTGTATGAGCTTGAGTCCACCATCCTTGACAATAACACTGATGTTTGTAGCCCCTGCATCCAAGCTGTTCTCCAGCAGTTCCTTCAGTGCTGAAGCCGGTCTTTGAATCACTTCACCCGCAGCTATTCTGTTTACGACCGCGGGGTCGAGCCGTTTGATCGGAGCCGGCTCCGCTGGAGTTTTCGGCGAACAAGGAAACTCCATATCACCTGAATCTCACACTGGACAGAAACAGCCAAATTCTGTCGCCAAATTCTTCTCAGCTTCAAAGGCGATTTTCAGCACAAGACCGAAATTCTCCTGTACTCTATCTAGCACGTTCGATAAAACCCTAAGGAAGCACCACAGTCTCCACACCTCAAACAGCAAATCATGAGTAGAAAGAGTTGCAATTCGGATTCTCAAACCTTAACTTCAACCGTCCAGAGCATCACCATGGACTCACTCATACACGAGCATATTGTCCTTCCGATTCAACTGTGATCAACAAGAACACAACTCTCAGTGTTCCGCTCGGAGAAGTGCTTCTCAGCTCATTCTACTTCAAAGACCTTGACATGGAGTGAATTTCAAATTCGAACATCGTGCAGGAACCAGCGCTGGAACCAACTTATATAATATTCTTGAAAATAACAAAAATTTAAACTTCTCTGAAGGATTCTTTTAGTTCTAGAACCATAAACTTTAATTTCCTTGGAAGTAGTCTCTCCGCACTACCCTTTTGTGCGTGTCACAGACCTCTCGACATTTTAAACCCCGTTGGATCGGTGATAAATTATGCCTGGACTAGGACACCATGTTCTTCTGTTTTTCGGCGTTTCTTTCCTTTTCTTTAGTTTCATAAGTCTGTCCTTTGCAAACTACGAGACTCGCTGAGGGTACCTTTTGCTACCGGGTGTCAAGAAATGGTTTCGCGTTAAACCGTTTGTTGATAGAGAAGAGGTGTTTAAGGTCGAATCTCACAAATCTTTAATTGGAGCAGCTGCTCCCTTCACATTTGTCTCGAGCCTGGAAATGCATACTTTGAGTGAAAACGTGGGAAGCATGCATTATGTTATGTTTCTCATGCTTACATGCTTGCTTATTCACCTCTTCCATCCTCTTCTATCTGAAGATGGAGGAGGGATGCAAGCTACATTCATTTATTACTTATCCCTTCTGACAGGAAGGATTAGGTAATAAACGAATATATTTATTAATATATGATTTTTGTATGCTCCCGCACTTGTATCATCTGAAGCGCGTAGATCTTCACACCACTTATGGATTTTCTAATATTTTCATTGTTCTTGGAACAAATAACAGTTAAATTTAATATTATTTAATATTTTTATTAAACTGAATCAAGAATATTCATATAATAATTATATTATTTCTTGTAACATAAAGAAAACATACGAAGTTGATCGAGCATGCTTATTGAATTATCCGATCATCCATATTCATTTGTCCATCTTCTGATGGAAGAGGCTAATCTGCAAAGGTATAATTTATCATCTAACTCTTCCTCCGGGAAAGGTTAGGTAATAAACTATGGACGGGTTTAGGTGAAAAATTAAATGGTAAGTAAAATGTGATATGTTAGTGAGCAGCTAAAGGATATGTAATCTCCGACACATGTCTCTTTGTGTGTCTCTTATGGGTTATTTTGGATATTTTGTATTTTTGGATTTGAATAACATTTAATATTTAAGATAACTTTGATTCTTCTTGTCACCTTGAAATACAACTTCTATTTAACACCAAAGCGGACAGAAGTTCATGTTACATGCATATTCATCCTATTCTCGGAAACTACAAACTTAGAAAAAATAGAGTATTTGTGGTTCATCTGATTCACTTTTTGATTCAGTCCACTCAGATTGTCTCTTTATCTCTAGTCGTCTCCAAGTTCTTTGACATACCTAATTAATCTTGCACTTCACATAGCTTCTTCTCTATACATCCAAATTAATCATTCTTGATTTTCTGGAAACTCTCAGTGAGTTCTTTCCAACTGTACCAAAATCTTCCTCAACTGACGTTATAACTTGAGTTACGATCAGTAAAAAGATCTCTGATTTCTTACCTTGAAGAAATATGAATGAACTTTAGTGCAGATTTGACCTCTAGATCCCAAAACCTCTTCTCAAGTTGAAATGTGTAAGAGCTCTCAAGTAAATTTCACATTTAGATAATGAGCATCTAAATAAAATTTAAATGCTCATAAATTCTATAATGTATTTCTAGTGTCCTTGGTCAATCTCTTGAAAAACGTTATTCAATGGTATTAATTTAGCTCTCATGCGATCTGATTTATGTTAAATTGTATATCCGTCCATGTGAAAATATGTGCAAGTCTTCGTGCGAATTATCATTTACAAGTCCCAAACACCTTTTCCTACTAAAATCTGTGTAAGCACTTGCACATACTTGAGGCATAATCTCAAAGTACACAATGTTCCAAATGACAAACCAATATTCCAAATGACACAATTGAGATATATTGGAAAATTTGTTAGAAATGTCTCGCCGATCTCTTTCTAACGGTATCAAACAGGATCTGAAGAATTACGAACAAGTAACTATTGTTGTTGTTGTAGCAGTCGTTGTTTCAAGAGGTCAACCACTCGATATGCAGCATGTATAACTCTCTATGAGTATATTGCAAATATTCTATATTCTTGAGATCAAAAATACATCTTTAAAATTTATCCATGAGTGGTTGAGTATTTTCACTTTGACAATCAATACATTGGTCAATATCACATCAAATCAACATCTTTGAGGACTATCATATTGTTCATTCTATGTCGTTGAGACTTATTATGAACTCTTGATGATCATTATTTTTTCTTTGTGGAATGTGCATAGCAATTATTTTTGAAAGTTCATTATAACTTATATGGATAACTTATGTTATGATACTTTCATTTAAAAAATAAAACTGATTGAAAGTGAATATCAAGATCATTATCGATGATCGTGTCGTACGCATACACATCGCTATCAGAGATACACTATACATACACATAACACACGGATGATGTCTTACACATACACAAGTGTACTACAATCTTAACTTACGCACGCCAGCAAGTCTCCGGCTCCGACTCCGGCTCCGCACTCTAGCACTCTGCTCTCACGCATCCGCTTTCACGCACCTCTGCTCCTTGAAGTTTCTAAACGTCTCCTAACACGCGCTCCGCACCGCAACACTCCCGCTCACTCTCTGCTTGGAGTAGAGTAGAAACTCGAACCAAACGCGCACAGAATAGAAAGACACTCCAAAAAAGCAACTCCGGATCATTCCACAAGGTCAAAATCTGTCAAATGCGCATGCGCATACGGATTTTTGTCAAATTTTGATCATCCGTGATCTTCTTTCTCTTGTAACTCACTCGATCCTTCACCAAATCTGATGAATTTTGGTGCGTCAAAATCGTCTTCTCGTCGCACATCTACTACACTCATCACTCGCTATAAATTGCTGATCAACACATACCCGACGTCCATCGACACACATCTGCCGATCTCAAATTGATCCCAAATACATATCACAGGAAATTTCAGCATGCACTACCTCAAACCACATTCGATCAAGAATAGGTCCATACACTACTAATCCGTATAGCAATTAAACACATGATAAAAAAGAACCACTTTGTGCACTCGCACACCCACAAATCGAAAGTACCAACAGCACACTCCAGAGATAACACCGGCAGAAATCTAAGACCTGAAAGTTTTCAATCAGACCTCATGACTTGAGTTCTTCAAGTAATAAATATATGTGCTCACTCAACCATGCCAACAGACACTACGCAAACACTAAAGTCGAGCCACATCCACTATGTGCATCAGAGAATCCAGATTGCACTCACCAAGACTATCCATCATAGCCAAGAGCTTGAAGGCTCAACTCGAAGAACTGAGACCTACAAGCCTTACTTGCGAAGTATACTCTTACTGTGGCTAGCTCAAGAAGCTACCCTAATGATCCTAACAGCGCTATCGGGACTAACCACTACGCACTCGATCAACCTAACCGAGGTGATACAGTGATGTCATTGTCGCACATCTAAATTTATCATAAGATAGAAACTTGAAAAAATGACATTTATACAAACATTAATCTTCAGTTTTGTAGTAAGTATGTATTTGAGACTTTGAGTTGGATGTGAATGCTTACACACCAAAAAATCAATGAATTTATATGTAAACTGAAAGATTAGACTAAGTTTTGGGATGAAACATTTAAGTTTTGAGAGTGCGAGTTGCTATGACACACGTAAGAGAACTAATTCATGAGAAAATAAAATTTCCTATCAAATGAACTTATCATAAATAAGAAAATTCATTCTATAATTTATAATAATCTATAAATGTAGTAATTAAGTTGCATCACAAATGATGTCAATATCATTCTCGATGATCGAGAGTTTTTTTTTGGATTAAATTATAATATCTCGATTCTCGTTGATTGAAAATTTAAGAGAAGGAAATGTCAGGATTGTATTAGTGATGAGAAAATTTCTTTTTGTGTAAATTTTAATGTCGAACTATTGTCAATCATCGAGTCTTTTAGACTCTTGATGGTTGAGAGTTCATAGAGTTCAAACTGTAGATCTGAAAACAAAAAGTTCTTGGTGATTTCATTTTATATGATGATTTTTTGATCAAAATTTCTAGATTTTCTTACAACAAATATAAATCTCGATGATTTAGAATTGTTGGTTTGGTAAAATTTTTTGATGGTTTCTTCAAAAAAAGTTGTTGACTTACTCAACACTACTGTTAAATATATATCGCTGCACCAAACTGAAACTCCTGATGTCGAGAGTTACATATATAGACTAAAAATAAATAAACATCACAAAAATGATAAATTTTACTATTTTAATAACTGTCAAGTAACTTTCGATCATCGAGAGTACTTCTAGCTTTAGTTACTTAATTTTAATATGTATACTTTGAATTAGTACTCTGGATTGAGAGTCCCTAGAGTAGTGTGTGATTCAATGAATATTTATTTTCCCATGGATAAATATATTTTTTTCTCTCGATGATGGAGAGCTCATATCTTCACCATAGATTGAAGGTTGTATCATCAAAATACAACACTAGATATTTGTATATTTATAACTTTTAATTTTTTGACTAGATGTTCACACTTTTCTGTTGATAAATATATTTAAAATTTAGTCCAAATGTCATAATGATCGAGAGTTCTTTGATGAGACACAACTGTATATAGAAGTGAGTCAAAAAATTATCAAATGATGAAATACGATCATTCATAGAGGACATATTTATAATATTCTTACTGTTATATCGTTACGATTATAGAGAAGATGACGAAATGAAAATCATAGTTTGCACAAATATTTGTCAAGTTGTTCACCATGCCGCAGAAGCATTGAATGAACTAAAAAAGAGAGGAGTAAACAGTTTTGCAAAGAAGTGGCAACAACAAGAAGATTATACCAAGAACTGAATTAAGAGGACTTGCCTTAAAAGAAATATTAGTCTTCTAAAAAGATATGAGATATATTATAACACTTTAGATAAAATACTCTCAGAAAATGAATGCTATTGAAGAAGAAAAGAACCAGCTTTTGCAATTCTAATGTGAATTCAAACATTAATATAAAAGATGAGATGATAAGTGAAAATATAGAACAATATTTGAGGATGTAAAGAGAAATATAAAGAAATATTACATCACTTGTTTTCAAGTTTTCGAAACATTACATATTATTCTTTTAAATTAAGATTCAACTGTAGTATCAACTATCAGTGTTCAACAAATGATATATTGGTCACCTAATTAATGATTTATTTTGTGGTGTTTTGCTTCTCACGAACAACGACACTCTAAACTCTCGAATCGATACTATGAAATATATCAGATCACTCTGTCGATGCTTTTGCATGCTGAGTACGTTCTCCCGTTGTTTCAAAGTTGCTGAATATTGTCTCCTCAATATATGTGTCACGCAGATTTACAAGTTTGAAGCAAAATGACCAATCATGTGTTTAGTACATGTTTAGTTCATTTTTTCAATTCCATTACTTTTCATCATTTCTATGCAGCTTTTCCTTTTAGAAATCTAAGGTGTTCCAAGAGAACCCATGGTTAAGTCAAAGCTAAGGTACGGGTAGGGTTCTACTTCCCAAATAACCGTAGGTAAGCAGAAGTTAACTTCACACTATCATGAACACACATAAGAAGTGTTTGAAATTACACTAAGTGTCACTATGGGTTTGATGGAGCATATGTGAAACTTGAAAGATTTGTGATCTTCATAATATTGTTAGTAGTAGATGTTGCATAATTATTTAATCAAATGTTTAATACAGATGTCGACGTTTTGTCAGTAAGAGCTTGAAGAGTGACGCAAGTCAGCAAATGATACGGTTTGTATAATGTAGTTAACTTGTGATGATGATAGTTTCCTACAAATGGAAAATTTACATTGATAGTCTTCTTTATTCTTCCGAGAGTATCAATATTTTAAACTATAAACTCATATAGTATAGAAATACAATTTATTGTACATCTAAACTAGTTTGAATTTTCTTTTGGAGAGATTATACATAACTGCCGTCGATTGTGAAACTGAGGAAGAAACAGAAACTTTTTCTTCTAGTGTATTTATTTTATTATATGACTTTAGAAAAATAGTATAGAACTGAATAAATCTCAAATGCATAGACTCACAATTCCGTGGTTGCAAGAGCAGCAACTTGTTAATTAACTTATTAACTACTCTTTACAGGTGGATGTTCACTTGACAATATCATAATTGAAGGCAGTCATTCAGAGAGACATCACACGATTAATTAGTATGGGTTGTTATCGTGGGTTTCGCCATAATGCAAGATTGTCCTTCCGCGACTAACGAACTCATACTAATGCTAAGACTTGTCGTAAATTAAGATACGTTTCGATTAGAAGTGTATTGTTCTCTAGCGCCCACTGGCTTGACTATAAAGTTGTTGTCCAGAGACGAATAGAGAAATTCATTTTAGTTTCGATCAAATATCTGCAAATTATAATATCTTAAATCTACAGTAACTTTGTTTCGGCTATATATAACACTTAAAATATCTATGTACTACGTAAATAGATTACATTGTACACAAGTAAATAACGGAACCAGCGACACTTTCTTTCATGACGGTTCGTTCATGACGTCAGTTTCTTCGGTCCACTATATAGCCCCAAAAGATAGCCGTGTGAAGATGAAACGGTGCGCCTTTTCTTTTCGCTTCCGTCGTCAGTTTCTTCGGTGTACTATATAGCCCCAAAATATAGCAGTGTGAAGATGAAACGGTGGGCCTTGTCTTTTCGCTTTTGTTGCTATCCGTCGTCGTTCCCCTAGGGCTCACTTTTCTTTCTATGTCTCTCGATGATTACATCAGTGATGGGTTTTCTTTGACTACAACACGTGCTTTCAGGAACCCTGAATTGTACGATAAACTATGGAGGGAATGTGGGGCTGTAAAACTACTTTCTGTTTGGAGAGAGAGAAAGCAAAGATACAGTATCAAGCCACAAGCTCCCAGAATGATCTTCTCTTCTCGACTTGGGAACCATTTTCGTCTGATATATCCGTCAGCCGTCGTTGACTGAATGAATGTATGCATGAAGCAACGTTTGTTCCACATGCACTCTTTCTCATTTGCGCACGTCCACTTCCGTGTTGACATTCTTGTCGAGTATATACAGAACTGATCATTACCACCCAAAAAGGAGCTCCTACAAACACTTGAAAATGAAGAAAAATCTGTGCAAACGAGATTTTGTGCATGAGCAGACAGCCGCTGTATCATCAACCTAAGAAGAAGAAAAAGGAAAAGTATACTACATCACAAAGCATGTCAAGCCATTTCTGGGCTGTCAGGTTTAGCATCTGTCTGTGGGACATTCTCTAGCTGTGCGCTGCTGCCCATGCACAGCCTGAGACTCTACCGCACGTCGCCCGGTCTATGGGCGGATGGGGTGAATATTTTCTTCTTTTATATTATTATTAATTTTATTTTCTTCAGTTTTTCGCTATTAGCTCTCATATTATAAGATGGTTCAGAAGAGGGAGAGATGGAGAGAGTCGTTGTGAAAATACCCTGTTGTTGTTAGTTGTTACGGTTAGATTATAGTGATCATAAATAGTTAAGACAAAATTTACATTAGCAACTCGCTCATAGACTTAGGAAACAAAACATATGATACACAAAGAGAAGAATTTAACAAATTAATTTAGAAAAGATATATCACTTATTTCCTCTCTTCTCCCATTACAAACCTAGTTGATCATCAAAATCAATTTTGTATTTCCTTGACCACTATAACCACCAATCCATACTGTAAATTAAATCCATGTTATAACGCTTGTCTTCTTTTTTTTCCTCGACCAGAAGTGCACTTTGCATTAACTGTAGTCTTATTTGATATATATTACTGCATCGAGAACATGCTTCCCTTGGAGATCTCACGCTGAGAGTTCGAAACTGAGACCATCCTTACAAGTAGAGAGATAAATCTATAAATGATTCATGAGAACTGTATCTCTTTTTGGTAGAAAAACCTGTACATCTTACGAATAAAAATATTTTTAATTTCAGAATTTTAAGTATAGCATAACCTTTTCCAGAAATAAATAAATAAAATAAATAAATTAAAGCTCTTTGCATATTCCACTCTTCCGAACTTGGAAGAGTGGAATATGCATGCTTCTCGATGAGACTACAGACAACATTGGCATCGTTTTTAGGGGTGGACCAGACTAGACTAGTTTGGTGAGGCCTCACCAAACTTGTCACGTGCGGATTGAGGATATGTCCCTTCATTCTACTTTTACCTTTCTACGTGCTCACTCCTCTTGCCGTTGAATGATCGTTGAAGCAACTGAGGATTTCCCCCAACTTCGAGTCTTCTTGCCTTGCTGAATCTAGATTCACCTGAAATCTAACGGAGTCGTACTGAGAGAGGATTCAGCGGGTTTCACATGTTTATGCAGCTGGTGTTTGACACGGAATTTGCACACTAACGTCACAATCTAGGTCGCGCGTACTAGAGCCATGAAGCTTGCTGCATTCTGCTGTGATAATAATCCTATGGAGGTGACACGTGAATTCTATGCCAGGTGCCAGGTGCCGGGTGCCATGGACTCTAGACTTTAGCCTTTTCCGCCATCCGTAAAGGTTTTTCTATTCTGTGATATGGAGTGTGCAGATCAGGTTTTTACTTTCGCCGCGGAATCCACCGACCACTTGATGTAGAGACCATTCGGCCTTTACTTTCGTAAAGAGTTTGCTTCTCGTGTTGCAAACAATGACTGACCTTTTCCATCTTCCTTCAGCAGCCGGACTTTGTTTTATGTTTTGTCTGTCTACACAGGATCGCAGATTTGCGCAACCGAGCACTCAATCGCTAGCCTCATGAGTGCAAGACAAGAGGCAACTTTGCTTGTGAGGAAAAAGGCTCAGATTGATGGGATCTAAAGCTTTCGATCCTACAACTGCAAGGCTTGCATGAACAGGTTTGACGGTTTGAACCATTCTTTTAAGAACTTGAATGGTTTGCATGAAGGTTTGACGGTTGGGAACATTCTTACCTTCAAAGCTGACAAATGTTCGGGAGGATTATCTTCACGATCGATGTTTCACATCTTCATTTCACATTCAAGTGTAGGAAGTTCGAAAGGTGCTAGGTAGACTTCATTACGTATAGCATCTCATGCTACACACGGTTGATGACAGAAAGACTCTTCTCGTCTCATTTGCATCAACCCGAACTTTCTTTATCTTTCCAGAGCACGTATCTTTCCAGTGAGGTTACAAACATACACGTTGGCCTGAGGAGCTTCGATCCGCTCGATTTGGTTATAGAGATCGTCGAAGCTCCTCATAACGATCTCTATAACTATAACAGAGGAGCTTTGTTATAGAGATCGTTAACACTATATAATTAAATATATAATTAAATAATTAGAGCTATAACGATCTCTATAACTATAACAGAGGAGCTTTGTTTCGATACAGAGTGCGCGATGTACTGAGTATTTTCTCAGACAAATAAAATTCTGACAGTGGATTTCTCTTACGCGGAGTTTAGAATCCTCCATTTTAATCAACAAAGAGTCCAATATTCTCGGTAACGTCTGACTTGGTCCTGATTTGACTGATCGATCATGTCTATCTACTGTAGTACACAGTAACACTGGCTTACATCACAGACTATTCACCTTGAATAGCATGTACATCGTCAGCACTAAATGGACAGTCATGACTGAGCTTCGTTGGTTGGACTCAGTGAAATCTTGATCATGTTGGACGTTACCGAGCGCTTGAGCAGTTCGTGAAGGAAGGGAGACCTTCCTTCACAAATGACAGGAACTATGCTCCCAATATGAATTCGATCGACTATAACAGACCTTTGGTTCTCTCTCTATATAATTATATCTGTTAGTAGACTCTAGTGCACGACTATAAGACACAGACTACGAGCTTAGTTTGTACTACTGAATCGAGTTCACTAGGCTTGAACTTCGTGAGCTTCCAGGAAGATCAAGGTATTTTACATTTAGAACGGGCTTTTTTTTATCTTTACTCTTGTGAAACTTTCACTTCGTTCGGCAGAGTCCTGAAGACCACGTCCCATGCTGTAGTGGTAATTCCGTAGCCGTTCGTCTGGTCCTTGAAATGGTGGTTCAAGTGGTATCTCTGCACGAGTACAAAGACAAGTCGATGTTTATCAACTGGTTCTGCCTGCAACCAGTAATTTTTCACGTTACCCTTACAACTTTCATACAAACTGAACTGCACTTTCTACATGAGTGAGAGTACAAACCTTCATTTTGCGTGATTGTTCACCGAAGGCAATGCCGAAATGAAGGAAATAGTGTGTTAGGTCGTAGCCAACGTATGTCAGGAGAGCCCCGCCGTACACAGCAAGCTTGACATGATAGGGGAATAACCAACTGCCGAGCCCGATCCAAATCTACAGGTCGAAATCCACTAGTTAAGTACATGGAGTAGATCAAGGGTGCTGCTCGACAAATGATAGGTTCGGGAACAAAGTGTATCTGTGAAAAGGAGTGTACGCTCGAGTGTTGCTGAGGACTTACAATACAGCAAATCACCGCAGTGAAAGCTGGAGGGAAAACCAATCGTGCACCATCCATGGGATGCTTGTGGTGGAATCCGTGGATGACATAGTGGAGAGTATTAGCCCTGCAGAATTGCACTGAATCCGTCAGATTCCAAACTCATCTTCATATAGTTCTTGTTGTAAGTGACGGAAGCTTCAATGGGCGACGCAGTAGAACGGGTTCTGTGCTAACTTCTTACCAGAAGCTTGAAGTCTTCATGTGAAAGACAAACCGGTGCAGCATGTATTCCACGAAAGTCCAGATCAAAGCTCCAAGAGCCATGAGAAAGGGAAGTGCGGCGTAAGTTACTCCATTCTTCACTGAAAGGACTTCCATGACCACCGTTACGGGTACCCATATGAGCGGTATCACCCACCAGCGGGTCCTTGTGAAGAACTGCACAAAATGACGTTGTTGGGTGTTAATCACCACAGTGCAATTGATTCGCCAAAAGTACATCAGACTTGCACTTCTTTCTACCTCTCCACAGAGTATGGACCGGCGAGTTCGCCGAGTCCATTTCTGATTCCTTCGCGCCGATCGAGTAATGAGTCACAGACAGATACATTCAGCATAAAAAGATCTACCCTGTAAAAAGTAAATTAATGACACTCAAGCATGGCCCTGCACCACATAAACTGCCTTACAAATCAAGGCAGTGCAGTCATCGTGACGTCTACAACAGTAAACAGCGGGCCCTCCCCCTTATCTCACTCTCATACGCGAACATTGGCCGCGGCGTCCATCTCAAGGTCAAAACACCAGTTGACGCGAAATTCCCAACTGTAACTGACAGATTTCCCGTGACTGCTGCTGGATGGCCTCAGACAAGAGCCTCACTTCCTGACACATGCAATTTCAGCTGCACGTACAGACGATATGAATCTCCGTCTGTCTCCGACTTCATCAGACAATGGATTGACTGGTCATTACTCGAAGCATTTTCCTCAGATGCTTTCAACCCGTCCTAGGGACGGATTCTCCGCACCGTAGTACATCACTGAAAGATCTACTTTACAAGGCGTACGAGGGACAGCGGGGTAGGGAGCCAAACGAAGAATAGACGACAATAATTTAGGAGGAGTTGAAGGCAGATCAGGCCTGAACAGGACCAGATTTCTACGTGTGGGTTTCAAAATTTAATGCTCGTACGGATCTCATTAACAGTGTCAACTCTGCTGCAGGCTTACAAGGTATAGAGTGGACGGGCCTCTGCAGTGCACTGCTGAAGCAGCTGAGTCCCGACCCTCAGCGTTCTGGTCAGTCCGACTAAAGGGTCCCAAGGTAGGTAGCAACCATGTTCTCCTCCTTTATTGCATCCACCACTCCCGCTACGAAGCTAATCCGGAATATACTGCAGACCGCGGGGCAGGGCTGTCTGCCTAGTCTGCCGAAGCAGAGGACAGGAAAAAGGCCACAGTCTACATAGAAGAGTGAGGCGCTATATCTCCGTAGCTTCAGACTGATAGCCAGTAACGTCAATTATTTGCAGACCAAGAGGTAATCGTCAGTACAAGGGCAGCACATACTGGAACGATCTGGATATCTAGATAAGTACCACTTGAGCAGGTTGAGAGGGATGAACGTTAGATCTTTCCATGCTAATTACGATGCTTCACCAGGGAAGAAAAGCTCGTGATTACCCTCCATGCTGCCAAGGACTATCCACGAACGAGCAACGAGCATTTTGGTGAAGATGAATAACTCTCCTCGAGATCCGGGAGGATGACTCCTAAGCCATACGAATGCTCTACTAACACAAACACGTAGTTGGCTTCTTCACCATCGGTTACTGGGTAACCAATCACGACTAACAGAATACGATCATTGTGCTAGACAATTAGAGTGCCTTCCCAGTTTGCAGAGCCGGGAGGAAGGAATAGCGCGTTGGCAGCCGACGACCATAAAGAATGGTCTCACTTAACTAAGGTCCGTACAGTCCAGCTCAGATGAGCAACCGTTTGCAGTCATGAAACAACGTTAATCCAGAAATCAATGCCTGCACAAAGTGAGGGGACCAAGACCGGTTTCAGTAAACCCGGTAACGCCCACTCGAGATGATCGAGTCATCTCATCTCTTCTCTCACCGTCAGGATCCTTCAACCTGGAACTAACTCGAAAGGGCCACCCGATCTGTCAGTCAATATTCAGATGATATCCATGAAAAAAGACAGTCGATATTTAAGCCTTGCAGTGCAGACTCCATTCTGCTGCCTCGTAGTAAACGTAACGCGAAGATTACGACGACCGCACGGAAAAGTGTGGACAGGTAGAGGAGTAAAGGGGCAGGGCAGAGCACAGCTCACAGGGCAATGGCCATGTCGCAGTCGGCAATAATAACCACTGCGTCGACTGGACAAGGAGATGAATCAACGGTTCACAATCACCTATCTCAGCACGACGAGGCAGTCATCGCACGATATCGATGAGACTGAAAGTATGGTTGCAGCCTTGCGCGTCATGACAACCCTCTGCTGAATTCATCACTGCACGAGGCAGCTGAGGCTCCAGACAGATGAGCGGACCGACGCCCAAAAGGTATCCTCTCCAGGACAGAGCGACCTCGACTCACGCGTACGGCAGCCTTCACACCGGAATTTAATGCCCGGGGAGTCTGACTGGGCGATCAAATCTACCCTGATCCGTGATCAGCACTTTAATTCGTTCCCCCACGACCCAAGGTCCAAGGGACGAGTCACGCCAAGAAAATTGGCGAGTACAGTGCAGGTCAATGCCCTTCGCAACTCGATTCGAGACTCGGGGATATTATTCCCCTTGGGACGTTGAAAGATGCCGAATTGGAACTCTGCTTGTCTTGTTCCCCCTGGACCAGACTCGGGAGCACCTGCCCGCCTCCCGCCTCCCGCCTTCTGCACCAAAACCAGCTTGCGCGAAGCTCTTGCCCGCTCCATGCGGATGAGCCAAGTTAGCGCAACCGATGAATTGGCTCTGAAGTTTGAATGCAGCGAACGTGTAACAGGAAGTTCTAAGTCGTCTCTGTTCTCAGTCGTCGACGTTACTCTGCCGTTACGTCCTTCAGAGTGTCCAACAATCTCTCTGAATTGAGTATGAAGACTGACGTTTCAGTCTTGCGATAGTGAATCCTTCGATCTTCTTGGAGATTACAGTCAATCGATCAGTCAGGACTGGAAGCGAAGACACGAGGGTACCATCGAGTTGACACACGAGAGCTGTGAGTTCCGCAGAGACCCTCGGCTGCTGAGCCGACAGAGCCGCGTCGCTGACGGCTGACAGACGGATCCTAGAGACCAATTCTGTATAATTCGTCACCCCTGACAACTTACAAATACGTGAGGTGCAAATCTATGCGGAAGATGGAACTCAGACCTCTGAGATGTCGCTCTCGAAGAATCGTGGGCTCTCCTTGCAAACGATCGGATCGTGTACCCATTCGTCGTAGTCGGCTCCAAGATGACCAACCTACACAACAAGCAGCAAGTATAATGAGACTGGAGGAGTGAGTACTCTTTCATGTACAGCAGTCGGGGGCCCGAAGCACTACAAAGAAACAGTTATCAGGAGAGCCTAACCACCACGAAATTCAACCGCTAGTTGCGAGTATCATGTCGGACTCGATACGATATTGGAGGTGGGAACAACTGCAGCGCCTGACATATAACCAGACCTGAGCGACAATTGGCTTCGTTAAATCGACGGTATACTTCTTCTTCTCCGTGATGCCTTTCCTCGTACTTTCGTCCGTTGATGACCTGCGCCAAGGGAACAAACTTGTCACAGCATGCCTTCGGGTACGTAACTGCCGTTATGGCCAAATCCAGAAAGCTCTGTTCTTGGTTCAGTGGAGCAGGATCACAGGCATTGCTTTATGTTGACAATTTACAGTCTTACACTACGACTGACATGCTTAAAACGCCAAGAAGTCGGAGGACGCGCAGACTTGGAAACCACCACTGGAAACGATTCTTGAAATTTCCTAGCTCAACCGGAGCTCAAATGATTTCTGAGGACACCGTGCAAGTGGAGTGACAGACACCGCGGCGAGTAACACTCTCGGGATTAAACTTCCAATCAAATGAAACCGAAAGAAGCGAAGTTGAGAAGTTGTTTGCTTGGGTGGAGAACGATTGCGAGAA
The DNA here is from genome assembly GCA_036924285.1 of Asterella californica. Classification (NCBI taxonomy): domain Eukaryota; kingdom Viridiplantae; phylum Streptophyta; class Marchantiopsida; order Marchantiales; family Aytoniaceae; genus Asterella; species Asterella californica. Next base: position 42,530,323 of record JAYKYS010000001.1, read on the forward strand.
GGTTACAGTTACCTATAAAATTGACGTAAAACAAACTAGACATAATTGAAGCACGCTCACAAATGCGAAGCAGTAGACATAGAGCAAGAATACGGAAACCTGTACGTATATCTACTTTTCATGAAATGTAGATTAATAATATCATCATCTGTCAGCAGGCCCAGCCAAAACTTGCTAGCTTTGCTCCTCTTGCCAATCTTACCGAGAGAAGTTTTCCGCAGTCCCGATCTGGAACTGTTGTAACATTCTGAACGCAGCTTTGCTGTGACTGTGGCCTTCGTCCTCATCTTTGCCCCTCATGAGATTTCCAGCATCGCTTATGTGTAGGTGGTCCAGTATCAACTGTTGGAAGAACGACAGAAGCAGATGAGTTCCAGATTCTTTAAAGCAGAAGACGCACGTCAACTTTACGTGAGGCTTCGACTGTCTTCTCTGAGTTTGTTACAGAAATAATCCCCCAGCTTCCCCCAACTGCTTGGCAAAGAACTAAAAGGAATCGCAGAGGGGGTCGTAGAAGGCAGAGAGGGTTCTCAACTACGCTCTTCGATTTGGAACGACAGAGAACGACGTCCTTACGAGCAGATGAGCTTTGTTACTGTCAGTAGTGTGCAAAGTACCTCGTGGCCACCGGGATGAGTTTCGAGGAACTGAGTCACGTCGTACACCTTCCCATCCACCACGATCCAAGCGTCGTTCTCACTCCTGTGCCTCGCTATCTCCTCGTGACTAAAAACTGGTAGGGACTCTACAGCTTCAGAACCCAAGGGCGTCTTGGTCGGAGTCCCTGTCTTCACACTGTTCACACCAGGAACTGTCGCAGGCACTGAGCTTCTCTTCTGCTCTTGACCCCCAAAGCTCCTTATGACAGACTCGTTCGAAACCTGGGCCGTGATTCCCATCAGTGGCATCGATGCCATTGAGGGAGGAGCCATTTAAGTTGCTACAGAAATACTAAGCGTGTGCGATGAGAAACAAAAAGTTGGTAGTGACCTTCCAGAGAGAGAATGAAGTCCTGTCCTGGTTGCTGCTCGTGACCCTTATAGCACCCAAGCACTGTACTACTCAGAAGACGAGCGTAGTGTCTAATATATAAAACCAGGCTCGAAACCTGAACTTCGCTGTTTGATCACGAGAAGGTCTGAAGGCGATCAATGGAATTAAAAGGCGGACGGTGGGCGTGACGAGCAAGTAACCGACGGTGAGCTGCGGACTCTACGAACGAGCGATAAGAGAAGAGAAGAGAGTTCTCGAACTACACAGTGAGTGAAAATAAACACGCACAGTCGACAGACAGGAGTCAGATGGACAGGCTTAGTACTGTAACACTTGGGGCTCTCACTCTCTTTCACGTTTATGAATGAGGAGAAGCACTCTTCCCTGCCTTCTCAGTTCGAGGAAGTACGAAACTGATATGAGAATGTGGAGTAAGCCTCTGACTGGCTTCGTCAAAGGACGTTGACACTCTTATAAAGACTCGGGATTACTTACTATCTTCCTCACGCGCGAGAATCTGCCTTGGGTACGACGGCCGATAACAGTATATCACTAAACCCAGGAGGTCATCGGAAAATTCAGCCGTCGAGTAAATCGCAATTTCCATGGCCCACCAATCCACCTGAACCCGTGACTACTCCCCTGGCCCTCATGCAAAGATCTCTCGGACAGGCTACAGTGGTAGAGTTCTTCTACAGAGTGGGCCGCTGACGAGAACGTCAACGATCCCATGCATGTCAAACGCCTCTCTGAAACTTTGACGGGCATTTTGTCCTCCCGGAACACCGGCACGTGGGTCCCGACACCCGTCAAGGTTCCCGTCCACTCTCCAAACTGGGACAGCTTATAACGGCCAATGTAAACTCCACGCGGAGTTTTGTTCTTGATGCGGTCTTCCCATCCGTTGGCTATTCATAGTGTCGCGTGTTTCCCCGTTTTGTTTCTTCTCAATTTGCGGCGTTTGGTACAAAACTCAACTTGTACAAAACCTGACAAGAGACGACCGCGGTAGAATCTCCATCCATCCCATGATTCCCAGGCTAGCCATCACAATCCAACTTGTTTTCAGTTTGCGGCATACTGATTTGGAAACTGACGTTCGGGTTTGGGAGCGGACCTGTTCACAACTTACACATCCGTCAGGATCATTAATCCATGCGTCAGTGAAAACTGGATAAATACGCTAACAGGTGGAAATAGAAGTGCAATTCCATGCACTTGTTGAAGAAGAGACACACTGATGTATAAAGCATTCTCTTATTGCTTTCTGTGCTAGGGGTTCCAATCTTGAATATGCATGCTCGATTAACTTCGGGGAACTTCTGTTCGTTTATTGTTATCAATAAAATATATATATTAAATGAAATAATATATACTAAATAGCTATAAAAAATTTAAAAATTTTATAAACATTATTTATTAGCCTATGCCTGGAAACACAAGTAGAGCAGAAAAAAAACTATAAATGTTGACTCTGCTCTCTCACTTCAGAAGGTACAAGATCGAGGGACTGTAATCATGAATACACTACTTTATTCTAGGCACTTAATTTAATACATAATCCTTCTTGTCGGAAGAGTTAGGTATTAAATTAAACGAACATGCATTTCTCCTTCTTCCGAACTCGGAAGAGGATGACTATGCATGCTTATAACAATTTTGAATATGCATCCAAAGTCACGTTTTGGCTGAGAAAAAGAAAAAATTAAATGTTACCTGAGGTTAGAAAATGATCAGAAATGGTTAGCTGTTTTTTCTACGGTTACTTTATTCTTGGAAAATAAATTCTACATATTATGGATCAGTATCTGGATTGACGAATAGACAGACTAAGGAACATTGATTTAGCAAGTAGAAGATACGATCTTCTTGAAAAATATCAAAAGAACAGAAAGTTAAATTGTCCAGATGACTAAACTAAATTTAAATTTCTTAATTCAGCAACTCAACTTAAGAGGTTTGTTTCCATAGAAATTATACACATGGGTGTTTATAGCTATAAAACTGTACGTGTGGTGAACAGAATGTTTGCTACGCTTCCATAAAAACTCTTCTTTACGTAGAAGGATAATATTCATTTCAAGTATTTTTAATTAATTCCCTAACCCTTCAAAGAGGAAAGGTTAGTGCATTAATTACCGAACATGCATATTCCCCTCTTCCGAACTTGGAAGATGTGATGTGAAAAGCATGAAAATGGCCATCTTTCTTCAAATGTTTTTCCTATTGGAAAATCGACGGTTACAAATTTCTTTCGTGTTTAGTGTGTATACCCAGTTAGTGAATGCGGAATTAGCGTGAGTGAAATTAATTTAGTTGTAACTCAAAATTGGATCAACTTAACACTGGAGGTAAAACTATAATCTGAATGAAAAAAATAAAAATAATGAAATGATGAAAACAACAATCAGCAGGATATGAACCCCACAATCGGTGCATACTCATTTGATAAATTATAATTAAATACTCACTTGATAAATACTAATTCTATGATCTAATATAATCTAAATAAATAATACAAATAATTAATTAATTAAGAATGAGAATCTGTAACGAATTTGCAGATGAGAGATGTAGCTTAGAGAGAACTCTAATACAGTTGACCGACTCGGATAGTCAACAGACTGACTAATGATAAATAGACTTAGTCTATAAAACTTATTTCAAAACGTTTTGTGCTCATTCTCTCATAAATGAAAACAATATATATTCTATTAAAAGTATCTTTTTGTAAAATTGTCCACTCTCAACCTCGTTTTTGATACCAACACATTTGCATTTTCTTTCATTGCGTATGGCAAGAAACGAACTGGCTAGAGAAGGGAGAAAGAACGTGAGAAGGAAAACTAAATATCTACTTACCAGCAACTTCTTTTTTAGCTGTGAACCAGAAAATTTTAAGTTCTAAAAATCTTACTCAGAGTACTTAAGTGCAGATAAAAATAAACTGTATGTTATTTTTAGTAATATAAATGTAAAGTTAATCTCTATGACATTAATAAGTGTATGGACCGTCCAAATACTCTTGCCCAGTTAGTCTCACATTGTAGTTATACCCCCATACAAAAGAAACTAACTACGTCTTGTAACATTGATCAACCGCAGTGCCGCCTATAGCAAAGCCTACTGGGACACGTGTGCTCTACTTGTGAATGGCATCGGCAGCCACCAACCATGGTACTTGAGTATCGCACACCACAAGACTTAGGCATCATCAGCCAACGCAGTTCAAGCTACCGACGCAAACATCTGTGTGCCTTATCAACCACGAGTTCCAAAACCGAAAGCTCCGGTCAATGAATGACGTGTCCGTGCTACTTGTGGGAAATACTCTCATGCCCGGAGTGCTTCAAGGCGACGAAGGAGGTTCTACATAGATATGAGAGAATATCGGGGGCGGCCCTCAACCTAGGAAAAACAATTGTTCTACCGATGGGCATGAAAGAGGTCCCCAGATGGTTAGAAGAAACGGGCTGCGTGCTGGCCAGACCGGGTCAGATGATAAAGTATCTAGGGGCTTGGATCGGAAGAAATCTGTCAGAATGTCAGGTTATCGAAAGGATTGTAGGCAGGATACAAGGCAAACTCCAACATTGGGCCAACAGGATGCTTTCGTGGCCGAGCCGGGTGGTGTTACTGACGCATGTGCTCCGGGCTATCCCTGCTTACCAGCTCATGGGGGTGGACTGTTCGGTGACCGGCCTTAAGAAGCTCGAAGAGGTGTGCAGAACCTTCCTATGGGGTCGGAATTTAGAAGGGAAACCGAAGGTGCCAGTGGTGGCCTGGGAGCGGATAGCGAGGCCCAAAAAAGAGGGGGGGCTGGACATAGTGCCGTTTAGTGAAGTGGCTCAGGCTCTAAACTTAAAGTATATGGCTAAACTCCTCAACAACGGCAAGCAGGACTGGGCAAACATAGCGAGATGGGGAATCAAAGATAGCATGAAGGAGCGAAAGTACAAGAGGATGACGGTAGGCTGGTCCTCGGAAGACGGCCTATTGATGATACCAGGATTTAGGGTGCGTTGTCTGCCGACCCTTGACAAAATGCTAAAGTGCTGGAGGGCGGTAGCAGAGAAGCTCAGGTTCAAGGAGGGGAGAGTGCAGCTCCCTGGGAACCTGCCTGCTAGGGTGGCCGCGGAGCTTTGGTCTCAAATGGAAGGGATTGACGTCAAAGGGAAGAGGGAGGTCCTAAGAGAACTAAAAAGGAGTAGGCTAACGTCTCTAAACGGCCTTAAGCTGAGAGACCTCCACATTTCTATGAGCAGAGCCTCCCTCTCGTGCAACAACGCTACTCACGAGGAGACAGAGACAGGAAACATGGCTAAACTGATGCGGTGGGCGGGCGAGACACAAGTGATTGAGGGAGGGCTCCAAGACAGCGGGAATTGGCATTGGGAAATAGAGGGGAAAACGATACAGGGGTGGGGCCTCGACTTCAGAACATGGAAAATGCTACTACCAACGAAGAAAGGGAACCTCGACCTTCTAAATGCGAGATGGAGGGTGAATGACTCGGAAGAGAGATGGAGAACTAGATGGAGGAGAGTTTGGCAAGCGGGGGGAAGTTTGAGGATCAATCTATGGCTTTGGAGACTCCTCAACCATGGGTTCTTCACCAATAGACGGGCCAAGCAGATGAAAATCGGAGATGGAAGGTGTGCGAAAGGCTGCGAGGAGGCTGAAACTATAGAACATCTTTTTTGGGGGTGCAGGGAGGTCGAAAAGCGATGGAAGAGGTTCCGACTACACGACCAAGACTGCGGGCTAAACTATGCCGAGGGGAGCGGACTGTTGGAGACTATCGACAAGGCTCTAGAACTAAGAAGGAGGAACCCTGCCCTTCTGCATTTACTGGTCGATCACACCCAGGCCGCGTGGGTGGAAAGAGCTGACAGAATCTTCAGAGATGTCAGATCGGAGCGCCCGGCTGCCAGAATCCTGGCCGAGGCCAGCAAAGCGCTATGGGCGGGGCTGCGGGAAGAGGCGGGTAAAGATCGTAAGGAGGCGTGGGCGGCAGCTATGTCGACGCTAAGTTCTATCCAACGTAAATGGCAGCACTAACTAGCAAGTCCTCTAGGTTTGGTCGTCCCACGGCTATCTTGCAGAAAACAAAGCGGGGAAGTGGCAAGAAGAATAGCAAGGAAAGCGACAGGGGAGGGCACGCTACCGTGGAGAAGGGGCGGAAGAAGCCGAGGGGAATGAAGCTCACCACTACACAGGAGAACAGCGACCAAAAGACGAGGCATGTCGCCCACGAGCAGGGCCGCAATAATTATGAGCACCTGGGTGCGCAGAAGCGGTGGGGCCGGAGGATGGATGATCTGGAGCGGCCGGTCCTGCACATGCTTAAGGATCTCGTCAGATACAGTGATGGCAAGAAGATTAGGGCGGAGATTATCTCGATTCAAGAGCGAAAAGACAAGCACGCGAAAGAGAATGATTACAAGGTCGACCAGGTGAGGGCGACGAAGAGTGGTAGGGCGCTGTGTCAGAATCGGTTGTCTTTGTCGATTCCCTGTCAGGTCTGTAGCACGATGGCGATGGCGGCGACCTTCAGGATCGGGAAGTGCGGCAAGTTGAGGAGTGTCGAGAAGGAGTTAGAGAATAGCGACGAGAGTGGGGAGGAGCGGCTGACCCTGCCCATTTCCAGGTCGCGGGTTGTAATTTGACTTATGTGGGTCGGGTGGCCCCCTTCAGCCGGAAATAAAATTCTCTCCCGTCCCGTCGTGGCGGTTTTTCTATAAAAAAAAAAAAAAAAAAAAAAAAAAATAAAGTCCAGGGTCCTAAATTGTGCATCCAACACACATAGCGGTCCAACCGTCCGTGATGTTCATCTCGGTCCAAGCTCTCGAACGGTGGTTTAATCCGCCGTCTCGTTTCTCAGTCTTGTCCCATGCCTTGGGTCGTTTCTAAGTCTAGACGTCAAAGTCTAGATCGAAAATGCGCTTTGGTACTGATCAAACCATCACCTCATGCTCCTAGAGTCCGTCCACCGAACTCTAGGGTCGGGTGATTCATCCTGGTCCATCCAGACATCGAGTCTCCTCATATATACTTTTGACGATCGGTGGTCCCTCCTTCCTCTTTGGTCCCTGAAAATTATACCACAATCCGATCACAAGATCAGCCATAATTCTCAACTCTGAGATCCATTCGAGGAAAGCTGAAAGGTCTCGTCGAGATCTTTCCAATGATATCTTACTCGCCTCGAGATCTTACACAGAGTTCCGTCCTACAACATAAAACGTCACTGGAGCTCCAACACTAAATATTTTTTCAAAAAATTGTGATCCAGTGCCAGATTGAGACTTTGTGATTCAGATCAGCGTCCGGACTCACGTCTTAGTCTCATGTCTAGGACCCACTTTCATACTCACATCTCGGACCTACGTCTCATACTTACGTTTTGATCCATTTTTGGACTTACCTCCTAGGTCAAAATTCGTCTGAGGTCCCTTCGAGATAGACCCCTACGTCCTAACTCAACGGTCCAACGTTGGTTCAGAGAACCACTTAGGGTTCTTCTGTTTTCGACTTCTCGGTCAAGCCGTTAAGTCCTACTCGCAGCGTTCACAACCTAACGCCGTCCACTAGGATTTTGTTGTTCGTTTTTGTGCTTGATCTTGCGACGGAAGATCGCAAGTAGTGAGTGTCGCAGATAGATCACCCATAGTAGTGGTGAACTTAGTAAGACAACTTAGAGCAGCATTGCTTTTGATGTTGAGTTTTTTGGCTTCTCACATTTATAGGAAGAGTGGTCCCGTGCTTCTATGAGATGTCCAGTACAACAATTGGTGGAGCCCAATGTTGATGAGAGAGAACAGACAATGGAATTTCTTACCGGTACTACGACGATATCTGTAGTGTTAGAGGCTTCACCTCATCAAGTGTTAGGTCAACCAATGGATATGAGCTGCTTGACTTGAATTTTTAGTCTTGAATTGGTTAAGCAACGTCATATACTATCGACAGGTATGACTGCTCAAGCACTCATGAGCTCTTTATTTTCTGAGACGTAGAGATAAAGATTGAGGGCGAAGTATTGTTGTCCATGGACGTCATGGGATGTGACGAAGGTGCATGTGGAGCTTGCAATCAGGACTATAGGGGTTGTTCATGAGGACGTGGTTGAGTCCGTTGGTTGGTAGATAGCAACCAAAGATTTTGTTTTTGACCTCTAGTCTCATGACAGAGGACACTTGGGAGCTTGAGATTGGGACCAAGCTTACAGGAGAAGAGAGTATAAGAGTACATGGATTCTTAAGAGGTTACAAGAATTGTTTCACCTTTAGTATGAAGGATTTGGGTACCTTAAAGAGATCGAATTACAAATTGTGTTGGTTACCGATACGTCAATCTTTTGACACCGTACAAGTATAGTGATATAAAGAGAGTCTTGATCCAGAGTAGGACTCAAGACTTGGTGGAGGTTGGATTGGTGGAGATATCGCATGAAGAGTATGCGTCTATCACAATTATGCCAGTCAAGAAAGATGTGTATGACAACTACACGAATAGATGGATGTGTGGAGACGATCAGCTTATCAATCAATAGATGAAGTTTGATAAGTACGTCATGCCTACGCTTGATGAGATCTTTGATGCAATTGGACAAGCAAAGGTCTTCAATTCATTGGATCTTTGAGCAAGGTATCATTAGTTGCCGGAGGAGGATGACAAGACCAAGACATCGTTATGAGGGGTTAATTCTCACAGCAAGGATTGTTTGTATCAGTGGTGATTCTTATCATTTGCGTTGAAGAATGCTCATGCTGAATTTCAAAGAGTTATGGACATGATCCTCTCATGATTGGATTTTACTTGATGTTACACTGAAGACATCTTGGTCTACAGTGATACAGAAGAGGAGCATAAAAGCCATTTACAAGAGATATTTGAGCGGTTGAGAGCTCATGGATTGAAGTTGTATCTTGAGAAGTGTAAGTTCTTCTAGGAACAAGTGGAGTATCTTGGTCACACCATCTATCCAATAGGTCCTGGAGTACATCAGACAAGATGGAGACAATTTCACGCATTTCACGTTCTACAAATGTTAGTCGAGTCTGTGCATTTCTTGGACTGACAAACTTCTATTGCCAATATGTCAAAGAGTTTAGTGCAATTGCAAAAGCTCTAACCAAGCTGACGAAGATGGATCAAGAGTGATAATGGATAGACGAGCAAGAGCGAGCTCTTGTAGAGCTCAAGGATAAGTTGACATACACTTCCATCTTGAGAAGACATGTTAGGAGACATACGTTCCAACTACAACTGATTGGAGTATGTTGAGACTTGGGGCAATGCTAACAAAAATGAGGTTGAGGAAAAAGAGTTCGTGGAGACGTATATTAGTCGCTCCAATAATTCAGCGGAGGCTAAGTATAGTTCGTACGAAGGAGAGTGTTTGGCTGTAGTGTGGGATGTAGCACACTTCTGATGTTACATATTTGAGAATCTCTTTATTCTCATCACTGATCTTCAGCCGCTCAAGTGGTTACTGACAAGCTTACATGGAAGCTGCATGATGGCTCTTATGTTGCATGAGTATGACTTTCAGATTGTACATAGACATGAAGTGGTGAACCATGTTGGATATGGGTCAAAATCCATGCACGAGTCAAGGAGATACGACGGGTGTCCGTTGGCATGATGAGACAGATGAGGAGATGATGTGGAGTGACATGCCTCTACCTTTGAATGGCCATGCTATATCTCTCTCAAGTTAGAGAGTAGATGATGAGTCCTCAGACCTTGAGGGTGGAGATGGTTTAACTGACCAGCGGGATATTCACGAGGATGCGATGGTTATGAGATATCTCTATATCGATGTAATGATGGACACAATAAGTACCAAAGAGCGAGATCGTGTCCTCTAGCCAACCAAGAGGTTCTGACATGAAAGAAGGTACATTCTTAGGATGTGGGAGGATGGAAGAGTGCGTGTGGTAGTCCACTCATCGTAAAGAGCACAATTAGTGTGACATGCCCACGAAAAGTTGAGACATTTTGGACAATATTGTCATTAGCTTACTCCAAGGACAATATTGGTGGTACGATATGCACATCGACATGCAACAATTTATTGGACGATGTATGGTTTGCAATCGAGTACGAGCATTCAGTGCTCCTACTCCACAACTACATCCCTTATTGATTACAAGGTTGGATTACCGTTGGACTTTGGATTTTACATGACCTTTACCGTTACTATACGTCATCATCGATATGTATTAATGTTGGAGCACTTCTCCAAGTGGATTGAATTAGCAACGTTACTAGACAAACGAGTGAAAGGACAACGTATGCATTCCTTGATCATGTACTCAATCAATTTGGTGCTCTAGCTGAAGTGCATGGATTTTCTTAGGGAGTTTCAAGCCTTATGTGATCAAGTGCTAATTGATCATCGGACTACTACTCGAGATCATCTTGAGACAAATGGTTTGGCAAAGAAAGTTGTTCAAACAATGAAGAGAGGATTGTGCAACTTACAAAAGTGGCATTTAAGAGACTGAGATCTTTAGTTACCGTGGTTGGCTAAGGGATATCAATGTAGTCAGCAAGCATCATGGACATTTTTTTCATCATACTTTTTGCTATATGATCGAGAACCAGATTTCCTACTGCCATTCATCATGATTTTGCTGAGGTTTTGGACCTTGATGATTCGAACATGTTGTTCGTGTTTTCAACATGCAGAGGTGTTTTGAAAAGTTATGTCAGTGACATTTGAGAACTTAACAATTGCTCAACAGCGAGACCGTTGTGATATGCGACTATCTGCGGAAGATATTTGTCGTGCGCATACACATCGCTACACAACATACATCATTGTCAAAGATACACCACACATACACATAACACACGGAACATCTCATACACATACACAAATGTATCATTTCATAAATTGTATGTACTCATCCCAACATGTCATCGGCATTAAACAATCACTAAAGTAGAGCCAAATCCACTCTGTGCTCGTAGAGAATCCAAATTGCACTCACCAAGACTACCCACCATAGCCAGGAGCTTGAAGGCTCAACTCGAAGAACTAAGGCCTCCAAGCCCTACCTGCAAAATATATCCCTAGTGAGCTATCCCACCAACTCGCTCTAACGGCACTAACGGCCCTAACAGATTAACCACTCCGCACTCGGTCCCTAGCCGAGGTGCCAAACTGACGTGATAGATTATCGATCGTCCATACGCAGATTTCATCTTAAAGATTATGTTTATGTATAGAAGATTCCACCGTGATGTGTTATCTTCTCGAGTTCTCATGTTAGAGGACCGTGATGATGTTGTTAGGATGGATCATGTGCGCAATTGTGCACCATGTCATCTTTCAAACATATGAACTGACCAGTTACAAGTGACTGGTCAGAATGTGAATACAAATGAAGAGAAAACAAAAGGGCAATGAGAGCACTATGAAGACAAATAGACCTTCACAGCAGATGGGGAGAAGCCAGAGAGCTTGAACTACTGTAGTTAACAGACAGAGGCATTGGGGTTCAAGTTGCATTCCTCTTCTGACTTTCGTGATGTCAGAAAACTGGATGAAACTATTATACTGAAGTTTGGGAACTAAAAAAACCACTCTATTGTAGAAGTCGCCGCCAAAGTGAAGGGAAACACTGCGGAACAGTTTCCTAATAATGATATCTTGTTTCCTCGTCATTTTATCACACAGTCTGCACAAAGATGAATTACGGATGCTGAAACGACCAAAATAAGAACCACTTGGTATATGGAAGTTCTAAGCTCTAAGCAGCGTCAAAAGTGAAAGGCGTTCCCGATTGAAAAGAGCTCTAAAAAAAGGGGAAGTCTCTTTAGTGTAGAAGGAGAAGGGTCCATACAAGGTAGTTTTTCTAATGCCCCAATTAAACCAATAGGTGGGCAACTGTTGATGCGTTGTCTGGCTCGTGAAAGAGTTAGAACACAATCATCAGGAGGGGTAGTCATAGAGAATGCAGATTCAGCTAGGATATCTACTGCTTCATAACTAAAATATTGCAACAGAGATATGAACAAGTGGAGAGACGAATCTGATTAGCATAAGCACCGAGAGCTCTATAAGAGATGAATTGTCCTGAAGAAGGTGTTAGACTGCAAAGTGAAGCGATAGCGGATTGATCATCTTTTCTTTTTTTCTGCTCGATATCTTATGTACCCGACCGCTCTCTGTTTGCACTGTGCATCATCGATGCTGTATGGTCCTCAAGCCTGTTGTTGTTGTGGATGGTAAGGACTATAACTCTCCATCATCAAGGGTTATCCAGCTTGGTGAGAGATGGGACGAGTCCAAACAGGAATCAATTCGTCCACTGTTTTCTGCCAGGTTGCAGCTTCTTTACTCGCGGCCACAATGTGGAATCATTAGGGAACCTACAGATGGCATCAAGCTTGTGAAAGTCGTAACAGCTGCAATATCATATTCCAAGTATATGTAAACCCTTGCATTAGATTCAGCAGTCTTGTACGAATAAGGATAAGAAGAACATTTAAAAACCTCCACTATGATGCTCATCCTCAAGTTTAATGTCCTCTGAGGGGTGACATGTCGGGACTAGAAAAGCGTTTTCTGATGACATCTCAACAATCTTTGCAGCTCTATTGCTGTATGGTTTGCTTTATTCTTTTGTTTTTCTAGAGCACAGTTTGGCTGTGGGTGGGAACTTTTGATCTGCCCATAGCAGAGACTCTTACTTACTCTGACGGAGCCCGACCGACCCACGACCATCTTCTTAGGATTGTAAAGGCTGCCTGGTGGTCAGCTTCAACAATCTACTCCTCACTGGGAAGTGTGACACTCTGATGACCAGAGACATGTCGATGTTTATTTCTAGAAGCGTACTGCATATGTATATATCTCGGGAAGTGTTTAGTGGGTCTCGTTTACAAAGCCTGGATCTCTCGTGTTTACGAGCACTTAAGCACACATCATGCTACGGCAACCATGTGCTTCTACAACCTTATAGATTACCTAAACCCAGCTGCCAAATGATGTGTTCCATGACGATCGATCAAGTAGATTCATGTAGCATATCAAAGCAGCTTAGCCAAGTCTTCACAAATGACGTTGTTCTTGTGAGTGCAGTTCAAACTACGGGTAGCGGATAATAATAGTACGAGACTCCAGTCGATTCTCCGAGAAAACCTGATAGCGGTTCCATAAATTTGGCCTCTTAAGTATCCGAATGGAGTTCAATGGACTCGTTGAGTTCTACGGTCTTACCACGTAACTTCATCGAGAAGGTCACCAACCCAAAGTGGGAAACCACGAGCTATTCTCGTACTCAGACAGATTCACCGGAAGATTCTGTAATAATCTGGCTCGAGATTGCCTACCAAGTAGGGCTGGTCTGGTGTCTGGCGTACTGGTAGTTTCTGCAATCTGAGCGAGTGGCGTCTGTCATTTCCATGTGCATGTATGTGGTGAGCAAGTTGATCGAGCACAGTGCTGCGGTTATTAATGAGCTGATCCGGTTTCCTGTATAAATAGAACGATTTACTGCTAAGGTGTAGCCCAACTTGATCTGGTCAATAAATTTCATCTTACTGGAGTCTGGACTGATGCAAGGAGAACTCACGAGCTCGGCCTGAAGGGGTCTTTCCATCCGTTTGGTATCCATTGCTTCGCTCTTACTCAAGATCAAACACCCGTCTTGCTGACTCACTGAGTCCACAGCAGCACCACAGCAGCCAGAGTCACCGAACGATTTCTCCCGACCTTGTACTAACTAACTAGCTAGGGTAACTAGTCCTGCGTATTCTTCGAGGTTTTGAATCCTACTGGAATTTTCTGGAACCGTCTATCGTCGAGGACTCTCTTCATTATCTCGTTTGTCAGTACAGGTACACGATCTTTTTCGCTCAATATTTTGTACGATGCGATCTTCCCCGCAATTGGACTCTGGAGTTGAGGTTGTTCTCGTGGGCTCTCGGTCGATGGCGAGACACTTCACAAACATTCCGTGATCCTAGCGACCAGCAGTGTCCGGTAGTGGATCACGATCTCTTGCTTTTGCCCAAAGTGAGGCACAAACTGAAGGAAGGTCGAACTTGGCTATAAATGTATACCATCTCTTGAATGACTACTATTACAGATCCAAATCGGGAAATAGCTTGTTTATTTCTTGTATAGTCTTCACTCCCTACCCACAAAGTTACTGCAGGTGCTCTTCAAGCAAGGGTTTAGGGTAGAGGGTAGAGGGTAGAGGGTTTAGGGTTTAGGGTAGAGCTTGAACGGAACCAAGGTAAGGTAAGATATTAAGTTTAACAGCAGCCGGTAATCACTTTGAGTTAGGGACCAGAAGGGGGTGTCATTTTTGAGAAAGAAGATGCTTTCTCGGTACCATGGTGAAATCCGATGAGATAGGCCGGTCATGCCCGTCGGACATGGTCGTCTCATTTTTGTGGGGAGGTCCTCCGGCTGCCGTGCAAGTAGATCGGTCTACTTCCGACTAAACTGAGTGACCGGGATGATACTACCATGAGATCCTTCAATCCTCTCCATTCATAAAATATTTGATCGTAGTCTAGAGATGACTCAAGATATGTCCAGAGACAGGTACGGGAAATGCTTTTCCAATCCCAGTAAGAAGCCCGTACAAGTCCGAACGGGGGTCCGGAAGAAACGAATCTTTAGTAAATCTTGTACAAATGACACCCCCTATTATCAATCCTCCCGTTCAGCTGTTCAGCTGGTGGACGGAAAAGATAGAGCAGCGGTTTTTTTGCGGGCATTCATCCTTTCGTCCTCTCACATATTCTCATACGTCATGTTAGTCAGTTCATAGTTTTTATAGCTATGATGACTAAAGGGTGTAAAAGTTTAAACTTTTCTCAAAGATTTTGGACCCGCGGAAGAGAATTATGACTTTGGCCAGACTTGGAAGATGTGCGTTAAGAAAAAAGCACCACCGGCATTTTTCTTAACGTATTTTCATTCTTTTTTCTCATTTTATTTTGCAGTTGAAAATCTACTTCTCTGAGCAATTATTCTCAGTGTCACAACTAAAAAAGACTAGTGAATATACATCCAAACGTGCGGAAGTGCAGAATGGAGGAAGATGACAAGCAAAGGTATCGGGAGAAAAACTTTACGTGCAGCAGCTGTGGGAGGGGCGAGGCGCTGGAGGTTGGGTTTCGGCGGTTGGTTATTTATGTACTCTACGCGTTGGATGAACTCTTGGAAATTTTTGCTCGTTTTTGTTATCAGAAAAATATATATACTAAGTAGATGTAAATAATTAAAATATTTTATAAAAGTTATCTATTGACCATGCTTAGAAATACGAGAAGAGCAGGAGATAAACTGTAAGTCTTGCCTGGACTACTGCGCTTCAGAAGGTACAAGACCGGAGAACTATACTCATTAACACTCATTAATACACAGAGTTTAATTTAATACCTAACCCTTCTGGCAGGAAGGGTTAGGTATTAAATTAAATAGGTGATGGTAGGTGAATATACATGAATAGTGAAAAGATCATAGGTGTCCATTCATAAGAGCGATCCCGAATGAGTCACGATTCCACACAAAATTGTCTCTGATAAAATTATGATTTTTCTCTTTCAGTCGTCGAATTTGACACACCCTATATTTCTAACTTTACTGCTCTATCGACTATCCTCTATTGCAATTTCATAGTTCTTATGTGAGAATTCTCTCACATTCAGATCATATGTTTAATGTATCGGATTCGCTTACCTCCTTGCACTTATGCATTGATGCACTTGTCGACAAGCATCAAGACATCCAAGAATAACAAGTTGTTTCAAAAATCTCGACATATATTATTCTAAATCTCTCGGTATTCATCTAAAAATTATCCCCTTTATATATATTCACCTTCTTCATCTTCCAGAGGGTTAATTTATTATCTAACAGATATTCGTTTATAGACAATAAACTAATGTCTATTGCTTGTAAGGTCCTGCGCTTTTGCATTTGCTTTATGGGTTATGACCGGGTCTCTACAACTCTCTCCCGGTTAACATTTAATTAGTTTCACCAAAACGGTCAGATGCACATGAAGTGCAGAAAATTATAATAAACCATATTTACATATATGTTTTTTGCTCTAACGGTTGTTTGAGATGCAAGCTAAGTATGCTTAAAGTATCCAATCGTTAAGTGCACAATTGTGGATCGATGCAACCAGTTGCATCATATACACACCATTCTCTTCAGTCTCATACTTGGAAGATCAATTCACAAGATGAAAACTCACCTTTGTTATTAAATGGAGAAGAAAATCAAAGCAACACGGATATACCGTATATCTATATCTATAACTGCTAATTCTTTCTATCAGACTGGTACATCAAGCAAAGTAGAATAAGACCAAGAGAGGAACAGATTCATCTGATGATATTGAGCTTCTCGGTGGTTGCATCATCCAAACTCTAGACAAAAATTGCTCAAGTAATAACTCAAAATGACAATGCTCTCTTTTAAATATAACTAATATCAAGATATTAACCATAATAAGATGGTCAGTATCAAAATAAATTTGACAGAACTATCTATGTATTAATTAATATAAGTATGATTGGAAAATATTTAAACCTTAACATTCAAATGAAAAAGATGTTGAAAAAACTATTCTTTTCAGACAAAATTGATGCGCTGCAAATAGAATTCCTTCTAATGAAAGAATAACCCACATTGCTACCATGATGTTTACATAACAAGTAAATGATCCTCTACTGTCTTACACGTAAAAACTTAGGTTGTAAACTTCGATGGGTCTCTCATATACCGTTTGGTTACTCTATTCGTCTACTCCACTCCCACATTAATTAGCATGCATTTCTGTAGCTAACTGTCAGTTTTTACAAGACGACTCGAATAAATATATATATAGTCTTTTTTGTTTTGTTTTCGGTTACACATGCATTTGCAGTATATAGTCTCATTTCCTTCACTTTATGTGCTATACCAAATACATAGCCCCGCAATCTACAGCTCATGTGCTACACTTGGCATAGCGGTGCTTCGATATGAGAAGAACTTTTATTTTATTTTATTTTATTTAGTTTTTAGTCCAACCGATTACTTCCTTGTCTTGCCATCTTTCAGGTCCTTTTCAAATCCTCCCCAAGTGTTATGCATGCTCAATCAATCACCTCTAGGGGACTTTTCCTCTGCTTCTGTTATAGGAAAAGATATAACTGTTATATAGAAATTCTATAGTGAATATTGATAAAAAATAAAAATAAAAATATATTTATTATATATTAATCGTACGGGGAACAACTAAAACGTGAGAACAAAACCCATAAGTAGAGCGCAGGGCAACACGCTTCCAAGACTATAAATCTGGTTGTTTGATGATAAAAAGTTTAATTTAATTATTTAGTTTTAAATTATAAATTAAACTTACTATCCTCTTCTATCTTCAGAAATACCACTACTTCCGAAATTATTTTACTTAGGTGGTGGCGCGCCTATTGCTCAGCGTCCGTTCTTGAACGTGGCGAGCGCAAGCCAAACCCAGGTGGAAGACATTGTTGGGCGGCAGGTATGTCAAAAGATAAAGATCAGCAGGTGTCCAGGTGTCCTAAGATGAGCTCAACGAGAACAGAGATCTCGTGTAGAACAAGAAGCTCATTTGATTTTGATTTTCAGTACGAGTACAAACAGTGAAAGCATGGCCTATCGATCCTTTAGAACTTTCGGAGTTTGAAGCTAGAGGTGTCAGAAGAATTTACCGCAGGGGTAACTGGCTTCTGGGTTTATGCAAGGCGAAAATGGTAAGTGTGAGAGCCGGTAAAAATATGAATGCTCAATTACCTTTGGGGAATTTTTGCTCGGTATTTGTTATCTGAAAAGATATATCATTATTTTCATTAAAATTTCATTAAAATCAAATATAATATTAAAATCTTCATAATCTTAGCTACAAAAAGCTGCGAAACCGTCCGGAAGACCAAATAAGAAATTCCATATCAACGCGAAAACGGTATAAATCCGGTCGGTTGCAGAGTAAAATGATTATTTCAAAATATACTTTAGTTTATTACCTAACTCTTTCGTCTAGAGATGGAAAAGTTGAATAGAAGAAGAGAAGAGAAACTAAGAGTGACACGACAGGAGACCGCTTGGGTGAGGAGCAGGGGTGGAATGACCGTTTTGTTCTTTTGACACATTGACCTCCGTGGTCAAATCTTGTCATCTAACCTTCGAAATTCCTAGATGATAAGACCTTGAGAGGTTAACTGATTAGCTTCTAGGGTTTGAAGGTGGTTGGGTACGCATATAGCTGTCTGATTCTGATGGTAGGTGGTTATCACAAGTTCAAAGGAGAGAAAAGGTCAGTCAAAGCATACGATACAAACGCCAAGCTGTGTAAATTCATTTTCATAGCAAACTCTAAAGACGTTGAATCATGATTGATGACGGTCGAGAAGCAACGGGGATGAGATGGCAGGTCGACCATGCCTTTGCGTGAGTTACCCCAATTACTCATCACTCTACTGTGCTCTTCTAGATACCAACGTTGCATAGTCTCATACGAGGCTTGTATCAAGCTGATACTCGCAACGTTTGCAAAACCACCAAACTCCAAAGAAATCGTTTGACATCTGTCTCAAAGTCCATCCTAAATAGTCAACATTCAACATTCTCAAAGTCCATCCTAAATAGTCAACATATTCTTTTTTTTTACTTTAATTTTACCCTTACTAAATATGAATATTTTTTTGGTGTTTCATATACCTAACAAACAAGTGGAATATAAAAATTTTGAACTTGCACACACTCTCACTTAACTAATTTTTTTTACTATGAATTAGAGTCTATATAACTATATACACTAAAGAGGAGAGTGACTTCGGGTATCATGTATTGTCGAGTAGTTGTACTAGTTATTTACTCATAAACATATGGTGCTGAAAGTTGTATTGTTAGCGACAGTGCATGTTAATTTGTGTTAACAATGGCACGAATGAAATCCAGTGTTTTCTGGAACGTCTCAAGAATGTTGTCGCGAGAGTTCTATGTATCTGATTCATTCAACTGATAAACAACAAAAGCTCGTGTTGTTTGTCGGTTTTATTCAAATGAGTACAATTGGTGAATTTCTAGTTCCAATGATCCTTACTGTTTTCTATATGTGACAGTGAAAGCTTGATGGTGACGAGATTGAATACAAAGTGTGACGTATTATAATGTGTTGCATAAATATATTGCAAATTATTTGTTATAATCTGTATATTAGTAAGTGATAGTTTGAGTTGTAATCATTTCTCCTTTTCTAATGAGAATCGATGTGCATAATCTCATTGATCTAACATGATTTATTATTTCTAGTTTGATTATCTTTTGAACCATATTACTGAATAGTCATACTTAGGTGTGACTATTCAGTAATATGGTTGTATGATGACAATAAGACAAATCTTTTTAACAGATAGGTGGTCCTCTGTACTCATCCTGGTTTCTACTTGGCAGCCATACTCACCCCATTGTTATAGTTTTCAAGCATCATATCGACTACCAAGTTCAGTTGCATTTTAGACTCCATGTGTTTCTCGATGACAAGTTATTGCACTTTGTTACATGTCAAGCAATGTATGTATAATCAAGCAATACATACATCGTTTGATTATATTCACTATATGTCATACATACTATAGAAGTTTTTCTTTGTTGCATGACATACAACATGATGCGAATCAGACATTACATTACAAAATGTCCCCATTAAGTAAATAAGATATAGTGGAAAGATGAGAATATCACCATTAGAATCACTTACTTAGCTCAAAATATACGGATCTCACCCCTCCTACATACATGTTCGATTGTCTAGAAGAACCCTTACAATAGATTGATTCTTGACCTGATGTTACTTGATGTTCACTAGCACTCATCAAGTTCAATGATACATTTGAGTGTGTATCATTTCTCCACAAAAGATACACACTCAACTATCAGATCAAATATATCAAAACTCATTAGGGCATCGCAAAGAAGTTCTAGTTCATTTTTTAGCTGAGTAAATATTTATCCAAGGTTTGAGTTTGTAAGCCATATCATGCCTTACCGCTCTGGATTAGCCCGGAGATTAAATGCATTATGTCATTGTTGATGAATTGATCGATAATAGTTGACTAGTCACTCTGGTACATACTATGTCTCCGTACCACTACTGGATTATCCTCATACAGATGCCCAATCTTAATTTATTTTTCTTGTTGCCACCTTCTATTCGATCATATATTTTCTTTTGTGAATTTCTACATCTTGGTTTTACACTTATGCCAGAAATATTTTTGTGATATAATTCTACATCTGATGAATATAACATCCATAACAACATTGTCATCATGAATTACATTGTGTTATTTGAATGTCGTAATCCAACAAACTTTTGATTCTTTATTCGTCTGCTCTCGTTCTATCAAGAGATTTTAGCTCCGTGCTTGTCAGAGTTTTCAACTTCCATGCTTGTAAAGTTACCATCTAAATAACTTCATTATCTTCATGTTGATTAAAGTTACAGCCTTGTGGTAACATGATATCAAAAAATTAAAAGATCAAACCTACATTAGACAATACTGCGATACAAACATAGTTGACTCGATTATTATCATCAATGCAAAAGTTACATACGACGGATCAATCCTGCCAAACACATCGTTGAGATAGATATAGTATCGAGATACTACATCAATTGCACTTGAGTTAGAAGGTAGTGTTATTTGAAGTTTTAGTTTACATTGTAAGTTTCACATAACAAAGACTACATGAATCCACCATACACTCCTTCTCTTGCAAGACTGAAAGTAAAAGATATGTAAACAAAGAAGTTCTTGAGTTCATAAATGAGATTCCTAAACCTTAAACTTCTTAAGGAGTTCATAAATCTCTATTCCAAAATAAGAACAAGGAAATAGATAAGTGGTGTATCGTGGGGTTCTTTATTACCCATCAGTCCTCACGAAGTTAGAGTTCTAACAGTACAAAACTCACAAGCACAATGAAGTAACGGACATTTCATTTCAAGACGTGTGGTGCGATGATTAGTTTCATTCAATATCTGGAGTGGAAGTATTCACAACTCTTCATTTGGGGTTGATATTCCTCGCGTTTAGTGTATCTATACAACATATATTTATGCATTTCTAGTATTTAAGATTTTATAAAGATGAAATACAATAGTTATTTGTAAACTTGGAATTTGAATAGTGTTATGCTATTGAATATAGAAGGTCCTCATGAATCATACGGTGATTTGTTGAATGATGCAATGAAAGTTTGGAATAGCATTGGTTCATCATCAACGATTCTTAAATAACTTAGAGATGAATATGACTAATATCATGGATAATGATTTGTGTTTTTGATGACTCGGTTTTGTCAGTCGTTCATCATTTCATATACATAACTCTCAAAGTTTCTATAATATTCTTATTTTAGATTTACTTTTAGATAGATTAGTTAGATCTTCTGATCCATCCGGTAAGGAAATCCAAATCTTCTATCTGGATGCAAGTTCAACTCCTTGCAGAAGAACACAATATGAACGTATAACACCTAATACATATGGTTACTCGTGTTGAACATCAGTAGACCAGAGTCCCTTGCTACTTGATGAGAGTAGGCAATTCAATGAGACACAACAATTATACATCCAGTCATTCAGATTCAGTACACAAGTTCTCCCAAAATTGCAAATCTTCTTTATACTATTTCTCTATATAGTTGATTGATCAATTGATGAATGCGATTCTCATAGTCAAAATCTCTTATATACCAATCTTGTAGCAACACTCTAGCATATCGTTAGAACACAGTCAAGAACTGTCTAACTGTCTACAGTCAGATGTATCTGGACTCTCTCAGTATAATCACAATTTTTGAACAATATCTATCCGGTTACAACTCCAGATTAAATTAAAAAATAACCTCCATGATCCGGTCTATCTTCTGTAATCTACTTTAATATCTTTAGGATGATATCTCCTGTTACAACTATAATTTTAGAGGACAAGGATTGTCCTCTAAAATTATAAGTGAACACTGAAAAAAAACATACACGAGACTAAACAAGATAAACAATATGCGTACACATAAACACTTTATCTCGCAAGAAAATAGCCTTCAAGCCGGACAAGAGAAAGAAGGAACCGAAGGGAAAAGAAAAGGTAAAGTGCAAACCCGGTTCACGGGAGTACATTTTCGAAAAGTCTGGGCAATCGGTCTGGGAAGCGGAAAATTACAGGCTGCCGGAATATTTTACCCCGACCGCTCGCGAGAATGGAGATGATGACAACAACAAGTCGATCAATGGAATCCGCTTTTTGGCCGTCCTCGCTCCATAACCATGGTTATGTTTCTGCTTCTGAAACATGGGGACACGCACACACACTACTGTGTTTGACGGTATATTATGTGGCGGGGGGAGATTCCAGTTGCCGGAAGAGCACGGCGTACAGCCGCAAACGGACCCCAAACATTCTAATTCCACTCTAAGTAAAATTCCTCAGAGCCAGCCAGCCTGCAGAAGTAGACCCGGAGCTCCGGTCGGACAAAGGTTTGAATGTCTCCATGACCGAGAGACCGTTGAATTCTCCAAACTCCCTCACACTCAGCTTTGTGGGTTCTGTCTGGAGCGTAGCAAGCGCTTACCGTAACTCTAGCTGCAGTTATTATTTATTATTTGTAAGTATATTTTATTGTATTTGATCATTTAATATATAATTTTACATACAAACTTACATCTTTTCAGAGGCTGGTGTAACCCGTGTAAAGCAAAGCAAAGTTCCATGACGAGAATAATTATAAAAAATTAAACAAATTAATAGAATTATTTCCTTTCTCTTTCTGGTTCGCTACAGGGTAAAAGTTTTCCCCTCCCCACTTCTTTTCTGCTTTCCATAATAGACATATAGCGATGTTAATGCATAGTAAAAACCGAACAAGAGTTCCCGTAACTTGTCATAGCATGAATCTCCAAACTTGGACACGCTCAGCTTTGTGCTCAATAGAGATCATCTTTAGGTTACACTTACACTTTTGACTGATTACATATCCTAAACTTAGATGATTAAAGCAACTGGCTGATTATAGAGTCTAATAAGCAAAATTAAGTGCGCGTCACAGCAGAGTTCGGCTCTGCACCCATATACAATAAGATCAGCCATTCTCGTGCGTGATGGAAGAGGTAAATATGCATAAAATTAATGTATTACATTTAAACATTTTTCACCTGGTATAAAAAGTAAATGAACCGGATATATATCCTCGAGAGCACGCGTGTCCACGCTCTCCTTATGGTTTATGTCCGGATCCTTTCACGTTCTCAGATTAGACAAATAATTAATCTTTTATATAAACTTAATATAAAATTTTCGATTAACATCTATACATTTTCTCATTAACAGCAAGTCAGCCAGCGGAAGTTCATCACGCGAGAGCAAATGCCAGACTTAGCAAAACCCTACAATAACTCCCTCCTCCCTCCTGTCTAGCACAGAGAAAACTGTTTTTCTTGTGGCTAGCACCACTCCACTACTCCTCGCACGACCACATAGACAAATTGATAGACAATCACTTCAAACCTGTTGGTTGGTTGGTTGCTCCCGATCTTCTTGCCTGTCATCTTCCTTTTCCTCGACCGAAACGCATCGAGCATGCATATTTCGTGTCAGAATCAAATGAAATATCTACATGTCTGGGAGCATTTCATGGCAAAGAAGCTGGCATATGCAAGCTGGCTAACGATATTCTGAATGTTTTCAGAAAGTCCTTTTTACAAACTTTAGTAAGCAAAAACATCTCTGTACATATATGGACTCCCTAAATATATTCTCCAGATATGGATCCTATCATCCCTTCTATGACGTGGTCGAAGACACTTTCACAAGTTCGATCTTCTGGCTACTCCCTTCATCGTTCCGTTAGATAAAATCCCTGACTTCTTGAGGGGGTAAGTTGACAAGTACTAAAACAAAGCGAATGCTGCATTCATCTCGTTTGAATTTTGAATCATATGCCTGTGGTTCTGCCCCCCCCCCTGCGCTTTTGAAGTAGTATATACTTCTCCCGGTAACATCTCGGTCACCAAATAAAGCTTCTACATAATTTTGGCCATTGTCTTCCCGCGGAAGTTCCAAGCTTTGGGCTCGAAAGCTCATTCGATAGAGCTTGCGAGGGGACTGAAGAGCCGATCGAATAGTTGATCTTTCTTTCTCGTTGTAGAAGTCAGGAAGAATCGTGCGATGTGAACTTCCTCTTATATATTACTGACCTTTCCGTTTATGAGGGGACAGGAAGAAGATGAAACTAGTTCCTATGAGAACTTAAGTCATGTACTGAGAAGGAAAGGACTGATAAGCTTGGAGTCCGCATCAGCTCTAAGACACATAACATACATCTCGACCAGAGATTCAGGAAAGCAATTTATACCTTTAATAGGACTGATATTTCTATATCTTTCTCCAGATAAGATTTCGCACTCCATTTAATGGAAGCTTTAAATACTTATCTCATGAATATAGTGAATGTTTGTAAAGGAGAAAGGGAAATCAGATAAATAGATGAAGTACGGTTAGGATAAATATATATTTTACCTCTTTGGAAATGATGGGATTTATTGCCACGTTATCACAAGAAGCTTGAGTGTTTGAGTGTGTAAGATCGTTATTGTGTTACTGACCGATTACTGTAGACAACGTTGTTATCAATTGAAAAATTGAAACTTTAATTTGTGTAACTATTAAATGTTAACCGGGAGAGAGTTGTGGAGATCCGGTCATAACCCATCAAGCAAACGCAAAAGCGCAGGACCTTACAAGCAATAGACATTAATTTATTGTCTATAAACCAATGTCTGTTAGATAATAAATTAACCCTCTGGAATATGTAGAAGGTGAATATATATATAAGGGAATCACTTTTGACATTAAATATGTATCCCTGATGAATATTCAAGTCTTTTTATCGAAGAGTATGGGATAATTTTTGGATGAATACCGAAAGAGTTAGAATAATATATGTCGAGATTTTTGAAACACTTGTTATTCTTGGATGTCTTGATGCTTGTCAACACGTGCATCAACCCATAAGTGCAAGAAGGTGAGAGAATCGGATACATTAAACATGTGATCTGAATGTGAAAGAATTCTCACAAAAGAACTATGAAACTGCAATAGAGAATAGTCGATAGAGCAGTAAAGTTAGAAAAATGGGGTGTCAAATTTGACGACTGAAAGACAAAAATCATAATTTTATCACATACGATTTTGTGTGGAATCGTGACTCATTAGGGATCGCTTTATGAATGGACATATATGATCTTTTCACTAGTCTTTGTTAATTGTCACACTGAGAATAATTGCTGTAGATTTTCAACTGCAAAAAGAATGACAACACGTTAAGAAAATGCATGTGGTGTTCTTTTTTAACGCACATCTGCCAAGGTCTAGCCAAAGTAATAATTCTCTTTCGCGGGTCTAAAATCTTTGAGAAAGGTTTGAACTTTTACACCCTTTAATAGCGATGACTTGACTAACATGGCGTATGAGAATATGTGAACGACATTCCAAACAAGCAAATTTGGAGTTTTTATCACGAAAAATGATATAAAATTTGGTGGTATGAAAAATATTGACATAAATCTATCTCTCATAGCTCAACTTCACTCGCCACATACAATACAATAATACATACGATCTATCATCCCCATACTATTTGATTGTATGAGCACCAAGAATGAAAAGCTTGATCCATCGATCGTGACGAACGATCGTGGATCAAACTCCTTAAGGTCACAAGTGAACGAGAATTGATAAAAATCTTTCACATGCGAGTCAATCTCTATCCTAAAAATTTTGATTAAAATTTTTAATGCTTTCAATATCTTAAATAAATTTTTGATCTCAATTTTTGATCTAGAGGATCCAAGAACAACAAATTTGGATTGTTGCTATCCTAATTATCGCTAGCATATGACATTCTTTTTGTTTCTCACCATGGCTTTTTCCATATTCATTGTTGTGTTTTGAAATGCGACTCCACTCAGATGGGTTGCTTTAATCAAAACTTTCACAAAACTTTATGCTTTGGTCAAGTCCTTGACTTACAATAGCACTTGTGATCCGAACTAGCATGTTGAGTGACACTTCAAAAAAAGTTTGTTGTAGTCTATGCAGATTTGTGAAATGATAGTAATATATAATCATTATTATTGAAATAATATACTGCAGCAATAAACTCTCAATAAAATTTTAATGGGAATAACACTATGTTATCATTTGAAGGATCTCGATGTGGTATTGAAACTTAATGATAATACATTATTAGTATGTAATCCTCTCCATAATAATGATAATCAGAACGGTGGAACAAAATGACAAAATAAGTCACTGTATATACAAATAAAACTCATTAAGATATAAAAATTCCGTTGTTGCTTTAGTGATGCTATCTTATCATTCCATATATGAAGTCCGTCAAATTGATCATTAAACAATGTCTGAATGATCGTATAATATCAATGTTACAGTACCTATCCATTATATATACATTATAGATTTTATATTTTAAATTCAACAGAGAAATTGCTTCTAATTACAACAAAAGACATCAACTCGAGGAGTTCACTCTTACTAAATATTAAGATAACACTTTTGAGCGTTGTCCTATTAAAGACCCCTATAATTTTAAAGATTTAAAGATGAACATATAAGTGTATTATCTTATAAATACCAATAAAAATTAATTAATGTATTTATCTGTTTATTTAATAATGAGTTTTCCATATTTGTAATAACATCATTTATTTATAAATATATGACATTTCAGAGCTTTTCAAATTTTCGATTTATTCTACCTTGCAAAAAGAAACCTCAAAAAGTCAAAATCAAACTCCACAAGGTTAAACTCCTCTAAACAACTACGAATGTTGTTATATCGCTCCACGTTATGTTCAAAATTTCACAACAAGGATAACAAAAACTTTTGACTTTCACCTCGTTCAGTAATGATATAGAGACGTAACATATCTTTCTCCAAGGCCTTGTACAGACAACATGGAGGTGAGAAAACCATATATAAAATACATGTCGACGTGTTGGTCAGCGCAGATTTAGCCGTACGGTCGCGATTTAGATTTATTTTTGCGTCTACTAAGGAAAGGGGGTGCAGTGAATTTAATTTTTTTGTCCCACGGCGTGCACCCCCCCTTCTTTCACTGTACAACGCCGTGGGAAAAAAAAAATAAATTCACTGCACCCCCTTTCCTTCGACAGTCTAAATGTACATTTAATTCTAATCTGCGTTTGGTGAAAGTGAAACGACAGTCTAAATTTAAATATCTAAATTTAAAATATTAAATTTAAATATCTAAATTTAAATATTAAATTTAAACAACTATATTTAAAAATCTAATTTAGACTTGTCTGACGTAAATGAAACACATGGTTTCTAGAAATCACAAAAACCTATAAGCGCAGTGACTGTCTTGGAATCTCTCGAAGTATAAGTTAAATTCTATTTACAAATAAAGTAAATGATGAAACATAAATTACGCCCATGTACACTTCTAAGTGTACATGGGTGAATATAGAGACTATACATATACAGACGGAACATATCCATGTTTGTCATCCCTGTGCACAAAGAGCTTTTAGCGAATTGTCAGGACTAGCAAAAGAGATGTAAGTGTAAACGTTGCGAACTAGGGTTTTGAGTGGTTACTCTGATTAGAAAAGAAACATGCATAACTCTAACTACACTATCCTAAAAGGACAAATATATTATAGAGTCTTAACTATACTTCGTGCGACAAAACACTAATCCTCATGACACATTTACCTTGATTAAAATATAGCACGTTTATTCATGAACTTACATAATATAAGTAAAATGACAAGAGATACCTTCTAAATGAATAAATAGAGAGGTATACTTTCGTTAAAAATTAAGATAGTAAGTCATTTATGTTATAAATATAATTAATGTAAATTAATATCATTCTTACTTATAAGTTTTTCTCAAATTGGATTTTTTATTGGGTTCATTTGTTCAGATGTATTTTCAAGCTTATATTTAATTTCCCCTCCTCGGTACATCAAGTATACATATGACAATATATAATCATTTGTAATCTTTTATCGTATGATGATATCGTGTTAATCTTGTAAATTCAGTTTATTCCTCATCATCACGATTCAATTCCAAGTCGACTAACCAAATACATCGTAGATGTCATTTCAACACTACGACTGGAAAATAAATTCTTGATAGACTTTTTCTGACGAAGTCATTTGCAAGAACCGGAGGTCTCACCAAAGCATAAACTTTTGTTTGGGTTTATCAAGCCAATCCCTTCTCTCCTGATAGTCCCCACACTGATTGTAGTTACATGACATACATCTCCTCTTTTTCTCATTCAATCTAATCCATCTTCACGTCACCTCCTCCATGAGTTTTCTCTCTTGAGATCTTCGGATATTTTCATCCAAATTTTACTTATATACTGAGTTCATTAGCACATATACAGATGAATAACTTACAAAGACTACGCCATCGCTATAATGATATGTCGTTTATGTGCAGCAGATGATCAGTATTGAATTGCATAATGTGTTATCTTATCATTTATGTACACCGGGTATCTGACTGTTGGATATGTCATCAGGCCGCAATGTACATAACGAACACCAAATTGTCTTCTCCAATCAAAAAATGAATTTACATCTTATAAGCTTCCTCTACAAGTATAATTACAGTAGGACTTCAAGAGTATGTTGTTCCTAATCTCTCACTCTAAACCAAAATCTGTCAATCTCAGTGAGAAGTACTTAGAAAACCTTTCTTAACTATATCAAATTTACCTCAATTGGACTTCCTTACAGGAATATACATCAGTCACAAGAAGAGTGATCCACCCAACTAACCAAAGTACAGAACGGAAAAATTCACACTAAATCCAAATCAAGTCCAAAATCTAAATATGTTGGTGGCATCAGTAATATCTCATCCTAAGCTTTCTCAATGAAACCAATATCTCTTTCAACCGAGTCCTCTAGTCTTAACTACACCTCGTCAAAATTTAATGTCTTGTATAGTTTTACACTTCCGCTAATAACAGAACTCGAGAAGTGATGTGGAGAAGAGGTCCATGGATAACTTTTCAAAATTCTTTTTTGAGTTATGTCATCCACTTGCTCGCTGGTAAAACCCAAGAGAAGTGATCATATGCATCACTTTTCGTACTCAGTGTCAATGGACAAACCTCCCAAAGAAACTAGAAGACATCACTCAAAAGTGATCGGTGCACCATTTTTCAAAATCTGTGCCAAACTTCTCTCTACAGTTCCAGAAGTGATATGTGGATCACTTCTCGCCTTCTTTCAATATCTCCTTTCGATTCTAGTAGTGATAGATCGATCACTTCTTTGCTCAAACTCCAAACTCATCACGGGAACCAGTCTGATAAATCCGGACGATAATTATGTAGCACTTCGTCATCAAAATTCTAAATCTCACACGTTGGTTCCATTGACTAATCGATCCACAACACAATAGTGCTAACGAAGATTTTACAAAAGAAATTTTAGGCACATTTGTTAGTTGGGAGAGGTGTTCCATATGTGACTCAACTCATGTAGACTCTAGCCTCCTTACTTCAAGAGGTTTCACAGTTTGCTATTGTTTTGAGAGTTTTCTCTTTATTTTGGTTGGTGGTCCTTGCATAATATTCCACACTGAAGAGTTTTTCCATTGGTTTGTTCTACTCTTTTCTTTGTATCTCCATTTTGGTGTGTGTATGCATACATGACATGGATGCCCACTAAAGAAGACAGATAGTAGACTTCAATGCACACCAAAGAAAGTCTAGAGATTGCACCTAGCCATCTCATAACAAAAGAGAGTAAAAAATGATATTATCCAAATTAGTCATGATTTCAAAATATATCAACATAGTAAAGTTTTCATCAAAAATAGATTATATAGAACGCACTGGAAGGAGATTGTTTCGATGCACATTTTGATTGATCATTGTGCGTTTAACAATAACTAATAAAAAGTTTTTAACGAGGTGCAAGTATTTCAGTTTGAATGCTCCGTTGTTGTTAAACTCAAGGGAGCATCAAAGAAAGTATAACCCTAGCGTTAGTAGGTCACGGGGTAGTAAAGAAGAATTGCATATACACAAAACACAGAATATTAGCTGAGATATATAATAGTATAGTATAGTATAATATAATATAAAAATTACAGATGATACCACATGTTATCTCAAAGGAGTCTCTTAGATGCCAATAATTCAAGATATTTTTTACGAATTTTCACTTGTGTCTAAATTACAAATCAATAGGGGAAACAACAATTATACCCTTTGGGACTTTGGCAAATACCAGTAAACCAGATGATGGTCCCTACTGCTGGTTAGCATGTAATGAAGTGGAAAGATTCTTAGGAGTCCTTGTTAGCAAAGAATACGAAGATATCAAAAGCTAGAAATAATTATTCATTAAATTAGCTCAATCTATCACGATACGGAGACTTAAAGATTTAATGATTTTTGGATGCATCACAGCCGTCAAAACATACATCGCCGCACAAATATGGTTCATGGCTTTCGGTCTCGGTCTAGGCCACCCGCAAGAAACTCGGCAAATCAACTATGTGCGCTTCGCAGATGATTTTCTTATTGGAGTCATTGGTCCAAGAGCTCTGGCAGAAAGGATACGCGGCTTGGTTACACGATTTATTGAAGTGCGGCTTAAGCTTAGGCTTAACCTGGATAAGACCTGTAAACCCATTCAATCTCGCCAGAATATTTTTAGAAGGAGTAATATGCATCACACTGCAAAAATGACGAACAACTTTAATCATTTTTACGAAATATCAAATGTTGAAGTAGGTCAACAGCATAAACCTTTTCTACAACGGGACAACCCGCCTGGGTTTTCATTTAATAAATTATTGTAATAATTTACATTTGCGGCCAATTTGCACCAATAATACTAATGAAGATCCAAGCAATGCTTTGGAGTTTCATCCAAGCCAATAGATCTTTAGAA
The DNA here is from genome assembly GCA_036924285.1 of Asterella californica. NCBI lineage: Eukaryota > Viridiplantae > Streptophyta > Marchantiopsida > Marchantiales > Aytoniaceae > Asterella > Asterella californica. Next base: position 42,561,367 of record JAYKYS010000001.1, read on the forward strand.
ATAGAGAGTTCTAATAAATACTTTCCGCCTTGGACACATACTGTCTTATGTCATTCTTTTTTCTTTGCTGGGTTGAATGCTATGGATCTTGGTTCTCAACTCCGAGCGATACATACCAAATTGATTTTGAATTTGATCACCGAATTTTCTCATAGTTGGACTATTCTCCCCAAACAATTTATTCGTGAGACTACTCTTTTATCTCACATCCTTATGAGTGATCCAATCTCTAGTATATTGATAAGATCCCCAAGATGGAGAATGTTTTTGCAAGCATGGCTAGAAGTCATTCAAGTTACTCTCATTTTTTAGATTTTTGGTATTTAAATCAAGAAGTCATTTGATTCAGTCATTTCATTCGCCCCGATGGAAAAACATTTGGACAATTCAAAGTTGATAGGATATTAACGTCGAATCACATGATATACATATATGAGATATTTCTCTTTTAAATTTTAAAAGAAATTAGACATAAATACTCACTGCAAGAGGGCAGAAGACTCATATTGATTCAAGAAGCTCTACCAATAGATTAGAGATTGACGTTATTGCAAAAAGAAAGATTACTCCTCAACTTGGAAGTTGGATCATCCATTCTCAAGAAGCAACAAGAACAACCCCAAATAATTATAAAATAAGAAAATGTATTTCATATAAATATATTATAGACGAATATATACTCATAGAAACAAACTGCAGTCGAAAGTCCTCTCCAAATGTCACCCTTCAATTAGCCAAGAGATTAGCTCTGCCAGCTATAGTTCAAGTGTGCTTTCAGAATCCAAGAGATGCACTTCCAGTGTTACATATCACTAGGATTCGATTGGGTGTGGCGGCGAATTCTCTGTTTGAAAAGACTATTGCAACAAGACACTTAATGTTAAATACTGTTGAAACATTTCAGTCCTCAATTTTATGGAAAATGAGAAAGAGATCTTCAAAATACTCTTCAATGGTCTCAAACGTTCAAATACATCCATGACCAAGTTCTAGACAGGAAAAGTAGACTTTTATGCACCTTGATGATAGGTAGCTTCAACAACTTAGATTTTTCGACAGAGGAGAAACACCACCAAGTTCTCCAACTCATGTTAACCATCTGGAAGATTTTTCACTCTGAACTTCTTCGATCAGTATGATTAGCAAGTAACTGAAAAGTTTTTGACAAGATCACCACGTATAGTATTGAATCATGGAACAAGATAAAGTTATGAGTTTACCAACTCATCCAAGTACACTTTTGTAACCTCCTTGACCAGCACCATCTGAAAGGTCAAGAATTTTAATCTCCTACAAATCCTTTCTGTATATTCTATAATTTTATCACGAGTGATACTTGCATTGCAAAGATTTCAAAAGATAAGAGACTCATTCTCTCTTCTTCTTAAAATTTACAATTATTTCTCAAGGGTTGTATTTTTGGACAATGTGAGATAACGGTAGAGTGTGAACTCCCTCTTAATGTTTAACAGTATTAATAGATCAGACTTTAAACAGTCATCCGTGTTTACTCGCATTTTTTGTTACTGTATAGATACATTTTGTTGGATGATGTGTGATAAAGTAGAGTGTGACCTCTCTCTCTTAATGTTCAACACTATTGATAAATAATATTTTCAACAATGTCATAAACGTTTACTCAAATCATTTGAAATGATTTATCGAGACTATTCAATTAATCTATCGTCTATAAAATCAACAAACTGTCCGAAACCGTCCTTATTCCTTGGATGTTTGAATAAGCAACCCAACGACGTATGGGAAAAAAAAGAGAGAGCTTCGATCAATCTTTATACGCTGAGATACTGGAGGATCCTCCAAATTGTCTATTGCTTTACAGTTAGAAACAATCAGAATTCATGTCGAGTGGTAAGATGTCACTCCTTGAGACGGAGGAAGGCGGGAAGTGATTCCCTCTCTCAGCTCTATATTTCAACCCACGTCTCCTACTTACTACGGGACGACTAGTATGCTGAGACAAGATTCTGACATCAACACGAGAAGAGACAGCTCGTGTTTTACCAAATTTAGCGCAGGTTCCCGCTTGTCGTCTCCAGATCACTTCAAAGTTCCTTTCCACTTGCCGCCAGTGCTCGGAACAAACCTATATTTGTGTTTCTCTCCCGTTTCACCTACTACTACTTTCTACTGGTAACTGGCCTTCTCGTCCCTCTGGCTTTCTACAGACGTGCAGCTAGTACGACGAGGACGACGACTCCTGTCTGATAATGGTCGTTCACAGTCGTTCGTTAACCGTATTTTGCCACGCATTAGCTGTCTGACAGGCGTTGACGAGTGTTAATTGTGCAAGTCCCGATGGTTCTGAAGAAGCTGCAAATATGTGGTCCTATGGACCGCATGAGCTCAAAGAATCACGCTGCTAGGAAGTCAAATCGACGATGCGATGTTCCCGTACTTTTGTTTCTTTCTTGTGGTCCAGCTAATGCCCTCGATCAACAGAGTTCATGGGGGCTCTAGCAGAAGAAGAGTCTGAAAATTCTGGATACGAAGCGAGAGGAGTACGTCCACCCATGTACAGTGCGAGTAAATAATCGCTGAAATGGACAATTCGCCAATCACCGTGGCGGGTCGGAGTGGGAGAGGCATTCCCGATGCATGAATCCGGCAAAGCGTTCAGTTACTCTATACGGGGACGAGCACGTTGATCATGAGGCGGTTTAGCCTTTAGGTACGAAAGCGGTTAGGTTACAGTCTGGTCTTCATTATCATCCATCCGGTCTCCTGTCAACGCCCTTGATGTAGGCCTTACTCGGTATGAGTCAAGCTTCACTGGGAGCGCTGAGCGTGATATGCGTCAAAGTTGTATATCCCGGTGTTTCAATCCCTGAGAGTCGTGGATACTTGTCATGTCCCCATGTTTCCTGTGAAGTAGAGGGTGCGGACCTGTTGTTTCCGCTTTTCCACGAGAAAAGGAGAGGATACTTCTTGTTTACTTTTAGGAATATTCGCTTGTTCGATAAAAAATATCAGACTTCGGAGATTCTGCTGCTTCCCACTCAGATCGTGAGATATAAGGCTATCTACTACGTCTACTTTGCGGTGCTTCATGCTGTTGACAAATCAAATCAAACTCCGCCCAGCTGTAACTTTGCTATATAAACTCGGGCCCAGATGATAATTTCTCATAACTCTCAGAGTAAGGGACGTCGATGTATCTACAATCAATCGTAAACCTCGAACGTTGGTCACGCTTCGGGTACCACTTGTACGCACTGAGAAGTGGGGAATCTAATCATTATCATCGGTTCAAAGCTAGCACGCTGACTGATCCATCTAACTTCGTTGTAATTGACTTTGTCATTCTTCGGAGAAAGTAGAGGTTTAGCGCGAAACTAGGTGGATTTTTCGTCTGGACTTTCGAAAAGTGAAAGTGTAAAACGCATCGGTTCAGATCGCGGAAGAGATTGACAGCAGAAACGAGAAGGAACACCCGCTTTTCACACTCGGAACTGTGCATCCGAAGTGAATACACGATTGTTCAACTCGGTTGCAAAATGAGACGGAGTGTACAAACATAAAGGACACTATATCGAATCCAGTAGCAGTTGCGCATGCACGCGTTCGGATTCAAACCTGTTTGATAAACCATGGCTTCAGTCAAGGTCTGAGAGAGATGTTACGATGTATGGCAGCAAAAACCCAACACTCATAGCACTACTCCAACAAGGGAGGAAAAGCTTCCAACAAGGAAGGAGTCTCTCGCAACCTTTTCACATTAGGGGTTGGGACCCGTAACTTAGCTGTGCACTAAGTATAATAAGTGTGTATTTACAGGTTATACATAGTAGCTTCAAGAGATTGTACTACGTATATCAACAAGAAAGAGACGGACGGAAGAAGGAAAGAGAAACTAGAAATCTCACGTTGGAAAGTGAGTTCGTCAATTGCAACCAGAGTATATCGGAAGGCGGAAGAAAAGCGATCAGAGTAATCAAATCGTTTGACTGCAGATTAAAGCTATGTTGCAGCAGGAGCTTGCCACCGACAGAAGCTTCGGTTTTACCCAACCGGTAGATCTTCTGTATAACTTGGTGTTTTCGTCAACCGTGGCAGTTCTATGCTTTGAGTGTTATTACACGAGAAAGAGCTCACGAATCGAACGGCTCCAGCTCTCCAGCCGGCTATCTAGGGCTGGGCACCCTTGTGGTTCTTATATCCCGTACGCGAAGTGAAGAGAAAGCTTGAGAATCAATCCGCCTTTCCACTGAACTAAATGCAAACTTCCAACTCCAGAAGGAGAGGCTGCAGTATTCCCCAGCTGTCGATATCATAAGGAGAAACGTGGGTTAAGAAACCTGGGAAGTTGAAGTTGGAGCTCGATATATGTGACAGCATTGTTAAGGTCCTGGAGTCGGAACTGTGGGCAGCAATTATTACACCAGGAAGGGGACTCGGTAGTACGAAGAAATAAGGACCTGAAATTTATTCCCTTGTTTAAGATTAATCCATTTTATAGTCAACGCACTAATATCTAACAATATGATTCAGACTCCAAGCGTACGTTCAGGGCACACAGACATGAGAGACTGAATGATGCTCTAGGGACGGCGAGGGTTTGGACTCTGGAGAAGAACCCCATCATGAATCGTCATGCTCGACGCTGGATCGTATAGGACCTGGTTTCGGTAGATGGTCTGGCCAGATTCGACCCTGGTTCGGAAATTAAAGCTAGTCATAGGTCTCCATCCATTGACTTCGGTCTAACTGAAGGACTTGACGGGTCGACTACGTTCACTTATGAGTGGAAATTGACCCGAGAGCTACAGTATGCGGAACCTTGTCCCCAAGTCCACGCCAGTGAAACTTTTGAGTGACACATGTACACGGTCATTGCTGTAACTTTCATCCACTAGCCAAACCAGCCGAGAGTGATAGGATGGTATGGGATCGTGGTCTTAGAAATAAGACCGGTTGTCGTTGCTGTTTGATGTGGTTACAATTTCTCACAGGCAGCGGAATGCTTCATTTACAAGATAGACCCAGATCTCATGCATGCTCCGTCGTCACGCACTAGAATATCAACGAGCCATTCACGATGAGCACATACAGATAATCCAGCGTGGGAATCCAGCGCCCACGAGTCGTTACCAGCTTGACGCCTGTGTGGACCGTCGATCACGTCAGACTTGTCATGCTTCTGTCTTGAGGGGTACGAGAATCATGTCGCGTAGCATGTCACGCCTATGAGGCCTGCACTCCAGAAGCCTACGTGTCACCGTGCTTTCATAAATTCACGGAGACTTTTTGTTAATCAGCGAATTGAATATGATGGGGGCTAGAGTCCACTCCCCCTTGCGAGCTCGTTCTGCCCTTTCTCGAGTGCGTCTCGACACGAAGAAATGTTTTAGAGTCCAGCTGAGATCAAATTAACTTCGGTGCGCGGCATAGTATACCTTCGTGTCTTGTCTCGATACATTTAAGTCGGGAATTCCTTTTTCTCCTTTCTTATGGGCTAAAGCGTCGAAGGCACAGGCGCTGGCCAACCATTTCGCCAACATGTTATCACCAGTATAAATTCCTTTGACTTGCGGCCTGCGGCTGTGGATAAGAGTAGCATGATTCCACGTAAGTAACTGTTTCTTGCCAAGTACTTGAAATGATTAAAACATTCATTCACTTGTAACTTGAGTAACTGCAGTACTACCGTGGGATTAGATCGTTCATTTATGCGAGACCTTACTTCGATCTGTTCAGCGCTAGCTTTGAACTGCTAAGCGGAGACAAGTGGGCACTAGCTAATCAGTCAGTTAAACAGTTGGAGCTTGTATTAATGCCTGGAACTTGTATCACGTGATAATATGCTCATATAGCGCGTATTCACGTCTCTTGAAACCCCCAAAGAGTCACGGAGGCTCGGGACTCCTTACTTGAGGAGGCTTCGCAGCTTGTTAGACATGGCTAGAGTTTCGAGGGATAGCTGACCTGATATTTGCTCATAGCTAGTGTTTGTGATATTTCCCTCCACCTTTGGTTTAGCGGTCCTCGCCTTATAGTTTTTTTCACTTGATTGTTATGTTATTTTCTTTCAGCATGAAGGGACAAGGTATTGTTCCAGATGAGGTTACTGCAGTGTCTTATATATGTACAATAATCTGAAGTCTATGATCCATAAGGACACAGATTGGACCTTGGTAAAGCTGCATAGTTTCTGTAGATTGCATGGAACACTGGTCCAAATTTCAGTACAGAAGATCCGGGGAAGGTCTGACTTTATCCGTTACTTGAGCCAATATCAGGTCCCCCATCATCCGGCTTGAGTTCTCAGCCGTGGAAACATCTGATCACTTTCCGACATTTCCGTGGCAAGATTCACACAGCTTTACCGATACACTGATATATATATATATATTTCGACCTTCGGTTCGGCAGAAACTCTTACGATCTCGGGACGGATTGCTTCAGTTTCATGATGTAGAAAAAGTTGAAGATGGCTCGCAAAGAAAACTCAGCTCAAGCCTTTTTCCATAGTGAATTTTACAGGGTTCAGATGAGAAGTTCGTAAGTGTAAACTTTCAGGCATTGTAAAGGATTGCAGAATGAGGGTATAAATTAGAATCATAATTTTCCGCCGATATTCAGCAGATGTCCTTTACAGGAATACACTATTTACGTCAAGAGACGAAGTGATACGTAAGATTTATAGCAAAACCCTATAAAAATCTTTACGAGAGTTACGTGAGTTCCATAAAAGCCAGGTTTGAGTGTCCCTGTGTAAAAGTGGTTTGTTTATATTCCTTTCGTGAAACCAAACAATGGTTGTCAGGTGCAGATTGAGGTTCTGGTCTGAACGAGCTCACCACAAAAGGCGAGGCGTACTACGTACAGGGGCATGCGAGTATTTTCGATTATATAATGGTTTTAACTTACTTTGCGGCAGAGCTCCTCGATCTCAGCCTCACCTGTCTGTCTGTACATGGCACTACAAAAGCCATGAAACTCCGTGCTGCTTGAGGAAGGAACTGCGCCTTCTGGAATCAAGCTCGATATCTGAATATCATGACACGTTGGGCTTGAGCTCTCGAACCAATAGCGGATAGGAAAAATATAGATTTTTTATTGACTTGTTGCGCGGCTCGGTGAATGTACTTTTGACTCTAGAGTCTATATATGTGGTCGTTGTCAACGGAGCTGACACTCGAGTCCTCACACTCGTTAGGTCGTTGTGGGTAGTAAGACGTGGAGCTCCGTGGAATCTTCATGATAGACAAAAGAAAAGTACATATCGTAGGTGACATGCCCGCCCCAAGCTTGAACGCATGTTAATGCGTGGTCGCACTCGTACCTTTTCCCCGCCCACAACCTAGCGTATCAAGGATGTTGATCCATGCGTCGATTGTCGAAGAGTGAGGTTGGGTGGGGTCAATGATGTAATGCCCTCAGTGGTCCTCGTCACTGCTGCTTGTATTTTACTTTGCTCCTCATCTACGAAGTCTAGATTGCTCTCATCATTCATCATAAGAACTTTGGAGTTTGGTGTTCGACGTTTGGCGCGGGCTTCTTCTGTTCCGCTATTAGAGGTGTCAACGTCAAGAGGAATTATCCATTCACGGGCGAGGGAACCTTTGCCGTAACTCATCGAGGGATGATGTGTGGAGTTTTATACTACGTTCAACTTTGTGACAGGCACTACATCCTACATCCACGGGTAGTTGAGGAGGGTCTCAAACATGACCGTGTAAAATATTGAGTATTTCTCACTTAAATAACGACTAACTTGGTATGACGGTGAACATGCGAGTACAGAGACCACTTACTTCTCGAGAAGTAACATTCAGTTTGTGTGAAGTTGTGGAGGAGCGACAGAAAGAACTTTGAAAACGAGAGCGAGAAAATATGACGAGTGAAGAGAATAAGTCGGATGCAAACAGTCTCGATGAGATCGAGAGTGATGTAAGAAGTATGATAGAGTTCCTCTCGCCGAGTGATGTAAGAAGTAGTGATAGACTTCCGATCGTTAATGACCCCCAAAACTCTCGAAGCGGTGAAGAAAGCACGAATTCATCTGAATTCAGATGATTACGAAAAATTTGTAGCTTACATCGAGGATGAATAGAACTTTACCGCGTTACACAGAGCAGGACGGAAGATCAAAGTTGGTGCGAGAAAGTTTCTTAGCAAAGCCACTGCGTTTGGGATTATTACGGCTCAACTGGCAAGAAAGAACGGATTCCCGGCAGTGATAGGTGTTGAACTGAAAAACGATGTAGATATGTACAAGAAATCAAAAGAAATTCAAGATAGCATAGGCCGAGGACTTACTGAGGATGAGATGTTGACAGCGATGACATTGGAGGAAAATTGAATAGAAAATGTTCTCATTTTTTCGATGAATGTTGTTTTTAGAAGTCGTGCAAACATTGATCCTCATGCTCTGTATTCCCAAAGAATACCGTCCGAAGAAGAGGTCTTAGGTTATGACTCTCGGCGCCAAGTCGAGAGTTCACTTCCATATTATGTCTTGAGAATATTCGATTTGAAGAAGATGAAGACATGGATATTTCACAGTGCAAATATCAAAGTTTTGAGGAAGAGACAAGTCCTATTGTTGAAGATGGAACCATCAACGAAGACGAGGAAGGAGGAAACGGAGAGACTAGTCGAGGAACCTCTATTGTCTCAGATATTCCTCAGTCTATGTAAGAGACATGTAAAAATCAAAGATCAACAAACAGTAGAAACATGAAAGTGGATGTGTTGAATTTGTATGAAGTGAGCATCAAAGAGAAAGTCCAGGATAGAAAAGTTTACGTTGAATATCGTATGACATCATTGGAAGAGAAAAAAAGAGCTAGAGAAAGTCAAGAGAAAGAAGAAAATAGAAAGAGACACACTTCATTATTCGTTGAATTACACAAAACAAGTAAATCGTTCGAGGAAATAAAAGATATTATCGAGAAAGAAGTTCGATAGCATGTAACATATGTTTTTCTCTGAGTAAAAGTTTGTTAAAGTATGTGCCAATCCGTCACTGATCCTCGTGATTCTCCAAGTCGTCTTCATTCTCCTCAACTGGCTCAAAAAGGTCTTCATTTGTACTTGTTGTTTGGTATGATCTTAAGAACTCAGCTAGCTGCACTGTCTCCCCTCTCTTTCTGAACAACTTCACTCGTTTTCCAGCAACAGGAAGCCTTAAAGGGGTACAATCTAGCTCCCGCAAAGAATAAGTAGCATTCTGATGTACATCTGAGACAAGGTAGGGGTCAAACCATCTCCTCAAAAACTTTCGAACTGTAGAGTGTTGGTTCTTAAATGTACTATCGTATACCAACACCCAGTCTCCAACATGTATCGGTTTTGGTCAAAGTTGCTTCCTCATTATTGAAGAAATCTTGTACGTACATAGACCGACGTAAGGAGTCAGCTTGTTTCTGCGATTAATCGGTGGAGGTTTTAGAGAATTGAGAAGTCCAATGCATGCGCGCAAGGTGTCATTGGGTTCAGATCTGTGCAGGCTACTGGTTAAGACGGTTCTTGAAGAGACGAATCGAGGGATGTGTTCTGGGATAAATTGAGATGCAGGAAGTGGATTTGAGAGCTTCAGTGATATGTGAAGGAGAGTTGGACCGTTCAGGCCGTTCCAGAGTCCAAACTTGCTGTCCTTGGATCCATCGGGATCAAAATAATGAGTTCCTCAGGAAATTGAAGACGATACGAAGTTTTTTGAGTGAAATTAGCTCGCAAGGAAGCGCTTACGTCAGATTTTTGTTCGCCTACGATCTGAGATTGGGTTGTTCTTCGCGATCGGTGAGCCAAGCTCTTCGTTCCTGGTGCTTATGCGATCAGGGAGTCTTCATCTACGCATAAGAGGACCATGTATGGATTGAATTGTTGGTTTGGGTGTGATAAGCGATTTTGAGTCGCAGGGAGTCGGTTTACGTCAGTTTTTTGCAACCTGCGACCAAATGTCTTGCGTGGTTTTGTAAGGAGAACTCCAAACGGCTTGTTTGGAATGTCATAGACACTAACCAACAGATGGATCGAACTTCGAGAGAGAAGAGTTTGAGAGATCTTGCAATGATAAGACACAAGTTCACGAAGAAGACCCTTGAAGAGCTGAAGATTGGATCTGATGGGTCTCTTCTACCAGAAGAGAGGATGTGCTTCAAGGAGATGCTTTCATGACATAAGAAAGCATTTGCTTTTGAGCCACATGAGATGGGTGCGTAGACCCGTATGTTGTTACCCCGATGGTTATCTTCACGGTACCGCATGTGTCATGGAACTTGAGACCAATTCCAGTACCGCGGGCTCACTTGCTTAAACTAGTGGAGTTGTTGAAGGAGAAGATGCGAATGAAGATCTTGGAGCCGTCGTTTGCACCGTATTCAAGCAGATGGTTTACAATGTCTAAGAAGAATGGGTCGTTGCGATTCATCAAAGACATGCAACCGGTGAACGTAGTAACAATCAGAAATGCTGAGGTGGGATCGATTGTGGATGAGTTTGCTGAAGCGTTTGCAGGAAGAGCAATTTACTCAATGAGAGATCTTTACTCAAGGTATGATCAGTTTCAACTAGTGGAGGAGAGCATAAGCTTCACGACAATGAGGACACCTTTGGGGTTGGTTAGGATGTGTATCTTACCACAGGGAGCTACCAACTCGGTAGCACACATGATGAATGAGATGAATCGAGTTCTAAAGGACTTCATCCCTAAAAAGACGATGCCGTTCTTGGATGACATCCCCATCAAAGGATGTGTAGAGGATGAGAAGAATGAAGCATTAGATCAGAGAGGTGTCAATGATATGTCATCGATCATATCTCGACTTGAGGAAGTTCATCTCACGCTGTCAAGTGCGAAGTCTACATTTGGGATTAGAGAAGTCTTGATCTTTGGTCATTTGTGTGGATCATTTGGTCAGAAGCCAAACCCGAACAAAGTGGATGCAATTGGGAGGATGAAGGAGGTTTGCAACTCGGATGTGCAGGTTTAGAGGGGGTGAATGTCGTGTTGCACGTGGGTCTATATAATGAAGACTAGTAACAAGCTCTTGTGTACGTAGTTGTGAAGGAAGCTGCCCTGTAGCTTATCAAGCTCGGCAGGAGCTAAGCTAGGGCTATGCTTGACAAGTTGCCCCCTAGCTTGAGATGAAATATCACCTTGAAGGAGGCGAAAAGTTCCAAAATGCAGAGCTCGTCGAGAAGAGTGACTTCATACTTTCGATTTTGAGAAAAAGTGTTATAGGTGATAGTTAGTACAAGTCTTAAGCTGTAAAAAGTGCGAAAGAGGGTAGTCTGTCGATTCTAGCTCGTGACTCGAATCCATGATCTGACAGCATGAGTGTGTAGGTGTTCGATAGATCTTATCAAACCTCTCCTTGTTCTCAAGTCGAGCCGCCTTCAGCCTTCGTTGCATTTCTGCAATATCCTCTTCTCTACATTCTAACTGTCTGATTCGTAGCAAGAGAAGTTGTACATGATTCATATTGTCTTCCCATAGCAAGGTAGCTCAGGTAAGAAAATCTTCTTCTGCTGGCATCATCGGTTTCTGCCCCAACATTAATTCAATGGACATGTATCCCGTAGTAGAACTGTGAGTTGTTCTATCAGCCCATAAAGCAAAAGAGAGTAACCTAGACCACTCTCTATGCTTACCATCACATGCCTTCACCAAAGCTTAAACTATTGATGGATGTCCTCGTTCGCTCTTGCCAATCTCCTCTGGATTCATTGCAATAGTAAGCTTGAGCTTCACACCATATCGAGTAAAAAACTCTTTCGCTTTTGTATTTCATAGTTCTCCTCTATCTCCCCATAGTTCTCCTACAGACCCATATCTACAGATAATATCCTCAAGAACAAACCTACATATCCCCTCTGTGGGCTTCGTCCTCAAAGTTCGTCCTTCTACAAAGTTGGAGAGATCTTCACGAGCCAAAATCAAATATCACATAACCCATAGCCCTGGAGGCATTATCACCAAGTCGAGAACCCATTGGAAGTGAATGCAAAGTGGATAAGTCGGCACAAGATCATCCTTATATCGCATCTTTGAGTAAAACTGACAATGCAAGCAAGAACTGACATAGTTCTTCACGTCTCGATATAGACCTTTCCACAAATATCTTTTCTTCAACTTGACATAAGTAGCCCAAATTCCTCGATGTCCGGCTCACAAGGTATCATGGAACTCCTTCATTAGTTGCTGCTTAGTCTACAAATCGTCCACTACTCGTATGAACATCCCATCTCTCCTCTGCGGCCGTCTCCAAAGATACCCATCACGTAGAAGATAGTTGTACGCTTGTTTCTTTATCTCCTTGAACTCTACTTCGCTCCAACCCTCTTGTCTTTCCAACGTACCCAGATAACGTCTTATGTTACGATAGTCTATTTGTGTAAAGCTCCTCTCTAAACATCAACGGCTCCAAGTCTGTAACCAGTCGACCAACCTGACACCGAGCATCTTTTCTCTCTTCTTCCTCAGCTTCTGAAAACATGACATCCTCGTCTACAAAACGAGCCTTACAACATATCTGCAACCACATTCTCCTTCTCTTTTATATGATTTAGCTCTGGATTCAAGCTTCTAATATAGGCAATCCAACATAACATCGCTATTTCCGGCATGTTACAGTTGGATATCATGCCCAGTTGAGGTAGACAATCTGTCTCTAAGACTACATGAGCAGCAATCAGAAACTCACGGTCGGTCTTCATCGCTGTAATCACTCTCCACAACTCACGCTTCACTTGAGGATAATCTCGTTGCTTATCTGTCAAGATCCTAGCTCCAAACCTAGAGGTGAACCGCATACCACAGGCATCATCTTGATCAATCGCCCAGCCAATCGCCTTTGGGCTAGTATCTACTGTGACAATGACATGTCTTCCACGCTCATAGTCTACTCTTCTCAACACAGGTGGAGACTGCAGAGCCTCCTTCAGCTTATTCATAGCTTCTCTATGGATTGAAGTCTACACAAACCTCTTACCCTTCCTCAGTAATGCATACAAAGGCTCCGCAACATGAGCATAGTGAGGAATGGATAGATGGTAAAATACACAAGCTCTTAGAAAGCGTCGAACCTCTGTGATATTTTTACAGTCCGCCATCCTAGCTATAGCGTCAACCTTCTCTGGATTTGGTTGTCTTCCAAAAGCACCACACAGATGACCAACCACTAAAATCTCAAACACACCAAACTTGGACTTAGCTCATGACAGGGTGAGATGTACCTCATCCAGGCGAGTCAAGATATGTTCTACATCCTTGATATGGTCTGCAACAAACCTCCTACATCCATTCGCAAGTACTGCTTCATCCTTGTCTTCAATCGCACAACCTTTTATAAGAATATCATGTAGAAACGAAATGATAATGTCATGTACAAATTCTCATAGTACCTTGTGCATCGCATTCTGCATATGAGCCACCGAGTTCATCGTTCCTTGAGGAAGAGTACACATCCGCATCAATCTCAAAGACGTACGCATAGTAGTCAGATCTCGACTTTCTAGAGCCAGCTGAAACTGATCATAACCAAAATATAAATCTCCAATGAAGTAGATAGCTCTCCCTGCAAATGCCTCTACTACTTCATCAATCACAAGACCCGTCTCAACATTACGAATGGTGATATTATTCGCAGGTTGTAGATCTTGAATGAAATGCAAGGCTCCTGACTTCTTGGGTATTGTGAACCATCTGCTAGAGTACGGTCTCATAGACGGGTCAAGTATCCCCATCCGTACTTTCTCTTTCAACAACTCAATAAGTTTAGGCAACAAGACACGAGGAACCGGAATCAGTTTTAGATCCCAAGGCACATGAGGGAGTGGCGCTATCACCTTTGGATCCACACAACCTATCTCTCCTGCTGAAAAGAAAAAGACTTTATCATGATCCACTATCACTTGCTCAAAAATTGTCTTCTCAAACTCTGTCAGAAAATCACCCCCTCCTATATGGAGCTCCTTCAACGTCTCCTCGGTAAACTGATGCCTTTACTTATCTATGATCACGCAATATAGGCTCGTCCTCACTAACTGTACTTGCTGCTAGGAGTTAGTAGGTAGTTGACCTGCTATCGATCTCACCTTTTTCAGTACAGATTTGTACTTTGCATGGACGTCTGCTTCTTGAGAGAGTGCACATCAATAAACTACTTCTCTTCTCTCACTATTCTGCATCGGATGAGGAAAGAACCGCACATACGTAGCAATCTCCTCATATATGTGTCGAGAGTGGATAGAGATCACCATCATACTATCTTCTCCTTTCATTAATCTGCTTACACTGTCCAATCAATTAACAATTGACTGTACAAACACAAACTCTTCAAACAAGCCAGAAATCACATCATCTTCAGGTAGAACTCCTGCACACCACAGCTCTAATACATGTTTCACCATCCATCTTTTTGTATTTTCTCCCATGTCTTCAACTCTTGTAAACTGACTCCACCCATCGTCCTCAAACATCAGCAATCCAGACTGCCAACTCTGTACATTGCACATGTCTCTGAGTCCCTGTACATATCTCACTTTCGATCGTTCTACCTTGTACTAATTCTGACGGGATCTCATCAATAGATTCTACACCTCTGTCTTCTCGCTCTATAGGAGTGGACTGCGAAAACCCTTACATCTCTTCGTCTGAGAATCTCTAAGGATTTGTCGATTCCGATCATATCTTGAACGAACAGTCAAAAACTATACTGAGTACTTGTCTCTCAGGACTCTGAACTCTAGCATAATGAGACCCATCGTTCATTATCTTTGTCTCCATTCGAACAGCAGTGATGTATGGTTGGTCTAGTAAGACATGATAGGAGGCAGACGATTGTACAAAGAATTGATGATCAACCTCTATCTCTCCAATCCTTACACATATATTTGGACAAGCTCCATACAACTCATCCTTTTGATTGTTAGCAGCACGGAGTATCCAACCATGGTTCCTCTCGATCGGCCATTGCTTTTTCTTATACACCTCCTTGGAAATGATGTTGATTTCTGACCCGTGATCCACAAGTGCAGGTACCGGTTCAGAAAATCCTCCAAATTGAACATGCGTCTCTGTTGTCGCTCGTGTCCAGTGCTTCTGTTTGAAATCGCTGTCTGTGCTTGACCTATCCTCCTCAAACTCTTCATCTTCATTCTCAATAACAGCAAGATCAGCAACCCATACTTCATACTTATCATCTCTGAACCCATCAATATCAATAGCATCTACTGCTCCAACCATCTGACTACCTAGTTGTTCAGCCAACACCTGCCTCTTTCTCTTCATGGTGTCAATTATCAACTCATGAAACTCTCTCTTTGCGATACCCAGTACCTCACGAAGAGTAAACTCAACTCTAGCATCCACAATGCATTGCTCCAGAACAACACGCAAGTCTGTTGCTATTTCGATGTCTGCAGCTAACTTGTAGGCTGGAGCTTTCTCTTTTTCTTGAGCTGTAATCCTCTTACCCCGTACTCTATTTGTAGTAGTAGCCTCCTGTGGCAAATCCTGTACACCTTTCATAGGATCTACTGCAGGTGGTGGAGCTATATAGGTAGAGGGTACATCTCTGCAGCAGGAAACCTACCAGTTGGTACAGATGGTGATGGTTCTGCTGCTCTCCTCCTCGTAACCCTCCGACTGTCACTATCATTTGATACCCCTGCATCTAGGTCGGAAGCATCTCGTCGTCTTTTGTCTTTCACTATAGCATCTTGTTCGCTACTCACTTCTAAAACGGTCGAATAGAAGTTGCATCTACTGGGTCTCTCCATCTAGTAGCCCTCCTAATGCTTCTGCGCCTCTCTTCATCATTTCAACTGAGACCTCAGCAGCTTGCTCAACCATAGTGAGATTAGAGCGCACCTCAACTCTCCGTATATACATCAGCTTCTGCAGAACTTGCAGTCATCGCTGTAGTGTTCACACCAGTAAGTCCTAGAAGTGAACTTCTTATTCCTCCTCTTCCAAAATATATGTTCAGGGGTTGATAATTGACTATGTCTTCTCGCAAAGCAATCGCTAAGTCTTGACAGTCTCCTCTGAGATGATTTGGGTTGTCGCACTGTATACATCTCCTGGTAAAGGTTCCTCTTACAGGTCGAGCACCTGGTGCGACTGGTCGTTGGTCTCTCCTCAAATCAGCCATCTCAATTCTCAAATCTCTCAATGGTTGAGTGAGCTCTTCAATCAAGTTATTCTGGTTTCGGTTCTCAACAGGTCGTTGCTGCTGTCTAGGTCCTCTCTGTGTTGGGATAGACACTACAGAAGCTTGGGGAACCACTACAGGTGCTTGAAGAATCACTATAGGTACCTGAGGTATTATCTGAGACATTATAGGAGGAACTATCAGGAGCTGAGGAGCTACTCTCTGTTCTGGTAAGGTTTCTAGCTGTACTGCCATCCTACCTCTACGTTGTCTAGCAAGAGTAGATACTTCTTCTTCCACTCTCCTCCAATCAGATGTAACTCCTTCTTCAGCTCCATGATCAGCTAACATGAAACAAAGTGTGTTCGTTGTGAACTCATCCAGAGCACTTAAGAACAACTCCATCTTCCTAGCATCCAGCGTCAACCTCTCTAGATCAGAAAGCTGAGAGTACCTCTTCTCAAATTCACGAATCATCTCATTCAATCTCATGGAACGTCTAGGCTGATGTTCTATCCTGTCCATGAGGGTTCTTCTGGTGACTCTTTCAAAATCTTCTTCAGAATCTTCTTCTAGAAACTCTTCTCTCAGTGCACGTTCAAACAGAGCCCATCCATCTAGATGTCTCCTTTGTAGAATTCTCACCTTCTCTCTCAGTTTAGGGACAACAGTCACTCAAAGCTCAAAATTACCTCAACTTCAAGTGCTCTGACAGCTCCATCTCACCCACATACTCTCGCAGCTACCTAGTAACGTCTCTTTCATCAAATCGATCACATCGATCAACAATTGCTTGTAACGTCTTTGTGGATTTCTACTCAGCTCCTCCAATTGCATTTTAGGTCCAGGGCACCTTCTGAAGGGTCTGAAAGCCGTGTGGTTTTGTGAGAAGACAGGATTTCTAGGTAAAACCCAGAGGTCTTTATGTCCTTATACAGACACTCACTTATCAAGTAGCCCCGTAGCCAAGCTAGACCCTTGTTAAATAAAAATTTCTCAACCCTCGATGTCATCTTGATGCAACCCAGATTATGAGCTAGGTCACGATTTTAGAGCCTAGGTCACGATTTTAGAGCCTAGGTCACAGCTACAAGACCATCCCACATGGCTTACATCCCTCCCATAGCTGTATCAGGTATCTCTCAGCTCATAATCTCGGTTGCATGCGGAGGCTTACGTCAAGAGGCCCACGTTTAAGGAGGATATCAATCCCCCGCCTCTAGATGTGCAAGAGTAGTCACACATCCAACATAGACTCCCATCCAGGAGGTCAACACGTTGAGATAAGAAATATGAGCTAGGAGGATTTGATCCAAAGACCTCTTCTTCCTAGGTGGACGTCCCTTTCACTGAGGTGGCTCTTGTTTTCGTTTAATACAGTAAAGAAACTTGTACACATACTTACAAAACTCAATCTTATCTCCTTTGCTAGCTTTTCTGGTACTACTTTCTCTATACATCTCTGTTTCTAGTAACGAAAGAACCAATCTCAGGAACACGAACCCGATGGTGTCATTAGATAATGAATCCAAGTTATCATCAAAAATCGATGGAGTTTTCTCTTTTGTCACATTTTTAATCTAGAATGATGCAAACATCTGCGTATAATCTTATTCCACATAAATGAAAATAAGTGCTTGCTCTACTCAAGAAGAGCTTCCACCTGGTACCTTTGCGACTTCTTAGTCGTTCTTTGGAATATAAGCTAGGAGACAGCTTGTCTAGCTCGGCCCTAGCTTAGCATCTACCCAGCTTAACAAGCTCTAGGGCAGCTTCCCTTACAACTACGTACACACTGGAAGAAAAATCCTTCTGTTACTAACTTTCACTTTTCACTGTATAAACTCTCATGCAACACGACAACGGAGAAAGTCCAAGGCATCCAAGCGAGTGAGAGGAAGTACCTACTTCACCAACTTTTTACGGACAATACAAGCCTGATGATAAAAGGGACAAAAGAGTGCTTTCAAGCGACCGAAGAAGTCTCAGGTGCAGCACTCAATCTGATTAAATCCTTAGTGGTGCCACTGGGTATGAGAGAAGTGTCTACTTGGCTGGAGGACATAGGTTGTGTCATCGTCAGACCAATATAATATTTAAGTACCTGGGGGTGTCAATAAGAGTAGGGTCAACAGAAGGACAAGTAGTGGACTCCTTAGTGGGAAAATTACAGAAGAAACTCCAGCACTGGGCCAACCGTCTGCTCTCATGATCTAACCGCGTGATACTCCTTCAGCACGTACTTAGAAGTATTCCTGCCTACCAACTCACATGTCTCAACTGCACGACATAAGGATTTAAGAAGATGGAAGATATCTATAGAGTCTTTTTGTGAAGAAAGAACAAAAAGAGACGCAACAAAACAGCTTTGGTGGCATGAGACACGATTACAAAGAGCAAAGAAGAAGGGGGTCTAGGAATATCTCTCTTCACGGAGGTTGCTCAAGCTATGAAACTCAAGTATCTAGGCAAGTTAATGGAGGGAGGGAAACAAGAATGGAAATGTATAGCTAAGTGAGGGATCACAGAGGCACTAGTGAAAGATACACACAAAAAACAATGCAGAGAGTGGACACCAGAAGAAGGTTTACTACTGACACCAAACCTGCATTGTAAGACCCTCCCAACTCTAAACTTGCTGTTAAAAGGATGGAAGAAGGTTTCCACGAAGCTCACTCTCTCGGAGAACCCTCTGGAGCTAACAGCAGACTTGAGGCAGCAGAGGAGGGGCTACTTAACACCATAGACAAAGCTGTAAAAATCTGCATCGTTAACCCCGCCCTCCTTTACCTAGACATAGAGCACACGTAGGTGGTATGGACAGAAAGAACGAATGTAGTTTTCAGGAACACCAGGTCGAATCGTCTTACAGCACGAATTGTGACCGAAGCGATCAAGAGTACATGGACGACTTGGAGAGACGACGCAAGCGAAGATAGAAAACGGGCTTGGATTAAAGTGATGAAAACTATAGCGGAAATCTAAAGACATCTAAATCAAAGAGAGATTGAGGAAGGAAGAAGCAAAGTTACAGAACAAGCTCAATGAGCACACAGAAGAGCACCCAACTCATCGATTACCAAAGTGACATTTTGATGACTACTTGGAAATCAAAAAGAACAAGACAAACGACGGTGATCAAACCTGATGTCCTCCCTCTTGGGCTCAGCACTTTAGATGATGACATCAACAATAATCCTTGGAGACAAGGGCCCCATCCTTCCGCGGTGATTTGGCAATCAAGACCCAGAAGATGGCCCTCCATTGGTTTTCAGAGCTAAGATCTGCAGTCTGACAACATCAAGAAGATCCATGAGGAAAGTCAAAATATCATTAATATTCGGATCGAACACGATAAGATCACTAAGAACATCGACAAGTCTCAGCAGAGGAGGAAGACGACGGAGATTGGAAGCCGTGAGAGCGAGGTCCGTCTCAGACACAACACAAGAAGAGAGCATACGAAGAGGATCTCCCTCCCTCAAATCAACACGAACACGAAGCAGGCAGACAAGAAAAGGGGCGGCTCTGCCAAGATCGTCAGCATCGACCTCTTCCATTGTAATTATCATATGGACAAGGAGAGCGGCAACCTTGTCATGACCAATATCGATCATGACAGGGCTGCCGTCAATATCGATCTCGTCTATTGCAAATGCTCAATTAGGAAAGAGGAGAGGTTTAGGTCTGCTAGAATTGCTAATAGCCTTCAAAAGGTCGCCACTGCTAAACAGGTCGAGGGCGTCCATTTTAGTCTTGGTAGCTGTTTAATTACTTAGGACCCTGGTGTGAGTTTTCGTGCTTTTCTCTAATGCTGAAATAAATTTTTAACGAGCGCATCGCATCTCTTTCCTTAGAAAAAAACAAAACAAAAAAACAAAACTAATCGAATAAGCCTTTATAGGGGAGAGATTCCTTTGCTGGTGCATGCCACAGTGCTTCGATAAAGGGGGCAGAGGTCGACCTTGATCTCGACACCGTCACTGGTAGAAGACCTTCGTTTTGCATCATTCGCTCTCGGTGTGCTGTTCTTTTCGGAATGAACATGTCTATGAATGTTGTAAAGAGGACCCAGATATCTAGGGGCTTGACCGTGATGATCGTGATGAGCAGCAGATGAGGTTCAGCTCGTTTTATTGTTTCACGAGAGGCGATGGCTCGTGGCATGGCAACAAACTTTCGTTTGTCCCAGGCTTGTTCTTTTAGACTCCATGCCCGGCATCCTGCTCTGCGTTGCTGCGCACGACTTTTGTCAACGCGTTAACATTTCCTTGAGCAGACTTCCCGGTCGGGCAGGTCCAGATGAAAGGTCAACGTTTTGAGTATTTTGAGTCACCCTCTGGCAACTTTAGGGTTCCGTTTACTCGTACCCGTACGCGTGGATAAGTACAGTACGTAGTACAAACCACGTTGTTACTTACTGACACTGTCATTACTCGCATATGTGAGCATATGTGAGCTTAATTGATTGTTTAACAGATACGACATCCAAATCTTAAAAGTTGGAAGTAGTTCGATGATTGGGGTAAGCAACTGATATTCTGGATACCGACTAGATCACAATATATAGACTATACACCGGTGAACACTGGACACATTGTACGTCATTGTCAATTTCACTATCCTGATGCGCTACGTTGCACGTTCCAGAAGATAAGTCACCTTGTTAAGGCTTTTGTTAACAGCTCGGATCTATAAGTTGCTCGTTGCTGATTTTTTCCGATTTCAGCACTAATGGCTACGGTAGTCGCCGGGAGGTACACTACAGAGCTTGAGTCAGATCAAAGGGTAATTTGACCGCGAGAACATGGGCAAGACTGTTGGCTCCCCTAGCGATTACTTCAGTCACAGTTGTAGCCCTCCTGTAGGAAAGCCAGATTGTGGTAAGGAGGCCCTCAACAGTCCAACTCTGCTAGTCACGTAAGAAAGTACCTTCCATACACCGTGGACTGCAGAAAGTGGAAATGCTATTATTTTATATGATAACCTCACCCCGTAATACGTTGTGGTCGCTCCCATAGAAGATTTTATAAAGTTGTGGTTATAAGTTTTGGTTTACAGGGTACCTTCGGAGGTACCCTGTAAACGGTCTTTTAAAGTGGTCGTAAGCAATTGCCTTGAGCCTCTCTTTTCCATTGCCGTTCACAAGTTTTCCATCGTTCATGCACTTTTTGCAGTCTCTGACATTATTTGACACTTGAGGCTTACGGGTTAAAACCTAATCTCGTTGCTGGCTCTACACGGGGAAGTATGAGACGCCCTAATGTCAAGTACTCCGTCAAGTAGTGTCAAACAGTCTCGAGGTGAAGAGAACTTGTCCAGACCTCTCAGCTACATCGTGAACGTCCTGGTGACAAGATGGACCTGTGACTGACTGGTCTTTTCATTTAGGATGTTGAAGCTGCCAGAGATAGACCTTGAGTGAAATGACTGTGCCTGGAAACTGCACGCTGGAACAACGTTTCAGATACCAAACTGTCTGTAAACCTCATGAATGTTCAACAGCGCAACTTCAGATACGGATCCGTATCAACCTTTCTGAGGGAAATACTAAACAGGAGAGCATCCGACTAGGGGAAAAGTAGTTCATATCTAGGTGGTTTTACCCTGAGTTCTGTCAATAGATTGTATCCAGCTTGGAGATTCTTGTTGCAATTTCTGTTGAACGAGTACCGGGTTGTGGGAACTGAATTCCTTCTTATCCGGAAACATCTCAGTGTTCACTTGTGGTCGCAGTTATTCGGTTATGATGTGTGTACTTATCGATAGGGAATCACCATCATTCGTCTACTAAATCCAGTTCCAAAATGTAACCCTTGAGATTTGAACATGAGAACTGAGGCTCAACGTCTAGTCCATACTCAGGTCATCTCATCTGTTATCCTCAAACCTATCAATATTTCTGTATCGCCATGCAGAAGCAAAGGTCTGCTCAACGACAGCAGATGCAGATGCAGATGTGGTTTCAGCTGACGAGTAGCTTGGAAAGGTACACAATCAGTAGTCGAAATAATGTTATACGACGAGCTACCAGTGAAAGTGAAGGAGTGACCACATTCGTTGTACGGGGTCTTACTACTACTGCGAACTCCGGAGGCAATTCAGGTACAGTACTGAAGGAAGTAATTCATGCATGACACAACATGAATGGCATGTTTTCTCACATAAATGTTACCATAAAACCTTGTACCGTAGATCAATCACACAGGTGCGTTGACACTCACCAACTCCTTGCTGACACGGAAAGGACGTTAGTGGTTTTCTGTTTTCCTCTACAACTGTTTGAGAACTCTCGAAGTAAGAAATATGGTTTACACCACTCTAAGGAGTTGCAGTTCTTTCCTCAGAGAATCAGACTATCAGCACCTCATGAGGGTAACAACCCTGTCAAACGAGTGAACCTGGGAGCAGTCTGGACTCTGAAGTTCTCTGAACATGATAGCAGTATGCGGTCAGAAATCTTCTTCCTCAGTCCCCCGTAGCAACTGTCGATCTTTGCCAGTCCTTCGAAGTCGAAAAAGTCTTCCTCGGTCCCCTTACCGGCAGTCGTGAGTTTTCTGTCTCGGTTCAGTAGGTCGTGCACAATTCGCAGTTTATGGACGACTGCGCGGGTGCGTGTCACGCGATGCGAAAGCTTCTTCTGACAAGGGAACAGCTGGCTTCTGGCTGTTCTGACATTACTTATGGCCCACTGTGTAATGGCTGGCTAAAAAATCTAGAACAGAGCTTATCCCTCACAGAGCATCGTTGCTAACTTCATGATTCTCAAGTACGGTACTAATGAGTTGACTTTTGTCCAGACTACTGACATCATTTTTCTGCTTGAAATTGCTGGAATCATCTTTGAGAGGTGCAGGATGATCCTTGTGAACTTGTGGCTCAAACGAAGTCGATGCAAATCCACTAGTTACTACGGCTCCAGCTTCTGCTGAGTCTGCTCTTGACAATTCGGTTTCTGTCACACGTACACAGAAATAAATTATTACTTTAAAACGATCATTCTCTTTGCAACGGAGAATACTGCAATGAACCTCACAAAGTAGTTGGCTTACCCGCAAGTAACAACTCCACCTACTAAGGGGTGTGAAAGTTACAATATTTTTCATAATATTCTTCAAATATTCTTGACTGGCAGTAGAGTTATTATTTCGGTCAAGAATCCATCGATATTTTCTGCATAGAAAATGTTGTGGCTCTGTTCACTTGCTTTTTGTTCATTTCAGACGTGAATTTTGGCAGTAGGGAAATTTAATCTTAAAAGTAATGATTCTAAGTTATGGAGGCAGAAAAACTTCAATAATTAAATAATTTCATCAACTCACAAGAGCACCCTTCAGCGATACACGGTTCTAAACGAAATTGTCCAATGATAAATTATAGCTTTTCTGCTTCCTACGTTTAGGATTCTTTCCCTTAACTTTGACGCCCCCTATTATATAACCGGACGACGCTGCCCTTTCACAAACTGAGCCCTCTCTGGCAAGGGGACTCGACCCCACGCGGCTCTGGCTATAGGCGGATGTGACTGCAATAAATTCTTTTCACTTCTTTTTCTGCCAATAAGCTAATGCTTGTTGCTGTAGACGGAAACATCTACTGACTGTACAACAGAGATGGAAACTACAACTATAGTAGTACCTCGTTATAGTCACACACTTGGGTACCTGAGATTGCTCTTTCTGACTACAGCGTGTCGTGACTCTATATTATAATCACATTACCGGCGAAGTATGTGACTATATATGTTCATAAAGAAAAGCTTTCAGAATTTGATTATGAAAATTAGAGTTAGAGCAAAGACTATAGAAACATCAAGCTTATCCAAGAAAATACTGAACTTGGAGGGAATCCATGTCGAAACGGAAAACTCACTAATATGTTCGAAAGTTACGCTTTGTGTTTTTTAATTATTTTTGGGAATTTTTTTGTTCATGTAGCGTATATGGCGTACGATAGTGAAAAGAAAAACTGATCATTTCACATCAAAAATACATTTAATGCACAAAGTGACTACCAGATATTACCAGACTTAGAGATTGGTAAAACATAAGTGTCTTTATGAATTACTACCATACTGCACTGAAAAGGAGCGCTACTTCTTCACACTGAACACTCGATCCTTTCTCACAGCCTTGTACATTGGACTGTGTTTTTGTTATTGGAAAACATGTAACCATTATGTAGAAATGTTGTACCAAGTTGGTATAAATTATCAAATTTATCTATAATTATGAAGTGTTAAGCAATACTGGAGTTGCCAACAGATCCATAAGTGAAGCGTTAAGTATAAGTCCGGGACCATATATAAACAAACAAACCTCATTTCATCTACATCTTAATTTATTCTTATCCTTTCAGAAGATTTAGTGCATAAACAGATCCATAAGTGAAGTGCTAACTCACGCGCTGCCAGGAGTGTAAGTCTGGGACCATATTAACAAAAAATCTCATTTCATCCACACCTTAATTTATTCTGTAACCTATTCTTTCAGAAGAGTTAGGAAATTAATTATCGAAATCTCTCCGGTCTTCTAAGTGTACATGAGGAGAATATCCTAGTTAGAGATAGTTATACTTTATTATTGTGTTTCTGAGATCTTTTGTGGTTTCTGCAGTTAAAACAAAATCTGTGAGAATTTTCCTGACCAAAATCCAGCTTCAATGTAAATCTTGTATGTTTCCATTCTAAATCCATTGCCCATCTACCCTCTCCTCTCTTCGGGCATCTAGCAAATTTCAACATAAACCCTAAACATGCCTTCAAGGTTCAACTTTCTTTGTGTTGTAGGACATTCTCCTTGGCGCGAGAGAAGTCCTCCGGTCATTCTCTTGAACTCTTTCTCTTTCTTTTTTGTAGAGAGACGTGTTGTTTCAATAATTAATCACCTAGATACAAGGAGACTCAAGTTGTCATTGTCTTAAAAACGTTTCTCTGATTTCCTTTATGAAGATAAAATGGTTTCTCTGGACAACTAACTTTTCTGTAAGCAGATTACAAAACTCTTTGTCACAGTACCAAATTGTCTAAGCAGTGTCTAGGAAAGCACCAAGCTCCAGGAGTAAGAGTAGTGTATTAGTTTGGAAGAGCTCTACAACAATAGAGCAAGTAATTGTTCGACAACCCTAATACACTTCTTATATACACCAAAATTTATATCTCAAATTCAAACATATAGCGTTTGTAAACCACTGATCAAACTCCCTCGATTACAATCTCATCAGAAAGGCTTTGAAAAACCCTTCTCAACAGCACTCATGGAGCTCCCGTTAAGGAGCTAAACTCACTCCAAGTTCTGTATTCACGCAATCATGTTCAAAAATCTCTATTGTATAATCAAAGTTTTCTTACCTCTAAAACAAATTCTCCAAGAGCATTGTCTGAACCTTGACTCGGGTTTGCTGTTCACAATTGGTCGTTGTTCATCGAATGTTAGAAAATGCTTCTTAGAACTAGAAAACTCATAACTTTCTTTTCTCCTTTACAAAACTCCTCAAGATTATATCATTAGAGAACCTTTGATAAATTCTTTTTCGAGCGGTACCAATTTTATCATTTTGATATCAATTTGAGTTTTGCAACAATACCTTGTAAAAATTTGTTGTTCACTACAAGCATGTGCAGAATGTACAGGTCGTGAAGATTATGTACTACTGAATTCTCTTGGAAGTTTCTCCTTCACTTCATCCAAAACACATATGTTGAGACATCTTTCTCAAAATAAATATTTGAGAACCATTCCAAAACCAAATTATTGTAACTTTCTCATATTTTCTCCAAATGCAGTGAAAATTTCGAGTTAGAAAACCCAATAGATTAGCTTTCCAATGAAACCACAAACAATGAAAGCAAACATACACAACAAACTGTATGTTAATTCAGATATATGTATACCACGAACATGTTCTAAACCTCGATTCCAAAATTGAGTTTTGAGTACATGTAAAACCAAAAACTCAAACTAATGTAGTTGAAATTTAGAAAGTCATTATATATATTTTTTATATATTTTGACAAATTATAATATTGATGATATTGAAGAACTCTTAGAAAATACTTTTCATCAGATAAAAACCGTCCGAAACTGAATCTTACAAGGAACACAACTGGTTAAGCTAAATGTTATCTCTAATGGGATGTTATCTAATGTTATCTGTCGATCTCTATTTTTGAATGGAAGTTTCTCAAGGGATTCACTAGTTAATTTTGTTAAACATAGGTGCAAGTAAAATAAAATATTTTTTATTCGAGAAAATAAAAATTTTAAAATTTTAGTAAGCTGGGGCTTAGCTTGTTTTACCCATCTTTCGAGTCTTGTAACTTCTCCACTAGGCGTCCAAACGAAGTAGACGAAGTGCCTATGGAGTGCTGACAAAGAGCTCTATCCACTGATGCGATGAAAGTGGAGATCTGAAATTGTGCCAAAAGCTCATAAGCTAGGGCCTAGCTTGCTTTCTCATGAGTGTCTGTGGAGCGACAAGGATCGAAGTCTGAATTTCAGGTAGGAGCCGGTCCACGACACGACACCGGATGGAGACAAGGGTATTAGACGACGGATCTGCTTATGGTAAGATCCGAAGTCAAGATGGGAAGAGAGCGGTACAATTCTTGGCTGTACCGTCCAATCACGAGCACAATCGAGATCGTCTGAGGGAGAAACCGCTTCCAAGAGTGAGTGAAGAGTTCAATTTTTGTCGAGTATCACTATAGAGCGGGATTGTGGTGGTGCGCAGGAGAAGGTACTCTCGCTTGAAGAAGATAGTGTCTTTTGTAAAGGGTTTGTTGGGTTTCATAGTGTGGGATTGCTATTTACAAGAAGGTAAAAGAGCTGAGAAGAAAAGAACAAAAACATTTGCGTGATGTTGAGTTGATGTTGAAAGAGTTGGGTGAGCTAGAAAGGGATCAATGGATTTCTGGTGTTTATGAAGAGGATGGGGTGGAGGATCCTTTGCGAGAATCATGTCTATTGGATGAGAGGATATGGATAAGGTTGTGCATATACATTCAAGGGAGGTCTATTCGGTGATTGAATCATTCCGTGCACCAGAGGTTCGAGTTGAGACGAAGTACAAGACAGTGGATAAGAAGGTAAAGCCAGTTGCTGGTCCTTTGCCAGATGACACTAACCAACAGATAGATCGAGCTTCCAGGGAGAAGAGTTTGAGAGATCATGCAATGATAGGGCATGAGTTCACGGAGAAGACCCTTGAAGAGCTGAAGATTGGATTTGATGGGTCTCTTCTACCAAAACAGAGGATGTGCTTCAAGGAGATGCTTTCACGACATGGGAAAATATTTGTCTTTGAGCCACATGAGATTGGGTGTGTAGACCCATATGTTGTTACTCCGATGGTTATCTTCACAATACCGAATGTACCATGGAATCTGAGATCAATTCTAGTACCGCGGACTCACTTGCCTAAACTGGTGGAGTTGCTGAAGGACAAGATGCGGATGAAGATCTTGGGGTTGTCGTTTACATCGTATTCGAGCAGATGGTTTACAATACCTAAGAAGAATGGGTCGCTGCGGTTCATCCAAGACATACAACCGGTGAACGCAATAACAATCAGAAATGCTGAGGTAGGAACGATTGTGGATGAATTTGCTGAAGCGTTTGCAGGGAGAGTAATTTACTCAATGAGATATCTTTACTCAGGATATGATCAGTTTCAACTAGCGGAGGAGAGCAGAAGCTTCACGACGATGAGGACATCTTTGGGGTTGGTTAGGATGTGTATTTTATCACAAGGAGCTACCAACTCGGTGGCACACATGATGAACGGGATGAATAGAGTTCTAAGAAACTTCATTCCTGAAAAGACGATGTCGTTCTTGGATGACATCCCATCAAAGGATGTGTGGAGGATGAGAAGGATGAAGGATTAGATCAGAGGGGGTGTTGACGATACGTCCTTGATCACATCGTAATCTTATCTCGACTTGAGGAAGTTCATCTCATGCTGGAAAATCTACATCTGGGGTTAGAGAAGTTCTGATTGTTGGTCATTTGTGTGGATCTTTTAATCGGAAGCCAGATCCAAACAAAGTGGATGCAATTGGGAGGATGAAGGAGGTTTGCAACTCGTTGACAGAAGTAAGAAGGTTTCTGGGTGCTTGTGTATTCTATCACATTTGGATTCCTCATTATGCGCATGTGGCGGATCTATTATATGGGTTGTTGCGTAAGGGTCATAAGTTCAGATGAGAGGAAGAGTATATTGATGTTGTACGGTGTCGTGATGTGAATCATTTGACATAGTAAATGATTCACTGATCACTGCTGTCGCGTTACTTGGCGCATGTTATTTCTACTCCGACACTTGATGTTTAGTAGTCTTAGAAGTTAGCTCTGTACTGTTCTTAGTCTTTTATGCTTATGATTAACACCTTTTGCATATGGTGTTAACTCTAGATCCTAGTAGGTTGGTAGTATGATATTTATCTTGTTCAAGCATTCGTACGCTTGTGCAAGTGAAATCATACTTATCTATGATACTCAATGTACATGACTTAGATTTACCATGTAGATAGGGTTTAAGCTCGTGGGTTGTACTTACGTGTTGCCCATGCACGCTTTTAGCTGATTTTAGTTTACTTTTAGGGCTGTATGTCGTTTTAGGTAGTTTAAGTTTTATGCTGGCACTCTAGGGGGCTTGACGTGGTAGCCTATGAGTGTAGATAAGTTACCAGGTAGTTTAAGGCACAAAATGACAACCAAATAGAGCTATGAACTCCCATTGGTCCATTTTTGTCTTTTGTTAAACTCTAAGTTTAGAAACAGAGCTCTAGAGTGGATTTCGAGCAATTGGTGAGGACACTGCAAAATCTGAGAACACATGGAGATAGGGTTTGTCGTGCCAAGCACTATCAGCGAAATTTTTGATCGATTTGGAGCAATAAAGAAGGAGTTATGGCTGATTGAAGTTTGATTTGTGTTAGAATTGCAGCACTTCTGTTGATTTTGGAGTTTTCGGTGTCAATCGCAGTAGATTTGAGAAAATCGCTTCAAACCTTCGTGGTCACGTTCACTGTCAGTAGGGCTACGACTGTCCCCAAATTTTCATGTCAATTGGGTCTGTGAGTAATTCAGGGCGACCACTGAAGCAGAGGGGGTCCGAAAAGCTCTCAATCTAGAGCATCAACTTCAGAGAGCGAGATCTGGAGTTCTGTGTACAATCAGGAGGCCCAACTTCACAGGAGTGTTCAGCAAGCTGTGTACTGCAAATCCTGTAAGAATCTTCGAAAGTGATCGAGCCAATTCTCTGTTCTAAGTCGAAATAGCTGTCTGGGTATCAGAAATTGCCGTAATTTCTCTGCTCGGAATATTTCTGCCCATATCTCGACACTCTGATTTGATCTCAAGCTGAAACTTCGTGTGTATGGTCAGTAGGGCCTCACTGACATGTAGGAGGAGTTCTGAAGTCTGAACCATCGTATGTTTCTGATTCTGGACTGTTAAAGTTCGCTGTCTGACCTTATTACTACTAGTCTGATCTGATTTTCACTTCCTGAACATACTGGAGGGTCCATTCGACCTGAGTGAGTGTTTATACTGTTCCCTTTTGATCTGAAGCCTACCTCTGTATAGTAAGAAACCATAGCATGAGTCCAACGCTTCCCTGAGTAGACTAAACACAGCCTTCAAGATCTATCACAGCCAGAAGGTTCCGCTCTTCCCAGGAAAACTCTCAACTCGACAACGGACGCTGAAGTCTTTACTATCATCTCCTCTAGTTTTGGGAAGGATAGATTACAAGGGTGTTAGGCCAGTGGTTCTTACTGTAGATACAAGTCCAGTTGCAACCGATGGGCAGTAGGACATGATGATGAGGATGGAGACATATTTGCTGTTAGGTTCGGAGCGAAGGTGTTAAGTGCTCATCAACGTGCATACTCGCAAGTGAAGAGAGAAATATGGAGTATTGTTTCAGCCATGAAAATCGAGAAAGAGTATTTGATTGGAGCTGTAATAGCGGTTGAAACTGATTGTTTGCCGTTGTTAAGGATGATCATGAATTGTTCAACTCCTGATATTGCGATGTTACAATGGATCGCATATATCAAGTCGTTGAATCTGGAGTTTAGACATATTGTAAGAAAAGATAATCCGATGACAGATATGTTACCTCGAGCTCGATATGATGGGGAGGATGAGATGGTGAAGATATTGATGACGTGGGTGTAAAGTTCTATTCAATTGCACAGACAAGAAGGGAAGATGAGTTGTTTGTTGAAGGGTTGTATGATGGTGATTTGTTTGACATCGGGAGGTACCTTAGTACGATGGTTAAGCATACATGTTGGACGGATGAGAGGTTCCGGAGAGTTCGAATGAAGACCTACAACTTCATGTTGCATGATGGGTTTCTTTGGAAGCGACCGAAGTAGAAAGATGGGGATACCGCTGTCGTGTCGTGGACCGGCTCCTACTTGAAATTCAAACTTCGATACTTGTTGCTCCAAAGACACTCATGAGAAGACAAGCTAGGCCCCAGCTTACGGGCTTTTGGCACAATCTCAGATCTCCATTTTCATCACATAGATGGGTAGAGCTCTTTGTCAGCTTTCCAAAGGCACTTTGTCTACTTCGTTTGGACGCCTAGTGGAGAAGTTACAGGACTCGAAAGATGGAGAAAATAAGCTAGGCCCCAGCTTACGGGTTTTTGGCACCACTTCGGATCTTCGTTCTTATCGCACCAGTGGATAGAGCTCCTTGTCAGCATTCCATAGGCACTTTGTCTACTTCGTTTGGACGCATAGTGAAGAAGTTACAGGACTCGAAAGATGGAGAAAACAAGCTAGGCCCCAGCTTACGAGCTTTTGGCGCAACTTCGGATCTTTACTTTTATCGCATAGATGGATAGAGCTCGTTGTCAGCTTTCCATGGGCATCTTGTTTATTTCGTTTGGACATCCAGAGAAGAAGTTATGCGATTCAGAAAAAGGTAAAATCAAGCTAGACCCCTAGTTACTTGCTGACTGGGTATTTAGGGCTTCAGGCGTTATATCAAACACGCAAGGGGCCTGCTTCTTATTATTGAGAGTTGAACTTCGTACGTACAGACTGTTGCAAGGGGGCTGCTTAAGGGGCTTGCTTGTTCCTGCGACCTGTCGGTGGATGTTTTGGAGAATTGGGAAGTCCAATACACGCGCGCAAGGTGTCATCGGGTTCATATCTGTGCAGGCTACGCACAGGTTAAGACGGTTCTTGAAGAGACGGATCGGGGGTTGTGTTCTGGGAGAAATTGAGACGCAGGGAGCAGAATTGGGGTTTTCAGTTACCTGTGAAGGAGAGTTGGACCGTTCGGGCCGTTCTGGAGTCCAAACTTGCTGTCCTTGGATCCATCGGGATCAGAACAACGAGTTCTTCAGGAAATTGAAGACGATACAAAGTTTCATCGGACGGTTTGGGAGTTGTGAGTGAAATTGGCTCGCAGGGAAGCGCTTGCGTCAGATTTTCATCGCCTGCGACCTGAGATTGTTCTTCGCGATCGGTGAGCCAAGCTCTTCGTTCTTGGTGCCTACGCGATCAGGGAGTCCTCATGTACGCATAGGAGAAGACTGTAAGTGAATTGGATTGTTGGTTTGGGTGTGGTGAGCAAATTTGAGCCGCAGGGAGCCGATTTACGTCAGTTTTTTGTAGCCTGCGACCGAATTTCTCGAGTAGTTTTGCAAGGGGAACTCCAAACGGCTTGTTTGGAGTCTTGTTGGGTTCAAGGTAGCCAGATCTACCTACCAGCGAAGACGGATATCAGTTTAGACGATCCGTTTGTGCGGTGTGAGCGGTTTTAAGCCGCAGGGAGGAGTTTTTGAAGGTTCGGTCACCTGCGACCGAAAATCGACGATATCTCGACTATCGGGAGTCGGATCTGAAGGTTTCTTGGGCCAACAGAGTCAGGGAAGGAGACCCTATCAACATTCGAAGATCGTTTGGCGAAAGGAGAAAGTTCCCAGATAGGTCTTTTTCGGTTCCTTCGCTACAGGTTTCGTCCTTTTGAGTTCGTTAAGGACTTAGTTGGTTGTGTATGGCTTGTGGTAGCTAGCTTTAGCCAAGAGCTAGTGTGTGGATGTGGTTTGGACTTGGGTTTGGATCGCATGATACTGTTGTGGCTCTGGTTGTTAGCAAAGAGAAGTTCCTCTTGCTTTGAGCTACGTTTTGGCGATTTCAGACTAGGGTTACGTTTCAGGGGTTTGTTTTAGGGCTTCTGAAGTAGGTTACAGATCGCTCTGGTCTTTTCCTCAGTTTGTTGCTGTTTGGAGAAAGAATCGACAGTGTACATACTTTCAGAGTGGTATACATCGCAACATTCCTTTTCGTGGTTGTTCTTCTCTGTCTTGTCTCTGTTTGGCATACAGCATCTCCACAGCCAGGAACCTCGCGTTTTCCTGGACATCCTTCACGCACAAAATATCCGACACGATACGGTGGTGAACTCGACGTGAAGGTCTGGGGTGGAGATTTCTTCTGTGTGTGAACTTTGAAGAAGAGATTGGCAGTCATTAGTGGGGATGGGAAAGGTGATGGAGATGGAGCTAGTGGTTCAAGTGGGTTGCCGAAGGTGCAGTTGGATCCAGCGACTGCATCGATGTTCCAAGCTTTCACTATGTTCTTGCGGCAGCAACAGTCTGATGAGCGGAAGGAAGCTTTGGCAACGAAGGCGCTACAAGCGGTGGTCAGCAGGATTGACCAGTTCGATGGGAGAGATGTCTCAAGATATCTGAGGCATTATGTGAAGGAGATGGAGCTGAACCGGGTCTCAGAAGATGAGATGATTGAGACGTTTGAGTTAGCAGCAGCTCCAGAGATTAGGGATCATGTTAAAATGCTAACGAAGCATTTTAACAAGGATTGGGAGACGTTTGCTCGTGCCTTGATGGATGAGTACTTCTTGGAGGACTCTGATCGAATCACCAAGAAGTCCTTCTTGGAGTGGGTTGAGCAACCAAAGAAGGGTCTACAAGCTACTGAGTTGCTCAGGGAGTTTGAGAAGCAGTTTTCACGGCTAACCAGGATGGAGAAGTTGAAGTTGCAGTCCAACAAGACAGAGCTATTTCTTCGGGCTGCAGATGAGAAGTTGCAGGAGAAGCTAGAGATACTTCTGGAAGACCGGGAGGAGGACGATGGATTGACTAGCAGCTGGAAGAAGGTTGAAGAAGCTGTTGGTCTGCTCACCAAGAGGGAGCGGAGGCGAGAGAAGGTTCCTGTTAGGAGACTGACACCAACACCAACTGCTGTAACACATGTTCCTGTAGTTCGACCAGTTGTTCCTGTTGCTAGACAGGTAGTGCCGGTTGCTCCTGCTGTTCCAGTTGTTCAGACACCGATAGTATCTCCGAAGAAGGACTCAAGTCTTGAGGAGATCATGCGTGGGATGCGAGACTTGCAGATCAAGCTCACCAGATTGGAGGAGCAAGGATCTACAAGCGGAGCGAAACCTGTTGAGAAGCAAGGCTGGATCCAGCGGTGTATCTGGTGCGATGGTACCGATCATCCGCGCAGAGATTGCAAGGAGTTCAGTGATACCTTGCAGCAAGGGGTGATCTTCTGGAAGGATGGGAAGGTAGCGTTGAGGGATACTGGTGCACTTCTTCAGACCAACTTTGGTAGAGGTGGGATGAAGAAGTTGGTTGAGGACCACCTATCAGCACAAGCAGTCGCCATCGTGGAAGCTGGAACTTATGGCACAAGGGTAGAGGATCAGGCTGAGAGGAGTTTCAACAAGCAAGTTGAGCCAAGTGAGTTGTGGTCATCTGCCATCTCCATGAAACAGAAAGGGAAGATGGCACGTGAGACGTTGCAGAGGACAGCTGCAACAATCAGAAGGGATACTGGATGGGAGGATCCGATAGAAGCTCTATCGGTGCATGCGTACATCGCCAAGAACCAACACGAAGCGTTGTTGGAAGAGAAGAGAAGGCGAGATTCAGAGGATTCAGGAGAAGGGACTTCTTCAAAGAGACAGACTCGAGGGGAGAAGGTTCGCCAAGAGCTTCGAGATGCAGGAGCTCAAGACCTACCGATGGACGATGCTCCTTCTCCATCGAAGGAGAAATCTCAGAAGGAGAAGGGTAAGCCGGCTGCGTACAAGCTACAGTCGGATATCGAGGCTTCAACAGACTTGAAGGGAGTCTTGGAAGATCGCATTCTGAATGCGAAGGTGGAGTTTACTTTGAGAGAAGTGTTAGGCATCGCCAAGCGTGAGTTTCATGATGTCATCATCGATGTCATCAAACGGAAACGACAAATTACGGGTGAGACTGGTTTATCACATGCTTTGGATACTAGGATGTCAGTGGATGAGGAGAGAGAGCTTGCAAGGTGCAGTGTCTATTCTCCAGAGGAAGAAAGAGATCGAAGGCGCAAGGTGCATTTCGAGGATGAAGAGGAGGATGGGAAGCGGAGCTCAAGTCATTACAGCCACAGTCACTGGGCTCGAGCTACGACGGAGACGTTGGTGAGGATCGAGGACTTGGATGAGCCGGTGGTTGCTCTGATCGATCATGGATCAGAAATCAACATCATGTCGAAGGAGCTGTACAAGAGGAAGAAGTGGCCGATCGACACAGAGCATGGATGGGTCATAAGAGCAGCCAACAACACGAGAGGAGACTTGTATGGAGCTTGTCCAGACATCAGAGTGCGCGTAGGTGATGTTGCTATCGAGCAAAACTTCTTTGTTCAGGAAGCAACATCATACCCACTCATTCTGGGTCAACCTTTCATCATAGCAACCCGGATGGAGACAAAGGTACTGGACGACGGATCTGCGTATGCTAGGATCCGAAGTCAAATGGGAAGAGAGCGGTACAGTTCCTGACTGTACCGTCCAACCACGAGCGCAACCGAGATCGTTTGAGGGAGAAGCCGCTTCCGAGAGTGAGTGAAGAGTTCAAGGATTTTCGTTGAGTACCACTATAGAGCGGGATTGTGGTGGTGCGCAAGAGAAGGTACTCTCGCTTGATGGAGATAGTGCCTTTTGTACAGGGTTTATTGGATTTTCAGAGTGTGGGATTGCTGTCTACAAGAAGATAGAAGAGCTGAGAAGAAAAGAACAAAAACATTTGCGTGGTGTTGAGTTGATGTTGAAAGAATTGGGTGAGCTAGAAGGGGATGAATGGATTTCTGGTGTTTATGAAGAGGATGGGTTGGAAGATCCCTTGCGAGAGATCATGTCTATTGGATGGGAGGATATGGATAAGGTTGTGCAGATTCATTCAAGGGAGGTCTATTCGGTGATCGAATCATTCCGTGCACCGGAGGTTCGAGTTGAGACAAGGTACAAGACAGTGGATAGGAAAGTAAAGCCAGTTGCTGATCCTTTGCCGGAAGACACCAACCAACAGATGGATCGAGCTTCAAAGGAGAAGAGTTTGAGAGATCCTGCAATGATAGGACACAAGTTCACGGAGAAGACCCTTGAAGAGCTGAAGATTGGATCTGATGGGTCTCTTCTACCAGAAGAGAGGATGTGCTTCAAGGAGATGCTTTCAAGACATGGGAAAGCATTTGCTTTTGAGCCACTTGAGATTGGATGTGTAGATCCGTACGTTGTTACCCCGATGGTTATCTTCACGGTACGGCATGTGCCATGGAACCTGAGACCAATTCCAGTACCGCGGGCTCACTTGCCCCAACTAGTGGAGTTGCTGAAGGAGAAGATGCGGATGAAGATCTTGGAGCCGTCGTTTGCACCATATTCAAGCAGATGGTTTACAGTACCAAAGAAGAATGGGTCGCTGCGGTTCATCCAAGACATGCAGCCGGTGAACGCAGTAACAATCAGAAATGCTGGGGTGGGACCGATTGTGGATGAGTTTGCAGAAGCGTTTGCAGGAAGAGCGATTTACTCAATGAGAGATCTTTACTCGGGGTATGATCAATTTCAACTAGCGGAGGAGAGCAGAAGCTTCACGACAATGAGGACACCTTTGGGGTTGGTTAGGATGTGTACCTTACCACAGGGAGCTACCAACTCGGTAGCACACATGATGAACGGGATGAATCGAGTTCTAAGGGACTTCATCCCCGAAAAGACGATGCCGTTCTTGGATGACATCCCCATCAAAGGATGTGTGGAAGATGAGAAGGATGAGACATTAGATCAGAGGGGGTGTCGGCGATACGTCACTGATCACATCGCAGACTGTGAGAAGATCTTATCTCGACTTGAGGAAGTTCATCTTACGCTGTCAGGTGCGAAGTCTACATTTGGGGTTAGAGAGGTTTTGATCGTTGGTCATTTGTGTGAATAGTTTGGTCGGAAGCTAGATCCGAACAAGGTGGATGCGATTGGAAGAATGAAAGAGGTTTGCAACTCGCTGACAGAAGTAAGAATATTTCTAGGTGCTTGTGTATTCTACCACATTTGGATTCCTCATTATGCGCATGTGGCGGATCCGTTGTATGGATTGTTGCGTAAGGGTCATAAGTTCAGATGGGAGGAAGAGCATACTGATGCGGTAAGGAAGCTGAAATCTTTACTATCATCTCCTCCAGTTCTGGGAAGGATTGATTACAAGGGTGCTAGGTCGGTGATTCTTACTGTGGATACAAGTCCAGTTGCAATTGGATGGGCAGTCGGACAGGATGATGAGGATGGAGAAAGGTTTGCGGTTAGGTTCGGAGCGAAGGTGTTAAGTGCTCGACAACGTGCTTACTCGCAAGTGAAGAGAGAACTATGGGGTATTGTTTCAGCTATGAAAACTGAGAAAGAGTATTTGATTGGAGCAGTAGTGGTGGTTGAAACTGATTGCTTGCCGTTGTTAGGGATGATCATGAATTGTTCAACTCCTGATATTGCGATGTTACGATGGATCGCATATATCAAGTCGTTGAACCCGGAATTTAGACATATCGCAGGGAAGGATAATCTGATGGCGGATATGTTATCTCGGGCTCGATATGATGGGGAAGATGAGATGGTAGAAGACATTGACGACGTGGGTACAGAGTTCTATTCGATTGCACAGATAGGAAGAGAAGATGAGTTGTTTGTTGAAGGGTTGTATGATGGTGATTTGCTTGATATCGGGAGGTACCTTAGTACGATGATTAAGCAGACAGGTTGGACAGATGAGAGGTTTCGGAGAGTTAGAAGGAAGGCCTACAACTTCATGTTGCAGGATGGGTTTCTCTGGAAGCGATCGAAGCAAAAAGGTGGAGTACCGCTACGGGTGATTTGCAACAAGGAAGATCAGCAGAAGTTGCTCAAGGCGTTCCATGAGAGTCTTTGGGCTGGACATCGAGGGATTTGGGCCACTTTTACAAAGATGAAAGAGCGGTATTGGTGGAAAAACATGTACAAGGATGTTGTATCTTTTGTGGAGTCTTGTTTGACATGTCAGATGTATTCGAATATCCGACATCGTGACGGATTACATCCGACTTATTCGTTGGCAATCCACTTCAAGTGGGTGGTAGACTTGGTGATTATGCCGGTTGGATTATGGCAGATGAGATACTTGGTACTTGCTAGAGAGGATCTTTCAAATCAAGTCGAGGGTAGGGCGCTTCGGACGAAGACAACTGAAGGGGTATGTAGATTTCTCTTGGAAGAGGTTGTTTGTCGGTATGGATGTGTGGGGAAGATCACTGCAGATCGGGGAGAGCTAGATGCACATGAGGCTCGTGAATTCTTTGCAAGGTGTGGGGTGAGGTTGTCACTGACAACTGCTTATAACCCCGAAGGGAATGCCAAGAGTGAACGTGGTCATCCACCCATTGTGAAGGCTTTGGTGAAGGCTTGCAACGGAAGGGTGCGCGAGTGGCCTCGACTCTTACCATTTGCGTTATGGGCAGATAGAACGACGCACAGCTCGGTGACAGGTTACATGCCGGTGGAACTCATCACAGGTCAGAAGCCTATCATGCCGATTGAAGAACATGTTCTGACATGGAGTGTGTTACCTTGGGAGGACAATTTGACTAGAGAAGAGCTTCTTGCTATTCGAATTAGGCAGTTAGAGAGAAGACCAGAGGATATCCAAACTGCTTTGGATAGGCTGCGAGAAGCACGGTTGAAGAACAAGGTCAGATTTGATCAGCGACATCGTTTGAGACCTAGGGATATCAAGGAAGGTGATTGGGTGTTAGTCTATGACAACCAGCATCGTGCACTCCGGAAGTTTTCCAGAAGATGGTTTGGTCCGTATGTGGTGAAGAAGGTTCATGACAACGCAACTTACGCCCTGCAAGAGTTGGATGGAACAAGCTTGAAGGTACCAGTGGCAGGTAAACGCGTCAAGATTTTCAAAAAGAGAGATGAGGAGGTCGATTTAGCAGATATCTTGACGGAGTTTCAGTTTGAGAATGAGGATTATGCAGAAGATCTTGAAGGTGAGGTTGGTTACGATGGGAAGTAGGACGTTAAGCCGGTCCACTCCTTGGTTGATATCTCTGGTGCATACCGGAGGATGCACAGGTTCAGAGGGGGTGGATGTCGTGTCGTGGACCGGCTCCTACTTGAAATTCAAACTTCGATACTTGTTGCTCCAAAGACACTCATGAGAAGACAAGCTAGGCCTCAGCTTACGGGCTTTTGGCACAATCTCAGATCTCCATTTTCATCACATAGATGGGTAGAGCTCTTTGTCAGCTTTCCAAAGGCACTTTGTCTACTTCGTTTGGACGCCTAGTGGAGAAGTTACAGGACTCGAAAGATGGAGAAAATAAGCTAGGCCCCAGCTTACGGGTTTTTGGCACCACTTCGGATCTTCGTTCTTATCGCACCAGTGGATAGAGCTCCTTGTCAGCATTCCATAGGCACTTTGTCTACTTCGTTTGGACGCATAGTGAAGAAGTTACAGGACTCGAAAGATGGAGAAAACAAGCTAGGCCCCAGCTTACGAGCTTTTGGCGCAACTTCGGATCTTTACTTTTATCGCATAGATGGATAGAGCTCGTTGTCAGCTTTCCATGGGCATCTTGTTTATTTCGTTTGGACATCCAGAGAAGAAGTTATGCGATTCAGAAAAAGGTAAAATCAAGCTAGACCCCTAGTTACTTGCTGACTGGGTATTTAGGGCTTCAGGCGTTATATCAAACACGCAAGGGGCCTGCTTCTTATTATTGAGAGTTGAACTTCGTACGTACAGACTGTTGCAAGGGGGCTGCTTAAGGGGCTTGCTTGTTCCTGCGACCTGTCGGTGGATGTTTTGGAGAATTGGGAAGTCCAATACACGCGCGCAAGGTGTCATCGGGTTCATATCTGTGCAGGCTACGCACAGGTTAAGACGGTTCTTGAAGAGACGGATCGGGGGTTGTGTTCTGGGAGAAATTGAGACGCAGGGAGCAGAATTGGGGTTTTCAGTTACCTGTGAAGGAGAGTTGGACCGTTCGGGCCGTTCCGGAGTCCAAACTTGCTGTCCTTGGATCCATCGGGATCAGAACAACGAGTTCTTCAGGAAATTGAAGACGATACAAAGTTTCATCGGACGGTTTGGGAGTTGTGAGTGAAATTGGCTCGCAGGGAAGCGCTTGCGTCAGATTTTCATCGCCTGCGACCTGAGATTGGATTGTTCTTCGCGATCGGTGAGCCAAGCTCTTCGTTCTTGGTGCCTACGCGATCAGGGAGTCCTCATGTACGCATAGGAGAAGACTGTAAGTGAATTGGATTGTTGGTTTGGGTGTGGTGAGCAAATTTGAGCCGCAGGGAGCCGATTTACGTCAGTTTTTTGTAGCCTGCGACCGAATTTCTCGAGTAGTTTTGCAAGGGGAACTCCAAACGGCTTGTTTGGAGTCTTGTTGGGTTCAAGGTAGCCAGATCTACCTACCAGCGAAGACGGATATCAGTTTAGACGATCCGTTTGTGCGGTGTGAGCGGTTTTAAGCCGCAGGGAGGAGTTTTTGAAGGTTCGGTCACCTGCGACCGAAAATCGACGATATCTCGACTATCGGGAGTCGGATCTGAAGGTTTCTTGGGCCAACAGAGTCAGGGAAGGAGACCCTATCAACATTTGAAGATCGTTTGGCGAAAGGAGAAAGTTCCCAGATAGGTCTTTTTCGGTTCCTTCGCTACAGGTTTCGTTCTTTTGAGTTCGTTAAGGACTTAGTTGGTTGTGTATGGCTTGTGGTAGCTAGCTTTAGCCAAGAGCTAGTGTGTGGATGTGGTTTGGACTTGGGTTTGGATCGCATGATACTGTTGTGGCTCTGGTTGTTAGCAAAGAGAAGTTCCTCTTGCTTTGAGCTACGTTTTGGCGATTTCAGACTAGGGTTACGTTTCAAGGGTTTGTTTTAGGGCTTCTGAAGTAGGTTACAGATCGCTCTGGTCTTTTCCTCAGTTTGTTGCTGTTTGGAGAAAGAATCGACAGTGTACATACTTTCAGAGTGGTATACATCGCAGCATTCCTTTTCGTGGTTGTTCTTCTCTGTCTTGTCTCTGTTTGGCACACAGCATCTCCACAGCCAGGAACCTCGCGTTTTCCTGGACATCCTTCACGCACAAAATATCCGACACGATACGGTGGTGAACTCGACGTGAAGGTCTGGGGTGGAGATTTCTTCTGTGTGTGAACTTTGAAGAAGAGATTGGCAGTCATGAGTGGGGATGGGAAAGGTGATGGAGATGGAGCTAGTGGTTCAAGTGGGTTGCCGAAGGTGCAGTTGGATCCAGCGACTGCATCGATGTTCCAAGCTTTCACTATGTTCTTGCGGCAGCAACAGTCTGATGAGCGGAAGGAAGCTTTGGCAACGAAGGCGCTACAAGCGGTGGTC
Organism: Asterella californica; assembly: GCA_036924285.1. Taxonomy (NCBI): domain Eukaryota; kingdom Viridiplantae; phylum Streptophyta; class Marchantiopsida; order Marchantiales; family Aytoniaceae; genus Asterella; species Asterella californica. The sequence goes on from JAYKYS010000001.1 coordinate 42,602,203, forward strand.
AGCAGGATTGACCAGTTCGATGGGAGAGATGTCTCAAGATATCTGAGGCATTATGTGAAGGAGATGGAGTTGAACCGGGTCTCAGAAGATGAGATGATTGAGACGTTTGAGTTAGCAGCAGCTCCAGAGATTAGGGATCATGTTAAAATGCTAACGAAGCATTTTAACAAGGATTGGGAGACGTTTGCTCGTGCCTTGATGGATGAGTACTTCTTGGAGGACTCTGATCGAGTCACCAAGAAGTCCTTCTTGGAGTGGGTTGAGCAACCAAAGAAGGGTCTACAAGCTACTGAGTTGCTCAGGGAGTTTGAGAAGCAGTTTTCACGGCTAACCGAAAGAAGTTCCTCTTGCTTTGAGCTACGTTTTGGCGATTTCAGACTAGGGTTACGTTTCAGGGGTTTGTTTTAGGGCTTCTGAAGTAGGTTACAGACCGCTCTGATCTTTTCCTCAGTTTGTTGCTGTTTGGAGAAAGAATCGACAGTGTACATAATTTCAGAGTGGTATACATCGCAGCATTCCTTTTCGTGGTTGTTCTTCTCTGTCTTGTCTCTGTTTGGCACACAGCATCTCCACAGCCAGGAACCTCGCGTTTTCCTGGACATCCTTCACGCACAAAATATCCGACACGATACCGCTATGAGTGATTTGCGACAAAGAAGATCAGTAGAAGTTGCTCAAGGCATTTCATGAGAGTCTTTGGGCTGGACATCGAGGGATTTGGACCACTTTTACGAAGACGAAGGAGAAATAAATGGTGGAAAAACATGTACAAAGATGTCGTATCTTTTGTGGAGTCTTGTTTGACATGTCAGTTGTACTCGAACATCCGACGTCGAGACGAATTACATCCGACTTATCCGTTGACAATCCATTTCAAATGGGTTTAGACTTGGTGACTATGCCAGTTGGATTGTGGCAGATGAGATATTTGGTACTTGCTCGAGAAGATCTTTCAAATCAAGTCGAGGGTATGGCACTTCGGACAAAGACAACTGAAGGGGTATGTAGATTTCTCTTGGAAGAGGTTGTTTGTCGATATGGATGTGTGAGAAAGATTACTGCAGATCGGAGAGAGTTAGATGCACATGAAGCTCGTGAATTCTTTGCAAGGTGTGGGGTGAGGTTGTCAGTGAGAACTGCATACAACCCCGAAGGGAATGCCAAGAGTGAATGCGGTCATCCGCTCATCCGTTGCAATGGAAGGGTGCACGAGTGACCTCGACTCTTGCCATTTGTGTTATGGACAGATCAAATGACGCATAGCTCGGTGACAGGTTACATGCCAGTGGAACTCATCACACGTTAGAAACCTATCATGTCGATTGAAGAACACATTCTGACCTGAAGTGTGTTACCTTGGGAAGACAATCTGACTAGGGAAGAGCTTCTTGCTATTCGAATTAGGCAGTTAGAGAGAAGACCTGAGGATATCCAAGCTGCTTTGAATAGACTACGAGAAGCACGGTTAAAGAACAAGGTCAGATTTGCTCAGCGATATTATTTGAAATCTAAGGAAATCAAGGAGGGTGATTGGGTGTTAGTCTATGACAACAATCTAGACAACCAGCATAGTGCACTCCGGAAGTTTTCCAAGCGATGGTTTGGTCCGTATGTGGTGAAGAAGGTTCATGACAACGCAACTTACGTCCTGCAAGAGTTGGACGGAACGAGCTTGAAAGTACTAGTGACAAGTAAACGTGTAAAGATTTTCAAAAAGAGAGATGAAGAGGTCGATCTAGCAGATATCTTGACAGAGTTTCACTTTGAGGATGAGGATTATGCATAAGAGCTTGAAGATGAGGTTGACTACGATAGGAAGTAAGACGACAAGACGAGGTGCGTGCCGGTGTCGGAGTGTGATCCGTCTACATAGGAAAGCGTCGGGCTTCTGGCTGTGGTTGTTTACTCAAGAGGTTGGCTTTCAGGTCACAACAGGGGCTATAAACACTCACACAGGTGTGTAGGATCCTCTGATATGCTCAAAAGCGAAATTTAGGTCTAGCTGGCAGTAATAGGATCCGGCGGCGAACTTTGACACTCACGGAGAGGAAAAATATGAAGGTTTAGACTTCTAAACTTCCTCTACATGCAAATGAGATACTAATGAACTCACACACGAAGTTTCAGCCTGAGATCAAATTCTGACACCGAGATGTTGACAGAAAAGTTCTGAGTTAAGAAAATTGCGGCAATTTCTGGTACCCAGCTGGCTATTTCAACCTAGAACAGAAGATTGGCTCGATCAATTTCAAATATTCTCACAGTATTTGAAGTCTACAGGGTGCTGAACATCCTTGTGAAGTTGGGACTCCTGAATGTACACAGAACTCCAGATCTCCTCCTCTGAAGTCGCTGCTCTAGATTAAGAGCTTTTCAGACCCCTCCAGCTTCAGCGGCCGCCCTGAATTACTCAGTCACTCAATCGATGCGAAACTTTTTGGGAAATCGTAGCCCTGCTGGCAGAGAACACAACCTCGAAGTTTTGAAGCAATTTCCTCAAATCTGCTGCAAGTGACACTGAAAACCCTAAATCCAACAAAAGTGATTCAATTCTAGCACAATTCGAACTTCAATTGGTCATAACTTCGTCTTTATTGCCTCAAATCGATCGAAAATTTCACTGGAAGTGCTTGGCATGACGAGCTCTACCCTCCTGTGCACTCAGATTTCGAAGTTCCCTCACCAAATGCTCGAACTCCACTCTAGAGCTCTGTTTCTAAATTTAGAGTTAAACTAAAGACAAAAACAGACCAATGGGAGTTCATAGCTCCACTTGGTTGTCCTTTAGTACCCTTAACTACCTGGTAACTTATCTACACTCATAGGCTACCACGTCAAGCCCCCTAGAGTGCCAGCGTAAAACTTAAACTACCTAAAACGACACGCAGCCCCGAAAAATAACTTAAATCAGCTAGAAAGCGTGCATGGGCGACACGCAAATACAACCCATGAGCTTAAGCCTTATCAACATGGTAATCAACCTACTAAGACTCAAAATAGTGTTAACACCGTATGCTAAGGTGTCAAACATATACATAAACGACTAGAAGTAATAAGAGCTAACTTCTAGAACTACTAAACCCAAGCGTCGGAGTAGAAATATAACATGTAGCCGCCAAGTAGCGCGACATCCACCCCCTCTGAACCTGCACATCCTCCGGTATGTGCCATCCAGATCAAGACTCTTCAGCTTCGGCTTCAAACTCATCTTCAACCTGCATTGAGTCTTCAGCTTCATTCTCTGTAAACTCTGCAACGTTCTGATCCCCCCCTCTCCTTCTAAAGAGCTTGATTCTCTTCCCTGCGACTGGTATCTTGAGCACTGCACCATCTAACTCTCTCAAAGAGTATGTGGTATTATCATGAACTTCTAACACCACATAAGGTCCGAACCATCTCTTGGAAAATTTTCTGATGGTGTTATGCTGATTATCAAGACTACTATCATAGACTAACACCCAATCACCTTCTTTAACTGGTTTGCGTCGTAATCTATGCGTTCTATCAAATCTGCCTTTGTTTCTCTCTCTAGCAGTCTTTAACCTTTCCACAGCTTTAGCAACATCCTCAGGTCTTCGTTCTAACTGCTGGATCCTTAATGCAAGAAGATCCTCCGTACTTCTACCATCTTCCCATGGCAAAACATTCCAAGTAGGCACAACCTCCTCAATCGGCATCACAGGTTTTTGCCCTAGTATCAACTCTGCTGGCATGTAACCTGTAACGATACTATGAGTTGTACGATCTGCCCACAAAGCAAATGATAGCAGTCTAGGCCATTCACGGATCTTACCCTTGCAAGCTTTTACCAAAGCTTTGATGATTGGCGGATGACCTCTTTCGCTCTTGCCATTCCCTTCAGGATTGTAAGCAGTGGTTAACGCCAACTTGATTCCCAACCGCTTGAAGAACTCAACTGCTTCTTGTGCATCCAGCTCACCCCTATCTGCAGTGATCTTTCCCACACACCCATACCTACAAATAACATCTTCAAGTAGAAAGCGGCAGACACTAGCAGTGGTCTTCGTCCTCAGGGCACGGCCTTCGACTTGGTTAGATAGATCTTCCCTAGCCAAGACTAGATACCTCATTTGTCCAAGTCCGAATGGCATAGTTACCAGATCAACTACCCATTTATAATGAATGGCTAAAGGATAAGTAGGATGCAATCCATCACGATGACGTACGTTGGAATACATCTTGCAAGGTATACAGGATGAAACAAACTGTACTACATCCTTATACATACCCTTCCACCAATACTTCTCCTTCATCTTGGCAAATGTAACCCAAACTCCTCTATGACCGGCCCATAGACTCTCATGGAACTCCTTGATCAGCTTCTGCTGCAATTCCAAGTCACATACTACCCGCTGCGGTATACCTCCTTGTAGCTTAGGGCGCTTCCATAGATGTCCTCCATGTAAAAAGTAACCATAAGCTATTCTACGGTGTCGTGTCGTGGACCGGCTCCTATATGAAATTCAAACTTCGATGCTTGTCGCTCCAAAGACGCTCATGAGAAAGACAAGCTAGGCCCTAGCTTACGGGCTTTTGGTTTCATTTCGGATCTCCATTTTCATCGCATAGATGGGTAGAGCTCCTTGTCAGCTTTCCATAGGCACTTCATCTACTTCGTTTGGACGCCTAGTGGAGAAGTTACATGACTCAAAAGATGAAAAAAACAAGCTAGGCCCTAGCTTACGGACTTTTGGCTTCATTTCGGATCTTCACTTTCATCACATAGATGGGTAGAGCTCCTTGTCAGCTTTCCATAGGCACTTCATCTACTTCGTTTGGACGCCTAGTGGAGAAGTTACAAGACTCGAAAGATGGAGAAAACAAGCTAGGCCCCAGCTTACGGGTTTTTGGCACAACTTCGGATCTTCGTTTTTATCGCACCAGTGGATAGAGCTCCTTGTTAACTTTCCATAGGCACTTCATCTACTTCGTTTGGACGCCTAGTGGAGAAGTTACAAGACTCGAAAGATGGAGAAAACAAGCTAGGCCCCAGCTTACGGGATTTTGGCGCAACTTCGGATCTTCTCTTTCATCACATGGATGGGTAGAGCTCTTTGTCAGCTTTCCATGGGCATCTTGTTTACTTCGTTTAGACATCCAGGGAAGAAGTTATGCGATTCGAAAGAAGGTAAAATCAAGCTAGACCCCTAGTTACTTGCTGATTGGGTATTTAGGGCTTCAGGCGTTATATCAAAGACGCAAGGGGCCTGCTTCTTATTATTCAGGTATTCAGGAGAGAACTGTACGTACAGAGACTGTTGCAAGGGGGTGCTTAAGGGGTTAGCTTGCGTCTGCGATCTGTCAACGGACGGTTCGGGAGATTTAGGAGTCCAATGCAAGCGCGCAAGGCATCGTTGGGTTCAGATCTGTGCAGGCTACGCACTGGTTCAAACGGTTTGGGAAGAGACGGATCGGGGAGTGCATACTGAGTGAAATTGAGACGCAGGAGGCAGATTTGGAGTTTTCAGTTACCTGTGAAGGGGAGTTGGACCGTTCGGGCCGTTCCGGAGTCCAAACTTGCTGTCCTTGGATCCAACGGGATCAGAACACCGAGTTCTACAGGAAATTGAAGACGATACCAGTTTTCATCGGGCGGTTTGGAAGTTCTGAGTGAAATTGGCTCGCAGGTAAGCGCTTACATCAGATTTTCGTTCACCTGCGACTTGAGGTTGGGCTGTACTTCGCGATCGGTGAGCCAAGCTCTTCGTTCTTGGTGCCTACGCGATCAGGGAGTCCTCATGTACTCATAAGAGAAGACTGTAAGTGAATTGGATTGTTGGTTTGGGTGTGGTGAGCGAATTTGAGCCGCAGGGAACCGATTTACGTCAGTTTTTTGCAACCTGCGACCAAATTTCTTGCGTGGTTTTGCCAGGGGAACTCCAAACGACTTGTTTGGAGTCTTGTTGGGTTCAGGGTAGCTAGATCTACCTACCAGAGAAGACAGATATCAGTTTGGACGATCCGTTTATGCGGTGTGAGCACTTTTAAGCCGCAGGGAGGAGTTTTTGGAGGTTCGATCACCTGCGACCGAAAATCGGCGATATCTCGGCTGATGGGAGTCGGATCTGAAGGGTTCTTGGGTTAACAGAGTCAGCGGAGGAGACCCTATCGACATCTGAAGTCCGTTCAGCAAAAGGAGGAAATCCACAGATAGACCTTTTCCGGTTTCTTCGCTACGGGTTTTGCTCTTTTGAGTTCGTTAGAGTTCTGGTTGGATGTATACAGCTTGTGGTAGCTAGCTTTAGCTAAGAGCTTATACATGGATGTGGTTTGGACTTGGGTTTGGATCACGTGATACTGCTGTGGCTTTGTTTGTTAGCAAAGAGAAGTTTCTCTTGCTTTGAGCTACGCTTCGGTGATTTTGGGTCAGGGTTGTGATTCAGGGATGGTTTTTAGGGGCTTTTGAAACATGTTACAGACTGCTCTGGTCTGGTTCTCAGTTCTGTGCTCTTAGGAGAAAGAACCGACAGTGTACATACATTTGAAGTGTATATATCGCAGCATTCGTTTTCGTGGTTGTTTTTTCTCTGTCTTGTCTCTGTTTCAGCACACAACATCTCCACAGCCAGGAACCTCGCGTTTTCCTAGACATCCTTCACGCACAAAATATCCGACACGATACGGTGGTGAACTCGACGTGAAGGTCCGAGGTGGAGTTATTTGTGTGTTAGAACCGGAAAGAAGAGATCAACAATCATGAACGAGGATGAAGATGGATTTGGTTGTTCGGGAGGATGTTGTGGACCTGGGATGATGGATTTATAGACGGTTGGGATCATGGGAGGATGGGAGGATGGGACGAGCCATGACTATGGACGGGATGGACGGATCAGAGGGTATACCAGGGATGCAGTTGGATGCAGCAAGTGCACGATTGTTTCAAGCCTTCACTTTGTTTATGCGACAAGAGCAAGGGAACCAACAAAAGGAGGCTTTGGGGAAGAAGGCGCTTGGAAGAGTGATCGACAAGTTCGATCTTTTTGGTGGGAGTGACATCTCTGAGTACTTGAGATGTTACAAGATGGAGATGGATTTGGATCAGGTACCAGAGAAGGAGATGATCGAGACGTTCGAACTCGCTGCAGTGCCTGAGATAAGGGAGCATGTGAAGGGTCTAACAAAGCGTTTTGGGAGGAACTGGGATACATTTTCACATGCGCTGAGGGAGGAATATTTCTTGGGAAACTCAGATCGAGTAACCAAGAAATCGTTTTTGGAATGGGTCAACCGATCCAGCAAGGGTTTACAGCCTACAACGTTGTTAAAGGAGTTCGAGAGACGATTCTCTCAACTACCTCGGGTGGACAAGCTAACCTTGGAGAGCTACAAGACGGAGCTGTTTCTTCAAGCTGCGGATGAACCATGGCAGGAACAGTTGGAGCTACTTCTTGAGGACGAGGAGGAAGAAGAAGGGTTGACACAAAATTGGGAGGTTGTGCATGAAGCTATTGAGCTTCTTGTCCGGAGACAGACAAGGGAAAGGGTTACACGGTTGACACCTGCAGTGCTGACTACTACACCAGTTCAGGTAGTATCTGAGGTTCAACTTCCAGTTGTGGTTGTAGAGGAGAAGGATCCAACCATCGAGGACCTACAGCAAAAGATGCAAGATCTGCAAGCTAAGGTTACTAGGTTGGAGGATAAGAGATCGTCGACCAAGATGGAGCTTGTACCCAAACCAGCTTGGGTACATCATTGCCTGTGGTGTGATGGTACTGACCATCAGCGAGATGATTGCATCGACTTTGCAGAGTCTTTGCAAAGTGAGGTTATTTCTTGGGAGGATGAAAAGGTTGCATTCACAAGTACGGGTACTCTCCTTCAAGCCAACGTTGGTAAAGGAGGGATGAAGAAGATTGTGGATGATTACCTTGCGGTACATGCAGTTGTAGCTGACAAAGCTACAAGTTATGGTGCTAGGGTGGAGGAGATTGAGCATGATCTCCATATGGATGATTCGGATGAGCACGTGGATCCAAGCGAGCTCAAGTTGGATGCTGCATCCACGATGCAGAGCGAGAAGAAGAGACAAGAAGATACTTCTTCAGGGAGGCTAGCTCAGGAGGATAGGATTCAACAGGAAACTATTCTTCTTGAACAGGCAATGGAGGACGATCCTTCACAACCGGAGGAGATGGTTGAGGTGCAGACAGCGGACGTGGGTGATCTGATTGCTGACAAACAACTACCAGATGCAGATATGACGACGATGGATGTGAAGGGAGGTTGGGAGGAGCGTATTCGAGATGCACAGGTTGGGTTCCTATCACGAGAGGTCTTGGATGCAGCTACAAGGAGAGTCCATGATGTCATCACTGGTATCATCAAGGACAGACATGCTGAGGGCGAAGGAGAATGGACGGATGCTATCGAGGCTACGGGTATAGGATGATGGGTAACGATGGCTTACAGGAGAGAAACCATTGCTGAAGATGATTTGTGTTGGGAGGATGATGCTTGGGGGATTGTAAATATTTTCAGGAAGGTTGAGAGGATGATGTTTGGGAGGTTGTGAGGATTTTTAGAAGAAGAGATCAGGGAAGATGATGGTTGAGGAGGATATCATTGTACAGCGGGATAATGATGTTGGGGTTGAGGATTTTGGTTGCAGCAGTGTGGTTCTTTTTTTTCAGAAAACAGAAAAGAAGAGATGGATACGTACGATGACATGTACAGACTTGAGGTTGAGGGTTACAGTCAAGATATGCGGTGATGATTGGGAGGATGGGTAATTGTCTACTACGACATTTGGGTCACAAATCTCTACGGTGAGGTTCTACAAGACGGATGGAAGATATTTTTATGGTATGATGGGTTATTCTTTCTATGTCTTCGCATATTGAAGATGTGTAGATTTAGAGAGGGTGATTGGATGGGAGGTTTGAGGTGAAAGTCGATGAGCATGGATCTAGGGAGGATCATGGCAGGGTAGCAACTCCAAGATGACGATCGAGTTGCGGACTTGAGGATGAGGTTGATTGAGATGGGAGGGAGGATAACAAGATGGGAATGAGAGTGCGTGCCGGTCCACTCCTTGGTTGGTATCTCTGGTGCATACCGGAGGATGCACAGGTTTGGAGGGGGTGGATGTCGTGTCGTGGACCGGCTCCTATCTGAAATTCAAACTTCGATGCTTGTCGCTCCAAAGACGCTCATGAGAAAGACAAGCTAGGCCCTAGCTTACGGGCTTTTGGTTTCATTTCGGATCTCCATTTTCATCGCATAGATGGGTAGAGCTCCTTGTCAGCTTTCCATAGGCACTTCATCTACTTCGTTTGGACGCCTAGTGGAGAAGTTACATGACTCAAAAGATGAAAAAAACAAGCTAGGCCCTAGCTTACGGACTTTTGGCTTCATTTCGGATCTTCACTTTCATCACATAGATGGGTAGAGCTCCTTGTCAGCTTTCCATAGGCACTTCATCTACTTCGTTTGGACGCCTAGTGGAGAAGTTACAAGACTCGAAAGATGGAGAAAACAAGCTAGGCCCCAGCTTACGGGTTTTTGGCACAACTTCGGATCTTCGTTTTTATCGCACCAGTGGATAGAGCTCCTTGTTAACTTTCCATAGGCACTTCATCTACTTCGTTTGGACGCCTAGTGGAGAAGTTACAAGACTCGAAAGATGGAGAAAACAAGCTAGGCCCCAGCTTACGGGCTTTTGGCGCAACTTCGGATCTTCTCTTTCATCACATGGATGGGTAGAGCTCTTTGTCAGCTTTCCATGGGCATCTTGTTTACTTCGTTTAGACATCCAGGGAAGAAGTTATGCGATTCGAAAGAAGGTAAAATCAAGCTAGACCCCTAGTTACTTGCTGATTGGGTATTTAGGGCTTCAGGCGTTATATCAAAGACGCAAGGGGCCTGCTTCTTATTATTCAGGTATTCAGGAGAGAACTGTACGTACAGAGACTGTTGCAAGGGGGTGCTTAAGGGGTTAGCTTGCGTCTGCGATCTGTCAACGGACGGTTCGGGAGATTTAGGAGTCCAATGCAAGCGCGCAAGGCATCGTTGGGTTCAGATCTGTGCAGGCTACGCACTGGTTCAAACGGTTTGGGAAGAGACGGATCGGGGAGTGCATACTGAGTGAAATTGAGACGCAGGAGGCAGATTTGGAGTTTTCAGTTACCTGTGAAGGGGAGTTGGACCGTTCGGGCCGTTCCGGAGTCCAAACTTGCTGTCCTTGGATCCAACGGGATCAGAACACCGAGTTCTACAGGAAATTGAAGACGATACCAGTTTTCATCGGGCGGTTTGGAAGTTCTGAGTGAAATTGGCTCGCAGGTAAGCGCTTACATCAGATTTTCGTTCACCTGCGACCTGAGGTTGGGCTGTACTTCGCGATCGGTGAGCCAAGCTCTTCGTTCTTGGTGCCTACGCGATCAGGGAGTCCTCATGTACGCATAAGAGAAGACTGTAAGTGAATTGGATTGTTGGTTTGGGTGTGGTGAGCGAATTTGAGCCGCAAGGAACCGATTTACGTCAGTTTTTTGCAACCTGCGACCAAATTTCTTGCGTGGTTTTGCCAGGGGAACTCCAAACGACTTGTTTGGAGTCTTGTTGGGTTCAGGGTAGCTAGATCTACCTACCAGAGAAGACAGATATCAGTTTGGACGATCCGTTTATGCGGTGTGAGCACTTTTAAGCCGCAGGGAGGAGTTTTTGGAGGTTCTGTCACCTGCGACCGAAAATCGGCGATATCTCGGCTGATGGGAGTCGGATCTGAAGGGTTCTTGGGTTAACAGAGTCAGCGGAGGAGACCCTATCGACATCTGAAGTCCGTTCAGCAAAAGGAGGAAATCCACAGATAGACCTTTTCCGGTTTCTTCGCTACGGGTTTTGCTCTTTTGAGTTCGTTAGAGTTCTGGTTGGATGTATACAGCTTGTGGTAGCTAGCTTTAGCTAAGAGCTTATACATGGATGTGGTTTGGACTTGGGTTTGGATCACGTGATACTGCTGTGGCTCTGTTTGTTAGCAAAGAGAAGTTTCTCTTGCTTTGAGCTACGCTTCGGTGATTTTGGGTCAGGGTTGTGATTCAGGGATGGTTTTTAGGGGCTTTTGAAACAGGTTACAGACTGCTCTGGTCTGGTTCTCAGTTCTGTGCTCTTAGGAGAAAGAACCGACAGTGTACATACATTTGGAGTGTATATATCGCAGCATTCGTTTTCGTGGTTGTTTTTTCTCTGTCTTGTCTCTGTTTCAGCACACAACATCTCCACAGCCAGGAACCTCGCGTTTTCCTGGACATCCTTCACGCACAAAATATCCGACACGATAACGGATCCTTTTGAAATCTGCATCAGACCAGCCTTCTTGCCTTTCCAGTGAACTCAAATAGCGCCCAAGATCCAACCACTCGCCATCATACACAGTTTCCTCAAAAAATTCCAACGGAGCTGCAAAACAGCTTCTATCTTTTCTAGCAAGAACACTAGAATAGAACTCTGTTCCTACATCCTCCTGGTCATCTATCATTTCCTTCTCATCGTAATACCTAGCCCTTGATAACATATCTGCCACAGGATTGTCTTTTCCTGCAATATGTCTAAACTCTGGGTTCAAGGACTTGATATATGCTATCCACCTCAACATAGCAATGTCTGGAGTTGTACAGCTAGTAATCATTCCTAGGAGAGGTAAACAATCTGTCTCCACAACCACAGGTGCTCCTATCAAGTATTCCTTATCACTCTTCATCGCAGTAACTACTCCTCATAGCTCTCTCTTGACCTGAGGGTAGTCTCTCTGCCGTGAACTTAATACCTTAGCACCAAAACGCACCACATATCTATTCTCATTCTCATCGTCTTGCCCTACAGCCCATCCAATGTCAATAGGACTAGTATCAACAGTAAGGATAATAGATCTCCCCAACTCATATGTTACCTTCCGTAGAGTTGGTGGTGAAGCCAAAAGATCCTTCAACTTCCTCGTAGACTCGCTTTGCTCCTCTTGCCACTGAAATCTTTGCCCCTTCCTCAGCAGCTTGTACAACGGATCTGCTACATGAGCAAAGTGTGGAATCTATATATGATAAAACACACATGCACCTAGAAACCTTCTCACCTCGGTAACTGACCCACATGTCTCCTTCATCCTTCGAATGACATCAACCTTGTTCGGACAAGGTTTCCGACCATAAGATCCACATAGGTGCCCCACAATCAACACCTCTTGTTCTCCAAATACAGACTTTGCTCCTGATAAAGTCAAATGAACCTCCTCCAGTCGACTCAATATCTTATCGCAATCAACTATATGGTCTGCAACAAACTTACGGCACCCCCTCTGATCCTTTACCTCATTCTTCTCCTCCTCAGCACACCCTTTGATCGACACATCATCAAGGAATGGCATAGTTTTTTCAGGAATGAAATCCCTCAAAATTTTATTCATGCCATTCATCATATGTGCTACAGAATTGGTAGCACCTTGTGGCAAGGTGCACATCCTTAGTAACCCCAAAGGTGTCCTCATTGTAGTCAAGTCTCTACTCTCAGAGGATAACTGAAACTGATCATAACCTGAATATAAGTCTCCCATTGAATAGATAACACGACCAGCAAAAGCCTCTGCAAACTCGTCTACAATAGGTCCTATACCCATATTCTTGATAGTCACCTTGTTAACTGGCTGCATATCTTGAATGAATCTCAAAGCTGCACTCTTCTTCGGAACAGTAAACCATCTGCTAGAGTAGGGAGCTATAGATGGTTCCAAGATACCCATCCTAATCCTCTCATTGAGCAAGTCTATCAACTTTGGTAGATGAGCTCTAGGTACAGAGATAGGACGTAGATTCCAAGGCACATGCGGTATAGTAAAGATTACCATAGGTGCAACTACACTTGGATCTACACATCCTACTTCATGTGACTCAAACGCAAACGCCTTACCATGCCTAGATAGCATCTCCCTGAAGCTCTTCTTCTCTTGCTCAGTAAGAAATCCATCGCCTCCAATCCTCAGCTCCTTTAGTGTTGTTTCTGTGAACTGGTGCCCAATTTTTCTCGGTCCTCTTAGCGTCGGTTCTCGTGCAGCTTGCTCCATCTTATGATTGTAATCGAGTGGTAAAGGCAAAGCCACTGGTTTGACTTTCTTTGCCACTGACTTGTACTTGGTCTCCACATACACTTCTTGTCGATCTATAAACTTATCAATTACATCATAAAGCTCCTTGGAGCTCACTCTCACCACTCTATCTACATCATCTGTAGAGCTTTCTAATATAGATTTCAACTCTCCTATAGTATCTACCAAATACTGCTCTTCAAACACTCCAGATATGTATTCATCTCTTCCTAACTCTCCACTATCCCACAAAGACTGTTGTACATACTTCACATGTTGCCTCTCAAACCTCTTCAGATTCTCAACCTTCCTATAACACACTGATCCACATGACGTCAATCTTAAGAAGCTAGAGGATAAAGCTTCCTGTTCTACTGGATCAGGCGAGAATCCTATCTCTACTGTACCGTTGAAGTCTCGCTCTTCAATGGTACTCTGTCAAAACCCCTAGACTCTCTAAACTCTTGAGTAATCTTAGGTAGTGGACGGTCTCTCAAGCTATCATGATTCCTCTCATGTTCTGCAGCAACGGTCAAAAACTGAACAGCTCTTTTGCCATCTCTACTACGTATCCTAGCATAAGCCGAACCATCATCCATAACTCGTGTCTCCATTCTAACAGCAGTAATGTAAGGCTGCCCTAGAATGATAGGATAGGTTGACATGTCTTGCACAAAGAAATTCTGAACATCACTGATGTCACCCACAGTTACCTTGATGTTGGGACAAGCACCATAGAGTTCTCCCCTCTGGTTGTTGGCAGCACGGATGAGCCATCCATGGTCGGTGTCTATGGACCATCTTCTACGCTTGTACAGCTCCTTAGACATCAGATTAATCTCTGAGCCATGATCAATCAACGCCACCACAGGTTCCTCTAGATCTCCCAGCTTCACTAAGATCTCTGTGGTTGCTCTTGCCCAATGGTTGTGAGAATAATGGCTCTTCTGCGATGCTTCCACCTCATTTTCAAACCTCACGTGCTGATAGGATCTCCCCTCTGATACTTGAGAGCAGTAACCAGCAATCTCATTTTCCTCATCATCCGACAGTTTGGTCTCTAGAGCATTAAGCGTAGCTGCTTCATCAAAATCTGACGTTTCCTCTTGATGATATCTATGATAACCTCATGGAACTCACGCTTTGCAATCCCAAGAATCTCATCCAAAGTAAACTCAACTTTCCCATTCAAGATACGGTTTTCTAACACCTGCTTCAAGTCTGTAGCAATCTCAATGTCAGACTGAAGTTTGTATGCAGGCATCTTACCCTTCTCCTTGCTTCTCTCCTTCTCCTTTGGTGTTGTAGGTGGTAGATCCTCCATAGTCTCCTCCCGAGTAGGTGTTGTCTCCTGTCTTGTCTCTGGTCTAGCTCTTTCACTCTTGGTAGCAGGTCGTTTGGCTGTAGAAGCCTCACCTGCATCCTCCCTCCTGCGTTTTTCTTCTAGTACAGCTTCATGATTACTTCTTGCAACATAAGCATACACTGACATAGTGTCTACAGGGTCATTCCATCCTGTAGTTTCTCGAATTGAGTTGCCAATTCTCCGCAGCACATCCTTGTCTAACTCTGTTCTAGCTACGGACCGCACTACATCAGACCACAACCCAGTAGTCCCTTTCTCTCTCTCCATTTCCACTTTCACTCCACACGTAGCAGCATTCACAAGAGAAACAGCATGTGATGCTGATATCTCATTCACAAGTCTCTTCATACCACCCTTGCCAAAGTTGGTTCCCAACATCATCCCAGTCTCTCTCAGATGGATCTTACCATCTTTGAAGAAGATCAGATCCTTCCTCAATGCATCTGAAAACTCCCCACAGTCTCTTCTTACATGGTCTAGGCTATCACACCATATACAACGATGAACAAAGTCTTCTCTCATATGAGGTCTCTGCATAGCAGGCTGTACATTCTGCTCCTTCTCTTCTAACCTAGTGAGCTTAAGCTTAAGCTCCTTCATACCCTTAATCAACTCATCAAGCGGTGAGTCTTCCTCTCTAGCAATTACCAAAGCGAGTTTAGTAGGCAACTGCTTGACAGGAATTATGAGAGGTGCTGCTTCACTTACCACCACCTTGTCCCTTCTTCTCTGTCTCTTGGTCAGCAAAGAAACAACCTCTTCAACCTCCTTCCAATCAGTCTTCAATCCTCTCTCCTCACTCTTGTCTTCCAGCAACAGCTCAAGCTTCTCCTGAATAGTCACGTCCGCTGCTTGTAGGACAAGCTCTGTCTTCTCCACCTCTAGTGTAAGCTTCTCTGTCCTAGAAAGCTGAGCATACTGACGATCAAACTCCCTTAACAACTCATTTACAGACAAACCTTTGTTAGGCTTCACCACCCACTCCAAGAACGTTCTCTTGGTCACCCTCTCTGAATCTTCAGTGTAGTACTCCTCCTTCAAAGCTCGCATAAAGCTCTCCCAACTCTGTCCTTGCTGCTGCTTGAGCTCTTTCACACGCCCACGAATCTCAGGGACAACAGCAAGTTCAAAGTTTTCCACCATCTCCTTCTCAGGTACCTTGTTCACCTCCATCTCCCTAGCATAATATTGCACGTACTTGGAAATATCTGTCCCCTTGAACTGGCCCATCTGATGCACCACAGATTGCAACGCCTTGGTTGCTAATACCTCCTTCCTCTCTATGCTCTGCTGCTGCTGCATAAACATGGAAAAGGCTTGGAACATCTTCATCGTAGCAGCATCCAACTGAACAAGTTGCTGAGCAGCAGCAGCACCTCCACTTGATGATCCTTGGTTGGTCATGATATCTGATCCTGCAACACTCTCAAGAAAACTCCCACCCTAGGTGTTTCACGTCGAGTTCACCAAAAAAAAAAAGAGTATGTCGGAGTGTGATCCGTCTACCTAGGAAAGCGCCGGGCTTCTGGCTGTGGTTGTTTACTCAAGAGGTTGGCTTTCAGGTCACAACAGGGGCTATAAACACTCACACAGGTGTGTAGGATCCTCTGATATGCTCAAAAGCGAAATTTAGGTCTAGCTGGCAGTAATAGGATCCGGCGGCGAACTTTGACACTCACGGAGAGGAAAACTATGAAGGTTTAGACTTCTAAACTTCCTCTACATGCAAATGAGGTACTAATGAACTCACACACGAAGTTTCAGCCTGAGATCAAATTCTGACACCGAGATGTTGACAGAAAAGTTCTGAGTTAAGAAAATTGCGGCAATTTCTGGTACCCAGCTGGCTATTTCAACCTAGAACAGAAGATTGGCTCGATCAATTTCAAATATTCTCACAGTATTTGAAGTCTACAGGGTGCTGAACATCCCTGTGAAGTTGGGACTCTTGAATGTACACAGAACTCCAGATCTCCTCCTCTGAAGTCGCTGCTCTAGATTAAGAGCTTTTCAGACCCCTCCAGCTTCAGCGGCCGCCCTGAATTACTCAGTCACTCAATCGATGCGAAACTTTTTGGGAAATCGTAGCCCTGCTGGCAGAGAACACAACCTCGAAGTTTTGAAGCAATTTCCTCAAATCTGCTGCAAGTGACACTGAAAACCCTAAATCCAACAAAAGTGATTCAATTCTAGCACAATTCGAACTTCAATTGGTCATAACTTCGTCTTTATTGCCTCAAATCGATCGAAAATTTCACTGGAAGTGCTTGGCATGACGAGCTCTACCCTCCTGTGCACTCAGATTTCGAAGTTCTCTCACCAAATGCTCGAACTCCACTCTAGAGCTCTGTTTCTAAATTTAGAGTTAAACTAAAGACAAAAACAGACCAATGGGAGTTCATAGCTCCACTTGGTTGTCCTTTAGTACCCTAAACTACCTGGTAACTTATCTACACTCATAGGCTACCACGTCAAGCCCCCTAGAGTGCCAACGTAAAACTTAAACTACCTAAAACGACACGCAGCCCCGAAAAATAACTTAAATCAGCTAGAAAGCGTGCATGGGCGACACGCAAATACAACCCATGAGCTTAAGCCCTATCAACATGGTAATCAACCTACTAAGACTCAAAATAGTGTTAACACCGTATGCAAAGGTGTCAAACATGTACATAAACGACTAGAAGTAATAAGAGCTAACTTCTAGAACTACTAAACCCAAGCGTCGGAGTAGAAATATAACATGTAGCCGCCAAGTAGCGCGACACCGGTCCACTCATTGGATGGTATCTCTTGGTGCATACCAGAGGATGCACAGATTTAGAGGGGGTGGATGTCGTGTCGTGGACCGGCTCCTGTCTGAAAATCTGTTTGTGATACTTATCATTATCACTCCAAAGATACTCATGGGACTGAAAATGAGACTTTTTGCACAACTTCATATCTTCACTTTCATTACATCGATGGGTAGAGCTCATTGTCAGCTTTCCATATGCACTTTGTCTACTTCATTTGGAGGCTTGGTGGAGAAGTTACGAGACTCGAAAGATGGGAAAAACAAGATAGGCCTCAGCTTACGGAATTTTGGCATAATTTCAGATCTTCACTTTCATCAATGGATAGAGCTCGTTGTCAGCTTTCCTTGGGCACTTTGTCTACTTCATTTGGACGCCTAGTGGAGAAGTTACGAGACTCGAAAGATGGGAAAAGCAAGCTAGACTCCAGCTTACGGACTTTTGGCACAACTTCGGATCTTCATTTTCATTACATCGATGGGTAGAGCTTGTTGTCAACTTTCCATGGGCACTTCGTCTATTTCATTTGGACGCCTAATGGAGAAATTACGAGACTCAGAATAAGAGAAAATCAAGCTAAGCCCTAATTTATTCTTGCTGACTGGGTATTTGTGGCTCCATGCGCTATACTAAGAACGCAAGGGGCTTGCTTCCTCATTATTGGAGAAAACTTGTACGTATTGTGACTGACGTAAGGGGGTTGCTTAAGGGGTTAGTTTGTTTCTACGACTTATCGATGAACGATTTAGAGAATAGAGAAGTCCAATGCATGCGCGCAAAGTGTAGTTTGTTTCTACGACTTATCGATGAACGATTTAGAGAATAGAGAAGTCCAATGCATGCGCGCAAAGTGTCATTGGGTTCAGATATGTGCACGCTACGCGTTAGTTAAGACGGTTCATGAAGAGGCAGATCGGGGAGTGTGTTCTGGAGGAAATTGAGACACATGAAAAGGATTTGAAGAGCTTCAGTAACCTGTGAAGGAGAGTCGGACCGTTCGGACCGTTCCGGAGTCCAAACTTGTTGTCCTTGGATCCATCGGGATCACAACACTTAGTTGTTCAGAAAATTGAAGACGATATGAAGTTTCATCGGACGGTTTGGGAGTTCAGAGTGAAATTGGCTCGCAGCGAAGCGCTTGCGTCAGATTTTCGTTCGTCTGGGACCTAAAGTTGGATTGTTCTTCACGACCGGTGAGCCAAGCTCTTCGTTCTTGGTACCTACGCGATCAGGAAGTCTTCATCTACACATTAGAGAAGACCGTATGTGGATTGGGTTGTTGGTTTGGATATGGTGAGCAAGGTTGAGCTGCAGGGAGTTGATTTACATCAGCTTTGCATCATGTGACTAAATTTCTTGCGTGATTTTGCGAGAGGAACTCCAAACGGCTTGTTTGGAGTCTCGTTGGGTTCAGGGTAGCTAGATCTACCTACTAGAGAAGACGGATATCAGATCAGACGATCCGTTTGGACGGTGTGTGCGGTTTTACGTCACAAGGAGGAGTTTTTGAAGGTTTGATCACTTGCGACCGAAAATCAGCAATATCTTGGCTGTTGGGAGTCGGATCTGAAGGTTTCTTGGGCCAACAGAGCCAAGGAAGAAGACCTTAACGACATCTGAAGACCGTTTGGTAAAAATAGAAAGTTCTCAAATAGATCTTTTTCGGTTCTTTCGTTACGGTTTTTGGCTTTTTGAGTTCGTTAGAGTTCTAGTTGATCATGTACAGCTTGTGGTAGCTAGCTTTAGCTAAGAGCTTGTACATGGATGTTGTTTGGACTTGGATTTGAATCGTGTGGTATAGGTGTGGCTCTGTTTTTTAGCAAAGGAATGTTTCTCTTGCTTCGAGTTACGCTTCGATTGAGATTCAAGGATTTGTTTTAGGAGGTTTTGAAGCAGACAGAACGCTCTGGTCTGTTTCTCAGTTTTGTGTTCTTAGGGAGAAAGAAACGGCAGTGTATATATGTTAGGAGTTGGTATATATTGCGACGTTCATTTCGTGCTTGTGTTTCTCTTTCTTGTTCTTTGTGTAGCACACTACATCTCCACAGCCAAGAACCTCGTGTCTTTCCTGGACATCCTTCACGCAAAATCTGACACGATAACGGAGTCAGAAAGAAGACCCTATCGATACTTGAAGACCGTTTGATGAAAGAAGAAAGTACCTAGATAGATCTTTTTCGGTTCCTTCGCTACAATTTTTGCTCCTTTGGATTTATTCATTAGATTTCTAGTTGGTTATGTACGGCTTGTGGTAGCTAGCTCCAGCTAAGGACTTGTACAAGGATTTTGTTTGGACTTGGGTTTGAATCGTGTGATACGGGTGCAACATTTTTTGTTAGCAAAGAGATGTTTCTTTTGCTTTGAGCTACGCTTCGATAGTTTTGGGTCTAGGTTGAGATCCAAAGACTTATTTTAGAAGGTCGGGTGCAGATTACAGATCATTCTAGTCTGTTTCTCAGTTTTGTATTCTTAAAAAGAAAGAAACTGGAGTGGGAGTTGGTATATCTTGCGAAGCTTGTTCTCTTGGTTGTTTCTCTCTTTCTTGCATTTGTTCTACACACGATATCTCCACAGCCAAGAACCTCATGTTTTCCTGGACAACCTTCATGCAGTATCCGATACGATAACATCTTGCTCAAATCAACGATTCTCCAATCAATAGGAAGTCCTTCTCATTTAATCTAGTGTAGAAAAGAACTCGTAGGAAGCCGTGCTTTTTGTGCTAGACTTCCAAGACTCCCAATTTGCTTTCAAAAAGTAGTTTGTTGTCGTGTTGTGGTACGGCTCTTGTGTGAATTCTTGTTGAACTTAAGACGTGTTTTTTTTCTATGTCTCATGAACCTTATTGCGTAACTCGCGAATGATGTGATGGATGTCACGTCACAATTATCTATTTAAGTTATAGCAAGGTAGTGAAACGTGCCGAATGAGCAATCTGTGCACGTTCACTTTAGTGGTCTTATCGCTGAATTTGGGTATAAAATAATGAGGTCGAGGGTTCATAAGACATTCTCTCTTAGCGGGTGATTCGTGAGAGTTTCTCCGTGGTCTGCATGGAGGAGAGAAGAACTACAGGAGTGGTGGTTATTGACGGAAGTCTGATACCAGCTCCGGATCTTCCTTTCCTGAATCCATTTAACATCAAGCTTCATTGCATCCACCGTGACCACTTTCGACAATGGTTAGTTCTGTATTTTGGTGACGACTTCATGAGGAGGGTGATGGACTTCCAGCTTCCGATGATCCTTCCGATTGTTACATATGAAGAGACTTGGGATCTGGCGGTGTACATCTTGTTGTGACAAAAAATGGATCTCAACTATCTAGCCAACGTTTCTTTCAATGTCGATATTCGATGTCAATGTAGACCAAAGATCAATCATGGAGCATGGATCGTGAGGAACTTTGGAGAAGATAGCCGAGTGATAGCTTCACTATTTCTTTGTGTCGTACCTTTCATTGTATATCATTTTCAGATTGTAATATTGACTCTATATTAATCAGTGACTCAATTATCTCATTCTAGTGGAACCCTTCTTCGTACTTTAGTTATGCAAAAAATCCTTCAACATGTCTCAAGGATTTTTTGGTTTCTTTGGTCTTAGTGATGTCTAGTGTTTCCTTGGGTATTACAAGTCGTTTTAGTGGAAAAAGTTGAGTGAGGAAAAGACAAACTAGAAACTCTTTTTGCTCTCATTGGTCTACTTTTGGACCAATGGTGTTCTAGCTAATCCTCATAATGTTTCTGTGGTTTCGAGACGCTTCGGAGGACCATGTGAGCGAAGAAGGATATTGTTGGAAAGCTCTTGATCAGCAAGCTACAATTCGGGCTGAAGAATCTAGTGATGTAATGGAGGATTGAGGGTGTTTTGATCGATTGAGTGGAGGGGGATGAAACTCGTATCCACTGCAATGTTTTTGGTCGTTCCTAGAGATTTGTGAGGAATTTTGAAGAGCTATCAGTTGGGTTAGAGAGCTGACGATGAGCTGATCATTTTGATACTAAGTTAAGCTGAATCTTGATTTTTTTGATTGTCAACCGATCGATTGAACTTGAATGGTGTAGACGTAATGAGACGAGATTACGAATTGTGACAATCATGAGAGAAAAGTTGGTTATTTCTTGATTATTTCTTGGTTATTTCTCAAGTTCTGGATCGAATTTCTAAGTGAAACTTTCCAAGATTGAGGGATGCCTTATCAATAAGATATTTGGAAAGTTTTATCTTGAATGGTCGAATAGTTTGTTCAAGGTCTTAGATCAAGCTTACATGGGTATGTAAAGCTCATAAGTTAACACAGATTGTGATTTAATCCATAGCTGAGATTTGAATTGAGATTTTGACCTGAAAATTATTCAGGATAAGAGTTGAAGGTCCAATACAATTTCTTGTGAAATCTGATCACCATTGGTCAACCAGTTTGGGAGAACTGAGATCTCAAAGTTATGAGAAGCTTTTGTTATTAGCGGATTCGGATTTTCAATCATATCTATTATTACTTTTTTGTTCTTTTCAATCAATTGGGCAGGAGTTTGCTGTTGAAACTACCATGCCATCATACAAGCAGACATTGTGAAGGTTGTGGGGTTGATTTCAGCTCTATGTGGCAAAGAAACAAGGAGTCACGATGAATCAAATGTCGCTGTTTGGGTTCTTAGAGCTGCCAGGTACTGCCATCGTTGGTGCTATGTTGTGAACTGAGTATTACCTTGAAGCATGTATGGTTTATCTTGCTGGAATTCTTAAGAGACCAGGGTGTGCAACAATTTGTATTGGAGCTCTATCAAGTTTGGTTGGGCGAACTTATAGCATCTTTGGTTGTACTGGATAGAGTTGTGATGGTTGGATTGATGGGTAGCTAGCGTCGCTGGAAAACTATTAAGTCATGCTTCCAGTGATAGAGTTACTTTCAGTTAAAATACTACAGAGTTGAGTATTTCAGATAGAGCACAAAAGGATCTATTTGTAACATAATTTTCTACAACTTATACATATCCTTTGGATCGTAACAAACTTTAACCTTTAGTCGAGGAGGTACTTGGTCACTTGTGCTAGAAGAGTAGATAGAGAAGCATTTGGGTTGAAAGATCAAGATTTAGAGTCAACTTGTTCGAGTCACATACCTCTACACAGTCATATACCCAATGTATTCTTAGACAAAAAAACACATTATACGACACTGTACACTTGGTCTTGATGTTGTATTTCCTTGACGTCATTATTTATCATCATAACCTGGAACAAATGCCTCAACTCATTCGTATCAAAGTCTATGTCCGCAGTGATCCATGTTGGGAGTAAGCTATTGTCTATTGACTCCGCTCTTGTGGAGTTTGTTGCTGGTCCAGTATTATTTCCTCCAACAATCTTCACAACATCTCTCAGATCTAGACATATCTTGCGACATCTCATGGAGAGAGATGGATTATGAAAATTCACTCCGAATGACTTCTACTGCAATCCTCGTCTAGTATTGATTGTCCTCAAGGTGATCGTTCGGGTATCTTGTCATCTGTGAATCATTAACCCGATCAGTGATAAACTCAGATAGATATCATTCCACACGCAAAGATTCAAATGAATCTCACCAACTATGAGGATCGCCACACCAACCTATCATGTATCACTCGAACAATATATATGCACTAGTCCAGATAGTCTTATCCAAATCTAAATGAAGATCAAAGATGAAGACCACGTGACTAACTCAAATATATTTTTTGATGTGAGTAAGTATCGTTGATAAAGCTACAATACACAATTTATTACACTAACACAAATGGTCGGATCATCTTAATCCAAGTGAGGATTGTGAGTGCAACTCACGTAGCTAGCATCATAAACCATTGTTGTCAAAGTGCTACTGAAGCCAAAATAGGTAACAAATGAGAGTAGTGGGAATAAAAAAAAGAATAAGATAAAAGAGTAAGAGAGAAGAGGAGAGAGAGAATAAGTATAGGGGAGGGGGGAGGGAGGAGAAGGAGGGAGGGTGAAGGATCATCACCTAGGGTTTGGCAATCCACCAATGCATACCATCGGCAACTAGAGCATCATCTTAGCCGCGGCCTTGAGCTTGCGATCCACCGAACAGCCGGTGGTTCAGTTTACACCGTCGGCTCAAGGCGACTAGGCGGTTAAGACATCGTCTTAGCCACGACACCGAGCTGACCGTCCAGCTCGGTGCCGGCGGTCTGATCTACCTTCGGTTCAAGGACGATCGGACGGCTAAGCACCGCCTTAGCCATGGCATCGAGCCGGCGATCCGTCAGATGCCTAGTGGTCTACTCTACACCACTGGAGGGGTCTGCACCGCCGCAGTCTCGTGACCACCGACCACGACCCTTCAGATAGTCAGAGATTTAAAAAAAACATTACAGAACTAATACTTTTAGAGAAATAAATTAAACTTATGTATTTTTTATTATTATATCGACTTTGACAATACTATAACTTCATATTATTTTCTATCAAATGTAGTCTTTCATAGGGAATAAATTCGACCTATTGCTTCTACTTGTATTATTGCATTTTTATTTTTCCTTCTACAATTTCTGTGAAGAATAAATTAAACCGTTTGCTTTACATAGGAAAAATGATATAACTTTGTGTTTGCTATAACTTCCATTCTAATTTCTAAATATGCTACTATAACTAAGCCATATTAGCAACTTATAGATTAATATTCCCATGGTTGCTTCTTTCTCCGGATAGAATCATCATTAATGTTAAATATTATTAATTATACAATGTTTACATTTAGTATTATTAAGTCTAAAGGAGTAAATTTTGTTTATCTTCAACATGTGATACCTAAGTGGGTCATAGTTTTTAAAGATTTGATAGTCATAATGTATACTCTAGTTTCATTGATATTTTCTAGAGTTGTAGTAGTAACTTTTCTCGATGGTGTCTTTTTAGAACAAAATCAGGTAGTACGTAGTTACTGTATCATCATAGGTAATCTCGGATAACGAATGAAAATTCTTTTTTCTAATGTGCTCTGGTTTATAATCAAACCGTTCGACTCGGAAGATTCTTTGCTTATAAAGCAGACCTTATGCTTCTGTGAATATGCATGCTCCATGTAAACTTCATATCTCAAGCAAGATATGTAATCCTTCATTTCAGAGACAAATACTTAAAACT
This sequence comes from Asterella californica, assembly GCA_036924285.1. Taxonomy (NCBI): domain Eukaryota; kingdom Viridiplantae; phylum Streptophyta; class Marchantiopsida; order Marchantiales; family Aytoniaceae; genus Asterella; species Asterella californica. The sequence continues at coordinate 42,626,605 of JAYKYS010000001.1, forward strand.
TAATCATTTTAAATTAAAGCCAAGTTGCGAAATCCTTTCGCTCAAACACTACTTTGATAATATATCAAAATATTTTCCAGGTAGAACATAATATCTTCTTTTATAAATCATATTTCACAATAACATTTACTGGACCTCCATACTAGTTCCAAACTAACTTAGACTAAGATGTGAGTTACAAATCTTAGGTAAGGTAATAAACGTAATAATAGGTAAGTAAAAGATAGAAAAATTAAAGGTGATGCGAGTCCAAATTTGCATTCAAGATCAATTTCAGGAACTTTTGCCAGCTTGCCGTTATAAACCTAATATAAGTGTTAAGTAAAAATTCTGTACCAAGTTGACAAAAACTATCAAAATGTTTAATAAATATTAAATGTTAACCAGCTTGGAGACGCAAGAAGACCTAGACATGAACCATAAAGGGTGCAGTGAAAGACACACTCCAAAATACATATGTGAGATGTTGATAAACATCAAAATATATTTTACCAAAAAAATTAATTTATTACCTAGTCCTTCTGAAGTTTAATTTATTACATTACCTCCATCATCAAGAAGAGGTGAATCATCATCTCCATCGCGTAACGCCTAACTTGAACCGGTTCTTTAAAACTAGATTGGCTGTCGGTTTTGTAGCCGAACTTATAAAAAATATGCTAACGAGATGACGGAAGTTTCGCGTCGTTGTAATCATCTTTTTTCTCCGTAACATTGGCGGACAAGCATGTTCTCTTTAAGATATCAGTAATGATATAAGTGTTATATAAATATTTTAGATTAAGTAAAAAAGAAAATCAATATAATATTTAAATGTTAAGTATTAATTTTTCCTAGAACGTTGGAAACCTAATTAGAAAAATCATAAGTCATGTCTGGGACTTTGCGCTTCAGAGGGTACAAGTGCGGGAAGGTGCTGCACAAAATTAATTTATACATAAATACATTGATTTATTATCTAACCCTTCCAGTAGGAAAGGTTAGGTAATAAATTAAGGTTGCTGGACTCTTCCATCTTCAGATGGAAGAGAGTGAATAAGCAACCCATGCAAGGAAGTTAGACTTTGCAATAGTATTGAAAGGACTATCGCTTCTCACATTGTAGATTAGAAGTCAAAAGTTGCTCGCTTTTAGAAAAGGCAATTAATTATAATCACAATGCTTTCCGGCTTTTCTCTCCTTTTGAAATCTGCAAATCATGGTTATTATGCAAAACTACAGCAATGGTTAACCAGAGAAAGGTTGCAGGCGAGTTAATTACCCGGGAGGGATGATAGAATCTTGTGAGAATCTTCGCACCAATGTCGAATTCTTTCCCTGCGCCGGGAAGAATGTCGTCAAAATCTCGTTTGCCTCCAACATCCTTGATATGTTTCGCCCTCTATTATCCCGAGCTAAGTAATCGTCGGGTCGAGGTCGAAACGAAGTCCAAGCCATGGCTACTGCAATGGCTTCATTGGGGGGAGTAGGAGGGATCGTCGGAGGCTTGCGATGCGAGGCCCACAGAACGAGGAAACAGGGGCGGCAACAACAGCAATTGCCTGCGAGAGCAACGACATTGTGTAGTAATGAAGGTGCTGGATGCAGGGGCTTGCGATGGGATGCTTCCGGTATCCTCGGCGATGGATGTAGATTGCGCTCCTCCTTCAGGTCTCAGAGACCGTCGCGCTCCTCTTCGTCCCGCCTCCCTGCTATAGCGGTAACTTTCTCGTTGACATCTGTCATTATAGCCATCAGATTCCTCGGGGACTAGCCGTGTCGCATTTATCTTCTCTTGTTGAGTTGATGTGGAGCTTGGCAAGCTCAAAGCAAAACCGTTTTCTCCGAGGTCGAATCTCAGGCTTCTAGAGCATTTCTTCCTTGCTAGGAATTTGAAATTATTTAACTCACAGTTCTTTCTGTGACTTATTTTATCTTCTGAAGAACACATTCATTCATGTGGACTGTATATGCCTCTCATAATGAGAACTGCTGGCAGACTTCTCGACGAAGTCGTTACATTCACCCTCTGAACGAGGTGCGTTGGTAGCGCATATTCTAATCCAAGTCGAAAGCTGATTGTCTTTGATTACAATGCAGGCAACTGAAAGGTCTTACATTATGATCAAGCCAGACGGTGTTCAGAGAGGCCTCGTAAGTTCTGAAACTTAATCATTCAAGTATATGACTCCGTTCATTATCTGCTTCTTCCACAGAGTATTATGATACGTAAGGTTTTGCCGTTCGAAATTTAGATGTACAAAAGAGTCGTAAATCAATCTAGCATAATGCAACCGCCATTGCCGAAAAATCTCATCCCTTACTTCTGGCATGAAGCATGACTGCGTTATTATCGGTATAAGTTGTGTGTAATTTACATGGCCGAAACCATTCCAGGTTGGAGAAATCATCTCCAGATTTGAGCGCAAAGGATTTTCACTGAAGGGGTTGAAGCTCTTCCAAAGTCCCAAGGAACTGGCCGAGGTAATGTCCTTATTCTCTCTGTGAAGTTTACATCAGTGTTTTACACAAAGATATGTGAAAGGAAGAAAGCTTTTGCCGTTTTGTACCCATTCCAGAGTTAAGAAACAACATTCTGTAGATTGCAACGTTGCCAGACCTCTAATACATGCAAGAAGTCTTTCAAGTTACTGTGTCAAAGATTGTTGCCCTAGAATCCAGTGCCGTTCATAAGTCCTTATACAAGGTTGTACGTACTGACTGGAATTAAATCGTCCACATATCCAAATATCCAGGAGCACTACAGCGAATTAAAGGAGAGACCTTTCTACCCAGATCTTGTGAAGTATATCGTGTCTGGACCGGTTGTCTGCATGGTAAACGCCTGGCTTGATTTCTGCTCACGAATTCTTGCTCTTCTTGGACGGTAGAAAGCTGATGAGCCACATTCAGAACTTGTTGAAGTGATGAGTTGTTAAAGTACCGTCTTTATGTCGAGAGTTAATCTTGTACAAATCCATGTACTTGAGGTTCATGGTATGATGGATATTTAAGGACTTTGGTACTCGTCCATGTCCTGTGAACCTTACTAGCTGTAGAACAGCGGTCAGTTATATATGTTTGCACCTGACAGGAACCTTCGCCTCGAGTGGTTATTCAGGTCTGGGAGGGGCCTGGTGTGGTAGCATCAGCAAGGAAACTTATTGGAGCGACGAATCCACTCAACGCAGAACCCGGTACTATCCGAGGCGATCTTGGAATTCAAAGCGGCAGGCAAGTTTTAAACCCTGAAGCAGCTGCTGCCGTCCTTTACTATGTTGTAGTTTTACTCGAGACTATCTTCTGTTTTAATAATCTTTTAATAATCTCCTAAAAATCTCATATCTAGGACTGTTACTCAACCCATTGTTTCACCTTCGTTTGCTCGCTCAGGAATGTCATTCATGGAAGTGATAGTCCTGATAACGGTGAAAGAGAAATTGGTGAGTCTCCTCTTTTCACTCGAATTTGAAAAGATTTGATTGTAGTGCTCGGGACGTTTAAAACTGTTATGGAAGTCTTCGCCATATGTGTGGTGACTGACGTTGACCGTCTTGTCTGTGTTAACTTTGGAAAAAATGTTTCATGGGCGCCTTCCTGAATTTAACAAGTTTGTTGACTTTTCGCAGCCCTTTGGTTCAAGGAAGGTGAACTGGTGGAGTGGTCGCGTACTATCAAGCCTTGGATTATTGAGTAGGAAATGCTAGTATAGTGTTGAATAAGGTGGCTCTCCCCACGTCCGAGTGGGGAAATAGTCACATAATTTGTCATGTTGACTGGTCTCAATTTTGCACGATTCTTCACCATTTATACACTCCAACCATCTGACAGCCGCAGGCTCAGCCTCAACTTGTCTGGCCTATGGTGCCGTCCGCAACACATGGGAATAAATTCATCTTCTCACATCCAGAAGTGCCGAGTTGAGCACTGGAAGATGATTCAGTTCTCAGTCGTATGTTATCACTCGGTTAGCACATACGTACCTTCGATTATACTCGTCCAAAATTCATCTAGGTCGAACGGATGTTTCTCCTGTTTTTCATCTGCCTCGGGATACTGTGATAGGTGTTGATGATGGGATGTCCTAAGAAGCTGCGAGAAGACATCTCTTCAAAAGCTGGCTGTGATCCCAAGGTAGTTTAGTGATTCTGCCCAAGCCTTTGAAATATGAGACTTGGATTCACACAGGTGTGGGCAGGCATGTCGTTGTCAACGGTAGAATCCTCTTCTTTCCTTTTTCTCGTTGTGTCAGACAAAGATGATTGTTTATACGTTTGTTTCCGATTTGATCAACGCATTTGATTCTCGAGCCTCAAGGTTCTAGAGCTTTGGGTTTTTAGCAAGACCTTCCACGTTATATAAATTTTAGTGCACGAAATCCAAGCTACCTTAGTTGAGGGTTTTTGGACCTACAGAGAATAGTTTAAAGTAACCTTCCCTTTTTGGGGTAAGTTTCTTTCACTGGCAGGTTAATTCGAACAAGGGGTACGTTAAATACGATACTTCAGTTTCATACTAGCAGATGTTTTGACCGACGTTGGAATTGTGAACCTTAGTGAAAAATAAAGCAGAAAGTATCAACCTCGATGGAGAAAGCCCTCAAAATATAGTATGAAATCACAGACGTTGTATTAGTGTGGATTTTTTCTCTCTCCATTTGCAAAGGAAGGGATAGAATTTCAGTATAACTTCCTTTTTCACCGGGAGGAAGTGAAAAGTTGAACGCCAAATCTGCAAACTGCAAGACGGTCAAGACAGGAAAACGGAAAGTTCTCTTCGAAACGAAGTCAAGAACGAGCAGAGGCCCGACGGCTAAAAGAACGCCTCCAACCCCACTAAAACTAGCAAGAATCCCAAAGCAGACGGACCCCAGAGATGCATATACTAGACTGGACTTGCATGGTCTCAGTTACGAAAGAACAAGTCGAAACGAACCTGCTGTTCTGCACAACTGGCTCCCGGATACGTTCGCATTGAAGCTCTAAAACCAGCTAAAGCCTGGAACTGTGAAAGCGGTCAAGATACATACATTACCGAAGCTAGATTGCGAGTTCACCGTCAGTGGCGACAGGGCAGCAAGCAACGGCTAATTGTCTGCCTCTAGATATGCAGAATCAAGTGGGCGAAATTTTCTCTTGAGATGATCTACAGAGAAGACGGGCTCTCGTAAAATCGAACGAATGAAATATGAAGATGCCCAAGAGTTAAGCCAAGTGAAAGGCTTATGCATACATCAGCGGAGCACTATGCTGAGAGCATCTCACCTTCGATCAGGCAACAGATTACGTTCATACTACAGGAAGCTGACTATAACCTTCTTTCATTAATTGGTATGCTCCTGGGTTACACTGCCTCGCAAGAGAGTGATGACGTGCAAAGACACATTAGAGTTCTGCATCGTTCTCTGACGACCGGAAGATAGTGAAAATGGATGCACATGATGTGAAAACGGATGCCATGTGCATACCACAAACTGTATACTGTTCTGTACAAAACCTGGAAAAGTGTTTCGCTGCTCATGCTCTTGAAACGCGGCGAGCGAGCAGCTGAAGTTGTTACTGTGAGAGTATCGCAGTCCGAGTCTATGAAACAGAAGCTGGACCCTCAACTACGACTACTGGAGCAACGACGACTGGGACAACCCCGGTCCCGGTGGAACCAAAACCACCTTCACCTCTATCGGTCGCGTCCAAATTGTCAACCTCGACTACTTCGGGAGTCACAATCCGTTCCAAGATAAGTTGCGCGATTCGGTCCCCTGATTTGATGGAAAAATCTGCATCAGAGTGATTGAACAGAATAACTCCAAGCGGTCCTCTATAATCGGCGTCGATGACTCCAGCTCCAACATCGATGGAGTGTTTCCACGCTAAACCTGAGCGAGGAGCTGAAACGCCGACAATTTACTCGAAGTAAGTAAGGGATACAGGGGCTGAACATACAACAGAGGTACAGAGGTACAGAGGTAGTTGAGAAAAGAACTTAAAATGTGGGTCAAGAAACACACCAACACGGGCATATGTTCCCTCCGGAATTGCTACTGAAAGTTCAGTCTTGATCAACGCTTTACCACGGGCAGGAACGGTAGCGTCGTATGCACTGCGCACCACAAGGAACCAAGTCCAGGAAACGCACATATCAGCTTCTCCGCAGATATTATGTGAGAAGAACTAAGGCTCGCGTGCACCAAAGGTGAGTCAGGTAAGATATCAAGCGGGAAGAGGAATCCGAGTCCAGCAAGCAACTAATTACGTTCAGGGACAAGTGAAACTACTTCATTCAATCGTTGGTTTTTATCCTCTAGAGAAGTGGTTACGACTGGCGGCAGGGAGATCGTAAACACACATGTACAATGCAAGTGGAGGGAAATGTTGAAGCATAGGACTTAAAGGAATTTCAAGAACTGACATTCTAGGAACTATTAGACAACAAGACATGAGGACATAACGAGAATGCAACAGAGCTTTGTTCGGATCCCGCAGGAATGAGCGTCGAAACGTCCGACTGATGCGAAACAGTCTGCTCCGGAGACGCGCATTATTACCTCGACAGATCGTAGCCCGCTGCGAGTGCTGAACCTCTCGAAGGCAGTATTGCTTCAGGCGCTAGTTTCTTCACGCGTAAAGCCAGAGAATGCGCGACGTTCTTCGCGACACCCATCCCATTGCTACCATTGCTGCATCCATTGACATGAGGAGTTTCACACGCTTGTTTCTTATGAGCAGGCTCTCTCGCTTCCAGTTGCTCAGCGCCGTTAATTCCTTCCATAGGCGAATCTCTGAAAGACACTCTCACGGCTCTGAAACGCGCTCGGCCGCAGCTCCTACGTCCCAAGACAAAGACAGACGTGCCCTTGCAATCAGCGACGAGCGGAGATAGTCCGAGAGTAGACAGAAGAGACGAAGAGTTCCAGCTCCACCAGACTCGCGGGCACTGATTAGTTATGGCGGGAAAATGCATCGCTATGACCTGCCTGTTGTCGCACGCATTCGAAATGTTTGAACGATTCACTTTCACACGAGGGAACATGGAGGAAGATAACAACAACCGTAGTAGCCGTCGAAGTCACTCCGTCCTTCTTCTTTGGCACATGCTGTGTAAGGGCTACAACTGCTTTACTCTACTGCGCGGTTCACAGGAGAGCAACGATGCTACTTCATGTGCATTTGTTGTATGTATGTTGTTTTTGACTTATCTGTGTCTGATATTATATGTACGGTAGGAGACCATGGTTCTTCATTTTTATTTTATTTTTTTTAATATTTTTTTTAAATGAAGAGCGACAGTACGCCCGGCGATAACTTTATTACGACATTAAAAAGAGGTCAGTACAATTGTGGGAGTCCCCGGGTCCCAAATCATTAAGTCCTTATCGGGAAGCGAAACGACCACCGCACCCCGCCTAGCGGAGGCGGCCACATAACCGCTAATCTTGCTACCGGGAGACGGGACGCCGTTCATACCCCGCTTAGACGGGGTTCTCGCCAAAGAAAGCGGCCCTCTAGTTTCTAACCTATCTGACTCCGTGGAATCTGTTTTTTTCGTGCTCTGGAGGAAATCGAGATTGGCGATGGCAGAGCGGCTTCGCTTCTTGCTTCCGTGGCCTTCGCTCCCGTGGAGGACGATGATGATGGTGTAGGCAGTATTCTTCGTACTCTTGTCGTCGACGAGCAAGAATGTGTTGGTGCAGAGGGGAATGCAAAATCTCCTGCACACCCTCGTGGATTTGCGCCCCGGGCCCACTTTTCCCCCGCTACTAACATATTTCTTCATCTTCGAGCGCCTCCTCGACTCGATACGACTCTCGTATTCCTTGTCCGGGTTATTATCTTCAATCATCGCGCATTGACTGACACTTTGATACCTTTTGTCGTCATCGGTCTGCTCACTTCTTCTCTGGGCGTTAATAATGTACCCTCTGAGGATCCTCGCGATCCATATTTGCTCCGGCTGATGGGGCTCCTGTCTCTGAGGATACACGTTGATGGCCTCCTTGGTCCAAGTAACCCGAAGTCCTCTGTCTTTATCCTTCATTGCACCGTTTTCCATCCTTTCCTTCTCTTTGCGCTTTTGAGGTGAGGTGCAATTAATCTTCTGTTCCTGAGTGCTCCAGGTGTCGATGGTGCACTCCTCGGATGTCTTCCCAAATCTGCCCTCCGAGGCGATGTCAGGTTGGTGGGGTCCTCGCTTCTCTTGAGCCACTTTGTCATCGTTCTCCATCGTGATGTGTCTCGACGAGGGTGTGTCAGCTTCGATCTCTTTCACCTGTCTCTTGCTCCTCGAGGATCCGTTATGAGGTGGGGTATCCTGGAGGTGTATGATCATGATTGGTCACGGATTGCATCTCCTGAGTGCGGTCACTAATCTCTTCTTCTCTGCTTACCCTTGGATGTAGTTGCTCTTGGATTTCTCTAATGGTATTCATTGCGTTGGCCCACGCCCGTTTGTTTCTCTCACTCGCATCTTCCCTTAGCTCAGCCCACGCAGCCTTAGCGACTTCGGTGAGTATTCTAGCGGCTGGTCTTTCAGATCTGATGTTCCTGAAGACGAGGTTCGTCCTTTCTGTCCAGGCAACTTGAGTATGTTCTGTGACTAAGTACTGTAGAGCAGGGTTGACCATAGTTCTTCATTGCGTCGCATGTTTCCCTTGTACAGTACTGCGTGGGTTTCTTTGTCCCAAGATTCCACACTGCCTGTATTACCGATACCCGTGCTTAGAGCATCTCCACCGGGAAGAAAACGTGGAACGTTAGGGGGTGTCATTCTTCTATCCAGGTTGTAAAAGCTGGCACAGATAGATCACGGGCATCGTCCGCGGACAGCGTCAGGAGATGTCCGCGAGCAAAAATTATGGGTTTGGTTATAGCTTCTCGATTTATTTACCCTAAACCATCAACACGGCTTCTATCTGTATTGTATCCAACTTATAAAATTATACAAAAGTTGACAAGTGTATATTAGCGAAGATTGGTGTACAACTTCTTTTGATACGTGTGATAGGTTCTTTTTTCAAAAGCATATTATGTCTTATTGTACCCCTTATTCCACCTTCATGAAGCAAATGCTTATATGGCATGTTCTGTAATTAATAATGAATTGAGTGAAAGAATAATCAATAAGTGTCTAGCTATAGGGTATTTATGATAAAAGTGGAATGTACTAGCCGTTGTTCCTTTCTTTGTCTTATCAAGATTTTCAAGGAATATTTGTATAGTATTAAGTCTTAATAATATTTTATAACACTATACGTGTAAGATGAGGTTCTAGAGTGAACTCAAACTCGAATGCACTTGGAAGTGCATTCTCATACTTTATATAGTGAAAGAAGGAGTACATGATAAAGTTCTTGTCAATGTTGACTTCTCAAAATGAACACACTGCTTACATGATTTACATGCGACTTTAGATCCGGAGCTCCAAAATAACATCTAGAGGGTTCAGAATGAGCCCAACAAGGGTTCATAGTTCGTATTCTTTGCAAGCTTTCAAGCATGCCTTAAGCCCTGCCTCTAGTTGCTCGTTTTCAGATTAAAAAAATATCATTTGAACCCTCATATTTCTTTCGGAAAGTTTTGATGAGCTTTGACATTCTCTCTATTAGTAGAAGTACTTTTTTGCTGCATCTATTCTTAGGTCGACTTAGACGTAACTGGTTATTATACCAAAGACTTTTATCAAATCAATTTTTCTATCTAAAAATTAAATAGAACTCTATTTATTACAATACGTATCAAGAATAAATTACATATATAATGATAAAGTAAGTAGAATCTAAAAACTTAAATTACTGAAATTTAAATATTTAAATTCTAAATTATATAAATAAGTACGAATAAGTAACAGAAATATTCTAAAGCACATTTTTCTTTCAATTTTAGTACAAAATTCCATTATATTTAATAAAATTTTAAGTAATTTAGTTGTTCTCTTATTCATTTAACTGAATAAATTTAGGTAAGACTGATTTTCATATCTAATGATGATACTGATTTCAATATTGATACACATAATTCAGCAAAAAGTTAGATATGAACAAAAATAAATATATGATTTTGATATTTTCCAATATTACTTTTATGTCAATAATATATCTTTATACATCTTTGTCACATTTTGTTCATTGGAATATTGATAATAATTATAAAACCTCCGTTGTTTAATGCGTCAAAGAAGGTTTTATCAGATCTTGGATCATACGAAGAATCAACATGATAAGTTTTATTCACTAGATCATACAAAGAATGCATCTCATGTTCATAATACTTTTAAATTGTGTATATGTTTCACATACTCTTTCCTTCCGTCAACTTTGTTAAAATCTGTCAATGAAATGAAAAATGAGATGATTATGCGTGCAAGTCGTAGTTCCGGCTGGGGAGCAGAAATGGACAAACTGAAAAAACAGAATATAAATTCTCGTCGTTGGTAGGGTGCCGGGCAGAAAACGCCAGCTGGCCGACACCTAGAAAAAAAAATCAATAAAAAAGATTCGTTCAGTTAGACATGTGTGGAGGTGTTGAGTTTTATTAGAATGACCCATCCCAAAAACGATTTCTTGGTCACATGATCTGAATTTCACAAGAAATATTTCTCCATCAACGCACGTGAAAATGTATCCCAGTTCCTCCCATAACGTTTTATTAGACTTTTCACATGCTCCCTTATCTCAGATACCGCAGCGAGTTTGAATGTCTCGATCATCTCTTTCTCCGATACTTGATCCAAATCCATCTCCGTCTTGTAACATCTCAAGTACTTTGAGATGTCTTCTCCATCAAACAGATCGAGCTTGTCGATCATCCTTCGAAACGTCTTCGTCCCCATAGCCTCCTTTTGTTGGTTCCCTTGCTCATGTCGCAAAAACAAAATGAAGGCTTGAAACAAACGTGCAGTTGCTGCATCCAACTGCACCCCTGGTATCTCCTCTGATCCGTTCATCTCGTCCATAGTCATGGCTCGTTCCATCCTCCCATCCTCTCATGATCCCAACCTTCTACATATCCATCATTTCAGGTCCGCAGCATCCTCCAAAACAACCGTATCCATCTTCATCCTCGTTCATGATTGTTGCTCTCCTCTTCCAAGTTCAAACACAGAAGAAAACTCCACCCCGGACCTTCACGTCGAGTTTATCACTGTATGTCGCGTCGAATATTGCGTGAAGGATGTCCAGGAAAATGCGAGGTTCATGACTATGGAGAAGTTGTGTGCTGAACAGAGACAAGACAGAGAAAAACAACCACGAAAACGAATGCTGCAATATATACCAACTCCTGATGTACATACACTGCCGATTCTTTCACCTTAAGAACACAAAATTGAGCAACAGACCAGAGCAATCTGTAACTTGCTTCAAAGCCTCTAAAACGAACCCCTAAATCTCAACCCTGACCCAAAATCACCGAAGCGTAGTTCAAAGCAAGAGAAACTTTCATTTGCTAACAAACAGAGCTGCACCAATATCACACGATTGAAACCCAAGTCCAAACCACATCCATGTACAAGCTCTTAACTAAAGCTAGCCACCACAAGCTGTACATAACCAACCAGAACTCTAACGGACTCAAAAGAGCAAAATGCTTAGCGAAGAAATCGAAAAGACATATCTGAGAACTTTCTTCTTTCATCAAACAGTCTTCAGATGTCGACAAGGTCTTCTTCCCTGACTCCATTGGCCCAAGAAACCTTCAGATCCAACTCCCAACAGCCGAGATATCACCGGTTTTCGGTCGCAGATGATCGAACCTTCAAAAACTCCTCCCTACGGCTTAAAATCGCACACACCGCTCAAACGAATCGCTTGATCTGATATCTATTTTCTCTGACAGGTAGATCTAGCTATCATGAACCCAACGAGACTCCAAACAAGTTGTTTGGAGTTTCCCTTGCAAAATCACGCAAGAAATTTGATCGCAGGTTACAAAAAACTGACGTAAATGGACTCCTTGCGGCTCAAACTCGCTCACCTCACCCAAACCAAAAATCTAATCCACGTAATGTCTTCTCCTATGCGTAGATGAAGACTCCCTAGTCGCGTAAGCACCAAGAATGAAGAGCTTGGCTCACCGATCGCGAAGAACAACCCAATCTCAGGTCATAGATGATGAAAACTTGACGCAAGCGCTGCCCTGCGAGTCAATTTCCCTCAGAACTCCCAAACCGCCCGATGAAACTTGATATTGTCTTCAGTTTCCTGAAGAACTCGTTGTTCTAATCTTGATGGATCCAAGGACAGCAAGTTTGGACTTTGGAACGGTCCGAACGGTCCAACTCTCTTCACAGATCACTGAAGCTCTCAAAATCTCCTCTCTGCGTCTCGATTTCCCAAAACACATCCCTCAATCCGTCTCTTCACGAACCGTCTTAACCAACGCGTAGCCTGCACAGATCTGAACTCAACGACGTCTTGCGCGCTTGCATTGGATCTCCAAATCTCCTGAACCGTCCGCTTACAAGTCGCAGGTGCAAGCTAACCCTTTAAGCAGCTTCCTTATGTCAATCTCTGTACGTACCAGTTTTCATCAATAATGAGGAAGCAAGCCCCTTGCGTCCTTAGTATAGCGCCAGGAGCTGCAAATACCTAGTCAGTAAGTAAACTAGAGCCCAACTTGATTTTCTCATCTTCTGAATCACGTAACTTCTCCACTAAGCGTCCAAATGAAGTAGACGAAGTGCCTATGGAGAGCTGACAACGAGCTCTACCCATTGATGCGATGAAAGTGAAGATCCGAAGTCGTGCCAAAAGCTCGTAAGCTGAGGCCTAGCTTGTTTTACCCATCTTTCAAGTCTCGTAACTTCTCCACTAGGCGTCCAAATGAAGTAGACAAAGTGCATATGGAAAGCTGACAAGGAGTTCTATCCACTGAGGCGATGAAAGTGGAGATCCGAAATGGTACCAAAAGCCCGTAAGTTGGGGCTTAGCTTGTTTTCTCCATCTTTCGAGTCTTGTAACTTCTCCACTAGGCGTCCAAACGAAGTAGACGAAGTGCCTATGGAGTGCTGACAAAGAGCTCTATGCACTGATGTGATGAAAGCGGAGATCTGAAATTGTGCTAAAAGTCCATAAGCTGGAGCCTAGCTTGTTTTTCTCATCTTTGTCTTTGGAGCGACAAGCATTGAAGTTTGAATTTCATGTAGGAGCCGGTCCACGACACAACAACGTCCTACAGATGTGAGTCGAATTTGAGCATTTGTTGGTTTGATGAACTTCTATTGTCGATACGTGAAAGAATTTAGTGCAATTGCGAAGCCATTGATCAAGCTGATGAAGGTGGACCACGAGCGGCAATGAGGAGATGAGCAGGAGCAAGCTTTCGTAGAGCTCAAGGATAGGTTGATATCTGCTCTCATCTTGAGGAGACTCGTTAAAGAGCGTCCTTTTCAACTACACACTGATTGGAGTATGTTGGGACTTGGAGCAATGTTGACTCAGCACGATGATCGAGTACGAGCATCGTTTAATGCTCTTACTTCATAGTTACACCCCTTATCAATTATAGGGTTGGGTTACCATTGGAGTTTAGATTTTACGGGACTCTTATCGTTGATCGTACGTCACCATCGGTATGTGTTGGTGATGGTGGAGCACTTCTCCAAGTGGATTGAGTTGGTGACATTACCGGACAAGGCGAGTGAAGAAACAACGGATGCTTTCTTAGATCGAGTGCTGAGTCGCTTTGGAGCACCAGCTGAAGTGTTGACGGACCAAGGTACAGAGTTCCTTGGTGAGTTTCAGACCTTGTGTGATCAAGCGCTGATTGGTCATCGGACTACATCTCAAGATCATCTTGAGGCGGATGGTGTGGCGGAGAGAGTAGTTCAGACAGTGAAGAGAGGATTGCGCAAGTATGCTTGCAGAAGGACCACTTGGGAGACTGAGATCTGTAGTTACCATGGTTGGCTATGGGCTACCGTTTTATCCGACAAGCGTCTTTGGCTTCCTTCTCACCGTATTTTCTTTTGTATCGCCGAGATCTAGCCATTCGTCGTGATTCTGCTGAGGTGCTAAACCTTGATGATCCGGATATGTGAGTGAACGCATGTTCTCAACGAATAAAGACATTTCGGAGAGTTATACCTATGGTTTTTGAGAACCTAGCGATTGCTCAACATAGAGACACGTTGCGCGATATGCGTCTATTCGAGGAGGAGGTTATCGATCATCAATTCGTAGATTTCATCCTGACGATTATATCTATCTACAGCAGACTGCATCGACGATGTTGGATGTGACCACAGGGCGTACTATTTTACGAGTGCGTGAGATGTTACCTTCTGGAGTACTCATGTTAGATGACCGTGATGGTGTTGTTTGGACGGACCATGTGCGTAATTGTACGCCATGTCATCTTCTCAACATCAATGGGACTGTTGACTCAAGCTTAGCAGTTGTACGTGCGGGCTTGAGGTGTATGTTGTGTGGGTCTGCTGGTGGAGCAGCCCATATGTTGGTATGTGATGGTTGTTCGAGAAGTTGACACATTTCATGTTTGACTCTACCTCTCAGTGTCATTCCTACTGGACGGTGTAGACGGATTTGCTTTTGATGTATATAGCAGAGATAGCCGATTAGATCTTTGCGTGATATGGATTGCAGACAGACGACTAACAATGAGACGCTGTAGCATCCGATCTTCTGATCTTTGCACCCACGAAGGTGTATATCACGTAGTTGAGACATGAGACGATTTGGAGTTAGAGGGACCTAACCGTCAGTTAGAGGGCGATTGTGATACACTTGTGTATGTGTATGACATCGCTCATGTGTTATGTGTGTGGTGTATCTTTGACAGCGATGTATGTTGTGTAACTATGTGTATGCGCACGACAGCTGTCACGTCAATTTAGCACCTCGATTAGGTTGACCGAGTGCGGAGTGGCTAATCTCGATAGGGTCGTTAGTGTCATTAGGACGAGTTCTTGGGATGATCCACTAGGGGTATACTTCGCAGGTAGGGCTTGGAGGTCTTAGTTCTTCAAGTTGAATCTTCAAGCTCCTAACTATGGTGAATAGTCTTGGTGAGTGTAATCTGAAATCTCTGCGAGCACAGAGTGGATTTGGCTCGACTTTAGTGATTGTTTAGTGTCCGTTGGCATGATGAAGTGAGTACATATTGTTTATCATTGTGGTACACTTGTGTATGTGCACGACATGCGTCAGTTTAGCACCTTAGCTAGGTTGACAGAGTGCGGAGTGGCTAATCCCATAGGACCGTTAGTGCCGTTAGGGCGGGTTCTTGGGCTGATCCTACTAGGGGTATACTTCACAAGTAGGGCTTGGAGACTTTAGTTCTTCGAGTTGAGTCTTTAAGCTCCTAGCTATGGTAGATAGTCTTGGTGAGCGTAATCTAGATTCTCTTATGCACAAAGTGGATTTGGTTCGACTTTAGTGTTTGTTTAGTGCCGGTTGTCATGGTGGAGTGAGTATTGTCCATGTTTTGTTATTGTAATACACTAGTGTATGTGTGTGACATTGTCCATGTTTTGTGTATGTGTGATATATCTTTGACAACGATGTAGGTTGTATAACGATGTGTATGCGCACGACAACCACCCTAAGCAATACACAGCTGTAAATAAAGCTACCCTTGGACAAACTACAACCATTTTTTTTCTACGTTAGAGAATCTTTCATTTTAACTTTTACACGCAATAATAAATTATAACTGCACAAAAATGATGATGCTTTTTGTTAACAGCAATCCGGATATCTAATTCCTGAAATGCATCTATTCGTAATCTGTTTATGGGTTATGGCTAGAGCTTCTCGCATCTCCAAGTCAGACGATCACTTAACATGTAGAGATAAATTTTGACTTTTTCTCTCAGCTTGGTACAGAATTTTCACATCGCATAGTAATCTTTTCCGATAACAGCAAGCTAGCCAAAATTCCCTGAAGTTGATCTTGCATGCATATATGCAAGAAGAACTTCCCTGAAAACGAAGTGTAACTAGTTACTTCTGAACATTTATATAGACATCATTTACCACTTTCTAACTAGGGTCAAGAAGAGAAATGTTAGAGCATTTCTACCGTGGATCGTGCCAGTAGGGACCTGGGTTCAACCAAGTTCGAACCCACAACGGGAGGCAGACGGACAAGCAGGGTACGCCAGTTGCCGGTAGGGCCGGAAGCTTGTGACAGCAACATCCTAGACGACGTCTCATTTTCCCCTTCTTGTTCCTTTTTCTCCTTTTCTTTCTCTACACATTCTCTTTCTCATCGTCTAGCATTTCGGACAGGGGAACAAGAGACCGGCAAGAATTCCAGTTCTTGAGAATGAGAATAGCTGCAAGAAGCTACTGACAGTACCACGTCGAGGAAGTGTTGAGGACCTTTGGGACGATTTCGGAAACTTCCTTTTCGGTGCCGAGAACAGGATATGCGAATGAACATCATTTTTTCTCTCGCCATTTCTCCTTCGCAGACCGCCGTCCAGGGGACTACCCACTTACACGGAAGTTCTCTCGTTATCGCTAACTGAGCAGCTGCGGCGGGGCTGGAGATGTAAAATGAGACTTCCCGTTTTGGATCCTGAAAGTCCCCTAGAGCATTTGCCGGCCGTGGAGCACCCAAAGGCCGGCTACATGACTGGGAGGCAGGAGCTACAGGCGATCGGTGTCATGAGGTCCATCGGCTGTGGCAATATAGCAAAATGAAAGCTTGGAAATAGCATTTCTCTCCTTCAGATGATCAAAGCAGAGTTGAACATTAAGAGCTCCTGCAAACTGAAGGTAGAATGACTGAATGTAGAATTATGAAAGATCGAACACTTTTGAGAGAGAGAGAGAACTCGTCATCTTCAAAACTTGGAGCCTAAAAGGATCAGGTAACCTCTCGGTAACGAACAGGGAAAACAGGGAATCATGTACAGGAACTCCACTACAATTGAGGCTACAAAATTGCATGCCAACGCGTGGTCGATGCATGATATATACGAAGGACTTTGAGCGCATTCTCAAGGCGCGCCGCGCAAGTCATCATGCACATGATGGTGTAGGAAAGCCATGCATCATCTTGCTCTTCAACAGGGCCTCCTCAGTCCACTTAACCCAGTTGCGGGCCGTTGTCGACTCTCAAGGGTGCTGTAAGTACAAGGTTTTGCAGAACTTTCAATGTGCTTGTCATTGATCAAAACCACGTCGGTGTGTTCAATATCCCCCCTGAAATACGTATGCTCCTTATGAACTCTGAGCAGGTTCTCATCGTTTGTGAAAATGATAGACTGAGAAAAATCTACAGCTGCAGCAGCTTTGCTAAGTGAGGTCAAAAGAGGGGCTTGTCGTAAACAGCCCTTGTATACCAGCAGGTCATCGACATGCAACTGCACATGAAATGCATGAGTCAGGACCCAAATGTGTTGTAAAAAAGATGTCACTCAGTGAGAACATATAACTTGTCGTATAATCAACATTATAGAGATCAGAAGCAACATAATCTTAAAGGTTAATCGTTTAAGCTGAAAGCATCCTCTTGTCTCCATACTCGCACTTTGATCTGTGAGAGGTCTGGAACGGTAAGGCAAGACTTTTAGTGGCCCCAAAAGGCTTGTAAGTAACACCACGACCTGGTCAAGGTCTTCTACCAGACCATCTCGTGGAGCATGTAGTGCACAAAGGCGTTTGACTTATAGCATGATACCACACAGGCTACTGAGAAGTGGTATTTGCTTTTAAAACCTTTAACTGGCGTAAGCAACGAGCCATTTTCAGTCGATTAAGCAGAAAATACAGACGACAAGAAACTTGCGCAAGGTGGTCATATGCTTCAACTTTACAAAGAAGTGATTCGGGCTACTGATATTACGAACGTCTTGTAGCTGCAGGTAGCAACCAAAGTTCCTAAGAACAGAGGGTTTTGCAGGAGAAATGAAGCTCACAGGTAGGTACTTACTTCGAATTCATAAACGCCCCGGGAAGGGGTTTTACTATAATTCCAAATTCGCACGACCGATAGCATGCATGGTTGCTCAAAAATGAAATATATGTAGTTGATCTGCAAAACCTTTGATCAGAAAACTGACAAGCTAACAGGAAGAAACTTGGAAATAAAACTGTAAGTTAAAGATTCGATATATGAGTTCTGTTTTGCACAGAGTAAACTAACTCATGGTTGAGGTAGTAAAAGTTATCAAATACTTGTTTAAAGGTTGACTTAAGAACTTCGTTCCAGGCTGTACCTTCCCAGGATTGTACAAAGTTAACCACAAGTGCTGATCATCCCAAGTATTATTATCACCATCGAACAACTTATCAAGTGTGCGAATATCCGAAACTCCAGGCAGCTCATTGATGCTACTTGGAGATGCATGCACGTTATCTGGCATCATATAGTCTTGCAGTCAAGTCCGCAATCAATCTAGCCGTCTACGTTACGACGCGGTGAATGAACATAAAAGTTCTTTTATGTAAGGCGCTGTTATCCCCTGTAATGCGTGTATAGATTAGAAGCTCCAGACCTCTATGGATTTCCTGGTGCAAACATGTCATTGGGTTGTGCCTCTGAATCTTAGGACCAGAGGAGCACGCCTTTACTGGCTGATACAGTTTGCGCAAACTTCCTTGTGCAAACTGTATCAACTGAAGCATCATCAAGCTTACAGAAACTATGAACGGATACAGATGGAGAGTGGTAGAAGCCGGCCCGCTTCGTCGTAAAGCTCCACTCCGTTGAGCCCAATGTAATGCTGATCTCCCCACGTTGAAAGGAGTGACAATTTGACCATGACTGAAGGTATGAATCAAGGACACATCTCTCCCGGCAAGCGACTGGTTGCGCGTTATCTACACAAACAGAACTAAGGAAATCTCAAAAAGCACTGGATACACCCACAGGGCAGGAGTGGGGTTTCGTATTCCTGGCGAATAAAGTCCGTATGACTTCGCTTTTGCTTCGCCCTTTTCCTGCATTTTACCTGCACAGCCGGCAATAACTTTACCACCTTTTATCATCACCGGACTGTTATCTCCAACGGAGAACCTAAGATTTTCAAGTACGACATCATCGTAATCTGTCAAACACAACTGGACGTCATGGCTCGTTTCCATCATCGCAGCTCAAAGATTCATCATTCTTAAGGAGATAATCATGCGGACCCCTATTAGTGAGCTGCCTGAGAGTATCCAGCCAAAATGTCCAAGGATGCACGTACACAAAGTAAAACACGTACCTTCTCGAACTGACTGGAATCAACTTTGTTATGCTCCGGCCTCAATAAAGGTAAAATATGTCCGAAGTCAAACTTGTCACTGCCTGGTGCTGTACTCGGCCAATCCAGAGTCGCGTAGTAAGCGTTGAATCAAGATGGATACATGAACTCAAGTGAACAGCAGAATCTACAGATAGTATATGACCTTTGTGCTCTCAAGTGGAAACCTATGACGGTGATGTCATTTTCCTCTCGCGTGCGGACAAGTGGAATGCAAAGCTGCTACCTGTTATTTGCATAGCTGGTAAGAACTGAGCACACTACTTCCATGAGCACTTTTTCAGGTGACAAACAACGCGAGCTTCAGAAAGAGCAGATATCAGTCAAATACCTTTCCGGACAAGTTGACCTCCAGGAAATGACACTTCCTCATCATCGAGAAACATTCGTAGCCACTTAACCTGTTCCCAGTCCGGCAACGTGATGAAGTATAGGTCTAGAAAACCGGTAGCAACAAGTCCACAAATATTCGCAATCCATTCATAGTACAATGGCTGTAAAAGTACTCCAGTAATGTCTTCATGACTTGTATGACAGTCTTCTAGCACTGATGGTTGAGTAAGAAAAGACTTACACCACGACAGGTGTCATCAAGATTTTTGTTGTAATTCCAGATTTTAAGTGCTGCGACTGGCAAGGGCATTCCCAGATCTATCCTTAGCCAATGTTCATTTTTAGCACCCTCAAACGGTATAAGCCACATGTGGTGATCACTCGTAGTAACGTTGAATCCATCCACAAGCTTGTCCAGTGTACGATGGTCTCCTCTGCATCCCGGAATATCGTTCAGGTCCCTGGGCTTGGCAGAGAGAGCTTCCCTTGAGATCGAGTAAGGAACTCCATCTGGATCAAGCACCTGCGTGATACCAACATTTGCATTTGGATCTTAAATTTCTGACTTCTCACTTGTCATCTTTCCACCCAAGCTGAAATGACGATGTTCTATGAATACAAGGAGAACCCTTCAAACTAGGTCAGCCGCTGTAAACTGACAGGAACGTTGTTATCTTCCTACTACACAGATGAGAATAGACTGAGGACATGCCTCAACTGAAGAGAGTCCCGCGTAGTGAGGATCACCCCATGTTTCCAGCAGATCCAGCATCAATACCTGTCCAACTGGACTTTTTTCTTGGTAACCTGCAATCTGTTCAAGCCTACCTTCCTCACTCAGGAGTTCGACTCTCTCAGGACTCGCCATTGAGAGCATGCTCCCGGGAACAGTTGACCTCAACCTTATGGCATGTGTTACAGGCCGATCTCCACTTTCCAGACTGATCTTAACAAGATCGATTTTCTCCAGATTCATTCTTGGTGAAGGGCACGCTGCATTGGATCCAGAAGTATCTGGACGCTGCAAGGGCTTCATAGCTGTTTCATGAGCTAGCACGGAATCTGTCTCTTTATGATATCGCTTATCATAATGCTCAACAGCCTCAAGTATTGCCTGCTAGGAACAAAATGCCGTTAACACATTTCCTCCATGTAAACACTAACACTAGGCCGCCAACCCTGGTCCAAGAATTATTACTGTACCTAACTAGCTCACTGCTCTAGATAAAGTGAGATCCGATGGCACCTGAAAAGCAGCAAGACTCAGAAAAGCACAGGTGCTGGCTCTTGTCATTGCCTACGGAGAAAGGTCAAAGACTGTAAATGATGTGGTTCTAAGTTATGTAGTGTTCGGGCTCCACTTTAACAGCTAGCAAAGGATCCGAGATTTTGCAGACAAAAGTTGTCAAATCACCTCATTATTTGTGAACAAAATGACTTCTGCACGCTGGGCAGCATCTACTAGAAGGCCAGAGGCCTTTCTGAGTTCACCCACAAATATAACCCTTTGATCAAGGGAAACCTCCACGATTCTTGCCCCGCGGAAAGAATGTATCCTGGACTTGTTGTAGTTCCAAAACCGGAGCAGAGATAGCGTTAAAATGGTATCAAAAGTTATCTTGATCAAGTGAGGTTTCCCGGGAGTAAAAGGAGTAAGCCAGACGTGATAATCATCACAGGTCAAATTCACGTTATCAACCAGCTTATCAACTGTTCGGGGATCATTCTTGTGACCAGGAAGTATGTTTACGTCTGGAGGGTCTGCTCGGATCTGCCTAGGGGGATCCTTCAACTGAATCAAATGTCCTCTGTCATCAAACATCTCAATCCCCACCAATCCCACATAATGAGGATCTCCCCATGTGGAAAGAATGTTCACGACTAGTTCTCGGCCACGGGGAAGAGTGGGTACTTTAAACAGATCCGTTTGATCCCCTACAACCTGAATATTTGAATCCTGATTCACTCTCAGCTCTTGCCCAGCGTCTGACCAGAACATGTCGGCTTCACATGCCTCTGGAGGCATGACTGCTTCACTCAAACTTGATCGCAAACTTTCAAGCTGCTTCTTGGATTGGACGATCATATCAGCGACAGGAGCTTGAAGCAAGTTACCAGCAAAATCAACTTCACTTGAATGTTGGGAGAAAAAGCATGTTGACTGTGCAGGTTTGTCAAACTGCTCGCAGAATATGGCTGAGGAGCAAAACTGCGGATCACACATCTCGGCAGCCCTAAATTTTAGAAGGGAGTCCCAAGAGTCTCTCACTTCACATTCAGTTGCGGATTCAAGTACCCTTGAGGATATCACACCGGGATCTCCGTACATTATATCGGGTTCACTATCTGCTTGTCGACCATACAATGGCATTCTCTTGGAGCCCAAGCCAAGCAAGAAATTTATACTTCCTACACCAGACTGCGGTAGGAGGTTCACACTGTCACTTGAATAGATGTCATCTGTCTCAGCGTGGATTTCTGCTGGTGGTGCTTCCTCCCTACCTAGTCGCAATCCCAATCTAAGCCGGATCACTACTTTTCGTAGTCCAGAAAATGCTGAGTGCATCAGTCTTTGTTTGCGAGGAGAATCAATTTCACAATATTCCGGATCTTCTTGGTGGTCCTTCTTCTCATCAAAGTTAGACTTGATGACGCTCGAGTCGCAGACGTTCTTTTCCTTCGGTGATGAGAAATCCATCTCTCCTTGGTCCTTTCTGAACGTCATTTCCTGATACGTTTCTCCTAGGTGCACTACCTCCTGAAGGAACCAGCTGTCACTACCAACAGGAGCTCCTGAATCTTCCAAATCTTTGGAAGCGGGATGTCGACGTCCAAACGGCAGTCCGTTGAAAGACCAATCCTTGCAGATCTCTTCCTCTTCGAAGTAATCACTCTGAGGCCCGTCTGAGTCCCGTTGCGGTTTATCTACCATTTGGCGCTCTTCTTCGTAACCAGATACACATGCATCTTGTTTCGGTTGGGTTTCTGATCACAATATGTGAAAGCTTCAGAAATCATCAGATTTTAACAAGATGGTTAAGCCATGTGCAACAAAAGGGAAGAAAAGAAAGAAACTGTATAACATCCATCGGAGTACAAGCTTAATGGCCAGAGGTCACAAAACTAAGTTTCTGTTCAGTATCTTATTCAGGGGCTACATCCCCGGATTCCTTTTGGATAAAGAGTATTATGTGCAGCTTATTCACCTCCAAACCAGATCGGGACTGAGTCTGTTGAATCATGGATCAGACCACTTTCCATGATCCTGCAAGTGAACAGAAGTGCCCGTATTCGTCAGGCGCGAGCATTTCATCGTACAGATGTCATCAGAAAGTTTAGTGAGAACAAGAAAATGAAAAGTCGAGCCTTAAATGCAAGTAAACGTATCTAGTAGCTGAAATAGAGAAACTCTAAGCACTGTTACTCGCCTTTCATTCAGGTTCGTTTTCGCGTTTCCTTCCAAGACAGACGATGAAACAACACAATCCACACCGTTGCACCCGTCAGCTACATATACCCTTTGAGAGCCAAGATCCGCAGCAAGTCGGAAGCTCTTACTGTCCTGCCCAGCCAAATCGGTTGCGGCTGTCAGCAAGCACCGTTCCTCTAAGGGGGACGATGTGGACGTCAAAGAGCCACACGAGGTAGCTGATGATGAACCTTCAGCTGTACTGAAAGTGAAAGGAGTTCCAACCGAAAATAACGCACCATCTGGGACCGAAACAGCTTGCTCAGGAAGTTTACTTTCTAGATCAGGAGCATTTGGTATGAGATGATTCTCTTGATCTCCAGAATTTCCAGGAAGATGAGTGGTCAACGTTGTTGCTGAGAGAGGTGTCTCATCCAGCAAAGGAATTTTAGTGGAGTAATCGAAGACCCGATTTCCACAACCTCTAGCAACCATACCTTGCCATACAAGTTCTCCGTCGACATAAACTTGCATCTCTCTTACACCCTTGGTTGTGTCTCCTATGCTCCGATTATAGTTCCATACTTTCATATGCCCCGGAATTACGTCCAAGGCCGGGACCTGGAGGTGAATCTCAAGAGCAGGACCGCCTGCAGGTGGCAGAGGGCACAGCCACATGTTCTTTCCACGCGTGGTGTTGACAATCCCGTTGGATAATCTGGAGACTGTTTCACAGGGGCTAGTATCTGAAGGAGGACAGCCCTGCAGTGATATACTAGAAGCTTGCAACTCCAGCTTAGAACCCTCAACATCAAAAAGCTCTACCTGAAAGTAAACAAAACAGAATCCATCCAGTGAGCTTCCAGCTTAAAATTGCGTTCCTGCAATGTCTTCCTGAAAAAACATTGCTCTTAAGACGTGGTATGGGAAAACAGAAACTGGGTTGCAGTGAAGACTCGGATCTAAACACCACCCACATTTAGGGATTTCGCAAAGACCAGTCTCGATACCTCATTTTCCCCTACCGTGAGCGGGACAGTTCAAGTGCGCTTGCACAGAATATTCGGTGGACCGTGAGAGTGTGGAACTGGAGTAGCAAGATTTTAGAACCCAACGAGACACAAGCCCGCCCGTATAACCATAAGAAGCATACTTAAGCTAAAAATCACTCATTTCACGCTCTCTGAATTCATGAAATTCACGGGCACCCTGTAGCATATTCATGAGAGGTATGCTCACACCGAATTCTTTCCTGTCTTTAAAGCTACCTTAGAAATATCTGAAACATGATCTCCCGTGCGACATTGTGACATGTTCAAGCTCGGCAGCCCTTTCCTCAGCCTTATACGCTGCAATAAGGAATTTAAGCTCTGGTGCCTGAGCAAGCGATACCTCGACAAGCCCCACGCAATTGGTGTCTCCCCAGGTTGAAAGAATTCGAAGGACAATAAGGTGTGTTCTAGGAGCTCCTTTCAGTTCTGGAGATATCATAGGTAAGCCCATCCACGGTCGCTCCAAAGATGCAAACATGGATGGAAGATTGAGGCTACCACTCATCTTGGCCCTTTCAAGTTTGTCCAAAACCCGCAAGAGATACTTCTGCTGAGAAACATCCAGCAATTGCACCTTTGCACTGAGCAATTCCAAGATAGTGCCCTCAGTAGGCTCCTGAGGTTCAGGTCTCGACTCCGTTGTCCTTCTGCATGCTGAAGCCTCTTGATCATCTGCAGAAATCCCTGTTCGTGGAGTGGCATACGAAGAAGTCAAACTACTGCCACTGCTCCGCAAATCAGCACGGCGAAAAGAATGATCAATATCTGCAGGGCCAGGGAACATTCCTTTTCCTCGTTGGAAGATAGTCTCACCTATCTCGTTTTCGCTGGCTTGAGCTCCATTTAATTCTGCCCTTGGCAGCTCAGCAACGGCTATGAGTTGTAGACAACGTTCTTTAAAATCATCTGGCTGGGTTTGAGGCCCCAGCACAATGCTACTCGACAATGGCCTAACAATACGTGCTGCAGACAAAGGACGCACCTTCCTTTCCTGCTGTGTCAACATCTCTTGACAGATAGAACTTCTAGCAGTCAAACTCTTCGGAACTAAGTCCTCTTCCTCCTCCTGAATCCATCCTCGTGCAGGAATGAAGTCTTCCTGGATCTCCTCAGAAGTGCCACCATGCAAACCAGTATAATTTTCTTGGAATATGCCTACTTGTAGCTCTCGCAAACTCTGCCTAAGTACAGACAAATCTCTGCGAGAGAACGATAGAAACTCCTCATTGCTATTGCACGTACTCATGCTTGGCAAAGTTTTCAAGTTAACTCGTGAAGAGAACTGAGGCGACTCTACTCTCTCGAGTGGAGGTGTTGCTGACCTGCTCAAAGTGTCATCCGGCAGATCAACATTCTCATCCGACTCTTCCTGCACACCGTCTTCAAGATCATCTGTGACCATAAATGCCTCGTACGGTTCAAAAGCCTCGTCTTGGTAAAACACATCGTAGACGATGTCGAATTCCTCCCGACAATCATGATGCATCTCATCCATCGAGGGCCAACAGAGAGCTTCGAACTGCTCACTATTCGGGCTTCTGCCTCCTTGCCGACTTGGTGTACGCTCAAAAGAACAGGTGCCATGAACAGGTGCAGACTCTACCTTCACAGCGGGGCCCATCAAAGTAACTTTGTTCTCTTTGTTCCACAAAGGAGGTACGGAGGTAATGCAACCAGCGTTCTCCACCATGTCCCACTGTCCCAGTATTCCGCTGAAGGACTTAGTTTGCAGTTCTGGATTATTTTCGGATCCTTTCTCATCTACGGATCCGCTGCTAACTGTGTAGTCAGAACGGTCTGTAACACTTGGAGATGTCGCAGCAGCAGTCGCGTTCGGAGCCACCGAAACATCCTCAACCACTGTAAGGGGATTCGGCACATTAACCTTGGTTCCATCACTCGCTTTGATTTTTATCTCAGGGACCTGTAAAACCCATACCGCTCTCAGATGCACAGCCTGAGCTGCATTACTCATGGCAGTAGAATATCAGTCTCAACTAAACCACATGTCCAGTCTGATGGCTTCCAAGAATGCGAGCATCAGATTAAGCGGGGGTCCTGATATAAAGCGGAAGACATCGTAGGAAACAAATGCTCGTAGGACCACCTCAAACTCTGGCCTAAGGATTGACGACAAAACACAGAGAACTAACCTTTTTCCAGCTCTTCCGCCCTCTTGAACCTTCTCTAAACCTGCATAGCAATCACGAAACAGGGAAGGAAAGCAACTGCTATTATCAGCAAAAGAACTCTATATTGCTACAGAACCCGCAACGTGACGGGTTTCTTTCGAACTCTGTGCTAGGTATCCTCTGGAGGACGTCCGCGACGTATGCTTGTCCCTGATAGCTTCACCGACTGAAGTGGATGCAAACTTGGACAGACCTCTTGACCAGTTCTCTTCTGACAGAACTATCAAACTGGCTGCATCTACTGAGACGTCAATAGGCGAGAGAAACCCTGTGTACCCCATCCACATACACTTCCTGATGGCACAGGTTTAGACACGACCTATTCTTCCGAAGTTTGTTGTGAGGGCACACCTCGTCTCATTTTTTAGCTTAATTGATGCTGCCCGCAAAATCTCTCTTCTCCTGTGTTGATTCTTGATGCGCTCCTGATTAGCTCCGCTGGTACCGCAGGACAGAGGTTAGGATGGCTTCCGAGCTCAAGAATTAACATTCAGAACTGACTCGATCGAAACCTTACGGTGTTCGGGATGGGGAGAAATCAGGACGTCTGACCTGAGGAGAACATCGAAGCCTTTCTCCAGCCTTTCTTGTTCTTTCCGGGTACCATGTTCATCAGAGTTATCTTTAGAACTTCTGAATGACCTCATGGACCTGCTTTCCTCGTCTCGTCGATTTATTCCACTCCTAGGCGTACTGGAAACCCTCCAAGACTCTGAGAAAACTTGGTCCAGTATCGTAGTTCGATTAACAATCAACTATCAAGTGAATGCGGAAATCTTGCAGATAGCGAGGATTTACTGTCAGTCGAGTCCGCGTCGAGACGCCGTTCTTAAATTTGAGAATAAAACTGCATGTAATTATGCTGCAGGCATTCACTAGATGCGTTTCTCTAAACGCGCAGTGGCCCCTTATGATTGTGGTAGTGCGGGCTGGATTTAAATTGTGACAGTGAAGCTCCTAAACAGCAATCGCTCCCGAGGACCTTGAGGGGGACCCGAACTACGACTCAATCCTGATCGAGAATAAACTGTACTTCCCCAGGCTCCAGTCGTGAAACATATTTACTGCTCACGATTTGCATTTGCCTTTGTGACTAAAAGTTCTACGCCTCCCCCGTATTCTTCAGTTCCTTATAGGCAAACTTCTGAATCACAAGAGCTGCTCGGGTGGATCGAGGCTTCGGATGGCTACATGGCGCATTTTCCTTCCATGTTCGAACTCTGCGTCCACAAGTTAATGGAAGTCGAAATACGCGGCCGAGGGGTGTTTATAATCCTCGAAGCTTTTCCTCGGCGGTCAGACGACTGGAAGCCTTTGAGATCAATCAACTCGAGTCCACAGGTGCTAAGGAACTCTATCCTAGAAGCTGCACAAAAATAGGATTCGTGTGCCGACAAGGTATGAGATTGGTAATTCTGGGAGAAGAGGTACGAGGAGAATTAAGTGGGAGAAACCCGTCAAAGGCCGGCGCGCACACACTCGACGCAAAATTGTCAACGCGATGAACTAGACATGAGCAGCTGAAACCGTCATAACCCTGCTTGAAGAGGTCCGAAATGGAGAAGATTTAGGAAGATGCCCATCAAGGAAGAGGTAGAAGGGAAAGGCTATGGAATTGCAACATTCATAGGGCCGGAAAACGAAAGAGGTAATGATGAAAGGGAGGTGGAACGGGAGTTAAAGTGGCAGTTGGAAGTCCGAAGGCATGAGAAACTGGATTAGGAGTTGCAGCCAGTGAGTGGAGTGAACATTGTAGTATAGGTTGTACCGAAAACCTCCGCACTTTCAAGGATTAAACCATAGGAACCCTAACCATTTCGTTGCTTACACCGTACCATGTTCTTAGCAAGAACCAATAATCTGATCAGTTTCCACTAACAAGGAGATGGGTTGAGCCACCAACAATGTCGCTTCACATCATCGTACAATAATACCTTTTGACCGTATCGAGCGAAGGTTCTTTGCAACTCTGGAAGAACCATCGGATAACAGATCTTCATGGTGTTGAATACACCTGGGCTCTTGCCGTGTCTCTCGAAACATGAAGTTGGGCCGTATCAAGCGGATTTGATCCTACTAAACAGCACGTTTGAAGCGCCAGTGCAGCAATGCTGTGCGATTTAGTACACCACTGTGAGATCCCCGACTCCTCTAATACCTGCTCAATAGACAAAGTAAAGCAGATGTCCTGACGGCAATTTTCCTCTTTGAAATGCTAACTTCTCCTTGTTTCTTGACAACTTAAAAGAGTCGGAACAAAGACACTTGAAGGCTGGCACCTAACTTGCTTCTCACGCAAACTCTTGAAGAACTGGATAAGAAAACGAAAGATCTAGTAAAAACAAATTTAAGTTGTATAATACTAAGCTGGAAATAGAGGCATTTCCAAAATTCGAATTTTATATACATATCGATGCACAAGAGTTTGATTTCCACATCAGCAGACCTAACTACTCTGAAGTGAGCAAGCTGCGTATCCACGTCAGCACCGCTACCTACCCCGAAGTTGAGCACGACGCACGCCCGGATAGAGGTCAACGTTGCGTGCTTTGGTGGAGCGGCGTTTTGATGACTTTTCGGTCTTCCCACCGGATTCACAACGTGTTTAGAACTCACAGCTATGCACATTCCATCTTGGTGGGGGAGCATACTCTGCACTGTCCCGACCTTAAACTCTGTGCACTGGCTGAGCTTGAGGATGCGTTTGCTATCGGTACCTGCTCAGGCGTCTGAAAGCTTGCAATGTGTGATGGAACGAACCATGAAAACTGGAGTTCCCGGAACTCGGCGGGTGGAGATGGGAGACCTCAAGGATGCTGACCCCCTTGGTAACAACTCTCTACGTCTCCTCCTTGGTCTCTGGACGGCCTCGCCCGTGCTCATGAAGAACGTAGCTGTCTTCTCTCTCCAGTACAATGGCTGAGGCTCCACCACCACCATTGCACACGGAAGCCACTCCATATTTCAAGTTCTTGAAAGCTAGACCAGTGATGAGAGACATTATGATCCGTGCTCCCGATGCTCCAATAGGATGTCCAAGCGATACTGCGCCTCCGTAAATATTCACTTGATCCGAACTGAGCCCGAGAAGCCGCTGATTCGCAATGTCTACAACCTGTCCACAAGAAGTCAAGATATAGGTCCCCTAGTGAGTAAACGCAAGCACCTTATTTACGACAAAAGTCAGAACTACACGCTTCAGCAAGTTCGGGAGACAATGTTCTGAACTTCACGTAGAATAAAGTAGTTCGAATGACCACGTCCGGAGAGCTTGTTTTGAACGGCAAGTCCATGACTATATGCTATATTCCTGAACTTCTAGTCCAGCATGAGACCCAACGGTACTCACCGAAAAAGCTTCATTTATCTCGAAAAGGTCGACATCCTTCAAGTGTAATCCAGCGTGCTTGAGTGCTCGTGGGATCGCCAAAGCAGGAGACGTCGGGAACATCTCGGGAGCCTGAAATGTCCACATTTTCAGCATAAAATTCATCTCTAACCGTGCAAACCACCCACAGGCGCAAACACAAAACGACGTAACACGAAAAGAGCGAACATGCGCCAGCTTCACAGGGAGGACCTGACCTGTTCGGCATCCCCATAGCCGCGAACTCGAGCAAGGATTTTGAGACCTTCCTTCTCCGCATAAGCCGCGGAAGCTAGAACCAGAACAGCTGCACCATCACTGATCGAAGAAGAATTGCCCGCTGTAATTGTTCCATCAGGTTTAAAAGCAGGGGGCAAGCTTTCCAGCTTATCCGGATCAAACTATAAGATCAAGGACACAACCTGAACGTCAGACAGAGAATTAAAACCGAGGTTTCGGGCTCACACAGGGACACCTTGAATTCAAGCCTGCAACTTCGGATGATTCAAGGCCCACGAACAGAATGGAACGTAGTGATCGGGTATACATGAGAAAACAGCGAAAATAGTACGAAGGAACATCATACGTGCAGATTGCAAAACTGCACACTAAAACCTCATGTGTACGGAGAACGAAATTAAACCAGTATCAGATCCTACGGACACAACGACCACATTCGCTTTGTTGCAGAGATATAAAGTTCGCTGGCAATATTGTGTAAAGTTACCTTTGAGCACTCTTCGTCTTGAGTAACAACATACTGTTTTCCTTTCTTGCCGGATATCACTACGGGTACAATCTCATGATTTAATATTCCAGTGGCTTGCGCAGCTGTTGCGCGCTCATAACTTCGGATGGCATGATCATCCTGAAGGTCAAAAAGAGTTTGATTAGAAGCTAGAATGTATTTTGGCTTATCTCTTGCTCCCTTAGTCCCCCATAAAACAACAGATCTGATCTCTACTACGGCGACTTGCGTTGTCAAAATCTGCAGTATATCTTCATCTTCAAACCTACAACGAACGGGAGAAAAAAACAAATTCCGATATCTTTATCAACAAAGCCATAGAGGGCTAGAAGAACCTGATCATCTCGAGAAATCCTCATTCGTTCAGCACAAGCTTCTGCAATAATTCCCATAGGAACGTCCTTGAAGGGATCGCTCAGTCCATCTTTCATCATGCTGTCCACCAACTTCAAATCTCCAACGTGCTTCAAAGGACGGTCTCGTGACAGCAAATAAGGGGCATTGGACATACTTTCCATACCTCCCGCCACAACTAGGTCATTCACGCCCATGGAGATGCTCTGAGCCCCCAACATCACGGCTATCAAAGTCAAACCGGACACAAACCAAATTTAGATAGTATAAGTGCCAGACACTGAACTTATATAACAGAGAATGGGAGCAAGATAGGATACAGTCTTAGAGCGTCCTTATTCTAGTAAATAATCGCTGAGCGACAGCACCCTGGAAATAAGCGCCAGTACCAGGTGGAATGTAGGTACGAAACCCAGACTGAGATACCACCTCAGAAACCTTTAGTGCAAGGTTTTACCTTTCATTCCCGACGCACAGACTTTGTTCACGGTGGTGCAAACACAGTTTGGAGCCAGTCCAGCCTCCTGCTTATCATAAGTAATTCTGATCAATGGAACATCTCGCTGATAGTGTTACGAGTGAAACAAAATCTAAAAATTATTTAATTGAATCCCTTTATAAGAGGATAAGATAGGTGCGATAAAAACTGAACTTTTACAAGAGAAAAAGGCCACACATGAGAATGCAAACCAGAGCAGCTTGTCGTGTGGGCGCCTGGCCGAGACCGGCACTGATAACGTTGCCCATATAAACTTCCTGGACCTGTTCAGGCTTGACATTTGCTTCTTCCAAAGCGGCTACACACGTAATCAAAACAGAAACACCATGAGCATCAATCAGGTGCGAGACTACGCTTTTAAGTGGGAGTTAGCTAATTGAGTCAATTATCCCGAGAGCCGAATTCATATGACCATCCATTTCATCAAGTATGCCTTCATCCTGTAAGATTATCAGCTGCACTGGCGATAACTCGTTTCCACACAAGTGTACACTGTCGTATGTCTCTTGAGCGCTGATTGAGACACTGAACGCGAGGTGTCGAGTTAAGTATCGGAATAGAACTACGTGACAACTAGCTTGGGGATACATGCTCTACAAACTAATGGCAGAAACTTGTATGGCTAGTGTACAGAACTATGCTGAATACTTGGCACAGGCGGAACCTAGGAGGAAACAAATTGTAGTGTTTGTGATATATGATGTACTATTATCTCGAAGATGCCAGTGATGCAGCAAATTAACTCAGTCTAACCTGCTCATGTACTGGTTAAGAGAGCTAAGTACGACTTGTTCACTCACTTTTCTCTGCTTGAGAAAACTCAAGAGGCAGAGCAGCGGGGCATTGAGTAGATTAAAAGACTCATGAATCAGTGAATACTTCGAGCAAGAAAGCTGCAGCCAAACGTTGTACAGCTCCCGGTTCGATGTTCACGATCAAAACGGTACTGAAACCATCACGACCGAGGTTCGTGATGGTTCAGCACCGTTTTGATTCCCCGATTCCAGAACGAGTCGAGGCAGAAAATGTAACTGTACTGACATGCAGAAACTACAAATTCTGACTCTTCCAGTAAATTCAACCCGATCCACAACATATTCTTCATCAAGTAAGCCCGAGAAGTTATCACATGCAAAACACACACACCTTTGATCGCCCGAGATCCGAGCTGAACGGCCGACAGAGACGCAAGTCCTCCCTGGAATCCTCCTACGGGAGTACGCTTGGCTGCAACGATCACCACATCAGTACGACCTCCGGCCGAATCAATGCTGAATCGTCGATGATTTACTGCTCGGCCGTAACATCTCACAGCTACCAGAAGCTTCCGAGCACCAGACATATTATGGTTGGCAGCGGACACGAGAGAAGGAAAGCGATTGAATGGAAGTGACAAATCCACCGAAGCCGCAGTCGCATGACAAAGTTCGAGCAAGCGCGGAGCGAGTAATCAGGCTACTAACAAACCGCTGCACTAGGGAGAAGCTGAAAGACGTTCCGAACTTTCCAATTGTGGCAGACGGATGAATCCGCTCGTCTCCCAAGCCACCTCGGTCCAGGAAAATGATGACGCGGCCTCCAAGTCATACCTTTCTATGTCAACTGCTTGCTCTGCAGCTTACCGTAGTCCCATTGTTTACCTTTCTAATACCGGTATGAACTAGGTACAGCAGTGATTGACAGGCCGTTAAGTTCAAACTAATCAAAAGTAGCACTTTCCAGTTTCTTATCCTTTCTAGTTACAGTAATCGCATGCAACCCTTCTAGCTGTCAGTGTTGGGAAGGACCGGGCTAGAATCAGCCGGCAATTTTCTAAGAGTTATCCGTAATCTTTTTACTTCTCTTGTTTAAGTAAGAGTGCCACTCAAACCTGGTTTTTACGGAATTGTGGTAACTTATGTACATATTTTTACAGGTTTCGGCTGTAAACTTTACAATCACTTGACGGAACTACTGAATGTTTGTGAACGGCATCTCTTGAATATCGTTAAACAAATTTGAATCTAATTAATACACTCGTTCTGCAATCTCAGACAATGATTGAAAGTTTACACTTAAGTCTTCTCATCTGAACCCTAAAAATTTCCCTATAAAAACAGGTTTGTGTAGCACTAATAAAAGCTTCGAACTTTTTGTCGATAATTTTCGGATACTTTTGTCTATACCTCCATAGATGCACATTTTCACATTCTTGAACATTGGTAGAGTTCTTAGACGTCTCTGTCACTCATAAAAATGTCACGCTTTCACCCACTCTCACCTTAGTTAACTTTTTAAGAATCACGATAGTTAACTTTT
Organism: Asterella californica; assembly: GCA_036924285.1. NCBI lineage: Eukaryota > Viridiplantae > Streptophyta > Marchantiopsida > Marchantiales > Aytoniaceae > Asterella > Asterella californica. Next base: position 42,660,045 of record JAYKYS010000001.1, read on the forward strand.
TAAGAACTTTTTAAGAACTTTTATGATATATTTTATATCATAATATACATTATATTATGACAACATTTCTAGCTTTCGTTTTTTATGACTTACAGATTAGTAATCTATCATATTTTTGATTATTTACACTTTGCAAATTTCTTGTTATAAATCTTTAGATTGTTAAGTTAACAAAAATATGTATAGTTTTGGTTTTCATCTTTTCTTCAAATATGTATTCAGATTAGGGCATATTTTGTTAGCAGCGCCTTGATCTTAGTTGGGTCACTCTAATGTTCAAAATCACATATTTGATATAATTCTTTGAGATACAATTTCAACTATAAATTTAATATTATAACAAAGAGGTTAGAGAGTATACGTCCCTACATTATTATAGTATATGACAATAAATATATCTTGAAAGTAGAAGACACAAGACTTCCATTTAAAGAAATTATGCTAGTAATAAGGCCATAGAGAGAAGAACAAAACCTAGATTGCATCCTCTTATTAGGAACAACGTAAATTTTAAGTATGGTCGACATATTTCACTTGTTTGTAGACAATTATTGTACCATGTTCTGTTATCTTACATGATGATAATATATGACAATAAATATATCTTGAAACAAAGAAATAAAAGACTTTCGTTAGAATAATCTATCCGTGCAATTTATACAGAACATCTGTAATATTTATCTCAAAGAACAATATGGAATACAATTTCTAAAAATTAATCTATAAAGATCAACTTATCACGAGAATTTCATCAACACGAGGAATATCGCGATCATTATGATCACTGGAGTAAAACTTTTAGATGATTCACTTTTTAATTGAACAACTAGTTATCTTTTTAAGTCTATGACTTTTATTTAATATTATCTTAGATATTTGTTGACAATGTTTGAGATTGAAACATTAGTCTTGATATCACTGTCTAGATCTGATGAAAAACTGATAGATGGATTCTTTGAAAATTAGTTCTGGAAGTCAATACTGAATGTTACTAATAAATAATATTATTCAGTTATATGGAAAGCAAAGTTCTTTCCCAAAAATATCTAAGTATGAATGTGAGTGGATTGACTTTTTGAGTACTTAATGTGTTGCATTGCATCGAAGAATTAAGAAGTCAAGAAGAAAATTATGATGTTCTATAGGCTGCCACAATTTTTAACATCTGATAAAAATGATATTAATGCTTTTATTTTACCATAAGATTCTTGAGGGCTTTTCTATTCTATACACAAGTAATGAAAATTCTCTTAGTTATAATACCTTGTCAATTTTGCATTCTTTATATTCTTGATGAAATTATAATTTGATTTCTGATATATATTTAGTCCTGAATTCCTTTAGTATATTGAAGTTATTTTGAGTTGTGTTTTCATTCAAATATTTTCTTTATGACTTTAATTGCTAGTTATGTTATAGTATTTCCAAAAAAACTAAGATGTCTGGTAAATTATACCAGACATCTTAATTTTGATATACACTAAAAGAGATCATCATAAGAACAAGTTGTACGAAACAATAAAAATAAGATATAGTTCAAATAGATAGAGTATCCGACCAACAAATAAGTTGGAAGACTATCAGTTAGATGCAAAGAAGCAGTCAATAGCGTAAAGCGAAATGAGTATTAAACTAAACTAATATGTTCTTTTCCTTCGTAATGGGAGTTGGGAAAATAATTTATGAAAGTTGGTCAATACAATCTTTTTATTATCAATATTACGAGTTGTGTTGAATCTAAAACTTAAGATTAAGAAAACAGGGTTGATAAATGCTCCCCAAACATCACAAGTAATATTTATATTTCATTATACTTGAAAAATACAAGATGTTTGATCGATAAAGTAGTTAGCAGTTTGGTGCTAAAATCAAAAAAGAATTATTTATTTGCTATCGTTCAAAGAATATTTTTTAATATAGTTTATTATTATAGTTGCTATTATAAAGGAAAAAATCCTTATATTCTACCCATCTACTCCTAATACATTTGGATAACCTTAAACAAAAACTTTATGTCCACTAAACCATTTTCTTCATAAATTCATACAACATCATAATAAGTTGCTTTTGTTGAGAATTATGTGGACTCAACAAAAACAATTCTATAACAACTCCAGATAACAAACCAAGCTTCGTTGTTACAGAAACCTGTCCAAACTCAAACTTTAAGAAATTTAGCACAATGAATTGTTTGATTGACAATGGCATTCAAAATGTGATCATGATCATTTAACAACAATGATTGAGAATATCATCATCGCCGCATTTATTTCAAACTATTCATTTATAGACCTTTTAAGTAGAGTTCAACCAATTGCAAATTATCACGTCGTAGTCGCCCCCAAGAAAATTAGAGGACCGTATCACATATATACTATAATAATTTAATTTTGAAGATTAGAACAATATAATAACGGCAAACGTCTTATAGTTTCCCTCTAATTGAGTATCCTCAGTTAGAGGGAAATTTCAAAAGTGGTGCGATCAATTATCCTACCTTGCCTTATGTACCATTTTGCTAAGAGCTGAAGATGGTTTAATTTGTTTAATTTAAAGAATGATACCTTGCCTTCGATACATTTGCTAAGAGATAGAGCTCAAGGGATCGTTAAATTTATTGTTTGATATCGTATATATATGATTAATAATGTATCTTGGTCCTGATTTTAGAAATTCCCCTATTTCCACTAAGCTACAAATTGCGAATCCAAAGAAGATAAATAACAATTTAAGTTCAAAATGTTTACTAGCTCGAACAAATAAGTTCAGAATAAAGTATCTACCGTCAGATATCCTGTTTGCCTCTAACAGTGGGATCAAGTCCAATGAGCGAAGAAACTCAGTGGTCCATGTACGAGAGGGGGCGGTAGATTAGATTAGACTAGATGGAGTGGAATGTATAATGCAGCGGAGTGAAGCGGTAGGTAAAAGCAAGCCTAAAAAGTTAAAAGTAGGAAGTAGGAACGGTGGAAGGGAGACACGGAATGTCAAAGGGCTCCAGGAGTTGCACTGGACGGGTAGGGGAGGGATAGTGAAGAGTCGGTTCTAAAGTTCCGAGCGAGCGAGGGGCCGAGTCGCGAGTGGTGGGCCAACCAGCCGAGATCAGGATAGCAGAATTCTGCACAGTGCAGAGCAGAATGACCCGAGCCGAGCCGCAAATAATAATGCACTTGCGATGTGGAATACGCTGGTATCTCCGCGTGCGATCTTGGCGAAGAGGAGGTGGGGAATGAAGATCTCTGAAGTGAATCTGAGTTTCTCTTTCAGGGATCTACCGAGTTGGATGAGTCGTCATCTCACAGTTTCCTATATCCACGCGCGTGCAATCATCGTAAGAGTTGGATCAGTCGTACTTGATGTTTTGAAGTTTGAAGAAAGGAGAAAAGGAAAAAGAATTCTAAGCTGAGCGTAATGCTCCACCTGATCTGTTATGATGCGGTCGGGCCCCATCAGAAAATCGTCGCATCGTCTCCATGTAGGACGAATTACGATCAGGGGGCCGCTGTGAAGTGGACCGACCGACCGTGTCATCGCTGATTCAGAGCTGGGCTCGGACTTCTTGAGAGTATTGACCTAGAAAATTAATTCCGCTGTTTAGAGAAGTAGGTACGTCCCTGACGTACAGGGCGGGGTGCAAGAATGATATGGATATGTCATCGTACCATAATGGATGAAACGCAGAGGAAGGTTGCAGGCCAGGCCAGCGATGATGTTACGACGTATGCACGGCCAGAAGGGTTTAGGAAGGAAGAGGATAGTCGTTGTGAGTCGAGGTGGTCGTGTTGGCCGACTTGCAACCAAGCTTTGGCTTCAACAACAACAATCAGAGCTCTCAACAGCACGAAGGACCTGAGCGTCTGTTGTGTGTGTACACGCTGAAAATGATGTACAGTAGAGTCTTCTGGCCGCCATTCCATCCGTCGCTCGCACCACTCCACCGTCTCGTAATCCGTACCGCTGTGTCACCGACCGACTGCTACTGTGCTTCTTCTGCTCTCTAACAAACGGCGAGCACTAGTTCCTTGAAAACCTGTTTGTTGCTGTGGAAAAGAAATTAAAGGCATTCTCCCATGCTTAGTTAGCGACAAGCGAACAGGCCAAACCCTTTCCTGTCCCTGCCTTCTTTCTGAGAAGGAGGGCTGAGGGCTTAGCGTGTTGGATGCCAACGGTATCCTGCACTTGCAAGGGAGGAGGCAGGGGCCGGGGCCCTAGGAATTAAAAAGGGAAATCCTCCTCTATGAATAGAATGGCATGTAGGGGGAATCATGAACTATCGAGGTACAGTACCGTAGCTGCTGCCTGAACTGAAAACTGAAATGGGAATGATGAAATTCTCGCACAGTGAGGATAAATACCGTAGTCTAACAAGAGTGGTCGATTTGAAATGCTTGCAGAGTGGCTGAAGAAAACAGAGGAAGAACAAAATCTGTTCTGTTGTGCCGTGCAAGTTTCTATTCCGTTTTTCACATGTGAGAGAGCGAGAGAGCCCCGGAGGAGGAGGAGCAGCCAGTGGCAGCAGCAGCAAACAGGAGAGGGGAAGAAGAAAAGCAAAGCTTCGCTTCGCTTCACCACGAGGCTCCGTCGGTTGCTGCCTCAGTGCCACGGATTATTCCCGGGACAGACACTAAGAAGGCCCTGTCGTGGGACAGAAACTTTAGATCTCCTGGGAAGCCATAGGGCTAGGTCGGACGGTGAGACATCCCGACTTTCGCTCATGACGACGTCACTTGAGCGGCCACGCTCTCTTGCGAGGAAGCTCCTCCAGCAGTGACGGGTAATTCATTGCACCAGGCTGGCAAACACTGACGGGTGATGGGCGAAAGCATGCTGCTGGCAGACAGTGACGAGTAATGGGAGAAAGCACACATACTTTATACCGCGCGGGCCATTAGACGGAGTTATACGATAAGCTGCGAGGTGCTAATCTCTAGGCGAAACCGTTGGCCGGCTCTTTAACTCGGGATCTAAAAACATTCACGATAATCCCCCTACAGTATACTGTACAGGCCCACCGTTTTCAGGATCCTCTCTAGTGTCCATGCGCTTTTCATGTGTCACAGAATGTCGCACAACTTCGCTCGTGCATGCGCGATGCGAGCCTGCTTGCGCGAGAAGCTCTGGAGTCTGCACTCACCATCCCATCCACATACATTGTACATGTACTTCGGTAGATGTCAGCTCTCTCTGCAGCTTTTCACCCAGTTGAGAACGGGAAACAAAACTCTTGCAAGAGGGTACCGCTTCACTGTCAAGATTAGCGGTCTTTTGGGCCACCTAGGCTCGTGAAAGTCGAACGTAGTGCTAGCTGGCTGACAGACAGTACGACTAATTTCTCTGCCACGGGATAAGATTCTGCCGCGGGCTTCAGTCCATTAGAATAAGCGGCCTTCGAGAACACTGTAGATGTTAGTGCCGATACGGTCATACTGCTCAGCAAAACCTTTAAAGAGTAGTGTGAACTGCGAATTCCTATTTATTTTCAACCAGGTGGAAGCTCTCGCGTACATGCGACAAGGAGGAAGACTTGTGCGCTCTTTACTGTGCATCGTTCGGTAACGTATGACCATGGAGATGGTCCGAATATTACATACAGGCCAAGAAGATCCAGACATATCCAGATGGACACGAGAGAATCATTCCGCTGCTGTTATTCCGAATAACTCTCTGTTTCCACATTCTCGCTCTACTTGCGCAATCACCTACCAACTTTGGCCACGTGTGAAACCCGTCTTACATCGACAAATCAATCGGTGTACATACAGTCGTACCTGTACTTAATATGCAACCATTATGGGTACATTTCAGTTACTTACCTACAGTATTCTTCCCCGGACCGTGTCCTTTACCTCACGACAATTTCCACCATCGTACCTGATTTGATACTCGCTTTCTTATTACCCGTAGTTCTCTGCTGTCAAGCTGCAATTCTATCACCTACTTTGTCAAGGAATGACGGTGAATTCCTAACAAAACCTCGGAAAGAAGCAACATTATAAAACCAATATCGAACCATCGTTCGAGAGAACACGGTCCTTCCCTCCGCCACAAGCCTCGTCGATCATTAAATGTTGCAGCCTCGCACCCACACTGTAGGTATCAGTTAGTAGAGTACATAACGATCGGCCAGATAAGTGACTCGCTCCACGAGGCCCATGTTCGACAGAGACCTTGCAACATAACTTAGTTTCCGAAAGTGGTCAACAGCAGATACAATCGGCTTCGATCCATGGTGTATAACATGACTGGACTCAATTCAAAGAGGAAGTTCTCAAGGGTCATGGACAGACCCTGAAAAAACACACCGTCTGTTCTTCTTCAACATTCGAGATGCACTCAACTCCGGATAGGATTTACACATTTGTACACTATGAAAGAATGGAAAGTCTGTCAATTTACAAGGTGGTGTGGAAGTGTCGCCACTACGCCCACTAACATGTTTTTTCCTCCGTGATCTGATCTTATTGAATTGCACGTGTCAATCGTGCAGTGCTATCTATGTCCCAGCTGACTATCCTGTTTTACCGAGGGGATAAATTAATAGGAACAATAAGAAGCATCGGAAGTGCGCAAGAAACAACTACTATGCACAGAGATAAAAATCCCCTACCTATAATCCTAAACACTCCACTCTGATCTACTGCTACAAACTCACTCGCGGACAAAACACTTTCTCTAATCAAACCTAGCTCATTCCAGGAGAGGCCTAATACAACAGACTGCAGTTGGAAATTCAAGAGCGAGCATAGCGCTTGTACACCCCAAAAAAGATCACCCATCGGAGACATTTCATGCGATCGTCACCAGAGCAGATCGCGAAAAAACCAAGAACGATTCATACGAAAGAGACGCCATCTCTGATCACTCACCCGGCTTTCCGAGGGACTACCGGGGTAATTGCACCCAAGAATTCGGGGTGAGAGGTCAGAGATGCGTAGTCAGGACCCATGACGCTGAAAGGAGGCATGCATGTTGGTGCTTGCACTGCCGCCATATACTTTTGAACTTCCTTGGCCACCATGTCCCGCATCATGTGTAGCAGCCCTGCGTTCACGGCTGCATCGAGGCCAAAGCCCATGCCCATCATCGGAGCAGCTCTCGCTGCTTGTTGAGGTGCTGCGACCGGTGCCTGCAAGGCCTGAGCAACAGCTGCTCTCACGGCTGCAGACATCATATCCGTTGGCACTGCAGCTTGACCGCCTATCATACCCCCACCATTATTTAGAGTTGCGAACCCGCTCTGCTGCTCGTGCAGCTGCTCTGCGGGTGGTGCCGGTTGCCTCCAGGCAATGGCACTGACGTGAGGGGGAGATTCTTTCAAATGCTCATGCTGACGAAGATGATGCTGGGTCTCCGACCGAGGGGAGTGCTGAGTCTGGGCAATAGGCTGAGGCGTTGGTAGAATCGGCCGCGTAGTAGGAGAACAGCGAGGAGAAACCTCGCGTTCGATCCTGTTGGGGCAAGTACCCGGCAAGGAAAGACAGAGAGAAGTTGGGGGATCCGTGCTGGAGCTGGACGCCTCTTGGGACGATTGCTGCATCTGCTTGCTCAGGCCGCCGGAAGTAGCAGAAGAAGGACTGAAGCATGAGAAGGCCGAAGGACGAGGAACGGGCCTGAATACTTGGGGAACCAGCACTGTGGTGGGATCGCTGTGCTCGGAGCAGGAGGGTGAGCTGGGAGCAAAATTTAGCTTCTTCACTTGTGCGCAGTGCGATGTCAGAGGGCTACCGCACATAGAGCCAGAATCGAGAAAGGAACTACCCTCATTGGAAAGCTGTTGGGCCATCCCAGAGTTCTCCAGATCGATACTACCCCGCTGCCTCCTAGCGTCTAGACTGCTATTGAGGTCGTCCTCATCACGAATTCTACATATATGACTTCCTTCCTCGTCTTGCCTGGACCTCTCCGCGAGGTATCTGCGACGGAGGGTAGAATTCCAATGGTTTTTGATCGCATTATCGGTGCGGCCAGGCAACAGGCGGGCGATTGTGGCCCACTTGTTGCCATGGTGCGCATGCGCTTGGATGATGGCTGCGTCCTCGGCGGCCGTAAAGGGACGATGCTGCACTTGAGGGCTCAATTGATTACACCAACGCAATCGACACGATTTCCCAGAGCGTCCGGGTATACCCTTGCTGATGAGCGACCAGTTGCGAGCGCCGTACTTATCGACCAACCTCTGAAGAGCCGCATCTTCCTCAGGGCTCCAGGGCCCTTTGATGCGCTCATTATCTTGAGTCCTGCATCTAAAATCCAAAGTCGTCGATGGCGACACTGCCATTCTTCTTCTGCCACTCGAGACGTTTGTTCAAACTCGCTGTGATGATCCAATCCTGTCCTTGGCCCGAACCACCTCCTCCACCTCCACCTCCTCCTCCCCTTATCCCACTGTCACCCTCCACGATCTCTACTGCTACGAACTACTACACCCGACATGGCCGCAAAATTGAAGAGACCATCTACACGCAGCCATAAACCAGGTTTCATATATCCTAACAAACAAACCACACACCCCAAAATCAGCTCCGGAATCCTCCCAAAGAAACCTCCACAACACACCTCCTCCCCACCTCCACCTCACCACGCGTAGGATGGCTCAACCGAAACGAAGCAACCCAAAACCAACACACAGCAAAGACCCAAAAGAATCGGTCAGACCAGACGAGAACACGAGAACAGAATAAGAACCAACAAAGAAACAGAAGGACCTCAACTCTCTCTCTCTCTCTCTCTCTCTCTCTCTCCAATAAGCGGAGCGTTGCGATGACAGCTCCCCGAGAGTCCTCTCTGTGCACGACGGACGAGCGTGTGTGTGTGAGTGTGCGTGAGTGAGTGTGTGCGTTTGTGTGTGCGAGACCTTACTACCTACCTACCTACAGGAAGAAGGAGATCGAAGGAATGGAAGAAAAGTGGTATGGGAGAAGAAGAAGAAGGGGGGAAGAGAGAGAGAGAGCGACAGACGAGGGAGGACGAGGGGGGGGAGCGAGGGGGAGAGAGAGAGAGAGAAGAAAGGAGGCGCGGAGGAGGAGGAAGAGGAGGAGGGAAGAGGAGGGAGGGAAGGAAGGAAGGAGGGACGGAGAGAGAGAGAAAGAAGAAGGAACAGCGGACGAAAGACGGTGTCGGGAAGAGATATGGTGAGAGAGGAAGAAAGGGAGGAAGAGCCTGTCGTCCGTGGGTTAGCATTGAAGGTGGAACTACCGAGAGGGGACTGAATTCCTCTACAGGCATCACTCTGTCTTCGTTCGAGTGATTTCCCTTCGAGACAGCCCCGCCCCCGGGCAGCAGCAGCAGCAGCAGGCAGCAAGTCGGGAAGGGAACTTTATGTTTCCCCGACCGCCATCCCATCCCCCATAGATCTATGGGCGTATGGCATACCGTAGTGTGGATGGTTCACACCTATCGATTCGGGAACCCTGACCTGCGAGGCTCTTGGGATGCCACATCAAGAGTCAAGACGATGGATATGTGGGGTCGCATGGGTATGGGTTGTCTCACCTCTCCCTCGGGCCCAGCCCAGCCCAGCCAGCCCGGCCGGGCGCCGCTGGTCGGAGATAGCGTGGTAAGCAAGGGAGGAGAAAAAGCTTCAGGGTTCGCGACAGCTCTATTTATTTGACCTGCCCCATGACAGGTCATTCGGCCCGCAAAAGAAAGGACAAGTTGTCATGTAAACTAGACCAGATTTATCACCTCCGACAGATAACAGATGGAAGGGGCGGCGCAAGGGGAAAAGGTAAAATCATTAATTACCTCACTTACCTACGCTCGAGGTAAAGAAGTTTCTATCTCGGACTATCTCTCGTGGACCCGACCCTTGATAGCTCTCGATAGCATGAGCCAGTTTCCAAAACAGATCAAATGAGTAGTAACTATGGTGAACTGTGATCACTCACGGATTACTACTACAAAAGCTCAGAAATTTAAGAAAGATAATCAATAGAAATGAGACACAATCAAACTAGATACAGCGATACACCATCACTGCAGTCTGTATGTATGTAACCCACAAGATTCTGCTAGCAGACTTACACCAATTTCAGGATGTCTTTCTAACATGTCTTCTCCCCCCTTGAAATTAACTAACAATATGGCAAGGTTTCCCGGACTTACAACAGCCAAGGAGTAGTAAGCTGTAGAATCAAACTTACATCTCTACCAATGATATAAAAGTGCTGGAGAGAAAATCATTCTCTTTTTGATCCCTTGTGCTGACAGTGATCACCTGCTGCTGAAAGCTCTCCTCCATGCGAACCAGCTAAACCTGACATTCGTCCGCCCACGATTCCTTTCATTGCCCTACTGCGCAAGATGTTCTCTTGTGACAGTTTCCTGGTTGGTGCTTGCACTCTTTGTACGGACTTGCACTCAATTCGTGTTTCTGCTGTATTTGTATCCTGGCTATCGACCTATCGCCTGTGTTTTGACACTCAGAGGTTCAGGTTTACCGTTGCAGTGGCATTCCTTTTGCACTTGTGTGCAGGTACTCGCATCAGTAATGGGTGAGGTCTCTCGAAATTATCCTTTCTGACTGCTGCCGCGTTTTTTGGCACTCAGTTGTAGATGTTCACCAACAGCAGCTGTGAAGACTGATTTTTCATGTATTGGTTGCAATACGATCGTGTTGTTGGCATGTAGTGGTGAGGGTGATGACTTTTCTCAGTCCGAGACACCTTTTTTTAATAATCAGTGGTTCTGGTTCTCTGTGTAGATTTCTCGTCCGATGCTCAACTTTTTGTGGATTTTCTCTTGAGATCATTGTGGATCGTTTTCAACTAGTTAATAGGGGTTCATGAGTTAATATCTTTAAACATGGCTGCAAGTAAAATAGGGTATTTTTGTGTCTCAAATAAGATAAATTATTGAAACTTTAAAAACAAAATAGTTGTATTGTTCTGAAGTTCTAACTTTAAAATAAAAACTCTAGAAATTCAGAAAACTTATTCAAAAATTAACTACAAAATAGGAATACCTTGTGTACGTACATGTTTTAGCACTAACCATTTGATATATTGAGAGTTGAAATTCAGGTTGATGGTTTTTGTTGCTTGAATGAAGACGTTTCGGTACTTGTAGACATATTTGCAACAGGAATTGTTGAGATTATCTTACATAGAGGATTGCAAGTCGTACCAAAACAATTTTGGACCGGACATATCATTATGATGACCATGTGATAATTCGTTCAAAAGACTCAACTGTGGTTAAGAAGATGAAATATGTTTACAGCTAATCAAGATTCTTATCAAACCCATTGTAGTTGGCACTATGCAAACAAGAAAGTTGAAGTCATATCCATTCTTACTGCTAGGTAATTATTTCAAGAAGTGTTCTGTCAAATATGCAAAAATATCGTATGTGACAATCAGTTCAATGTTGGAGTGGATGAAACTTTAGAATTACACATCGATAAATGCGTGATTGTGAAGATTGACTGTGAGATCAAAGATGTGTGTTTATCAATATCTTCTTTTTGTCGACTAGTTTAATAAATTTATAAAAGAAAATATTCTTGTAAAAGTTTTTGCGCCAGTTGAGAAATTAAACGAAAGAATGTGCATTCATTCGTGACCAAGGGGCACATTTTGCACTAATAACTTTCTACACATTCTACTATTTGTTTGATAGATGTGGACCTACCCAATAGAACTTCTGTCAAAGAAGTTTGTGAAGTTATATCAATCTTCATATATTTCTACTGATGATATATCTTGTCACGCTTTGTATAATACCCAAGCACTGGCAGTTGGTGGAGATGACTTCATTCATATTCTCACTTCTGTCACAGTTTTGAATTGCGTCTACAAGCATGATCATGATGATTCACAATATGACGAGGACAATATCAAAAGACGAGAGCGACCAGTGGGAAAAGATAGAACCTTCTTGTTGTGAGTTGTGACTAGTGTCCTCTAAGGATGGACGTATTTGTTACTTTGGTGAACTTTGACACTCAAAAGATGCAGATTTGATTGCTCACTCTCTCTAATACTTCACATGGTGAAAGATTACACGCTCACATGTGACTCTCTGCAAAATCTGAACTATCTCTTGTGAACAAATTACGAATTGCACATAAAACTCTCATGAAGCATTTGTATTTCAACACCCTAGTAACTTTAACAAGCTATATTTCTATCTTTGAGATTCATATCAACATGAAACTTGACTCGTGACTAAAACACTCACATATCATACTCACATGAAATTGACACTAAACTCATCCATAGGAATGAAAAAATACTCTAGCATTATGTCTAATTGAACACACATTAATTGAAATCAAACAATCTAATTTCAACTGATCATATCACGCTTATCTCGAACTCAAATCACACGTTGAATCACAGTTACCAACTTGTCTAGAGCTTTCCAGTCTCACCTCAATCTCTCTCTTTGACTGTTTAAACATTCTACCTCAAAAATTGTACTCCTCAGCTTCAGTCGATCGATATGACACTCTTAGTTCCAAATCCATAAATAGCTGAATTCATACACAGCTTAAACCCTCTCCTGATATAAAAGATCTTTAATGATATAAAAGATCTTTCTCTATATTCTTTTTTAATTCAAAATTCCTCTTCAGAGAGAGAACTTTCTTTGAAGGACAAAAAAATCAAATCTTAATGACTGATTTTGATATTTTTTACAGCAAAATTAAAATTTATTTTTGCACAATGGTAGCGCTTCTTAGTCGCTTGCTAATGCAACATTTCACGTGGGAATTGCACAAAAATGATATAGACAAACGTAAATCACCCTAGATAACCCAAAGGAGCACATTTTGTGACCCCAATCGTCCAAAAGTGAAGGGTTTGGATTACCCGGACCCTAAGCATCATGAGCAGAGGTTTAACACAACCTTATCAAAAAAAGTTCAAATGTCACCTTCTAGAGCTCAAGATAACCCTTGTCACGACTCCTATGTCACTTTGAACCGTAAAGGGTGCATTTTAACATTTTATAAGGAATAAGTTCTCAATGAAAAATCATATAATTAGTTTTAATCTTCTAGTGATATAGAGTAATCTTAAGCTGTATGTAAACTATATTTTGGAGCACAGCTAAATCATTTCTCACTATAAAATACTTATCGTTATATGTAAAAGTCATGACAGACAAATCGTTTAGCAAGAGTCTAGCCAATGCAACTTAGCTAAACTACTAAACAAAAAAACGTCACAATAGCTCATACATAGTAGACTAAAAGACAAGAATGTTTAGAAGTATCTTTAAATGAACTTGATGAAGTATTTTGACATGTATCTCTTCACTTTTTACACATAATACATATATATATATCAAAAGATGTCAAAGATACCGTAATCGTGTATTTAGCATGTTTGTACACGATTGACACATATGTAGAAAATAAATGTTCCACCAAACTTGTACATGATAAACTTATGTATTGCGACAACAAGTGTCATGAACTCTTTGAACTCTCCTCGGAAGTTTCTAGTTGGTTCAGATTCAAACCAAAGCTTGCACGAATTATCTATATTATTATCTAAATATATAGAAAATTTCAAGTACATGTCAGTTTCATTCACGTGCATCATACCGCCATGAATAGACTATGAGCTTTTGCCAAGTGCTATCAGTTCATTCTATTTCTTTGTATATTTCATGATCAATTGTAACTTCTCTCCTTTTGTTTGTCCCAATATTTTGTATCTCTTATGTATGTGTTGTAGTGAAATATTAGATGTGTGTTTGAATAGAGATCTTAAATTATTGTTTAACATACATTTCACTTATCGCTGATGTTTTTATAGTTAAGTGAAGTATTATCTAATGTAACTAGTTTTGGAACTACTCAAACTCATTATCTAATTTTGGAACTACTATCTCTCAAAGATTTACGAGTCGTCTTTACTGAAAATGTTTTCATCTATTTGGATCTGAACTACTCGTTGAACAATGTTGACAACTTGTTCTAGAACTCTAAAGAAAAAACCTCTTCTTTTTCTATATATTGAATTTTGGGGATCCAATAGTGATATTTTTATAGCAAAACATGTTCTATCAAACCAATTCTGAAAGTAATCATCTAGAGAAAGAGAGTTACATAATATTGGAAGAAAAACTATGACTCAGCAATATCTAGTTCAAGAACTCTTGCAACTAAAAGTTAAATTTTTAGTCAAATATTTTCTATCTAGTTGGACGAGAACTATATGCATAGTAATCCTTGCAATTTGGAAGCTCTTAGTAGTCTATCAGAGAGCTCTTTCTTATTCACTCTCTTGACATCTTTGATGCAAAATACTTATTTTGCAATCCTTGTAGATAGCACATACTCCTAAACACATTTTATTCTTATCATTAATTATTGTTAAAATCAACAACTCTGAGAAATTTGATAAATGTCAGCATGCACATCATAGTTGGTCGAGACCACAACTTCATCATCAAGAAAGGGTCATCCTTGTTTATATAAAACTATTTTCAACTCTGACTGATAAAACAAAGGGTTTGGCATCAAGTCAGACTCTGCCGAGAGATTTATGTCACGTCAGTTGAGCACATCAGCTAGGTTGATTGAGTGCGTAATGATTAGTCCCGATAGAGCTATTAGTGCCGTTAGGACGGGATATTGGGCTAGCCTCACTAAGGATATACTTCGTAGGTAGGGCTTGTAGGCTTCATTTCTTCGAGTTGAGCTTCAAGCTCTTGGCTATGATAGATAATCTTGGTGAGTGCAACCTAGATTCTCTGGTGCGTAGAGTGGATGTAGCTCGACTTTAGTGTTTATGTATTATCGGTTGGCACGATAGAGTGAGTACCAATCCGTATTACTTGAAGAACTCAAGCCGCGAGGTCTGATTGAGAGACCTTAGGTCACAAATTTCTATCGGTGGTATCTCCGAAGTATGCAGATCGTTAGTGCCCTGTGTGCGCAGAGTGATTCTCTTTGGTCGTGTGTTTGATCATTGCTCGGATTAGTAGTGTGTGGACTTATTATTGGTCGGATTTGTGATGGGTTAGTGCTGAAGCACTACAAAATTTCATGTGATAAGTTTTTGGATCAATTTGGTGATCGACAGATGCGTATAGACGGATGTCGGGCAAGCATTGATCGATAATTGCTGGTGGTGAAGTGCAGTAGGTGCACGCTGAGAAGACGATTCTTTGTGCGTTTGATCTCAAGTTGGTATTCTACTCTAAGCGGAGTAGTGCGGACAATGAGCGGGAGTGTCACGATGTGGAACGTGTATTAAGAGACGTTTAGAGACTTCGAGGCTTCGAGGAGCAGAGGTGCATGAGTGCGGAGTCCAAGAGTGCGGAGCGGAGTAGAGCGGAGTAGGACCAGCAAGCCAACTTGTTGACGTGCGTAAGCTAAGCCTAATTTCAGTGGTGTGAGAGTGAGTAAAATCAAGTCACCCATCCCAACACTATCCTTGCACAATGCGCTTAACTATTCAACTCTTAGCTTTGGCTTTACCACTAGATCAATAGTTCTTGGTGTCTTATGGAGATGCGTGCAAGTATTTGTGGACTTGTTTAAGGTAGTATGAGACCTTTTCGTAGTTCCTACAGGAGTGGTAAGAAGACCTCATAGTACTAAGAGGAAGATGTAGTTGTGGTAGTGTTTGCCTATGTCGTAGAGATGCGCATGGAGGACGTTGGTGACAGTTAACTTGGACGAGTTAGTGGAACTACCACGTAAAGACTTTTGGAGCTACTGAGGTTTGGACATCTAGTAAGTGACCTTAGGCACAGTTTATAACAGTTGGTGGTCATATATTATGCATGTGGTCACCAAAAAAGAGACGTCAGTCTGGATGACGTTGAGTTTATCTTTTGTGCATGTTTGAGTGTGGAGGATTATCGTTTGGACCACACAACATACCCTTCAAGCTCGCACGTACTTATAAATGCTAAGCTTGGGTCAACGGTATCATCGATGTTTGAAAGATGACATGACGTGCAATTACGCACATGATCCTTCCAAACAACACCATGATGGCCCTCTAACATGAGTACTCTAGAAGATAACACCTCACGCACTCATAAAATAGGGTGCTTTGCGGTCACATCCAACGTCGTCAATGTCATCTGCTGCAAATATATATAATCGCTAGGATGAAACTTACGAATCGACAGATTTATGTGGGACAAAGAAAACTTAGGACTAAGTTGCTTAAGGAATGTCACCATGTGCCCTTATTAGGACATATAGGAAAAAAGTCAACTTTAGCAGTGATAGCTAAAAAGTTGTATTGGCCCCACATGAAAGACGACGTTGTCCATTTTGTGAAAACATGCGTAACTTGTCAGATAAACCGGATTTCTTATGAGAAGAAACAAAGGTTGCTTCATCATTTGTCGATTCCAGCTAGACCTTGGGAAAGCATGAACATGGACTTCATTACGTCTTTGTCTGACTCAGATGGATACAATATAATCTTTGTGATAGTTGACCGGTTTAGCAAACTAGCGAAGTTTATCCCGACCTTGGATATCGCAACAGCGTTCATGACTTCTCGGTTGTTCCTAGATTCTTGATGGCGTTCACATAGATTACCTCGGAGTATTATTTTGGACTGCGATTCTAAATTCACAAGTGTCTTTTAGAAACATTTGTTTCAAAATTTGAGGACTAAGTTAAAATTTAGTACGGCTTTTCATCTTGAAACGGATGAGCAAACGGAACGAGTTAACTCGGTTCTGAATAAATACTTGGGGAATTACGTGAGTGCGGACCAAAGTGATTGAACGAAGTGGCTCAATCTTGCTGAGTATTGCTACAACTCCATGAAGTATTCAGCAACCGACGAATAATCTTTCTTGCTGGTTTACGGACGTGAGCTAGAAAGACCTCTTGACTTGACTCTTGCAGGGAGTTCTACATCGACACGACCAAGAACACAACAAATATCAGCTGAAGAGTTGATGACAGATATGCAGCGGTGCGAGAAACAAGTGAAAAAAAACCTCGAGAAAGCACAACAACGTTACACGAAGCATGTAAACAAACATCGGAGACAATTGAAGTTTTAAGTAGGCAAAGAAGTATGGTTAAGTACGAACAACTTCACCCTTCCGGAGAAAATTTTGGTGAAGTCTCATCAAATTTTGAGGGAACTTTTGTCATTGTCAAGAATCCGCATAAAGATGTATTTACTTTAGACCTTCCTTCTGAGTGGCAGTTGCATTCGACCTTCCATATTTCTTTATTAAGAAAATACTTCAAAGATGATTTGCGACCGGAGCGAAAACAAGTTCTAGGGCTCAACTTGATGTCGTGCAAGACGAAGCAAAATACGAGGTGGAGATCATTTTACAATCATGGCGTAAATCCAACCAAAGGGAGTAATTGGTCAAATGACGTGGATATCATTTGAAGGAAGGAATTTGGGTGCCGAGGAAGATCTAGAACATGCAAGTGAAATCTTGGACCTCTTCAAACGGAGACAAGGACAACAAGGACATTAGCAAGATGAGGACATCTCCTTCTAGCGAGGAGTGAAGAAACGACGAACCATACGAGTAACAACTTGAGGCGATTTGGGCCGATGGACTTTGTAGCTTTGACTCATATTTTGTGAAAATAAAGATTTGTTTCTTGAAAATTTTCTAAATGTATTGATAGTGCATGACTATGACTAGTTCTGATTAGATGCTTAGGATTTTGTCAAGAGGAAGAACGAAGCACACTCTGAGAAAGCGAGCAGGTTTGGATCAGCATCTAAATCAAGACTAAGTCTTGATGTCAAGACTTAGGTTTGCTGTAGCGTTGGCAAAACAAGTGTGAATTGTAGAAAGATCGATACTTCGAGGACACTCCAAGAAGAGAGAGCGAGTAGATAAGGAAAGTAAAATAGGAATGAGATGAGAGAGGCTTTGCCTCTCCATGTATATATAGTGGGGTGAGTACAAGGGAAACCCTAATGGTGGGTTAGCCCTCTAACTAACTGTAACTATCTTAACTACTCCGGCTAATGTTAGTCGGTGATCTACTAAAGCTTGGGGCTATATCAACACTCCCCTTCAAGCTCGACTCTACATCATGTACTCCTAGACAATGTATGCAAGCATCAAACTTATCTTTAGGTAACGCCTTAGTGAAGATATCGGCAACCTGATCTCATGTGCTCACATAACTGAGCTCAATTTCTCTTGCAAGGACCTTCTCTCTAATGAAATGATAGTGCACCTCAATGTGCTTCGTCCTAGATGGAAAACAGGATTACTAGCTAACTTCATGCTGCTAATGTTGTCTGTATACAACAACAAGATCTGTGCACTCCACACCAATATCAGATAGAAGACATCGAAGCCAAATTGATTTGCATGTTGCGTTCGTTGCTCCTCGGTACTATACTTCTGTGGATGACAAATCAACTGTGAGTTGCTTCTTAGAAGTCTAGCTTATACCAACGCTTCCAAGTCCAAAAGCGTAACCTGACGTGGATCTCCTGTCGACACTTCCTGCCCAATCAGCATCTGTGTAACCATGTAGCAATAATGATCCACCGTATCGATAGTGAAGTCCGTACGACATCGAGAACTTCACGTAGCGAAGGATCCGCTTGACAGTCTCAAAATGTGGTCTACGTGGTGATTGCATGAATTGACTAATCACACCGACGGCATAGCTCAAGTTTGGTCTGATGATGGTCAGGTAGATAAGACTCCCAACCATCTGTCTGTACATGCGTGGATCATCAAGTAACTCACCATCCTCTGCTCCTAGCTTTACCCCTTGCCCTAATGACGTAGCAATGGGTTTGCAGTCAAGCATACCAAATCTCTCAAGCATACTGAGAGCATATTGTCGCTGTACAAGCCAAACATCCTTCTCATCTCTAATGAACTCCGCAGCAAGGAAGTACTTGAGTTCTCCTAAGTCCATCATCTCGAACTCGAATTTCAAGTGATCCTTGATTTGAGAAATAAGCTCCTCATAGTTACCGGTAATGATCAAGTCATCAACATAGATGATGATCACAACAATCCGGTATTGTATTCGCAATGAATACAAGGTAGAGTCTGAACTACAAAGGTGGAAACCAAGAGACTGCAAGTAAGAATTGATCTTTGCATACCATGCTCTTGGTGTCTGTTTCAGATCATAGAGGGCCTTCCGTAACTTACACACACGAGAAAGAAACTTTAGACCCTCATAACCTGGAGGTTGCTGCATGTAGACCTCCTTCTCAAGATTGCCGTTGAGGAAGACGTTCTTGAAGTCCATCTGGTGCATCTTCTAACCTTTTAGAGTTGCAACTGCAACTGCTGTTCGAATAGTCCCCATCTTTGCAACATGAGCAAGGGTCTCCTCAAAATCCACTCCATGTTGCTGTGCGTAGCCCTTGGCTACCAATCTGACCTTGTATCGACACACGGTACCATCCGAGTTTCGCTGATCTTGAAGATCCACTTGCAACCAATTGTTTTCTTACCCTGAGGTAAGTCCACCAACTCCCAAGTCTGTTGGTGATGAAGCCCAGCAAGTTCAGCTTCCATAGCACTTATCCATTGAGCTTTGTGCATCGCCTCCTCAACCGAACTTGGTTCTTGTTCCCAAAGAACATTGGTCATATATGCACGGTGCGCAGCAAGAAAATCTTCATGCATATACCTACTCACTGGATGTTTTGTCCGTTCAGATCTGCGAGAGATAATCGGTGCACTAGTCATCTCTCCTTGCATCTGATCCGACGTAGATGCCAAGGTCTGAGAAAAAGTATCCAATGGATGTTGAAGATCCACATATCTGGATGAGTCAAACATACGCTGCAATAGCACGCGCTCATCCTGTGTAAAAACTACACTAGTTTCACTAGGCTGTGTTACATGGACTCCAGCGTTAACAACAGCTCTATGTGTAACTGATTCTGATCTGAAATCAGTGACTCCAGATCCTCCACTCAACGTACTACTCTGAGGTACTATAGTGGACTGACTTGTTGGTTCTACAATAGGTACAGAGATGGCTACGACAGGTGCAGGTGCAAACCAAAATTGTAGCTCATCAAAAACAACATCTCTACTGATATAGAACTGCTTGGATGAAGGATTGTAACATCTATATCCTTTCGTACCAGAAGCATAGCCAAGGAAGACACATCTATCTGCTTTCTGATCTAGTTTCTTACGTCTTTCATCAGATATGTGCACATAACAGATACATCTGAAAACTTTAAGGAAAGAGTAATCATGCTTACTGCATGTGAAGACCTCCATCGGTGTCTTGTTGTGGACTGCCACTGTAGACGTCCGGTTCATCAAATACACCGCACATGAAATAGCTTCTGTCCAGTAAGGTCTATGCATGATCTTCTCGTTCAACATCGCACGAGCAGCTTTTGCTATGTGTCGATTCTTGCGCTCCGCAATCTCGTTCTGTTGCGGATTATAACTGCATGTCTTCTGACGTCGAATGCCATGCTCATGCAGATATGCATCAAACTCTCCAAAAAAGATCTCGCCTCCTCCATCAGATCTCAAACAGAGAGTAGATGCTCCAGACTGTTTCTCCACCAACTTGCGGAAAGTCTGAAATACTAACAGTGCTTCGGCAGAGGACTTGTTTCTCAATAAAAAGATCCAAGTATAAATCGAATGATCATCAATGAATAACACGAAGTACTGGAAACCAATCATACTTGGCTGAGAAGCAGTCCATACATTAGTGTGAACAAGCTCTAAAAGCTTATTTGCTCTACTACCTGAGCCCTTAAAGGGCTGTCTAGCTTGCTTGCCAAACTGACATGCTGCACAGACTCCAATAGGCTCACTGGATTCAAATTTGAGCAGACCTGTAACCAGGTCAAAACTCAGAAGGCTTTTCAGTCTCTGAAAGTTCATGTGTCCAATTCGCTTGTGCCAGATGTGAATGTCAGACACTAGTAGACCACTTTGTCCATACATGACAACATGTAACTTAAGCGCATATACATATAGTTTAAACAACCTACCACTCTTGCTACCTCGAGCTATGACAGTACTATTCGAATCTTCAATAAAGCATCCATCTTTATTGAAACGCACTTGCAGACCCTGCTCTATCAACTATCCTACAGATAGTAGGTTTCTAGTCAACGTGGATACATGTAAGACATTCCGTATATCAGTAAACGTTGAAGCAGGAATGTCAAGTGGAATGTTGTGCTGGATCTTGTGCTTGGTGTCATCTCTTGTCACCATGAACTGCAGAGTCTCCACAGGCTCGAGTGAACTGAACCACTCCCAATGGAGAGTCATGTGACTGGTGGCGCCGGAGTCAATCACCCAATCAGTCTGTGGCTCGAAAGTCGCATAACTCTGATGCGTTGTAATCAGCAACTGCTCCGAATAGACCTGCGTAGTGACTGCATAGTCTTGCTGGTTGTTGTTACCTTGTTGAGGGTTGTCGTCGTATTGGTGTCTTTGGTAGTTTTGCTTCTTATAGCACTGATTCGTATTGTGACCTTGCTTCTTGCAGTAGTTGTAGGAACCAGACGCTCGTCTCTGGTTGTTGAAAGAACCAGATTGTTGCTGGTTTTGCTGTTTCTGCTGCAACTGCTGTTGCTGTCCGTGACCGCATCCACGTCCAACACCTTTGCCACGACTCCTATCTCGAGATCCTCCAGAACCTACAAAATAGACAGATTCTTGCTGGCCCGTCGAAGTATAACTCCCCAATAGGCGCACCTCCTCTCTTATCATCATAAGAACAAGTTCATCAAACCGCGGAAGGGGTTCTTTGGTTGAAATCGATGTTATGAACTGTTTGTATTCTATAGGCAGTCCCTGCAATGTGACTCCGATCAAGACAGTGGGATCAATCTCGACTTTAACAGAAGACAGCTGATCGACGAGCTGCTTGACATGGTTCACGTAGTCGTTGATGCACATCGATCTCTTCTTTACAGTGTTGAACTGCTGCAGCAATTGCAGCTTCCGCGCCTATGTTCCAGATTGAAACAAACGCGCGAGTGTATTCTAAGCTTTCTTGGGTGTATTGCAATCTTGAATGTGACCAATCATCGATGTTGAACTGTCAGCACGATGTACGAGCGCTTTTTCCAGTTCTTGAATTTTGGGTCCGAAATTGATACTTCAGACGTTTTTTCCTCCTCAGTGATAAGATCTCATAGATCTTGTTCATGTAGGAAAGTCATCATCCGAAACTTCCACACTTGGTAGTTATTCTTGTCGAGCTTCTATCCAGTGATCAAAGACACGGACTCCGTCATAGTTGCAATGTCGAAATTGCTCTGTTCTGTACGTGAAAAACCTCACAGAACCTTCATGAAACTCGTTCGTCCACACCGCGCGATCAAGAATTGTTACAAGTCACAACAAGGCAACTTCATGAACTCCTCCTGCAGCGAGAATGAAGAAAGAACCAGTCCGTAAACTATAGGTGTACAAAACACGACAGAAATGTCGGAAGAACACATCAAAAAGATCAAAAATGGATCAAATGAGGTCAGAAATGAGTGTGCGACCCTCAAAATTTTGCAATTTTTTCAAAGTGCTAAGGGCGGACCAGTATTCGTTTTAGACTCAAGTCCTAAAACTTTCGTTTTGGTCGAAAAAGATTCGAAAATCTGCCGCTGGAAACCTCCAAATCAGTTGAAACTTGACCGGATACACAATTCGCACCTTCTGAACAAAACAGCATGTTGAGGATGATCAAAAAATATCAGCAAGAAAAAGTAGTTCATACCTCCAAAATCGCATTTAAAGTTTCAGGTGACGAAAGAAATGGTTTCGTCTCACCCGAACGCATGAGGAGGATAATGCTCGACATCAGGCACTCCTCCAGCTGCTCTCTCCTGTAATTCTCCATGCACTAACTCCATCTTTGCTCATCAGCAAAGGACACACGCTCTCTACTGCTTTGATACCATGTAGAAAGATCGATACTTCGAAGACATTTCAAGAAGAGGAGCGAGTAGACAAAGAAAGTAAAATAGGAATGAGATGAGAGAGACTTTACCTTTTCCTGTATATATAGTGGGGGTGAGTACAAAGGAAAACCTAATGGTTGATTAGCCCTCTAACTAACTATAACTACTCTAATCACTCCGGCTAATGTTAGCCAGTGATCTACTAGACTCTTAGATGTCGATGCATCCAACTCCACTACATCATCGGTGAGACGTTTAGAAACCATAGACGTGGTCTTCAATACCTCCGATAGCGTGAATGATTGAAGAAGCCTGGTCTACCTACCATCCTTCTCGTGTTGTGGGTCTCACTCCACCAATGCACCTCGTGGCTCACAGACATGTACTGCACCATGAGTCACTATCCTGTCTCATTCTGTGTCACACCATCCATGAAGTTGAAGTCAACTCCTTCTCTCTCATAAGACGTGGAAGCCTATGTTCTCGAACTAGATCTTCGCTGAGCCCTAGCCATACGGCTAACCTCTGCTCCAACTGCTCAATCCGAGCAGCCATACCCGCATTTGACGTCGTAGCGGATGGTGGATCAAGTAGTCCTCTCTCGGGTGCTGGATCTCTATCTCTAACTTGACCATCACGGCATCTCTAAGCTCCTCTGCCTCATCCACGATCAGCCTTCTCTTGTCATAGCTCGAGGTGGAGATCAAAACAATGATCATTACTGTGACCTTGTTGTTCGTAGTGCTCACATTGCTTAGACATCGCATGAGACGTCCCAGACGTCTCGTAACCACCTCTCCTCTGTGTGCAGTCTTTCTGATTATGAGGACCATCATACTTCCAGCAAGGGTCCGCTTGGTACTGACTAGAGAATGATGGCATGAGCTTTTGCCCACTAGGTCCTCCAACACCTCCTTAAGATCGTGATTGTTCAGCACAATCCCTATCACCACCACCATCCTGCTGTTGCGTAGTCCATGATGCCCAAGAAGAGGTGGTCGTCCCATGTGATGCCACCTTCCTGAACCCAGCAGTCACCACTCTCTCCTCCACCATGTTGAGCTCAATCCGCTCATCCAAACCAAGACAACCGTCGACGTCAATACGGTATCTCTGCGGAGAGTCGTATCTCTAACTCTCTTTTGTAGCTCTTGGTTCAGTATCCCATACAAGAACTATATCCATACCAGAACTAGATTGCCTCCATCACTTCCTGAGTAATGCTGATCAACCTCCTCATGCGAGTATACGTCTTGTGTAGGTTCTCTCGGATCTTCCGTTGGAACTCTTTTAAACTCCTCAACTTGTCGGTCCGTACACCCTGATAGTTCTTCCTCAAACACTGGAAGAACTGAACCATAAGATTAAACCTTGGTGGTATCCTGCTAGTACTATCCTCTACTCCAATACTAGTAGACTCATCGCTGGTAATATAGACTCCGCCACTCGTGGATGTATCACTACTACTGACACCTAAACTAGCAGTGCTATTTCTCTCGGAACCACGCCAATGATGATAAAAATATAGTTGGGAGACCAATGTTATCTCCACAATTCAATCTCCATGTTGTAGTCTCGCTTGAACTCATGATAATCATTCATATACACTCCCTCCAGATGCTGAAAGAAACTATAACACGCCATGAAGGGTGTAAACAGTTGTAGGTTTCGCATTTGCTGCAGATTGCATCAACTATCAAACTCTTGGATGAAGTCATCCAGCTCAATGGTAGTCATCCAACTCGAGTATCGTTGAGGACACTTCGTGATCAATCGTATATCTCGTCCATGTCTCACAACAACGATGTGATGACACTATGTGTTCTTTTGACCATGTTGTGTCTGAATCGGTGTTCTTCATCGATGAGACCGGTGCTAGTGGTTGATACCTCACACCACTTCGTGTGACCCCACTGCCTACTACATCTGAATCTCCGTCGGAACTTTTGTGGACCTTTGTGATGACAACCTTCGTGTCAATCGTGAACACCAAGTTCTAATCAGAGCGTCGAAACCTCGTCATCACATGTGACGTCAACTTATCTAACTCCGCTCTTACTGAGAGCACCTACCTCTCATTAAGCTCACATATCTCCTACTAGGACTTTCAAGGTAAGGGTAGCATGTACTTGTCATCACCACATACAGCCTCTCATGGTCTGCTGGTTCGCAAGTCCAACCTCGCCGTGAGAGAAACATTTGTAGTCTGACAAGTCAACAACTCCAGCGTCACTACTGACAGCACACTGGAGTGAACTCACTCCAAAATCAAGCACTAACACCACTAAGCGCGGCGCACAAACAAGAAGTAGAATATGGTGGGATTCCAACCACGGAGGAGCAGCCCGTATGTTGACACATGTCGTGTTTGACTCCACCTCTCAATGTCGTTCCTACTGGACAGTGAGTTTATCCTCGATGTATATAGTAGGAAAAACCGTTTAGATTTTTGCGTGGTAAGGATTACAGACATGTGACTAACGATGAGACGATGTAGCACCCGATCTCTTGATCCTTGTATCCATGAAGGTTTATATCAAGTAGTTGGGATATGGGACTATCTAGAGTTAGAGGGACCTAACCGTCAGTTAGGAAGACGGTTGTGGTATACTTGTGCAGGTGTACGACATCGTCCATGTGTTATGTGTATGTGTAGTGTACCTCTAACAACGATGTATGTTGTGTAGCGAAGTGTATGTGCATGACAGCTTTAACGTCATAGTGCGTAGTGGCTAGTTCTAGTAGGGCCGTTAGGGCGAGATCTTGGGCTAGTCACGTTAGGGGTATACTTAAGGCTTGTAGGCTTCAATTCTTCGAGTTAAGTCTTCAAGCTCCTAGCTATGGTAGATAGTCATGGTGAGTGTAATCTGGATTCTCTGGTGCGCAGAGTGGGTGTGGCTTGAGTTTAGAGTTTGTGTATGTCGGTTGGCATGATGGAGTGAGTACCAATGCTTACTATTGTGGTACACTTGTGTATGTATGACATTGTCCATGTGTTATGTGTATGTGTGAGTTGTATCTCTGACAAAAATACATGTTGTGTAGCGATGTGTATGCGCACGACATTTATCTTATTTGTAAAACTTTTATGTCATTATTATTTACATCGCATTATAATGTGATTGCTGCTCTAAACATATAATAGATACTTGGATCCCTCAAGGGTACGATCCAAAATATTATATGTTTGAAATTAGTCGGCATATGATGGAATAGTGCTATGTATTTAACTGCAAGTGTTCCACCCAAATATCTTTTGTTCTTGGTCCATTCTTTAAAATATTACATTTACATATAAGTCATAAAAAATTATAAATATATTGTAAGGAGATGCCTTGATTCTAGCATAAAGTCCATGTCAGTGAAGGAATGACTAATTCTTTTAGTTTAATTATGACCAAATTGTAACGACAGAAAAATATTTAGACATGAATTAAAGTTCATGCATATTGCATAGTTGAAAACCATGCAAGGAATTCTATACGAAATATGAAAATAATACAAGAAGCAGATTTGATTGTTATGCAAATAAGCCACAATGAAATGTATCTTAAGATGACGTATATGTAGTAAGAAAGAGGTATTAGGGAGAGTTTGACAACTCTTGTAATTTATTTACATCAGTTCAAATGTTGATTGTAAAAGAGACTTAGGGGTTTGAGATGAGTCGATAATATACGAAGATAGTACCAATAACTATTTTTTTAAGCAGAAAAATCATAGAGTTTATACAAGAAGACCCCATAGAAGTAACAATGGGAGGACTAAGAGATATATGAACATCACATGTCAGTCCGGAAAAACATCTCTACTTGCAAAGAATATATCGCATCAAAACTGCTTATCCAATCAAGAAAACATGCACCAACACAAACTAATAAGTGACCATTGAATCATCTAGGTGTCAAGAGACAAGCTAAACACTGAAGCTAGAAAGAGCATGTTCACACGAGAGGTGTAGGACAAAAGACGAGAGGTCTTGTCTACAATGATTACGTTCAAACTATCACAAATCCATATCTTTTCGATCATAAATGTGATGACATATCATGCTCCACCTTGGATGTAGAGGCTATCGAAATCTATTCAAACATAATCACATGTGTGTATTTCTATTTTCTGGTTTGATATATATCTTATTCCATTTGACGTTTATTATCCTAAAACCGATTGAGAGTGTTTGCATGTCATTTACCAGAAAAGATGAGTTATTCCCTCACTTGTATTCTCCAGACGTCTCACACGCACATCTGTTGATAATCAGTTGTGTAGTAAATAGAAAATCTCTGCATTTCTTTTGCAATTGCTCATGACCATGATGAGCCACATTAATGTGGATACCGTGTTGCTCTTATTAGCTATCCAAATATGCATCATTGTGAAAAGCTTTGTCCATGCGGTTCCATAGATGAAATCAGGTCATCGTTCTAAAGTTTGTATTGGTACATTGTTTGCTCTTTGTGAGCATGTGCCTTACTTGTGATGTGATAACATAGAAAATTCCAGTTCCTTCATGCCACAAGAGCTTGGTCAATATATACTGACTTTGATCCATCCGATCCATCTGTATCATAGATGAATTGCTTATTCCTTTTGCTACTTCGTCTATCGTCATAAAGATATGCACGAGTCTCCATTCAAAATCAACAAGAAACATGTGCACATGTGAAAGAGGTTTTAGACTAACATAAAACCCATCGAAGTGATAAGGCATATGAATATTAGTATTGCTAAAACTCCATATGCAGTGAAGAATCCTCGACATTCTGTGACCATTTTTGCTGAATGATCAAAATTCAGAGAAATTCTTCACAACCATAGTGTCTATTCCACATTCTTCCAACCAGCATCATCATTTTTAAGATCGTAAGCCTTCATAGATCCAATGACTTTAGGTCTTATCGAAGGAAGTTGTTCGTATGGACAAAACTTTATGGTAGTTTTCCCAGAACAATATGTGATGATAATACTGTTGTGAGAGAATATGAGATTTTCTACCTTTGGTGTTGTATTTTCTCGAGATCCTAGACGTAGTAGATTGCTCATCAACCCAGCGAGAACATAAGAGTCAATATAGTATTGTATTAGGCTTATGCCGTGGACGGAAAAATTGACATCATTTCTAAGCCTATATCAATTCTAAACTACATCGATAGTTCTTGATCAAGAGATTAATTGTTTGGTCGGTTATGGTTGAGAATTTGAAAAAAGCTTTAACAAAATCACGAAGAACCAAATCTTAAGAGGATTTATTCTAGAACAAACACCGAACGAATGGTCTTCGTGGTAAGAGCTATCGTCAATGTTTATGAGACATAATCCATCTTCATGTCTTTGCTGATCCAAGATTTTAAGCAAGATTTAATGACGCGCTTTGTCATTGTATCTTGTAGGGATGAATTTAGTGATGATCTCGTTTAAGAGTGTCAATATTTGTTTGGATTCTCGTCCACAATGTAAGATAAGATCAACATCCACCAAGGAAAGAAGTGATTGATAATTACACACCTTCCATGCTTCCTTTGCATTTTGTTAGAATAGCCTAAGCAACCAAGTCCCTTGAAATTGCATCATGAAGAAGTAACAAAGAAAATTTCTGGATTCTTTGTGGTGCACCCATTTCCAACCCAGTCAATGAATTCAACAATGATGTCACGAGAGCTAATCATCTTTGTAGCAGAATTGCACCACATTGCATAACTTTGAAATAGGTAGTTTTTATGCGTTGAGGAGATAGTTGAGCTTCACACGGAGAATCAAGTGAGAGTAGTCCGTAAATAATCCATGGTTGTAACAAAAGCTGATATATGAAAGATAATAAGTAATGAGTGTGCTCTCCGACTGAGCGCATCTGGTTCACCGGAAACTGTATCTGATCGGGAGAATAAATTTCCGTGTCGAGAAAATCAAAAGACGTCAGGATGACAATACGGTATAGTTTGCTCGGATTCGCCACGTCTGATAGAGTACAGTGCCTCGATAGAACTCCCTCATTGGCCAACAAACTCGATGAAATTCAAATAAGCATCCATCTGCTAAAAAGGTTACTACTTGGTTGCCATGCCGCTTATGCACTTTTTTCCACCCAGGAAAGTGTTACTTTATATCTCGTAAGCAGTACCTCGTCGCTGGAGCTGTGCACTGTTTGAATAATCCATCATGTTTGGGGAGAATTTGAAGAGCTTTTGCAGGGGGGGATTAGCTGGAGGTCTGGGTATTATTATGAGCATTATATAGAATGACTTTTCCAAAGCCGTTGACATAAAGATCAGTTTCTAAATAACTTAAAAACCCAGTTTCTGTATTTGTTTATTTCTGATTCTCTGATTCTCTTACTGGTAACCATTAGACAGTTGGAACAGTACATTACAATGAGTGCCTGAGTTTAGGTCCAGGATCGTGTCTTCTTCTGCTCCAAGGGAATTATGACTGAGCTGCTGCACCTTCTTCTTTTCCTCCTCCTCCTCCTCTCCCCCTCCTCCTAGAGCTAGTGGAACTTAGTCAGTGGATAAAGTGACGTTCCAACTGTGGTACTGTATGTTGGATAATGGGATATTTCATCGCTTCCAGCCTAGCAAGCGGCACATCTTCCCCCTCCCTTCCGCGACAGGTGGCTAACAAGACAAGTCTGATCTGAGGCTCTGAGCTAGCAGCAGAGATGTGTTCGCCTACTAAGTTCCGTAGTAGTATGTCATTGTCATGTTACAGAGGGAGAATGATGGTGGATGGATGGATGGGTGGGGATGAGAATGAGGTCCATCCATTCCCATTCCATGGCACTGGGAGTCCTCGGATCAAGCAAGTCTTCATGCGAATCTATAGAATAGTATAAGTTCCCCCCGATGAATGAATGTCTGGAGCTGCTTATCATTGCAAATTCCAACCGACCGAATCTGTGCTGTTACGATTCCAAGTCGTTAGCTGGCTCGCTGCCTGTTTCACCCCTCCACGCTGTTGTTGTTGGACCTCACTGTCTGGCTGGCACTCGCTGCTAGAACGTCAACTACCTTTTCCTCTCTACTCTATCTCTAGCCTTCTACAACGCTAAATCTCTCCCTGCTCAACTTCCAGTATCTAACTTTGACCTGGTCCTGGCACTTCCTGCTGCTGCATGTGAGACTATTGTATAATATATATATATATATGAAAATGCTGGTATTCTCTGACGTTCAAGCATCATAATAGCCATAGTTTTTGCACAGGAAATGGATAATAAGACAAAAAGCCAAATGGCAAGGGGAGAATTTCTTGTAGTTTCCTACAAGTGAGAGAATTTGCGTGTCTACTAAAACATGTGAATATCATTATGGCTTTAAAATATAAATATTACAATGTTATTTCTAAAGTGGCACCTTTTACTTTTTAACTAATATCAATAATCATTCTGAGAAAAAAAATCATTTATTTATTCAAGGTACATACTGTGAATATTAAGAAAAACAACTCAACTGTTTTCTTGTCGTGAATTTACCATACTTGTCAAAGTTATATACCATTCAAGTCCATATTCTGGACCTGTGATTAAAACGTCATTTAACTCAAAGCAAAGCATGCAGAAGTTTACAACGTCTCCAAGTAAATGTCGCTAAAACCTCAAACAATCCGTTTTCATATTTTGCGATTACTCTCGCGAACTTCAAAGTAGTAAGTCAGTTTGGTTATTTATTCACCTCTTCAATCTGAAGATAGAAGAGTAGTAAGTCAGTTTGGTTATTTATTCACCTCTTCAATCTGAAGATAGAAGAGTACAGCAAGTTTAATTTATTATCTAATTCTTTGGTACATTAATGTATAATGAAAGCAATTTTTTTCTTGGGTAGACTGTCGTAGAGGAGGTGTGTTCATCTGCGTTCAATTTATGGGTTATCTCTGCATGTTCTCGCGGCTGTAAGCTCAACCATCAATTAATATCTAGTTCAGTTTCTTATATAAAAGATTCAACCTTTTACCGTAACTTTCGTCTAGAATTTCTATATAACTTTTACACTTTTTCCGAGAACATAAAGAAAGCAAAAATTCAAGAAGTCGTTTGAGCATGCTTATTTGTTTGTGCCTTGGATTTCTATTTCCCGCTACAGATAGAGGATATAGTGGTCTTGCAAAAATCTTACAAACCTCTTTTCCATGAAAAGAGAAGGGGTACGATCACCTTGAAAGTCCATGCAGAGATTGAACAAAAAACTTCAACCAGAAAAGAATTTCCTTTGATTATTAACTTTGTAGTTTGTCTTCATGATTATATGTTACTTGCAGCAAATGTTCCTTACTGCTTGCTCTTCTTGTGAGGCATCTGAAAATGCCTTCAGACATTCCGAAAATCACTATACAGTCATCTCTGGATAAGTATAAGGCTCCGAGAGTAGTATTTGGTGTTGCACTTATGCATTAGTGCAATCTTATACATATCCAGAAGCTCTATAAGTGCAAGTTCTCAAAGATCTGCACTAATGCCCAATGAGCTAACATTCGATCTGGGATATTCGGATTTATGCAGACAAGATTCCTTGTTTTAAAGCAAATTCTTATCGACCAAAACAACCAACTACAACTTTTGGTTTATGTTGTGAATTTGGCACGTATAAGAAACTGTCCCAAAAGTAGTTTCAAAACTCAATAGATAAAAATACAATTTGTAGTTTGTAAGTGCCTCGTAAGTGAATACTTTGACAAGTGCAATATTGTACTTACATAGAGTTTGCACATATCTAATTTGTCGGTATCGGCTCTAGTTAAGGAAGTGATTGCACTTAACCATAAGTGAAATACTGCAATTATATTAACTAATGTAGATAGGAGTACCATGACGTCTTTGCCGTTATAGAGTGTTTGCACTTCCATTGAGATACACTTACGCAGAGACGATTGTATACACAATTATCATTGATGGATAATTCAATTCATTTTTTACCAAACTTTTCTTAATGGGTTTTATCTACCAAAATCTAACAACTATCCACGCGGTTACATCGTGGCTAGTAAGTCTTCACCATACCAGTCCATGGACCATGTTTAAAAGTACTCAACATCATACACTGATTGATAAGTACTACGTCTCTGCACATTTACAACAAGAAAAGATTGTCCTAATTTATTGGTCAGGGATTCCAAAGAAGAGGATGTATATTCACGTGCCATTGAACCTCGTTTGAGCAAATACAGATTTGGTGTATATTGCCCACATAACCTCTTTTTTTGGGTCTAGAAATAATATGAAGAACACAATTAAAACACAAAATATCCTTCCCCACGACCTTGTACATTGAAATTCATTTTCTCTTATCGAAAAACGTATAAGTATTATTAAAATTTATTTTACTAAGCTATATAAAAATTATATTAATTCATAATTGTTATATGTTAGTCACTCCTGGAGTAGCCAACTCATCCGAAGAGAACCCATAAGTGAAGAGGGGGCTGCTGCGCTCCTAGGAGTATAAGACCAGAGACCTAAATATCAAATGGCGTCGTTTACCTAAGGATATTAATTAATGTTCTAACCCTTCCGGCGTTAATTAATGTTCTAACTCTTCCCGTCGAAAAAATTAGAACATTAATAAGTGTACATGAGACCCATATCCTGTCACTTCAAATATCCGTAACTTCCGAATCCCCTCTCTCTATTTTACAACCGATCTTTCTGCTTGCCGTCTCCTTTTCCTCGAGAATCTCAGATCTCATATTTAGTATGTGCTATTTTATTTATTCATCTTTCTTCCGTCCGAAGATGGAAGAAGGAAACAAGCTTAATTTATTATCTGAACCTTTGTCTTGAAAGATTAGATGATAAACTGAAAATTTATTAAAGTAATACTTTTGCTTAAGAGATTACCGCACTTGCACCTTGGAAATGCGCACTTATTTGTGTTCAAATTATGGGTGATCTTTTCACGTTCTCGTAATTGTAGGTCCAGATATTATTTAATATTTATAAATTTATATTCAGTTTTTGCATACCTTGGTGTAAAATTTCCATATATCATTACAAGTTTCTAGATAACATAAAGGGAACAGAAGTTTCGGAATTCAGAATCTGATGTTTTCTAAATTGAATTTTTGTTGGAAACTTACGTCATGAAAGTTTCAATAGCATGTGATACATAATCGTTCAAAAAAGTTTTGAAGTCGACCGTATTTATAAACAAGTGACAAGTAGGACGTGACGTGTAAGATTGCTCAATTACTTTTTGTAACATGACACATCATAGTTTGATTTTCTTGAAAATATTTTTCTCAACAAGCATACTAAGATAGCAAGAACATATTTGTTCTCGTGTGATATTTTCTTTTTCTCATGCGGTGTGGTCGAGTTGAATGTACACAACTTTTGGAAGTGGACTTTCTCAATATGAAATAACATGATGTAGCACCGTTATCACAACATGGTCATTTGATTGCTCTTCTATGAACTCTGCGCTATTAAATGTTTCAAAAGTTAAGAGGAAATATTCCTCAACGGCTGACAGAGAAATGGTCATAATTTTATCGCGGATAACTTTGTGTAGAAACACGGTTCATTAAAATTCAATTCAAGGTTATCTTTGTGAATGACATCACAATCTCTTCATTGATTATTTTTCAATTCTGACACCAGTAATTATTACTCAAAGCAGTAGATCCTCTATTACAAAAGAACAAGAGAAACGAGTAAAAATTCATTTAAGAGAACACATGCAATCTTTTTCTGCGGGTACTTCCAGAGGTGTCCATAGGTAACACCCTAAGAAACACCTGCCAAGGTTTGGCCGAAGTCATAACTCTTTCTTGCGGATCCAGAATCTTTCAGAAAAGTTCTAACTTTGACACCCTTATGAACTCGATTGAAAGAACAAAAATAGTTCATTCCTCACTAAACCACAAAGTTAAGCAAACAAAGATATTTACAACCTTAGACTTTTCTGGAGTTTTAAAGTAGTCCATGAAAGTAGATTTGTGTCAAAAAAGAGACATTAGAAGAGTGGCATGTTACTCTCGTCTAATCATCTTCAAGGTAGAGTTAAGTTTAGCCGACATGAGCTAGATGATGCTCTTGGTCTTTTCAGTATTAACTTATTAGGTTCATCGGTTGATTATCAAGGTAACGACCGGACTTATGGTTTCAATAAACTGCGATTTACTTCATATGTAAGTTGTAACAATGATCCATGAAAAGAAAATCATATCTACTTAATTGAAGACTTTGCAAGCAGTAGCAGTAAGGAAATCTGTAAGAGTATTCTGACTAAATTATTCCAGATTGACGAGTGCGTAATTTCTTCATAGATGACTAATACAAACAAACATTTTGCTGTAGAAAATAAAGAATGGTTGCATTCTATATGAGACAAAATACATCATAGTGCTGTTAGATGTGAAGAGATTCAGTACTCTTGACTTCGATCTATTAGAGGGTGTTAAAGTTCAGAGGAAAGATTATTCAACGGTAGAGAGGTAACTGGCCGTAAAATTGTTATAGATAAGTTTGTATATAACCGCGACTCATTCTGTATCACGACTGTGGCTGAACATCACGATTTTATCATTGATTATTTGTCCGTTTGTACACTCAAGATAATTACTCAAAGCAGAAGAGAATCCATTGCAAAAGAAAGCGGACAAAATGAGAGAAGAACCGTTAAGAAAAAGCCCGCGGTGTTTTCCTGTGGAAACCTCAGGAGGTGCCCGCATGAAACGCTGGACGCAGTCTGGCCGAAGTCGTAATTCACGCCCGCGGATCTCGAATATTTCAAAATATTACTAACTTTCACACCTCGTATTAGAAAATAATACCAAAAAGTTAAGGAATATACAGTGGATGGAGTAATAAATATTTGTTGAAATCAAATTTCCATTCAGATAGTGAAATGGAAGGGGAGATCCATCACCCCTTCTACTATCTTGATGGAAATATTCATGGGGGAGGATTTAATAACAATAGATTAAGGGAGGGAGTGGTTTCTTGGTCCTAAACCACTCCCCGAGTTGGAATAGAGGGGTGTGGATCTTTAAATCCATCGACCACGATCGAACCTTGCATAATGTAAAGGATGAAAAAATGCAAATCTAGATGATTTGTTGAGAAGACCGAGCGATTCAACTAGATTTTTTGAAATATCGTTTAAAAATCACAAGTTATCAATTGTCTTCCTTGTGGATTATGGGAGAGGATGGTTTATCATATACAAAGGCGTTCCAAATAACAAAAGAGGAGAGACTTTATATTTCCAGAATCCTTTACAAATAGAAACATATTTTGTTCAAAATAAATAAAGGAGGGATTTTAACATAACAATGAAAAACACGCAACCTACAAATTTCCCTTCGGCCAAATAGACTTCACAAAAACCAACACGTCTAGTTGTATATATAATAAAATGCGGAGTAAGGTTTTTTCTTCACAACTAACGAACTAAACTTTTTATCCCCTGAGTGTTATACATTTGTTAGTATTACCAACACCAATTCAAACTTCTGCATGAGAAATTGATGAAATGTTATTTCATATTAAACCCCGAGTATGAATACAAGTGATCATGATGACCCAGAAGAGCTTATTTTGCAGGTTTGCTTTCAGAGATCTGAGAAATATAACCGTTATGCAGAAAATACTTTTGGTGGTTTCTTCTTCATCTCAACTTCAAATATGTGAAATAAAGAATCAAATTAAAAATATTCAGTAGCTTTGCAAGCTATGATTAATCTTAAAAAAAACTACTTAGGATTGACAAAGAAATGTTAAGATGAAGATATTCAAGTTTCTTGGAGCAAAAGAGAATATTTCTTTCACACTCAAAGAATAATATGAAGAAAAAAGAAATATTTTATTTTATGCTTTTATATTTATACTCGAGGTTTAAGCTAACGTTTAGTGGAAGAGAAATGGACGAAATAAATATGTTTCACTCTATAGCAAAATGTATTTATCTTTCACATCCTCGAATAGTCAAGCTTGAGTACTTCCTCTTTATTAGTCTTTAATATGTCGAGTTCAAAACATGAATTATGTTATTAACATTCAATTTATGTACATGTCTATTACTATTGATAATATTATTTCAAACCAAACAAACATAACATAAAGCAAATGACATTCCTATGGTGGTCGGATTGTCCTTTAGCAAGTTTTGATACAACATTTTTTCTTTCAGATCGATTATAAGTTTTTGCAGTAAGGAAGTTTACGATTCAAATAAATATTCTTATTTTGAGAATATTTTTCTTTAAATTAAAATAATTACACCAATTCATAAAGCTTTCCTTACAATAAACCATGGCGTTTTTCCTTCCGTATGCTAGACATTTTTCGCTCTTAGCTTTGACACGCTCTATTAGGCTGATCCGCTTGACTTTGAGCAACTTAAAATGGGGACGAGTATTATCTCATTTTGCGCAGTCCAACAGGAAATCTCATGTTAAGTACAGTACTGAGGACCTAGCCTATGAGAGCAGGCTACAGTGGGTGACGAAGTTTATGTCCCAGTCAAGGATAGAAGAGTTTACCACAGTCGTTGTTGAAAGGGAGAGAATATCCTGAGAGCGGCCTTTCTGAAGGTGGATAAAAAAGGAAGAAACACGAACGAAGGTACAGAAAACAGAAGTAGGCTCCACTGCGTTTCAAGGACGTCACTGGTAACTACGTGGTAGTCGCCAATATTCTGCCACATGGTACACTCAGATTCCAATCCAGTAGAAACGAGCGGTGCACGTACTCCGGCTCACGTGGTTTGCCATCCCATCCGCATTCCGGACGCACGCACACACACACTGTTGCGCCGGAATCAGAGTCTCAGACGACCTGTTTGGGTGGTTTGCGCACGTTTTCAAAGTGAGACTGTGTGAATCGATTGCAGGGTACATCTTCTTTTCACTCGGCGCGTCCGCTGTGTTTGAATATTACCAAGGCAAGTCTGGCAAGAGCAAAGAACCCACGACGGGGAAAGAAAGTCTGGATTCGGTAGTTGACCAGCAGTCAACGCGGAACAGAGGAGGAAACTGTTTTCTTGAATCTTGATTTGTGCTATTACATACCGAATGTAACCGAATGTAACCGAAGCGACTCGATGATCATCCATCCGCGCCAGCAGAAAGTTGGAAAGAAAGATTACGTGTGATTATAGTGAGTAGATTTGTCCCGCAGGTCGAGGACGAGAGAAGCGAGACGATGAAGGAGAGTGAAAGATAAAAGGTTTTTCCCCGACACATTAGAGCTACTGATAGCGTGGCTTAGCCTCGATGTTCTTTCTCCTTTCGTGGCGTTGGTTGTTTTACCTTCGGATCCCTCTTTCCCTTGTTACGTTTGATGGGGTATTTCCATCCGTTGGCTATTCATTGCGTCGCTTGTTTGTCTTTCCCCCGAGAACAACGTTGCGTTGAGGGCATCTTCAAAACTGCAACTTTTAGAGGAAGCTGCAAGCCGAAGAGAATCTGCAGCCTATTTTCTCCGCTGTATCTAGACTTCCCGTCGCTATGTGATGGCATGCTTTGACCGGCAGCGACATGTTCAGGTAAAGCTGGACCCATACTGCTGCTGCTGCCATGGGATAGAATGGACTTCTGTTGACCTATAGTATTACCACGATTATGCGATCCCCTAAAGCAGCTAAAGCAGGCGTGTTTTCTGATTCCTCCTACTGGAATCAGTAGCTCTTGCGTGTGCTAGCCGTAGCTGCTTACTCTGCCACTGCCGCGGCTAAGTAATACGTATATGGACATGTATGGACTCTGGAGACAAGAAATTGCTTGATCACACCGCAGTAGGTTTTTTGAGTTTGATCACACCCCTTGACTGACTCTATCGTCTGTAAAACTATAAACTATTCATTTGTGATGTTAGTCACATGTGAGACTGCACACATTCAGTTCTCGAGCATAGTTCTCGAGCATGTATAGTCCAAAGTGATTTTAATATTAAATATTTTGAATTACAGTGATATTTAGTCAAGGTTGAAAGTACTGAAATGATTAACTAAAAGATAAAATGACTGGTTCTACTGTAAGTAACCTTGCAGGGATATTATCAAACAATACATCACTAAGAGGGGTGTGATAAAACAAATTTCTACAAGAAGTGGTAGGTTCACACGAGACTACAGTACTGTGTGATTTTGTCAGTGAAAGCGGATTCATTCGGTTCCTCTCTCGATTTTTTGAAGTCCTTTTGAACCGGAAAAGACGTTGGCTGTCATACGAGATGTTCTCTCTTTTGCCAGCCTATAGGCTGATTTTGTCGTGAATACCTTCCAAACCTGCCAAGAATTCGGCAGAAAAGCAAGAGGATGATCACTGAACTTGGGTAACGAACTCCAGCTTCTTCCTTCCTTTTAGCATTACATGTACATGATTTAGCTTCTCGGCTGCAGAAGAAGGTGGGCTTCAAATCATCACCTCCATGTTCTACCGATATATGGCTTGAGTAGGTTTCAGTAGTGGTGGGGCTTCTGCACTCTACACCCAATCTCAGTTGCTGCTTGGTCAAACATTATTATTTTAATGCAACTAGGTGTCATATCATGGAACATATAGCTCATTTGATCCCGAGCAAACTTACTCATAGGAGTGTTAACATATCATCATAACGAGGTCTCAGTCAGCATCGTTGTGGGATCAAGGAGCGAGAGAAAAGAGAATCTGCTCGTCTGCTTTTGATTCGCAAATTCGACACGAACCCTGTTCAGCTGTCACCCTCAACCCAACTTGCTTGAATCCGAACTCGTGAGCTATAATGGAGTTGCAGGGATATGGTCAGACTAAATATGGTAATGCCGCATACATATATGCGAATCCTTTGGTGAAGGGGAGAAGAAAATCGCTTTACTTTAACTGTATGCGAACGAAGTAAAGCGCACCACGGACTGCAAGCTCCGGTCAGAGGCTATCTTGCTTTTCCGAGGTCTGATATTGCTCGAGTCAAAATGACACTCCTCGTTCACCATTCTACCTATCTCCAGTCACGAGTCAGATGAGCGTTTGTGTACTGTTTCAAGTTTCAACCTATCGCTTTCTCGCACTCGATGACAGCCCAGGAGAAGGAGGAATTGTTCTTTTATCTACTGTGAACATCAGTTCAAGTTCAAGTTCCCTGAGTTCAACGTTTGGTTTCTCCTCCTCTTATGCATCTAAGCAGAACTTGGAGCGTCTTTTACTTTGCAAGATATCAGGTGCTGTCTGCTAATATCGTAGCGGCGTATACTACCTAAACTTCGGTCCAAGTTCGGTGACTGAGGACAAGCCAAAAGCAGATCTTCAGGTACTGTAGTTACGTTATGCTTTTTTGTCCCAAAAAGTTCACATCTCACCTATCGCTTATTATAGCACATGCTCTACCATAAGACTCATTCCTAAAGCACCGTTTCTTTCTTCACCTTCTAATCATAAGGTGGGTAACAGGTAACAGTCACGATAGATCCGGCTACGGAAACGTTAAGATTTGAGGCGCCGACTTCAGTGATTTGCTCTGTTTGGAACTTTGATTACATATTATTATCCTTCTTACCCAAGAAAGAAAGGGAAGCTACCATATAACACATAAAAGAAGGTGAGGAAGCATGCAAAGGTAACTTTAAGGCCGGTTTCCTTAGATTCTCAGTATGAGGTGGTTGTTTCTGCTTCATGGTCAGGGATATCCGATCCACAGATAAGCGTGAGATCGACAGTTAGACCCACAAGCAGGGATTTGAGGACACATGGTGAGAGCACTCTCATAGAAGAAAGGGTGAAATTTGGGCCCCTGTCTAGTGAATGCAACTCGAGGTGCAACTGAGTCAATGGTTTCTCGTCTCTTTCATGTTTTCTCTCATGTAGCAGGGAAAAGGAAGAACAAAAAACCGTCCCTCTGGTCGGTGCCGAGGGGATAGTAAAAGGAGTTCGGCAAACTACAGAAGGTAGCTTTCAACTGAACCACGTGATCAATCTGCTAGACTAATTCTTCGGATGAGACAGTTTAGATTGACTTCGTTTAATACGCCGGCACCAGAAACACGTCGGGGACTCATCATCTGAAGCTCACAGCTCGATTGGGAAAGAAAATCGATCTCATTTGTAGGGTATCCTATGGAGAAAGATATTCTCCACCATATGCGAACCAGGATGTTGCATGCATATTCTCCAACTTCATTTGTAGATTGACTTTTTGTACCAGCATTGTACCTCTTTTTCTTTTGGTAGGACCCAGAAAAATTGACTCGTGTGGTGCCTGCTTCCTTAGCGTACATTGTAACCTTGAAGTTGCAGCAAAAGATGACCGGCGTTTACCAACTTGCTCTCTCGCCCATGGGATTTTGTGAGACCAGACCACAAGAAACTTGCGCTTGTGACATGTTTGGAACAATACTTGTTCCTTATGGACCATACCATACCATACCCCCCCCGCAGTCTGTTTCTTAAAGTCGAAAGAAGTTAACCATTTTTTGTCGTCTGTCGTACTCATCACCACGGGAATATGTATGGCAGTTATGGAAGTGGGCACTTTTATCGACTTTTGCATCATCCTCTCCTACAGCTGCTTTGTCATGCATCATTACTTGGACTGTTTCACAGACTCTAAACTAAGCTCTCTCTCTCTCTCTCTCTCTCTCTCTCTCTCTCTCTCTCTCTCTATCCATTTGCTCTAGTTCGGTCCCAAAACTATTCTGTTAAGTTCGGTCCCAAAACTATTCTGTTAAGTTCAAAATGTAGGCACGGTCACAGTTTTCGCAAGTGGTCTGATCTCGAAACAATTCATTTCTTAACCGGTTTCGTCTCTATTCATATTCGGTTGGGTGTCATATTTCATACTTTTTAATTCAGTTTCAAGTTATTTTTTGTTTCTCAATTATCCAGTCTTAGAGACATATTTTTGACCAAAATAGAAATGAGCAAAATCATGTGTATTTTACGACCACATATCAAGTCAATATAGTAATTACACGTTCAAGAATTGCTATATATCATTTGCAATATATACTTGGACATAACATGAAACTTTAACCATAAAAAACTCAAAGGTTCAAGTGTAACAGGAAGAAAGTCGCACAATCCACTGACAAAGTCATTATACAGTATTTTCATGACACAAAAAACCAAAAAATCCGATTTTTTTAACCAGAAAAACTAACTACTGTAATCACATCTCTATGTTTACACAGTTCGGATTCAAGTTTTTCGACCCATCAATGTTTCGATGCAAATTGCTTAGTTAAAAACCGATTCGATCTCTAAACAGTCCAGCCCAGAAACAGTTTGGTTAAACTAACAAGCAGAAATAGTTGGTTCATAGCTCCATCCAGCCATGGGCTACGGTGTGAGGATGAGTCTCCTTGCCAAATGAGCTCAGTCTGTGAAACAGCAGCATCGCACGGCTACAGAAAACCCCCTATAGCAAGAAAATTAAGAAATAATAGTAATAATAATTTAGTTATTATTATTTTAGAAACTATAAATACGATCATTTATTAGCTGGAGACGAGAGGTAACCAACGAACGTTAGTTTGTTGGCAGTCCCATCCGCCCGTAGGGGCGACGTGAGGTCGAATCTTCCTGCCAGGAATGTTCAATCTATCCAAGGACAACAGCTTCCAGTTGCACGAAACTCCACAATGAAAAATACCTAAAATTCCAGTAGTTTTAGCGACGTGAGGTCGAATCCTCTTGCCGGGAAGGTTCAATCTTTACAAGGACAAGCGGCAGGAAACCTCACGACGAAAGAAATATAAACTATGACATCGTGAGCAAAACCCGGTTCTTGCTTGACAAAGAAAAGCTTGAGAAGAGAGGTGGACTTGGCTTCTTTCTTGTGACGTAAGAGGAATCTTGACGCACAGAGGAAACAGCAACAGAAGAAAAGAGGGGAACTTAGTTCCTGTACAAATGAACGCTCTCCGTACAAGGGGAAGCGTCATGGGAACACCTAGTAAGCAGAAACAAGACACCCTTTGGTAAGACTTTCATGTTCCAAAGACTTGAAAGACACATTGTCACCGCTTACAAGGATTTGAAAACATTTATAAAAGCACCGTAAAAGAGAGCAAAATTTATATGTGTGTGCGAGAGAGACCAGTGGTATACATGATTAAAGCCCAAGTTTGACTACAAGTGCTCAGGGTGACCCAGAAGATCTTCTTTCTCGGGTACTTTTTAGCGAACTGAAAAATTTAACAGTTATGCAAAAAATGGTTTCAATTACTACATCTTCATTCCAACTTGGAATCTGCTAAATGAAAAATCAATTCAAAGGTAGTCCACCACTTCTACAAGTTATGATTCATCTATGAAACGAACTATTCAGTATTAACAGAGAAATGCTAATATGAAGGTTTCTAGGTTTCTTGGAGCAAAAGAGACTCTTTTATTCAGACTCAAAATACACTAAGAGGAAAAAAGAAATATTCAAGTTCATGCTTTTATATTTAAACTCGAGGTTCAACTATATTGAACGATCATTTTGAGGTATGCATAATCACCTAGCGGAAGTTTGCTGCTCGTTATATGTTAAAATTTAAAGACAATGAACTTTTATCCGAGAAAATCAGAAGATGAGTTCCAAGGGCTTTGTTTCCTACATGTATTTCCTTGTACCTCTTTAGTCGACAACAAAAGTATTTATGTCCAAATTCTTTTTACACATAAAATTTTATTCGTAATAAATCACCTTTCAAAAAATAATACCATTAATCATAACTTTTAGGTTTTATAATCTCTCGCAAAACACTTTGTCTATGGTCTCGTTCTCTTACCGTTGGCTGCATTTATAACTTTTTACACCAGACAGAGAAGCGAAAGTATTGACCAACTAATAAATTCAGCCGATCACGTTTTATTGACTAAATAAATATGTATGCTTGATTAACTTCTGAGAATTTTTGCTCCCTGGCTGTTATCAAGGAAATCTGTATGTGTTTGAAACAAAAATTATATATCAAGTGAATGAAATTATTTCATAAATATTAATTTTCCACCCATGCTTGGAAACACGAGAAGATCAAAATATAAACCATAAGATATGAGTAGACTGTTAAGATACAAATTTGAGAACTTGAATCTATTAATTTATTATAAATTTAATTTATTATCTAATTCTTCTGACATTTATTACCTAACCCTTTCTGCTGAAAAGGTTAGGTAATAGATGAAATCTTTGCATATTTACTTCCTCTATCGAAAGATGAAAAAAGTTAATATATATGCACAGGTGCCTCATTTTTTATACAGATCCATGATCGTTAGAAATTTTGTGCAAATAATTACAAAGGTAATTTCTCTTCAGTGCAAGCTACTTTTTGATTCCTGAAACAGCTAACGAAATATAATACGTGTTCCATGTTACAAAATCCAAGTCGACTGCGTGACTTGCACCAATCCCTATCTAGAACTTTATTTCTATATCAACACTTGTCTACTTCTTTCCCTCAGCTTGAAAACTCAAGTTGCATGCATATTGTCCATCATTTCAAGTTTTCATAACAATTTAGCGTTAATAGATTCATTAACAAACTGCTTTTGGAAGATTAGGAAAAGGAATTAGTAATCTTAAGAGGCAAAGACGTGATACCGCATCAACATTTCCGTTATTATTAAGGTCATGTATTCGTCCTTTTTCGTAATTATATTATATTTTAATAAAAAGAACTAAATATGGCATAAATCTCGTTCATATTCATATGAATGAGACAAAAGAATTCTAAAAGGGTTTTATCCTGCATGTCTACAAACGGATTTATTGGGAACGGAAGTTCCAAATACCCTTTATCACTTGGCATGGCAAGTGAAAGGTGATGCGAAGTGACATGAATATAGATGCATGCATGCATCTATATTTAAAGTAGTCCCAACTGTCTTCCTTTGACCACGCTGGCTGTAGGGTGAAGAAGAAGAAGACCGTTGAGCAGATAACTTGAACCCTTGATTTCGAGCATCACGCAGTATATACTATTAGTATACTGGAAGCTTGACCTATATATTTGTTGATCCTCTCTCTTTATGTTCTCTTTTGTAAGTACGTAGCCTCGAGTCTCGACGGTGGGAATGGAAGCTGTAGTAGCGGTTTGGTATTCCAAGGAAGAAAAGTCATCGGTCAGAATATGTATATATACATATATATATAGATTCGGTGTATGTGATTCTTTTGCGAGACAGAATCAGTTTCCTGTTTGGCAGTTGACGAGACAAGTTCCACTACTTCACAAACAGACGAGCTTTACATGTACAGCAAGTTTCTAATTAAGAGCTGCCAGCGACTGAAAGTCTGGA
This sequence comes from Asterella californica, assembly GCA_036924285.1. Taxonomy (NCBI): domain Eukaryota; kingdom Viridiplantae; phylum Streptophyta; class Marchantiopsida; order Marchantiales; family Aytoniaceae; genus Asterella; species Asterella californica. The sequence continues at coordinate 42,704,084 of JAYKYS010000001.1, forward strand.
ATATTTAAAGCTAAGTTCAGGAAAACGGTTAAAGACGGTGAAAGCAATAAGTGTAGAAGGATGGAATGAATGTGTGCATCTGTCTATCGGCCCATGAATGAATCAAGTCACGGTTCACTGCCACTAGAATGAGCTGTTCTATTTCCTTCTCCCCTGTCAGTGACTTTCCCAACCAGTTGACGACGACATCTGAGTAATATTAGATGAAGATTGGCGTCGTGCGTCGAGTGGCCTTCATTGCAGTACTTCAACATGCATATTTTTAGTCCCCTGAATGAATGACCCAACGAATGCCCACAGCAGAAAGAAAGGAAGAATTTATTAGGGAGTGTTAAACTTGGAACCTTTCCAAGAGATTCGTCGCCCACCGGCTGGAGTTACGATTTCGGCCTGAGATTTGCGGGTATCTCCGGAGAAACAATGTGTCCGCAAGAAACTCACAAACAAATACTCAAGTATTTGTTTATTCACTTTTAGTTCATTTCATCTTCCAGCATGCTTATTCACCTTGCGCTCAGTAAGCTCTTCGTTGCATTATAGTCGCGGGCCAGTTCGTGCAGTTTATTTGTACTTCCTATTTTTCCTCGGGTATTGTTTTCGCGATCTGGCCATTGACGTGCCGTTCCGGGGTGCGAGTGTGAGGTCTGTGTATTTTGACGGTACTTTGAGGGTACTGTAGTGCGGATCGCTGGTGCCAGCACTTTTCTGTTTACACTTAAAGGGGTACGGTGACCCACTCTGCAGAAATTTGCTTGATCATACCCCCAGTACGTTCCGTGAGCTTGATCATACCCCTCTTAAGGTTTGGTTGCTTGATCATACCCCTGACTGATTATTGACAGTCGAACCGGTCATCTTATCTTTTGGTAATCATTTTAGTACTTTGAACTTCGACTAAATATCACTGTAATTCAAAATATTTGACATTAAGGACGCATTAGACTATCCATATTCTCATTCGTCTAATATGTGCAGTCTCACATCTGAATAACATCACAAAGTGATTGGTTTGACAGGCAATAGCCAGTCAAGGGTGTGATCAAGCAAGACAACGTTAAGAGAGGTATGATCAAGCTCACGGAACCTATTGGAGGTATGATCAAGTAAATTTCTGCCCACTCTGCTTTATTGTTGAAAAAAAACGAGCACACAAGTACTGTAACATACAGCATAGTGGACTCTCGCTGTATCCTGTCTCTACACAGTTCGCTGCATAGATCAACAATAATATAATCTAGACAACTAGTGGAAAATATAGTATACTGCAGTGATGAATCTATGCTCTGCCTATACAGTTCGCTGGTATACCCCGCTCATGCCCAGTGCTACGAGTCATGACGTCGGTGAGAAGGATGTACTCATGGAACTGCACAATAGTAAAGATATCGGCCCGAGGCTGAATAGCAGGACTCTGAGAATCCGTCCTCACGTCCTGCTGCTCGGGAACTGACGGGACCTCCACTTCTGACTCATGCGCTTCAACGTCCAGTTGTTCATCGACGGTGATGTCCTTGCTGCTGTAGTATTTGCGGGAGCAGTGAAGGCAGCGGGCACTCTCTCTAAAGAAGAAAATATTATCAATGTCACTTGCTGTAATATCTCCAGGTCTGATAAACGAATTCCACAGCGAATCTGAACGGCTCTTGTGAATACCTGCCTGTGTGAGCCAACGCGGAGATGTTGTGTACTCGTCAGATGCCAGCATCGCTCGTAAACAGCGAGGGAAGGTATTCGAAAGTGGACTAAGGCTCTTATACTTGTTGTATTGTAGAGCTCGTGGCAGGATATTCAAGTAGGTTAACTCAACTCGATTCTTGGTGTCCGCGGCCTCCATCAGCATGAACAATTCTCTGCCATCTTCAATCATACTGTCAGTTATGTTCTTACTTACAGCCTGGTGGTGCTCTTGGTTCTCGTCCTTTAGACAGTAGCCCACCATGCCAACAAAGGCATCGATACTTTTGTTGGTAAGTTGTTTCACGCAAATCTCTGCTCCCAGTGGTCTCTCTCTGTCCCAATCCAGCGCTTGGGAGATCCGCTTCTTTACTTGCACGGTCGATTTCTCATATATACAGATAACACCTTGGAAGTGGAGATGAAGAAGCGACCCGCCCCTTTCAATGGAAAATATACTAGATACACACTCTTTCTTCAAAAACTCACAAAAATCAGAAAATAGCAACATCGAGGTCAGCACCGGTTGTACAGACAGTAATAGAAACCTCTAGGTTGAGACGCCTAGCCCTCATCTCTCGACGGAAAGACATAGCTGGAGTGAAAAATGCCGACAAACGACAACGCTGTCCTCAAGGTCAACCTGAGTACAAATACAAAGGTGACATTGAGCCCGATAAACTGCATGCACGGTGGATCTCAGAGAACCATCAACGCGAGCAAAATAGACAGGATACGAGAACATTCGATACCGCTTGTCCTGCAAATACAGGTAAAAGTTATCTGCGGAGTAGGAGAAAAATCGGATGGTCCAGCTAACCATTGCAATGGAAGAGGATGCAACTCAAAGGGATGACACATTCTACCTATGAGAACACAATCGAACTTGATCAAAACCTCCGGAGGGTGCTGTGAAAACTCGAGCTCCAAGTAAATGTAACTGCAGGTCTTTTGCATGAACTCGTCCGCGAAAGAAATCATAAGAGTCCTAGACGACAATAGAGAAAAACGTGGGCTAGCACCACTCAGATCCAAAAACTCGAAGTCTAAATGTGGTGGACTGACAACTTCCTGGATAGTTCCCACTTCCTCTCCACTGTCCATGGTATCAACAGCCTCCTCACTGTCGGGGACAGTCTCGCAGTGCTCAGTACTCCCAGACATTACAAACACACAAAAAGATCACGCGCAAAACATAAAAACCTCATAGCCGAGCACTGCTGTCTGCTGAAAGTTGTATACACATACCCGTTACCACGGCACGAACCGTGGACTCCCCTCCACGAAAGCAACCAATTCTCGATCGCAAAATATATCTCATACTGACAGCATGCAGAACGATCAAACGAGAGTGGCTCTCGACTGTAACGAGCCGCAATACAGTAGGTGCAAATCTCATTACCCGTTCTCATCGGCATGCACTCCCCTCCACGAAAGCAAGCGGTCCAATTCAAAAACCGTCTACCGTAGCGAATCGAGTGCCCTAATCCTAACCAAACGATCGACCAACACGTAAAGAAATATTAGCGGAGGACCTCCATCGAAGAAAGAAATGAAGCGAGCGCGGCGACCTCCAAAACCACGATGTCCACCAAGCGAAATAGCACGAGAGAACCTCCATCCAAGAAACACATGCATCGAAAAAACATAGAAAATCGAGGAGAAACAAATGAAGCGAGCGCGGCGATAAACAAATCAAGCGAACGCGACGACCATCGAAACCACGAACGATCTCCATCAACGCACGAACGGAGCCAGCACTCATAGCACGACAGCCACCACCAATCTACCGAGAGCAACGACAAAAACCAAAGCATCGCACACAAGACCAAACAGCCCGATCACAGCACCGGGAGCACGCCGTTAGGTCCAACAATACGGACGAATTAGGTTGAAAATCATCAGGCCACCTGAGGAACACACAACCAGCATTTTTGAAAAACAACCTAACGCTTGCCTACCCGCGTCCTACACCAACAAGAAAAGCCCCGCTACTCCCGCTTGGCGTCTTCCGACACTGGGTCGGATGTACACTTTTGTTACATATTCACCTTGCTCTTAGTTAGAGTTTTTTGTATGTGAGTGTTGTAGGTTATTTCACATGCATTCTTTTTAATTCAAACTAATCACGTTTCATTTATAGTAAATTTTTTATATGTGAGTATTTTAGATTTGTTCACTTGCATTATTTCTAATTCAAACCAATCACGTTTTATTTGTACTTGATCCGGCATCATTCGAATACTGAACATACCTCTTTAATTCTTTTCGAAAAGCAACATTAATAATCAACACTTCAATGATATCTTTTGGATTCATTTCAAGTGAAAATTACAAACAGCAAGATTTCTGAAGCCATGCAAGATTCGACCTCTTGCGTCCAAGTCTCCATATGTAGATTGTTGTTACTGTGTCATATGTGCTTACCGATACTATGTACTCGAAGTTTATTTAACATATAGATTTTTGTTTATAACTTAAATAGAAACATCACTAACACATGAAAAAAATATTTGAAATGTATCAAAATAATCGTTGAGTCCATCTCAACCTCCGGAACCAATTCATAGTCTTATTTTTCTCTCATACCCAAATTGTCTCTTTTTGGCTATCCTTGGCTAGTTCGCTTGAGATGCATATTATTCATGAATAATATGCAGTACATTAATTTATGCTCTAACCTTTCCGGCGAGAAGGGTTAAGGTATAAATTAATCTTCTTATAAAATGATACTTTTTGAAGATCACTGTCTCATATGTATACCCCCAGCAGTGCATCAGCCCGATCTTCACTTATGGTTTATATTTGGATCAACTGGAAACACTGAGACGGGTTAATATATATTAATTTGAATTTTCATAATAACTTATTGTAATAGTTCTTCATAACCTTTACACGTTTTCCGACAAGAGATAACGAAATCCAATGTACAAGTCCATGGGGAAGGATATTCAGGAGCAGCGCTTATATTTGTTTGCACACAGCATTCAAATGCTTTATACTCTTCCGAGTCTACTGCTAACGAGACTGGACTAATCAATTTTAACTTGTAACTAGAGGAAAAGGATTGAGAATAAACGGATTGACTGCAGAAATCATCTCTTATTTATTCCCCTCTTTGCAAGGACTGGATATTGCTCTCTCACATGTTCTAATCTAGTGTTCTAAACTAAGATAAATTTAATTTATACGTTTTTCTGTTTTAAAATATTCAACTGCTGATAGTACTAACTGTTCTGTTCTTCTTGCACGGCCTTACACTTGGCCGGCGAAAACGGAATAAACCTGTAAATGCAGTGCGCGACGAGGGATTTGGTTCTGGAAGAGACTGTTTTACGATTTCACCGTAAAACCATAAGAAAGTTTCTGTAGGGCTGTACGTAAGGTAAAATTTTATCTATTAAGATTACTTTGTGGAGAGTTTGATTAATGGCGTGATTTACTAACGTAAGTCGCTCTCTCGAGCAACTGGTTTACCCTTCGGATAGCTGTTAGTCTCGTAAAGCCACTACGGATAGTGTCTTCCGCTATACATAAATAGCTAGACTGTGAACAAATAGTAATTTTGTAAAGAACAATTTCATTTATGATCAAATTTTCTTTCAATTTCTCTTGAAAGAGAAGGATCATAAACTGAAGATGCCTTCTTCATCTTGGGGCATGTTGAACCATGTTCCCTTTTTTTCTATCTTGTTTGAACCTCTTACTACTCTTAGTCGGCTACTAGTATCCTCATCTTACTGAGGTTCAAGTTCTGAGGCGTTGGAACTGGATATTAACCTTTCTGGTTTACATAAGATACAAAGATTACGTGTGGTTGACAGTCTTCCCTTGACTAACGTTAGCTCCTACTATACTACCTGACTAAAGTTCAAGTATTTTAGCAGTGGAATTGGACATTGATTTTTCAGGTTTACAAAAATAGGAGAATTATGTGTTTAAAAAATATGAGTGAAAATGAAAGAAATTTAATTGATCGTAACTCTAATACATATGTCGGACTTGACCTCATTTCTCTTAACTTTGTGTTACTTAATCGCAACTTTGACGGGCTATTGCAGATTTAGTAGGTAAAAATGTCACATCACTGAAATGAGAGAAGTGCATGTTAGCTGTCAGTCATGTATCTACACGATAAGTCCAATTTAAAATATCTTTACAGTATATTATTAGCCCAGATTATCTCTTACTCATATTTGTGTAATATCTTCACATAGCGGTAAACCTGTTGAACCTGCTAATCGATCAGAGGTGCAGTCAAGTAATACAGATTTTAAGAAGGGTGTGGTCAAGTCGACAAACATATTAAGCGTGCGGTCAAGAAATCTCTAGTGAAAATGAAGGATATTATACTGCCCATAGTGGACTTACAAACGTAAGCACATTGGTCGAGGACGATTTTTGCATCTAAGCCACTGTTGGAGTGAGTGGCTTAAGCTGCCCCTAGCCAATGCATGTCAAACTTAGCACATGTGGTGATTATTCCTTTGTCTACGGGTGATAGTTCTGAGCACGGGCATCATGAAAATAGTCCATGGGTATTTTCATGATGCTTGTGAAGAGTTCAACCGTAAAGGAAATTCAGTTTATAGTGTCATAATGACACTGTGTCGTAGAGCGTGAAGTTTGATTTGAGAATACATGAGATATATGGCTATATGGATATGACAAGACTTTGGACCAATACGATGAAATTCCAATGTCCTCACTACCCAATCTATCAACCTTTGTCTCGATTTCTACTAACCTTAAGTGTAACACACGTGCATCACACAACACAACTAGACGTTCAGTCTTATTCTAAGTACATGAAGGATCTATACATGATAAACATATGCTTTATCTCACAAGTGTACTTTCAAGAAGTTCCATCTTGAAACCCCGAGTCGTTTGTTCAAGACCGACCAAGATATGTAAGAGAAATTTCTCCTTCTCCTTCAAATCTCAGCACGTTGTAGCATGAACTTCGGCAACCTATTACTCCCAACTCAAACTTCCAACTAGGCTCAAACTTCACAAGAAATTCCCTCTAACCTCTCACTACTACTCTCTAAAATTTTAGCTTCAGATCTGAAACCAATTGCTCGAAATGGATCAAGTCTTTTGTCTGTGCTAACTTATGAACTTTATAGACCCCGGTGGCTAAAATCCACGACCCCAACACCTTCTCTCAACCAAATGAGATGAATTTTACAATGTAATAGGTTAATAGAGCACACTCCAATCTTGGAAATTTTCACTCAGAAATTCGATTCCATGCTCATGAAACAACTCAATCCTTGAATCCAAGTAAAACGGTTTTACTTTTGTCTTTCAACTATTACAGTCAACTTCATTCGATCATTTCGAAGTCAAACCCAACCAAATATAGGACTATTTCACATCAGTGCAGCTAGAACTGAGCCAACTATCAAACCCCTTTGACAATACCGAAAGATCATCTTTCAAATTCTCAAGACACTCAGAAACGTGACTCAAGGTATCGGTTCGACCCTCTTGACTCTGAACAATCATACTCAGAACTCCCAGTCGATCGGTATTTCTCTCTAGATTGTAGCCCAGCTTGAGAGCTTTTCAACGAGACCTCACACTCCACAAATGACCCTCGAGAAGATCTGAGGAACTCCAAAACCGTCCTTGGAACTTATATGAACTTGATTGATAAAAATGGACCAATGAGAAAAAAGATTAGAGATCACTTTATCTCTTACTTGGCACTATAGATCGAGTTGTAAACCTAAAACACTCTCTCAAAGCTTGAAGAAAAATACTTTGGACCCCAACCTTAACATAGGATAATCATCCTTGTTGCAAGATAGAGATGATAATGATACGAAAATATGTGAGATTCAATACAAAGTCAAGATAATGATCTTGAATCGATGTATGATGAAAAGTACGACAAAAAGATGAGCAAGTCATCACTTGATTACAATATTTCTCATCAACTTTAATCACGATCCACGCACGATGGTTGATCTTCTACCGTTAGTGACACCCAGACGTCAAAAGAGACGTTGACTAGAAAGTTCAGGTCCATTCACTCGTCAAAGTAAAATGTACACAATCAGGTCCCAATTTCTCTCCGCTATAATTTGTGATGCTACAAGCGTTCAAATTTTACTAGTCTTTTTATATTTTTTGAGGTGAGATTTTATTTTGATCTAGATTTAGATCTAGACCTAAATGTGTTCATCTATAAATCTTACATGAGCATATTTAAGAAATATAATTCTCATACGTTGTCGCGTCGGATTTTCCGTGAAGGATGTCTTGGAAAATGCGAGGTTCCTGGCTATGGAGATGCTGTGTGCTGAACAGAGACAAGACAGAGAAAAACAACCACAAAAATGAATGCTGCAATATATACCAACTCCAAATGTATGTATACTGCTTGTTCTTTTTTCCTAAGAACACAAAATTGAGACACAGATCAGAGTGGTCTGTAATCTGTTTCAAAACCCCTAAAACGAACCCCCTGAATCTCAACCCTGACCCACTGAAGCGTAGCTCAAGGCAAGAGAAACTTCTCTTTGCTAACAAAAAGAGCTGCACCTGTATCACACGATTGAAACCTAAGTCCAAACAACATCCATGTATAAGCTCTTAGCTAAAGCTAGCTACCACAAGCCGTACACAACCAACTAAGTCCTTAACGAACTCAAAAAGACAAAACCCGTAGCGAAAGAACCGAAAAATACCTATCTGAGAACTTTCTCCTTTCGTCAAACGGTCTTCAGATGTCGATAGGGTCTTCTTCCTTGACTCTGTTGGCTTCAAGAACTATCAGATCTGACTCCCGATAGCCAAGATATCGCCGGTTTTCGGTCACAGATGACCGAATCTTCAAAAACTTCTCCCTGCGGCTTAAAACTGCACACATCGCACAAACGGATTGTCTAAACTGATATCTCTGATAGGTAGATCCAGCTATCTTGAACCCAACAAGACTCCAAACAAGTCGTTTGGAGTTTCTCTTGCAAAACCGCGCAAGAAATTTAGTCACAAGTTGTAAAAAACTGAGATAAATCGACTCTCTGCGACTCAAAATCGCTCATCACACCCACACCAACAATCCAATCCACACATGGTCTTCTCCTATGCGTAGATGAGGACTCCCTGATCGCATAGGCACCAAGAACGAAGAGCTTGGCTCCCCGATCGCGAAGAACAACCTAATCTCAGATCGCAGGTGAACGAAAATCTGACATAAGCGCTTCCCTACGAGCCAATTTCACTCAGAACTCCTAAACTGTCCGATGAAACTTCGTATAGTCTTGAATTTCCTATAGAACTCGGTGTTCTGATCCAAGGATAGCAAGTTTGGACTTTGGAACGGTCCGAACGGTCCAACTCTCCTTCACAGACACTGAAGTCTCTAAATCTCCTTCCTGCGTCTCAATTTCTCTCAGTACACACTCCCTGATCCGTCTCTTCACAAACCGTCTTATCCTGTGTGTAGCCTACACAGATATGAACCCAACGACGCCTTGCGTGCTTGCATTGGACCTCCAAATCTTCCGAATCATCTGCTGACAGGTCGTAAGTGCAAGCTAACCCCTTAAGCTGTCCCCCTACGTCAATCTCTGTACGTACAAGGTTTCTGTGATAATGAGGAAGCAGACCCCTTGTGTCTTTAATATAACTCCTGGGGCTGCAAATACCCAGTCAGCAAATAAACTAAGGTCTAGCTTGATTTTTCCTTCTTTCGAGTCGCATAACTTCTCCAGTAGGTGTCCAAATGAAGTAGACAAGATGCCCATGGAAAGCTGACAACGAGCTCTACCCATCTATGTGATGAAAGTGAAGATCCGAAGTTGTGCCAAAAGCTCATAAGCTGGGGCCTAGCTTGTTTTCTCCATCTTTCGAGTCTTGTAACTTCTCCACTAGGCGTCCAAACGAAGTAGACAAAGTGCCTATGGAAAGTTAACAACGAGCTCTATCCATCTATGCGATGAAAATGAAGATTCAAAATGATGCCAAAAGTCCATAAGCTAGGACCTAGCTTGTCTTTCTCATGAGTGTCTTTGGAGCGACAAGCATCGAAGTCTGAATTTTAGATAGGAGCCGGTCCACGACACGACATCCACCGTCTTTGAATCTGTGCGTCCTCCGGTATGCATCAGAGATACCAACCAAGGAGTGGATCGGCACGCACCTCGTTTTATCGTCCTACTTCCCATCGTAGCCAACCTCACCTTCAAGATCTTCTGCATAATCCTCATCCGCAAAATGAAACTCCGTCAAGATATCTGCTAGATCGACCTCCTCATCTCTCTTTTTGAAAATCTTGACACGTTTACCTGCCATTGGTATCTTCAAGCTCGTTCCATCCAACTCTTGCAAGGCGTAAGTTGCGTTGTCATGAACCTTCTTCACCACATACGGATCAATTCATCGCCTGAAAAACTTCCGGAGTGCACTATGCTGGTTGTCTAGACTGTTGTCATAGACTAACACCCAATCACTTTCCTTAATTTCCTTAGGTCTCAAACAATGTCGCTGATCAAATCTGACCTTGTTCTTCAACCGTGCTTCTCGCAGCCTATCCAAAGCAGCTTGGATATCCTCAAGTCTTCTCTCTAACTGCCTAATTCGAATCGCAAGAAGCTCTTCTCTAGTCAAATTGTCTTCCCAAGATAACACACTCCATGTCAGAACGTGTTCTTCAATCGGCATGATAGGTTTCTGACCTGTGATGAGTTCCACTGGCATATAACTTGTCACCGAGCTATGCGTCGTTCGATCTGTCTATAACACAAATGATAAGAGTCGAGATTACTCGCACACCCTTCCGTTGCGGGCCTTTACCAAAGCCTTCACAATGGATGGATGATCACGTTCACTCTTGACATTCCCTTTGGGGTTGTAAGCAGTTGTCATTGACAACCTCACCCCACACCTTGCAAAGAATTCACGAGCCTCATGTGCATCTAACTCTCCCCGATTTGCAGTGATCTTTCCCACACATCCATATCGAGAAACAACCTCTTCCAAGAGAAATCTACATACCCCTTCAGTTGTCTTTGTCCGAAGCTCCATATCCTCGACTTGATTTAAAAGATCTTCTCTAGCAAGTACCAAGTATCTCATCTGCCACAATCCAACCGGCATAATCACCAAGTCTATCACCCACTTGAAGTGGATTGTCAACGGGTAAGTCGGGTGTAATCCGTCATGATGTTGGATGTTCGAATACATCTGACATGTCAAAGAAGACTCCACAAAAGATACAACATCCCTATACATGTTTTTCCATCAATATCGTTCTTTCATCTTGGTAAAAGTGGCCCAAATCTCTCGATGTCCAGCTGAAGACTCTCATGAAATGTCTTGAGCAACTTCTGTAGCCGGGTGGGGAAGGAGAATAGTGAATTGAACTGTAGTTCGGGACGCTAGTAGGCAGGAGATCAACAAGATCCAGGCTGGATCCGGTTTTGTTCCTACCGTGGTTAACCCTCAGAATGTTGACAAGGCAATTAAATTTTGGGAGACTGCTCTCTTCATTTAAAAAAAAAAAAACTTTTTTCAAGAGGAACAGAGGAGCAGAGGAAAACACGAATAGAAATGATGAAACGAGTCTCCTTTCGATGTGAGAAACACGTGCACATATCCATTCTCATACCACATGGATATAGATATTCACTTCCTCCATCTTTCGAGGGAGGAGACAAATATCCAGGCATTTAATTGAATATTTAACACACACTGAATTAATATATTAATGATTATCGTTTATCCGACTTGTATTGTTTGAAGTGTGACAGTAGACTCAAGATTTATGGTTTATTTCCTGCTCTCCTTGTGTTTTCAGGCATGCGTTAATGATTAATAATTAATAAATATTTAATTATTTTTATCTACTTAGTATATATTTTTTAATTATTAATTAATTATTTTTTTATAACTATAAGCGAACAAAAGTTCCCAAAAGTTAATCCAGCATGGATATTCATCTCTTCCATCATCCGATGTAAGAGATAAATATGCAGAGGTTTAATTTATTATCTAATTCTTCTCACAAAAAGATTTAGATAATAAATTAAATTCATATTAAATAAATATATTAATAACTTCAAGTTACTAGACTTGTATCTTTAGCCGCATTATTTCTCCGATAAGAGCCAGCGAGCAAAAGTTTCTAGAATTTCGTTGAGCATGCATATTTCTTCTGTGGGGGGACCCGTTAGCCCCTCCACCTCCAACAAGCAGACATATCACCAAAGTTTGTGTGGGAATTGGATTATGTATAAGACATGTGTGGGGCTACTCTACCTTGACTTCATTCTACAGTCCAATTCGTACTCAGTAGCGAGATGGATGCATGGATGGCGTTAGGTGAGTGCTACTAATCATAACCTATGCATCTCATATCGTTCCAACTTGTATGTTTTCTGCTGGTAAAAATCACAGCTTCCATGGTACGTACTGCACTAAGAGTCAATAATGATTATACAACAGTGCAACAGTTTGAGTGTTCTCCCAACCAAGAATCAACTTCCCTTTCACACGAAGCAAGTGGTTGGATCCACCGTACCATGGGTACTGTATGTTCCTGGAATTCGGAGAGTGTTGAGAAACAAGTTATGCTGGACCTTCTGGCTCTATGCAAGGACTTTAATTCCGGAGGAAAAGTTAGCATTCAGTCACCATGATAAGTCAAAACGGAAGAGTTTTTGATACCAGTGCTTTTCATCCGATTCAACCAGCACACCTGGAGCCGGTACCACAATCCTCATCGGACGTTATTTTCACGTTGCCCTTGATCTCTGACGGGCTTCTCACCTGTACTTCGTGATCCAAGTTTGACCTCAACCCAAGAGGACGGAGTGGAGTTTGTCACACCGACCAAGCATGACAAATCTAAAGGTGGCACAAGCATAATAGTACAGTGTGGTACTGGTTTGGTTCTTTCTTGAAAATCTGCAGCTCATGAGACTTTTAGTAAACATTTATCTTTTTCCACTGATTGGCTCTTGTCGCTTGTCTTGTCTTGTTGATCTCACAACTCTCGAGCTTGACGACATCCCTGCTGAGAGTCTTCTTCAGCTAGCTACTTCATCTATATTAAGCACATGATGGGACTGCATCATGTACATCATGCACTATGACAAACGCGGAAGTAAAATCTGCCCTATATACATGTACCAAGTTAAGACTGTGTTAGCTAGACGAAATACAAACTAATGGTAATACTCTCTCTCCATCATTTTAGTAGTTAAATTCAAGGGATCTAGAATCTCTCGACTTGGCGGTAGTTTTGGCAGTCCTTTGTAAAGGAAGGACAAGATGGATTAAGAAATTTCTCAGTAACCTTTTCTAATCACTTTATTATTGCTGGGCGAATGTGGAAATATCAAAAGAATGGAGGCTGACCGTCGAGCCTTACTTATCCTGGAAGTTGAACGACTTCGCAAGGTGATGTAGGATGATGAGAAACTGTCCAACTACATTGTTTAGTTTCGAACGTGTAAAGCTCCGATGGTCCCATTTGGACCACCCAAACACTTGAGGAAGAAGTGCGTATGTGAGCTCGTAGAGGAAGAATGAGAGTTCAGTACTAACATTTGATGGGCTCCCAGCCATATGGTTCGATGTCCTCAAATTGCCTCAGGAAGCCAAGAGTTTCAGCTTTGAACGCCGATCGTACCAAAAGCCGGATAGGCGTTCGTTTGGCAGATAATAGAGGGTGTCAAAGTTCAGAGTGAATATTTTTCAATGACGGAGAGAGAACTGACCGTAAATCTATCACATATAATTTTATATGAGAGCGACTCATCCTGGATCGTGTTTGTAACTGGACATCACGAGTGATCTTTTTCAGTTTGTATATTGAAGATAATTATTCAGAGTAGTGAAGAATCCACTGCAAAAAAATAGACGAAACGAGTGAAGAACCGTGAAGGAAAACCCCATGGCGTTTTCTTACGGATATCTCCATGTCCGCATGAAACACTGATCGAGGTCTGGACGAAGTCGTAACTCACTCTCGTGAGTCTGAAATCTTTTAGAAGGTTCCTAACTTTGACACCTCTAATATACAATATGGTGTAACATGAAGAGAGGAAATAGTTCACTTTGAACGAAACTTAGTTAACTTATTATCTACTTTGAATGAAGAAACTTTTAGAATCCTTTGGCAAAGCCTCTGGCGAAGGAACAAAAGAGGAGGTGTACAAGTAGAACCAAAGCTAATGAGACCAGACGTGGAGCAAAGCTTGAAGAGGAGCTTGAAGATGTGAAAGGATGGATGGATACTTACGCAGCAGTCAGACCGAACAACAGCACTGATATGATTCATATTCACCAGCAAGGCGGACGAAGAACGGGCTGCAAGGCCTTGCAAGTCGAGAAGGACTTTTGCAAGATCTGTCACCATGACACTCGAGCAGATCATACGAACCGACTGCATTTCTGGAGCTTAGAAGATCCAATCTTGGACAGCCAGAGTAGGTTAAGTAACATGTGCACTTTCCTCCTCCTCAGGAGGAAAGAGCAGTCTAACCTTACAGCGATGTCACAGTTTCTCTAATTAATGTCTCTCTGCACTAATGCCACTCCTCTCGTGTGAACTTAATGCACATAAGTGGAGTTTTAGGTGAACGGTGCAGTCATCATGTCCGTTTTAGAGCCATTGACTGCGAAGTTGACTACATGTCGATGCAGTTCTTGTGAACATGGTTAGACTGCACTGACGACACGGCAGGAGAGATGTTGGAGATGATGGCGCGTTATGTGCTCGATGTTGCTTGTATCATCGTGATCAACACTTATTTTTCATCTCGTACTTAATTCTCATGCCCCGCACTTCTTCTATTCCTTCTCGTCACGCACCATGTCTACATTGCAGTTTGTAGCACCAAAGATATTTCTTCGAGGAATTGGCTGCATTTCAATGTCTCTGCTTGAAGTTTCGGACGTGAGAGGAAAGTAGTGTCACAACAATTGAGTATATGATTGAGTGGCAGAGTGAGTGAAATATGAAAATGCTGAAGCGGGTGGATTCTGAGTGTAGTTAGAATTCACTCGTCGCAATAGAATTTCACGAGTCTTAGGTTAGGTTTTTTTATTCAATGCGTTCGTTCGTGGAGTGCTAGAATCATTTGGCTGAAGAGAAGGCGTGCTGATTCAATTCGTGTTTGTGTGACAATGCGAGGACGACATGAATCTTTGACTCGAAGAGTAAGCGAGCCGTCGAGCAATCGTGGTGGGAAGGAATGAAGGTTTATTGAGACAACGGAGATAATGCAGCGGGGAGAGAGTTGCAACGGCCACCGAATTCAGGTCTTTTGATTTTACAGTGGTTGCAGTAGCGTCTGCTTCGTGTTGTTCAGTGACGAGGTTATTATTGATAATAAACTGTTAGTCTCTCTGCGTGCGTGTTGTTCTCGATTAGCTATGTGGTTGTGTATTTCCGCTATGGAGAATATCTAAACAGTAATCATCTGATAGTTTTATTTTAGATCGGAGTCCGAGTTAGTACTGTTGCGGGAGTTCACAATGTGAGATAGTGCAAATGGATAAGCAGACTTGTTGTCGATGTAACAAAGATCAAGCTCTATACGCGTTTACTCATACTCATAAAAGACACAACCCTCTAGACCTGATTTAAAACATGTAACGAGTGTTATAGTAGAGCTTTGGATGCTGTCGGTAGTTCGGTAGATCCGAATGACGAAGAATATGCTAGCTTTCTTGCGTCTGTCCAGTGTGAATACACAGAACTCGTCGATGTTCTGAAAGAGCTTTTCTTGGCGAAAGAGATCGAAGATAGCACAATTATTTTCCGGTTGACGATTCAAATGACAGACAAGTCTATGACGGATGAGTTTACGAGTTGGAACTCACATAATGCTTCTTCTGCATTATCTGATGGTCGAAGCAATATTTAATTCTCGGACTCGAAAATGACCAGCGGCTACTACTGGGATGTATGAGACCCACGTAATTTGCAGAAGAAAACCTCGTTGTTTAGAACTACATGCTGGTTACATCACGATACGATAGGATTATGTACTCACAACGTGAGGTTCCAGTAGGTGCACATCGAGTGCAAGAGAAGAAACGTAAGATTGATCGATCCGAATGTGGGAGAATTATCCAGATCACTTTGAACACCGTTTTGAAAGTGGTGATCATTACTTGTCAACATTTGTTAGTGCACGAGAAACTTACTTACAAATTGAATGTCTTCCTAGCATAGTCCATTGCCTTCTTAAAGGGGATTGCTAACATGAACATTGGAAAGCCGGAGGTATATCATATGCTTAGCGACAAAGGTATAATCAACCCGTTGACCATCACTAGAGCTCATGTTAACTTTTGGATAAGCGAGATCCAATCCGAGCAATATCTCAGAGACATTGATGACCAGGTTCGGGGCACCTCTTTGTTGATCAGAGGCTCAACTTTTGCTGCAAAAAAACTTCTCCCAAGTGTTGTACAAGCACACGGATAACTTCATGGCTTTCGTTTTCTGCACTCCTTTTCTTTACCATGTGAATTCAGTTTGTGAAATAGTTGTAGATTTCACTTTTAAGACAAATTTGATGTGCTTCGAACTATTTGTTATGGTTGCCAACTTCAGAGGTTTCGATATATCTCTGTCATATCTATTCTATCTCAACTTGGAGGGTCAACTCTTTGTATTTTTCTGATAACACCTACGAGTCAAGAGATATTTAAATACTCGTATTTAGTTTCTAATTTTATAAAATTCTCTATTTTACAAATAAAAATAATTTCTCAAAAGAATTCATTTTTAAATATAAACTATCCTATTTTTACTTAACTCATTTAAAGATTTAAAAATAGTCTATTTTAGTTTTTCAATTTTTTGAAATTTTACTGAAATAATTTAAAATATCTTATTTTTACTTGCAAGTGTTTATATCAAAAACCGTTAGTGAACCCCTCATTGTTGCATTGAGGAATAGAGGTCTCAAGCCAATATTAGTGCTCATTGATAAGAACAATGAGCAAATCAATGCGTTTCGAGCTGCATTTGTTCTTTTATACGTTCAGCTTTGCATGAAACATGCACAAGCTGCCATTGAGGTGAAGTGTATGAATCTAAGAAGGACGTTGAGTTCCTATATGAGTATCGAGGCAAATAATATCTTTTTTTTCATTGATCTCAGATGAGGTTCAAGTTCCACGTAGGGTTCTAACAGCTCATCATCAATAACAACTAGGAAAGAGAGTCTGACTCGGCATGACTCGGCATTATAACATGTATATCACATTCCAAATTCCGAAGACAAGTTTGAATCTTTTGAAGCTCTTCGTTCCAAGGCAGTTCATGAGATGTATGAGTTTTGTAGAGTACAGAACTTACCACTCTTGTGGGGGTACTTGTGGAAAGAATAGTACAGTCCGGCTAAGTTTGAGTTGTTTAGCTGAGCTTCTAAACCGATCCTTAACTTGTCTCGGACTACTAACATAGTCGAGAGTCACTCGAGAAAGTTGAAACACGATTATAAATATGTGTTGAATAGATCTCGTCTGGACCGCTTAACATTGGTCACTGCAGAAAGTCTAGTTGGCGATATGTTAATAGTGCTGCAACAAGTATTTAACGAGTGTACCCATCCATCATGGTGAGAGATATTTGACGTAAGATGGGGAACATGTCACCTTTGAGAACCATCACACATCACACTGATGTTCGGAAGTGGACTTGCTCGTTTCTGCAGTTAAACTCTCCTTATCTTTTGTGTAACCACATGGGACGAGCTTATAGCCAGAGATTTATTTCCGCTCCGAGATTTGAGATAACTTATCGGAGGTGTTGTCATCCTTTCTATCGCTTTGACGATGAAATTTTGATCTTTGACAGAGAGAAGAAGCGACCTAGGGAACATTTTAACTCTTGGAGACGTCATGTCAGAGAGAGAGAGAGAGAGAGAGAGAGAGAGAGAGAGAGAGAGAAAGAGAGAGAAGTCGTTTATGCGGCTCGGTGGCTCTAAACTCATGGACAAACTTCGTGGGGTATCAAGTAACATATGAGCTTAACATGGTGATTGCAGATCAACCACCAGAGTCAGTCTTAAACGATGTTAACAAGCACTCTCAAGAGGAGAGTTTATCAGAAGAAAATAGATATTTGTTCCCTATTGTTTCAACAAAAGAAGTCTTTTTATGCCGGTTCAACACCACAGCTGGTCATGTCAAAGATCTTTTAGACATCGAAGGCGATAATGTTTTATTTTTAGTAGAAATTGTTCATGCATTTTTTGTCCTTGAGTGCAAAATGCGAGATTGTGTTATTTGATTTTGATCACGGAGACAGTAGCATACATGGAAGTCATCTGGTCCGTCATTATATATGTTGTGATGTAGGTGGAGTCGATGCATGGAGACACTCATTCGGCAGTCTTGTTTGTAGATAGTGTTGTTTCTATCTATTTCGTTTTAATTTCTTCACTTGTTGCACAAATAGCCCGGATGGTCCAGACCATATTGGTATGCTTGAGTCCAACTCTCAAGCAAGAAATTTTTCCAGATATTACAAGTTTCAGTTGAATGCAAAACAATTCCATGTGTGCACTTATAAGCTTATTCGGCAATGATACTTGAAGAGTTTAGACAGTACTCTGCTTTTGCAATTTTATTTCAAATGGATTACATTTCAGATCGATCGGTTATAACTATTATTTATAATCCAAACGGGTATAGTTGGGTATTTCTTTTCAGTTACCCGTAACTTATTACTGAACCACTTGCCTGTTCTTAAAAATGAGACGAAAGGACTATTTCTTGTAGATTTACAATTGTCCAAAATAAAAGCTTACAGAGCCCTAGAAACAATGCTTCAATACTCGGAAACACAACACAATAGTTGTGCATTGCATGTAGGCTATGCAAACACTATGTGTAGACACTATCAACATCTAAACGATCTGATTCGTCAATAGATGAAAAAGAAGAACGTTAGCCTCGCACTATCGGACTACACAACCGCTAAGCCAAGCATAATGAGTTCAATTCGATCATGGTAACAGGCAAGCGTCCCGGTGTCTAATGTACTTCAAAGAAACCTATACGTTATTTGTTGACGAGTCGAGATGAAACTTATATCCCGGTGGCTAATGTGTCTCAAACAGACCTATACGTTATCTGATACTGTTGGCGAGTCCAGATGAAACTCATATAGACAATTCATGGAGGTGTAATGTTGTCAAAAACCATCGCACTTAGGTCGGGGAGCGAGCTCAGTTCAATCTAAACAATTTGATAGTCTGGTATGCAACAAGTAGAAAGGTAAAGTGTTTATTGAATCAATTCGTAATACAAGCTTGACGCATTATTGCCTTACCAGCAAAATTATAATACCTAACAATACTAAGAAAACTATAATACTCGGTAAACTTAGTAAATATCCATGGTAAAAATCGATTTAGAAATTACAAATCCGCTTTTAGACGGAGGATGCATATCTGCCTCGACTCGGCTTGAGTAGACCTCTAATGAAGCTACAAAGGGTCGTGGATTGTTGTCGTCCGAACTTGGCTCGTCTTTGGTAGTCGGCGATGTTGAATTGGTACACATAAACGTACTAGGATTTACAAGCGAAAATAGCAAACATCTTGCACAGGGATCCGCACGTTCAATTCGGATGTAGCGCGACTCAGGTGTCTCTTGTACACCGTCGTGAGCTTCACAATCCAGAAATGTCCCACTAGTTTGTCCAGAAGAGCAGAGTCCTCTCGTTTCAGCTCCAAAACGCTAAATTCCACAGCTGAAATACCCACCAATTCTTTCACAGCGTCCCACTCCACAGCCCATGTCTCCATAGACTCGTCCGCCAGTAGCACTTTGTAACCTTAAACAACGTTAATCTCGTTTCAGCTCCAAAAGCTAAATTCCACAGCTGACATACCCACTAAATCTTGCCAAGCGTCCCACGCCACAGCCCATGTCTCCGTAGACCCGTCCGCCAGTAGCACTTATAACCTGAAACAACGTTAATGCAGTGGCAGATCCGTTTACACTTTCGAACAATCGTCACGCGCTGCTTCGAGTTTCTTACCGCATGTCCCACACCCATCGTAGGTGTGGAACCAATCAGTGTCGTATTCTTGGATTCTCAATCCTGGATTCTCAATCGATAAACTCTTCTCTATGTTCCGGTCTCTATCAATCGACCACAGATGGAAGGTTCATACTGGGTGTATCGGGCAAGCCATTCTAGCCTTTGCAGCTGACTCCACTCAACAATCGACTATTCACGACTAGCTCCACTCAACATTCTATCAGCTAATCGGTTCTCTCGCTCGGCCGCTACACTGCTCGCCCGATTTCACCACGAGATTAGCTCCTCCACAACGAAACTCTCTCAGCAACGAAACTCTCTTATCCGCGAGCTTGATACTATTCCTTTCAGTCTCCCATGCACAGAACTAAGCCACGATTTGAATTTCATTGGCTTGAACAAGTTCAACAGCTGGTAAGTCTGGTGAAAGTTAACACCCTGTTCTTGGAGCTAAGTTCATGTTCCGACTCTGCACGACGTTTCAACGGTTGATTTGGATAGTTGGATAGCTGTCGGGGAGACTGAGCTGGGGGAAATCAGGAAGGGTCAGAGAAGAGAAGCAGACGGAGGAGTGTGAGCAGCAACAGCACGAGACCGACAATGGCGAGTCCCCTCAGTGATCGCTGAAATTTGAGCTTTTCTCGTGCTGTCAGGTACTCACCGTGGTTCCCAAGCTCGTCGTGATTGCACCTACATGGGTTAGTCATAGCCACAAACTGATTCGGGCTTCGAGCAAACCACCACCGGAATTGATTACTCGGTAAGGAGGTTTGAACCCGCTGTCGTGGGAGTTCCTAGAACACCGAAATTCCACGTCATGGGCATCAGAAGCGTCAGTTGCTCCAAGTAGTTATGTGCTCCATAGCTTCACAGCTTTCTTCTGATGCGAATGAATGCGGAGAACCTGATGAATTGACTAGTGAAATTCTAGCTCGGTTTGGAATTCGTTTCGGAGATGTTGGGTCGTCTGCTTTTGCAAGCAACTGCAGTTAGATTCTGAAATTTAACATTGTCGAAAACTCCTGCTCTACATGGTTTCTCATTACAAGAGCAGATACTGAACCTACGAATTGTTAACGAATGCGCAAAAAGAGTTACTTGAATGACCGATGAAACCAGAGAAGATTTGTGTCGATATTTATCATACTCTCTCGTTTGCTTGAAGCGCCTCGTTGAAAGAAAAGATATTTTCGATATTCGAAAAACAAGAAAATAAATTATGGAAAAGTCTTCACACTTGAAATATGCAGTTCAGCATAGGTCTCATCTTCATCAGAGAACTGAACAGAGAGAGAGGGTTTAGGCTAGAGTGGCTTTCATCTTCACTTTCTGGAATATATAGTTGATAGTTGATGACGTCTATAGTTAAGAAAACCTGTAAAGGACCATCGTCCGAGAATCTTACACGTGATTTGGTGCATGCTTATGAATGCTTGTATATGAGGAATGACGCGATCATCTACAGATTTTGCGTTCTGGAGTAAGAACGAAGGTAAGAACAATAGTTTATGCTAATGTGAATTGCGTGTATCTGATATTCTAGACCCGGCAGGCTGAGAAAGCATGGAAGAAAGGCGCGCTGCGCAGCTGGCTAGACATATCTGTGCGAATCACGGCGAAAGCAATTTTGAGCGCCTTCACAGACTGGAAGATCCTTGGAGACCTCCGCAGTGAGATCATGTTCGGGTCTCGGAGGTGTTCAGTTTAGGAGATTTTGTACGAGAAATTAGTCGGTGAGGGCATAGCAAAGGTTTGTCTTCCTCTCGGAGATGGATGGTTTTCGTTTGAATAAATGCCGCTTAGTCAGCGAACGTGGTGCATTTGTTGTGATGATCCATCCAGCTCACTGCGCGGCTTCTGTCCAGGTCACCATCAACAGGCCGCAGTGCCGCAGTGCCGCAATGCCTTCACCGTCAAGACCGTGAAGAGATGCAGCGTGCGTTTCAGGACGCTCGTGATGATAGCGACGTTGGTTTCTTTATTCTTACTGGCAAGGTATTAGGCTCTCTTTCCACCACCGTCAGTTCAATTCACCTCACGGACGTGACCGCTGTTAGAATAGAGCTAAAAAACCATTCTATCTCGACGAGACGGTAATTTGTAAGGATTGTATCATGAGTAGTAGGAGTTTCGAAGGAAGGAAGGAAGAGAAGGAAGTGCATGTCACTGAAGGCTTTTGGATATTTTTATGGTTTGGAATGTGAGTAGTTGGGGATAGGTCTCGCGAGGCATCCATAACTTGATTGTTGTTGCGTTGTGTGTACACAGGGAACGGAGGCGTTCTGCAGTGGAGGAGATGTCGGTGTCCGCTCAAAGCAGGGCTATGTTGGTGAAAACCAGTTCCCAAGATTGAATCTCCTAGATTTGCAGGTAATTCCTGTCTGTTGCTGCCATTTTCTCACTTCACTGTGCCGCAAAACAAATCTATTCCTGTGAAGCACTGGACCCACGGGATGTCCATAGCTCAGACCCTCGCAGCCAAATACAGAGAGTTATGGAGCCTAACGAGAGTTTGGTAAATCGGCTGTGAAGTTCATGATATCTTATATCGATGTGGAGAACTGGAACCACACTTCCGAGTTGTCGATCGTTTGACTAGTATGTCCTGCTCAGAAAACTGTGTACAACTACTGCTATTTTATGACTTATCCGTGCACACCTCGCGCTTCATCTGATGATCGTATTCATTTTGCAGAGACAAATTCGGAGACTACCGAAGCCAGTCATCGCGATGGTACCGCCTTTACATTTCAAGTGCAGTCTGCGGTTGGAAGCTGTCGATCCTGCAGTAGTAACTTGGACTGCACTGCGCATGCTTTCGGTTCGTTTAGATGAGGGAGTTTTGTTGGGCACTTACTGCATCACTGTCCTGTTTCGTGTATACTCCACGAGTTCAAGATTCTTTCTGCCTGCGAAAAGCTGAAGAAGTTTCTGTGGCAGGTTGCAGTGTATGCTGTGGGCGGTGGACATGTGTTACAGCTCGTCTGTGATCTTACTATTGCGGCAGATAATACTATCGTTCGGCCAGACCGGACCTAAGGTATTGAATCTCACCAGCTGTTGAGCATTCTATATTCCGTTTGTAATGGGGAGAGGGAGAAGGTCGTACCATCTTGTTCTGCGCTCACATATGAGAACCTAAAATTCGCATTCAGAACTCTTCACATTGCCATGTTCCCACCGAACACATGACATGGTTGCTGTACGTACGCGAGGTAACGCCAAGGTCGTTGTTCCCGGTTTTCAGGTTGGGAGTTTCGACGCAGGCTTCGGAGTGAGTGCTATGACTCAAATGGTGAGGACACGAAGCAGTTATATGTGGTCTTGTAATCTTTTCTGACTCCACATTCATCACAGCAGATTACATGCACAACAGCTGAAAGAGTTTGACATTACTCCAGTCCAGTCCTATCAGTACGTACAGTAACGGTAGAGATCGCTGTATCCTGCTCAACTGGCCTGACCTGACCTGACCTCACCGACTTTTCGTTTAATGGCGAAAATCATCGCAGATCGGTGCAAGAAAGACAAAAGAAGTATGGTTTCTGACACGTCTATACGACGCACAGGAGGCTCTTGATATGGACTTTGCAACACCGTTGTACCGGTAAGGACACGATTCAGTCTTGATTCCACTGCGAGGCAAGGAGGGACTCCCTCTAGCTGCCTGCCTGCCTGCCTTCTGTTTCTCCGTAGTCGTACTGCTTGGTTTCGAATTCTAACGACTCGGTGATAATTGGCCGATTATGGAAATGGAAGCAACTTTTTGTACTTCGAACATTAGGTGCTTCAGGTCATTTACCGTCTTAATGCCGTGTCCGTTGGGTACTGTCAGTCCTTGCAGATCTTTCACGTGACAAATTACAGAAATGCACGAACTTGTCCTCCCTGCCTTGACAGATTCATTAGACGCCTAAATTGCACTTGAATCCGAGAAGAGAAGGGCATTACCTAATTAGGATCAAGTTAATTTTTATGTTTGTCCGTGCCGCGACTGAAATGACTGAACTGACGAACGCCTACAGTTTTGACATTTGTTCCATGTGCGTATGCTGCGGCAGAGAAGCCGCAGTTTATATGAAAAGAAATGCTGGTCTCTCTTTTATCTAAGCGTCGTACATACACTTTTCCGTTCTGCTTGCGTCACGCTTGAGATCTGCTCTCTCATCAGGCGCTCACTTTTGTCGTGAATTGGTTGTTGGTTGGTTGGTGAAGCTTGACAATCTGGAGCAGGAGACAGTGAAGTGGTGTCGTGAGATCCTACAGAACAGCCCTACATCAATTCGTGTCCTCAAGGCAGCAATCAACGCCACGAAGCCAACTCCGACGCCCAGGTAATTCGTACAGTCCTCCCTGGTCCAGTACTCTGTTATTGCTGTGTCGCTCTAGCTCTAAAACTCGATTTCCCTCTCTGGTGCCGTAGCATCGTGGTAGATGCAGGACCACACACCTCGTCACCGACACGCATCCCATCAGGACTGATGCACCCGCACAACTGAAGCTCGAGTTCAGTCACTGTGGACCACTCCGGTAGTCGTGGGATCGACAGATACTTGGAATCTACTTGACCGTAGTGGTTGGATGTCGATGAGGAGATGTGAAGCGCCAAGTTTTGGTGTATCCTCAAGTTTAGCGGGAGCCCGGCCTGCACGGCTTCCTGCGGCGTAAACCAACTTTCGATTTCTAAGTGAATGAGTGACATAACAGAATCTGTCTGTTCTAAGGAACAGACAGATTCTGCATTTTGAATTTTGAATTTCTCGAAGGAACACGATTCATTTACAAATCGTTTGTCTTTACGAATAGTATTAAAGTACAGTTACATAGAAGGATGAGCGTAGAAATCCCAAAGTTTGAATCTATATAGAAATCTTGACAGACATGACCACAAAAGTTTTGCGCAGGCACTGGCTGGGAACTCTACCTTGATCTCCTACGCGACGGATGAGGCCGAGGAAGGAAGAAAGGCGTATCTGGAGAAGCGAAAACCAGATTTCTCCAAGTTCAAAAGGCTTCCTTGACTAGGGAATTCTTCTACTGTCAGCGACTGTAGCAATAGTCCGACGTGCTCTGTTTAGACAAGAGCTAGGACCATGAACTCACACTTCTAGACGTAGAAGGGATTCAATTCTTGCAATTTTGGATTTTCAACTTATCTCCTGCTTCCAGATAGAGAGTAGAGACAGCAAGTCGAAGTTTGCACTCGATCGAGATGCGGCCTAGGAAACCGAAAACGGTAGAGAGTAGAGTGGAGAGAGGATGAAACTAGAACCTCCGTCATTCAACACGAAAAGCGGCGTGTACCCTGGAGAAATAAAACACTCAGCGAAGCCTCCTGAGTAAAGCACACTCGAAAATATCAAGTACTCCGCGATATCAGCTGGTTCAGTTTTAGAAACGCTGATCAATTTGCTCATCATCTCTAGCGCTCAGTTGGCAGATAACACCATACGGGCAGTAAACTCTCCACAAGCGGAACAGCACTTAGCCAGTTGAGTTCCAGAAGTCTTCAAGTGGTGAGGTGAGTTATCGATTGTATTGACATTCTCATGGAGCAAGACACAGCGAAGGGAGTGAGTGATTATTTCGTAATATTAATTTCTACTTTACCTGCACGCAGAAGGTGGAAGCTTGGGAAACCTTGAGCTGATCCGGTTCGGAGCACACGCCGGAAACCGTCAAGGAATTGCATTTCCTTATTTTATAAATTAACGGAAACGCAAAACGCATTACCCAGAAAAAGAAAAGAGGTCCCCGATGATTGAAAGGAGTGCATCGGAAGTCGTGTGGATGAGGGTTTTGCGGGGCGAATGTAGATTTGGTTGGTCGGATTATAATGATCTTAGAATCGAGAAGATTGGTATGCTTCTAGTTAACTGCGTTACTTTTCTATGGTTTCGAAGAAGATCGATTATAAATTTTAAACGACGTGCACTTGCAGATATGATGAATTCGTATCCACGGAGTAGAGCGGGCTAAGAAAAGAAACCCTCTACTCTTTGCCGCGAAGCTCAATGGCAAATGGCAATGCCCATAAAAATTTCGGGAGTACTCACAACTCTACTTTCACCGGAAACAGCAGTTCCCTTGAGCTCTTTAATTGTTCATGAACCACTCTTAAAGAGGAGCTAAACTTCATATTCAGGAACTCGATATCACACTTACCGTACCCTGCACTTCTTGAGACAGAACCTATCATTTATAGCCAAGGAAAGAAAACAAGGAACTATGCTCGCATTGTAATTTCGGGGATAAGCGTTAGGGATTAAACCGGGCCCGGAGCTAACCAAATACCTTTTCGATTGTAAACCACTTAACCGAATGCTAATACGGCAAAAAAACTCCAATTCTCTCAGTTCTTCACAATCGGCGTACAGCTATGCTAACGCATAGCAAGAAAAAGGAGGTACGCTTGTAACGGAATTGGCGGGGAGTATGCGTTAGCGAATTGTACGATTTCTACACCTACTCTCTACGTCGCCTCTCTCATCAAGAAGGTTAAAACGACAAAATGCACTACGCGAGGGAAAAATCCCCGCTTTCTTTTCGCTTTCCGTTTTCACCATCGACGTATGACTATATATGAGTGAGCACCCGTGCCATGTTAGGGAAAAAATTAAATTCAGAAGAAAGTAATGTGTAAATAATTTTAAGTTCCTGGATTTATAATTTAACAGCACGGCGCTTAATGGTTTATATCTGAGTGTCTCGGGTTTGTAGACATGAGTTAATAACTAGTAATTATAAAATATTTTTGTTATTTTATCTATGTAATATATGATTTTCATTTAATACTTTATTTTACCTAGATAACAACCAGTGAGCTAAAGTTCTCAAAATTTTATCCAGCATACATATTCACCTCTGGATGAGAAGAATATATAAAAAGGTTTAATTTATGTATAATTTAAAGAATAAACTAAAAATAGATTTATTCACAAAAGTAACAGATTTTTATACCAGGGAAAGGTTTTTGTTCACATGAGTCACTTGTGGGTTTATATAATTGAAGTGAGCATTTGTAATCAAGTTACAAAGTGGGTTAGGCTTGTTTCACGTAAAAAGCAAGTTATGCATATTACTCAATTGTTGCTAATGCATAATGCATAGCAATACTTAGATTGTGAAAACCGAAAAAGAAGGGGTGATTTTTGTCATGTAGCAAAACATCCAAATGAAGTCTTTGTGTGATAACAGGAAAGAAAAGAAGGAGTTCCACTTGCAATGGAATTACGAGACTAAGCGTGAACAATTATCTTTTTTTTATCTCTTTTTTGATTTTCACAACGATTCCACAACGATTCCATTTTCAACCCATTTCGTTACACAACAAAAAATCCTCTTTTTCTTTTTTGGGTTTCACAATCGATTTATAGCTATGCTATCATATAGCAAAAAGATTAAAAAATAAAAAGAAAATCATTATAAAAACTAAAAAGATAAAAAATAAAATTATTAACGCATAGTCTACAATTCCATTGCAAGTGTAACTACTTGTTTAGGTACTTAGACCTCCATTCGCCATGGCTTTCTTGAACGCTGCATTGGTTAGGGGCAGATGGGCCCATGTTACGCATGCAAGTCGAGACAGTGAGGAGGTTCGGACCTTTGTACTTCATTCCAGTGGAGGTAGAGTAGTGTTTTTAGCTAACTAGCTCCAGTGCTTTCTTTACACATACTCGGATCCATTATTCCTCACACCCATTTCCACGACAAAGCTTCACCTGATCAGATCAATATGACCTTAAGGATCCATCGAATTAGCTTGCTATCGCAAGCTAACTATATTTTAAGCAGTTCCTGAGCAAAGTCCATGAGTCCATTTCCCTTTTTTCTGCCTTTTCAGAAATAAAATGAGGATGGTTATTGCATAACTTTTGGTACAGTACTTGAATAAGATTTTGAAAATTGATGATATTTTGGATGTCTAAATTAGACGATCGGATGATGAAATTTGAGGATTGTTATGGAGAAGGAAGGAATTGAAGTTAGTAAAAGAAAAGAAAATACACTCGTGTTTGCGTGAATCTTTTGATTCTTGACAACATGTGTGTCTGTTACATTATAACTCTTCGTGCTAAATGGACTACTGTAGATTTCTAACTGCAACCTGAATCTTAAACACTTGAAACAATCTTTCGACTCTACACGAGAGAATATAAGCACATCTTCTTGATAACCTTGTCTTTCTCAATTGTGTTGAGCTTTTATCATGTTACAAAAGAGACAAATGATTCTGGAATTAAATTGAAGAGGCAAAATTGTCAATCCAGAAGATTGTATATTCTTTCCTTGAATATCTCCATTCCTCTTTTCTTGCGATGACAAAACTCATAATACAGTATTTTCAATATTCGTGATAAACAAACATCTTCTTGAGTGCTTGGGGAACCCCAAGCTTTAACGTAACCACTATCGCTAGTTCAGTTCTTACTCCTAAACTATCTCCTATCATGACCAAAATTCCCCCCACTCCTTCTCGTATTTCACTCTCGCTGGACAATTATTCCCTCCATCCTTCTCTCTATCGCTCTCTCACGTCTCATAATACGGCAAACTAAACTACACGACAAATTCTCCTCTCTCTTACGGTATTCCCAATTGAACCGAACCATTTTCAGCAGTTTGATTCAAATCGAGCCAATTTGGAAATATTCTAGTTTAAAACATTTTGACTTTTCACATGAATGCTCACTTTCATTCCACTCTATGTGATTCACATTTGTGTATAACGAGTACATCTCACAGAAAGGACATGAATAAAAGACTAGGTTTAACGTAAGCGTACTCTTGAGAAAAATGTGAGTCAGTGTAAGATTATCTTCGAAATTGTTTAAAAGATACTCGAACTTGAAATCATATTTTTCTTTTCTTCACATATTAAAATAATTTCTACTGTGACATTTGTTCATCGATTGAATTGAGTTTCTTTAAAGTCCAAGTGTCCTTTAAATATGTCTGGTAACTAGAAGACTTAATTCTGATGTAGATAGGAACTTAACTACTAATATACCCAAAATACTTTTGTTGATAGAATTTGCATGCGACAATAGAATCGATTAAACCTCTAAAATCGATTAAACCTCTAATATGCATATAAATGTCATTATAAGAAAAGATTTTGATGTCCCACATGGCATTTTCTTGTAGAATAATGTTGGGACACGAGCAGAGAGAAAATAGTTGTAGTGAGTGCATTGTTTATTTAGACATCTGAACAAATATCAGATTTGATCCGATCTTTCTTATAATTCTTTTCTTGATCACATCCTTCACTTGGAGCTGTTAAACGTACAGGTCACTTTGCTTAGTCAGCCATGCGTGTTGGAAAAAAGAAATTAGAAAACTATGCAAAAAATAGAGAGAAATCAACGAGCGATCTAAAGTAATTTTCTGGGTTTCTTTTCACATCACTATTCGTGTCATAAAACTTCTCAATCGTTCATGTTACTAAGCAAAGTAACGCTTTCATTCTTATGATATGTTGCATCACTTGATTGGTTGACCATGAGGACAGGAACCGGATGATAATCATCATTAAATTTTACATACTCGTCGGGTTCTACAGTATACTAGACCCTCCATAACTGTTCATCCCATAGTTATTATCTTCTCTTTTAATTATTATAAAACAAATCACCTTCTGCAGTGGAACAAAGAAAAAATGATAAAAGATTATGCGTTCGAGATTAACAAATTTTTTTATTAAAATATATTTTTAATTAGTATAATTACACTTTTTAGTATATTAATAAAATAAATAAAAATAGAAATAAGAACGCTATCAACAATCAACAACTGATATCAAGAGATAGATATTGATCTCGATATTTTTTTAATTATCAAATTTGATAACTATCGCAGTTTTAGTTATAGGATCTGATATCTATCTGTAATATAGTTATCATTTAGGTATTTATCTCCCTTAAAATTATAGAGTTTTATATCTTTCTTTTGCTTTTTATTTATATCAATAAATTTTTCTTGATATTAGTTCTTAGTTGTTGATATACTAATCTTCGTCGACAAATATATGACGAACACTCATAGCACAAGTCATTCCATCAATCTTTTTTATAGATGGAGATAGTCTCTTCTTATCCTCTTCAGTGTTGAAGTTGTTTGTCATCCTCTCATAATCATAAATAAAATTTAAATTTCCATAACAATTTACTATAAAAATTCTCTATACAAAAAATATAGAGAATTTCTATATATTTTTTATTTAAATTTATTTTAAAATATCTTTTTATTGCGCTGCTGCCCTTGCACAGCATGAGTCCCCGGGCAGGATGCCTCGATCCCACGCCACCAGGGCTCAAAGCGGATGGAGTTGCAAACAATCTACTACTTGTTGGCAGAAAAAGAAGTTCTCTATAACACTTATACCCTCTGACAAAAGAAAGCGAGCAAAAGTTCCCAATCTTCACAAGTTTATCCTTTCCCCTTCCTCTATGCAGGGTCACTTTGGATATATATATATATACTCTTGATGAAACTGTATGCTAAATTCTGGACCAAGAATTTCCAAGAGATTAAGAAGATCATTTGCACCTAGTCTAATACTATTGTTGGGGGCAGATTTTGAAAATATGCAGGTTGCTACACATTCCCAACTTCCTGTTCTCTCATTCTTCGCTAAGAAAACATAGATTTAGCTCTTCATTCTCCTTGCTATTTAAAGCTTGTGATTCTACATTTACTGCTGCTATGCGCATAGACGGGATAACATATATATGTTTTCCCGGTTACCAGCCTGCACACAATTTTCGGCTTCCCGGTAAATTTGAATTAGCCGGCCTTTTATACACTGCTGCCGCAAAATCTAAGGAAATCTACTGTAGCAGCGCCGAGATGCTACATAGCTGGAAATCTTAGCAATCAATTCCACTTTTATCACCAGCACGGAGTTCTCGTTTTCGACCTCCAGCATGTTCTACCGCCGTGATCTACTGCTGGCACATTACAAGCCAACAGTTTTGCCTTCGCTTGTCTAAAGTAGTGGCAATTCCACAACGTGCAAGGAACATTCAGATTACTCATCGAGGATTCTGTCGAGAACAGTGTGCAGTTTAGATATCATCGTTCATTTTCCTTCTTGTTATTCAAACGAATGGCTACATCAACGATAAGGCCGGGCAGTGAGCATTTCTTAAATATTGCTCAGTTGTACAGATTAGGAATTCATTATTCAGTTCACTTCATTCGCTCAATGATGCTTTTTTTCTGCCGCACTTTTGCCAACTCCATATATATTAGGCCTATGATATTATGGAATCGATGCACGGCATGATAAGAGATTCTACAGCATTTCTGTTTGGTGCTATATGCACTCGGTAAATTCGGCCCTTCCATTTTAGCTCCTTTGAATACACGATTCACCCTTTTGTTTATAATGTGTGCTCATTTCTGGACCTCAGTTTTGCTGATACATTAGAAAGATCTTTCGCATAGATCAGTTTCCACTGCATATGTACCGGTCATCATGCTGCGCTTCCATACCAGATGGTCCAATCTCTGGAAATGTCTGCTTGCTACACATCCCCTGTTGTCTGTCCCCTGGTTAAAAAGTTGCACGACAAGGATGTACAACGTTAGCGTACATGCAGCCCCCTTTATTCTCCTTACGATGTACTTCTCTCGGTTCCATCCTTCTCTTTGACGAGGATTTACCCGGAAGAACCTGGCTTCAAGACCTACCGTAGGTACGGGGTTGAAGTTCAAGATTCGAGCAGGTAGTGTTGAACACAAGGATGTACTCTCTGGCAAGATGGGGACGAAGATACTGTGAATGATTCGATAGACTGTTTAAAATGTTAATACTCCTCGAATAAATCCTGTTAGTGACATCAGAACGCTGGTACCATGGGACCTGTTCACAAGATTCAGTCGCCTGGAGTCGGAACCCAAAGCAGCTGCCTTGTTGTCCAGCTCCTTTTGGGTTCAGCCTGCTGTTGATGATCTAGTTAAATCCTTCCTGGCTGAAATTTGGAAAACTTGGAAAGACAAGTCAACTTACTACTTTGGATTAATCTCCCCTTCCTCAGGTAGCGGTCGTTTGTGCTTTCTCTTCATCTTACTCAACCCGTCATTGTTTCTAGCACCGTCCAGCCAAGTCTATGATCGAACGGCTACGGCATGCGGTTCCTAATGAATATATCTTCTCTCGCTTCAGTAATTTTTGTTTACATCAAGTTTGTGTGGGTTAGTTCTTGCAGTGAGCTGCTATCCACTTTGAACTACTTGAGGAAGTGATTCTTTCGTTGATAAAGCTACCCAGACCATAGAGAGATCATCGGCGCTTTACGTTACCCTATTTGAATGGAAGGTACAGCAAGTTTGTAGATTATGTAGTAGTTTACCATCTATTATTGATCTGTGTAGCTACTGAAGTTGAAGCTCAGCATTTTACATCTGAACCTCCTCCTGGAGAATAAGCCCACTGTTCGATTCCTAGGGTTTGGAATCATGGGCTTCGCTGTGGCACGCAATTCGATTAAAGCAGGGTAACCAAGAAGGGAAGACATTCTTCGGCGTCACCCAGATCCACCAGACTTCACTTTCGGTATGCTCTCACATCCAGCTGCAGCGGTTAGCCTGACTTGCATAACATCACCTTTGATCTTTCTGCCAGATTCATTTAGCTTGCAAGTTGAAGAATCCCGTTAACTTGTTATGTATGAATACAAGTTTTATTCCTAACTAGCAAATTTGCCTGCGAATGCTGACTAATTGCAGATTGAAGTTACCCTTAGAGAGGATCGTGTGGTGAAAGAACTGGGACCGGACAAAGGGTTATTAGTGCATCGTTACCTTGATACATATTCTGATTATGCACTGAGGATAGATCTGTACCGTGTAACATGTACCATGTCTTGGGGTTTACGGTCCATTTAAAGCTTGAAGACGTTTATTTCCATGTTTCACACTTCAGAAGCCCGTGTATCCCGATGATGGTAGTAATGGTAATGTTGTTTTCCTACTGCTTATTGCGTCGTTTAGGGGTTCATATGTGTTCTTTTCTTGGGAACTCGGTTGTTGATGCCTATTGGTTACATAGCCTGATTCATTCTCCTGGCAACACAAGTACGTTGACGTATCCACAGTTGATGCAGAAACGTCAAAAACTATTGCCGAGGCTATCAGAGCCACTGGTGCACAATTCCTCGAGGTATATTTTGCACAGGAGGGTGTTTTGCCAAGATTACAAGTAACTTGCTGCTGTCGTCCTCTACAAATATCGTTTTGGTACTTCAGCAGATTAAGTTGTCAAAAGTAAATTTGCAGATTTGCCCTATGGAGAGTGGGTAATAGTTGTTAGTTGTACATTCTTCAGCTAGTCTGAGTTGTTGGGAGGTGTTCATCTGAAATTTGGTCTCTTTGCTTGAAATGAAAAGTTTTGAAGCAGGCTCATGTTTCTGGTTCCAAGAAGTCTGCTGAGGATGGTGCCTTCATCCTTTTTTACGGAAGGTAAGGTCGACAAAAGATATTGTTATTATTCACTTGTCACTCGTTTTCGAGTCTAATTTTTTTGTCTTTGGATCTATGGAGATCACAACAATGAGTTCTATAAGAAATTGAAGATGATACAAAGTTTCCTCGGACGGTCACTTCTTCCGATTTTACCGGAAGAAGTGAAGAAAATTAACTCATAGGGAGACACTCAGATTTTATCATTTATGACTTGATGTTGGGTTGTTCATCTCGATTAGTGAGCTAAGTTTTTTGTTCTTGATTTCACTATGATCAGAGAGTCATTATCTACGCACGGGAGAAGATCTCACGTGGATTGGATTGTTGTATCGCGTGTGACGAATGAAGATGAGTTACAGAAAGATCAATTTATGTCAATAATTCATTTTTACGATTAAATTTCTCATCGTTCTTTACGAGAAGAATTCTAAACTGTTTGTTTGGATTTTATTGAAGTCTAGGTAGTCAAATATATTTGTAAAAAAAGAAGAATCTCATATCAGATGGTATGTTTTACCGGTGTACGTGATTTTGAATCGCATGAAAGGAAGTTTGATCACTTGCGAAAAAAATCAGAGATATATTGACTATTGCGAGTTGGATCTAAAGATTATTGGAGCCAACAGAGTCAAGAAAAAAGACCGTATCGGTATCTGAAGAAAATTTGAGAAAAGAAGAAAGTTTTCAGATAGATTTTTTTAGATTTTTTTTGTTCTCATTTTCATCTTTTTGGATTCGTTAGAGTCAAGTTCAGATTCTGTGAAACTGTTATGAAGCTTCTTGTTAGCAAAGAGATGTTTTTTTTACTTTGAATTTGCTTCGGTAGTTTTAGCTCTAGACTTGAGTTCGAAGACTTATTTTAGGAGGTTGGGTGCAGATTACGGACCGTTTAAGTCTGTTTTTCAGTTTTGTATTCATAGAAAAAAATGAGAATGTATATCAAGTGAGAGTTAGAATATCTTGTGGAGTTTGTTCTCGTGATCGTTTCTCTCTCTCCTGTCTCAGTTCAACACACGGTATCTCCACGATCAATAATCTTACATTTTCTTGGACAACCTTCACATAAACTATGATACGATAATGCAAAGTGTTCATCAAAGATGACATCGCATCTTGTGAGCATCAATCCTTTGAGAGGGTCTCCAAGACGATATGTCTTGGAAGTATCACTATAGCTCACAAAGCTCACAATCAGTTTTAGATCTAGTGTTGGACAATGTTTTATTTAAAACATAAATTGTTGTGTTTGATGCTTCAGTCTAAAACTTAAGATCCATAGCTTGACTATGAAGCATACTACGGACAACCTCCACTATGGTGCGATTATCTCATGCATCAATGTTGTTTTGCTCCGGAGTGTAAGGTGTACTAGTCTCATGACGAATACCATGCTCACTCAAGTAACTTTGAAAGTCTTCGTTAATATACTCTTCGTCATTATCTGATCTCAGTTTCTTCATATGATTGCATGTTTTCATCAAGACTCGCTGGTAAAAGAGACGAAAAAAAGAATACTTTTGACTTCTCTTTGATGAAGAAATTGAACATGTAGCTAGTGTGATCATCCTTGAACAAGATGAAATATCTTTTGCCATCAAGTGGAGATACATTCATCATTCCACAAATGTCTGGATGAAAAAAAGCTCCAAGTTGATCTGCACGAATGTTTAGACTGTGACATGGAAAAGATTGTTGGTGTTGCTTTTCATAGATGGAACCGACACAAATACTAGATGTCTTTGGACTACATGTAGGTGAGAGACTTTCAATTGCTTATTCTTTTGTCATTTGTTGCACGATGTCAAAAGAAACATGATCAAAGCGACGATGCCACATATTTAAATTTGTGACAAATAGTAAGACAATTGAGCTAGATAAATTTGTCTGAGATGAACCACTTGTCTTCACAATTGTGCACAAGAGCTGATAAGATCATTGTCAAGAGTGCACTTCATGACAACCTGATCCGCTTCATTTGTGAGGGTGTATCGCGACCCTCAATCTTAAGATCAAGCACAGACGTGAATAACAAAATCCTAAGTGTTTGACGTGAACAACAAAACCCTAGTGGACTTGCGCTAGGTTGTGAAAGTTGTGAGTATGACTTAACGGCTTGTCCGAGAAGTTGAGAACAAATGAACCCTAAGTGGTTCTCTGAACCAAGGTTGAAACATTATGTTAGGACGTATGAGCTTATCCCAAGGAGACCCTAGACGAATGATAACCTAAGGGGACAAGTCAGGAACAGAGCGAAATGCAATCCGAGACTTAAGTCTAAGACTTGGATCCGAGACCGAGTCTAAGTCGTGGGTTCAACGCAGACGGACGTTGATCCGAATCACAAGATCTCAGTCTGGTGCTGAATAACAGTTGTTCAAAAAATGCTAAAGTGTTGGAGCTCCAATAACGTTTCGGGTCGTAGGCAGAGCTCCATGTAAATCTCGAGACAAGTAAGATGTCATTGGAAATATCTATGCGATAGTTTTTTAATGATTTTAAGAACTCTTTCGAACTGACATCGGAGCTGAGAATTATGACCGATCTTGTGATTGGATTATGGTATAATTTTCAGAACCAAAGAGGAGGACGGGGCCACTGATCCCTAAAAGTATATACAAGGGGGACTCGATCTCTGGATGGACCAAAACGAACCCTAGACAAAGCGCAACAATATTACACAAAGTAAGTAAACAAGCATCAATGACACATGAAGTTTCAAGTGGGTAAAGAAGTATGATTGAGTACAAAAATCTTCACCCTTATAGAAGGAATATTAAAGAAGTTCTCATCCAAGTTTGCGAGACTCTTTCTGATTTTCAAGAATTTGCATGCAGATGTTTATACTTTAGACTTTCCTCCTGAGTGGTAATTGCATCCGATCTTCCATGTTTCTTTATTGAAGTACTTCAAGGATGAGTTGCGATCGGAGCGCAAACATATTCTCAAGTCTTAATCTGAGTCGTGCAAGTCAAAGTGGAGTACGAGATGAAGATCATTTTGCTATCACGGCTAAAATTCAACCGAACTGAGTACTTGGTCAAATGGCATGGATACCATTTGAAGGAAGCAATGTGGGTCCCAGAGGAAGATCTAGAACATGTAGGCAAATATTAGACCTCTTCAAATGGCAACAAGGACAACAAGAGCGTTAGCATGATGAAGACATCTCCTCTCAACGAAGAGTGAAAGAATGACGAACCATACGAGTAGCAACTTGAGATGATTTGGACTGATAGACTTTGTATCTTTGACTTGTATTTGTGGAAATAAAGAAATTGTAGGATGAGTCACTCGACTCTAGAGTTCGATGGAGAGATTCAAGGGGTATGAGATGATGGTTGGGTCAGTTCTAGGGCCGGTTTCGGTCCAGATTTGGACTGAAACTTACAACTTAAAAACGATCTAAAGACTAAGACAAGACTAGAGAACAGACGGTGAGTTCGATGTTGCGACCCTCAGTCTCAAGATCAAGCGCAAACATAAACTACAGAACTTTAGTAGACTTAGCTAAGTTGTGAACGCTATGAGTAGGACCTAATAGCTTGGCTGGGAAGTGGAAAGCAGATGAACCTTAAGTGGTTCTCTGAACTAAAGTTGGAACACTGGGTTATGACATAAGGGCCAATCCCAAGTGGATCTTAGACGAATACTGACTTAAGAGGACGAGTATGAACACGACCAAAATGCAAGTCTAATCGGACCGAGACGTAGGACTGGTGTAGACGGGCGCTGGTCCGAACTATAAGGTCTCAGTCTGGCGCTGGACCACAGTTCACTGGATAAATACTAAGTGTTGGAGCTCTAGCGACGTTTTTGTCATGGACGAAGCTCTAGGTAAGATCTCGAAGAGAGTAAGATATCATTGAAAAGGTCTCGGCAAGAGCTTTCCAATGATATAAAGAACTCTTTGAATTGACATCAGAGCTGAGAATTATGGTCGGTCTCGTGATCAAGTTGTGATATAATTTTCAAGGATCAAAGAGGAGGACGAGGTTGTCGATCCCCAGAAGTATATATGAGAAAGACTCGATGCTTGGGTGGGCCAGGACGAGTCATCCCTCTAGAGTTTTGCGGATGGACTCAAGGGGCATGAGGTGATGGTTGGGTAAGTATCAATGGACATTTCGGTATAGACGTGGACGTCTAGACTTGAGAGCAATCCAAGGACAAGGACAAGACTAGAGAATGAGACGGCATGTTCGGTCATCATTCGAGAGTCTAGATCCATACGAACATCATAAGCGGAGTCACTAGGTGTGCTAGAGGTACAGTTTAGGACCTTGGACTTTATGAGAAGTCCTCGCCAAATCACATTGTGACTTGCTCATGTTTTGAGATTGACATAGTCCGGTCTAGTTCGAGACTTACAGAATGCTGAGCTTGAGAGTTAGGGAGACTGTTCGACTCTTGTCCGGAC
This sequence comes from Asterella californica, assembly GCA_036924285.1. NCBI lineage: Eukaryota > Viridiplantae > Streptophyta > Marchantiopsida > Marchantiales > Aytoniaceae > Asterella > Asterella californica. The sequence continues at coordinate 42,741,682 of JAYKYS010000001.1, forward strand.
CAAACGGAGTAAATATAAGTGGTGCATAAATGGTAACGTGTGATTGTGATTTGCAAGTTAGCGTTGTGAGTTTTGTGATCTACTGAGCAAGAGCTTCCGTTGATGCAACAAGGCGATATGTGCACAACAAGTGGTATCAGAGCCAACGCTTCGATGAGCGAGAGCTCGAGGTAACGACTGAAGATTAGACGCTTGAGGAGGATCATAAAATACAAAGTGGATCAATGTTTCTAGGTGAACGCTTGGAGTGATGACCGACGCGAGATAGAGTTCCAAGCGGAAGTCCAAGACGGTTGACACCAAGATCAGATCTACTCGAGCTAACCTCGAGGTACGATCAAGGTACGATAACTGACAACCTTCGTCTCAACTTCAAAGAATTCTTTTACCAACTACGGTATTTGTGCAACAAAATGAAGTATTGCCAACGGTGCCTAATGATTCAGGCGCGAGAAGTCAAGGAGGTTTATATGCAGAGCTCATCAAGATGACGAAGATCATGCAGGAGGGCATGATCTCTAAGGATAAACATATCGTCGAGCTTGAAGCAGACCAAGGGAATTCCTCATCTACTCAAAACTTTGGAAGACAAATATGTCGACGTTGTTTTAAGACATTGGACGAACTCGTAAGGTAAAGAACTTCTTAACTAAGTTAGACCTATACTTTGAGGTGCAATAAGCTAAGGAATCTGACAAGGTGAGAGCGGCAATTACGTTCTTAGAGGACCATGCATTTATCTGATGGACTACATACAAAGACGAGCATGCCTTGACCGTCTCGGCGCTTGGTTGGAATGAGTTCAAGGAGTTGCTCGTGAGACGATTCACTCTAGAGTATCAAAAGATTCGACATGGTGTTGAGCTAGTTAGGTTGAAGCAGACGAAGACCTTAAATGCTTATGTGTGCGAGTTTAGTGTTAAGTTGGATTCGTTCTCCAAGTGGATTGAAGAGATCAAGATATGTATATTTATTAGAGGACTCAAGTCCAGCTCGGAGAAGATTTTCTTCTGAATGCCGAAGCTACCAGAGACAAGTGCCGAACTTCTGAAACTAGCGGAGCGGATTGAAGACGACGAAGTTCAACAACAGAGACCATTTGAACCACACAACATGGACAAGGTTCATAAGAAGAACAAAAGCTTCAAGCGACAGTGGATGGAGGGTGAGAAGGATCAAAAGGACTCTTCTGCCTCTATAGCAAACTGGTAGCAAAGAAGGTTGAAACCAAAGGGACAAACACCTCAGATGGGCAATGATTCTAAGTTTACTTGCTACAACTGTGACGAGGTAACCATATTGCTAAGGGGTGTACGAAGCTAAGGTTAGTAATTGTAGCATGAATACATTTGTTGCAAAGGACTTGTTGGAGGGCTAGATGATTGTGACCTTATGAAATACGAAGAAGACTCCAAGACTAATGTTTCTACAAGCCAAAATTGCTAATCGTGATGATACTTTCTTTGTGGACACAAGAGCGACCCGCTCCTTCTTAAGTCCAAAATTGATGAAGAAGTTGGACTTGTCTACCTCCAAGACAGACAAGTCTATTCATGTGCGTTTTGTCAATGGCAAGATGTACCAAACTTCTGAAGTGGTCTTGGACGTACAATTTGTGTGTGGGTTTGTGTGTGGGAAGTTAAAGTTCACAGAGAACTTCACGGTGCGCGAGATGGATCACATCCATGAGGTTTTGGAAAACACTTTCTTGGATAAGTTGAAGTTGAAATTAGACGGAAACCTATGAGGTTGAGCGTCAAAGTTAAAAGGTGGCAGTTGGGAGCGAGGCTGATCCAAAATACGGGAAAGATTGATGGTTTCATGACGAATTTGATCAAAGGTAAAACGTGGACTTCAATGACAGAGTCATGTGTTTGATGCGGATTGCAAATTCGATGATGAATGACCAAAAGTGCTTCATGAAGTGATTAAAGAGTTTGAGGATATCTTGACAGATGAACTACATGTTGAATTATCTCCAAGACGGGTGGTGAACCACAAGATCGAGATCTTACTAGGGTTAGAACCACCATCCAAAGCTCCTTATTGACTCAATCAGATAGAACTAATTGAGTTGAAAAGAGAACTCGATGAATTATTTAGAGCGGGGATATCTTTGAACAAGCAAGTCATCTTATGAAGCCTCAGTTCTTTTGTCAAAGAAGAAGGATGAGAAGTTATGACTCTGTGTAGATTATGATGCGCTCAATAAGATGACGGTGAAGAATAATTCTTCCTTGCCAAGGATGGATGACATGTTTGATAGGTTAGCGGGCGCGAAGTACTTCAACATGATAGATTTGAAGTCGAGATATTATCAGATATGGATAGCTGACCTAGATGTTGAGAAGACCACTTGTCGAACCAGATATGAATCATTTGAGTTCGTAGTGATGTTTACTCTACAACGCTCCTTCGACATTCAGCACACTGATGAACACGATTTTTCGTGAGAAAATTGACGAGTTTATCATCGTTTATATCGACGACATTTTGATCTACTCAAAAACTTTGGAGTCGGATGCGAAGCAGCTAAGGATGGTGTTGATGAAGCTACTGGAGCATAAGCTGTTTTCAACGTTGACAAGAGTGAGTTTGGTTTGGAGCACATTAACTTCTTGGAACATGTCATAAGTGCAGAAGGAGTCGACTCGGATATGCATGAGGTGGATGCGATTGTGACTTGGGAACCTCTGACTACAATGAAGGGTATGCGACAGTTCTTAGGACTAACGCAATTCTACTATAAGTATGTGAAAGGATTTTCAAAGACATGAAGTCGCTAACGGACTGGATGGAAAAAGATGCAAATGTAAGTTCCGAACAATCAAATCCATTTTGTCAATGACACCCATTTTGAAGTTGTCAGATTTTGACAAACCATTTGAGACGCACACGGATGCGAACAACTAGATGACTGACTGAGTGTTGATGCAAGATGAAAAACCGATAGCACACAACAGCAAGAAGTTATATGAGACGAAGAGTCAATAACCGACTCATGAGAAAGAACTATTTGTGGTAGTTCATTGCTTAAGGAAATGTCGATATTACTCGAGACTTCACAAAACTCAAGTGTACACCGATAATATTTCACTCAAGTATTTTGAAACACAAGACTGGATCAGGCCAAAGCAACTATGGTGGCATGATACCTTGGCGCTCATGAAATTAATCCACAAAGCAGGAAATGACAATGTGGTTCTGGACGCCGTGAGTAGCAAAGAGGAATATCTTGCATCGTCCACATAGATTTTGTGAGCTATGTATCATAAGGAGTCAGACTTGGAGAGACGAATATGTGAAGGTTACATGGACGATGACCAAGCAGAGGAATACATGGATCTGTTTCTATAACTTAACTATATCTATATCTATTTCTATTTCTATAACTTTAGAATGTAAGATCATGGAACGAACAACATACGAAGAAGTCGTCAATACAAGTTATGCTTAAGAAAGATCGTGTCTTTCATCCCTAAGTACAACCGCAATTGCACTCATCGTAATCTCTCTTGCAAAGACCCGTATGCATTGATAACCATTTGTTCACAACTAGGTGTGAACCTTGGACCTCTACCTTCCCAATCCAAGTCTTAGGAGTTCTCTCACAACCAACAAGCCATCTAAGGTTGTTGTATAGATTAATGTAAAGATAGGTTGATTGCCCTTCACTATTTCCAGTCTGCATATCTTAGACACATCATATCCATTTTGGCTACTACAGATTCCTATTGGTACTCTTTACTACAACCTATGTCTCAGAACTTCAATATCCACAACCCAACCTCCTTGTCACTTATTGCACAATTTAAACTACAACTGACATATTTTTCTCATTGTAGACTAGTTTCACGAATCCAGACATGCGACGGCGTTCAACTTGACAAGCACTACAACACGATGCCTTCATATTTCATAGGTCCAATTTTTCCTCTTTCAAGCAGCGGTCCAGCTTATACAAGGTCCTAGCTTAATCTAGGGTGCTACTAACCAAGGGCATAGCTTAACTAAGGGCTCGAGGAGACAATTCTTTGTATTTTTCTGATAACACGTGCGAGTCAAGAGGTATTTTAATATCTTATTTTTTTAAACTTTTTAAAATACTTTATTTTTACTTTAAAATTTATTTAAAGATTACAAATAGCTTATTTTTCTTTTATCAGTTTTTAAAATTTTTGTTGAAAATAATTTGAAATAATTTTTAGTTACACGTGTTTATAACAAAAACTGTTAGTGAATTCGAGCCTAAGGGGCACCTAGCAAAGGATCTTGCTTGCATTCTAACTGCATATAACGCACATTTTCTACAAACAAAGCAGCTTGCAACACGACAACGTATTGTCACTCCGTGCTTATGGGTTCTCTTTAGATCCAAACGCAACTATTGGTTCTCCTAACACTTAATGTTTATAAAATAATTTTACTTTAAGTTTTAACTTACTCTAAAATTCTTATCTAATATATATATATATATATATATATATCTCTATAACCTAAACAAGAACATCACAACAAACAGTGAAAGAGAAAATCAAACGATATCCATAAAATAAGCACTGTCTCCCCTGCCAGAAGTGCATGTTGCATGCATATTCACCTCATGTACACTTAGAAATCCAGAGCTCCAATTAATTTATGCCTTAACCCTTCAGACTATAAAGGTTAAGGAATAAATTAATGTGTATGAAATGAATAACCAAGCTAACAGAGTTCAGAACAAACTGACAAAAACTAAGTGTCTACATTTTAGTATCTAAAACAGTTATATGTTAGATGCAGTATTACACATGTAACGAGAAGAAGAAAAACTCATAGCTGCAATACCTACAAGCATTCTCATATAAAATATTCAGTTTATGAATCATTAAATTCTATTTAAAAATCTTTAATTTATTACCTAACTCATCTAAAAGAAATATTAAAACATAAATTAAATACCATGCATATTTCCCTCTTCCTAACTTGAAAGAGGGTGAATATATATATATCACAAGTGAAAAAATAACAATGCCAGTAGGGTGAATATATGCATGCCACAAACTCACCAACAGAACATGCAGGTTGCTACGAGGTTGCTACACATTCCCAACTTCCTGACCTCGCATTCTTTGCTAAGAGAATGCACAAGTTTATCATAGATTTTACCACTTCATTCTTCTTCCGATTTAGAGTTTATGATTCTACATATCAGTATATACATATACATATCTACATATACAACTACCATCAGTTCTTGGATTATCCTGCTATGCGCATAGACCGATAATACGTTTTCCCGGTTACCAGCCTGTAAATTTTCCCGGCTCCTGGGAAATTCGAATATTAACCGACCTTTTATATTCCGCTGCCGGAAGATAAAAGGAAATCTACTACATGGATGGAAATCTACTCACTATCTATAGCAATGAATTCCGCTTATCACCAGCTCGGAGCTGACCTCCAGCATGTTCTACCGCCGTGATCTACTGCAGGCACATTACTGGCGAACATTGCCTTCGCTTGTCTAAAGTAGTGGCAATTCCACAGCGTGCAGGGAACATTCAGCTTACTCATCGAGAAGTCTGCCGAGAACAGTGTGCAGTTTAGAGATCATCGTTATTTTTCCTCGTTATTATTGAAACGAATGGCTACATCAACGATAAGGCCCGGCAGTGCGCTTCTGCGACCCATGGCACAGCTACCGTCACCTGTGGTTGCTGCGAGAAGAAGTGCAACTCTAATCGGACTGCGCTGGGGAAGCTTGCTGACCGGACAGCAGCTTTCTTCTCGAAGACCTGGACACTCTCGCACTCGCCCGGACACTCCAGCTTTGAGTTTTCCCACTCGGCACTTGAATGTTCGTGCCTCCTCCGATACAGGTACTTGAGGGCTGTTCGGGGGATATCTTTCTTTGTGGCAGTTTATCGTTTTGGCCTTCTGATTCTTCAGCATTCTTACGTAAAATGCTATGTCGCCTCATGTACTCCGCAACCTTACACGCATTGTAGATTCTAAAGGACCTATAAAGCATCTACATCATCCTTCTTCTTAATTATTGCTCAGGTCTACAGATTAGTAATTCATGATTCAGTTCACTTCGCTCAATGTATGCTTTTTTTTCGCAGCATTTTTGCCAACTCCATATGTATTAGGCCTCAGATATAATGGAATCCATGCACTGGATGATAAGAGATCCTACTACATTTCTGTTTGGTGCAATATGCATTTGGTAAATTCGGCCCTTCCATTTTAGCTCCTTTGTATACACGATTCACCCTTTTCTTTAGAATGTTTGCTCAATTCTAGACCTCAGTTTTGCTGATACATTAGAAAGATCATTCGCATAGATCAGTTTCCACTGCATATGTACCGGTCATCATGCTGCACTTCCATACCAGGTGGTCCGGTCTCTGGAACTATCTGTTTGCTACACATCCCCTGTTGGCTATGCCTTGGTTAAAAGAAATCGCGAGAAGGATGCACAACGTTAGCTTACATGCAGCCCCCTTCATTCTCCTTACGATGTACTTCTCACGGTTTCCTTACCCGGAAGAACCTGGCTTCAAGACCTACCATAGGTACTAGGTTGAAGTTCAAGGTTCGAGCAGGTAGCCTCCCATTGAACACCAGGATCATGTTCATCAAGGTCTGTACTCTCTGGCAAGATGCGGACGAAGATATTGTGTATGATTTGGTGGACTGTTTAAAATTTTAATACTCCTCGGAATAAGTCCTGTTAGTGACATCAGAACGCTGGTACCATGGGACCTGTTCACAAGATTCAGTCGCCTGGAGTCGAAACCAAAGCAGCTGCCTTGTCGTCCAACTCTTTTGGGGTTCAGCCTGCTGTTGATGATCTAGTTAAATCCTTCCTGGCTGAAATTTGGAGAACTTGGAAAGGTAAGTCAACTTACTACTTGGATTAATCTCCCCTTCCTCAGGTAGCGGTCCCTTCTGCTTTATCTTCAACTTACTCAAACCGTCCTTGTTTCTAGCACAGTCCAGCCAAGTCTATGGTCGAAAGGCTACGGCATGCAATTCCTAATCAGTATATCTTCTCTCGCTTCAGTAATTTTTGTTCACCTCAAGTTTGTGTGGGGGTTGTTCCTGCAATGCGCTCCTATCACATTGGACTACATGAGGGAGTGATTCTTTCGTTGATAAAGCTACCCAGCCACAGAGAGATCATCGACGCTTTACGTTACCCTATTTGAGAGAAGGTACAGCAAGTTTGTAGATTATGTAATACTTTACTATCTATTATTGATCTGTGTCTACTGAAGTTGACTCTCAGCATTTTACATCTGAACTTTCTGTAGGCCCATCGGAGAATAAGCCCACTGTTGGATTCCTAGGGCTTGGAATCATGGGCTTCGCTATGGCACGCAATCTGATTAAAGCAGGGTAAGCAAGAAGGGAAGGCATTCTTCTACCTCACCCAGATCCACCAGACTTAGCGTGTGCTTGAATCATGTACGATTCCATGGCCGTTCGGCAGAGAATGCATCCATTTAACTTATTGCTTCATCTTTTGCAGGTATGATGTGACAGTGTGGAACAGAACTTCGAACAAATGCGATGCTTTGGTTGAAGAAGGGGCAAAGTAAGTGCTACGTTCTCATAAGACCTTGCTCCCGAAGTCCACTTGGTTTCTGTTTCTTAAAGATCAGAACTTGTCGAAGCCCATGATACTGGAGAAGCTGCGAGGACTTGTTCAGTAGATAATTCTTTAGAAGCGACGGGCACATGACCGCAACTTCTCTTGCAGGTCTGTCTTCACCTAGACGCAGCAGATAGCAGTACGTTCGTGAATGTGACTCCTTATGTATTAAGTTCATCCTGTGCTACAGGTTTGGCGTATCACCAAGAGAAACTTCTGCTACATGTGACGTCACGTTCGGAATGCTCTCAGATCCAGCTGCAGCGGTTAGCCTGACTTGCATAACATCACCTTTGATCTTTCTGCCAGACTTCATTTGGCTTGCAAGTTTTAGAATCCCGTTAACTTGTTATGTATGAATATAAGTTTTATCCTAACTAGCAAATTTTCCTGCAAATGTTTACCAATTTCAGGTTGAAGTTGCCCTTGGAGAGGATGGTGTGGTGAAAGGACTGGGACCGAACAAAGGGTTATTAGTCCATCTTTACCTTGATACGTATTCTGATTACGCACTGAGGATAGATCTGTACCGTGTACCATGTACCATGTATTGGGTTTTACGGTCCATTTAAAGCTTGAAGACCATTTAAAGCTTGAAGACGTTTATTTCCATGTTTCACACTTCTTGAAGGCCGTATATCCGAATGATGGTAGTAATGGTGATGTTATTTTTCTATTGCTTATTGCGTCGTTTAGGGGTTCATATGTGTTCTTTTCTTGGGAACTCGGTTGTTGATGCCTATTGGTTACATGGCCTGATTCATTCTCCTGGCAACACAGGTACGTTGACGTATCCACAGTTGATGCTGAAACGTCAAAAACTATTGCCGAGGCTGTAAGAGCCACTGGTGCACAATTCCTCGAGGTACATTTTATACAGGAGGGTATTTTTCCATGATCACAAGTAACTTGCTGCTGTCGTCCTGTACAAATATCGTTTTGGTACTCAGCAGATTAAGCTGTCAAAACTAAGTTTACAGATTTTGCCCTCTGGAGAGTGGGTAATAGTCATTCGTCAGCTCGTCTGAGTTGTTGGGAGGTGTTCATCTGAAATTTGGTCTCTTTGCCTGAAATGAAAAGTTTTGAAGCAGGCTCCTGTGTCTGGTTCCAAGAAGCCTGCCGAGGATGGTGCCCTCATCTTTTTGACGGCAGGTAAGGTCGACAAAGACGTTGCTATTATTCACTCGCCTACCCAAAGCAGTCCAGATTATGTAGTATAGTCTTGTTACTTAGTTCCGTAAATTAAACATCAGCGTTGGACCTTGTTCAACCTTGTGCAACCAAGATGCAAATCGCCAGACTTCTGGAGCAATTTTGAGTTGCATTCGACTCTCCAGTCCATGGGTTGTGGTCTATAAAATGGGTTCAATTTATTAAGTAATTGTGTTATATTGATATAACCTTCTGCTTTTCTCGCACGTTCGGCGCAAGCAACGGGCTTGCGCCTTTTTTTAATATCGGATCTTCAGTTGTAATTCCGTTTGATGTTATGTCGGTGTTGTACAGGGGACAGATCTCTCTTCCATCAAGTATCACCACTTTTAGATGTCATGGGCAAGGTGGGGCATATTACTTAGACTTGTCGATGAGAACCTTGTGCATACCTCAGTGCATCTCGGAGGTTGAACAAAGGCTTGGGGGTTCTTGCAACTCACGACGTTCTCTCCTTGTTGCAGTCAAAATTCTACTTAGGTGATGTGGGGAAAGGAGCGGCAATGAAGCTCGTGGTGAACATGGTTATGGGCAGGTGACTAAATTTATTATCCTTATCCGTACCAACATAAATTTCTTATCTTCCTTGAACATGCCTGATTTCTAGACAGGCCCTTGCTCTCTCCTATTGCACACATGCGCTTCTTGTAAGATCTATTTGGCCTTCGGTCAGATGTGAGATACCATACGTGTTGAGATTTGGTGAAATGTCGCACAACCATACGACATAAGCATATTCTGGGCGTCGTGCGGAAGTACCTGCTGAGATTTATCTTGTTTCGGTCTCGCAGTATGATGGCCTCGTTTTCAGAAGGGTTGGTTCTTGGTGCAAAGGTTGGACTTGACCCAGAAACTATTGTTCAGGTAAACGTCCGAAGACTCCGCTGTGATATGTGGTCTTGTAAATCGTCTAGTATTAACATTCTGGTTTCCGAGATTGTCTCATACTGTATGCTTTATGTTTATCCTGTCATAAGGTCATTGGTCAAGGTGCGATAAGTGCGCCTATGTTCGCACTGAAAGGGCCTTCCATGGTGAGGAGTGCATACCCACCAGCATTTCCTCTCAAGCACCAGCAGAAGGTAATCCTCGCCTTCCCTTTATTTACATTAATGTACGAAGTTCACTCATCCCGGCCGTACTTGTACTTCACGAGTGACCACCAAAGCAAGAGTTGAAGTGTTGGTGTTACCAGTTTAGAAGACCTACTACCGAACCAGCATGACTTCAAATAATCCCTGGGCTCCATCTGCAGGATCTTCGGTTGGCCCTGGCTTTGGCCGCTGAGGTTTCTCAGGAGATACCTGTGGCTGCCGCTGCCAACGGCTTATTCCAGCAGGCTAAGGCAGATGGTCGCGGCGATGAAGACTTTTCTGCAGTAATTGAGGCTCTCAAGTCACAGAAGGATATCTGAAAGAAAAACTCAAATTTGTCTCTCATAGGAAATAAATCAACGTCAGCACGTAAGACGAGATGTCTATGAACCATAGCGGACGGAGCCATCTTCAGTCTGTTGCCGGGTCGCGGGAGCCTAAGTATATGTTGGAATCATGTAAATGTACGGGAGAAGTTTTACCCTCCGCTATTCGCATGCGTGAAGATGATGAAATGTAACATGGGCGAAATTGCGTTCCATGTGTTCGGGTATAACAATATCCTTTCATAGTTATAACAACATTTGTTGTACCATATCGAACATAACCATGATGTATATCGATAGCAATTCAGCTTTTGTTCTCTGGGTTTAGGGTTTCTCTCAATCTTCTCGTGTTACCTCAAAGTCTGTCAAAACAGACTTTGCATCGAACAGCGAGTAAAGACCAAGATATAACAGGGCGGGCGTGTATGTGAGCAACTATTCTAAAGATGAAGCTCCATTCTTCGGTGAGGAATGGAAGTGTTCTCTTGGTCCAATACATTCTTCAAGCGGAAGACAAACTCGAACCATGCATTACTAGTAGGAAGCAAAAGTCTCAATTGGTCGCAAGCTTAGGTAAATTTAATAAAGACCATCCATGTTAGTTTAGATATGGTTGATTATTATCTAAGATATTGTAAATGTACATTGAGGTGGTTGTAAAACCGGCGAGTGCATATATTAGGCAGAGTGCCTAAACATAAACATACATTGTGAGAGTATATATAATACATACATAATATATGGATGATATCATACACATACATAAATGTATTACAATAATTAAAGATTGTTATTCATTTCACTATGCGAAGCGATAATAAATAAACACTAAAGGCGAGTCACATCCACTTTACTCACCAAAGAATCCAGGTTGCATTCGCAAGACTATCTACCATAGCAAAGAGCTTGAAAGTTCAACTTGAAGAATTGAAGCTTACAAGCTTTACTTGCGAAGTATACATTTAGTGGTGTTAACTGAAAAATCCATCCTAATGGCATTAACGGCTCTACCAAGACTAGCCACTATGCACTCGATCAACATAATCATGGTGTTAAACTGACATAACAATTATCGTGCGCATATACATCGTTACACAACATATTTCATTGTCAGAGGTACACCAGACATACACATAACACATGGATGACATCATACACACAAGTGTATCACAATCACTCGTTAACTAGCGGTTAGGTCTCTCTAATTTCAAATAGCTCCATATCTCAACTACGTGATATACATCTTCGTGCGTGCAAGGATCAAGAGATCGGGTGCTATATCACCCCATTGTTAGTCACATGTCTGCAAGCCATATCACAATCGGTTATCTCTTTTATATACATTGAGGACAAACTCGCCATTCAGTAGGAACGACATTGAGAGGTGGAGTCAAACACGACATGTGTCAAAGTCTCAAACAACTATCACACATCAACACATCAGACTCACGTAACATACATATCAAACCCGTGCGTACAACCGCTAAGCTTAGGTCAATGGTATCATCGATGTTTGGAAGATGACATGACGTGCAATTAAGTACATGATCTCTCCAAATAACACCATCACGGTCCTCTAACATGAGTACTCCAAAAGATAACACCTCACGCACTCGTAAAATAATACGTCTTATGGTCACATCTAACGTCATCGATGTATCTACTGCAAATATATATAATTGTCAAGACGAAATCTGCGAATCGACGGTTGATAACCTCCTCGTTGAATAGTCGCATATCACAACGTGTCTCTATGCTGAGCAATCGTTAGGTTCTCCGAAATGTCCCAACTCGTTGAGAACATGCTCTCACTCACATATCCGGATCATCAAGGTTCAACACCTCAACAGAATCACGACGAATGACCAAAGATAGATCTGGATCTCCATCATACAATAGAAAATACGATGAGGAAAAAGCCAAAGACGCTTGTCGATTAAAACGATAGTCTATAGCCAACCATGATAACTGCAAATCCCAATCTCACAAGTGACCCTTCTGCAACCCATACTTGCGCAATCTTCTCTTCACAGTCTGAACAACTCTTTTCGCCGAACCATCCGTCTCAAGATGAACTCGAGACATAGTCCAATGATCAGTTAACGCTTGATCGCACAAAGCATAAAACTCACCAAGAAACTCTGTACCGTGGTCCGTCAGCACTTCAGCGTGCTCCAAAATAACTCAACACTCGATCTAAGAATGCATCCGTTGTCCTCTCACTCATCTTGTCGAGTAATACCAGCAACTCAATCCACTTGGAGAAGTGCTCTATCATTACCAACACATACTGGTGGTGAAATACAGTCAATGATAAGAGTCTCGTAAAATCCAAACTCCAAGGATAATCCAACACCATAATCATTAAAGGGTGTAACGGTGGACTAGAAGCGTTAAATGATAATCGTAGTCTATCACAAATCACACATCGTGCAGTAAACTATTGCACGTCGATGTGCATACCACGCCATCAATATTGTTCTTTGGAGTAAGCTATGTGTATGCTTCACTCCAAAATGTCTCAACTCCTCATGGACATGTCGTATAAACTATGCCCTCTAGGATGGATGTGGCACTATCCGTACTCTCTTGTCGTCTCACACTCAAAGTACATGTCGTCTCTCTTGTCAAAATCTCTTCGCTCATTGAAGATGCGATCTCGCTCTTTGGCATTTACTGTATCACCACATCAATACGAGATACTTCATTACTGTCACATTGTCATGGATATCTCGTTGGTTTAGAACATCATCTCCATACTCAAGATCTGGAGACTCATCATTTATTCTCTGACTTGAGAAAGATACGACTTGGTCTTTCATACTAGAATTCATAGTCAACACACAAAAAAAGCAGATGCGTGCCACCCTGACACCATCTCCTCATCAACCTTGTCATGTCATCGAGCTCCAGTCTGATCTTGCTGACTCGTACATGGATTACGATTCAATCCATCGGCATCTAGGTTTGCAACTCCAAGTCTATGCATTACTTGGAAGTCATACTCCTGTAAGATCAGAACTCATCGTGCAAGCTTCTCTATAAGCTTGTTGAACTTCATCAATCACTTGAGAAGCTGGTGATCAATGATGAGAATAAAAGGGTTCTGAAATAAATAACATCAAAAGTGTGCAACATCTCACACTGCAGCCAAACACTCCTCCTCGTGCAAACTATATCTCGTCTCTGCTGAATTGTTTACGACTGACGTACGTCACCACGAACTCTTTTTCCTCATCATCATGCTGAGTCAGCACTGCTCCAAGTGCCAACATACTCTAATCAATGTGCAGTTAAAAGGGACGCTCCCTAACGGGTCTCTTCAAGATGAGAGGAAATGTCAACATATCCTACAAAACTTCGCTTTTGCTCGTCTCCTCACTATCACTCTGGTCCACCTTCATCAACTTGGTCAATGACTTAACAATTGCACTAAATCCTTTTATCGACAATAGAAGTTTGTCAAACCAACAAATGCTTAAACTTGACTCACATCTATGAGACGTGAGATACGTGCAATAACCTCAACCTTCATCTGTTGAACACTCAACTCATCTGGGTAGATGGTGTGGTCCAGATACTCTATCAACTCTTGGAAGAACTTGCACTTCATAGGGTGTAACTTCAATCCATAACTCAAACACATCTTGTAAGTGTCTCTCGTGCTCTTCTATTGTATCACTATAGACTAAGATGTCGTCAATATAACATCAAAGAAAATCCAGTCATGTTAAGATCTTATCCATCAACCTTTGGAACTCAGCAGGAGCATTTTTCAACCCAAATGATAAGAACCGCCACTGATGTAAACAATCCTTGTCGTGAGAGTCAATTCTCTAGAATGTTATCTTGGACTTTCTTCCTCTCTCACCGGCAATTGATGACACTCTGCTCAAAAGTCCAAAGTACTGAAGACCTTCACATGCCCCACTGCATCAAAGATCTCCTCAAGTGTTAACATGGCATACTTATCGAACTTCGTCTGCCGATTGATAGCACAGTAGTCTTCACACATCTGTCTATCCGTGTAGTTGCCGTACATATCTTTCTTTGCTGACATAACTATGACAGATGCGTACTCTCCATGCGACATCTCCACCAACCCAACCTCAAACAAGTCTTGAGTCCTGCTCTAGATTAAGAATCTCTCCATGTTACTATATCTGTAGGGACGTCAAAAAGTTGACGTGTCACTAGCCAAGTCGATCTGTATACATGATACACAAATCTTTCATATTGAAGGTAAAATAATTCAAGTCATAGTTAGAGTTGGTTGTGTTTGTGGACAGAATATTCAAATATTGCAAATGTGAGAATCACTATTTTGTCTGTTGTGCATAAGATGACAAGTAAGAGAAAATACTCTTTTGTCTTATGTGTGACTGAATTTTATTGGTTGTAGAAGCTTAAAATCAAACAATCAAGAGTTTTGTTGACATTTTTACTCAATTATTTGTCACTACTTTGTCTTATAGAGAGCAATCGGAGATTTTTTTCAAAGATTCCTTTATACTTATAGAGGATAATAATTATTCGAGTGAAGTCAAAGATAGAAATATCTATCTTTGATTTATGACTTTTATCTTTGACTTAGTCTCGATAAATTACAATAAATCAATTTTATCGATAATTATCGTGGTAAATCTAGAGTAGTATAAATAGAGGGGTTGTGTAGTGATCCATCATCTTCTTTTTCCTTGTGTTTTGAAGCCGTTAGACTGTATCTTTATAAAGGGTGTGTTTTCATCTCTACGTCTCTATGAGAGTTCTTGCGTTGAGTGAGAGAGTGACATGAATGTGTTTGAAAGTAGGAGTTAGCTGTGTCCTCATAGTTCTATGATGCACCTCATCCAAAGACATCAGAGGTCAACCTTAGGTGAGAGACCGGTAGTAAGCTTGAGGGTCACATTACAACTAAAGACTGCATTGCTCTGTTCTCATGTTACTTCATATCTTAACATATGTAGATCTGTGTCTCACCTTCGTCTTCATCACATAATTGTGATGTATCACTACCCAAGTATCAATATGTGTGACGTCGCTTCTTATATAAAAAAAGTTTTGCTTCATTGCAACATCTCCAATACATACTCAAATATCCGAATAAGCTTCATACAACTCCAACCGTGAGTTGTTATAGCTCGTATAATCCAAAACTTGTTTCTTGTACGTGTCTTTGTTAGGATATTGATCTTGGATTTATGATCAATAAGTGTTACGACTAACTCATTAGCTCTTAAGAAATCTCTGAACTCTTCGTCTCTCCTATCTCATAAGCTTGGGTCCAATCTCTGACTCCTAAGTATCCTCTATCATCACGCTAGAGGTAGAAGACGAAGTCGTTGACTGCTATCTTGCAGCCTCTGGAGCAGTTTTCTTTTGCTCGCCACCAACAACCTCCACCTCCATTGTGCTTAAAACTCATGCAGTCATAGCTGCAAGCTCCACACTCTCTCCTAGTACATCTCATGATGTCAAAGGGGTGACGAACTTCATACGCCTCGCTCCTAGTCTTTGTCTCCACCGACCCGGTAGACAAAGAGCTCAGAAGTGTCTGAGCAATAACATCCGTCGAGCGCATCCGATGCTGCTCAGCCAATCCAAAGCTAACAATCCAAGTCAAGCAATTCAAGTCTATTGCTTGAGTCAACACCTAACGACTTGAAGTCTCTGACATCAAAGCTATTGTCGCCGTACTTGTAAATAAACTCATCGCTCGCTCTCTCTCATCGGCATTGGATTCCACCAACTACTGTAATTGACCATCCTACACAAGTCCAGGTCCTCCATCTCTTTAAGCATGTGACATTGGAAAGCTCAACAAAATAGACAACCTTGTCCTAAGTCGTCCCACTATGTTCACCACTATCATGGATGACCTATCGACGACGCTCACTACTTGAGATCGACGCCTTGCATCCAAGATGTCATCAAACGTGAGATGCGCTGGTCGTCTCACTACATCATATGCGCTTGTGCACCTCTCTCTGTAACAAGTTTGTCCATCACAATCGTGGATGATGTGCGCGAGATCCCACTCTAGCTGTATCCAACAACATTCTCTGTCCAACCCAAGACCACATTTGACGCACACTCGTCATCATCTGTGCACGAGCATCATCTAACAAAAGAACATTCTCCAAGATGTATGTTGAAGAATCCACTTGATGCATCTGGAGATGCCGTAAGATTCGTAACATCTCTCAAAACATATTAGATCGCAGGTCATGTAAACCTTGACTTATCCCAACACACGTGTGATCCTGACATGATCACTCGGCTATCACCAAGTGAATGGTGTCAACAAATGTGAGATCTTATGCTCTTAGTAGCAAAATATTTGACGATAATGCTTGTTGGTATCATCGGGTGGTTGATATGAGCAACAACTCATGATATCTCTATACCAAAAGTGTCACATGACGCAATGAGATACATCTCACAATCTCATCTCTCTCCACATACAAGTATCATTGTACTCGTATGTTTGCCTGCAATATCGCAACTAACTTGTGTTGATCTCTCCAAACAGCTCCAGCACAACACATTCTCCTCTGGATATTGCCATACAATACGAGTTGTATCCAACAATGATAAGATAATAGAGCCAGTAGTATGAACAACGCTCTACTTCTCTACCGACGATACAAAGGCTTCACTCCAAACTTACTGCACCAACCGATCAGCATACTATTCCAACTCTCCACTCGAACTCCATAGTGGAACATCCAAGGTAGATGGTACTACTGGAGTCATGTTAGGCATGTCTCCCACCTCCTCAAAGACCGGAGTATCCTCTGTATGGATATTGTCCTCTAACAACTCACCCGGTCAAGTGATGATTGAATTGAAATCTTGCAATGGACGCCATCATCTTTGATGTAGGCCTCGCTGTCTCAACTCTAGCATTGAACCGCACTGGTAAGCGGCTCACTTGTCTCTCACGAGACCATCAACCTGATCTATAAGGTGTTATCTCCGTCCAATAGTCGACCATGAACCTCATAGAGTATAACACAACATCTCCAACCATAAGACTCTGTGACCGTAACGACGGCCTTGGTCTTCACCATAGAGTCATCTGTGGGATGATCTAGTCAAACTCTCATCCTCATCATCTCGTGTGTCATGTGTAGAGCTGTACATGTGACCCCCCTAGAGATGTCTACAGCTGGAATGGACATCTCTTCATCTTCCTCAAACCCAAACCAATGCACACCGCCTTTCTCAACATCAACGATTGTGCTCTAGAGTCTAACAAGACTTGATACACCTTCCTTGAAGGTGCCACCAAATAGAAGATACCACTTCTATTGTCCAACAACACTGCACTTGGTGCCAAACCAGCACGGTCAATCGACGATCTAGCGGGTAACTCATCAAACTTAGCAATCGCTGCAAGTACCACTGATAGTCGTCTTGATCTTTGACTCCATGGATGCATCTATCATCTCTCGCTGAACCACCTCAGTACTAAAGATAACCACATCCTCGCTTTCACTGAGCGTGACCGCCAATGGAACAATAGAGCCAAGTTGAATTCCAATGCCCTCATATTCATAACTGAAAATAGTGTGACTCGTAGAACTGCTGTAGCCATCTTCATCATCGGGTTTGACATCTCATCCATAGACGTCGAGGGTTGACTAGCATCACTCTCTTTCATGGATGTCGATGCATCTAACTCCACTGCATCATCGATAGGTCGTTTAGGAACTCTAGACGTGGTCCTCAACGCCTCTGATAACATGAATGACTGAGAAAGTCTGATCAACCTACCAACCTCCCTACGTTGTGGATCCAACTCCGCCGACACACCTCGTGGCTCAGAGGTACGTATTGCACCCCAAGTCACTATCGCAAATGTCTCAATCTACGTCACATGAACCATGAAGTCAAAGTCAACTCCTTCATAAAATGTGAAAGTCTCTGCTCTCGAACCATATCTTTGCTGAGCCATAGCCATACTAACTATCCTCTACTCTAACTGTTCAATTCGAGTAGTCATATCCGCATCTGACGTCGTAACGAGCGATAGACCGACTGATCCTTTCTCGGTTGCTGGACCTCTATCTCCAACTCGACCACCACGGCCTCCTTGAGCTCCTGCATCTCGTCCATGATCAGTCTTCCCTTGTAGTAGTTCGGGATGGAAATCAAACAACGATCACTATTGTGACCTGGTCGTCCATAATGCTCACATGAGACATCCTAGACGTCTTGTAACCACCTCTCCTTTGTGTGCAATCTTTGTGATTATGAAGACCATCACATGTTCAGCAAGGACTTGCCTACTACTGACTAGAGAAGGACGGCATGGACTTCTACCCACTAGGTCATGAACATCTCCTTGGGATCGTGACTGTTCAACATGATCCTTACCACCACGCTGTTGCGTAGCCTGTGGTATCCGAGAAGAGGTGGTCACCTCATGTGACGCCTCCTTGCTGAACCCATCAGTCACCATCCTCTCTTCCACCATGTTGAGCTCAATCTGCTCAACCAAACCAAAGACAACCACCAATGTCGGTGCGATGTCTCTAAAGAGAGTCGTGTCTTTAATTCTCTTGCGCAGTTCTCGGTCGAATATTTCATACCAGAACTGAACTGTCTGTGCCTCCGTTACCTCATGCAAGTATACATCTCGAGTAGACTCTAACTAGTCTTCCGCTGGAACTCCTGCAAACTCCTCAACTTGTCGGTCCGCACACCTTGGTAGTTTTTCTCGTACTACTCCTTGCTCCACTACTAGTGGACGTACCGCTGGTAGTAGGTACTCCGTCAATCGTGGATGTACCATTGCTACTAGCACTCGAACTCGCAGATGCTAGATCTTCCGAAAACTGTCAAGTAGTGATAGAAATATAGTTGAGAGACCAATGTTGTCTCCACAACTCAATCTTCACGTTGTAGTCCTGCCTGAACTTATGGTAATCATCCATATGTGGTCCCTCCAAGTGTTAGAACAAACCATTCCATGTCATGAAATATGTGAACAGTTGTGAGTTTCGCATTTGCTGCAGATCGCAACAACTGTGGAACTCCTAGATGAAATATTCAGCTCAATAGTGCCCACCGTACCTGAGTATCGTCGAGAATCCTTCATGGCCTTATAGATCTTGTCCATGTCTAGCAACAACGGTGTGGTGACTATGTGTATCTCCAACCACGTTCATGTCTGAATCGATGTCTTTTGTCAATGAGACCGATGCTACTTGTTGATACCTCACACCACTTCGTGTGAATCCACTGCTTACTGAGCTGAATCTCTGCCGGAACTCCTATGGACCTCCGTGATGACAACCCCTATGCCAATTGTGAACACCAAGCTCTAATCAGAGCGTCAAAACCTCGTCATCACACGTGATGCCAATCTGCCTAACCCCGCTCTTATTAGGCTCACCTATCTTCTACTGGGACGGTCAAGGTAAGGACAACATGTACTTGTCATCACCACAGTCAACTGTTAGTCTGCAAGTCCAACTTCACCGTGAGAGAAACAGAAATAGTTTCACTGGTCCGCAACTCCAGCCTCACTGTCAACAACACACTAGAGTGAACTCACTCGGGAAATCAAACGCCAACACAAGCAAACGTGACGCACAAATAAGAAGCAGAATATGGAGGGGTTCCAACCACAAGAAGTCCAAATGATAACGCTCTACATTCAAACACAAAAATCAAACCCAGCCTCACCCAGACTGATGTTTTTTCTTCGATGACCACATGCACAATATATGACCACCAACTGTTATAAATTGTACCTAAGGTCACTAACTAGATGTCCAAATCTCTAATAGCTCCAAAAGTCTCTACGTGGTAGCTCCACTAGCTCTACCCAAGTCAACTGCCATCAACGTCTTTCATGCGTATCTCTACGGCATAGACAAACACAAGCGTAACTACAGCTTTTCTAGTACTATGGGGTCGTCCTACTACTCCTCTAAGAACATGCGAAAAGATTTCCTACCACCTTAAACAAGTCCATAAATACTTGCACGCATCCTTAGAAGACACCAAGAGTTATTGGTCTAGTGGTAAAGCCAAAGATAAGAGCTAAATAGTTAAGCATCTCCTTCATGAATAGTGTTGGGATGGATGATCTGATTTTACTCACTCGCACACCTTAAAATTGGGCTTAGCTTACGCGTCTTTGCTCTTCGAAACCTCTATACTCTGCTCTACTTAGAGTAGAGCAGCAACTCGGGACCAAACGTGCACAAGCAAGAACACATACAAACAGCAACTTCGAACAACCCAACAAAGCAAAAATCTGCCAAAATACAGACGCAAGCAGGTTTACGTCAGATTTTTGACAACCCGTGACCTTTTTTCTTTTATAACTCACTAGCTCCTTCATCAAATCGAATGGTTTTTGGTGCATTGGAATCAACCTCCCAGCGCGCACATACTACACTTGTCGCCATCAGAAATTATCTGACGTCCACCGACGCATCTGTCTATTCTCAAATTGATCCAAAAATCTATCACAAGATATTTCGGTAGCGCTTCTGCACTACCCCACCACCAATTCGACCAAGAATAGATCCACACACTACTAATCCGAACAGCGATCAAACAGACGATAAATAAAAATCACTCCGCACACGAGTGCACCCGCAAATCAAAGGTACCAACGATCTGCACACAACGAAGATATCATCGATAGAAATCCGTGACCTGAAAGCACTCAATAAGATCTCACGACTTCAGTTCTTCGAGTAATAAGGATTGCTACTCACTTCACCATGTCAACCGGCAATACATAAACACTAAAGTTGAGCCACACCCACTCGGCGCATGAGAAAAAAAGATGCGCTCACCAAGACTATCTACCATAGCCATGAGCTTGAAGACTCAACTCGAAGAATTGAAGCCTACAAGCCATACCTGCGAAGTATATCCTTAGTGAGACTAACCCAAGAACCGGTCCTAATGACACTAAAGGTCCTACCGAGACTAGTCACTCGGTCAACCTAGCCGAGGTGCTAAACTGATGTGACATAGGTAGCAGTCAGAATACAGTTTGTGACAAGAGACGAGGAAAATCACTCTCCACGTCAAGGCAGATTGAAGAAAAGAACAAGCAAGAGGTAATCCTTCAATCGGCTAAGCAGTGAAGTTGTATGCATTTACCTATTTTTTTTCTTTCATGAGTTTGACAATTCATTCCAGATGTAACTTTCAGGTTGTTCCAGACAAACTTCAGGGCAAAGGTTGTTCCTTCTGGGTTTGTATACTGGCAGATATAATTCATAGGATGATGAGGACAAACAATTTCAAAGGAAAGGCTATTTTTCTATGGGTTTGTATATATATATATATATATATATAGCTTACAAGTTGTTCAAGAGAATTCGTTGCAAAGGTTTGGATGATTGCAAATGTAATCTAAAGGTTGTTCAGTTTTCACTGGAAAGGTTACTTTTCTCTGGAGTTGAAGATGTAATTACACTTCGTTCACGATCATTCAGTGCAGAAGTTTACTCTTCTCTGGGTCGGTTTAGTTGCAGATGTAATTTATAACTGCTCAGAGCACTTATATCGTACACATACTAGTGGGCGAAATCCTTAACTTATCATTACAGGATAATGTAGGCATTTCACGGTCTAGATGCTTCTGTACACGATGACCGCTAGAAGGAAGAACTATGAATCTTCTAGCTATTCTTGTACGGAAACTCTCAGTTGTGTATAACATGAAGGTTATTACTTAGCAAGAAACTTTGTATTTGATGACTTTGAGTATCATCTTTGCTCTCTAGTATGTGGCCTTATGTTTCTAAACTGACATGCGTATGAGTGCAGATCAACGAGCCTTGATGTACTTTGAACTTGCCGGGAAGTGTGATGCTTCACACATCACGAAAGGCTTGAACGGTTAGGCGTCAAGCTCGAGCCCCGGGTGTGGCAGAATGGTGGAGAAAACCTAGAAAGCAAGAAGGAAAAAAATTGCAAAGCTTGACTGGGGATATTGGGGGCAAACTCCGATGGAAAGGAAAAGCTCAAGCCACTTGAGCTTTGTGACGAGTTTTCAACCAAGGATGTAAGGATGGAGTTCGTGCCTGACAATGAGGTATTTATCTTGAACCTGATGACGAAATACAAAACAGCGGACAGTGCTGCTGCACCCCACAACCATAACCGGTTTCGAGGATCATACCAGTTTAATCATTACTTATAGTGGATCCAACCTATCCCCACGGTCAGACGGCAGGCTGCAATGCTGCCCTTATCAGATTTCATGTCAGCTGGAGATAGTTTGCTCCTCCACTTCTGATGAGCAGCGGGGATACACAAAGTTACACAAACTGAGCTCTTGTGGATGCGTCGGTCGTTGTCTTCTGCCTAGGGGAGCAAATAACAAGAATTGGCTCTTTATGTGGCCTTTACAATGTCTACGCTTAACGTGTCAGTGTAGTCCGTGGTTGTGGACGCCATGGTTTTCTTTACCTGACGAACCCCTGGCTTCGTTTTCGTTTTCCTTTCCCGGATGTTTTCAAAGAGTCGGTGGATGGAGGTGGCAGCTTTATAATCAGGTTGATTTGAGACGTTCCACTGCTGTACGGGCATGTCGTGGAGTCGCCCACATTTGAGGGTTTTGAAGCAATGAGGTTCAGTATCCTTGGCGTGTTTCCTCGTGTGGTGGTAATTCAACGAGCGATCGTCTGTCGGTCGCCTTCGCTGCGTTTTAAAGAATATCTCCTCAGATGAAGTCGGCCTTCGCCATGCATTCGGCTTCTTTTCTCTCAAGTAGTCGAATACTTGAAATATGCTTGCCGCTCGTGCGTACGCGGGCACGTTACAACTATGCCAAGGGTTGAGAGGCACATCGTGTGTCCGGGAGCAGCTTATGGTGGTCATGTAATGAGGTTCTTTATCTTTGGCGTGTTTCCTCGTGTGATGATGGTCCAGAGATCTACCGTCCGTAGGTCTGCGCCCGACAGTGAAATACTTGTCCTTGCTGTGATCGTGGTCGCAGAAAGATCTTGCACATCTTACAGGCCTTGGCTCAACAGATCTTGCGATGTTCGTAGAGTAGACCATCGGCTGCGGGGTCGTCTTGATAATCTTCATCGTTGCTCCTCTTGTTAGGGTTCGCTTCCTCAGCTCAGTTCGACTGTCGACGCTGTGGGATGACGGATTGTGGTGGTGCAACTAAAATCCTTCATCCTCTTTCTTGCTTTTCTTCCTTGAATTTGTTCCTCCCTTCAGTCGCTTCTATCGTCGACGATGAATCTGAAAGGAAGGTAGAAGGCCAAGGTCACCTCCGTGGAGAAAAGCGCTTGTTCGAATGCTTAGCCTTGGGGACGGTTGTAGGTAGAAAACAAGTCCGAGTAATCACCGAGGTTCAGGCGATTTCATAGTTCTCGAGCTAGTGAGGAACGTGCCACTGCTTCCCACCCGTGCCAGTTCTCGTGGGAGCGGACGGACTCCGGAGGGGCAGGGAGGCTGTTAGGGAAAGCTGGAAGGACTCTGACGAACTTATATACAAGAGGGATGTCCGACTCGTGACACAGATTTCGGATATCAGCTGTGTCGCAGAGTGTCGTAGAGCGGATACCGGTGACAGACGATCGCTATTGCGTCTTCGCACTTCCGTTCATTGTCGAGATCGTTAGAGCATCTCCACCGAGGCACTGTTAAGTGCCACGTGGCACTAAATATCCGGTAATCAGTCCTATTTTGGCGTGGTGTGAGAAAGTGCGACAAACATCGTTTTGTGACGGTATATGTGTAGTGTATCGTCTGGGTAAGCACATCCACACTATAGTTCGAACCTATAAGAGGAAAAGACGCATAGTGGTTTCAAAGGGGAAAAACGTGAACCAATAATAACCAACGGATGGGAAGACCCCATCCGTTGAAGGGAAAGAAGGACCCGAAGGGCCAAGCAATAACCTTCCTGAAGGGGAGAACAAAATCTCTATCAGTAGTTCTAAAATCACCAGTCTCAACTATAATGTCGGAGATAAAAAAATCAATATCTCTATCTACAACAGATGCACTTGAAGAGGCATCGCCTACTGCGATTGCTCTCCTGTGAATGGCTCATGTTTCAAAGAAGACTGGGATATGTGATTTCAAAGATTTATTCTTGTGTTCAGGCGAAGATGCTCTTACGTGGAGTTCCGCTGTGTCCACTCCATTTGCGGAGTGAATATTGCTTATGGTTGACACTTTGACTCACCCACAGCTGTTGCCTTCGCAACAGCTGAGGAAGGAAGATATTCACCTCATGTACACTGAAGTGTACATGATGAGAAGAGTTAAAATATTAATTAACTTCTTCGGTAAACGGTGCGATATAACAATTAGGGCTCCGGACTTATATCCCAGGAGCGCAGCAGCCCGTTCTTCATTTATGAATTTTTTCCGGATGAGTTGGTTATTCTAAGACTGATTAACATATAATATTTATGAATTAATTCAATTTTTATAATAATTTAGTAAAATAAATTTCTATAATATTTATACATTCTCCGATAAGAGAAATTAAAATTCACTGTACAATGCAGTGGGGAAGGATATGCACTTCTATGCCACTTTGTCTACATTCTATTTGCATGCAATTATAGCTTATTTGTATGTCATTTGTAAAATTGTCCCATACGGCTTTGTCATAGCATATAGGCCCTTCTTGACTTCAGATTTTAGATTCTTTTCTATTCATATTTTCCAAAGGATTCTTACTTTTTAGAAATTCAGTAGACGAAGATTAGTGATTAATATACATCATGCAGGAAGAAGAGAACGTGAACCCTCTACAAAGATTCAAGCGGCTGCTTACAGTAAACGGAGATCCAAGTTTAGGAGTCAAACCCACGATAATCTGAACCAAGAGAGACGTGTTCTAGCAATAATCTGTCCATAAAAGTTGTATTGTGGACTATACTCATCTCTTAATAAATACGTTCTATGTTCTTATGAACATAGAAGCAGTAGAAGCATAGGCTGCAACAAAGAAGACGCAGCGGGAAGCAGCAGAAGCTCGCGTGCAGGGATTGCTAGCACAGACAGTAGAAGCACTTCGCAAGAAGTTCAACTTCACCGCGGGTAGGAAGCTTCTCACCCTAGCTAGGGAGTGGGATGACGAGTCCAGAGCGATGCTAGTGGAGTGCAAGGAGAGTATGTTCTGTTATCTGGATCGGCAGATTGAGGACTTGAAGACGCTTTATGATCTTCCTTCGATTCCACCACCAGCGACTACATCTTCCCATACTCTAGGACCAGCGATCGGGACAGATTTGGAGAAGGAGGAGTTCGACCTCGCTGTCCACTTGGTAGTGACAGCGTTGGAAACGGAAAAGACTACAGAAGAAGCCCCGGAAGACAAGGTGCCTTCTGGAAGACAGGAAGAAGAGTTGTCTTCCTAGGTGTTTCGAGTGGAGGAGGTGACCTCCTCAGACCACTACGAGGTCACCACAGCTCCTAGTGTCGAACAAGTACCACATTAGAGCGAGGAAGTGCAAGTCGACTCAGCTTCCCAAAAGACGCTTCCGTCTTCCGAAGCCGTGCCAGTTGAGCCAGCCACGAATGTTGAGGAGGAAGCCACCTCAACGACACCCGAGGTACTCGCAAGGCTTCCCACCTTACCAAAAGCCGAGTTAAGAGTTCAGGTAGGAGCAGATCATGAGGAGATCGCACCCCGTGAATTAGAATAGATAGCAAGCATAGAAGACAAGTTGACTTGTCTAAACTTGGTAGGAACCGAAATTGCTATCTTAGGAGGTGACAGTTTACTTGTAATTTTAGATGACTGTCCATGTGGCAGAGTAGGCAGTGCATGAGTAGCAAGACAAATGTCTAAAATCAGGCAGGGAGCCGACTGCATGTGAGGTGGTGGTCTTCTGATAGCCCCCCATCTCCCGGATTGCAAGTGAAACTCTCTCCTACGCCTCAAGGTAGTAGTATAAGTTAGAATGCAGAGTAGGATTCAGTGCGCACTAAACACATTACTGTACACACATTACACCCAATGCTAGAGACATACGAATAGATTTGGATTACACCGGAGGGGTCTGCATTCTCACTCCAACAGTGGATCGAAGATGTAGACAGAGGTAATGGATAATTTAGAGCAGGGAACAGCATCATCGTGTAGTCCTGATGCTAAGCTGATGTGCCGAGGAGTAGGAGCAGGAACAAGAAGGGAGTGAGCTTCCCGACACCAATGTGCCTTCTTCTCGGAGAATGGATTTTGGATTTGAGTGCAGAAGCTTTGTCTGTGTCTTCTAGGCAGCGGATTTCCTCAAAATCACACCCAATTGTGCATGAGAAGCATTCTTCTTGAGTGGCGGTGATTGTTAGCAGTTGTGCAGATTTGCAGCTTGGCTCATCCAGTGGAGCACTTCGGATCCACGTACGGACGGTTCTATGGATAAGTGATCCCAGAAGACAGAGTAGTCGGAGCAGCGATAGAAGAAGAAAGAAGGCTTCTTCTCACAGCAGAAGACGACATCCTCAAGTAGAAGACTGTGTAACTGTAAGCGAATTTGTGGTCTTCTTTCTCAAATTACTACAAGCAGGGATGGCTTGTTAGTCAGGATCCGGACTAGAAGCCTGTCGGAGTCTTAATTTCTCATTCTTATCTTGTTTTCTCCGTTTCTCTTCTTCCCCATCTTCTCTCATCTTCTCATCTTCTCATCTTCTTCTAGTGAGCTTCCGAGACTTCTGTTGAGCTTCCGTGAAGGTGATGTCGTTGTAGTGCTGCAAGAAGACCGTTTCCATAGACAGAAACCTAGGAAGACTACAGGGGGCATACAACCTGTGATTGATCTAACCCGTTGGGACTTGGAAGAGCAATGTGTGACCGACGTTGCTAGTTCGACTTCTACGAAGCAAGGGCAGTCTTCTGGAGGTGTGAGAAGCCGAGTTGAATCCTCAGAAGCCGAGAATTGCTCCAGGAAGACTGTGTTGAGAAGACTGGAAGAAGTGACCTAGAAGCAGGACGCGTCTTCCCGAGCTTCCCTGTAGATATTTGTGTGATATTTTAGGTGGTAGTTGTTTGTTTAGGTCCAGAGCACCTCGTGAAGGGTCTGGAAGCCGTGTGGTTTTGTGAGAAGACGAGATTTCTAGATAAAACCCTAGTGTGTTTGTGTGTTTGAACAGATCTTAGAACTTAGAGCAGTGATACTTTTGTAAATCCTCTGTGAGAACGATACCTTGTACACTAAATGGACAAAAGGAGCAATCCTACGACACTACAAAGATACTTAGCGTTTATGGTGTTAGAGGCTACTTAGTAGCACTTCAGCAGTACTTCTTTGTTGTGACATTGACCTTCGTGGCTCTGTTTTTTTGTTGTTTATCTTTTCTTGAGGTCCCTGACCTGTTTAGTACATGTTATGTTATTTGTCAGGATTATCAACTCTGTCTTGTTGAATAGACCTGAGTTTGATCTCTACCGGGATTGATTTCTACCCGTGAGAATAAAAGACAACCATAAAGAATCAACTTTGTCACATGTTTACTACTTTTGGATGATCTTTACTTGCATCTCTGTGGGTTCGATCTTTAAATTACTACTTTCGAGCATCTTTTGGTTTTCTTGTGTGTTACAATGTGAGAAGATCTCGACATAACGGGTATTCACATACTTCGGAAAGAGTACAAGTGTGGCAATCTGCTGACTAGAAGAATATATTTAATCAGCAGATTAATTTATTACTTAACTCTTTTTAACAGAATATTAGGTAATAAATTAAACTCTTGCATAGACAATATGCAAAGATTTAACTATCTTGCACTTCAAGTCTCAAGATTAAAGTAAGAACATGAAAATATGGAAAATGCTCATGTGAAAATGTTCTTTTGTGTACATACAATCATTGAAGATTGATTTTTTTTCCTGGTTAAATTCACGCAATTCTGTAAAGAAGTTCTGATGACAATATTGGATATTTGATTGATAATGTTTCTTCAAGAAGTATGTTTCAGAATAATTTGTTGTATTGAGTAGACATTATCAGAATAAAAAATGCTTCAATCGTGGTCTGATTCAGTTTGTTCATTATGATAATCTTTCATTTCTTTAATGTTGCGACTTCATCCTCAAATTTCTTCCAGACTTCATTTACTTCACCAGGATTGTACTTAAGAATATATAGAAGTTTAGCAATAAAATTTGTGATTTATGTTTGTTATATGTGTCTTCTCTTGTTTCAGTTGAATCTTTAATTATATTGTTATCATCGTAAAGAAAAGAGACATCCAACAACATTTGCTCTCTGAAGCGAGTTTGATGAAAATAATCATGAATCAAACACAAATATTGATATATTTATTGTAAACTTTTTAGATCCTGAAATCATTTATGCTAATGAAAAATATAAATTTATTGTGGCTCCTAGCGACAGATATTACCATTTGAGTTTATTCAAAGATGAATTTTGTGAAGAGACTAATTTCCCTTGTTTATTTTTTGGCAACGAAAGAAACGAACAAACTGTTTTGAGTAAGGCATATCACAAACTAGCTGCATGGAAATTATTATACAAAATTCATAAATTTGCTAGAAATTTACCAAACATCTTTTTCAAGATGTCCAAATTTTACATCGAGAAAACTGTAAGCATTTCTTTGATTCAAATACGAAAAAGTAAACTACAAGGCTCTCCTTTGACGATGAAACAAGTCAAGGACAACAATTTCAAACAATAACTTCTTATATCATATCAAGTTTTTCCTTGTTGGTTCCAGTTACGATTCACTCTAGACTATTACCAACTCGTTAGATGAAACCTTTTTGTGATGATCGGACAATTATGAAACTTATATTTTTCATTACTTTAAATGCGAATGAAAAAAGTTGAAAACCATTGATGAATACCTTATTCAAACTGAACAAGAACGTATGAAGAAATCTTAACTTCTTCACAAAAAAGCAACTTTTTAGACAAGATCTTGTCATACGTGCACGATATTATAATTTTTCTATTTTATATGTGTTATATAAAAATTCTATAGTAACTTTTAATGAAAATTTTTAATTGTTATCCGATTATTAAAAGATAGTAGTCTCGAGAACTATGGAAACGACCAGACAAAACTCATAAGTGAATCATAGACAAAAGCATATCCAAGACTACAAGTGCGTTCGCTTACTGACTAAAAGAATATATATCATCAATACATAATTAATTTATTATCTAATCTTTTTCAACAGAAAGATTAAGTAATAAATTAAACTTGCTACTATTTTCTATTTTCAAAGGGAAGAGATGAATATAATATACATCCAAAGTCACGTTGTGGCATAGGGAAGAAAAAAGACAAACGTTAATATAACAAAGAAAATCATCAGACACTAGTTGGCTCGCAACTGGTTTGTTTTTGGAAAAAACATGATGCAGAATACGGAGCATTGATTTAGCACATAGAGGCATGCAGAATACCGAACATTGACTTTGGATAAACATCAAAATAGTCAAAAACGTCTAAACTTATCTAAATTAAATTTTTTAATTTAAATTCTCTGAACTCGAGGCCTGTTTCCATGGAGTAGTACACTTGGATGTTTACAAATCATAAAACAGTAAGTGCAGTGGACGCAATGGATCTCATACTGCCATAAAGAGTCCCCTCTATGCTGAGTAAATAAAATTTAATTCGAATATCTTTAATTTATACACTAACATTTCAAGAGGAAAGGCTCGTGCAAAACTTAAAGGGTCTGCATATTTTCCATTTTGTATATATGGAAAATATTTTCCATATTTTCCATATTTTGCAAAATATGGAACAGGGTGAATATTCAAGGAAGTCGCTGAATAAACAAGCTCTCAAGTCATTGGTGGTACGTACTTACCACGTAGAATCTCGATCTTAACTGGAAAAAAAAAGATATTAGTGTTGATTACTTCAGTTAAAATCTGCACGAAGTTCTATGATTTTTGAGAATAATTTTACGATAAAATATAAAATAATTTGAAGTTAAGCATTAAATCTAAATTTTCCAAACCTTCGCTCCTTGTATTTAGAATCTTGGTAACCTATACTTTTCACTTTGCAGTACACTCAGAATCGAAACGTGATCCTTTGGACTATTTAGAGCAATTCATTTCGACGTCCTCTTATAACGTCTTCATCGGAACTCCAAAAGTAATGCGGTTCGAAATGTTGAGGAGTAAATAGAAAGTATTACTATTGAGAACATAAGTATAATATGAATTTGATTTAAGTAATGTCTCAAAGAAATTAAATTTCTCTGAGACATTATGCGAAGAAAAATCTACATCCAAAAAAGTATTTTAAATATTTCCGTAGACTCTATTCCATTTAAAATGAAACTTGTCATCATATATTTTGTAGAACGCAAATACTTTTGTTGTTCTTGTTTTGTGTGATGAAATGTGAACTATGTCCACTTTTTGGATTGTTTTTCCATGGGGCTTTTTGCTACAAACATTGTCGCCTTTCCACATACTAATCCTTCAACGGAAGACTCTACCTCGCGTAGCTACTTACGGATGGAGTTGACAAGAAAGTGCAATAATTAAATTCATATCGGATTGAGCAACAAACACACGTACACTTAGTGACAAAGCTAAAACCACTTTGTTCATTCGTGGAAGAAAGGGTTTGGGAATTGTGTATCCGGGTACAATCGTAACATTTGTGTTCTTTCAAAAATTTCACCAACATAATTTGAAATTTCTTGATTTACTATAGGAAAACAAGTTTACATAACTTAGAATCTTTTTTGCTTATATCGATAAGTTTTATTTATTGTAAAACATTCATCAATAGTATCGTTTGTATAGTTTTTGAGATGAATCTTTCTACAGTACATTAATTACATGCATGAGATACTGACATTTTACAAAGTTCTTGACTTTTTCAGCTTCGTATGTGCATGCACAAATCCATGACAAATATCAAAACTCTCTTTGAGTATTAATATTCGCTAGTGAATCATCGTAAACTTAATTGTTCTGAAATTCTTGTTTGCTTACGTCGATAAGGATATACTGCGGCCCGAGCACCACCATGAGCTAAGAAACAAATCTACCACCTCTCCTAACGGGAGAAACCGTCTCGATTTCTCTGTCAAAGATGTGTTCAGGGCATCTAGTAAACAATTTCGTGATAACAAACTTCCGTGTACGTGAGTTTCCAATCTTCATTTGAGCAAAACCATGTCCTCGACATACTGTCGAGAGGAATTTCTATTTCAGCAACTCCAGAATTCGATGGAGCCGGCGAAGACCCATACAGCAACTGAAGTACGTTTTTCTATTGTTCATGTGTAAAGTGACCGATCCCATTCCCGATCACTTCTTGGTTACTCTCCAGCGAAGCAACTCAATTCTACAGTCGAATCGGCTAACACGCTAGTCTACCATGCAGGGTACAAGAACTTAACGCTGTGCCTCGCCTCATCTAAGCCAGCTATCAGCTATCAACTTACTGATGTAACTGAAATAATAGGAAATGATATTACTGTAATACTACTCTACCGGCAAACTATGGAAAGGCTATTACTCTCGACAGTAGCTCCTAGATACTGATGTTTTACATTCCACTTCGCGAGCTTTAAGGCGCTGATACCCTACTATGATTACATACAAACAATGTGCCTTCCAGTTACAAGATAAACGGTCTGAGCGTAATACGTTAACTAATGCAATACAAGGATCATGTCACTCCAGTCGGCTTGAAATGCGTAGTTGGTCAACAACAATAGAGTAAATTCAGAAACTGAGTCGAAATGATCTCGCCATCAACTGAACTGAAGAATAAAGGGGTTGAAACTTGACGGTAGATTTGGCAACGCTCCCAGACATTCTTCTGTGGTCACCTACATACCAGACGTTACCACACCACAACTTCGGACTTGACGAACTATTGCATCCCAGCAGTCCATTTCCCAGTGGATACAAATTTTAACTAGCTACTGTCAAAGCTGGTTACTGGAGCTAACCAGCTTACGACTTTTGACGTGCTTTCGTTAATGCTCCTAGTCTGAGACTTGCAAAATTGGCTAAGATGTACAAACTATATACTGAAACAATAAACCTGTACGGTTGAACTACAATACTTCTGTTCATGATACAAAGAGAACTCCCTGCTAGACAGGAACTCCACACCACATAACAAACTGTAATGAGTACCATCACTAAGTAGGCTTTCGAAATCATATCGACGCGCTAGCTAGTTGACTCACACTCCGCGAAGCACTTGTGAGTGAGTCTGCTAGAAGAGCAGGACATAATCCTTCCGTCACTAGGTAATCTTACAGAATGAATGTCTAGAACATAGTGGTGAGGGCGACCTTCCAGGTGCTCCAGGACTTTTCAAACCCAAGCTGAAGGGTCTTCCATTTGTTAATTACAGAGAGAGCAACTTTACATTGGAGGCAAAGGTCGTCGACAAGTGGGGCACTCCATTTTAATGTCCATCCATCGCTGTAGGCATCCTGAGTGGAAAATATGATCACAAGGAGTAACCTGTCGACGATAATACAACCGTAATTAGATGGGTAGAGTCAGACAGTACGTGTCAGGTCCAACACAACGTAATGCCAGCTAAGTGGATACAGCAAACACAGCATAGGGAATAACCCTAAGCTACGTCTCAGGGGAAATACCTGCCAACCCCAAAAACTACTTACATCTTCAACTGAACAGTCCCTTGATTCAAAGATATAGCACGAATAATCTTCCAGGCAAGAGCCTGGAAGCTAAGTTTAGCTAAGCCTGTAGCTAAGCCTGTAGCTAAGTTTCAAGCAGTCCATCTACAAAAGATTGAGCTGTTTGCCACAGAGCACTACCTTTTTGAGAATATTCGTCCATGAGAATGGCAGTTCAAATCAAGAACCAAACGCATAAACAGAGGTAACCCGCAATGACCCCGTGAAGTACATAGTAACTGGCAAATAGGGGAGATAGATTATCTGATATCCAAATATAACCCAAGTGGAGTCGCAACTGAGTAATCCGGGGTAACAAAATGTACGGTAAGGCGGGAAAGATACGACGTCCTCACCATGCATTCTGTAGATCGACCCGCCATGTCTACAGCGGCCATGCAGATGACACAGTCAACAACAAGCACCTCGTCTTCTCCAGAAGTCAAGGACGACCGTTCCAATCTTCGGAAATAGCAGTACTTCTCAGGTAGCAGCTGTAGAAACAAACAACGTAAATTATGGTATCAAACTCGTACTTCAAAAGATTTGCAAGAGTTTGTAAATTAGCACTCGATTAAAATGATATTCGGAGTCCCCAAACTTCGATCCGAAGGATCTAAGAAGTGAAGGCCGAGTACAAGGACAAACATGTTCTCGATACGTCCCATCAATTTCGCAAGAGTCAGGATGACCATGAACCTGACGGGGGATGAAGCAGCGTGCACCCATGTAGTGCTGGAGGAGGAGGACTGCAGCTTGTGAGAACATGAATGAAACTAGACCGACGCACCAACTGAAACTGGTTTCCACTCGCATGAAATTGTTAGGGCATCCGAACGTATACAGAGGTATCGCCAGTCGGGTAACCGTCATCCCCAGTATATAGTGAGGATGCAGTGGCTTACGCAAATCACGGACCACATTGGCCACGATTTGTGGAATCCAGAAGGAGTAGAAGAGAACCAAAATATAACGCAGCATGCTGTGAAGTTCATACATGATGAGTATGCCACCTAGCAAGAAACCATCTGCAACCCCACCCATAATTAGGTCATATCAGCGATAAACGCTACTTCCTGTCATGAACGTTTCTTCCCCCCTACACGTCACGTGGAAAATATAAGCATAACGTGAGTAAATAACAGAATGTAACATGGGAAGCTGCCTTCCATTCCTTCCACGCTTGGAGAAGGTCGACTACACAAGAACTGCAAGCACTACTAAGCTTCAAGGAAACAGTCCTCACTTGAGAAATTTTCTGGTGGCACTGATCACTCAACGAGAGTTCTACGATACTGGTCGCTCCTACCATAACAGCAATAGCAAAATCACGATCACCCCGCATCCATGCAGTAAGATGACAGAACATCCACCTTCAATGGAGATAAACAAGGTAACTCACAAAAACGAGAATACAGAACCGACAGCTCACGGCGCATGGCCTCCCAGCCCTCTCCGGAGTTTACAGGCCTCCTTGCTTTCCATATTGCCAGCAAATACCGCATCTCAAAAATGGAGAATATGACGAATTTGAAGAAGGCCGCAGTTGCAAAAGCATTAAATAGTGATTCTGCTGATTCGAATTTCCAGTAAGTTAAATCTTCTGTGAGTTCGACAAACGGTGGAAAATGTTGCTGCCAAACAGTACCTACTGCTTATAGCTCTTCGCAACCGAAGTCCTAGGTTGACGAATCCCTGCTAAACTAAAGGTCACACAACTCTTAACCGGAAGACATACTTTGGCAGGTGTTGAATAAATTTCAGTTGGACAGTATACATCAGTGCTTACCAACGAGAATCCCCGCAGTGAGATGCAAAAGGCATAAGTAAGCATCCATGATGGCTTGTTGTCCAATCATCAACAAAGATACCTTCGCGGCACCCTGCATGGTAAGTTCGCATCAAGTCTGCTCAGAATTCAAAGCTACCCTCTGAAAATCTAACATGACAAAACCTTTCCCTTCGTCTAACAGTGAAGCTAGTGACTGTTTGTTTTACAACCCCCGACCTACCCTCTGAGAAACCGACTTCGCTCATCATGAGCGTTTCCTCCCTCAACAAGAAAGAAACAATTCAGTCCCTGAATAGCAAGCTCTTCAAAATAGATTCTTACAAACTCAATCTACTATTTTCACTGAGCGTCAGGCAAATAATACAAATATCTGTAGGATCACTCTCGCCATGACCGAGAAAGACTCTATAAGCATGCAGACAGTCTCTCATAATCGAAACTCATAATCAAAGCTTCTCTTTCCGTCTAAATTTGACACCAGCTCTCAAGGCACTGCACCATGTTCACTAAAATTTCCAAGCTGGTCTCGACGATGACTATGTCCTTTGCAAATCATAAGACGTCTTCATATACACATAAAACAATACCTACGTGTTATACCTACGATGACGTTTATTTACGAAGTGCGTAGCAGTATTTTCACTTAGACAGTATGCCCTGTTACTATCGATTTTGCTAATTCGACTAAGCGTAGTGCCAGATAGCAAAGACACTAGGAGATGTATGATTCGGGAAGGAAGAGATCATCACCGACTGAGTGTTGCTATGTTCCATTTGACGAATCAAGAAGAGCACCTGAAGGAAAGAAATCTGGCGTACACTGTCAAGGCATAACTGACTGAAACAGAAAAAAAAACACATAGTCACTGCAAGTGTGCACTTGCCAGCGATACCCAACGTATGCCTGTCAAACATTGGGAAATGGCTTGCAACTAAAGAATGTCACCTGAACCAACTTGCTCTTCTCTAAAAAAATGCATGTCTAACCTACCGGCATCGAAACATTTTTCCATCTGCAGCACGAATATATATTAAGGAGTCTACCACGGTGCGACGACCTTGGGGATACAAATGTAACCATCAACGTGTAGTTGACAGCCTTATTATAGTAAACTTCCACGTTCACTGAGGTGGCGTTTACTGTTAACGGTGAGAAACATTCTCCATCATCATCTATCATGGGCCCTTCCATGAGTCCCTGCATCTCACACACCTGGTGTTCCCGCTCCCCACCTGCGTCAGTAGAAACAAAGGACAAAGAAATGTCTCTTTAATAAAGATATTTCCCGCCATCAGGTAACCATATCCTTATACATCTAATGTCTAACTTAGTCAGTCAATAACCATACCTTCACCCGACCTTGGACGGGAATACCTAACAAAGTCATTCTATGTGCTCAAGAACATAATGGTGACAAATATATCTGCAGATAGGAGATAAATCCCAGCAAATTATGTGCTTCTGAGCTAAACACTCCGACATGGGATGAAGATACCACGCTTATTCCGAGTTATGAATTTCCTCACTTTGCTTTGTTCGTCGCATATAAGAGGTCGAGAGGACTGAAAGAACAAGGTACTATGATGACGTACTTTTGTAGTCCGAGACGACAGCAGAAACCTGTGTCACCATTTGTATTTTGCAGTGCTTCCCCATCTCCGCCATGCTAGCTGCAAGGAAAGATCTAATCAGATGCAGACACCAACATTTACCCCCAACATATTGACTTCTAATCAGTCTCCGAATCAGACAGAAAAATTTTCGAACCCTAACACAGGAACCCCACCCTTGAGTACTGAGGACACCCTAAGCCGAAAACAAAATCCGCTATGCTTTCCACTTCCTCTAACCAAACTCAACAGTGCATTACACGATCTCCATTCAAACGATAAAGAAATCTCAAAACAAACTGTCACGGACATCCTCGTCAACTATGCGCGCTATGTGCAATAATCTCCTCGTGACAGATCAGATACTCAAGGAAAACCTGTGACAAGAGCAACACCCAACCGAGAAAGTAAGTAGTCGTAATGGTAAGACAAAGAGAGTTGATAAATCGTACAGCTTCTTCCGTTTCTTCGAACACGATCTCTAGAAGAATCTTGCAACACCTGCGACGAGAACATGCCGAGCTGCATTCATCAGCAACGAGCACGCCAATTACAAGTCAGATGGAGAATACTGTGGGTTCTGTATCAAGGAACCTATACCCATAACTTCCTGGCTACTACTTCTCTGATATAAAATAAGTCAGAAAAACTCGTTTTGAGAAGGTTCACATCGCTTGATTGCATCGGCAGATGTATACAGATTGGTGAGAGATTACAAATCCTAAAATTGGACCTTGGACTATCACTTTCCAACTTTGGATAAAACACATTTCTTATTAACTCAAACTTCTTTCTGTCCTATGTAGAAATTTTCTCCCTGCAGCAGCAAGAACCACAAGGCGTTATTTCTCACTCCGTCGTCCGGGGATCGTTAAATTGATGGTTAAAATAAGTTAAAGTAAGAGTTAAGAACTGGGAAACATAAACTTATGACAGACGCATGTCTACGGGCAATACTGTAGCTATCTTTGCCCATACCTCTTCGTACTTCGCATTCTTCCCAGTGGCAAAAATTACAAAAGTAAAAAATTATTTTGATGGAATACCTTTGAAACCGTAAACTTTTTGGATGACTGATTTGCTCATAAGTTGACTAACCTACATTTGTTCCTTCAGATACTAAATAATCCTGAAAGAATTTTCCAGTTCAACCCAAAGAGTACAGAGACACAACTTTTGCCCGCTTCGTCAGAATCGCTCAAAGACATAATTTTACAACAGAACCCCGAGGATGCCTCCAATTCGTATGAAAAATGATAAATCTAGTTCGTACTCGTGGGACATGCCTGTACCTGACGAGAGTGCAATGCTGACTGGTTATGTCCACCAAGCTTTCTCGTGTTCCCTATCAGGTTCATGCTGAGTGACCCCATCCCCACTTGAATTCCAAAACGATCTTTTACTAATACCATTATTTCGTTGGAGCTTCAGACAATATGCAATTGGGAAGGTAAGCTAGTATCTGTGAGCGTTACAGTCTTGTGTTAACGGAGACCACATCTGGGAGGGGAACAAGAAATCTTACAAGATGGTAAGGGCTCGTTTGTCCCAAGTCATTTCCAAGTTTCAAGTCACTGTCCAAAGCGCTGCAACAAGCATCGAAAATGGAACATTAATATAACTGCTGATTAAGCGGACATCTAAGACACTCAAAGATTACGAGAGAATGCAATGTATGTGTAGAGATACTTTCACCAAACAGGCAGGTCAGAGGAGAGGAAACAAGGATTCCTTCCGGCAAAAAATAATAATATCCGATGCAACTCAGTCGTTTAGGATTCTTGTAAGATTAGACAACCTTGATATTGAAATAGCCCGCGAGAACCTTGTAATGCTCAGGGAAATGAGTACTAGATCGAAACAAACAATGGACATACTTGCTCAGCACCATCCGCAGTTGTCTAAACGGCCACACATACACGCCTTCCATCTTCATTTGCAAGTCTCCGTCGCTGCGGTATGTACCGTCTTGAAGGACGACCTCACCCTGTTCGTATGGTTATTAGGAAGTGAAACTAACCATAAGCTAACCAGAATCAAGTAATGCTCAAAGAAGAATCCCAGCGCTGAAACTTCCACTTGTGGATAGACAAAACTTGCACTACGCAACGGGTAACATGATAAAAGCAATCCACATAAAGCCCCCATGTTGAATACCCTCATGGACCGACTGCTAGCATAGCTATCAGTCTCCCTTCTGGAAATTCAAGCCATAAGACTGCTGGGTACATGTACGATCAACAAGTTCAGGATAGATATATCAGATAGGCACCTACTTGGACATAATGCACGCCACGTATATCCGTGACTGAGCTGGTAAGCTCAAATATAACATTTCCAGTTGTCGTCCGGAAGTCCGAAAATCTTGCAGTGATGTTTCGGACCAGCCATGTTCCTGCAGCAAAAAGTCAGAAGGGCGAACCATTGTAAGCATTAAAACCTGATACTAGGAGAAGACTGAGCTCTGTAACAAACTTGAAAGGACGGACAGCTTAAGAAAATCTCAACTGTACGGGCAAGGCCTTCAAGCGTGAACGAGGATGCCTACCCTTGTACGTTCCTGAAATGTTCAACATAGGATACGGCCCCATACCTCCACTTCCTTCCGCAACAAGCCACTGATCACAAATATCATCGTCACATTTATCAGTATCTAGCCAGCTGGGAAAACATATCGCCGCATTATGCTAGTTCCATCCACCCATACCTGCTTCAAGATCGTTACATCTAACTGGCTACAGGGTTGGAACAGGTGATCTCCACGAGTAAAATCCGACCTATCAATGGCACTTCTAATCCAGGACTTTCTATGTCCACCTCCCATCATACTCTGTCGCGAATCACAAAGGACAGACTGGCTATAGCAGGATACAGCAGAATCATTCGGGAACCCTGAAGGAAAGATCTGCCAGGAGGAAAGCGCGAAGAAAGAACTAGACTATATATAAATGGTTTTAATTCTAACGTTGAGCCTACTTGTCCTCACATTTGCAGGTTTCAGCTAAAACGGATTGTACTCGGCACTATTAAGAACAGCTTTGGACTAACCCCAGTAAGGATTGAGAATAAGGCAGCGGTTAGGTCTTTGAACTGAGTCTTTACAGCTCAAATGTTACAAGCTTCTCTTCTCTGAACCCGGCTCCTGTGTTGAACTTTTCAAACACACAAGGACATTTTGCACCTCACTTCAACTTCACGAGAAGGGTACATTCTCTTGCTTCATGGTTCATTCTACATTTTAGGGTGCCCAGAAAACTAGCCCTACTCCCCATTTACAATCCACATTTCCTTTGCACTGATTCCACGAAATATGATGCTTCCTCCTTTTCTTTTGCTCGCTAACTGTCTCAGCCCCGTGGTTGTCATTCATTCTTGGAACTTCCATTAGGCTGTTTAAAGCTCATCCCGGATACTGTCTCAAGGAAATAAGTGAAAAGAGGTTCATATCCTCGAGACTGAACCTCGAGGATATGAAACCTTCTTCCTACCTTTATGATGGTCCTATTTCTTCTTAGTTCTACTAAAAGAGTTCACCCCGCCTTTAACGACGTTCAGTTCCAATCCCATATATGCCATACCACGCCTCGGAAAGGTTACCGCAATTTGAACATTTCCAGGCTGATCTATTACGCTATCGAAGCTCAACAGCAGATATCAAGCCTTCGTGCGTATTGTGCGTATTATTCAGAAGGCAATCATGTCCTCGAAGTCCTCGTAGTTCAAACTCAAAAAATCGTCCAGGACAATGTTCAGAAAGTTGGGCAAGAAGAATGCTGGAGCTACCCCTAGCACAACCTCGAACTTATCTGAGTCTGCCAATGACCAACGCTTGGTGTTGTGATCAAATGTTTGACGAAACGCCACGTCTTCGCTATCACTGTGACTTCCACGTCCTGTGCTATAGTCTCTCTCCCCATGCGATAATTTGGACCTCTTCACTTCTAACAAAGGCCTCTATCAGGCTAGGCAATTACGGGTCATACGGACAATCCAGACGTTTTGAAAACCAAGAGAGAGAGAGAGAGAGAGAGAGAGAGAGAGAGAGAGAGAGAGAGAGAGAGAGAGAGAGAGAGAGAGAGAACCTGGTCTATCAATGGAGAATGCTCGATGCCCAAACCTTTCTCCTTCAGTGGTCTTACAGCAGCAGTACTTCCCAGCAACACGCACAATAGTCCCAGCCATGCTAATGCTCCTACAACGAATGCTCTCCCCTTACAACCAGGTATACTCAAGCAAAATCTGTTCCCCAATTCTGTGGAAGAAGCTCTGGTTGCGCGTGAATTTCCGGGCCTCAAATCCCGGTCGAGCAGCTTTCTAACTGAGGAGAAAGAACAAAGCATATTTTCCAGCGACCCGTTTTCCTCGCGTTCTCCCTCGATTGAAAACTTCGTCCTCATCGCTCCCTTCCTCCCCCAAGTCTCAATTGTTGCAACAAATGTCTACGGGGTCAGAGTCTTCTGATGGAGCGTCCATCCTCGCGAACTGGCACCACCTCCTAAAATTCATAAATCATTAAAGCGAGAATTTTCACCGGATTCACCCTCTGAAACCGGTTCAGGACAGCAAGCCATCGACGGGCTGCAAAGCCTCCTCATTCTCCATTGTTGTCATTTCACTGCCCCAAGCCCCAACAACCGTGACACAAGAATTAGTGCAGCTTCCGAACATGTTCGCTAGGATGGGAGGGAAAAAACAAAAAAGAATCCTTCTCCCCAAGAAAGTAAGTAAAGTGGTGTGAGCCACACTGTGAGGGATGCGACTCTCCGCTTGAAATCCGGAAAGACAGAGAGAAAGACGATATCCTCACTCCGCGGCCAGCCGTCCTGGAACTCTAAACTTGCGGCTGTACTTTCTCGGTGTCCGTCCGTTCTTTTCAGTACAAGTAAAGTAGTGGCTTTCAGTTTGACAGCAGTTCATTTTTCTCATCTTACACGCGTGCGAGTCCAACAGAGTAGCTTGCTGCTTTGACTCGCCTGTGTCGCTTGTGTCGCCTTGGTAATGCACTACGTACTTCCTCGGCCATCGCAGCCCATAATAAATAATGATAATAATATTTATCTTCATTTACAGACGTGAGAGTTTCTCCACCATAAAAGCTACAAGGTGCTAGGACTGCAATACCCTATTAGTCTAATTAAATCAATCCGCGCACTAAAAGTTTGCGAATCAGTTTCGCTCTAATCAATATCCTTCCCCACGGCCTACACTGAATTTCGTTTTCTCTTATCGGAAAACATGTAACTGTTATAAAAGTTTATTTTATTAAATATTATAGAAAATTAAGTTAATTTATAAATGTTATATGTTAGTCAATCCTGGAGTAGCCAACTCATCTGGAGAGAAACCATAAGTGAAGAGTGGGCTGCTGCACTCTTGAGGGTATAGGTTCGGAGGAGTATATGTCAAGTAGCCGTATTACCGAGGACATTAAATAATGTTCTAACCCTTCTCGCCGAAAGGGTCAGAACATTATTTAATGTACACCTCATGCACATTGAAGTGTACATGAGGTGAATATCCTCCTTAATCATACTAATCAATAACTCTTTAAGAAGCGTGATAGAATCAAAAAGAGAACAAGCGAGAACGAACTGACTGAACTGATATTTGGAAATATAGAATATCATGCAGAACTGAGATTGCTACTATAGAATGACCACTGTAACATGACAACCTTCCATCAGTTTGCTGTTGCAATCCACCACCATATTTATCTCTTGTCTTACAGAAGAAAGGTCCTGAGTGAGTGCTGATACGATATTAGTTAGATGCACGATTATTAATATTTCTAATAATACATCAAAATCTCCCTAAGGAAGTAGAAACCGATAAACATAAGAATGATGAGAAAAATGATTCTTTGATAGATGATAAAGTATATTCTGATAATAAAATACTGAGATTAGAGAAATAATTTTAATCATCAACTTGTCTTCCTTTCTTTGCATCAAACCACAACTCCTAGTATATAAGATCACATTGTTCCAAACCATGGACCTCTTGGAGCTTGCCAGCCGCTGCACATCCACTTGCTCTCCGAACCAACCACTTCTTATGACGGTATGTTGTCTCGCGGAGCTCTGGTTCGCTAGAGCGTACATTTTGAAGATTGATGTTTGCTCGAGACTCTGAGTACCTCGGACATGTGATCAAAATGAGAAATCCACACTCGATAAAACAAACAAGCTCCCAAGAATCTCCTAATCTCAATGGTGTTGGCACAATCTTTCATCCTCCCAAGGGCATCAACCTTTGATAGGTTAGGACATCGGCCAAAAGCTCCAAAAAGATGACAACAACAATCTCTGGAACTCCAAAGCTCGACTTCTCTGCTGAAAGAGTGAGATTTATCTCCTCAAGCCTTGTTAGGATCATCTCCATATCGTGAATATGATCAACCACAAATCTTCGATATCCATCCTCAGTAAGCTTCTCATCCTTATCTTCGACCGCACATCCTTTCATAAGAATATCATCTATGAAAGGTATGGTTTTCTCTTGAATGAATTCTCTCAAAATCCTAATCATTGCATTCTACACATGAGCAACAGAGTTTGTCGCTCCTTGTGATAATGTGCATATATTTACAAGTCCAAGTGGAGTACGCATGGTGGTGAGATCTCTACTCTCTATTGCCAACTGGAACTGATCATACCCAGAGTTAAAATCTCCAATCGAGTATATAGCACGACCAGCAAAAGCTTATGCAACTTCATCTACTATGGGTCCTGATCACATGTTCCAGATAGTCACCTTATTAGCATGTTGCATGTCTTGGATGAACCTAAGAGCCCCATGACTTCTTGGATACGGTAAACCACCGACTCGTGTAAGGTCCCATAGATGGCTCTAAAATACCATACGTATCTTATTGTAACCATGCATAATTAACTATGCTCATAGTTAGAACTATGTGTAGAGTTGACTATAGCGGACCATGGTATGCGAGACCGGATAAGAAAGTTGTGGTGTTGATATTTGTAGTAGTTGATTATGTGGGTTGCATGGAAGTCATGTCATCAATCCGTGTGAGGATTGATGAGTGGTTAGTATGGATTGGGGTGTGCACTTCTCTAACTATATAAAGAAGGAGAATGGTCATTGAAGAGCATTCCACCTTGAGTTGAGTTGAGAGTTCTTCCGTCTACTCGTGAGTGTTCTTGAGGATCGCGATTGAAATTTATGTATTGTTACAATGGTACCAGAATAAAGCTCTTCTTCTGAGAGAGTGGATTAACTCTCTTAGGAGAAAGAATTGCAAAGAAACCTTGTGATTAGATACACATGAGTGTAGAGAAATTTCAAATTTTCAATAGTAGTGAGAAAAAGTGATAGAAATAGTGAAAACTCGAGTTGCTTACAGTCCTTGTGAAACTTCAAGAGAAAGTTGAATCATTTCAACTTTTAATATGTTATGGAGGGAGGACTAAGCTACCTACGACACTTGAAATCTCATGGAGATCACATATAGTTTGAGAGATATGACATTCGAAAACTGAGGGGGTTTTTCCAGATTTTTTTGATTTTTCACATTTCGCTCTCAAGAAGGAGTGTACAGTCATTGCCATGTTTTGAGGTTGTCAAATCTCAAGTGGAAACTTTGCAAGTTTCTAATTGGCAAGATAAACTATCCAAGGGTTCAACAAACACGAGATTTGATCCAAGGAAACTCGAGTTATGATCTCTTGAAGATAAGGGGTCAAACTGCAAAAAATGCAAAATTTGGTATGAAATGAAAAGAGGGATTCATAGAGTTCCAAATTTCTCATTTTTGAATCCTTTTCATATCAAACTCCTCTACATTGCACGTCATCATTTTCAGGTTTATTTGGTGGTGCACTTCGGAGATGCTTTCATGACGCAAGTGATGAACTCACCTGTCCTTGTGATTCTTCCGATCGTAACGTATGCTACTACGTT
Organism: Asterella californica; assembly: GCA_036924285.1. Classification (NCBI taxonomy): domain Eukaryota; kingdom Viridiplantae; phylum Streptophyta; class Marchantiopsida; order Marchantiales; family Aytoniaceae; genus Asterella; species Asterella californica. The sequence continues at coordinate 42,785,912 of JAYKYS010000001.1, forward strand.
GTCGAGGAGAGTCCTTCTCAGGAAGGGCGAGCCTTCTGGCTGTGATAGATCGCGAGATAGAAGCAGAGATTGTATACCAAGACAAGAGCCAAGCAAGAGATCGCAACAGCTGAAGTCGCTCACAGTGACTATGACTATAGATCACTTACTAATCAACAGATCAAGTCTCAAGTCTTAGGAGACATATCCACCTTCAGACACAACAGATAGGAGAATACTGAACTCACGATGCTTTATTTCTCTTCCAAGCACACTCAATAGTCCTCCACATATATCAATTTACAACCTATCTCTACTCAACTCCTTACGTTGATCATCGCAGATGTCAAACAGTCAATTCCCACTCAACTAGTATTTTCTCCAGCAGATTTCTCTCCAGAACCTACAACCGATGAAGATCTGAAACTCCAACGCATTGTATCCCTTCCAACGACAGCTTCAACACTGAAATATCTCAGAAAAACCTGACCTTCTCAGTCTCAGTCCTCCTCCTCCGCTCAAATAATGCTCTCTTTCCACCAAATTCACCTCAACTAAAACCTAATAGGTGAAATTCGGACACCAAACTCTTAATCTCCTCTCTGCGTCAACCTCTCTACTGAAACTATCAAGAATTTAATCCCGCGTCAATCAAGAGTCCCTTGCAGACTATCAAAACGATCTCCTTCAAATAAAACTGCCTCCTGTCCGATCAGAAGAAATTCTGCCTCCAAACTGCTCTCAGTCCCCCAAATACTTGTCCGTCCCTCTGTCACGATCACCCAAATCCTCAATTCAGTTCTCTCAGAAAAAATTGATCTCCCTCAGCCTCCAAACTTCTCCTTCCGCTTCAGCTCCCAGCTCTCTGTAGAAAAATCTCCTCAAAAAATATGTCCCCCGATCTTCAGCCGTCGCAGGTACTTAACCTAAAAGCTAAAGGCCCAGCTTAAGCTGCCCCCTGCTGTCCTTATAAGCACAGTCGCTTATCACAAGCAGGCCCCCAGCTTAAGCTGCCCCCTTACTGTCCTTACGTACAAAACTCTTCTTTCAAAACTGACTCTTTTTTAAATAAAAGTACACAGCTACCTCTGTAAAGCAGACTCCTTCACTGTAAAACGTCACACTGCTTCCTTCGCCATTGCTAAACCGACTCGATGGATAAATAACAGATTGACAAAAGTTTCCCGTGCCCTTGATGTCACCCTGAATATACTACAAGCCATCCAATGTAGGCCGAAGTCCTAACACTTATGAGGCTGCCCCACAGGGCTTACAGCCCCCCCATATGCGCACCAGGTATCTCCCATAGTATATTCAGGATGGCATGCGGAGGCTTAGGCCAGGAAGCCCACGATTAAGGGAGATACCGGTCTCCCGCCCCTAGATATGCAGGACATGGCTGCACACCCAACATAGACTCCCATTCGGGAGGCCAACATGCCGGAATAGGAACCAAAGGCCAGGAGGGATTGATCCTGAGACCACTTCCCTCCTAGGCAGGCGCCCTATCACTGGGATGACCTTTGGTTCCGTTCAAAACAGTTAAATTCTCTGTACACATGCTTTTACTAAGAAGTTTCTCTGTAAAGTCTTTACTAGCCTTTCCTACGCTAACTTCACTATACAACTCCGTTTTCTATGAATAAAGAGTCAAAACTATAGTACTTGTGAACACCTACACGCTCATGCTATCAGATTTTGAGTTTGAGTCACGAGCCAAAATCGACAAATTTCCCTCTTTCATACATTTCCCAGTCTAAAACTCGTACTAACTACTACTTAAAACACTTTCTGTCGAAACTGGAAGCACGAAGTCGCTCTCCTCGCCGAGCTCTGCATTCTAATGCTCTTCGACCTCTTTCAAGGTGATATTTCAGTCTAAGCTAGGGGGCAGCTTGTCAAGCATGGCCCCAGCTTAGCTCCTGCCCAGCTTGATAAGCTATGGCGCAGCTTCCCGAACAAATGCATGTTGAGTGTCTTCTGAAGTTCCGTTTCCGCACCTTTAACGTCATGTACTACGACATTCACCCCCTCCAAACCTGCACATCCTCCGGTATGTGCCAACTCTTCCACTAGTCTCCAAGGTTCTCTAAATCGCCGTCGTCTTCTTCAACGTCCCTTTCGTCTTCTTCGGATAGCAGATCTGCTTCGGCATCCATCATCTGTTCTGACTCTAGAAATTCGCCTAGCTCAACGGATTCTCCCCTTCTTCTGAACAACTTGATCCGCTTGCCAGCAACAGGAAGTCTTAGACGTGTACCATCAAGCTCCTTTAAAGAATAAGTAGCATTTTGGTACACTTCTAAGACAACATACGGACCAAACCACCGCCTAGAAAATTTCTGAACTGTAGAGTGCTGATTCTCTAACGTGCTGTCATACACCAAAACCCAATCTCCAGCACGTATGGGCTTCGGCCGGAGCTTATGGGTCTTGTCAAACATGTCTTTGTTCTTGAGACGGGCCTCTTTCAGCTTCTGTTGCGCCTCTATAAGATCCTCCTCCCTATGTTCTAACTGTCTGATTCGAAGTGCCAGAAGTTGTACACGATCCATTTCTTCCTCCCATGGTAAAGTAGCCCATGTAGGAAAGTCCTCTTCTGCTGGCATAATCGGCTTCTGACCCAGCATCAGTTTAGTGGGCATGTACCCAGTAGTAGTGCAATGAGTCGATCTGTCAGCCCACAAAGCAAAAGGAAGCAACCTAGGCCACTGTCTATGTCTACCATCACATGCCTTTACCAGAGCTTGAACAATCGACGGATGCCCTCTCTCACTCTTACCAATCCCTTCCGGATTCATAGCAGTAGTGAGTTTTAGTTTCACTCCGTGTTGGGCGAAGAACTCCTTCGCTTCCGTACCACGCAACTCTCCTCTGTCTGCACGCAATCTTCCTATAGATCCGTATCTACAGATAATATCTTCAAGAACAAATCTACATATCCCTTCTGTGGTCTTCGTCCTCAGAGCTCGTCCTTCCACAAAATTGGAGAGGTCTTCTCGAGCCAACACCGAGTACCTCATATCCCATAACCCAGGAGGCATTGCTACCAAATCAATAACCCATTGAAAATGGATACTGGGCGGATAAGTTGGTACCATGCCATCCCTGTAACGTACCTTTGAATAAAATTGACAGTGCAGGCATGAGCTTACAAAGTTCACCACATCCTGATAAAGCCCTCTCCACCAATATCTCTCCTTCAGTTTTGTATATGTAGTCCAAGCTCCTCGATGTCCGGCCCACAAGGTGTCATGAAACTCCTTCATCAGCCGTTGCTTGGTCAGCTGATCGTCTATAACTCGCAAAAGCGCTCCATCTCTTCTCTTTGGACGTTTCCAAAGATATCCATCTCGTAACAAGTAATCGTATGCCTTCCTCCTTATCTCTCTAAACTCTACATCACTCAAACCCTCCTGTCTGTTCAAAGAACTCAGATAAAATCCAATGTCACGTAACCTTCTCGTGTAGAACTCCTCTTTGAATGGCAGTGGCTCCAGATCCGAAGTTTGCTGACTACACCAAACATCTCTCTTCTCTTCGTTCTCCACCTCTGCAAACATCTCATCCTCATCTGTGTAGCGAGCCCTAGACAACATGTCTGCAACTGGATTCTCTTTCCCGGCAATGTGTTTCAGCTCAGGGTTCAAACTCCGGATGTAAGCAATCCATCTCAACATTGCTATGTCTGGAGTACTGCAGTTTGCTATCATACCAAGCAAGGGTAAACAATCTGTTTCTAAAATCACATGAGCACCTATCAAGAACTCCCGATCTACCTTCATAGCAGTAACAGCTCCCCATAGTTCACGCTTTACTTGAGGATAGTTACGTTGTCTGTCTGTCAAAATTTGGGCTCCAAATCTAGAAACAAACCGCATACCATCTGCATCTTCCTGACCAACTGCCCATCCAATCGTCTTTGGATTCGTGTCTACAGTTAGTATCACAGGCCTTCCTCCCTGATAGTTAAGTCTCCTCAGTATGGGTGGAGACTTCAGAATCTCCTTCAGCCGTTCCATTGTCTCATGATGCTCTTGCCGCCAAGTAAACCTCTTCCCTTTTCTCAGAAGCGCATACAAAGGCTCGGCAATGTGTGCATAATGAGGAATACTCACGCGAAAGAACACACAAGCTCCTAAGAAACGTCGAACCTCAGTGATATTCGTACAGTCTGCTACCCTTGCTATAGCATCTACCTTCTCTGGGTTCGGTCTTCTTCCAAATGTGCCACACAAATGACCAACCACCATAACCTCTGACATCCCAAAACGAGACTTAGTACCTGATAGAGTGAGATGTACCTCCTCCAGACGTGTTAGAATCCTACCCACGTCATGAATATGATCAGCAATAAACTTCCTGCAACCATTGGAAGTCACAGTCTCATCCTTGTCTTCCACCGGACAGCCTTTCATGGGAATGTCATCCAGAAATGGGATAGTGATCTCAGGTACAAATTCTCGCAACACCTTATGCATCGCGTTCTGCATATGTGCTACAGAGTTTGTTGCTCCCTGAGGAAGAGTGCACATCCGCATCAATCCCAAGGGCGTGCGCATGGTAGTCAGGTCTCTACTCTCCAAGGCAAGCTGAAACTGATCATAATCCGAAAACAAATCTCCAATAGAATAGACAGACCTCCCAGCAAACGCCTCAGCTACCTCATCAACCACAGGTCCTGTTCCCGCGTTCCGAATCGTGATGTTGTTGGCAGGCTGCAAGTCTTGGATAAAGCGCAAAGCTCCTGACTTCTTAGGCACCGTGAACCATCGGCTAGAATACGGAGCCATGGAGGGCTCGAGGATACCCATCTGCATCTTCTCCTTCAATAGCTCAATGAGCTTTGGCAGCAAGGTACGAGGGACTGGAATCGGCTTCAAGTCCCAAGGCACATGAGGTACAGTGAAGATAACCATCGGAGCTATCACACTAGGATCCACACAACCAATCTCTTCAGCCGAAAAAGAAAATGCTCTACCATGATTGACAATCATCTGTTCAAAAATCTTCTTCTCTACTTCAGTCAAGAAACCACCCCCTCCTATCTGGAGTTGTTCGAGTGTTTCTTGAGTAAACTGATGCCCTATTCGTCCAGGATTTCTGAGTACAGGCTCAGTGGCGGCTGACTCCATCTGCTGTTGCGAATCAACAAGCAATTGGGTCGCCACAGGCTTCACCTTCCTTGCTACAGCTTTATATTTGGCGTGTACTTCTGCTTCCTCACGAGAGCCGCACCAACAGACTGCATCCTTCCATTCATTCTCCAGTCTCGGATGAGGACGATATCGCAAGTACGAGACAATCTCCTCATAGACTTCAGGAGAATGGATGGGGATCGCTGTCGTGTCGTGGACCGGCTCCTACCTGAAATTCAAACTTCGATGCTTGTCGCTCCAAAGACACTCATGAGAAGACAAGCTAGGCTCCAGCTTACGGGTTTTTGGCACAATCTCAGATCTCCATTTTCATCGCATAGATGGGTAGAGCTCCTTGTCAGCTTTCCACAGGCACTTTGTCTACTTCGTTTAGACGCCTAATGGAAAAGTTACAAGATTCGAAAGATGGAGAAAATAAGCTAGGCCCCAGCTTACGGGTTTTTGGCACCACTTCGGATCTTCGTTTTTATCGCACCAGTGGACAGAGCTCCTTGTCAGCTTTCCATAGGCACTTCATCTACTTCGTTTGGACGCCTAGTGGAAAAGTTACAAGACTCGAAAGATGGAGAAAACAAGCTAGGCCCCAGCTTACGGGCTTTTGGCGCAACTTCCGATCTTCACTTTCATCACATGGATGGGTAGAGCTCGTTGTCAGCTTTCCATGGGCATCTTGTTTACTTCGTTTGGACATCCAGGGAAGAAGTTATGCGATTCGAAAGAAGGTAAAATCAAGCTAGGCCTCTAGTTACTTGCTGACTGGGTATTCAAGGCTTCAGGCGTTATATCAAAGACGTAAGGGGCCTGCTTCTTATTATTCAGGAATTCAGGAGAGAACTGTACGTACAGAGACTGTTGCAAGGGGGGTGCTTAAGGGGCTAGCTTGCGCTTACGACCTGTCAACGGACGGTTCGGGAGATTTAGGAGTCCAATGCAAGCGCGCAAGGCGTCGTTGGGTTCAGATCTGTGCAGGCTACGCACTGGTTCAAACGGTTTGGGAAGAGACGGATCGGGGGTTGTGTTCAGAGAGAAATTGAGACGCAGGAAGCAGTTTTGAGATTTTCAGTTACCTGTGAAGGAGAGTTGGACCGTTCGGACCGTTCCGGAGTCCAAACTTGCTGTCCTTGGATCCACCGGGATCAGAACACCGAGTTCTATAGGAAATTCAAGACGATACCAGTTTTCATCGGACGGTTTGGAAGTTCTGAGTGAAATTGACTCGCAGGGAAGCGCTTACATCAGATTTTCGTTCGCCTGCGACCTGAGATTGGGCTGTTCTTCGCGATCGGTGAGCCAAACTCTTCGTTCTTGGTGCCTACGCGATCAGGGAGTCTTCATCTACTCATAGGAGAAGACCGTGTGTGAATTGGATTGTTGGTTTGAGTGTGGTGAGCAAGTTTGAGCCGCAGGGAGCTGATTTACGTCAGTTTTTTGCAACCTGCGGCCAAATTTCTCGAGTGGTTTTGCAAGGGGAACTCCAAACGACTTGTTTGGAGTCTCGTTGGGTTCAGGGTAGCTAGATCTATCTGCCAGCGAAGACGGATATCAGTTTGGACGATCCGTTTGTGCGGTGTGAGCGATTTTAAGCCGCAGGGAGGAGTTTTTGGAGGTTCGATCACCTGCGACCGAAAATCGGCGATATCTCAGCTGTTGGGAGTCGGATCTGAAGGTTTCTTGGGTTAACAGAGTCAGCGGAGGAGACCCTATCGACATCTGAAGTCCGTTCAGCGAAAAGAGGAAGTCCACAGATAGACCTTTTTCGATTTCTTCGCTACGGGTTTTGCTCTTTTGAGTTCGTTAGAATTCTGGTTGGTTGTATACAGCTTGTGGTAGCTAGCTTTAGCTAAGAGCTTATACATGGATGTGGTTTGGACTTGGGTTTGGATCTTGTGATACTGCTGTGGCTCTGTTTGTTAGCAAAGAGAAGTTTCTCTTGCTTTGAGCTACGCTTCGGTGGTTTTGGGTCGGGGTTGTGATTCAAGGGGTGTTTTTAAGGGCTTTTGAAGTAGGTTACAGACCGCTCTGGTCTGTTTCTCAATTCTGTGCTCTTAGGAGAAAGAACTGGCAGTGTACATACATTCAGAGTTGGTATATATCGCAGCATTCGTTTTCGTGGTTGTTTTTCTCTATCTTGTCTCTGTTTCAGCACACAATATCTCCACAGCCAGGAACCTCGCGTTTTCCTGGACATCCTTCACAAAATATCCGACACGATACGGTGGTGAACTCGACGTGAAGGTCCGGGGTGGAGATATTTGTGTGTCAGAATTGGACAGAAGAGATCAGCAATCATGAACGAGGATGAAGATGGGTTTGGTTGTTCGGGAGGATGTTGTGGACCTGGGATGATGGATTTCTAGACGGTTGGGATCATGGGAGGATGGGACGAGCCATGACTATGGACGGGATGGACGGATCAGAGGGGATACCAGGGGTGCAGTTGGATGCAGCAACTGCACGTTTGTTTCAAGCCTTCACTTTGTTTTTGCGACAAGAGCAAGGGAACCAACAAAAGGAGGCTTTGCGGAAGAAGGCGCTTGGAAGGGTGATCGACAAGCTCGATCTGTTTGAGGGGAGAGACATCTCAGGCTACTTGAGACGTTACAAGACGGAGATGGACTTAGATCAAGTACCGGAGAAGGAGATGATCGAGACGTTCGAACTCGTTGTGGTGCCTGAGATAAAGGAGCATGTGAAGGGTCTAGCAAAGCATTTTGGGAGGAACTGGGATGCATTTTCACATGCGCTGATGGAGGAGTATTTCTTGAGAAACTCAGATCGAGTAACCAAGAAATCATTTTTGGGATGGGTCAACGGATCCAGCAGGGGTTTACAGCCTACAGAGCTGTTAAGGGAGTTCGAGAGACAATTCTCTCAACTACCTCGGGTGGACAAGCTAACCTTGGAGAGATACAAGACGGAGCTGTTTCTTCAAGTTGCGGATGAACCATGGCAGGAACAATTGGAGCTACTTCTGGAGGATGGAGAGGAAGAAGAAGGGTTGACACGAAATTGGGAGGTTGTGCATGAAGCTGTTGAGCTTCTTGTCCGGAGACAGATAAGGGACAGGGTTACAAGGTTGACATCTGCAGCGCTGACTACATCAGTTCGGGTAATATCTGAGGTTCAACTCCCAGTTGTGGTTGTAGAAGAGAAGGATCCAACCATCGAAGACCTACAACAAAAGATGCAAGATCTGCAAGCTAAGGTTACAAGGTTGGAGGATAAGAGATCATCGATCAAGATGGAGCTTGTACCCAAATCAGCTTGGGTACATCAGTGTATGTGGTGTGATGGTATTGACCATCAACGGGACGATTGCATTGACTTTGCAGAGTCTTTGCAACTTGAGGTTATTTCTTGGGAGGATGGAAAGGTTGCATTCACAAGTACGGGTACTCTCCTTCAAGCCAACGTTGGTAAAGGAGGGATGAAGAAGATTGTGGATGATTACCTTGTGGCACATGCAGTTGTAGCTGACGAAGCTACAAGTTATGGTGCTAGGGTGGAGGAGATTGAGCATGATCTCCATAGAGATGGTTTGGATGAGCACGAGGATCTAAACGAGCTCAGGTTGGATACTGCATCCACGATGCAGTGCGAGAAGAAGGACCAACAAGATACTTCTTCAGGGAGGCTAGCTCAGGAGGATAGGATTCAACAGGAAACTATTCTTCATGAACAGGCAATGGAGAGCAATCCTTCACAACCGGAGGAGATGGTTGAGGTGCAGACAGCGGACGTGGGTGATCTGATTGCTGACAAACAACAACCAGATGCGGATATGACGACGATGGATGTGAAGGGAGGTTGGGAGGAGCGCATTCAAGATCCGAAGGTTGGATTCATTCCACGGGAGGTCTTGGATGCTACTACAAGGGAAGTCCATAATGCTTACATCGGCTTCATCAAGGACGGACATGCTGAGGTTGAAGGAGAGTGGACAGATGCTCTCGAGGCTACGGGTATAGGATGATAGGTAAGGATGGCTTACAGGGGAGAAGCCATTGCTGAAGATGATTTGTGTTGAGAGAATGATGTTTGTAAGGGTTTCAGAAGAAGGATCAAGGAGGATGATGGTTGAGGAAGATATCATTGTGGTTGCATTTGAGGATTTTGGTTGCAGCGGTGTGGTTATTTTTTTTCAGAAAAACAAAAAAGAAGAGAGGATTAGATACGATGACATGTACAGACTTGAGATTGAGGGTTACATTCAGGATACGGGGGATGATTGGCAGGATGGAGGATGTCTACTACGACACTAGGGTCACAAACCTCGACGGTGAGGTTCTACAGAGCGGATGAAAGATATTTCCATGGTATGATGGGTTATTCTTTCTATGTCTTCACATATTGAAGATGTGTAGATTTAGAGGGGGTGATTGGATGGAAAGTTCGAGGTGAAGGTCGATGAGCATGGATCTAGGGAGGATCATAGCAGGGTAGCAACTTCAACATGACGATCGAGTTGCGGACTTGAAGATGAGGTTGAGATGGGAAGGAGGATAACAAGATGGGAACGAGTGTGCGTGCCGGTCCACTCCTTGGTTGGTATCTCTGGTGCATACCGAAGGATGCACAAGTTCAGAGGGGGTGGATGTCGTGTCGTAGACCGGCTCCTACCTGAAATTCAAACTTCGATGCTTGTCGCTCCAAAGACACTCATGAGAAGACAAGCTAGGCTCCAGCTTACGGGTTTTTGGCACAATCTCAGATCTCCATTTTTCATCGCATAGATGGGTAGAGCTCCTTGTCAGCTTTCCACAGGCACTTTGTCTACTTCGTTTGGACGCCTAGTGGAAAAGTTACAGGATTCGAAAGATGGAGAAAATAAGCTAGGCCCCAGCTTATGGGTTTTTGGCACCACTTCGGATCTTCGTTTTTATCGCACCAGTGGACAGAGCTCCTTGTCAGCTTTCCATAGGCACTTCATCTACTTCGTTTGGACGCCTAGTGGAAAAGTTACAAGACTCGAAAGATGGAGAAAACAAGCTAGGCCCCAGCTTACGGGCTTTTGGCGCAACTTCCGATCTTCACTTTCATCACATGGATGGGTAGAGCTCGTTGTCAGCTTTCCATGGGCATCTTGTTTACTTCGTTTGGACATCCAGGGAAGAAGTTATGCGATTCGAAAGAAGGTAAAATCAAGCTAGGCCTCTAGTTACTTGCTGACTGGGTATTCAAGGCTTCAGGCGTTATATCAAAGACGTAAGGGGCCTGCTTCTTATTATTCAGGAATTCAGGAGAGAACTGTACGTACAGAGACTGTTGTAAGGGGGGTGCTTAAGGGGCTAGCTTGCGCTTACGACCTGTCAACGGACGGTTCGGGAGATTTAGGAGTCCAATGCAAGCGCGCAAGGCGTCGTTGGGTTCAGATCTGTGCAGGCTACGCACTGGTTCAAACGGTTTGGGAAGAGACGGATCGGGGGTTGTGTTCAGAGAGAAATTGAGACGCAGGAAGCAGTTTTGAGATTTTCAGTTACCTGTGAAGGAGAGTTGGACCGTTCGGACCGTTCCGGAGTCCAAAGTTGCTGTCCTTGGATCCAACGGGATCAGAACACCGAGTTCTACAGGAAATTGAAGACGATACCAGTTTTCATCGGACGGTTTGGAAGTTCTGAGTGAAATTGGCTCGCAGGGAAGCGCTTACATCAGATTTTCGTTCGCCTGCGATCTGAGGTTGGGCTGTTCTTCGCGATCGGTGAGCCAAACTCTTCGTTCTTGGTGCCTACGCGATCAGGGAGTCTTCATCTACTCATAGGAGAAGACCGTGTGTGAATTGGATTGTTGGTTTGAGTGTGGTGAGCAAGTTTGAGCCGCAGGGAGCTGATTTACGTCAGTTTTTTGCAACCTGCGGCCAAATTTCTCGAGTGGTTTTGCAAGGGGAACTCCAAACGACTTGTTTGGAGTCTCGTTGGGTTCAGGGTAGCTAGATCTATCTGCCATCGAAGACGGATATCAGTTTGGACGATCCGTTTGTGCGGTGTGAGCGATTTTAAGCCGCAGGGAGGAGTTTTTGGAGGTTCGATCACCTGCGACCGAAAATCGGCGATATCTCAGCTGTTGGGAGTCGGATCTGAAGGTTTCTTGGGTTAACAGAGTCAGCGGAGGAGACCCTATCGACATCTGAAGTCCGTTCAGCGAAAAGAGGAAGTCCACAGATAGACCTTTTTCGATTTCTTCGCTACGGGTTTTGCTCTTTTGAGTTCGTTAGAATTCTGGTTGGTTGTATACAGCTTGTGGTAGCTAGCTTTAGCTAAGAGCTTATACATGGATGTGGTTTGGACTTGGGTTTGGATCTTGTGATACTGCTGTGGCTCTGTTTGTTAGCAAAGAGAAGTTTCTCTTGCTTTGAGCTACGCTTCGGTGGTTTTGGGTCGGGGTTGTGATTCAAGGGGTGTTTTTAAGGGCTTTTGAAGCAGGTTACAGACCGCTCTGGTCTGTTTCTCAGTTCTGTGCTCTTAGGAGAAAGAACTGGCAGTGTACATACATTCAGAGTTTGTATATATCGCAGCATTCATTTTCGTGGTTGTTTTTCTCTGTCTTGTCTCTGTTTCAGCACACAATATCTCCACAGCGAGGAACCTCGCGTTTTCCTGGACATCCTTCACAAAATATCCGACACGATATCGCCACCCTACCTCCCAACTGTTCTTCCATCCTACCCACTTCATCTAGCCAACGAACAAAAGATTGTACACTGATAAACTCTTGATACACACCAGAAATCATTTCATTTTCCTCCAGATCTCCTATACAGCGCAGATCAGCTATACTTCTCTCCACCTGCCTCCTACTTCTTTCAGTAAGATCTTCTACTCTTGTAAATTCACTCCAATCTTCACAACTCAAACTCAACAAACCAGATCTCCAACTTGGTACTCTATATACATTCTCAGAACCTCGAGCAGCCTCCTCATTAGTCTCCTGTGATCCCTTGGGCTGCTCAGGCGGGATCATAGTAGTCTTTGATCCTTCACTCTTGTCTTCCCGCTCTACAAGAGTGGGTTCTAAAAACCCTTACCTCTACAAATAGGGGAGTCCCTCAAGGTCTGTCTGTTTCGCTCGTGGTTTGACCGAACTGTAATGACCTATGTTACACATAGGAAGTTTGTCAATTAGTAAGGTGTTTAGTTATAACTAAGGGTTGAGAATGTTTATTTGCTGCCAAAGTACTTTTAGGAGGTATCAAGTTAGTCATGACTAGCTAAAAGTTAGTTATGGTTAAACTTAGCTGTACTTTTGGCAGAATTCAGATATTTGCTAAAGAGTGAGCACTACTATCTTGTCATCTTGTCTAAAAGGTAGAAAGGAGGTGGAAAGTATCTCTTATCTCCTTTTTGACTTGATATTAGTGGTTGGATTAAAGTTGTGGACTTTGTGGGCATTAAAAACAAGAAGAGATTCCACATGTTTCCTTTTTAGTGGGTCCTAGTGTAGAGGGGGGGTGGAAATTCGAGATTTCTTGAGAATATTCCAGAATCCTTCTAGAAGTTGTTGACTTTGAAGGAATAAGCCCATGTGAAAAGGTAAAAAGCCCATGTGATCAATGCTTTTACCTTAAGTAATATCTTAGTAAAACCCGGTAAAAGTAGTTACGGCTGAGTTACCGAGGGTACCAAAGTAAAAACCTAGAATGTATAAATAGAGGAGTAGAGAAGAGCTCCTCATCCTTGTTTTCACATTGTCGTAATGACAACTTGAGTAATATAGAGAGTGTGGGACATTTTTAGCATGTGAGAACTTGAGAGACGTCGTTAGAATGGAGGATTTTAGTGGATGAGATTATGGAGATTTTAGTTGATAAGTTTGTGGGTGTATGAATGAGAGTGAACTTAGCATTTTTCCCTTCAAGATTCATGGTGTGCTTCCATCAAAGCCATCAGAGGTGACCCCTGAGTGAGAGACAGGCCCGACAGTTGCAGATTCGTGGATGACGATCGTGGAGGTTAAGAGATCGGGGGGTAGTTGATCGTTAGGACCGCGGAGGGTTTACATTTTTGGTTCCGTTGCCGGGACCTCACTTGAAGGGATCGTTGAACGATGTTTAGAGTTCAGTTCTATATTCGACAAAAGGAGATTATGAGAGAGCACATGGAGAGAACGTTGGGAGGAGAGAGAGCTAACGCGATGTTAGCAACGTTAGAACCTTTCGTGTATCCCGTAGTGATATATGACGCGTTCGAAGTCATTCTTTACATCTTGTTCACTTAGAAAGGGTTTGAGGAGAGTTGAAAGAAGGTGCCACAAGAGTTGTAGAGAAAGGAGGAGAGAAAAGTTATTAGAGGAGAGAAATTTGTGAGTTTAGAAATTCTGCTCTCTGGAAAATTTGTACAGTCGCTGTCAACTTTTCTGTGAATTTTATTTTCCTGTGAAACTTTCCAGTGTTTTAGATTGGCTGATAACCTATCTAAGACAAAAGAAATCATAGGAAAAGGTGGTCTAGAGAGGGAGCAATGATTTTTCAAAATTGAGGGGGTCTATTCGTGAGAGTTGAGGAATTCTGTTCTCTGGAAAAAGTTTACAGTCAGTGTCAGATTTTCTGTGAATTTTATTTTCCTGAGAAACTTTCCAGTGTTTTAGAGTGGCTGATAAGCTATCCAGGACAAAAGAAATCATGAGAAGATGAGGTCTGAAGAGGGAGAAAGGATTTTTCAAAGTGGAGGGGGTTGACAACCATGAGGGAAGTGAAAATATACAAATTTCAGTTCTCTGAAAATTTGTACAGTCATCACCATCTCTTCTGATTAGGGAAGTTTCTGTTGAAACTTCATGATTTAGTAGCTTGGAGGTTGAGCTACTGGAGACCACAAAAATCTTGGAGAGATCTCTTACCAACTAAGAGAGATACGTTTCGGCATACAAGGAGGTCTTGAAGATACGTCATGGGGAATCCAGTTCGAATGACGAGGTGGAAGAAGAGACGTTTAGGAGTTCGAACAGAGACGGAGAAGCCCAAGTTAAGTATAGATGAGTTACGAACACGCATCTATAGCACTTGGGGTGCCCTCTTTACTCTATACGAAGAAGCTTCCGCGACAATTGGCACAGATTTGAAGAAAGTCGAGTTTAAAGCATCATTCACTATGGAGGCCACGAATGCTCCTGGTGAAATAGAGTTGGATCCTTACAAGAGTGAGTTCAAGATGTCTGTTGTGATGAGTACAAACGAGGGTGAGGAGGATCATATCTTTGATAGTTAATATTAGATTAGATTTTATTTCGTGTATAGCATGTATAATGCACGATTTCTAATATAAAGCTCGGAAGAGTTAAGAAAGTAATGTAGAATTATTTTCCTCTATGATATTTTGTCCACTTAATGGTTGAGAAGGTGCAACATGAGTGGAAATTCAAAAGATTGGAAAGTTAGACTTAGAAACCTTCCTCAAGGTTTAGATGTCATAGTAAGCGTCGGAGAGAGCTCGAAAGAGATTATCGTTGAGTTTGAGAACCCTAGTACGAAACCTCAAGTAGAATCTCCGAGGAGAAGAGTAGAAACCGACTTGTGGTGTTATTTCTGTAGAGGGTTGGGACATAAAGTAGTGAATTGTCCAACTAGAATCAGAACCGAGAGAGCTAAAGGGAAGCGGGAGTTTACTGATTTAAGTCTTCGAGTGGGTCCATCGTCACCAGCGCCAATTCATCTTCTAGGCGAAGATCCTTGTCCAAGTTGTGGAGTGGGTGATCTATCAAGAGGACACAAGTGCGTCGATGTGGCCGCCCTACTTACGTCAGTAGTCGAGAAGTTGGACGAGACTCAAAGAGCTGAGACGGAGAAGTTGTCGACTTCAAAAGAGGACTCGGTTGAGTTGTGATGGAGATCGTCATTCGAATGGTGGAGAAGGCGGTGATGCGACTCAGACTCATGATTACCTTGGGAGAAGAGATGGCACAAGAGGTGTTGTTACAACCATTTCCTTTCATTTTACCTATGGTAGATTATTCGCGAATGGAATTGGTGATGTTCGTACTCTTTTAGCGAGTAGTTATTGCACGACGATTAGAAGAGTAGAAAGAGTAGTTACAAGATGGGAAAGCTACCCGTGTTTCATGGGAAGGACAATGAAGATGTAGAACCGTTTGTTCGAGACTTCAAAAGGGGTTGCATCGGAAACAACGTGAGAAGGAAGGAAGAATGGGTGTTGTTACTGCCAGAGTTTTTAGAAGATTTTGCTCTTACGTGGTATGAAGACCGAGTGAAGAGCCAGACACCTGGTGCAGTTGAGGACACATGGGAGACGTTGAGTAATGCACTCATCGAAGAATTTCTTCCAGAAGAGAGTTATGAGAAGCTCATGGTGGAGCTTACTCATTTGAAGCAACGTGACGACGAGAAAGTTCGGCAATATGCCGAAAGGGTGGATAAGTTGGAGCAACGGTTTCAGACGGTCCTACGGAAGAGTGGAGACAATGTGGAACTAACGATGGCGGGGATTGGAGCAGTGCTGACCAAGAACTTGGTGGGAGGGTTGAGACCTTCAATTCGAACCCAAGTGAGGTACGAGAAGCCAGCAACCAAAGCGGAGGCCATCAAGATAGCGACAAATATGGAAGAGAGTTTGGATGAAGGAGATATCATCCAACCTCATCATGCTGCTCTGGTGTCAACTCCGACTCCTGGTGTAGCCACAACGATCGCACCTGCACCATCACAATTGGTGATTGCTTCAACGTCAGCTCCTACTCCAACGGTGGTGCCAAGACCGTTTGTCCCAACAACGATGTCTACTGCCACCTCTGATTTTCATGCCGAGCTGAAGAGCATCACTGACACTCTTGCGGATCTCAAGATAAACGTGGTACAGTTACGAGAATGGAGGAACAAAGGTGGAGGAGGAGGTCAAAGAGGTTACGACAACAATCCCAACCGAGGAAATCAAGGTAACTTTGGAGGCAACCAAGGTAACTTTGGAGGAATCACTTGTTGGACGTGTGGAGGTTCTCATTTTCAGCGAAATTGTCCTAACAACGGAGCAAGAAGTGCCGAAGCTGTCAGAATGAATGTGGGTGGAGGAAATCCATCACAAGGACGAGACAAGGGGGTGGCTACTATCGATGTCGTGCGAGATCCCATCTACGAGAAAGGAGAGAGTTCAAACTCTTCTCATGCACCGGTGGAGCTTTTAGCTCAAGAAAGGAAAAGAACTCGATTTTCTGATGAACCGGTTTTCATGGAGGAATCAGCTAGTAGAAGCACTCGTTCGAGTAATGTTTCGAGTACACCAAGGGAGCCAAGAAGGAAGCTGGGGATGGCGGATTTCACCATTTCATCTTCCCAAGCGGGATATGATGTGGTTGAAGATGTGGGTGCTCAGAAAGCCAACATCACTGTTGGACAACTGATCGCACTTAATCCCAGCTTACGAAGGGAACTCAGAGGAGGACTGAGTTCTAAGAGAAGCAAGAAGAAGAAACCCAAGAGCAAGACGTCAAAGTCTGTGGGAGTTGGTGTGGTGGATGTGCATGCTTCAGAGGTATGCACTAGGGCTTCAAAGATTGAAGTCCGGTTGAATGGTCACTACGTCTCTGACGTATTGGTGGATGGAGGGTCGGCTGTAAACGCCATATCGGAGAGATTGATGAAGAAGTTGGGGATGGAACCAACTCGCCCGGCTAGCATTGTCGTGGGGATGGCTAACAAGCAACGGGTAAGACCTCTTGGCGTGTTAGAGAAGGTGGTCGTGTCTGTGATGGGAGTTCAAACATTGATGTCCTTTCAAGTGTTAAAGGACTCTAGTTATGATTTGCTCCTAGGTAGGCCTTGGTTGAGAGCTGTGCGCACCACGGATAGGTGGCACAAGGGATACTTACGGATTGGGCCTAGAGATCATAGAGTGATAGTTCCTCTCTCGGGTGTTGGAGTTGTGACTTCTGACTCTGATAGACCCACTAGTGACTACTGGGAATCTGATACGGAGGACGATCAGAGTGTCTCAGAAGTAGATACCGGCGATTCTTACGATCAAGAATCCTCGTCTGAGGACGAAGGATTTGGTCGAGATGAATCATTACATCAGCTTAGTGCTATTGACTTGTTGCCTCGACCAGCAGTGGAGAAAGATCCTGACAAAGAAGAGTTGAGTGAGGCAGAGATTGTGAGAAGACTCTCTACCTTGAAGTTTGGTATCAATGTCACTCAAGAGGAGAAAAGTAGATTCCTAGATATATTTCGAAAATATATCCATGTGTTTGCTTTCAGCTACAAGGATTTGAAGGAGGTGACTCTCGAGACTCATCGAATCGAATTGGAGGAGCACGCAAGACCAGTTCGACAGAAGCAGAGAAGGGTCAATCCCACAACGGCAATGATGGTCAAGGAGGAGATAGACAAGTTGAAGGAGGCGAGTTTCATCTATGAGGTGGAGAACTCAGAATGGGTTTCACCCATTGTGATTGTCAAGAAGAAGAATGGTAAGCTGCGAGTGTGCATAGACTATAAGAAGCTGAATGCAGTTACCAAGAAGGACTATTATCCTCTACCATTTATAGATGAGATTTTGGAGGAAGTTGCCGGTCATGAGTGGTACAGCTTTGGTGATGGTTATAGTGGATACAACCAGATCAAGATAGCACAGGAGTACCAGCAGTTGACTACTTTCACTACTCCTTGGGGAACATTTGCATTTCGAGTGATGCCATTCGGACTGTGTAATGCTCCGGCCACGTTTCAGAGGTTCATGAACAAGGTGTTCGAACCATTCATAGGAAAGTTTGTTCGTGATTTCATTGATGATTTCTGTGTGTACGGAAGAAAGGAGGACCACTTTGATCATGTGATCAAAGTTCTGCAGCGGTTGGAGCAAGCTAACGCTTCTCTGAATCCAGAGAAGTGCATCTTTGGCTGCGAAGAAGGTCTGCTGTTAGGGCACATCATTTCCAAGAATGGGATTGCGGTAGATCCTGAAAAGGTGAAGAAGATTGTGGATCTTCCATTTCCGATCAACTTGACAAAGTTGAGGCAGTTTCTTGGCATGGTTGGATATTATCGTAGGTTTGTCTTTTCCTTCTCAAACAAAGCAATAGCTTTGACTATGTACATGAAGAAGGGAGTTGATTTTGACTTGATAGTGCATGATCAGAAGGCAAAGGAAGCATTTGAGGAGCTGAAAAAGGCATTGGTGACAGCTCCTATACTTGCTAAACCTGAGTGGAGTAAAGCATTTATTCTGTATACGGATGCCTCCAATGTAGCAATCGGATGTACATTAAGTCAGCTAGATGGAGATGGGCATGATCATCCTATAGCTTATGCTAGTAGGCAGATGGTTCCAGCGGAGAAGAATTACTCCGTGACTGAACGAGAAGGATTAGCGGTGATCTTTGGATTGAAGAAATTCCGACATTACTTGCTAGGAGGGAAATTTTCCATAGTCACAGATCACAAGGCTTTAAAGTATATCTTTAATAAGCCTAATGCCGAAGGTCGTATTGCTCGTTGGAAGATCCTTCTAACAGAATACGATTATGTGATCGAAGATAGACCAGGGAAAAAGCATGCGAATGCTGATCTTTTGTCGAGGGCTTATGATGATGAGGGAGAAGAACCATTTGACGATTCGTTTCCAGACGAGCATCTGATGACCATCACAAGCATTGAGGAGATACCGGACGAGTATAAGGAAATCTGGAGTTTCCTTGCAGATGGCTCTTTTCCGGAAGGTATGCATACCCGAGAACGTAACGCGTTGATCAAGAGATGCAAACCTTACACCATGGTGGAGGGAATTCTATTTCATCAAGGAGCAGATGGCTTACTAAGGAGAGCAGTTGGTCAGAAGGAGGCGTTCAAGCTGATGCACGAGTTTCACGATGGCACTGTTTGCGGAGGTCACTTTGCTGGTAAGATAACAGCTTTCAAGATTTTGGATGCGGGTTATCACTGGAGAGGGATTTTCAAGGAGTGTTTAGACTATTGCAAAACTTGCGATGTATGTCAAGCATTTGCTCTGAAGTCTACTAGAACACCTCCGTTAAGATCAATTCCAATATTAGGACCATTTGAGAAGTGGGGTATTGACTTTGTAGGTCCTCTCAATAAGACACCTCGAGGAAATAGATACATTGTAGTCGCCACTGACTATTGTACCAAGTGGGTAGAGGCTAGACCTTTGAGAGAGACCAATGAAACAGAAGTCGGTAGATTCTTATGGGAGAGGATCATCACCAGATTTGGATGTCCGTTAGAGTTGGTCTCGGATAGAGGAGGAGAGTTTGTAGGGAGCATGACTACTGCTATGCTACAACACTTTTCTATCAAGGCACGAGTAACGACCTCATACAAGCCAAATGCTAATGGTCTTGCGGAGAAGACCAATCTTACACTTTGTATGATGCTCGCCAAAGATGCTGGTGTTGAGACTGCGAAACATACTTGGGATAAGAGGCTACATGCCATCTTATGGGAGTACCGAACGACAACAAAGACTTCTACTGGGTACTCTCCATTTCGACTGGTTTATGGAGTGGAGTCCAAGTTGCCCATCCAATTCGAATTGGATACTTTTCAAACTATTCAACGAAAGTTGAAGAGGTCGAGAGGAGAAGACGTGGTCAGATCAAGAAGGGAGCAACTCATGGAGTTGGAAGAGACCCGAGCGATAGCGATGATCCGGATGGAACGAGCTCAAGCGTATCAAAAGAAGAGTTACGACAAAAGGTTGGGCAAGAGGGAGGTAAAACCTTTTCAAGTCGGAGATTGGGTTATGTTGTATGATGCTATCAGATTCAAGAGGGCTAGGAAGAAGTTTCTTCCGAGATATTTTGGTCCTTTTGTTGTAGATAAGGTGTGGAGCAACTTCACATATGACCTTCAGGAGCTGGGAGGAAGGAGATTCGATCGGGTAAATCATGACAAGTTGAAGTTGTTTCATCAACGAAAGTTCTCTCTTCACTCCGAGGACGGAGCGAAAATTTAGTCCGGGGGTAAAATGTAATGACCTATGTTACACATAGGAAGTTTGTCAATTAGTAAGGTGTTTAGTTATAACTAAGGGTTGAGAATGTTTATTTGCTGCCAAAGTACTTTTAGGAGGTATCAAGTTAGTCATGACTAGCTAAAAGTTAGTTATGGTTAAACTTAGCTGTACTTTTGGCAGAATTCAGATATTTGCTAAAGAGTGAGCACTACTATCTTGTCATCTTGTCTAAAAGGTAGAAAGGAGGTGGAAAGTATCTCTTATCTCCTTTTTGACTTGATATTAGTGGTTGGATTAAAGTTGTGGACTTTGTGGGCATTAAAAACAAGAAGAGATTCCACATGTTTCCTTTTTAGTGGGTCCTAGTGTAGAGGGGGGGTGGAAATTCGAGATTTCTTGAGAATATTCCAGAATCCTTCTAGAAGTTGTTGACTTTGAAGGAATAAGCCCATGTGAAAAGGTAAAAAGCCCATGTGATCAATGCTTTTACCTTAAGTAATATCTTAGTAAAACCCGGTAAAAGTAGTTACGGCTGAGTTACCGAGGGTACCAAAGTAAAAACCTAGAATGTATAAATAGAGGAGTAGAGAAGAGCTCCTCATCCTTGTTTTCACATTGTCGTAATGACAACTTGAGTAATATAGAGAGTGTGGGACATTTTTAGCATGTGAGAACTTGAGAGACGTCGTTAGAATGGAGGATTTTAGTGGATGAGATTATGGAGATTTTAGTTGATAAGTTTGTGGGTGTATGAATGAGAGTGAACTTAGCATTTTTCCCTTCAAGATTCATGGTGTGCTTCCATCAAAGCCATCAGAGGTGACCCCTGAGTGAGAGACAGGCCCGACAGTTGCAGATTCGTGGATGACGATCGTGGAGGTTAAGAGATCGGGGGGTAGTTGATCGTTAGGACCGCGGAGGGTTTACAGAACAGTCAGAAATTGAACAGAACGTCTGTCATCAGGACTACGGATCCTAGCAAAGTGCGACCCATCGTCCATCACTTTGGTCTCCATGCGCACTGCAGTGATATAGGGTTGACCGAGAATGACTGGATACGAAGCAGAAGATTGCACAAAAAAGTGCTGATCTACTTCTACATCACCTATCCTCACTCTCACATTAGGACAGGCTCCGTACAACTCTCCCTTTTGGTTGTTAGCAGCACGCTGTCGCGCTACTTGGCGGCTACATGCTTGACTTCTACTCCGACACTTAAGTTTGGTAGTTCTAGAAGTTAGCTCATATTACTTCTAGTCCTTTATGTATATGTTTGACACCTTTGCATACGGTGTTAATACTATTTTGAGTCCTAGTAGGCTGATAGTATGTTAGTTATCTTGTTCAAGCATTTGTGCGCTTGTGCAAGTGACTTCTTACTTGTCTATGACGTTCAATGTACATAACTTAGGGTTTCCATGCTGATAGGGGTTTGAGCTCATGGGTTGTACTTACTTGTCGCCCATGCACGCTTTCTAGCTAATTTAAGTTATTTTTCGGGGCTATGTGTCATTTTAGGTAGTTTAAGTTTTACGCTGGCACTCTAAGGGGCTTGACGTGGTAGCCTATGAGTGTAGAAAAGTTACCAGGTAGTTTAAGGCACAAAAGGACAGTCAAGTGGAGCTATGAACTCCCATTGGTCCATTTTTGTTTTTTGTGAAACTCTAAGTTTAGAAACAGAGCTCTAGAGTGGAGTTCGAGCAATTGGCGAGGTATCTTCGAAATCTGAGAACACAGGAAGAGAGAGCTCGTCGTGCCAAGCACTTTCAGTGAAATTTTTGCTCGATTTGGATCAATAAACAAGGAGTTATGCCCAATTGAAGTTCGGATTGTGCCAAAACTGCATCACTTTTGTTGATTTTGGGGTTTTCGGTGCCAATTGTAGCAGAATTGAGGAAATCACTTCAAAACTTCGTGGTTGCGTTCACTGTCAGGAGGGCTACGACTGTCCAAAAAGTTTCGAATCATTTGAGTAACTGAGTAATTCAGGGCGGCCGCTGAAGCAGAGGGGGTCTGAAAAGCTCTTAATCTAGAGCAGCGACTTTAGAGAAGGAGATCTGGAGTTCTACAAACATTCAGGAGTCCCAACTTCACAGAGATGTTCAGCATCCTGTAGACTTCAAATACTGTGAGAAGATTTGAAATTCATGGAGCCAATTCTCTGTTCTATGTCTGAATAGCTGTCTAGGTACCAGAAATTGCCATAATTCTCTTATTCAGAACTTTTCTGTTCATATCTCCGTGTCAGAATTTGATCTCAGGTTGAAACTTCGTCTGTGAGTTCAGTAGTACCTCATTTGCATGTAGGGGAAGTTTAGAGGTCTAAACCTTCATAGTTTTCCTCTCTTTGAGTGTCAAAGTTCACCGCTTAAGCCTATTACTACCAGTGAGACCTAAATTTCACTTTTTGAGCATATCAGAGGATCCTACACTCCTGTGTGAGTGTTTATAGCTCCTGTTGTGACCTGAAAGCCAACCTCTTGAGTAAACAACCACAGCCCGAAGCCCGGCGCTTTCCTAGGTAGACGGATCACACTCCGACATACTCTCTTTTTTGGTGAACTCGACGTGAAACACCTAGGGTGGGAGTTTTCTTGAGAGTGTTACAGGATCAGATATCATGGCCAACCAAGGATCATCAAGTGGAGGTGCTGCTGCTGCTCAGCAACCTGCTCAGTTGGATGCTGCTACGATGAAGATGTTCCAAGCTTTTCACATGTTCATGCAGCAGCAGCAGAGCACAGAGAGGAAGGAGGTGTTAGCAACCAAGGCGTTGCAATCTGTGGTGCACCAGATGGACCAGTTCAAGGGTACAGATATTTCCAAGTATGTGCGATACTATGCCAGGGAGATGGAGGTGAACAAGGTACCTGAGAAGGAGATGGTGGAGAACTTTGAGCTTGCTGTTGTTCCTGAGATTCGTGGGCGTGTGAAGGAGCTCAAGCAGCAGCAAGGACAGAGTTGGGAGAGCTTTATGCGCGCTTTGAAGGAGGAGTATTACACTGAAGATTCAGAGAGGGTGACCAAGAGAACATTCTTGGAGTGGGTGGTTAAACCTAACAAAGGTTTGTCTGTAAATGAGTTGTTAAGGGAGTTTGATCGTCAATATGCTCAGCTTTCTAGGACAGAGAAGCTTACACTAGAGGTTGAAAAGACCGAGCTTTTCCTACAAGCAGCGGACGTGACTATTCAGGAGAAGCTTGAGCTGTTGCTAGAAGACAAGAGTGAGGAGAGAGGATTGAAGACTGACTGGAAGGAGGTTGAAGAGGCTGTTTCTTTGCTGGCCAAGAGACAGAGAAGAAGGGACAAGGTGGTGGTAAGTGAAGCAGCACCTCTGATAATTCCTGTCAAGCAGTTGCCTACTAAGCCCGCTTTGGTAATTGCTAGAGAGGAAGACTCACCGCTTGATGAGTTGATTAAAGGTATGAAGGAGCTTAAGCTTAAGCTCACTAGGTTAGAAGAGAAGGAGCAGAATGTACAGCCTGCTATGCAGAGACCTCAGATGAGAGAAGGCTTTGTTCATCGTTGTATATGGTGTGATAGCCTAGACCATGTAAGAAGAGATTGTGGAGAGTTTTCAGATGCATTGAGGAAGGATCTGATCTTCTTCAAAGATGGTAAGATCCATCTGAGAGAGACTGGGATGATGTTGGGAACCAACTTTGGCAAGGGTGGTATGAAGAGGCTTGTGAATGAGATATCAGCATCACATGCTGTTTCTCTTGTGAATGCTGCTACCTGTGGAGTGAAAGTGGAGATGGAGAGAGAGAAAGGGACTACTGGGTTGTGGTCTGATGTAGTGCGGTCCGTAGCTAGAACAGAGCTAGACAAGGATGTGCTACGAAGGGTTGGCAACTCAATTAGAGAAACTACAGGATGGAATGACCCTGTGGATACTATGTCAGTGCATGCTTATGTTGCAAGAAGTCAGCATGAAGCTGTACTAGAAGAAAAACGCAGGAGGGAGGATGCAGGTGAGGCTTCTACAGCCAAACGACCTGCTACAAGGAGTGAAAGGGCTAGACCAGAGGCAAGGCAGGAGACAACACCTGCTCGAGAGGAGAATATGGAGGATCTACCACCTACAACACCAAAGGAGAAGGAGAGAAGCAAGGAGAAGGGTAAGATGCCTGCATACAAACTTCAGTCTGACATTGAGATTGCTACAGACTTGAAGCAGGTGTTAGAGAACCGTATCTTGAATGGGAAGGTTGAGTTTACCTTGGGTGAGATTCTTGGAATAGCAAAGCGTGAGTTCCATGAGGTTATCATAGATATCATCAAGAGGAAACGTCAGATTTTGGGTGAAGCAGCTACGCTTAACGCTCTAGGGACCAAACTGTCGGAGGATGAGGAGGATGAGATTGCTGGTTACTGCTCTCAAGTATCAGAGGGAAGATCAGATCAGCATGTGAGGTTTGAAGATGAGGTGGAAGCATCGCAGAAGAGCCATTATTCTCACAACCACTGGGCGAGAGCAACCACAGAGACCTTAGTGAAGCTGGGAGATCTAGAGGAACCTGTGGTGGCGTTGATTGATCATGGCTCAGAGATTAATCTGATGTCTAAGGAGCTGTACAAGCGTGGGAGGTGGCCCATAGACACCGATCATGGATGGCTTATCCGTGCTGCCAACAACCAGAGGGGAGAACTCTATGGTGCTTGTCCCAACATCAAGGTAACTGTGGGTGACATCAGTGATGTTCAGAATTTCTTTGTGCAAGACATGTCAACCTATCCTATCATTCTAGGGCAGCCTTACATTACTGCTGTTAGAATGGAGACACGAGTTATGGATGATGGTTCAGCTTATGCTAGGATACGTAGTAGAGACGGCAAAAGAGCTGTTCAGTTTTTGACCGTTGCTGCAGAACATGAGAGGAATCGTGATAGCTTGAGAGACCGTCCACTACCTAAGATTACTCAGGAGTTTAGAGAGTCTAGGGGTTTTGGCAGAGTACCATTGAAGAGCGAGACTTCAACGGTACAGTAGAGCTAGGATTCTCGCCTGATCCAGTAGAGCATGAGGCTTTATCCACTGGCTTCTTAGGATTGACGGCATGTGGGTCAGTGTGTTATAGGAAGGTTGAGAATCTGAAGAGGTTTGAGAGGCAACATGTGAAGTGTGTACAGCAGTCTTTGTGGGACAGTGGAGAGTTAGCAGGAGATGAATATATATCTGGAGTGTTTGAAGAGCAGTATTTGGTAGATACTATAGGGGAGTTGAAATCTATAGTAGAAAGTTCTGTAGATGATGTAGATAGAGTGGTGAGAGTGAGCTCCAAGGAGCTTTATGATGTAATTGATAAGTTTATAGATCGACAAGAGGTGTATGTGGAGACCAAGTACAAGTCAGTGGCAAAGAAAGTTAAACCAGTGGCTTTGCCTTTACCACTCGACTACAATCAGAAGATGGAGCAAGCTGCACGAGAATCGACGCTCAGAGGACCGAGAAGAATTGAGCACCAGTTCACAGAAACAACACTGAAGGAGCTGAGGATTGGAGGTGATGGGTTTCTTACTGAGCAAGAGAAGAAGAGCTTCAAGGAGATGCTATCTAGGCATGGTAAGGCGTTTGCGTTTGAGTCACATGAAGTAGGATGTGTGGATCCAAGTGTAGTTGCACCTATGGTAATCTTTACTATACCGCATGTGCCTTGGAATCTACGTCCTATCCCTGTGCCTAGAGCTCATCTGCCAAAGCTGATAGACTTGCTCAATGAGAGGATTAGGATGGGTATCTTGGAACCATCTATAGCTCCCTATTCTAGCAGATGGTTTACTGTTCCGAAGAAAAGTGGAGCTTTGAGATTCATTCAAGATATGCAGCCAGTTAACAAGGTAACTATCAGGAATATGGGTATAGGACCTATTGTAGACGAGTTTGCGGAGGCTTTTGCTGGTCGTGCTATCTATTCCATGGGAGACTTATATTCAGGTTATGACCAGTTTCAATTATCCTCTGAGAGTAGAGACTTGACTACAATGAGGACACCTTTAGGGTTACTAAGGATGTGCACCTTACCGCAAGGTGCTACCAATTCGGTAGCACATATGATGAATGGCATGAACAAAGTTTTGAAGGACTTCATTCCTGAAAAAACTATGCCATTCCTTGATGATGTGCCGATCAAAGGGTGTGCTGAGGAGGAGAAGAATGAGGTAAAAGATCAGAGGGGGTGCCGTAAGTTTGTAGCAGATCACATAGCTGATTGTGATAAGATACTGAGTCGACTGGAAGAGGTTCATTTGACTTTATCAGGAGCCAAGTCTGTGTTTGGAGTACAAGAGGTGTTAATAGTGGGACATCTGTGTGGATCTTATGGTCGGAAACCTTGTCCAAACAAGGTTGATGCCATCCGAAGGATGAAGGAGACATGTGGATCGGTTACTGAGGTGAGAAGGTTTCTAGGAGCATGTGTGTTTTATCATATATGGATTCCACACTTTGCACATGTAGCAGATCCGTTGTACAAGCTGCTGAGGAAGGGGCAAAGATTTCAGTGGCAAGAGGAGCAAAGCGAGTCTATGAGGAAGTTGAAGGATCTTTTAGCTTCACCACCAACTCTACGGAAGGTAACATATGAGTTGGGCAGATCTGTTATCCTTACTGTTGATACTAGTCCTATTGGCATTGGATGGGCTGTAGGACAAGACGATGAGGATGGAAATAGATATGTGGTGCGTTTTGGTGCTAAGGTATTAAGTTCACGGCAGAGAGACTACCCTCAGGTCAAGAGAGAGCTATGGGGAGTAGTTACTGCGATGAAGAGTGATAAGGAATACTTGATAGGAGCACCTGTGGTTGTGGAGACAGATCGTTTACCTCTCTTGGGAATGATCACTAGCTGTACAACTCCAGATATTGCTATGTTGAGGTGGATAGCATATATCAAGTCCTTGAACCCAGAGTTTAGACATATTGCAGGGAAGGATAATCCTGTGGCAGATATGTTATCAAGGGCTAGGTATTACGATGAGAAAGAAATGATAGATGATCAGGAAGATGTGGGAACAGAGTTCTATTCTAGTGCTCTTGCTAGAAGAGATAGAAGCTGTTTTGCAGCCTTGTTGGAGTTTTTTGAGGAAACTATGTATGATGGCGAGTGGTTGGATCTTGGGCGCTATTTGAGTTCACTGGAAAGGCAAGAAGGCTGGTCTGATGCAGATTTCAAGAGGATCCGTAGGATAGCTTATGGTTACTTTTTACATGGAGGACATCTATGGAAGCGCCCTAAGCTACAAGGAGGTATACCGCAGCGGCTGGTATGTGACCTAGAATCGCAGCAGAAGCTGATCAAGGAGTTCCATGAGAGTTTATGGGCTGGTCATAGAGGAGTTTGGGCTACATTTGCCAAGATGAAGGAAAAGTATTGGTGGAAGGGTATGTATAAGGATGTAGTACAGTTTGTTTCATCTTGTATACCCTGCCAGATGTATTCCAACGTACGTCATCGTGATGGATTGCATCCTACTTATCCTTTAGCCATTCATTACAAATGGGTAGTTGATCTGGTAACTATGCCATTTGGACTTGGACAAATGAGGTATCTAGTCTTGGCTAGAGAAGATCTATCTAACCAAGTTGAAGGTCGTGCTCTGAGGACGAAGACCACTGCTAGTGTCTGCCGCTTTCTACTTGAAGATGTTATTTGTAGGTATGGGTGTGTGGGAAAGATCACTGCAGATAGGGGTGAGCTGGATGCACAAGAAGCAGTTGAATTCTTCAAGCGATTGGGAATCAAGTTGACGTTAACCACTGCTTACAATCCTGAAGGGAATGGCAAGAGCGAAAGAGGTCATCCGCCAATCATCAAAGCTTTGGTAAAAGCTTGCAAGGGTAAGATCCGTGAATGGCCTAGACTGTTACCATTTGCTTTGTGGGCAGATCGTACAACTCATAGTACCGTTACAGGTTACATGCCAGCAGAGTTGATACTAGGGCAAAAACCTGTGATGCCGATTGAGGAGGTTGTGCCTACTTGGAATGTTTTGCCATGGGAAGATGGTAGAAGTACGGAGGATCTTCTTGCATTAAGGATCCAGCAGTTAGAACGAAGACCTGAGGATGTTGCCAAAGCTGTGGAAAGGTTAAAGACTGCTAGAGAGAGAAACAAAGGCAGATTTGATAGGACGCATAGATTACGACCCAAACCAGTTAAGGAAGGTGATTGGGTGTTAGTCTATGATAGTAGTCTTGATAATCAGCATAGCGCTATCAGAAAGTTTTCCAAGAGATGGTTCGGACCTTATGTGGTGTTACAAGTTTATGATAATGCCACATACTCTTTGAGAGAGTTAGATAGTGCAGTGCTCAAGATACCAGTCGCAGGGAAGAGAATCAAGCTCTTTAGAAGGAGAGGGGATGACCAGAACATTGCAGAGCTTACTGAAGATGAAGCTGAAGACTCAATGGAGGTTGAAGATGAATTTGAAGCTGAAGCTAAAGAGTCTTGATCTGGATCTGGCACATACCGGAGGATGTGCAGGTTCAGAGGGGGTGGATGTCGCGCTACTTGGCGGCTACATGCTTGACTTCTACTCCGACACTTAAGTTTGGTAGTTCTAGAAGTTAGCTCATATTACTTCTAGTCCTTTATGTATATGTTTGACACCTTTGCATACGGTGTTAATACTATTTTGAGTCCTAGTAGGCTGATAGTATGTTAGTTATCTTGTTCAAGCATTTGTGCGCTTGTGCAAGTGACTTCTTACTTGTCTATGACGTTCAATGTACATAACTTAGGGTTTCCATGCTGATAGGGGTTTGAGCTCATGGGTTGTACTTACTTGTCGCCCATGCACGCTTTCTAGCTAATTTAAGTTATTTTTCGGGGCTATGTGTCATTTTAGGTAGTTTAAGTTTTACGTTGGCACTCTAAGGGGCTTGACGTGGTAGCCTATGAGTGTAGAAAAGTTACCAGGTAGTTTAAGGCACAAAAGGACAGTCAAGTGGAGCTATGAACTCCCATTGGTCCATTTTTGTTTTTTGTGAAACTCTAAGTTTAGAAACAGAGCTCTAGAGTGGAGTTCGAGCAATTGGCGAGGTATCTTCGAAATCTGAGAACACAGGAAGAGAGAGCTCGTCGTGCCAAGCACTTTCAGTGAAATTTTTGCTCGATTTGGATCAATAAACAAGGAGTTATGCCCAATTGAAGTTCGGATTGTGCCAAAACTGCATCACTTTTGTTGATTTTGGGGTTTTCGGTGCCAATTGTAGCAGAATTGAGGAAATCACTTCAAAACTTCGTGGTTGCGTTCACTGTCAGGAGGGCTACGACTGTCCAAAAAGTTTCGAATCATTTGAGTAACTGAGTAATTCAGGGCGGCCGCTGAAGCAGAGGGGGTCTGAAAAGCTCTTAATCTAGAGCAGCGACTTTAGAGAAGGAGATCTGGAGTTCTACAAACATTCAGGAGTCCCAACTTCACAGAGATGTTCAGCATCCTGTAGACTTCAAATACTGTGAGAAGATTTGAAATTCATGGAGCCAATTCTCTGTTCTATGTCTGAATAGCTGTCTAGGTACCAGAAATTGCCATAATTCTCTTATTCAGAACTTTTCTGTTCATATCTCCGTGTCAGAATTTGATCTCAGGTTGAAACTTCGTCTGTGAGTTCAGTAGTACCTCATTTGCATGTAGGGGAAGTTTAGAGGTCTAAACCTTCATAGTTTTCCTCTCTTTGAGTGTCAAAGTTCACCGCTTAAGCCTATTACTACCAGTGAGACCTAAATTTCACTTTTTGAGCATATCAGAGGATCCTACACTCCTGTGTGAGTGTTTATAGCTCCTGTTGTGACCTGAAAGCCAACCTCTTGAGTAAACAACCACAGCCAGAAGCCCGGCGCTTTCCTAGGTAGACGGATCACACTCCGACAACGCAGTACCCATCCATGATTCAGCTCGATAGACCACAGTCCCCTCTCATATATCTCTCGTGATATGATATTGATTTCGGATCCGTGGTCAACTAAAGCAGCAATAGGTTCAGGCAAACTCCCAAGACGTACCCGTGTGGCAGTTGTAGCACGAGCCCAATGCCTCTTCTTGAAATCACTGTCAACCGTTGGACTCTCTCCATCAGCTTCATCATCATCAGCTTCAATAGTGCTAGTTCCAGCAACTAACGCCTCCTGCTGGTACCTCCTGTCTCCAGTCTCCTGAAAATGCACCTTCCCAAACTCCACATCATTTACAGAAGCTCCTATCACATCTATCATTTGGCTCTCTACCTGCTCGGATATGACTTGCCTCTTTCGCTTGATGACATCAATAATCAGCTCATGAAACTCTCTCTTTGCGATGCCAAGAACTTCTCGAAGCGAAAACTCAACCCGTGCATCTAATATCCTCTGCTCCAGAATGCTTTTAAGATCAGTGGAGGTCTCAATATCTGCAGCCAGCTTGTAAGCAGGTCCTTTCCCCTTCTCTTGAGCAGTGAACCTTCTGCCAGCAGTTGTTGGTTCCTGCTGTTGTCTCTGTACGTCCTCCATTGGACCTGGAGCAGGTGGTGGAGTCTGTGAGGTAGACGGAACATCCTCTGGAGGAGCTGCACGTCTTCTAGTGACCCTCCGTCCCTGTCCCTCTCTAGTCTCCTCTGGATTCCCAGTTTCAAGCTCAGAGGCATCTCGTCGCCTCTTCTCCTCTACAGAAGCGTCTTGCCAATGAACATGCTTATCTACGTCCAAGAAAGCTTTAATGGACGATGTATCTACGGGATCTTTCAACCCTGTGACTCTACGGATAGTTTCTGCTCCTCTTTTCAACACCTCAGAAGGAACCTCAGTACTGTTCCTATCAAGAGACCTATCCAGCAAAGTAGGGCTAGAAGAAACTTCAATATGCCCAGCATACACATCAAGATTCATCGGCGGTACTGTTACTGTAGTTACTGTTGCAGTTGCGACGACTTGAGGTAGACTCCTCATACCTCCTCGTCCAAACTGTGTGTTTAATGGCTCTCCGGTAGAAACAAGGTGCAGTCTACCATTTTGATAGCGAACCACACCATCTCGTAGAGCAGCTGTAAGCTCTTGGCAATCTCCTCGAATATGATCTGGATTGTCACACCAGATACACCTACGGACAGGAGCACCCCCTGGACGAGCAGCACTAGGCGTTGGTGAGAGCTCCCTATGTAAACCAGCCAGCTCTACTTTCAATTCACGCATCTGTCGGATCAACTCATCAATTTGATTGTGCTGACCCTGGTTCTCAACCACCCTCTGAACAGGTACCCTCTGTGCAGGAACTGGCATAACTGGCACTGGAGGCGCTTCTACAGGAATAACAGGTCTAGGAGCAAGAGCCGGGGGCTGCTGTATCAGAGGAGCATAAGGTTGATGGATCACTTCTGCAAGCGGTCGTCCTCCTACGGCCACTCTCCCTCGCCGCTGTCTTGTTAGAACGGCCACAGCATCTTCCACTCTTCCCCAATCCATAGTAACACCTCCTTCAGCTGATCGATCTGCTAACATGAAGCATAATCGATCTGCTGTAGCCTCATCGGTGGCTTGCAAGAAGAGCTCTGTCCTTCTAGCATCCAAAGTTATCCGTTCAAGCGTCGAAAGCTGTCGGTATCTTCGATCAAACTCTCTTAGCAACTCATTCAACCCCATCCTATGGCCAGGTTGCTGCTCAATCCAATCCAAAAAAGTCCTCCTAGTAACTCTCTCAGAATCCTCCTCCAGGAATTCCTCTCGGAGAGCTCGCTCAAAACTTGCCCAAACCCCAAGATTTCTCCTCTGTACATCTCTGACTTGATCTCTCAACTCAGGAATCACAGCCAACTCAAAACTTCCAATCATCTCTGCATCGGTCACCCTCACAAGCTCCATCTCTCCTCTGTACTCACGAAGATATCTGGAAATATCTCTGCCTTCAAATCTTCCACACCTATTTACAATCGCCTGCAAAGCTTTTGTAGATTTCAACTCACCCCCTCCGACGATCGGATGTTGTTGAACCAAAGCCGCAAGCGTCTTCAGTATCTCAGTAGTATCCAGGCCTGATGCTGCAGTGGCTGCTGAAGACATAGGCGTAGCCGAAGGTGCAGCAGTAGACGTCGATGCTCCAGCCGTAGAGGCAGTAGCACCACTCCCGCTCTTGCGATCCATCTTCCTTTGTATGCAAATCTCAACCTCAGCAACCTCAACGATTAATCACCCCAAGATGACTCTCAGTGGAAGCACCAGATTTATGTCGAGGAGAGTCCTTCTCAGGAAGGGCGAGCCTTCTGGCTGTGATAGATCGCGAGATAGAAGCAGAGATTGTATACCAAGACAAGAGCCAAGCAAGAGATCGCAACAGCTGAAGTCGCTCACAGTGACTATGACTATAGATCACTTACTAATCAACAGATCAAGTCTGAAGTCTTAGGAGACAGATCCACCTTCAGACACAACAGATAGGAGAATACTGAACTCACGATGCTTTATTTCTCTTCCAAGCACACTCAATAGTCCTCCACATATATCAATTTACAACCTATCTCTACTCAACTCCTTACGTTGATCACCGCAGATGTCAAACAGTCAATTCCCACTCAACTAGTATTTTCTCCAGCAGATTTCTCTCCAGAACCTACAACCGATGAAGATCTGAAACTCCAACGCCTTGTATCCCTTCCAACGACAGCTTCAACACTGAAATATCTCAGAAAAACCTGACCTTCTCAGTCTCAGTCCTCCTCCTCCGCTCAAATAATGCTCTCTTTCCACCAAATTCACCTCAACTAAAACCTAATAGGTGAAATTCGGACACCAAACTCTTAATCTCCTCTCTGCGTCAACCTCTCTACTGAAACTATCAAGAATTTAATCCCGCGTCAATCAAGAGTCCCTTGCAGACTATCAAAACGATCTCCTTCAAATAAAACTGCCTCCTGTCCGATCAGAAGAAATTCTGCCTCCAAACTGCTCTCAGTCCCCCAAATACTTGTCCGTCCCTCTGTCACGATCACCCAAATCCTCAATTCAGTTCTCTCAGAAAAAATTGATCTCCCTCAGCCTCCAAGCTTCTCCTTCCGCTTCAGCTCCCAGCTCTCTGTAGAAAAATCTCCTCAAAAAATATGTCCCCCGATCTTCAGCCGTCGCAGGTACTTAACCTAAAAGCTAAAGGCCCAGCTTAAGCTGCCCCTTGCTGTCCTTATAAGCACAGTCGCTTATCACAAGCAGGCCCCCAGCTTAAGCTGCCCCCTTACTGTCCTTACGTACAAAACTCTTCTTTCAAAACTGACTCTTTTTTAAATAAAAGTACACAGCTACCTCTGTAAAGCAGACTCTTTCACTGTAAAACGTCACACTGCTTCCTTCGCCATTGCTAAACCGACTCGATGGATAAATAACAGATTGACAAAAGTTTCCCGTGCCCTTGATGTCACCCTGAATATACTACAAGCCATCCAATGTAGGCCGAAGCCCTAACACTTATGAGGCTGCCCCACAGGGCTTACAGCCCCCCCATATGCGCACCAGGTATCTCCCATATTATATTCAGGATGGCATGCGGAGGCTTAGACCAGGAAGCCCACGATTAAGAGAGATAGCGGTCTCCCGCCCCTAGATATGCAGGACTGTAAACCCTCCGCGGTCCTAACGATCAACTACCCCCCGATCTCTTAACCTCCACGATCGTCATCCACGAATCTGCAACTGTCGGACCTGTCTCTCACTCAGGGGTCACCTCTGATGGCTTTGATGGAAGCACACCATGAATCTTGAAGGGAAAAATGCTAAGTTCACTCTCATTCATACACCCACAAACTTATCAACTAAAATCTCCATAATCTCATCCACTAAAATCCTCCATTCTAACGACGTCTCTCAAGTTCTCACATGCTAAAAATGTCCCACACTCTCTATATTACTCAAGTTGTCATTACGACAATGTGAAAACAAGGATGAGGAGCTCTTCTCTACTCCTCTATTTATACATTCTAGGTTTTTACTTTGGTACCCCCCGGTAACTCAGCCGTAACTACTTTTACCGGGTTTTACTAAGATATTACTTAAGGTAAAAGCATTGATCACATGGGCTTTTTACCTTTTCACATGGGCTTATTCCTTCAAAGTCAACAACTTCTAGAAGGATTCTGGAATATTCTCAAGGAATCTCGAATTTCCACCCCCCCTCTACACTAGGACCCACTAAAAAGGAAACATGTGGAATCTCTTCTTGTTTTTAATGCCCACAAAGTCCACAACTTTAATCCAACCACTAATATCAAGTCAAAAAGGAGATAAGGGATACTTTCCACCCCCTTTCTACCTTTTAGACAAGATGACAAGATAGTAGTGCTCACTCTTTAGCAAATATCTGAATTCTGCCAAAAGTACAGCTAAGTTTAACCATAACTAACTTTTAGCTAGTCATGACTAACTTGATATCTCCTAAAAGTACTTTGGCAGCAAATAAACATTCTCAACACTTAGCTAGAACTAAACACCTTACTAATAGACAAACTTCCTATGTGTAACATAGGTCGTTACATTTTACCCCCGGACTAAATTTTCGCTCCGTCCTCGGAGTGAAGAGAGAACTTCCGTCGATGAAACAACTTCAACTTGTCATGGTTGACCCGATCGAATCTCCTTCCTCCCAGCTCCTGAAGGTCATATGTGAAGTTGCTCCACACCTTATCTACAACAAAAGGACCAAAATATCTCGGAAGAAACTTCTTCCTAGCCCTCTTGAATCTGATAGCATCATACAACATAACCCAATCTCCGACTTGAAAAGGTTTTACCTCCCTCTTGCCCAACCGTTTGTCGTAACTCTTCTTTTGATACGCCTGAGCTCGTTCCATCCGGATCATTGCTACCGCTCGGGTCTCTTCCAACTCCATGAGTTGCTCCCTTCTTGATCTGACCACGTCTTCTCCTCTCGACCTCTTCAACTTTCGTTGAATAGTTTGAAAAGTATCCAATTCGAATTGGATCGGCAACTTGGACTCCACTCCATAAACCAGTCGAAATGGGGAGTACCCAGTAGAAGTCTTTGTTGTCGTTCGATACTCCCATAAGATGGCATGTAGTCTCTTATCCCAAGTATGTTTCGCAGTCTCAACACCAGCATCTTTGGCGAGCATCATACAAAGTGTAAGATTGGTCTTCTCCGCAAGACCATTAGCATTTGGTTTGTATGAGGTCGTTACTCGTGGCTTGATAGAAAAGTGTTGTAGCATAGCAGTAGTCATGCTCCCTACAAACTCTCCTCCTCTATCTGAGACCAACTCTAACGGACATCCAAATCTTGTGATGATCCTCTCCCATAAGAATCTACCGACTTCTGTTTCATTGGTCTCTCTCAAAGGTCTAGCCTCTACCCACTTGGTACAATAGTCAGTGGCGACTACAATGTATCTATTGCCTCGAGGTGTCTTATTAAGAGGACCTACAAAGTCAATACCCCACTTCTCAAATGGTCCTAACACGGGAATTGATCTTAACGGAGGTGTTCTAGTAGACTTCAGAGCAAATGCTTGACATACGTCGCAAGTTTTGCAATAGTCTAAACACTCTTTGAAAATCCCTCTCCAGTGATAACCCGCATCCAAAATCTTGAAGGCTGTTATCTTACCAGCAAAGTGACCTCCGCAAACAGTTCCGTCGTGAAACTCGTGCATTAGCTTGAATGTCTCCTTCTGACCAACTGCTCTCCTTAGTAACCCATCTGCTCCTTGATGAAACAAAATTCCCTCTACTATGGTGTAAGGTTTGCATCTCTTGATCAAC
Source organism: Asterella californica (assembly GCA_036924285.1). Classification (NCBI taxonomy): domain Eukaryota; kingdom Viridiplantae; phylum Streptophyta; class Marchantiopsida; order Marchantiales; family Aytoniaceae; genus Asterella; species Asterella californica. The sequence continues at coordinate 42,821,699 of JAYKYS010000001.1, forward strand.
GCGTTACGTTCTCGGGTATGCATACCTTCCGGAAAAGAGCCATCTGCAAGGAAACTCCAGATTTCCTTATACTCGTCCGGTATCTCCTCAATGCTTGTGATGGTCATCAGATGCTCGTCTGGAAACGAATCGTCAAATGGTTCTTCTCCCTCATCATCATAAGCCCTCGACAAAAGATCAGCATTCGCATGCTTTTTCCCTGGTCTATCTTCGATCACATAATCGTATTCTGTTAGAAGGATCTTCCAACGAGCAATACGACCTTCGGCATTAGGCTTATTAAAGATATACTTTAAAGCCTTGTGATCTGTGACTATGGAAAATTTCCCTCCTAGCAAGTAATGTCGGAATTTCTTCAATCCAAAGATCACCGCTAATCCTTCTCGTTCAGTCACGGAGTAATTCTTCTCCGCTGGAACCATCTGCCTACTAGCATAAGCTATAGGATGATCATGCCCATCTCCATCTAGCTGACCTAATGTACATCCGATTGCTACATTGGAGGCATCCGTATACAGAATAAATGCTTTACTCCACTCAGGTTTAGCAAGTATAGGAGCTGTCACCAATGTCTTTTTCAGCTCCTCAAATGCTTCCTTTGCCTTCTGATCATGCACTATCAAGTCAAAATCAACTCCCTTCTTCATGTACATAGTCAAAGCTATTGCTTTGTTTGAGAAGGAAAAGACAAACCTACGATAATATCCAACCATGCCAAGAAACTGCCTCAACTTTGTCAAGTTGATCGGAAATGGAAGATCCACAATCTTCTTCACCTTTTCAGGATCTACCGCAATCCCATTCTTGGAAATGATGTGCCCTAACAGCAGACCTTCTTCGCAGCCAAAGATGCACTTCTCTGGATTCAGAGAAGCGTTAGCTTGCTCCAACCGCTGCAGAACTTTGATCACATGATCAAAGTGGTCCTCCTTTCTTCCGTACACACAGAAATCATCAATGAAATCACGAACAAACTTTCCTATGAATGGTTCGAACACCTTGTTCATGAACCTCTGAAACGTGGCCGGAGCATTACACAGTCCGAATGGCATCACTCGAAATGCAAATGTTCCCCAAGGTGTAGTGAAAGTAGTCAACTGCTGGTACTCCTGTGCTATCTTGATCTGGTTGTATCCACTATAACCATCACCAAAGCTGTACCACTCATGACCGGCAACTTCCTCCAAAATCTCATCTATAAATGGTAGAGGATAATAGTCCTTCTTGGTAACTGCATTCAGCTTCTTATAGTCTATGCACACTCGCAGCTTACCATTCTTCTTCTTGACAATCACAATGGGTGAAACCCATTCTGAGTTCTCCACCTCATAGATGAAACTCGCCTCCTTCAACTTGTCTATCTCCTCCTTGACCATCATTGCCGTTGTGGGATTGACCCTTCTCTGCTTCTGTCGAACTGGTCTTGCGTGCTCCTCCAATTCGATTCGATGAGTCTCGAGAGTCACCTCCTTCAAATCCTTGTAGCTGAAAGCAAACACATGGATATATTTTCGAAATATATCTAGGAATCTACTTTTCTCCTCTTGAGTGACATTGATACCAAACTTCAAGGTAGAGAGTCTTCTCACAATCTCTGCCTCACTCAACTCTTCTTTGTCAGGATCTTTCTCCACTGCTGGTCGAGGCAACAAGTCAATAGCACTAAGCTGATGTAATGATTCATCTCGACCAAATCCTTCGTCCTCAGACGAGGATTCTTGATCGTAAGAATCTCCGGTATCTACTTCTGATGCACTCTGATCATCCTCCGTATCAGATTCCCAGTAGTCACTAGTGGGTCTATCAGAGTCAGAAGTCACAACTCCAACACCCGAGAGAGGAACTATCACTCTATGATCTCTAGGCCCAATCCGTAAGTATCCCTTGTGCCACCTATCAGTGGTGCGCACAACTCTCAACCAAGGCCTACCTAGGAGCAAATCATAACTAGAGTCCTTTAACACTTGAAAGGACATCAACGTTTGAACTCCCATCACAGACACGACCACCTTCTCTAACACCCCAAGAGGTCTTACCCGTTGCTTGTTAGCCATCCCCACGACAATGCTAGCCGGGCGAGTTGGTTCCATCCCCAACTTCTTCATCAACCTCTCCGATATGGCGTTGACAGCCGATCCTCCATCCACCAATACGTCAGAGACGTAGTGATCATTCAACCGGACTTCAATCTTTGAAGCCCTAGTGCATACCTCTGAAGCATGCACATCCACCACACCAACTCCCACAGACTTTGATGTCTTGCTCTTGGGTTTCTTCTTCTTGCTTCTCTTAGAACTCAGTCCTCCTCTGAGTTCTCTTCGTAAGCTGGGATTAAGTGCGATCAGTTGTCCAACAGTGATGTTGGCTTTCTGAGCACCCACATCTTCAACCACATCATATCCCGCTTGGGAAGATGAAATGGTGAAATCTGCCATCCCTAGCTTCCTTCTTGGCTCCCTTGGTGTACTCAAAACATTACTCGAACGAGTACTTCTACTTGCTGACTCCTCCATGAAAACCGGTTCATCAGAAAATCGAGTTCTTTTCCTTTCTTGAGCTAAAAGCTCCACCGGTGCATGAGAAGAGTTTGAACTCTCTCCTTTCTCGTAGATGGGATCTCGCACGACATCGATAGTAGCCACCCCCTTGTCTCGTCCTTGTGATGGATTTCTTCCACCCACATTCATTCTGACAGCTTCGGCACCTCTCGCTCCGTTGTTAGGACAATTTCGCTGGAAATGAGAACCTCCACACGTCCAACAAGTGATTCTTCCAAAGTTACCTTGGTTACCTCCAAAGTTACCTTGATTTCCTCGGTTGGGATTGTTGTCGTAACCTCTTTGACCTCCTCCTCCACCTTTGTTCCTCCATTCTCGTAACTGCACCACGTTTATCTTGAGATCCGCAAGAGTATCGGTGATGCTCTTCAGCTCGGCATGAAAATCAGAGATGGCAGTAGACATCGTTGTTGGGACAAACGGTCTTGGCACCACCGTTGGAGTAGGAGCTGACGTTGAAGCAATCACCAATTGTGATGGTGCAGATGCGATCGTTGTGACTACACCAGGAGTCGGAGTTGACACCAGAGCAGCATGATGAGGTTGGATGATATCTCCTTCATCCAAACTCTCTTCCATATTTGTCGCTATCTTGATGGCCTCCGCTTTGGTTGCTGGCTTCTCGTACCTCACTTGGGTTCGAATTGAAGGCCTCAACCCTCCCACCAAGTTCTTGGTCAACACTGCTCCAATCCCCGCCATCGTTAACTCCACATTGTCTCCACTCTTCCGTAGGACCGTCCGAAACCGTTGCTCCAACTTATCCACCCTTTCGGCATATTGCCGAACTTTCTCGTCGTCCCGTTGCTTCAAGTGAGTAAGCTCCACCATGAGCTTCTCATAACTCTCTTCTGGAAGAAATTCTTCGATGAGTGCATTACTCAACGTCTCCCATGTGTCCTCAACTGCACCAGGTATCTTGCTCTTCACTCGGTCGTCATACCACGTAAGAGCAAAATCTTCTAAAAACTCTGGCAGTAACAACACCCATTCTTCCTTCCTTCTCACGTTGTTTCCGATGCAACCCCTTTTGAAGTCTCGTACAAATGGTTCTACATCTTCATTGTCCTTCCCATGAAACATTGGTAACTTCCCCATCTTGTAACTATTCTTTCTACCCTTCTAATTTTTGTGCAATAACTACTCGTTAAAAGAGTACGAACATCACCAATTTCATTCGCGAATAATCTACCATAGGTAAAATGAAAGGAAATGGTTGTAACAACACCTCTTGTGCCATCTCTTCTCCCAAGGTAATCATGAGCTTGAGTCGCATCACCGCCTTCTCCACCATCCGAATGACGATCTCCATCACAACTCAGCTGAGTCCTCTTTTGAAGTCGACAACTTCTCCGTCTCCGCTCTTTGAGTCTCGTCCAACTTCTCGACTACTGACGTAAGTAGGGCGGCCACATCTACGCACTTGTGTCCTCTGGATAGATCACCCACTCCACAACTTGGACAAGGATCTTCGCCTAGAAGATGAATTGGCGCTGGTGACGATGGACCCACTCGAAGACTTAAATCAGTAAACTCCCGCTTCCCTTTAGCTCTCTCGGTTCTGATTCTAGTTGGACAATTCACTACTTTGTGTCCCAACCCTCTACAAAAATAACACCACAAGTCGGTTTCTACTCTTCTCCTCGGAGATTCTACTTGAGGTTTAGTACTAAGGTTTTCAAACTCGACGATAATCTCTCTCGAACTTTTTCCGACACTTACTATGACATCCAAACCTTGAGGAAGGTTTCTAAGTCTAACTTTCCAATCTTTTAAATTTCCACTCATGTTACACCTTCTCAACCATTAAGTGGACAAAATATCATAGAGGAAAATAATTCTACATCACTTTCTTAACTCTTCCGAGCTTTATATTGGAAATCGTGTATTATACATGCTATACACGAAATAAAATCTAATCTAAAATTAACTATCGAAGATATGATCCTCCTCACCATCGTTTGTACTAATCACAACAGACATCTTGAACTCACTCTTGTAAAAATCCAACTCTACTTCACCAGGAGCATTCGTGGCCTCCACAGTGAATGATGCTTTAAACTCGGCTTTCTTCAAATCTGTGCCAATGGTCGCGGAAGCTTCTTCGTATAAGGTAAAGAGGGCACCCCAAGTGCTATAGATGCGGGTTCGTAACTCATCTATACTCAACTTGGGCTTCTCCGTCTCTGTTCGAACTCCTAAACGTCTCTTCTTCCACCTCGTCATTCGAACAGGATTCCCCATGAAGTATCTTCAAGACCTCCTTGTATGCCGAAACGTGTATCTCTTAGTTGGTAAGAGATCTCTCCAAGATTTTTGTTATCTCCAGTAGCTCAACCTCCAAGCTACTAAATCATGAAGTTTCAACAGAAACTTCCCTAATCAGAAGAGATGGTGATGACTGTACAAATTTTCAGAGAACTGAAATTTGTATATTTTCACTTCCCTCGTGGTTGTCAACCCCCTCCACTTTGAAAACTTCTTTCTCCCTCTTCAGACCTCATCTTCTCATGATTTCTTTTGTCCTGGATAGCTTATCAGCCACTCTAAAACACTGGAAAGTTTCTCAGGAAAATAAAATTCACAGAAAATTTGACAATGACTGTAAATTTTTTCCAGATAACAGAATTCCTCAACTCTCACGAATAGACCCTCTCAACTTTGAAAATTCATTGCTCCCTCTCTAGACCACCTTTTCCTATGATTTCTTTTGTCTTAGATAGGTTATCAGCCAATCTAAAACACTGGAAAGTTTCTCAGGAAAATAAAATTCACAGAAAATCTGACAATGACTGTAAACTTTTTCCATAGAACAGAATTCCTCAACTCTCACGAATAGACCTCCTCAACTTTGAAAAATCATTGCTCACTCTCTAGACCACCTTTTCCTATGATTTCTTTTGTCTTAGATAGGTTATCAGCCAATCTATAACACTGGAAAGTTTCACAGGAAAATAAAAATCACAGAAAAGTTGACAGCGACTGTACAAATTTTCCAGAGAGCAGAATTTCTAAACTCACAAATTTCTCTCCTCTAATAACTTTTCTCTCCTCCTTTCTCTACAACTCTTGTTGCACCCTCTTTCAACTCTCCTCAAACTCTTTCTAAGTGAACAAGATGTAAAGAATGACTTCGAACGCGTCATATATCACTACGGGATACACGAAAGGTTCTAACGTTGCTAACATCGCGTTAGCTCTCTCTCCTCCCAACGTTCTCTCCATGTGCTCTCTCATAATCTCCTTTTGTCGAATATAGAACTGAACTCTGAACATCGTTCAACGATCCCTTCAAGTGAGGTCCCGGCAACGGAACCAAAAATGTAAACCCTCCGCGGTCCTAACGATCAACTACCCCCCGATCTCTTAACCTCCACGATCGTCATCCACGAATCTGCAACTGTCGGGCCTGTCTCTCACTCAGGGGTCACCTCTGATGGCTTTGATGGAAGCACACCATGAATCTTGAAGGGAAAAATGCTAAGTTCACTCTCATTCATACACCCACAAACTTATCAACTAAAATCTCCATAATCTCATCCACTAAAATCCTCCATTCTAACGACGTCTCTCAAGTTCTCACATGCTAAAAATGTCCCACACTCTCTATATTACTCAAGTTGTCATTACGACAATGTGAAAACAAGGATGAGGAGCTCTTCTCTACTCCTCTATTTATACATTCTAGGTTTTTACTTTGGTACCCCCCGGTAACTCAGCCGTAACTACTTTTACCGGGTTTTACTAAGATATTACTTAAGGTAAAAGCATTGATCACATGGGCTTTTTACCTTTTCACATGGGCTTATTCCTTCAAAGTCAACAACTTCTAGAAGGATTCTGGAATATTCTCAAGGAATCTCGAATTTCCACCCCCCCTCTACACTAGGACCCACTAAAAAGGAAACATGTGGAATCTCTTCTTGTTTTTAATGCCCACAAAGTCCACAACTTTAATCCAACCACTAATATCAAGTCAAAAAGGAGATAAGGGATACTTTCCACCCCCTTTCTACCTTTTAGACAAGATGACAAGATAGTAGTGCTCACTCTTTAGCAAATATCTGAATTCTGCCAAAAGTACAGCTAAGTTTAATCATAACTAACTTTTAGCTAGTCATGACTAACTTGATATCTCCTAAAAGTACTTTGGCAGCAAATAAACATTCTCAACACTTAGCTAGAACTAAACACCTTACTAATAGACAAACTTCCTATGTGTAACATAGGTCGTTACATATGCGCACCAGGTATCTCCCATATTATATTCAGGATGGCATGCGGAGGCTTAGACCAGGAAGCCCACGATTAAGAGAGATAGCGGTCTCCCGCCCCTAGATATGCAGGACATGGCTGCACACCCAACATAGACTCCCATCCGGGAGGCCAACATGCCGAAATAGGAACCAAAGGCCAGGAGGGATTGATCCTGAGACCACTTCCCTCCTAGGCAGGCGCCCTATCACTGGGATGACCTTTGGTTCCGTTCAAAACAGTTAAATTCTCTGTACACATGCTTTTACTAAGAAGTTTCTCTGTAAAGTCTTTACTAGCCTTTCCTACGCTAACTTCACTATACAACTCCGTTTTCTATGAATAAAGAGTCAAAACTATAGTACTTGTGAACACCTACACGCTCATGCTATCAGATTTTGAGTTTGAGTCACGAGCCAAAATCGACAGATTTCCCTCTTTCATACATTTCCCAGTCTAAAACCCGTACTAACTACTACTTAAAACACTTTCTGTCGAAACTGGAAGCACGAAGTCGCTCTCCTCGCCGAGCTCTGCATTCTAATGCTCTTCGACCTCTTTCAAGGTGATATTTCAGTCTAAGCTAGGGGCAGCTTGTCAAGCATGGCCCCAGCTTAGCTCCTGCCCAGCTTGATAAGCTAGGGCGCAGCTTCCCGAACAAATGCATGTTGAGTGTCTTCTGAAGTTCCGTTTCCGCACCTTTAACGTCATGTACTACGACAACGTGGGATCTCACGCTCTATATCTTGCTTTAGAAGGATATGGATCTGAATTTGAATCGACCACCACCCACCTTCAACACTTGGTGCACAGTTCATTATACATGTCGTCTCAAGATGGCATACTGCGAGGAAATAGTGAGATAATTTGGAGAGGCGTTCTATCAAGAAGTTATCTCGTCGTCTCAACCTTTTGTGGTACCTTTGTTCGTGAGGCGCTTTCGTGTAGTGATACTGACGTTGTATTGAAAGTAGTAAACAGAGTGGTGTAAGGACTGAGAGTGCTGAGGGACGTTAGAATGAGTGGAGATACTATGGAGCAACAAGGCATAGAGATGTGTGAGATTATGCAGAACATGCTCAATGAGTTTCGAGAGATGACGACATGTGGTGAGGACACTAGAGAGCAAGATAGCAACTCTAGAGGGAAAGAATGTGAGAGCAATGGAGATGAGTGACCCATCACAAGTTCCAACGCAAGCAGTGGAGACAGTACATAGAGTAGAGGTTGCTTTAGGGGTCCAAAGGGCAATGTAAGAAGAAGATGCTCTATTGCTTCGCATGAAGAAGACGTATAACGTAGAACCTTATCGAGGTAATCGAGCAATGAGTATTCTAGAGAATTGGATTTCTCGTATGAATCGCTACATGAGACTTTCCCAAGCACAAGTCAATGATTACTCTGCGGGAGTATTTGCAAGTGGTTACTTGATGGATAAAGCATTTACATGATATGATAAATGATAGCGTTCGATGATTGCTGAAGGAAGTCAATTAACATGGAGCAATACGCAAGAAGGTTTGTTGCAAAATTTCCAATCAATGGATTCAATGCAGATGGTTCGAATGAAGCTCTGGGATCTCAAGCAAAGAGGAAGTCTCCAAAAGTAAGTAGAGGAATTTCAAGATCTACAAGTAACCATTTCTGATATGAGCCAGGTAGAAGCTTTAGGCGTGTTCAAACGCGGATTGAAAGAGATAATTCGTCAAGAAGTCATGATGAATAATCCACGTATCGTGTTCGAAGCAACCGGTTAGCCCAAAGAATTGCTGGTGTATTAGGTATCACTAGAGGAGGTGAATCACCAATCGTACTGCGAGTTCAATATGGAGGTCCAACGTCCATAAAATTGAGTAACCTTCGACAACGAGACAGTTATGCGCGATAGTTCTATGAAGAGGATCGGAGAGATCGTGCTAGAGAGCAACCAAGACGAGAAGTGATACCACGAGGTGGCGGTGTCGGAGCTGGGGTTCGTAACTATGTACCTCAAGGACTTCTGAAGGATGGTGATATTGATGGAGGTATTCGAACCAAGAGCTTCAAGGAGAGGCACGGCGTTGTTATAATTGTGGGAGAATTAGACACATAGTTGCTCATTGCCGCACCTTGTTCTCTCGAGGAAATAGAGCTCCTTATCAAAGACCTCTGAATCATCTGAATGATATAGCAGAGGAAGGTGGAGAGGAAGAAGAGATGCAGTACAACAATCCAGTTTTGGAAAACGAGGATCATTAGTAGATTTACCTCGTCGTCGTACTAGTTCAACAAAGAGAAAAAGGCAAGAATGGAGGACAAAAGAAAGAGTTCAATGGATTGACACGAAGGACTAAGCAACTAATCGTTACTGATGGAGTGTTAGAAAGCATTAAGGTGAGAGTGTTGATTGATCTTGGCACAACTGAGAACTTTTTATCGCTTTCAGTTGCTATGAGATTGGATTTGGCTTTGAAAACAGACGACAAGAAAGAAGTAGAGCTACCAAACATGCACACTAAGATGATTGAGTCTCTCCCACGGAGTGTAGCGCTCATTATAGGGCAATATTCAAAAAAGATTGAATGACGAGTTATTCGATTAGCTCGTTATGATATCATTTTGGGTATGCCTTGGATGGAGCAATACAATCTGAGATGGATTGCAGAAAGAAGATTGTGAAGAGTAAGGGATGGATAGTTTTTGAAGATAGAGTGAGATCTCGACCTAGAAACATACCTCTGTATGTGATAGGACAGACCGCTATTCATAGTGTGATGTATGTTTCTTGGGGTTAATAAGAAAAGCTTACAGTTCCAACTATGGTGGTGATATTTCAGATAGTTTCAAAATGATTGTAGAAGAATTCAAAGATGTTTTCCTAGATGATACATCTTCCGGTACCACCAAGAAGACGAGTGAATCACAAGATTGAGGTACTTCCAGGCAGTGCACCTCCTTGTAAAGCACCATATCGATTAGCACCACACGAGTTGGAGGAGTGCAAAGCTCAAGTAGAGGAATTGTTACACAAAGGATTCATCCAACCTAGTGTATCTTCTTATGGAGATCCGGTCTGTTCGTGAAGAAGAAGGACGGTGTCGGGTTCAGAGTCTTCTTGAGAAGGGCGAACCTTCTGGCTGTGATATGAGCTTGAAGGCTGTGTTCAATCTACTCAGGGAAGCGTTGGGCTTCAGGTTGTGGCCTGTTTACTCAAAGGATAGGCTTCAAGTCTCAAGGTGATACTGAAAAACACTCATGTAAGTCTCTTGGCTCTTCTGATATGTTCAGGAAGTAAAGTTCGGACTTAACTAGCAATGATAAGATCAAATGGCAAACTTTGACACTGAGGATTGAGAAATATGTGAAGGTTCAGGCTTCAGAACTCCTCCTACATGTCAATAAGGTCCTACTGGATACACATGCGAAGTTTCAGCTTCAGATCAATTCAGAGCACTAAGATATGAGTAGAAACTTTCTGAGTAGAGAAATTACGGCAATTTCTGGTACCCAAACAGCTGTTTCTACCTAGAACAAAGAATCGGCTCGATCACTTTGGAAAATTCTTACAGGATTTGCAGTACACAGCTTGCTGAACACTCCTGTGAAGTTGGGCCTCCTGATTCCACACAGAACTCCAGATCTCGCTCTCTGAAGTTGCTGTTCCAGATTGAGAGCTTTTCGGACCCCCTCTACTTCAGCGGCCGTCTTGAATTACTCAGTAACTCAAACCACTTGAAACTTTTTTGACAATCGTAGCCCGACTGACAGTGAACGCAACCACGAAGGTTTGAAGCGATTTCCTCAATTCTGCTGCAATTGACACTCAAAACCCCAAAATCAACAAAAGTGATGCAGTTTTGGCACAATCTGAACTTCAATTGGGCATAACTCTTTGTTTATTGATCTAAATCGATCAAGAATTTCACTGACAGTGCTTGGCTCGACGAGCTCTATCTCCCTGTGCTCTCAGATTTCGCAGTACCCTCACCAATTGCTCGAAATCCTCTCTAGAGCTCTGTTTCTAAACTTAGAGTTTTACAAAAGACAAAAATGGACCAATGAGAGTTCATAGCTCCATTTGGTTGTCATTTTGTGCCTTAAACTACCTGGTAACTTATCTGCACTCATAGGCTACCACGTCAAGCCCTCTAGAGTGCTAGCATAAAACTAAAACTACCTAAAATGACACGCAGCCTCGAAAAATAACTTAAATCAGCTAGAAAGCGTGCATGGACGACACGCAAATACAACCCATGAGCTAAAACCCTACCAACATGGTAATCAACCAACTAAGACTCAAAATATATAACATCTTCCAAAAATGGACTTCTCTGAGGTCTTAACTTCACTCAGAGAGACTAACGTCTGACAGAGAAGTGAATCATTTACTATGTAAAATGATTCACATCACGACAACGTGAGTATGCGAATGTGCATCGACTATCGAGCTCTCAATCTTCAGATTGTGAAGAATAAGTACCTATTATCTCGAATGGCTGACTTGTTTGATCAACTACAAGGAGCAAAGTACTTCACCAAATTGGATTTATGAAACGGTTATAATCAGATCCAGATTGTTGAGCCAGATGTACAAAAGACTATTTTTCGTGCAAGGTACGATCACTTTGAGTACTTAGTGTTGTCTTTTGGTCTCACTAATGCACCCCCTACATTTATGGGTATGATGAATGACATCTTTCAATCATACTTGGATAGATCTGTCATTCTGTAACACACAAGAAAACCAAAAGATACTCGAAAGTAATAATTTAAAGATCGAACCCACAGAGACGCAAATAAAGATCATCCAAAAGTAATAAACATGTGACAAAGGTGATTCTTTATGATTGTCTTTTATTCTCACTGGCAGAAATCATTCTCGGTAGAGATCAAACTCAGGTCTATCCAACAAGACAGAGTTAATAATCCTGACAAATAACCTAACAAGTACTGAACAGGCCAGGGACCTCAAGAAATAGATAAACAACAAAGAAAACAGAGCCACGAATGTAAATGTCCCAACGAAGAAATATTGCTGAAGTGCTACTAAGTAGCCGCTAACATCATAAACATTGAGTATTTTCACACTAAGTTATCTCTACTACTACTGCTCTCGAAAAACTCTGACGAAGAAGACTCTTCTTCCGCCGAAGTACAAGGTTAAACTCCTTCCAAAGTGTCTTCACTAAAGAACAACTTCCTCCAAAGTCAACTTCGTCCAAAAAACTTCTTAGTAGTAAACTAACCACCGCAGGTGCTAGTCTATTTTCAGACTTCGCCGTAAACTTCTTATTATAATTTCAGATGTCAAACAGCAAGGTCTTCAGCAGACTAATTCCTACCACAACAAACTACAATACTTTGTAAGTAAATCCTCGAAGAAGACAAACACACAATGGCTTCGTAAACTGAGGAAATAGAAAATCCAAATAACAAACACATAGAGGTCCCGAGCACAAACAACACAACGCTTATATATATATTTCCTCGGAGATGGCGGATCTTCTTCCTAAGAAGTCAGACGTTACCGTCGGATGAAGGTCTTGTACTCAAAATGACACCAGGTATCACACCGGTTCATATCGCTAAATCTCTAGCTATCTTGCTAACCAAGAACTCAACAGTCGCTCTAACCTCTCGGAGCTCTCTAACTACTCTCTGTCCTAGCCTAGCTACTCAGTTCTTCATCGAAGAACCCTCTATGTCTGCTGCTCCTAACTCCTGTCTAATCTCATGAAGAATCTTCAGCTCCGAAGTATCCAAGTTGGTGGTAAAATAGTTCTTCAGGATCAGTTCTACCCTACACCGAAGTTGCACAACCTGTTCTTCGCCTGAAATACATCACCGCTTCAGATCTTCAATCTCCTTGGTCATCTCTGCGACGATGTCTTGATTGCGATCTCTCTGTTGACGCATCTCATCTAACTCCTTCTTCACGAGTGAAAGGACCTTCTCGTGTTCTTTCCCTTGTTCCACCTTCTGGAGAAGAACATCTTCACGCTCCGAAGTTAGGTTTCGAATCTCTTCTGACTTCACTATGTTCTCCTTCTTCGATTTCAATACTACAACGCGTAGATTCTCTTTCTCTTCCAGTCAATTTCCTCGGCCGAAGTTCATCGTTTGAACTAACTCCTTAACTCCGTCAAGTTCAACTGCCGTCCAATGACTTCCTCGTAAGTTCCCCTATTACTCTCCAAGGCATAGAGTATCGATACAACAACCTCCTGCAGATATTTCACCGAAGAGCTGAGTTGTTAGACCTCCTCGATTGTCAAAGAAGTGACTTTCGCTGCATCATCCTCCTGCTTCTTCTCTTGTGGGGTACCATCTTCTTCGGCGTCAACCTCTGTAGCTTCTTCGCCCTCGGCGCAGACCGTCCTTGTACACTTCATCTTCTTCCTGGACTTCTGCGTAGACCTCGGTGTATCCTCCAAGATCTTCCTTCTTCCACTACGTCTGACTAGTGCGGGTACTTCGGTGACATCCTCGTCTTCTTCTAAGTTCACCAACTCATGTGCCTTCTCAGTTACTGCCTCTATTGTGGTCGCTATGTGCATTACAACTTCTTCGACTGATGTATCTTCAACCGCCACTTCGTTGAAGAACTTCTCCAGTTGTACATTTCTCACTGGAGTCGGTTCGACTTTGAATTCATCGTCTTCGGCTGCCGTAGTGAAGCCTAACTTCTTCTTGTCCGCGTCAGACAATAACCCCATCCCCCATGTAAAACATTGACACGAATACTCCGATGTACACCATGTCTTCTTCGCCCCAGAATTTCTGCACATGGAGGTGGATGATCCTCGCCCAATATGCACGCTTTACGGCGAAGAGCTCCTCAATAAAGTTAATTTGTCAGTTGGACATGTAGGTAGTCCTCCTCGGCCGAAAGATCGTCATGATCACGTCAGCGACTTCTCTCTTCTTCGAGTTGCGATAGTCACTGGTCCGGACCCATTCCTCTTTTGAGGTACTTCCTTGAACAGTTTTGGGAAGTTCTTCACAGCTTCAGCCGATGCTTACAACGAAGTGCTGTAAAAAAGAAGATATCCTTCTTTCCCTGCATCGTCTATACCCAAGACGAAAGATCAATGTGCTTCGATCCAGTTACAAGACCTTCCATATGATTTGTCCGAAGTATGTTGTTTACAGACCCGCAACTCATGCACCAACTTCACCGAGATCATTCCTCGCCAAGGCAGTAAGAGAAATGATAATCTCATCTCGTCCAAGTCCTTCTCGTACCGACGAAGTCTTGCACAATTCACATCTAGCGCCTTAAGTCACAACGGCTTGGATGTCTGCATCCCTCGCATGTACCGAAGTCCTAAGTTACCAATTTGAATTGCTACGAAGAAGGAAGTGAAGTACGCAGAAGAAGGCTTCTTCTTCACAAACTAACTTCGACGAATAACGAGTATTTCGTCGATCAGAGAGTGCGGCGCTCCGCTCCTTCCAACAGTGCTTGGACAATAAGACAAATGACTTGAACTCTTCTACTTATATATCACGATGGCTCCTCTACACGTGCTGAAGTTAGGGCTCCTTCATTGATGTTCTTCGACGTGTAGTACTACGAGGTCGTTCTTCTCCAGCTTCGTCATATCTTCAATCTGCTATAACTTCGTCGTTCAAATTCCATTTGTCTCACACAACATATCTTTAGAAAGTTCTTCGCCTGAGTAATTCAACTATGAGAAAGTCATATCCCAAGTGTCTCCATAAATTTGATAGATTCCTCCAGAACAGAGATTCTTCACTAAATTTATAATTATCACTATTCTACTCATATCTTCTATCTTCCACCACCTATTCTTCTTATTTACTTTATAACTAATCAATTAATTAACAAAAATTAAAAATCAAGGCTTCACATATTCCTAGATGATATTCTTGTCTATAGTAGGACGTTGCAAGAGCATAAGATGCACTTACAAGAGATTTTACAAGTACTTAGACAAAACCAGCTATATGCCAAGAGCTCTAAATGTGAGTTTGACAAGAGTGATGTAGATTACCTAAGACATCGTGTGAGTGGGGTCAGAATCCAAGTCATGAGCGATAAGATTGATGCAATCCAAAAGTGGAGTGCTCCAGAAGATCAAACCCAGTTGAAGAGTTTTCTAGGACTTACGGGGTTCTATTGTAGATTTGTCAAAAACTTTGCACAAGTTGCACAGGACCTGACAAACCTACTAGGTCAAGGACAAAAATGGAGGTGAGGTGCATCTCATGAGCTTGCCTTCCAAGCCTTGAAGGACGTGCTGTTACAAGCACCAATCCTTAAGTGGTATGATCCTACAAAACCCATTAAGTTGGCCACATATGCATCAAGTACAGCAATAAGAGCAGTGTTACAACAAGCATGAGCGGATGGTTAACATCTTGTAGCTTTTTTTTCTCGTAAGTTGCTTCCTGCAGAACGCAACTATCATACCACAGAAAGAGAGGAGTTGGCTATTGTGTTGGCTACCAAGCATTGGAAGCACTATTTGAGAGATAAGGAGTTTGTGGTAGAAATACCACAAATCATTGGTTTACTTGCAGACGCAAAAGGACTTCTCCAAACGTCAAATTCGATGGGCGGAATGACGACAACGCTTCAACATGCAGATTACATACGTGGAAGGGAAAAAGCAACTTGTTGATGTGTTAACTTGAATGTCTCGAGTTAATCACATGTCGACAGAAGTGAAGATACATCCCAATTGGTGGCAACAATTGATGGAAGCTACCAGAACGGATGAAGAGATCGTCGAAGCAACTAAGCACACCAAGCTTACCAAGATGCATGGATTAGCATTCAAGGACGGCAAAGTCTAGATTCTCAACAATCCAGAGCTTCGTACGACTATCTTGACAGAATGTCATGATTCAGTGATTGTCGATCATGTCAGAATAGAGAAGATTTTGAAGACGGTGCAGCCCATTTATTATTGATAAAAAATGCACGATGATGTGATGGGGTACATCAAAAGTTGTCTTGCTTGTCAACAGAACAAGGTAACCAATCAAACACCTACAGGATTACTCCAGCCATTACCTATTCCTACTAACCGTTGGGAACATGTGCGTATGGATTTAGTGTCGAGTCATTACACATCTCGGAGGCTTTGTTTTGTGCAACGTCGTCTGTTTTCAGAAAAGATGCCTACCAAAATTCATGTGGGTGAGTTGTTGAGAGATCACAAGAAATAATGACAACATTTTTGTTTGTCATATGGTTGTGTTGATGTGCTTTCAGTTCCATACAGCGCACAAGACAATGATGGACTCAAAGATTGTGTTAGTAGTCATTTTCGTGCAATATTTATCGAATCTATGATGAAGAGTCTAATAAAATATGAGGACCTCTTTCTCAATATGTGTGTGCTAATCAGCTCCATGTCCTTCACGTACTGTGACGATCAAGTTTTGACAAATTTTCTCTGTCTATTGCAAGAAGTAAGAATATCATACATCTAATATCGTACAAATTGCGTCTAGAACTTATCGTCTTTGTCTTGTTCTGCAATAGCTCCGTGCTTGAGCTCTTACAATAAATTTTTATCCGTTTGCCGTGACATGTCGTTCTCTTTTCAGTTAATAATGACTTTACATTGTGTTTGTCTGCTGCAAGAGGAACATGGAGATGGATAGTGAATCTACTTCAGATTGTTTTGTGGCGCTCACATCCAACGCCATCACCTCAATTGATCTCATGTTGCTTGCATGAAACCATAGATTATAAGAGGGACATGGGTGTGAGTGACAGTTAGCTTGAGAATGGTGTTTTTGTTGTAATAAGTAGACATGAAGTATCATTTTTTAATATAGACAATGGCATGTTTAGTTTGGTGTCACCAAAAGATCCGTTTGAAAAAGTTTTTTTTCTTGTGATACAAATGACATTTTAGTCATGATTTTGACTTGTAGTGTCGCAAGATTACTCCTTTTGCCCATTTAGTATACAAGATATCGTTCCCACATAGGATTTGCACAATTATCGCTGCTCTAAGTTCTAAGATCTATTCAAACACACAAACACACGAATTTTATCTAGAAATCCCGTCTTCTCACAAAACCACATGGCTTCCAGGCCCTTCAAGAGGTGCCATGGAGCTAAACAAACAACTACCACCTAAAATATCACACAAATATCTACAGGGAAGCTCGGGAAGACGCGTCTTGCTTCCAGATCACTTCTTCCAATCTCCTCAACACAGTCTTCCCAAAGCAATTCTCGGTTTCTGGGGGTTCAACTCGGCTTCTCACACCTCCAGAAGATTGCCCTTGCTTCGTAGAAGTCGAACTAGCAACGTCGGTCACACATTGCTCTTCCTAGTCCCAACGAGTTAGATCAATCACATGGTGTATGCCCCTTGTAGCTTTCTCAGACTTCTGTCTATGAAAACGATCTTCCTGCAGCACTACAACGACATTCACCTTCACGAAAGCTCAATAGAAGTCTCGCAAGCTCACTAGAAGATGATAGGAAGATGGGAAGATGGGGAAGAAGAGAAAATCCAAACAAGAGAAAACAAGATAAGAATGAGAAATTAAGACTCCGACAGGCTTCTAGTCCGGATCCTGACTAACAAGCCATCCCTGCTTGTAGTAATTCGGAGAGAGAAGACCACCAATTCGCTTACAGTTACATAGTCTTCTACTTGAGGATGTCGTCTTCTGCTGTGGGAAGAAGCCTTCTTTCTTCTTCTATCGCTGCTCCGACTACTCTGTCTTCTAGGATCACTTATCCTTAGGACCGTCCGTACGTGGATCCGAAGTACTCCACTATGAGCCAAGCTGCGAATCTGCACAACTACTAACAATCACCGCCACTCAAGAAGAATGTTTCCCATGCACAATTGGATGTGATTTCGAGGAAATCTGCTGCCCAGAAGACACAGACAAAGCTTCTGCACTCAAATCCAAAATCCATTCCTCGAGAAGAAGGCGCATTGGTGTTGGGAAGCTCACTCCCTCTACTTCCTGCTCTTACTCCTCGACACACCAGCTTAGCAACAGGACTACACAATGATGCCGTTCCCTGCTCTAAACTGTCCATTATCTCTATCTACATCTTCGATCCACTGTTGGAAACGAGAATGCAGACCCCTCCGGTGTAATCCAAATATATCGTATGTCTCTAGCATTAGGTGTAATGTGTGTACAGTAATATGTTTAGTGCGCACAATGTGTGTAAAATCCTACTCTGCATTCTAACTTATACTACTACCTTAAGGCGCAGGAGAGAGTTCCCCTCCAATCTTCACTTGCAACTCGGGAGATGGGGGGTTGTCAGAAGACCACCATCTCACATGCAATCAATTCCCTGCCTGGGTTTAGAAACTTACTTCCTACTCATGATGCCTACCTTGTCACATGGACAATCATCTAAAATTACAAGTAAACTGCCATCTCATAAGATAGTAATTTCGGTTCTTACCAAGTTTAGACAAGTAAACTTGTCTTATATGCTTGCTGTCTACTCTAATTCACGGGGTGCGATCTCCTCCTGATCTGCTCATACTTGAACTCCTAATTCGGCTTCTGATAAGGTGGGAAGCCATGTGCGTACCTCGGGTGTCATTGAGATGGTTTCCTCCTCAACATTCGTGGTTGGCTCAGCTGGTGCGGCTTCGGAAGACGGAAGTGTCTTCTGGGAAGCTGAGTCGACTTGCGCTTCCTCGCTCTACTGAGGTACTTGTTTGACGTTGGGAGCTGTGGTGACCTCGCAGTGGTCCGAGGAAGTCATCTCCTCCACTCGAAACACCTGAGAAGACAACTCTTCTTTCTGTCTTTCAGAAGACACATTGTCTTCCGGGGCTTCTTCCGTAGTCTTCTCGGCTTCCAACGCTGTCACTACCAAGTGGACAGCGAGGTCAAACTCCTCCTTCTCCAAATCTGTTCCAATCGCTGGTCCTAGAGTATGGGAAAATGTAGTCACTGGTGGTGGAATCGAAAGAAGATCATAAAGCATCTTTAAGTCCTCAATCTGTCAATCCAGGTAACAGAACATACTCTCCTTGCACTCCACTAGCATCACTCTGGACTCGTCATCCCCATCTCTAGCTAGGGTGAGGAGCTTCCTACCCGCGGTGAAGTTGAACCTCTTGCGAAGTGCTTCCACCGTCTGTGCTAGCAATCCCTGCGAGTGAGCTTCTGCTGCTTCCCGCTACGTCTTCTTTGCTGCAGCCTGTACTTCTACGGCTTCCCGCAGTGTCTTCCATGTTGTCTTCTTCTCTGCGAAGGTGGTGATCTTACCTTTGATCCGTAGGACATCCTGGTCACGCTGCTGTAAACGTACCTGCAACTCCTGGTTGCTCCTCCTCAGCTGTGCTGACTCCTTGGCAGAAGCGACTGCTTCCGTCTTTTACCTCGTTGTAAACTTCTCCGTGGTACATAGGTTAGCTTCCAGCGCTTCTATCTTCTTCTGGACTTCTTCCTGCTGCATCAGAGTGCGCAGACAGAATCCAGATCGTAGTGGCTTCTCCTGAGCCATCGCACGCTTCTCCACCAACTCCATGGCTGGCTGAATCTTCGAATGGAAGAAGGCGCTGAATTCCTCCAACCTTCTTCTCGCGGAAGACAGGTTCATCTCCATAATCTGATCGGAGGTGTCTTCCTTGTCTTCCAGAGACAAGGATACCTCTTCCACTGTTGTGACCTTCTGCTTCTGCGCGCGAGAAGACACTACTCTTCTCATCTTCCGAGGTGGAAGATCCCTTCTCATGACAGGAGCGGTTCTCTTCACTGCGCTTCCTCGCATTGCAGTAGGAATGTCCATCCAACCTTCGTCTTTTGGAATCTTTGAAAAACTCCATGTAGTTGCAGAAGCGATCTTCTGCGTAGCTCGGGCACTCAGTGGCTCCTCCCGAGAGTCAGACTCTGATCCAAAGTGAATGCTCGGGAAGGAGGTGGTATTCCTAGGCACGCTCCTAGGACCCATCTTCCTCGGTGATGTCGCGTCTTTCGAACCACTGGAGTCGTCTTCTCTCACCAGAAGTGTCTTCTGATGAGTGCTTGGTCTCATCTGCGACACTAGAGTAGGAGGAGGAGTCATGATCACGGCTCGGTCGTCTTCTCCCGAGGTCTCCTCCTTTATCTCGTGCTGCCCATACCTCACCAACTGATCTTCTGCTAGGTCCCCCTTGGACACGTACAGGTAGTAGAGGAACGGAGTAAGATGTCCTCCTGCCGGGGTGCCCAAGTACACCAATTCTGCCTGCACATATGTGTGGAAGAAAGCGCCCCAGTTGATAGATAGCCTTCTCAAACGGCTTCTAGGAACTCCACGTCTTGGTCTCCAAGATACCTCGTCTTCTGTGCTTTTTCCTTGGGAAAGAGATGGAGGAATAGCTTCGTCAGAAGGCACTTCCACGGCTCCCGGTAAGCTTCGACTTTCCATCCATTCCTTTCCTACCTTTCCTCCAAGAAAAGGCAAGTTGTGCTCCCAGGCACGTGCCACTTCTCCGAGATCATGGGTATGATCTTCTTCTCTAACTCATACTTCTTGTTCTCTGCTTCTGGTCTATGGAAGGCCCCACGCCACCATTCTGCTATCCAAGAAGATGGTTTTCCACGAGCTACTCTTGCCTTCGCATGTACAAGGTTGCGAGGAGGCAGTGGTGCCCAAACCTCCTCCAAAAGACCCTGATTTGCGAGGTTCCAATCCCACAGGAAGAAGTCGAGACCCAACTCCTTGATGAAGGGTTTGACCTCGGCCAACTCTGCTGGTAACACCAACCCTCGAGGATGCATCGACATATTTCAAGCTCTGTTACACTAAGCCACATGCACTTACTATGAGTCGAAGGCTCAATCCTTCTCAAGTCCTCATAGTCTAGCTTCCACTCTCAGAAGACGAATCTAGTCTTCCATAAGACAGTTATTCCGTCTTCCGAGATTCTAACAGTGCTTCCTAAGTTCCTCGCGTCTTCTGAGCTATATCTAAACAATCCTTACTAAGCAAGACATCGCATGGATTACCAAGAAGACAACCCACCTTGCATTTCATCATACTTCCTAACATAAAATACAAGATATGTGAGAAGAAGAGTGTATGAAAAGTTAGAAGATGGTCGTGGGCTCCTACTGTGACAGGAAGATTCTCGGGACAGCTTCCAATTCAATGACGTTCTCGGAAGACCTCCCGCAGCCAGGCTTCCCTTCACTGGTCTCACATGTCTTCTGCTTCCGACATGCAATCTAACCTCACAACAGACACAAGACATCCATACTCTGTTCTTCCGACTCCTTACCTCTCATACACACTCAGAAGAAGCTTGTTGCATGACGGAAAGACATGACCCTCGACCATTCTCTCCAGATTCTACCAGCAAGACTTCTCACAACTGTCTTCTAAGTTCGGGAAGAAGAGAGAATAGGCTGCTATGGGGTCGGACAGAAGAGACCCATAAAGGACCCTCACGTCTTCTTGCGCATTCTGCCAGCCTTTCCAACCTTCTAGTCTCTCTAGGAAGATGTGGATTTGAGAAGCTCGGAAGATCGGGAGGCACAGGCCTGGTTCCCAACTTCCAGCTACTCGAAACAACAAACAACTCACCAAGTCACTCAAGATTTGTACCAAGCCTCTCTCAACACAAAAGCAAATCCAATCCAATCTTGATATGAATTGCACACAGTCGTCTTCCGAAGACGTTCAGACATCCAAAAGCGTCTTTCGAAGATGTTCAGATCTTCAGAAGTGTCTTCTGTCCAGAGATTCAGGAGTAGAGATGCGATAGGGTAGGGAAATTGATAGCTGAGGGATCGAATTTGGGAATGAAAAACAGGGAAGCTCGATTGCAGCTTGAGAAGAAGCAAGAAGATGGCTGTCGAAAATTGGGCAGCGCTTCCGCGTCCAATTTCATAGAGGGAAAGTTTGGGATGGGAGAAACGATCGATGAGCTTCCTGCAAACAAGCAAGGAAGCGGATGGAACACTAAACCAGAGGCGAGAAGCGGTGGGAAGGAAAAAGAACATGGAAAGAACCTCAAACATTCTTCTGGCTGCTTCTCGTAGTGCCTTCAGTCTTCTACGCGCTTCCGACCTCCACCTCAGTTCCAATGCGACCTCACAGAACTGCTCCTATCGTCAATTCTGAGCTACGCTCTGTTGCTTCTTCAATTGATCTTTGCTCCACCTCTAATTGCCCTTCAATGTCTGCTTCCGATAATCTACAAGGGACTCCTTCAACTCGATGGTGCTTCCTGCTCTCACAGAATCGTCCTCTCGCTCTCTCTCTAGCCTTGATTCGATCCTTACTGTCCACGATTTTACTACTCTTGCTTTCCTCACTCAATTTGGTACCTCTGAAATCGATCTCAACGCGCGATGGCCTTCGATGCGAGAAACAATCACCGATTCTGTGCTAATGTGCTTCTCTCGTATCTTCTTGCGCGATTAGGAGTTTCGACCTACCTACTACCACGAGGCTACCTGGTAGGTACACCTATTCTTCTATTGGGTGGTGCGTGGTTGACGTCCATGCAGTCGCAGTCGCAGTCGTAGTCTTCTGGAAGACACGCATCTTCCGTCTTCCGTTCTTCTGTCTTCCGTCTTTCGAAGACCTGGTCGAGAAGACGTCTTCTCGGAAGAAGTCGACTTCTCTTACAAAAAGTTCTTAAGATCATCTTTCTTCTAAGCAAGATGTAACCTTAAGCAACGAGGTTATTTCAATTACACAGACATGTTATTATCTTCAAAAATTTCAGAAATTCGTACTCTTGTAAATTGTCGGCACCACATGACTCTTCATTTTGATGACGAGGAGTTCAACAAGTAATAATATGATGTTTATCGTTCTTGCTCGGCTATCACGAACATACATAGTTGTCGCTAGGTTCTCAAAGCGATAGTGAATTTTGAGATACATGAGCTGGACGAGGTGTATGTAAGCTATAGATCCGAGTAGGTCCTCGATTTTCTCTACAATCATCGTAAATGTCTCAAAAGTACAACTAAGTTTAACCATACCTTACTTTAGCTAGTCATGACTAACTTGATACCTCCTTAAAATACTTTGGCAGCAAATAAACATTATCCACACTTAGTTATAACTAAACATAAGGTAACTAACCTAACTCCTTCACATGTAACTGAAATTTATCTCCAAATCTCCTTCCTCCGTCTCAATTTCTTTCAGTACACATCCTTCGATCCGTCTCTTCCCAAACCGTCATAACCTGTGCGTAGCCTGCACAGATCTGAACCCAATGACACCTTGCGCACGTGTATTGGACTTCTCAAATCTCCAAACCGTCCACCGACAAGTCGCGGGTGAAAGCTAGCCTTTAAGCTGCCCCCTTGTATCTGTCTCTGTACGTACCGATTTTTCTCCAAGAATAATGAAGCAGACCCCTTGTGTCTTTGATATAACGCATGAAGTCTCAAATACCCAGTCAGCAAGTAACTAAGGCCTAGCTTGATTTTACCTTCTTTCGAGTCGCATAACTTCTTCACTAGATGTCTAAATGAAGTAAACAAAATGCCCATGGAAAGCTGACAATGAGCTCTACCCGTCTATGTGATGAAAGTGAAGATCCGAAGTTAGTGCCAAAAGCTCATAAGCTGGGGCCTAGCTTGTTTTCTCCATCTTTCATCATGTAACTTCTCCACTAGGCGTCCAAACGAAGTAGACGAAGTGCCTATGGAGTGTTGACAAAGAGCTCTATCCACTGATGCGATGAAAGCGAAAATCTGAAGTTGTGCCAAAAGTCCATAAGCTAGGGTCTAGCTTGTTTTCTCCATCTTTCGAGTCTGTAACTTCTCCACTAGGCGTCCAAACGAAGTAGACGAAGTGCCTATGGAGTGTTGACAAGAGCTCTATCCACTGATGCGATGAAAGCAAAAATCCAAAATTGTGCCAAAAGCCCGTAAGCTGGGGCTTAGCTTGCTTTTCTCACTTTCCTCCATGAGCGTATTTGGAGCGATAAGCATCAAAATTTGAATTTCAGATAGGAGCCGGTCCACGACACGACACCGTCAACTTATCAAACATGTCATCTATCCTTGGCAAGAGATAAATATTCTTCACCATCACCTTGTTGAGTGCACAATAATCTACACAGAGTCGTAACTTCTCATCCTTCTTCTTTGCAAAAAGAACTAGGGCTCCATAAGGTGACTTGCTGGTCCGAATATATCCCCGCGCTAATAGCTCACCGAGTTGCCTTTTCAACTCAAGGAGTTCCACCTGATTGAGTCGGTAAGGAGCTTTGGAAGGTGGTTTTGATCCTGACAAGACCTTGATCTTGTGATCCACCACCCGCCTTGGAAGTAACTCAATAGGTAACTCATCCGTCAAGACATCCTCAAACTCCTTAATCACTTCGTGAAGTACCTTCGGAAGTTTAGTTGCGTCTCCTGATGTTTCCTCTTGTCCGTCATCCGTCATCAAATATGCAATCCGCATCAAACACATGACTCCGTTGTTGAAGTCCATCTGTTTGTCTTTGATCAAATTCACCGCAAAGTCGTCAATCTTCTACGGCTTTCGGATCAGTCTCACTCCCAACTTTCATCCTTTAACTCTAACATTCAACCTTAAAGGTTTCCGCCTAAGTTCCACTTCAAACTTGTCTAAGAAAGTGTTTCCTAAAACCGCATGGATGTAATCCATCTCGCACACCGTGAAGTTTTCTATGAACTCCAACTTCTCACACGTAAATCGTACGTCCAAGGCCACTTCAGAAGTTTGGTACGTCTTGCCCTTGGCAAAGCGTACCTGAATAGGCTTGTCTGCCTTGGAGGTAGACAAGGCCAACTTCTTCACCAACTTTGGACTTATGAAGGAGTGGGTCGTTCTTGTGTCCACAAGAAAAGTAACATCACGGTTAGCAACTTTGGCTTGTAGAAACATCAGTCTTCTTCGTGGTTGTGGTGCCCACAAATTACAAGATTCACGAATTTTTGAAATTTTTGAGATTAATAACTTGTTCGTATAACTGAAGAAGCGTTGTTATTTAAGATTACGGCTTCCTTAGTAGGAAGATGATCTTAAGGGCTGTTTGTAGTAATAAGTTGACTTCTTCGGAAGATGACCGTCTTTAGAAGAGCGTCTTCTCGGTGGTATCTACGGAAGACGGCGGAAGGCGGAAGACGGAAGACGGAAGACATCTTCGGAAGACTATCTTCGGAAGACTATCTTCGGAAGTCGACTGAACACAATTCGTATCAAGAGTGGATTTGCTTTGCTTTTGTGTTTAGAGAGACTTGATACGAAGCCTGAGTGGTGTGGTGAGTTGTTGTGTTATTTCGAGAAGTTGGAACTCGGGAACTAGGCCTGTGCCTCCCGGTCTTCCAAGCTTCTCAACTCCACATCTTCCTAGAGAGACTAGAAGACTGAAAGGCTGGCAAAATGAGCGAGAAGACGTGAGGGTCCATTTCGGATCTCTTCTGTCCGACCCATAGCAGCCGTTCCTTCTTCTTCCCGAACTTAGAAGAGAGTTGTGAGAAGTATTGCTGGCAGAATCCGGAGAGAATGGTCGAGGGTCATGTCTTCCCATCATGCAGCAAACTTCTTCTGAGTGCGTATGAGAGGTGAGAAGTCAGAAGAACAGAGTGCACATGTTTTGAGTCTGTTGTGAGGATAGACTGCGCGTAGGAAGACGAAGACAGGTGAGACCAGTGAAGGGAAGTCTGACTTCGGGAGGTCTTTCGAGAACGACATTGAATAGGAAGCTGTCCCAAGTGTCTTCCCAGAGGCCACTGTCACCGCAGGAGCCCGCAACCATCTTCTGAACCTTTCTCATACTCTACTTCTCGCATATCTTGTATCTTCTGACAGGAAGTAGGATGTAATGCAAGGTGGGTTGTCTTCTTGGTAATCCATGCGAGGCCTTGCTTAGATAGGATTGTTTAGATATAGCTCGGAAGACGAGAGCTATTTAGGAAGCACTGTTAGAATCCCGGAAGACGGAGTAGCTGTCTTCTGGAAGACTAGTTTCGTCTTCTGAGAGTGGAAGCTAGACTGTGGGCACTCGGGAAGAACTGAGCCTTCAGCTCATAGTAGGTGCTTGTGGTTTAGTGCAGCAGATCTTCCAGGTATGTCGATGCATCCGCGAGGCTTGGTGTTACCAGCGACAGAATTGGCCGAGGCCACTCCTTTCCTCAAGGAGTTGGGTCTCGACTTCTTCCTGTGGGACTGGAACCTCGCAGATCAAGGGCTTCTGGAGGAGGTATGGGCCGCGTTACCACCGCGTAACCGTGTACCTGCGAAGGCAGGAGTTGCTCGGGGAAGACCATCTTCCTGGACAGAAGACTGGTGGCGTAAGGCGTTTCACAGGCCTGAGACCGAGAACCGAGGATATTGGTACGAGAAGAAGATCTTGCCTAGGATTGTGAGTTCATGGCATGTACCTGGGAGTACCACCTGCCTTTTCATGGAAGACAGACAGGGGAGGAACGGTTGGAAGATAGAGTCTTACCGGGAGCCGAAGAAGCGACTTCTGGCGAAGTTGTTTCTGCATCTTTTCCCCAAGGGAAAAGCGCAGAAGACGAGGTACTTAGGAGATCAGGACGTGGAGTTCCTGGAATCAGTGTGGGATGACAGAGTGCCAATCTACTGGGGCGCGTACATCCACAACTATGTACAGACGGAGCTAGCATACTTGGGTACCCCGGCGGGAGGACATCTGACGTCCTTCTTCTGCTACTTGTATGTAGCCATGGGGGATCTTAGGGAAGATCAGCTGGCAGTGTATGGACCAACGGAGCGACAGGAGGTGAAGGAGGAGATCTCGGAAGACGATGACCGAGAGGTAGCAGCAACGCCCCCTCCCACTTTGATGCCACAGTTGAGGCCCGGCTCTCACCAAAAGACGCTTCTGATGAGGGAAGACGAGTCTAGTGGGTCGGAAGACGCCACGCCAGTGAGGAAGATGGGTCACAGAAGTGTAATGAGGACACCCATCTCCCTCATCCATTCAGGATCGGAGTCGGACTCGGAAGAAGACTTGCTGAGTACCCGATCGGAGCAGAAGACAGCTTCTGTAACACTTGGGAGTCTTCCGAAGACTCCAGAAGACGAAGGATGGATGGGCACTCCTACTGCGATGCGAGGAAGCGCAAAGAGGAGAGCCGCTCCTGCCACGAGGAGTCTTCCACCCCGGAAGATGAGAAGAGTAGCTTCTTCTCGTGCACAGAAGATGAAGGCCGTAGTGGTGGAAGAGGCTCCCTTGCCTCTGGAAGACGAAGTCGATACCATCGAGCGAGTGGTGGGGATGAACTTGTCTTCTGCAGGAAGACGACTGGAGGAGTTCAGTGCCTACTTCCAGAAGGAGATCCAGCCCGCTATGGAGTTGCTGGAAAGAAGAGCGAGGGCACATGAGAAGCCCTTACAGCTTGGATTCGGCCTGCGCACCTTGCTGCGACAAGAAGACAGCCAGCAGAAGACGGAGTCTCTGGAAGCTAGTCTCCGCACTACGGAGAAGCTTGCAGCCAGGTACAAGGCGGAAGCAGCCGCTTCTGCCAAGGAGTCGATACAACTTCGGAAGAGCAACCAGGAGTTGCAGACGCGAGTACAGCAGCGTGATCAGGAAGTTCTCCGAGTACGAGAGAAGATCACTGCCCTTGCAGAAGAGCAGACCACTTGGAAGATGCAGCGAGAAGCCGCAGAAGCGCGAGCTGCAACAGAGAAGACGCAGAGGGAAGCAGCGGAGGCCCGTGCGCAGAAGATGCTAGCTCAGTCGGTAGAAGCGCTTCGGAAGAAGTTCAACTTCACCGCGGATAAGAAGTTATTTACCTTAGCTAGGGAATGAGACAGCGAGTCCAAGGCGAGGTTGGTGGAATGCAGAGATAGCATGTTCAGGTACCTGGATAGACAGATAGAAGGAGTGAAGACACTTTATGGTCTCCCCTCACTTCCGACACCTGCAACCGCATCTTCCCAAGCCCCAGCACCCTCGACAGGATCTGGAATGGAGAAGGAGGAGTTCGATCTCGCTGTACACTTGGTGGTGACAGCGTTGGAAGACGAGAAGACTCCAGAAGACGCCCCGGAAGACATGATGTCTTCTGGAAGACAGGAAGACGAGCCGTCTTCCCAGGTATTCCGCGTGGAGGAAGCGACTTCTCCGGACCCCTATGAGATCGCCATGGTCCCTAGTACTGCATCTGTACCTCAGAAGACCGAAGACGCACCATTCGACTTGTCTTCCCAGAAGACCATTCCATCTTCCGAAGTCGAAGCCGAGGAAGACGCAGCCGTAGAAATAGCAGGGCCAGCGAAGAGCGAGGAGAGGGAAGCTACCTCAGTGGTACCCGAGGTAAGTGCAGGGCTTCCCAGCCCATCAGAAGTCGAGGTAGTAGCTCCGGTAGGAGCAGATCATGTGGAGATTGCCACCGAGCAATCAGAGTAGTTAGCAAACTTAATCGACACTTCCAGATTTAGTAGGATTGGACATGCTATTTTAAGGATGGCAGTTTTCCATGTAAAAATAGTTAGGACCCCATGTGGCAGCATAGGTAGCGTAGGAGTAATACAGTGGAGGGCTAATTGGGAAGAGGGACCGCATGCATGTGAGGTGACAACCTCTTGTCAGCGCCTCTCTCTCTCTCCCTGGTGGTCGCCTCCCAAGGCATATGGTTAAGTAGGATGACAGAGTATGAATTAGGAGCTCTCTGCATACACACCAACATCTTACGGTGCAGGAGACTCATGACACATTATACGCTACAGAGGTCTGCACATATACAGATTCTACAGTGCAGACAGATTAGCTCTGCTCGATGTTAGACTAAGGGAATCATGCAGGAAGAAGTCTGCATTCTCTAGTTATCAGCAGCGGCTTGGAGATGTAGGTGTAAGTGGTGGACAGTCTAGGAACAGGGAACGGCATCCTCGTGCAGTCCTGTTGGCTAGGCTGGTGTGTCGAGGAGTAGACGCAGGAAGTAGAGGGAGTGAGCTTCCCAATGCCATTGTGACTTCTTCTCGGGGAAAAGATTGTTGATTTGAGTGCAGACGCTTTGTCCATGTCTTCTGGATGGTGGGTTCACTGAATTCGCTCCCAATTGTGCATGGGAAGTGTTCTTCTTGAGTGGCGGTGAATGTCAACAGTTGTGGAGTGTAGCTTGACTCGTTCAGTAGAGCACTTGGGATCTACGTACGAACGGTCTTCTGGGTAAGGGATCCCAGAAGACAGAGCAGTCAGAGCAGCGAAGTGAAGAAGAAAGAAGCCTTCTTCCCGCAACAGAAGACGACATCCTCGAGTAGAAGACGGTGCTACAGTACTCACGTTTGTTGTCTTCCTCCCCAAACTATTACAAGCAGGGATGGCTTGTTAGTCAGGATCCGGACTAGAAGCCTGTCGGAATCTTAATTGCCCTTTTTCATCCTGTTTTCTCTTGTTTGGATTTCTTCTTCTTCCCATCTTCCCTCATCTTCCCCATCTTCTTATCTTCTTCTAGTGAGCTTCCGAGACTTCTATTGAGCTTCCGTGAAGGTGAATGTCGTTGTAGCGCTGCAGGAAGACAACTTCCGTAGGCAGAAGCCTGGGAAGGCTACAGGGGGCATACACCCTGTGATTTATCCAACCCGTTGGAATATGAGTGTGAGAGTAAGGTGTAACGACTGTTACTAGTCGACTTCTGCGAAGCCGGACAGCCTTCTGGAGGTGTGAGAAGACGAGCTAAATCCCCAGAAGACGAGAATCGCTTCGGGAAGACGGTATCAAGAAGACCGGAAGAAGCAACCTGGAAGCAGGAAGATCGTCTTCCCGAGCTTCTCTGTGAATAGTTGTATGATACTGTAATTGGTAGTTGTTCGTTTGGGTCCAGAGCACCATTTGGCGTGTTTGGAAGACGTGTTGTTTTGTGTCGTTTTGTGAGAAGACGGGATTTCTAGGCAAAACCCGTGTGTTTGTGTGTTTGAACAGATCCTAGAACTTAGAGCAGCGTTACTTGTGCAAATCCTCTGTGGGAACGATATCTTGTATACTAAATGGGCAAAAGGAGAAATCCTTCGTCACTACAGTGGTTCTCAAGGTCACAGTCATATGGTCCTCAAACAAGTCCTTTGCAACAAACACATTCATGCTACATTTACTAATCTTAGGTTTCGTGCACCCTTTAGCAATATGACCCGCCTCGTCACAATTGTAGCAAGTAAACTTAGCACCATTGCCCTTCTGAGGTGTTTGTCCCTTAGGTTTTGCTCTTGTTTGCTGCCGCTTTGCTGCCGGGACAGAAGAACCCTTTCGATCTTTCTCACCCCTTTCCCATTGTCGCTTGAAGCTCTTGTTCTTCTTTTGAAACTTGTCCATGCTGCGTGGTTCAAAAGGTTTCTGTTGCTGGACTTCGTTGTCTCCAATCCGCTCCGTTAGCTTCAAAAGTTCAGCACTTGTCGCATGTAGCTCCCGTATCCGGAAGAGAGTCTTCTCCGAGCTAGACTTGAGTCCCTCAATAAATATACATATTTTAGTCTCCTCAGACCACTTGGAGAACGAATCCAGCTTAGCAATGAACTCTTGCACATAAGCACTTAAGGTCCCCGTCAGCTTCAACATAACTAACTCAACACTGTCTCGAATCCTTTGATACTCCGGAGTGAATCGTCACGCGAGCAACTCTTTGAACTCTTTCCAACCAAGCGCCGAGACGATCAAGGCATGCTCATCCCTGTATGCAGTCCACCATAGAAGCGCATGCAAGAAGCGCACCTCAATCTCAAGATCGGACGCAGACGCGAACAATAGAACCATAGTGGACTTGTGCTAGGTTGTGAACACTGCGAGTAGGCTTGGTCGAGAAGTCGGGATCAGATGAACCCTAAGTGGTTCTCTGAAACAAGGCTGGAACATTGGATTAAGACATAAGGGCCTACCTCAAGACGACCCCATACGAACGCTGACTCAAGGGGGCAAGTCTGTAAACGGACCAAAACATAGGTCTGATATGCGTGTCCGAGACTTGGGTCTGAGACGTAGACGGGCCGTGGTTCGGATGCTGGTCCGAACTACAAGTTCTCAAAAAATGGTTAAGTGTTGGAGCTCCAGCAACGTTTTAGGTCATGGACGGAGCTCCACGTAAGATCTCGAGACGAGTAAGGTATCATTGAAAAGGTCTCGGCGAGAGCTTTCCGGTGATATGCAGAACTCCTTGAACTGATCTCTGAGTTGAGAATTATGATCGATCACGTGATCGAGTTGTGACATAATTTTCAAGGACCAAAGATGAGGACGGGGCCGCAGATCCCAGAAGTATATATGAGAAGGACATGATGCCTGGGTGGGCCAGGACGAGTCATCCGACCCTAGGGTTTGACGAGCAGACTATGGAGGCATGAGGTGATGGCTGGACCGGTTCCAAAGCACGTTCCGATCTAGACTTGGACGTTTGGACTTAGGAACAATGTAAGAGATGGAGCAAGACTAAGAAACGAGACGGCGAGTTATACCACCGTTCGGAAGCCTAGACCCAGATGGACATCACGGGCGGTTGGACCGTTAGGTGTGCTGGAGGTACCGTTTATGACCTTAGACTTTATGGGAAGTCCGCCCCAAGTCATCTTGTGACTTGCTCATGTTTTGGGACCGACCTAAGCAGGTCTAGGTCTGGACTTAGGGATTGCTGAGCTTGATGATTAAGGAGATGGTCCAACTCCGGTCCGGATCAAATTGAGTTAAGGTAAGTGATGCATGAACGCTAACGTGTGATTGTGGTTTACAGATTAGCGTTGAGTTTGGTGACCTACTGAGCAAGAGATTCCGCTGGCATAACAAGGCGGTAAGTGTCCGAAAAAGTCCTACCTGCAAAGTATACCCTAGTGGGCTATCCCACCAACTCGCCCTAACGGCACTCACAACCCTACCGGAGTTTGTCACTCCGCACTCGGTCAACCTAGTCGAGGTGCCAAACTGACATAAAACCCTATCATGGCTGGGTGCTATGTGTTGTTAACAACCAGAAAGATGAGTTATACGAAGCTTATCTTAACGTGAGGGTGATGATAGGTGATGTGGAAGTAGATCAGCACTTCTTTATGCAATCTTCTGCTTCGGATCCTATCATTCTTGGTCAGCCTTATATCATTACAATGCGCATGGAGACCAAGATGATGGACGATGGATCACACTTTGCTAGGATCCGTAGTCCGGATGATAGATGTTCTGTTCAATTTCTGACTGTCCAGACAAACCACGAGTGAAATATACAGACCTTGAGAGACTCTCCTATTTGCAGAAGTAAGGATTTTCAAACCCAATCTTGTAAGACGGAATGACAGGAGTGAAGGATCTAGGACTACCACGATCCCGCTTGAGCTGCCTTAGGGATCACAAAGGACTAATGAAGAGGCTGCTCGAGATTCTGAGAGTGTATATGGAGTAGCAAGTTGGAGATATGATTTGTCGAGTTTGAGTCTAGATGATTGGAGTGAGTTTACACGAGTAGAAGATTTGATTGTAAAGAGTAGGAGGCATATGGAGAGGCATGTAGCTGATCTGTGTTGTACATGAGCTCTGAAGGAAGATGAAATGGTTTCTAGTGTGTATCAAGAATTTGTCGATCACAGTCTTTTGTTCGTTGCTTAGATGAAGTAGATAGGATGGTAGAACATATGATACCCAATCATCATCGCTAAGCTAAGGTCTAGCTTGATTTTCTCGTTTTTCGTATATCATAGCGTCACCATTTAGTGCCCAAATGAAACAAATGAAGTTTCCTTAGGAACCTAACAACGAGCTCCACCACTCGGTGCAACGAAAGTCAAGATCCGAAACAGATAAAAAAGTCCTTATTTCTCTCCACGAACGTCTTTGGAGCGAAATATAAAACCCCAAAATATGATTTTCAAGTAGAAGATGATCCACTACGAGACATCGTCTCTAAGTGCAACTGCATTTAGACCCATCGTAATCTCATGTGTGAGGAAGGATATGTAATGATAACCATTTGATCATAGCTGGATATGACCCTTGACCTTGTCTTCCAAGGCCAAGTCTTAAGAGTTGTCGGCAAACGAACAACCCATCACGAGTTGTTGTATAAAAAGAGAACACAATAAGGATTAAAGCTTTTGCTCTGTAAGTTAAAGTGTCCTTCATTGCTTCCAGTCTTCATATCTCCGCTACCACATGTCCATTCTCACTAGTACAAACTCCTACTAGTACTTTGTACTACAACTACGCATCAAAACTTTAATATCCATCATCTAACTTCCCTATCACTTATTACAACTTTTGTCTTTGTACGTTTAAGTTTCTTTCACTATTCCCTGTCTTCATATCTTCGCTACCACATACATGTTCTCATTAGTACAAACTCCTATGAATACTATGTACTACAACCTACACACCAAAACTTTAATATCCATCATCTGACTTCCTTATCACTTATTGCACAATTTTGTAAAACGTGATTTTAACTAAGTTACAACTGATATAATTTTCTCACCGTAGACTATTTTCATGAATCTAAACATACCACGGTGCTCAGCTCAACGAGCACTGCAACATGATACATTCATTTTTCGCAGGTGCGAATTTTTCTTTTTCAAGTAGCGGTCCAGCTTACCCAAAGCCTCACCTTAACCTAAGGTGGTGCTAACCAAAAGCATAACTTAACCTAAGGGAAACTGCCTAAAGGTTATACTTGCATTCTAACTGCAGTTTTAGTTCAATTATTTGCATGGTATGATGGTTAAGTATAAACAGTACTTCTATAGCACATTATTTTAGCATTTCACGATAACTGAATTATCCAAACATTTTGGACATTATTTTAGCATTTCACGATAACTGAATTATCCAAACATTTTGGATGGAAGCATTCATTACATTATCACCTCGTTTATGTTCAATTGAGGAGGTATTAATGGATGGTTAGTTTATAATCTACTCCTTTTAATTATTAATATGATTAATATGACTATTATCTTTATATTACTAGGGGAGTATCTTACATTTTTATTTATAGGTTTTATGCTCGCAACAGCCAAGTGTTGCAAAGGTAATCATGTGTATTTACAGTTTTAAATTTTAATAATTTAAATTTAGTTACTAAATTTGTTAAATAAAAATTAAAAAGATTTCTTAATTCTCTTGTGCTTCTCCTTGTATACATAATCAATTACGTATGTAAATTATTGTAAATTTTTTTCTATCAATAATTTGTGATACTATTTTGACTACATCGCAGCTAATTTGTTCCTTGTCCAGTCGAGAAGTTCACGTCGCATGCATATCTTTCGGTAGTTTCACCTCGAATTGAGATTCAGAACTATTTAACAGCGAATAGCAGTACGGTACTTGTAACTGGGACTGGCGACTGGAGCCATGTGACCTGCCTTTTTATGAGCTCGAGGTGAAGCGGAGCCGGACGTCATTCTGCGAATCCGCAAACCACTCAAATTGCGTTTGGACTTTCAAGGAATCGTGCATGCCATATTCTTCCGCGGTCGCGATTACGCGGCACATGTGAGTGAAGGTGAAGGCCAGTTATAAAATCCTGGAAGACCGCAGCGAGCAGTAACGTGTTTCTGAATACCGGGACATAAAATGGCTCTCTGCGCGCAAGCATTTCTGCTGAAATCATCTCTTCCGAATTTGAGGGCGGGTGCAAAGCGGACAATTGGTTCTTCATCGCGAAAACGTCCCGTTTGCTCTGCAGTTGCACTTGGCCCTCTCGTTAATCTGGTCTACAATTTGAACCCCCCCCTGAATTAGAGTCCCACTTGGTTTTAAACTGCCGTCTGTTTTGAGAATTCTGTCCCTCTCTGTGGGTGTAAATTGGCCCCTACTGGAACTCTAAAGATGAACCGCTTCGTTTTTTGGCACTGGTGGCGAGGAAACTGCAGGCTGAGGGACATGTTGGAATCCACCATCACTCGTTGGTTGCAGTCCTTGCTCAAGATTCAGCGGTAGAATCCTTCAGCAATTTCCTGTACAGTGCTGGACAGGATGCCAACCAACTTGTGGAGTCGCAGTTGACTGCGCTCGGCCCAGCCAGGTATCATGTTCCCGAAACTGCTTTTTCCTCTGCGATCTCCTCCGAGCTCGTTCATTCATTTGCTGAAAGATAAGATTTCGTTAGAAGCTAAAGCACATTTGAGGATGTAGAATCTAACGTCTGAATTTTGCTTGGCAGTCTGGCTATCATCTTTGGAGCAGGATTGGTTACCAGTCTTTCCCCTTGCACTCTCAGCGTCTTGCCGTTGACCCTTGGTTACATTGGTAAGTTCACAGACAGCATATATAGGGAGTTCTGTACGAGTTTCTAGAGGAAATGGGCGATCCCTGTTCTTTCTTCCGCGAAGGAACTCTGCTCATTAATCGGTTCAGTATGGACAAAGAAGGCACGTCTGCATACAGGTTTTCTGATAAGTGGTTTATGTTCACATGTATGTCGTCGATTATGTGTGCAGGGGCATCAGGTCCAGGAAAAAGCCGCACACAGGTGACCAATTTTCTCACTTTGTTTTTGTTCGAAGCAGTTGACGTTGAAACATATTCCGCCTTTATAGCTCGATGCGCCTGAAGACTTCGTTGGTGGTGTATCAGAAAGTTGTGGATTCCGTCTCATTCTCTCTGGGACTGGCTACGACACTTGCTCTCCTTGGAGTCGCTGCCTCACTCGCTGGCAAAGCTTATGGCCAAATTGGGCAAGGTCTTCCCGTGGCTGTATCCTGCTTCGCGATGATTATGGGTTTAAATTTGTTGGAGGTATTATGGGACAAGTTTACTGCTGACAGTATATTTTCATAGCTTTCTGGAAATTATAGTGGCTCCTTACATGGTTGCCTTTATCACGATTGAAAAAGAGTACACATACAGCTTCTCTTCTCAGGATATCTTGGTGATGACTTGAAGCACATAAAGATCTTGTCAGCTATTCAAAGATAGCAAGGCAGCTAGTATGGACGCTTGACAAGTTTGCCCCTCATCCGACTTTCAAGCCGGGGAATTTAAACCGCGCTCATCGGTTGACGAGTAATTTTAGTGTTTTCTTTTGGCAGATAATTGACTTGCAGCTGCCGTCTTTCTTTGGTGATTTCGACCCAAAAGCTGCAGCAGCAAAGTTTCCCAGCAGT